>CM029931.1:0-2500000 GCA_017639245.1 Myiopsitta monachus | reverse complement strand
CCTATGCATGCATCAGTATTATTCAGTACCTGCGTATTCAGCTGTTAAAACCTCTTATACCCACACAGAAACTTTGCAGAGCAGGATAGGTTACTAGTCTGTATCACTCAGAAAGCTCTATAAAGATTAAGATAGCTTAAACCGTTCAAAGTAAACATCAAAAGGAGAACTGATTCATTCTGGAGTAAGATTAAGAGATGCCAACTTTTCATTGAATTGAAGGTTAATTTAAAGGAGGGGAAAAAAAGAGACAAGTTCATCTATTTCAGCCTTAAGTGCAGGCTGTTAATAGCACTGTTCATGCAGAAAGCTGGAAATGAATTTTACACTGCGCATTTACAACTGCTTGCAAGTAAAGCTCCATTAGGACAATAAAGCCCATTTTATGAAGTGCCACTACAAAGCAAAGAAGCTGTAAGTACACTGGATGAAAAATTCACTACTGCAGACACAGCAAGTAAAAAGCTTTTCCCCTGGATCCTCTCAGAACCACTCCATACCCAAAACCACTGCTTTTGAGTGGGTTTTGTGTTAAATGTTTCAGAAGGCTGGAACTGGCTGTGAGAGCAGAGGAGCTGCTGCGCTCTGCAAGAGGACTTGTTATTCCTGCCCCCAAGGCAAAACTCCTTCTGGCAGTGACATAGGCTGTTCTACACTAGTTAAGGATAAATCAGATAGGAAGGAAAACAGGAAAATAGCCATAGTCCACCCCACCTGCTTGATCAATCTCTGCCTCAACCTCCAGCTTCAGGTAGACATCCTCCAGCGTCGTCATTGAAACGCCATAGGTGATAACGCCCAGGTGGGAATGGGTGTCAAGGTCAGAAAACAAGCCTAGAGACAGAAATGAAGCATCCTGCTCTGAAGCAGGGTTACATCGTCTCCCAAGAGGTCTTCAAGCACACCAGAGGCATCCCTAAAGCTTTCTGCATGGTAGGAAAAAGGAGGTAATGTGTGAATGTGGTTGCTTAGTAATGAAAATGCAGGTCGTGGCTTGAGAACCAAGGCTGGGATAAGCTCCTTTTAGCACAAAACTTCAATGTCTGGTCAGAAATGGGGATGTTTTCCTGAAACTGCAGTGTTTATGAAAAACACCACAGCATCCTAAAGCTCCTGGGCTCAGAGCTGCCTTCTGCCAGTCCTATGAAGTGACGGACTTAACAAGGAGCTTAAGAGCCACGACCTCACTGAAGGGAAAGGTAAAATGGGAAGAGCAGACGGATACACAACGATGCTCATCACATCTCCACAATTCCATCTGCCCCTGTGGCTGAGGCATGCTCCCAACCTCAGCTTCTCCTGGAAATAGTTTTTGGGGAATTGATTCAATCCTGCCTGTTTTTCCAGAAAGTTCGGAGTTTCTGCTAGAGGTGAAGCGAATAAATCATTAACTGGTTAAATGCAATGGGGAAAATGCCATTTATGAAATATGAGCCGCATATTCACATCAGTATTGATTCTCCCTTAGCTCGCACAAAGGGGACACTGTTTCTTCCATACCCTGGGAGGTGACCAAGAAGCCCAGGGTAGGACTGATCAAGTAACTGCTGCCATCTAGTGAAATCAGCACATCCGCTCTGCGCTCCCTCTCAGCGAATTTTAAGGCAGCGACACGATGCTCTTTGCAGCTCACAGCAAGGGGGATTGATTTTGGTAGGACCTGGGGCCTTCTGGCTTCCTGCTGGAGGCCAACCCTGCTCATGAAAACACTCTATGATAAGATGATGCTTCTGCAGGACAAGGGGATTCTTGGACAAAGGGCTCTCTTCATCCTTCTGCGAACAGCATCTCCGAAGCCCTCACTGTTGGGTACCACATCCCTCTTAACACACCACAGCCCCTTCGGGGGATGCGACAAGGTCCTCACTCACCTAAGACCTTATTTGACTGAGCATCAGCCAAATAACGAATACATGTAAAAAACCCTATAAATGCAGAAATGACAACGTAATGAGAATTGCAAGTTACAGCCACGCTTGATGGATTTCTCTTCTGCAGCCATTCAACCCTGCAGCACCACAGAACCATCAATACCTGCAAACTTGTCCATGTCCTTAAGCGGCAGCGTGTACACGAGCTGCTCATCGTTCTCCTGGAGCAGGCTGGCTGCAGGGATGTGCTGTCGTATCAGAGAGGTTGTAGCTTCTGTGTTGCAATAGGCATCAATGTGCATGCTAAGAAAACACAGGAAATTGGGGGTTTAAAGCTTTTCTCTGTGCACCAGAACAGGAGAGCACCAAGCATTCGGTACAAAGGGGTTGCCATTTTA
The DNA here is from genome assembly GCA_017639245.1 of Myiopsitta monachus. Classification (NCBI taxonomy): domain Eukaryota; kingdom Metazoa; phylum Chordata; class Aves; order Psittaciformes; family Psittacidae; genus Myiopsitta; species Myiopsitta monachus. Next base: position 2,497,731 of record CM029931.1, on the reverse strand, counting down.
CAGATTTCAACAGAAAGCAATTTAAAAAGTGATATACGATGTCGACATAAGGGGTATCACACAAAAATAATACCTCAAGCGATAGCCAATTCCCCATTTGCTTTTGAGAAAGAGAGAGGATCCAAGGCATTTTAACATCCCTTGAGAAATCACGGCTTTACGATCTAGAAACAAAAGTCAAGAAGGATCTTGAATCAGAATACTGACAAAATCTGCTCCAAACCCCCCTGTATTTCACATAGAATTGTATTCCATGGTTAGAAAAGCATCACTTTCTGCCGTCCAGTGACAGGACTGTCAGTGCCCTGGGTTGGTACCCAGGGGGTGGCAGCAGGACTCACCAGCGAGGATATCCGCCTCATCCATGAAATGGGTGCTGAAAACCGTCACACGATTCGCTTTCCTGTTTTTCAGGAGGTTCCAGACGATGTGCCGTGAACATGGATCCATCCCTGCAGTCGGCTCATCCAGCAGCAGAACCTTAGTGCAAAACCAAGAGCGTTTGTAAAGCCGCATCCTTGTGCATGATACTGATCTCAGGAAATCCTGCCTAAGTAACAGATAGAGAGCTTTTCGCTTGAAGCCTGCTCATTAGTCCTCTAAAACATAGAGGAAACATCCTAGAGTAAGCAGGGCAGCTCCCTTCATTATACATGGAATAAACTCACCTCCTGTTATGACAAATGGGAAAATCATAATAGAAGTTAATGCCAGCCTGGTTTATTCTGTTTCTAATAAAATCACATTTAGCTATGGATTCACTCCTCCTATTAAGGGATGGTTAAATACACACACATGCTTTTAAAATCCCAGTGAACTGTCACGCACATCATTTTTAAATACAGATCTAAAGGCAGTCCCCATTCTTACAGGCTAGAAGTAATAGAACTGTAACACAAAAAAGAACTCTGGTTTCATCCCTGCTCCAAGTGCCTGGAGGCAAGGAATCTGGAGAGGGAGTTTTGACAAGGGCACGTAGTGACAGGACAAAGGGGAATGGCTTTAAACAGGGAAACTGTGGCTGCCCCACCCCTGGCAGTGTTCAAGGCCAGGTTGGACGGGGCTTGGAGCAAGCTGCTCCAGTGGAAGGTGTCCCTGCCCATGGCAGGGAGTTGGAACTGGATGAGCTTTAAGGTCCCTTCCAACCCAAACCAGTCTGGGATTCCATGGAACTATGGATTTGCAAGGAAAGTCTCCCAACAGGTTCACTCTTGGGAGCTAAATCTTACTTGTCAGAAACAACATAAAACTTGCCATGCTGTTTATTTTACAAAGAGATCAAATCCAGAGCCACTGCCATTACTTAAACCTTTTACACCCTTATTTATAAAGGTTGAGCTACTGAAGTGATTTTAATTGTTTAAACTATAAGCAAAGATAAAAGGAGCAACAGATGTTCAAAGTAACAATCTCTATCTCTTACTTATTAGTAGCATTATATTATTATTACATATATGTACATAGTACTACATCTCATTAGCATTACTGGCATGGTTCTGACACGAGACACCCACCCTTAGGTGTATTAGTAACACCAAGTGAGGAACTTCTCCATCGCACTCACCTTTGGGTTACCAAGAACAGCAACCCCCACTGACAGCCGCCTCTTCTGCCCCCCGCTTAATTTCTTAGCTTGGTTGTCTCTGATAGGCTGCATATCCAAATCCAGCAGCACTTTCTGCACCTGTACAACATACAGAACACATTTATTGCTAAAAAACTGTATTTTTTTAAACCAGATTATTAACACTAACACTCAAGCTAACTGCTCCTAATTAGGTGTATCTGAACTGCATGCCCTGCTAATGAACCTGTACATCCAGAGCAGGGTCTTAAGCTCCAGCAGACCAGAAGAACTTCAAAGGTGTCTACGCTTTAATACAAATACTATGATTTAGAACACTTCATGAGCATTTTAGTCTCCTACAAATAACTAACAATTTATCTTTGTAAAGAACTCTGTCTGTACCTCTTTGTCTATTGTACTGTAGAACAGTATTTCCCTGCAAACTTGTCTTAAGGAAATCCCTGCATAGCGTAAGGGTATTTTGTCATACTGGTTAAAATAGAATCATAGAATAGCTAGGGTTGGAAAGGACCTTAAGATCATCCGGTTCCAACCCCCCTGCCATAGGCAGGGACACCTCACACCAAACCATGCCACCCAAGGCTATGTCCAACCCGGCCTCGAACACCGCCAGGGATGGAGCATTCACAACTTCCCTGGGCAACCCATTCCAGTGCCTCACCACCCTTACTGTAAAGAACTTCTTCCTTATTTCCAATCTAAACTTCCCCTGTTTAAGTTTGAACCCGTTACCCCTCGTCCTGCTGGTCACACTCCTTTTGATGCAGCCCAGGATACGGTTGGCTTTCTGGGCTGCGAGCGCACACTGCAGCCGGCTCATGCTCACTTTTCCATCGACCGACACCCCCAAGTCCTTCTCTGCAGGGCTGCTCTGAACCTCTTCTCTGCCCAACCTGGAGCTGTGCCTGGGATTGCTCCCACAATATCTGTGTGCAGCTGATTACCTCTTGTATCAAATCATTTTGAGGGATTCCTTTAATTGCAGCAAATATGGAGAGGTTCTCCTCCACAGTTAGTATATCGAAGTGGATGTCGGACTGAGGGCACACCCCCGCTATCTGTCGCACTTCGAGCATCTCATCAATCTCAGAGACTTTGTGCCCATAGACAGAGACAAACCCTATAAAAGAAAAGCCAGGAGCACTCAATGGAGAGGTGTTGCTACTGCCAGAGAGCAGGCTAGCATGGGCACAGGCATAAAGAAAAACCTGGTGAATCCTGAAATACCAAAGGTCAGCAGCTTTGGTTTCCCAAAGCAGGATGCTCAAGGTCTCCTGACACTGGAGAAGCTCACCGTCTGTTGGTGGACACAGCCCACAGAGGATGTTCATCAGCGTCGTCTTCCCTGTCCCACTGTGCCCAAGCAGAGCTGTGATCTGACCTTCATAGATGTCAAAGGATAAATCTGGTCCCCAAGGCAGGCACAAGAGGAAGAGATGTTAGTGATGCTCTGGTGGTACCCGGAGCCGGCTCCTACCACAAAGTGCATTCAAATACTACCATGTGGGGTATGCATTTAGGCTCTGCTCAAGGGGACACCTCACCTCCATGCCCTGGGGTGGCATGGCACTGCTAGGGCCAGGGCAGTCCTTGCACCGCTTCAGGGTGGCCACATTTAAAAGCCACATAGCAAAGTGAAAGAACATATCACTAACAACATGGGCAGAGGAGTAATGGGGATGACATCAGTGGGCTTCCTTTGGTGATGGAAGGGCTCCCCTTTTGGGGTACCATTTTAAACAAGATTACTCTCAATATGACAAGGACACAAGCACATCTGGCATTCACGCTTTAAGGCCCAGCTTCACAAAAAGAACCAAAAAGCCCAAACTGAAACACAAAATACCACTCAACAGTTCAGCTATCGCTCCTCTGCATCTGGTAAGCAGCTATAAAGCTAAAATGTTCTTACTTCTGAGAGCCTCCACAGTTTCCCCCTTTTTCCTGAATGTTTTCTGAACACAGCTGATTCTGAAAGAAGACATGTCATTTTATAAACTGTTTTAGGATCTTTGTATGTCATTTTGAATGATCAACACTTGGCAACAGTCACAGCAAGAAGACCATACTAAAATGGCACTAGACATGTTAAAGACCCATAGAAGCAAGCCAAGAGACAGGACATCTTGTCACAGAACTTAGTCCACCACCCTGGTATCAGAAAACCTTTTCTGGTCACCTTCTAAGGTACTTCCTATGATAATATGCTGAATTATTTCAAATCTGTATTTCTTTCTCAAATCACGACAATGCACTAGAGGTTTCCCAAGCTAGAAAAGGCAACGGCTACTGCCCAATAACTGCACAATGTAACAAAAGACTCAACAGACACGACACGGAAAAGAGGTGTTAGAACAGACTCCAGAGATGTGATTACTGGCAGCTCTTGATCAAAATTAGGCAAAAGAAAGAAGGCATCTTTCTCTAAAGAAAGGCAAAACATCATCCTTCCAGCCCCACTGTTTTGCAAAATGAAAAATCCCAACCAGTTTATCTGAAGGCACCTGAGGAGGATGTGTTTAGGAAGCCTGGCCAGCCTGAAAATGAGGATGGGGAGTGGATTACAGGTGTGACTAGCAAGGAGAACTGAATATGAAAGAAAACCTGTACATATAAAGACAACAAGATAGTGCAAAACGCTGGTGGGCTGATGAAGGGATGCTATGGCAAGAGTCCAGGGTGGATGAATGATGCAAAACCAGCCACAACATTATAATGTGAAAATCAGGATTAAGACTGGACCTTTTAGCCTACGGCAGATGCCCAAAGAGATATGGGCAGTGTGGACAACACAAGATGCATCCTAATCACTAAGCTCAAATAGTTATTTGAGGCTCATGTAGCCAACCAGGAGGAGTGAAGATGCAGAGTTCTCCAACTCACATCAGGCCACACCACTGGAAAATGGTGGAATCACGGGCTAAAAAGCCGATACTGAAAATAACATCTGGGAAACACCAATAAATACGTGACAGTGCAGATGGCAAGACATCAGGTGACACAAAATGCAGCATGAAAGATGAAAGCATGGACATCCTTTTTTCAGTTTTGTTTGACTGTCCATATATAAGAGGTATATATAAACGTGGCCATGGCGGTAAAACCGCCATGAAGTTCCCTCTGGTCTACAGGGGACACATCAGCCTTCACGCAGACCTAGAATTCAGCTTTTCCTCCTCAAAAGCTCATTACCAGAAACTAAACCCTCCCAGAAGAGTAGGCGTTTCAACATCTGCAACCGCTTATGCCTCTCGTGGCCTCAGTGCAACTGAGGGAATGGAAAACCGGCTGGTTTTGAGAGGACTCCAGCTAAAGGAACACAATCCACAAACAAACCCTTTCTTTAAGCCCAGTGATCTATCCTTGGAGGGCATCCATGTCCTTGATGATGGGCCTTCACTGAAGATGGAAACTAGCCATGGTGTGTGTGTGGAGGGCTCTCTGCAATACATAACATATGCTATTTGAATCCATAACTGGATAACTAAGTGGTTTTCAAGTTACACAACAAAACGTCAGGATCCAGGTGTTCTGTTAATCTGCATGTGAGACAGGGCAGGAACTGTACCTGATGGCTTCCTTCCCCTGGAATTCTGAAGGCACGGGTTCAACTATCTCACTGAAGCTTAGACTGCCATTGACGCTGCTCTCGTACAATTCCTTGTAGTTCTTTCTGTGCTTGGACCAAAAGGAGGGCTTCATGAAGAAGAATGGCGTGCGGCGCAGTCCAAACTCCCCTGGATAGCAAAGGGAAAAATCCAGTTTCCTAACAATACCTGCAGATACTCCTCTAAATTTGGCTTTTAGCTCTGAAACCCATGAGCTATGCTGCTAAAGGCTCAGGAGCCAGCCTGCATCCCATTCTGGAAGGATTCCATCAGCCAGGTTTACATTATCTGCATTGAAGCTGTGGCTCCCATCAACACTGCAAGCAGGCTCCAGTTTTAGCTAAGTATTTAAATACACGTGCCAATCTCTTTCTAGGCAAGAGAAATCCCCAGTGCTGAATGAAAAGTGACTTAAACACAGGCTTAAAAACCAGAGAGAACAGAGGCTAAGGCTGCTGAAGGGCTCAAGCAGGCATTAGTCACAAGATTCACATGAAACACAGAATACAGTTGTTTAACTACTGCTGTCACAGGGAAAGTCTGGAACAGGCAGAGCAGTCTTTAGTTACCAACCCTATAAGAGCAGTTTAAAGGCTGAGGCATTGGTTAACCCAGTAAGGAAGCTTTTCCTCTAGAAAGAGGGAAACAAAAGTTAGCTGGCGTGCCTAAGGGCCACTGATTCTAAACATGCTGATACCGCTCCTTGCATCTCGCACCTTTAACAGGAAATAACCGATTTCAGCTTAAAGTACTCTGAGCCACAGTGTAAAATGTATTTGCAAACAGCACCACCTCTTTCTCCGCAGTCGAAATTCAGACAGAAATAGACTGGTTTGTGTTGGACAGGACCTTAAAGCCATTCCCCTTTGTCCTGTCACCAGCTGTGTCAGCCTGGGGCTCAGGACCTCAGGAACTGGTGATGCTAGCACAGTTCAGTCCAATTTTTCTCATGAACATACCTGGCATAATCTGATCCAGGTAGACAGCTACAAGCAGATAAAAGATGCTATCCAGCACCAATAAAATGAGAGAGATGAAGAGCGGGTAGGGACCGTGACTTAGATTTGAAAACGTTGCACCATCTTCATAGTCTTCTAGATGCATGACCTGCCAACAACCAGGGACAGAGAGAGATGTTACACACCAGCACTATCCCAGCCTGGGGAGACAGACCAGCAAACTTAGCACAGGAATAAATAAAACAATAGAAAAAATGACTCAGATCATAGCAATGAACACAAAGAAAAACAGTTGCTTGATGGTGCACTGTATTTTACTTGATGCTAAATGGCTATGGTAAGCTATTAAAATAGGCATTTTCCCCCACCACCATCAGTTTACTCAAGAAAATCATCACAATTTAACTACATCAAGACCTGGCTGAAGACCATACAAGCACGATGAGGCTGCAATCTAAGAACATGGTGATCTACCTGTGCGATGCCGATCAAGAAGCTGCACTGACACAAGGGGCTGAGGATCCACACGAAAGACTTGGGGAAATCTTCCAGCAGGACAATGTTAAGGCCCACAAAACCAAAAGCCAGCGTCGCCAAGAACTCCACTATGCCCACATGTTTTGACTTTTTAAATAGAGGTGTCAGCATAAGTGCAAAGAAAACCTAAGAACAGATTAGAGAAAGAGGTAATAAGGCACTATATAAAGACACATTACAGGGTATATGAAAACCAAAGAGACCATAGCTTCAATTTTCCCTCTGATAACCACATCGTTTTCCTGGTAGTCACTACAGCATTCACCCATACCCCACACTTCCCTTACAAAAAGACCACTGGGAAGAGCAGAGTTCCCTAAGACGCCAAGTGACAGAGCATAGGAAAATATTATAAAGGAAAAATTTGCTATATAAACTAATTATCTGACCCTTAATTAGGGTTTAACATTACACTATATAGCAACAGCCAATGTTTAGAAGAGGGCATGGGTTTGGACTTCAAAATGGTGCTGTGCAGACAGTGCTCAAAACCACATGATTATAAACTCAGATACTTCAGTAAGGAAAGGTGCTTCTCATAGTGACCACTGAAACCTGTACAACATCCCTAACTGGAGCAGACCTGGGGAATGGGATGAGGATGGGCAAGACACCCACTGCCAATTGCTCCTGCAGATGCTGTGTTTGTCCCAGACGCTTTAATAGAAAGAACAAGATCAGATGGGAAGGGAAAAAGCCCACAGGGATGGATGAATTCAGTGAGACCAGGAATACTTACTGAAGAGACTCCATACAGGAAAAAAAGTAGGAATATCACAAAGGCACTGCTCTGGGGAAAGAGGGAAGAGGCCGTTGCAATCACCGCCATAAGAATGGACATGACAAAAATCAGGCTTATGTAAAGCAGCACCCAAGAAAGCCTAGGAGCAAAACAGGGGGAAAAAGAACAGAAACCAGTCAGTGAATTCCCAGCCGGAATTATCCCCACATACAAACAGCTGAAACTACCATTCTTTAATATTCCAAACAGCTGCATCAGAGGACAAGCTTGCAACAAAACAAGAGCCCTCAAATAAAGAGCTCTCTTATAAACATCCCTGTGATTGTTCCAGGCCTTAGAACACACACATCAATACCCACAGCATCAAAGTCCCACAATCAGATGATTCATGACTTTTATATTATTTAAACTTGCATCATTAATTTCCTGATATCACCAGAAGAGGGTAAGTGAGCAGCAGGCTTCAATAATTAAAGAAATCCTATTTAATATTTAATACACCGGTCATTCCAGTAGCCAGCCTGGGTAATAAAATCCTTTTCTTTGTAAAAACAGAGCTGCAAGCCTGGGAGCAATTCTGACCTCAGGAAACGAAAGGGGTTTGTGAATAGGCAGCGAAAAATGACACATCTTCCACAGCAGCAGGTTTCTGACTTACAGTCAGTGGTTGATCAGAGCAGCGTTACCAGTGTGCCGTCATACATCGCTCCCATTTCTCCCTGGACCAGAGATGCTCAGTGCTCACGTGCAAAAAGGCAAGTGGGGATAGATGACAAATGCCACAGGTGATGGGTCGACTGAGCAGGATTTATCACTAAGGATGTATCACAAATAACCAGAACTGCCAGGAAAAAGCTTGGGTGCAGAAATCAAACAAAAGCAACCAGACAAAAATAACCCAACTGGCTGTTGCAGTGGGAAAGATGCTAAAATGCTGTCGGGCCCTGCAGCAAAGGGCAAAGCTAAACCCATTTTTATCCCTGCAGCTACCAAGGATTTCAAATTAGTACATCCCCTCGTTTGGAAAAAAGCCCAAACATTACATCGCATAGGGTAATTCCCATCATGGTATGGAAATAAACTTAAGCCTGTTGCTTAGACTGCTCTGTCACATTAAAATGACAGAGTCAGATTCATTTAATTACGTGTCAGGAAGCTGCTGCTCAGCTCTGAAGAGAACTGCAGGTTACCTGTGGAGCCTCTAGAGAAGGAGGCACTGAGCCAGAAACACGCAAAACCGATAAAAATCAAACTACATAAAAATCTCACACAAAAAATCATTGCATTTTAACCCTCTAAGCCAGGCATAACTTTACCTCCATAAATGCAACAGCATCGCGCTGGTATTTACTGATTGATGCTGCAAGTTTCTTTTTGAATAGATCTTACAGAGCATCTCACTTTGAGGCTGCTTCCAGCTCATCAGCCTAAAAACCAACTAAAAACCTGGAGGATGGGATAGAACCGTTTTCTAGAAAGCGTTACTTTTCCCATTTAGAATCATACAACAGTCAGGGTTGGAAAGGACCTTAAGATCATCCAGTTCCAACCCCCCTGCCATGGGTAGGGACACCTCCCACTAAACCATGTCACCCAAGGCTCTGTCCAACCCAGCCTTGAACACTGCCAGGGATAGAGCATTCACAACTTCTGTTGACAACAACTTCTATTCACAACAACTACTTCTTTATATATTTCCTATTTCTTTTGTCAAGAATGGGTTATCTCAAACACTCACATACCAAAAGGCAGTGTCGTGAAGTCCCAATATTTTTAGGAACTCCTTCAACTTCCTCTCCTTTTCTGCCACAATATGAATGGCCAGATAATACCCAAATGGTGAGAAAGCGATCACGAGGTAAATTAAAATGATGGCACGGGGAAAATTATCTATTTCCACCACTGCAGCCTCTCCCATAACCACGGCTCTTGTCAATTCAAGTTGTTCCCAAACAGACTGATTTGTCTTCAGCTGGAAGGAAGTGAAGGAAGAGTTAGTTCTGCATCACTCCTGCTTTCGCAGCCCTATCCAACCCAGCAGCAGCAACTCCAGCTCAGCCCTTAAGTGCTGTCACTAACAGCAAGAGATCTGGAGAGCCCAAGCCCCTACAGTCCCCAAATCCCAGTTCAAAAGCACAGAAATCGGAGAAAATCTGGATGCTCAGAGATAAAATTAACAATTTTTGCAATTCCTATTGCCTAAAAATATAAGACTGGCTCTCACTGCAAGCAGCACGATGGGAGAGCGTTAGGGAAAAGGGCATTGCTGGCAAATGATGACACCAAAATAGTAAGGCAAATTCTGCAGCGCCTTTTGGTCCAGCATTTGAAATAGCATTTCGGGGTGAGTACTGTCACGTGTTTTGATGTCTCATGCAAGGCTCCAGCATCAGAGACAAATGAAGACAAATGTCCACATATTCAACTGGACAACACCACCTCTATATAAAACATGGCAAAACACACACGAAATAGAATCACAGAATGGGTTGTGTTGGAAGAAGCCTTAAAGCTCATCCAGTTCCAAGCCCCTGCCATGGGCAGGGACACCTTCCACGAGACCAGGCTGCTCTTCTCATTTGATTCAAGCTTATGTTTGATATGGCATTTTATACCATTGATAACATCACAAAACCAGCCAGAGCCCAGGCAGTCCGTGGATATGAACCTCTGGCTTTAATGACATTATCAGATTTACCTGTATAATTGCAGCATCGATGCAGGCCTGCAGAGCTATAAACCCTGAGCTCCAGTACATCACCGATTCACATCCTTTCCGCAGGTTGGAGCAACTGGCTGCAGAATGAAACATGGCATCTTAAACTGCAAACAGCCAGGGTTAATCTGTCCCATCCCCAGTGTAAAGATGGGAATGACCTTTCAGTTTATCCCCTTACAGAACACATATAAGAGTGTGCACATTCACCTCTCGATTCCATATAGATGGAAGACATAGCAACCGAATCATGGAACCTCAGCTGGTAGGACATGGCATCACTGAACACAACACCCACGAAGTTTGAGGGCTTAAAAGCACTGGCCTCTTGCAGCTCCTCTTCACTTAAATACTCCTCGGTGATGATGCCTGTGAGACAGAGGACATTATGAAACTGACATTATCACTCTGATCTAGGTATCAGCACAGCAGGGAGAAAAACTGCATCAGTTGTAAAGAAGCATCATGTTAATCATTAATGATTAATTTCCTTTTGGAGATAGAGCTATAGATATATAAGGTTGTATTTTTGTCCCAATGAAGTAAGTACTCTCCTAAATAGAAACTGGCGGGAGTGTTGCTCAGTAGCAGGGTGGGTACTTAAATTTAATCCCTGAATATTCCCTTTTTTCCCCCTATTTTTTGCTGCTCCAGCAGCTTCTGAGCCCCAATCCTCTGCCAGCTATCCCAGAGTTTATTATCCAGCACTAGTGCTTTGCAAGAAGGACAGATTCAGTGGTACATTGGGCTAAATACATGAAAACATGGTATTTGCACCAACTTCAGCAGAGGATGGGAGGAAGATGGGCTGTGAAGGTAGAAAGTGGAACCATATGCACCCATAAGGGAAATGCAGATGTTGGGCTGGCTCTCCAGCTCCTCTGAAGTACGCACAGCACAAGGAAGAGAATCAAAGACACCAAACTAACACATCAGAGGGGTTTGGGAGAGGTAACGTGCAAGATGTGTAGGCAAAGCACTTAAAAAAGGAAAACAAAAGTAAATCCCTTTCAGAAGCAGAGGTGACACAGTGTTAATAGCAGTTAAACGGAAATAAAGATGCGCTTGTGATAGTAACAACAGGATAGAAACCACAACTTAAAACATGTGCAGGACAGCATCATCTCCTGAATCTGCCCCAGGATGTCACAGGACAAGTATGAATTAGCCCCAGAGCTGTCCAGGGCCTTTCTGTACTTTGCATTGGGGCATCCCAAAACCTTTCTTGCAGCCACATAACACTTGTTGGCTGCAGCAAGAGAATGGGAATCGCTGCGAGATGGCAGTGCCAGAACATTTGCCAACCAAGCAGAAAAAACGCCTTCACAGTCTCTGTATGAGCAGAAAAGAAAGACAAGAAATGCTTTTTTCCTATCATCGTCAATGACAAACACATGCCACAAGCTGCAGTGCGAGATACACTGCGGAAAATCAGATGCTTGGTGTATAAATACCATCTTCAAAGTTATCAAAGGCCACTTTCTTCATGATTTCTCGCGCCATCCGGGTTGGTGGTGTGTATCCGATGATGAAATTCACCAGCATGGAGGTATCCAGAGTGCCAAGGTTGGTGTTGGCCACCTCACTGTACTTCCTATGCGGGTGCATCATGCTCATCAGAATGAGCCAGAACAAGAAGAAGAGTGGGAACAGGACCTCCTGTGTAAGGAAAGAAAGAAAGAAATGTCACAACTCCAAAGAGCAAGTGTAGAAATGAAACCTTCCACAAGTTTCTCTTAGTTACAACAAAGCTTAAAGAGGGACTGAGTTTAGTCACCTTGTTCCTGCAAATTTCCCTGAACGTTTGCAATGCAACAGCAATTTCAATGCCAAATCCTTCCCTGGCACTGCAGCAGGATTTTCATCGCATGCATTAGTAACCTAAGAAGCCACTTTAAGGCACAAAGGGATAAATCTACATGCTTTAAATATCAGCAAACTTATGCTGTTTGGGTGGAAAGTAGCAAAGCACAAAGCATGAACTGCTAAGCAAGCCTAGCCAAGCATTGAGCCGCCTCTTCTTTACTTCAAAATGGAGCTTAAAGTATTATATACACCACCTAAGCACAGGGGTGAACTGATAGGAAAGAGAAAACCTTTTTGGAGAGGTCAAGTCCTGCTATAATGCTCAGATATGGGTGCAAACATGCACTAAGATTTCAATATTAATATAAGGATAATGCTTTACACCTCAGGATATGTCTTCAACCACAAAATACCTTCTCAAAAACCCTATTCCACCCCAAAATTCAGAGCACTGTGAAGCTTCAAAAGCATTGTAACAAAGCTCTGACTCAGGAACCACTTGACTGCAGAATAACAGCAGACACAAAGGCAGCAGCAAGTGCTCCACTTACCTGAACGCTGCTCTTTTTAGTCCTGCACTTAATAAGACAGTTCTTGAATAGGAGAGCTCTCGTTTGCCTCCATACTCCTGCTTCTCTGGGAGCAGCTGGTGCCATTTTTCAAGACTAGGTCGTTTAAGAAGCAAACAAGGAAAGATCTGTATTACATGACAAAACAATTTAAAGAGCAAAAGCCAGGCAGCTGCATCATTCAGCAGCTCATATTTCTGTATTTTCATATAAACTTTTCAGTTTCTCATATTTTAAATGCCTTCCCATACACATGCTAGCTGCCATGACAGGCAGGAATTGGTAGCACTGATTTATAAGCTTTACTAATTTACCCTGAGCCATCCTCTGCGCAAAGGTGGCATCAGCTCGATGCAAACGGGACTTGAGCTAACCTGGGTTTGTTTTCAGTTTGCTACTATGAACTACAAATCAAAGTCTTTATCTCAGAGCACGATGCCAGTGTCCATCACATGGCAGCCAGCCAGAGCCATGCATCCAAACCCAAGAGCCACCTCACCCCAGGCAAACTGTCCAGTTCACCATGAGTAACCCCTTTGGATCCTGGAGCAGATCCAACACTACTTATTTTCATTACTTTATCTCTTCTCATTAGGCCACCTGCACAGCACAGTGGTGCTGAACATCATCTTTTAGGATATAAAAGAAGAAATGAAACTGAAATTGAAGATGCTCTTCCGGGAGAGAGCATCCCATCCCACCCGGAATACCTGGTGAAGGATGGCAGGCTGAGGAACCACCAGGTTTCTATCCTGTTTTGCCACCACCTTGCTGTCCAAGGTTCGGAGTCACTGGTTAATCCGCATTTCTCCCTGTTTCCTCATCTGTCGAGCTGAAATACAACCATGAGTGGCTAAGCCCAGTGCTGGTCTGGACCCAACCACCCCTTCCAGCCATAAGCCTCACCTCCAGCAACACCAACATGCCACAGGTTACAAGCAGGTAATTTCTCATTATTTCAACTAAAACACAGTGTAAATGCCAATGAATTTCCCATATTCCACACTTTTCAGCTACCAAAACTCATTCCAGAAGTGGACTGATGTTTTTGGTGGCTGCATACTCAGAGCAGCCCTGCGTCAGGACCTGGTTCCGCTGTTATCTGTTAGACAACACATGGCTTAGGCTTCCTTCCCCAGCTGTATTTTAATATGGAAACCTATTTTTGGAGCACAGACATCACCTAACTACAGAAACACATGAGGCTGCTGACATGCCAGCCCCACTGCTGCGAGCTGAGCTCCAACAACTTCAAGTACATGAACTGCTCCTGCATTTATCTGGGGGTAGGAGGGAGGAGAGGAGGGGAAAGGCATCTGAGAGCACCCAGACCCACTGATCACAGCTTCCATTGCTGGGTGCTGGGGTTACTCTCCAGGCAGTGATCCAGCACTAGGACCCATGATGGCTGCAGGTCACTGGAAGCAAAGCCTTGGGAAAAGATCCCACCTAGAACCTGGATAAAGCCTCATTGAAACTACTCCAAAAATGAAAACCATAAGGATTTTAATAGAAAGAACAAGGAATGCTTACACATGAAGCTATGCCGATAGCCAGTCCTCACAGGAAACGTGCATACAGCCCCTCTGGGTGTTTTAGAGCTTCAAAATGACAGCACAGTGGTTTAAAATAAATCAAAAGCAGCAGCTATTGCTTACAGGTCATAAAAAATAACAGGCTGCTGCCCTCTGCTCACACTGTGCCCTGTTAAGTGCTTGGGCTGCCACTGTTTGCTTTCAGGAGCACATTTCAAGAGCTCTTGAAAGAGAAGCTCCACTGAGGTCCTTAGTGAACGCTGTACAACTATATTAAAGCAGCGACCCCTTTCCTTGGTCTTCTTTGTTTCAAGCAGCAAAAAAACCCTGGCACAGATGCTTTAACCAGACTGAATCACCAACACCAGTGACTGCTGCTTTCATTATTTTCTATCCACTTATAAACTAACAAACAGCAATACTCCCACATCCTCCCTGGAGCCTTTCCATGCTTTAATTACATCACCTCGGTTGGAGGAAGGGTCATTTTCAGCCTGTCAATTGATTCCTTGATATTCCACCTGCCATTTCCACTTAAGCTAACGAAGCCACACAACACATGGGGAACGCTGAAGAAGTATCACTTGAATGGTGGAAAATGGTTGGAAACCCAAACCCAAGCCCTTCTAGAAGCTCCAGACGTGGAAATGAACCCAAAGGTTGAACAGAAAAGGAGCTGCCAAGAGATTTATTCAAACAAAACTGGACAAAATGAAAACACTCCAAGCCTGGGAAAGTCACCCACAATTCAGCCACTTCCTTATGATCTTACCCCAACAGAAGAAGCAGCTGAAACACAACTACTTGTGGGCATCTCAATCAAAGCAATCACTGGGTTTGTACCTTCATTCCACATCAAGGATGCTTGTCCTTCTTACAGGGCCTTCCCCAGACCAACCTGACACTGGTCTTGAAGGGTCAGTTGATGTGATTTAGTGCTGCCCCTCAGGTTTCCCTCGGTTTTTAAGCTAAAAACCCAAACTAGGGATGGGGTGAACCTCAGCTTAACGTGCTTGAGGAAAAAGCAATCAACTTATCAGTGAACGACAGATAAGAATATAAGATTATTGATCTCGCTGCAAGCAGACAGCAGCCTAAATGATACTTAAGGAAAACCCTGGGGTGCTTGTTACTGGTCTTAAATTATTTAAGCTCAGTGCTTTATTTATGCATTTTTAAAACGGGATGAATTTTCCTCCCTGCCCGAATCCCGCGGGATACAACCGCGTCTCGGGCTGAGCAGCACCATGAACCCCAGCACCGCAGCCTCCAACCCTCCGGACCGACATGGAACTGCAGAGTGAGGGAATGCCCGGCCCCTGCATCCATATCCCGCACCCCCCCCACCCCCCGCCGCAACCCGCATCCCTCCGCATCCCGCCGCGAACCCAGCGCTCTGGAGCTCCACCGGTCGCTAATAGCGGGTACGGGAGTGGGGACTCCGTGTTTCCATCCCTCCCCTTCCCCCTAAAAAACCCTTTCAAACACCCGCTCCTCACCATTCTTCGCCCAGCCACGAAACCTGAATGAACACATCAATAACGCCCCAAAGCCTTCACTCCGGGGCAATGACGCGCTCCGGCAGGTACTGAAAACTCCTCCTCTTCCTCTCCTTTCCTTCCCCTTCCCGTTTTACACCCCTCGGGGGGGGGGCTGTTTCCCCCGCTCGGTCCCCCCCTCCCGGTCCCCGCCTCCATCCGCAACGGAGCGGAGCTCCCCTCCCGGCCCCGGCACTCACCGCTCCGCTGCCGCCCCGCCGCAGGGCGAGAGCGCGGCTGCACCGCGGGTACCACCGCCCCGGGGCGGAGCGGGGCGGAGCGGGGCTGCCCCGAGGGACCGGGCGGGGCCGCAGCGCCGGTGCCCGCCTACCGAAAGGAACCCCCCCACGAACGGGACCCTTCGCGCTGAGGGCGCCCTCACCGAGGATGGTTCTCTCAGGGGAACCCGCTCCTATGGACCCCTTGTTCTGGGACCCCATCTTTTCCCAGGACCCTTCCCCTCCCATGGATCCCTATCCCGGGGACCCCTACTTCCAAATACACCCTGCTCCCATGGACCCCTGTCCTGGGGAGCCCTCCTCTGGGGATGCCTTCCTTCTGGGAACCCTCTCCCCATGGACCACCTGTCCTAAGAACCCCCTCTTCTCACCCCACACCCCCCTCTTCCCATGGACCCCTATCCCAGGGAGCCCCTTTTCCAAGGAATCCCCTTCCATGGACCCCTGTCCTGAGGACCTCTTCTTCCTGAGACCCCCTTCTCCCATGGATCCCTATCCCAGCGACCCTTCCTCTCAGGGACACCCTGCTTCCATGGACTCTTGTCCTGGGGACCCCTCTTTCTGGGACTCCCTCCTCTCTTGGACCCCTATCCTGGGGAGACTCTCCTCCCAGGGACACCCTGCTCCCATGGACCCGTGTCCTGGGGACCCCCCCCTCCCTCTTCCCATAACCACCCGCTCCCAGGACCCCTTTTTCCAGGACAAACCCCACTCCTGGTGACCCCCCTGTCCTCACCAGGAAGCCAAGGAAAAAGGGTCAGAAATAAGGCCCAGGGACTGGGGGTTGGCTGTGAGCCGCATGGGTACACCCGGTGCTGCTGGTTCCTGCTTGTATCCAGAAGGTCACTGGAGTTTTTATTGCATACCCAAAATATAACAAAAATGCTGCCTCGCATGCAAACGCTGATCTCCTCTTGGTTACATGTATTGGTTCCCTGCCTTGGTTCCTGAGAGTGCGTGATCCCACTGAGTTATTCCCATTGCAGTGAGTGTTCCTGTAACCCTCTGGAGAGGCCCTTGTTCATGACCAGCCTTTCACTGACAAGGAGGATGTGATCAAAACCACTGAGACATCAATTATCCCATTCCCATCACTGCCAGCGCACTGGAACGTGCTCGTTTTCCTAAATCCCTCCCTCAAGCTGCTGGAAAAGGCTCAGCTGAAAGTGAAACCCGGAGGTGCCATTGAGCATCTGGAGCCCTGCAGCAGAGACGCTGCATGCTCGGGAGTGGTGAAGCTCTGTGTGCTCCCTGAGGAAGGACAGCTCATCTTCCTGCGGTTGGATGGAGCAGGGTTTGAAATGCCCTTGTCCGAGTTGGTTTTGTGCACCCAGGGAGCTGCATGAGCATCACCTGTGCCTGTGCTGGAGCACAGCGCTGTAACGATGGTGTGGATTCAATATTTCACTTGGAAAACTGAGATCAGGAGATGGTGTCCTCATCCAGAAGGAAGGAAAGGGTCTCAAGGGATGGTTTACATGAGGCGGTATCGTGGCCATACATCCACCTACAGTTGTGATTGGAAACATCCAGGATTCAAGGCCCAGCCATGGTTCCAGGACCCTCATTAGGCACAGATCCCTATTTTGCAGCCTGAGAGCAATCCAAATCCTATGGGCTGGCATAGCAAGGTTTTGGGAAGGAGGTGTGGGGAGAAGGTTTTTGGGGAGGAGGTTTTAGACCCGAGGTTTTGAGGACAAGGTTTTGGGGACAAAGATGCTTCCACCAGGTGTCCCCCGAGAGCAGCACAGCCCAGCAGTGGTGGGTCCAAGTTTCTTCAGATACCCCATACAAAATGTGACCAAATCCCATCTCGTTTTATGCCTACTTTTAGGGGGAAAAGAATTAAAAAGAAAAGGCCATCAGCAAGGCTTTAACTGGAAAAGTTTTTTCTCATCAGTTTCCACCTTAACAAAGAGCATGTGATAAAAGTACTCTCATTAAATAATGCCTTTTAGTTTTGCCTAATGAATGCTGCATAAACACAACAGCATAACTTGAGCTTCTATATAAATAACCCAGAACTTCTTATCTCCATCCATCTAGCATTAAACAGAACAGAGGCCCGTCTGGGGCTGAATTCTTCTGGTCACTTTGATGTTGGTTGTGGTCTCTGTTTGTACTTGAAAAGTTTTAACTGCTCTTATTCATGTTCTACCTGCAAAGTCTGTAACTCCTTGGGTATTTTAGCACAACCTCCCTCCTTCATCGGTCCACAGCTCAGCTCACCTCGAGCCCCATCCTTCCAGGGAAGAGCCTGGAACAGCAATAACCCCCCCAGCACAGTTCATAGAACCACATAGACTGGTTTGGGTTAAAGGGACCTTAAGGCTCATCCAGTTCCAACCCTCTGCCACACCACTCACACAGTTCACAGCAAGGTGCTCAGAACTATGTCCGACAGGAAGATAACATCACCTACAATACGTCTTAGTGCCAGACGATGGGACACTGGTGCTGCTTGCATCCCCAGAGCCACCGAGCTCATGCACACCAGCATCAGTACAAGAGACAAAACCAACTGGCACAATGGGGAGAGAGCCTCCACAGAGCAAGCATCACCTAAAGCACTGCAACGCTTTTCATCTTCAAAGTACACCAAAACCACTGCCTAATTAATTTTTACAACAGCCCTGCATGCTCAGATGCCTTAAACACGATCTCCATTTGTAGATAGAAAAAGCCAAGGGTGATGTAATTTGTTCAAGGCCAAGAGGAGTCTGTAGCTGGGGCAGGGATGGGTACTGCAGCACCAGAAACCTGCCCAGCTTAGCTTCTGAGCAAAGAACTTTGAAGACAAAAAAAGCAATTTCACCTCTTTAACTTGGAATAAAGATCTAAGGAACTACACCCACTGCACCACGTGCAACAAAGCTCCGTGAATGGCTGCACAAAGGTTTGGTAGATACAGACGATAGGATTTTCTGTATGGAAACTTATTTCTGCTTATAATGGGAACCAGGACAAATGGGGAAAGGCCCGTTTCTGCAGCAGGGTCTCTCCATCTGCATCCAAGCCAATCATAAACCAGCCCAGCACCTGGCAAAACGTTTGCAGATCTATTTGTAAGCTGGGGATGTTTCTTCCAGGAGCTCAGTATAAACACGCTGCAGCTGGAGGGGTTGCTGTTTACAGTATGTGAGTTTGAGGACAAAAGGCAAATAACAAAGCAAAGGAAACGTAACTTTCTTAACAGCACCAATGGAGAACAGCTGGGTGATGTGGTGGGTTCAACAAACCCAAGCGCGTGCTGATAATACAGGCTGGGGACCTTCACACCGAACAGCAGTTGTCCTCTGGCTGTAGGGCAGCCCCAACACTGTGTCTTCACACCCACAGGGTCTTCAGCTTCCAGGTACCCAACACCTATGGAGGTGATGCTAGTGCCAGAGTTGTGCTGGATCGTCGGCACGCTTCAGCTCCATGTGTGTGAGCAGAGCTCCAGTTTGGAACAGAGAATTCAGAGCTTTAAAGAAACTTGAACATCTGAACTCCATCATTCGCTGATGCTTATCCCAGCAAGTCTCCACTTTGTTTTCTGTACCCAAATCACCAACAGCTCATGCCAAAGCAGTGGGAATTTTTTCCAGTCCTCATCACTGATGGATCTGCACCATATTGGGAGCTTGGAAGCTGCAGTGGTACATGCAGAATGGCACATCTTCCCTGCCAGTCTGGATGCCCATTTCTGCCACTTTCTTTTTAAAGCATCTCCTTACGGAAGTATTTCTTACAGAAAATAAAGCTGTGCAGGGGCACTCACCTAAGGAATTCAGTAACCAGGATATGATGGCAACGCAGTTCAATGCACTGCAGCTGCCATGCGCTAATCCATCGTGTTTCAGAAAGAAAATGTGATTAAGTGAATTTCCTCTCCTTAAGTAGCTAGAGACACAGCTTTTCAAGAGGAAAGAGGAAAAACAAAGTCAGCATTAAAATCACAAAGGACCATTTCCAGATTCTTCAGTAGCATCCCTGCTCATCCTGCTGTGCAAAACCTGCTACACCAGGACGTGGAACAGAGCGAGAGGGAGATGCTCACATCGGAGCAGGCTCTATTTATTGCAAGCAAATATAGGAAGCCAAATTCTGCCCATCACCCTTTCCTGTGCTGTGTTGAGAGGGGAAAACATGCACTATCGAGCCAACAAATAAATGGCCAAAGCTGGAGCGTTATTCCCACGTTTCAGTTGGGTGAATGCGGCCCTTTCTGTCGCAGCTGGGAAGCTGCTCCTGCTCCGATGGCTCTGCAGAGAGCTTGCAAGGAGCCCAGTAATGCTGAGATGATTTTGCCCAGTGATGCAGAAGCTTCAGGTGAGCATCTGCTCTTTCACTGCTCCACTTTCTATCAAAGCCCTGCACAGCCCTGTGAGAACCAAAGGCCACCGCGTGAATTGCTCAGATCCAAATGCAGATAAACCCAAATGATTCCTCATTTTCCTTTGGACTTACCATCTGCTTATTAACTGACTGGAGTCCTGCCTCTGGCCCACTTCTTCTTACTGCTTAGATCCATTCTCCTCATGCAAAGTGCTGGCTGTACCTCTTTGCTGCAGATGCTCTCCTGACCCTGGGCATGTCACTGTTGCAGACAAACTGGGTGACCACAGCCCAAGGGCTGCTTTTGCTGGGAGTCCTTGGCACACTCTTCCTTCTGCATCCAGGAGTACTGCTGCTTTATGAGCAGCAATAACAAAAGAAACAGCATTTATACTGTAACTCAGAGATGTTCTTGTCACACAAAGGGCACAGTTGTTTTCGCCCAACACAGGGCTCCTCCTGCATCCAAACCAGGGGCTGCAAGTCATCTGAGGTCAGTTCTCTCGATGCTGAGCACCAGCAGCAGGTTTTCAGCCTCGTGCCAGCAGCCTGCCTTCCCTCTGCTGAGGGTCTGCATTGAAGAGCAATGATCCCATTCTTTGAGGGATCATTATTAGAGACTGTGCCGGGCAGAACCAAATCACAGGCGAGAAGACCAAGTCTCCCATTGTGCACTGCTTCTATTTGAAGACAGCACCTCCCGAGTGCCTGGCACTTCAGCAGAGCACAGGCAAGGAGGACAAAGCCACAGTTATGTACTTGTGCCTTTTCTCATTAGGGTGAGTTTTGCTGGGCTATGAGGCAGTGTGTGGTACCATCCGTCATTAGCAGCATCAGAGGTGCCAAGCAGGAACCGCTGCTGCTTCCTTGCTTGCTTCTCCTGCTGCGCATCCATCCAGACTGAAACAAAATAAAGCTGTTGTAAAAGCAGGTTGTCCTGAATATTTAGGCTTAATTAATCAGAAAAGTTGCCACCAACAGTTAAACTCAGCCTCAGGAATCGGGTACCTTTGTCTGTAAGCATTACTCCACCATCCACAGCAGAGGCAATCATAGAATCACAGAATGATTTGGGTTTGGAAGGGACCTTAAATCTCAGTCTCCCCTCTGTCAGGTTAAAGCCATTCCCCCTTGTCCTGTCCTTACAGGCCCTTGTCAAAAGTCTCCCAATAGCTTATAAGAACACAGAACAGGCTTTAAAGAAGAGTTATTTACTCCATAGTTACTGGAAACTATGTGCTTGCATCAATAAACCTCTATATAAGCACAGGGGTGATGCATTTGCATCATCTAACGCGAGAGCCCAGATCCTCTGCCAGCAAAGCCCTTCAGCAGTAATTCACAGCACCTAATTTAGCGACCTGCCTCTCTCTGTGAGCTAGGAGGAGACTAAAATAAACCCTGCAAAACCCAACTTCCTTCAGGGTTTACTGCGCGAGGTCTGCAGCTGTGCCCACTGAGAAGGGAGCTCTGCCACTGCCAAAGCCACCAGCTCTTTGCCACCTAAAACTTCCCACTATTCAGAAGCAGGGCAGGAGTATCAAATATAGACCAATAATAGCAATTTCTAAAGGAAAGGGGTTCAACCCCTTCTGAGAACAGCAGCATTTTGTACCTCTATAAATGGTTAGGCAAAATGGAAGTTCATTAGGAGTCAGATTTGCTCATAGCGCACAAGACTCTGTGCCCTTACCCACCTTCTAGAATAACATTCAAACTGGCTCAAAATAAGATTTCATAAAAGACGTTTCAATCTTGACCTAAGACTTGGCACATGGAGAGTTTCAGCCCAGAATAGACTTTTATGGGAAGTCAGAAACCTCTGGAAAAAAACAAGTTTGCAACAGACTCTTTAACAACAGCAGTGCCAGGGGTTCAAGGATAATATATACACTGCGTGCAATGTGTATAGAATACGACAATCACAGCCACATCAGTACAAACAGATATTCATTCTGGCCATGAACGATACCTTGTGTTGATAGAAAAAAAGAACCAAAACGCCTATTTTAAATCAGCAGAGTTTGGAAGGAGGAGAAAGAACCAAAATACCTATTTTAAAGCAGTTTGGAGGGAGAAATGTGCCCATTGCTAATGGGGACGTGGCAGAAAATAGGTATTTTCCATCAGCGCTGCTGTTGCCCCGATCCAACAGCCATCAAACACTTGCCCACCATCAGCTGTGCTCCCTTGCCAGTGAATTTTGCTGCACGGATTATGAAATACAATTTCCTGCTCTGAAAAAGCACCGTGCCTTTGTATTGCAGTGTGCTCTGCGTATACATGTCATTGAAAGAAAATTATGCTTCCTGCTGCCAGCCCAACACAAATATCCCTCCAGACAGAGGCCTCTACCTGTCCTTATTTAGCACTGCTTTTCTCAGAATTGCACTTTTGGAGCTGTTCAACCTCAGTGAACCATTTCTGAAGTGGATTCCTCCTCCTTCTTCCTCTCCCTGGCTGCTGGGAAGGAGTCAGCCCTGAATATCTGGGCTCCTCATTGACTGATTAGAGTTGGAAGGGACCTTGAAGCTCACCCAGTTCCAAGCCCTGCCACGGGCAGGGACACCTTCCACTGGAGCAGGGTGCTCCAAGCCCCTGTGTCCAACCTGGCCTTGGACACTGCCAGGGATGGGGCAGCCACAGCTTCTCTGGGCACCCTGTGCCAGCGCCTCAGCACCCTCACAGGGAAGAGCTTCTGCCTAAGAGCTCATCTCAGTCTCCCCTCTGGCAGTTAAAGCCATTCCCCTTGGCCTGTCCCTACAGGCCCTTGTCCAAAGCCCCTCTCCAGGTTTCCTGGAGCCCCTTTAGGCACTGGAGCTGCTCTAAGGTCTCCCCTTAAGGAGCCTTCTCTTCTCTGGGTTGACCCAGCCCAGCTCTCTCAGCCTGGCTCTAGAGCAGAGCTGCTCCAGCCCTCACAGCATCTCCGTGGCCCCATCTGGACTCACTTGAGCAGGTCCACATCTGCCTTCAACCCCCTGGATGGTTGGGACAGTACGTGTAATCATATCCAAGAAGTTATTTGGCACTCACATCCAAGGCAGAGCTTTTGCTGTGCAAAGGCAAACCCCCTGCAAAGCAATGCATGGCTCATGACCACCTTTATGGCATCTGAGCCCTCCCGATGCTGATGTTTACACCAAGGCATCCAAATTTGTACCATATTAAACAGGAGCACAAAAGACTACCGCAGGCTTTTCAGATGGATTCACAGAGAAAAGCGGCTCCAGTAATTAACCCCAGAACACATTACCCTGAGAGCTACATAAACATCATAAAGGTTTAATAAACCACCTCAAGAAAAACACTTGGTAGTGGTTGTATACAGTGAGGGATAGAGCTCTACCTCAGAGAGCTTACGGGCAGTGAGGAGCCAGGTTGCTGCTGTCACTGTGCTCCCAAAGGAAGCATCCGTGCAGGAGCCTGCAACTCATTTTGCTGCAAAAAAGAACTTAGAGGGACAAAGGACTCAGTGAAAAACAGCAAGAAACAAAGTGCAAAGTACAGAACAGTACCACAAAGGTAAAAAAGACCCCAAACTAAACCTGTGTAAGGTAGGGAGTGAGGGATGCAGGGCAGGTGACTTGCAGTGATTGCCATCCTCCAGACCAAAGGCTATTACTTAGGTTACTAAGTTGAAAGTAGTTTTCATTTACTGGCTTCTGCCCCTTTTATGAGCTGTGTGTGCTTCTTGGGTCACATTATCCCCCCTGAATTGCTGAGCTATCTGGTCAAAGCCACGAAGACAGACTTTACCACCAGTCCCACTGTGTGCAGCAGGGCAGCACAGTTTGTGTAACTTCTGTGATTTGCAGCATCCTCCCAGGCTCTTCACCCATCCATGATCCAAGGTGGATAAATGTGCTATGAGTAAATGGCTGCGAGAGGAGATGCTGGAGGAGAAGGAGATGGAGGAAACTCAGACAAAAGGTAAGAGGTGGCTGAACTCTCAGGGACGGTGTTTGGCTTTAAGAGCCGGCAGCCTGGAATTCCCTTTAACCCCGGGAACAAAGGAATGCAGGATATTGCTCGGCACCATTCAGGCTGGTGTAGAGCAGATGGTCTCTGCTCCCATAAGCGGCTCGTGCTCAGGACGACTCATTGTTTCTCACCTCCTCTCCTGTCAAGCCTCATTCTCCTCCCCAGCATCTGCACCCTCTGTTTGCTTTGGCTTTTCTTCAAGCTTCTTCCCCACCTATCCCCTCAGGGGCATCCCTTTTTCCAGCTGGTTCTCTTGTCTTGGAGAACTTCCTGCAGTTCCTTCACCTTCTGTAGCCAAGAGCCTGCTGCCTTCTCTGCCAGCATTTAGTGTGCTATTCCTGCTATTTTCCATTTCCAGCATGGTACTGAGGCCACAGCACCTCAGGAGCACTAGGGAAATGGCTGGCATTCCCCACTCTCTTCTGCTTCTCTATGGGGGGCTGACCACTGCCCCAGCTAAAAAATGATGGGAAGTTTCATGAGATACCATCCAGGGGATGGGATCACACTTACAAATACCATTGGCCTGCCTGTTGTATCTAAAAGCCATCATTACACTCTTTCACAGGACAGACCAAGCCAAAGCCTCTCTACACTTGCCCCACAATACCCTTACTTCTCCGCAGCTCCCATCCCCACGATGGGAGGAGATGGCTGGAAGCAGAATAATCCAACAAAAATAGGAACCACAATGGAAGGAAACCGAAATAGCCACTGGCTCCTTTTGCAGAGGTCCTGCAGAGTCCCACCTCCTGCCCTATGCAAGTTGGCCCTGCTTGATTTCTCCATTTGCAAAACATATTGTTTTGGGGAGATCCCAATTCCCAAGCACCGTGGTTCCTGTCCATTCCTGTACAGGGTTGTCATCCAAAATACACAAGAGCATCAGAGCAATAGATACGGCACTTTCCCACCATCTGCCACACTGCGAAAACCAGGATTTGAGCCCTAAAACCTGGTCTTACTGTTCAAGGATATAGAAGGAGGTACCAGAGGTGTTTTGTTTTGGACACCAGTTTTGCTTCTGTTTCACACCATCTATGACTAACACATGTATAAACTATAAACCACATTGATAAACCACACATCACCAGCATCTGGGTTTTCCAAACAATTCTTAGCGAAGGGATATGAACCAGGGGAAAACACACTGAGGCGTAAGACACTGAAATGCACAAAGAACCTCTGAGAGTGGCCGTGCAAGAGCGAAGCCTTGGAGAAGCTGCACCCCTCGAGTTCACTGCTGTTTGCGAGCAGAGCTCTGGCATTAATTTCCAGCCTGTTGATTCTCTCTTCGTGCAAACACTGAAACCCAAGCCTCTAATTGTATTTTTTCTGGAGAAACCTGCCGCGGAACACGCATGGTTCGCCTTCCAAGCGCCGCAATCAAAGCACACGCTGGAAACGAAGCCGTGTCTAACACAAAGGCATATTTTGGTGCAAACCCCCTGTTTACAAATGCGGAGAGGAGATGTTTTTTCAGCAGTGCCCTGAAACCACAGCACGTTTGTCCAATTGCTCTGCAGCAGAATAGTCTTTTAGCAATGAGGGAGCAAGCTGGGAAGAGGAAGAAACAACCCATACCACGTAAACGATTCCAATTCTACATAGAGTCAGTATGAAAGGTAAAGTTATGGGCAGATCCAGATATAGAAAGCAGATCTCTTTGCTCAGAGCTTTGGATTCCTCCTAGGAGTAACTCCTTCCTTTAAGCTGCTCCCGCAAGCACTTTGCAGGACTGCTCTATTTCACAGTCATGCATAACACGGTAATTTACTTCCTATAAAGGGACTGCACAGGGATGCACATGGCGTGGCACTACTTACTGACACCAGATGATTGAAGTGATGTTCCTAGAGAATTAATTTCCATGCACTGGGAGACACAGGCTTACACAAGGCACCTCACTGGTTCCTGAGCATTGCCCCACATTGTTCTATGACTCCATCCTCTATAGGAAACAATGCCTTAAAACAACCAGGCTTTTGTTCTCACCCGATGAAAAACCAAAGGAGCATCCCTCGTTCTATACCTGCATGGAGGTCAGACCAGCAGAAGGCCGTTTGAAGTATCAAAAGCAAACTAAAAGCCATGGTCTTTACCCACACAAGGCCTCCAGGCTCACTACAGCACTCCTCGAAGGCTGCTGGCACTGCTGCTCATTTAGCTTATAGCTACTGAGTTTGAACGCTGCCATTTGTAAGGGGTTAGTGAAGGGGTTGTCAGCATTTCCTTCATAAAACCTTTCATTTGGGGATTTATCGCTTGGCTGTAAGGATTTCATCTAGCTGCAGCTTGGCAGGAAGGACACATGCGGCCCCATACTTCCCTCACACCAAACACAAACAGATCCCCAATGGAGGGGCACAGCCTCCTCCAGACTTCAGTCCTTGCAGATAAAACAGGCAAAATCCCACCCAGTGCCAGCCTAGAGTGAGCTGAGCCCATGGGGCTCGCGGGGACACAGAGGAGTGTGAAAATCAGCTACACCACACGTTTCTTAGTGCTCAGGGTTTGGGTTTTAATTTTCCAGTGTTAGTTCTTCCAACATTCCTATGACAAAATACATATTTAACATAAAGCACAGCTTTAGGAAAGCCTGCCTTTCCTTAGGGGCTTTTCCCGAGGTGGAGCTCCTATGTATGCAAGTGGGTACCCATCTACTACACCCAGGGTACAGCTGCGCTCCTGATCCAGGCAGCGTCCCTGTGCAACGTCACTGCATCAGCTCTTCCCATGGGAAACCTCCATGAGCCCACAGGGGCCGAGGTGACCACCTCAGAAAATAGACTTGGGGAAACTCACTTTATCTCATCCATAAAAGGATATAAAAGGATTTAAAATATCTTTTATTATACAAGGTTATCAGGAGCATTGGTTAAGCCCAGGCACCACCGAGCTATGCAGAATGTGTGATGCCCTGAGCATCGTATAAGCACAAAGGCAAGATGTCCCTCTCCAACAGATCCTTAGAATCTAAAACCAATGGGGACAAAATGGAGCCCTGATGTGGTACCCATGCCCAGTGCAGGGCAGCCGGTGGAAGCTTGGTGCGCACCCAGCATGGGCAGCACCAGTGGTACCCAAGCGCATGGCGGGAGACGGGGCAATGCTTCCTGCACAGCCCGGGATGCACCATCCCAGCATACCCACTTCCAGCCATGGCTCCAGCCCCAGAGCCTCTCCCTGCTTCCCAAGAGATGCGTTTGCATTCGGGGGACGCCACCTCCCCCCAAACGTGGGGACAGCAGGAGGGCAGCCAGCAGCCACTGCCTGCACGGTGCCTGGAGCGCACTGCACGGCGTGCAGGCAGGGAGGAAGGCAGACACTGCAGACAGGCAGGGGCACAGGAAGGGAGGCAGGCCCGCAGACAGGCAGGGAGGGAGGCAGGGCAGGGCAATGGGAAGGAAGCAGGGAGGGAAGCGCCGGGAGGCTGCCGGGACCCCGCTCCCGCACCACCCTCCGCGCTTCCAGCGCGGAACCAACACGTCCCCGCTCCGCTCCCGCGCGACTTCGCGCCAGTCCCCGCGCAGGCTCCGCGGGCGCGCAGCCCCGCGCCGCCCCCTGCAGGAAGCACCGCGCAGCGGCCGGCGGGGGGGGGGGGGGGGGGGGGGCAGAGACTCCAAGCCCCAGTCTGCAGCGCGGCAGCCGTGGGCACGGCGCCTGCGCTGTGCGCACCCCCCCCCCCCCCCGCTCCAAGTTTGGAGGTTCGAGCCGCCAGCCCCGGCCCATCATGTAGGTGCCGCGGAGGCTGCCCCACACCGCGCCGGGGGGGGGGCGAAGCGAGCCCCCCGCGGGCCTCTGCTGCACGGCGTGCAAGCGCAGCGCAGCCCCCCCTTTGCGCACCCCCCCCTTTGCGCACCCCCGCTGCAGGGCGCGCTGCAGCAGCGAGGCAGGAGAACTCCAGGTGCACGAAGAGCGAGCGCGGTGCAGTTTGCATCTTTGTGTGCAAAACTAGCTCCAGAGGAGGGGCGAGGCAAAGTCTTTTGTGCTGCCCATCTGTCCCCCCCCGCCCCCTGCAAAGCACAAGGGGGGGAAAAAACATGTCTCAGCCCAGAGGTAAGGCTCCTGCTTCTCTTCCTTGCAGCTCTGCAGACGGCCGTGCATGCATTCGCGAGGTGCACGCATGCATGGATGCGTTTTGTGCTCGGGATGCAATTGCAATTTGAAGTTTGAGGCTTCTCCGTGGCTCCCCCCGTTGCATTTCCTGTTGGGCGCGGGTGCGCACACGCACTCACACACACACAGACACACACACACACACACACATCCACACAGGCACAGTTCCTGCAGGCTGCGTTCGCCGTTCAGCTGCGCTTTGGCGTTAGTGGAATTCTTCAGTGTGTGTCCCCCTCCGTCTGCCTCCTGCACCGGTCAGCAAGGAGATAAAAGGGTGTCGCGGAGTAAAACGGGGTTGTGGCCGTGCGTGCGGAGTGCGGGCTCGTTTCATTGAGATGAAACTTTGAAACAAGTCCTGGGAGGAGATGAAAGGTGAAACTTGAGTGCGAGCGAGCGAGGAATTAAATATATACCTCTATGTTTCCATGGGAAAGTATTGTTCTTGTGCCAGGACTGAGATCATTTTCCACCGATCCCCCCCCCCCTTCCCCCCCCCTTCAATATTTGGTAACTTTTGGTCGGAGGTTTGTAACACCAGATCGCTGAGAGCTGCTTTATTTAGCGTGTGGGGAGGGACGGCAGTGATTTATTATTCTTATTCTTGCATTGATGGTTTTCCTTTTGCCAGCGTGGTGGGCAAGGTTTGAGCTTTGCTTGTGAACCGATCCGGAGTGGTTCTGCCTTGTGTCCTGCAAGGAAGGGGTGATGGTGGTGGGAGGGAGGAGGTGGAGAGTTTAATATTGCAAAAATGCAGGGGGAATGCAATAGTCCCTGCAAGAGCCGGCTGGAGATGTTTTTAAGGAGGAGTTGCTCCGGCCATTCATTGTGGAAATAGATGCCCATATGTCAGCAGATGCAGCTTTTGGAGCTTCTTTTAAATGGGCGGATTTGCTGTTGCAGCTTGGCTCTTGCATTCTGCAGCCCTGAAGCATATTGGGGAGCAGGGGGGGTGCGAGCCAGTGCATGGCAAAGCAGATCCCAAACTGGGACCGGGGCTGCTTCTTGCTGTTTTGTTTTTAAATCCCAAGCCATCTGTGGAGCCCGTGGCCTTCCTCCACAAGCCTTGCAGGGAGGCCATGGGAAGGAGGTGCTTTCACAGCTCTTGCCACACAGTTTTCCTTTGTAAGAAAAATGTAAAGTTGTTGTATAATTTATTCCTAATTTGGGTTTGCTGCAGTCATCTCTTCCAGCCAAGCAGAGAATTTTTAAAAGTTTCCAATAGAAAGAGCCAAAGAAGTTTGATAATGCAGAATTGAACCGAACGATGCCCACTGCTGCTTGCAGGAGGGTCCCTGCAAGACCTATAGTAGGGCAGGGGAGCAGCCTCTTCCTGTGGGTCCCCAAAAGCCTGAGGCTGGAATGGCTGCAGCACATGGAGCCAGTGGTGGCAGGGAGCTGAGCTGGTGGCCATGCAGCCCACCCTGCTGGGGTGCCACTTATCCCATGCACTCGCTTTGTCCATCCTTCTTCATACCAGGAAAATGGGGAAAATGCAAGTAGCCAACCCACAAAACATGATCTCAATGAATGGCATCATTCTTGAATCCGTTTCCCGTCCATCCCGCGCTGTGCAATACGGGTGTCTAAGTCTGAATTCCTTGCGTGGATAACTTTTCCAAGTTCAGCTGTTCAGGCGGAGGTTTTGCTCGGGAAGGGGTTTGCAGCAGAGGTATCGTTCTTCAGGATGAATTAAGGGAGGCATAATCTGCATTTCAGGATCAGCTTTCATGTGTTGCACAGGAGGTTCCTCGTCAGCTTTCTAAAATACTGCGTGGAGCTCCAGCCAGCTGCTGGGCTGCGGAGCCCTCTCCCTGCTTTGAATCCTTTCCAAAGTTGTGCTCAGGATTTGCCAGAGATTAATTCTTTTTTCCTAATGCTGCTTGTCAGGGGAGCATGCAACCAGGATGGTTATTCCCTGATAACACTTGCTCCCTGCAAGGAATCTCACCTAGGTTAGAGGGCAGAACCGCTCCTTGGACCCTACCTGTGCCATGCGGGAAACGAAGGTGACGTGCTTTGCATGCAACCGTAGCATGGGCTGCAGGAGATAAAACATCCCCTGGGGTTCGGAAGCAACAGCTTCATCCTGGCCCTTTCCATAGCAGATGCCTCCAGCATCGTGCTTGCAGGATGCAGGCGTGTTCCCTGCACCCTGATGCGCTCCCTAAGACAAAACAGAGATTAAATCAGAAAGATGCCAGCCAGGTCCAAATCCCTGCATTTCACTCATTTCTACCTTTATCCCCTCCTTGAAGTTGCAGAATGATATTTTTAGTTGGATGGGGCAATTCACAGCAAATAAGATTTCCCCAGCAGGTCCCTGCAGTCTGTTCCATCAAGTCCCTGCTCTGGACAAGTGGGACTTGATGTCTATGGGAGCTCAGAAGTTGAATCGTTGCCCAAATAGGGCACTTTTTTGCTGTCATGACTAATAGGATATTATTCTGGAAGAGGAAAAAGAAATGCGGAAGTCCATATTAATTACAAGTTAAACAGAGTTTGAGGCTATAAATCTGAACTCTCGTGACAGCAGATGTATTCGAGAGTCTTCCAGATTCATTGTAATGGGGGAATTATTCACTCACATCAAAGGAGCAGCCTGCAAATATGCAGATTTCTCCATTGAAATAAGGGAAGGGGGAAACGGTTCCCATTAGACCACTAATTCATAAACAACGCGTTGAAATGAGCTACGTTTAACCAAATATTGCTGTCCATTGATCTCATTCCTCATATCTCACACTTTCTTGTTTCAAACACAGTTTTTTGTGCTCTGGCTGAGAAAGGGACTCTGAGATTATGAGAGCTACGTCCCACGTGGTGCGGGCTGAACATGTACCCTATGGACTTTGACCAAAGGCCCTGTGCCTATTCTAAATATTGCATTTTATGTGAAATGCTCATCTTTTTCCAGCTGGAAGTCTCAGTGGAATCAGTGTGAAGCCTAAATGGTAGCTGGGGTTATTTTTGTTTAAATCCTTGGTAGGTGGCAGGTCTTTGCTGGTATAAAATTAACCCGTGAGCAGCGCGAGGCTCTGTTGGTTGTGCAACGAGCAGTTTGCCTTGTCAGCACCACCTCAGCTTCTCACTATTAACTCACTCGCATGACATAGGCACTTGGCACGGGCCAGGCTTTGCCAGAGCAGGGTTAGCAAAGCTGTGGCATGGCCAGTGAGGTACAAGCCCAGCAAAGCCTGGTCTAGCAGCAAACAGTCAATTTCAGTCCGAGTTGCTTATTTACTTTTAATGTTTTAAGGTTATCTCGTTGAATTACCATTTCACCCTTCTTTGCTTTATCACTTCCATGGTGGAAGTGCCTGTGTACCTGCTTTGGATTAAGAAGGGGCAAGCGATTATAAAGAGGTTTAAAAACCTCATGCAATGCCGTGCTGGAGGAATTAACCATGAGTTAATCAACCAACTGGTTGGGGTAGAAAGTGTGAGAAACTATGTCTGACATAAACCTAATCACTGCTCTGCGCAGTGGGGACCAAAACACCCCATCCAGCCCCTCTAGCTGATGCCTTTGCTCCCTCTGCATTGCACTAAGGAGGCATTTGCTTGCAGATCTCACCCCTTTCACCCCAGGCAGTGACTCTGGGGCTGCAAAAACCAGGGTGCATTTGCAGGGTGCCATGTCCTTGTGTCCTGACATGACGGGAAGACACAGGCATTGAAAGCTCAAACTATAGAACTAATTATAGCAATAAAAGCAATAAGTTGCAGGGGAAAAGGAGCAAAGAGCTGTTTTCTCTTCCCAGCTGAAGAAAAGTGTAGGTTTCTCATTGACACACTGAGTGTTGCTTATTTGCTACTTAAACACCCAAAAAAAATGGAACTACCTTTGGGGTGAATTCCCTCCTCTGACACATACAGAAGCTGCTAAGGTGAAGCAAATCATACTCAATTAAAACCACAGAAGTAATTTAGAGATGAGACACTTCATTCCACCAAGAGTATTGGCATTAATGGAACACAATTACCTTCAAAGTCACATGGTGGATTTGCAAATCCTGTGTTCTGTGGTTGCAGGTATACAAGATGACTAAAAAGTTGCTTTTTCCCCCCTCAAACAATACATGCATTTGATGTCACTTGTCCATTTTCTCTTGCTGAAAAGAGCCATAACAGCACCTATAGAAGCCTCTTGGAAAAGGATTTAAAAACACATCTGAGAAAAGCTCAGATCCCTTTTTTAAGTTGGAAAAAGAAGGAAGAGAGGGGAGCTTTAATAGTACAGGAGTGGGAAGACACTTGCAGCCTTCCCTTGTGATGCACTTGGAGGACTTCAGGGTCTGTTACCCTGATCTTTGTGCACAGTCATGATTCTCAGTCTTTTCCCATGGGGTCCTTGCTTTCACTCCATGAGCTTTCATTTCTAATGCTCAGCCTGCCCACAGCAGGGCTCCTGCTGCTCCAGCTCCAAAGGCAAAGCCCTGCATCTCCCACATCACAGCTTCCCAATGGCAGCGAGTGGCACAAGTAGTTCTGAGTAAGGCAAAGAGGTAAAACCCAGGGCACCTGAGTGTCCTTGACTGTAGGCACTTGCATTCTGGGTGACCACGGGTGCATTGTATAAGTTGGCAGCGTGGTCACCAGCAGCATCGTTATATAGTGTTGAGTCAGTCTCCAGTGGCCAGGTGAATTGCAGGACTGTTCTGTTCATTTTGGACCTGGACAGAGCTATAATTAAAATAATAAATAAATAAATGCTTCATTACCTGTGGGGTTACTTCACTCCTTCCTTGGGGCCTGTCTGGGAATAGTTGAAGAGATTAGCATTATCAGCTAGAGCAATGTTAGCAGGAAAGCAGATCTAGGACCCTGGAGCGCTGCCACATTAGGTATTATGGTTTGTGGTAGCAAAGCGGTGAAGGCCGTTCAGTGCAATTTCCATATCTACTCATTGTGCAGAAAGTATGCCCTTGTCTTCAAATCCACTATATTGTGCATGGTGACAAGTGTCAATGCAAAAGTGTCTTCTGCTCAGTGGAAAGAAGTTTGGAGAGGGGAAGCCTGAGACTCTCAGTTGTAGGGCTTTGTTTTGCCTCAAAGCCAAAATTAAAGCTATCCTTACTTTTAAGCTAGGGATTCCAAACACTCGCTTGATGTTTCAGAGGGTTCATTCTCCCAGGAAAGTCTATGGGGTGCTAAAGCACTTCTGAATCATCTTTGCATTGGAGATGCTGCAGACAGATGCTGAACATCCTTTATGGAAGCTCCAAACAGCCACTTGTGCATCTTGGTCTGCTGGTGCTAGCAAAGCTGAGGCTGACTGTCGCTCTGGATTTGCATCCCATCAGCAAGTAGGGGCCTGGGTTTGTATGGGCATGGTAAAATCAGCATCCTACTGCATTAGGAGGGTGTTTTGGGGTTGGAGCTACTCATGCTACTGTCCCCTAGAGTTTCTGTAGGAGCAATGGCTGTGGCTTGTTTGCATGGAGTTTCAGATTTGTAAGAAAGACTGCAAAGAGTCTTTCTTACAAAAGCATGTTTTTCCCACCCTGTTTGAGCAGGAAAACCTCAGTGAGCAAAGCTGATCCAGTTTCTTGCAGTTGCTGTTTTGTTAGCCTACTTAACTTGCAGTTTTGTAATCGGGGCTAGATTCTCCCATCCTGCACACAAGCAGATCAAAAATCATTGCAAGAACTGAGGCCCAAACAGCATCCACTTCTCTTGCACTCAGACGAAACCAGAGGAGAAAAAATAAACCCAGCAGAAGTTGCAGATGAGATGTCAGATATAAGGCAGCGATAGAAAATAAGCACAGGAGTCACCACTTCGCTTTGTCCGCAGTAAGAGGCCTCTAATGAAGGCTGAATCAGCAGAGACTTGGGAGCTGCTTTTGAAGGAGAATCTTTCTTCCAAACAGAAATATGTAATTGCACTCAGTGAAACAATGCTTATCAGTGCCAAATGGCCTCAGAGCATCATCTGGCTGCTGGGCTGTGGAAGTCCCAGGCAGCATGCTTTTGTGCTTGTTTCCATCCTGCAGCAGGGTCTGATCCTTATTCGTGTTTTCAGCAGGGCTTATTTGACACTTGAGTAGCAAGTTGTAATGTAAAAATTACAGCTTCACTCTGTGTTCCCATTGCTCTTAATGTTTATTGCTGCTCCAGTAATTCAAGGTCAGATACGGAAAATGACTCAAAGAAGTCTTTTGTTGTTCTGACAGCTCTAACGTAATGGAAGTCCCCATCTCGCAAAGGCAGACCTTCACAAGAGTACCGGCATCAAAAAGGGAGAGGGAACATTCTAAAGGCGAGCCCAGCATTGATGCCTTTCTTTCCCCAGCCTTGCTCCATTCTGTCTGCCCTCATCAGCTCCCAGCATCTCCCATCTCCCACATGCAGGAGCCCCAGTAAGAGCCTGCTGGATTTGCGTGCTCATGCAAGCGTGTGCATGCAGGAGGTGAAGTGTTCACTTAACCAGGGCACAGGAGAGGAGAAGGTCCTTCTAGCCTCAGCTCTATGAGGAGGGTTTGTGCAGCACCAGCTTCTCCTGGGGCACTTCTCCAGCGCTGGCAACTGGCACCCATTTAGAGGCACGCTTTCCAGCTTGGATTTCAACACAGTCCTTCTTTTCCTAAGGCTGCTTTAATTGCCTGCAATTAGGGTCTCCAGTGCTGTGAAAGCATGAAGAAATAAACCCAAGTTTGGTTTTGTATGATGAGTTGATTTCTTGTTTCAAGCAGCTGATGCTGTAGCCTTTTAAAAAGGAAGTGGCAGCCTGTGATTGTAGCATTTGTGATGCCACTGCCCAGGGAGTAAAGCCCAGATATGTGACATTCATTGTAGCTTCATTCAAGGAGTGAAACACCTGTAGCAGCTAAGTACATCTGCCCTTCTTCCAGCTAGATGAAGGGGAAGACAGGGATTTTACATGCTATCATCAAAATGCCAAAACCCCTTTGGGCAAAGCTACATCTTAAGCAGCTTTGTTTAAGCACTGAGCCTCAGCACTCAGCAAGAAATGCCTCAGGAGGAGTACAAGCCACAGCACAGGGCTATTGGCAGCCCTGATGGGTCCCTGAGGGTGCAGGCGGGTCACCCCAGCCCCTGCACAAGGAGGCCAGGATCTGGCCAGCTGGGACTCTGTGCTGTTAAAGAGGTGCAGACAGAGATCCGACTGGGATTTCCAAATGCCATGCAGGTTTTGGAGCTAGCAACGGGACAGGGAATCTGGAACAGTTTTCATCCTAAGCTCAAACACCACTGAAGGTTTGGACATGGAGATGGAGCCTTAACCTGCAGCCCCCTTTTGCAGGA
This sequence comes from Myiopsitta monachus, assembly GCA_017639245.1. Taxonomy (NCBI): domain Eukaryota; kingdom Metazoa; phylum Chordata; class Aves; order Psittaciformes; family Psittacidae; genus Myiopsitta; species Myiopsitta monachus. The sequence continues at coordinate 2,462,206 of CM029931.1, read as the reverse complement.
TGGCTTCTGCAGACAGAAGGGTGCTGATGCTTAATGGAGAAGCTCACTCCCAAGCAGACCTCAGTACTTAACCATACTAATTAAATGCATTCACAAACCACAAGATTGACCTTCACTGCATGCCCACAGATTTTTCTCTCATTTAACAAGCAGGGGATTGACAGAGTAGCCTATTAAAGGAGAAAAAAGGCAATGCTCTAGATACTGTTGGTTTTCAACCTGTTCCAAAGGGTTTTCTGCTTTTTAACTGTAAGAGATGGGAGCCACAATCCTCTAATAACTTATCAGGAGAAACCAGGCTAGAGACAAGGATTGCTTGGCTCAAATGGAGCACAAAGTCTGGTAACGCAATGAACGGGCTTAGAGCTGAGGTTTACTCGGATATCTGTGCAGTAAGCCATGACAGTCATTATATGTACAGGTACTTATGTAACCAGAGAGCCATTCTGTGTGTGAGAGTTGTCCTTTGGGGGATACCCTCTAGAAGAAACATAAAGGCCATTTGCCTAGGCTCCGACTTCCTTACCTTTCCCAAGGACAGCAGTGATTTGCTCATTGCCACTAAAACTTGGAGCATCTCAATGGAGAATCTGAATTCCTGCCAAGGAAGAATCAGTTTTACAGGTTAACTAAAAGAACAGATCAGTGCAGTGCATGAAAGGACATCAGGAAACAGTCCCTGACGAAGCAAGCATCTGAACTGGAGGGAGAGCCCAAAATAGTCCCTGGCAGCTGGGGAGGGCGACACAAATGCGGCATTCAGAGATGGTTCATAGTAAGTTGGTGTTTGGAGACAAGAAAGGCTGAATTGGCTGCAGGCACCTTTTGGGCAGAGAGAAGGACCTTTGGGTTGCACATCCGCAGGTTTCTATGGGGTGACAGTACGGTAGCACGCTCCTGCTTGTAGCCACCTAAGCTATGCAGCGCAGCAAGCTCCCACATAGCACGACTTGGGTTTCATTCATGCCATTAAGGCAGCTTCCTTTATAGAGAAGCATGCGATTTATTTTTTCCCTTCTTTTTTTTCTTCCCCTCAAAAACATTTGGTACTTCCCCCGCAAGGAATCAGAAGCTTTATGTCTGATAAGAGGCTGGAACAGCTTCCTGCAATAGGAGAGCATTCCTCCTCTCGCTCTTCCTGCCCAGACCTCAGAACAATGCCAGCGCTTCCAACATCAGCAAGCACTTACTTTGCATTGTGGCACAAGCATTTAGGGCTCATCCTGTGCAAGCATCTCCCTGGCCAGCACCTCCTGCAAAGGGAGAAGCTCATTTTCCAGGAGCTTGCTTTAAAAAGGCCTTGCTGCAGCTGAGACACAAGGAGCAATCTGGGAGATTGAATCAGAGCCGATGCAGAGCAGGCTGTAGCCAAGCAGGGCCCTCATTTGGATGAGTGGGGTCTGAAGAATCTTCTTTTTTCCCCTTCAAAGAGAAGCTAAATAGGGGTTTTAGTTTGCTCTGATCTTGAAGCTACTTGTGCACGTGCTAAACTTGGAGTATAGGAGTCCTTTTGCAGGAGTCAGTGGGACTGAATGTGCTTGGGGTTTGAGCACACACACAAGAATTTACAAGGTTTGGGATGTATTTTGTCCTGGTTGCTAAGTAGGGTGGACATGATGCATCTGTGTAGATGATTTATACCACCCTGCTTTTTCTTGGGTTCCTTTGATCCCATTTCTGCTGTTCTGTTCTTGCAACTCAGAAAGCAGCACTGGATTTGTGTGTGTATATAACTGACACTACAGTCCTGAACCTTGCACAGGGAGTTCTATGGAGGCTTTGACAGAAAGGCTTATAAAGGGGGTTTTGTATGTACAGCTCCTGATTTAGAAGGCTGGGTGGAGAGATGTAACCTGATGGGCTTTGATCCACATGGACATGTGCAGATAGAAAACATAGGCGTCCCATTGTGTAAGGGACACTTTATGGGGAAGAAAGGGTAAAACTTGTTTTCTGCCCCAGCACTGCACCGTAATGCATATATTCAATGTGTTTTCCAAACTACAGTAAAATTGCATGATAAAAACTGGGGAAAGGCTGATTTCCTTGACATCCTCATTGCTTTTTTGTATGGCGTACAAGCGATTGTATGCTCGTAGCAGGTGTCTGGAAGGAGAGCTGCAATTCACGCAGCTCTGACCCTGTGGCTAAAACCTCTTTGAACTTGAAAGAGCTTCCCTTGGACCCCCATGAGCTGCTCAGCATCCTGCGTGCAGGGCTTTGAGCCTTCTCTTAGTGCAAAGATGCATCCTGAAGTGGTTGCAGGACCAAGACTTGATGTTCGTGGTTAGATGGACTCGCTGCTGCTGTAGTGGTGATGCAGCAGCTCCAGCTCTTGCTGCTGGGGGTATCTTGGAGCTGCTGCTGTTGTTGCTGACAGCGCAAACAGGAGGGTGGTTGTTCCATTGGAGCCTCCTGCCCTGCTCCGGTGCTGAGGACCTGGGTTTGGTTTCCCTGCAGTTGCCTTTGGTTTCTCACTGTGAATAGATTCCCTGTGTGTTTTTCAAGTAGGACCTACACATTTTCGGTGAGGCATTGCCAGCAGAGGGAGCAGGAGTTAGTTCCTCCCATCTACGCTGCCCAGAGCTGTCAAAATCCCATCTTTAATAATGTAGGCGCAAAAATAAGCTCTTATATCAAAACACGAGAGCCGTCTGACAGGGTAGCACAAAGGCAGATTGGGCAAAGTCTTGACTGTGTTGAAAACTCAATCACAATATTTGGCTGAACCTTTGCAAAAATGCCCCATGACAAGGTGTTAAGCAAAGAAGAGATCTTCCCATTCTATGCCAGTGCTGTGGTGTTCCTCTAATGCAGGCAGGGAACTAGAAGGGTGAAGGACGGAGTGTGAGCATCATATCGCTGGGAAGAGACTAGGCGTTGATTTGAAATCCTTCTGAGTGTTATTTACACCTCCGAACAGGAAAGTGGTCCTAAAATTATCCTCAGTTCGACGCTTTCAGTTGAAACAAACAGTTGCCAGCTGCCAAAGAATAGCCAACTTGGGGATGGAGGGGAGCAATTCAGTCTGGAGGTGTCTCATACAACTTTGACACTGTTTACGACCCAGAGGTGCTGTTTTCCCCGTAGGAGCACAGTAGATGCCAAACCATGGGGATTGATGTAGCACCCAGAGTCCCCATCAGGGACCTTCTGCAGAGGGTGAGGATATTTGCTAAAGAAATGGCTTGTGGCACATTCCTCTGTTCCCATTTGGCTGTAAAAGTTATTGATACTCTATAACTACGCAATGACCAAACCAATGGGCAGTTTTCTCTCTACAGAACATAAATTGCTCATTTTTTCCTAAGGTGGCTTTATTCATGAGCAGAAAATTATGAACCCAAGCTTTATATGCAGTGCATCAGCAGTTGTAGATGGCTAATAACGATGGAGTTTAAATGTCCAACATTTACAATATGCTGAACAAATTAAATCTGTGCTGGGTAAAATGAGCCTCCTGCGGCCGCCTGGAGCACAGAAGTGAGACCTCAGATTGCCCTGTGGTATTGATGAGATTTTATTCTGTCCTGCTGTGAGGGTGATGACACCAAGACAAGCACCCAGTGCGATCCTGCTCAGTGAGCAAAAGCTTCTCTGCAGAGAAATGGGGCTGCTTTAGCACATGGGGAACAGCGGTTCGGAGCTAAGGAGAAGTAAATGTGCGCCCCTTCCTGGGGATGGTTTGCTGAGCTCCACAAGGGAGTCCTTCCTGCTCCATCACACCCTCTGGTTTGGGAAAGCCCTGCTTTTCCTGTGTTTAAGCCTCCTGACTCATTGTGAATGAGTCTCAACACTGGAAGTGTTCACGCACCATGTATATAAGGCCCTAAGTGACATGGGTTAGTGGTGGACTTGGCAGTGCTGGGCTAATGGTTGGACTTGATGATCTTAAAGGTCTTTTCCAACCTTGTTGATTCTATGATTCTATGGAGCTTTGCAAGTGGATGCTATGGGGCAGCATCTTGGGAGGGTGATGATGAGGGGACACCACCAATTACAGAGGCACATCCACCAGTGCCTGTGTGCAGAGTATCTCTTTTGGTGGGTATGGCTGAAGCCTACAGCTATTGCAAAAGCTAAGCCAACAGTCTGGGCACAGCCTTGATGCACGGGTTCCTGCGCAGCCTGGCACTTGATACAGCCTTAATAGGAACCTGTGCTCACAGTAAGCACGTGCTTAAGTGTAAGTACCATCAGGACGTAAGCACCTTCATAGCTGAAGCTGCAGGCCTGGGTCTGAGCGTGCAGCGCAGCAGCAGTCAGCACGCGGGTGGGAATGTCACCTTCCTTTTCCAAAGCAGTTTGCATTTCTCCAGGCTGGCAGCACATCTGACAGCTCCAAGAGGCCCTGGCTCGGGATGCACGGTGCTGGAGCTGCCTCTCGCCCGCTTTGCTGGATGCATGGACCTGTCACCCCTTGGCATGGGAACAGATGCAAAAGCTGATCTGGTTTATCAGGAGGAATGAAGCTCTGTGATTCTTCTTTAAAAGCACCTTGCAGGAATCTGCTGGAGGGAGAATCCCGGTGCAGCGACCATGTTAAGGCAAAGTAGAAACTGGAGGGAGACCTTGGGCAAAAAGGCACCCACAGGGTGTCTGATGGAGAGGTGATCTTATTGTCCTAAGAAAGCTGGAAAGGTATGGATGCTCCTTCACTGCGTCGTGTTTTCCAGGGAGCAGTGGGTTTAGGAAATGTAGAGGTGTTTGTAGCTGGGCTGGTGGATTTAAGGCAAATCCTGCAAACAGGGCCCCTACTTTTATGCTGGATAGAGGAGATTTGCTGCTGCCTGCCAGGTATTTGTATGGGAAGTTGCTCAAAGCCATGTAGCTGTGTGTGGTCACTCACTGGTGTTTTGAGATGGAATCTTGCTGGATAAGGGGAAGTAAACCAAAGTAAATGGAGTACTGGGAGTGATGCTCAGCAGCATCCCTGCTCACACATTGGTCGTTGGAGCTTCATCCCCTTATCCAAGGGGCTGCATCACCCCATGGAAGTGCCTACCAGCGTGGCACCCTTGGGAGATGTATAAGGGTGCTGCTGCTACACTGAGGAGCAGAGCCCACCTTATGCAAGGGACAAAGCCAGGGCAGGAAGCACAAGGCTTGGCTGACAGGCTGTGATAAGCCTTGCACACCGCAATGCATGAACATTTGGGAAGCACTTCATCCTTCTGCCTGTGAAGGTGTCCATCCTCCTGCCTGTCCATCCCCCTGCACAGGCAGCATCCCACCTCCAGCACCACTGCAGGTGATTTTTGGCAGGGAGGAATAGAGATGAAGGTAGCGGCAGTGGAGGCAGCTGAGTCCTCCAAATCCTCCTGCACAGAAGCCTTTTTGTTCCTCAGGTGAATTCCAAGAGCTTTTCTCCAGTTCTGGTTCCAGCAAACTGCCACTGCAAGCAGACAGCTTGAAAAGAAAGCAGCGACTAAACGCAAAGTCCCCCCATGAAAACAATCCCCACGAGGGTTGGATTCAAACAGCAATTCCTGTGGATTTCCTAATTTGAGATAAGCAGCAATGAAAACAGGCTCTGGGATGGGGAGGCAGCGGAGCCAGTGGACATTGGCAGAGGAAAACCGTGGCTTTGATTTATGATGTGCTGGTGACTGGAGTGTCTGCCCCTGTGCTCGCCTGCCTGGAGCTCCACTGCTGTGATTTCTCCTGATGGCAGGGGCAAGGGGAGAGCCCACGAGGCTCCAAATGTCCTCTGTTGCTCCGTGCGATGTTTGCCACCATCACATCTTCCCCAGGGCAACAGGAGGATGCAGCAGCCTGAATGCTGAAGGTGCAGGAGCCCTACGAGGGATGCAGCTTGCTCATCAGCAGAAAGCAAAGTCCTTTTTGGCATCATTTGGACACTAATAAGATTTCCCTGAGCCATTAGCACTGCCTTTGGCTTTCACAGCCTCATGTTGGGCAGCGTGAGTGATTTGCAGGATTTGAGGGCATTGGGCACAGTGTGATGGGAGGAGTGGAAGTGTTTTTTCTCTGTGCATGATGAGGAAGGTTGAGCACTCTCATGAAGTTAAGTTGATGGGTGGAAAAATAGTTAAAGCAAGGTGAGGAGAGGGAAGAGGCTTTGGTCCCTGTAGGATTTCTGTCAGACCGTTGCAGATGGAGGCATGTGTTGGCAAGCTGTTGAATTCTGCATTTTGTGGTTTTATACATGTGCTTCCATAGGAGTCTCTGGAGGATCCAGTATGTCCGGAGCATCAAGGCACAGACTTGGTGACTCCTTGCAGCTAAAGGGTGTCAGGGCTGTCTCACAAGCCTGCTCTCCCATCCTTAGCTTGAGCCACCTCCATAGGTTCAGGCTAATACTCTCAGGTGCCAAGGGGAACAGGATGGTTGTGAGCCTGTGTTGGCTTGTGTCCCCTGTGCAGTGTGGCAGCATTGTGCCAGGCAGAGGGGACATAACACACACAAACAAGGATTGTGCAACTTCGGAGTTGGACTCAATGAGATCCTCATGGGTCCCTTCCAACTCCAGATATTCTGTGATTCTATGATTAACCTGCATATGGCCATGGACAGGGTTGTTATTGCTGAAACCATGGCATGCACATCCTGGTGCCTGGTCCCTTCTCTCCCCTCTTTATCCCATGGACCACAATGTCCCTGGTGGTGCGGTTGTGGTGAATCAGCAGAGAACTGAATATTTCCATTGCATCCCAGCACAGGGAGGTGATCCCTGGAGAGCTGGGGTCAGCTCGGGACAGCCGAGCCCCAGCCTGGGTGGAATTCCCTGGCAGCGGATGCTCCCAGCTCTGGTGCAACCAATGCCTTTCCTGCTGGGTGATGTTGCCACTGCTTGCACAGAGGTGCTGGTGCTTGGGAGGAGCTGTGCCCTTTCCCCCAGGCCATCCGAGCAGCTGGATGCACATGCCAGATGAGTTCAGCCAAAGTGTTGTAACAGGGGCTTTAATATTAAAGTCTCCTGTGCCCTGTGCTGCAAGCCAGGCAGAGCTGTTATCTGCCATCTCCCACTTACATTCACACCTAAAGCACGACGGATTTAGGGCTGTTTTGCATTGCGTCTGTTTCGAGGAGAAAGGCTGGCTAATTCAAAGGCTGCCTCATCAGTGCAGGATGGCAGGGGAGGGATGTGCCTTGCCTTGTCACATCTGCAGATACATGGTCCTGGCACCAGCACAAATAGGGACATGATGGGTGCCCCTGTGCTGTGCCTGCAGTTCCCTTGCTCAGACTGGGAGTGATGCTGTTTCTGGGCTGGGAAGGGGCGTTGTTTGTGAAGGCTGTTTCTTGTCATCTCCCTGTTTTCTCTGAACTGTTAGTAATCAGAAGGGAGCATGTGTCTGTGAGTGTGAAAATGGGCGCTGAAGACACCATTTCCTCTTGTGTTGGCGTTCCTGCAAGCTAGCGCTAGAATGGGGAGCAGAGAACACATCGGGGCAGAGACCAGATGGGAAGTGGAGTCCAAGGTCCTGGCAATGGAAAAGTCCAAGGCAATGTGGAAGCGAAACAGCTCAGTGACGCAAAGGACCATCCTAAACCTTCATACCCTCTCCTGTGCAGCCGTGTGGTATCACCCCTCCATCATGACCAGTCTTCATCTCCAAACTGGTGCTGGGTGTTGGTGTCCCACAAAACCCGGTGGAAGCTTCCTTCAGCGCATCATTCATGGCAGAGTGTTGGAACTAGATAAGCTTTAAGGTCCCTTCCAAGCCAAACCAGTCTCTGATTCTGTGATTACCGCAGTGCTCCCTGCAAGCTGCTATGGACTAGGGCTGCAGGGGGGCTCAGTTTTAGTGGGGGGGTTACAGGAGGGTAAAGAGTTGCCCCTAAGCTGCATCAGCTCCCTGCCCCTTTCCCAGCATCCCTGTGTTCAGTGTCTTAGCACAGGATCTTGTGTCTAATCTCTATCAAAGTGTCTCTTCCGCTTCACTCTCAGAAGGTCTTAACTCTCCTAAAATGCAGAGATGCTCTGTTATCAGGGCGACAAACAGACTCACGTAGCCAAAATGTGCAGAGATAAGAAGAAATTGCATCCCCCTGGTTTCTATGTTGACACGAATAAACACGGCAGCCTGCAGCCCTTCTGCAGGATGTGTTAAGAAGAAAATGGGCAGAGTAAGAGAGATTAGCCTGAACCAGGAAATTATCTTCAAAATTGAATTACAGAAATACGGAGCTTGTTGGAAGGCAGATAAATGGGTTCTGATATTTGCACAGTTTGGTGACATTTCTGTATGCTTCTGCACGGCAGGATCCAGATATTACTCTGCTGGAGTCCCTATTGCAAAGCTTTTCTGTTTCACCTTCTTCTGTTCTTGTGCTGTTCAGAGCTTCCACCACCAAACTGTCTCCTGCTGAAGGCTGCTATTGAGGCAGGCACCAAGGACTGACCTTGTGATTTTACCTTGCTGAAGATCTTTGTCTGCGTCGTGTTTGTGCCTTGACAGAGCTGACCTACATCGGAAAACACAACTGGCTCTTGCAGCACAGACAGCCCCTGGGACACAAATAACCCCGGTGTGATCCAAGCAGGCATTGCACAACCTCTGCCGCGTGGTTCATTGGGTGCACCTCAGTCGCTCCTTGCAAAAGCTTTGCTCCTCCGGACTGGGGCCTCTCCTGGGTTTATTACAGGTTGCAGGATTGAGTCAGAAGCGCGAGTTGAGCCCTTCGACAGAGAATCCCTGGGGCATGGCACTGTCAGGACAGGACTGTGAGTTGCAGTTCCAGCATTGCAATGTGGGTGCTGATGGTATTGGCAAGGAGTTTGGGACTATCCAGGTCACTGAGTGAACTTTTCCCAGGCCGTGTCATGCCATGTTCTTATCTTCATGAGCCCTGGGAATTGAAAGTGAAGATGAATGCAGCATCATCCAGTGACTGAAGCTGAATGCAGCATCATCCAGTGACTGAAGAGGAATGCAGCATCATCCAGTGACTGAAGAGGAATGCAGCATCATCCCCTCGTGCGTTGTGCTAGTCTTCCAGGATTTGCTACTGTTGGTTTTCCAGATGGAAGCGCTGGGTTTTTCTGTCTCTGTATTTTCATTACTTAGGCTGACTTTGAGGAAAGAAAGTACCTGCCTCTGGGCTGTGGCTCTGAGGTCAGCTCCTCTTTGCCAAAGCAAATTTGGCTGCATGCTGCCCAATGTGTTGGCTGGTTATGTCTTTGCAAGGTGTTTTTAGGAGCAGGTTCTCCCCACTCAGTGCAGTGTGTCTCAGCCGTCACTCAGAGCCAGAAAGGTGGTAAGTGGATTAGGAACTGGCTGTAGGGTTGCACTCAAAAGCTTGAGGTCAATGGCTCAATGCCCCAGTGGAGATCAGTGATGAGTGCAGTGTTTCATGTGTATCCTGATTCCAGGATGCATTGGCAAAATCCATCACAGTCATAAAAGTGCTCTTGCTTTTCCCATTTCCTGTCCCAAATTATGGTTCCTGGGGGAAAACAAAAGGAAAAATAGATTATGCTTCAGTTCTTGAGACATTGAGGTGTGAGTTGCAGTGTGGACACAGGCATAGGGATGAGGTAGGCAGCAATGGGGTGTGCACAGACCTGGGTGTGCCAGTGGCCACCAAATGAGCCGGCAGCTCTGCGGCATCAAAATGAGAGGAAGAAAGCCGCAGCCTGCAGCTCCCTTCTCCCGAGCAGCCCTGAATCGAGTTGTTAAGGAAACAGGTTTCAAGTTTGCTGTTTCCAAGGAGTTATTACAAACAACCACAAGAGCAGACACAGATAAAGGATGTGCAGGAACGTCCCTGTCCTGTGCAGAGGACGCACCATCTCCATTTGCCTCCAGCTGATGCTCATGGCAGTGACAGAAGAGCAGCCACTGGTACTTTGCCACTGGTATTGTCAGGCTAAGGAGAGAGCAGTTGAATTGTGTTTCAAAGAGGTAAATAAAGCACAATATCCACTTCATCTCTTCCCTTGGCCTTTGGTTGAAACTTCAACAGGTTTTAAGAATCTACTGCACATTAAGTTATTTTTCTGTGGTTTAATAAGGGGTTGGAAAAGAGATTTTCAGGGCCACTTCCATATCACTGTGCTTACATGAACACCTAGGATTTGGTTTTCTCCAAGGCTTAGCTGAAGCTGTGCATTTACAGACTGAATGGTGAGTGCAGCTGAGCCACACTGTCACTGGCACCCTGCTTTGAGCATTGCACAACGTGGTTTTATGCAGCTTTACCAAAGGGTTACCAAGACCAGCAGCCCAGCCATGGAGGCAAAAGTGGTGAGAGAGCTTCCCACCCAAGCCATCAAATCACTGTCTTGAACAACAGCCTCCTCATCGCCTGCAGATCTGTCCCAAAGACATTTGCATTGAAAAGGCATTCCAGACTTTGACTGCCTCTATAGCAAAGCTGTAAGGCTTTCACACTGATGAAGTCCATGGGAAGAAGGCAGTGGTGATGCAGGACTGTGGTCACTGCTGTGGAGATGCTGCAGCATCCCATGGAAGGGCACAGGGGACCGTTTTGGAAAGGGGCCTCTGGAAATATGCACTTGTACTACTGAACCCCCCAGAAGGGTCTAGTTCATGAGTTTGCACCCATTTGCGTTCTCTTTGGCTTGATTCCTGTTTCAGCTGGAGTGGAGGCCAGGCAGCATGGCTTCTCCCTCAGACCCTCTCATTTAAAATACACTTTGTTATCTGCATGGATTTGAATTCTGAGCACAACAGTTTGGCAGAGAATCCCGAGTGCCTTTGCTCGGTGGCTGTTGTTTAATCTAGAGGTGGTGAGTATTTGACTGCAGGGGCACCGGGAATGCACCCAGCCTTCCCGCTCCTCTTAGGCTTGGCTGGGGCGTCCTTGTGGGATTCCTTGGTGGAGATTCCTCTGGGCACAATTAAAGGCTTTTCACCTTGAGGACAAGCTGTTGCTGGGGCAGATCACTGAGGAACCAAGGAGATGGGCAAGTCCTTCACCCGCCCTTGAACTCTCATGTCAGTTAAGATGGGTTTCTATCAGCTCTAACCCCTCTGTGTGCCTTAACCTTTAATATTTGCAAGCATAAATAATAAACCTGTGAGCTGATCTTTAATACTTGATGAAAAATACTTTTATTCCCCCTTTTTGGTCATCCTGTGTGAAACTGATATTAAATAGGAGCTTTCTGCATCTTCTACGGCGGCAGTTGCTCTAGATGTAGTTGAGTACCGCTGATAGGGGAAGAGCAGATCGTTTGGCTTTCAAAACCTTTCAAGAAATGAGGCAAGAAATCCTTAGGAAAGGCAGGAATAATAAACCAGGCACTTTTATCTCTTACAAAAGTGGGAGAAAGAGGCATTTCGCACCTGTGAAATTCTATGCTTAAAAGCCTTATTTGAAAGAAATTGTTGCTATATGGCTACCGAACACAGCTTTAATAATAAAGTGTGGTAACGACAGAACTGGTTAATATCCTTTGAAGGAAATAGGAGCTTTTCGTGGCAAGGAACCATTTACTTTGGATTATATCATGAGAAGTTTTTGACTGCAATGAGAAGTCTGGAGATCGGGGAATGGGATTTTCCTTCAGAAGTTAAAGTTTGTGTTACAGCATATGTGGGCAGTGAATTCCTCTGTTTTCCCTTTCTTTGTTATTCTCTGTTACGCTTCTTACCCTTTTGCTGGGAAACTTTGAAGTTTCCGTTTTCAGTATCGATATTTAATGCTGACCTAATTGGAATGGGCTAAGCAACATTAATCTCTATGTGTGCTCTGTCAGTGCTGGTGGGAAGAGGTTAACAAGCCCATTGGAAGTTATACTTTTCTCTCCTCCCTCAGGAACTGGGTTTAAGACCTTCACAGGGAAGTGTTTAATGTGTTTTCATTAAGTCAGGTTTTCTTTCTCCTGTTACAGTTCTGCTTTCAGACCTCACTTTGTTCCCAGCATTGACTTTCTCGGGCTGATGAGCCCATGCCCATGCATGGGGCAGGTTGTGGTGGTGTTGCAGGTGGCTCCTGGTGTCCCTGCTGTCCTCATCAGTGCCAGGAAAGCATAGAGGGTTTTTAAAGGTGGCAACATCTCTAGCACCAGTCAGTTCAAAGTTTACTGTGAGTAATCGCTTTGCTATCAGACTTCTTGGATGCTGTGGAGCAGATGTATGGTCCCACCTGCTGATCAACCAGGATAGCAAACCTCGTGCTAAAGGAGCCACATTTAGGCATCATGCTTTGTATGATGGGTCATGGGGGTTTTCCTTATGGTAAACCCCAAGGAGTTACAGTGAACCCCCTGCACTGATGCTCAGACCCCATCTGGTTTGTGCTTCATTTGGTGTATGAGACACACAGGGCTTCTGCACATCTTGAACGTGGATGCCTGGTGTGTGTCATGGGTTGCTTCTGTGCTTCAGCCTCCTTTGAGCTGGGGACTTCTTTATTTAAACACCCATTTTTATCAGCTTTGCAGTCTCCAAAAGCTCAGTTTCCGTGCCAGAAAGGGCTGAAATTGGCTAGTGGATTTACGCTTGCCACAAGGAACACACACGTGGTGATTTTCTTCGGGAAACAAGGCTAAAAATAATAATAATGATTCATAGAAACACTGTGGAAAATACTGGTTTTCTGGTGGATGGAACAGGTACCATCCAATTTTGTATGTTATTAAGCTGCCTCCACATTCTGAGCTCCTGCACATATGACTTTCTCTGCAAACTGCAGTTTAACATAGCATCATCTTTCAAAGCCAGTGTCTGCCACGGTAAACTGGGGGATGTTATTTTGACAAAGAGGTACTTGCTTGGCAGTTAATACTGAAGAGAACTGATCTTGGGGCTTCCAATTATGGGCTTTTCTTAGAGACAAAAAAGGCCTCTAAGCATCACTGTTTGACTTTGGGGAAGAGCTCCCTCAAGGTCACTCAAGCATGTCTGACCTGGACCCATGGAGCTGGGGCAAGGGAGGACCTTGGCTCCTGCACCCTGATGCAGAGTGATGCTGAGCGCTGCTGCATGTTTCTGGTTGTAAGGCAATGCCATGGTCAGGATTGCTGATGCTTCCTGCAAGACACTTGCAGACACTGTCCCCAGAAGGTTTGGAGGACCAAAATCAGGGGGTTTGTATATAAAAAGAGCTCCAAAACTTTACCAGATCCAGATGAAATGCATGAAATTGCCTGATCGCATTCCAAGACTTTCATTAAATACCCATGCGGTGAGCCAGTGCGGAGGTGACCGCATTGCCCTGCAGTGCTTATCCCACAGGAGCTGCTGGTGCGAGTCCTGGCTGTGGCAATTCCTGTTTGCAGTCCCTTCTGGTGCTGTCATGAGATCCATGTTTTATCCTTGCTGCTGTTGTTGCTTTCTTCTTTCTTGAAAAGAAAACCCCGAAGAGCATTAAACTGTGTCTGTGTCTTGGCAACAGGAAGACACGAACAGATTGTGCCTCCAAAAAATGGCAGAGTTTCAAAATATTGTATTCTGTGAAGAAGAGACAAGGAAAATAAACTCCCCGAAGTGCAGGTTCTGTTTCTCCAGGAGGAGGAAGGCTTTTAACATCTATTTGGGTTTGGTGCTTTGCTTCCTACTTCTTCTGTTGACGCCACTCACGAACCATGGGAGCATTGAATGCTCGTGCAACCTGCTCTGGTTCACGTTCAGCTTAGGTTTGTTTCCAGTAGGTTTGTTTTCATGTTCCCATTGCTGAGAGCAGGTTCCTGGGGTTCAGGTACAGCACATGGGATCATGCAAGCAAATCCATGAAGGAAGAAAAAGACAAAAGGGAAGAACAGAGGAAATCTGTGCTTGTTTCTCTTCTGATTTTGGTTGCTGTGTGAATGTCATTGCAGTAGTGTGGATGTATGTTAGGAGATGGCTGGTGAGTGTTAATAGGAATTCAGCTCTGGAGCTAAGGAGGCAGATCCTGCTCGCATGGGCAAGTCAGTAAATCTCTCTGTATTGATTCCCGTGTGCAAAATCAGGATGGAGCTACTGCTTGCTTGTGCCCGTGGTTGTCTTGTTTGCTTGAACTGCGAGAGAATGCAGCGGGCTGTTGGAGGCAGAGACGTCGCTGGGATGGCAGACTTCGGCATTGCCAGAGAAACAGGGGTTTGTCTGCCTGCACTGCAAGACCTGTGTTTTTGAGATTCCATTTTTAGATAAAACATGATAACATCAAGAACACCGGTACCCATTTAGCATCCTGTCAGATCTGGTGTACATTGGCACAGCTTGGGAAAGAAACGGTATCTGGAGCATGTGGCACAGCAGAGCTTGCTTCTCTGTTGTGCCTTCTAGAGACCTTTGTAGTACAAGTGAGAAAAGTAGAAGGAAAAGGGTCAAAGAACAGCTCTGCTAAATAGAAATGCCTCCACTTGTTCTGAGAGTGTTTTTTACTTCCTTACAGACCAACTTTTACCTCTTGGAAAAACTGAGACCTATTCTTTATGCTTCTGGGTGACCTTCCTTCTTTCATTTGCCTTTTGTTGTGTTGGACTGGAAGCTCCTTGGAGCAGAGAATTGGCTTTCCTTATTTCCTTTTCTTTCCTAAATTTGCAGCTCTGTTGATTTCTGATCCCAACAGCGAGTGAGACCCATAGCTTGCAATATATGCTTTTCCCACGAGGTATCAGCTGGGTTGCTGCTGCCTGTCTCATCCTGGAAGGACTCTTTTCTAAAAGATCCTGTCTTTTGGAGCAGACAAGGCAAAAAGAAAAGATTAGGAAAAGAAAGAATTGTCAGTCTGAATTGACTAATTGCTTTGGAAAGGTCATTTTCAGTTCTGGGTGCCTGCACTTTGAACTAGCATCCCTCCGGCGCTGGGGTACACAGGCATCTATTGGCATAAGTTTGTGTCAAAAGGAAAAACAGACTCCAAACAGGTATAGGTAAAGTTTGAGAGTTTTGGGAATAGAGAGTAAAGCTGATGCTTGAAAGAAAGACTGTAATTGATATAAGTTGTTAGGCTAAAAATGTTAAATGCCTAAATTAGATGCTTGTGCCTTTTTTGGGGACCAGGGATTTTATTACACAGGCAGACCGCCAGATGTTTACCTTGGGGTTTTCATGACATGACTTATGTTTTCAGGTGATTTTACCCATGAATTCAAAACCCCGTGCTGAAATGTGGCTGTATACGTTTGGTCATAAAAAGGTTCTTGTATTTCTCTAGTCTGCCTGGCTCTTGTGTCTGCCGGCTTGGTCCCCCCTTACAGGAGAGCCTGCATTTGAACTACTTCAGAGCTTGAGCTTCATCCAGCGCAGAGAAGCTTGGCTGTTCAGTGTGAACAGAAACAAACGGCTTTGAAGCCTGCAAACTTAATTCTGCTTTAGTTCTTGCTGGGTTTGCACAACTGTAATGACCAAGAGGTGAAACATCCATTTAAACAGAATCAGGATCTGATTCTGGATTTTCAGCTTTAAAAAGGTCTTTATTCCTGCCAGGGTTTGCAGTTCTGTATCTGGAATGCTTTAAAATCTAAGGAACGTTTTAAGGGATTCTATGTGGGTAGGGCTGACGAAGGAGAAATACCTTTCACTTTGCATTTTCACATGGCCTGCCTTTGCCAGAGCTCTTGCCTGCTTTCTGTACCAAGCTGGCAGCCAGACCTTGCAGGTCTAAATGAAGCGTTACTGAACAAAGGCACTTTATGTTTTGAACTCTGTGCCCTGAGACACCACCACCAGCCTGGCCGGGCATTTATGTTAAATAAGGTCAACAAATATAGACAAGCTGTGTTTTGCACATTAAACCAAAACAACATAACAACAACAACAACAGAAAAGTGCCTTTCCTTAATTCTGCCTCTTTCTTGTTTCACAGGCAAGAAGAGAAACCCTGGGCTGAAAATTCCTAAAGAAGCATTTGAGCAACCACAGACAAGCTCCACGTAAGTCTGCAAACACTAAGGCAGAATGAAAAGAAACCACGAACCCCAGCTGCCTTCCAGTCTTTGCTGTGCCTGCGCTGCAAGGGCTTGGGCTTGCAGGTCTGGGATATTGGGGACCCTTATGGATAACAGGGACCCTTACGGATAACGAGGACACTTCACAGGGAGCAGGGGCAGAATGCCTGGGTTAATATTGGCATCATTAGGGGAGATAATAGCTTAACAGTCCTTGTGTTTCTCCTGTAGCCCCAGGTATAACCATGGGATCTGAGCCCATCGCCCTAACCCGTCACTGCCTGTGGGCATGTCTCATGTGCTGCTTAGTGATGTGCCCAGGAAAAGGAAAAACCAGAATAGGCACCGAATTTTAATTGTGGCACTTTGGCCACCCAGTTTGAATAACATCCATTTGGTCAGGGCATAAAAATGCATCCCCTTCCCTACATACTGACCCTTGCAAAAGAAATCCCTGTGTTTTTAAGGCAATTTGTGCAACTCCCACCTGCTTGGCTCTCCTTGCTTCCTTGAGGACTGACTTTTATTAGCCTGTTAACCTGTGCTGTGTGACTTGGGTAATCATTTACAGGGGTTTTAGACCTTTATGCCCATTTAATCCATTTTTCATACAGGCTGGCAGAGATTTGGTGCTTGCACCTGGCTTGCCTTTCGCAATGAATCTCTCTGGGTTCCTGCATGGGGAAGTTGGATGTGAAAAAAGCTGATTCCAGCAGCTTCCTTCCTGACCCCTTTTTGGGGTGACTTTGTGGATGTTGGCTGTATCTATTGATCCTGCAAAGCTAGGAGACTGGTTAGGCTGTGTCGGTTGCTGGCCTGAAGGTGTGAGGGGATGGCTTGGGCGGCCATGGAGGTTGTGTTACCCATTGAGGGAAACTAGATCTTTGTAAGGAACATTTCACATCTTTTCCCTTTTCTCCTTTGCAGGCCACCCAGAGATCTAGACTCCAAAGCTTGCATCTCTATTGGTGAGGAGGTAAGACTAGGAGTTGTGGTGAGAAGAGGACCTCTGGGGACCAGTGACCACTCCGGGCTGGCTGCTCTGGTGCTGGCTGCCTGTGGGATTGCTTAACTTCAGCCCCACAGAAAAAGGCAGATTAATAAACACCAGCTATTAAAAGCTTGAAATGGAAGGCAGTTGCTGGATGAGTAAAAGCTGAGAAGAGTGACCTGCTGGTTGTCACTGCTCTGATGAACCTGTCCCCAAACATCCACCCTTTGCATCCCGGGACACCTCAGTCCGCTTCATGTTTTCCGCCTTGGAAATTCCTTCCTTGCCTCATTATTTGAGCTAATCCCCGGGAAATAACAATCATAAAACGAAGGGATTGCTAAAAGCAGATTTTTCTCCTCTTTGCAGTTCCTTTGCTGATTTAAAGCCTTCATTCAAAGTATTTCCCTTTACTAATATTGAAGGCCATCTCATTAGGAGTCTAACTCAGGGTAAACCTTCCTGTCCCGAAAGCAAATCCTTGTGACAGCATGGGAACTGATCACCTGATGTCTGAAAAACTAGCAGGGAGAAAACCAAGCAGCTATTTTGATAGGAGAAAACAGCACGGCAGCATTCATACAAGCATTTTTAAGCATTTATCTTTACACCTAATAAATGTACTGCTGTCCTGGGTGTAAAGATAGGCCTTGGTGTCGACGAGTTAATGCATGGAGTGAAATGCTAATCTAATAGTGGTTTATAATGTCTGTATCTTTGGATGCTGTCCTTTTATTTTGAATTTTGTATTTTCCCTGGCATGGAGCAGGGGCTGGAAGGTGGAAAGAGTGTGAGATACCTCTGGAGCAAAATGGTACAGCACCGAGGCAGGGAAAACGCCTGCTGCTAGAGCAGGCACCCGCTCCAAGAAAATCATTTCTGCCCTCCAGTCCTAGGGATGAGGAAAGGCTCAGGCGCTCCAAAAAGGCTCTGTGCGCAGGGGCAGAGAGCCCATGTTGGATGGTGCAAAGAGAAAAGCACTCGTACAACCCAGAGCTCAGCTTTACAGACACAGATATGTGGCTATCTCAGAGGGGCTGGCATCCCATGGTTTGCATTTCTCTAACCATCCAGCCACGTTGCTTTAGGATGTGCTCCACCAGCCTTTCTACACTCCCCCCTCATCCCGAGGGAAAGCCACTTTCTCTCCTCTCCCTTTGCTGCTAAATTGAAGAGTGGCCTTGAGAAAATCAAAGTGCTTCTTTGGAGAGGATCGTGTTGAACAGTGGGAGCAGTGTCAGGCAGGCAGAGATGCGTAAATCACTCCTGTTACACAAAACTGTGAGCCAGGGGTCCTTTTGCAGGCGATGGAGCTGTGAGGGTATGACACAGTAATGCAGTGTGTGGCCCTGCACACTGTGGCATCCCCAGCCAAGCACAGTTGAGGCTGCAGGGTTTATTTCTGCTGCGCCGGCAGAAAGCGGTGTGGGATTTGCACCGTGAATCGGTTCATTATAACCCGCGTCTTTCTGTAGGATGATTGACTGATGTGGTCGCGCGTTGGGCAAGCAGAATGGTTGGGTTTAGTAGCAAAGGCACTTCTTAAGCATCCAAAAATAATATGAAGCAAAAAATAGAGCTGCTGCACAATATCGCGGCAGAAGGGAGAAGGGCAGGTTAGGATGCAGAGCTGCAAATAAAGTCACCCTCTGTGTAAGGCCAGGAGAAAGAGATCTCGTATGCTAGAGAAAATAAGTCATCCATGGTTTAAAACTGGGGCACACTTATTGGTGTGTGGCCTGTCTACAGGTCTGGAGAATTAAGCTTTTACAGGCTTTAAAACACTTAGAGATATTTCTGTAATTGTTTGTAGGGGGATAGAAGGAATAAAAGCCTGAAGGAGATTCCTAGGGATGAAGCTGATATGGTGTTTTCCATCCCAGCCCTTTGAGGATGGGGAAGCTGAAAGTGCTGCAGCTGAAGGTGATGGAATGGGCACTTGAGTGCTGGGGAGAGCATCCCATTGAAGGGATGGTCCATCATGCCCCCACCATTCTCAGGATGCTCCTCAACACAGGCTCCCTGCTTGTGTCATTAGGAAGCATGTCCTCATCAGAACTCTGCTAATTACCATACTGTACTTAATCTCCCGGCAGCCTCTGAGGACCATGATTTGTTTCTAGCTTCATTAACACCGATAGAGAGGGAGATGCACAGAAGTGAATTTATGTGCCAAGCAGAGCCAAATTTCAGGGGTGTTTCACTCCTTGCGTAGCGGATATGCACAGCAGCCACCTTTGCACTGATGTTTTATTCCCTCACAGAACTTTGAAGTGAAAGCCGATGACCTGGAGCCCATCTCTGAGCTGGGACGAGGTGCGTACGGGGTGGTGGAGAAGATGCGGCACATGCCGAGCGGGCAGATCATGGCAGTGAAGGTAGAGTGAGCCTCCGAGGTGCTTTCTGTCTGCATTGTTGTGTGTGGATGCTCTCATTCATGCACATGTCTAATCTTGCTTGTTCTGATGCATGCCTTTACTGAGATTTACTGCTTTCCTTATGAAATCCTCTTTCTGCACAGGGGCAAAGATTGACCAGGCAGATTTGGGCCATTTAACCAAGAAAAGGGGTGTGTTTTAACAGCATGTTGCTGAGTGTGTTTCCAGCATTGCAGTGCATGCACCTGTGTGTGCAACATTCTTGTTTTCATTGGGACTTTACAAGCTATTTGCCATCATTTTGTAAATATGCATATTTTCTAATGTAGATGTACCCTCAGATTCAGGGCTCTGCACATTAATTGTAATGGTAAAGAGTAGCGTACTATAAATGTAATTGCATAAGATAATTTCTTTCCCTTGGAGACAGGGAATGTCCACTTTCCAAAGCTGTGGGGTCTAGGTGCAGGGCTGGAGCCCTCTGTCGTGCAGTAAGCATCACCAGAGTCTGCTGATGTAAATAGATGTCCAAAGCATCTCTGAGAGTCACAGATTTCACCAGCCTAGAAGCTGATTACTGCACATTTCTCCTCTCCCAAGGTCACAGTGACTTTTGGCTCTTGCAACTAGTGGTGTTTGCAGGGGAGAGCAAAATCACCTGCAGTTTGGGCTGAGAGGTGTCAAAAAGGGTAACACAAAGAGGTGTGCTATAAGAGCAAAAGAGTGATGTCAGGGCGCAGCATGGGTATGGCTGTGGTATGGAGGTGCTTACAGCCAGTGCTAAACTGCTTTGTCTTCCAGCGGATCCGAGCCACAGTGAACAGCCAGGAGCAGAAGAGGTTATTGATGGATCTGGATATCTCCATGAGGACGGTAGATTGCCCCTTCACTGTCACCTTTTACGGGGCACTTTTCCGAGAGGTATGGCATCCTGGAGATCAGCTGTGCTGCCCCTGGGAGACTGGAGCCTCTCCCAGACTCTGAATTCCCATGCCTAAACTCCCTCCAAGTGCCAGGGGTTTAATCTCCATCTGGATGTGGAGACTTGGTACAATATGGATTTGCTTAGTCCTGGCCTAAGGATCTACCACATACAGTTACTTCTTGGTGAGCAAAGTGAGAAGTGGTCCCATGTGAGGAAGAGGCAGCCAAGCCTTAGTGCCAAGCGTGTCTGAGATCCCTGTGCTGAGGTGTTCGGGCTTGGTAGTGAGTTTGAGTGATGGCGGTGGCCAGTGCTGAGGACACGAAATCACAGCCTGGTCCATTCGTGTTAATGTCGTCCTGACTTGCAGTGTGAAAGCCACATGGAGGAAAAGTGTGGAAAGCTCTGAAAAGCATGATGTATTGAGGAGCTTTAAGCATAGCTCTGCAGAGCTGAACTTGTGCTGTCTAAGCAATTGCAGTGACTTGAACATGTAGGAGCCTCAGTCCCGATAGCTTTCTGAGCTCCTAAATCACTTCACTACTAAATGGTAGTGAAGGTGAACAGCACTTACTTCCAGCTGCAGGAGAGGAAAAGAGAAAGCCTAGTGCAGTTTTGCTGAGCGAGTTTTAAAGACAGGGAAGAGGCAAACAGGCCAGCAAAGGGCAATTGCTAGAGAAGACCTTTGTGCGTGAAAGGAAAGGATGCTTCGTCCCAGGAAGCAGCTATTTGCTTTCTTTATCCTCCAGGGAGATGTGTGGATTTGCATGGAACTGATGGATACCTCACTGGATAAATTCTACAAACATGTCATTGACAAAGGCCTGACGATTCCTGAGGACATCCTAGGGAAAATAGCTGTCTCTGTGAGTATTAGTAATTAGTATTAGCTGTGGGATTAGTATCTCTGTGAAGAGGAAGGGGAAGGGTGTTTATCTTCTAAGCCAAGTCATATATGACCCAAGCTTCCTGCTGTATTTGCACCAGGAAGAACATGGTCCATGGGCCAGCCCATGTGGGCATTTCCTAGCTGGTTGCTAGTATCTGGTCCTTTGGTGATGGTTTTTATAAGCCATGAGCAAGCCAGAATGAGCCTATAGACTTAATTGAGAGATGGCACAGTGTTATATGTGAGAGGGCCCTGCAGCTCCTTTGCCTTATCCTTTGGGTCCTGGGAGATCCCTGGGTACCCATCATCACCTGAAGCTGCTGTGATGGTGCAGGAGTTGTGGGAGATGTAATTCCTTCCCTCCAAGCAGGTCTGGTGAGGATGGGGTGGGTGATGCCAGATAGTGTTTCCTCCTCCTCATGGTGCTGCCAGCTGTGATTCACTCTAGATTTGTTGTTTCAGATCGTAAAAGCGCTAGAACATCTACACAGTAAGCTCTCCGTGATTCACAGAGGTAAGTGCCAAGCCCACAGCCACGACCGTGCTGGTGTCTGTCTGCATTGTGCCACGTGCTCTCAGCCTTGCAGGGGCTGGTTTGTGACCAGGCACAAGGCTCCCAAAATACCTAAGAGAAAATGGGCTTTTGGCAGCAAATATATTCCCCAGCACCTCATGAGTAGCAAAACCTACTCAGAGGAGGTATCTGCTGTGTTTGCTCTTTGAAAACTGCATGCTGGTCCCCATGTTTTCCCTGATTGTGCAGGCACAGAATGGGCTCTTTCTCCCTGGGTTGCATTTCCCTAATGCACAGTCTAAAACCATGGTCTGCTTTAGCACCTCTGCAATATTAAACCATACTTCTCCTTCTCACCTTAGTGGGCTTTGGATCAGGTTTGAGAAGGCTGCTCCCCTAGCTTGATGGCTCCATGTTGATGTGCAGTATGAGGTGCCAGAGTGATGCCTCATGTAGGGATCTAACCATCCTTATCCCATTCTGTGAGCTTCCCTAAGCACTGGTGGGGCAGAAGAGTGTGATACCTAAAGTAGCCTCAAGTGAAGTCATAAATACCCTCCTAAAACTCTTCCGACAGTTTCCCCTCTAAAGCATCTCAAAGATGCTGTGAACACTCTTAGAAAGAAACCAATTTGCAGTGTTGCTGCTTGACACTTTTAGTTTGAAAGGGTCATTTTTGATGTCATGAGGAGGAAAAAGCCCTCTCTTGAGTATGTGTCTGCTGGGGAGAGGAGCATCTGAAGTAACAGAGTTCAGCACTATCCTGCAGCCACCTCCTGTGCATTCTGCATGTGGCTGGGGGTTGTTTCTGCCTTCTGTATCATTGACAGTAGGTGGGAAATGCTGCTCGGTTTCTGGATTTCTGTTTACTTGTTTGATTTCCACTGAAAATTGTCTTATTTCAGCATAGTAACAGATGGGTGAGGATCTCAGCAACCTGAAGCTTCTGAATGCAAAATGCTGATTAGAGAGCAGTTGTTAATGAACTATAAATCATCCAGTTCGAATAGGCAGGTCTCAGAAGCAGGTTCAGATGGTGTTTCAGCACTGCTATTTAACAGTTTATCATATATAGACAGAGGACCCTCTTGCAGAAGAGACCTCTTATCCCTGAGTGGCAACAGGGGAAGGATTGCTGCCTTTTGAGGATCAGTGCTGGGATAATAGAAGAGTGCTACCTGCACTGTGCTGAGATTTCATCTGGTATTAGCCTCACAGGGAGTGACTGCCTGCTGTGCAGTGATGCACCTCCATGCTCTCATAGATATCACTGAGAGCTTCTTCCTAAGCCCTAATTTCCTTTTCTGATGGTGATTTTAACTGCCTGCATGAGCGTGATGCAAGTGTGAACGCACCAAGGATTATAAGGCCGTGATGGGAAGCGGATAAATCTGGCAGTAATAAATAGATGAGACACTGGCCTGATTTCCATAAGGTGTGGAGCACCCACACGCCTGCTGCTGTTCACATTGCCTTCAAGCTTGGTATCCTTAAAATTAGAGGCCGCTTCTGAAATCTTGATCCTTGTCTTATTTTACTGCTCCCTCCTTCCCCTGCTCCTGTTCACCCTTTCCTGGCCATTCCTCATCCTCTCCCTATGGGTTTTTTCTTTTGATGGCATGAGACCACATCCACCTGGGGACTTGCCAGAGCTCCAGACATCCCCTGGTGATGCCCTCAGCCCCAATGAGCTGTTCCTCTGTGAACATGGGTTGTGTCCATGCGGTATGCAGTGGAATGTGACGGTTACAAGCAGGGATACCTCCTGCTTGCCCAGATCAGAGGAGTCTGCGAGTGAGGGGACACTTGCAGAACATATGACAGGCCATGAGGCTGTCACCTGAACTTGCAGCTGTCCGAAGCCAGCGGGTTCCTGGCATGCACAGAGCGCAGGGCTTTGCATGGACACCTTTGGTGCCCTCTGCTGCTAGAGCTCTTTGGCTTGTTTTGGCTTGGCACAGCCGCCCATGCGTGACAGTGACTGTGGTATGTGTTCCTTCTTGCAGATGTAAAGCCCTCTAACGTGTTGATCAATACGCAGGGGCAGGTGAAAATGTGCGATTTTGGCATTAGCGGTTACCTCGTAGACTCGGTTGCTAAAACCATGGATGCAGGATGCAAACCCTACATGGCTGTAAGTTGAGCTGCGTGTGAGGGCTGAGGAACATGAGCCTGGGCATCGGGTCATCCTAAAGGGGGAAGGATCAGCCTCCGGCATGTGTTCTGGGGACTTGTTTTGGAAGATGAATCCCTGAAGTTACTCATAAAGGGGCAGAGAGGAGAGGCAGATCTCCTGGGTCAGATCGTATCTCCTGGGCACAGCTTCTTGCTGCCTTATCATCTCCCTGTGACCTTGGGGAAGGCTCTGTAATTACTCTGTGCTGCGTGTTTGCCGTTTGCCCTGTGGGGACAATAGTACTTTCCATCAGGGTGGAATTGGGTCCCTCAGACTCCTCCTGGCAGCTGCTGTTCAGGCTTCACCCTCTGTGGAGCCCTTGCACAGGAAGAAAACAGGGCAGGAGAACTGAGGCGTGTTGCTCCCTGTGTGCGGATGTGCCAGCTCAGCTCCAGCACCTGAATCCCTGGAGCAGGTACCATCTGCTTCTGGTGACCCATTTCACTGTGGAACTGGATCTGGCCCCATCACAACCAAGAGAGCAAGCTGGTGGCATGGGCCAAGTGTGCTCCTGGTCTGCCACCCTCAGAGACCCGTCTGTGGTCGGTGAGCCCTGGATGATGGCATTGCACTGGTGCCATCCCTGTTCCTCAACCACCTTTGCCTCTGTTCACAGCCTGAAAGAATTAACCCGGAGCTGAACCAGAAGGGGTACAGCGTCAAATCTGATATCTGGAGCCTGGGGATCACAATGGTAGGGTGACCTGGAGGCTCACGGTGAAGCCAAAAGGGTTCGATGTTGCTTGTGGGCTCATTTTCCTCCCCATACCCCCCCTAACACTGGTGGCATCGGTTCCCTGGGAATGTGATGGGGTGGGAATGGGAAACAAGCTTTCCACAGGGTGGGAAGGGAGGAGGATGGAGCGCTGTCTTCGATGCGTCTGTGGGGTGCCGCTGGTGGGGACAGCCCTGATGTGGTGGCGATGGGCTGCCGGGAGATGGCAGCATGGGCTAAGGCGAAGGCGACTGTCGCCTTGGAGCGGGTTGGCTTTCAAAGCGCAGAAAAACGCTCCCAACGCTTCGCAATTAGCGAAGTCCCCCTCAGAAGAGGAGGGACGGGTGGCATCTCCCACGCAGCGTTTAGGGGGGATCCATCTGTTTGCAAAGTCATTTGAAGGCACGGTTATCCTTTGAGATGTGGCGTTGGTTTTAACTTCAAACCTTTCCCGAGCCTAACAGCAGAGTATTGCATATGGAGACTGCCGGGTGTCCTCCAGCCTGTCCCTTATGGAGGAGGTTAAACAAGATGCTATGGCCAAGTGGGGTGAGGAAACACCCCATGCATTTGTGCCTAAATAACACACCCGCGGTGGGCACATGGGGAACGTATGGGGAAGGAGGGCGAGATGCTGTGGGGCTGAGGCTTGGCTGTGTCTCCGCAGATAGAGCTGGCCATCCTGCGCTTTCCCTATGACTCCTGGGGGACGCCATTCCAGCAGCTCAAGCAGGTGGTGGAGGAGCCGTCGCCGCAGCTCCCAGTGGAGAAGTTCTCAGCGGAGTTCGTCGATTTTACCTCGCAATGGTAAAGGGCTCCCTTGGCCTTACCCAGCCTTGCCCTGTGCTCCTCGGCCAGGCTGTGGGGAGGATGGGGTGCCTCCTGCATCCCTCTCCCCACAGGCATCTCTTTAGGGAACAACCCATGCTTTTGATCAAAGCGTCCTCCGCAGGGGAAGGGATGGCCCTTCATGTCCTCACTGATCCAGGAGGGACAGGCTGGGGCTTGGTGCTGTGCCTTTGCCAGAGCACTGGTGATGGTGGCTGTGGGCATCTTCCCTGCTTGAGGTGGTAAGGGACAGGCCTGGAGAGGACAGAGGAGGAATGGGTTTAGGAGTCTTTCTCAAACCATTTTGTCATCAGCATGGGGTGTCTGTGGCCGGGCTGGCAGTGTGAACAGTGCAGGTGCGGAGCTCTGATGGACCCCTCACATCCCATGGCTGGTGCAGGGACAGGAGTAGGACACAGAATGGCTGCATCCTCTTGCTCCCACAGGATACACGGCTCTAAGGGCAGAGTTAGCTCCATGGCGGCCCCCGTTAGCAGCTACCGGGGCCCTCCGGCTGCTGCCCTGCTTTCCATGGGACTCAGCGCTGGAAGCAGCAGGAGAGTTTGGCTGCGGTGTAGGAAAAGGGCTGGAGCAGATGCGTGCTGTCTGGGGGTTGCAAGCGCTGCAGGAAAGCACAGGCTCTCCCAGCACCCGAGGAGACTCGCAGCTGCCCTCATCGTATGGTTCAACAGAGAGCTGGCAGCGGCCCCACGGCTCCTGACTGCTTCTCCCTCCAGCTTCCCTGGAAACCGCCTGGGAGGCGCTTCTATTTTCCAGGCGCTGCAGTGCCATCCGCTGCTTGCCAAGTTGGCAGGTGGATGGTGGGTTTGCGTGGTGGCCAGGAGAGGACGGCACATCCACAAATACAGACATGTGAGACTGTTCCCGTGCTGCCAGCATCGGGGCCCGCAGCCCGGACGGCTCTGCTGCGACCCAGGAAGGGGATTATCAGCCGCTCCTGCCCCAGGACTCGAAGTACTGACATGCAGATTCCTTGGAGTCTTGTTCAAACATATCTTTGAGGTCCCTGTGATCTGCTACACACTGACCTGCGCTGGGGGATACCTGCCCGTGCCCACACTGCTCTGTGTCTGTGAGAGGTGGGAGCTTGGAAAAGCCCTCTCACAAAATGCCCACTGGTTTTCTTGCACGGCCCACGCTGTGATTTTGGAGCAGCTGCCTTTCTCCCATGCTGCTGGCTCACTGCTTGTTATTGCAAAGCTGCCTGTTTGTGCCAGGCAGGCTGTTGTTCCCCACTGAATGTTTTGCTTTTGCAAGCACGGTGTCTTGCAGCTATAGCTGTGGGCTGATTTAGGAGTAAGATATCGTGATGGTTGCAGTGAGAAGACGCACCCTGCTATCGTCTTGAAAGCTTTGGGGAGCATATGGAGGTTCCTCTCCTTGCAAATCCCATCCTCCAGGATCACTGAAGAGCCCTTGGCACCAGTGGAGTGGCACGGACATGGAAAAGTGAATTTTGGCTGCAGATGGCTTTAGTTCTGTGTCATTGGAGTCTGAGAATTTCTTCTGATGCTGATCAAGGTCACATCAACTCCATGTACTGCAGTCGGCCTGGCTTAGGTCTCTCTCAAACTCATGAGGTCACAAAGTGAATCACAGCCGCTGGGGCAGCAAAAGTCTGATTACCTATAGGTACTGCAGGGAAGTTCCGTGAACAGCTGAGTCAGGATCACATTCAAATATGGCTCATCATTCCTGAGGATTTACATTGATTTCAGTAACTTCTCACCAGATTTCCTGGTAATAGTAACCTGGAAGCAAGTTTTTTTGTTTGTAGAGGGTCTAAATTAAGAGGATCATACCCGAATCCTGCTTGTGGACACACCTAACCCTCAAATTCACCTTAGCATCTCAGCTTGGGCCGCTTTTGAGCTCAGAGGATGTGACACATCCCCTACCTTCAGCTCGGCGGTATTGGCACGTATCGTTACTAGGTTCCTCTGTTCATTCACAACATGACACTAAACACGAGCCCGCTACACACAGCAAGCAGGAAATATCTATTCAGTGTGTGTCCTCTGTTTCCTCTGGGCTCCGGCAAATCCCAGCAGAGGAGCGACTTATCACCGCCGAGGTTCTCACTTTTGTTTTGCTCAGTGTGACACCTTTTCCCCGCCACCGACGTGTACGTGTGTGAAGATCTTTTCAAGTCGCTCCAAGTGTCTTTCCCCTAAATACACTGACAGGAAGTGAGTAGAGATTACGTCCTGTCTTTTAAAAGCTATTTTCTGCTGGAGGGAAACCAAAATAACTTCCAGCTACAGCCCTCCAGAGCCATCTGTTGTAGGAGAGGAGAAAAAAAGGATGTCCCATGTAACCATCCCTGCTGATAACAGCACAGTGATAAACAAACAGTTGTACACGTGCTTTGGAGCCACTCGGTCACCGCTCCCAATCAGCGGTTGGAGGCTGTATCATGCCCTTAGTTGCTGGCCTACTGGATAGCACCCAAAAGCCCTAACTGCACCTGGCCCCCAGCAACAGGCAGTGCCTTAACTGCTACATATGGTGTCCCTGGATCTCTTGTTTGACCTTGAGCTCGCTGCGCTTGTGTGTATCATACGGGCCTGTGTGCAGGCTGCGTTGGCTGTAGGTGTCCTCAAGCCCTAAGCTGTTCAATTAACGTGCAGACAAGTAGTTGGGCTTACTCTACAGGGACTTGAAACCTTGCTTTTGCCATGGTATAATATTATGGCTGTGCTTAAATTGCATACTGAATGTAACACTTAATGTTTTTCTTCTTTTTTTTTTGTCTCATTAAAGCTTGAAGAAGAATTCCAAAGAGCGGCCAACATACCCAGAGCTTATGGTGAGTGTACCTGCATTAAGCAGTATGTTGGTTCAGAGCTGAGATGGGTTACAATGAGATGCTGAAGACAGGGTTTCTAATAGAGACTGGTAATTTGGGATGCTTAGCATCTCTTTTTTCCATAACAGATGAGAGAATCATGGCACTTCAGGGGCTTGGGAGGATGGCTGCAAATCAGAGATGCTCTTCGAAATCTCATTCAGGTGCTATTCCAGTCAGATCGAGGGAGAAAAATATGTTAAAGTGGTTAACAGGTGTGCTGAGCGACAAGAATGAGAGTGTGCAGAATCAGTTAGTGAGGATAAAATCATCTGTGTGATGGCTTCGGACACCCAAGTGAAATGCATGCACCACGGATGCTCCACATGGGATGCAGGAGCTGAGTAGCCTGCTAGGCTTCACTATTGTGGTGCCTTGGAGAGGAGACCTTTTGGACAGAGTAATTCCTGGATGTTAGGGACAGAGATGAGTCTGTGACTAATAATTCCGGTTATTGAATTTCATCTGCTGCTTAGATACTGTTTGCTGTATGGACAGAGGAATTACTAAGGAAGAAGATGCTGATAAAGGCTTACGACAAGGGGAAATGTAAAGGCAGTGCAGGGCTTTGAGGTCAGATGCACTTAACTGCTGATGAACTCACAGCAGTGCAGACACTGGTGTACTGCTCAGCCAGAGCTCTGATCTCAAGCTGGCAAGAACAGGGTCTGTGGTGAGATTGTTCTGCTGGAGTTCCAAGGTTTCATGGCCTCTTTCTCTCTCCCAACTTTCTGGTATTGATTCTGGTGCTCCCAACTGCCAGCAAAAAGCAGGACAGCTTAGGAAGTCAGTGTTTCGCTCCCTCCATCTAGTCCCTTTTTTATCTCTACCTGATACACAGCTTGCTAAAGGCAGGAAGGTGCCTAACTGATTTCTGGAGATCCTAACCCAAATGCTTGAGTGTCCATATCTGCCCACCCCATCCAGTGCTACTGGGAAGATCTTCTGGGTTAAGGGCTGTAGAATTCCCTCAGGCATTGGCGTCTGTGCCCCATAACTCATAGGACATACATTATGCCATCCAAAGGGTCAGCCTTATTGCTACCTCTCTGCTCTGAGGTGTTGGGCCGTGTGTGGTGTGAAGGTGCCTGGGTTTAAGGTGCTCTCTAGCTGCAAGACACACTGGAAATCCATGTGCTCTGTAGTTGTAAGCAATGAATAATTCCTGTGGCATTTCTTGCTGGGTCCTATATATAGATCTGATTTACACACAGTTTGCCCAAATACTGGTTTCAAACAAAGGGAGGCCCGAGGTTTATGGCTCTTTTTTTTTTTCTTTGCCCTTTTTTTTCATTATTATTGAATAAATACATATATATTTTAAGCAAATTTCTGAAGTTTGCCAAATGGCCTTTTATCAAGAAGGTTCACCGGAGCAGCTCCGTCTGTTGCAGCATTAATACCCATTGGCAAGCGAGTGCATTTCTATTGAATTAGGTTCTTGGATCACCTCTCCAGAGTATCTCAATGCTGTGGTATTTTATGGCTGACATGAATGTTGTGAGGTCCTGTGGTTGAGGGTTGCTGTTTTGTTGGGGTTTTTTTTCTCCCTTCTCTCTCACTTACGGCATTAAGTTGCGGTACTGGATTGGACTTGTCATTTAGACCAAGACTCCCTTGCTTTCCTGTGGAATTGAGGTTTCTCATGGAAAATATGACTCTGTTCTATCTTGAGCATCAGGAAAACTGATATGGATGCTTAATTTCATTTTAAAACCCATTTCCCCAGGTGAAGTAGAGCATGAAACTACTGCAGGACCGGTGGTCTGCGCATTGAATAGGGCACATCGACCTGGCACAGGGTGTTCGGTGCTATGACCAGGCTCAGTCGTTGCAAAGGGGTTGGGTCCACTGAGAGACAGGGCTGGAGGCCACCACTAACACCCATGTCATGCTTGTGGGTGCTTCCAGGCTGTGGTAGCTCTGCCTTGGGTGTGATTTAGCGGGATGTGAAAGCAGTGGCATCACGCTGGGATAATAACACAGCAGGGCATTTGGGTCATCTCTACAAGAGTCATTCAGGACACTTGAATTCCCGTGACTGTCTGACCCAGGGAGACCTTACATTATGTCTGGATCCTTGCCTCAACCCATTTCAGCTTTGTTTCCCACATAATTGTGCTTCCTTTTCCTTGCTGGTGTGTCTTTGGGTCGCTTCCCAGCTGCTCAGAGCTGCCTCTTGTTATTCAGTGGATAACTTTCCACTCAAGCCCACCTTGGAAAATCTCTTTTCTTTGCTCTTCTCCCTCCACTTGGCCACTGCCATAGAGGAATCATTGGAATAGCCAATGCTCAGGGACTGAGGTGAGGTGCAGCTTTGAAAAAGCACTGGAAACCCCAATTTGTCCAATCTGGAATGAAATGAGAGGGTGAGGAATCAAACCAAGCTCCCCCAGCCTGTGTATGGGAAGCACAACATCATTTTGCATGGATTTGAGGTCACCTATGAGCCCCACGGGGTCCTGGCTGCCTTTTGCTTCTCTCTGACACCCTCCTTACAAATAAATACAATCAACTGACAGGACAGCGGGTGTCAAACAGTGTTTTGGTGATCTCAGGTGGAAGTTGAATGATCTTAGCTGACATGTGGCAGCCCCTGTTAGCAAGCTGTATGGCTGGTGCTAGCGGAGAGGGGCTTTGCTGTTGCTGTCAAGGGGCGTTTGGTTGTGGTTTTTTTATTCCTCACACATATTTTTCCATTTGTGCTGAAATGTAGGCAGGATTTTCTGGCAGGATGTCTTCCCATGTTGGTCACGATTAAGTGGTTAAACATACAACTGCGAATGGTTTTCCAGCCAGGATGGCTTTCCTCTTTGCGGTGGTTAGGGGTAAAGTAGCCATCTCCTGCTGCGAGTATGAGCAATTGCAGGGAAGAAATGAGACTCAAAAGTCACCTAGAGGGTAAATACACAGATAAAGCAGGAAGCTGAAGGAAAACACACTGCAGTCAGCCTTCCTTGCAAGGTTTTCCTTGCTGCCGATAGGACCTGGCACACGGTGGGGTGGGTAACCACCGTGTTACGAGGAGCACATCTCCTGGGGTACCACAGAGCTGAGAGCCAGAATGCACTGAAGGGCACGATGTGCTAGAGATGAAGGCAATGCCTTTTAATACTGTCTCTTCCTTTGAAAGTAGCCCATCCAGGCTCAGGGTTTAGAGGGAATCGATGAGGGCAGCACAGATCTGCAGCCTTTATGAAGTGGCCCATTGAGTTTCCTAACTTGCCCCAGCTGCAAGACATGGAAAGCCCAGTATTCGGATGCTAGTGACAAAATCCTTTTCCTTGTCTAGAAGATTGTCTGAAAAGGTTTTTAGTTTGGTCCTAAGCATCATGAATAATAATGGTTTCTATTTTTCCCCCCTCTTTTCTTTCCCAGCAACATCCTTTCTTCACCCTGCACGAATCCAAAGAGACAGACGTCGCCTCTTTTGTCAAACTCATCCTGGGAGACTGAGAACTGGACTTGTACATGAATTGCCCTTCTGTGGACTGGTGGGTGCAGGGGAGGGGCGCGTGGCAGGACTTGTCATGGAAGCACCAACGAGAAAGCCGCTGTGTTTCGCTGTGTTTTGTTTGTATGCTGAGAAACCCCCCGCCTCGCCGAAGTTTTTCAAAGGGTTCTTTGGTATCCATAGTGACATAGAACGAGCTGGGTAGTGAAATGAATTGTAAGGAGGTTGGAAACCTTAAAACAAAAACAAAACAGCAAAAAAAAGCCCCCATGTTAAAGAGTGATTTACATATTTAATGACAGTCGAAGTCCTTCTTCCTAACTTCCTCCTCGTCCCCTTCCCCCTGAACCAGAATTTGCTTTGTCATGGTAATAGGTGCTATGGTAGTCATGAAGTTGTATTTAGATTTATATTTTGTCCCTTCCGTTGTTTTAATATTTATGTTAAGTGCTTGATGGAATAGATTTCTCTTTTATATGAGGATGAATGCGTGGTGACTGATGGTGATGAGGCCACAGCAAGCGATAGTTGTAGGGCTTTGCTGCGGAAAAGGTGTCAAAGGAAAGGAGAAAGACGAGAAGTGTCTGTGTTGTGGAAAATATTTAATGTGCATCATAAAAAGAGATTATAAACAAGGATCTCAGTTCAGCTACCCGAGCTGTGAGGCAGCATCACTGTAAAGGAGGGAGGCCCCAGCATCCTGTGAGGTTGCCTCTTCCTGGTACATCCCAGCCATCCTTCGGTGCACTGTCACCCTCCTGCAAAGGGAAAGCCCCTGCCCTGCATTCCACCAACTTATCCCACTATATTGGGCAGGTTATGAGGTGTGGACATTGCTGGGATAGTGTCTGGGGCAAAAACCCAGAGGAAACTAGATTGTCAGATGAGTTGCACAAAGGCGAGGAGGAGGTTGCAGTGGTTGGTCCCCACCAAC
The DNA here is from genome assembly GCA_017639245.1 of Myiopsitta monachus. Taxonomy (NCBI): domain Eukaryota; kingdom Metazoa; phylum Chordata; class Aves; order Psittaciformes; family Psittacidae; genus Myiopsitta; species Myiopsitta monachus. The sequence continues at coordinate 2,429,725 of CM029931.1, read as the reverse complement.
CCCAGCAGCACTTGCAGTGCCCTTGGGCTGGGGATGAGCTGCTTTGAGCCTAGAAGGGAGTTCCTCTCTCCTTCTCCAGATGAGAAGGGATAACAGTATGCACAGCATAACATCTGTGAAAAATGGGATATCTCAGCGCGAGTTTCCAGGGCTCTCACACTGTGTCAGCAGCAATCCCTCTGTGCTTGCCCACAGGCTTTGGGAGTGCTACTGAGCTCCCCTGGAGCCTGTGCCGGCCAGTGGCTTGGGCCATGTCCAGCTCTGGTTTGGATGCTGAAGGCAGCCAGGAGCTCCAGCATGGGCTGCAGGTGTCCCCCGTAGAGCTTCAGCCTGGAAACCATGCAGGGAAAACACAGCCCACCCTACCAGGAGCTCAGTGCTGTTGTCCAGGTCCTCAGAGAAGGGCTGTTAGCATGGGCAGGAGCATGGGGACTCTTGGGGTGGGAGGGGAAAGATGGCAGATCACGCTGCTTTTAGGTAACATGGTCACTGTCAAGACAAAGAGGGGACCGTGCACAAGGTGTTGCTGAGTCTGGAGCAAGGCCACTGGCTCCAGATTAACAGATTGACTGAGCCAAACCTGCATAGCTGCCTCACTCAGGCCATGAGGACCTTTGCCTTTGCTCATGGCTCCTTCCCTCAGCCCATGAAGGACAGTACCTGTGTGTAGTGGCTGTGCTGGAGCGTGCACGTGTGCCTCATGCCCCACCACATGGTTCTCTTCCCCATCCGTTGCTTTGGCACAAAATCCGAACTCGAAGCATGGCTTGCTCTGCAATATCTACATTGCGCAGGATGCGGTTCAGCCTGGGATCCAGCCCTTTCTCTCCCAGTTGTGGCTCCAGTCTCTATTGGTGCAGGTTGGGCTTTTGGAATAGTCTGAGCATCTGTTTTGGAAGCCTTGGAAGGGCTGATGGGGAGGGCAGTATTTAGAGCAGGAGTTTCTGGACAGGGGTACCTCTTGTGCTAGGGACATATCGACCACTTTGAAGAGGTGCACATAGACAACACAGCCAGGGCTGGCAGAGCCCACAGAGAGAACCCTGAAATAGTCCAGCTCGGCCCTGGGGCTGGCATCGAAGGGTATATGGGAGCTTTGCTCGTGGGGATTTCTCGATCCTCATGACCTTCAGCTGCAGAGCGGGGTGGCTTGAGGAGGAATGCAGGAATCAGGGTGCAGGGGTTTCCTTGCTGCAAAGAGCTCAGGGGTCAGTGCAGGCTTTGGGCAAGAGGTTCCCCTTCCTCAGCCTTGTGCCAGGAGCCTGCCTGGCCCTCGGTAACGATAAGCTCCATATTCCACTTTGTGTCAAGGGGAACCTTTCAGATCACATTTGTGGTGGGTGAAACCCAAGGATGTTTTACTTTGCAGTGTAATTTTCAGAGGCCTCGCATGGCTCATAATCTGCCCTCTCATATTCCATGGGGTATGAGTGTGTGTTTTCTCTCTCTCGCTTTCTCAGAGAGCTGTTTTGATTGATTGTCCTCAGCTGCAGCTAAAAGTCCAGCCAGGCAGTTTATGGAGTTGGTTCCAGCATCAATTCTTGCTTTGAAAACATGACATTTAAAACCACCCTTTGGTTTTCCTACATATGGATCTGATGCTTTTGTTAAAGACTGTTTTTGCCACTTTCCTCCTGGAATATAAGTCTCATTTGGACACCGCATCTCCTTGACCTCAGAGCACCTTTATTTCAGTGCCATTGTAATTGACAGGTTGAATTTATGAGATGCTGTCTAAGTTCAGTATTAATAGCAGACATTAATGTCACCAGCATTTTCCAATAGAAAATTAATGTCAGTGTTGTCTGCAGCTAAGTAACCCTCTAAAACGACTCCTGCATGCCTCGACACTACATGCTGAATGCTTTCTTTTATGCTTTTTGCTCTTTCAGTGCTTGGGCCGTCTAATCCCTTTGTTTTAATGACATTACAATAGGGCATGCAACAAATCCCTTCCCTTCCCTCCTGATTCTCTGGGACTTCGTTCCTTTAAAAGTCATCTGCGTCAGCCCGGAGTAGGCATGAATCCGTATGACCAGTGTGAATGAAAACAGTGATCACCTCTGCGGAAGGTAGTTGTGGCAGGAGAGAAATGCAGAGGTTGCCTGTCTGTCCCTGTATCCTTTGTGGCACGTGTGGACACAAAGCTTGGCCTGACCCAGGGTATTCTTAGAGAGAAGCCTGAGTTGGTGGCCCCAGGCGCAGGGAGGAGAGGCAGGGACTCCTGTGTGCTTAAGGCCCTGAAGACATGCTGGGCTGCAAGATGAAAATCAGACTCTCTTCTCTTTCGATTGTAACCTCTGTGAAGATGAAAAGCATTTGGCCGGTGCTCAGAACTTTGCTTGGCTGTAACAGGAGTGCAGGATTGCCTAGGACAGGCATGGTTCTGGGACATGAAGCCTTTCCCAACAGCAATGCCCCTTGAACAGCCAAGGTGTTGAGACTTAAAGCTGTTCTTCAGAAACCTCTTTTGTTTTTGAACACCATAGGACTCTGTCTTAGATTGTCCTTCACTGGGATGTTTCACCTGCAGAAGAAGCGAGTCTCATGCCATAAACCTGAAACAAACCAAAAATGCACCAGGGAGCAGAGGAGAGAAAAGCTGCTCCAAGCTGTGCCCTGGACCAGCTGCATGGATGAATTCCAATGAGCCATTTGCAAGGCAGGGAGGACCTCTCTGCTCTGCCCCAAGCAGTGGTTATTGGGCTGCATGAAGGATGCTCAGCCCATCCCTATAGCAGGCAGTGGGGGACCACCGGGACATGATGTTCATCATTTCTTCCTCCACCATACAGCTCTTGATGCTCCTGAAACCTCCTGATGCTTGAGGCCTTGCCATTTCTAGAGCTCTTGAAGTGTCACTGGGAGGAAAGCTATTTTCCGGGTCCCCAAGAGCCCACTGGTCTCTTAAACCAGAAAGAGGAGTTGGAGGACATTTGCCAGTTACTGTTTTAAGTGCCAGGTCCGTGCTGCTGCAGTGGGTGGAATGCCCATCTTTCCTGGAGGTTCTCCAGGTGTACAGAACTTAACACAGGTATCTATGTACTGTATTTCCTGACTTTTGTCAGGTTTACTGGCAAGGAAGGAGGCATTTCTGACTTGGTAAAGAGGTGGGAATGCCATTTCTGGAGGCAGCTGGCCTCCCCTGTGTGATGGAGGATGCAGTTGGTGGGTCACTACGTGGAAAAACCGCACCTTAGTTGGGATTTCTCCGTGCTTGCTGCAAGCTAAGGATGTACCTGCACATCTCCCTTCTTTCCTAGGCATTTTGGAAGAGGAAATCCTCGTTGGTCAACACAGCATTGCTTTGGTGGCTGGTCTGATGTAGTTCAGACAAGGTTCCCACCAGCTCCCTTGTTTAATAGACCTCTTCTTTATTAAAAACAAGCCCCAAACTCCTCTCTCAGAAAAGCCAGCCAAGATGCTCTTTTTCTTTCTCTTTCTTCCATCTTGTTCCTCTTAGAGGATCTCTGGGAGCCCGTCTTGGTGCTTTCACTCTTTCACATGCCAAAGATTCTACATTCCTCTTAGTTACACTCCTGCCAAACCAGATCTTATAGTCTTGCCTCAAAAATCATCCACTTCCCTGCTCCTTGGGGTTCCTTTTGTTGCTGTTGCTTTTTCATTGAATTTCCTCATGTTTATTGACATGTCTATTGTTGAGCTTCCTGGACACATGCAGCTCTCTTTTTCGGATACAGAGAAAGACAAATAGTTGCCTTCACTGGTCTGCCCCTGCTGTTGGGGAAATACTGTTAGCGATATGATTCCTACAGATGGGGATGGGTCTCATTTAGAGCTAGGGTCATGAAGGGTATAAACTGGCATTGCTCCATTGGCTTGGCTGGAATAAAGCCAGTTTTGTCCAGCTGAGAATCTGTCCTTAATGTCTAAACAGTTATTACACACTAATAAAGATTAATGATTGTAAATCCCCACAGATTATACATAAAATGGCAAGTTTTACTCATTAATCTTTATTGCCGTATTATAGCTGTTTATGTTAGAGGAGTCGTCTCTCTCTGTTCTGAACATGCACTTAGGAGCTGGGGGCTGAGTGTGTGGGGGGTGAAGGGTGGACAAAACAGACCAGATGTCCACGTGTTTTACAGCCTGTGTCCTCCCCCCAGGTTGGTTGTTTCCTTGAAAGCCCTTAACCAGCAGCAAAGGATGTATCGCAGAGCTTTGTCTGCTCCGCTGGCCTCTGCCTGAGCTATAAAATCCAGATTGTTCCCGGTGAGAGGGGATCGGATCTCCTAATTAATATTTCAGCTCAGCCTTTAGTGGAGCAGATGGATAATATGGAATTTGACGTGCGCGCTGGCAGGCCAGAGCTCTGCAGTTCAGTGAGATTCACTCTCCTGGACTGTGGCTTTGGAAGAGATGCTTTCTGTGCAGTTCATAGCTGTGTTGCAGGTTGAAAGGACGCTGCTCCTTCACATGACCCCACACTGTTGAAGCAGTTGAATTTGTTAATAAGAGGGTCAGGAAAAACTCAGTTGAATCTCAGCTTTTATGTGCTTGCAGATGCAAATGGGCGCAGTGAGGAGCTGGTGGTGCCGGGGGTCTGGACATGAAGGTGCATGTGTTGTATTAATGAAGAGGACCGAAGAGAGCATAGTAAACTGCAAGGGTGGGTTTAATGGCATAGGGACAGAATGAGCCCTCTGACAGGCAGCTGGTGTCAGTTCGCTCTGGCAGGGGAGGTCTGTAGTTGGGAAGGCTGGAGCAGAAAGAGAGGGCAGAAGAGACAGCCAAAGACTCAATGGAGTGATATTCTTGCCATGTGCTCCTTGAGACCCAGATGTGTAGGTGATGGCTTTTCTCGCAAGTCCCAGATTACCACTGCATCCCCACTTCTATCAAGAGAAACACAATCTAAACCCCAAAAGAAACCCACGGAGACAAGCTACAAGTGAACTGATGCTTCTTGTCTGCTGCATGGCTTGTGCATTGCTGCTTCCCCTCGTCAGTGGGAGTCAGAGGTCTGACTTAAACAGTGGGGAAAGCATGGGAAAGGCCTCCATAGATGAGAAAGAAGAAAGTAAACATTTTAAGGTGGTCTCTACCTAGCCTAATGGTGGAAATACCTAATTTACAGGCTACAGGGATAAATGAATTCTTCAGGGGTCTATCCAGCTGGCAGTGCCGTTCCATGGGGAGCAATTCTGACTGTGTGACATTTATTACATGGCCTCCTATAGTGCACCCCTGGGTTGCTAGAAAGCTCTTCGCCTCCATCGACACCTTATGTCTCAGTCACCTTTACGTTCTGTGTTTTATGTCTGGATTTTACTAGCAGCCTTTATTCTAGGCGGTTGGTCGGAGCAAAGGCAAGGGAAAGGGGCCTCCAGCCAGCTCTGCAGAGTGCTTTGGGATAGGAAGGAGCTGCTTGTCTGTTATCCAGTGCCTGCTTAATGGGAAGCCGCAGCCAGGGACGAGCTGTCCTGCAGGTATCTAGCCCAAGCGAGAGCTTCTCCTTTCTATGCTGCATTAAAAATCCCTTTCTGGGAGTGGAGCGGCTCTGGATTTGCAGCAGGCTCACCCTTGCAGGCAGCCAGGCTGCAAGGACAGACTGCGTTATCATCCTCAAAAGGCTCTTAGTTTTCTCTGTGATGGGGCAAAAGTCCAGCGGCTGTGAGGTGCTGCAAGGATAAGCTGGGAAAAGCTTGGAAGCGTCTTAAGCGCTCTGGAAATAGGGATGGAAATCACAAAAGATCAGATGCCTTTCGGCAACTTCCAAAGCTCTTACGGTTTTAGCCAGACCTGAAAACCTTCCTAGAAGTTTATTTGAGGGTATTTTGAGCTGTGACTTTGCTTTTGGGCCTAGCTAAATCCAGGAAACTCGGAATAGTGTAATTTTTGAATAAAGAGGGAAAACACACCCCAAGTATTACTGGATCAATGAGGAAAGTTCCTGTTTGGTTTCTCTTACAGGAATCATTCAGGCCAGCTCAGGGCTTATCCTAATTTAGTCTGGTTTTACCCCAGATAATGATTCTTTCGTAGGAAATAAAGAGGTAAGACCATGGTCTTTCCAGGACGCTGTGACCTTTCATGCAAGGTCATGCACCAAACTGTGCTAGAAAGCGGATGGAGATAAGCGCTACAGTAAGAGGCAGCCAACATCTGATGGCAGGAGAGAGCAGTCTGGCAGCAAGCATGGCCAGGGCCTCCAAAAACATAGGTAGAGACAATTCCCCCAGGGTTTTTGTGATGGAGATATCAGCCTTCCATGTCTTGGGTTTTTCCTCCTCTATAAAGAACATTCAGGCATCTCAGAGTGTCCTGGAACAATATCTGAAAGCCTTTGGTATTCCTCAGCTTAGATGTTTGGATTCTTTCAGGATGGATACTGTGAAAAGTCAGGAAAAGCCAGGTGTCCTTGATTTACGCAGCCAGAGTGAAGAGACACAGATTAAGTGCCTCATAAGAGCCAAAAAGGTGTTTTTAAAGATGAATTACAGTCACCGTCATAGCTGTGAAGTCAGGATCTAATTCTCACATATACAGGTGCAGCTGCAGAGCTCTCCATCCACATTTAGCCCAGGTTTAGTTGTAAGTCTGGCATGAGTATCTAATATGGGACTAAATATCTAATATGAGCCTAAGTATCTAATATGGCCCATGCCATTTGGTGGCCTTCTGGCTCTACAGGCATTAAAAATCCACAGTATCACCAAAACCAGGGTTTGGCTCCAAACATTTCCTCTATAATCTGTGTATGAAGTGGATTTCCAGAGCTCTGCCGCTGTTCTGTTTCCTCCATGTGAAGCGAGTGGCACAGTTGTCACCATGCCAGTGGGGCTGCTGGAAATAGTCACAACATACGAAATGGTTGGAATTTCCCATTGATTTTTTAATAGCGATATATTGGGAGTCAGCGGCTAAATGTAGTTTTGTGCAAACTGGAAATGTGTTGGAGTAAAACTTGTCGTTTCTCATGGAAAAAGAAATGACTGTCTAAAAATGGCAGAAATCTTCAATTTCAGGAATTGCCGTTTTATTGGCAAAGATCCATGTCTAGCATCAAAATAGATGACATTTCTGGAGCTTCTCCCTTAAGGTGTGAAATCTGGTTTCTCTTGAGATGGTGGTAAATTTGTAACGGGGTATTTTTACACACTGTCAGCTAGAAATAATGGAAGAGATGGAAAAGAACAATGGAAAAGGTACAATAGAGAAGAGCCACTTCCCAGTGGTCTGCTGGGGTTGAAGAAGACACAGGCAAAACACCCATGTCTTTTGAATATGTTAGAAAGGTTTTCCAACCTGCTGTAATGCAAGTCCTTGTTTTACTTTCTTTTTAGGGCTTTTTTACAGTAACATCATTCGTTTTACAACTGTGAAAGTCTCTGTTTTTCCTTACACGTGGACAGCTGATTATTCCTTCTCCTGTTCCAATTACTTATTATTGATCCATTTCTGGTACTCTCCAAGGTGTGCTGAAGGTACCTCCCAGCCTGCCCTTGAGCCATATGGAATCACTGTATTGTCTCCTCTAACAGCTGGGATGATGAATGGCAGTAGATGGCTAATTCTTATTTTAAATGATATTTATAGCAATTTAGATGGGGTTTTTTAGTGACCTGATTTGCTCTAGAGTTAGGGATGAGGAATCCTTTTAAAAATTGTGGTTTCAAGTTTTTCTTTTAAGCATCTTGAAGGCTTCTGAATGACCCTCCTCGCCCTTGTTTTTAATAGGAAAAGCATTCAGTTGGGTTGTAATTGTTCCTTCAAGGGGGGATTGACTAGCATCAGGGTTCAGTTTAAGTGGTGAAAATGCTCTGTGTGACAACACCATTAACCAAAAGTGCACTGGAATGCTGAGAAGACAGTAATTTCCCACCTGAAAAGTTAAATCTGGGTTATGATGAACTTGGTTTGTCCAAGTCTCATGCCAGGCTTTTCTGAAGTCAAATTTACATGGAGCTTTCCTCTGTCCCTTGAGCCAGTGAGACTTGGGTTGCCAGGATTGCTTTGAAGCAGGGCTGAAGGCTGCCCACGCACCCTCTGACCACGTCTGCTCTGGGTATGAAGGAAACGATTCCTACACAAATGATGGAGCAACTAATGAATGGTTTCTTCTTGCTCTGTGCGAGATATTGAGATGAAATCCTGTAAGCGTGACCTGTGTGAGGCAAGAAGGATTGGAGCCCAAAGCCATCAGCTTTTTGTCCTTTTTCTCCTCTTCGCAAAGGTGCCTTGCTGCTCTGCTGCTTCAAAAGCCACCTCAGCCTTTCTGACAAAGAATCAGAGTTATAAGATCATTTAGGTTGGAAAAGACCTTTAAGATCATCGAGTCCAACCATCCACCCAGCAGTGCCAAGCCCACCACTAAACCATGTCCCTAAGTGCCACATCTACACGTCTTTTAAACACCCCCAGGGATGGTGACTCAACCACTTTCCTGGGCAGCCTGGCTGCTGTGGTGCATCTGTTTTCAAGCAGCTTGCATTGGTTTTCTGGTTTGTTTTTGATTCCCCCTATGTATAAGAAATGCTGGGTAGCAGAATGTGGAATTCATTAGGAGTTCATAAAGCAGGGACCTCAGAAGGATGTGGGTATAAATGCTTTTCAGGCATCTGAGGTGAACTTTAAATGGAGCTTTGGCCCTCATTTGCTTTCTGCTTTTCAAAACCCCTTTATGAGAAAGTGGAGCTGTCAAAGCCATGCATGAACTTTGCCTTCTTGCAAATAACTTGTCTCAAAGTAAATTGTCAAAATGCACAAGAAACTTGTCTGAAAGTGAATCCAGTAGCTCTACAAAGCTGTAAACGTGTGTGCATTAGTCTGTATGCATGTGTGTGTGTGCACGTGCTGTGCATGGGTGGGTGCAGCGCGTCTACCATTTTGGAGATGTAAACCACACAATGCAAGTGTTTTTATAAGAAAAAGGCGATGCAAAATGTTTATTTCTTGGCAAAAGGACATCAGACCACATCTCCCATCCTTTTAATTGCTCTGTGTTTGTTTTTGTTGTCTTAAAGTCTTTGCTGGCCTATTTCCTCTGTTGCTACTTAGCAGCCTGTAACCTCACACAACCCCTCTGGCAGCGAGGGAGCGCATGGCACTGGGGAGCTCACCGGGAAGAGCGCTGGTGTTCACGTCCATGGGAGGAACTGAAAAGGGAGCATTGAAGGCAGCACAGTGCAATATGAGCATTTTTCAGTTTTTAGCCTTGTTGAGGAAACTTTGTCCTCATCAGAATCAAAGCTGCCCGCAGCCTAATCAAGGCCCAAAATCATAGCTTTGATGGATTGGTCCAGAGATAGTGAGCTTTGGGAAAGACTCTCCCTGCCTTGACTGGTTCTTGTGAGCGTGTACTAGTGGTATGTTAGAAGAAATGAGGTGCTGTCACCTCTGTGAGATGGCATCCAGGTTCTTGTCAGTGCTGGTTAAGGTCCCCTCAGGCTTTGCCCAGGGTTTTAGCAGTGTAAAACCAGTGGCCAAAAGGCAACGCTGCCCCATGCATGAGTATGGCTCCGAGCTCCTATTCCTGTCTGCAGCCGGATGAAATTCCATCAGTTGCAAAGCTCACAGGGTCCTCCATGAGTCCGGAGTACCTCGGTGGTCTCCCAGCTGCCCACCCATATAGCTTTGCCCTGTCTGAAACCCTTCTTTTAACCTGTGTTGTCTTCATTCATCTCAGAGCCGTTCCTCATACCGTGGAGATGGTAGATAGTAGGAGACTGACAGTAAGACCATGTGCGTGACGTTAGATAGGCTTTTATTTAATGTTGTGTTAATGAGAAGCTTTTATTACCCGTGTCAGTACTGGATTAAGGATATTGGTGGAACAACGGAGCTGGTATTCTTCAACCCTGACTGCCCCACATCCTTCCCCTCCACCCTCTTCATTTGAACGAAGAAATTAGGTTGGGAGAATATATTTAACTTGAAAAAAAGCCCCAAATCGTGCTGATGGAATAAGTTATCTTTACTACGCTTCAGTTTTATTTCTCAGGATATGCAAAGGTTCATCAGTGCTGCTGAGAGAAGGGGACAATACACCTTTTGGAAGCTTCAACCACTGTAACCGTTTTCCAGATGTGCGTGTGCGTGTGTGTGTGTGCGTTTAAACTCAGCACTGTGTGTGCGTGTGTTCTGCTGGATATTGTGTGCATCTATGATACGCTTCAAACAACTGCCTGGAAGTCAAAACCAACCACCTCTTTCCAGTCATATGTTTGCCGTGACTTTTCATAACCACACTTGAACTAGTGGTCTTGGATTAAATATTCAAAGAGCAGGGCATCTTTATAGCGATGGTATGTCAGTCAAATTAAGGAAAATGTACACAAAAATAAATAAATGAATTTAAAAGTAACGTGCTTTCAGCCTACGTGTCTTTAACCAATGGAAGTGCGGCCGGTTGTTGGGGACTTCGTGCTGCTTTCGCTGGTCATATGGAAGGTTTTTAAGGCTCGTCTTACTCATAGCAGCTTATCAAACGTTGGTGAAAGCTCAGGAATGCTCAAGCTGCTTCACAGAAGTAATTGTCAGTCTTTGTGCCGTTGGTTTTAGTTACTGCACTTCAGCTGGCGAGAGCAGACTCAGCCACATCCCGTCCAGCCCACATCAAAGCCCCAGCCCCAGCTCCTGCCGTAGCTCTGGCAGGGCGCTGGGGTGACCAGAGCCGCTGGGTTCCTTCTCCCCTCCCCAAAAAGCAGCGTTCCAGCATAGATGTGGGGCTGTAAGTGGACACAGGGTCCATACACGGCATTGCCTCAGAGTGTGGGACTGATACCAGCATGTCCCACTGGGGCTGGAAGCACCTGGATCACTCAGCACCTTGCAATGATGTGGCCAAAGCGAGCCAGTGGGGTTTGTGCAGCCATCAGCCCCTGAGCTCCCAGGCTGGAAAACAGATGTGGTGCTTCTCTCTGTCTTTCCCCAGGTCCTGGATCCAACCCTAGATTCCACTGCCAGCCCCATCACTATTATCTGCAATTAAGCCTTGCATTTCTTTAGAGGTTAACTATTAGGTTGTGCATTTGTCATGATGCGAAGCCAATTTTCACCCTTAATTTATTAGGCTAAGTCAGATAGCATTTTGCTGGAGGAAAGCATGCCTGGTTGGGGTCATACTGAAACATGAATCGCTGTTTCCCTCTTTCTCATGTAAATAAAATTATGCTTCCATTTATCTCAGAATTGCCGAAAACAATATATCAGCTCCCTCTGCTGAAAAGCACAAGTTGCAGAGCTGATGCACTAAGGGATGCACTAAACAAAAATAGCCCACTTAATATAATAACCTCTAAAGGCACGGGAAAGGAATCGATGTTTATGGCACACAAGAAGCGCAGTGGCCAGAGCTGAAGGCTTTCAGATTGCAGGGGAATGTTACCCGTTGTCAGTGATGGGAATGCCAGAGATTGCCATAAAAACGTCTGTAGAGAAGAGCTGCAAGAGACACATCACCATTTCTGGGAATCCTAAGCAAAACAGCTGCCCAAGTTTTATCTGCACGATGGGGTGCCTGTGTGAGTGCATGTGTGTTCTGTTTAAAAGCAAGGAATTAAGAGCCATGCTTTCATTTGATCAAATCAAATTACCCTGCTTATGCATCGGTAATTTTTATATTAGGGCTTTATCTCCCTGTAATCAGTTCCAAATACAAACCTATTTTTGTCGCTGAAACGCAGTGGTAATTTATAAGATGTAGACGGAACGCACACGAGATGCCAAAAGCAATTCTGTGGAGCCTCTTTTGTTGTCATCTCCAATGCGCCAGTTCCTGCCTTCAGCCTCCCACCAGTTTTAAAAGCCCCCACATTTAACGATTAAATAAAGAGGGGTAAGAGGACTGAAGCAGTTGCCAACCCCTAGAATAGTCAGGAGATACACGTGCACCTCTGGGGGAGAGTTTGATTGAGCATGGCACAGTAATGTAAACTGTGCTGAGCTTCGTAATGGAATTACTTCAGTTGGTGAAATGGCAGAGCTTGTTCCTCTGTCTCCCTGCCTGCTATATAGTGTTTCGTGAGTGCAGAAAATGAAACAGTGAAATAATGCCCTGCATTATCACAACTAACATCACAATGCAGTGATGAGGAAGAGTGGAAGTTGAGGTCCTTACAGTTAAATAAGAACTCCAGTCCTGCATAAGACAGCATTTAAACATGTCCAGCCTGAAGCGTATGTTTTATATGGTCCTTCAAGTTACTTTCCCACACTGGAGGTAACGTGTGGGGTTGTAGACCAATCCTCTGGCATAACAAGTAGCACTCAGAGAGAAACATCCCTGCCCTTGTGGAAAGTACCGCATCCACTGAATGTGTCCTTGTTTCCTATATCTGTGGTGATTGCTGAAACTGGAAAGAGATAAGTAAGGAGAAATGAAATGCTACTGGATAAACGATTTGCAGTTGTTAGAGATTATAAAATGGGGGAGAGACGTGTTTCACAACTCTTCTTGCTAAAGATAGCCTTGAATATCTGGAGCCCAACTTTGATTTCTGACTTCTATTGGGACACACTTTGGCCTGACAAATGACATTTTCCTCATACCGCTCCATGGTGACGTATGTCCAGGAATGTGGCTCAAGGATCTGAGGAAACAGCAGGGTTTTCTTTCAGATCACACAAGAGTACCTGTTCAAATACAGCTCTTGCTCTGCAGGTTGGCTCCACTGCTGTGTGGTTCCCTTGTGGCTGTGACAAGGCACAGGAAGCTTGGCAATTAGGTTTGATAAAATAAGCATGGATAAGTGTATCTGAGGTGACACACACTCTTCTTTGCAATGAGCTTCTCTGTGTCATGAAAACCACTATCAATCATTGTTAGCCCAATCACAGCAGCACAGTGCTCCCCTCCTTGGTCTTCTCTTTCCTCCTCTCATTCAGGATCCCTGCTGTGTGTGCAGCAATATTTGCTTCCAAAATGCAAATATGCCTAATGAAGCACTCCAAAACCCCAATCCCAATTTCCATGCCAGCCCAGCAAGCTCTCTCTGCCCCTCAGGAGCGCCTGCAATAGCAGCAGCCATGTATATATTAGTGAGTATGGCTTTTCAAACTGCCTCTTTGATCCTGCCAACGCAGATATCACTTCTGCTCTCTCAAATTACCCAGGTGTTTCCTGGTACAAAGCCAGGTATTAGCACTCCAATGCCCTTTTGGTTACAGTTCTGGCTCTCTGGTGCAGGAAGTGTATGGCATGATGCTGAAAGCAATGTATTGCAAAGAATACATTGCATCTAGGGAGTGATGTAGTTTACCAATGTTAAAATGCAGCTGTTTAATTCTGTTTCATTTGCTTGCCAATTCCTACTAATGTTATGAGAGGAATAGCCAAATTGGAAGTAGTTTCAGTCCTAAAAAAGCATCCCATTTTAATACCCAATGATTGATATTCACGTTAATAGGTCTCTTTCAATATGCTTCTATTAACTACAGGTATTAAAATGAAAGGAAAGACCATTCCAGAATGTTAACGAGTTATTAATGGCAAACAAGTAAGACACCTCTCTTGTTTGCCTACCACTTTCACATTAAAGTGCTTTTGGGAAATAATAATACTACTACTAATAATAAAATTCCCTCTTGAAGGAGTCATTATTAAAGCATTTTGCATGCGGATTACTTCAGGCCTCAACACTGCAACTCTCGGCTAGGTTAGGAGATGAAGGCCAAGATTTGTTGATTGAGATCAGATGGCTGGTGGCGAGAAGGAATCTAGATGACTTAACTGGAGGGATTAAACTCGAGTCTTTTGGCTTCCATTTGGCTGTTTTATAAACTCCGCTGCTGGGCCAGCTTAGCTGGGCTGCGTTCCCCTCGTCGCATGTGTGATGTTAGCGGGGTGGTTTGTAGTATCAGCCGGTCCATCACTATTAGCAGCCCAGACGTTCTGGGTGAGAAAGGAATAGACAGTGTAAGCGAAAGCTAAAATCAGTCCCTGAAGCGCCCATCCACACACCTCCAGCTCGGTGCCTGAGCTCCTGCCGGCTCTGGGAAGCAGCAGGAATGCTCTCTATCCCAGCCAGCACCTGCAGTTCTTGGTGGTTGATAGCATGCGGATGTCGATGGTATTCGCAAGAGCTCCAGCCCTGTTTTCCTGCCCTGCCCAGGGAAAGGCAAGTCTCTGTGGTACCCAGCGCATGGCTGATATCCCTGGATGCAGGGTGACGTACCACTGGACACGTGAGGAGGAGGGTTGTGATATCTGCCATCCGCCTTTGAAGCCTCACCCATCAGCTGTACCCCATGGGAGCACATGGAGCTTGCTTTCTTCTTTCTTTCAGAGCCCTAACCTTTAATTTTACAACACTGATTGAAACCAAGAGTGGAAATAAACAGTCAGAGCTACTCTGTTTTCTTTCCCCTCCCTTCCATTATCTTCTTTCTTTTCCATCCATCCTCATTTCACATGCTTCTCAGATTGCGTCCCCCTGGTTTTCCAGTTATTTATTGACCCAGACCTAATTCCTTATTTCCAGAAATGTGTCATGAATCCTGCCTTTGAACCATTTGCTTTTTGCTTTCCAGGCTCACCTCTTTGACCATGTTTTCCTTTAAGAGATAAGGATATAGGGTTTGTGGAGTAATCGCAGCAGGATGCCTGGGTTTCATTCATAGATCTGTTGCCGCTGGCTCATTATGGAAAATCAGGAGAGTTATTTCACCTTTCAGTGCCTCACCTCAGTGTCACCATCTGTAAAACAAGGCTAATAATTGTTATCTCTTCCTTGCAGGAGAACTGGGGAGCTTCACTAATGACCATCTGCTAAATGTTCTCAGAGCCTCACATGAACATTTCTACTGAAGTGCAAATTATTATTAGAAACCAGGGATTGTTACTGGATTGATATCAAATCATTGTCGACAGCTTCTCTGCAGGGAAAACTTAGGCGCAGCCAACAAGAACAAGCTGCATGTTTTGAAGTTGTGCAGTTGATTATATTGGCTTTCATCTTCTGGTAAGAGGATCCTCTGCCATCTGAACTCTCTGATCTCTGGGAACACAATTCATCCAATCAATCTGGAGGAAAATAAACCTCCTCAGACAAGAAAATAAAGTATCCACCTGAGATCATACGAAGATGGAAGATGTCAATTCATTCCCAGCCCCACAGCCTTTAACTCTTGTGATCCCAGTGTTTTCCTGGCCCACGAGGCAATGCTTAGGAGCAGGATATAACGCATCCATTACACACAGCCTCAGTGTTGCAAAGAGCCTTGTGGGCCTGCCTGGGTGAAGTTCTAATTGAAAACATGCAAATATTTTACAGTGAAATTGGTGCCACTGAAGGTTTCTATGGACTGCCTGAGGGATACGTGTTGATCTCATGGCAGCTTATGTATGCTGGGACTGATCTCAGCTGTGGCTCCTTCCGTTGGGTCATGGTTTAACCCCAGCTGGCAACTGAGACCCATGGTGGGATGCAGGAGAGAACTGGAAGGGTAAAAGTGAGATAACTCATGGGTTGAGATAAAGAGAGTTTAATAGGGAAAGAAGAGCCTTGTACGTGAGCAAAGGAAAACAAGGAATTCATTTGCCACTTCCCATTGGCAGGCAGGTGTTCAGCCATCCCAGGCAAGCACGGCTCCATCACATGTGATGGTGACTTGGGAAGATGAACACTATCACTCTGAACATCCCTTCTTCCTCTTCCCAGCTTTATATACTGAGCATATATGGCGTGGGATATCCCTGGGCTTAGCTATCATGGCCACGTCCCCTCGCTACTCCTTATGCACCCCTAGCCTCTTTGCTGGTTGGGTGAGGAGCAGAAAGGCCTTGATTCTGTGTAAGCTGCTCCGCAGTAACTAAAACATCCCTGTGTTATCAACACTGTTCCCAGCACAAATCCAAAACACAGCCCTGTACCAGCTACTGTGAAGAAAGTTTATCCCAGTGAAAACCAGCCCACCAGTGTAAGTCAGCCCAGGGAGAAGGACATCTCCGTCCCATTCCTTGACCTGATGTGGTATGTTTTCTCCCTAGGGCAGCCTCAAGCTGCTTGCCCAGTGCTGACAGCAGGTGGATTTAGTTGCCAACTGAATCTGGAATCTATGTTTAGCACCATACAGACCCAGAGAACCCATCACTGAGTCATCAGTGGTGTGCATCCTACGTGCCTGAGACCTGTTTGAGCTCCACTGATGGCTTTACAGGGAACCACTGCCTTAAGCAAGTTTGGCCTCCCATCCTTTTAGCTCAATGGGCTCATCTGCTGTGTTTTCCCACAGCTAGAAATAGAGAGGGAGGATTGCTGGAGGCTACAAGCCATTACTGGCTATTCAATAGGAATACTGTCAATAGGGACAAACAAGAGGAGATGGTGCTGGAGATGGGGATAATTACAAGGACCAAGTTGTAAGGACCAGAGAGCTCAGGGCTCCTTGTGACACTAAAACTGATTACATATAACTGGCTAGGCTTAACAGAGAGCTTCCCCCTCCCATACCATTACGGTCCATTATGGTCACTGTCTTAGTTTCCTGGGTTAAAGTGTAAAATGTGTTCTAATGATGCTGTTACTATCCAACAATATCACTGGTGCTGCACACAGGAAACCCTTTCCAAAGCAATACTGTCAGGGCTTACAGGGAGGAAAAGGAATGTGAATACCCCTGGTGCAACCATCTGCAGCGCACTGGGGACTCTGGAGACAGTGCTTGGTTCTCCGGTGCAGTGCAGACCCTGTTAAAAATAGGGGGAAAATAGCCCAGTAATTTTTTAATTAAAAAAGGATACTGACATCTTGTATTAAAACTTGAAAAAGCAAACCTCTACATTTAAAATATACCTGTAAAATAAAAGGTGCCTTTGGGCTATTTCCTCTAATATGTAACTTCGGTCACATGGCTCCCATTAAGACACCCGCAAAGGCTGTAAAGTGGCATTTATAAGCTCACCATAGGAAATTTCTGTATTTTTTATTTTGAATTTATAATCCCCGTCCAGGATTTGCTGAAAGAGATGAAACCTTAGTGGAGGCTTTGGGAATGGAAGGATTTCTGAGGGGAAACAGTCATCTTTTGGTAAAAAACCCCATCTGTTCAAATTTTGACATTTTCTTCAGGCAAATGTGATTTTTTTTTTACCTAAATATTAAAGAAAAAGAATTCTGGGTGAGAGCTCAGTCACTAATAGTGAAAAACATTACGAAATATGAATGGTTTGAGATAAGACTACTTGAAACACACAGCTCTCTGCCTGTGTCTGCAGAGTTGCCATGCACCCCTATGTGCCTTTAGCACTGAAGGCAAGGAAGTTTTGCTCTGATAACGGATATTTAGAACAGGAAAGGTATTAACCACACCTCTTTAGCACTGAGACTTGAGTAAGACAAGAGAGGTTAATAATTCAGATTGCTCAAGCATGTAGACAGATGGAAACTTCCCTCTTTCCTCCGAGCTCACATCCCTGGACAAAGCTCTAGAACTGGAAATGAAGTGGATGAATTAATTTATACAATGATGAGACAAGGGCTGATGCTCGTTACTCCTGAATAATCCAGGGGTATGGAAGCACCCAGCAGGGTCAATACCAGCCTGCAAGTCTGCTTTTAGCAGCTCTTTTACAAGCAGGCTGCAGGTGGCAATGCATTTATGTTAGTGTCTCGGAGCTTCAAAACTCCCTGCAGTGCTGTGCTGGGATCACAGCAGAGGATGTTGCTCTCGAAGAAGAAATACACCAGGAGGGAAATATGATAAGGATAATTGTAGGGAAAGGGTTAGAAAGAGATCAAATAGGCTTCCTTCCAGTGGGAACAGCTCATGTCTAAAGGCAGCCACTGTGGTTTTACTGCTTCATCGTCTCAGGCCATGCCCGTGCCGCATGGGATATGCCAGGAGCCAGCGGAGCAGCATCCCCCAAGATGGGCAGAGCTCTGGGGCACAGCAGGGAATGTCTCAGGAGCAGAAAGGATGAAATGAGGCATCTTTAATTCTCTTCACTGTTGTTATGTTGTTCCCCCAGGAGCAAGAATACAGATGTGCATCTCTCCCTCCCTCCTTAAGGAAGATTAACCAGAGTAAAACTTACATTAATTATGATTTATAGCATCCTTAAGTGCATTATAGTGCCCTTACAGTGTCCATCTAACAATCCCACTTCTCTAAGTGCTGTGGCAGTGTTTTAGTCAGAACTAAAGGTGTCTTTAAGGGCTTTTTTGTGCTGGGGTTTTGCTCATCAGCCCTGGTGCAGTGTTTAATCCCAGGAGATGGAGGGTCACTGGGGAAGGCAGAATAGCCTGGGAACATGGGAAAGAGGGAATATCGTCCCTCTCTGCAGGGAGAAATACTTCTGGAAATGGAGCAGCTTTGCCAGGAGGCAGGGAAAGCACCATTGAGGGATCTGATATTGTGCGGAAGCTCAGGTCAGAGCAAGGATGTGTCTTGCCTAAGCCATACGGGGTCTATCTCAAGGTTGTATAAGATTTGAGCTCCACCAGTTCTTCAGCATCATTCCTCCTGCTGGAGAGGTGAGTGGTGCTTTCTGCCCTTTTGTAATGGCTCCGAATCTTTAATCTCTATTAACTGCCTCCTCTGGAAAATGGCCCTTATTGGCTATGCTGTGGGAACAGAACTATTATTAAATGGTCACAGAGAGTAATTGCTTTAAAATAATATTGGAGAGCACTCACTGTGCTCTTGCTCAGTTACTCTAATAACAGGTTGATCTGCCCCGAATGATGCCACTATTAATTCACTGAATGGAGCACACAAAAGCCAGCCCAAAAAGGCACTTTCCAACAGGAAAGAATGCCCTATTTTGCTGAAAAAGCAATGGAATTTTGACCAAACCATCCTTGACAGAACAGCCCGATGACATAAATTCATGGGAATCAAGGTGCTGCACCAGAGCTGTGCCTGTGGGGTGCCATTGCATGTATAAATAACCATGTGTGCATCCACTCCATGTGGCCAATGCAGCAAACAGCATCCTTATGGCAGCCAATGCATAACCAAGGAGATGCTGCAGCCTCTCCCTGCTTTCCCTGCTTCATCTTGCTCTTTTGTTTTGGATTCTATCACCCCTAAAAGATGCTGTCCCTCTGGTCCCCACTTCTGCTTGGCTCCATTCTCTGCCATCACCCCTTGCAAAGCCACCAAGCCAGTTCCTGTATTTGTAATTGCCTTGTGGCAGGAGATGGGGACATGTCCACCTTAGCCCCTCCAGCTAAAGGCAGAGCTGCCTTGAGCCCCGCTGAGCACAGAGGTTTTAATGAGGGGCTGGGATATGGGCAGGACCCACCAACAGCCTCCAACCTTCATCTGAGAGTCCCAAACTGAAGGTCAGTCGGGTGATGGCTGAGGAACTGGCTATGGATGGCCCATAATCTTCTTGCAATGTATTTCTGTTTGTGCTGATAGCAGGAGGATGGAGGGGGATGGATCAAGGGTGAAGCTGGACCTGCTCCCCATATGGGAGCTGCCTCTTTGCTCCCATCCCAGCGAGTGGGTCTCTAAGCTCACAAGTAGGGCAAAAGGGCAAATTCAGCAATACCTTTGGCTTATCAGCGACAAGACAAATTGATACCAGACTTTTAAGAGGGTGGGGAAACATCTCTCCATAAAAAGAATCTAAATTTACCATCGTGTTAACAATTCTGTAAGGCTTTTTGGCAACTCCTAATGGAAATTTCAGGAGCAGATGGAAATATTTGGAAACGTATAGAACACATGAGCCTGCAACATCCATTTTTATTTTCTCATTGGGAGTGTGGAGTGGTTTCATGTTGCCTTTAAATTTCTTTATTTTCCCCCTTCTTTCTCTCTTCTGGATACTAAGAAAAGCAAGAGGGGAAGCAGGCGATGATGGATATAGGCAGGGGGGTGGTTTTTTTTGGTACTGCTCACTTGATTCCCCTGTGTGGTCTGTGATGGGTTTCAGAGCAAAGAGCACCAGTGTAAGGTTACTTGGTCCCAGGAATGTGAGGGCACCTGCTAACCTGGCTCTGTGAAATCCAATGAGCCAGTTAACCTTTTCCAATGTAAATGGAGGTGGACAGCCTGGATCTATCTCTCAGACAGCACATGAGGTTTAGTTAATGAGTGTAAAAAGGCCTCATGGATTCTTTGATAGAAGATAATGTCAAAGTATGCAGAATGGTTTTTACTACCCCTTTTGGGCAATGCCGAAGGTCAGGGAGAGGAAAATCCAGGGGCAATATTGAAAAGGTGAAATCCACAGAGAACACTGAAAACGTGAATCAAATGTTTCCACTTGCCCATAAAGCAAGAAAAGCTTTTGCTTTTTTGGTGCTACAACCCATCCTAGAGCGTGAAATTCAGTGCAATAGGACAGGAATCAATAACAGTAACAGACACTCTTATATACAAAAGCTGAGAAAAAAATACTACCTCTCAGTTACCAAGTTTCTGGATGGCTGCTGATCAGTAATGATCAGGAATGAAAGAATATGCCGTATTTTTCCATCTCCCTGATGGCTTTGCAGAGTGATGGCCAACGCACTGGCTTCACTGCTGCTCTGCTCTGGTAGATCAGCTACTACAGTGGGGAAGTCATTTGGAAACTGAGGCATTTTCCATGGTGTTTACATTGTCCCGCTTCCACCGGATCTCAGCAGCTCTTGGAATATCCATACCTAAAGCCTTTAATTAGGAGAGAGACTTCTGGGGCTGGTGGTCACAGCATTTATTGTGCTTGGAAGAGAACTGGTCTATTCCAGCAACAGCAAACTAACCCAGTGCCAGCAGCAGTTCCGACAGTTATCACATTCATGGCTGGATGCACTTCGTGATAGAGCAGGCTTTGGAAAACTAGAGCACGCTTCCCTCGAAGCCCAGAGAAAAGAGCCTGGGTGATGACAGAGGGACTTCTCTCACAAGCACTTGAGCAGCTAATGGAGAAAAATGAGTCGCAAATCCCTCTCTGTTGACAGTAGAATGTTCAGTTTCCTCCGGCTCATGAAGGATCAGAACATGGGATGGTTTAGAAACTGCTGCCTACTCCAATGAGCACTGTTGTGATCCCCTGAAAGCAAATGCCCTGCAGTGACAGGGAGCAGCATTGTGGTGTTGTGCAGGTAATACAGTACCCAGCCCCACTGCCTTTGGCCTCTTGCGTTCCCCTCTAATGCAGATAAATGATCCAGGGGCAGCACTCAGCTCCTTCCCTCTCTGCTTTTGCTGCACAAACTCTTTTTCCATTGTGGGATTAGTGCAAGGGAATTGGGTTAAATTTTCTTGTAGGTTGGCTGCGATACAGGGCTGTATCTGCCCAGACCTGCAGAAGTCATTCAGGTCCTAAATCCTCTCAGTCGTATTACTTCCTAGAGCTTTCTATGGGAAAGAGACATTGGCTGGAGAAACTGGCAGACTTGTGTCCATGCCCAGTGCTGTGGAGCTGCCATCATCCTTGCTGTCACTGGTGTCACTGGTTTCGGTCACAGAGCCTTCATCTCTGTGAAGAGGCAGAGGGTGCTGAGCCCCAGCATCATCAGGTTGTAACTTCTCCCTGGGAATACCCCCTTAGTACCTTGTGAAACACAAAGAAGATGTTTGAAGTGAGTAACTGTGGGGTCTTCCTTCCTAATTGCAAAGTCATCCCATGAGCAGCATTGAATCTATTACGACAATTCCTATTTTTATTGACTAGTAGGAAATAATTGTATTATAATCCCTTTGACCCTAATAATTATGCATAACACACAACTGCTTCAACCACTTTCTCACACAAGTTAATTAGATGCTGTGAACTTCTATTCATCCCAAATCAGAAGAAAAAACAAACAAAAAAATCCAAACTGTTTCATTCACAGCAAGCATCAAATATAGAAACTTGACAACTGAAATGAAAAGCTTCCATGAGTTGAGAATAATATGTCCATGAAACCCATTAATTATAAACACATTAAAACCATCTCTATTTTGTTTGCAAATTACTTTCTATCTCTGAAACACTTGAAGTGAAACCACCTGCAGGTAAATCTGAAACCAACCCAAGTATATTACATTCACAAATGCAAAGCACTCTGGTAGAGCATGGGTAATAAAAAGCAGTTGGGTTGTTAAAAGTTAATCGTTTTCAGTCAGCTGAGGAAGCAGCATTACTCACAATGCAGACACGTCTTTGTCTCTATGTGTGATTCATGCACTGACAATGACTCCTCTCTTCCAGTTGTCCTTCCTCTGAGATACTTCACCTTTTTCTCTATACTTCTTGTACAGTGTTATCAGCCAAGACCATTCATGTTCAACACAGCGAATATCAGGTGTTGTGTATGAGCATGGCTGGATGATCTCCCCTCTCCTTGGTCATCATTGAGAGGATGCTCATGTAAAAAGACATCTCTGAGTTAAGAGGGAGCCCCATGAGCTGAGCTGAAGGAGACACAGAGGAGGGAGTGATGCCCAAATGGAGTCTTAACCCCTCTCAGACACTAGAGGGGAATTTCAGACCAGCTGCTGATGATGCTTTGCTGCTGTCTTATATTAAAACCCACTCTTAGAGCTGCAGCCTGTTTCATCAAGTCCCTCCAATGTTGCTGCAGTTCTTCAGACTTTCCCCATCTCCATTTTGGTCTTCTCTTATTGGCATAAATAGGCCTACATTTCCTGTTTTGTGCCCTACTGAACATATTTCAGCCCCAAAAGCCAAAATGCTGAGTTTTAAGGCATTTTAAGGTTGGTTTTTTTCCTTACTTCTCCCCAGCCTGCCCCATGTCAAAGGGGATAAGTTGTGTTGGAAATAAAGCACATGAAGAAACAAGCCACAAATTCCCCCCTTCCATGGAAGTGTGGAAAACTCCGACCTGGTGAGGAATGGATGCAGCCGGTTAAACACCCTCCAGGTAGGATGGTAAAATGAGCCTCCCCAGGCTGGGGAAAATGATGCTGGGTGCTGAGCGTTTGACAAAAGACTGGCTAGAGTTACACCAAATTGTTTCCTTGCCATCAGTCAAAATTACCCTTTCCTTCCTCCTCGTCCTCTGCCTCCTGTAATACAAGAAGATGAAAAGGAAAAGGGTGGGGGACAAGAGGAGGGAATCAGGACAGCTTAAAAAGTGCAGTGGTTTCTCCTCAGAGAAGCAATGATGATTCTGCTCTCTCCCCAAGCCTGCAATGCCTATTAATGCCTGTTAATCCTGCATGAGGTTCTTTGGGAAGTATTAAACTGGTCCCATCTAGGAGCCCTTTCTGCAGGAGATCCCAGAGCAATTCAAATAAAGCTAATCATGGCTTTTGATTTGGCAGAACTCCATCACGTCAGAACTGTCCATTGACATTCCTACCAAACTCCAGTGGGTTTAGATTCCCCAGATTCCCCCTTTTCTTCTCTTTTTTTTTTTTTTAAGGAAAGCACCAAATAGCACCAAAATCATCAAGATCTTGCATTTAGAGCATCTGCACTGGGTTCAGGAGATGCTCTTTCAGACACCCCATCCTTCATTTGTGGTCCCTCCTTGCCCAGGTTGATGCTTTCCATATCCATTTGCAGTGCTGCCTCTCTGCAGCAACAATTTCTGCCCCCTAATTGTCCGATGTAAAACCCCAGGAGCACCAGTTGCCTTTTGAAGCTTTTACTACTTCTTTTCCTGGAGGCTGGAGAATTCATGAACACACATTGTAGGTGCGGTTTAAAGGCTCTCCATGTCCCTGCTATGTGCTGGCTACCAGGAGGAGCACCCCAGAGCACTCCAAGTGGGTTTTCCATTGCCCAGAATAATTCAAAGTGGCACGAAGGAATTCTTTAAGGCATCACAAGCAATCAGCTCTAAACAGGCACACAGTGGTGACAGCATGGAGATCCAGCCAGCAGAACAAACCCCATCTAGCCAGCATTTTGGCTGTGACTTATTGAGGATGACAGCAGTTAAAACATTGTCTGGCAAGGCTGGTAACTGAGACGGACCAGCTTGAATGGATATGATCCTACAGGAGGCTGGAAAAATAAAGATGCTTTGGGTTTTGCATCCCTGGCAGGGCCTGAACCATGGAGAATGGGGATTGCAACAGGAGGCACTATCTTCCATCGCTTGCTCTAGGAAAACATCAAGAGCTGTTTAAAAATATCCTCTTTAATTATCCCATATAATATAAGCTGTTTAAAGCATGCACTGGGCAGTAAAATATTTATATTACTGAGCCTATAGCACTGAGTGACCAGGATCTGCCTTTTCTCTCATGGATGCAATTCCAGCACTCCCTGGAGCTTCCCTTTCACACTGGGTCTGACCCTCCCATGCAGAGGTGGCCCAAATTGAGTGTTCTGTGAAACCTTGGAGTTTCCTGCCCAGGAAATGGCACAGAAATGAATAGCTGCTATCCACCCCTACGGACCAAGGTCATGGTTGCCAGCAAGTCGCAAGCAGGAGTTACTGTCCTGGCTGAAAGCAAAATGAGCTTCCCCAGCAGTGGTTTTGGAGGGCTTATCCAGGATGCTCCCATGCTCTGGGCAGGGTCGTGCATCCCAAAGGACAGGCATGTGCTGGTTGCTCATGGCTCTGGGGAGGGCAGTGATAGGCTCCATGAGCAGAACTCATCCAGTGACTCACCAGGACCTCAAAGCCAGATTTCCTCAGCTGCTACCCATTAGCACATTGACTTCAAGGCAGCTTCACCGGATCCCTGACCTGGCCCCAGCAGCCCCTTGGGTTTGTTGTTTGCAGATAAAAATTCCCCTGAATTTCTTGGCCTGTTCAATAAACCCCCTTTATTGATTGATTTATCCATGTTTACGCAGGGGATGAACAGGATCTGCTCCAGTTGCAGGCAAGAAGCAAGAGGGGATTTTCCTTCCCTTACTCCAATGGATGTCTGAGGTCTTCTCTCACAAACCCCAAGTGATGTAAAATGAATTCAGCTTCATCTTCTCTCCCTTGTACAATGGGCTCCAGAGAGGGATGAGTGTGGCTGGTGCTAATTCATATAAAGATCTGCATGAATAACCATGGAAAATATTTGGCATTGCTCAGCCCCAGATATAACATGATTAAATATGTCTCACAATTATGCTTAGTCTAAAATTATAGGCCCTTTAAATACCTTGCGTACCACTCACAGCTGGTATAGCTAAATTTAGGGGTTTCATCCACTGTGAACAGTGGGATCACGCACTATTGTTGGAGGGGACACAGTGGGGACGCTCAGGTCAACCTGCATCAGCAACTGATGCCATTTACTTCTTTGGGAACTTCTACAGCCATTCACATGCACAACCGCTGTGCGGCTGTTGCACGCCCGTCAGTACTGCATGGAGATGGGACCACAGCTCCTTCATGCTCACTCTGCCCATCCCACCTACCCCAGCCATGGCTCTGCCCCTGCCCTACATGCCTCGGGGAAGGAAATTGCTCTTTCAACTTCTTATTTCCCAGTTGGGCTTTATTTTTCTTTCCACCACCTCTTGACCCTGGGCGTGGAAATAAGGGCTGGCACCCACAGAGCTGAGAAAGTTCTCAGCATCTTCTTTCCTTCCTGCAGACATCAAAAGGAGACTGTGGGCTCGATCACATTTTACATCACGGCTGGTTTTGATCCTGTAAACCATAGAGGACATGAATCTTCTTCCTCTTTCCTTTGCTGTTTGGGTGTCCATTCTTTCCTGTGTTCTGAAGTTTCTCAGGAGAAAATGTAAGCAGGTTTATAAGCAGATTTTTACCTTGGTGATTCCAATCATTGCCATTAGTTGGGTACTGTACTGACAGGGTTTGGAAAGGACTAGAGCAG
The DNA here is from genome assembly GCA_017639245.1 of Myiopsitta monachus. Lineage (NCBI taxonomy): Eukaryota > Metazoa > Chordata > Aves > Psittaciformes > Psittacidae > Myiopsitta > Myiopsitta monachus. The sequence continues at coordinate 2,404,072 of CM029931.1, read as the reverse complement.
GGTGCAGAAGGGAAAGCAGGAGCAGCAAAGAGATCTGGTTTAGTAAACCCATGGCTGCACTTCTGCAGTGGGAAGATGCCTCCATTGGTTTGCTACTTCTGGTAACAGTGGTGCTGACTTTTCAGCATTGCCAGGCAGGGAGAGAAGCAGAGCCACCAACTTCATGGATATGCCTGGGATGAACTGGGGAAACCCCACTAAAGCTGGGGTGCAGGCCAAAAAGTTGGCATTGCTATTTATACTCTGAGAGAAGCCCTGATCCCAAGCACCCCATTCCCACAGAGCCTTAGAGCTCCCTAGTTTGGCTGTGATGCTTCATCCACCATCCACTGGGTGATGGAGCAGAAATAACCCCTTGTGAGGTGAGAAGCATTTGAGCTATTTTGCTCCATGTTTAAAGTGCCTGAAATCTTCAGCATCTAAGTGGGCCGGGGGCTTCTTTCCCAAAGGATCATTACCCTGTCCAACCCAGGACCCTCCTTCAGAGCTTCCTTTGCATCTCAGATGTAGGTTGAAGGACCCAGAAGGAGATAAGAAAGTGAGAAAGAGGTGAAGTCCTTAGAATGGGAGGGACCAGGGCCAGATGTGCACTGTCAGTGCTTTTTCTAGCACCAAGCTGTTGTTTGAGCAAGTGAGCATCGCCTGCATTGCTGCCAACAGCTTCTCCTCCCATGCGCTCATCCTCACCATCCCCACAGCAACTGCTGTTACTTTAGGACCATCCTGATGTATTCGTGCTGCCTTTTTAGTCTGCTGGAGAAGCAGTCATGGAAAACTGAATGGATTACATGGAGGATTTTCTTTTTTCCCACACAGATATCCGTGAGCTTGATTTGCGGGCAGGATGGGGACATGGACTAAATACCTGGAGCTGCTCATCATCATCCTCCTCCTCCCATTACTGCCATGCTGCTTGGGGCCAGCGTGCATGCTCAGCTCAGCGTCCACCCGCAGATGTCCAGGCAGGGAGCACAGAAGCTGCACGCAGCAATTCCCAAGGCACTGCTTGCGTGCATGGATTGTGATCCCGGGCATCCCTGCACCCGCGTGTGCCGGGCCAGCGGGAGCACTTATGGACAGGCATTGCTCACTGGAGGCCATTCCCCAGCTATTTTTAATGAAGCGCAATCTCTTGAATGCAGAAATGTCAGTGCCAGGAGCATGAAAAAGAGGAAAAAAACCCACAACAAAACAGTGGGAATGGGGGCGGGGGGAGGGAAGGTCATTCCAGTTTCTTCCTGCTTACACCCCTCGCAGCTTTCGGATACAGGATATCGCTGAATGGCAACCTCCATGCTGCATTTATTTTTAAGCCACTGATAGCTTTCTAAGTGACCCCTCTGTACATGAGCAACATCAGCCAAGAAGCTGTTTTTTTCCGGCCCTTCGACGTCAGATTGCTTCCTTTGACACCTCTGAGAGCCAGAAAATGGGAAGCGTTCTCTTCCCAAGGTGACTTTATTTTTTTCCCCTGTGATACTACCGCTGGGTCTCTCTCTCAGGCTTGGGAGGCTGGAGTGGCAGGAATGGCACTGCCTTCGGACACAAGCTGGAGGTCACTCCTATAGGGCAATGGTGCCCAAATTATCCATTCTTTGGGAAAAAAAAATGCGCCTCGGATGGAGCCGAGGTCAGGGCAACTTCACCTCAATTTAAAGCTCATTGGCATGCGCTTATAGCATTCTTTAGTGTGTCTTTTCCCTTTTCAGGGCAGCCAGGGCTTTCCAGGATACCCCAGCTCACATCTCCATAACCTGTTTACTGTAATCTTAGATTTAGCACTAGTTTTGCAAGCTCATCCACAACCGAGGGCAAATAACTAAGCGCTGTGCTAGCACGTGGGGCTCTGAGACACCAGGAAGATGCTTCACCCTCACTTTTTGTAAGCACAGGGAGTTTTATGCACCTTTACATGAAAAAGGGTCTCAGAGTCTATTTGGGACTCTGCAATGGAGCTGGGGGTGGTGATGAAGCAAGTTCCTTGCTTGGTGCCTCAGTTTACCCATGTCTGAACCATTGCTTTGCACTGATTTAATCCATATCACACAACATCGGTGTGACATGGCTATTTCCATGCACTTCTCAACTGCAAAAGAGAGGTTAATTAAAAAGGGATGGAATTTGCTCAGACAGAGGTGCAAGTGCAGGTCTCTGCTACATCCTATTTACTTAGAATTTGGGCATACCTGGAAAATCAATAGGAAAAGCCTGGATGGAGAAGACCCTCATGGAAGTAAATGAACCTGCAGAGATGTGCTCTGCATAGCTCTCCAGGGTTGTTTTGAGGTTGGAAGAGGGGAAAACACCAGTTTGGGATGTGGTGAGTTCCCATCCCTTGTTCTGCTTTGTCTCTGCCCTGCCTCCAGCACTTCAAAGCAACCAGGCATAAAGCTCTGGCTGAGAGGTATCCTTCAAAGCCTCTTCTTCCTGCGTCACTTGTCAAGGAGAGGGCACCAGGGCTCAGATATGGGTTTCTGAGCTCAAAAATGTCAGGAGGAAGTGATGGACTCGGAGGAAATTCTTGCGACGGTCTAGGAGGAAACGGGAGATGTGAAAATACACGATGTATTTTCCTCCCACAAGCTGTGCACTCTGTTTTTATTATCATAAACCTGGGCCCAGAGGATGTCAGCTTGTTTATTTATTTGTTTAAATGAGGTTTCGCTCCTTGTTCAAACATTCCCATGTTGGCAGCTGCTGCACTCCCGGCACATGGCCCGGTTCCCATCTCCCCTCCACTAACAAGAGGACGTGTCAGACCAGGCAGCGTCCTCGGTCCCTGGTGAAGTGGGAGATGTTAAAGGCAGGGTGGGAGGTGGATGTCCCCCCTTCCAGGGACCCTTTGGACATCACAAGCTGCAGCAAGATCCCCTTGGGCTTGTTGGAACCACTGTGTCTTCATGCATGTCCTCCTTGGGCTCACACATTTTGGCCTGTCCCCCCAAGTCACTGTCTCCTCACAGCACATCTTCCTTGCCACTATCTATGTGCAGGGCAGCATGTGCTGGAGATGGCAATCTCCCATTTTCTGTCATTTTGAAGCACCATTAGGAATAATTGCTATGGAAAATCACGCAGCAGCATTAGGAGCCTCTAAAGTCATTCATGCACACCTAAAGCCATTTATAGAACCATAGAACAGTTAGGGTTGGAAAGCTCCTGAGGGCTTCCAAGGGATGGATAGACAGTGGTGACCCACGGAGAGTCTTATGGTGGTGGTGATCCCTTCCGCTCTGAGCAACCCTGATACTTGGGGCTGCTGTTCCATAGGATCCCAGTGAGGCTGAAGGGTGCCACACGGGCTCAAACAACTCATGCAATGTGGCAGCATGCATCATCTCAACCCGGGTCTTGCTTTCCCCACCACGGAGATGAGCGGGAGATTATTTATCAGCTTGCAGCATTGACCAACAGAGACTCTTGGATGGGGCTCTTCATCCTTAGGAATGGTGGCATCGTCCCTGCAGTGGGTACCCATCCTCCCTGCAGTGGGGTACCCGCGGCTGAGCCTCTCCCAGGGTCACACCGGCAGGAAGCTGCCTCTCTCCCAGCATGGCAGGAGCCGCGGGAGATGCACCTGGGAGGAGAAGCACTTTGCGGGAGGAAGAAAACAGGATCTAATGCATAAACAACATCCTCAATGGCTCAGCGCGTGAGCTGCTCTTTCCAGAGCCTGTTTTCGAGCTGCTGTTGCAGCCCCGATCCAAAGTGCAATTGAAACAAGACAGTAGGAGCCCTCAGAGCCCTGGGGATTGGGCTGTGCTGCTCTTTCTTGCAGTGATACAGCGCAGAAAGGGCAAGTATTGCAGAGATAGAGGATAAAAACGTTTCCTAGCTCTGTTCCAGCATATGTCTGGGGCTGAAATACAAAAGGATGTGATTTCCACCTCCCAGGACCTGAGTATTTTGTCCAAAGCTTATCAGGGGTTGCAAGGTACCAGTGAGCAAATGGGACAGAGCATCTCTTGGGGCAAAGGGAAGGCTTTCCCAAGGTGTCGTTCATGCCACAAGATTCCCCACAATGAAGATGACTTTTCTGGCAAACAAACCTTCATTTTGCATTTGGTAGAACCTCTGCATGTTTTTGGGATGGATTATCCTATATTCTGGCCTTCATGATCATGGAATTAAGCAGAGCACTATGCACAGCCCCTGGATTTTGTCTGTATTTTTACTGAAAAGAATTCATTTAAAGAACACAAACAACTTATTTGGTTTTCATTACTTATTCCCTCCTTTCCTCCTGTGAAGCATGCATTACCGAGTACAGCTCTGCTGGCAGCCAAAGAGTCCGAATCTCTGCAGTATCCCAAAGGGATCAAGTGGACCAAATGGGAGGGCAGAGCAGTGCGTGCTGTTTCTACACCACATTGCATAGGGTGCCCTAGGGGGGCATGGGCACCTCCCAAAGGGTTAAGCTGCTCCCTAGCTCAGGAAACCTGCATCTGAAGCCAGATTCCCAGGGAGGAAACGTTCCATTTATTGTGGGAGAGAAGGTAAGCAAAGTGTTAACGCGATTGCCTGAGCAGAGGTCACCGGCATATCCTGCTGCAAACTTCCTGAGTAACCTCACACGAGAAAACAACAACCCTGGGTATGGGACCTGGTGGGTTTGTTTTTCACTCCCGTTACCTTGGACCTACTTTCTCGCTGGTGCTCACAGATCCACTGCAGCATCATCTGCTCTCCTCCCTGCTCTGCTGCAGCCGGCTCATGGGGTTTAATGCTTCTCTTGTGGTTATATATTTATGCTTGGACTGGAGCAGGGAGGGATGGAGAAGAGAAGGGATGTAAAATGCAGCTCTGGGTGTTTTCAGGCTCTTTGAGATGATGAAGCTCCCTCAGATGCTTCTGGGTCTCAGGATGCATAGCAAAGAGGGTTGGGGGTGACTGTGGGAATAGATGAATGCTTGGAGGAACCTTAGCAGGACCAAACTGCTGCATGACCTTCCCCAGCCTGCAAAAGGGAGCAAAAGTGTCTCTGCTGCTTTTTCCAACCCCTGACTCTTATTAAAATTAAGGTTTTGACAGTTTCTGGGGTTCCTGCAAAGCAAAAACCCCAACCTTTAAAGGCTGAACATGCCCAAGATGCTGTGCCAAAACTGATGTTTAGACAGAAATGACTCAGGAGTTTAAAAACTGAAATGTGATGCAATGAGTTTTATTTGCATACTCACACAAGAGCAGTAGCAGGTCACGACCAGCATACAAAATCATTTCATTCAGTCCAGCTTCGCTGTGTGGATCCGTAGCAAATATTTGCTAGGAAGAGAAGGCTCCTAGAAGAGGTCCATTATGAGCTTTTGTTAACCTTGCGGATTAAGTTGGGACGAGCTCCAGGTCTGAAGCAAGATGCTCAGCCTGGCAAGCTTCATTAGAAGTCACAGTACATGCAAACGTTTCCATTTCCAGGTGTTGAGGTAATGCCAGACATTAGTAATAGTGCAAAACACTGAGCAAGGGTTTCTGCTGAGCTACCAGCTCCATGGGTCTCACACACTGGGTGTGCTGCTTCAGCTACCACATCCCTGGACATGAGATGAGAGCTGGGACCTTGCCCTTCTTGCCAAACAAGAAGAAAATGGGGGGGACATTTTAAAACATCTGTATTGTTAAAAACATGGACCCAACACTGGAACAGGATCAGCTCAGTTCTCACTTTGAGGGACCTGCTCACTGCTGGGGTGACACAGAGGGCGTGAGGTTGGACTGATGGCCTGGATGCTGTCATGTGCAGCACCAGGTCTCCCACAGGTGTGTCCTCCTGTCCCCTTGCATTTGCCTTTCCTTATATGCTCTTACTTAAGATGTAAAGTCTAAAGGTCCCAAGGTCCAGGTACTCATAAAGAGGATTAAAGAAGGCTTCCAGGCTTCCTAACAGCTACTGGCACACCAGTGGTGGCCGAGTTCAATGGTTTGAACTGAATCTTGATTTCTTTTTAATTTCTTTTTCCTTTTCTTGGGATTCAGCCCAAAAACCTGGTCTGTGGCCACCACCACGGGGCTTCCTGTGCTCAGTATTGATGTTGCTTTGAAGGGTTTGACAACAGGAGAATGTACATGTGATTTGTGTCACATACATGTGAATGTAGGTGTGATTTGGAGCCGCAGGACAGCAGTGCAGCCCTCGGAGCGATGCCTGGCTGCGGGAGAGCGCAATCGATGCCATGATTAGAGATGCTAAATTGAAATCTTATGATCTTCAGGGTGGTTACATAAAATGCCAATTAGGATGCGGTCTACATTGTTTCATAGAAATGGTTTTCATTATATTTTCCTGTCAGCAAATGCTGGTGTGAAACCAGTTTTCATCCCTCATATGGCCACCATGAGGAGGTTGGGAATCGCACTAGCACGACTGGAATCTTCCTTTAGATGGACACCTTATCTTGTTTACCCAGCATAAGTGCAGCATCTATTCTTTGGGCAGTGGGACGGTGATGGAAGGGACAAGCCCTGAGATATGGGGGCTCCTCTGTTTCCCATAGGACCCATCAAGATTGTCATATCAAGTGCACCAAGCACTTCCAATTTGCTGCTACTGCTGTTTGTTGCCTTTTTGAGCCTTATTTTTTGTATCATTGCTGTGTTGATAAAGTGCTGAGTCACAGGATCCAAGAAATACTGTGCAAAATAGCCGCGAGGGACTCCTACTTGTTAAGATGTCTGGGATGCTTCCTATTAAATAATAACAAAATGCTGTAATAATAACTTGGCAGCTCCCTGCCTCCGTCAGTCTGATGCTCAGAGTGGGTTTGCTTCCCTAAAATTCCTTTAAGTGTCTCGACAAGTTGCACGATAGGAAGGAAGGCCGCTTCACTCTTGACTTTTGCCTGAATAAGCTCATGTAATGAATGAGCAAGTGTCTTGAAGAGATGAAGAGGATGAGAAATGCATCTTTGAATCACGTTAACTGGCAATAGCATGGGTTATTACACACTATATTTCCTGATAAAGCAGGGACAGGTTATAGGTTTTGCAGAGCTGTGGTGTTGGCAGGTTTCTCCAGACATGTAGGTATGGGTCAGTGGTGGCTTGTTTCACCCGGGAAGCAGTACAAACCTAGGCTTAGAAATCAAAAGCAAAAAGCTTTTATAATAGGAGAAGTCTTATATAAAGCTTTTTATTTATAGGAGAACTACTACTGGCATGCAGCTACTTTGCATCAATATTTCATGATCTCAGTTAATGGTCTTTAGTAATGAAATGTTTGAATTCATATATACAGTCAAAGCCTTAAAGGAGTTCGCATGGGTGTATCTGTGGGCATTATTTTGCTTCCATTATTTATTAAAGGGATTTCTCTGCTACCTGCTGGGTTTATCTATCAATCAGAGCAGCTTTCCTGGCCTAGGTGGCACCAGTTGTCTCTGCTAGAGATCCCTGCAGGGCAGGGCATATTGCTCACTATCTCCAATGCTGGGAAATCTTCCCAAATCACTGCGTTTTTTTCCCCTGAATTCAGGACGATAGAAGTTGAACCAGATTGAAAGATCAAATACATTACACTGACTCCAATATGTGGGGTTTTTTTCTGATGAGAAATGCCATACAGAGGGCTTGTTAAAATGTTTTGCATGAGTTACTATGCTTCGTAAATCTTCTGAACAACCTGATCCTAAGTTGCAGAGTTTCAATCTCCTGGCATTTTAGGCAGTCTGTGTTTGCCACATATTCTGCTTTACTGTTTTTTCCACATCTGCTCCTTAAAAACTCAGGGATTTTCATCTTCCTTTTGAAGTCACCTGCGGTTTTGTTAGTGGCCACAATGGGCCATTGTGTCCCCTTTCTTTGTTAGGATACCTGAAGAGGGACCTGGACGGACACACAGTCCTGTCTCCATAGATATGCCCAATCTGTGGGTCCTCAGGGCTGGCAGAGCACTTTGAGAGCCGTCCCCATGGGGTCAGTGCCAGTCACCCTCTCGACATCCGCCTTTCGGGGATGGGATGCTGGTGTCCAAGCTCATGTGCCCTGGTTCTGCAGCTTTCATGGTCTTATTAGTATTCTGGAGCATAAGGCATCCTGGTTTTTTATCTGCATGAAAATAATGCAATAAATCTTTAATAAAACAGATAAATCTCCAGGAATCCTACTGCAGGCTTATGTGTATACCCAGAGGAGATAGCTGAGCTACAACACCCAAACAAACATCCTATTCTGATAAACAAAGACCTCCAAAGACACTGATTTCATGCCTATACCTCTGAAATGTTGTATAAACCTACCATTATCACCCTTGTAATGCGCCATTTACATTTCTCAGTTGATGAGCTGCTTTCCCTGCCTGTGGTAGAGGCATCTTTTGCTGTCAGGGTCACAGCAGGCAGTGTGGGACACAGAATGTGCTTCGCTCCAGATAACAGCTTCCTTTCTCCCTTATGAATACTTGAGCAACGACAGCATGAGCCATCCTCAGCAAGCCTGACGCAGGGTTTGATGCTGCTTTCTGCATTCAGAGTTTTCCAGCATGAGTCTGAGCATTGATTGAGATGTGTAGGAACATAGCAGGAACCTCACTGAGATCTGAACATTTCCTACAGCCAATTGTAAGAGAGTGATTCTGAAATGATTTATTATAGCCTCAAAATTGAGATTATTTTTAGAATATAAGTGAGTTTATCCAGGTTTCTTTCGTACAGGGAGATCCCAGGCTGAGGTTCTGACTTTGTAAGCTGCAGGGATTCAGGAGCAGGCCAATAAGGTGCAAGCAGTGAAAAATCCCACTTACAGTTGAGAAGCAATTTCATCAACTGGAAACCAGAGAGGAGGAGATGGAGCATTACCCTTCTGTGCATAATAACAGCCCTGTGACATGAGGCACTGATGAATGGGGCAAATTCAATTCTCAATGTGTCCATCCAATTACTTCCAAGCAAGATAGGGGAATATTCCTGTCATTGGGCAAAGTCCAGATAAAGGCACTTCCAAAAACTGTGTGATTCTGGTAACACTGTTCAAGAAACACTAAGTTAAACTTGAGCAGATTCAGAGAAGGACTATTAGATGACTGGAATACGGAATTCTTATAACAGGAAAATAAGATAAGTTGGTTTTGCTCAGCCGCATACAATGAAGGCTCAAAATCCGCGTAAGAACACCAGGATGAACCTCTAAGCAGTGGGAAGAGCTGAAAACTGTGAGAGAAAGCAAAACTGACCCTGGATGCTGTGGGCAAGTTTTCTAACCATCAGAGCAACAAGGACTGGAGGAGCCCTCACAGAGCTGTAGAAGCGGCAAATCCAAATGTTAAAGATGGAGTTTAATCCCTTCTGCAATGGCTGTTGTGCAGTGGGAAGGAGCATCTCAATGCGATGCCACATGCATGCTTGGCTTCACAGCTAGCGCAGAAATGCTTCTAAAAACAACTACAGTAATTTACTCTGTCCTAAGCTAACAGTGAATTCTGGGCTGCAATATGGTGAAGGGGAATTTACCACTGCCTTAATGTGATTAGGATTTTTTTTCCCCACGAGTTTGTGTCTGTCTTTCTCTATTATCTGGGGGTCGGCATGGAGTCCTGAGTCAGGAAAACAGCTCACTGAAATTCATCCCTATTCACAGCAGAAATCTTTGGTTTGACTTCAGAGTGATCCATGCATGTGCTTAACATTAAGGCTCTGCTTACAGGCTGTCCTGAATAATATGCTATAGTGTATTTTGAGAACTCATTTTTGCTTTTTATTGCAATAATAACTTCTACAGTGACATGAATTCCAACACGAAGCACCGAGAAATAACATACCCTTCCAAATGGTTTTCCCCTTTACACTGCTATTAGAATGCATATTAGGAGAGCAGCGGATTATAAGGCAAAGCACTTTCCAGAAGGCATACTTTTCTCCACCTCACTGCAGTACAGCAGTTACTTTATTGTCAAGGATTAATTATATTACCCAGTCTGCTTCTGCAAACTGTAGTCGAATGGATCGTTAAAAGAGAAGGATGGCAGGGACCACTGCTAGGGCACTGCTTCTGAAGGTCCAAACTTCTGGAGGTGCCGAGGTCCTAGAGCTTAGGTTGGCTTTTCTTTCCCTATTTCCTTTTCAGATTTCATGCTGGTGTTCCAGAAAATGATGTGTTTGAAAGACTGTCCTGCTGCGAGTCTGACAGTATATTGCATTACTCCAAGAGCAGAACTACAGCGGGTACTAAGCCTAGGATTATAATGAATGGCCAGTCATGTGGGATATGGAGATGTCTAATAATTCCCTTTGTGCTTAGTGGTAATTACTGCTTATGCCCTAAATAGCAACGTCAGACACAATACAAATCGCATCCATAAGCCTTGGTAGGAAAAAAACCCAGACATATTAAGCTACTGCAGTAAAAATAAAAGTGGAAGACAGCTCAGACTCTGCCAAATGAAGGTCCATCCCTCCAGCTGCTGGGAAAGATGGTTGTAGGATGGCCTAGTGGTGGCTCACAGGAGTGAGAAGGGAAGGACCACATAGCTGGGGTCACTCCTCTTGGATCCTTTAGGCTCTTCACCTTGACATTCATGCTACAGAAAATTCCTATTGAATCACGCCAGATTTTAGGCCAAATTTGCTTAAGCCAGGATGAAAAAGTAGATTTCTTCCAGAATAAGGTAAATGGAAAAGTCGAACATTTGCTTTCAGGCTGTTTTATCTCAGAGTTATCAGTGCTCTGACGACCTGAGACACATCCCCTCTGCAGGAAGGAGATGATAAGCTCTGGCTTACTCATGATCCTCTCTCAGCATCTTGTCTTCAGGGCAGAGGAACGATGACAAGATTTCCACTTAAAATTAAGCTGCAGAAGGCAAAACAGAACTGGAACTTGGCTAATTTTATCTGTGGTTTAAAAAAGAAACAACAACCCCCCAAAAAGCCAGTTAAAAAACAATGGGAGAAATGAGCAATGTCTGCCAACTAAAATCATTCGCTCACTCCTCACATTAGTCAGGAGAGAAATAAACTTTCAGGAGGCCACACAGTAAAACAGATCCCCACGTATAGTTAGAAAACAATGAGTCAAGATCCCTGCTTGAGCTCCTTGAACTCCTTAATTTTCTTGGGATAAAAGCACATCGCTGTAAAATGGTACCATGCCCCCCAGATCTGGAAATGGATGTGGTTATTTAGACCATCCTCTTAATGCAAACTCCAGGAGAGATGGAGTAATTGAGCCAATTTTATGTGTGGGTGAGCAGTTGTTTGTGTCATATCTCCACACTGCTGCAGTGTTTGGAAAGCCACGGTGACTCACCTCCACACATGGTGGCTGAGGACAAGAAGGAGGGAACCTAAAAGTAAGTCTGAGATGCAGGTGGCGGTTACTGGAGCCACAGATAGTGCCCTTCCTGCCAAACTTCTCTTGTTTTCCCAAAAGTGGAAAGTTTCTGGGATGGAAAGAATGGAGTGGGAATCAACAGAGCATCACTCAGTGGTCAGCAGTGCTGAGTACGGGAGAGAAGCAGTTTGTGCTCACCGGCATCAGGTCAGTGAGGAGAGGATACAGCTGTAACCCAGGAACACTGATGCAATTCATTCTTCACTTGCAACACAATCTCCTGGGTACTTTGTCAGGGTGATGGCTTCACACGGAGGCAGCATTGCCCCAGCACCCCTGACATGCGTTAGGAGCCCTGATAGCATCAGGACCACATTACTGCTGGTTCCATTCCTGTGTCAGATGTCAGACCATAGTGGGGCACGGCTTGGTGCTTTCCAGATGGCCCCTTTTCACTGGGGGTGTGTGTACAAAAGTGCTCACACACTGCTTTGTGGTGCACATTCCCCCAGTCTAAATTTCACTGATTTCCATCTCAAAGACCCCGTTCTTTGAGATGCCTATGGCCTTCTGCTTGTTGCTTTATATAGCTTTGGCATGTGCCTGCTCGTTTTACAATAGAGAAGCTGTTTGTGCTGCTGCAGACATATTTTGTAGGTGCAACTTAAGCAAAACTTTTGGTGTGTCAGGCTTAGAGGTCGCTCAAGGAACGTCAGTGTTTGCCATGCGGAATACAGGCCAAGCTGCACTTACCTTCCCTGGAAACAACGCCTGTGAAGTCAGAAGAAGCACTCACAAGCACAAAGGGAAACATTTGGGCAGGAGAACGTTAAGGTAAATTTCACACTGTGACCTTTTCTTCTTTTATTGTCTTCTGGAAGTTTTTCCTCCCTCCTTTTTCCCCCTTTCCCTGAATTCGACACCAGTATTGGTCAGACAAAGAGTCCCAATAACCACTGCCAAATGAGTCCAATAGAGTTCAAAGGGCTGGGAACTGTAATTACTTTACAAAGTGTTGAATATAACCTGAGTTTATGCAACTGCGTCCATCAGAATATTGGGAAGGTGCTGAAAACACAGAAACAAGCAGCTTTGTTTTCTGGGATAAAACTAAAAAGATACTGAGAGATACAACAAATAGAGGGAAGCTGGCAAAACCTTTGGAAGGACGGCAACAGATGCCCCCAAAGAGGAAATTACAACATGTGGCCAGCTGTGTTCTTTTGGTTAAGTAACTTTCTGTAGAAGTTCAAAGCATCTGGGGAAAGTAACTGGTAACAGGGGGAGACAGATTTATGGAGCCCACACATGGCAATATTTTTGTATCAAATTAGTAAAAAACCCCATTTTATCCCTAGATGAAGAGATTAATTCATGCAAGTTTGCATTCTTTGAAGCGCAATCATATTTTGCCTTTGTAAACTGGAAGGACTGAGTAATTTCTTGGATTAACTGATCACAAGAGTTGTAATCCGCAATAAAAACCCAGGCAATGCTGCCAGGCTTTGTTTCTCGGAGGATTAGGGTAATGAGCTGGGTTGACATTAGCAGAATGCATTCCAGACTGTAACCCCATTACCTGGACCTAAAGGGTGGCTTCAGAAAGATGAGGCCATTAATCAAAGCCTTCAACATGTTTTTTTAATACAGGGGAACTTATTGTTTGTGTGAGTTGCTGGATGGATAAATCTGGGAGAAAAGCGCATAAATCTACGGTGCATGGTATGGGCTCTGCCTATATCCAGTCTCCGATGTGATTATATATATATGTGTGTGTGTGTATATATATATATACAGCCCTTAAAATGTCCTTTGTAGCCATGAAAAGGATAGTCTGCAACATTCCACACTGCAGGTTTGTGTTTATTCCCTCTTTTTACAGCACTTTTGTGGCTCTGTGCTTTGCCTTTTGGCACAAGAGCTGGAAGAGACCCTGTCCATCTGCTGTCAGTCACCATGTGACGGAGAAAGGAGAAAGGCTCGGGTTTGTAAATGCTTTGTTTAGAACTAATAAAGCCTTAAGTTAAATATCTAAACAAATGGTTAATGGTCCTGGAGCTTGGGGGAACTGTGGGTATCTGCAGTGATAGTGGCATCAAGGTGTTTCGTTTGCTGGTTCCCTCCCCATCCTGCTCCTTTGGCACTGGTGCATGCCAAGATCCACATCAGGGAAATGATGCTACTCAAAATTAAATCAAATGTTATTTTGCTGCTGGTTTGTTTTACAGCCAGATCAATTCCCAGGCTGGTTCGTGGTGCAATTGTGGGAGGGAGCCCTGCTTGGGGTGCCATGGAGAGGACTCTGGCATCATCTGTGGCCACTTCATAGTGTGAAACCATGATGTGGGCCATCTCCAGTGGGTTTGGGTTTTACCATTCTCTACCTCACCAAGTGCATGGTGGTGACACTGTAACAACAACTATTCAAATCAATCAAACCACGCCTGGATCCTTCTGTGATATTATGGTCCAGTGGGGACGGCTCTGCAGCCAACAGCCAGTTTATCACATGTGCTTTATTCCAGATCTTCTGTGAGGCTATGGATTCTCATCCCAAAACCTTCGATGTACCCGCCCCATGCTGCCACACTGGTTAACCCTTCTGCAGATTGAATTGGGGCAGAAAAGCCCAGCAGGTACCCCTTGGTACATGGACGGATGAGGAAATGCTACATGTGCATCCCCACCACCTCCTCCTATTGAGCTGCCCGTCCCCAGAGCACACTGCCCACCTCTGAGGTCATCACACCACAGTGCTGGTGGCCTGGGCCACACTGATCCCCCTATCCCATGTCCACACAGGTGCTCCCACATGGAGATGCATTTCCAGAAGGCAAAGAGAGGGCGGAGGAAGCCGCAGTCACGCGAGCCGCATGTGGTTTAGGGAGCAAGTGCCAACATCTCTCACTCTCACTGTCCCAGCATTGCTCCGAGGGCAACCTGATCTGCCTTTAATCTACTCTGACCACAGGACAAATGGTTTAAATAAAACCCTGCCTGACTGAGTCACTCCATTTCTGGCTTCTAGACATCAGACTGAGGAGCGGTGGTTTACTTTGCCTGAGTAACCAAATTAATATAAGAGAAACATTTTTGTTGTGTGGTAACTAAGAAAAGAGAAAAAAGCAGACATAGAGATATTTGGGTGGGATGTTTGTACGTGAAGGAAAATCAAGGCAAAGAAAGTAGTCGCTTTCCTTGGAACAGCAGGTAAAAATAACAACAGATAAACAGCTATTGCAGGCAGCGTGTGTTGGGGGGAGCAGAGGACTTTGCCTCTGTCTGCAGGTAGATGGTCACAGGGATGCAGCCTGGTTTGCTTGTGTGTATCAGCTACAGCCAGTCCCTGCACCTGCTTGGGCTGTGGTTTGCAATGAAATATGTGTGAGAGACTCTGCTCTGATCATTCAACATCATCTACTTCTTGTCCAGGACTTTCTGCCACTGAAACACCCCACTCTGAGCTGTGCAATCAATCTTAGTTGGGGAGTCAAGGTACTTACATCTCAGCATCCTAAGCCTCATGGGAATATGTGAATATGAGCCCAGATGAAGGCTTTTAAAGGTTTAAACGCTATCAGCGTGGGTTTCGCACATCAGAAGCCAACAGTGACTATAGGAAAAGCTCTGCCTTTTTCATTCTTTCGTGTTGAATGAGAAAACTTCTAATGATTTTTGGTAAGCTTTAGGACACGTACGGTAATATCCTGCTGTTAGGGAGAAAAACAAGAAGTTCTTACTGACTTTTGGGGGCGTAGAATAGTTTTTACATCAAGTAATACTTTAGTAAGGAAGGATTTGCCATACTGGAGCATCGCTGCCTGTGGACACCTGGATCCTTCCCTCTGCCAATAGTGTACATCAGATAGAGATGAACATCAAACCATCTCAGGATCTTGCCGGTCTGGACATCCTCCCTTGTTCCCTGCAAAAAAGATCAGGGCATGAAGCTTGAGTTCTCATCAGCTTTATCTCAGCACATGTGGTTGCAGTGTATGTTTAGGGTCAGTTCTCTGTTGCGTTTCATCAGGGCACTGGTACGTCGTGTTCGGGCCATGTTCCTGACGCCCGTCACTGCAGCACGGCACATGCACTTTGAAGTGGGAATTTTGGTGTTTTTACAGCAAGCTGTGCAAGAAGAAGAATGTTCCCCTTTGATGTGTATTAGTTATGAGCATCGCTGGCTCCTTTTGGAGTTGATTTCAGGCATGGTCCCCTTTAAGTATCGGAAATATGTTTTACCAACATTTCAAATGTTATGAAATGCAGAAAGACAAAAATGAATGAAGGGAAGAAAAAGACAAATGAGAAAAAGATGGTGCTTTTTGCTCTTTCAGTCTATGAAAGAAGTTGCAGCAAGTAAAAATGGACTGTATGCGCAAACTAGCGATAAGCTATTACTCTACAATCTCTGCAGCTCTCTGTGTCAGGAAGCAGAGGTTTTCACATGACTTCTCAGCTCTTACACAGGTCCATAGTCCATACTTTGTAGACATAGGACACGCTTATGGGTATTTCTTTTACACTCTTTTGGGGTCATAAACAAAACAAAGTCAGCAAAGACCATGAGATCCCTCTGTACTTCCCTTGATTGTCTTGGGATGATGTTTTCCAAGGTGAGTCAGTGTTTATCGATATAAAAATATAAGAAACAATGAGGGATCAGAGTCGTATGTTTTCCCATGTGTTCATTGTCCCTTCAGTTGCTGTAAAATCCATGTGATGAGGAACTAATGGGCAGACACCTGCTTTCTTTGCAGGAGCCTGTGTTGTATTTTTAAATGCTAAGCAGCCTCTCCAAGTGATTGCAAAGGCAAAAAAAACCCCAAACTTTGACCTTCCAGATGGGAAAAGGGAGATGTTTGTTGAGCAAACCTGCCCTTGCACAGGCTTGAAGTACTATTCAGAAAGGTCAGGTTGGCTACAAGGCAGGACTCCGGTCTGCACTTTGTCTTCTTCTAAGGCTTGTCTGCTTTGTCCCTGTTTAGCAGCAATCCAGGTGTGCTGATTTGAGATACACCTCGCTGAAGAGCTGACATAAGGGGGGTACTAATGTTTCATTAACCTGCAAGACAGGAAATGTCTCACCTTGATGCTCAACGCAGTAGTTAAGTTTTGCATAAAACACCAGTCTGCTTTGCAGGGCTTATTCTCTCCATCTATTATTTATCCCTCACTCATTAAATGCTCCAATGGCCCAAGACACTGAAACCTTGCAGCCAGATTTCTTATTTGAGAAACTCTGCTGTTAATACAAGATCTCTCCTCAGATGTGATTTGAGCAATTCTCCTTTTCTCTGCTATTTCTCAGGCCTCATGGAAGCCCGTTCTACTTTGCAAGACAACATTTACACTCGGCAAATACTGCAGGGAAATGGCCTTTTGCAAAGCAGCTTTAGCCAGAATCAGGAACAGCAACACCAATAGCTGTAGGAGGGAGCATAAGAGAAAAAGAAGTGATGGAGTCTTTCAGGATTTCTTCAACATTGCTTCTGCTAAGCTGAGATGCCCCTGGAAGATGGTCCTAACCCCAAAAAAGCTACTGAGCTTGAGAAGGGAGACTCTACTCTCTGAACCATACAGAAAGCTGAGTCCATACTCACAGTGTTCCCTTTTTAACTTGAGTTCTTCCAACCAGGGAGAAAAACAAAGTCTCTATGTCTTGCTTTTTCCCCTACCTGGATGTCTGGCAGACAGACAGATTAACTGAGTTAAAAGAGGTAATTTGCAAGAGAATTGCAAAGCTAAATGGTGACATTAATACTAGTTTGGAGCAATTTTATATCACATGTAACCTGGAAATGCTATCAGCTTACTAGGAAGTGAATAATCCAGCAGGAGAGAAAAGGCAAAAGGCTGTAATGCAGCATCTGCCAGCCTGTGGTGAATGTAAGGCTCTTCATTTAGTTCAGGATCACCTCCCAGCCCAAGGACTCTGGGGTGATCACACAGCTTCTTTGGGGGTGGTTTGTTTTTCTGTTTTGGCAGGCAACGGAGCCCTGAAGCCTGAACATAGGCAGAGCATAAAGCAAAATTCCCCATGCTACACGCAGATGGGTTTAACAGCCCTCCTCTTATTCATGTATAAGTGTTTAGATGGAAGGGATCCAGCTATATGACAAATCTCACTTGTTTCTAGCCAAACAGGGATCCTATCCAGGGACATCAGATTTGGGGTGAACAACTTTCATCAGATTTGCATAGCAGACCGGGAGTTAGAGGTGTAAATGTCAACCTGGGACATCAGAAAGGCTTCTCTGGATACCATTGAGGGTCTCCAACACCAGTTCCTGCAGGTTTCAGTGGAGTGTTGCAAAGGTCTACATGAGCGAAGAGGGTCTTCTGCTGCTGGTGACCATGGATGTCCGGTGAGGAGCAGGCTGGTCTCAGCTGTATGGGAACCCATGAGGTTCTTAGGCCCTGGCAGGACTGGGATGTCTGCGGGAGTATATAGGCTTGATCTGGATGGAAAAGGAGAGGCACCTGTGTGGTGGAAAGACTTTGTTCTAGATGAATTCCTGTGTGTGAGGGAATACAAAAATATACCCATTTCTTGCTGCAGTTTTAGCAAGCACGCCAGGTGCACGGTGTTTTTAGGGATGTATTTCCCTCTCCTGGATAGTTTGCTTTATTTTCTCATGCACAAAGATGTCCTAAGTGCAGAAATAACCACACAACTTGTGCACGCGCTGCAGGAGCAGCACAGAAACAAGTGCATGGCAGGAAAGGAGAGGCTTTTGCAGCTATGAAAGTCCATCATTGACAGCCTTCCCTCTGAACACATAGGGTATTTTAGAAGACAATATTTTTGCTTAGCTTTTAATTGCTTTTCCTCCTCTTGTACATGTGTGTGTTTGTTTGTTGCACTGATTTAGCAGATTCCACTTGCTTCAGCTCTTCATTCCCACGTGTGATCCCATCTCTGTGCCTGTGGCATCAGAACTGGCTGCTATAAGGTAACATTATGCACGTCATGTAGCAACATGACAATTTCAGCTGGGGAGTATATGGAAGCACAAGGTCTCATCTGAAACTATAATGAGTTTATTTTTGTAGAGTTACCCTTAGTTCTAATACAAAGCAGAAAATACAGGGCATACTGGCAGAATGGTCTCAAAACAGAATGTTCTTGCAGTTCATCGAGTATCAGCTGCTCTTTAGTCAGCAACCAGAGGGACATCGAAGAAAGTTGCTAATTAGGAGCACATCATCAAAATATAAACAGTGTCCCAGTCTTAGAATAGCAACACCGTACTGTGGGTGCAAAAGGAAGCCTGGTTTGGCTAATGAATGGAAAAATCATGGGATTTTTCTTGAACAGCTCAGGAAGAGGCATCTGCACTTATAAAATCAACTATTTCCTTTGGAAAGGAATGAAACTATTTGACACAAATACCTTCAAGGTTGGTTGTTGATGGGTTTTTTTGGTTTTTTGGTTTGTTTGGGTTTTTATTTTATAAATATATCCCAGGAATAATCAAGATCTGAAGTTTCTGGAAAAGAAGTCATAAATCAAGCACGCTTTATTAAGAACCATCGGTACTTCCAGCATTTTATGATGCCTGAAATCTTCTTCATTCCAATTTCTTGTGTTTGCTGTTTCTGCCCTTTGAAGCTGCACTGCAAACAAGTCCCAAAGTGAGCGAGATCTACTTGCTTCAGTGAAAAACCTGACAAAAAGCGGCTTTGCTGAGATCTGTGTTAGACAATTCTGCCTCAGCCCAGTAGTTCCCTTTGCCAGAGGTGATTTTATTTGTTGGTTCTGATGTTTGTTCTCTTCTGCAGCTCTGCCTGAGAGGTGGCTTATCCGACTGCTGCAGCTGGTCCTGGGGATGTTGTGCTTTGAGTGACCTCTTTTCTGCTATAGCCCCGCTATTAACACAGATAAGGAGCTCCACTCAAGTCTGGGCTCTGGGCTAGAAGAAGTGAAGCAGGGAAGGTGACTGAAGCGTTCAAGACCAACAATTTAAGCTCTAAATGGCTTCTGATTAAAGTCAATCCAGGCTGACCTCTCTAGGGCCTGATTTTCAGAAAAGGCTGGAAAATGAAGGTGCTCGGTGCTCCTAAAACCAGACCAAAACTGTATCTTGTTGAGCACAAAATTCAAATTGGAATTTCTTCTCTCTTTTTTACCACCCTGAAGGCACTGGTAATCTAATGTTTGTTTCATAAGGTATTTTGAACTGTTTGGTAGGTTTTCTGAAGGGAGAATATATAAAAATAAAGGAGAAGGAAGAAAAAGTGCTGCTGAAACCTGTTTTTCTTTTATTATTAAAGTGTATGAGGGGGTTGACACCTATTCATGGAATCCTTCACAGTGATATGGACCATTCAAGCCCTCCAAATCCTGATGCAACTGCACAGAGGTGGCAGCTATTGCCTGGTGAGCAGTACTTGCTCTTGTGTCCATTCCCACTCACACACTGGACTGTGACAGCTGACTAAATTAGTCAGAAATAACTATCCCCAATAACTGCCTCACTGTCAGCACTGAGTCCCGGCATGGTACCACAGTGATTGACAGCAGAGTCTCTGCTATAGCAAGGCTGAAACTGAGGAGTTAACTGGAGAGCACAGAGAGTACTGCAAAGGGAAAAACAAACTCCGAGCTAATTCGGAATAAAAGGGATTCCCCTGAGGTCAGGAGATGGCTTTGAACAGGTTGAGTCGTTAAATGGATGCAGGGTTGATTGATGAAGCCCCATCACTCGCAGCAGTGAGGTGAGTGCATTACCTTGTAAGTGTGGGTTGCAGAGGATCAGTTGAGTACGACTGTCTGCCAGAAAGACGAAGGAGGTTCATAAATTAACCCAGAGTTATGGAAACAGATCTTTTCTGCAGGGGGACGAGAAGAGCAGCAGTGTCCCAGGGTAGCCCATCTGTATCCCATAAAGAAACGGATACCTGTAATCAGTGCCATGAGTTATCACAACTGCGCGCAGCATACATATGTCTCCATCCGAGAGGACGGTGCTTTGCAAGTGGGAGCACTTCATGTGGAAATAACCAAGACAGCTGAAAGTACAGTTTCACTGGAAGGTTTCCAGTCAAGACGTTTGAGGCAAAAGCTTGCTGTTGCCAGTATGGGAGAAATCTAAGATTCAGAGCTGATTGCATTTCCAAGAAACAAAACAGGGAAACTTGGACACCGCTGCAGAGTAGGTGCACTGGAGTTCATACCATGCAAACTCATGGCTGGCCTTGTTTATGGCTTCTAGGTGCTCTAGCGAGGTGCCAAAGTGCCAATTAGGAATCAGATATCTTGAGAAAATACGATTTTGTTTGTATTCCATTCTGCAAGGCTGGATGGGAGAATCTGGGATCCATTTTCCCTCCCCGTGCTCCCTGCTTCCCTCTTATTGAGACTTCAACAAAAGGGCAAGGAGGCCACTGCAGAGTAAATGAGGCCCTTAATTTACCATAAAAAGAAGACGACTGGCTGTTAAGGTTTTATCGGATTACATTAAAGGCTCTTTGCACTCAGGAGACTCTGGTTTGATTCCCGGCATTGCTGGCAGGGCTGGAAATCATAACCACAGATTATTGCAATAAACTTCCAAGTGTCCATATTTCAGCCAAGGGGGATGCTCCCCTGCGAGGCTGCTGCCCCAGTGCCAGCCTTGTGCATGGATCTGCAATGTCCTCCTGAGGCAGGACCTTCAGCCAAGCTCCAAGTCTCTGGGAACATCACTAGTCAAGGTAGGTGGTCCAGCCTGGGACTGCTGAGACCTTTTCAGTTGTGAGATGGGAACAGAAGCAAGGTCACATTATCTATTTAATCATCTATTTAATTATCCAGCGAGAGGTAGAAAATAAGCTACCTTCTTCACTATGCCTTTTTTATACTTTTCAGGTATATCCTCCCTGATACCTCCCAGCAGCCACAATCACAGAGTGAAGCAAGTGAAGCAGATTATGGCAAACAAAATTCCCCCTCCATCAGCAAAACTTGTTGGGTTTTTTTCCAGGCTTAAATTTCATCAGGAAAATATTTTTTTTTAATGTAACACACCTTCCTTCAGCATAGAGAGTGCCTGGAATTCTGTTTGTCAAACTCATTTGTGTTTACACACATGGCTCACCACCAATTCTGACTCTCTGCTGTCTCAGTCCCATGGACTCATGTGCTGAGGCTGGCTGACACCTCCAGGGACTGTCAAGGCAGGGATGCTCAAGGCTGTGTCCAGTTGGGTTTCGAGTATCTTCAATGATGGAGAGCCCATAACCTCTCTGCAATCAGAACATCTGAATTAGACATTTAATGAGCCTAAAATAATAAGCAAGAAGAAGCCAAGGGTGAAAAGATTAAGCTTAGTCTGCTTGAGAAGTTTTTCTAATTGTAATGGCCTCTGGGTACAAGTAGCACAGATGCAGCCTTCAAAGGGAAATACTTTTCTGCTGGGTTTGCATTGCAAATGTCAAAATAACAGTATGATACAACCCATCCATAATGGGATGTAAACCAGGCCATAAACTCTCTTTATTCCTTCATCATTTGACATTGCTGATGATAAGCCTGGAAGAATCTGATGGCGAATGAAGGGAAACAAAGAGCAGTTCAGATGAGATTCACATGTGCTAGTCTCCCTCAATTTACCCTTTATAAAACAGCACCTGATGTTTTGTACTCGGGCTGGATGTATGCTACAGAATGTATGTCTTCTGGGTCCTCCATTTAGGAAGATATTGTGGCCGGTTTTCCCCACACTGCATCCTTCAAAGCCAACCCAGCGTTTAGTCCTTTGTTACAAACCAGAGATTGTGCAAAGCTCCGAAGTCAAATTTTCCACAGGAAGAATCCAGAAAAAATGTTTTCTGTAGATAAACCCAATTATTTTCATTGCCGCTTTCTAACTTTTCTTTCTATAATATCATATACTTAATATATAAAAATAATAGGGAAAATATAACAAAACCAAAAAATCCAAAACAAAAACCATTTCAAAAAGGAAACTCTAAACATTTTGTTCTGAAATAGTCAAAACAGAATATTTTGACATTGTCAGAATTTTTTCCCTCAGGTTCTCTTCCAAAACAAAATTCCAGAGGAAAAAAAAACCACATTTCATTAAGCATTTCTATTTAACTTCCACTTCAGCCCTGCAGAATCCAACAGATTATGTGTTTTTGTAGCAACTCTTGCAGTCAGCACTTCTATACACAAACATGCACCGTGTACAGAACAAATGACCGTGTATCTTGAGTTGGCAGATGCTTTCATGGGTTTGTATGAGTTTCAATGAATGAGATCAGAAACCTTGCTAGAGTCAGTCTATAAGTGATAATGAATTCTTTTAATTTTAATTAGGCTACTGATGAAACAGGACAATAGATTCATTGGATGATCAGATGAATATTAAAGAGTATAATTATTTCTGTGTTCCAAGTATGGTGCCTTGGTAACGCTAATTCACTTGTTAACAGAGGAAGGTCATGGAACAGATTTACACCTGGGTGGAAGTGCAACAGAATCTAAGGGAAAAAAGCATTAAACAGTGGTCTTAGGTTTCAACATGAAAATATACACTTAAATCCATACTTTTTTCCCCCCAGTGGGCACTTCTCCTTGAGCCTTAGGTCAGTATTTAGCCTCCCTGAAGATAGCCCTTAGAGGACTTGCAAGATCATAGAATCATAGAATAGTTAGGGTTGGAAAGGACCTTAAGATCATCCACTTCCAACCCCATTGCCATGGGCAGGGACACCTCACACTGAACCATGCCACCCAGGGCTCTGTCCAGCCTGGCCTTGAACACTGCCAGCGATGGAGCACTCACAACTTCTTTGTGCAAAAGATCTGCAAAGCTTTTCCAGGAATGGCTCCATAAGCTGTCTTCTATTATAGCACACATTAGGGATGAAAACAGAGCTTTGCCAGAGGCAGGCTCACAATATTGCAAAAGATTCCACCCAATGAGTATCAGGCTATAAGAAAAACAATATTGATGTATTTTCCTCTATTTGTGGTTGCTTTTGTCCACAGAGTGTTTTTTGTCTCTCAATGATGTCAAAGCAAAATTCTCTTGCAAAATGACAACTGGAAAATAACCCAGAGAATATATTGGGTTTCCTAACTAGTAATTAACTAACTTGAGCTTAATGGAATGTATTATATATATTACCAAGTGCATATTATATATTTTACTGGAAGATTAGTAAAACAAAAGTAATATTTTCTTTTGTTTGGATTGCAGTGCTTCAGGCAAAGGCAGCTTAATACTTCATGAGTAAGTGCTTTGTACTCCTAAAGTATCTGTATGCTCAGACATGTCACAGCATCCTCATCGAAGGTGACAGCACCTACATGGTCTGTCACGCCCCCAACCACTGCCCTCAGGATGCACCAGGCAGGGAGAATAATGATGCCTACAGTTAGGTGACATGCATGTCATCCTTTAAAAGAGGAATTCACCTTCTTCTAGGTGAAATGGACCTGCATTTCCCAACTTCCTCCATGCCTGGTTACCTAACTTCAAGCTTCCCAAAATCAGCAAAGGGAAAAGCACTCCCAGCAATCATCAGTGAGAGCGGGGTGCCTTTGACAAGCCCTTTCCCCACATTTAAGTATGAAGCTGTTGCAGTCACCAGAGCTCAGTAATGAATCCAGATCACTTTATTCTTCTCCTCACCTTGGTTCTTCATTTCTGTGAAATGGGCACGTTCTCAAGTGCAGCAGTTTATTACACATTGCTATTTATGGCTTTCTAAAGGAAAAGAAGTCATCTGGTTTTCACAGAACTCACTGTGTCTTTAAGACTGCCTCGCAAAGAGAAAAACAGAGATTTCTGCATATGCTCCATTGTGTGGTATCGGAAGGAGCAGGTTTTACTGAGATTGTCTAGGGCAAACTCAAACTACAATGAATGGTTTTCCTTCCTCTATAAAATAGCTTTTTTTGTGGCTTTGCACTATTAGGTGCTGTGCAGGAATGGAGAAGAATGAGTCCCAAACCCAGAAAGCTTTGTCAAGGCTCTTTTTGGTGGTTTCAATCAGCTGTTGCTGAAGATGTGCTGTCTCATACTACACATCACTCTAAGACTGTAACCACTGTTACATCATTCTGATTAAGCTCACACTAAGTAGACACTTGGCATGGCCCCTTTCTAACCCTATGCATAAAGGGTAAGCACAGAAACCCGTCAGACCTTCAAGGCTTTATTAATTGCAGAGTAGCTTAAATACCAGTTATCCATTGCTTCAGCTTGATAGCTTGCTTCTAATCAGAGGTTGACAGCCATGGCTGAAGCAATGGACTCTGACAAAGTGTTTTATGGATTATGAAAAGCACTCTTTTGCACTGTCTGTACCTTGCTATGCATGGGTGTCAGTTGTAGGAAAGCTCTATGTGCATGAGAGGTGGAGGCCAAAAGACTGGGAAGGGTTGTACTGTCAACCAAACCACTCTGAAATGGCAGATCCCTTCCTTAATAGGGAACATCCCCCTGGAGTTATGGAGCACAGTACCAACAGGGATTTGGTAGCCTAAAATGTCTTTCTGATCTTCTTTTGGATATGACGTGTTTCTTCCTCTTCCTCCTACTTGCTGGTGGGAGCCTAGCAATTACTATTGAGAAAACTAAATTGCCATTTCTCATATATCTTCCCAAATTTAGTGAAAATATCCTTCTATCCAGTAAAATGAGACTTTGCCATCATTTGCTCTGAGCTCCTCCAAGTAGGCTTTGGGTTTCTTGGAAAAGATTTAGTTTTCCAGGGCGACACTTCTTCATGATTTCAGTGAAGCAGAAATGTGTTTTAATAAAGTTCAATAACATGCATATATGTCAGGGAAGATGTAATGCTGATAGCGGTGGTGTGCTTTGGAGATGCGATTACCCTTGGGTAAGGACATGAACGTTACTGATTGCGCGAGTGAAAAGGGAGCATTACAACAAAACCCAGCTTTATCCAGCCAAAGTAGAAATCAGGTGGATAAATATGAATGTGTCTTAGCTATGGGAGAAACTCTACATGTGTTCTGCTCCGCAGAGGGACCTTCCTGTCTAACATACAACCTTGTTTTGAGATCTATGAAGCAAGCGTTTTCTTGCTCATACATCAGCAAAAGCAGATGTTCAACCTGTCAGAAACAGTGGAGTTGACATTGCGTCTGTTGAGGAGCTGGCTGTTCAGAGCAATGGGGTTTCCTCTGATGTGAGCTTTGTAACTGGAACACCATGATCCAAGCTGATATGTTGGTTGAGGGAGATCCCATAGCTGCGCTCCTCCTGGGGCATTCCAGAGCAACCCACTTGTAAACTCCTACCAAGATCCTGCTAAAACCAGTGATAAAATAGGATTTAAACAGCCAGCAGACCCTGAACTTGCTTCTTCTAAACCGGTGAGCCTCAATCCAGAAGAATATGTTATTTTGCATTGCTCATTGGTCAGTTCTCACTTCCTACATTTGACTCTGATCACAGGAATTTAGTCAAAATCCTGGGCTTTGTGGCCAATTCATGCTCTGGGTCAGGGGTTTTGAGTGTCCTTGATTTCAACCAGTGTTTCCATGAAGCTGGTGTCAGCTTTGCATTTATAAGGAGACCAGAAAGTGGGAAAACAATTTGCAAACTCTGCCTTGCCCTCCTCCCTTTGCAGGCACAGACAGCTGAGGAGGTGAGGCTAACTGAATCCAGAGTGAAGGAAACCAAGTTTTACAACCTACGCAGAAGAAGTCATTAAGTTAATGGAAAGATTTGTCTACATAATTTTGGATGTTATAGTTTATCCATCAAGTGCAAAATTACCCTTTCGAAGCTCTGGTATGAGGCTTGGTTTGAGTACTGTGCATTAAACCACCACCAGACCACCCTTTCCCTTCCCCTCATTCGAGAAGCTATTGTCCCCAGGGCAGGGAAATGAGTGTGAAAGGGACATTATGAAGCTTTATTCTCTGTCTGCCAATGGCCTGTGTTTGCTAAGTGCTACAAGGGAGGCACACTTTGCTTTCCCCCTTATAATCCTTGCTTTGAATAGCAAAGACGATTTGCTCTGCAGAAATCACAGCCTGATCCATAGACCCTCCAAAATGCAGGGGTTCCCTTGCTCTTGAGTATGGCAGAAAATTCAGGGTGACTTTGTTTTCTTTTCCTATCAATAGAAGCAATGGAATGAAAACGAGTGTTTCTAACGGGCCCCTTGGAGGGAGAAATCATTGGAAGCCAAGTGATTAAAACGCAGGTCATAGCCATGCCAGCCTGCCTGGTTATCCTCAGTTTGCAGGCAGTCTAGAGATGGAAACATTTCATACTTTGTAAAACAATATTGGTGAGCGCTGCGTGTTGCCTCTGTGTAAGAGCATCTGGAAAAGGGAGGTCTCCTCTCTGAAGTGTTGAGTGACATCTTACAACCTGTTTCTTTCCAGTCGACCTGGAAAATGTACACTCGGATTTCAAGGGAGAGGAAACATAAAGTGTTTTCTCATCAAACTTGGCATTATCTCTTTAGTAGGCAGGCCTCTCTCCCACCGTACAGTATTTTTCCATTGTGTTGAATCAAACTTTATCTTCAGCCCTGCTTCCCCATTCTAATAATAACAATGTGGTGTTCAAAGTGTAGCTTCGTGAGTGATTCATTTCCTCAGTGCTGTTGATTGGGACTTTACACTCCTTCAGAGGTAGGCAGCAATTTGGCTTTTTAACACATTAGAGATAACGCTCCTTTTGCATTGGGATGAACTCATTATGGGCTTTAGGACCAGGACCTGATTATTTGCTGACACTCTGGTGTTACTCTTCTGCTGATAGGAATGGAGAGATGAGGCAAAGTAATAGATTGGGCAAGAACTCATTAAATGTTGTGGCAGAACAATAGGCTCTGACAGCCTTTAACTCCTTAGGTTCATCTAGATCTTTCAATCTCAGCTCCTCCAGCCACTGGAGACTAAAGCAACAACGAACTGAATGTATTAAAACAGAGCCAGGCAATTATTTGGGTAAAAATGTAATGGAATTCATAAAGTCAGAGGGAGATAACGGTGTGAGGAGTAAATTGGGTTACTGAGGTTCTGACGTAAGAAAAAGAGAACAAAATAATACAAGCTGATGAGTGCTTCCCTTTTGAGGCTGACAGTGATTTTATGAGGAGCCCTAAACACAAATGCCAGAAAGACTTGGAAGAGGCTACCTACCAACTTTGGGCTCACCTATAGATGATCGGCCCCTCCAGAAGTTGGGGTGCTTATGCTTTAGCACCTGCATGCAGACCTAGGTGTGTGTCTACACCTCATATTCAGCTGATGCATGTTCTTTCAATGTATCTTGGTCAGATTGTGTTTCTTTCTATTAGCCACATACAACACTGCAAACACAAATAGCTTGCCTGCAATAGACAACTCTTTTTCTTCTGAGGTTTACATTATCATCTTTGTCTCATTCCTGGATAGCTGCCCATCATTTTTTATATAGGTCTTTCTTCAAAAGATGAAAGAAGAAGGGTGTGGGAAGGGAAGGGAAAGGAAGGGAAAGAAATCTTGTTTCTTCCTAGGCAAAATGAGCAAATAATTCATTGAAGTGCATGGGTTTTATTATTTATGCAACGTACTTTGGGATACTGACATGTGAGTCAGCTAGAACATGCAGAAAGAAAAATAAAGGCGTCTCTGCTATCAACGGAAAAAAACCCACTCACCACCTCACTTCTCTCCCCCTACCTCTGATGTGGCTTATGAAGGAGGATGCCCAAAAGAATAGAGCCAAATTAGCAGAATACAGATTGCGGGGATGGTAGTGTTAGCTGCTGATGCTATGATGCCACAGATGATGTGATACCGGCAGCAGTAGCAGACACAGTCCCAGCTCCAAGGAGGAGACACAGCTCATGCATGCACAGTGTGAGCTCCTGCGCAGCAGAAACACCAGTTCAGTCTTGCAAGAGCTTTTTCCTGGTGTAACTTTTCAAATCTCTCTCCTGCCAAACATTCTAAGAGCTATGAGCAATTAACATTCATGCCGGTGCAGTTTCAGATGCCCTTTAATGAGACACATTACCTTAGCTCCTCATGCTCTCACCTAAGTGACAGTGCCTCCATTTCCACACAGCACAAGTCCATCTGCCCAGGCTGCCTTGCTCCTCAGCCATCCTATTTCGACATGTCTGAAATTACCCTGGACAAAATAGGCAGTCAGTGCAACACAGCAGCACTAAGACCCAAGGAAACGTCTCCAAGTTTATCCGTTAAGTCATAGTGTTGACTACATGAGATTTCCAAGCCTTTGCATGCTCCTGTCTGAGCTTTATCTTTCTTGTTTAGCTTTTTCCTTTTTTTCCTCTTTTCCCCCCCTTTTTTTTCCCTTGCAGTTAATAAGAACCTTTTAAACTTTTTTTTTCTCTTAATAAGAGGTCTTAGCTGAATTAGCTTATTCTTCATAAGAATTAGCTGAGATCATGTCCGTGCAGCACACAGAAGAGGCCAGCACTATGGATTCTTGCACCTGATGCAATTACACCCTGTATTTAGAAGCTGTGGCTGCCTCATCCCTGGCAGTGCTCAAGGCCAGGTTGGACAGAGCTTGGAGCAACCTGCTCTAGCGAAAGGTGTCCCTGCCCACAGCAGGGGGTTGGAACTGGGTGAGCTTTAATGTCCCCTTGAACCCAAACCACCCTGTGATTCTATGATACATATATGCACTTAGTGCTACTTGGTGATGTTGAAGACAAGCAGAGATGATGATGCTCTAAAAGGCACAGCACATGCCTCAGCTGCAGGTTGCACAGAGAGAGTAGTGAAGGGGGGGGGGGGTTCTGTTGTTGTTGTTTCTTGCAGGTGAATTCCTAAGCCATCTGCAGAACATTTTCCCTTCATGGCCAGGAACACATAGCCCGAGGGCTGCGGGTGGGTATTTTAACTCCCTGCTCCCTCCCCCAGGCTGAACAAAGCCCTTGATTGAGAGATCAGCTCTGGTCTTTGCAAGAAAAGAGAGCTTGGGGCTTTGTGTGTGTGTGTATTTTTCTTTTCTTTCCATCATACTAATGAAATTTGCAGACGCAGAGAGGAAACTGAGAGTTATTTATAGGAGTGAGAGGAATGTGAGGCCTAATTGTGCTTAGTCTATTGCTAAGTATGTAATCTGTTTGCTATTAAATTTTACAGTCTTGCAGCAATGTACATAGGTTCTATTGTGGGTTGGTCTTTTTTCTAAGTGGAACATATATATTTGAGGGGGAAAAAGTATGAGGGTAAGGTGCTTGCAAGGCCTGAGAACAAGATGGCACAAGGCAGCGATTTAAAGGAGGCAGGCGCATTCCTTGGGTTACCCAGGTTGGGTAATTTGGGATTTTTAACATTTTCTTCTTTCTGTAATTATCTTTTTGCAGTTTTAAGGTTCCTGTGTCCCTGTCCATGATGCACTGAGTTTACCTGGAGCTGTTTCAATGGGAGGTGGCAAGTCCTGGTGCATGAGGGCTTAAGAGTAACGGGTTTTGCTCTCACCTCCTGGCTCCTTTGCGAGCCTGCTCCACCTTAGTACCCAGCAAACGCAACAGGTATTTGACTTACCACTAATGGTAACATGGCCCACACTGCCCTTACAGAAGCAGGACAGCAGCTCTGCAAATCTCAGGGGTAGCACAGGGACCCGAGTTGCTGAGCTAAGCATCATTCCTCATGGAAAAAGAGGAAAAGCCAGGCATGCAATCTGATACAATGGCTAATATCTACCAGGCAGAAGTCGAGCACTCAGACAGCTCTAGAGTTAGCTGCTTTTTATTGCTTATCGCTGTCCGTTGGTGCTGGAATATTCCATTCCCATAATTTCTAAAGGATCCTGTCACCTCTCCTGGGTGTAGGTTTCTTGCTTTTTCAGACAAACACTTTTCCTGGGATGTTTTGCAAAGTGCCACAGTGACTCACTCTTGTCACTCCTCTTTGCTGGGATGACAACACTAAAGGGAAAAACAAACCATATTTACTCCCTCTATCCAAAATTGGCTTTGCCACTGTGAGCAGAATTTAGAAGGACAGAAATAGAGGAGTGATTATGGATGGCAGTGCAATTAAGAGACAGGGATGTGAGATCCTCCTCCAGGGTTACAGCTGACACTAGAGGTGGACTGGCTCCATCCAGGCTGACAGCCCCTGAATGGGATGCCAAGCTGCTAGAAAGCTGTGTGACTGGTGGTGATGCTTACAGCAGTGCTTCCAAGCCAGACTACTCCTCCCAGAGGGATTAAGGACCCCAGATAACCAGTGGCAGCAGATCAAAGGCAGAGATCAAGGACTGCAAAGCAGGGCTTTGCTCTTTTCTTTGGCTGGTAAACTTGCCACCCTGCCAGCACACACAGAGGTGCCAGACAGCATCCCCAGCCATGTTTCTTGCATCATATATAGAAGAAGAGGAAAAGAAACTCAAGATATACACTGACAGGTGGCGTTTAGGGCTGAATCACTGAGAATTGCCCACTGTACATCTCTATGGGAATTATTTAGCCCTTCTCCAGCTTGCTCACACTTCCCTTTCAGACCCTGCTCCTAACTCTCAAATAAATTGACTTCATTCAGTGGGAGAACAAAGACCTGTCCTGGTTACCACACTCCTACAAGGGAAACACTGATCTGGCATGTGACATTTGGTATACTTTTAGGGTAACCAGGTGAAAATGCCAGGCAGGTTATCTGCAGCAAGGCACTCGAGCCCTCCTCCATTGTGAATAAGACATAGGATGCCAGTTGGCCTCTGGCCAGTCCTTTGGCCACTGACCAGCTGGCTAACATTAGTTTCTTCCATACTTTACTCCTGGACCTGGTGGGAGGGGTTTTTTACAGCAGTAATTAGTTTATTCCTGGGGTAAACAGTAGAAATGGGAGGGTAATTGCAGCAAGAAGTTTGCTTCCTGTTCCAGTGTGAATAACCTGCTGGACGCCAATTGGATGTTAGCCCTCAAATCCATAAGGCCAATTGGCAGCTGGTCTGCATTTGTCCCTCTTAGGATTTGCAGATGTATGTTGGAAAGTGTGGGAATGGGGATCCCATCAGTCCATCCATCACCGAGGTGAGCTGCAGCGCCAGCAGCCGCGGTGAGGGGCTGCTCGAGGCAGGGCACAGGAGCAGTGCAGCTCAGTGTAGGCAGGGTAAGGGCGATGCTGGGAGGTGCCTGATGACCCAGTCTCACTGGTTTCATCTCTTTCCTATCCTGAACAACCAGCATATCTCCTCCTGCTGGGCCCTCACATGCATTAGTTGGTAATACAGCACTGCATGATGCTGGTTTATTCACCTCCAGACCTCCTTCACCTCACCTTACACATCTGCAACAGGACCTGTACATTAGCACAGGCTTTTGGCTGGAATGAGGCTGCTCACTGGCCTCAGCATCCCTCCTTGTTTCCAGAGTAACTCCCTTAAAATAATCTAGCTAGCTGTGATTTGTTCCATTCGATGTTGTTGCTACACGAACAAGGAGGATGTGTACCTGGTGCGACCTTTCTTCACAATCAAACCTGACACATTTCCTATCCTTTTTTCTGTTTGTAGTTCTGTTCCTCTTTGCAGCAATCTCCACTCATCATGCTGCCAGAATAGAGCATAATGTACTAGAATATCTTCCTTAGATGAGCTATCAAGCAGCACATCCCCTCTTCCATCACACACCTTATCATCTCACCTTTTTTTCCTTATTTCCATTGATCAGATGGATCCTTAGATTAATTTTTGGAGTTTTTCTTCGAGGTTACAATATTTTCTTTCAAGCTCTCCTTTATTACTTCATTGCCTTCAGGTTCCTCTTGATTCTGCATCTTTCCTTGTTGAAATTTACTAAAGGCTGATGTCTCCGGGCCAAGGTACACTGTGATGTTTTCCAGCTGGGAGGTAACAACAGCATACAATCCAAAGGAGTGATGTCTCCACTAGCATTTCATCCCCTAGCTTCTTGGATTGGAGTAGCTGTGGTGGCTCAGAGGTGAAGGGCCAGACCAAGCTCTCCATTTAGGTGGTGAAAGCTCCTCAAATCCACCCAGTGATTTAACTGGAGTAACACCTAGAAAGAAGATCAGCTCAGCATGTCCAAGGGTGCTTATTCAAGTTGCTAAGAGCAATGACGTCAGGAAATGTTTATACGTATTTGGACATCATCCGTTTTTACTGAGACCTTTGGTGTATGATTGGAAAAGGAGCCTGGAGGGCAAAAGCAGGAAGGGAGGAAAGCACAGGGTCAGTGAGTGACCACGGGTGTACTACATTGCCAAGGGCATTGAATGATGCCTGTGCCACGCTGCTGAAGAGAGGGTGAAATAGGAGACTGCTGCTAACTAACACTTCTATTGAGCAGCTATGTTATAGAACCATAGAACAATAGAATAGTTTGGGTTGGAAAGGACCTTAAGCTCATCCAGTTCCAGCCCCCTGCCATGGGCTGGGACACCTCATACTAAACCATGCCACCCAAGACTCCGTCCAGCCTGGCCTTGAACACTGCCAGGGATGGAGCATTCACAGCTTCTTTGGGCAACCTGTTCCAGAGCCTCACCACCCTCACAGTAAAGAACTTCTTCCTTATATCCAACCTGAGCTTCCCTATTTAAGTTTAAATCAGTTGCCCCTTGTCCTATCACTACAGTCCCTGATGAAGAGTCCCTCTCCAGCATCCTTGTAGCCCCCATCACATACTGGAAGTTGCTCTGAGGTCTCCATGCAGCCTCCTCTTCTCCAGGCTGAACAGCCCCAACTTTCTCAGCCTATGAAGTAGGTTATATTCAAGCAGAATTTGGAGTGAATCTCCCACAAGCCCTCTGTCTGAAGCATCCTTGAACTCAAGATAAGGACATTTCTATCCCTTGGATATGTTCTGTCATCTGAATGTAGCTCTGTGAGATTTATTGGTTTTGCAGAAATCAGGACGGTGTACTTAGGATAGTCCAGACGTCTCTGGCTGCCTGGGTTTCCTCTGCTAGCTCCCTTCCCCCTAAAAGGAATAAAATGCTTGAGACCTATCTTAACCTCTTCGCTGGGTACAATTTATAGCAAACAAACAAACAAGCAAAGAGCCTGGAAAAAACATCTGGCAAAGAAAATACAGTAAAAGGGGGGGAAAAGTTTCTCAGGCAGATATTAACCTTTACTCCTTGAGATGTGCTCGTCCTTCAGACCAGAGCAGCTGTCTAAATCGTTAGGAGGTTGCTAAGGATTAAGGCTAGCCAAAATACGTTCTTTCACTGTCTTAAATTTCCTCAATGTTAAATAAATGTAAGCTAAGCTGCTCTAACCGCGGATGCTGCCACTGCTTACACAGAACCTGGTTTTGATATGGATGGGTTACATCCCTTATTAAATTGATTTGATACTCACATGTGGCCTGAGAGTGTGAACACAAGATATGGCACATCTTTAAGGGGAATCAGAGTCGCAAGAAGGAGCTCTGAGTCCATAGGCTTCAACTAACAGCCAGAGTAGGCTGGTTCTCAATGACCATGATCTTCAGGTCCCTTCCAATCCCTAACTATTCTATGATTCTATGATTCTAACCTTTCATGCCGTGGCTATGGGACAAGATAATGGCACTTAATATAACTCCCCATGACTATTGCTGTATTTTCTAAGTTATCAAGAAAAGAACCTGAGGAACCGTAGCATCTCAGGGTCATGGGTAGACTTTTGGCTCTGTATCACACAGAGTTTCTGAGTTACAGGCACTGCCCTTTTGCTATGATCACCCATAGTAAAAGGTGATAATAGTTCTGGCCCCTAAGAAACTTGTTTAATTCTGTTAATACTAAGTATATGTTTACCAAAAAGAAAAAGCCCAGCCCTAGTTCTTCCTATGGGTTCACCAGCTCTGTGCTTCCTTCCACCACAGCTGGAGATGGTCAGCCTTTTGCAAGATGATCCCAAGAGTGATGATCCCCCAACGAGGTGAGAAATGGTGATTTGAGTATGTGCTACTGGCTCCAGCTCATGCCTTGTAATTGCAGGCGTCACTTCCCTCACCTTCACCAGCAGTTTATTTGTTCAGATATGAAATGTCTATTTCTTGATTCTAAACAATTTGCTGGCCCTCGGTGATATCTTTCTGTCCTTGGTGGAAATTGATGCCCACTCCTTGTTATCATCAGCTACAGATGCTCTCAGCTTTGCCTCTGTAACTGCCACTCAATAGATCTGAATGCTGAAGGGCAGTAGTCACCCATTATAAAGAACTCTCTACATATCCTTTGAATCCCTACAGTGCTTCCAGAAAATGCACATGCCATTTATGTGGTTGTATTGCACCGAAATGAAAACTGCTTGAAGGAAAAAGACTGGAAGGAACCACTGTGTGGAGAAGCTGTCAGACCCCGACTTGGCCTTGTTGATATTGGCTGGTGGGGTATGGACCTCAATGCTGCAAGCAAGCAAAGATGTCTATATTGTCCATCCAGACTGTGCTCCACTGTGCCAACCAGGCTGCTACTGCAGAGCAGCTCCAGGTTGCAAACACCAGCAATGAAGAAGAAAGAGTAAATGGGTGCAAGCAGCCACCTCGCTTTTGAGTACCTCCCGCTGCATCCTCCCACAGCTCCCAACTCCCAGTTCCTTCTGATCTTGTACCTTCAGGATGAGTGGAACTGCAGCCAGCACAACCCAACCCCCTGGCTAAAGCAGCGCTGGGCCAGCAGCAAAAGCAATTTCCATTTTCCCAGCACATGCTCTTTTGCAATCTCATCATTTCTTTGGACCTTGATGGCAGTGAATCAGCAAGTGCAAAAAGCTAACAACAACTGCAGCAGATAATTGCAGCAACATCTTTACCTTGTAGAAACAACATCTTAAATTAGGCTTCAGTTGCATATGTCAGAAAGAGGATAAGAAGAAATCAGAGATTCAGCCCGTGTCATGCTGGCCAATCTGCTTTGTATCATGTGCTGAATTGGCTCGGTTAAAAGGAACGGTTGGCAAGAGGCTTTTGTTTTATTTTTTTTAGGTTTTTTGGTAATCAGTTGTAAATCAAATTCTTTCAGTTGTCTTCTGCTGCTAAACAAAGGCTCTCTATTGCCAGGTTAGTGTGTTTGTGTGATTCTTTTAAGTATTGTTTGGATGTGTGTGTGACGCCAAATGGTGTAATTGGTGAGGGTTGTTCACAGCTACATCCATGCAGGCTTTGAACTTCGAGTTCCAAACTTTCCTAACATCCTTCCTATTAATTAGCCCTGAGGAATTAATAATTCAATAGCTTTTCCTCCTGCTACAGTGTTCCGACAACAGTGAGTGTGGCTGTTTTGTTGTAGATAACAATAATAAAATATCCATAATTTAATATTCTTATTCTCTCCGAGCATGCTGAGGCAGTAGCATCCCAGCCAGCATCTGCTTCAGAGCTCAGCTCTGCAACAGCCTAGGACAGCATCCACGTGCCTTGGGTCACTGTGCCTGAGTTCAGGTGTCAGCTCATGAGGAGTGTCCCCATCCCTGCACAGCAAGGGCAAGTCATCTCCCTGTCATTTCCCTAAGCTGGTAAACCCACTGATGTCAGGGACTACTGGAAGTGTGTAGGTCAAGTATGTATTAGGATAAATGCAAGACCAGGGTGTGCATCTGCTGTCTGCTCAATTTATGTTCTTTTTATTGCTGCAGAGCCTTTTTGGACTGTATGGTTTTGCCATTCTCATGCAAAATGAGAAGTCCCACCCACACCTGAAGGGAAGTGCGATGCAGGAAGTTGCTATAATTACCATACAAGAAAAAGATCTCTTGTGAATCTGTCAGGTGATGGACATCTCTGGGTACACTAATGCCAAAACAGCACTGGGGGTGCAGGGTGACAGCCTAGTCACATTACAGAGCATTTCGCTCCCGATGCAGACCTGCCAGCGAGGTGAATAATTCCCAGGGAGTACCACAAAGACCTCACCCAGGATATAAAAGCAGCCACGCTCCCTCCATGGCAACCGAAAACGCAGCGCTGTGGCATGTGCATTAGCCTTACCCTGAGAAATGCACATTCTGTTCCAAGAAGTTCCATTAAAACAGCAACAACAACAAAAACCAACGCGGCCAACTCGAAACAGAGGTCAGGGGAGTACAGCTGAGATGGTGCTTTGCTGTCCTGAACCCAGCTCAAGAAGAGCTTCACCTCAAACTCCCCCCATTGCTTTGGGTCTTGCCTTGTCTCCTTTGGCTGGTTGGGGAGAATTGCTGCATTTCCACAGTGTTGCTCTGTCCAGTGTGGATGTCAGCTATTAATATTCATAAATTATTGGCAACATGGAAAGAGAGAAATATTTTCTTCGGTTAGAGGGAAAGTAACAAAATAAATAGTGTCTCCTTTTTTAAAGATGCGATACCTAAACTATAATCAACAAGTTTACTTTTCTTGAGTCAGAAACCATGAATCATCCTGTAAAATCAGATCAAATTCAAGATTAGCTTCTCATGGTATTGCTGAGGAATTTCAGATATTTCCATTGGGAAAAGAGTTATTTCTTTAACCATCCCAAGGTTAGTTTGTTCAGTACTGATTTTTTTCTTGTACCACGGAGGTTGCCCAAAGGTAAGGAATGTCAAGATCTAGAAGTGGGGTGAAAAAATGAAAGAGAAAAGTAAAGAGTGAGATTAGGACAGAATGAAAAGGCACAAATCAGACTATTTCAGTAAGGCAGAAAGTCTATAAGAGCATATGACTGTCTTATTAAAAGCTACACAAAAATATACCAAATCACTGGCTACAAAAGCCTTCTCTAGCCAGCTAAGCCAGTTGTAAATAATACAATAGAGAAAGCTGTTTGAGCACAGGTTTCATAAGTTCCCTCTATTATGTGGCAGTCTTGCAACTGCCCAATGTCTGAGATACACATTAAAGCATCAATAAACCTGTGAGATTATTGTGAATAAAATAGTGCTCCTTGCTACTAGATTTTACTCACAGATGCCATAACCCAAGTCATTCCAAATCACTTTATGAATCAAGGATCATACGGTCTGGGGAAAGTGGGCTAAAACCAGGTTGTATATTGCCTTGGTTTTAGACCTGCTTTTACTGAAAGGTCAGACAAGAAGGCTGAGTCTAGGAGGACTTACCCTGTGATTACAGAGCTGAGATGGGACTCCCCTGTCCTGGTTTCTTTTTGCCACATTGAGTTATTTCATTCCTTTCTTTCTCCTAAGGTGCTTACATCTGATAGATGGACCAATAATACATGAATTTTTAAGTAATGCTTTTTTCCTACTTACTCCAGTTTTGAAGGACTCCCTCACTATCCAAACTAGCCACAGAAGTGTCTGTTTCTACTCCAGCTAATATCAACCTATTCATAACCCTGGGCAGTGACTGCTTTTTCTTCCTTAGCCTTCTGTAGGCTGCTGCTGATTTTGTCTATGCCTCAGGCAACAAAATGCTGGCTTTTGACCTGACTGTACCATGGCAGATGGAGCATCAGCAGAGACAAGTATCCCTGAGTCTTGCAGTGTGCACACTGTCAACAGCCTTGTGGGGGAGAGTAATCCATGCACAGCACCCATCCCACTTGGCAGCAGCCGCTTCGGTGTGGCACATGGCCTGAGAGCATCCGCTTTCTGCTACTGTCAGCAGGGAATGGCAAGAGCATCCAGAGGGTGATTCACGGCCGGGTGGGGTGATTCACCCTCTGAAAGCAGTCATCTCCCACCACCAGAGACTCAAGAGGAATTGCAGTCGGCTCTAAATAGATGCCTAACTACAGATCAGTAAACCTGGGTGAAATTCATCCCACCCAGTAGGATTTTCTATCTCAGGTCAGTTAACCACGTCCTGTTACTCACTTCTTTTGGAATATCCTTCTAGTCATGATATACATTCAAGCACAACCTGGTCTGCTACTTGGACAGCGGTGGGAATTCTCTGAAGTGTATTTTTTGGTTAAATAAAGCCTTTAGCTAATTGCTCTGAATCAGCAGTGCTGAGCAATAGCAGAAAGTGAAGCTACAACTGCACGGGTACAAATTTCGATGCAGAAGGTGAATAATACTTTGAAGTGAGAAGTATCATGCTATTTTCACCTCCTGCTTTTCAAAGGAGTAAGAGAGGAGAGAGAAGGTGCTCACTGAAAATCCTTAGTTAGGTTTTTAATAAGGTAGTTTTCTCCCCCACTTTTATCCCCCCCTTTTCCTTCACATAGTGAGAAACTTCCCCAGGTTGCCAATGGCACTAAAACAGTCAGCCCACTTTCAGGATTTCAGTCACCTCTTAAACACTTAGAGGCTGAATTGAGTGAAAACCCGTTTTCAGAAGAGTTTCCAAGGAAGTAGAAAGTTTCCACACCCTGACTCTTGCACTCAAAGAAATGGAAACTGCATCGTTGCTGCCAACAGTCTGAACTGTTGTATCATAGGCTGCTGAGTGCTATATTCTGCAATAAGGAATGCAAACATGCTTGGTGTTATATTAAAACACACAAATAGGTTTTGAGGAGTTTAGAGGAAAAATATATGACTTGTTCATCTCTTTTCTAGGCATAATGTTGCTTTTAACTGCTTGATAACAAATAATACATTCTGATGAATTCACACAGCTTGTGTTTTGCAGAAGCCCAAGCTTTGCAATCACAGGGACCATTCCATAAAGAGATAGGAACATGCCTCATATCAGAGACACCTGGATAAGAAAATCTGTAGACCCAACTGTTCATGAGTGAGTAATCAGGGAGGATACATTCTGTGTGATCTTCTGCTGATCTCATCTATTTATTGTTTATAAACGTAAAGCTTGGACTTCATGTGGGGCTACGAGGGAAAATAAATGCTCAACAGGACAATGAATTGAGACTCTACTACGTTTGGTAGACTCCTACTCTGAAGTATAAATGGAGATA
This sequence comes from Myiopsitta monachus, assembly GCA_017639245.1. NCBI lineage: Eukaryota > Metazoa > Chordata > Aves > Psittaciformes > Psittacidae > Myiopsitta > Myiopsitta monachus. The sequence goes on along the minus strand of CM029931.1, from coordinate 2,365,059 downwards.
AATCTGTGGCATCTGGGGGGGGGGCTGAACCTTTCCACTGGCCAGTGAGGAGAGCACAGCTTGTGTCCAACTGTTTTCCATTCCTTCATATGGTAGCACCCAACTGGGGCACCAGTAGGAGAGTTAACTTCACTGAACTGACCAAGCTGCTCAGCTCCAGGCAGGTCGTATTGTAGATTGTGCCTCTTTTGCCAGATTGCTGCTAATACAGGGCTGAGTGCCAAATGCTGGCAAAAGGCATTTATGCTGCTGGAGGTTCATGATGACAGGACACGGAAAAGGTCAGATTCAGAAACCCTATCAGAGATGGATTCAGCTTTCTGCAATTCCATAAGACCTGACCTGTGCCAGAAGGAACTTTGTAATAAACGACAGCTAGAGTTTAAAAAGCCCTTTCTAATAAGAAGATTTATAGCTTATAATATTGCATTTAATGGCTACTTTAATGCAAGGGTAAATGTAATTAAGTAAAAGATAATATGGCACTTAAAAATTCTCCCTCATTCAGCGCTTAAAGTCCATGGAAAAAACCCATCCTGGAGTTAGAGGCTTTGGGTGGGACATTACCAGGTTCCCACTATTTGACCCTGCATCTATGTAGTAATATACAACTGATGATCCATTCAATCACCTTATATCAAGGGCTCCATCTGATTTCCAAACTAGAGAAGGGTATAAATAATAACAAAGCTGTTCAGGGCTTTATACTGAAGTTGCTTGGGAGAGCTGGTAGAAAAACTGGAGAAAGTGTTCAATGATATTTTGGGATTCCTCTGTGCCAAACACTGATATTTACTGTCAATGTCACGCTTATTCTTGTTATCATTTTGGTACAGCACAGTAAAGCTGAACTAAACTATTGTAATTAAATTATTGTTGTTATGTAAAAGCTGACTGTTTTGCATTGCTTTTCATATTATACAATAGAAAGCAGTTCTTACATAAAGCAACCAATCATACAAAACAAAAATCCTTTCCAGAAAAGCCTTCTCGTTTAAAGCATGATCAAATGCTAAAAGCCTTTGTAAGGAGCAAGCAAAGTTTGTGAACAAGATTTATTTCTCTACAAACTAACTTATTTTCCATTCCAGTTCAAAAAAAGAAATCATCACCTTTTCCTGTTGATAAATTTCAGGATCAAAATGCCAAGTCATGGGTGGGTTAGGAAAATCTTGTTTATAATCAAAGGCTTGGCCACCTTCTACATTTTTTGCATTTTAATTATACACTACATTGGCATCCTGCTATAAAGACATTACTTTCTGGAAACTCCCAACTATTTACATGACTAAGACTTAATTGAATCAAGGATTCTTGCCCTTTCTTCTTTTTTTTATATAAAGAACCATCATTATCATTCCTTGCTGCAGAGAACATTCCTTCGCTCCTGTTGGATGTTGGTAGCAAGCACAAACAAGACTTTTGCCCTCATGCAGCATTTAAGGCACGTGGTCAAATGTATCAGGATCGATATAGTTCAAGGAACTGTTAATTGCTGCTGTCAAATCAGATTAATGACGCCTATATAACCCATGTAGGTGTCCAACTTTAGTGGTTTTCCACTGACTGGAAGCATGTAGATATGGCTTTGGTACCTACTTATGGGCATTAACCCTCACTAATCCAGAGTGTCTGAACTGGGGTTTACTGCACTTTTACTAATTCATTAGGTAAAAAGTTAGCTGAGATTACATCTTCAAGTAGCCTCTGGGAAGGAAAAGAAAACTGAAGATCATTTTGATCCATGAAGAACATCAGTAAAATCCATAGGTGTACTGAGTGAAGCCCATAAAGACAAACACGCAGCCTGAGGGCATCCCATTAGGAGCAGAGCCGAATGCAGGATGCTGGATGTTCACTTAGCTCTGCTAAAGCCTCAGCACCATCTCTTCAAAAGATGGATGGGCTGCAGGTCCTCTGCCCTGGGTTCATTGCTTCGATGTGAAGTCTCACCTGCCCAGAGTGTGCGATGGATGTGACTTCATTCTTCTTAAGAAGGCAGAAAGCAAGACAAAGGCATTTGTAAGGTGCTTTAAGGCTTGCTTTCCCAAGCAGTGAAAATGAAGATGACAACACTTGCTCATTTAACCAAAATGTAGTGAAAATTATATGTCTGCATGCAAAGATATTATTTGTACTGTTATCTCCTCCCACTATAAGACAAATTCTAACTCTGGTAATTACAGCTGTGCCTCTCTTTTTCCTATCCATTCTTATGGATCCAACTCACTTCTCATCACAGTTCCTTGCCCTGAGAAACCCAAAACGAAAGGTACTGTTGAATTGGAAAATATTATTATTACAATAATAGTCATAAGGAATTGGATTTGTACAAAACTATAAAGCAAAACACACTGAGATGATTCATTATGCATCACATGGAGAAAGACGTAATGTTGTTAATATGGGAGAACAGATGTGTCTATGTATTTTAAGTGTCTTTTTCTTTTCTCTGATGAAAAGTTGGTGTTTTTTTTTAATGAAAAAAGGAAAAAACCAGAACCAAACAAAGGAAGAAAAACCCAACCTGATCTTGATTACTGGTACTATTGAGAAAGTTCATTGGGAAATGAAAGCAGTCACTGCTGTTGCCATTAATCTCATTTTATGTTAGTTTGGCTTTTACTGCAGAAAGTAAAAACTCCGGGGTTTTCTTTCATACCCAGTCCCATATGTGAGTTAAAGCAAAGCTGACAAGCAAGTCCTTGACATAACCTCACGCATGCTGTGGTTAGGAGCTGTATAGCAGAAAAGGCCCAGATGTGATTTCCTCACTTTATTCAGATTAATTGGGCTTTAATTAAAAACGCCACACTTTGCTTTGTTTCATTTTAAAGGGACAGTTAAAGAGTGATCATTCCTTAGTTATCTGCATCTTTTGAATAGTAAAGCTGGTTTGACGTGTGGGAGAAACAAAATTCATCGTTTTTCCAGTCTGTCAGACCTCAAGCATTTGGTGCAGGGACTGAAAACACGCTCATGGGTTAAAGTGGCCTATAGAATACCATGTGCTTTTAAATGTGATCTCACTCCCACCTTTCTTATAGGGGTGAGGCCAGTTTGTCACTATCTAATGTCTAAGTACTGCAGCCTGAGTGACTGAACTCCCCGTCCAGTGGCTCCATACTGCAGACACTACAGATTTTTAATATCCTTTATTGCACAGACCAGTGGAAGACAGATCTATAGAATTTATGAGATGATCCTTCTGGATTTTAAAATTATATGACACGTTTATACAGTAGAGGTGCTCCTTATGAATCCCAGAGGACTTATTTGAAATGCACAAGATTGTTCCTGTCTGTATTATACAAGGAACTGCCTCCTCTATTTACTGTGCTGGGAACAAGGAGTCAGTGTAGCCCCTTGATCATCTGCTTTTAAGATCTAAGTAAGTTAAAGACTAAATTTCAGGAAGCCTCAGACAATTCAGAGCAGAAAATGGGTGAGGAAGCCACTTGAGTAGATGGGATCTGGTTCTAGAAGTAACTTAGGGAAGAAGAAGTTATGGCAGAGTGTGACCCTCCAAAGGAAACACTTTGGAAAACATCCTATTCACGAAACATCTCATGGTGTGGAAGAGCATCCATGCCCTCTGCCCGCTACCCATGCTTTTTTGCTGTTAAAGAAGAGAAAAGCCAGAGGCTCCACGTCACAGCAGAGATTTAATTGCTGATCATTTCAGAGGAGCTGGAAAGTGTTGAGCAGCCCCAGGGTGGTACATCAGGGACAGGTCCATGTGCAATGGTGCTCACTGGGATGGTGGGCATTCACCTGGGGTCCCCCCAGTGCTCAGCAGAGGGATGAGCATCCTTCTTGAGCAGGATGCTGTGTGCTGTATCCAAAGCCCATCCCCTCAGACCTGACCCTGCACTCGTGGATGTGGCTGGCTCATGTGGACAAACCTCATGTGCCACAGCTCGGTAACCCTCATGATTACCCTCATAATTACTAGTTAGACACTCTTTTACAAGCACCCAATGACTTTCTAGGTCTCAGCCACTGTTGGAAGTGATGACTTCTTAATGGCAACCAGCATGCTTGAAAAGTTCCCTGAGATTGAACAATATTCTGGAGACAGACACATCCCCAGGGAGCAGCTGCCTGCCCCCTCATTGCTCAAATATCGAGGTTAATTGGGGAAACGGAGAGCTTGGAATTACCACTACAGATTAAAGACATCTACATGCTTGTTTTCAGTGTTTTGTTTCAGATCCCTGTAAAAATACTGATGCAAGTTTTAGCTATTAATCACACATCTTAATATTTGGCAGCCAGTTTATCCTATGTACTGTAACTGAGCCTTGAACAAGATTTCCACTTCGTTTTGTTTGCTTACTTGGTAGTGCAGATAGGAGTGGGAAGATGCTGAAAATGAAAACTCTATTTAGGCCACATAATCTCCTTCATTAAGTATCACTGATGCTGGATAAGGCTCACTTGGGGACCTATTAATGGAAACACATCTGCTGTGTTCATAATAACAAAAGGCTGGCTATAAAGTGATTAATTGCTGTTAAGAGAAGCAGGCTCTGCTTTGGGAAGGCAAATATGTGGCACATTTGGATGCACAAAGCACTCCAGGCACAGGGAGGCATTGCACAGGCAAGCACAGTTTGGTTTGCAGCGCTGCAAGGACAGCTCGCAGGGTTGTCTATGCCAGGATGGGTCAAGTTGGGCCTCTGGCTGAGAATCCCACCTCTCCCAGACTTTCCCACGGAAAGAGCTAACTGGAAAAGAGGCATCACTGCCTTTTTTCTGATTCAAATGCATTTTATTAGAAGTATTTGTATTACGGTAGTCACAAGAGACCCCAATCAAAGTGGGGCCCTCTTGTGTTAGACACTGTCCAGATGCAAAATATAAACCAGCTCTTCCTTTTAAGAACTTTAAGGCTTGCAGATAAGCCAGAGCATGGGAAGGAAAAACCAGACATGAAGTGGGCAAATGCCATGACCTGCCTGAAGTTTTGGAAGACAACTGAGATCTCCTAGGTCTCAATTTAGGATTATTGAACTGCATCTTCTTTATGACCTGAAAATGATGCACGAGATCCTCAGCAGAGAGACATGAGCATACGGCCTTCAGCAGAGCCATGCTGTCTTGTGCCTGCAGAGGATCTGGCATAGGGGGACTAAGCAACTCAGCAAAAAAGAAAACGCTTGTATTGGAAGATTCTCGGGATGCTTGAATAAAGAGATCAGAAACATTCCCAGCTTACAGTAACTGTAAGAAGGCATGTCATACCCTTTCAAATGGAGAGAAAGTCTGAGCCAGAATGGCAGGAAAATAAGGCTTATTTCCAGGCAGTACGCTAGCACATTGATTAGAGTCCAGATGGAGATAAAAAGGCTAGAGATCCGATGCACAGTGCTGGAATTGTATGTTTCTGTAGAAGATCTAATGTATTCATGCTGTCAGGTCACATACATTAGACCTAGAAACCTGATGTTTTCTTTCTTCTTTTTTCCCCCCTTTTTGGAAGCACTTTGAGCAAACATATTGAATGAGACATTTGCAAGCATGGAGCCCATTAATAACACAAGCCGAATGCAATGCTGCAGTCTCATTCACACTGCTCTTGGGAGCCAAGGAAATTAAAATCCTATACGTTTCTTTTCTGCACTAGGGAAATCAAAGCCAAACCATGAGATGGGGCTGATTAGAGACAGGTGAAATGTCTGTTTGTTTTTAGAGCTTTACAGCTCTCATTTTGATAGTCCCTAGATTTTCCAAGTGCATTCTGCAGATACCAGAGCGATGCCTGTAAGAGAAGAAAACAAGTCTGAAGACCATCCGAGAACCAGGACCTTTTCAGATGCCAAAGAACAAAAGATGCTCCAGTAAAGGCTTCCTGCTGACAGCTGCTGGAGTTGCCCGCCTTATACTTACTGTAATCCTCAAGCCACAGGTTTGTGAGTCTGTGAACCTGCAGTCCCATTTGTGTTAACATGACAATAAGAAAAACCTTCCATGAGTCTAACAGAATGAGGAAACAGTAAAACAGACGACAATGATGCAGTTGTGCATATGCATATATTGTGTATATCAGATGAACTCACCTATACATGGATACGTTGTGACTATATATATATATAACGCAACACATATCTTATTCAAGGTGCACAAAGAGCCATATCTGTGCATGTATAATCCTTGGTACTGATCCTTCTCCAGGCAACCACAGTAAATCAGGATGCAGACATCCATTAGTTGAGTATTAAGTGGGCAGACAGACATTAAAATGACTTTGTCACGAAACTGAAGTTCTCATCTAAATAGATATAAATGGTCTTGGTTTGTAACTGCTTCCTTCAGTCAACCTCCTATGACATCCTAGGCTTGCTAACGTTCCTTTTATTGCCACCATTTGATTGTATAACTCTACTGATAGCAGCTTTTCATATTGCATCGATTATAAAGAGAACAGGAAAATGAACAAAATGTACTCATTCTGTTTATAGTTTGAACTATAATTTTGTGGCCCTCCTTGGACGGCTTAGCAGAAGAATCAGATGCACTTTTCTCCATGTTTGGCAGCATGCTCATAATTTGACTGGGAGCTGTGTCCAAGTTTACACAGCTCTTGTGCGGGCCTGCTTTCACAAATGGCTTTTTTTTAGAACATGGGAGATAGAGAGGGCTCTTAATGCAACTGTTGAGACACAGCAGGAACTTCTATTAAATAGACAATTTCCGAAGCAGAGAGATTGTTCATCATCCCTTGATAACCACCCCCTGATGTGCGACAGGGTATGAAGGTTCAGACATGATATATGAGGAAGGTGGATGATGGTGTACCTGGCGGAGGTTGTATTTACCCATCTAGGTAAGAGCACAGGGTTATTCCTATTCATCAAGGTAAGCGTGGGTCACAGCCTGCTTTTATTAACAAAACCTTACTCCCTTCCCCATCTCAGCCTTGCTTTTACTTCATTTGAAGAGCTGAGGTGGACAGTTGACTCATTTTCAGCTGTGAAAAAGCTGGTTTCTTGCTTTCCTGTACTTTGCTCAATTCAGTGGTGAATGACTCGAGATTAGAGTAGCCTGATTACATTAGAAGGTAAGTGCGAATCTGACCTTTTCAGAAGCAGAAAGAGAAAAGAAAAAGAACATACTTTATCTCTCCTTCTATTATAAGAATTCCTATTTAAATCTAACTAGTTTTTATACAATCACTTATTTGCTTTAGGGACAAGAGGTAGAAATCTCTTTCATAGAGCTAGGAAACCCTTTTGACTTTACTTAGAAAACTAGTGCCTGTCTTGCAGTTATTTGCCTTAGATATAAAGGGGGAAAAAAAGAAAGCAGTTTGGTGAAACTCTAACGCTGAGAAGATAACTCTGTGCAAATTGGGCTGGAGTATGTTTTTTACTAAGAGCTAAGCCAAAGGATTGTATGAGGGTAATCCTAAAAGAAGAAACAATTCTGGTCCATCCTTATGCACTGCTGCTGGAAAGTGCGCACCAAAGTTTCCATGGGAATGTGGGGTTTTCCTGTGTCAATGTCAAATTCCTCTGTATAAGGCTATGTAAAAGGGCTAAATAGAGGAAGGAAAATTGACGCCAGTTTCCTCAGTTTCCCTGTTTGCTGAATGGCCGTATTCAAACCCAGGCACCAATCCTGGTTTTGTTTTGTTTTGTTTCCATAGTCTTTGTTGACTGAGGTTTCTCCTAAGGAGATTTCATGGCATTTTTTCCCAGGCCAAAACATCCCATCATTCTTGCAGTGTTCCATTAGCCTAATGGTAGTACATAAACTGCAGAGAGAGAGAGATAAGGCAAGATAATGAGGGAAAATACCCAACATATTAACAAACTATTACTGTAATAAGGGTAGTGGAGGACTAGAACACTGTAGATGTCACTTGCGGATGTGCCAGCTGATGCCAGCCCAACATCCATCTGTATGAATGAACCTGCCTTCGATCAACCTATCAGCTATACAGCCTGTGAAGTTTTTGTCCAGTCTTATTTTCTAAGGCAAGATACAAATTTGTCATTGGCAAAATAAAGATTAAATAAAGCATGAGTAATGTGTATGTAGATCTGGAAGATATCTTGGCACCGAGATCAATTTCCTGCTCTGACGGATTTAGAAGTGCTCAGGTTCCTGCTGTGACTGGAAAGTTGCTTCAGAACATCTTTCCTGTGATGCTCAGAAACCTCCTTCATGTTTCCAACCCCCTATTTACTCACAACCAGTTTGATTTGGGGCCAACATTGTCTTTTACCTTAAATAATTATCTCTGTTCCCTGGGGGTTTACTTGGACTATTTATAGAAGGCAATCCTTTTCCTAGCCTTTTCCTCCTTTCCTAGCCTAAACAAAGCTATTTTAGTTTGCCCCCCATCTTCCTCTGCACCTGCTCTACTGGCCAGATCCTAGCTGGTCCTCGTATCCCACACAAGGCAAGGACATTCCTTCTCCTCCCTGAATTTCGTATCTACCTCCCATTTTCAGCTCTTGTTACACACACGGCTCGTTTATCCTGTGATCTTTAATACAGCCACATCTTTCTTTTCCATCTGCAATCTTTTTAAGGCCTGTTTATCACAGAAGCCTCTGTTGTTTGTCACTCATCTCATTTCCTTGCCATCTTTATCAGCAGAAGGGACATATGGGGATGGGCAGCAATACAGAGATGCTATTTTGGGATTTATATTGCTATGACAATATGATTTTCCTGATTTATTATTGAAATCCTCTAAATAGGCCACTGACACCTCAGCCTGGGCTCATTATTTGTGATCCCTTTATAGCTTATGACAAGGCACAGGTTCCTCTCACCCTCAGACCATGCCTACAGTCAGAGTGAAACGTGGAGGTGCCTGGTTTTCTTCAAAGGAGTATAAAAGGAGGGAGGGCATGAGCCCAGAATTACTCATGTAGCTTTTAGACACCCTGAAGTCAGACAAAGTGAATTTCACTTCTAAGTATCTACATCAGCCAGGTAGTGGTGACTTTTGGGTATGCCAGGTCTGGCTGCTGAGCAGCAGATCAGGAACTGACTGACAGCGAATAAATGTCTTTTCTTTAGATGTCATTCATTTGGGGGACCTGCACATGAAAAGAGCATGAGAATTTCAAACCTCCCTGAAATCTACTTTTTTATAAGCCTGGTATCAACCACAAGGAAGTGATGTAACACTTCTGAAAATGCCTCTTATTGTGCCTGAACCAAATCTAGTGAGTTTGAGGTTGGTCACTGTTAGCCCTGAGCTAGACACGCTAGACAAGTCCTTGTTTTGCTCCTACAACAGATCCACCAGACCAAGGGCTGAAGCAACACCTCTTTTCCAGGACCTGGACCCTGCAATGGGCTGGTCCTCAGGTTCCTTCTGCTGCAACTGCCAAGGGGGGGCTGCACTCCTTCACTCTTGTCTTCATAAAACCTGTACATCAGGCAGTTATCACAAGGTGAGCGGCACATAAATCCTTGGGCTGTTTGTCGTGATGGAATCTGGGCAAGAAAAAGGACTTGGAGTTCACAGTGGAAAATATTTTGGAGAGCAGTTACTCTGGGGCAGCAACTTTGCTCAGCAAGTGTAGGAATGAGTTTGGTATACAATAAATCTCTGTAGTCCTGCAGTCTCACTTGTCAGCTCTCCCAACAAGCATCCTCCCTAGTCCAGAGCCTGACAGGTTTAGCTCTGGATACTGTGCCTAGCTGGGCTGTTATGAATTCATTAGATTTTTCTCTTTTCCCCCTTTTATTTCCATGCTATGTAAACTGGAAATCTGTAAACTGAAAACATTTCTTCTTATTTATAGGGAGAGAGACTGTTCCATGTATGGACCCAAACAGCTTCACCCTAGACATCATATTCACTTTCATGTGCCCCAAGCCAGGGCACTGCCTTTGAAACCTCCTGCTATGAATTTTGAGCCCTTTCCCTGAATATCCCACAAGGCAGATGCCTGAGGAAAACTCCCCCTTCCTGGAAGTGTTATGGAATGGGCAAACTGATGACTTGGGAAAAGAAAAGCCTGCATCTCCACTGTAAAGTTTGCTAACAAACGTGACCCTGCTGGGCAAGGACTGGTTTCATTTGGCTTCTGAAGCCAGCAGTGAGCTAAGAGCTGCTCAGATGTCTTTGAGTCACTTCAGTGAGAGTCTGCTGGCACATTTCAGTACAGTGAAAACACAGCACAAACATTTCAGTGTAGATTATTAGCAGAGTGAGGGGAATAAACCCACCGATGCGCAGTGATTAATCTTGTCCCTTGAAATTTGCTTATGCTGTTTCTTTCCTTCTTTAACCTTTGTTTATAACCTCCTGCAGGGGTGGAGAGCTGGGAGGACATTTCAAATAGACGGCTCAGTCCTGAACATGTTTCTGAAACAAAAGAAGACATGAAGAAAGCATTTTGAGTCTGACCTTTCATGGTGTCACCTTGGGTTTAGATCATCTGTTAAATACAAATCCAATGCTAATAGCTGTGTAGCTAAATACCCAGTTTCTTTCATTTACTAGATCTCCAGTTTATGCTTTAATTCAGCACTCCAACTAAAGACCATTAGAAAACAATATTTCTATTGGTTGCATAGGGGTTTATTTCAAGTGTGGAAGCAGTGGACACGGTCACTTTGAAAAGCAATTACTTGCAGTGAGGTGGAAGATCTTCTCCTGCAGAAACTGCTCTGTATCCTTCATGGAAAACACCAGAAAGTTTTAGGAAAAAGCGCAGCATATTTTACTGAAACCATCAAAGCCATTTTCCCCACTCAGATTTGTCTTTAAATAGGAAGCATTGCTTTCTATAGACGGTTTGAGTTAATCATTTCCCCTTACAAACACACTGGGGGACACGTTTTGTCAGACATTTGGAGAAGCAGCTCGGCGTGATGTGAATGGAAAGCTACCAACTGAAAACAGGAGTAGAGCCTGCAGTTGCAAACCACAGGACTGTGCATGACCTAGGAAGGAAGCAAAAGGATGTTTCCGAAACCCATAGCATATAATAATTCACTTCAATCTTCCGTTGTTGTCTTGCTTCTATGGCTGGGAAATAAACCCAAACAAAGTCCAACTGAGATTTACTCGAGCCTCTTGGCTTTCTGGCTGTCAGCTGGAGGAGAGCAGTGTTCTTTGAGAGCAATCAGCATAGATAAAGGGCTACATTGAGGACACCATCGAATGGGCCATAGAAACCCGTTATTTGCTCTATGGAAATAGATTTGGGCATATTATTTCAACAGGCCAGTGTTGGACCATTCGTAGGGAGATGTCTGCTCCCAGGGCTTTGGACCCCTTGTCTTTCAATACCAAGAAATGGGAAAATGCAGCCACCAAAATAACTTCAGAAATAAAGCCCTCATTTCATGCAGCAGAGGAGAGACCATGTTCCTGGCAGTGATATGGGACTATGAGCTTTAATGAGTAATTTTCAGCCTCTAATAAGTAGTTCATCACTGAGAGCTTCTGAATTTTTCCCTCTTTTTCTGTACGTCTCAAATCACACCGAGCTGTAGATGCCTGACAGACACGTTCTGGGAGCAAGCCAACCAACAACAGATATTCCTTGGTTGCCATTTCCATAGCCTGGAAATGCAGCTTGTGTTACCCAGTCTGGAGAACACCGTTTGCCAAGAGGCGCAAAGCAAATCGCTATTTAAGACATCATCAAACTCCCATTGGGCCTCATCACCTCCAACAGATTTCTGAGTCACTAAGAGGAAGTATTTTACTGCTATCCTGTTTGGTCAGCAGGTGGAAGGGAAATAGCTCTCACAAACCCTGGAAAACATTTAACAAGACTTCAATTTCAGCAGAGTCTTAATGCTTTCGGCCTCAGCCTCACTCCTGGTTTCATGTAGTGCCAGCAGATTGCTGGATATTTCACAGAGGAAGACAACAAGATCCTTGGCATAAATACATTTGTTAACCCTGTGCAATTTTGGTGCTACTTCCTAACTTTTCATCCCCTCATATCTTCCCAAAAAACATAAACAGCTCTTTCCTCTTACTGATATTTCCTCCAGTGCGTCAGATTCCTTGCTTCTTCTCTCCAAGATATTTTGCTGCAAGATGAGAACTATTCCATGTTCTTAAAACTACAGGCTAGGGTTTAAAATGGACTTGGGCAGTTCATAAACTTCACAAAAGGGATGAAATTCACCCCTAAATAAAACCAGGATTGGGACACCTTGCTGAGCTCTTCGTTTATGCATGCCTTTTGTGTTGGTAATCTTCTACCTTCGATTTTATGGTTCCCTAAGAGGTGAGAATAGGATAATCCAACTCCTTAAGCAAGTCCTGAATATAAATTAGCTTTAAAGACCTTTTAGAGCCAATTTTTCTCACTGTTTATACATTTCTGGTTCAGCAGATATCCATCTCAGAACAACAATGAAGAAATGGGTCCATTGTTCAGTACAGTATATAAAAGCTCTGAAGTTTCCTTAAAGATGTTCCAAAGCGATACATGATCCTGGATGCTCAAATCTGAGATGTATAAGAAATGTTTTAAAATACTCTTAAATAAATGAAGTCACTGGGCCAATTCCAGCCAAGCTGATGAGAGAACAATGTATAATACAGAGAGCGACTCTGACCCTCATCATGTGCTTGGTTCTGCAGCTCCATCCAAAGAGAGGATTTGGAAAGTCCTGTGATGTTTTGACACGCACACACACATTTCATTTTCAGGTTCCACCTGGGATTTGTAGTAGCCACACAGCGAGGAGAGCAATTGTTTTTGTGGTTTCTTTCTGGCTCGGCCATGGGCTGATGCACCAGGAGTCTTACGAGAAACTCTGCTTTGTTGGGATTTCCTGCATGATTCTGCACACAAAAGCAGCCTGAGCGATTCAGCTGACACAGTTATTGGAACCTGCAGATGATTTTCCCAACACAGATTGATTTGGGAACCTCTGCTTTTCACCCACTACTCTTTGTTACATCCTACGTACTTCCTGTATGATATAACCTGGACTATATTCCTTTATGGAATATCACTGTTATGAAGTGCCATTGTATTCTGCTAAAGCACCGAGAGTAGTATTTCAATTGCCAGGAAGAGATTTCAAGTTACTGAGATTTAACAAGTTACCATACACCAGCTGAGCTGTAGGAAATCGCCATATGTGCTTTTTCTTTGTTTTCTACATCTGTGGCAAATGCAAACCAAAGCATCTTGTTTTAAGCTTGTCTCACTGTGTACTGAACAGCATCACCTTGCAGTAACCACAGACCATGCTTACACACACTCATAGCTAGTGAGTAGTAACTCATTAACCACAGGAACAAGCGGTTGAGCATCTTATGCTTAGAGCGTGAAACACATCTTGAAGTCTCAGGAGTCAGCACATGGCTTTGCAGACAGCACTGATTAGCAGAGGCAGTGAGTTCTTATTACCTCTAACAGCAACATCCTAAAGCACCACAATGAGACATGACCCTCTGTGCCCATCGAGGAGGTGCACAGCATTACTAATCTGGCAGCTCTCTCATTTATACAGTGAACAGCAAATCGCTGTAATGCCTTAAGCTGCACCTCTTCCAAACAGTGAGTAAAGGCAGAAAAAACCCACCCAAAACCCCAACCTCAACCCTAATTCACTTGTTTGGGGGGATTTTGGGGTTTGCCAAACAAAACTCTTTTGCTCACTAATGAATGTGCATGGAGCATTTTCATGCTGCTGCTTAGACCAATACTACTCTGTTTGGCCTTTACTTCCCCTGGCATCACTTTGGCACCCTTCATTTCTACTGCCAGAGCAAATCCCTGCACCAGCTAGGGGTGGGGGAAACAAAGTGAAGGAAAAAATGCACTTATAAAGCAAAGTTAGGATGAGTTTGTCTATAGAAAAATATTTACATTGCATGAATAGAAAAATCTCTTGACTAGGAAAATTACCCACAAAACCCACCCAAACCAGCAAACCCCATACAAAGAGAAAAATTAAAGTACTGCGACTACAGTGAGCAAATAAGAATTATTTTTGGATCAAGAACACATTAATGTACTCAACAATTGAAAAGGAAAGAGATTTCATTCTCTTACCAGCCTCATTTTATTTGCACATTGAAGAGATCAAAGCTAACCGGGTGCTGCTCTGAGACTACACTGAGCATACCTTGTGTTTTTCCTGATAAATGTCCATTTTAAAGGGCAAGGCTGATGCATCTCTCTATAAAGTCTAACAGGAGGAATGCTGCAGGGATCTAGTGCCTGATAGGGCTCTTAGGAAAGCTCTGTCCCTGCGGAGCTGAGAGGGAAGGAGCAGGTTCCTCAAAAATCTCTTTGTGTTTTGTTTAAGGCTTTACAGAGCTTTGATATGGTGGTTGGCACAGGCAGATTTTTCCCTTAAATAAAGAGCTGAAATTGCACAAAACCAGCTGGTCAATATCCCAGTTTAATTGCAGTAAGATATGGGACTGAACAAGTTAAATCCGAGTTATTGCAGTATTACCCCTAAAAGGTTTACTGTATGGGGCGAGTCACGGTGTGGTTTGGTCTGCTGTCTATGCAGAGTTTGCAGTATTTGATCTTTTGTAGAGGCAGAAGAATCATCAAAGCAAATCAGAACAATGGCTTTTTCAAGCCCATGGATCCCACAGAAGGTGAGAAAGCCCCTTGAAAGCACCTCTCCACTTGGGCAGCAATATCCTTTCGAGGAAAATTCTTTCCTGATCCGTGCTTTAAAGAAGTTATTTGAGATTAATGTAAAGACCACTTGTCATTTTAGTTATAAGAAAAGGTAACGGCTTTACCAGCTTTTTGCATTTGCTACAAAATTGAGCTTGTATTGTGAGCTTTTCCGTTAAGCACAAACCAATAAAGAAATAGTCTCCTCTATATGGCAAAGCCCAAACTGAGTCACTCATCAATTCACTGCTAATTGTCAAACGTGTTTACTGCATGGGAGAATTGATAACCTGTAATAAGACGTGATGGATTTAGCCAGCTGTGTTTCTACTATTTCAGGCTGGTGTATGTCCAACAGAAACTAAGAAGTTACATGAGTACAAAAGAAGGGGAAAAAAGGGAAATGAAGCACAGTAGTGTTGATTCAGCACCGGTGTATTTTCTTCTCCTGATAATTTCTGTAATAAGAAATGTCTGATAAGTGGGTTAAAGACTGACTGAAAGAGATGGAATTGGAAAAGAATTGCCATCATGTTTGTTGATATTCCTCCAGTTAATTTGAAATGTAGGCAAGTCATGGAATAATTTAGACTGGCAAAGAATTGCATGAAGCTTTCATTTTCAAGCTAAGAAAAAGAGAACATACTGTCTGTATTAGTAAGCACACAATGTATTTAGATAAGTAAATGGAGTCAGGATGAATAGTGCCTACATGAGAAATTAATGGAGACAGAATCCACAGTGGAAAAAACGTCTGCTTCTTGCAGACATCTGCATCACCCATGGCACTGGAGCAGCTCAGTGCAGGAGTCATCTATTGGAAAACCCTGGACACAGATCCCTGCGCTTGCCCATCTCTCACAGGATGTCCTTTCCTCTTCACCTGAAGGTGCCTATACAGCCCTCTGCCTTTGGGACATGGCCACTGCCCTACCACAGAGTCCCCCACACACCAATCTGGCCACGGCACACAAACACAGCCAAGGATGGAAGGAGCTAGCTGGAAAGCTCATCTATCAAAACCAGAGAAGCCCCCATAGGGGAGACACTCAGCTCCTGATGTATCAAGGCTTGAGGACAGTGTGGTGGCACCCTCATCTGGTGAACATCTCTTTATTTTTCCTCTTTTATTAGCAAATTTCCCCCCACAAAAACCCTGCCAAAAACATTATTGGGAACAACTCACATGATACTTGCAGCTGACCACATCCTCCTCAGTCTCTCTTCATCTTGGCATACTCAGCTTGTGAGCTTGCAGAGAACAATTCATCCCTTACCCAGCAGGACTTGAATCCAACCAACATTCCAAGCACTCCAGTGAAAATTGGGCATGATCTGTGAAAACCTAGCATGGTCTTAAACCCCAAAGATGTGCTGATGATGCCTGATTAATGAATGTGCAGTGGCCAAAACTAATGAGACATGACCATGTTAGTCTTAGAGAGATCATAGTGATTAATCATAGAACCAGAGGAGCACAGATAACGATAGAAGACTATGGACATCTTCACAGAAGACTCAGATGTCTTCCTGGAGGATAATTCATACAGGATGCAAGATTACTGGTCTTCACGCACTAAACTTTACGAAGGCTTTTGATCTGTACCACATGGGGTTAGATTAGAAAAGGCATGAAATGTATACAGTCTCTTCAAATGGCAGGAAAACTTTTCCTTGATCACTGGAGAAGATATGAATCAAGAAGATTTCCTTAAGGAAAATCTCCCCATTCAGGGTTTTTGACTGTGCCCCCAGATACAATTAGGATGTGGCGAACTTCGCTTTGCTCTTCAGTTCACCTGTGTGAACTGAAATTGGAAGTAGAAACAGCACAGCAGTTTCTTGCATGTATTTTCAGCCTGGATTTCATTAATATCTTCCCTGAGCTGGGATTATTTTGCTCATATAGAGTGTTCAAATCTGTTCAGGCTTTGTTTGGAAGCAGAAAAACACTCCTAATGGAGGCACCCTGTGTAACCTAATAGAAAATGAGAGTGTTCAACAGCTTATTTTTTAAAAAACTATTAAATGTTAATGCATAATCAGATCCCACTATGGAATTCTACAAGTGTTAAAAATAACCCAACAGGAAGCATAAAAGCACTTATTAAATTCTACAAGTATTTACAGTAATTTCTGCATATGACTCTATTAAATTTCCATGGCACACTCAGTCCCATTTTGACCAAATTCCACAGAATTTTCCTAAATGGTCAGCTCTTTTCCAGTTTTGATGAACAAAGGAGCAACCGGACTGTTTCTTATCTGAGATCTAGTTAGATCAACACCAGTGGCTGCAAAACACACCACCAGGCTCTCAGCTGGTGAAATTCAGCATCAACCTGTTGTCTTGAAACCCATGCTCAGGGACTCCACTTCCTCCTCACCTCAGTATAAATCCATCTGCTTTTGGCTCCTGTTCTCCACTTAGTCAACGTGCAAAGCTATTGTTTTGAAATCAGGTATATTTTAGTAGCTGTGATATTAGCTGCGTTAGTTCATAAATGATGGGAGGGGTTCCTGAGATGTTATTCCCTCTAACGTTTTCTGCTGGATGTGGATGAGACGGCCAAGGGCTGAGGTCATTGACGCTTTGTGTTTAGCAGGAGAAGGGGAATTTTTGGCGCTTTCCAGCAGGATCGTCTCCCAGTGACTGTCAGGGTTATGCAACTGGATGTCTCCATGGTGCCTGGGAAGCTACAGCCCATCCCTGCTAGAGATGCTCTATTCTGAAATAGACTCTGTATTTCAAAGAATGACATTTGCTGACTTCCCAGACACAAAGGCAAAATCATTTCCATTACGGAGCTTGTCTCATCACCCCAGGTTGCACTGGCCCTGAGGAGCTGCTGTCTAGAGACCACGCAAAGGGGCTGTGAGGATGGGTCATGCTCTCTACAGTTGGTTGCCAAAAATACTTCTGGGAACAAAGACACTCCTTGATTTTTCTGCAACTGAAGTAAATCTTGGACAAAAAAACCCAGAGGGAGCTGTTGGCACACGTCATGCAGCCATCAGACAGGAATCCTGCTTGCATATCCGCCAGCTCCTTGACAGGCAGGAGTTTAGAAACCATTTAGCACATGAAAGCTGGTAAATATGTGCTTATATATATGTATATGAGAGAGTTATGCATAAGGAAACTGGCATATCATTTTCCAAAGCTGAAAATATGTCGCTCAGCCGTAATTGCTAAACTGAGAGCAATCAGAACGATTGCTTTCAAGGCTGTGATAGAAGCCTTCAATGAAGGCTCTTAGACATACTTGTACCCACAGTTGTGGTTTTAATAGGGTGGTTCTGGCTAGCGGCTGAATAGACGTAACTGCATGGAACTGGTGAATGACAGCATATCCTTTTGAAAGCCTCACTCAATAACACACTATCCTTACAGACTGCAAGCTTCCCAAGAGATGAGCCTGCCTTTTGAATGTTGCAATGCAAACAGATGCTCCCCTGCAATTAAGCCTGGAGGAGCTACACACTCGCATTGATTTTGCACTTGCTAGTAGAATTCCTCCAAATTGCTCCCAGACAGTAACTCTGGGAGTAACTTTGGGAGCATTGAGCTGGAGCAGGAAATGCTTTCAGCACAGTTGCTTGTTATTCGGCAGACGTCCTTGGGCCAGGTTGCCTGCCCACAGCTTCTCTGTGAACCACCAGTGTGAGCGATGCCACTTGAACACCACTGAGCAGAGACACAAACTCCCTAAGCTAAACACAGACCAGGGATCAAAGGCACCGGGGCGGGGGGGGGGGTGTTTGCTGTCATCATTTGTGTATCTTCAGCAACTGGTGACTGATCAGTGTCACAAGGATGGTGAAAGGGATGGGTGTTCAGGGAATCACAGCAGAGCGATTACAAGGAGGCTTTGACTTTCGGTGTTGTATTGACTTGCCCATTAAGTGCTTGATGGACTTCGGTTTTCTCAGGAGAGTTTTCTGCTTGGCACTTCCTCTTCTCTCTAAGTGTGTGTTACACAACTCTGCTTGGCTTGCATCTGGCCCTGGTTTTGCTACAGGAAAAGCTTCATATCAGCAGGCCAGGTATATAATAAGGGGTATTCTCCTCGAGTTATTTATGAACTAAGAACACATCCCTTGGCAAGGCAGCACTGCCTCATCTCGGACACTATTCCTTAAAAAGCAGCTTCCTTCTTTTTCAGATGCGACTTGTGCTGCTAAAACTTTGGATTCTTCTAAAACTTGGGATTTCTGCTCCCAAGTGCCTGGTTCACAGGTCAGACCACAGAGGATAGAGGTAAGCACAGGCATTTGGAGCAGGGGTGTCACCTCTTCACAGCAGTCCATCTCCACAAGTCTTTTACCATCATTTTGCCGTCCCACACATCATACAACAGGCTATGAAACCCCCAGAGAGTACTTCCACCAATGCACAGGGAGAGTTGTGTAGCAAATACAAGCGATAGTTCATGTTTTGATTTTATACTCCATAAAAGTCCATTCTATCTTGGAAGGAGAAACAAAGAAGTGGGGAATCCAACTGTATCCCTTGGAAATCACCCAAGAGACTCCAGAGGATGATCAAATCTCCATAATGCAATAAAGCAGACAAATGAAAAAGGATTCTATAATCAAGGTATAGTCCAAATTTCCTCTATGTCAATGGGAAGTCACTGGCCTCTAGTCAAAAGTATGCTTTGTGCTGACCAAAGAAGTAATGCACAGGATCAGAAGCCGAGCAGTTTTGGAAAGACTGTACAGAAGGAGAATAAAGGGCTAAACTGATAACCCTATCAGGAAAACACAACTTAATCTGGAGCTACATATGAAAGTTTTAATCCGAATCATGGCAAATTCACCTGTATCTGCTTGTGGTGCTGACAGCAGAATTGGTTGCCTGATGTTTTGTGCCTAATTACCTGCATTACAGTGAAGTGCACAGCTTTTCTTAGAAGAGAACTTTTCTGTCCTTCTGAAAGTTTAATCCCCATAAGAGGATTTCCATCCTGTTCTTGGCAGAGTCAGAAATCAGGATTTTCACATTGCCTTTAGCAGAAAAAGGAACCATATATTTGCATCTGCACGCTGGTGCATAGCAGGAGCTCCTTGCACAAAGCTCCTGGGAGTCAGCAGGGACCCAAGCCAAGCTTCGCTCCAGTTTAGTGCCCTTTCTTTTCACTGTTTCCCATTCCTTGCTTTTGTCTCTGTTTCTCCTAGAGACTCCCCATGGCCTGTTAATGGCACATCCCTGGGAATTAAACCTTTTGAGTGCTGAATTACAATAAGCTCCACTCACCCAGAGCTAAGAACATCACTAAGGGCTGCAGCCAGGCTGCCAGCAGGGCACTAGAGGAGCAGCCCAGCAGCATCCTGACCCATGGCGATGAGCTTACAGATGTCCAAGTAACATGGTTTTACCTTAGTGGATTCAAAAAGAGCACCCAGTTCTACCAAGCCTGGCTTAAAGTTTTATCATATGTGTGAAGAATATAACCAAAAGCACAGATGCTTGTTTAACTGAGCCCACAGGCACCACAGCAAATAAAGTCATTCATTCACTCATCTTTGCTGTCACTGAAGGAAGCTTCCTAACCATCCACAGCAAATAGAAATCTTTTACAGCAGTGAGGATGCCAGCTCCGGACTAACTCTTTTTCCCAAGGATACACATTGCTATTCAGTGCAATTCCCAGTCTGGAACCTGACCCAACTCTATCAGACACACACAAATCAATGGGATAAATCCACTGGATCAATTAGTGCCTCGAGCTGCCGCAGCAGAGCGCAACACACTGATGAGGCTGTGTTGAGTCTGCGTTAACCAGGGGTGTTCATTAAGCTATCGGCCTCACTGATGTAAAGTGCCATGTAATGAGAAATTAAACTCGTCAGTGCCCCTGCTGTGAGGTCATCAGGCAGCAAATAATCGTGGGGGGAGAAAACCAGCAGCTTGCAGTTGGATGTACTTTGTTTTCACGTGCTTTAAAGGGACTCTGTTCTTTAAAGGGGCTCTCTGACTTCTTCATAGGAGGAGCTCATCCCAAACTAGCCAAGAGCCCCATTTCCAGCAGAGGTGAAGGTGCTGGGCAATAGGAAAGGAAACACGCCCCCACTGATACAGCTGGAGGGCAGCGATGGACGCTTCCTAAAGGGTGAGTGGGAGCAAGCTGGCCCTGAGCTGCTCATCTGCCACTGACGCTGGCAACTCGCTTTCCCATTCAGCAGCAAAAGGTATCAATAACTTGTATGGGGGACACAATAGGTATAAAGACAGCAAAAAGATATAGAAGTGGGAGGCTCATGCCTCATACAGCAGTACATGATGCTCTGTGAGCCCTGACTGTCCTCCTCAGCTTTCAAACTCTTCTGTGGCACCGGATCTGTCTTTAAAGCTGCTTGCAAAGCATCTGCTGCCCTGGCAGTGCTGTACGTAGTGAGGAAAGGCAAACACAAAACAGGCTTGAGCCACTCCGGGGCTTGAAGCCACCCAGTAAAAATAAGCTGAAGTACCACTCAGCTCTCCGTTGAACACAAGCAGTTCTTGGAAATGAATGAAGGGAAATAAAGTGCATGTTCATTTGTGTGATGCATAACAGGGAGGCTTTGTGAGAGGAAAGCACTCAAATCCAGCGCTTCCTAAGAGCAGCTATGAAACTACCTCCTTGCTGTGGGGCTCTGTACATCCGCAGGGTGCTGCTGGTTGCAATAGCAAGGCCACATCCCATCCCGGGACACTGGGAAGAGCCATTGGTGGGCTGCAGGGACTGTACCTGAAGGATCAGCTTTAAAGCAGCACAGTGGCTGCAGATCACCCAGACCCCAAGCACTGTGTCAGTGCTGGGCTTTAGCAAAATGCACCCCAAAAAGGGGTTCTGTCACACAGGCTCAGCACAAATCTCTCCCAGGGAGAAACAGCTCCTGGCAATGCTGCCAGAGTCTGGTGGCTTCTGAGATGGGACAACGCTCCAGCCATACCAAGCAGAGCAGAGCCAGCCCCTCCTTGCTCCCAAACTGCCCTCAACTGCTGTAATTGCCTGCAAGTTGCTTACCTTTAGGAGAGAGCAGCACAGCTCACGAGTCCTCCAGTCAGTGACCTGCAGACCTGCCAGCCCTTATAATAAAGGCTTTTTATAAAGGCTATATCTATTCAAACTTCCTTTATCACCCCATCACAGCACTGCTAAATGTCTCCTACCTCCTGACCCAATCTGACCTTCTTCAAACTACTGAGTCCAAAGAACAAGTGCAACAAGCACAGAATAAACCTTCTCCACTGAAAAAGCCTTTACCCTTTTGTGCTCTGCTTATGAAGTGGCTGTGGTCCTTCAAGAAACAGCAAGGAGCTCTCTGCACACTGGAACCACAGGATATCTTGCTTAGCACATATGTAGCTTGTTAATGGGGTAATGTAAGCATGATTGGCTGCAGATGTGGCAGCAGGCTCAAGCACTGGGTCTGCATCAGAATTCCTTTAAGGTTGCTAATATAGCAAACTGATTAATTAGCTTGCAGAGCATCTGACTTCCAGCTTTTGTGGCAGTATCTGGTGGAATATGCAGTCACTTGACAGTGAGGAGAGAAAGCAGCATGTGAGATGCCATGCATACCGCAGTGAGCAGCCTGGGTTCTTTGACCAGCAAAATAAACATTTCAGGTCTGATTGAAAAACATCTTGTTTGGAGATCACCGCAGGGTAATTCCACGCAGGAAAAGCAGAAAACACAGCTGCCACCTCCTCGCTCCACTGCTCACAACAACAGTTTAGGGGCTGGAAGGGGCAAAATGGGCAGTTTAGGGAATAATTTGGCAAGTCTGAGGTTGAATGTGCAGCCCCAGGAACTGGAGCCAGGTTCTCAGTCATGCTCAGCCTCCTTCTCTTCCTCACATGTGGAAAAAGGGATCAACCCTCCAAACCCTCGTGTTTGCATCAGTGCAGTGGGAGAGCATCCTGGCCTTCAGCAGTGCTGCTAGGAAGGGTCTTTGCTTGCATCCTGCCTCCTGCAAAATGGCATTATCGGAGGGTTTCTGCCTGCAGGGCAAGGCAGCATCTTGTTTCAATAAAGCTATTTGCTCAGAGGAAGCTTATTAATCCTCACTGAGTGTTGGAGCAGTGCAGCAATGGCATGACAAAGAAGTTCAAACGCTGGGGAAATGCAGTCAACCTGTAAACAGGAAGTTAAAAGAAAGAATTCCTAAATCCCAAGGCATGTCCTGCCCTTAATCACCCGCCACAGGCTCAGCTGCCACCGCGCTGCTGCACTTTCCTCACCGGAGCCAACCAAGGCTGTAGTGGCTTGTCCTTAGCAGAGCCCCTAGTAGCAGATAAACTCTGGTAGCTCCATCAGCATCAGCATCACCTCTGGCACAACATCTTTAACCCCCACCCCAGTGCCATATAAAACTTGCTTTTGTGCTATTACACTTCAGCTGCTCAGCTTGTGGTGGTTTCGTACCAGGCTGTGCAAACGCATGGAGGAAATCACGGCACTTAACTCTTGAATAAGCCACTGCTTCCTCCCAGTGCCACCACGGTGGTGATGGATCCCATCCTGCACATAGGGGGCTTTGCCCCCAGAAAGCTTTTTTCTGGCCTTGGGCATTGTGGGGCATGGCAGCGTCTGCTCATGCCCTCTGCTGGTTGGATTCCTGGGATTTTGAGGGCTTTTGTACAGTGATCTGTTTTAGGAATACATGCATTTAATTCAGCCCTGCAAAAAGCTGGGGTTGTGGAAGAGTTAGGTGTCCTCCTGAAGGAAAGCTGCAAGGCAGGCTTATAACATTTATAGCAGGTTTGGACATACAGCATTCCATCGATGAGCTTAAGCATCAAACTGAGAGAGTGGGAGAGGACCGGGGAGGAATCCAGCTAGGGACAGCCATGGACCAGCACAGCAGGACAGCATGTACGATGTGATGGTGATCATACGTGAGCAATGCCCAAGCACCAAACTCAGAGCAGGAGCATTGGATTGAATTAACAGGGTTTGTGATGCATTTATCTGAACCTATTGTGCATGGGAGCTTGATCCCATGGGACACTGCAGCTCCAGGACCTTGAGGGTGGAAAGCTGTGCTAGCTCTGTGTATTGTGGTGAGCAACAGGAAAAGCCTGGATTTGGAGCAGAGAAAGAAACATCTGTGCAGACGTCTTATTGCAGCAAATCCCCAAACAGCTTGGACATCTCCCACCAACCCTATCAGGAAGGACAGCCAGTGTTAGCTCCTTGGGCAGGCTCAGACCTCTGTGTTTGCATTCATATAAGCCCCTCCATGGAAATCATGACCTGAAATGAGCAGGCATTTGTGTAGCTATTGAAATAGATTGGAGAACAGTGACTTGTCCAAGGTCTTCAGAGGTGGTTGCCAAACCATGACTTGATCTCACAGCCCCCACATGGCACCTTCCACCAGAGAGAGCATCGTGTCTCTTGTGAGCACTTTGCTTTGACTAAACCAAGTGGGTGTTGCTGGAACAAGCCCCAGCGACACGTTTCTGGGCAGGCTTGGGGTGGCAGTGGCAGGGACGGAGCCAAGGGGCTGACTCATGGTGCTGAGCCCCTGCCAGCACTGCCTGCTCCCGCTGCCTGCAGCTCTGAGAGAGTTCTCGGTGTTTCTCCCTCTTCCCTTTCGGCACAGGAATCGTTACTCATTCCGCACACAATGCCAGGTACGTTTTATTGTGGAACGGGCGATGACATGGAGCGGCTGGGCATGGGAATGCAACTGATTGAAACACTGCATTTCCTACATGGCTTCAAATTATAACAATCCCAGATATTAAGATTTTGGCACCGGGAACACTTTGTGGATAATTATGTGCTATGATCTAATTTTTGGGATCTGCACTTATTGCCAAATCTCTACGGCTTTCCTGTCTCCCTCGAGAGCAGTCCAAGCTGCAGGTCCCTTTTAACTCTCACGTCCCCAAGCCTGTCCTGACTTTTTTCCTCTTTCTTTTCCCTTCTTTCTCTTGAGACTTTTGGGAAAACCTCTATCCAAACCTGGAAGAAGTCAGGTTCTTCTTCTAATGTCCTTATCACCGTAGTCCATGGGAAAGGAAGATAAATTAAATTAGGATAAAGTTGGCATCTTTTGGATTTTGTGCACCATTCGATTCCAAAAGTTGATGTTCCTGCAGATGTAATAACTGATGCCAGCATCAGGGTCTTATGGATGTACACACAGAAAACCCCACCTAAAACTATATTATTAGCGATTGAAGAGCCGTTTTCCTATGTCTTTGTCAGAAAAGAACAAATATGCAAGTCAGGAGAATTGCAACATCCCAGAAATAATGTCCTCTGTGAATGAAGCCCTTGTAAAGGCTCCCCAGACATGTGGAGAAGTGGGGTCTTCAGAGGGACAATGAGGCTTCACTGTTGTGTGTGCTGCTTTGGACTCCTGATGCCACCACACTCCCTCTTAGTTTCAGATCCCTCAAGCTGAGCCATTTTCAGCTTCACTCCGGTCCCTAACAGTGGCTGCTGCCTTCACACCCGTTTTGCTCTGTGTAAAAGACTCAGCAAACACAAAGCACAGGGGAAATACTTCTTTATATCCCCGCAACGTACAGCAAACTCTTTCAGGCTGCGCTCACATTCATGCTTTTGCAGCTAAAATTGCCCTGGATATTCTCTGTACTGTGATTCACTCCTTTGCACCAAACTGAATGCTTCTGAAAGGCTGTTTCCCTTTCTATGACTAATTTGAGGCTTTGTTTATACCCACAGTAGATCCTCAGCAGCCAAGTGACAAGCAGTGGAGGACACAGAGTTTTAAGCTGTGAGTGATGTCTTTAGGAGCAATCAGTGACAACGGGGCAGCACTGCACAGAGACCCTGAGAAGCTGCATACCTGAGCCCCAAGGAAATCAAACAGGGTACAGCTTGTGTTTGTGGGTTTCTTCCTGGTATTCAGTAAGGGCATTGCTGTAACATCCTCTGTTTCAGTTTTCAGTTTATAAGCTGCAGAGTGACCATGTTTTGGGAATCACTGAAGCTGATTATGTTGGTTGTTAGGAAGCTGATTGTTATGTCTACAAGAATCAGAAGTGATTTGTAAACCATCCATAAGCAAAGAAGAGTCTTAAAGGCACGGATGTCTCTAGGTACTCTGTGGGCCATTCACTAGAAGATTCAAACATACAGAACTAACAGGTCTGCTTTATTTCATGGAATCATTGAATCATAGAATGGTTTGGGTTGGAAAGGACCTTAAAGCTCATCCAGTTGCAACCCTTTGCCAGGGGCAGGGACACCTTCCACTAGATCAGGCAAAAAGGCAGGGTAAAGACCACAGTTCTAATGTGGGGTTTGACTAGGGGCATTTCAACGTAGGGAGACTTTGCTTCATCCTGCCTAAAAATGCACCGTTTCTAGCAGCAACAGCCCCTTTACAAGTCCCCCCATCCCTGCATGGTTGAGCAGAACATTTCCCAGCTCCATCAGCAGTCTCAGACCTTGCCCTGGGGCACCGGGGGACCCACGGGCAACATACAACAGCACTGAGAGCGCCCCCGCCTGCACTGCCCAAGCTTGCTTCAGTCATTCATCCTCATTTCCTGAGAACAAACCACCCCCCTCAGGCTGCTTCTAGAGAAGAAAAAAAGAAATCAATCAAATACTAAACCCATGTTAAAATAAACAGCACGCAGCGAAAATCTGTTTTCCCTTGTTTTCCTTAGTAGGAAGTCAGCAGCCTCGACGGGACTTTGATGTGGGTATACACATTTGATGTCAGCACTGCTGACAGACAGGCCTCAAAAGGCTCCAGAGGAGGGTTTGAGTTCACACAAACACTCCCACGTTCATGTATGTCTGTGCAAGGGCATCCCAATTGCCTGAGCCTGCAAAATCCAGACCCTGCACTCCACGGGGATGGGGTCCCACAGGCACCTGCCTGAGATCACAACACAAAACCTGATGTGCGTGGCTTATTCCTTTTCCCTTTGGTTCCTGTTCTGGCTGGAGATTAAAACACAAAGTGTTGACAACAGAACAGAAGCCCCCCTTCCCCTCCAAGGCATGGGAGATGCCCTGATTTTGCAGAGGTTTGATCTGAACCTCTGTGAAGACATAGGTGAATTTAAAAGCCCAGGAGCTTACATGGGCTTTTTAAGACGTGATCTCCTGAGCAAAGAGCCAAGAAACATCCCACAGTCATCTACAGAGATGTTCAAAGAGGAAGAAAAAAGCCCTGGCTTTCTTCTTTACCGAATGCTTAAGGCTGCACAGACCCTGGGGTTTGCTTATCATGATGCCACCATAATAAGCATAATATTATGCTTAATATATAATAATTAATATATTATTGCATAATAAGGTGCTACCCTCTCCTCAGCCCTGCTGAAAAGCCTTTTCTAAGTATCTTCCATCTAAAGTTACTCAGAAAAGAAGGAATTCTCCTGGAGCTTCAGGAGTCACTCTGCAGACAGAGCCCAGTGACTGCCCCTGGTCACATCCACCACACTAACTGCAAGTGGCCAACTCTCAAAACTCTGTGAAAACATATAAAAAGGGTAAATGCATCTTAACATCAGCCCAGCAGGACCCTTCACATTCCGGTGACACCATCCTTATTAAAAGTGAAGCTTTTGTGCCTGGGCTGGAATCAAGCAACCTTTCATGCCCAGGACTTTTCAAACAACAGCCACTTGTACCCAGCTGTTGCTTGACCATAGTGATGGTTTTCTGTTGACAACAGATGGTTTTCATAGAGCTCAATATTTTTGTCCTGAAATACACTGCCGACTGTGAATGAATTAAATTGTCTCAACCCTCACTTTCCCACCAATTATAGTGAATTATGAATGACTCTTGACTAAGAGAATCTCCATTATTGGTGCTAGAAGATATATTTGCCTTGTGGCCAGCTCTATATTATTTGACTGATTCATAGATCCATAACTTATGGAATTAGAAGTGATCTTTTTTTCAGAGCTTTAACTCAAAGAGGTTTCTTTTTTCTTTGAAATCATGTGGAAAATGAAGATGATGGATTTTCCCTCCATATATTTTCAGCCCTCTAATAACAACTTGAGTCTCACTTGCAGCTTTCTAACCTGCACCCTCACCCTACATTAACTCAGGAACTCTCTCCATTCTAAACACACTCCATCTGAGCTGAAATAGACTTTAGATCTTCTAAGGTACCGATCAGCCTTCACCCTAGCAGAGACAGGGTGAGACTAAGGAACCAAATTAAGGCATACAGTGATTTTTCCCCATTGAACTCCAAACCCACAGACTCAGATTTTACACGAAGAATGGACCATCAGATTGTTATCAGCAGAAACGATCGATCGTGCAATGAATGCTATGTTGCTGTTGCCAAAACATAGGTTTTGGTTAAACTTATTTGTGACACATTAAAAGCCTGCAATATTTGCTCCTATTTAAATAGGGCTGACACTGTTTTTATAGGATGGAAAACTTTAAGACCCATTTTTGTGTTATGACATCGCTGTGTCTGACCTGAAGTTGAAATGTTGGAGTCAGAACGCCTCCTCCTATGGAGGAGTAGGTTTCTCAACAGTCCTATTGAAATTTATGGGGTAGAGTTGAGTATGGAGGATGAATTTAGCAGCACAAAGATGCCAACGCTCATACATTTATCTGAACCTGAGGCAGATTCCGGTTTCTCAAGGAATAAATATGTGCTTGGAATTGTTGACAAGATGAAAAGAGAAAAGCATCCCTGTACTTCAGAAGTTATTCTGGGATAGGAAAAATCCAAGAGATTTAGAGATCTTAATAAAGTTTGCTAAAGAAAACAGGTCCTTTGGCTTCTCCTGAAGGCTCCTAATCTACTGCAGTAAATGGCTGTGTGAAAGATTGCTGCTGTTGGGCTGCAGTTCAGTCCGATTACATGGGTTTTCAGCTATTTTTTCTTGTAATACCTAATAAAAAGAAAACCTGATGGTAAAGATTCCTCTGCCTGTCCCACCTGCAAATCATGGCATGGAATTTCTCCATTCCCTACGTGCTTCCCACCCAAATATCCCATTAGAAAAGGAGAGAGGGAAGCATTTTTTGTGAAATAACAGAATTAAAGAGGACTATTTAATAGGTCAAGCTGCAGAAATGCCTCCAGAGTGGCTGGGCCAGCTGGGGTCGGCTCAGTGATCCAGGGCATGAGGCTTTAGGAATATTTTCCATGGGCTCAGTACAAGAGAAAATTGGCTCTGTGTGTTCCTCCAGTACCTGTGCTGCCTGCAGTGAGCTTTTGAGATCCTGGTATGAAACAGCATTTGATGCTGGAGCATTCAATTGTGTTATGAAAAGTCAGTGGCACTTTGCCTCTATTCTATTTATTACATTCCCTGGATCATATTTTCCTCACAGTTGGAAGGCCAGGTTGGACAGGGCTTGGAGCAACCTGGCCTAGTGGAAGGTGTCTCTGCCCATGGCAGAAGGTTGGGAGTAGATGAGCTTTAAGGTCCCTTCCAGCACAAACCAGTCTATGATTCTAAAACCTATCCAACTTCAAACAGCTCCACCAGGATGGGTGGCAATAGCCTCCAGAGGTACCCACACAGACCACAGAGCGATGGCAGGGGAATGAGACCCACCACACTGCCTAATGCAGATACTGGGCACTGATATTTGCTCCTACTGAGTCCCCCCCACCCATCTCACCAATAGCTGGTTAAGGCAGCACTGACACCCTGCACCATCACTGCTTACACGCAGAGATGGGAAAGGGGGCAAGAGATGCTGGTGCGATGAGACATCAGTGGCAGTCATCTCTAATGCTACACATTACTAACAGGGTCCGGCAGCCCGTGATGACTTCTGGACAGATGCCACCAAGCCACTTTAACTTCCCAGCTCACATTCTCCTGCCATCTGCAGACAATTATTGCAAAGCTCAAAGTCCGCTGGCTCCTGAACAACATCGTCCAGTTACCCCAGCAGGCTAATTTGAGGCGGTGTGTGCTGGGGATGCGGGGAGCACTGTTATTATTCACCTCATGAACCAAAGGTGCTCGACTCTGGCTTGTTTTAATGGTGCAGTAACCACAGACTAATATTATTAACTGGTCCTCAGCAGCATGCCAAAAATCCAGTCCTGTTGCGAAAGGAAAAAAGGAATAAAGCACTTGAGAATCCAATATCTTTGGTGCTAATTTTAGGCATGCATGCTGGCACGGGGAGCTTGTTTCATCCATTCAACTCTGGTGCCGTGCCACAGAGTCGGATTTACAGACTATTGGTGTCTCAAATAGCACCTCATGTGCAAGAAGCAAGGGGGAAAACACTGGGTCCCTCAACTTGGTGGGGTTTGAGCTGAGCTATGCAAACAAAGTTACTTTAGCTGTGGAGTTATTTACAGGTTGGCTCGTAGGAGTCTTAGTGACAGATTTAAATGAATTAATTTCTCTGACTCTCATTCGCTGTCTTCCCCCTCCAGCTATTACATGTAATTACAGGAAATCTTGGTCTATCACATCTTCAAAAGACACAATGAAAAGCAATAGCAGAGAGATTCATTTCTTCCTTCTTTCGTGTTTTTCTTGGGTGGGATGAAAGGGTGTGGTGGAGTTTTTCCTCGCAGCACCTCGCTGCTCTGCTCAGATCACCCAGTGTAGACGCCCCGAGAGCTCTCTCCCTCGCTGCAAACAAGACCTGGCAACCCTGCAACCATTACTTACTGCTTTCTTGGCCTTTGAAACAGCTTTTAATGATTTTGTGAGGCATCCACAGTGAGCATTCCCTTCATTTTAAGCATTAAAGAAGGAGCGCAAGTGGATGTCTCTCAAACCTGTGTGCTTGCTTGGACCTCGTGACAGTTGCGCTCACATCTAAGTGGTAAAGCTCAAAAGCTCAAACTTCATTCTGAACCCATCATTAATTCAGAAGGAGAGATACAGCCATACCTGAAACAAGTCCTTAAACAACATGCTTGAGCCCTGAGTTCTGGTGCACAAAGAAAGAGGAAAAGAAAACAAAGGGGATTTTGCCGTGATCAGTTTAGAGTATCACCAGGCACATCTTCATCCTAACCAGAGCTTCCTCTTTGAAGCCACCCATCAGCATCACTCCCAGTGGATCTGCTCCGTTGCACTACATATTTTGCAGTGTGACTTTAACAGCATTTCCAGCATGTCAGAGAATAGCTAAACACCACTTAAGACAAGAGAATACTCCTCTGAAAGTACAGCTGATACAGAGCTACTCTTTTGTCTCCAAAAGCATATATATTAACTGATTACTAGGAAAGAAAGGGAATTAAGTAACAAAGGTGGTGGGCATAAAAAAAAAGGGAGAAAGGAAGAAAACCACTCCTAGTTTGGTGGCCTTCAAAGAAAGAAATGTGCTTTTTAAATGGAAAAGAAGAAAAGTTTCCACTGGAACCTGGGCAGAAAGTCAGAATCAAATAGATAATATTTGCGGCACGGACCCTAACAAGGGCTTACATTACTGATCCTTCTTTTAATTCTATATACTGTCAGGAAAACCTCTTAAATACATAAATAGTGCTGGGAGTTAAACTGGTATGAAAAATGTTTGGGTTTTTTCCTTTTTGACAGAGGCAAGTCAAATGAGAATGGCTTGATCTTTGACAGAAACACAGTCAAGCTTATCTGCAAAGCAGGTATTGCCACTTGCATTAAGTGTGAACGACTTTCAAAGTACATTGCATTTCAAGGAACTGGCGTGAATGTGCATAAAGAGAACTTGATTTAACCCAAACCTGTGTCCCATTCCTCATCCCTGTTAGTGACATGGGGATGGGTGCAGGGGGATCATGTCTAGACATGGTTCATATGGACTCCACTCCTCCACCCATCACCACTACCGCACTGACACCTTTCTTGCAGCTTCATGTGTTTTTACCACCATAAAAATTGCATTGAAGCCCAGTGATATCACTGTTCCAAAATCCCCTTAGTCCTCAAAGCAGATACAACCATGGGATTTTAAACACCTCTATTCATTCCTCATAGAGAACAATAAATCATTCAATCGATGAAACCTTATCTTTCAGACACGGACACAGACATGTCTGTGACATGAAACGCCAGCAGTGATCTGAGGGTTAAGCACAGGAAGTCAGACTGAAAATCACAGATTTAAACACCTTTCTGATGTGGAGATGAAGGCTGAGGTACTGGCAAGTGATCTAAGCTGTACCTCGCTCCTCGACATGACTGCAGATGACACATTGCAGGTATCCCAGAACAAGTCTTTGAGCCCAGATGAGCCATTTGGCTGATCCCCAGCAGAGGCTGTTTTTCAAGACTCTGTTTTCCCAAGTGGGTGCCTCATCATGAACCTCAGCAGCTCTAACATGAGCTCTGGATGAGCTCTAATGTCCCTTCCAACCCAAACCAGTCCGGGATTCTATGATTTAAAAATCCCACCCATCCACATCCACATGGATGACTGACACTTATCACTGGCAATGCCCCTCCTTCCCTGCTTGAGGGACATTAACCTCAAGGAGATAAAGACTGCAATGGAGGCACTTTCCCTATGCCTCGTGTTTTGCCTCCTCCCAGTACTGCTGGTTGCAAAATACAAAGAGTTATCTCTTAATTAGGCTGTTATGGTAATAAACCTAAGTTTATTTAGTCTCATATTCTGTGAATTTATAAACTGTAACAATAACGCAAACAGGGGCGTTAACAACAACTTAACCCATCCCAGTGTCGGAGTGAGCTGGGGCAGTGCTCTGGAGCAGGACGTTTGGCTTTTTCCATGGGAAACTGCTGGGGGAATTTAGGGTGATGAACTGTAATCACACGCACAGGACTCTGCTGATATGGATGGAAAAGTCCTTTCCATCCCTTGAGTTTGATTTTCAGCCTTATTTTGTTAGAAAATCAGGCTAAAATGGCCATGGATAAATACAGTGTGTGTAACTTGTGCTGTGCTTTTTAGGTATCCGAGCTTCCCAGGATCCAGCACTGTGATGCTGAAGCTTGAGTTTTACCATTGGAAATGTATAAATGCTGGTCCAAATCTAAATGGAAATCTTACATTAGGTAGAGAATATAGCAGTGGTTTAGGTGTTTTGGAAGCACGGACATGCGGCAGTGAAACGCTGCCCCTCCGCAGATGCTAACCTTGCTGGGGCTTGTTTGCTCTGCAACACCTTCTTAGCCCTCTATGGTTACAATATCTCCTTCATTTCTTAACCTAAAAAAAAAAGAGTAAAGTGAGAAAACAGAAGGAAAACAAAGAAAAAGCAGTGATTTTTAAATCAACTGTCAGTTCTGGCAAGGCCCAGCATCCCAGCAAGGTATTTGTTTATTATCAGGTATTTCCTCAGGATCAAATCCAGAGGAGAGGGGTCTGGTACTGGTTAAAGTCTGTTTAAGATCCTTCTTGAAAAGAGATTTATGCAAGGAAATTACCTAAGCTGGGGACAGAGGCTTACTCAGCGGCAGCGCAGCTCTGTGCGCGCGCATTGTCCGTCACCACACGGGGCTTTTTTTAGCCCCGCCGAGGGTGCACAGTGAGAACAGAGGCAGGTTCTCGCTCACATAACGGGATCAAAGCTCCCAATTGTTTCGAAGGAAATGACCCAGCAGGAGGAGCGTGTCGGACTCCGGCTTTTGCTCCCAGACCTCTACAAGCACCAGGCGGCTGCTCCCTGTGAGCACAGGGCCAGGAGGCACAGGGGTACCTGGATTGGGGTGAGGGTCTATAGGTATCCAGACCCCTTAAATCCCACCTCTTCCCAGCCCACCTGGTTGTGAGCTGGCAAAGATTCCCTCCTCAATGGGAATGGATTCCCAGTGATGTTCCCACCTCATCCCAGTGAGGGGTGGCCACTTTTCCAGGTGGGAGAAGGGAACACGCAGCTTCCTGAGCTCATGCTGATGATACATGGCATTGTGGCAGCACATGGGACAGTAGGAGGGCATCCCTGGCTGCCATCACATCTCAGCAGGTCGTGACTGATGTGCTGGTGGATGCCCCAAGGAAGCAGCAAACAGCAGCAGCGGGTACGTGCACTGACCCATCAAGGCAGTAGATTTAAAACACAAAGGATGGAAAAGACCTATGAGTTCATCCCTGCCACTTCCCTGCCAACAGTCAGTCGGATGCATTTAATTGTCTCATGATGGGACTTCCACTGTTTCTCTGGGAAAACACAATTCCCATATATAGCTTACCTCAGGGACACTTCAACCTACAGTCAGGGCAAGCAGCTACTAAAGCACATGACCAGGGTTGAAATGAGGTTTTAGAGGCAAAACAGCAACTGAGCAGGTTGCCGTGTTATTTTTCCAAGGTCACCACTGGAATATCTGGCAGGGTTATCTTACGGCTGGGAAATTTTACTGTACTTGCAGAAAACAACCAATATTTTTTATTCCTGTGCCCGGCTCTTTGCTGTTTGTGTTGGTTTAACTTCACTGACCCTAAAACACTTAAACTAGAGTAGCGCGGCGTTGAACCGGGTCCCGATATGGATGTGAATTATGTGTGTAATACAGTAAATTATTGTGAAACAAACATTCAGCAAAGCATCCTGTATGGAAACTCTTTCTTCTTTCATCTCCATTGATCATTGACGTCTCTGCTGACAGAACGTGGTTATGCCGGCAGCCTCTGATCACTTCGAAATGTCTCAGAACTCTGTCTCCATGCAGTTAAGGTTTTCCGCTGCTAAGAAATATCTTACTGCTAAAGGTTTGTTTACAAGGGGTAGCTGTTTCCACTTGATGGAGCATTTAAAAAGTTGTTCTTTCCAACCACTAAGTAGATCTAAACATTAAGTGCTTCTTAAGTTGGGTTTCCAGCTCCTAGACTGCTATTAACATTAACTTTCATTGGTTTAAAACAAACTAAAACACAAAAATTGCTGCTTTCCCTTGGCTTCTCATCACGTAGAGAAAAAGAAAACGAGTATTTTTAAGACACTATTTTTAAAAGCCTCATTGTGCAATCCCTACACCAGCTCCTCAGCTGAGAGCAGGGCCATGGGACAAAGCACTTCCCAGTTTACACTGGTGGTGCAGGAGGAAGGTTTGGGATCCTGTTCCTGTTGTCCCCCCACACCAACCACACTGATGCTCCCTTGGCAAAAGGTACCAAATAAATGCTGGCTCTCCTGCCACTGATTTCAGCCAATGGAAGTGTGGCTCTGGTACCTTCCCCAGAGGGGAATTGCCTCCAGGGTAGCTGGTGTGGGATGCTTTTGGGTCTGTAAAGATGTGAGGCTTGAGCTCTGCTTTGGGGGAACTCAGCCCTTCACTTGCAGTCATCCCTGGTGTTTGTAGCAATTGTCCTTGCAATAATAAACCCTTTCCCAAGCCAAGCATCACGGTCATATGGGGGCTAAATCCAAGGAGCGGTTGGTGCCCATTTGCTGCCACATCCAGAGCATCTCAGTGTCTCAACATCACCCACAGTAGGCTGGATTTAAGAAGCTCTACGATGGTGATTACTGTGGTCACCTCATTTCCATGCATGGGCAATCAGGCCCCTGGAAACAGCTGGCTTCTCTGCAGGCTTTTACAATTGCTGACTGAAAACAGACAACCGAAATCAGTGATTTCTGCTTGAAAATACAGGCATCATTATACATCTCCAATTAGATCCCTGGGAATGAATGATCAATAGTAAAGTAATTGCTGTTTTGGAATGGAAAACATGTTGTCTAGAAAACACTACTGTAATATAAAAGCGTAGCTTCAATCAGCTGTAAGTAATGGCACCAACTGCTCCAGCAGCTGAACACACCCATCCCGCTACAAAAAGGGCTGTTATTCATAGGCAGGCTCTATTTACTACAATATTATCCCAATCTTCCCAAATTAAGGAAGTTCTGGTGTTGGTGGGAATTAATGACATTAGCGCCCTGAACCTCTGATGAACTCTGCCTAGGCTGGAACTCATTGTGGCTTCAATATCTGAATGATTAAATCCGAGCAGGGCCAGACTGGCTTCTAAGTGTTGGGAGATGCCTTTCCTCATCCAGGAAGGGGGAGGCACTTTGGGATGGCCTCACCTGGGGCTCAGGTTACAGTAAATCTGCTGTGAGCTCAGACTTAACACAGATCCCATCTGTTCTGCTGGGTGGTCCAGCGATGCTCGGATGCCACATTAGCAATTCCTGAATCAAACTGTTAAAAAATCAGGAGTTTTTCCCTGTCTCACGTATCCGCATTTCCCGCATGGGAAAGTTCAGGAGCTGGAAGCTTTCAATGGATTGATCTGAAGGTATAAGACTTCTTTAAACAAGCCTGAGGCAGCATACACAGTCAAATTCAAATGCCACTTCAATATACTTTGCTTTAAACCTGTTATTCTTATTAAGAATGGCACATCTCAGAGTATTCCGCTCAGAAATGAAATCTCATTGCTACTTCAAGCGGAGGAAGGAGGGATGGTCAAGAGCTGCTGAGCCCACAGGCCAGTTGAAATGTCAAAATGAAGTGATTCTTCACAGAAATTCCAGAAGTAAAACCATATTTTGCTTCTCAGTTGTTATTTTGTAAGCTACTTCTGATCAAAAAAGAGCACGGACCTTTTCCTGATGAAAAGGAAAGCTACTTTACCTCCAAAACATGTCAAGTGGAAACTGCAGATATACTCTCGCATCAGCCAAAAATGTAACAGCACTGCGATTAAACAATAAGTATCTGTCATTCTTCTCCACAGTCACTTTTCTGTTTCCCTTATTACGCTGCTCATTTAAATGTGACCACAACATCCAAGTTTCCAATCATCAGAGTTTATTCTGGTCCTTCTCATTTCCCTCTCTCACCATCTAGTGATCTCCATTCACTCTGTAACTCTTTGGCTGCTCAGGACTGGTGTAGGAAACATAATACATCAGAGCACCCTTGTGAGGAAGGGACGGTGAGAATTCAACAGCATTAAAAGCCTCTTCCTTTAATATCAATCCTGGTATACGTCAGGCCAAAAGAAAGAGCACAATGCTGCAGTCTTGTTTCCCTGTCCAAGCAGGACAAGGACACCAGCGTGGTCTCGCAGCTTGTTTGAGAGCAGGACAATGCTCGGAAGCGAGCGAAAGTTTATCACCAGCCCCTGAAACAGGGATGGTTGCAAGGAGACAACGCACGTTCCCGCACCCAGCCAAATACATGGAGCCTTATGAATGGCACATGTTAGAAATGGGAACAGGATATGTTTTTCCCATGGTTTGGGAACAATGTGAATACTTTCTCACACACTGTTGGTGAAGTATTTTGGTGCACCTGTGCATTTGGAGAGCTCTATTATACTCCAAGGTCTCCTAGTCAGCTGTTAAGGGCTCTTTTCCTCTCTAAGAACATGGATTGATTACGTGGAAATATGATTTGGTTTTGTATTTGTGCTGGATCACGGATCAGAAGGAAGTTATGGGACATACTGGCTCCTGAGCAGAGCTTTCTGCTCCGCGGCTCGGGAGTGAAAGACAAGCAAGAGCAACCTGGAGGTGTTTACACAGCTCCCTGTTTTATTTTGGACTATACTGAATAGGGAAAAATTGTTTACATGCTAGAGAGGATGTTTTACCATGGTTACTTCCTACTGAAACGTCCTCAGGCTTCAAGTGTTGGCAGAGATAAACTGCTCCTTCTATCTTGGATTGGTGTCTCCCAGAAGAGAGGACAGATAATGCTCCTCTGTGGGGCCATTAATCCTGTAATCAGCTCCTCCAGGTCTAAACAAATCACTCGTTGCTTCAGGGCATCTGCATTTTATTACTCCGGATGATGCACAGCTGGATCATTATGCAGTAACAGCAGCTCTCAGACCCAAGGCGAGGGGTTAGGGGATGAGTGCTGCTTCCCCAGCACCTCTATCCTACACCTATCCAGGCTATGGGCTCCCAATGGGAATCATGTAATCCTTTTTGAATATCAACCCCAAAGTATTCAGAGCCAAACCCTTTATTTGGTTAAGGTGACTTTGCAGGACCGGTTTGGTCAGGGGATGGGGGCAGTGCAGAGAAGTGCTGCTGCTCCGAGAAGTGGTTCCTACGTCACCTCCTGTTTTGAAGTTAGCACAGAGGATTCAGCTGTTTTTTCCTTGTGTCCAGATGATTCCTCAGCTGCCTCAGTCCCAGACAGTGCCTCACTCAGCACGGGTTCACAAGGACATGGGGGGTTGGTTTTAAACTGAAAGAAGGTAGATTGAGATGAGGCATTAGGAGGAAATCCTTCCCTGTGAGGGTGCTGTGGCTGCCCCATCCCTGGCAGTGTTCAAGGCCAGGTTGGAAGGGACTTGGAGCAAGCTGCTCTAGTGGAAGGTGTCCCTGCCCATGGAATTGGATGAGCTTTAATGTCCCTTCCCACCCAAACCACTCTATGATTATACAAATTCAGAGTCCCTCACATTTAAGCATCACTACTTGGACCAAATGTTCAGATGTGCTGAGCTCCCGCGGCTCTGGCTGCATTGGTGCAGTTGTGTCACGTAGGTATGAGAGCAGAGCCATGGAAAAGGTGTTTTTCTAAGCTGTAAACCAGGATGGCTGCAGTAAATTGAAAGTTTACCAGTTTCCAATCCCCAGGAAAAGTTAAACAGGACACAAAAAGCCAGAGAATTGCAACATTTTCCCCATAAATGTTCCTCAAAAATGTTTTCAGTGATCATTTGGCACAGGATTAGAATTTCCATCAAAACCTGTTGAGGGACAAGAATGGTTTCCCTCCTTTCCCTCCACAACCGGGAAGAAGAATTTGTCCCTGCAAAAACTATAAGGAATTTTCCAGATTAGAGACCAAGCTAAAAGCGATACCTGGACACAGATGTGCCGGCGCAGCCCCTGCCCTGCTCCAGCCTCGAAAGGGAATGGGGAGAAGTAAAATGAACAAAACACATGAGGCAGCATCACGCACAGCGGCCGGAGCTACCTGTATTTTATAACATCCACTCTGTTTTCAATTTCATCAGCTTGGCAAACGCTCTCCTGGTGGAAATAATTGAGGCCTGAAAGTCAAAAGCAATGGAGGAAATATCTCAGCTATGAAATGTCAAGTTGCTTTCCAAAAGGGTTCCAATCTCCAACCACATCAAGAAGGGTGTCTGAAAAGACAATCAGGACTTTAGTCAATTAAAGGTCTTTTTTACTTCTTTTCCTTGGGAATGCAGCTCCGGAGCAGTGCCTGGCATGGCGGGGTGGTTATCCTCCCCAGCCCCACAGACCTTGTTTTGCAGCTGCAGGTTCAGTGTTTTTGTCCCTGCTGAAGCATTTGTAATGTATATAAAGCTCCATTCAGGTTATTCTAAGTGAGCGACTGAGAATCTTGTTGTTTCCACTTTATTTTTGCATTGGGAAGGTGAAACCTTCAACACTTACAAACCGAAGCCAAGGAAGCAAAACCTGAGCTGAAAGTAAATACTCATTCTCCAATTAACTCCTACTAAAACCACATTTTGACCTGAGTTTGTAGAGCCTCCTGCACAGGGGGATTAATTTCATATAAATATCAGTCACATCTACTGCCCAGAAAAGCTTTAAACACTGGTTAAGGGTCAAAAAGTCATTCCTGAACATGAACCATGAGGCACCATAGGAAGACGTCTTACATCTGGCTACCAAAGGTCCCAAGTGCTCACTCTTCAATGTGACGACTGTTTCTCATCCCTGAAGAGGCAGGAATTCAGTCTGAGAGTCTTTCTGGGTGCTTTGAAGCCCTTTTAACTTCATAGAAGAGGGGAAAGAAGGATGAATGTATTCTTAAATGTACCAAAATAAAGGAGCCAGCTTTGTTTTCCCAGGGGGATTTAACTACATTAGTTAACATCCTGTGGTATGAATAAATAAACAATCCCTAACCAACTTCAGACTTGCTGCTGTTTTGGCTGGCAGAACCTTTGCTCAGAAAGGCTCCACTAACACCATGCCACCGAGCTCCCATTTTCTCCTTCTACTCACTTCCGTGCTGCCGGGCTTCCCCTTTCCCCTCTCCCTCCTCGCTGATCCCTTCCCTTGCGTGTTTCCCAGTTTCCTCCCTTGTAGGAGACAAGGTCCTTTCCACATCCATCTTTTTCTTCCCCCTCTGTTATCATTCACAATTACCAAACTGTCTCCTGTTCCACTCTGCCAAGTAGGCGGTCTCCATAACATTCGTATTTATGGAATAGGGATACATAACATAAGCCCACTGAGTACTGCAGGATGGTTCGGGGTTCAAGTCCTTGCAATCTCTGCTGTCACTGAATCTTGGTGACTTGTTCCCTGTTCCTTTTCTCTCCATCACTCTGCACTCACTGGTAATGCCCTTTGCTGTGGCCACAGTTCAGACCTCTCATCACAAACAAGATGCTTCATGTGGATGAGGGACTGAGCTGCTCTCACCATGAGTGGCAAAAGGTTCCTCTGCACCAGGTTCCTGCGGTGTTTTAAGTTTTTACAGCTCAGAAAAGCCAGCAGAGGAGGAGATACTAAAATAACAGACTCAAGGTGATTAAAGCTTTTGCATATAAAGGAACTTCAAATAACAGTAGGTGTGCCTTCTGATTTAAAAGTGCCATACTTTCATGCTGAAATCAAACAGGCCCGGGGCAGCACAGCACATCTGCCAAAGCAGACTGATCATATGGCAACAGCTGGGATTCATATGGCATTATTTTACAAAGTATGAGATTTGCCAATCTGCCACCTCCTTCCTCCAGCAATAGAGAGGTACTAAAGGGAGGGTTTTCAGGAGTCCTGGGCATGGTGAAGGAGAAGAGATTTAACACCTCTGGATACCCTTTTCATAAAACACCCAGTCCAAACAGTGAAGCTGATTTGGTGACATGCTCACAGGGAGAAAGAAGTGCTAATCATGTCTGACTAGGAGTGACAAGAATGGTCATTTTACTTCTTGAGGAAGCACTGGTTTAATGGGGAAAAGTGAAGGCAACAGCTGAGCTGTGCTTTGTCTGGCTGAGGTGTCTTAAGGCAGTTCCATTACGCCTGCACATGTTGGGCTTTTAATTCAGGTGCTTTAAGCTGCCCCTTCAGGCACCTACTTTGCAGAGCTGTTTAGGAAACTTGAAGAGTTAGATCTCTTCATGCATATGTCCCAGTTTTCATTTCTGTGTCTAGTTCAGAACACGAAGATAGCCCTGCTTCAGCATGCTGCCTGCTTCTCCAGTGCCCTGCGATGCAGCATGGCTCAGTCCTCTGAACATCACTGTTTCCTTGGGACTGGGCTGTGCAGGGGTGAATTGCTCTGGACACCAGTAGGGAAGGAGCAGGATGGCTCCTCAGCAGTCCTGGGCTCATTCCCACCACCAACACGGCTCTGAGAGTGCCTTCAGTACACGGCTGTGGTGCAGAAGAGGATGCTGCACTTCAAATCATACGAAGGTGCCTTGACTGTGGAAATCAGGATGAAGATCACCGGGGAGACTTTGGGAACATCATCCTCCATGTCACTGGACTCCTGGGTTTGCTTACTTGTGTCTCTTTCCAGTCACCAGCCCAGGACAGCAGGATGCTTTGGGACACACAGTGCAAGTACCAAACCACATGCTGAACCCACACCCCAGCAGGTGCAGAGCGCATCCACACTTGATTTCTCAGCTCAAATACAGCTAGAAGGGAAGAAAGCCATCCCGGAGACCAAGCTCAGTTGGAAAATGCTGTTTATCCCCTTGAACTCCCTGAGAAGGACACAATAGAACAATGGGCTCATGGGGATGGAGAGGCAAAGCCCTGAGGTCACCTTCTCCGCCTCCCAGCTGGTGCAGCATTGTTCCCTGATGGGAATTTCTGCGGCAGCTCAGCTCTGTGACCATGTGTTTCCTACGACTGTTACCCGGCTTCTCCCTCCCCCAGTGCTTCCGTCCCTTTGTTACTCCCACAGAGACTGTGGATTAGTAATTAAACCTCCACACAAGCGTCTGATGTAGATAGGTATTGAGAACCTTTATCTTACAGATAGGGAAACTGATGCAAGAAGAATGAGAATGACCTTGTGAAAGCCACAATAAAGGCAAGATCAGTGCCAGCCCTTGAGTGCAGGATTCGCCTATGGGCCTCTGTGCTTAGCTGAGAGTGGGGCAGAGACCCAAGAGCAAGACTGATAAGAGCAGCTCTGG
Organism: Myiopsitta monachus; assembly: GCA_017639245.1. Lineage (NCBI taxonomy): Eukaryota > Metazoa > Chordata > Aves > Psittaciformes > Psittacidae > Myiopsitta > Myiopsitta monachus. The sequence continues at coordinate 2,323,496 of CM029931.1, read as the reverse complement.
AAGTGGTACATTTATCGCCACCCTGGTATGTCTAAGCTAATGAGATATGCTAAAAGGTAGTTTTGTCCCTCTGGGACATGAGCTAAAATGTCCACAAAGCTGAATGCACAGATCATAGACTCATGGAATAGTTTGTGTTGGAAAGGACCATAAAGCTCACCCAGTTCCATCCCCTTACCCACAGCAGGAGCACCTTCCACTAGGCAGGTTGCTCCAAGCCCCATCCAACATGGCCTTGAACACTGCCAGGGATGGGGTAGTCACAGCTTCGCTGAGCACCCTGTGCCAGCGCCTCAGCACCCTCACAGGGAAGAACTTCTGACTAATAGACAAACTTAGTCAGTGCTTGCTGGGCACCACTGCAATGTGCTCCAGCTGAGGATGTAAGACGGATGCCCTCAGGAGATGCACAGCTTGCTGTGACACATGATGCAAGTTGCTCTGCTCAAAGCATCTCAGCATCTCCTGTTGATTTTATACAATACCTTTTGTTCACGGGACTAAATCCTCTGTCATTTAAATCTAAAAGAAAACTTCTGGTTTTCCGAATTTCCAGCAAGAACCATCCACAGAAAGAAAAGCCCACAGAGCAAAACAGTACATGAAATAATCTCCAAAATATATTGCAGACACTTAAGGGACTCTACCCCCTCCATTAGCACTTGCAGGCACAGCTGCATGTTCTTCCTGTTCCACTCAGGACTGTGTCTGTATCTTTATCAACAAGATTTATTTCAGCAAAGAAACCTATCCCTTCTGGTAAGTGTCTAATGGGAGGGAAGTGGCAGCGGGACTGCAGTTGGGAGGCGCGTGTGTCCATAAAATGAGGGACCTTCTGTTATATAGCAGGGATAAGGTACAAGAGTGACACAAGGGTCTCTGGCAGGAATTTGTTATCATTTATTAAATACCTGACACCTCTCTCTGAAGATATATATATACATCTCCACATATATAATACAACCTAATGGCTTTTGCAGGATTCAGAAAGTGATGTTGTTCCAGTTGTCTGAGCTGGCGGCTTCCAGTTTGTGGCCATATGGTTGGCTGTGAACTTGACTCATAAAAGTGGAGTGAACTTTTTCCTTTTTCCTTTTTTTTCCCTGTTCTTCCTGACCCTCGTCAGTGCCATAAATACCTGTATGTAGCAAAGGGTTTATAAATAGCACAGTAGCATCCACTGACAGCAGACTGGTGTTAAGTCTGACTGGCAGGCACTGGATTGCAGTAATGTGGAGCTGGAGCTGTCTGGGAGAGAAATATGTGACCAATAAAGATTTGTGAAGCTAAAGTCATTCAGAAAGCTCAACGCTAAGCAAAAACTGGTCAAAAAGTAATACCAGTCTGCCATGGGACAAGGCTCTGAAATGGAAACACCTTAAGCCAATATTGCCCCTCTGAGATAGCGCTGAAATTCCATATAAATTTATGGTGTAGCTGACAGCGCGCTTGAGTAACTCGGTGCGTCTGGACGTCTGGCTCCGTCCAATAACAACATGAAAGGGAATTTTGTACATATCCTTTGCTGATCCTGAGACTTTGGACCGGGGTTTTGGAACTTTTTTGTTCAAAGGTTGTCCTCAAGTTGTCAGATTCCCAAATGAATTTGTTATTCACAATTGCTCATGAATTTTCTCAGCGACAGCTCTTGGTATGCAAGACCTCCGCAATTTAAAGGCCACTTTATAGTTATTCAGCTCATGGAGTAATATTCTGGTTCCTGGACAGTCTCTGTTATTGTCTGACCGAAGCAGTCAGAAATCATGAGTCAATGAGCAGAACACCAGGGACTGACTTAAAAACCCATTATTTTTAGTAAAACATATCAAGATTGGTACTTTCTATTTGCTTTCTTGCTCCTGAGTCTGTAGGCCTTACACATCCAACCTGCAGAATAAACAAGCTGCTGTTCCCACATAAATTTGACACTTTGAAAGTTAGAAATGAAAGGCTTTTTTCTTGAGAAGCCTGGCTTTCAATGGAGTTTTAGCCTACTGGATTCACTGATGCCTAATACAAGTGTGAATGCCAGCTGATGCTTCCCCCCACTGTTGGGAGTTAGTTTTCCAATGTGCCTCTTTGGTTCTTAGTCCCTTGGGTTTATGGATGAAGGAACTCACCCTGCAGAGCATCCTTCATCAGAGACAGTGACGCCATCTCTCCCTACACCTGGTTGCCAGTCTCCACACAATACTCTTAGAATGGCTTATTAGGAGCTTCTATGTGCAGTAGTCACAGTAACGGGAGCCACGCACAAACTGCACTGCTTCGCTTCAAAATAAACCATTTCCAGGAAAAGGCTTTTGAGTATTTTTAAGCTGAGGGGAATGATAATCTCCATCTCAGTTATGATTCAGAACGGCAGCGTCAGCACAGAGCTGAACCTACACAAGCCACCCTCCCTCTTGTACAGTCAGACCTCTCTTTTCTCTTGAAGGAACTGAAAACCTGGAAGTCTGGAGGGGCAAATTAACATCTTCCCATTAGCAAATGAATGGCTCGTACCAGAGTGTATTGCAGGGGATACTTATGTCCAGAGAGGCAGCAAACACAGGGCTTCATTAGGAGTACACGGGATTTATGGTTACCCCATCTATACTCAGCATATCACCAGACAAGCCTGAAGGTGTCTCATGCCACAAGAGAAGGGTCACACACCACAAAGCATAGCAGTGGATGGAGGCTTGAGGGCTGCTGTGCTCCAGCACCACGGATGCTGCTCCTTTTGCTTCAGTAGCTCTCAGGGTGAGAATTAGTCTTTTCCCTTCCCTCATTTCTTTTAATCCACTGTGATCCTCTTTAACTGCAGCTTCCAGTCTCTGCCTCACACTGCTGTGCTGTGATAACAGCAAGTATTTTCAAGTACTGGTTCCTCTGCTTAAGTGAAGCATCACCTAGAGGCAGGTAGCAACGCAATGGGAGAGGCAGACCCCTGCACTGTGTCCCACTGTAACACAAGATTTGATCTAGTTACAGAAAACCCTCCAACTCCCACAGTTTTCCACTTCAAAACCACCTCCTCTGAACAGGACCCTTCTTTCCCCCTCAACTTTCTAATGGAAAATCTTGAGTGTGTTTTTCAGCTGAGATTTCCAAAATGTCTGTGTTCTGTTTCTCTTTTCTGCTCTTCTCCTTCCCCCTTTCCCCTACTTTTCCAGTCCTTCTCCCTCTCTTTTGACTTTATTTTCCATTGACAGGGTCACAAGAGAGCTGAAACGACAACCACAATTTTCACATTCAAGTCTCAAATCTCAGATCATTTTCGTTTTGCTTTGCTTTTCAATGTAGAAGTTTTCTACCTTTTTGAGTGAGTTTCATCTCACAAAAGAAACTAGTGCTGAACTCACCTACAGGCATTTAAAGCCCTACCAGACCCAGCAGCATGTAGCACAAGAACTGCCTGCTTTTTTGAGTCTCAAAGCAAATTCCGCTTTCCTTCATGCATTAAAGCAGACTGGGAAATCATTGGAGCTTTCTGTATATGTCAAGGCTCTCCAGTAAGGTAAATGTTTTTCCTACAAATAATGCCTTGCATGTTTGATCAACTTCATAACCACAATATCTATAAGTGCCTCAAATGTTAAACAACGCATGAGCCAGATCTATTTACCAGCCAGGAGATTTAAAAGCCACTCCTGACGTCAAGCTGTGAAGATCAAATATTCTAACTTGATGGCTGCCAGTACAGTTCCAAACCATTGTCTGGATCCAAAACTCATTGTACTTGTTTTTGTTTTGGCATCTTAAAGAAGCCTTTTACTCAGAACACTTATGTTCTTAAGTAAGTGCATTTCTAGGTCAGCTTGCTGATGGATGATAATATGGCTATAATTTAAATCCAATGGTGATATGAGGTTCTAATAATGCATAAATGAGAGTTGTACAGTACAGCATGAAGTTAGCGGCTTTTCCATAAAGTATTTCCTATCTCTACTGCAATGATCCAAATTCAGAGATTCAGCTTTCTTTTCCTTCATGGCCTCTTTTTTCTTGGGTCTAATTATACTGCAATGTGTGCAGATACCTCAAGAGGAAGCCTTAACTCACATAATAGTCATAGAAACATTTCTCTCTCTTTCTTCTATCTTTGATGAGAAGGCAAAAGCTGCTCTCACCAGATCAGCCCTGATGCCCACCCTGGGATCAGTGAAGGACATTGAGCCCTGTGTTGCTTGGAACTGCCCCTGGAGCAAGAGGGATGGTGGCTCGAGGAGTATCCCAGGCTTCAATCACAGTAAAACTTACTTGCTTTGGTCACTGTGCAAACATGTAGTGAATAACCTGGACCTGTCAGCAGCTTCTAAGTAGGGTTAGATTTGTACTGAGGATGTTTCTGTGTAGGCTACAGAGTAACTGCAGAAGTACAGGAGCAAATTCTGATACCATTACTCAAGTTTAATGATAGGATCAGCGAGTGATGGTGCTTGTGGAGTAAATGGTTATTAAAGCAGAATAAGTGTGTGAGACTCTGCCTCTCCAGCCACTACAGTCAGTAAGTACATAAAAACTGGGGACAAATATGTCAAGCTTTCCATACACTGATGAGCACTTAGGGCCTTCATGAAGTTATAACTGGGAGTAACTGTTTATAATGCATGTCTGAATTGGACCTAGAGATAATCTGAAATGCCATTATATTGTTAAGGCGGCAATAAACTTCATCTACATTTACTCATCTCTGAAGGAATTTATGGGTGAGAACATCCCTTGAGGATTTTCTGTTCCTTTCTTTCTCTTTAGCTTTGTTTTAGGAATAAACTTTATCACATCCAGATGCAGGAGAGATTGCATGTCCTAAGTTGGGAAAGCAGGGAGATGGGGTGCTGCTGGCATTTACAGATGCACTTGGCATCATCTTCAGTCACTCAAGGAGTTGATGGGATGCCCCAGGCCATGTCCCCTCCTGACCTCAGCATCCTGGACATCACAATACCATGCCCAGCAATGTACATCACTGGTTAATAATCCCATGTGGAATCATTACAGCATGTTGTACATTTTGTTTTCAAAATGCAGCACAGGGAGAGAGGATGAAAGAATAAAACCTGGCACCCACCATGCTGCTCAGGATGAACAGAGGAAAAAAGAACCTGGCTCAGTCATCCTCTGGATAACCCAGACACCACAGTGCTCTGCAGCGTCTGCCTTTCCCCAGATTCAGTTCCTCAGTCTGATGCTGCTCAGCCTTTACACCCCAGTTCAAGTCTGAGCCAGATGCCCATGATTTAGTTCTTGCTGTTTGTCCAGGAACACAAAACGTGTTGCAAGGTACAGAGGCAGAGACTGCAGCGAGCATCCTCTCCTCGAGCCCCTGAAATGCAAATTACCCAGTCTGGGATTTGATCACGGGCTGTTCTTAGAGCAGCTTTTTATTCTGTACTTTTATTTTCCACTGGTTGTTGCCAAGACAGAGTCCTCTCCAGGACCCCCTCCCATCCCATCCCATCTCGTTCAATCCCCTGCTTCTTCATCCTTGCTTTTCCCTTTTTATTTTCCAGATCAAACCTTGGCTCCTTCTCCCCCTTCTCTTCCACATTCGCTTTTGTGGCCTGCTTACAAACTTGCTTGTGTATTTCCTGCGTGCCCATGGGATCTCAGTGCCTCGCTGGCACTGCATTATCCTAGTGTCCTCAGCACTCACTGGGGTTGTTTTCCTTAAATATTAAGCTGTTCTGCCTTATTCCTTGGTATTGGACTGCAATGAAAAAGACTGTAAATTGACAAAGTATCTATTGACTTTAAATTATCCTAAACCCTAAAAAGTTTAAGTCCTACCAGTTCTGATTTGCTCCATTACCTGCCAGTACAGGCTTCTTCTTTATATTTCCTAATTCTTTGCCCAATCTATTATTAAATGTCTGCAGGAATTGCCTTCCTCGGCTTTCATTGAGGAAATAATTCCAGTGCCTAATAGCTCTCCCTGGCAGGAAAACTCTTCTTAAAATCTTCTTTTTGCACCTCCTCCCTTCACCCGGACAGCACGAAATGATTCCTGTCTGTCCCTGAGGAATATACGTCTTCACATAGTCATAGGTAATTATTATTTTTCCACTTTCACAGGCATTTGGCCACAAAGTGGTTACGCTTAAAAGATCCCTGTCTCAGATACTTTGGGAACGTTGCCTCATTATCTGCAGTTACCAGCAGAGGTAAGACATTCAGTTTCTCAGCTCCAGAAGCTGGCATCAAACCCAGCTAAGCCGCACTTCGGGCTCTACTCTTGACTTCAGGAGAAGTTTGGGACTTTGGGAAACAGCACCCAATGCTCTTCCCTCTTTACTGGGTAGGGAAGGATCGGTTACACAGCCACAGCAACAATCCAACCAGTCAGGACGTATCTGCTTGGAAATAAAGCACAATCAGCTGCATTTGCTGTTCTTTGCTGAAGATGCTCACCATGAGCTTGTGGTCAGCCCTTGGGGAGTGAGGCTGGATCACAGGGTTTTTCCTTGGTTTGCCTGGGCTGCCCCCCACCAGCAAGACATGCATCGCATAGCATAACATGTTTTACTGCTGAAAGCTGGTGCAGCAGTGCAATAACTGCCTCTATGCTTTGATGACACCTCAAGCACGACAGGCGAGTCCAGATAATTTTGTCAGAGAGATGCATTTGGCGAAATGGAATAGAAATGTCAGATGGAGGCAAAGCCTTAGGGATAGCAACAGAAAGTGCTGCTGCTTCACCAGGGGCCGGGGGAAACAGGAATCACTGGGTCAAGGAATTAAGTTCTTGTGCTGCAAACATATCTATTACAGTATTACAGTAATATAATACAGCAATTATTCCCAATGTATGGCCACACACATCAAGGTTCTCCTACATGAAAGTGCTTCATGGTTTACAGAAAGCCTGTTAGCATTCACGTTTAGGCAATAGCACAACTGCTTGGTGCTGCTTTGGGGCTTATTACATGACTCACGCTTTAAAATGGCATTTTTAAGAACTCTAATCTCAGAGAGAAACAAATATGCTTAATTACCACTTACACGGTGCTTTTCACATCACTTCTTTAATAATCAGATATTGTTCTTGTCACTTCTGGGGATGCAAAGCTGCTGTCAGCTATGAGGGCTGTGATAGACAGGCGGTACGTCACTCCCGTCACATCAGGTGAGCTGGTGGAGATGATCCTATCTAGCAGCCTTGATGACAAATACTATCTGTACACCAGCTTGGGCTCTGCTGCTTCACTCAGTCTTTCATTGAGCTGATCGGATGCAGAACTCCCTTATTATTTCATAAAGGGCTCTGTAACTGCAATGATTTAAGGCGTTCCTGGGGGCTGGGTGGGATGGCTGAGCATCCCGGCATGCCAGACATCAGACTGATGGGAATTTAAATGGCTTCGTTTCCAACTCCCAGAAAATAAAATAGAAATGGCGAGGGCTCTGAATGGAAATGATTCCCTGCCACAATGGCATCAGCAGAAATGCCAGGCTTCTCTATTTATAGAGTTATCTGTGTCTAAATACCCATAAATAGCTACGTAAAACACTGCAGAGAGATGTATGTGTGTGTATATGTCTTTTCCAGCCACCGAAATGTTAAATCAATTTTATAACAAGTTGCTTTTCCAGCCACTGAGTGCCTGTAAATGTTAAGTGTTTTTACAGGCCATTTTTTTCCCAGCTGCTAAGCAGCTTTAAATGTTATCACAAAAAAAAGTTGCTTTTCCAGCTGTTCAACCACTCCAAGCAGTTTTAATGGATTCCTTTTTTCTTTCACTTGCTCAAACCTATTTCTATTTTACTCACAAAGCAAGTGCAGGATTGTCCTGGCTTGGTCGAGCTCTTGTTTTTATTGTATTTTTTGTCTCTTTTTTTAAAACCCATGAATAAAAATTCTTTCTCTGTCTGAGGAAATTCTCTTTTTTTCCTGTTAAGAAGAGAAGGGGCTTTGGTATAATGAGTCCAAGACGAGTTCATCTTAGCATGTAGATACCTCAAAAGCACCGTCCTTGTGGTATGTTCAATGGAAACACTGTTCTTGTGGTGTGTTCAATGGAAATACTGTACTTGTGGTATTTTCGATGGAAAAAAATATTATTGTGGTTTTTCCAATTCAGGAAATGCTGGTCGGTCTTTAAACCAGGGGAAAAAGAGGGAGGGGAGGGTGAGAGAGCTAAATGGAGGTGACAGCGAAATGGAAGAATTACTTTATTGTAACGAGGTGGGGAGAGATATACGAAGAGTTTAAGGCAGGAAAATGGAAAATTCCTGTGGCCCTTGAGGATTCATAACAGTGGGAGAGGGAAAAAGATCTGGGGTAGTGTTAAGGAAAGGTGTGGGACAAAGTGAGGAAGGATAGCTTGAAGGAAAAAAATGAAAAACCTAAGGAAGGGAGAGAAGGTCGAGATGTGTTAGGAGAAAGGGGAATAAAGAAGGGAAATCCTTGCTAAATGAAAGTTAAGAATGAAACTACTTGAAAAGGCACAAGAAGTCCCTTTATCTTTGGGTCAAGTATCCACAGGAAGGTTCTACCACATGTTCAGAGAAATTGAAGGATTTTGACTTAACTAGAGAGTGAAATCATAGTCACAGAAGCATGGAATGGTTTGTTTTAGAAGGGACCTTAAAGCTCATCCAGTTCTAACACCCTGCCATGGACAGGGACACCTCCCACTAGACCAGGTTGCTCCAAGCCCCTTCCAACCTGTCCTTAGGTCGTCTATGTCTGAGGTGGGATTCAGATGCCCCCTCAACACCCATAACACATCCAGCAGAAAATACCAAATAGACACATAAACACCATGGTTTGATCCCACTATTAAAAGCATCTATTCTATATTCCCATGCATATAACAGTGAGATGACCCCAGCTGATTTGCTTTTAACTTGAAACCCTGAGGTCTCCATCTGCTCTATTAGCTCAAGAACTGTGCACCTTCTCAAGTCTTTACAGAAGATTCCATTTTACTGCAGATTTAACATGTGCTTTAGCTGACATTAGACTCATTCAAATTTGCAGTAAAGTCCCTTTGGCCATGCTCACATCTCTTTGTCTTTGCTTTCTAAGAACTTTGGAGTTATCAAGTTTTACTGGCCAAAAATGTAGTGCAGAGCAAACTTCAGAATCACACAGAGAAGTATTTACAGAAACTGACATTTCAGTTTCTACCAGGGAATATTTGCACCAGATGTGCTTACACATGCCTCCATTCAGGACTGGAAAGGCCACCACGTGATTCATCTGACCAGTCAGAGTTAAGTAACGCAGATCAAATCTTGGAGACTCATAACAAGTCTCCAGGGCAAACAGTTCAGAATGATCTTAAGGTCCTTTCCAACCCTAACTATTCCATGATTCTATGATTCTATGGTGTTCACACAATAAATACAGATGGTCTGGTAAAACCCCAGGACCCAGCAATGTCAGGGGGCAGATTTCTCGCTTCTCCAGGCACTTCAGGTCAATACCATCATGAATGGATTTAAAAACAAGCTAGAATTTGCTTTTATACCATCCATAAAGAGAAAGGAAAAAGGCAGCTTGTGGATTAATATCCAAACCCCTCTAATCTTGCTGGTGAATTGTTACAGTTGCAAATCCTGCTGTATCTTCTTTGCCTCATCAGCTGCCTTTACTACATAAAACCAGTTAGTTACTTGGATCATCTGGCATTAATTGTATTAGCCTGTTACTTAAACATATAAATATTTAAACTTGAATTCTTTCCTGAACATTGGACCATCTGATAGAAGGGACTTGAATAAATTTGCCATCAAATCTGTAGTTCCTGTTAACTTCTCTTTCTCTCATGGGTATCACAGTGAATGAATTCCTCTTTAGACATTCGAATCACATTGATAATCTCACTCCCTGGACTTGAACCGATTTGCGATCAATGAAATCAAAGAAGGTGGTGGTGTGTAAATGGACTTGGCCTCTTCAGTTCATCCCCTTTGCTAAGGCAAGAGAGTTTAAGGCTTATTTCTAGTCCTTTGTCTAATCTAATGGTAAACGGCTCAAACAGTGGAGCTTCTCCCACATCCTTTGGAAGAATTTTCCACAGTCTAATAAGATTTCAGCACTTGGAAGTTTATCCTGTTATTCAGCCTAAACTTTCCTCTACTTAACATTATGCTTTTAGTCCTTATACCCTTTCCACCATCCTAAACAATTCATCTTCTTCTCAGTGTTTACAATCCACAAGATTTCCTTCTTCCTTCCAAGAAGAAGTTTCCAATCAGTATTTATATGATGGAAAAAGAAATGACAAACAGAAGGTTCAGTAGAAAAGAACCTCCTGCACTACAGCAGGCAGATGTTTGTGCAACAACTGCGCGCACTTCAAAACAGACACTTTCTATAGCCCGCTGCTGTCCAACTATACCACCAAAGGTGCTAGACACATCTTCAGTCCAAACTCTGGGAACTAGAGAGCTGCGTACCTTCAACTCCCAAAGTAATGCTTTATTATTAAAAAAAAAAAAAAAAAAGCCAAACAAAACCAGGATTTATTATTTTCTTATTATTTTGATATTGTTATTTTTGACTGAGCATGAAATGATGGAGTTTACATGGACAAGGGCTTGTTTGGGTTGTATGATGGTGCTTGGGCATCATGTCCATAGAAACAGTTAACCTCCCAGGATGCAGGATCTTTGTTGTGTCTGATGAAGGCAGACTTTCATTAGGCCTTTTACCACCAGCTCTTGGAACTCTTCCACTTCATGCAAGTAAAAAAACCACAAATATTCCTCTACTTATATCAGTACCAGAAGCTGGAAGCATGGAATGCTTCAGAAGGCTTTGAACCCTGTAATTGTCTCTTGTAATAATACATTTTTTACATTTGAACTCGTGAGTTATCAAGGAGACAGAACGAAGCAACTTGGTTAAAATAAAGAATTAAATTATGGTTGTGGAAAAAGAAAAAGGTACTTTCCACTGTTCTCAAAAGAAAGTGTCTTTGGGAAAGAATGAATCAGAACGGATCTCTGTCCTTCTCTGTATGACTTTGGATTGTATTTCATGGACTGAGGGATGGACAGGAGGAAGCTCATGGTTAACGTAAAGGTCACCCATGTCTTGGAAGTATCTTGTGCTTTATCACCTTCTACAAAATAGAAAAGTAATGTAAATAAGCTACGGTTTATATCCTGTATCAGACTGTATGAGAAAATAGGTAGATGTTACCTTTATGTGTTATGCCTCAACTAAGGAGCTGTTCTGCACCTTATTTAGATCACCACAAATAATGCAGCTCAGGTCCCTGCCAGCCCGTCTCCTCCCAGCTCTATTCCATGCAGCACTAAAATCCCTTTTTGCCTTGATTTTGCATCTTGTTTCTGTAGGTTTCTTGGATCTAGATTTGCACCCAGAAGCTCTTACAAAGAAAGTAGCCAGTCCTATTCAGTTTGGATGTTTTGACTGTTTGATCATAGATGTGAACACTGTGCTCTGAATAACTACTTAGTATTTGGCTTTTTTTGTCTGGGACATCTTTCTCCTACAGATTCTAGATGAGCTTTATCATCATTTCATCACCATGATCTTCCCAAAATACACTGCAGAATTCATCTTGAGGGATTCTCTAATATTTATACCAATGTACCTCAAGAAAGCGTTTGGCCACGGGAATCTTAATCCTCTCATCACACACTATGGCAAAATGTGTTGGAGGAAGCTCATGATGGAGAAGTCAGATTAAAAACAGTGGTGCAAGGAGAGAAAAAAACCCCAAGCACATCTTATAGAATCTGGTTCAAGACATTGGTAGCACCCTCTCATTTGTTTGGAGCCCAAATCCACAAGATACATGAGAAAATTAAAACAAAACCAAAAATGAAAAGGAGCAATGTTCTAAAAGGATTTACAGCACAAAGATTTTGCACTGAATTAAAGGAGTATTTACATCTGGAAATACTGTGCATGGAAACAGTCTTATTTTTTTCTCTACATTGATTTGATTATGCTTTCTGGGCTAAGACATCAGTGTTCAAACCAAAATGAGAATCTTTAACTCCTTTGGCTATCAAATGAAGCAGAGCAGGGGGTTAGCACTGTACAGGGAGAAAGAGCTAAAGGAACAATGAGGGAACATATGATAAGGCGGCTCTTGTCAGCATTGTAATATTTATAATTCCTGGGATTTAATTGAAAAACTTGGAAATTATTCCTGGTTCAATCCCATTAAAACTTGGCGAGAACTTTGCTGCTTTGTTGTTTCACTCTCAACCCACCCTCAATGTCCCTTTGGGAAAAGTGCTCCGTGTTTGCCTAAGGGGAGATCCCAGCACTGCCCTCCTGATCCTGTTTGGGATGTGCCCGGGGGACCCCAGCTGCTGTGATCTGGGACAGCCTTTACCCAGGCCTGGATTAGCAGCATCCCATGGCAGAGGATCAGAGCAGACAGACCTGTTTGATGGAAGGGTGAATTGCTTGATACTTCTCACTATGGATTAATAGGAAACAAAATCTTTTGTTACCAGGTTGCCTTTGCTATCAAGAGCAGAGTCAGATAAGATGAAAAAAGTCCATTTCGGTGCCTGTTCTATGTCAAATCTGTCTGGTTTGGCTTTACAGTCTCACGTGGTAATAACTCACTGCCACACACTATCGACCCTAATCAGCCTTGGATAGAGCCATGCAGCAAACGCTAGGCACATGAAGAAAGCATGCCAGGCTTTGGAAGAGGAAAGTTTTCCCTCTCAGAAGCCCAGTGAAAACAAAACCAAATGAGCCCTCAAATCTAGAGAAAGCATGAAAAAGAGCTCTGGGAGACAAGTTCACATCCCCCTCAAACTCACAGGAGCTGCTTTCAGCTGATGCTCAGCCACGCTTGCAGGATGGGGAGCACTGATGGTAGACCAGAGGTCTGTGGGATGCAGCTCCATCACGCCCACTAGCCAGGAAAAGCAGCTCATTCCACTCCTCTTCAATACTTCATGTTCCTTAGTCACCCACAGTTAAACTACAAAAAAGTGTGGGGAATGAAGAAACACAGGCGAGTCACAGCCACATTTCTCTACAAGGATCTTCTCCCTGTGGGAACCTCCAATGCTGGTTCCTGCTAATACACGACTTCCATGACTACAGATAGTGGAAGTTCTCTGTGCTTTGCTGCATCAACAATGGGCTCAGGAACTCATACAACCTTTCCTTTCCGTCCTTTTATTTGTAAAATTACTTTCCTTTAAGAATACTGCTATTTAATAGATGGGTTATGATGTCAAACTCTTTCATAAGAGCTCTGCTTTTTCCTCTGCAGTTTTGGTTTTATTCTAAACAAGAATTTTTTTTTTTTCCTAAACAGATACAATTTTAAGGGGAAAAAAAAAAAAAAAAAAAAGCCCAAAATGACCAGAAAGGACCTTATTTGTTATGGAAAAATTATAACAAAGATATTCTGTGGTTTTATTTTCCTTTGCTCTTCCTGTTGTTGGTAATAAAAGAATTTTTATTGTCCTTTGGTGGTAATCCTAGCTTTATGTTGAGAATCAGAAAAGATTTTTTTCCTGCTTTTTTTCCTTCTCTGTTTTTGGTTTGCTTCTCTGGTTTGTAGCCTGAATGGAACTAAACCAAGCATTGAAAAACCTCACCACACATGGTCAGGAATGGCACTCCTCCATCGGAGCTGGGCAGGCAGTGTGCGTGCCCCATCCCTGGTAGTGCTCAAGGCCAGGTTGGACAGGGCATGGAGCAACCTCCGCTAGTGGAAGGTGTCCCTGCCCATGGCAGGGGGTTGGAACTGGATGAGCTTTAAGGTCCCTTGCAACCCAAGCCAGTCTGTGATTCTATGATGCTACATTGCAAAAGATTAGCTCACACCCAGTGACTAAGAGGGCATGAGGAGCATCAATGCACCATTCTATGATTCCATGTTTCATGGTAAATCCTGACCTGGGAGATACAGCCATAAGTACTGTAAAACCACAGAGTTCAGAAGATTTAGGCCAGGTTTGCCCCACACTGAAGGAGACCAGGAGCAAAGGGACTCACAGAGCTATCAAGGAGATGCCATACAGTATGGACATAGAGGATGGCTGAAATGCCTGCACTAACATTCCTCCCCCCCCCCCCCCGATAGAAACAGCCTTCATGGAAATCTATTTGGGGGGATTAGGCTGCATTTAATCCTCTCTTGTTCCTTTTCCTTCTCTCCTGGTGGGGGTGGCAGTGATGGAAAGCAACAAATGGTTGGAATTTTTGCTTCTGCAAAACTGGAAAATTAAATTTAATTTTTAATATGCAAAATACCAGTAGCTGAAATGTTGTAATTTTGTGACTAATTAACCTGATCCACTGCCCAAGTAAAATCATGTCCTAATCATCATAACCTCTGTTTTCCTTCTCGCATATAAGCTGTCCTGGCAGTATTTACATGAAAAGTCGAAGTTTGGCTCTTTGCCTCCTTTAAAAGATAAAAATCCCACCCTTAATTAACAAGAACATTATGCAAAGACAAACCGGCATCAAAACAAAGGGAAGCACAACAAGAAAAGACACCCTTCTCCCCCTCCTATTAATTACAATAGTCCAGAGGAAAGCAGAAGACTTGTGCTCAGCCAGGGTGGTGGGACATGACTTGGTGCTAGTGCTGTCTTCTCCTGCAGCTATGGGGTTGCTCTGCCCCATGCCATGGAGATCCTTGGAGCATTTCCACACAGCTCCTGTTCATCACCCAAACACCTCCCTGCTCCATCCATCATCAGGAGCTCAGCGTACAAACTGAGTAACAGGAGGGAGATGGATCGGAGCACTGGAAAGTGCTTTTCCACTTGCCTTTCCCTTACATGATAATGCCGAGAGGAAACAATTACAAATTAATGTCTCTTTTATTATAACCGAGTCCACAGCTTTTCAGTGTGATGGCTCTGGCAAGACTTGGAGGGACATCAGACTAATAAAACATCCTTAAATATCAGGTTTGAAAGTGAATTCATTTGGAGCCATTCTCTTTTGCCAGAAAGGGAACTTTTCTGCTGTGAGTGTTTGTCGATCTTTCAGACGAGTGGAATAACACAGCGGGACCAGAAAGTCTTCTGGAAGTTATCAATATCCAATTTGCCACTTGAGCCTTCTCCTTCACCCTGCAAATGAGCTATGCAAATATATCCTTTGAGGTGGGAGAAGGGCAGAGCCGAAAGCACTGTCTGAGCTGTCCAGGAAATGGGCTCAGCCTCTGGAGTTTCTCTCCTCCTGCCCTTTTCCCAAGTTAAAACAGACCATGGAAATCACAGAGTGTTGCAACCAACAACAGCACTGAAAGTAGTGCAAATAATGTTTCCATCACTCACTATTTCGGATAAAGAGTGTATTTTTCTTGGAGCATTCTTAACCTTTGGGATCTTTTCATGTTCTTTAGCCATTGTGTTTGCTTCTTCCTTGTTTTCTTACAGGGAAAGCAGAAATGACTTACAATTAAGATCTTTTGCTTTACAGCCTTCTCCCGCTCCTTTGGCAAACTAGGTTTTGAACACTTGGAACACTATGGTGCAGCTCACTCCCTCTTCTCCCCTCCTACTAAGAAATCCAGCTCAGTTTGGATCTGATCATTTGGAAGGAGGTATAATTCTAGGGTCTAAATCAAAACTGGTGAGACCTGCACCAGTGAAAATGTCCATTGTTAAGTCAAGGGACAAATTTCTTTATGCTGGGCTGTATTCTTTCAATGGTACTTGTTCATTTGCCTTTAAATTATGCAGGATCAAGTTGTGATTCATGGTGGTACAACTAAGAGAATCGGCTTAACAAACTGAAGATGCTAATGACCAGCCAGGGTATAACTGGAGATAAGATGGAGCCACAGATTGATAATGTGATCCACACTATAAAATCATAGAATCACAGACTGGTTTGGGTGGGAAGGGGCCTCAGAAGTCTGTTTTTGCCTATCCTGGTAACAGAACATGACCATGATGCTCCCACAGGAAGGCAGGAGAGCTTTGCCGTTGTCCGGCTCATGGTTATACACACAGATCACCTGTAAATGTTGGAGGTTCACTTAGACTCTGAACCCACCTCAACTTGCAGCCCAGCCTAAGCAGCGACCCCTTTGCAAAGTCAGCTCTAAGGAGGCCACATCCTCAACAGCACCACCTGCCATGACACACTCTCACCCATAACTTAATTTCCAAGGTGTAATAGGCTTGATTATTTTCCTCAGTGAGTATGTCCTACTCTGAAGATAGACACATAAATCACAGCAGCTGAAACCCAAGCAAGCACACAACAAATATGGTATGTTTAAAGGTTAGTTGTTGTTCTTTTAATGAAAGAAAAGCAAGAGGATGGGGTTGGCCTTTTATGATGTGCAAAAGAGGTTGTAACCACAGAACAATCTGCCTCCAAAAGCCAAATATTATTCATTTTGGTGGAATGCACTGTTAAAATAGCTCAGCCTTTCAGGAAGAAGCGTGCTTATGTAAACCACCTAGTTTACTTGGTTTTGGACAACCTAGAAAACATCCTATGTGTCTGTAAATGTGCTGTCTTCCTCATACATATGTACATGGACTTACAAATGTCCACACAATCAGTTGTGGTCTTCAGCAGACTCATGCAGCATGAGAAGTGAGTTGAGCACAGAGGGAAGGCGGTGTTGCAAGCTACAACTTCCTGGGACTACAGATTAGGATCAGCAAATCCCATTGCTGTAATAGGAGCCAACAGTTCACTCATGCACCTTGCTGGTCCACCACTCATTTCATGTAACACTTAAAAAGGGCACAATAAGGGCTGAAACATCACCGCTGATGCTCTGTCAGAGCTTGGAAACACTGCCATGAACAGCATGTCTACCAAAAAGGATGATCTATAGCATTTTAGATAGCATTTCTTTAACTGACACCTAAATCTCTGAAGTTTCATATTAACGTTCAACAGATAGAACACCAGAGAGCTCCGTACTGTAGGTAATTAGATGGAGATTTTCAGCTTTCCAGAGATTCTTAACAGGATTAAAGATAGGCTTGCATGTATTCACCTCAGCAACAAATTTATCTCACATTGGCTCCATCTGCTGATGCTGCTGTTTAATTCTCTCCTGCTGCCTCTTTCCCTGTTCCAGCCTCAGGATCTTCCAAACTCAAGCCACCATCTATCCTCCACTCTCTTCAATCTAAGATTGAAGCTGGGTGTCACTTTACCTGGAACTAGTTATAACTTTCTATAATAATATTTAATAACCACCTCAGCTGCAGTGGAGCTTACACTCAACTGAGCGTAAGGGAACCCATGAGGGGATAATCATATTCAGATGCTCCAGATACTGTTCATAAAACCCACAGTACAGGAACTGCTTATGACTCTCAGGTCTCTAAAGGATCCAGATTACGTTTCAAAACACTCTTGGATCTTTGCTTCTTTTCCCTTTTAGTTCTCAGCACTGCTGGAATTCATTGGAACATCATGGGGCTTGTCCACTAGCATGTGAAGGACAAGACAAGCAGCAAAAGTCAGCATTGATTTACCGAGGTCAAGCTACGCCTGAAGAATCTGATGGCTTTCTGCAATTAAATGACTGGCTCTGTGGGAAAGGGCAGACAGATGGATATTATGATCCTTTTTCTTGTCTTTATTATGGAAATGCACAACT
Source organism: Myiopsitta monachus (assembly GCA_017639245.1). NCBI lineage: Eukaryota > Metazoa > Chordata > Aves > Psittaciformes > Psittacidae > Myiopsitta > Myiopsitta monachus. The sequence continues at coordinate 2,305,953 of CM029931.1, read as the reverse complement.
CTTCAAAAGCCATTTTCCTTCTGAACCAGATTTTAATGGAAATATATTAACTTAAATTTATATTTCTTTCACAGCTTGAATCTCTCAAAATACTTCTGGTATATGGGCATGCTACTCCAAGGGGGATCTTCCTGGTCTTTCTTTCACCCAAACCTTTCTTCTACCATAGAATCACAGACTGGTTGTGTTGGAAGGGACGTTAAAGCTCATTCAGTTCCAACACCCTGAGAGGGGAAGGGACACCTTCCACTAGACCAGGTTACTCGAAGCCCTATCCAACCTGGCCTCTTCTCTCTTTCAGAATCATAGAATGGTTCGGGTTGTAAAGGACCTTAAGATCATCCAGTTCCAACCCCCCTGCCATGGGCAGAATAAGACCCATTTTCATGACAGTTCCTCTGCAAATATGTAAAATCCCCCATTCACATTATTAGTGTAAAGATTCAGAGCTTGCCTGGCGAAGGATGCTCTCGTGAATGACTTCGCTGCTGTTCTACCCTGCAGTCAGGCAGCCAGGAAACCGCGCTTTGAAAAGTCAGCAAGAGTAACACACAGATTAAATATTCTTGTTTCTATTTTCATCCTTTGATTTTTGGTCCTGTGTAGCTGTAGGGGAAAAAAAGAAAACACTGAAAACATGACCAATTAATTGAAACTGCAATCTGAGAGAGTTCAAAAACATCTTAAATAGAGGACAAACTACTTAGAGTGATTTCTGCATACTTTGTGTTGTTAATTTGCATACTTCAGCTTCTCTTCTCCCACCACTTTCTGTCCCCATCAATTAGATTTATTCCTTTTTTAATCCTGCTTAATTTTTGCTGGGAGGAGATGAAACGTTGTGGCTGCTTTTCTTGGCCTAAAGGAAAAGTTATATGTGTGCAGTAAAACTACTCCCTGCTATTATCACCCTAGGAGTTACACACATAAAATCCATTTTTATCCATGAAATAAAAGAGAATAGGAAAAGCTTATAAGTTATAATAATTGGTGAAAAATACTGAATTCAATAGGTGATCTTCTCCACTGTTGTAAGGGGAAGTAGAGCCTTTCTACCTCAGGGGAACTATGTTGATTTATACCACTTAAGGATTTCACCCATAACAAGAAGGGAAAGACATAAACCACAGGGTAAGAAAGGAAAAAAGAAAGCCCTTCCTGACTGTGAAATGAACTGATTTTTAAAAGGAAAACTGTGTAAAAGAACATAGTTGCACAAAGTTTAGGGTTTGAAAAATGACAGAAAGGCAAATCAGAAGAGAAGGAAAATAATCCAACACAGGTGAGAGAGATTGGGTTACTTTTATGAATAACCTCACCATTACATTACCCTGATGTATACAATCATACACATGGTTTTCAGTGTATTTTTTCAGGCTCTAAAAACCCTGTTTACCAGGGCTGGAAATACTTAAGATGCTACATTTAAGATGATTTGAGATGATCCAAACTCTCATTGAAAGAGTTTATTTCTAAGAGTCCTAGTGAAAATGAGACTTGCCATGCTCCAAAGCAGGCAGTAGGAATGGGACACTCACTTGTACAGTGTATTGACACTGAGCCACTAGTTTTCTTAACTTAGAGGTATCCACATCATAGGGTATCCAGGTAGGGGAATGGGGTTCTCTTCCGATTTTCTATGGAATCTATGTGACATTTAATCAACTATTAAGACTTCATTGTTGCGTGCTCTTGAACATATTTATCTTCCTCATGTGAAATCCATGCTAGAAGCAGAAAGAAACAGCTCCAGGTCTCTGCACTGGTTTCTGCAAAGCAGAACCTTTACAAGAGATCAGTTGTGTTTCACATCTTGGCTTATGCAGCACCCGCTGGTCCAGTAGACAGCGGGACATTAGCAGTTTGATGACGAGGGGAAAAGGGCTTTGATAAACATCAAACCCCATCATTATCTCATTTTGGTGCACTCTACATTTTTTCCTAAACAAATTCCATGGAAAACTCATGTAGAAAACCATAACTTGCTACAAATGAGAACCCACAGACTGAACCTTTTTTTCTTCTATTCTTAATATGCGAATGCAGGGATAAAATTACTTCATTGAGAAATACATGGCATGAGAAAGAACAGAGTGATAGAAGAAAAAACAAATACCCCAAATATACCAATGTCTAAACCAATTTTTCTAGTGGGAAAAAAAGAAAGTCCTATCTTAAAGATCTCCTAGGCCACAGTGTTTAGAAAAGACACTTGAAACAGATGTGCTGAAACCACTGTTCATACCAAGCAACTATTTATCATTACTTCTTTCCATTCTTTTATCTGGTCCTGGTGGTGATGTTGCTTCAAACTGAATGTATTTGATAATCATTAAGATATTAATTTACAGACAACTTCGAAAATACACCAGTATGATACTAGTAAAGGAATCATTAAACTCATCCTTAAAACTCCCAACCAAAAAACTAAACCTTAAGCTTAAATGCGATCAATATTGGTCATATCAAGTTCATCTCAGGACCTAGAAATGCCTTAAGGTCAACTTTACAGTTACTGTAATGCTTGTGTCAGTATATTTTACAGTGTTACTTGAGAGTGACTCAAGCTTTCTCACATACCACCAAATCGGTTCTCTTGTTGATGTGTACTGATTCCCTCCTCCGATGAACTGTTCACCCCCAGTATTAGCCAAACATAATAGCGTGGTGTTGGATACAGTGGAAACACGCAGGAATTGCAACCCAACAATCACCACGATGCTGGCCTCACTTCTGTGGAGGGTAACAAATATAGGTCTCTCCTCTTAAGAAAATCAGTGCTTTGTCATTTTTTGGTCTACTGCTGTACAGGACGTCTATCTAGTTGGAAACTGCTCTATGGAAATCATTAGAAAATGCCAACTTTCCATGTTATAATTTCCTGATAGCAGTTTCACTGAAATGTGTCTGAAGTTCAAGACAACAAACATGAGTAGCATAAAAAACACCCACTCCAAACCCAGGCAACTACAGGGCCATCTCCTGGCATTCAAAAATGACACATGTAGGATCTTGCCATGGTCCACCTGATTCCCATCATGGTATTGGACTTTCTAGCTAGAACTGGGCTTAGGCTCCTCTTGGAACACTCACAGGTGGATAATTACTCCTTGGCTTGGTACTTACCATTCTAGATCTGATTGACATGGATTAAAAAACCAACAAGTTCCCCCTACCATAGAGGAGCAGCAAAGGTTTCTGAGAGGTGGGATGCTCCTATAATTTCTCTGTTTTTACAGTGCATCCTTCTTGTTACCCCTTCTTCTTAGGTCAGTACTATTCAAACTGGTGTTACTGGCATTTGCTGAGCCTGGAGTTCTGCACCAAGGTATCCACAAGATGACAAGAGTTGTAATACTCCTGTCTTCACCTCCCAATTCAAAAACACTCACACAGGGATTTAGAGGTTACTGCAGCCGTACCACAAACTGGCAAATCCTTGGAAACAGAAGTGCACACCAGCTGTATGCCTAAAGTCAACAGTCAGTGTGCACCTGGATATACAGCATAGCTTCCTGCAGGCCCACTGCCATGTGGCGTTGTGAGTTGCAAATGACTTCCTTGCCTCGCTTCTTATATGAATTCTTGATACGGTGTCAGAAATAAAACGGCTTTAACTGACTTAATTCTTTGTTGTGGCTGAAGAGTCACTTCAGGAATGGCAATGAGCAAAACCCCACTCCCTAATGCAATGTAAATCCATGTCTACAAGCAGGGTGCAGCATTTTTAGAGTCCACACACAACCTCACTGAAGTTCACACCAGAAATCAGGGTTATGCAATAGTTATAAAAGCTCTGGTGCCTCAACAAGCCAGCCGGTCCAGGCTCCTCCTCATGAACTCTGAGCTGCGTACAAGCTATGATTTGCCACGCGGAGGACAAGGACCAAGCAGGGACTCTCAGTTGTCATCAAGCATTGAATCACATGGCATTATTTCTGTTCCAATCATGTATCTTTCTGGCAGGCGTTCTCCTTCAGCTCTGCCGTGTTCATGTAACAGGGAGGTGAACTGAAACGTGTTTCATTTGCTATTTAACAGTCACTTAAAGGAAAAGGACTTTTGTGTAGAACTGCTTTTGGTGAGCAATCAGGTTTGTAACCTTTTTCACATCCATGTAAAAACAAGTGTCTGTGTCTGAAAAATGGGGAATTTTTACTGAAGACTTTGGGCAAAAGCAAAAATGTTTTGGCCCCAAACCAAAAAACTTTAAGCTTCAAATGGCAAACCTCTCATTTGCAGCCAAACAATGAAAACGTTGGTTTTGGCTGGACATTTTTGGGTTTTCAACAGAAGTGATCTTTTTCTTGGTCAGAAATTTTCCATGAGGTGAGGAATAAACATTACGGGTAAAAGCCTGGTGTGACTGGAAGGAAGGAGTAAAGAGAGAGATAAGGAATAAAAACAGTTTATCACAACCATCACGAAGGTACTGTTGCCAAGGTCCTCTCAAGCCACTGTACCAATCCAGTAAAGAAACCCTGAAACCTATAGCCTGGTGTATTTATAGCATGATTCATGGTCACTGAGTGTTCTATAAACAAATTTATGGAACTGTTTTTCTCTTGGTTGTTTCTTTATTTAGAATATTATCAAGCAGGAAAAGCACTTGCAGTCTCTTTCTACCTGGACAGAGTTTTCATAGCTGTCCTGATGATCTCAGTAGCTGCACAGGCAATAAAGTCCGCAGCCCAAAAGGTACTTGTGAGTGATCTTATTAACTCATGAAAACCCCATTCAGACATCCAGATGCTTTGCTACCTCTTTCCCAACTGCTGTACACAGTCTGTAAGGGGAAGGGAGTGTGTTTAGAGATGGCAAAGCTACTTCAGACCAAGACGTGAGCCATCCAAGCACCAAACACACAACTCCTCATCACCCCATGGACTGCACTGAATCAGTTACTCTCACAGCATAGCTTGCATCCATCCTCCATTGTTGTGATGTGAAATGTTTCAATAGGGAATGTATTGAGCAATCACTGCGTAAGGAACACTACAGAAGCTGGAAGGTGGGGAGGATATGGATACCCCAGGTTATCAGGGGGATAAATGAAAGCGCTGCTGTCTGCATCATACACGTAAGTCTGACAATTTGGGAGGACAAAGGTGAATTAAACCACCAAGAACTGATGCTTTCACCTCCCTGTTTTCGTGCAGAATGCATGATCAGAGACAACTTTCTAATCACTGTTCTAATGTTTCCCAACCAGTCTATAAAGCGGCTTTCAGGACATGACGCAAACCACCAGTTTAAAGCCACAGATCTTTCTAGTTAGATTATCTAAAAGATTAAGCACCTCACAGTCACTGGAGAGTGCTCCTTGGAACTACAGTATTATGGCCCTGGATAAATCTGGTTTCATAATCCTGCTTAGTCTACACTGATCTGGATAAACGGAGACCTATCATTTGAGAATGAAGCTCAGAAAAAAACATGATTTAGGCAAAGGAAAATAGAAGCACATATTTTCAACAGGGACAGGAAGGTGGCATAGGATGTTAAATCATGTTAGGGACAAAACATAATCTCCAGTTGCCCTTTACAATGACACTTCACATAGGGTCACCTTACTACTATTACAGTCTCTGCAGAGAGCATCAGCCCAGCAGCCCAGGGAGGAAGGCTGTGTAGGATGAGGATGATGAGTAAGGGAAGCTCGGACGGCTGTGCAGGAAGTGCTGGTGCTTATAGACATCCTGGGTACCACCGCCACCCTGGGACCCCATGGGCTGGTCTTGAAAGTGCATGAATGCTGCTGAGCTTAAGGAGCGTGCAAGGCAGCCAAGGCAGGCACTTCTGATGGGAAAAATATACATATCTACCCTCCTCACCTTGGGGAAAAGAGCCATGAACAGAAGTAAACATGCACACAAAACATAGGTACGTTTATTTCTAGCAGATAACTGCCGTGGAAAATCAGCTACTGACCCAATCTACCACCTCCACAGAGCTGATAACAGCCTTTAGCAACCACCAGCGGTGACTTTTCTCCTGTGGTAGCAGCATTTGTCCCCCTTTGCCTTTCAACTTGTCCTTCACTGCAGACCACACAGAGGAAAACAGAAGCAGCACATCTTGTAGACACAACCATGATATGATGTTGGGGAGGCGGCACTACCCAATGGGTAGCAAGCTGAACACAAAGGCAAGGAGGCTTAGATTCCCTTTGGCTCATGGGTCATGGATGAGGCTGAGGTAGTTTTCCACCTTTTCATCATGATTTCTGAGACATGCAGTGACTGACACTCTTTCTAATAAGCTTTCTGACAGAAGGCTGAAGAGTTGTCTGTATTCTGCACTAAGAAACTCTCTATGAGAATCAGAGTAATTTGGGTTGGAAGGGACCTTAAAGCTCATCCAGTTCCAACCCCCTGCCATGGGCAGGGACACCCTTCCACTAGAGGAGTCTCTACTACTCTACTAATGTTTCATTTAAGTGAAATTTTCAGCTTCAGCTGCAGCAACTCAAGTTTAAAGTGCATGAGATCATTCACTGCATCACCAGCTTATCTATGGGGTCACTAAAGCATTGCTCAGACAACTGAAGAACTGGAAATATTTGTTGCAACCAAGGATCTTAGGAAATGCTTTTTTAGCACTTGTACAGGGAACACTTGCCTGTATAAATATGTATTTGTGAATAGTGTGAAATAAATGAGTCCTGAATAGATCTTTCAATCCAATATTTCTTGTCTTTCAGAAGGAAAATGAATCTTGTATTTCTGCATTTCTGAAGATGTGCAGCTAAACCATAAATTACTGACCTCATACACCAATTACTGGGCAAAATTCCCTTGCCTGTGTTTTGCAGATCATTGGAGCAGCGGGTCACAATGGCTTTATATTCTGAAGAAGCTGCGAACAAACAAGTTGGGCACTGGATCTGCATTTGCAAACAAGCATTCTGCAGCTATCCCACAAAGAAAAACAACTTGGAACTGCAGATCTTTCTCATATATAGCCTTTGCCTATTTTGAATTGATGTGAAGCTTTTGGCAGTGAAGACAGACAGACTGGAAGTGTTGAACATACAAAAGTTCGCTCCTACTCACCATAAGTGATAATATTAAAAGAAGTCTTCCACAAACTTCATGGCAGAAGAATTCAGAAACAAGAAAAGGAAGCTTTTAGAAAACAAAGCAACTCATGAAACTCATTACCACGATACATAAATTACTACTGCTATTATTACTTACTGCCTATAAGCTGCTATGATGAATAAAGACTCTTTGTATGCCTTGACAAATTAAAGGGTAAGTACACCATTGTCATCACAAATTTAGTGGATTAAAAAATGGTATGTGCATAATGAGTCTCTTTAAATAGAATATTGGCACAATTCTTTAAGCTAGTTACAAATCAGTGTATCGTACATGGTTTGATTAATTTATGCTTGAAACAAAACCTCACATCACTTAAATCCCTTCTATGTGACTTTTTTAAGATGCTGGTAAGGTTTGCCTTGAGAAATAGGCATCTCTTTATAGAAGCAGCACTCCCGCAGAGCCTGGTGCTACAGTGGGAACTGCAGAAGGCGAAGGAAGAGCGAAGACTTGCAGACCTGTGTGTTGGTGCTTTTGGCTGATGCATTGGGATTACCTGGCTTTCTGGCTCACAAAAACTGGGGCCATTATAAGGAAGGAAAGATTAAATTCTGAACATGGTTGTGGTTAACTGGAAACTTCGCTGTCACAGGGAACCTGGAGCCAACTTCCGCACTGATAACACAGCTACAGTTGCAGAAAACTTTGGGATGTGGTTTTCCTTTTATTCCCCTCATAGAAAAGTCTGTATCAACTACAGAACAAAATATGTCAAATCAGCACTGAAGGTCCCTCTTCTTTCTGTCCTAACACTCTTCTCTTTCCATTGCCTTAGAAGAAAACTATGTCACCACTGGTGCTAAAGGAGTGTGATCCAGCTGCAGTGAAGGTTACACAAGCTAGCACAATTACTAGAGTCTCCATATTTTCCCAATAATGAATCTTGCTCTAATTCAGAAGATATGCCCTGCCTGGGAAACAATGCGAGGTTGAATGAGGACAGAGCAAAGAATGACATGTCATAAAAGCCTGATGTTCCTGAGTGCCAGCAGAACCATTCCCCTCTGATGGGTGCCTTTGGGTAGCTAATTTCAGGCATTTGGAGCATTTGGTAGACAGCTGTTCTGCTCAGACTGCAATGGCAAGCATTTTCAAGCTGAAACCACAAGAATGAATCGATGATGCCGTTTGGAAGCCATGTTCAGAGAACCTACCTCCTATGACTACGCCGCTGGTTTTTAGGAACAGAATCTGCAGCTTTTTACCCTCTCTCTTCCCTGCTGCTTTCCCTTTTGTACTTCTCTAAGCCACCAAATCTTGCCAGAGCTGCAGATACCAGAGGCGATGCGGGCTGGCTCTGAAGGAAGATGGGAAGCAGAGCAGCTTCATCCATCTTGGGAGGTGCCAGTGGTGGGACAGATGAAGGAAAAAGAGGTCTCATTTTGCAAGCACCTCCTTCTGTGCTACAGAATCTGCACCTAAGAGCAGTCAAAAAGGATCTCTAATTTCTTCCCTGAGGCACATGCAGCGCATGTTACACTGACAGGCACTGGCTTTAGTGAGAATTGTTCAATGGAAGGGGATAAAAGTCAGCCAAGGTCTTCCCAAGGTTGATTGCTCTTGTTAACTGTTAACCTGTTCACTGATCTCCTCCTGATAGCGGATGCAAATCTACCTGAACTGCCACATACAAAGATTCTCATCAAACTATAGAAGACCAAGCGATGGAAGGAGAGGTTGTTTGGCTCAAACTGCAATCCATGAGATAGGAATGAACCTACAAGGTTCCTTGGGAACAGCCCTTGAGCCAATCAGATTTTACATTTTAACCAATGATCCTGGGTGTGATAAAAAGTTGAGGTTGAAACGTAGATGTTGGAGGAAGGAAGTACAGAGTGGGAAGAACCAAACAGACCCAAGGGACTGAGTAAGGGCAGCGAGGTGGAAATTTGAAACTCCGTGCCAAAACATAAATGGCAACAGCAAGAATTTCTGCTACATATTGTGAAGATGACACATAGGGAAAAAAGGAAAAGAGGAATATGTGATTATGAATGGAGGAAAAACGTGAATCCAGTCCTAGAATATATTAGAGGAGATATCCGCAGACAGGAAAGTATTACTGTTATATTACTGTAGGCTACTCTTTGTAACTTAAAGACCTTTTTTGGTTGTTTTTTTTTGGGGGGGCTTGTATTTTTTTAACTATAATAATGTCTTTGATATTCTGCATATTTCTATTTGGTGGAATGGAGCATCAAACATGAAATTGGCACTAAAAAGGGGATGCACCGTTAGTTCTATGTCAGAATGCATAACCAACTTCCAAAGAAGAAACCATGTTATTTCCTTTTCTTTGTTTTGGTATTTCTAGAATAACTTATGATGGAGTTTCATACCATTAGTTTGCTGAAACTCTTTTTGCATCTTAACTTTCTTGGGTTTTGTCTCTAAATACTTGTTCTCCTTTTCTATGGGCATTATTAATAAATAGAAGCCAAACAAATTATTCCAAAACTTGCTTTTTGAAGACAAAAAGGGGGGAACAATTCACTAGAATGATCTGATTCTGCTCCACATTTACCAAGCTAGTTTGCTTACTGTTGCATAAACTGCACCTTGTGTCCTCCTAGATAGCTGATCCTGGCGCAGATCTTTAGATCTCATTTTACACATTTTTCACTCCCTTATTAAGAGATTGAATGTTATTTATCTTCCAACAGTCTCTGAATATTGTGCTTCATGTTCTAAGTCCCTGTGGGTGGAAACACTCACAGATGGACCAGCATGACCACACACACCCCATGCAACAGGACCACCATCCTTCCTCCATCCTCTCCCCAGCTATGCCCACATTTGGTGCCTGTTATTCCATTTAACTGTTTCTAAAAGCCCACATACCCAACTCCATTATGATTATTATTTTTCTTTACGCTGTCGATATTTCCATCCATTCCTGCACTTGAGACTAAATCCCAAATAAAGAGGGTTCAGTATGTGCATGCTGTGCACTTGCCTGCCTCTTTTCCACTTCCTTTTCACATCATTCTTAATGGGCCTTTAAGGACATATCTGTATCCCCGCAGCGTTATTTATGGTTCTGACATCATCCCTCAAGGTGAACAGTGCTTTGCTGTAGAGTATTTACTCTTTTATAGTAAATCTGCCTGCTGCTTTCTATAAAAACAGGAAAACAGCTGCAACTTTTATAGGTGAGAATGAAGGTTTCTCCCTCTTCTTAACATGCATTTTGTTATGGGGAAGTTAAAAGTGATCTTGGGAGGAGAAACACAAAGCATGAGTGTGGTCTTTCATGGCTGAGCTTTATCTGTATTCCTTCAGCTGACGTTAAACAAAATGCATAAAGCCACACCAGATGTTTTTACTATCATTCATTACTTGCATTAAGGCAGTACGAGCGAGCACAGCACAGAATAGAGAAGAAAGAAGTGGCCTTGGCTCACGGGACCAGATTTTCCTTACAAACATCTTGGTAAATAGTTAGGTGTATGCACAATGTTTTTGGATTAATCAGTGTTGAATGAAACAAGATCTATAAAGAAATACACTCAAATAAAGAAATAGGCAAGTGGCTGCTATTATCTGAAGCCCAGAAGAACTGCTCTCATTTACATTAAAACTGAATTGTCTCACAGGCTTTAAATCACATCCAACTCAGCCAAAACATAGGGATCAATAGTGCAAACCAAGTACCCAACAGGTTCTCACTTTGGAAGGACCCATGCAGTTTCCTTTGTGGTATCTTGAATACATATGTTGATAGACTGATCTATCTTCTCTTCTGCTCTAACACTTTGGGGAATTTGGGAAATACTATTAATGGCACATTTAGGTCAATGTTTGCAGGTAACGTGGCACATTTGAGAGGTCTAACATGCATAAGAGACTGGAGCATTTTGTACCAAGTACCACTATGCTGAAGCAGCACACAGCAACTTCATGTTCTCTCCAGGCAGTTACTGAGAGGTTAAAACAGAAATGGTATACCAGGAAAGAAATCCAAACTCGGGGAATTGGAGAGATGAAGTGCAAGAGCAATGAGCAAAAAACTTCATTAAAACATATCAGCAAATCACAGGCATTGACGGCACATTTACTATAGAGGCACAGGAGGGTCAGGAGGTTTAATAGCTTTCTGCTTGCCACTCCAGGAGCCCATTTGGTACAGTGAGCTTGCAAGTACCATGTGAAGAGTAGCTCTGGAGTGGTTTCTAGAATTTGCATCTGATTAGAAACAAAATAAAGTGTATTTATTCTTTTTTCTCCTCTCTCTTTTATAACTGCAATTTTGAAAGAAGTTGCTCGCATCAGTTGCATCAGATGTGAACACAGTGATACCATGTCAGACATCACATATCCTTCACTCCAACCACTTCCAGCCCTTTATGCACTTAACTCAGTGGAGCTTTCAGAACAGTGGAAAGAGGTTCCCAACAGCTGGTGGGTCAGATGGAAACCCCTGAGTGTTACCACCTATGGGATAGGTCTTTTTATCAGTATTTTAGGTGAAGGGGTACTTATGAATTAAACCCTTTTGGGATGCTTCCATGTGCCCACCCATTCAGCTAAGTTTGTATACCAAACATTTACACACTCAGAGCAACAGGGAGTAAATCCAGGGCTAAACCAAGAACCCACAGCGGTTTGATGCAAAATATCTGCTTCTTTAAAGCTGAAGTGTTCCCAAATGAAGCCATAAAACCAACTTATCTTTACCTATAGACTACAACCTGTGCAGGTGCTTCTGCCTCCCTGAAATCAATGCCAATCTCCCAGTTCTCCTCCCAAATCCATTTAAATAAAGACAGTGTGTGGAAAACTTTCCTGAGGACAACGCAGCCTTTCTTGATCAGTGGATCCTCTGATGTGTGCAGGCTGGATACTGCCACCACAGCTTCCTAAGAACTTTAGCATTTGCTCTTTTCTTTTTTTCCACTGTCAACTGGCCAAATATTTCAAACATTTTCCTTTAACAAATGTGTCCTGTGGGGGAAAAGTCCATTAGTAACGGAGTAGTTGCATCTTGTCAGGACCAGACCTTAATGGCTGTTTGAATTTTAACTATTATTTGCTAACTATTCCTGTTCAAGCCAACTAAGACCATAATAAAAGCCATTAAATACCAAGTAACTGGTCCCAGTGTAGCTGCAGGGTATAACACTGAGTATGATCTGAATTTATCCATTGCAAAGCAAAGACTTGGACCTTTACAGACTTTTTGGAGATGTAAACATTTCTCTTTATCAAAAAACACTCTTCTTTGCCCCAGGGAAGGCCAAGCACAGGCTGAAGGCAATGTGACACATTGCAATCCACTTTTCCTTTTTACAGGACGAATGATGACACTGCAAAATACCTGGCACTGACTTGCTAAAATACATGGACAGTTCAAGCAAGTGTTTGAGCAGAAAAGTACACTGTGTAGTAGGACAGAAATACAAAGCATTGTGCCACTGAACGCCAGGGAACTGCCAGTGCTCCTGAAGGAAGAGGGCAGATGCGTTGGACTGAACACTACAATCCTCCATCCTTTTCTTCTGATCACTACTGCCGGAGTACCAGAGAGTGCATGGCACATAAAGCATCATGATAGTAACTGGTGCCCAGGGAAACAGTAGGGAATGGGCAGAGGAACAGACAGAAGAGACAGGGATGGAAGCGGTTACATGTGGCCAGATGAAGCCCTGGCTGTGTAACTTCAAAGAACACACCAGCAAAAAGCCTCCAGAGCATTTTCACGGGTCAAATGAGATGGCTGCTGTTCTCTGATCTCCTCAGTAAGGAGAGCACAGACTGTCCTCAACCACAGCCTTGTCCTGCTGTAACCTGGGACGGGAGGCTGGGATGAAAGGGGAACATGCTGTCCACCTCCTGTGCCAGTGTCTGCGTGAAGGCACTGCTTGACAAATCAAGGGAAAATACAGCACAGCCCCTCAAGAGCGTTACCCTCTACATTCTGAATGGGTTTTCTGCAGAGACCTGGCCACAAAATTAATCCTGGCAGCATTTTCACTTACACAACAAATCTGATTCTAAGCCATTTAAGGTAGTGAGAACTAATAAATCAAAACCTGTAAGAGCTAAAGTGAGAAAAATTAAAGAAATGAATCTTAATCTGAAGAAGCTGTATCTTCAAATATAGATGTGAGGTAACAGATGAAAGTAAAATAGTCCATGCAAGAAAGGAGAATTGTTGGGACGAAGCTTAGAATAATTAACATTTCCTGTGCATTTACTTGTGGCCCAATCAAAGTCTATTGAAGAAAACAGAAAGCCTCAGTGGGCTTTGGAATAGGCTGTTAAGACATTTGCACATCTTAAATGATCACTGGATGTAACCAGTGTACCGAGACTGGAGTACAGAATGGAGAATTAAAAATAAGCAACACATTAGCTCAAATGGGAGCATAACAGAGGTCTCACATAGCAATTTTCCATGCGAAGCCCTTAACTCACAAAAACAACAACAAAAAAGGAGCAGTCCAAAACAAAATCCGGCCCTCACAAATGATGTTCAAAACAATGCTTGGCGAGAAGGATGAGCTTCACACCATGTTCCAAATGCGAGCAAACTCCACAGCTGGAGCCACTAATCTGCAAATGTTCCTTGCATGAACTGATCACTGCAGGGATCAGGAAGAAAGGGATTACCCTGAAGAACAATAACATATTGGCAAGGTGTAGCCCAGAAACACTTCACCTTTTTCAACCAGGGAGTGTTGCTGGTGGCTGGACAGCACAGTTGACAGACCATGAGGTATCTCATCTGCTGAGGCAGCATCAATGCAATACTGAAGATGTCCCACGAAAACTGTTATCTAGCTGTAAGGGCTTTATGCGTCATCCTGTAGAAACAGCTTACTTGGGCTTCACTAATGAGTAACCCAAAGGTGAGATTCTTACAACGCTTTGCTCACTGTCCTAAGTAAATCACAGCACGCACTTAACATTTGAGGCATTCGATTAAAAGCTAGCAGAGCATAGGGCAGCAAGGATTAGGCTGCTTGTACAGCATTGGCTCTCCCTGTTGCTAAAAAGCATAATGCTGTGTAATTTCACAACCCTCCAACATAGGTTAAGACTTAAACTGCTTGCAGGGTGCTTGGATCATCTCTGTGTTTGAGGGAAATGCCCTAGTTGTCACTCAGGCCCAGGAAAGCATTTAGAAAGCAGCTAATCACAGCTGTCCAGCAGTGGTTTTCACAGAATGATACTACAGTGCCCAAGTTACAAGACTAATTTGCTTCTAAATATGTTCTTTTTTTATTAGAATCAGCTCAAGGGTTTGCATGGTTTCAGTGATGTTTCATGGGGATTAGTTTGAAATGAAAATGTGGTTTCCATTTGTCCTGAGAAAGACACAACAGGGAGCAGAGCCATGGAGATTATTGAGAGCTTTGGGTGGTTCTGGGAGGCCAAAGGCCGAGTGACTTCAGATTTCAGTGGAGTGTAATAATCCCCTAGAAATGCACAGCCTGGTGTGTCTTATTGTGCAATTACGGGATGGAAATTGTAATACATTTATGGCCTGCGGATTATTCACTGTGTATCATTAACGCAGGTATGACATGATCATTGAGCAGTCAGGCAGAACCAGCTGCATCTGGAGCTACCTACAGAACAATCTCCGCTCCTACCTTCCCTGTGCCGTTAGGATGTAGTACCTCCTACTCAGAGTAACAAGACTTCAACTACAGAATAGTAAATAATGGAACTGGAAAAGCTTACTCCCTGATTCATGGATAACAAGTTAGTTGTTTTGTCCAGCTCAGGATGTTTATACAGTTCATTAGTAGCACAAAGAATTGCTATTTCAGGGTTCAGAGAGGCTACACTGTGCATTGTTTTCCTGTTCAGTGGTGTCTGTGACCTAAATCTTTGTACTTATAAATGACTTGCCAACATAGGAACAGAGTGAGTGGTTTCATATTACTTATTTTATTTATTCACTTGATTGATAAAACAACCATTTTCCTTTGCTGCTGAGCACTGCTCTCTGGGTTTTGCAGGAGGTACTCGAAGGATGCTTCACAGCGCTGTGTTTCTGCCTGCATCTATCCCAGGTACCAGCCCAAGGCATCACACCATGAGGGGCTTGGCAAACATTTGTAATGTCACAGAGACATTACTGCAAGACAGCGTAACACCTCACTGCCCTGAGAGAAAGGGTTTGTATCTACTGGGGATGCAGCACCTCTGTGATCCTTAAGCATCCCTTGTATTTCTGGAGATACAGATTACTTTACCCACGCTGCAAGATACACAATAATATTGTTCCTATTCTTTCCTTTATCCCAACTATTTGCTAGCTGCATATCTTGGGACACGATTGAATGCTGTTAGTGACCTTGGTAAAACACCGTCTTCATTATTAAACCCAGGTCATAAATACCCTGGGGCACAATGAAATGCCTCACCTGCAATTCTTCAAATAGTTTCCACTGCTATTAATTCTTGTAGGTGTACGAGGTCTTGCATGTGTCTATTCACTAAATAGGTATCATCTGGAGATAGCTGAATAGAACATTTTGGCATCAAACAGCCTGTATATAGAACACCTAGAAGAATTATTTGTGCACTTATCAAGGTACCAAATTCTTGATTTCCTGGGATTGCTCAATCTGGAGAGAGGTAACCAGCTTCAAACAGGAAACTGAACTTTCCCAAAGTTCATTGGTGTTGGAGGTCAAGCTTTAGTTCAGCTCATTACAGAGACAGATGTTAAATTCAGATTAGGAGTTACATTTTGGGAAAGTTTAAGAGGCTTTGGGAGCTGTGGTTTTGGGCTAACCTGCTCTTTAATCAAAAACGACATCCCTGGGCAAGAGTCTTCAGCTCTCTCATACCTCTCAAATACGCATTCGAGACGTACAGAAACTATTTCAATCTCACTGAGGAAACTCAGGTCATGCTTACTCCAGTAATAAAGATGAATAATCTCTTCCAGTTCACAAGAAAGCTGTTTTCCCCACCTATGTTTCATTTTTTGCCTCTGGCTTTTACAACCTTGTGGGCGTGCTCTGTTTTGATATGAAAAACAGTTTGATTATGACAAGTCAGACACGTTTGGTTCCAAAGAAAAATTTAAATGAGGACTTTTCCAGTTTGTCAGCCGTAACTTCTACTGAAGCAGTGGTTACTAAAAATGATACGTTATAAATATGCTCTTTTAGACAATATTTTGGTTTGGGTTGGTTTTAATTATTTTTATTAGAAACACAATGACTGAAGCGATGTTAAATTTAGAAAAGAGCTTCTTCAAGTCTCTGCAAGAAACTCTTGCACACTCATTCAGTGACATGGGGTTTGTATCATCAGAATCATGGAATGCTTTGTGTTGGAAGCGACCTTAAAGCTCACCGAGTTCCAACCCCTGCCACAGGCAGGGACACCTTCCACTAGAGCAGGTTGCTCCAAGCCCCATCCAACCTGGCCTTGAACACTGCCAGGGATGGGGCAGCCACAGCTTCTCTGGGCACCCTGTGCCAGCGCCTCCTCCACCTGAAGGTCTGAAAAAGTCCTAATACACCCTTTATATGAAACAACTGGGTACCAAGCTTGGTCTGTATTAGTTTCATGTCTGGTATCCCTGACAAATGTGGCTCTGCTCTCACCATTTCCTGACCTGGGAAAGGTGCCTGAACCCCTTGCACAGAGAGACAAAGATTCGCTACAGAGAAAGGCACCAAGAGGGTCTGCTGCAGAAAGCCAGCTTGGGAAGAGGCGATCACGCTGCCTCAGTGCTGCGCTGTCCTGCAGCCACCTGCCAGGCAGAGGAAAGTTACTGGGCTATGCTATGTACTTGTTTAAAAAGAAAATAAAACCTTTAGATAGCAGCCAGTTTACACGATCGTATTACAGTCACAGCGAGAAACCTGCTTATCGTGATGTATTATGTAAACAGCATTATGAATACTTATAAAATGAATGTGGCTACTAAATGTTACCTCTGCAGAGCAGGTAAATACTATTTGCATTTTTATATGTAGTAGAACAGCACAGTTGGCTGCAGTCATGTGAAACCTGGAACTGACCCCAGGCTTCAGGCCTGCTTTTTCAGTCTAACATTACTCTGTCCAGAGAAGGAATTTACTAATATATAGCATTTTCCATCCACTGTATCTGCCAAAGAATTGGAAAAACAAGTTAAAAGAATGCAGGTGTAAGTAAAAGGAAATATCTCAACAACTATTTGTGAAGAGATGAGAATATTTAGTTCTTGGTAATATTACACAAATATAATATCAGACTGGACACATTCAGAAGTGATCAGCAATAATGATTCTGAGCTGGAAACACTGATTCATGGAAGTAAAAGACTATTATTAGTTTGCACGCCTTGCTTCACCAAACGTAACAGCAGCATTGGAAAGGGACAACTTAGTGGGATATAGCAGACACAGCTTGAACTAATGGGATGAAGTCAAGGACACTGATGCCCCAGATAACAGGGAACACTTTCTGAAGCTGCTGTTTCTCAGGCTGCAGCAGTCTGCAAAGAGAAATGATCGAGGCCACATCTCTCGGAATGTTTGAAAACAGCTTAACCAAAGCACCAGGAGCTGCAGCTCAGAGAAAGGCCTGGCTGGCAGGGGAGTGAGCATTAGCAAGGAGGCCTTTCCTTGGGCTGCTGAGGGGCTGCTATAGGGGCTCAGGGCTATTTCTGTTTTTTTGTAACAACTGTTTGATGAACGACCATTATTTCCCACTTGTCAATGAATCAGAGGAAAGAGTTTCCTGCAGAGTAAAATCTTTCCTCCAAGGTGAAGAATCAATCGGAGGCAAATACCAATGTCACATTCCAGTGCTTCACTCCTTGTTGTGCTTGGCATGGCGCTTCCTCCGTCCTCCACTGCAATTGGTCCCCACCAGGACAGAACCAGCCTGTTCTGTCTAGTAAAATTTTATTGCGTTGCTTTCCAAAATAACAATTCCTATACTGGCACTTGCAAAGCCAGGAAGGCACACAGGCAAGAAAAGACATGCCTACAACTCATTAAGGCTACTAGAATAGTTGCATAAAAGGATCTGACAGTGCAGCACAGTTTGTCATTCCAGTTTTATTGCACTAATTGTTCAAATGAAGAACTACCCCCCCAAAATAGACTGTTTCCATTAGGGAGCACAAAGATGAAACTGGAAATAAAAATCACTAAGTGTTAGTATCTGTACAGTCGTCCCAGCTTCTTTTTCTCCTTTTTTTCCCCCCAATGACCTTCTCAAATCTTTTTTATTGTCAGTTGTGCTCCCTTAAATCCTGCTGGAAAGGAGGGTGAAGACTGAAGAAAAGCAGTCAAACCATCACATGCTCTGGTGTTACAATGACAAGATGATTGCACTGAGTTGTCAGTAATTCCTACGCTGGCTCAGTCCCTGCAGAGAAAACACTTTGTCACTGAAATGACAAACTGAAACGGTGCTGTTTGCCTTGCACCTCTTCACTCCTTGAATTGTGAAAGAAACACAGAATTTCTACCAGAATCTGGGCAGGAATTTGCTGTACGATGATGGAGCTTCCCACAATGGCTTCTCTGTTTATGGAAGCCAAGTGGTTACTGAAGAGACTCATCAGCCTCTTACTGGTGCCAGAATCAGAGAATCAACTAGGTTGGAAAAGATCTAGATAACGTTCAGGTCTTTTCCAACTCGAATTATCCTATGATTCTGCGATCCTAAGTCAACCTTTACGCCAGCACTGCCAGGGCCACCACTAAACCATGTCACTAAGGGCCTCATCTACAGAGTCTGTGAACACTACACTGAGACCTGAGCTCTGGGCGCAGAGAACAGCAAACCCTGCCCAGGCACCCGACAGCACAAGTCTGTCACCTTTGTTTCTCCCTCTAACAAGCAGGCCCTGCCATGGGAAAAGACAGAACTGCGAGTACTCAAAGCCTCCCTCTTTAACCCCTGCCTGAACCCTGCATCACGCTGCACAGCGGCTGAAGGCGGCCCTGCGGCCCTCTCACTAACAGAGGCACCCAGATGGCTCCCAGCTGCTGCCTCATGCCTCGCTCAGAAGCGGCACCGGGCTGCTGTACCTCACACACCGGCTGCTCCAAGGCTCCTGCCAGTGCTCTCCATGCCCACGGCCTCAGCACTGCCATGGCTTCCCCTTCCCCTCGCTGCTCCCACAGACCCCACGCCGCAGGCCCCGCCATTTATAGCCACCTGTCACGTGAGCGCAGCGCCGCGGGGTGTTGCCATGGTTACACACGGGACCGGGCCTGCCGCGCGGAGGGGTCGCGGAGGATCCTCGCAGCCCCAGGGAGGATTTGAGCGGTGAGGAGGCGATAAGGAGCCTGTGTGGTGAGGAGGTAAGTGTGAGGAACACACTGGGACGTGTATGGCCAAGGTAGACAACAACAGGATCTAAACCACGAAGTAGCTGACCCCATCCGGTGGACCCAAAGGGGAATCGGTGGGTCTGGGCCTGTTCTGAGGGACACCCACGTGGAAAAGCATCCACTAGTAAAGCTGTGCCCACAGGCAAAGCTGTGCATGGGCTTAACTGAGCCTTCAGGGGGCTGGGTTACCCTTTCAGAAAGCATTCGCTGATAACAATTACATTTCACCTTCTGATGTTTTATTTGTTATACTTTGTTGTGTCTGATCAGGCTCCCACAGCAACAGGTGCCAGTGCTGCCCCTTCAAGAGCACCCAGATGTCCTGTTCAGGTCCCTAACAGTTGAGGGGAGAGGAATACTGGCCCAGAGAGTAAGTTCCTGTGAAGCACTGTGGCCTGCAGGACTCTGTGCATCAGAAAGGTCTGCTGTTTTAACTGAGAAATGCTCAAAGGGAAGGAATTAAGTGATTATATTTTCCAGGCTTATTAATTCACTTATGAATAGTAAAAAATTGCTATATCTTCTTTCTGCTCTCCTTCCTTTCTCTCACAGCCTTGAAAGCTCAAGGAGAGGTCTGTGTTTGAGAATGGGAGAAAATGTTTCTAAGGTGGTTGCAAATGAACTCTTTCATATGAATTAAAAAAGGAGGGCAGGCATCTCCCATTTAATTTCCTCTGTTTGCATCGAGATAAGTCCATCCTTCTCTCGTTACATTCTGCAACAATGGAAGTCCCAGTCTCTGATTCCTTCTGCCATTCTGCTGGATAAGGAGGAAGGAACCTGGTGTGTCCCTGGCTCTTTGCACAGGTTGATGAGGCAGAGTCACCCATGTAAAGCTGAGAGTAGCTCCAGCCTGTGTAAGTCCTTTTAGGAACCACCACCCAGAAGGACTTAAAAAAAGGGTGGGTCAGGAACAGTCCATTGCACACACTTAAAGGTTAGTGCATTATGAGTGCACACTGATGCTTTAGGCACAAGCTCCTATTTACAGTGTGCATCTCCACAGGATCTGGACTTGAAGGCAGTGACAAGCAAGTACCATCAGGCTGGTGGCATTGACAGCCTCTGTACTGTCTTCATTCTGTGCACACTTTGTTTGCCTGTCTTACTCTGCTAATGCTGAAAAGAGTTCTGTTTTAAAAGGGGGAAAATGAGAAAGAAAAGCATAGTGTCATTGAGCCCTAAGAGTGCCATTGAGTCCCTAACTCATTCCCCAGCTGTTTGCTCCGAGGCACTGGGGAGTTACAAATAGCTGCAAGCAAGAGTGCAGAGCAGTGGTATATACATTTTGTAAATGAGCTCTGAGCAGTGTCCTTGTTTCAGGAACAATGAAGTCAATAACAGCTTAGAATCTGCCTCCATGTGCAGGTTGTTGTAATGGAATAATAATAAAAGTGTTCCTGGATTTTCACAAGTTCAAGCCATAAAGAGGAGGGAAGTTATGTATCTACTTTACCTTCCAGTTACTTTTTGTAGCTGTTACTGTAACTTCTCAGAGAAGAGAAGGAAGGAGCAATGTTGGCCATCTTTGGGTAATGAAGAAAAAGGAGAGGGAGGAGAAGAGAGATGTGAAAGAGTCTAACTTCCATTCTGTTGGCATCTTTCAGGCTTAACAGTGCTGCAGTCAGTAGTAATAATCATGTAAATAAGTTGGTACCTGTTCCAGTGGCTTCCAGTTATAGACAGCTTTGCAAATCAAGGAATTGGTGAAGTAATTTGTTGTTTCTGCACCCCAGTTTCCTAGCCATGAAATGGGACTAAGTATTCTTACTACAGGGTGGGATTCATGGAGTTGTGGGATTGTAAGGTATTTTGTCATCAAGAGCTCAATCCTTCCTAGGGAACAGATATATTTTGAGCCTACCTAAAAGCAGATGGCAGGTAACATCTTCCATCAGATGCATGATGCTTTGTCATTGCTGTAGCTAACCCCGTCACTGCCAGTGTTCAGTGTGTTTGACCAGGAGCAGCTGCAAGAGAGTCATGGAAAGACTTGATAAGCCAGAGTAATTTCTACAGCAGCTTTTGCCTTCACCCCTATTGCCTTGTAAGGAACTTTTGACTGCTGACTTAAGGTGCAGATGATGCCAGAGGGAATTGGAAGGAAGAAGATAGTAAGTAGGAAAAGAAGAACCATCTGAAGAGATCAAGGCTAAAGAGAAATGCAGCTTGCTGCAATCATCAGGCAGAGCAAACGGTGATTGGTTCAAAGCAAGAAGAGCCGAGGCAAAAAAGCCAGTACATATGCAGCTGCTTCAGTTCCAAGTGGTGTGCTTTGCACATGCTGCTGGAGCTCCAGCTTGTGTGACAGGACCATTCATCTGCAGGCAAAAGGGCTGTTGTGTTATCTCCTCCAAGATGATCTTGTTTTCATTTTTATCTTGCATGTGTTGTCATCTCCTGCTTTGTAGTGCTACAGACTTGTCTTTGCTACAGTCATGAGGCTGCACTCTGCAGTGTGTGGTAATTAAGTCCTTTGAGGGTCATGCATATTTTAATTATTACTTGTTTTATCGTCAAAAGCTTGCCCACATGAGATGCAGCCTTGCATTCCATGTGGGACTGAAATAAGGGTCAACACATTCCTTCAGAACCCAGAATATTAAACAGACATAAATTTGTTTCGAGCTTTGCACATTTGAGATGAGCATAAATCAAGATGTATAATGGTGAAAAAATGTCCTCCATATGTTGGGAAGTTGAACAGAGACACTAACTCTGAGTGACAAAAAGTGGTGGCTGCACCAGTAAAAGATTAAATGATTTGTTTAGCATTTATGTAATGTATGAATGCACCTTGCCTGTGTTAAAGCGCAGCAATGATTGGGTTTCCACCAGCAAGGGCTGTGAATTTTAGCTGTATTCCCTTTTGGGATTCTGAAGTTCTCAGATTCCGGCTTACACAACAGCAAAGTCTAAATGCAGACCAGTTTTTCATCCATGAAATGGAAGTTAAATAAGGCTTGACCGAAGTAGACAAAACAAGAAGATACGTAGACTAACTGGAAACATCAAGATTTGAAAATTACCTGATAGGAAAAGGGAGGGAAGGGGGATCAAAGACGTCCTAGGGAATGAAACATTCCTTCACTGCGCTTCCTGTTCTCTCTGTTATGCTAACCAAGGTAGGATTAGGTTTCAGCTGCCAAAAGAAATAACATTTGTAGATTTTTTTGGTCTGGGTAAGTGGGATAGAAAGATTTAAGACAGTTTTTTTCCAAACTATTTGCTTTTTGTCAAGCAGTCAAGTCTAGTTATTGTTATTAATTTGTATTACAGAACTACCAAACTGAGGCTGGATTTCCATTGTATTAGGTGCTGTGCAAATATCCAGTCAGAGACTGGTCTTACCTCAAAGGGCCCATAGTCTAAATAGACCAGACAGACAAAGGGCATTTTGCCCTAAGTTTATAGCTGCTTAGCAGCTGAGCTAGGAATTATACTCATCTCTCCTGAGTCATAGCCTGGTGCCTTGGCCACTGGAGTACACTTCTGGAGAATGAGCTGTCATTAAAAGAAATGAGGCTGCTGCATTGTCTCCACACACAAGATAATGATTGATGCAGCAACCCCAAGATTAACGTGAGTTTGCATAACTGACTCCTGTTGATGGCTGGGTGTGTGAGCTGGAGAAACCTCACGCCACCTCTCACCAACTTACTCCTCTGTGTAGTCCCTATGTTTTGCTTTTGGTTTGGTTTTCTGTCACAACTTCATTTCATAGGTGAGGCTCAGAAATGTATTCGGTCTCTCTGCAGGGGTGACCTTCCACTGTAGAGTAGCATATTCAGGTGGCCCAACTTTGTCTTTAAGTGCTTGATTAATCTTCAAGTGCCTAAATGAACAGCCTGAACATACTGTTGGAAAAAGTGACAGGCAGTAGCTAGTACACTTTCTGGAAGGTCCTGAGCTTCTGAGCAGGGACAGAGGCTGCACTCCACCCTCACCTTTTTCCAGGTATCTGCCCAGCAGGAACTGACACGTAATGCTGCCTGTGGTTCCATAGAAAAGGAGGCTGCACTTCTTCGTAGGCTTGAAGTCTTTACCTTAGCCTCATGCTAATGCAGAAACAAAAGACCTTCTGTAGGGGAAAAAAAAACCCCTCTGAGTAAATAAAATAGAATGTAAGTATAAACTTGAATCTGTTTATTCTAAAACTGTGGGTAATTCCAATTCTAATCCCATGTGTAAATATTTGAAGTGTCACTGTGAAGGGCTTTTCTTACATGGGAGAATTTCCTGCTGCTTGTTTTTTAAATCCCAGCCTACATGTGCACAGGTGAGTTCAGCTTTCTGCTGCGGGTGTCTGAGCTGCAGAGAGGGAAGTGCCTGTGCGAGCAGCACATTGGCTGTCACCCGTTTCTCAAGATGCCAGCAGTGAGCAAAGCAGACCCTCTGAGTTTGCTCACAAGAACAAACTGGAGTAAATGTTTAACTTGAGTCTTTGGAGTCTACAGCTTGTACCTTTCTTTATTATTAACCCAACTCCTGTTTTTCTTTACAGTTGCACAGCTGCTGGCACACAAGAAACAAAGGACCCTTGAAATAACTTCCTCATGGAGGCATGAGCAAAGGTAAAGTAAGTACCTTTTGTATTGTTTTCATACCTATACATGGGAAAGCAGTTGCACGTTTCTGTGCTCTGCATTTCTGTTAGGGCAGAACAACCTGTCAGTAGCAAGCATTGTTTAATTGTATCTTCTTAAAACTCAATCACTAGATACATCCAGCTGATTTCATCCTAATTTGACACAAATGAGAAAGTATCTCTGTACTTAGTGTAAGAGTGTGCACGGTGAATTTCTTCATTCACATACCGATGCGCGCGTGCACACACACACAGAGGTTTCCATTGCTTTTTCCTGAATACCAATAACCTTAACTTTTTAACTATTGTTTTCCTCCTGATTGTTTTCTGTCCTGCTCAAGTCTGAAAAGGTCTGCCTCTTCTTCTCCCTGTGGAGAGGCGTGACTGCACTATGAAGATCTGAATTTACATCAGCACTTTCACAAAGCTCACACAAACCAGCTGTGCCATTTGTTTTGCATTCAGCCTTCACCCTTGATTGTTTTCTCTGCTCTTGGGTAAGCTGTGAATTCTGGAAGAAAGCTTCATGGTGAGGCAGGCACCCATCAGCACAGTACAAAATAACGAGGATACTTGTTTGACCATTATTCTGGTTACTATGCCAATACGGTGTGAATACTTGTTTTAACATAACATTAAATATCTGTGAGTGATGGCTCGAAATAGCCTTGCAGGGAGAAGGATTCACTTAAATCTTTTTTGTATTTGCTGTGACATAAATTTACATGGAAAACAATATAATTAAACTTTAGCTAAAACATGCATCAAAGGCAATTTGAGTGAAAGTCAAGAACAGAAGATAAAACAAGTACTTACAGGCATTCAAAAAGCAGCTGTTCATTGTGGTGTATATTATCTAAATTTTATATATTATATATATTACATGGGTTTAGAAACAATAATATTTTAATAGAAATGGGGTTTACAAGCAAAGTAAAAGAAGAACCAAATTTTTCCTGTTTCCAGCTGCTCAGAATACCATTTTACTCCATGAGTAGAAACTGTCAGTCAGGTGTGATGTCCATCTAAGCAGACAATGTCTCAGCTCCAGCATGTTCTTTGGGAAGACCCTGGTGCCATCTCCTCCCTATACTTCTGTGGCTGTGCTGCCCTCTGAGGATGAGCATGTCCAATATTGAGTGCCATTGACGGGATTTCTAAAGGCACTGCAGCTACACAGTTTGTGTTTTGATTTATATTGCAGCAGCATTTACAATATGGTATGTGCTGCCCGCAGAGTAAAACAGTTTATACTATCCTACAGCTGTATTGGCAATCGGAGTATTTGCCCTGTAAATACTTAGGAATCTGTGAACAAAGGCTTGCAGGCGCATTATGAAATATGAAAGTGGCATGATCACTAAGCGCTGTGAAAACACACCATCTTCATAGTTCCTGAAAAGGAACTATAAATAGCTGTTTTGGAGCAGTTCACACATCTCTGATTCTTGTAAGCCGATTAGATTTAGGAGAAACAACTCTGCTATTCTGTGTTTTGATCCAATCCAGCTGTTTATTTAGCTCTAAAGATCATTGGCACCCTAAGCAAGGGATGATGATGATGTGGCTACCGGGTGTTTCCAAGCCATCTATCACTAACAGCTAGATTTGTCATTCCATTCCCACTGGAGGATACTGAAATGAATGGGAGTATTGGTGGTATGTATTGGAGGGATGTCAGAACACAGGCCCGAGTGACTACAGGAATCTGAATCATAAGATGGAAAAGGTAAATAAGGAGTGGCATGAATTTCAGGAGACTGACACCTTGGCTATGAAGTAAGTGGGAAGTTGGTTGTGAGCCTGTTTCTATAATGGCCAAATTCAGATTTTAGCAATTTGCTCAAAGATGAAGAGATAACCGAGCAAAGAAAACACAAACCTGTTCTTTAAGGGAATGGGAGAATTGGCAAGTTGATAAAGAACACTGTGTCTGCTCATAGATGACCTAGGTCAGCAGAGGATGAATTTGCCTTCTCTTTTGTCAGTTTAATGTTTGTTAAGGGTCCCTGGATTTCTGCTTCCTGAGCATTTTTTTCCCGATCTGGCAATTCTACAAAGCATATGTTGGAGTTTAAAGATATTCGCCTGGCTTGTTCTGGGTGCTGCGAAATGCAAATACAGACGCTGGCATCAAAAGGGGATGGAGTGCTTTGAAGATGAAGGGCTTGACAAAGAGCCAAGGAGCCAATGGACCAATGAGAACTGGAATTCTTATAGGACTAAAGGACACTGTGGCTGTTGGTGAAAGCAAACACATCAGAAAGGAAATGGGAGCTCTTTATCGCTGTCTCTTGGCTAATTGCTTAGGCCAATATAGCTGCTCAGCTGAAGTGGTTAATGAAAAGTGGATAAGGAACTTACCTGAGGCTTTTCCAGATGAGAAGCTGGGAAATGAGAAACGGCTAAATTCTATATTACCTCTATTAAAAGCAGGCAAGCTTCTTGTGCCTGAGTTCACTTTTGATTCTGCTGCTGTGACAGAGCCAGCAGAAAGAATCCCAGCCTGAGAGGACTTGAGCCTTGTAGGAGTTTGGGTCATTGCTTGGTTGCATGTTAGTTTGGGGGTTTTGCTTGGTTGTTTTGTTGGGTTTTTTTTTAGTGCAATGCTAGAAGCCACTTCCAAAACATTCTAATGATACTGAAGGATAGGATAGGATAGGATAGGATAGGATAGGATAGGATAGGATAGGATGGGATGGGATGATAGGCTAGGGTAGGTGGGGTACCACCTTATCATGCTTCAGAGGCATACAAACAGAAAGCAGAAAAACACCATTTTCCAGCACCGCTGCCCCATCCAGGCTCAGTGGTACTGTTCTAACAAAAAATAGATTAGACTTTTTTGGGGTAAAAAAGTGCAAAGCAGTGATAGCTTTTTGTGCCTCACTCCAGCTCTGAATGTGCTTCTTACCTCCTGTGTAACTCCACAGCAAAAAGCCTCACTGGGCTGCAGCAGTGTGCAGTGTCAAGTGTTAAAATGCAGCAGTAAGCATCGAAATAACAGTAACACTATCCCATGATTTAATCAGGGTTTCTTTTTCAGAATCTAATGTTAAAATAAATGGAATTATGTTGCTTTTCATTTTTTTATTTTAAGCCAGTAAATTCCAAAAGAGGATTTGCCCCATTTCTACAATGTGCTTAAGGACTTAGAGCACACGATCGACTGCAGGTTTATTAGGGGCATGAGGGGTTGGCATACGGCATTCTCTGCTTAAAGCTGCTTAGAGCCTTTTCATTCTGGTCAAGGAGGACGTTTTTTTCATTTTAATCATTATTTGTGAGGCCATATGGACCTGGCATTTCCCAGAGCTTTTCCTTATTGCACAGAAACAGTGATAAACACTCTTTACTCTAAAGAGCAAGGAAAACTGGTGTTCTGGATAGGACCTAGAAAACGTGAACTGGAGAAAGTACCACACAAACATCTTTAGAGGGAGGTTTTTCCTTCGTTTTATTGACATGGTCAGTGAGAATCCTTCCAGTGAGTTCAGTGGATGTTAGATCAAATCACAGTGTCTCTCTAACTCTCCCCCTCTGCTGGCAATTCAGTTCCTGCTGTGCTGCTGGAGCTGCGCAGCAGCTCTGAGCTCTGCAAAAGAGACTTTTAAGAAGTCATATAGCAGCATTCCTCATTTGAGTCAAAGGTTGGAGCACAGGAGAAACTCTGGGGTGGTGGAAGGCAGGACAAGTATTACATGCTAGGGAAGGACAGGTAGATTCTGCAATCTGGACGATGTTTGTGCAGGAAGATCAGGTGGTTCTATCTGAAATGTTTATCCTTTATGCGTGCGTGACATGAGAGTGGTTTGTGTGACAGGAATATTCTCCTACTCAGGTTTCTCAGCCCTTCTTAATTCTTAATCTGCTCTGCACGATGCTTTGCTTTGTTCTGCACAAAGGCGTGAAAGTTGCCAAATGTCAATGTTGGACTCTATAGGAGGAAGAGAAATCCAGTCCTTTAGGTAAACTTTTCCTTCAGTGCTGGAAGTGCCTTCTCTCAGTAGCAGCAGCAGCATTTCTTTTCAGTATTTCTTCTGGCCTGCTGTGAGTACTTTTTAAATATGTATCACAGAAAACTGGGATCCTGGGGGGGTCCTGGTTTTGAACAGAAACTTAAAATTCTCTGTCTTTGATGGAAAAACTCTTGCCTGAAAACAAGTGTACCAAGTGTTTGTAGTGTCGTGGGAGGCTGCTAGATCCCCAGGTATCTGCTCAGTTCTAAAGGCAGCTGCTTCCTCCTCCAGAACCAACCTGAAGTGATGAACCAGTGTGCTGGGAGCTGGGTTTATTTAGCTGTTGGGCAGATCATTTCACAATAGTGGAGTATGAAACAGTCTGAGCCAAAAATGAAATTGCTAAAGTTGATGGAGATGTATCTCTGAGACAAATGGAGCTCTAACCTTCATTAACCCAAAGGAGCGTTCTATCTGAATTGCCAATGGGATCTACAGCTTGCACAGGTGCTCAGTTTTCTTCTGGTGTAATTCAGTGTACAGGAATATTGTTTTGAGGAGAGTGCACAATGAATATTTCACTGAAGATAGGTCTTAGATAATATTTTCTGTTAACTCAGGAAAAAAGACCCTTTTCTCTATGTTCTTTTAGTGCTGATGAATGGTTCTAGTGAGACATTCAGAAAAAGGTTTGCCGGTTTGGGGTGCAGGAACATTTTCAATACTTGGGCACTTTGCCTTTTGCTCGTGGCTCAAATTCACAAAACCCTCTCAGGTTAATTTGTTTTCCAGTACAAAACCACATGGAACCTAAAGTCAGAGACAGGGATTTGCCTCTTTCTGCTGCAGAATGAGATAGCCGCGCTCAGTTGGAGCAGGCCGGGCACGGCAGACCCCGGCCTGGGAGTTGCTGTCCGGTGGGACTGTTGAGATCTCCGCGGGATCAGCCGAGGGCTGCAGCAGGGCCCTATCTCCCGCACGTTACCCTCGGAGGGGTGAGCGGAGCCCCGGCTCCCGCCCTGGGTTCGCGCTGCGCCGCTGCCCCGCGCCCGGGCGCAGGGACCCGCCCGCCGCCGGCCGTGGTGCTGAACGGATAGCGCCGCCCCGCCCGGCCCCGCCCCGCGGGGCCGCTCCCGACGTGTCGGAGCCGTTTGTCCCGAAGGGAAGCGGTGTCCCGGTGCTTCTGCAGCGCTGCCTGCAAGCAGAGGTGTTGGGAGCAGTGTGCCTGCCCCAGAGCTCGCCCTGCTGAGGGATCCCTGAATCATTCAGGTTGGAAAAGGCTCTGCCAAGCCCACCGCTAAATCACATCTCTGTGTCCCACATCTACACGTCTCTTGAGCACCTGCAGGGATGGTGGCTCCACCACTCCCACAGGCAGCTTGTTCCACTGCTTGACAACCCTTTCAGCGAAGACATTTTTCTAATATCCAACCTAAACGTCCCCTGGCATAACTTGAGGCCGTTTCCTCTCATTCTGTCACTTGCTATTTGGAAAGACACTGACTTCCACCTCCATTCTCCTTTTGGGTAGCTGTAGAGAGTGATAAGGTGCTCTGACAGCTGTAGGGGCTTCTTTTCTCCAGTCTAAGCAACTCCAGTTCCCTCTGCTGCTTCTCACAGAACTTGTGCTCCAGACCCTTCATTAGCTTGAGTGCTCCTCTCTGGACATGCTCTAGCACCTCAGTGTCTGTGGACAGTGTCCGCTATGCTCCATGGAACTTAATTTCTCCTCCCCAGTAGCAACCGCTGAGATTTGAAATATTACAGTAGTACTTAACACCCCCAGTAATGGTCAGTTGTGCTGTTTCACCAACACGGAGCAAAGAATTGGTCTCCAGCCTGAATTGCCAAAGCTTAATTAGGTATAACACACATTACTCCTTGTGCTAAAGTGCTGCAGGGGGATGTTGTATGTTGTTAAGCAGCTGCTGGATTCTGCCCGAGAGGGAAATCTGTTTATGAGTTGTATTTTGGGTTGTAAAGTTTGCAACTGTGCTTTGGGAAACAGCAAAACTATAGAACCGTGCTGAATTATTAAGACTGTTCAGTCACACAGAACAATAACCATAAAACAAGGGGTCAAACACAGACTGGCCCCTTGTGGGTGGTGCACAGGGACAGCAAGCACAGGTCATCTTGAGTGCAAGGGCTACTGCTGAGCAGCAATGCCTAAGCAGGCAGAGACCATTAACAGTTACCCTCTGGCCTGTGGAACTGGCTGGATCCAGGCAGCTCAAAAATAATATAACCCCATTGGAGACACTGTATTTATGCAGTGGGAAGTTCTGGGAGAGATTTCCTGGCTCACTAAGTGGAAGTGCAAATGTTAGTAAAAATTAAGATTTCCTCTTCAAGTACTTTGGGAAAACAATGACCTCCTGACTCTCAGTAGCATCTTAAGAGCAAGGGGTTAGCTCAGTGGTTGGCAAGGGCTGGGCTATTTCTATTTATCAAGTATCCCATTTGAATTCCCCTGCCAAGAGCTGAATATTTAGGATTTCCATGGCAACCTATTTCTGAACCCATATTACAAGTCAGACTGACGTGTGTCACCTGATCCAGGGATGCAGGAGGTAGTGGCTGAATTTATTCAAGCAATCACATTCTCTTTTCCAAGGCTAATGCACATGAATACTGAGTTAGCAAACTAAATTGACAGGGATTCCATCTCAATGAACATGTATAATGTTCCAGCCCAGGAGAGTAGCATTTAATTGATGAGTGGGATTATATTTACATAGCAATTATAACAAAGTCAAGGTTGGCTTTACATGAAAGACTGTT
This sequence comes from Myiopsitta monachus, assembly GCA_017639245.1. Classification (NCBI taxonomy): domain Eukaryota; kingdom Metazoa; phylum Chordata; class Aves; order Psittaciformes; family Psittacidae; genus Myiopsitta; species Myiopsitta monachus. The sequence continues at coordinate 2,275,208 of CM029931.1, read as the reverse complement.
TGCTGTAATGTCTTAGTGCTTGGTTGTCCAGGAAAGCTGTTCCTTTATGGGCAAGAAAAACACATCAGACCAGATGCACGCAGCTTTTACATGTGCTTCTTCTCATACTCTGCAAATACTCACTTCATGAAGCCAGCTCAGTAGTCACATTGTGGTTGCCTTAGCTACACACATCAATTTACTCCATTATAGCTTAGATGCTCATTGTTTAAGTGCACAAGTATTAATAGTTATTCACTGCTATCCTCAAATGGCTGTTCGGTGCCTAATGTAAAATGAATAAGAGCTCATTCTAAATCCCATATAAGTCAATGGGCACCTTTCTTCTCATTTCATTCAGAGCTGGAATTAGCTATCCCTGCTGCACTGCCCCCAGATATTAATTTTTTGTCCTCAAGACACCTTTGCAAGGTAAGGTAATGCTACTGACTCACAGTAGTATTACCTTCACAAATGGAAAGCTGGGGGCAGGAAGGTCCCAGCATCATCCAGCGTATGCACAGAGGTCCTGACCCTCATCATCTCTTCAGCCTGTATTTCTTTCCATGGACAGGTTAATGCCTGAGTTTTGCTCTAATACAGAGTTGGATTGGGGGGGGGGGGGGGGAGGGAGCAGCTGGACCTTGAAGCTAGGAGGCAATTCCATATCTTGTAGTTCTGTGTAGTCGGAGACCAAAAGCTGTATTCAGATGTCTTCATATGGGGCCTAGCATGGAGTTAAGTTCCACTGCTGGCTCTGGAAACAAGAAGGTGGTGATGAACTCAAGCTATCTATTACTTGTGGCATAGCAAGGGAAAATATGCATGACAGCTATGCTGAGTGATCAGAATACCAATAGACCCTAGGAGAAGGAAGAGCTGCACTCAGAAGTCCAACACAAATACCATACTCATCTTTCTTCATTGACTCATATGAGGAGCTGGATCTTGACATCCTTGAATTCCCAAATGGTCAGAAGTGATCACCCTTCTCTGACAACGGGCAGGGTGGTTTAGGTCCATCTTTGTTACTACACTAGGAGGATATCCCCAGGTGGCTCGCCTAAGGCCATACTGTGCTAAAGACAGGGAAATAAACTGAGATCTCTTGAGTCTTCTAGCACAAAAAGTTTTCTTTTCTTACTCTAGGCTTTCACTGCTCTCACTCTTATTGCCATGGAAATTGTCTCCTTAGCTCCTATTGGAATTGTCTGTTGACATCATTAGTTAAGCACATAATAAATGGCTGAACTGCTCTGATATTTATCTTCAGGTCAACAACTATTAAGACTCCAGAAACAAATTGGAAAAAAAGCATAGACCTTTTATTAGTAGAACTTAATTTAACTGTATTTAAACTTCATTAAGGAGGACGAAAAAAATGACCTTTCTTAATGCACTCTTTCTTTATAAAGTATGAAATAAGGATATTAGATTAGTTTGATCCTGGTTCTTATTATGCACACACAGTAGATGAGAATGCAAGAATTCCCTCATTCAGTTAGGTACTCTTGGATGTCAAATCAAAGACCAGGTGCTCCAAAAGCCCATTTCCTTTCTTCAGTGTTTTATGTTTCCTAGCCCTGTAATTCCCCCCAGGAAACCAGGAAAAATCTTAATTTCTTACCTTCCCCCCCCCCCCCCCATTAAAGTAACAGCTCTGCTCATTTAAACAATCAAGCACATGTTCTTACACTGTCTGCACCTCATGCTATCCATAAATGGTGATGTGGTAAGAAAAACCATGGAGGAAAGGAAAGGAAATGACATTAACCTTTTCCATCTGATAAATAAGGGCTCTATTCAGCTGCAATAATCCACATCCTTCCCTAGAGATGCAGTTAATGTAATACCTAAGGGCTCAGTTCATTTAAAATTATTTCCACACTGGCCAGCTGATTTCTTGGTGAATTATTCAGTCCCCAGACTGGAATATTCTCCCTGTGCAGCCCTTGTAAAGGGGCTGGAGCCCTTCTGTAGTTCCCAATGATGTCTCAGATGTGCCAGAGGGTCTGTGACACCCCACATCTGTGCCCTCGGATAACAGGACCTTTTGTGCTGGTTTTCATGGGACCACCAGTCTGTAGGCACTTCAGGTAACACACCCTATCCTATTTGCCACTCTCCTCTGCAGGGGGCTTCTCACCTCCCTATCAAACTTTAAGCACCTGCAGTTTATAGGTAGTAAAAAGGGAGTTTGAGCCTTGAATGGGTGGAAATTTAGAGCAAGGAGCTGAGCCAGTTCAAAAAAGGCAGCCTGGATTATGTTGTTGCTGGGTTTGAGGTGATGGATGTGGATCAGTGACCACTGCAAGGTTGCTTGAATGATCCACAATCCCAAAGGCTAAAAGCTGAGAATTAAATTTGTGGGGTTTTTACTCCCTTTGCAATACAGAGGTGGCTGCAGGGTGATTGGTATCTGCTCAGCTTATACCTGCCCAAGAAGCTTGCAAAGACGAAGGGCGGTCTGTGTGCAGCCATCCAGGCAGATGTTCTCAAAGCAGGAGTGAAGAGCAAGGCTTAGAGAATCCAATTGCAAATCAATGGGAAACACTACTCTAAAATGAGCAGCAACATGTGAAAATCCCAGATTTATATTAGTCACATTGATGGAAAGCCACTGGAATCTTCTCATTGGCATCAAGACAGTTTGGATTAAGTGCCTACATTAGGAAATATGTTCTTTCCTTCTTTTTTTCAAAGGGAGTGTAAGTAGTTGAGGGTAATAAACACAAGTTGTCTGCAGTTTTGCAACCTTTCTGATGCTGTAATAAGCTGTGCTATGAGGGTTCATTATTAGACTGTCTTGAAACTCGCTAGTGAAACAGGAAAAACAAGAAACCTGACCTCACTGTAGTGCTTAATTGAAGTGCATTTATTGACTGATTTTAAGCTCTTATAGCAACTGTGTTTGCTAAGAACTACAGGCCAGCTCTCTGCTTGTGTGGACAGTACCTGCTGGGGTAGACACAGCCACACAAAGGCATGTCATACTCCAGGCTGGCATCACGGGGTTGGCCTGGGGCTGAGCAGGAAGCTATAGCTGGAGGTTGGCGCCTTCCCCCCTGCTGCAATGCTGCTGCTCAGCTTCCCATCCCCTCCAAGAGCCCATGGGATGACCAGCCTCAATGGGGTCAATATGCCAGAGGTGAAGTAAGAGTGTTGTGCTGGGCATGTTTCAGTTCCTATCTCTTTGGGGCTGGGGCTGGAAGCAGCGATCAGAAGAGACAATAAACCTCTTCGGACCTATCCTGCCTCTGTAAGGATTCTGCAAGTTGCAATTCTTCAGAAGGATCTGGATCTTCAGCCTCACAATGCTGTGGGGACACACACTGAGAAATCTGTTATACATCAGTGCCAAAGCAAGCTACAGCGGGATATCTCAGCTAGTAAATCTATCTTTGATACTGTAATGCTGGGACTGGCACATACTTAATGCTAATACAGTCTTACCCCCATCCCATCTGTATTAGAAATCAGGGCAGAAGCATAAAGACCATTACCATGCTGTCACCTTAAGAACAGTTTCTCACTTCATAGAGGCACTCAGCAGGCACTGGTGCATTCAGCCATGATTCATTAGCACTGAACCTCGGTGCTGGCCTTGGCCAGTTTTGTCTGGATTCAGTTAACTGGCAAGAAAGATTTCTGAGCGTTTGTGTTATCTCTCTGGAAATCTTCAGTAGGAGCTGAACACGATTGAGAACAGTTGCCTGATAAAAGAGACAGAAAGAAAATACATTCTGTGGGAGACTGGGGAGGAGTGAAAGTCGGCCCTGGAATAGATTGACATGGCCCACCCCTGGTGTGAGAGAAGAGGCTGAGATTGCAAAAGGTGGACTGGACATGATTGTATATGATATGATACTGACTTTGTGTCATAGCCGTTGAATTCACCTCTAATCTAGTTTTCCATAATGTTAGATTAAACTGGCTGGTTTATTCCGAAAGTTTGGGAACGCTTACAGCCTTGTGGAGCTGCTGCTGATCAGTATCCTGAGCACTGCAACACAGTGATAGGGACACAGGTAAAGGAGTCTTTGGGACTTTATTGCTATAAACCAGCTGCGAATCTGACCCGGGGGAGATATGGATTCTACTTAAGGAGTCTGTGATGCAAATTTATGCAGATGACTGTCATTAGCTTGAAACAGTGGGGTAAGGGAGAGACAGTTACAGGCCATAGAAACTGCATTTTTGTGCCCACGTGCTGTCTTAGGAAAAAGTATTAGAGCACAAAAGAGACTTGCTTCTCAATTCTTTTGGTAGATTGCAGGCAAGTGGGAGTGTAGAAGCTATTCCATCACCAGCCACAAACACTCAACTGCTCTTTCTTGGCATCTATTGGCATGTATTTCTGCCCCTGAGTCCCCAGAAGCAAAGCTTCATGACCAGGTGGGCACAGGCACAAGCAGCAGTGGTGTGCAGGAGTAGGAGCAGGCAGAGTTCGTGGGACAGAGCCCTCATCTGATGACTTTAATAATGGGCTCAGGGTAAGATGCCTGCACCTTGTGTGTAATAATACTCTGTAATGGACTGAGTTAAAAACAGGAGTTTCCAGGAGTGTGTTTTGTCTCTGTGAGACAGAAAAACCTGGGAAGGCCTGTAGAAGCGCACAGTTGATGGGATTGCTCTGTACTGCGTACTCCTCCTTTTACACTGACCTCATTTTTGTGGCCAATGTGGCCAAGTAAAGATCCCTCCCAGCTCTCTGGGATTACTATCGCATTTCAGTGGCAGAGACAGCAGGCGAGCCGGTCTCTATGCAACCAAGTCAGAGAATGGAGTAGAACAGGAGTTTAAAACACACTGCTCTCTTCTGTGAGTGCAGGCAGGTTAGCAGCAGCAAAGGGTTTTGGGGGGAAAATGAGAACTTCAGACATCTGCTGGTGACTTTTATTATACATAGAGGTGTGGGATGCATGGATAAAACCCAAGGCCCAAAGCTATTTATGCTGTGTGCAAAAAATCCTTTCTACTTTTACAAAAGCCTCTTGTCAAGGCTGCCTTAAAGGCACTTTAGCTACCTGTTAGATCAGTTATCAGAGAAATGGGAAAGGTTTGGGGTCCAATTAGTTCCTGGTGTGAATCCTCCACTTGCTTCATATTTACTACAAAGCAGACCTTGAGGCCTTTTGAGCCAGCGCTGGTAAAACTGCTGGGCTCCCAAGCACAGCATATTTCTCGTCAGTTCTAATGTGCTGAAAGGATGGGATTTTCTGCGAACTTTTCTCAGTCTGTCGTTTTTTTCTCTCTTTGAGAGGGGGAGGAGTTGTGCCTAAAAAAACAAACCCAACCTGTCGTTCTCAGCTCTGCCAACCTGTCAGTCCAGCCATGCAAGAGAGAGGGAGAGAGACAGAGAAAAGAAAAGGAGGGAGTGAAGCAGGGATTCTTTCAGATCTCAGCAGACATTAAGGTAAAGCCCATTTATCATTTCCTTATCTGTGTTTGCCTCTGAGTGTGTACATGTAAACAGAAGTTCTGTTACCTTAGAGGGTTTTACACTGACTGAGCAACCTGTGTGGGAATAAACTCTTTATCGTGTTCAATTTGAAGTGTGTTTTGCATGTAAACTGGCAGCTTGCTACTTGTTTGGAAACACAGATTTTCTCTCTGAAATTCAGAAGGAGACTTGGCGTTCATTTGAATGTTAAAAAGAGGCAGAGCTGCTATGAATACATGTTAAGGGAGGATATTAAGCTATGTAATTTCAGGGCTGAAGCCAGCCTCTAATTACTGAAGATCAGGGTAAGAACTTGTTAGAAGAGGGAAATTCTTGCAGAGCTGCCTATTGCAAAGCTCCGACACCTTCTCCTGGAGCATTTGGTATTAGCCACTGGTGGAGACAGGATAAGAGACAGACAGACTGCAGATCTGATCCAGTTTGGCAGTTCCTCCTTTCCTCCATTCCCGCCTGTCCATTTTTGGTGGGGTTTATCCAACTTGTCATTACCAGAGGAGGAACAAAGCTAAGGTGCAGCAAAATTGCCCGCGTGAATTCTTGAGTCAGGAGGGCAGATCAGCAGAGGCACTTTCAGCTCATGCCAGAGGAAATTGAAGGTTACAGACTGTGAGAAATGTTGGCTGAAATGAGTGTGAGTCAGAAGAACCATTCTGCCCCAGAGCTTGCCTTATGAGTCTGGTCTGGGCAACCGCTTTGTTGGAGCAATTGTGGTAGAGTGGGCCTAGTAACAGAGGCATGAAATAAGAGAATGGTCTTAATTTTGTTAGAGCCAAGGGTCTGTGCGTGGGACCTGTGTGAACGTGTACTTGTGCACAAACATTTATGTGTAAGGAGTCTGTGGGTAGATTCTGACCCCTAGTATGCAACGAAAATCCACCAGCAAAAGTAAAAGAGGAAGAATTAAGTTCATACACCTTAGAGTTACCCCTTTTTCTGTATTTCTAAGTCCTGAACAAGCATTTTAAACTGTACTGAAAACTCTGTAATATCTTTCTAGGTAGGTTGAGGCTCTGGGAAGGTCATATAGAAGGCAAAGTGGTGGATAAGATTTCCTTTCCCTGCTGTATATTGAGCGTTTTCACTTCTGCCAGGGTGTGCCTGCTGAAAACAACCTTCTAGTAATACTAACCCAACAGACAGAACAGGTTGGAAGACGGCAATACAATTGTCATGTTGTGGGATGCAATGCCCTTGCCAGGGGTTTGGTTACGTAGTGAAGGCTTCTGCATCTTCTTTGTTGTTCAGCTTAGAATCGCAGACTGGTTTGGGTTGGAAGGGATCTTAAAGATTATCTGGTTCCAACCCCCTGCTAAAGGCAAGGACAGACTTCCTCAAATATTTATGCTTGTGCCATAGTTTCAGATTGAAGCTCTCCTCCCCTGGCAGTGGCCGCACCAGTGCTGTGAAGAAGAGGTGATGCACATGGGAGAGGGGTGGTCTGTGAGGTGGTCCGTCCATATGACCCTTCCTATAAAAGCATTTGTAGTGTCCTTGCATTACATCATTTGCCTTTTTCCTGGTAGTGTGGTCTCCTGGGAACTTGGAGCGGGGTTTCTTCTTACCCCTGACTCATTCTCCATGGGGATGGTGATACAGAATGAGACTATAGCTTTTAGTATACAAAAGAAATTCTTTTATAGACTGTGCATTTTGTAGTAATATTATAAGCTTTCCTGCTGAGCCAGAATGGTGAGGGAAGTGCTTTCACAAGTGACCCTAGGAGAAGGAGAAGAGGAAGTGAATACTTCAGTTTCAGTGGGAATAAACATTCTTACTGCTAGTTACAGTAACAGAAATTAGTCACTGAAAGAAGGAAAGGAGGAAAACTCTTTAGCTTTCATGATCTGCAAAGACTTAGCCAACTTGCCTAACAGCTCTCCATCTTCTTTCTCTTCTCTTCTGTTCCTTTTCTTTACGTGATTTAAAGCAATGCGAAGAAGGCTTGGGACATCTACGTGACACATTCTACAATGCTGATGGGCATTTTTGAAATGAGGACAGGCATTCTGATGCACTTGCTTCATTACTGCTTTTGAAAAGGTATGAATGTACAGATGTAACAGGATTGGTACCTCTAAGTCGGCCAAGCTCCCTGGAGATCAGACAATTGATGTATGTACTGTCAAACACAAGATTATAGTACGTGTTGATAAATGGTTTAGCACTGCTTAGCAAATGTCAGTGGATCGATCAGAGTTAACCAGCTGCAAACTCACTAAATTCAGGCAAAGTCCAGGTAATCCATATTTTAGATGGGCTTCATTAGTGTAGCTGTAACAGCCCTGCACTGCAACAGAAGGGAAGAAATAGCAGAAATACAAGTCCAGTTCTTACCAAGGTTTCTGTATCTGTCATTCTGGAGGCAAAAAGGACAGGGACTGATGTTCAAGAAACTGTTTCTAAAGACACAAAATCCTGCAAAGAAAGTGTTCCCAGACAGAAAGGTTGAAAAATGAGAAACCCTTCTGCTGGAAGAGGTTCTGAATAGCTCTGGCAAAGGTTGGCTGGAGAACACTTCATACTAGGAAGGTTTCTGGCTTTCAACAGGAGGCTGCTAATTCACCTCGCTCAGTGTTCTCAAAGTGACTAAGATTCTGTAGATTAGCTGCTGCCTTGCCCTACTTTCTTATATTACTTACCTTCGTGCCCAATAATCTCACCATCAGCTTTTGGTGAGAATGTTTGGTAACAGAACATCCGTTTCCAGTAACCCATTGTGCAATGACAATGCCATATGCTGAATACAAGCAAGCCAAACAAGCACCACCTCAGAGTTCTGGTTTCTTTCTAAATTAGGAGAAGAGCTTGATTTGATTTTTCATCTTTTATTGTATTAGCAGACTAGCTGTCCCTCCTGGCTGGCAGGAAGCAGTGCTGCGTTCCAAGAAGCCACTGTGCTTCTTTTCACAAGGAACTAAGCATTTCTGGTAGGTTGCAGTCACACTGGTAGCACTGGTTCCTCTTCTTAAAGCAGTTAAATTTGTGTTTTGAGAGTGTGGACAGGAGAGAGTATGCTTCAACTACTCAAATATTATTTGTGGTGACAAGCTGGGTTGGAGAATTGGAAGAGTGGAGAGTGTTTCAGCCCTTAATTTCCTGTGGAAAGTTTCAGCTGAGGAAGCATTGAATTTTTGGTTTCTCTTTGCTGTCAACAGGGTAGAGGTCAATAATAGCCTGAACAGATCTAAGAATTGACCAACAGTCTGGGAAACAAGCTGAATAGATGCGATTTCAGTGCACAGCCATTTTTCAGACAAGTTTTCCTTCATTCTGATGGAAAAGCAAGACAGGGATTCACCTGGCGATGTGAAATGAAGACTCATCTGGATAAAAGACTAAAACTAGCTGGAAATTTTCCATGTCTGAGAATGAAAGGCGCATCCATTCCTGAGGCAACTTTGAAGACAAAGGCTCTCCAGGTCTTTTGAAAATGTTCTCTCTCTCAGACTGGTTTTAAATTGGCACCTGATTTTGTGTACATCAGCACTGGGGCATCTTCTTCTTGTTTCTTGGCAGTGATCAGCCCTGAGCTGACTCTACTGACCAGATCCCTGCCACGGCCTCATGGCCCATTGTGCTCTCCAAGAAATGCTGATCCGTAGCAGCTATGGGAGAACATGCACATTCCTAACTGGCATTCTCCCACTCAAAGATAGCTCAAGTTCAGACAAATCTGAACAACTGGGATGATATTCACTTAATACATATAAAAGTAGTTGCCATAAAATGCAGCCCACTTTCCACCAGAAATCTCAGTGGGAAAATCCAACTATTTCTATTTCCACTCATAAGCCTTAACCAGCTGTTTGACTATTAATGGAAGTCCTTGTAGTTTTCCACAGCTGAGTGAGAACTCTTTCCAGGAGTGGCCTGTGGTGAGATTTCTAGTGCACTCTTGCTTTGGATGGACTAAGAATATTAATCTTCTCATGGCATTTTGTCACCACAGGTTGCTGTTCCCCAAAGAAAGGAGGCAATTGGTTACTCCTGCAAGAAAAACAAGTAACCCTCAAACAACTTCTGTACATTTCAGATCTCAGAAAGATTTGATTTAGACTTTGTCAATGGGAATAAGTAATTAGTGCTTTATCTACATGAGTCTGTTTGAATCAAGTCAAATGATTGGTGCAGCCGAGTTTTGGATCGAGGTGCAGTTGCCCTGGTAACAATCGCGAGTGAAATCAGAACCTTTTGAACAGCCAGTGGAATGTGGTTCTACTTGGATGACAATAGGTCAAAGCATTTTAATGGGTAAAAATGTAATCCAGTACAATAGGATTTATTGCCACTATGTCATCAGATTGACACTATTCCTGCAAATTCTTTAGCTTGTGACAGACTTCAACTGAAATCTGTTTAGTGGAAAAACTTGTAAAATGCCATTAATCATTTTGTTTTCCAAATCAACCAAAGAGTCTGTGTGTCTCAGGGGGTTAGAAAGAATATCTTCCAAGTGAGTGAAATTCAACCTCTCTGCACAAAGCCCTAATGAATGGCTGTCTGGACACAATAAATGGTTCTAAGAACTAAAGGCTCATTTCTGCAGGGTGCTAAGTACTCTGCTCCAAGTGTATTGGAGAACTTCTGCACTTGCTTTATTTTACACTAACATAATAGTTTCCAGTGATTTCTAGGATGGTCATTCACGCTCTTAAACCTGATTGTATTTGCTGACAGACAAGACCTTGCAGGATTAAGTCCTAAACCAACAGTGAAAGAAAAGATTCCCTGTTCAGTATGGCAAGGGCATGGGGCAATATTTCATCCTTTCTGCTGACATTTTTTCAGCTTCTGCAATAACAATCCTTTTATTCTAAAGGATCCCAGAGTGCTGTCCCAGCTTCTGAAGTCCAGCCTCAGTGAGGAGCAGCAATGCAGAATATCAGGACAGGAAAATATGTTGACTGCAGCTTTAAGGGAATGTCAGATTAAGGTGCCAAAGTCTGCCCCTCTATCCAGGAGCTAAAAGCATAGAAGGCTTGGCCTCCTTTGGGATGTCAGTAGGGGACCTCTGTCATACAAAGACCTCTAGAGCCACCTGCTTTGGTGACAAAATGGCCCTTAGCATTCATTGTAGGCCCATTGAAACTTCTACTAATTTTTCCTTTCCAATAGATGGATGTCATCCTCATTCATTTCCCTTTAATATGAAAAACAGTTTCTCCTCAATCCTGTGCTTGGTACCATGCATCTCCTTTTATTGTTGTTATGAGGCTTTTACAACAATAAGGCTTCAAGCTAGTAAGTATTCCTCTCTTTGGAATTATTATGTAGTTGTGAAGAACAGTTGAGCCAGACAATGACACAAACCTGTTTCTTGTCTTCCTCAATGGGGAATGGGCTTTGAGGTTTGTGAGGATGTTCATAAACAGCCAAGGGTGTGTAAGGCAAAGAATGAGCTCAAAGCTGAGTTTGACCCAGGAGAACAAAGAGATCACAAATCCTGATTTGAAAAACACCCCAAGACCAAATCGATGGCATAATGTCATAATTATCAACACGCGTCACGATGTTGCTGGAACCCACTGGCTGCTTCTGCCTTGAAACACAAGTAAACACAAGCTCCTCTCCTAATTGCAGTGCAGCTGTCAAGCTCCGTAAATGATGTTTGTGCTGGCAGTAGCTGGGAGATAACTTCATCTATCTAGCATTCATATGGACTGGAGTTGCATCCTTGCTTCTTTCCGTGGGATGTTTTGTCACATTATTGTTTTCAGATTGCTTTCCCTTTGTTACAGTACTTCTGGCTTCCTTCCAGAACCTTCTAGGTTACTTTTTAGTCTCCTTAATCTGTACTTTCTCTCCTGAGCCTAATCAGCCTTGTAGTTGCTCCCACACTAAGACACCCAAGCCGTGTGGCTCGCTTTTTCTGTGGGAAACACCACTTTGTGTTTTTCACAGACTTCATTCCCTGAAGATCTTTTCATTATGAAGTGAATACAGCTTAGCACTGTGCGGAATGTTCCTGAGGAAGAATGCCACCAGCCCAGGCTCATGTGATTCGGAGCTTGTCAGGCCGTGGCAGTGATTTGAGGTTTAATTAATCGCCTACGGATTTGTGTGACTTTTGAATCCCTCTGGCTTCGTGGCAGGAGAAAGTGATGCTTTTGCTCAGTTTTACACAGTGAAAAACGAGTCAAAACAAGCCAGGGAAAATACAGGATAAACAACTCCCACTTAGGCTGTGTGTATCAGTTTTGAACCTAATTTTATTGACTAATCCTTTATCTAACTGCCAATTATTCAGTCTGGATGAGGGGACACTGAAAGTAAATATCAAACCAGAGAGTGAAATTCTGTGTAGGCATATTTCTGTCTCTGGTGACAGCACCCTGTGGAGTTAATGTGTAACAAACGAGAGAGCCATTTGTTCCACAGGTCCATAGCACCTATGAGAGAAAACGGGAAAGTTGCTTCTCAGACCAATCTTTGGGAATTGCTTTGGCAATAAAGCCATCTCTGCTGTAGTTTAGATATCTTTTTTCATGAGTGTTGACATTTGTAATATAACAGATTTTTATTTGATGTATTTTTGTTAACATCGCCATGATAAGATCTGCTCCCTTGTTCACAGTGTTTGCCTTTGAGAAGTAAAACAGGAAAAACACGGCTGACTGAGCAGGTTCATGACAAACATCTTGAAATGAGCTGAACCCTCCCATAAGTAGCTCCTTCAGTCAGTCGTGCTGCTGAGTGAAAAGCTTCCATGCAAAGGGCAGCCACAGGGGCAGAGATCATGGGCAGGGAGGGAGGCAGAGGCAGCCTCTATGGACTGGAAGACAAAAATCCTATGTAAAAATCCCTAAATTAACTTTCTTTATTAAAGCAACTTTTATATATATATATATGTATATATAAAAGTACTGCCATTTTTGGAAAGAGTTTGATATTTGAACAAAAAATAGTGTATTAACTTTCCCTGAGACAGCTGAAGGGGTTTCTGATTTCATTAATTCATTATGATGGGGCTGAGAAACCAGTTTGTAGCATTCCTCCAGTGGTTTATTGTAAAGCCTTCAGCAAGTATTGTACCTCTCCGGCTCCAGTCTCAGGAAGATATGAAGCAGGCTTAGGTTCATTCTTATTGTATGCTTATACTGAGAAGAGTCTTAAGAATTAAGCACTGAATCTGTCTCCCTACATATGGTTTTGGATAGAGTGGAGAGGAAAAACTTTGTGTACAGAGTCATAAATGATGAGTAAAGTTTACCCCATTAAATATTTGAGGTGGACCACCATTAAAGAACAGGCACAGGCATAAATGAAACTCAGCTCTGATTCAGGAGGAATGTTCCCATCTTTAGCGGAATGAGTAACTTATCTAATGGTGATTTAAAGGTGGGGGAGAAGGGACAAGGTTTAAGAGGACATTCTGCCTACATTCATACGTCTTAAAATATCAATTGCTGTATCCAAAACCTCACTCAGGTGATCAGGAATAAGCTGTGGTACAGCTCCAAGATACCAGAAATGGAGTTGGGAAACCCATACACTGAGGTAAACATGACATTCTTCAATGTATGGCCCAAGCACACACGTGATTTTCCACTTCTACCTTATTTTAAGTTATCTGACTTGCAAAACACCACATACTGTAAGTTAGACCATTGAACTTGGGAGGAGAGTGACAGTTGAAAACCAGAGTGGCCAACACCATGCTGAGTGTAGGTTCTGAATAAAGAACTCCTGAGTTTCAGGGTAACTTGCCTTTCCAGATCACATGCAGCCATGCTGAGACAGGGGCTCCTGAGGATGTATGCACAGAGCCTCAGCCATCTGCTGTGCAAGGTGTTGAAAGTCATCTCTGAAAGAAGCATCCTCTTCCCAGATTTCCTATGGACCTCAGTGCAGTTAAGTAACAATATGGAAAGTCAACGTTCTGCCAAAGTCTGTGAACCAAAGCAAATGAAGGTTTAAAAAAGCCCTAGTTCCTTAGAAAGTATTGCTGTAATTCCAGCAAGCCCAGCCAATTCCGAACAGCAGCGATGGATACTGCCTGCGGTGATACTGAGAAACCCAGCAGCTAGATCTGATCCAAAACAAGAAATCAAAGACATCCCCTTTGCTGAGTTCAGGAGGGTTTGGATCAGGCCTCTGATCTCTGAAACCATTTAATATATTTCACAGGCTTCTTGAAAGTGGTAACATACATAGCTCCACAAATGTGGAAGCGTATTCTGGTTTGGATGAAGAACCTGAAGCGCAGGATGCCATGTAGGTCTATGGGTCTTGGCTGAGCAGCTCCAGCCATAGGAGCTATGTGGTATCCTCTGTTGGACTACAGAGTAAGTCATATTTAGACATATTAGAGGTAGGCTTCTGCTGTGTCTATATTCACAAATGAGTTCTAGAAAGCTGCTCAGAAAAGCAAATAGTGATTCTTGACCCTGGTAATCATTGATAAATTAACTTCTTGAAGCCAGCATTTGATTGCTATAACTTGATCCTTAGTTAATACTTATCTTCAGTTTGGGAATCAAAAGCTGAGACAGCAAGTTTTTTTGTGGCATTTCCTAAAACATTAGGTCATAATGGTTGTGATTCATTTTATTTACATGTTTGGATTTTTTTCCCTGTCTCCCATTTCCTCGAAGAAGTTGTGCAAAATGCTATTTTCACTGCATTAGTTTGGAAAATGCAAAGGCTTTGGTGATTTAATTGCCATTTGGGATATTTTATTAGGTGGGATGAGACAGCTTCTGAGTATTAGAGTGGAATTCCTGCTGAGGTCAGGAGCTGAAAGTTGAGATCAGTAGAAACTTGCAAGTGCTCCTGTTTGCCCTGAATAGCCCTTAGAAGTGAGTAACTGGTGTCAGGCTACATCTTAGGGAACTTTCTACTAGGATTGGAGAAAAAAATGTGATGAACAAATCAGAGATCCTCAGGCTTCCTACTCACATCTATCTCCTCTCATCTGTTGAACAGAGCTTACTCATGCTGTTAACTTGGGATTCTGTTTTATTCTGTTCCCTACATGAAATACAATAGCAAGGCATCTGATCCAAACTCCACTGACACCAGCACAAGGCTTTCCATTGTGAAAGCTGCAGCCTGTTGAATTGGCAGGATTAAAACTTGCACAGGCAATATAAGGCGTTCTCTGCTCTTCACATAACCCTTTGCTTAAAACCACATAACCTTTTCTGCTCTCGGTTGTTTTGCTACACAGAAAGAGCTGCAGGACCAGGGAACATTGAAGTACATAGGACTGCAGGAGGTAACTGTAGTGCCACTAGAAGTACAGCCCTGGACCTGTACCTCTCTTATTCTACAGATGTACCTGAATAAAGAGCACAACTGGAGAGACAGTGGCTCCACGTTCTCATGTCTCAGTGCCCTTCCCTGGATTCTTGGTTTACAATGTTCTCCAGAAAACAGGAAAAAAGGAGTACGCTCTCTGCCTCAGGAAGTGGTGTAGCACAAGGTGACGTCAAGGAAACGGGCCCTGAGGCTGGGAGAACCCTTTTAGCATATCAGCTCCTGCCTGCCCCCAAAATCCTATGTTATTAATAACCTGTTGTGTTTCGAGAAGAGATATAACAGCACTGAGTCGTGGCAAATTACAGAGCTGAGGGTGTTGGCTCTGTTACATGAAAGTGGTCAGCATTATCTAATCTGATTCTATCATTGTTCATGACCTGCCACTTACCTATTGTTGAATACATTATGATATTACATCATGTCTATTAAGAGCTGCAACAAACTGTTCTACAGCTCCTTGCCAATAAGATCTGGTGGAAAAGTTCCTCGAAGAATTTTTCTCTGCCTCTGTAGGCTGAATGTAATCCGTAAGGTTCAGTGTGTGGAGAAATCACACTGCACACATCTGCAGAGCCATTGACATTAACCTTCACTGTGCATCAGCTCAGACATAAGCGTGCGAGGAGGGGACGGAGGAGGAAATGAGAATTAGTGCTAACTCTTGCATTCAGTTGCTTCACACCTAACTTGCATTAAAGCC
Source organism: Myiopsitta monachus (assembly GCA_017639245.1). NCBI lineage: Eukaryota > Metazoa > Chordata > Aves > Psittaciformes > Psittacidae > Myiopsitta > Myiopsitta monachus. The sequence continues at coordinate 2,259,804 of CM029931.1, read as the reverse complement.
CAGGGTGTTCTGCCTGCTGAAGTAAGGAATGGGTTGGCTACTGATTTCCAAAGGAAGAGGGCTGGCTATAAATTAGATCTTTTCTGCTGTTCCATGTCTGCATGTCAGGTAGATTTTCAGCTCTAGGATGTGTACCGGCTATACCATTGAGGCTACAGGGGCTTGACCAGAAGCAAAGACTCTTTCAGCTCAATACCAGAATGCAAATGGCTCAAGGCTGGTGGAAAGAGAACCAAAAGGGGGGATTTTGAGGCAGGAGTAGCTGACAGTGGCCCTGTGTGGATCTAGCTGACCCACTGCAGGTGTGGACTGTGCTGGGTCACATTTGAGCCCCAGGGATCCCAGTTCTGCTCTAGGACAGGCTGAGGTGGACATTGTGCTGCTGAGTACATGCTGTGTCTGGTCCCCTCAGTACAGGAGCTGTTGAGAGTTGAGGGTTAAAAAGAGGAAAAGACTCCTGAGAGTCAACAGTTTTAGGTTTCACCCCTGCCAAATTGTCTGAGACAAAGAATGGCAGTGAGGCCCAAAATCAGGAGTTTCGAGTTGCCAGCACTTTCCATTTCTTATGGTATTTCAGTGTTTCCACTGCTTGTTCCTGGCTAAAGCCAGGCAGTGCATACAGTGTGAATAAATTACAATAGACATTTTCAGCTGTCTACAGATTGGGGAGTTGCTCAGAGTGGTAAAGCAGGGGGCTGGCTCACTTTTAACCTGTCCTGTGGTTCTGAAACAGGCAACAGCCTTCGTCCAGGGGCACCTTCCAGAGTCTGTCTTCTCAAACTTAAAGGGTCAAACTTCTTTCCTTTCTTTACTTGTTTTAAGGAGATCTGGTTTCACTTAGATGAATTAAATGTCAATATATCTGTTCCTGTGAGTTGTTCCAGTGTAGACTACAGCACTATTGCATGACTTGAAAATCTGTGCAGAGGTCTGCTGCTCTGTGCTATTTACGTCTATCTTTTAAAATGTGTAATGATCAAACACTTCTATATTGATACTTCAGGTCTTGTCTCTGTACAGAGGAATTGCCTAAGAAGTTTCTGAAATACCCTTTTCCTCCAGCTTTGAGCTTAGTCTATTCAAAGTTTTCTTCTAACTCTGCATTTGCAATCTGCTGCTGTGGTAAGACCTAGATACACAAAAGGATGGAGAAGAAGGGTGTTACTTGTAAAATTATGCTTGCAGAACTGTGTGTCATGGAAACCCTTCTCCTATACCCTTGCCTCCTAGAGGTCTGTCTCTGGGTTCAGTCTGCATTCCCCTTCCCTTGTAGAGATGCCCTTTAGTTATTTATGGGGATCTGAGCTGAGACGGGGGACATTAAATACAAAAACCCCTCACTTGTAACATAAAGCTGTGCTTATCAGGCGCTCAGGCATGACCTGTTAGAGGTGAAGAATATCAGACACTTTCTGAAACTGTGAACATGATTGTGCTCTTCGTTTTGCCAGAGGATACAAGTGAAAATGTTCAGACCATAAAGATAAGTCTATCTCGTGAGGAAAATCAGACTCACAAGCCAAGCAGGCAGTAGATTTACAAGCAGAAGCCCTGAAGCATACCCTATCAAACACCTCCTTGGGTGGTCGTGTGGGGCCATGGCATGAGGTATACCAGCGATGAATGTGTGCCAGCCCTGCTCTGGGGATTAGGGTTTACATACTGGAAGCAGAAAGACTGGCTGGCAGTATTAGAAGTTAGGTCCCTTTGCAAAGAGTAAAAGGAGGAAGGAAAGAAAGAAGGAAGGAAGAGTCTCATTGCTGTCTTACAATAGATTTATTTAGGTTTTGTGGGTGGTGGTGTGTTGGGTTTTTTTAAAGGAACAAGTATTTGAGTGAATTCCAAAGCAGTTCAAAAGGTTTCAACTTGTCACATTTCTGGTCTCCGAGCTGAAAGTCTTCCAGGGTTACACAACAATGACTAAAACTGGAAACCTTTCAGACCATTTCCAAAGTGAAGCAGGAAACTGAGGTGATTACTAAACTGACGCTAGAAAGAGAGATCCACTGCCATGTGTGTGGGGTTAGAATGAGAGTACCCAGCTCCACTTGGAGGTTTCAAGTTGTTTTCTTTTTGATTTCATCTCAGAACAGAATTATTCTGGAACCGAGATCTTCACATTGTTTTGCTTAATGTTTTACAAACAGGCTGTTGACTGAAGTTGTCACTGAACAAAAATTCACCCCTGCTTGTTTACATAATGGGAAAATATAGTCATAAAATGGCTGTAGCAACAACTCGGTAGGTATTAAGTTAAGATTCAATATGGGGATTATTCTCATAAAACACAGCCCTAAACTCAAACTATCACAATTAACTTGACAGTTGCATTTAGGAAGTCTTTAAAAGCTGAATTGATGCTTAAGGCTTTTAAGTTACTGTTGTTCTGAGCAGGTTGATGAAAATCAAGAGTTCCAGCTCATCTGGAACAACCAGATGAAAATGACAAGTGTAATAAAAAGCCTTGCTTTTACTAGTGCTGGCTTTGTTGTAGCTCTTCACTGGGTATAAGTAGGTGTTAGGTTTGTTCCTCTTTCTGCCACTGCACTGCTTTATGACCTTTGAAATACAGGAATTTACTTTTCTTCCATATCTAATTGGGGTGAGGTTTTCAAAGGTACCAGTTTGGGGGGTCACTGTGCAGACACAATGCACACAGGTCTCTAGAGCAGTTCTGTATCTCCCTGAGCATGTTTCAGTATCCAGCACAGTGAGATCCTAGCCTTGTCTTCGATGATTAGAATGTGTGCTGATTTTGTGAACTCTGATATATATGTGCTTTAGAAAAACATCTGAACCCTCTCTGCCATTTAATCAAATGAAATCTTTGAGACTTTTCTATTTCTGTCTTCCTTCTATCCTGCCTAGCTTCACTGCTCCATTTCTACCTCTGATCAGTTCTTATTTGGGAAGGGAAATACATTTATGTATTTATAAGAATGGTGAGCAAAAGCACTGCAAACTTCACCACGCTTCCTCCTCTGAACAACAGAACAGTGTGCAAGAGGAGGCACATGATGTGTATAAACATGCCCAGAAAGAAAAGGACAAAAAGCCCATGGAAAGTAGAAGTGAGGCACAAAAGGGCAAGGGTTTGTGTTTTAGTGTTAGAGGAAGGTGAAAATGCTTCCTGGCAACATCTGAGAATCATTTGCAGCAACCGATCCATGAGCTTTAGTGAGTAGAGAATGTTTTTAAATCCTCCCCCACCCCCTTTGTTAATCTTTACCAGGTAGTAAGGCCTTTAATGTAATTCGTATGGCATTCTGAAGGATGGGTGAAATGCTTCCATTTGAAAAAGAAGAGTTTTGCAGTGGCTCTCAGATTTAAGTTCACAAGTCTGGTTGTAAGTCTGTGGTCTTCTCCCCTTTAAAATTTGGTAATAATAATAGTATAATAATAACGATAATAGTCTTCAGGCTGTTCTGCAAAAGTCAGCGTATCTCAGTAGAGAGAGTGATGAACTTCATGGCCTCAGTGCTTGGGATAGGAAAATCCTGTTCCTATTTGAAAGTGTCCCCATGAATGAAGGACAGCTCATAACACAGATTTACATAATTCAGAAACACTGGAGGATGGGGTTTTTAGACTTAAATGTTCTGAGCAATATCAGACAGTGTAAAAGAGTTATTAATTATGATGTATGAGTATTATTGTACTTCAGAGACTTTCAGAGAGAGCCTGGAAAGGTTCAGAGCTGGCTTCCTTACCTTTAAGCACACCCGAAATACTGGGCAGCATTTTTAGGTGGTTTTGAGTGGCTGAGGAGACTATTTCCTAAGACTTTAAAGTACATTTGGGATTTTAGGTCATCTGGGGCACGTCTCCACTGCAGTGCCAAATGACTCTGAGCAATCCAATTTTCAACATGATGGAGAACGATTAACTCAGATCCTGAGAGCAATATATGGCTGTTAGTGTTGATCTTCATTAATTCTTTTTTACTCCATCCAGCTGCAGGGCTAGGTTATTTGGTCCTGGTTTAGGAAGTTCTGCATCACATCCCTTCCTTACTACAGACATTCTGATTGTTCTGCAAGATCCAATCTAGCGTCTTACTACATGGCTTAGTCCAAAACTCATCATAAGCATTTATGTATTACTACAGCATGCACTTAGGAGGGAACCTAAGTAGAGTCAGATTTCCTAATGCAAGATGCCTCACGATGAAAGTCTCCTATGTGTGACAGACTGCTGTAAAGTCGGAATGGACTTTGCCACATGGCTGTGTGTGCGGCAGCCCATGATTCTTGCCAGCACCAACAAAACCTAAAGATGGTGCCAGAAAAGCACCATTTTTGAAATACGATGATTTGCTGATGGCAACAGCAGAGAGTGGAAGCAACTCAGTAGTCCTTGATTCATGAACTGTTTAGTCCCTTTTACAGTCCCAGGACATTTGTGAGTATTTTCAAGGAACTCTAGTTTGAATCAGTCAATAAGAAAACCAGTCTAAGCCCAAGTATGGTTTTTATTTAAGCGTATATTGACTCCTGATTACAATTTGCTTCATTTTCACACCTCACATTATGAGGTTCTTAAAAAAAATAACTCAATAGTTTCCAGTTTTTGTTTGTTATTAAATATGACTTATAAAATGTTAGGTCAGGAGTCTTCAGTAGACTAAGGCTACACTGTTTGTTTAAAGCTATGAGTGAAGCAAGTCATATGAATGTTTCCAAAGAGTCTCTTCCAAGAAGTATTTTTGGAAACATTAATGTTGTGTTTTTTTAATGAAGGCCACATTCTGAGGCTACGCCACCATATGTCACATTCATTTCTGTCCTGGAAAAAAAGAGAAAAGAAGACAAAAAAAAAAAAAGAAAAGAAAAAAGAAATGGAAACTATGTTTGGCTTTTAAGTGTTTTTGGAATAGTGTCTATGCATGCTTGTCATTGTTCCTTGGATGAGAGAAGACTTCTCGGTCTGTTAATCTAGTCCATCCAATATATATTACACTCTATGGGCCTGACTCTCCTCTGCCTTAAAGTGTGTGCAGTCATTTTGACTCAGGCAAAGTGAATGAAGAGCTGAGGAAAAAAGACTACCACTAGGAAAGTTTTTTTTCTTTCTAAATTCATTTTCCATGAATCTGTTGGCTTCGTTGTAAACCTACATCTGAACTTTTGTCAGCTGAAACCGGCTAAAAAACGGGAAAAGTACTTGTCATTTTTCCATTGCAAACTTACAGTTCTTGGAAGAATAATGACAGTTTTACCTCAGGAAAAAAAAAAAAAAAAGAAGGAATTTTGCTTATTTTCTTCAGAGGTGTCAGTTAGAAGCATGGCATTTGCAAAGATGTTGGGTTGTCCTGCCTGTGTCCTCTATCACTTCTGACTTGTCAGTGTTCTGTGTGTTAGTGGTTGGGATATGGTGGAATGAGCTGGAGACCTGCAGGAAAAGGCGTTTGCCTTTTTCAGTGCTGTATCCTAGAAGTAATTCATAAGCATCCTGTAACTGATTATTTCAGCTGAGTCTTTCCTTTTTTATTGGATTCCTGTTGATGAGGTCTCAGTTTCTGACATAAGTTCTTGTTATTAGTCACTAAACCTATAGCCTAGCACTTCGCACTTCGTACTGCTGAAGTTCATCTGGTTGCAATCTGCAAACACATCCCTTCTTCCTCTGTTCTGACAGAGGAGTCTCCCAATTCACATCACCTCCTAAATTTGTGTCATCCACAGATTTTATTAACATACTGCATGTTTGTTTCAAACCCATGAATAAAAATGTAAATGCTTTTTGGCAGCTGGATAGTTTCTGTTTGCTTGCTTTAAAGAACTATTTGAGAGGGTTTGCAAGACCTCAGAGGTGTTTCTTTCTCATTTCAGATGTAAATACTTTGCTACAAATGGCGCAAATATGTCTTTGTAGCACTGGCCCAGGAAAGCTCAATTCCACAACCATCTTTTTCTGGGCAATATTGAAACACAACTAATGACGAATGATGGAATGTTTGATACATTTTCTGGTTGAAAAATGTTAGCACTGGATGGTGTTCTACAAGGCATTTCTTCTAATGGAGAAAAACAAACATGCAACAAAGAAATTATTAACGACCTCACCTATTTCGATGAGAAACTGAACATGAGCGGGCAGTGCGTGCTTGCAGCCCAGAAAGCCAATCGTATCCTGGGCTGCATCAAAAGGAGCTTGACCAGCAGGTCGAGGGAGGTGATCCTGCCCCTCTACTCTGCTCTCCTGAGACCTCACTTGGAGTATTGTGTGCAGTTCTGGTGTCCTCAACATAAAAAGGACATAGAACTGTTGGAACAAGTCCAAAGGAGGCCACAAGGATGATGAGGGGACTGGAGCATCTCCCAGTATGAAGATAGGCTGAGAAAGTTGGGGCTGTTCAGCCTGGAGAGGAGAAGGTTGCGTGGAGACCTCAGAGCAGCCTTCCAGTATCTGAAGGGGGCCTATAGGGATGCTGGGGAGGGACTGTTCATGAGGGACTGTAGTGATAGGACAAGGGGTAACGGGTTCCAACTGAAACAGGGAAAGTTTAGATTGGCTATGAGGAAGAAGTTCTTTCCTGTAAGGGTGGTGAGGCACTGGAATGGGTTGCCCAGGGAAGCTGTGAATGCTCCATCAGCTGGCGGTGTTCAAGGCCAGGTTGGACAGAGCCTTGGGTGGCATGGTTTAGTGTGAGGTGTCCCTGCCCATGGCAGGAGTGTTGGAACTGGATGATCTTAAGGTCCTTTCCAACCCTAACTATTCTATGATTCTATGATTTGGCTAACTCTAAGAGGGTTCATGCCATTCCTGTAGCTGTTTGTGAGAACCCATCCAAATTTCAGCATTCACCAGGACATCAGAAGAGATGCTCGCAGTGAGTTCACCACAAGGGGTTTTGATTTCTGTTTTCATCTCCACACTAAATGTTAGGTTTGATAGGGACATTTCTAGCTAGTTGAGTTTCTAGCTGCCTCATATTTCCAGCCCTATGTTTTTAAGCTGAGTTGCGTAATGAATGTCAGAGCCTGTACTCTTCAGAAAATTGCATGTGATGGCCACAGAGTGAATGTTTATTCAGATTTGGTGTTACACAGTTCTGGCATAGGGAATTCAAACAAAAATTAACTTTTTCTTCTATTTCACAGATTTCCAGTGAACAAAGAAAACAAACAGCTTCTGGGACCCCAAGTGTGTTCTGCAAACTGATGCCATGAGACAGAGATGAGAAGGATGACTGAGCAGCGTGGTTGCTATAGGCCTGTAAACATACAGGGAAATAAGATCACTTACCAAGGCACTTGTCAAGAAAGCCCGGAAAAGGGAATGAAAAGATTGCAGAAGCGGTTTCTCCACAAGGATGGCAGCTGCAATGTGTACTTCAAACACATCTTTGGGGAATGGGAGAGCTACGTAGTGGACATATTTACCACACTGGTGGACATCAAGTGGCGCCATATGTTTGTGATATTCTCATTGTCGTATGTTCTTTCATGGTTGTTCTTTGGACTGGTCTTCTGGCTGATAGCAATCCAACATGGAGATTTATTCAATGATGAAGAAATAACCCCCTGTGTTGCAAATGTCCATAGCTTCACAGGAGCATTCCTGTTCTCTCTTGAAACCCAAACAACCATTGGGTACGGTTACCGCTGTGTCACAGAAGAGTGCTCTGTTGCAATCCTCATGGTTATCCTGCAGTCAGTATTAAGCTGCATTATTGACACCTTCATAATTGGAGCAGCCTTGGCTAAAATGGCCACAGCTCGAAAAAGAGCTCAAACCATTCGTTTCAGCTACTATGCTGTAGTTGGTCTGAGAGATGATAAGTTTTGCCTCATGTGGCGCATTGGCGATTTCCGGCCAAACCACATGGTTGAAGGCTCTGTACGAGCTCAGCTCCTGCGCTACAAGGAAGACAAGGAGGGGAGAATGACAATGGAATACAAGGACTTGAAGTTGCTAAATGACCAGATCATACTTGTTACGCCAGTGACCGTCGTACATGAAATTGATAGTGAGAGCCCCTTGTATGGTCTAGATCGGAAAGCTCTGGCCAAAGACAACTTTGAAATCTTGGTCACATTTGTCTACACGGGTGATTCAACAGGAACTTCACATCAGTCAAGAAGCTCGTATGTCCCCAGAGAGATTCTTTGGGGCCATAGGTTTAATGATGTCTTGCATGTAAAGAAAAAATACTATAAGGTGGATTGCTTACAGTTTGAAGAAACCACTGAGGTTTATGCTCCTCACTGCAGTGCCATGCAGCTGGATCGGAAAGAGCAAGAATGGAACCGAATTGAGAAGACACAGGAAAAAGAAGCAGAGACATCAGCACTGGAGATCAAGCCATTCAGTACCGACCAAAAGTCATTTAGTGCAGTTGCCCTCATCACCAGCTGTGAAGATCCAGAAGACCCAGTGACAACTGTCAGTCAGCCTTCTGGAGAAGTTTCATATCAGAAAGCAACTGTGACCCTAAGTATGCTATCAATAGAGTCCCAAATCTAGCTTTTCACTGCAAGTAAAATCACTTCCAACGAATTCTCCCATCACAGCTTTTAGAATGTAAACAATGAACTCATCTGCACAAGTATTTCTGTTACAAACCTCCCTGACAGCATGCCCACGTTGTAATACACTGCTGAGCTGCTAGAAGGAGCTTGGTGCTGGTTAGCGTGGGTATCAGCAACAGATTAGCATTGGCACAAGAGAACAGCTTACATTTGGGTTGACTAGACAGCTACTGCACTTGAGCAAGCTTACTGTAAACTTTATTACCCTGCAGGGACCAATGTTGGATGTACCCAGAGGCAGATAATGATCTAGGCAGGGAAGAAACACAATGTAGTGTGCCCTCTAGGTCAGGTTTTCAAAGCTGCCTCATTTATTTGGAAAGCCGGTTCCCAATCTGTCTAAGAAGCTCTGGAACTCCCCACTGACATTGCATCTCTCCAGCAGTTCAAAGCCCTCATCCCAGGGTTACACTGGTGAATCTATGGGGCTGTTCTTTGTAGGAGAGAGCGAACTGAACCCAGTATTACTGGGTAGCTTTGGAAACCTGCTTACGCCCTGCCTAGTCCTGTGGCAGCCACAGTGGGATCCTGCAGAGCATTTCTCATTTCCTATGGTGAGCCATTCCTAGAAGTGCCTCTCCCTGAGCAGCCTGAGGTAGGTGGTACGTGAGCTGCCTTGGGGTTGCATGCAGAGTTTGCTACCTGCCAAACTCACTTGCAGTGTTCAGAAGGCAAAACAAGTTGACACTGAAATCAGCAAAATCAGGTTGAGCCTCAAAGAGAAGATGCTGGGTTTAGAGTGAGCCGTGCAATATTTTAAATCAAGTCTTTCATTTCAGAATGTCAGCCTTTGCTTTTCTCTTTTAGCATATTACGCTTCTTTAAAAGGACAAAGATCAATCTGGAGACCAAAGAGTGTGATTTGGTCAGAATGAAATACTTTCGTTCACCTGAAATAACTGTGTTAAAATGATCCTTTGCAGAGAACTTCAACATATTCATCTGTCATTTCAATAAGGCAAAAAAGCAGAATGTTAACATTTGGAAGTTGTCTGTGACATGGCAGTTCCACGCTCTGCACATCTCTGTACTTACTCAATAAGCAGTATCTCATCGTGCTTTTTTTTCCCCTTGATGATTATGGTTCATTTGCATTGTATGTAATTACCATGCTAATGTAAAAGTAATTATGTCTGAATTTGTGGTTACCTAAACTGGGATTTAACTCACCTGACCTCAGCCATCAAGAAATCAAGTGTTTGCCTACTCATCGAGGCCTCTGTGCTTACTGGGACTCTTCTTCTGTCTTCACAGCGGACTTTATCCCATTTTGCTTTGGCTTTTTTAGGGAGCTGAAGGCAACAGGATGTGTTCATCCTTCTCCGTTTATTGTTGAAGGAGATGAGATGACTGTTGTGGCAATGCTGCCTAACTTTAGGCTGCTAAAATTAGGTCTGACGTGTCACTCACATCATTCTGACTAATTAAAAGGGTTTATGAGCTCATCACGTTTAATGAAGAAAAATAGCATGCTGAATCTTCCTCAGCCTGAAATTTACTCCATATAGTAGCAATGCTGCATTGTTTTCATGTATCTTGCATTTCTCTTGTGCTAGCACTTGTCTTTTGATAGAAATGATGCCTTTAGGTAAAGCAAAGCACATTAACAAGCCTGGGGGGAGGTGGTTATTCCAGAGCTCATTAGTTAGCCAATTTTATATGCTGAATCATCAGCACCATCCATCTATAACTACAGTAGAAAACATCTTGTATCCTGGATTTGAGCATTGGCAAGCATTGGGGAAACAGTCTAAAAAATGGCAAGGAATATAGGAAAATGTATAAGGGTCTCAGTACTCACATGATGTTGGAAAAGAAACCATCCGGGTTGTATAAAATAGAATATAACCTTGAAGCCACGTGAAGGAATCCATCCACACTCCTCTATCCATGAAAGATCTTGGCTGGGATACTTTATTTGATGTTGGGCACTGCATCTTCGGAAAGACATGGAAAAATCTGAAGACAATCCAGAGATCTAGAAGACATGTGAGTGAGGAAGCAGGGAAATAACTTCAGGTGTTTCAGTCCAAAAAGGGGTTGGGAAACAAACAGTTCTCAAACACAGATATTGCTATTTAAGAGAGGGACAGTCTGTTGCTGTATGTGGTGAGTGGGACAAGGCTTAAACTGAAGCCGAAGAGATTGAAATGAACTGGGAGCCTGCTGGAGAAGATGTCTTGTAGGCGTGATACAGGATCAGCTCTTGCCTTGAATTTTCCAACCCTGATTTTCTGTGATCCTGATTATCAGAAAAAGGGAATGTATAACATGAAATCTGCTTAACTGCTCGCTTTACAAGTATGTACACATGTGTGACTATGTGCTTCGTTATAGAATCATAGAATCCTAGAATGGCTTGGGTTGGAAGGGACCTTAAAGCTCATCCAGTTCCAACCCCTGCCACGTTCAGGGACACCTTCCACTGGAGCAGCTTGCTCCAAACCCCTGTGTCCAGCCTGGCTTTGAACACTGCCAGGGATGGGGCAGCCACAGCTTCTGTGGGCACCCTGTGCCAGCGCCTCAGCACCCTCACAGGGAAGAGCTGCCCAAGAGCTCATCTCAGTCTCCCCTCTGGCAGGTTAAAGCCATTCCCCTTGGCCTGTCCCTACAGGCCCTTGTCCGAAGCCCGTCTCCAGATTCCTTGTAGGTAAAGCTACTCAGAGAGATGAAACACTACTGAGCTGTGTAATCAAAACCCAAATAATATCTCCAAAAGGTGCCTGTTTCAGGTGCTGTTTGTAAAAACAGTTTCCCTCGAGCTGTGGATCTCAAGTATTTTTCCCTCTCCATTATGCACTGTGTGAGCCTCTTGCGGTGAAAGAAATTCCTTCCTCAGAACGACTTTCTTGTGAGTGGAAGTACCAGGAATCTGATTTAGGGTTTTGTCACATGCTTCTTGGTCTAGATAGATAGATAGAAACACGTGAGCATGTAGAGTAATGTATGTGCTGGCGTGTAAGCCAACCGCTAACTGATGAGGGTCAGGAAGAAACTTCTCTCCTGGGCATGTTAATTCGTAACAGGCTACTATACAGTTTCTCCTACTTTTATCTCCAGCATCTGATACCAGCCAGTGCTGGAGACAGGATCCTGGTTGAACCACTGGTCTCAACTTGTCTGGCTTTTTCTCTGTTTGATATTTTAATTTCATTTATCACAGTCTGTAGAATGATGTAGAGTGAAGCGTGCATTGCATTTCTATGAATAAAGACCCAGAAATAAAGAACATGTCCTCTACCACACACCTTGTGAGAGCACGTTTTACTTTCCTTCCCTTCAGTTTTAAGCTTCTGTGCTTCGTGCTGCTGAGCGGTCATGGAAAGATTGATAAGGTGTAGAACAGCCTTTTGACTTTAAAAGATGCCAAATCACAAGCAAACCCACCAGGTTGTAGATTCATTCAGTGGAAGCTTCTTAGCATGAACTCTGGAGGGATAAGGCAAAGCCCTTCTCACAGACATACATACGCACACCTCTGCATCCAGAACTTGTGTTTTTAACCTGCATCCTCCTCACCTGATGGAGAATCTTTGATAGATGGATCAGATGGGGTGGATGAAGGCATAGGAGGGATACGCAACAACACAAAACGTGCAGACTCCTTCCGTAACTTATCATTTCAATGGGGGCTGGCTGTGCTTTTAGCAGATGTAGTTCTTACATCCTCCTTGCCTTGGAGGGAAACATAGGAGGTTTGGGTTGGAAGGGACCTTTAAGACCATTTTGTTCCAACCCCCTCAGCTGGAAGTTGCTCTCCCTGTTCCCGTCTTTTCCACAAAATTTACCAGATGAAGCAAAATTGTAACAACAAAGAGGAAAACACAAACCACTTCGCACTGGGCTCCTGCGTCACGATCCTAGCCGCATCTTGGTTATTTTCTCTTGGAAAGTAGCACTATTGTTCTGGGTCAGGATTAGTTTATGTCAAAGGGAATATAATAAGAGATTATTATACAATTTATTTTTCCAGCTTTGCCTACCACCATTCATTAGGGCAGTTGGCATTTCCTTCCCCTTTATCATGTATCATTTAGTGCATATTTTGTGTGAAGTTGATTTTTAGATGTGGGATATATATCAGAGAATCATGGAATGGTTTGGGTTGAAGGGACCTTAAAGCTCATCCAGTTCCAACCCCTGCCATGGGCAGGGACACCTTCCACTAGAGCAGCTTGCCTCCAAGCCCCTGTGTCCAACCTGGCCTTGAACACTGCCAGGGATGGGGCAGCCACAGCTTCTCTGAGCACCCTGTGCCAGCGCCTCATGCATGCTCATAGTAAAGAATTTCTTCCCATATCTAATCTAAACCCCATTGTTTATCCCTTGTTCCTTACACGCTGTGCCGGAGGTCTGCCTTCAGCTGCCTGCCTACCCTGCAGCATTATGGTGACAGGAAATAGCAGGTACCTTCCAGGGTATCCGAAGTGTTTGTGTGGGAAGAGAGAATTGCTTGTAAGCTTTATTTAGCTCTTAGATCTTCGCTGGTTTTGAGCCTTGAACCTGCGAACACGAAGAGTGGGTGTCTGTGGTGGGCCTCGGAGGCCCGTTTAGGGAAGCATCTGACAACAAATTCGCGTCCAAGCAGACAAGAGGAAGCGAGACAGAAGTGAAACAAGGATGAAGCAAGGAGCAGTTACAGTTTATGTCTGGGCTGGAAAGCATGGGTTGGTGGATCGATGGTTTCCTGGGGCTTAATGTCATAACACAGGAACTACTGGAGCTTAAAGCTCTTCTTGGGGTCACTCCCTGTGGTTGAGGAGGTGATGGGGAACGAGATAATCAGGCAAAACCCATGCGATGTACAATTCCCTTTCGAGCTCGCCTTGCTCAAGTTGGACTTTCTGAAGCTGCGCTGTTACCACCTGTCCGTCGATGTTGCTCCATAGCACAGTCACCTGGGACGGGCAGAAATGCCCATAAGGTCCCTACCCAGGGATGTCCCGGAGCTCCCGGTGTCTCTGTGCCCGCATCCCGGTCCCCCCCCCTCGCCGCAGGCACCCTCCGGGCACCGGCCGCCGGGAGCCGCCGCCGCCGCAGCTCCGCCGGGCGCGCACTTGGGCGCCACCTGGCGGCGTCCCTTGGAGCCGCCAACCCTCTGGGCTTCGGGGGGGCTGCCCGCGGGCACCGGGCAAAGGGGAAGCGCCGTGACCCGCAGGAGCTCCGTGTGCGCAGCCCCGGCTGGGTTCCTCTGCTCCTCTGTCCCTCTGCTCCTCTGTCCCTCTGCTCCTCTGTCCCTCTGTCCCTCTGCTCCTCTGTCCCTCTGTCCCTCTGTCCCTCTGCTCCTCTGTCCCTCTGTCCCTCTGCTCCTCTGTCCCTCTGTCCCTCTGCTCCTCTGCTCCTCTGTCCCTCTGCTCCTCTGTCCCTCTGTCCCCTCTGCTTCTCTGCTCCTCTGTCCCTCTGTCCCCTCTGTTTCTCTGTTCCTCGCGCTCCTTCAAGGATCAGCTTTGCCGCATTGCAAATCCTAATGGTCTGGGAGGCCGCCCTCCCGATGGATTCCAAGCCCGTCCTACATGGCATGTCAAAGAGTGGTGGTATAACCACACAGCATGAACCCAGAACCCATTACCAGCAGATTCCCGGCGTTGCCTGACCATCCTCACAAACATGGCACAAGAGGTTAGGGCTTCCTATAGCTGCCTCCTCAGGCTCAGTAGTGTAAATCAAACTCAGAAAGATTTGGATTTGACATGCGCTGCCTCCACCTGATTTATTCTATATCATTCCTCTTTATATATAGAAGCAAAAGCAGAGAGGTCGCTTGATTTGCCAGCTTAGGTATATATAGCCAGTCAAAACTGGCCACGCTCCACTAGGAACTTTTCAAATAGGGCAATGATCTATTTGTGGCCAAAGATAGTTACTTCAAGAGGTATCAGTGACAAGAAGCAAAAAGCTGCTTGTTTGTTTGGACCAGGGAACATGTGTGCGTGTAGAAAGGCAACCCTAACGTTTATTATGTAAAACTACACACAGAAGGGCTCCAAAATAGAAATGCCTTAATAATTATCTCATATTCAGTGCCATGTCCACTTCTAAATGCACATTTTCCATTGAGCAGCTTCGTGCGTTCTCTCACGCATGGGAGTAGCTCCAATGAAACATCTGCTGAACCATCTATATCATCATCCCTCCTCACATCCTTTCTCCAGGCTCCCCTTCCCAGCGGCGTGTGTAGGAAGCTCCACAACTGTCAGGCAGCTGCTCTGCAGCGACTACTGGGCTTTGTATTTGTTCCTCGTGTTTCCCCATCTTTGATCACAGGGTGTCTCTCAGACTTGCCTGACAGGGGAGGGACTATTTTGGGGCTGGTGCTCATTCGGCGCGATTCCTGCTTGGTCCAGGTGCCAAAATGAGCTGATGGCCTTGATGCGACTGTAGCAGTGGAGAGGAGACTGTCCCAGGGCCTCCCCAGTGCCACTGCTCGGTGCTGCAGCTTGGTGAAATGACTCTATTGGGGGTCTCCAGCACTAATTTTGAGTGGTAAATGCTTCACTGTGGTAGCCATGCCCTAAAAGGGGCATTAAAGATAGGAATTAGGCATAAATGGGTAGGTCTCTCTTCAGATATCCAGGTGGAAATCAAAAAAGACCCTTGTTGAGTGTACCCCAGGGGAAACCTTCCTCACCCACCCAGATCAAGGGCCTTACTCATGTGGAGTAAATATGACCCCACCAATTTCAATGGGAGGGTTTGCAGAGTGCCCTGAAGTAGGATGTGAGTCAGGAAACAGAATTTGGTGAGTACTTTACTGCAGTTGTTGGAGTTACTCACTGTGTATGCTGATAAGAACCTCTTCTCTTCAGCAATTGCTTTTCCCATAGGCAAAACCTCCACCTTTCTTCATTTCATTTGGAAGGGAACAGCAGGATGCTGCACCTGAGCCGGCAACCACCCTGTCAAAGGACCTGTAATGGGTCTCTGGGTCTTCTTTCTCTTTCCTTCCCTTTCATCCTTCTTTTTGGAGGGAATAAAGAAAGGTAAAGCCATAAAACCTCGTTCCCAGCCACACAAAACACCAACCCCACACCCTTCACACACCCTCCAGCAAACCTATGGCTGATATGGCAAACCAAACCCCACAGACCTCCTTTGGTATGTTCTGTACCACAGAAGTGGAAGGATAGCTTGGCAAACCTTACCCTGGCATTAGCAATCCCCAGGGAGTAGGGTGCAAAGCTCTAGCAGGGAAATCACAGCAGAGTGGAAGCCTCCTATGTGTGTGTCTGCACGTGTGGAGGTGGGACTGAAATAGCTCCCATCACTTTCCTCACATTAGCCTTAATAGAAGGGGATGGACGGTGCCTGCCAATTCTATCTCACATTTCATCCCTCTGAAATATGTGCACTTTCACCAGCTGTATATTCAGCACAGGGTAATTACTATAGTGCTAATTTTACCTGAGATGATGAAAGCGCTGGAACAGCTGAACCATATAAAGGGAGATACACCCAGCTGATCCAGCCTTCTGGGTCCTTTTGTGAGCAAGGGAAGTCATGCCTTTGACTTGTAGATTTGCTCCTGAGGGAGGCTTCTTCTTACCGGAGTTCGCCGAAACACAACTGAAGGCTGGGGAAGAATGAGGTCAAGGATATTTGTGCGCTGGAAAATCAAAGCACTGAGCTCTGAAGTGTTGCCTTCTAGTAAATTACCTTATAGAGATTAAATTACTCAAACAAACAGATCTGCTTCTTCTCTTTTCTCTCCTGCGAGAGAAGCCACTTCCAGACACCAAAAACACAAAGATGCTTGGAAGTCTTCTGTTTCTTTCTGGATCTTCCAAAAAGATTCAAAGTCAATTGACATTTCTAATGAAGATTCAGAACAGACACTTATCCAAACCGGTTCAGCTTGAAAACATTACAGTGAAGGATGGTCAGAGGAAAAGCAATTTGCCAGAGCTCTGAGAGTGTGAATAATGCAAAGCAAACAGCTCTCTGCAGTGCTCCCTTGTGCTTTCAAGTGTGCTCACCTTAACTGCGCCCCCATCCTGGCTTCACCCAGAGGTGCTGGGGGCCAGCGTCACAGCTTGGGGTTAAGGGAGGAGGTGATTTCTAACTGGTGCAAACCTGGAGGATTGGTTTTATTCTAACAAAGACCCAGAAGCGGTCGGCATTGGTGGCTCTATCCTGGAATCACCCCACCAGGAAGGATGAACCAGGCCAGCCCCTCGCGCCTCTGCTGTGCTCTGGTCTGCAAAGGGGTTTTTATGCCACCTTTGTTGTCAGAGAGCACAAGCACCTTCCAGCCCTGTAGCACGCAACACGCCGAGCCTCTGCTCATTCTCTTTATCTCTGTCTCGTGCTTGCTCTCTCACTCTTTACTCTTTGCCGCGTGTGATCTCTGGCCTTTGTCAAACCAAGATAGTCAGAACATGGGTGCTGCGTGCTCCATCAACGACAGCCTCAGAAGGCATTTGGCACCCAACTTAAGTGTGTGCTTAAAGTGAAATATGTACCAAAGCCCTGCTCTGGTTGCTGGTCTGAGGCCTCTGAGGAAGAACGTGGACTTCCTATAACCAGTCTTCTCCATGAGCTATGGACCAGTGGCAAATCACTTCACACCAACCACAGACTGCAGAAAGCACTAACTGTGGCCAGCCCAGCCTGCGGGCAGGGGAGGGACTGCCTTCTCCAAGGCAATCTGCTCCCTGCAGCATCCGTGTGTCCCTCCCATCCCAAACCATTCCATGATCCTGTGATTTTATGACTTTCCGTGCTGGTTTTTTAATACTTGATGGGAAATGGCCCAATGGTTTCCCCTCCAGTCTCTGTCACAACGTTGCTTAATAGGGCTTGGGCATTTGCTCAAATATTATCAGAGGATCAAAGCCAACTTTTGAAGTACTGGGGAGATTACACAGAAACTTGTGGCTTCTGAGGTGCAACATTCCTTAATGCAAAACAGGGAAAAGTCTCCTTCTGCAGCCATCCTTTCCCTCTATCTTGATTAGGCCAAAACAGAGCTCAAGACATGCAGTTTGGCCCATACTTTAATGCAGGATGCCCAGGGTTGGGCGAGGAATCCATCTTCCCCTGTGCATCTGCATGAACGAAAGGCAGAATTTAACCTGGAGGCACCAAGTGGCATCAGAAAAGCAAATAAGGAGCCCAAGATCATGACAGCAGAAGAAAGGAAGCTGTGGCATTTACTTGCTGAAGATTATTTCCTCTCTGACGACAGCTTTTTCAAGTGACAGAGGTGTTTTAGTGGGTGGGCCTTGGAGGGCTGGTCCAAATAATCAGGCCTGAACAATCTCAGGAAGTTTAACCAACAGTTGGAGCTCGGTTTGCTTTTACTCATCTGGTCAGTTTTAGTTCTGAGGGTAATGCAGCAAGGTGCCAGCTAATGGCATTAGTCTGCCTCCTTCCAAGCCCACAGGAGTCACGAGCAGGGCTGGATGCCCTTTGTGCCAGCCATCTCCTCCCATTGCCCGGGCACTGTGTCTCTCTGGCCCAGCTCTCTGTGCTCAGCTTGGCTTCCTGGTAAGGGAAGTGCAGGCACGGGGGAGAAGTGATGCTGTGATGGCTGTGAAAGGTCTCAAGGCTCTTCCGGTCATGGTGGGGCTGCCCAACACCAGCTCCAGCAGCTCAGAGACCCTCTTTGGTGCACTGCAGACCTGGTGTAGGAATCACTGTGGTCAATCATTGTTGACAGTGCAAGACAAACACACATATGAACACCCAGTGTCCTACCAAATCCACCAAGATAGGAGATTACATTTGATGTAAATAGGCACAGTACTGGCTCCTCAGGAAACTTAAGCCTGTTTTCTGCCACAGTGTATTTCCTTCCACAGTGGCCAATGATTTAACTCTGTTTTTAGCAAAGTTTATTTGCTTTCCGGGAGAGAAAATAAACTCTGATATTGTCCCTTATGCTGTGGCCATGGATTCCAGGCAAATTCTTAGGTTCTGGTGCAAACTGATAGAAAACACTGAGGACATTTGCATCTAAGCAAATATACTAAAATAAGAATAGTGAGAAAGTAAGGGCAGCAGTAGTTTATGTGGTGTTAACACAAATTGCTTTTGAGTTTATAAATGCAGTTTCCGCTGGAGTGGATACGCTTGTACGTAATAAGGTACAGTGATAATAAGTGATCATCATCAGAAATGCAATATGCACATTGCAAAGCAGGAACACTACGTAAGGTTTTAACAGAGGTTCTCTGAGTCACTTCTGGGTATAGTGCTGTGCTGTTGGAAGCAGGTTTCATTGTGTAGCCACAGTAGTTCACACCACCTTTCTCTCAGGAGCTACCAAATGTCAGCTGAGAAAGTGAAGCTGCCCAGCTTGAATCACTTTGGTGGAACACAAACGGGTCAGGGGCAGAGCTGCGGAAAAGGCTTGTGCTTTGCATTGATTTTGCATAGAAAAGATGAAGGGTTTCTAGCTCTTTCTATCGCAGCTGACTTCTTATTCTTTCTCGCCGTTCCCTTTCCCACTGGAAATTGTCCACATTTCCACCTGGGGTGGCACACGCACCAAAGCACCCTCACACCTTGGCTAACAACCGCTTTAGAAGGATCCAATCATCAACCCCCACCCCCCCCCAAGGAAGAAGGTTGGGGTTTCATTCCTGCCTGCACAGGAGGACCCAATCACTGCAGATGGGAGTCTGAAAGGTGGCTGAGCACCACATGGGCTTTTGAGCAAGTCAGTGATTTGACTTAAAAACCCTGCACCCTTAAGAGCCTTCCTGCTGACACTCAGTATTTACCTAACCAGAAGTCTGCAAGCCAGACAAATACAAAGATACTCTTACCCTTCTCTGTTCAGCTGAGCGTGAGCCTATCCTGGTTTTGGAAGGCTGGTAACACTGCCAACTGAAGCGGTGAGGAAGAGAATGAAAGTGTAATCATGCAGTTTTGTATGGGTAAGTTGCTGGCTCTTAACCCTTTTCCTTCCAGGAATTGTCAAGTTCCCTATGTCAGCTCCATAGGCATGCTCTCAGCACTCTGGCAAGTTTTATTAACCATTAACTCCCTTTCCCTTGAGATATCCAAAGCATGGGAACCATGAAAGATCAGTAGATAACTTTGAGATTAATAGGAAAACATTAGCCTTATTAATATGTAAATGCTTGGTCATTTTATCACTTGCACTAATGTCCTCCTCATTCATCTGAACATAAGTTCCCCACTGCTGCCCTTGAGGATTGCCACAGCTGATTGATGGCCTGTGACCCCACAGAGGTAAGGATGTGCTGAGAGCTGAGAGCACTTCTTACCAACAGATATTGATTCTGTTTTGTTGGGTCTGAAAGTTTAGCTGGAAATTAACAATCCTTTCAATTGGGCATCTTAAAGTATTGAGAATGGAGCCACATGGAATATAGGATTGGGAATAAGTTTTCTTTGGCAGAGCTTCTTGGGTTGCTGTTGAATTGCAGGTTATATACCATCGCTCTTCGCTATGGCTTATTGCTTTGTAATTCATTATTTCAAGGTTTCTTCACCTTGCTTCCCACATCCACCAGCTGCAGTAGCAAAGACTGCAAGTATCTACTCTTTTTTGCCCAAAATACAGCCACTGGCTGATGATTTGACTTTGGAATGAGCCTAAATAAGCCTGAAATCCGAAGCAAAGATTTTGGACACAGAGCACCTGGGAAAGAAAGAGGAAAAAAAAACCAACCCTGTGATTTGTGTGTGAGTTCCGCTCTTCTCAGATACAGAAACCAATTTCCTATGTCGTATTTCACCCCTTCTATCAACAAACACCTTATTATCCACTATAACTGTGTCACTGGCTGCACATCTGTGTATCCTATTTGCTTGCAAAGTACAAAATAGATTTATTTGCTCTCTCACATCTTATCAAACCTGTGACCACCTCTCTGTGGGATTTACCCACTCCTCTATTACCAGTGTGGCTTCAGTTCTCCTTGGAGATCCCAGCATCAGGCCTATAAAGACCCAATTAATGTCTAGACCCCAGGGATTTAGTGTGAATGGGGAAACCACCTTTTCCTGATGAATTTTTTCCAGTTGACTTAATGGCTAGAGAAGAAAGGCTGACTTATGCCAGTTTACATGCATGGAAATGGTGAGGCCAAAGCAAAAAGCCCAGTGTGTTATTTATGGTGTTTCTTCTCATCTTGTGGAAACCGACTGCTTTGATTCCACCAGACCGTGTTTTCTTTGCAAGTACAATACAATTAAGCTATTTTCAGCTGGCAATAAAATCCTTGAGAACCAAAGCAGATTTGGCCACTTTAAGAGATGAAGACTAATGCAATCTGATAATTAGGTCATTTCACCGCCAAGACTGGAAAAGCAATTCAATAACAGCTCCCATGCTGTAAGACAGGGGCTAAAGCTTCTAGTCCCAGCTGGCAAGGGCTGTGCCTGCAATACAGCTCTCAAATGGGCTTCCATAGGTATCTGCAGATCTTGGCAAGACTGTGGGACAGGGTGGCCGTGGTGAGGATTGAAAAATGGAAAATAGAATCATAGAATAGTTCAGGGTTGGAAAGGACCTTAAGATCATCCAGTTCCAACACTCCATGCCATGGGCAGGGACACCTCACACTAAACCATGCCACCCAAGGCTCTGTCCAACCCAGCCTTGAACACCGCCAGCGATGGAGCATTCACAACTTCCCTGGGCAACCCATTCCAGTGCCTCACCACCCTTACAGGAAAGAACTTCTGCCTTATATCCAATCTAAACTTCCTCTGTTTAAGTTTAAATCAGTTACCCCTTGTCCTGTCACTATAGTCCCTAATGAAGAGTCCCTCCCCAGCATCCCTATAGGCCCCCTAAGGGAGATAAAGTCCCTTCTTTCGCTGGTATGGCCTGGCTGAAACTTGTTTAAGGAAAGCAGCATGCTTTGGGGCCAGCTCCTTTTCTTACCTCCTATGCTGGTACGAAAGATGGAGGCTTTGCCTTCCCGAAGCCCTGCTTATCTCTTGATGCTGTTTCTACTGCAGGCAGTGGCTCTTGTCTTGAAAACTCCTCAGCCTGTGGCCATTTCACATGGCACTTCTAATATTTCAGCCAGGAGGCTCCGTAGTGAGGCAGTGAGAGACTTCTGGAGCTCAACTGCGTCAAATTAGAAAACCATTCATTGGGAGAAGGAAAACAAACCCTCACTCACTCGAGGGTTAAGTTTTCAGCTGTCTCTCACCCTCTTTGTCCTGGATTGTTGCAACAGGAAAGGGTTTTTTAGAAACTTCTCTTGTAACTTCAACTTCCCTGTTTGGGGGGTTTGGAAGAACTTCTCTTGCTGAAGTCCCTGCAGACCAGAGGCGGCTTTGTTACAGTTCTCATTATCTGGGTAATAGATTAGAATCGATATTTCATTCTAAGAAGAGCTTTCTGGGCAGAGCTGCACCGAGTTTAGGCAAGCTGTAAAGCAGTCGTGATGTTTATGCTCTACCCTTCCTCGCTGTGAAATGCTACACGCTTGACCCCCTGGGTCTGTGCTGCTGTGAGTAAGTCTTACTCATATCGGCAGATCTGGGATCTTTGGGTCTAGTAGGTCTGTGGTCTTTAGCAGTCGGTTTGCATGAGTAAAGGCTGAGTAAGAGTACAAGGTCGGGCTGTAATCTGTAACATCTTGTGGATGTTGTGCAGAGATTTGTTGAACCCACTCCCCAGCAAACTCTGTGCATTGTCAGTGCACCATCTCTTAGCAATAGCGGATCACAGCTTTATTTCACTTGCATACAGATGAGCAGAGGGTTCTCCAAGGTGGGTCAAACTGCTGCTATTTTAGCAGTTCATAGGAGGCACAGATGCACTCAGAGGAGCAAGGGATTTTTTTCCTCTGACACAGGTACATGAACTGTGTGGCATTTGTGCCTACAGCTTTCAAATCCTCTGGTTTTAACGATCTTCATCTTACTGAATGAATAAAGTAATTGCATTCATTCCCTCTTATAGACTTTCCCCCAGCTTTATCATTCATAAGGAACTTACCGGTGTCACAGAGCTCTTCTTGCACTTTAAACCAAAGGGATCAACCAAGAGTAATTCATAAATAATGAAATTGCCCAACATTGAGCCAGATTGCTCAATACAAACAGGCACTTGTCTTTTCTTCCCCTCTGCCCATCCTGCACTCATAACACTGGGGACTTCTAAAACCAGCTGCATCTGGCCATTGTATTTGTTGCTGCAACCCTGCAGTGCTTCCTCATTCGGAGGACCGGGAACTGGGCAAATTCTGCCAGTGACAGCCATGGCAGTTGGTGGGAATTGTTCAGCAGCAATACGAGAGCATTAAAGCCTGTTGTTTGGGAGAAAGCATTGGGCAAAACATTTTCTCTGAGTATTTAAAGAGAGATAAGGTCAGAGTTGTAAACTCGTGAAACAAAGGAGGAGGAGGATAGTTTAAGTGACTACAAGTGATTTGAGGCACTGGCCTTGCTGTGGAGAGTAGAGAATAGTATTTAGAGCTTGTTCTGGACATTATAAGGACGCCCCCCTTAGCTCAGCTCCCCTTAGGAGCCTGCCCAACCCACTTTGACCAGTGCATCCCCCAGCAGCTCAGGGCAAAAGACCCGATTACTGATGAACACTCTCATCTCCCAGCAGCATCCCTGCTTTCCGGGTGTCACAGAGGCTCCCTGGGTGCAACTTCAGGCACTCACACCCATAGCCGAAGCCTTGCGTGGTCTGCAGCCCTTATGCTCAGCGTCACCTTGGCTCTGGGTCCCCCTGCCCACCACACAGAGCTCCTGATGCATTTCAGCTGTTAGCACTTGGGAACGCGGCTCTCGGAGGGCAGCGGGAGAGCGCTGCGGCGGCAGACACCTGCCTCGGAAACCAACACCCCTGCACTGTCCATCAGAGCCCGGGCTTGGCAACCTCCAGAGCGCGCTTACAAGGCCGGTTTTGTTCCTGCGAGGCTCCCAGCCAGGCATTTCATCCGTGTTTTCTTTGTCTTAGGCCACGTCCAGCGCAGGGCGGACGAGCTGCTAAAAACCACTGTGATTTCTGCAGGTTTCAGCAATGGCCAGGAGCCTGCTGATGGAGCTGCTACAGGTGAAACAAAGGACTGGATCCGACACACTGCAGCCAGGCAAACACTTCTCTCGCTGACAGCCTCACTCCAAAAGATCTTAGTGCAGGGATCAAAGCTCTTCTTTTGGAAGGAATGTTGGGTTTTGGTTCAAGAGAAGGATGCGAAGTTTAGGAGCTGTGCTGCAGAGCGCTTGGCTTGCTTTAGTGCGTGTTAGGGTCAGGCGTTTGTGCTGAGATGCCGCATCTTAGCACTTCACTGAGAGGAAGGAACAAAAGGATCAAAACTATTCTCTATCTGGTGTTTTCCCTTACTACACGGGGCCTCGGACGTTAGCCTCGGACACAGCTGGTGTGAGTAGACACCCCGATCCCCCACGGGACCTTCACAACTGGAAGTTGTGAACTGGAGTCCTGCACAAGCCTTTATAGGGGGAAAGGGAGGGAGGGGGGTAAATACCCATGGCAGGTGCCGGGTGCCCGCGGGCGCTGTTCTGCGGGCTTTGGGGCTGCGACATCCCCCGGGACCCCCATCGGGACCCTCCAACCCGGGGTCTCCCCGGGTTCGGGGAGCCGCAGCCGCCGGAACCCTCTTTTACGGGGTCCGTTCACTCCGGGGACCAGGTGCCCCCGGGACCCGCCGCTTCGGGGTCCCAACGCTTCGGGGAGCTGCTGCGGGGCCCTGCAGCCCTCGGGACCCGGCGCTCCGGGGTCCCTCCACCCGGGGGCCCTGCAGCCCTCGGGACCCGGCGCTCCGGGGTCCCTCCACCCGGGGGCCCTGCAGCCCTCGGGACCCGGCGCTCCGGGGTCCCGCTGCTCCAGGACCCTCCGCTCTCGGATCCCTCCCCTCCAGGGTCCGTCCGCTCTGGGGTCCGTCCACCCCTGTGACCCGCTGCCCCCGGGACCCTCCTCCCCATCGGGGCTCCCCGCACCCCCGGGCTCTCCGCTGCTTTGCCCCGGCGCGGCTCGGCCCGGCCTCCCGCCTGCCATTGGCGCGGGGCAGCGCGGGGGGCGGAGACTGCGGGGCCGCTATTAAACATCACATGGCAGCCCGCAAAACCGAGCAGCGGCTTGCGCGGGGGCTCAGTTGCGAGCGGTGCGGCCGGCGGGCACCGGGGCCGGGCTTTCGTGTCCCCCCGCCTCCAACCCGCTGCTGGATCTTTACAGCACGTTAACTGCCCGCGCCTCCCTTACGGCCACCGGCAGGTAAGGAGCGCCTCGGGATGCCCATTGCTCCCGGGAATGCTGGGGATGCGCCGGGAGCTGGCTCGGTGCGCGCTCCGTGCCGCGCAATTCCAGGGATAAAGCTTTCCTTGCCCGTGGTTGTGTTGCACGCTTGGGTATAGCCGCTCGGAAGGGGAACTCCTGCGGTTCTCATGCACCATCCACCAGCTATTCTCAGCGCCTAAAATAATTAGATAGGTATGCCGGGAGCACTCGAGCATCTGCTTGCAGCATCTGTTTGTGTTCATAACTTTCCATGCACCAGCTGCTTCCCACTCCCCCCCCCCCCCCCCCGAGATATTTTATCCTGGGGAAGGGCTGGAAGTTCGCATGACAGCAGGAGCAGCCCCGCTCCATCCCTTCCCATTCTTCTCGCCTGTTGTTTCCTGTACAAGAGAGAGGTCAGAAGTCTCAAGCTTTGGAGAGGAGATGCGTGGTTTTGAAAGGAGTGTCCGAAATGTTTGAGAGGGTTGGGAAATGAACCTGTAACTTCATTCATTGGCGTTATGGAAACGGGGAGGGGGAGTTTCTTTATTTTTAATCCTCCTGACAGATAAAGATAGGAAGAAATTAAAGCCGCTGCAGCTGGGGAGCCGGTGAAGAGGCTTTGGGTATTGCTTCCACTTTGTTCAAGACAAGGAAAAAGTACTGATAAGGAATGGCAGTTTTATTCGCGGGGGTTCAGTAACTGCTGTGTCATCTTCCCGGGGACGGGGTAACGGGGACCCCCTCGGTGCTTGTGCCAGGCTTCTTCCCTGTGCGTGTGCGGGGTCCGGGGCTGAGCCGGTGCCGCCCGGTGCTTGTGCCGGGACCTCGGTGCGTGTGCAGGGTCCGGGGCTGAGCCGTTCCTCATCCCGCTGCGTGTGCGGGATCCCCTCGGTGCGTGTGGCCGGCGCTGAGCGGGTCCCTGTGCTCGGTCGGGCCCGGCCGCTGCCGCCTCCCCGCGCCGCCGGCACTTGTTCCGTGTTCCAGCCTTACCTTGACACTTGTTTGCTTTCCGCGCTGCAGCCGGTGCATCGCGCACCCCCCCTGGTGCCCGCTGCCGCCTCGGAGCTCTTCTGTCACCGGCTACGAACACCCCAGGCGGCAGATGCAAACGCGCTCGCCCGTTCCTCTCCCCTACTTCCTTGCACCCATTTCCCTTCATCATCTGTTTGAGGGGGTTTTGATTTATTCCCCCGCCAGATCCTTCTCCTGAACGTATCTCACCGCTTTGTGTAACTTGAGTCCTACCCAAGCCCTTGGAAACGACTTTTAAGTAGCGTGGGGGTCTGGGGAAGGGTTTCAGGGAGCGGGGAATGTGTGAACGGGCTTCGCTGGAGCGAGGAGCTCCTTTGTTCCTTTGCAGAGGGGAAGGCGCTGGGCCAGGGTAGTGCTGGTGCTCCCTTAGCAACATGTGCCCGGTCGCTCCGCAGGGCTGAGCGCCGGCAGCCTGGGAATAGCTGCTCCAAACCCTCATTAGTGCTCCTCTCTCTACCCTCCTGGCTCATTTTGCACTTCGGAGGTTTTGTTCCTTATTAAACCTTCTGCACAAATTCCCTTCGAGTTGTTTGTTGTGGAGTTTTGATGTGGGATGTTGAACGTCTTTCCTGGGGGCAGGTCTTGAGGGGGATGCTTCCTAAGGGGAAAGTGAGGGTTCAGGCTCCTCCTCATCACTTCCACCCGCGTTGGTTCAGAAATGCTGTAGATGCAGCACGGTCCCGTTTCACTCTGCTCCCCTGCGCATCGCCTTGCAGCAGAGCTAGCCCAGGGCTCTCCCATCCCATCTCATCCCATCCCGGTAATGCTGTGTCAGTGCTTGTGCTGGTAATTCCAAGCTGTAGTCTGTATACTCTTCCAGGAGGAAAGGTAGCCTGGATTAATAACAATAACAACACACCTAGTGATGACTGAGCTTACAGCTGCGTGTGTGCATGTCTGGCTGCAGTGCTTAGGGCCAAATTACACCAACATTTGGGTTGGTTGGTGGGTAAGGGGTTGGCTTCTTTCTGGTGAGGATGCAGGGCTGGTCCTCCACTAACTTGGCATCTTGGGGGCCACCAACAGCTGATAATGGGGTGGGGGGGGGCAGCAAACTTGTTTTGCCTTTGAGCTGCAGGTGGATTAGCAAAAGAAGAAGTACCATTAGATTTTTCACACTGGTTTGCTTGTTTCTGGGATTTTTTTGGGGGGGAATCTCTAACTGAAACCAGCTGGGGAGGCCATGGTGAGCATTGATAAGGTGTGAGCTAGAGCCAGTCGATCTGCCAGGGGTTTACACAGCCTCTGGTGCCACAAGCAGGAGTGCAACCAGAGCTGGTCTCTGTACACGGTGCTGGTTGTGCTCCCATCCCAGCATCCTCCCCACTCCAAGCACTTGCAAGGAAGAGAAGGGATTTGTGCTGTACAAGAAGACAGCCACGCCGTGGTGGAGCATGCCAGAGCTTTGTTGTATAATCCTCAAGCAGTCTGTAATGGTAACACTGGCTGCCCCAGGCACACCCCAGGTTATGGATTTATGGATGGGTAGAGCCAAATCAGTGCAGATCTGCTCCCAGGGTACAGCACTGGCAGTGAGGGAGGAGAAATGCTGGGCCAGGTACAGGAGGTAGAAGGTGCTCAGCCATTCGCAATAAGAATACAGCAATGTACAGCACCTAATTCGGGTTCCAAACTTCCAAATGCAGGCAGCTCCCTGCAGGAAGCTGCCGTTATGATTTCAGTGATTTGTGGAATTCAAACAAATGTCCTCAGGTCCAGACTTCTGCGGGGGAAGCTGCGTATTCAGACACTTGAGACTTTACAGCTTATATCTGCCCTCCACCACAAGTTTTCCTCTAAAATCCAAGAGAGAATGCAGGGGAGAAAACAAAGGCTTAAAAATAAACTGCTTCCCAGGCTGCGTGTTTCCATCAGCTGGGAATCAAACAGACTTTGAATGTGGAAGTTGAACATGACTGTGGTTATAGGACGTGGCTTATAAAAGTGATCGATTTGCAGAGCAATGCAATGGATTTTCAAGCAGGTTTTTGTGTGCGGTGTATTAAGAGTAATTTCACTTCTCCCCCATCTTCAGGTTAAAAGTAAGAAAAGTATTTTTCAGCCAAAATAAATCGTTTAAATGAACATTAAAAGAATTCTGGTGTAATTCTGAGAATGATATCCTGATGGGAATGAGAAACATCGTGATCAGAAAGGTGTGAGGGGTGAATAAGTGACTCCTTAGTAGTGTAGGCAGGACAGCCAGACAGGTTTTAGGCAGCCCTGCTGTGAGCTTGCATGGCTGGGAGCTGCTCTCAGACCCGGCATTACCGAACCCACCAAAAGCTGCCAAAATGTCTTGTATGGTGCTGAAGTCACAGATGACTAATGTGGGCAAGTAGGCGTGGGGATGCATTCCTGCACAGCATACAGAAGAGAGGGGAAAAGAGAAGGTAAATGTAATCCCGAAGGAGATTCCAGAGGGAACAGCAGCCTGCATGCAACTGGGAGCACGATGGTGTTTTGTGTGTGTCACCTGCTCCTTTCCTAACAAGTGTCTGCTGAGCTAAAGCCCTTGTAATGTGGTTGGAGGCTGTGGGAGGGCTGAGGAGCTGTTTGAAATCCCTCAAGTTTTTGGAACACATCTGCAGGGCTTTAGGAGCTGCCTTTGGGAAAGGAGATAAACTCTTATCTACCGCCGTTGTTGGGTACGGATCCAAGGAATAGCCGCAGTGTCCTGAAACTGTGCGGTGGGCAGAGGTTGAGCGGCTGCAGTTTTGTTGGGTTTTGGACAAACTCAGATAGGTTTTGGTGATTCTGATTTACGAAGAAGGCTGTGATTTAATCCCTCTGTACTGTAAATGACATTGAATTCTCTTCTTCCATGACAAACATTCCTCATCCCTGGGTTGTAGTTTGATTTCCTCATGGGGCG
Source organism: Myiopsitta monachus (assembly GCA_017639245.1). Classification (NCBI taxonomy): domain Eukaryota; kingdom Metazoa; phylum Chordata; class Aves; order Psittaciformes; family Psittacidae; genus Myiopsitta; species Myiopsitta monachus. The sequence continues at coordinate 2,231,177 of CM029931.1, read as the reverse complement.
CATGCGTGGACGGAGCAGTTGCATTAAGGCATCTCTTCTCCTCTGCAGTATTTCAATTACATTTCCTGATATACAGCACATAACTTAATGGATGACGCACTTGTTAAAAGCTAAACCTGGGTGTAAGCCAGACCTCCCTGAAACAAGTTTGGTGGCTTCTACCCTCAGGAGGAAGGTTTTGTAGCCTCTCTGCTCAGTCTTAATTGCTGACATTTAAGACCCATGGGACACTTGGAACCATTACCCGCTGGAGATGGAACTGGCTGCCCCAGGCTCCTGAAGGGAAGGTGCTGTTACTTGCTCCCAAAGGTGTTAGGAAGACACTTGGCCAGTCATCCTCCATTGTAACCTTTTGCTGGTTGTATTAGCAGGAGCAGAGGGGGGCTGTTACAAGGTTTAGTTTACTTTGTACAACTTGAGCCTAACGTAAGCGTAAAAACCGCGCAGATCTCAACAAGTTTCTGCAGTTAGAGAGGAACTACTGCCTTTTGCAGAGAGCACACAACTCCTTTGGTTTTGCTTAATCGAAAAGCTAAGTTATGTGCAGTGGAATTTCATGGAGACCACTGACATTTGCGTTGTCCAAGTTTATTGCTGTTCTCAGTACGTGTCACCTTCCCTTTTACATGCTCCCTTGTTTGCCATAGCTAAAACAGTCCGGGAGACACATTGTATGTCATTAAAATCTGCTTTAGTGTTTGTGTTTGAACAGATGGATGTTAATGCTGATTGTTTGTTTCAAAATAAACAAAGTTGTAAATAGTAGGTAGATTATTTGCATGTCCAGCTTTAAAGTGCATATTGCTCAGAGGCTTGTGACATGATTGAGCAACTTGGTCTAGTGCAAGGTGTCCCTGCCCATGGCAGGGGGTTAGAACTGGACGAGCTTCCAGGTCCCTTCCAACCCAAACAAATCTATGATTCCATGATCACTTCAGTGCTTTCATGTGGGAAGAGTGATGCCTCCTTTGTTGTAATGAAGTCACTCCTGTCAATACACAACCATGAACATATGTTCCAGAAAATGCTGTCATTACAAATAAGGAAACTTCCTGCAGGTCCACAGGAGTAATTTTAACTGTTTCTTTCAGGTTTGATTCCTTATCCTTTTCCCCCGAGATCTAACACAGCATTTCTCTTTCTCTTGCAGACCATGCCATCTCTATGACGGTTGCTTGTTAAGCTAATCCTGCATGCCAGAAGACTGTCCCTGGTGGATCCAAGGGCTTTTGGGGACTCCAACCTCTCCCCAGTTTTTCCGTGTGTGTGTGTTCCTCTAGAACTTTCAAAACTGTTTCTCCAAAGGGTTTTGCAGAAACTTAGACTGTTTTCTAAAGCAGAAGCACCCGAGTCCACAGCAGTAGTGATGGGCAGCGTGCGAACCAACCGCTACAGCATCGTGTCTTCGGAGGAGGACGGCATGAAGCTGGCAACCATGGCCGTTGCCAACGGCTTTGGGAATGGCAAGAGTAAGGTACACACCAGACAGCAGTGCAGGAGCCGCTTTGTCAAGAAAGATGGCCACTGCAACGTCCAGTTCATTAACGTGGGTGAGAAGGGACAGCGATACCTGGCAGATATCTTCACCACTTGCGTGGACATCCGCTGGAGGTGGATGTTAGTTATCTTCTGCCTGACTTTCATCCTCTCCTGGCTTTTTTTTGGCTGTGTGTTTTGGTTGATTGCACTGTTGCATGGGGATCTGGAGAATCAAGAGAATAGCAAACCTTGCGTCTCTCAAGTGAGCAGCTTCACTGCAGCCTTTCTGTTCTCCATTGAGACCCAGACCACGATTGGCTATGGCTTCAGGTGTGTCACAGACGAGTGCCCCATTGCAGTGTTCATGGTGGTTTTCCAGTCTATAGTAGGCTGCATCATTGATGCCTTCATCATTGGTGCTGTCATGGCAAAGATGGCTAAGCCAAAAAAGAGAAACGAAACTCTAGTCTTCAGCCACAATGCCGTGGTGGCCATGAGAGATGGAAAGCTGTGCCTGATGTGGCGTGTTGGAAACCTGAGGAAAAGCCACTTGGTGGAGGCACACGTGCGAGCACAGCTCCTCAAATCCAGGATCACGTCAGAAGGGGAGTACATTCCCTTGGATCAAATAGACATCAATGTAGGCTTTGACAGCGGGATAGACCGCATATTCCTGGTCTCCCCAATTACAATAGTACATGAAATAGATGAAGACAGTCCTTTGTATGACTTGAGCAAGCAAGACATGGACAATGCTGACTTTGAAATTGTAGTAATATTAGAGGGCATGGTGGAAGCTACTGCCATGACTACCCAGTGCCGTAGCTCATACCTGGCAAACGAAATCCTCTGGGGCCACCGCTATGAGCCTGTACTCTTTGAAGAGAAAAACTACTACAAAGTGGACTACTCGAGGTTCCACAAAACATACGAAGTGCCCAACACACCCATCTGTAGTGCCAGAGACTTAGCAGAAAAGAAGTACATTCTCTCAAATGCAAACTCCTTTTGCTACGAGAATGAAGTGGCCCTCACCAGCAAAGAGGAGGATGAGATTGACACTGGGGTGCCTGAGAGCATGAGCACAGACACCCACCCAGACATGGACCACCACAACCAAGCAGGGGTGCCTCTAGAGCCACGGCCGCTACGGCGGGAGTCGGAAATATGACTGACGGACTCTTCCTCTCTCTTTTGGTTGAAAGGAAAACCAATACACCTATCGGTCAAAGGCACGTTGACCTGAGAAGTTGGCCCAGAACAGTTTTCAGACAACGGTACTGTTGAAGAGCGGTGTGAAGGCAAGCAGATCTGAGAAACCCGGGCTGGTTTTAGGGCTGTCCTCAGAGGAGGGACAACAGAAAATGAACTCTAAACACAAAGCACTAAACATGTCTAAGTATGAACAGAAGGCACATATGTTGTAGAATAAATTATGTATATATTTTTTTACAAAACTTGAACTTGCAGGCAAGCTTTGGTTGGGTTATTATTATTTTTGTTTTCAACTTTTTCCAGAATGCTTCTCTCTAGGGAACAAGAATGTTTTTAATGGCATAACAAAGGCAAGAATCTGCCTTATTATTATTATTATAATTATTTTTTAAAGAGCTGCTGCTAACTACATGAACACAAATGGTTATTTTTGTTGCAGTGTAGTTTTTTATTTTTTCTCTTGTGTAATTTAAAAACTCAAACCAGAATAAGTCAGTGTTGAACTTTTGGGGTTGAAAAGCTTCAGAGAGGCCGATGTTGCCAGAAAGTCTAAACTCCTTTTGAGGCCAGTAGGTTGAGAGCTCGAATCAATTTCTCTCTTTCCAATTACATAAGGGGCATTATGTAGTATCAGGCCAATCAGTCGCCTCCAGCAAAATTATGAGGGGGGGGGGGGGGAGAATTTAATTCTCTGTCTAAAGGAAACAAAATATATATAGACACATAGACAAAGTACTATGTTAAAACTACCTAAATGGATACCAAAGAAAATGCAGAGTTTTGCACAGTGGAGTTTATTTTAAAAAAGAAAAAAAAAAAAAGAAAAAAAAAAAGAAAGAGGCTGCTTAAAAAAAAAAAAATTCAAACCTCAGACACTTTTGTTTGTTTGTTTTATTTTTTTTTCTCTTTTCTTTTTACATCCTTTATTTTGCACCTTATTCAAAAAGCTTAAGACTCGGATCTGAAGTGAGCTAGGACTCCTCCCCTTCCCCCCCACTCTTCTATTGGGAAAGAATTCCTAAGGAGAAATGCAACTGGGGGAAAGCAGACAAGCACCCAGCTGTTCTCTTGAGCAGAAGGTCAAGTGTCCCAAACCAGTGCTGGACCTCAGCCTCCCCAAAACTGAGCCACCCTCTTCAGGCACCTGCCCTGAGCCCCTGGCTCCATTGTGCTGCTGCTCAAACCGTGCCAGGACCACGCAAAGCTGAGGTCCAGGCTTGAGGCACAGATGAGCTGTGTTGGGAAATCTCCCCAGGATGAGGTTTTTGAAGAGGAAAGGAGAGGGTAATGGAGAGGAAAAGAGAAAACAACTTTTATAACACAGCACTTGGAATGGCGCAGGGATTGTAAGATGTTTTGCAAGAAGTGCTTCTCTTCAGCAGGGCAAGGGTGTCAGAGAAAGGGTATTTTCCATCTCCATGTTTTTGCATATTTAGAAAGGAAGGGAGATTTAGGTCGGATGTAAGGAACAAGCTCTTTACTGTGAGTGGTGAGGTGTTGGCGCAGGGTGCCCAAGGAAGTTGTGAATGCCCCATCCATGGCAGTGTTCAAGGCCAGTTTGGACGGAGCTTGGAGTAACCTGCTCTAGTGGAAGGTGTCCCTGCCCGTGGCAGGGGGTTGGAACTGGATGATCTTAAGGTCCTTTCCAACCCGAACCATTCTATGATTTGGAGAGAATGAGACTACAAAGCAAGGTTCACCTCCTGCCCCCTCTCGCCAGTAAACAAGGAGTGGTCAGTGGACAAGACACATCACCAAGCTCTGAGCGGATGGTGTGACTTTGAAGCTCTGGCTCTAGCGGTATTTTGGCTCCTTCACCCAGAAGGCTTTAAATTCTCTGTGCCTCTAAGATCAAGGAGATGGTGAACCTGTGCTTCACGCCGGCTCCCCAAGGAGCGGGTGGAGAGGGGTGGTGGTGGGGACAATAATCCTAGTCAACTCTTGCAGTATTGGATCACTGTATGCCATTAAAAAACAGCTTGTTCTAGATCTAATGTCTTCTGCAAACGGATATCTGTGAAGGCCTCTGGCCCCTTCCAGCCCTGCCTGAAAGAAATGCCTGCAATGAAATGGTTTCTGATAAGATGGTATCTGCAGTTGGGTGGGTTCGAAACTGTGGAAATTCGACATTGTAAACATGGATTTGGCTACTAGAGAGGGCAGATGATTAAACACAAGTACTAAGGCTGTTACTGGGGTGGGGAAATGTGAAAGGAGGGAAAAGCTGAAATGATTGGATTGCAGTTTCTGGGTCAACAGTAGTGAAGACAACTGAGTGCTGCTAGTGCTGCTATTGTGATATTCTTGTAAAACCTAAACCAAAGAGTATTCAGTGACACAGAGAGTGCATGGAAACGCAATGGGGAAGGGATGGAAAAGGGAGGCTGACCAGGAGAAAAGGGTCCTATTCTCCAGAGCAGCATCCCTTAGGTGCACAATGCTCCCACTAAATGATACTTGAGATATTTGAGGGATGGGAAATGCAGGATCCAACTCGTCTCTTTAAAGCAAAAGAAATTCAGAGAAAAAAAAGACGTGAAAATCCCCTCCCCTTACCATTTGTGGTGCAGAGGTTTGGGGCTCGGGGGGGGTTCTTCATTTTGTTTTGTTTTTCAAGTCAGTTTTTCAGAACTATTTTTAAAATGTACATTTTATAAAGTTTATCAAGTATTTTCATATTTAAAGCCAAATGTAAATAGAAGTCTGTAAAGGAGGACAAGGAGAAGAAGAAAAAGAAGAGGCCACGCAAAGTAGAAATCCTGCTCGGCCGTCTCGGCTAGCTAGTACCTAGATGCTACCGGTTAGCATGAGTTTCAGCAAATACTTGCAAGCCTTATAGGATTCCTAATGCTATGAACTTCTCTTTATTTATTTTTAAAGCATGGACTTCTTTTGAAACCCTGTTCTAGTTACTGGCATTTTTCAGAGTTAACAGCTTTCCGAGTGCTCGACTTGAGGGTGTGCATTGAGGTAAATCCACTGCACTCTCTGCCACCTTCTTTTTCTTCTCTTTTCTTTCATAACCCTTTGTCTTTGCCGGTTGAATCTTAACACTGCAGAATTGCACTCAGCCTCTGGCTCCGGGAAGCTGCTAGAAAGAGACCTGCAACGTACACTCCATGGTACCCTTTTCCCCTTTGTCCATCCGTTCTGTATTTCTCAACACCGGTAAGCCCTTTGTAGGACAGACTATTGTAGCACAGTTCCACAGCAGCAAATTGGGTTAGTCATTTAAAAATACTGTTATTTGTAAGGACTACACAATGACTGACAACGTTTCTTCAGTTCCTGGTGAGCCTGGGCCAAGCTGATGCTTCATTAGGGGCCCTTCAAATGGACTGAGCTCTACCCACAGACTCCAACCCACATTGGTCTGGCCTCTTTATCAAGGACAAAGTTGGCTGAAGTAGCTCGCACAGAAGGTTTATGCTGTATTTTGCTTAGGGGCTGGGGGGAATATGTTATTTCTGCCCTTCCCTGAAAATACTTGAATGAGACACATTGTCTAAAATATAATCCTGCACGCAGTGCAGTGACAAAAGCATTTTCGAGGCAGGTGGGGATGGATCTCCTCCATCCTCTGTCCCTTCCGTGCGAGGTGTCCTTGGTGAAGGAGAAAGGGTAGAAAGCATCACTTATTCACTGTGTTTAAGGATATTCCCTCCCAGCCATATAAACTTCTGTGTTGTTAGTTTAGCACTCGCTCTTCTCGGAAAAGACAAAGGGTCCAGATACTTCATTTGTTCTCTTAGGTCTTCTTTTTCATGATGGATTACAAGGTAAAACTGAGAAGTACTGTAATGTCTTTAAATTATGGCTGCTCATGACCATTGTACAGCAGAAGGGTGCTGCATAGTTTCCATCCCACAGCCAATGAGAAACTGATTTTGTAATGACTTCTGGCCTGCAGCTATTGTAAGGTGAACAATCTAGGCATCTGACAGTTGTCCATTACTATTTTCCTGTTTGCAGCCTTTTTGTATCAAAGTCTTCCTAATGTACTGCACAAATTGTGGATTGTACAGATTTTTATATATTATGTCTTATTTTATTATTTCTAAATAAATAAAAAAAATGAGAATGAATTGATATGTGCAGCGTGTGTGTAAATGAGCCAGGAGGAGGGTCTGGAGGTTATTATACATTATAGAGCTGTGTTTATGGCTGGCTGAGCACAGGCATTGTCCGAAGGACTTTGGGAACAGACAGGTCGTTCTCTCCCTTGACAAAAGGCAGGAGGAAAGGTGATACCGTCATTATACCATCATTATTTCTCAGATGGGAGCACAAACCCTGTGCAGCATAAGGCAACTTGCACAGAAGGAAGATCTGCCCCAGAGAGGCAGAGGGGCTTTCTCAAGGTCCTACCTCGAGCTGCAGAGCTCCAGATCATGAGTTACAAGTTGTATGAAATGGAAAACCCCCTCCAAATCTTCATAAACTACAAAGAAGGTGAACGGGGGGGAAGAAAGCAGAGGGTATAAGCAAGCACATTGAAAGATTTGGAGAGGGATTAAAAAATTAAGCAGGAAACTCATCTTCAAATCCCTGTGTTTTATGTCTGCCTGGAACATCCCCTTACGGAAACAGTGCTCCTCAGCTCAGCTCAATTCCAAACATGCTCGCAGTAATCTTCATACATGCCTCATTCTTCAGGAGTCCTGAGCCTGATGTTGCAAGCGTGGAGCTGGGGTTTGCGCGACAGGATGGGGAAGCATAATGGGGTCTGGAGTAACTGAGAAAGGACTCAATGCCCTCATTTGGTGGGTTGGCAGGCTCCTTTCCCATGTGTTTGTGTGTGGCCTTTAGGGCAGATACTGCGGCTGCCCAACCATGACTCAGCTCGAAACTGCTGATCTCACTGGAATGCAGCACCCTGCAGAGGCTGAGGATGACCATGGAGCATTTCAGTGCAGTTGTGACCCTGCGATGATTTCCCAAACCTTTAATCAGCCTGTAATGCTGTTAAAAGATGCCTCGGATGGAGCCCTGACCCTATCACGAATGACTCCATTTATAAATCCAAATTTCCTTTTCACATCTAATGGTCTCTTGGAAAAGCTTATAACAATAATAATAATTACAGGGCTGGATTTAGAGGTACAGATTAGCTGCCACAGCCTGGATCTGCTTATTCTCCCTACTGTGAAGGACCTTCTGCCTGTGAGAGCCGCTCACTGCTCCGACCCTGGCTTTTGATGTCTGCTGCTGGGGCAGCAGGTCTCTGCATAGTCTGCCTGGCTCTCTCCAGTTGCCTAAATCATTAGCACCCTCTCCTGTCAGTGCCTTTCCCTTCTCTTGCTGGCCACTGGTCCGGTCAGGTGGAGTCAGCATAAATATAGCAACAAAACACAGACGGTGTCTTGTGGTAGCCAGCAAGGTAATAGCTGAGATGTCTTCCTTCCCTCACTAGCTGATACATCTAGCAAGCATCAAGCATGCAAAGCCCCACTCTGCCCTCCACCCCACTACAGCTGCAATGGCTTTCCATGGAAATTAGTGGATGAGTAAAACCAGCTGAGTGGTTGTGGAGTCTGAGTTTAAAATGACAAAGTTTCAGGTGAATGGAACAGCCCTTTGTGATTGAGCAGCTATGTGGGAGCAATGCCTGCTGAGAGCAGCAGCACTTTGCAACTGCTCACAGCAATCCTGTGTCTCTTCTATAGGAGAGGAATACTGTGTTTTTTTCCAGGAGAAGGGGAAGGAATGTTTCCATGGGAGCACATGCTGCTAGGTGAGCACCAGCAACATCACATGGACCATTCATCTCACACCTGGCACAAACATTTGAGGCCGGAACAATATTACCAGCTACTGCATCAACACTGGGACCTGCAGCAAGCTGCTCCTTGCTTCTGGCTGTTCTCCAGGTGGCTCTGAAATCCATAGCTGAATCCTGCCATTCATCTTATGCCTTGGGTAGACTTTATTTTATAAGGAGTTAACATTATTTTATAACCCTCTCTCTTTAGCTTGATGCATTGCCTTTGCTTTGTCCTCTCCTGCAGGTCATAGAGATGCTCTTGGTGGCTTGCTGATGTCCTGGGACAGGACAGTAAAGTGAAAGCAATGAAAGCTATAGAAAGGTCAAGAATATAAAAATGAAATATGAGTCTTGAACAAATCATATTTTTTTCCCCCCTCCTTCTAAAGTTTCCTCTGAAATGCAGTCTTTAATCTGTAACATTTACAGCTTGTTTGAATGTGCAAATCCAGGTGGTTACATGCAAAACAATGCCTTTTATAGGTTTGGGTGGGCAGGACAGCAAGGGGCTACAAACACATCTGCTTGAGCAATATGTGCATTTCATCTTAATCTTTATAATATTCCCCCAACTTTTCCTTCCTTACTGCTTGGATTTCAGCCCGTAGATACTGGAGACAGATTTTATTTGAAGAATCATCTCCACTGAGCCTCATTCAGATGACATTGTGTGGAAAATGCGAAATACCTACAGAACCACCCTTGGAAGCTGTGCGAAAGGGAGTCATGAGCTGCAGCAGAGATTTCCTCTCCTCGTTGGATACCTTCCTTTTTCCACCTCCCAGTGATAGCAGGTTCACCCCCAGGTGAACCCTGCTTCCTCCTGATGCAACAGGCGCGCTGGCTCCTTGGGGAGACCTTCGCTATTGCCGCAGGTAGGAAACCAAAGGTTTTGCTTTCCAGCATCGGTACTTTACTGACTCCTCTTTTTCTTTTAAAGGCAAAATATCTGGCTGTGCATAAACTGGTCTTGATATGCAAATTAACTCATTAATTATTTTGCATTACATGGCATGCAAGGTGCCTCATGGCTATGCCTGTGTTTCATCCAGATTTGGAGCAGTAGGCCTTATGGGGCTCACTGTGCTGCCTGAGCCTCCTCCAGCCTGCAGATACTGATGCTCATTTGTCAATGCAGAACAAACCAGAGCACTCAGGTCACTACCTATGAAATTTCTTCATTATTGGGCTTTGAGAGCAATCTGGTTGCTGGTGTTGCTTGAGACTAATGAACTCCAAGATGCTGCTTCCACTAAAATCATTACTGGAGTTCCATTTAATTGATGTATAATAGGCTGTTAAGAGGAAAGGATAGATTTCTACAGTTTAATAGCACACAACAGGAATGGATATCACCCTGGGTCAGAGATTACCCAGAGAAATAGCACTGCTTTAGCTTGACTTTTGAAGTCTTTTAGTATTCTCAAGTGGTGCAGTAGCTGTTAGCTCCCAGAAAGGATGGAAATGGTCATTTCCATCTTCACCCCTGTATTTCTGTGCGAGTCCTTTGCATGCACGCAGAGAATACAATGCAGACCAAGCAAATACTTTTTCCTCTTTCCCATGTTGATACTTGCACTGGCTTCACTTGTGCTGGAAAGGTAGAAGCAGATCAAAAGTTGGTATTTTCTCTGTTTACACCTTAGGCAAGAGAGCTTTGGCTGTCTGCAGTTGACTCAGGATGAGTCTGTGATCTACAGACGGAAAGAGAGGGAATTCCATTCTTTCTTCTACAAGAGTCTGGCAAGAGATGCCTGCCCTCTAATAAGAAGCCCAGCAGCTAATTGAAGATGGGGGAAAAAAAGCTTTAAAGGAAGAATAAAGTTAATAAAGGTATGGAGCTGCTCAAATGCTCACACTGTGTTTCAAAGCAAATGGAGTGCAAACATGCTCCATCTGCTCTTTGTAGCACACCGGTCTCCTTCAGGTGGAGCTACTCAATCTGCAGGGTTTGGGGTGGTTGTGACAGCAGTATCTGGGAAAGGAAAGCAATGAATTCGGTGCAGGAAGACATAATGTCACCTGCAATGTCACCTGCATCCTGCTTTGCAAAGGCTGTGCTGGTGGTGATGATGCTCTTGAAGATCCTGATGCCTTCAGCCTCCCTTCTCTCTTCTGTACCTGACCACCCTGCAAACCTGATTCCATATGGGAAATTGCTTTGGGAGCACTCGTGGAAAGGGAGGCTGTGGGGCTGCTGTATGGTCACTCCTGTTTCCAAGGCCAAAGGGATTGAAAGCAATTAAGGAAGCCCTGATTTATCATAATTACAGCCAGGGCTGGAGCTGTGTTAGGGGCACTATCTCAGGTTTTCCAATCTATCTCCCAGTGGGCTCACAAGTTTATTTCTTCCCTTCTCACTCTGTCCCCCTTCTTTTCTCTCTCATCCCAGTGACACTCATCATCAGCTTTGACCTCAAGGACCCTTGTAGGTTTGGTATTTACCTTTATAGCTGCCACGTTTCAATGCAGTTGGAGTGCCTTGGTGTTTTCAATATTTATAGCTCATTAACTCCCATGATGAGATCCTTGTGCAGTTCTTAAGGCTCAGTGTTTAATGAGGAGGAGCTGCCAGAATTGCTACGCCTGGCCCTTGGTGTGTTATCTGTCAGCTTTTCTATTGAATTAACTGGAGGTATGCATTGACTAAACATCTTTAGAACCATTGGACAAACAGACTCTGCAGGATTCATAAATGAATGCAAATCAGCTTCAAATATGTCAGACCAGATCCCCCAGGAAGCCCTGGACCTCAGCGTGTTGTGACAGCTCTTGTTTAAGCAAATCTGGGTCTTTCAGTGCGAATAATGAGAGCGCTTTCATCCTGAGCGGTATTACCAGTGAGACTAATGTGCTATTCTCCTTCTTAAAACTGTGGTCTCATCAGATATAAATTAAACCACTGGGACAGCAGGGAAAGAAAATGTGAGTAGCATTTGCATGTATTGTCCCTCCTTTTCATCTGCTGCAGGAATCGCATCGCAGTGCCTTTTTAATGCCGATACTGCTGTTACGGTAAATGATTCAACAGCCACAGCCTTTCATATTCTGGGGTTTCAAACTTGGAGGTTTTGTTACACATGTAAATTACGTGCATGCATTTGAGCTATAATTCATGATGTATTGTTTGAAAGCCTCATTCACACACTTCAGCTCTCACAGGTTTCCTTCCGTGGGTGTTTCCATGTCCCTGGAAAGATGGCTTCAGACGATGGCTGTTGCTGGTGGCTGTTCAGGAGGAAGCTTCCTCCTGGTAACTTTATCTACTCTAAAGGCTCATGGAGTTTTGCTGACACCCAGTTCATTATCCACAGGAGCATGTAAGCCCTGGGAGCTTCTGTAACCATGGCTGAGATCTGCCTTTTGCTGCTGACCTCCTGCTCTTTTTGGGCACGCATCTTCTGCTGCCAGGGTACAGATGTACTAGTTATTATTTCCACTGGTACTGTAAGAGTCCATTGTGTTGTGACTGTTACTCACAGCACTACACTGTATTACTCGCGCTGATGAATGCAAGCATGACCACTCAAATACATTACTGCCCCTAACACATCTTCCTAACTAAGCATGTTCAGCCCGTTCCAACGTGGTAGATTTTGCTTCAGATAGGAGATGACCACATTCCTTCCTTGAAGCTTCTCTCCTCCACATAAAAAAAACGTTAACAAATAGGCATAATATATGCCCTGGGGAGCAGAGAAAGCTGCTTTTCTTTTTCTTGGCTGGCTTAATTCATGCTGGAGTTGTGTGACTTTTCATCTCTGCAGTCGGAGGAAAAGGCTAACTCCCAGTGTAAAAGTAGCATGATAAATGGTGGAAAAATAACTTGTTGGCTTTCCTAAGAAACTCTCCTCTCCAGCTCCTCCTCTCGCTGTACTCCTTCCAGCACCCCAGAATTCATTGCATCAGTGCATGTTATGGCACCTTTGGGATGTGTTAGTCATAAGAATGAAGCTACTGGTGCTTTGCAGGCATATTTTAACTTTGGCTCTCGCACGAGCGCTCTGTCACATCTGTGCTGTCTGCACGTCTGGGTAGCGTTTGCTTGCCGGTGCCTCCTGAGATTCCAGACAGCTCAAAAAAAGAAACATCTAATTTATATCGGTGAAGGTATGCGTGAGGTCCTTTTGTTATTCTTTGGTGGTGGTGAGGGCTTTGGGGTACAGGGTTAATGTGGGATGAAGGCAGGAGGGATGGCTCAAATGGGAACTGCAGTGTCCAGCTCCGGTTCTGTGCTTTCTCTTCTGAACACTGCAGGGTAGCCAGAGAGAGGGGAGACAGTGTTTGCTCAGCCAATCTTGCCTGTGTGCCCCTATGTGTTATTTTCTGCACTGGGAATGTTGAACGAGGGGCCAGCTGCATTGCCCTGGCCCCTTGGCATGCTGCTCACTGCGTGGGACTCCTCGTGATGCTCCATCCCCTGTCGCCAAAAAGCATCAGAGACTGAGAAAATACAGCCTCTGGGCATTTGCATTGGCATCAGGAGGACCCATGCTCGCTGCCTCTGACAAGCTGCTGCCACCATGTACCAAATTGCCCGTGTAATTCTGCCCCTTGTGCAGCAGACGTGAAATGGGCTTGATCCGAGCCTGTTTTCCTCGTTTGAATTCATTCAGATCCCAGAATTAATCTGTAACTGTGTATAATTAACTTCTCACAGGGTGCTTTTGAGATGAGAGCTGATAAGTCAGTGTTGTGCATTGTATTACGGACATTTCTTCTGGGTATGTCCTGTCGTGTCTTCCTGCTCTCAAATGCTATAGCCTGGACTACTTTCTGTGATTTCGGTTTATATGCAAGAAGGTGAGTTCAAAGCTGCCTCTCTGGCTCTCTACTGTTGTATACAAGTGTAGAATTCCCAGTTTATTCCTGCAGGTTTCATACCAGCCCTAGTTTGGAAAACATCTCTTACACTTCTTAGGCCCAATCTAATGTGTCCTGCAATGACGGGGCAAATACCAAATATCAAGCAGTGTGTTATCCACCAGCAAATATTCCAAGGTCAGTAAGACTTAGAATACTGAGGTGTTTTAAATCAAAATCCTAAGGTACTGCATGTATAGTCAGTCTATCACATGTATATTTGGACTTCGTGCACTCTGAGTCGTTTGCTTGTGTTTTGCACATAACCACAATCATTTCATGGGAAAGAAGAACCAGGCTTGGTCTAAAGGAAAAGAGTTCTGGCCTGTCCGCATTAAATGTCCTTGTATTTAAGAGGCTGTAGCACAGAGAGCAACTTTTTTAACCTTTTTCTCCCTCAAAATGAATGACCAGATAAAGATCTGGTGCCCAAACAGGGGAACAAAAATACAGTGAAAGAGCAGAGTTTTGTGGTCAGCAAAGGTTTTGTGAAACGAAATGCTGGTTTTGTTCCTCCCCTTAGGGAGCAATAAGAAAACTTCTCTTTGTCCGTATCTCTTTCTGAAACAAGCTCCATGAGTGGCTGCAACCTGTAATAAAAATGCCATATGCAAGGGCATATATTTAATATTGGGAAAGCAGAAAAGAACGATATGATCTGTTTGGGCTTTGAAGGTAAATGTTTAGACATTTTTTTCCCTTTAAAATAAGCTGTGATAGATGCTGGTTAGCGGACTGGGAAATGAAATCACAGACGATTTATGCCGTTAATGACAGGCTATGATGTCAAAGACATTTGGCCTGTAGCCATAACCTTTTGTGTGGCTCTGGTTCATTCTTATAAATAAAGAGGGCTGCTGCCTGGGTTGGAGTCCCCATCACTTGGGAACACGGAGAACCGGGCTAAGGAGAACACTTAGAAATATGGAGCAAATAAACCATAAAAAGAGGGTTTTTCCCTTCAGTTTAATGCAGCAGGGCTGCATTAATGTTGAAAGAAGCACCAGATTACTGAAATAACACCAAAACCATCTCACTTTCTGAAGCGCCACTGTGTCGCAGTGATTTACAACTAGTCAAAAGCCTAGACACACCATCAGCAGTGTACATCACCGTGATTTGTGTTCCTCTTGTACCATTTGTAGTATAAACGAGCGGACTGGGCTGGCTTTTACAGTCATGCTCGTGTGGCACCCAAGGTTTGCATCAGGTGGAAGCGGTGGGAACATTCATGCTGCCCCAGGAGGGTGCAGGGGCAGGTCCACAGCATCCAGATAGGAGAGGAGCAAACCCCAGGACCCCCATTGCGGTAACCTCCGAAAGCAAGCTGCAAATCTGACTGCAGAGAGACGGGGAGGCCCTGAAGTATATATAACTTTCATATGTACCGGATCTGTCCCCCCGAGGAACTTACAGGCATAATTTTTATCCTATTTTGCCAGGTAACGGATAGGATTTGCTTGCAGCCGTATAATGTTTGATACGTGGGAGGGCTTTGTTCTGTTGTTATTGGTGTCATTTTTCACATAGAGTGATTTTCCTTTTATATTCTGTCCTCTGGGGCTGTGTTGCTGATGGTTCACAGGTACCAGACCCTTGGCAAAGTGAAGCTGTGTGGCTGCATTGGTTGAATGGTACCCACTTAAACCCCTTGAAGATCCAGGTCCTCCCACTAACATGTCTACCAGCACCACATGAGTAAGTGTTACAGAGGAGCTTTCAAAGCCTGAGCAAAGTAAGCTCTGTGTCCTGCAGGTCTCTGTTCCTAAACCTCCAGTGACTTCAGCAGGCCCTGCCTGTGCCACGTGGTGCAGCATCAATCCAGCCCTGAAATTTGGATAATAATATTTTGTGTTTAAAAAAAGGCAAGAGTTTATTAAATATTAATATATGTTTTACAGTATGGGTTAAAGTTCGTCTCTTAACATGTATTACAACTTTGCCCAAGAGACTTAATTCCTGAGGGAGGGAATGTTTCTCTTATGGGGTTTGAAAGTAAAGAAAAAAGTGTATTCACAGGGTATAAATATGCCATTATATGGGATGCTTTGTTCAGAATTCTGCTACACTTAGAACACTGGTGCTAATTAATGGCATGATGTAATTAATGACAGTGTTTGCTGAGCACAGGTACTGTGCTGATGTCCAGGGCAAAAGGACCTGAGTCATTTGTGTCAGGCTCTTGCTTTTAAACCCCCGAGACTGAGGCAGACGCATTTGTGCCAAGGTCAGACCATGACATTAGAGACTGAAACTCCAACTATCCGCTTCTCAGAGAGAGGGAAGAGATGGAAAATGCCAAGAGGGAGGTACTGGGAGAGAAAGATTAAGTGGAAAGGGAAAAGGCAGTGCCTCAGTCAGGGTAGGGGATGTGCAGAGAGAAGTGTTGAAGAAAGGTGAGTGGGAATTATATCTTCCAATAAATAATGAAAATTCGATGGGATGTCAGCTTGTAAATCATGCAGGGACTTCTGGCAGCTGTAACAGAAAAGCCTTTGAATGCACAGAGATGAGGGAAAAGCTCTGGGAGGAGTGGTTTTTCCAAAGACTTGACAGGGAGGTTGGTGTTTATTGAATATTTATTAAGACTTTTGATAGCCTGAGGACAACTTCCACACTGGTTCAGTGGCCATCAAACACCTCTGGGCACAGGGCATTGTGGATAGCTGTGGTCCCCAGGCTTGGTTGCACTCGATCTGGGCTGTGATGACAATGAGCATCCTTCTCTGATAGCAGTGAGAGGAAATCTCATGGGCTGCAATACTGAGGAAGCATCAGAGAGGAGCCAAGACTGTTTGCTGCATGTTTGGATGCAGTGTAGCATTGCTCCAGAAGACAATAAGATGTAATAGTTGGATTCTTCATTTTCATTGATGTGGGGGGATGTTTTAAACCTTATCTAATTAAGGGCTGTGAGACATTCTGAGGGAGAATAGTAGTTTATGAATGCAAGGCAACATCATATTATTTCCATTGCTTTATCCCATAGATTTGTAGGAGGATGGGGGGGATCCCCTTGGAGATGAGACAATGATGGTGGAACAGCCCTGCAGCATCAGCTGAAAACTGTGTACAAACTGAATTGTGAACTTTCAAATGAGAACATTCCCAATGTGTGCAGTGTTTTGCCTCTAATTTAAAGTCCCCTAATTTTATCCTTAATGTTTTTGGTCCTTTAGACTTAAAAGGCAGAACTGCTGCTTCTTTGTTCCTGGGAAATGATACAAGACCTTTACAGTCTCAAAATGGGCTTTTTTTTTTTTCCTGAAGAAACAATGTAATTCCATACAAACACTTCTCATCAGTTGCCTGAAGAGTCCCTTGGCTGAATTGTAAATCACTATAAAGTGCACCAAAAAGAAGAAAAGAAAGATTGGGACATAAATGACTTTTGGAGCTGTCTAGTCTGAGGTTCTGTAAGGTAATTAAATCAAGGAGACTTTCTGATCTATAGAAGGGTCAATGGAACAGGGCAGTGCTTTGAACCATGGTCTCATTAAGATACAATTGCCTGCCTTGCTTCCCAGGTTGTTTATAACAGAGAGCTTATTCCTAAGCAGTCAATAACAGGAGCACATAAATCACAGCACCGAAAGAGTTACTCCCAGTTTATGGACCAGATCCTCAGCTGGTATAAATCACTGTTGCCCCAGTGATGTCACCTCAGCCATGCTTTATTTAGACAATCCACAGATCTGTCTCATACTGTTCTCATTTTATTGGCTTTTATTGCATCACCAATTTTAAAGACACCCCCCCCACCACCAATGAGGCAGTCCAGCCTTGCTCCTCACCTAAGCATCATGCCTGAACAGCATAGCATACACAGCTGGGTAGCAAGCAAGTAACACTCCTCCAGCCTAGAGCTCCTCTAATAAAACATTAACACTAATAACTAATTAAACTTACAAAAGATCCTGTCTGGTTTTGTGGCAGTGGTTACTGTGAGCAAATCTACCACTATGAGGTCATTTTTATATGTCCTGGTTGTATTTCATCACGCTGATGTGGGGATGGATGTCACCATTGTCAATACGGTATTTGTGATGCTGGAGATCAATATTAAATACTGGATTTAGGATCCATTGACAGAGTTGTAGCTCTGACTCTGTTTGACCTTCTTTGGCTGACAGGAAGCCAGAGGGGTTTTTCCATGTCATTCAGTTAAAGGAGTTTCCACTGCCTGGCTTTCTCCTCTCACTACACCATTGTGCAGCGACAACATTCATTTGGAATTTGAAAGGAAAACGATCCCTCTGAGGAAAGAGTAAAAATTCATGAGAAATCTCCGGTGAACAAAACATCAAACCAGGAAAGAGCCCAAATGTGAGGAAACAGCCAAGGAATAACATGAAAAATTGATGAGCAGAGCTGCAGATACTCGAAAATAACAAATGAGCCGAACTCACTTAATTAGGGGTGATTGTAACATTAAGTCTCTAGTTCAAAACACTACTATGCGTGGCTGGCATTTTTGGCACTCAGATAATGGCACTTCAGTTCTCTGCTGCTCTCCTTGCGACACACAGAAATTATGTATGTCCACTACTTTTGTAGCGAAAAATTACCAGCAATTTACTCCAAGCTGTTTCACAAATTAAAGCTGTCACTACAGTGAGGATGAAGTATTCACTGGATATCCACACTGTCCTCCTATTGCTTTCAGAGAGGGAATAAACATATGTGTTTAAGAACAAATATACTGGATTTAAATACCTTTACCTGGTATAACAGACATATACCCACGAAGAAAACACCAAATGAGATATGATCTGCGTGAGCTGGGTACCCCATAACAAGGCAAACATTTGCATCCCAGCTTCAGCGGGCAGCCCTGCAACCTTTGCCTCCTTTCCCTCTGCCTGACTTCTCCTCCAGACCTCTGTCCATCTTCCTCATTTTTTCTGCCATGTAATAAAACCACTTGAAGCATAAGCACCGATTTGTTTCTCTAAGCAGACTGAAGCCTATAGATTTTCCCGCTGACCATTTTGACCATATATATATGTGTACACATATATTGTCTCTCTTCATGTTCATCATCTGTAAATTCATCACCTTCACTAATCCACCTCTTTTCCATCTACCTGCTACTTTCTCCATCTCTTGCAAGGGACTGGGAAAACTCAGACCCTCACGGGTGACAGTTTTCCTTCCTGAACCCGTGATAGTGCTTTCCTTTAACTTCCTCTTAGCCCAGAGATCTTTCTTATGCTCCTAATCTTCCTGAAACCATAATTTCTTACCCAAAGCTGCTTAAGCAGTTGGAGAGTAACGTTCATTTCCAGGCAATACGTGCACAAACTTGGATGAAGGCTGGTTTGCAAAAGGAGCTGCCTATAATCCAGAGTAAAATTAAACCTTAATCACTGTGTTCCAAAGGAAAGATTTGTCACTGCCCCGCAAACACGTATCTTAATAAAGACATTCATTCTTGTGGAGCACAAATCCATTCCTATCCAGTGGCTTAAAAGAATGAGCATCTGCACACAGGAACTTTGAATTTTCCCCATCTGAAGCAGTATGTCGCTGTTAAGAAAGGCTTGTATAGGAGCACTTTTAAAGGAGGATACATCATTATCACTGTCTGAATCACCTTAGCATCAGCAGGCCATGAAGGGCTCTCGCTAAGGCACCTTTATGCAAGGAGTTGCTCTCTGTGCTGCTGGCAGTCCAGGCACGGGGCAGACAAAGGGCAGCTTCATCCTTGCTGTAGGAAAGGATCTGAGCTGCAGATGAATTAAAGGCTCTTTTTCTTGTGTGACAGTGGGCCATGAGAGAGATCAGAAATCAACCTGTGTCTCCTGAGCCACCGCCTTGTGCACTAACCACAAGATACTGTTTGTCTTCTGTTTTTCTCAACTGCTAGTAATTACACTTAGAAATGCTCTGGAAGCCAAAGCAAACAAGTGAGAGTTTTCCAGTGATCTTTCAGTTTGTTACTAATCCTTCAAAGACAGTTTTGTTCATAAGGCAATACAGAAAGTTAGCGTGTTGCTCAGCCCACTTATCTGCTTTCCATGTTTGAGGCATCCTTTCTCTCTGATGAGTGACTTCGCGTACAAGCTGACGTCTCCCTTTTTGGACTGGACGTTTTCTCTCTCACATGATGGGAAAACCAGATTCCATGCTGAATCAGAACACAGCCTGCACAGCTCATGTCATCTGGATTCGTTTCAAAGGACAGGGATTTTGGTCACTCAGGACCTGCCTCAGAACTGACTGGAAGTAATTTTGTGCATGGTTTTTTTCCCCACTATACTACAAGGTATTAACTCATGAGCAGAGCATCCTGGGATAACAGCAGATCTCCACAGACACTGGGTATTTGCTTTGTGCCTCGGATTTTTTATCCCTTACCTCTAATTTAAATAGAAGCTGTGGGGGTAAAAAGAGGCATTTACTGGATTTTTCTATACTGCATTATTTTTACATGGATATGAAAATTCCAGCACCTACTCATCCCGCACTGAGTCACTGGCATGTGCTTATCACAGGTGAATCTATTGAAGAAAATCATCCTTATTGACACCTTGCCTCTCTCCTTGGAGCCTATTCATGCATGACCTCATGGAGCTTCACAAGGGTTGGCTGAAGACTGGGCGCAGTGTCCATCTAATTAGCAGTATTATCTCACCTGGCATCATACTTTATGATCAGCAGACGTTATCTGGGAGATCTAATTCAAAGGAAACCTGGGGGAATATTTCAATTCTGTTATTGACTTTTCTTTTCAAGCCGTGTAATTAATTCCTATTGCCTCAGGCAGGCTGTACAGTAGCAGTGACAGATGAGCTGCGCTCCATCACAAGTGCAAACTAAAGCCCAAGCTGCCGTGTTCAGCTGGGCATCCTATCCCTCCAGGGTTGGTGACTACCTCCGCTTCTGCTGTCTCTGATGCAACCATGGCAATGTAAAGGCAACACATGGTGGTATGGTTCCCAATGAGTATCAAACACTAAGAAAACTCCAGTCCATAGCAGCATGGCACATCAGGAGAGACTCATTCACTTTTTCTTGCCTTGTCTTCATAGATTCCCAGGAATAAAGCATCTCCTGTCAGTCTCCAAAGCTGAACACTATAGCATGAAAGACTATTTCCAGACTTTCAGGGCAATCACTGAAGAATTAATTTAATGAGACTTCAACTTCTAAGGAACAGATTGTTTATGAGTGTTTTTTGCGTCAATAGCACAAGTGAAAGTGGTGGGATTCCTGCTTGGCTTTGAAGCCAGGGATTTCCTTTAAAAGACTGGAATTTAGACCAACAAGTCCTTTGGGAAAGGACTAGTGGCAGTGTTAGGCTCTTTAAAACGTGGACCTCAGGGTTGGATGCTCATCTGTTCAATGGGTGTCAGAGTATTCCCCTAATTCAACTGAGTACTGCAAGAGCAGATCATTATCAGGCAGAAAGTTCATTTAAGACTGGATTAGACAGAAATAAACCTACTAAGACAAAATCTAAAGACAGTCTAACGCCCAGATATACATGTGGACATTTAAGCCCAATTTACTGACCATGTTTTACATCAGAAATTATGACCTAGTGAAGTGTGAGGGTGACGCAGATACCAGCATGTGTAAACAGTGCTGGTCTGCCTTGCAGATGCAGATCCGACTGAGCACATGCTGTCCAAGCAAGCCTTGTTGGGTAGTAGGTACAGCTGGACTTCAGTCAAAGCTTGAAGACACATAGATCAAGGTTTCAGACTCCCTCTATAAAGTTCTAGTAAGTTGGCAAATGGTGTTTTAGTGCTGGCCAATTCCTAGTTTTAATTACTTCTGTGGATGGATTGGGTATAGCTGCTATAAAGTGAAGACTGAGTGGCTCAGATTTGTTTTTAAGAACTAAACTAAGCAGACAATTCTTTTATCTGACTACAGGCCAGTCCAACCCACATGAAGAGAAGGCTAGAGCACAGAGCTAACATTTCTTGGCCAGCATGGCACTGCTATTAGGGGAGATTTCCAGCAACCTCTGTCACAAGTTGCAAGATATTTATCAGACACAGTTTGAAATTTCATGACATTTAATTTTTTAAGACAGTAATTGCCTATTTCCTTACCAAAATTAGAAACAGAAAATGTTTTCAAAAGTCCTTGCTCCAGCAACCTCTATTGTGATTCAGTTTCTTTTCTTTGCAGCTAAAGCATTGATCCCCCTACAACAGAAGCCCAGTATGGTCTCATACTGGTCATGAGAGCTCATACCCGATGACCCCGGTTCAAACGCACGCACAAGCAGTGCCAGAAGGGGAGCACTGGGTCTCATCTGCTGCTGGAGGAACGAGGTGAGCATGCTTTCAAGAGTGACTAAGGCAGCTGCACGATATAAGTTTCACCTTATCAATCTCTCAAGGAGAAAACAACTTTGCTTGCCATTAAAGTCCTTCTGGAAACTACAATACTTGTCCTTAGAAACTAAAGGGTGGAAATGAGTTTTCTCTAAGGTTTGTTCCAGTTTGCCCCTGAGAAGCTGAAGAGAAGAAGATGAAGGATAGCTGGTTCATTCCCCAAAGTGACATGCAAAACCATGCAGACCTTTTGCTGCCTCTCAGTCTACTACATTAAGAGAGAGCAAGAGAGAAAGAGCATGGAGAGTTTGCAGGAGCTATGATTGTAGAAAAAAAAAAAAAGAGATATATTATGCAATTTTAATTGACTTGCTGATGTTGCTACGCACCTCCTTACCTTTTCTTGGTGTCAAGCTACACTACAGAGCAGCTACCATCCAGTGTAAGTGGATGTGCAGGTAGGTTGCTATATGGTGATGTCCAGATGTGCTTGCACTCCATCTGCCTCCTTGAGGCTTCATCAGAAGCTCCTGACTGTGACTACAAGCTTCTTTAACAGCAGTCAGGTCGCCAGTCACTGCCTCCATCTGCGGTTCAGGCATGTCTTCTGGGTAAAGAGTTAACTAGTATAATTATCTTGATGAATTAGTGGTATTAAGTCAACTTCACTTCAATTATATCTACCTTCCACCCCTTTGTACTGCATGTCCCAGCTGTAAACATTTGTAAAATGCCTCAGTAGCTCTTAGAAATGATTGTACCACAGTTAATGAGAAATTCCAGAGTCCCACATAAAACCACGCTTGGAATGCAAACTGAAACTACCAGGCAAAGCAAATGAATTATCACTATTCTCACAAGTACTTCACGGAGCTCTCTGTGCTTCAGGGATCTTCTTGTGCCTTCTGAGGCCTCCGAAGGACATGAAATGACATTGCTTCAAGCATGCATTGTATAACCTTCAAGTCCCTGCAGCATAAATGTGGGTAAACACTGAAGAAAATTCATTGTCATAATGGCAGGGCCTGCAAAACCCACTGATAGCAACAGACAAAGGAATACATCTTGTGTCTTCCTCTGAATGGTCCAAATCGCTCTCCAAAGGGCTTCTCAGAGGACCTGATTTCAGAGGAAAGCATCTTTACTACTGAAAATCACCCGCCCTCAACACAACACAGCTGATTCAGTGCTATTTCTGATGGGTGGTGGCTGAAACCAGAGGAGTTTTAAGGAAATGAGGTGAAAATTACTGGGTGTGGCCATGTGATAACATCCCTTTGTGCTGCTGGGCCATCAGTACCCCACCCTTGAGCCCTGGTTTCTCCTTTAAATGCTGCTCTCTTTCCTCTCACACCTCTGTACCCACCTGATCTTTTTCTCCTGGTCATTTTAAAGTCTTGCTCTTCCCCTTTATGTCTTTTGTGGCCCCTCCAAGTTGGGATAATTGTGGTCACGTCTGAATTTGCAATAGAGAAATCATGAGGATCTCACAGCTTTGCTAAGGACACTGCACATGGGATGCATACAGTTCTGGGATCTCACATCACTTCTTGAGGTGGGTCCCCTTTGAGAGATGGCTGTGGCTGTTAGATATTGCTGCATATTAGACTGTTGGACTGAAAAATAGCTTCAAGCAGAGCATAGGGAAAGAGCTGAGCAAAGATCCCACTGCTGACCATCCTCACCAGGAGCTTGGCTGCTGACTTCCTCTGCTCCCCCCTCCCTCCCATGAAGCCACAGTTAGTTTCCAGGTCCCTAATCCACCAGCTAGCACATGTCTCATGGATGGGGTCACACAGCAAAAGAAAGAGGCTCAGGTCACGGAGCATAGCATCTCCCATTACACAACCCAGACAGAGGGAGGCAGACACTGATAGGTACCACGTGCAGGCTCTGGGGACGGGTCCTTACTCTGTCACCAAGGGCACAAAAGTCTCGTGGTGGGAAAGTTGCATGTTGAGAGGCCTGTCACCAATAAATCTGGTCTAAAATCTTGAGTCTAGATTTACAGGAGCTGAATTACATTCAACCCCTAAAATCCCTGCAAAGACTTTTAATGTAGGAAAACATCCAGTGGCTGCAAGGGTTACATTACACCTTGTGACTGGCAAAGCATCCGGCAGCAGTCAGTAGTCATACAGACTATAGCATAATTACAGCTCCACAGACCCACAGTGTGCTTTGGATTTGCTCCACAGACAGTGGGTAATTACTACCCTATAGATCCAAAGCTTTTCAAGGATTTGCGGAGCTGGCATGTGGTACACTCTGTGGAAAAATCCATCAGATAGGGCATGATACAACAGGTATGATACTGTATATTACTTTCCATGGAAACCCTTGTGGGTAAACTGATGCAAGACCAAACAGAGCATCAACTGGCAATTGTGCCACGATAAGGGAGCACTTGCTGATCAGTGTTCATGCTTAGGCTAAAGGTTTCTTTGTCGGGTCAGCTAGGATGAGATCATGAGTGCTCTTTGGGGAATGCCTCGTCATACCCACAGGAGTTCTGTGGGAAGAAAAAATGATCACTCCTTAAGGAAAAGTGCTAAAAGATTTTTACCAATTGCCTGCTGACAGACCAGTGGAACATCTGAGTATTCATCTCTATCAAGACCAGGAAAACCACAGCGGAGCTGGACTCAATTTGCCCTGTTGCCTTTTGAGCAATTCAGTGTTTTTCTTCCCTAAATCCTCCCCTCACTCATTTGTCATTTCTGCTGTGACTTCCCAGCAGGCAGCAGAGACAAGGTACATGCTGAGTGATCATCCTGTTCGGTTTTCCACATCTGACACTCAATGAAAACACATGGAGAGGAAAGAATGGTTTGCAGTCAGTGATAACAGCTCTGCCTGTGGCTACCACAGGACATCACTTGTATGAGGATGTTGGTGTTAACGCACGTGGGATGTGTAATGGTGTGCCACCAAGTTTAGTGGCAATGGACCACTGAAGGTTAAAGGGATGGACGGAGCACATAGAAAGTCAGTGGCAGAGCAGGAATCGAGCACAGGCAAGGTCCTCCTGAGCCTCTGTACTGCTGCCTGGAGGAGTCCTGGGGTGTTGTGGCATACCTGGGCTGAGTTTCAAGTCAACCTCAAGTGATTTATGGGCTGGATGGAGACCTATAAAACCTACGGCAATTCTGCATGGGGGTTCTCTGTGAGACTCAGCAAAACTGTGAGGCTCCAGCTGAGCTTTGTCCTGATTTTTCTGAAACTCGGATAAATGTAAACCAAAAGCCTCAACCCAAACACTGCCAAATTATGGGGGATGTGCCAAAACAGAGAGTATTTTTAAATATCTTCCCCTCTTTTGTGGCTTCTGGGATGGGCATAAGGATACTGAGCAATAAACAAAGGAATACAGAGACAGTGTTTGGTGAACTCTGTGCATGACCTTTTCCACGAGGTGAAGTTATTGTATAAGACTTTCCTGTCTGAATGGGAAGGGAACGAGCAGGACAACACAATAAACCATCTCTCAGCAAACGCTGAAGACTCAATTACAAGGGGATGGCCTAATTTCAAGGTCCCAGCCAAACTAAAACAGCCGCTGAGCCACAGTTGGGTGTAAGGCATCACAGGACTGGTCCCCCTTGGCCATCTGTCTAGCATCAGGGGATAAGTGAGCTGTAGGTAGAGGTACGCAGTGATTTACTGCCCTTAAAATCTGTTTTCTCTTAAAAGTCTTTTTTTTTTCTAAACGAAAGATTTCTTCTAAATAAATAGCACTTGGCTCAGACATGGCCCTTTCTTTACTGTACACCAGTGACATTGCTCCCAGAAAGCACAGAACCACAGGCAGTGAAAATAGGTCAGGCCTGCTGAGGTAATGGGGATAATTACCCTTGCTCCCAGCCTGCAAGTGGGAAAATAGTGATATTTCCACCACCCCACCCCACCGCCCCAAACCTCAGGTTAAGAAGCAGGGATGATGTGAGCTTGGGAAGCACTGGGGCAGATGCTCCCACCGGCTACTGCAAAGCATCAGCAGTTGGACCCTCTGCAGCATGCAGG
Source organism: Myiopsitta monachus (assembly GCA_017639245.1). Taxonomy (NCBI): domain Eukaryota; kingdom Metazoa; phylum Chordata; class Aves; order Psittaciformes; family Psittacidae; genus Myiopsitta; species Myiopsitta monachus. The sequence continues at coordinate 2,205,539 of CM029931.1, read as the reverse complement.
GCTTGGGTGGAGAGGGAGGGAAGAAGGGAAGTCAATTAACTCTTCCCCATGAAAGGAAGAGAGAGGAAAGCAATGTTTGTCAATAGGAAACATGAAAAAATCCCCAACCCTCAGACCCAACCATCCTCATTCCACCCATCAGATAAGCTAATGGAGCATTAACACTTCTCCATTTCACCCTTCCTGCCCTGCCCTGCAATTTGCAAATGGAACAGAGCTTCTGCATCCCTTTGCTCTTGCAAAGCTGCCCATCCTACCCCACATTTATCTGCTGGACACAGCACATCACACAGATCAGTTCCTGTCATTAAATCAACAAAAATGGTGATGATAAAAAACGACAGCAGCTTTCTCCATCCTGGGCTGCTGATGGTGATCTGTCCTCCCTAGGGAGCAGGGTTTGGTGATGGGGCAAAGGGCTGATTGTGACGCTTCCCTTCTTATCCAGGGAGGTTTATAGCCCAGATCCTTTCCCATATGCTTGCCCAGGGAAGCAGGCATGACTTCTAAGAGCTGCTGAATGAAGTACAAAGCATCACCTTCTCTATAGAGAAGGTGATGCTAACACAGCTCTTTCCCTGAGAGAACTCGGCGAGTTCTCATGTCCTTTCACTGGGAGCAAATATTGTGATCACATTACACTTACCCTGCAGTCTTCATGGCTCTATAAAACTCCGTCATGGCTTGAAGTTCGTGCGTTCAAAAGGAATAAGTCTGGTTTTCACTGATCCATGCAAATTAAAGGTGAGAGGCAAAGTGTCAGTCTCTGCCTAGCCGCTCCCTGGCTCACAGCCCACAGAAGTCCAGGCTTTAAGCTTGGTGTGTCCTCTAGAAAGGCATCCAGCCCTGCTGGCAAGTGATGGAAAGGTCCACTGGATCCTGCAGTGACTTCATGTTGAGGATCATGTCTCTGCTGTAAATGTGTTCACCTAATTTCTTGTTATAAGTTTATAATCAGTAGCTGCAGCCATCAAAATAGAACAGAGTATTTCAGGATCAGCCTTTCCTGCTATTTCTGTCTCTGTATACTCCAATATCTGCAGCACTATTCCTCACTTTACTTGCTTTGTGGTTTTTTTTAATGCAAAATACATTGGAGAGGTGTTGTAAGTTGGAATGATTGTGCATTAGTGCCCCTAGTTACGAATTCCTCATATCAGAAAGTGATGGGAACAAGCCCAGCATGGATGTTGCACAAGTCACTAGCACTGGGCACAGAGTTCCTTTACTGCAAAACACTCCATCTTCCCCCTTAGAAATACAACGGATGTAAAGAAAAGGACCCAACTGTGGTTGTAAGCGAAGTGCTTTAAAGACAGAGAGCTTTGTTCTTATCCTTACTGCTCCAGACACACACCAGAGTGAAAGGGAGTAGGGGATGGGGCCAAAATTAATATTATTTTTGGAAGAAGATTTATCCTGGAAAGTAAATCCATGAAAGAGGAAGAGAAACAAGGGATTGTTAATGAGGGTCACTCTGAGGTCTGGCACACATGACCTGAAAAGCCCAAAAGCTTTGGATCCAATCACCCCAAACAATGAAGGAATTGACTGTGATTACATAGTTACAACAGTGCACAGGGTAAATTAACAGTCGGAAATTGGATAAGGAAAGGCTGGGTTATCCACAACCATGATGTACTCCGCCGTGTTATGAGGGTTTGACAGCAACCATAAGCACTTTTAGGTGGGCCGGGTGCTAACGTCAGCCTGCAAAGGATATGACCATCCTTGGGAGTATGGGATTACTGTAAACTGCTGGGACTCTGGCTGGGCACGTACCTCGACTTTCTCACCACTTCCTTCCTTCGTAGTAAATGGAACATTCAAATGAAACAAATAAGAGTGGGTATCTGGGTAAGGCCAAATCCACATCCAGTTTCCCAAAGCCCTTTATTAGAAAGCGCCTTTGGTCTGAGCACATAGGGCTGAGGCTGTCAGGGAATTGAGGGCAATTCCCACTCTTCCACTATGTAGGACATGAGGGATTTAATTAAGGGTGGGACATTAGGACCTGTGGTTTTATTTAGCTCTGCCTTGCTTCACCTGAGACTGTGTTATCTGCTCTGTTTTATAGTGACATAATAAACCAGTTATCAGAAGCGTCCTGGTCCAGGATGGAAGTTTTCCTTTGTTGAACCAAACTAACAAAGACCTGGAAAGGATAAATCTTGCTCTGTCTTCCCCTCTGCTTTGGAGATGTTGCTCTATAGCCCTAGCTATAGAGCGAGGAAAATCAGTTTACTAGAATACCCACTGGGGCAGCAATATATGCTTGTATTAGTAAGTCCAGAGTCCATCCCTGGAACAACCACCGCATGAGAATAAATGACACAGCAACCTCCAATGACAGGCTCCTGTGGGGCTTATTTCTAGAATGGGCAGCAAACCAATCTCCATAGAAATCCTTTACTGCACTTTCTCCCCTTTTTACAAGGCCCTAAGGCTAATTAATGCCTAGCAACACCTTGAGAAAGATGAAACTTCATTTAGGGTTCACTGCTTTGACACACAGTTAAAGGAGCAGGGCAACAGAAGTCTTTTCTGGTATCTTATATCCTACAGACACAGAGTACCCGTAAGATGAGAAGAATATGCTTAGATTGAATTAGAACTTGCAGACACATCTAACAAGCATAAACCCTGCCTATCTGGGGTCTGATATCAGACTGCACCAGTCATTAGCTCTCAATTGCTTCTCCCTATTTTGCTTTGCTGAAACTTACTTGGATTTGGAGGGGTGTGGGGAGGAAACCACTTTGCTATATACAAAATGGGTAGGATTTAAACTCTAGCAGAAGAGAGGGGGAGAGATAAAATACTAATAAAGCTACAATTTCTTTAAATGAAAGTAGTGTTTAATAATGTTATTATTCTAGGTAAGAATTTACCTTAAAGGTAATCAGCAATACTCTTCCTGACAGGATGAGTGGCAGTCTCTGTTTCACCTCCATATGTCAAACTTATGTATTTACATATCAACATACCTGTTTCTTCCTCAAGGAAGCCCAGCTGCAGATTCCACTGACAGGGATGGCAGAGCCTGAATGTGGATTATCAGATGGAGGAAGGGAATGCAATGGAAATCCTGGTAGTGCTGTGGCTGGGGTATCACTTCCATACTGATGAACCCTCCCTGATGAACATCCTTAATCAAGGAATTCAGGTGGAGAAAGTTGGGATGCCAATGGGCTAATTGGGAGCTGAAGTAATGGGTAACACAGCATGGTGTTTCAGTCAGCTTTTAGACATAAGCTGAAACTTTCTGCAATGGAAATTAAGCAACTCTATTTTAACTAGTTCCCCATGTAAATTTGAAAGGAAGTAAGTTGTCAGGCAGCTGCAAAGCAATCCTTGAGGTGAGAGGCAAGGCTCCTGCAAAAGTCCTTGTGCGTCAGATAGGAGGGAATTACCCCTAACCTGAAAATAAAACATATCACAGTGAAGAATGCTTCAAATTCCCTGGAAGAAGTTTCTGTTTATCTTCTCTGGCACTAACTCTTTAAGCATTTTATAATCCCAGGCAATCTGAAGCACTGAGAAGCGCAGTATTTCTTGATATGGAGTAGGCAAATGCTCAACAGGAAAGACAGAAAATGCTTTTTCCTTTTTTTGCCCCTCAAACTTGTTTTTGTCATTAAACTGAGCTGACAATGATCTGCATTTTATTTACTTCCTACATTTAAGTAGAAAGACATACAACAACACAAACCATCTGATACAATTGACATTTAACACTGTTCATCTGTAATGAAGATCTCCTGTGACTACTTTTCTCATTCTTGTTAACACAACTTCCTAATGCTAATTGCTTTCACACTTGGCTTATGTGTTTTTAACAGTATGTGTGCAGACAACAAACAGCTAATAGTAACAATAGTCATAAAACCACAGTCACCCGAACCATCAGAGCACTCAGTGTCATACTTTCTAACCTAGGATTGTTTTCCAATCCTTAAATAACCAGCTGAGCTGATTTGCAAACTAATTTGCCTTCAATGTGGAAAATGACTGTGAAGATTTTTGTTCTGACTAATAATAGTTGTACTTTATCTTCCTTTGCCTTTTAACTAAATGCCCTAATTGCGTATTTACATTTGCTGGCATGTGCAAAACATTTTAAGTAGATGGGCAAAGCATCTAATTAGTATTGTACATTCTGTGCTTGCATGGTACACCAGAAAATGGTTCCATGGGAGCAGGTTATCAAGCACATTGTCAACATTCTTCATTAATTCCAAAAGAGGAATCATCAATCAGGACCCTGCATTAGTGTTTTGAAACTTAGATCCAATAGCATGGGATTTCTTATTGTTTTATGAAATCATATACAGAGTTTTGCTGATTAAGAGCTTGGAAATATATGGGTCTGTACTCTAGGTTGTACTTCTAACTAATGGTTGGTTTACTGCTTCCTTAGTACCCATTCCCAACCAGAATCACAATTCTCCACTCAGACTGTATGTGTTCTTGTTCCTCTTTCTCCTGTGGGAGTCATAATTTGTAGCTTCAACAAATGGGTAACAAAAGAATCGATAAACAAATGTTCTGCATTGAAAATGAGTGAATTTCTTGTTTAAGTGTATTAGTGTGATTTCTGCATAAAAACCAAGGAACACACGTGGGCTTTAATGCAATGCTTTTAAAATACTAGTTAGAAGCACGATAAGATCCACAGGTTCCTCTCCAGAGAGTACAGCAGATTGTTCACAATTATGCAGGAGTGTAATGGGGATTATAAGGAGCTATATTTCTTCTTAATGGGGATGAGGATAATGTAGTTTAAAACCACAGACTGTACTTCGCTATGCTTTGACATGCAGACATCTGCCAGGTGGTTGCTTTATCACGAAGAAAGCTGAGGAAGGCAAACATGAGAAGCGGTTGGGTCTGTACCAGAGATCTCCTAGGTTGTTAGTGCAGTTTTTCTGGTAGCAGTGGTGCTGGGATGTGTCGTTACTGGTTTGTTGACAAGCGTTTCAGGTGTTGGTGTGTGCATTAAGCAACGTGGTCCAGGATTCACTTCCGGAACAGAAGTGGCTGGTGTGGTGGAACACAACAAATTTCACAGGACAGCTGGAAAGATTTTAATGTCCTTTTATCTCCTTTCCTTTTCAATTTTCTCTTTTTTCTTCCCATGCTCACTATTAGATCTGTTCCAAAGTGACTACTGCCTTTATTTAATTAAATTGACCTTGAGCTGTGCCTCTGATCAACACCAAGGCTAAAAGCATAACAAGAAGCAAGACAGGGTCTAGCAACTCCCCTAATAAGAATATCTAGTGCACCGTTAATAATAATGCTATTAGCTCCTCTAATAACATATTCTACTGGCCAATGAGCCAGTGCATGCTTTTGCTCAGTTTTCTGTCTTTTCCTGCATATAGAAACAGGCATGTACTAGATAAAGAATGATAAACTCTACCGTCAGTGACATGTTTGGGTTTTTTTCTTGATGGTGGACCCAAATTTAACCAATCTACTAGAAATCAAGAAGTGCTACTTCCCACGAAATATTCTGATATTATTATAGGGCACATACATACATATACATATGCATAATATATGTATTTTATTGCAAACTTATCTCTCCAATGCACAGAAGAGGCTGGGGCATGAACTACCCACCCCAGTGGCCCAGAGGAAAGAAGTAAAGCAGCTATTCCCCTTTTTATTTACACTTACAAAGCTTCTTCTGACAGTTGAGGTTCAGGCTGGTGACACAGACAACACAAAGCAGAGACCTACACGATGTGATCTTCCAGGCATCACTGGCAAAGGTTTTGCCAAGTAAGTGTCTTTTAATGCGGACAGTGCATATTTCTTGAGCAGAATTTCTGTCTCTGCATCAGCATAATGTGTTTACTGTGGATCACAGTTACAGTGCTACTAAACTTTAAATATATTGCATGGACTTGCAGGAGAAGCAATTACCTTATAAATGTCTTCATTTGTATACTTTGATCAATACTCAGCATGTAAAACCCCAACCTTCTAAACAACACAAATCAATACATGATGGTTTAGAACGGTCACCACTATCACGATCGCTTTAATCAGGTCTTTTCCTGTCTTCACTGGGCATTTATAGCAAAGCATAAGTTTCCAGCAATCTTTCCCAGAAGGAACTACTGTAATATAAGATGCAGCCTAAGTTAAGAGGAAACATAAAAGTACTTCAGAAAAGAAGTCTGGCAGGTGATGGGATGTTCAACTGAAACAGGTCAGGAGTCAGCCCTCATTTCAAACTGAGATTTAATCTGAGATAAGGCTCAAGTTCAGAGCTTTGATGAACAGGTTTTTGTTGGGTTTTTTTTCCCATTTATGAGATTTTTACACAAGCTGCAGTTAAGAGCCAAGTTAGGCATGTTTTCTGAAAAATAAAATAGCCATTAGCTGCAAGAACCCAAAGCCAATAAATGAATATGTTGTCTTTCCAAGTTAATGCCTCTTCAATGCTTCCAAACCCAAAAAGAAATAAAGCTTGAAAAGATAAGTTATCCCTTCAGCAAAATTATCTCCCCAGAACCTGGCAACTTTCATGGGCTATAAAATTCAATTAACATTTTTTGCTTCGTGTGTCACACTTCAATTAAGTAGAAAGCATATTCATCATATAGAACAGGAGTGTATTTCACATGAGATAATGTGCTGGATTTCAGGACTTTGCTACTTTGGTTGTGATTCAAACTCAGAATGGTCTGTGGCTTGTTTACGTCTTTGGAAATGGAAGGGATGGGAGTCATCTGTGGTGCGTACTTAGCAATAGGAAAAATGACAAGAACTGCACTCGAAGAGCTTGGAACTGCCTCTCCCTGCAAACTGCTGAATCCATGCCTGGCACTGAAAACATTTTAGCAACAGGGTAAAAATGACAACTGGAGCTCTGAGAGGGCTCTACAACCTTCACAGAATGGACTATGAAGTGCTCTGTGCCTAGGAAAAAGGTCAGGTTTTCAAGATGCAGACGGACTTGTTTGGTAAAGCACGTGGCTGCCTCATGCCTGGGTACCAAACTCCCCAACAACTGCCTGTTTTAAAATCCCAATAGTCACTGCCCTTAAAAATACACCCCAGGAAATGTGGACAAGCAGCTTTTTCCTTGCAAAAGGAACAGAATGATGCCCTGGTGGCTTTGGCGCTATGGGAGAAGTCAAGAGCTCTGTGTTTTCCTTTTGACTTTGCCATTGCTTTTAACAAATCAGTCACACTTGTGAGCTTTGATTTCCCATCCCAATCAGGACTGACCCCACTTGCATGGCTCACAGAAGTGTTTGTGAAAATAAGAGGACCTTTAACAAAGAATGCTGTTGAAATGTAAGCTCTTCCAGGAAAGGAGCATCTCTTCATTCCATGAAGTGGCTGGTAGGGCCAACTCCCCAGCAATAGTGAAGGAATGCTACAGCGCAAGAAATGCTCTGGGCAATGCCTCCTTCAATGATAAAGCTTAATAGCTTGTCCATCCATACAGATGAATGACATAGGTATGAAAACATTAAATTAGTTACCTTTCCAAGATGTCCAGAGCGTAGCCTTCCAGACTGCCAAAGTTTGACTGGAAATCTCATGAGAGTTACAATATCAACTGCTTCTGCCATTTCAGCACTTCCAGCTTGAGCTAAGAACTGGAACCTTAGCGTGTAATAGGAACAAAATTAGCCAGATTTGTCAGAAACTTCAAAGAAGTTTGGCTCTATGAGAAATAAAGGATCCAAGATTGGCAAGATGTATGTATTTTTTCTCTCTCATTCAAGTAGTTTCTTAATTACAAAACAAACAGAAGCAGAAAAGAGGAGAAAGCCTCTCTTTAACACGCCATATGGTCAGGAGTAGTTGGAAAGAAAGTTTCCTTCCCATGATTCAACCAAAAGTCTTTATTTATTGGAGATGATTTAAACCCTAAAAACTTGAAAATATTAGACTAGAAAACAATGGTGGTTACATGTGTCAGTTCTTCAGAAGAGACCTAAAAGTGAAGAAAAAAATTCTTCAAGCATAAAGCAAATGCTGTAGTAAATCACTGTATGTGCTGAATAAATCAGCATGATACTGATAAAGCTTCTTTGGCTGCTTCGAGTCCCTTTACAGAAGGTTTTTAAACTGGTGGTTACATCCCGTCTGCGATATGTAGTTGTGTAACTCATCAGGTGGGCCAAAAAAGTATCAATAAATAAATCTTTAAGAAACATAAAATGGGATTTGGCTCGAAGGACAAAAGGACCTGTGCAAGAAATTTCCACATTAAAAATACATTGCTCTTTCTGAATCCCGGGGTGAAGAAATGGTTTGAAATGAAACAGACAATTCCACTAATTTTAGGGGGAAAATATTTATTATAAAAGAGACAAGTTCACCATAACATCCAGTCCAAGTTTAACTTAGAAAAAATCTCAGTCCCCTGCTCAACCCTGCTAGCAATTGTAAACTGGAGCACAATGGAGTCATGGCCTTAACCTGTTTGCCTAAGCGCTGCGATTACAGATTTTGTGATCCAAAGTTATTTTTGCTTTTAATTCCTCTCCAGCACATCCAAAGGGCTAACTTTGAACACGGGGCCACTCTTTGCGAAGAGCAATAGATAGCAGCACATTTTTCACTCCAACCTATTTGTAGCTGCAAGTGGAAAGACAAAAAGAAGCGGAGATATCTCCCTAAGATCAGAAAGGACCAACAAAAACATCCCTAAAAGGGCAGCTGGGTGCCCTGTGTTGGACCATCGTGGTCAGAGACAAAGCAATAGGTCTGCAGCAGAGCTCTGGCATTAATTCAACTCCTATTTCAGGTCCTTTCACAGCAAGTCCACCAGGTATATCATGCACTTTATTAGCCTTTATGGATGTACTACCTATAGTTACCTTCTGAAGCATAAAATATCAGGGATTAGTTTAAAGTATGTCCACCTTGCTCTGTTAGGTTTTAAAATGTCACAGGTGAACCCCTTGGGTCTATCAGAAATTATTGACTTTTGTCCCTGATTTTAAAGGGGCAGTGCATTTCCTCTGATCTGTTCAACTATCCGTCTATTTTGCGATTTGGGTGTCTTTAGAGTAAAAAGTTAGATTTTTATCCAGCCTGACTTCTGGCTTTCCAAAGCATGAAGAGCTGCTCAAAATGTGGGAGGTAGCGCATCCTATAGAGAGGAAAAAGAATTACCCTGTGCTAGGTTTCTTCATTTCTTTTCATAGTCCCACTGCTACATTAGAATTGAAAGAAGCCACCCAAATAACAAAACAATAGACAAACAGAAGGGAATAAAGAAGCTAGAACAAGATTTAGAGACACAAACACTGAATCTGCAACCAGGAGTAGTCTTCTGTTAAAAGTTAGGTTGGTTTGTTGGCTAATCAAGGTCACTACCCCTGTCACCAAAGGCAGAGTTTTCATATTTCCCTACTCCCATCACGCTCTTGCATGGTGCAATGCTGTTTAACTGTTGATCAAACAAAGAAGTAATATGAAAACCAGTGCTTGGTAACAGCATATTACATGTGCATGAAAAATCTGTGCTGGCATGACTGCGTAGTGTTTTGCAGGTGAGGTCATTACAACAGCAGAGCACATCTTTTGTTTTTTGACTCTTGGAAATACATCAAGTTTGGAATAGGGAAAGAGAGATGAAGACCTTTGCTTCTTCTGAATACTGGTCTTTCTCACTTCATATTTTTGATGCTACTGATGACCAGTCTTAAGTCACATCCCTTAGGCTTGGTATTACAGACCAGGGCTCTCAAGTAGCGATCCAGTGTGGGTAATTTTCTGTGATGGGAAGCCCAGTGTGGGTAAGAAGTCTTGCTGACAATTGCCCATTTTTGAGATTTGGATGAAAATTCAACCTTCAAGGCAGCAAATAATAAACAGCCATAGAAAATTATTTAACACAAGTTTTGCAAAGTGCAAATGGATTTGTTCCCATTTTATTCTATGAGAGGTGCTTATGATTAGCAATAATCATTTTTTATAATTGGCTGTATAATTTTATGACCTCAATTATACTGAGTTGTAGTAACAAGCACATGCTCAGGGATGCAACAAATCTCAGAGGAGTGAGACAGTCAATGAGGGAAAAGAACATTCCCACTTCTTTCTGCTCTTGCAGATTAGGGCAATGTTGCTGTAAAACCTGTCAGTTGCCTGTGTCTGCTGCGATGGTCACCTGCAGAGACAGAAAATGATGACTGAAGGCACTATATCCACTTTCCTGTGCCTATTTAGATGGCTCATTTATACCACAGTGGTGATAAAAACAGTCTTTGTTGCATAACTCTGGAAAAAAAAAGTTCTTGACAAGTAGTCAAATCTTCATATTTGTCTTTTGTCTCCTCCTGAACTCAAGACTGTGATTCTGCTTCTCTTAGTAATTAGAAATAGATCAAATCCTGATGAAAATTACCTTAAAAACTGGATTTGTGTCATTCAAAAAGGAAAACAGGTAAGAAGTCTGGATCCAAGGCTGAACTTTCTCTGGTTGTTGTTTGGGTTCTGGGGCTTGGGTTTGGTCTGTCTTAATAAACGGAGCTGACAAGCACAACCTGGTTAATTCATCATGCATCTGAAAATGGAATAAGGAAAAGAGCAGATCTATTTCTATTTTTTCAGAGGATGCAAGTCTGAGATTGAGAAGAATAAAATATCTAGAAGCTTACTTCAAAAATAACAGGAAGTTCATCATCTTTCTTTAATCCATACCCAAATGTGACCTAGACTCAAGAGAGAATACAAAGCTTTCAAGACAGTTCCAGAGTTTCTATGAGCTCATGACCCTTTGTGTAATCTGTATTATATGTGAAATTGTTTTGCAGTGAACTAGGAAATTATCAGTATCCAGCATGTCACTGGGGACTCTTTCAAACTGTATAATTAGAATAATTTCACTTGTATTGGGCAGGGCAAGGATTCAAAAAGCAATTCAGAGGCAAAAGGGCAAGCAGCCAGACCATGCTATGTGGAGCTGAGTTATGTGCTTTGCATTTTATTACTCTTCCATGTAGAATCTGGCAGTCATGTATTCAGTAAATGCTGCTATTTGTTGTCTGCAAACTCCTCTGAAACAGTACCAGTCTGCTTGAGCTCAATACAATTGAGATCGGAATGGCTAGGAATAGCTTGTAGGAAATATGCTGCAGAATGTTAAGGTTTGGAAACTGCGTGACAGAGGCTCTCAAAAACTCAGACAGCTGGTGCAAAGGGGCCCTTGTTAAGCTGTGATGACAGTAGAGGAAAGCATGGAGACACTGTTCCCACTAGTGTAATAGTGGGAACAGAGGGATGCTCTGTGTCCAGGGCATCTGTCCCTGGTTTGGTCACCTAATATTCTTGCAGTAGTTGGACAGTTACTTTAACATCACTAAACATATTCTGCAAAGAGTTTGTCTGTCCCAGTGCAGTCCTATTACATTTATTACTTAATTTTTATAAAGAAAGGAATATTTGTAATGCAAGGAAGAATAAACGTTGTGTAGAATTCCCATGGGCAAAGATTCATGCTTTCGTGAGGATCCCGTAAGTTCTGTGAATCATTTCTCCCCCAACATCTTCTCTGAGTTGTCTCCCTTCTTATGCTCCTTTCCTTAGTGCCTTCTGGCCCTCAGGAAAGTGTTTGTTCAGCAACACTAAGCCACACACCTCTCCCTCTCTGGGAATATTTGTCTTTTACTTGTTACAAGGAAGATCTTCAGCCTTAAAGGAAAGCTATAAACACATATTAACCCCTCAGGGATAGCACCGACTGCCTTGGTGACACAATTTGCTTTAGAATTACATTTCCTCTTACATAGGACTCCTGGTGCCATGAAAGGAAATCCATTTTTATACCTTATTTCATATTGATAAAACCTCTAATCTAACCTTCCAACAATAATACAATGTGCCTGGGAGATGGCAACTGCTTCTCTTGCAACCTAGGAATTGTTTAAGAAATCTGACCATAGACATAGTATAAGTCTGGATCCTCCTCCCATTTTTATGAGTATGAAGGTATGTACTCCTCCTGCTTCGGTGTATGCAAACACACTGGGGCAAAGAGAGAATTTCTGAGGTCTATCAGTAACAGTAGCCTGCTTTGCTGCATCAGTATTAAGATACTAAAACCATTTCCTTTTTGTGGTCAACCTTTTTCCACCCTGCTTAAGTCTAGCAGTTCTTGAAGCTGCGTCTCCAAAGCTGAGCTACTTGAGATGAACAGGACACAAACAGGGAAGGCAGAAATGTTAAAAGACACAAGACACAACCAAATTCCCAAATCTAACAAAGCCTCAAGTTCAGAAGTGACTTTGGTACTCAGGACCTTAAACCCTTGTAAAGAAATCATCATCTTAGTCTAACTACTCTTAGTCTAACCCTAACATTTCCGTATGTTTGTCCCCATCAAATGAAAACCCATCATTATGTTCTGCTTCTTGGAGTTTTGTCTGGCTCTGGATGAACCTTTTGGGAAATGCAGAAAAATGCTGTTTAATCCTAAATACCTGAAACTAAGGATCCTTTTTAAAGTATATGTTCTGTGATTTTCCTCCATTTAAGGATACACTATACCCTGGCAGGCTGAACTGTACAATGCTGGGGAATTAATGTTCAGGTATGAGTACAGGTGGGGACCTCATCCCTCCTACTTCTTCTAACCTCATCTGTGATAGTTTCTCCCTGTGTTAACCTGGGATAAGTTTTCAGGTGTGACTGCTAGACCTGAGAAATCAGACCAACAACCTCTTGGTACACTGCGGGGAAAAGAGCAGCAACATAGAGCTTGCAAGGGTTTGCAAGATAACTGATGTTGGTGAAGTGCTTTGAAGAGGATCGACATTGTATAAATGCAATCTGACAGTCAACAGATTCCTACAAAGGACAAATGAAACCCAATTAACCTAGCAAGAAGTTAGCCGTTCCATTATGATAGCAGCTCTGCTCTGATAAAAGCAAGAATTCAAAGAAGTTGATGATTTCATCTCCTTGGCACAGAGATGACTGCACAGCTGCACAGCTGAGATGTCACAATAAAAGCAAATGCTTACAAAAGGTTGTTCTTTATGCTTTTGGCTTGTAAATGTAAACTGACTGTACTATCTATACATGCCAGGAATGTTAACAGTGGCTCGAGTGTACATCTATCGCCCTCTAATCCAGGACAATGCAAAATTACAAGTAATAAATTCTCTCACTTTCTGAGCTCAAAGCAGCAAAAGAATCTGTATTTGGACAGAGAAAGCTTTTATATTGGCTTGGACAACATATATGCAAAGGAGAACATACTTACTCTGTCAGAATAGGTGAACTGCATGAAGCTTCCCCTCTCTCCTGTTGTGGTGCCTTAGAAGATGGTAAGTTTTCTCCCTCCACTCCTCCCAGACTGGACTACAGAAAGAAAAGAACAAATGGAAGTAGTGGTCTGTAGGCTGTAGTTTGTAGCATTCTTTGATTTAAAGTGCTTTCAATACTGGAACCTGACAAATGGTCATGTTTTCTAGAAGAGAAAACCTTGTGAAACGTTTAGAGGGTACGAGTGCAGCTGTGCTTTGTACATTTGTGCTTCAGACATTTGTCTGGGGAGCTCAAGTGCAAGCTTGTCCTGCACTGCAGGTTGCTAGTGCTGTTAGAGCGCTGCGCCGACGTCGCATGGGAATTCCCTCTGACGTGAGAAAATGCATTGAAAGCAAAGGATTTGCAAAATACAGGGAAAACATGGAACTTAGGGGCAACTTCCCGTTCTCACAGATGAGTTGGAGATTTCCCTTTGGATAGATTATCTCATAATGGCCATGTATCAGTTTTTCTACCACCTTTCTTACGTAACTAAGTTGCTACTCTTTACACTACGAATTAGACCTGCAACTTGACCCTTTAAACTATATCCTTCATTTGGGCATCATCTAGGTGCCTTTCTTTAATAATCCAAGTTTTCCACTGCCTTTGATGTTATAGAGCTGTATCTGATGTGCAAGAGCTCAGCCTGCCCTAGGGTTTGCAGGACATCTGCCCTTGCAGTATCTAGGTGATATACTTGCTTGGAACTACGATTTGCATCTTGATTTCTTTTCAAGTCTAAAAGTTTGGGTAAGGGAGAGAGAAAAGGGAATAATCAGACCTGAAAAGTATTACTGTCAATTTGTAATATGAACCTGCAGTCGGTAAAATGATGACGACTATGTGAAATTGCAAGATGCTGGCTGACATTTCAGAGTACAAATATCCACAGCTTCATCCAGATTGCAAAATATTAATGATTTCAAATGGAAAAATCTAATGAGCTAAACACTGGCTTCTCTTTTCTATTTTAGGGACACCTAAAATGTGCTTTTTGTTGTTTTCTAAGAGAAACTAAAGTATATTCTGGAAGTGAAATAAATCATCTTTAAGCATGTGAAGTATCAGAGGAAAAGACCCTAACCCAAACCTCAACAGTATTCACACACAGTATCAGTTTTAAGGTGAAAATATAGATTGTGACTCTCATTGGGTTGAAATTGTCTTTTTAATGAAGAATCCGGATCCAAATGCTCAGAATCGTAATACTTTGATACTTTCCTGTCTCTTTAGATTATTAACCAGTATGAAGTAGTGTGAAATTTATACTAACTTTATCCTCAGTGTTTCTGTTTCACTTTCTGGTTCTTGAGACAATTACAGCACAGAAAGGGTGGGGTTAACACCACCAAATGCAATAATGACATTTATAGAATCATAAAATGGTTTGGACTGGAAAGGACCTTAAGATCATCCAGTTCCAAGCCCCCTGCCATAGGCAGGGATGCCTCACACTAAACCTTATCACTCAAGGCTCTGTTCAACCTGGCCTTGAACCCTGCCAGGGGTGGAACATTTACCACTTCTTTGGGCAGCCTGTGCCAGTGCCTCATCACCCCCACAGTAAAGGAGCTCCTCAACTGCAACTTTTCTGGACTTCCTTAAGAAAATCACTAAATTCCATATTGTTTTCAAACAGCTAAGGCTGGACCTCCATCCTCCTTTATTCTATACATCCACACAGCTACTGCATATCTCTAGACTTGCCTCCGAGTCTTGTTTTCGAAGGCAGAGCAGGCAGTGTGCCAGGCTCCTGGTCAGGTGCAGTAATCCAATGAGTGCATGATTTTCAACTGCACACTCACAGATTAAACTGCAGCTGCTGTCCACAGTTAACTTGATCCGCTCATCGAGACATCATTAGAGAAAATCAATTAATTTTTCCATTCTCCTAAATGGTGCTGAAGTTGAATAGAAGGAGAAGAAAGAGAAAATGGGGGAAAAAAGGAGTACTTCTATTGTGTTGGAAAGATAAAACCAGGGGTATTAAGTGACCAGGTTAATGAAGGTCAGTTACAGCTAGAAAGAAAGGAGATACAAGTAGCTTGTATTACATTTTATATATGAACACGAGAACTGGTCAACCATGAAACAAAACTGCTCAGTACTCAAGCACAACTTCCTTATTTTTTCACCAGCTACTTTTTCCATGTACTTCTGCTTTATGATCCTGGGTTGAGATTAGTTAAAGGTGAATGGAAAATGTTATATTAAAAACTACAGGAAAGCCTGCCCTGCAAAACTTGACACTGAGGTTGAAACTCCTGAAGGTTCAGGGTTTTTTATTCATTCAAAAATCAGCTGTAAAATAAGTCTTTGGAAAATGGGATCTGTTACAGTAGGAATTCTTGTTTTAAAATCATGAGCCAGACATGGAAAAAACCAAAGGCGACGTGTAATTGAAACTCATTGCAGAGGGCAAAAGACAGAAACCCCATTAGGATGGCTTTTATGAGATGAAACGGAGCTGAGCACATTCCAGGTCCTAATGGAAATTAAAAAATAGCCTTTTTTTCAAGAATGGACATTTCAATTTGGGTGTATTAATTTTTAGAAATGCTGTAGCTGATGTTCACTACAAAACTTTTATTTGATTAAGAAGATTAAATGCTGAACTCGAAACACTACTGCTGCAAATTCTTGCTTGAAGATGGGCAGGTTCTGGTGATAACCCAAAATGAATCATCACAGAGTGAGCTGGCCAGAGGGAATGAATCCTATTTAAATATCCACACTGAAACTTTAATGAACTAAGTGTTTGTTGTTTTCTTACGGAAATGCCAGCTAAAAGCAAAATAAACCCAGATCATTTTAGGAGAAAATAATCCTAATACCTATAATTTTTCTAAAACTGATGCATTAGAACTTCAATTAATGAGATGTTATCATGTACCCAATTCTTTACAGAGGAGGAATAAACAAATGTATGAAGACAGGCTGAGAAAGTTGGCGCTGTTCAGTCTGGAGAAGAGAAGGCTGCGTGGAGACCTCATAGCAGCCTTCCAGTATCTGAAAAGGGCTGTAGGGATGCTGGGGAGAGACTCTTCATTAGGGACCGTAGTGATAGGACAAGGGGGAACGGGTTCAAACTTAAACAGGGAAAGTTTAGATTGGATATAAGGAAGAAATTCTTTCCTGTAAGGGTGGTGAGGCACTGGAATGGGTTGCCCAGGGAAGTTGGGAATGCTCCATCCCTGACGGTGTTCAAGGCCAGGTTGTACAGAGCCTTGGGTGGCATGGCTTAGTGTGAGGTGTCCCTGCCCATGATAGGGGGTTGGAACTGGATGACCTTAAGGTCCTTTCAAACCCTGACTATTCTGTTATTCTATGTCTCTTAGCCAGAACACAGTTATTCATTGAGTGCTTCAAGCATAGATCTATGCATTTACAGACTTCTCAAACAACTGGTAAAATACCATTCACAGACAACCGAACTTCCTTTAAAAAACCCCAAACCACAAAAAATCCAACCCAACCAACCAACCATTGGGTGGTAGGATAAGAAAGCTAGAAAGTTTTCTTCATGTGGAGCACATGATGCAACAGGATTGTGTGATCTCAGAGGGCTACAAGCAGCTCATTACATGCTGGTGACACTGCTCCCAGGTTGTACAGAAGCAAGAGAGGATGAATCATGGTAATCGAGCGGCATCTCAGGTGTTGTCAGTGCCTAGCAGCGTCAGACCCTGTACACAGGCATCCTGCTCATGGGAATGTTACAGAATCACAGAATGGCTTGGGTTAGAAGGGACCTTAAAGCTCGTTCAGTTCCAGCCCCCTGCTACAGGCATGGACACCTTCCACTAGAGCAGGCTGCTCCAAGCCCTGGTCCAACCTGGCCTTGGACACTGTTGATGGCTCAATGCTGAGACTGTGTTGGTACTTATTTGCCTGAAAGAGAAGGATGAGCTGCAGACCTAGTAGAGCCAGAGGAAAGGAAGGGAAATGCTGCAAAACTTGTATTCAAACCCCACATACTTTACACCATGTTTACTTTTTTGAATAACAAGTTAAACTTATCAAAAGACCTCAAAATACAAAAATTGTGCTGAGAGGAAGGATAAGACTGAGGTGTCGGGAATCCCTCTCTTCCTCTGCCCCAGGTCTCCCTCACATCCAAACAGCAGCACACCCCCATCTTTTAAGCTGAGACACAAGCAGGTACAAACCATACGCTTAGTCAGAGATCATTATTGACCCTACCAGCTCCCATAATACACCTGAGTAATCACATCACTAAGTAATTAACCAAGTAATCAATCAATTAATTATAAGGGAAAGTTACTCCTGTAACACAAATCAGTTTTATGGGATCTGGTTTCAGAAATTAAGTATTTACTAAAAGAACTAAAAGAACAGAGGCACTATTGTTTGCAGGAGAGACTCTGTTAATCTTAATTAACTTTTCTGAGTGCAGGTAGCACTCAAATGACCAAAGCCTGAATCACCAGTGAGTGTGAGTGAACATAGTGCTGGTAAAGGTGTGGAGCTGCACTCCTCATTATGAGGGTTAACAGCCTGGGTCTGCTTTTCAGCTATCAGAAAATAATTATTTTTTTAAAACTTTTAATAAAGTTTTCATTATTTTTATTGATAAAATATATTTAAATAGTGTTTTCTTTCCCTTTTCAGCTTCTATGTATCCAGGTTCTTCTGGGACCTGAGCATCACATCCCATGAGGAGTGAGATGTATGTGATGGAGCAGCACTTCCACAAACTGTGCTATTTTGTAGAAAGGACCCCTTGACTGATGAACTAAGCAGAAGTTGGTTCATAAAACCCTTTTGCTTTGTGGAAGACTTTTTGTGGTTCCCAGTGTGTAGCTTAACAGTTCCCAGTATTTTGTTTATACAATGGGAAAACAGGTGAATTGTCTAAGCCCGAGGGGGAAAAAAGGCAATGAAAAATCTTCTGAAACCTACACACATACAATTGCAGTTCAAACAATTAAAATTTTTTAGTGTTCTATGTAATCTAAACCTGGAATTTATAAAAGGGAAACGAGGACAATGCTAACAATAGCACTATCAGGGCACTTATAAAGTGAATTTATTATCCTTACTATCAACAAATGGAATGCTGAGAGACAGACTGCGAAATTTGTGATTAATTTCTAGGAGCACAGCTTAATTTATAGGTGCCTGCGATTGTGCAGAAATACTTCTTGAAATAGCATCAGTAAGAATAAATCCTATTTATTAGTGTTTTCGGGTTGCCATATGAAAGCAGAACTGAGCATCATGCATTTTCTGGCAACTGATGGACTTAAGCAATCAACTCCTTTTGGCAAATTAAGAATAGAAGCTGAAAAAATGCCTCATTTCTTAAACACTGTTGCATAACTGGAGGATTGGGTGTGTCTTTCCAGCTCCCGTGATTCACATATAATACAGTCATACCCTTTGGAGAATGACACGCTAGATTTCATGTTTTAATGCCCTGATGAAATGGATGCTGGGAATTCCGCACTTGTTCCATTTTGCAATGCAAACGCTTCAATTTAATGACCAGTGATAACTCCCATGTGAACGGAACACAGGTAGGAAAAAGGAAACCAAATGAGAAAAGGGAAATTAATACAATTTCTGGGCTATAAAAATACATGTATGAGAGCTCAGGCCCTAAATGCTGCCTCCTTTGAAGATCATCTACGTAGGCATCTGTGTGACATCATATTAAACATCTATAAGTTGGACGCTGTGCCTAAGGTGATGTCTCAGGCTTCATCTGGAGTGAGCTAGGAGAAATGGATGATTCACTCCCGTTGGTGGTACAAATCCTCCCCTGCAGATGCCTTTTAGCTTTCAAGTGACCAAAGAAGTGGCCTGGATGATTAGCTTAGACCCAATACCCAACTTCTAGATTGTAGAGGAAAGGGAGAAGAATGTATTCTGCAGCTCTTCTAAGCTTGGTTTAAGGTATATGAGAGAATGATGCTATCATAAGAAGAATATTCAGCAGGTTGCTGTTCACATCATCATTCATCATGAGGTTGGGTGGTGCCACAGCTCCTCAGGGTCATGAAGAAGGTGCTTTTTGCAGTAGATCACCCTGCAATAATTTCAAGTCAGGGCCTTAGCAGGTTGAAGGGAACAATGAAGATCTAATTCCCTTTCCAGGAAGAGGCTACTGGGGAAAGGCTTGATAAATGTCACTATATTTTTTCTGGGATGGAAGAAGAACTTTAATTCCTCAAATATGCCAAAATTATGTTTATACTGAACAATGCTTGAAGTTTCCAGGGAAACATGAATATTTTCTGCCTTAGGAATGAGAAATTTCAGCTGGCAATTTGTTCTGAGGTGCTAGACTTGTGTTGTCCCTTCTATCAAACGGGCAATCCAAATTCAGAGACCAAGAGAGAAAACTGAAGCAGAGGATGCACTAGAGTTATGTACAGAGAGATGCAGGAACTGGTCGGGTAGAACGGCTAGATGGGCATGTGAAAAACGATGTTTGATTAATAAAGAGCATTCTCCAGGTATAGGGTAGAATAGCACTGGTCTGGCAGTAAGTGACTAAGGGAGAAAAAACCTTCCCCCAAAATCAACCATTCTACTCCCAGGTTCCTAAGATCAGAAAATAGTAAAGGGAAATAAAATATCCCATGAAGACAGTGAAGCAGGGGTAGAAAATTCCCTCCTTCTGCATCTCCTTTAAGCAGGTTGGGTTTGCGCACCCTGTGGCTTATCAGCGAGGTATTTGCATACTGCAAAGCTGGCTCAGGCTCTGTTTCCATGAGAGCTTGCTGTATGTTCTCCTGGGTGCACAGAGTCCTGGAGTACGTGTTCTTGTAGTCGATGGTGTATTTGACTGCTAACACCCATGCATTTTAACACTTCCAGTAGGAAAAGTCAGCTGTACAGATCTGATCAGTGACAAATGCGTTCTGATAGTAGTAAAAAATACCCATTAAGATTGCTTTACATGGAGATGGGCAGAAGTATATCAAAGCAGATGTCAGTTATTTAATTGGCTTAGTCTTTTGTTCTCTGCTGAATCAGACAAAAAGCTCTGAAATCTGTCATTATGCAGGCTTTTCTTATCCATGAAGTCTGAATCTATTACGTTGAGGTAGCAGGTTTTTAATGCACTCTGCTCAGTGTGACCTCATGGCTGTGAGATTGTATTGTCATGTATAAACAATTATGTAGGCTTCTTGTGGACATTGGGAGCTAAACGTGATGGATTCAAATATGAGTGGGTAGATGCAGGTAAGTGGCCTTATATTTTGCTTTGCTTGGAGGGACAAAACACTATATTAAGTATGTGGCACCAAGCAGCTCCCGTTATACATAGTCCCTATAGAGGAGATGGGTTTCTTCCCAGTTTGTTGCTGTTACAACAAGAATATGAGGTTTGTAGAGGTGCAACAGTTTGCAGTTCAGATTTACTCTTCTCAGCTGATCAGTGATATGATGAACAAGCCAAGCTTTGCTTCATAACTGTCTTCTAACAGATATGGTTTTGAAACCTCTTACTTTTTTAACTTCACTGAAAAGGGGGTAAGGGATGATAGAGCTGAAACCATACTATGGTGACATAACAAAGAACAGTAAAGGTCAGACCAGATTAATTTGCTACAGGATCAGCTGGAGAATATTAAACCTCTTAACTGTAATCCTTTGATAACCAGTCCTATAATGTAATCATCAGTGTACATCCAATAACACACATGTTAATTACTTTAGAATTGTATTTTTCATTTTTAATCAAAAGACATTTTGAAGGATGCCACCAGCATCCCCAGCTAAAATAACTTGTTTCATATAAAAAGAGACTATTTTTATGAGGTAGCTGGGGAAAAGTCAGCCTGGAAAATATCCTTATGAAGGAAGCATTTGTCACAAGTCAAAATGGTATCACTGGTCCCTGGGGAGATCCAGCCGAGGCACAAACAGAAGTGAAGTACTCAGTGCTGAGTATTGACAGGCTAAGTGTGGACTTTGTGGTCTGGAGACTGCGTTATAAACTGAGACTGAGCAATGCACACCCCTCCCTGACCCTGGGTTAGCGTATCAAACCCTTGCAAATCCAAGTTTGGAGAAGGAGGAGTTTTTCCATGCACAGAGAATATTCATGACAAGGGGGCAGTGGCTTTGCATGAGATGCACAGAAGTGCTTTCTCATGAAGCTAAGATCCATGTCCCACATCAGCTGCCTTGTGCCAGCTCCCGCTGTCCCTCCTGCTGCAGCTCTGCTCGGCCAAAGCCCACCCTCCACAACCTCCCCACTAAAGGGAGAGCCAGAGCTTTGTGCCAGCTGTGCAGCAGTTCATCTGCTCCGTGGGTGAATGCATAGAACCCATCAGGCTGTGACCCACACGTTTCTATACCTGTTCCGGAAACAATTACCCACTCTCTAAAAGCAAGAGCACTGGGGGTGTGCTGCATAGCTCGTGCACACACTTATCTTCCAGAAAGGTGGAAAATACTGGAAAATTAGGGAAAAAAATATGTCCGTGAATAGATCATGACTTCTCTCTGAGCCAAAGCGTGGTTATGCTGACACACTGACTTCACTGAGGGCAGTGTTCTGAAGTCTGTCTGCTTCCCCCATGACTAAGTGGGAATTCTGAGGTGTAATTTTAGGCATTCACAATGTAACAGTTGGTAAAGTCTTAGTAAACAAATCGTTAACCCTCTCCCTCTTCATTCCAAAAGAGCAGAGACCAAGCTGGATTGAATTTGGATGGTGTGGTCCAGCTTTTAACAGAAAGGGCAAACGCTGTTTTCCTTAAAGTAGCTTGTAAAGTCTTAAAGTCCTTGGGAAAAAAACAATCCCCTGGGTACTCTGAGAAAGAGTATTTATACATGACCTCAGTTCCAAATGTGCTGTAAAAGTCTGGATGTACCAAAGTCCTTTTTGATCCTAACAATGTCATCATTTCACAGTATAATTTCAGATTGCCATAGCTCCCTCTTTGCTTTCAACATCCTTTCCAATGAAATTTGCTAATGGGAGATGGAGGTGAATGAACAAGTTCAGCAGTTGCTGGGATGAGGTATAAGGCTCCTCCAGAGCAAAATAACCACTGAAATTCCTTATGATGAATGTTTGAAGCTAATCCAGCAGCACGTTTCTCTGTGCCCTGCAGCTTTCTGGATGGCGCAGTATTTCTAGGACGAGGTCAGGTCTTGGGAAACCAGGGTTCAGCTCATTGCACCAAACTTCAGATGGGACCTCAGGTGAGTTGCTTGAACTACATTTATATCTATCATGCTGGCAAATAGGATGCTGAATCCCTGCTTCTGCTGAAAGAACTGAGTGCAGATTGGGAGTTCTCTTCCAAACCGAACTGCAGTTTTTGGGGTATTCTAGTTTTCAGACCCTTTGATCAATACTATGTTCCAAACAAAATGCTTCCATCAAACCCGAAATCACTTGGGCAAACCCATGGAGAAGCAGCGCATGCACTTTCTGGTGATAACTGATCCCAACATGTTACTGTCCTTAGGGAAAAAGAAAGTGGGAAATTTGACCTTGGGGTCAAATCTCGCTCTGGGTTGTGCTGTAATGCAATAGATTTATAAATCTTTAATTGCAGTTGGTTTGCTATAAATGCTTAATGAAAACATGATGTCCACATGGCTGTTGGAGGGTATTAGTGACTAGACAGACTTACAAAGCTGCAGTGCTGTAAGTAACCTAGCAATGGGCAGAAGCTACAAAGGATTCGCATTCATGTCTCTTGCATCTGTTCTAAAAATGTGCCAGGGATAACAGGGTGCGTGATGTGTGTGTGTGCGTGGATACGTGCGTGTGCATGGAATTACATAGCAATAGTTCGATCGGCTCGCCTGGGAAATTGCGTGGGAAGGCAATTACATCACTTTGAAATCGCTTTTAATTAAACCTTTAAAGGTCTGTTTAGTCAAAGGAGCGCTCAGAGCTCACAACTCATTCCTCTGCAGAGCTTTTGCTTTAGGTGACTTCACTGGTGCCTTCCACAGAGAGATGAGCTGAGAGAAGGACCAAAGGGAAGAGGTGGGGGTTCCTCTTTAGCATCCCCAGGCTCATGCTCATGAGCTCCCAAGCAAGCACCCTGCAGCCCCCCCATCACCTGCAGGGCTGGCACATAATGCCCTGGAATCTCACCCTTTCCAGCAAAGGCTTTTAAGGATTCACTTGCTGTTACCCTGCTTCCCTTTGGAAACGAAAGTGAGGGCAGAGAGAAAAGGGAGAGGACCGCACCAGGTACAGTGTGTCCTTTCGGCCAAGTCTGAAGGCAGATCAATTAAAACCAGGCTGCACATAATGATTCTTTTTCCTGTGAAGAAGGGAAGGGAAAGCAGCACTAGAGAAGCTCGTGGCTGTTGTTACTCATGTGGCTTCCTGGAGCTTTTACTCTGCACCATTTACCCTGCATAAATCAATTGCCAGAATATTAGTGCTCTGCTTCCTTGTTTACTCTGAAAGATTATGTCCCATTAGTAGATTTGTCTTGTAATTGAACTGAAGTGTAAAATGCCAATGTCCTGACAACCTGAACAGACAGGATTAACTGCTGCAGTACTCCTCTGTCCTCTTCTGAAACATTCTGATTGAGCATAATTAGTCCAACTGAACTGATAGGATGATGGATGCTTTCAGCCACAGTGGTTTGCAAAGTGAAGCTAGGCTGGACATATATATCATAGCAAGATAAAGAGGTAATGACAGACAACAGCTCCTGTTTTTACATTGCCTTTCTTTTCTCCATGTAACACATCAAAATCACAAACCTTACACAGTGCCCTATTTCAGGAGTATGTACTTGCGTCAATTCAGTTTTGGAGCACCCTGAAAGAGCATGTTTAACTTGGATCATCTACCTAAGCATCAGCTCGGAGCCAGGGTCTGACCACCTTCAGCAGTGGCAGCATGTGAGCTGCCACTGACCTGAACACAAGCGTTATGGAATCAGATTTTCTACCACTGCAGCTCTCTGAAGCACATTCTCTCTTCAGAGTCACTGCATACCATTGACTTCATAGGGAAAAGCTTCAGAAGAGGCAGGACACATCTTCTGTACATTGCATTAATCCAGTAGCAAAAAGGTTTTCTATCCCAGACTGGATTCTTCAGTCTGCCCAGTATATGAAATTGCAAAGGCAAACTCCAAAGGTTTCTAAAAGGGATATGACAAACTTAAGCACTGGCTGTTGTCCCTTAACAACAACAATGCGAGCTCAGACTGTTTGCAATGCACAGCCCCACCATCTGAAGGGCACGGAATGAACCCAAAAGAGGAAGTGCCATTATCAGAGCTGTCTGACAGCCGCACAACACACACAGAGCTCCTGGTCCCCTCCTGCCCAGCCTGGGCTTTGCCATTGCTGTTTACTTACTATTTTTATAATGCTGTCCGCCACATCTGCTCTGAAGGCTCCGGGCCAGAGCAGTGATTGAGGGCTGAAATGGAGTGTTTATTACTTGTGGGGTAATGAAAGAGGAGACACTGGTCTATCAGGTACCGAGACGCAGGGTAAAACCAGGAGAAACACCCTGGCTTTGCAGTTGGCCTGAGCTGTTATGATGTCCTCATCCTTTTCCTGCTGTTGATTTTAACCCTTCTCTATAAAGAAAGCTGAAAGGTTTGAAGAAACAAGGACAAACAGATGCTTTGCAGTTCTTCAAGGGCACAGCCTTCAAGTTCAGTTCACAGCGGCCGCATTGTTCTAGTTTACCAGAAATATTTGAGTTTCTTGTCCCTGCCTGACCAAAATTAAGTTATAAATCTTGTAAAAAATGGTATTTTTGTGGTTAGTTCCTCTCACTGATCCTGCAGTTACAGCACCATGAAACAATGAATAAAAAGGGAAAAGGATCAGAAGATATGTGTCGCCACGTGCCTTTATTTCCAATTACTATGAAGAGAACATCATTTACTGTCTCTTTTGTGTGCAAAAACAACACCTACAGCTTGACTCAACCTCTGGGGACTCTCTAAACCTGCACATCACACACCTCTTGTGGGAGAAATCCAGGGGCAGAATGAAACTGAGCCTAAGCGGATGAAAGACATTGCTCAGGTGGGATATCAGAGAGCAGCACCACAGCCCTCTGCTCGCTGGTCTGGAAGGTCAGCAAGTGCATTGCTTGGGTAGTTGTGTTCTGCTTCATTATATAACTCCTATCTCCGGAATTAAAGCTTTAATCCCAAATTGTGGCTTGGAGTACAAATCAGCAAGGACTTGCTTACATTATCAGTAACACAACCGCCCTGCATTTCTAATGGCACAACACCATAAGCATAAGCAAACAGGGATGGTTTTTAATCCGAACCACCATGTAAGGGAAATGAAGCTGCTAGTTCTCCTTTGCTGCGAGCCCGCTGCAGCTGTCCAGAAAATAAAGGTCTTTGCCAGCTCTTTGATGAAACACACAAAGTTTTGTGTGGCATCGAGGGCCAAACACGCTGCTGATAGAAGCCATAAATCCACATCCAAAACCTAAAAATAATATTGGGATTGTTTTAAATTAAGGTTACGGAATATGGACTTGATTAGACCCTGCATGGATTCTGAATAGCCATTATTACATATTTGTTCAGGTTTAAGTATTTTTATAGGATTTTATTTTTTTTTTTTTAAATCCTGTTGGAATATTTTTCCTATGGGATGGGGATCATCTTTGTGAGAGAAAGAATGGTCTTGTGGTTAAGGCTGGCCTGAGACTTAGGAGATCTGTGTTCGATTGCTGGCTCTGCCATGGACACCCTGTGTGAGCTTGGGCAAGCCATTCAACAGCTAGCTTCTTTCTCTTAATATAAAAGTCCAAGGCCCATTTAAGCCTCTCAAAGATGTGACTGCTGAGAACTGCTGAGTGCTCAGCATTGAAAAGAAGGAGGCAAAAAAAAGAAGAAGAACAAGAAGAAAAAAGCTGGCTGCCTATCTAAGAGTTGCCCTCCTTTGGTCCCTTCAGTGCATGCTGAGAACGGCTGAAAATCCGTCCCTTCATGTCCCTATTCTTCATCTGCGGAGCAGAAATGGTAATGCTCCTCTAGCACACAAGTATTCTGGAAGTGCCAGCAAAGCTGCAAACAAGGCATAAGATTAGGGTGAAGTTGAAGTGATTTTACTTAGGCTTTTATGACAGCAGTGGGTGAAAAGATGAGAAATGCTTCTCCCCAAATGCGTTAGGCTATTGCTGCAAACAATCCATGCAAAGGAGGTGTGGGGGGGATAGTCCTACTGGCATGAACTCAGTGGACTGGCGGTGACTTTGGGAGTCACGTGCATTCATTGCTCCTTCCACAGCCCTATTTTCCAACTGGTCAGTTCGAAATGTTGACTTGTTCTGCCCCTGCTTTGAACCAAAAGACCATCGTGGGACATGTCAAGAGCTTGGAAGGAGCCCACAAGTCTTTAGGACCTGTGTGGAGTCAGGGAGGGTTTGGACTCGCAGCTCAGGCAGTATTCCGCGTGGTGTTTCCCATCACAGCTGCTGTGCCTGCCAAAACAACACCCACTGCTCAGAGCCCTGTCCTGATTGCTTCCCCTGCTCCATGTATGACCAGTGAGCCAAAAATTCCAGCTGTGACATCAATGGTTCTGCAGTATAGATTTGCAGGTTGGCACCAGTTGGTTGTAGTGTGAGAGAGGGGAATCAGGGAAGATGATGAAACTCAGACAGACAAGTATTTGTTGAGTTTTCTGTTGTCTCTGGTACCAAATGACAATAAATACTACCTGCACCTTTCTAGAACAGGTTACCAAAAATTGCTGATTGAAGTGTTTTTATTGTGACAACTGTCTTCCATCTCCCTACTTGGAACTAGGTGATCTTAAGGTCCTTTCCAGCCCTAACTATTCTATGATTCTATGAATAAATTCGTACTCACATGAGGGGATTTGACCTTGTTTTCATTGATTTCTCTTTTAAAAAGTGTTTTGACAACACCTTCTGCCTCTGAAATAGGGGATGACTTAGTGATTAAAGAAATATGGTAATACATGTCATATCTCATACAGAGTTGAGGGAGGTACAGCAAAGGAATGATGCAGCTACGAATTGTACAAGTGCAGTGAGGGTTCTAGGGAAGTACTGGTGACGAATAGCTAACAACAAAGTTATTAAATTAAATCTGGTGTCTATAACGTGTAACAATAAGGAGGACAGTAAATTCATTCAGAATGTGCAGAGTGATGCAGAAGAAACTGCTCTGAGGATGCAGGCAGCATGCAAGAGGCTCTAGAGTTAGGGAAAGGAGTTTTGAATTCAGCAAGGTAATAGCTATATAAAGTCAAAGATCATGAGTAGAGATACATAAGGTCAAAGCATAATTCTGGTTAGAAGGAACCCTCTGCTCAAAGAAGAGTGAACTTCAAAGCCAGACCATGTCACTCAGGGCCTCATGTTACTGAGTTCTGACTATCTTTCTGGCTTTCACATCCTCCCTGGGCACCTCATCACTACCATGGTAAAATTTGTTCCCTTGTATCTAACTAGAATTTCCCTCACTGCAACCTGTCCCTGCTGCTGCTTGTCTTTACAACACACATAGAGTCTGCCTTCTCTGCAACCCCTGTCGAGCAGCTGAAGGTGGCAATTAAAGCTGTCTTCAGCAATTAAAACACAAAGCTCTTCCTGAGCAGTCTTTCAGCTGTATTTTCCTCTGCTATCAAGTCAGCTATTGCAGTCACCCTGTGCTGCTCACATGATCCTGTTCACCAGCTTTGGATAAGCAGCTCTGCATGTATGAATATTTTAAGATAAAACTATATTACTGGTGGCTCTGGCAAGCACCTGATCTGTTAATTGCTGGAGGCTGGAGTGCAAAGAAAGGATTCCAATGGACACATAGACCTGTTCCATACTGACCCCTGCTATGGGCTCCCTCTGGGACAAGGCACTGGGCTGGGTGAGCCTTTGGTCTGATCTAACAGGGATTAGTTTAGGGCTATGAAGACAACCCATCTGCTTTCTTCTATTTGCAAAGCTGCTCCAACAACATATTTAAGCATGGAGAGAGAAAGCCAACTCGCCCTGAGTGTGCACTTACTCTTCTGCTTAGCACAAGGACTGGTACCACAATATGCCCAATACAAATTCTGGGATGCTCAGCGAGGGAAAGTCTTTCAGTGCCTGTTTGCAGTGGAAAGTTTTAGGTTTATTTTGTTCGGTAAGCAGCACGTGCCCTGGAATGTGAAGAATGTCCCGTGTGGATTCCCACCCGGTGCTGCTGGCCAGGACAGCCCTGTTTCGCTCTGGAGCATAGCCAGAATGGAACAGATTTGCAATATATTTCCTGAGTCACTCCGTTTCCCCCCAGCAGCTGCGTAAGAATCAAAAGATAAAACCAGAGACCTTGTCCTCATGCCCAGCCAGAGCAGAGGCTGGGAGCGGGGCGTACAGAAGCTGACCATTGGCACATCCGCTGCGTGGGTCATGGAGTTTCACTGCCTGGAACCAGCTACTTCTCCAAGTGGAAATTCCTTGTGCTTGTGGAAGGGGTTATAACTGACACTGGCCAGATTTCAGTTGCTTGAATGGATTTGCCCCACAGAAAGCGTAGAGAAAGCACAGTATAAAAATCAGGAGATAATCACGCTCGCTACTCCTGTACTTTGCATCCGCTCTGAGAGACGCTCCATATTTGCCTTAATGAAAGTTAAACTTGGTTTTGCAAGCACTGTTACATGGATGTTGGGGATTTCATTCAGGATGCTGACAGCAATGTAAGAGCAGGGGAATACCTTAAAAATTCCCATTAGCACTGATAGCAACTTATTTTGGGAGTGTAAGGCAAGTTTGTTATGCTTTCTTATGATTTCATCGTTTGTAAACCACGCTTCATAAAATGAATTTATTAAGCTCTTAGATAAATCTTTTGGGGACCTCAGTTTAAGAAGTATTATGGTTTTCCCAACACTTCAGCTAAGAAATAGAAAGAAAGCAAGAGTCTCTCAGGGCACTCAGCATCCTGCAGAGCTGGAGCTTTAATCGGGATCTTAAAGAGCAGAGGTGGTATTTTATATACCAGGCAGTGCCAAATGCATGGCTGGCACCAAGCTAATCATCTGCCTCCAAGCAATCTGACAAGGGCAGTGTAAGAGGAGAGAGATTTAAAAATGAAGAACTGTCTATGAAAGCTTAGTGTTGCCGAGGTATTTCATGGATGCAGGCAATGGAAGAGCCTGCTCTTTCAGACATGAAAACCGATGGGGGCTCTCAGACGAAGTGATAGTCCAATGCTTCATTCTCCAGGATTTCCCTCAAAGCCTGTTACTACTAGAGAGAGGAAAAAAGCTATGGATGCCTGCCTGGCTATGTCCAAAATCCTGTTTACATTATTTTACTCTATGATGATTTGAATGAATGCAAATGTATTTGAAATAATAACTAATGGCAGTAAAATAATTCTGAAATAGTCATCAAGCTCATAGCTGCCTATACTAATTCCTTGTTTCTAAGTTCATATTCCTTTTAATCTCTAGCTCTTGGGCTCCATTAGGATACAGTGAAAAGAAATGGCACACCACAAGAGCCATAACAGCAGTACCATTCCTGGGCACTCTTTCAGTCCTGCCAACAGAACACTGCAAAGTACTTTATCAATAGGAATTAATCAATTCATAGGGTGCAAGGTCAATGATATAAGCCTGTTTTTTAAGCAGAGAAACTGGAAGTGCAGACAACTTCAGTGACTCTTGACAAAACACTTCATAATAATGGATAACGTCAGGAATTCATCTTCCAAGTTCCTGTCCATGCTTTGCCACCTCTTTTCGCTCAGCTGCACCAGCACTGGTAATTGCTCAGTGAGGTGTGCTGCAAAGTTTCTTGGAACTGATTACACTGCTTAAGCACCCTAGAAACAACAATAATTTGCCATATGGTCAACATCATTCAATCTGAGCTCTAAAAGCTAAACTAATCCAAATCCAAACAAACACAAGCATGTTTCCTTATTAACCACTTAATATTTGGACCTTCCTTCCTTGTAAGGACAATCATTTTTTGGATGATTCAATGTAAATGTAGTCCAGAATGAGATCTGTTTGCAGGTGGGATTATATTCCCACGGCAACTACACTCCCCATTTGCTTCCTGCACAGCAATGTTTGAACATGATACGGTCTCCAGCAATTAGATTGCTTTGCTGATGAAGAAAAGGGGTTGATCACAGAGGCAAAAGCCTTTCAGGCTCCCCAGGAGATCATAAAGGTAGACTGCAGCTCCATTGATTCAGGGCCTACGTGTTCCCACAGTAAAAAAACAAAGCAGCATCAAGTCGAGTCTCTGCGGATTCAAAAAAAAGAGGCAACCAGGAGACTGGAATATAGAGGACAAATGCTCTCACCATTGCTCTGCTGGCTGGATTTTAGCAGGAGTTAAAACATCATGACAGGGGATGTCAACCCTGTCTGATACTCCTGAGACATACTCAAAGGTGAGGGAGGAGCTCCTTGAAAAGGCAAGCACAGAGACCATACCATGTCCATCTGCTTCTCAGTCTCTTGCATTAATATTCAGAGAAGCAAATTCTGCCCACTGATGACACCAAGTACCACCAACCATTTCACCGGAGGCAATAATATGTACCAGTAAAAAGTATGGGCTTGAGTGGCTTTTGTGGGGTGGAAAGGTAGGTGGTAAAAACCTGTGCTTCACACAAATTGTCTGTCTAGAGCAAAGACCTGTGCTTTGTGTAGATCTGTGCATGTTAATAGAGATGTGCAATGGGTATGCGTCATGAGAATGAGCACTGACCAGAGTCCAACGGCATCCTGGGCTCTCTCAGGAGGACAACCATTCACCAGTTATGTCCATTCTTGTGGCTGTAAGTTAAATCTTTGTCTGGTGGATTATTGCCAGTGCATTCCTGAAACAGGAGTCTTTGCTTTTGGGTAAGATGCACATTCATACTTTTCCACATCAGTAGTGCTTTACACAAGCCAGCATGGAGTGTGATTCAAAAGGAAGCAGGATTAGAGGTACCACACAGTACAAAGCATACCACACGCACCAGAGGAAGTCACAGGTTCAAGCAATAAGCAGATGGAGACATAGCAAGAGGGCATGAGCAGTGTGGTAATGTACTTGGGGAGCTAATCTTAGTTATTTGTTCGAGTGCGATCACAAATGCGGGTTGAAAGAGGTTTTGTATTCTGCAGCTGCATCATATAAACCATTACATAAACTGATTAAGTTATGGCTTAAAAACTATTAGCCTCTGTGCTTCTAGTGGAAGGTAGGTCCAGACTCTTTCTGCTCAGGTTACTGGAAGTTATCTGATATTCAGCCTAATCGTACCCATCACCATTTTAATGCCATTTGTTCTCCTAATGCTTTTTTTAGCTCGAACAGTTAGCTTTAATACCTTTATGCAATTCTTAATTCAGAGCCATCATTTCAAGGATAAATAGGTGGAGGTTTTTAGCTTCATCTCATAAGAGTAATCCTACTGTTAATAGTATGTCTTCTCTGTTCCAGTTTGAATTTATTATCCCTGTATAAGGATAGCTGGGAGAATACCAGCCTTCCTAATCTCACCACTTACAAAGACATTGTCTGTCTCCTGGGGACACTCTATGAATGATTTGAATCTTTCATGGGTAATTCACACCAATACAACATATTCACACTGCAACTAACTCAGATCTTTGTGCTCAGCCCCTGCTAATGAGATCTCTGCTCATACCACTGCCCATGGATTTCCATCCAACACAAATGTATGTTCATGTTCCTTGTACAAAGCAACTTGAGAAACAGAGGAAAACAGATTGACATTGATACACTGCCCTCCTGAAAAGCAACCAATTATTGACAAGAACATACCATTTCAGCTACAGCCTCCCACTGAAACACAGACAGCTTCTAGTGTGGAAGCTTGAATCTGTTAAATACAACTACCAGTCACATCTGACAAGAAGGAAATCGCTTCCCTTAGTGGAAACAGAAATTTCAGGAGGCAGAAGGTAATGAGGTCTGCTCAGCACACCAGCATTGCTGAGTATAGGCTTGATGAAACATGCCATAGGAATCTTTAATATGTTATTTCATGAGTACGAACCTTTTTAATGTGACACCTGAAAGATGCCAGATGCTGCAGCATGAAGCTTCCCGACTTCACACGAGTGTTGGCCCTCAGCCAAAGGGAGTAGTGCCACCTGCTGAATCACCATTCCCTGCCACAGCTGGATTTTAATGCCACTTGTTTGGGTGAAGCCCATGGTCTCCCAGAGGATGCACTTGCCATCCTGACACACTGCTATTAATTTTGCGGGACAATGGAGTAACAGGTACAAGGCTGGATGCCTTGTTTTGATGATGTACAGATGTGCTGATGGTGGAGGAACTTGACATGGTCTGTGGCACTTTAGTGCTATCTTCAGAATGAACGTGTCCATCCTTTCTAAATGAAAAAGGGTAGAAGAAGATGGGCTACCAGAGTAATGTAACATGCTCCTGCTTCCTTAACAGAGTTTCAAGACCATCATTTCCAAACCCATGCACAAGTGGCCAACAAACTGGAATTAAGATATCTATTTTCTTGTTTGAAAACAAGCCTGAAACCCTCCTTCACTCTGTCTTGTCTTTACTCCCCCATATTAGTCACAGGTATATCAGGGCTTATCACAGCAGATATTACAGAGAGGTGCATGTCCAAGGGGAGTAATCACTAAGATTTTGCTTTCTAGGAGGACAACTTATCTCTTCCCTCTTACCATTCTTTTGATGATGTGCAAAAGTAGTCTAAAAGTTCTTTACCAGCCTGCTTAATTATTCTTTTTACCTTAAAAACATCAGAAGCATCTTGTCTTTCTGGTTTTGTTGCATGCCTTTCTTGAGAAAGGCCTGAGCTTCATTTTCTGAGCTGATTAACTGACAATTAACCCAAATCAGTTTCTACATTTGTAAAGGCTAATTTAGTCACCCACAAGTATTTGTTTCAGGAGACCATAATTTGTTCAAAATGGAGCAAAATATCTAATCTAGCCATTCTTGGGGTCGATTAAGAGGTAGCAGCTCATCACTGTTGAAGCTGTAGTGGTTGGAGCTGGTTTGAATATTTTTGGAAGTCATTCTTTTTCCGCAGAACCCAAAATTGTTTCATCTGATGTATCTTGGCTATGTCAATCTTTTGGTGAATCAAAGGCTGGTTTCCAATGGAACCATGCCTGGATTCATGATGGGATTCTGGGGATCTGAGGGCTTCCAAGCACTGGCTATTCCCAGGCAGCCTCTGCTGCCAAGCGCATCCCAGTGCAGCAATTTGAAAGCCGTAGGAACACGGGTGGTGGTGGGGAACCAGAGAAGGAAACATAGAAAAGACATAGAAGGAATTTTAAACAATCATTATTAAGTTTTGCTCATCTCAAATATCAGTTTCACATCCAACAATATCTGTGACATCGTCAGTTTATTTGTTCTCTAGCCATTCATTGTCTCCTGTAGGCATATGCAGCCCAACTAATGACAAGCAGCCCCTCGGACAGAGCTGGAGGGTGGATGTGGTTGGGTCCCAGCTGAGAAAGTGCCACGGGCCCAGCTGAGGTCCCCTGGGAAGCAACAGAGGGGTGAGCACTGTGCTTATGGAGGTGGTTTCATCAGTCACCCAGGGAAAGAGCTGTGGTGACCTGTGGCTGCCTCCACCGAGCCTCAAGGGCTGCCTTCAAGCCCAGCTTTGGTCTTCCATAAAAGAGTTCTGCAAGGCTTTGACAGACCAAATGCTTCTCCCTCTTCCAGAAATACAGTTTTTAGGCTTTTTTCTTCTTTTATAAGGAACTGGTAAAACCTTGTGAACATTTCCACTGCTGAAAATTCCGTTTTAGGCATCAGGAATTGGTCAATATTTGCCACTGTCCATTGTCCCACAAAATTAATAGCAGTGTATCAGTATCATCAGTGTGTGTTGGAGATAAATGACCAGCAGCAGCCTCCATCAGCTCCTGGCAGGTAGCTCACCTGGCATCCCCAGTAACGCTGAATTGTCCAAGCAAGTCACAACACGATCCTTGTAAAGATAAATCACCCTCCACTCCTCAGAACATAATGTGTATTTGACAAATGCAATTTACCACTGAACAGGAACGACCTCACAGTATTTACTACTGAGAAAGAAATAACTAGCCACATTGATCCACATAAAGTAATTAGAGGCCTCTTGCTCAGAGACGTGGTGTTGCTGCTTGGATGCTATGCAGCTCTACAAAGCACTAATGCTAACAAAAAAAGGGATATTGGGTATTAAATTCACTCCATTCTCCACTAATTTATTACTTCTACAGGCACAGTATGGGCTGCTGTAAACTAATATTCAGCAATGCTGGATGAAGGAGTCTCATGGAAAACTCTTGGTGAGATATCTTTGTTCTGGGACAGTTTCTGCTGCATTCCAGAACAAAGCAGGGGTTGCGAATAGTGATGACATTGCTACATTGGCTGAGCTCCCTCAACCTGTAGGATATTTACTCCATATTTACTCCAGATGGATTCTTCAACCCGCACAACCTGACGCTACCCGCATTAGTTGGCATTCTTAAAAACATGTTGGTTTCTAAATCTACTTTGTTTCCTTTTTTCCCTCCTTTAATTGCAATTTTTGCCATTCAATTCTGCTGCCCTAATAGTAGCAAAACAGATAGAGTTACATAGCAAGAAAAACCGATTCAACTTTCCAGCCCATGTTGAGTGGGTTTAGGCAGAAGGTCAGTATAGCAAAGTTATTCCTGGCAGAAGCAGGCTCTGGGATAAATTGTATTCCTGTAAGTTGTTCAGGCTTTGACGAAGAAGATGGTTTCTCTGTGAGGAAACAATTAGAAAACAGCAT
The DNA here is from genome assembly GCA_017639245.1 of Myiopsitta monachus. Classification (NCBI taxonomy): domain Eukaryota; kingdom Metazoa; phylum Chordata; class Aves; order Psittaciformes; family Psittacidae; genus Myiopsitta; species Myiopsitta monachus. The sequence goes on along the minus strand of CM029931.1, from coordinate 2,170,482 downwards.
CTTGGTCACATCTGCCAGACCTTCAATGCCTCTGCAATTCAACTGTACACACAACTGCATTCGTTTGCGTTCTTATCTCTGCTGTGATCCATACTTTTCCATGAAAGCGTGGCCTTGTAAAAATTCCTCAGACTATAGGTGTAGAATGCATTTACTTTAGGGTGGTTTGACAAGAGGTAAAGAAGCTTGAAGTATTTGCAAAGATATGCTTGACTATCTGGCCTGTGCATTCCTTCCTCCTGGAATGAAGAGGTTGCAATAGAAGTTGTCAGAATACGGACATAACAGACTATCAGCTAATGTGAAAAGGAGGATACGGAGGTAGGAGGTAGAGAAGAGAAAAAGCACCATTTGGCAAGATTCCTTGTGTAAGAGGAGAAAAGGAGAAGGTATAAACATAAAAAGCAATAAGAAACACCCCCAAACCATTCACAAATTCCATCTTGAAGGCAGTGAAACATCTTGGGGAAGTGCAGACATTTTGACAATTGACAGTGTTTTTCTCTCCAAACTTAAGAGCAAAATTGACTTAAATGTTTTATTCTCTCTCTCTATTTTATTATGTTGGTTTACAATGTGTAAAAATCTGCGCACTTTTACCAACATAAGCTATTGTAGGAGGGAAGGAATTAGAGAAAAGGAATGTTATTTCTTGCTAATAGGGTCCCCTGGAAAAAGGAGTCCAGATATAGCAGTGAAATGCTGGTTAATAGTAGTAAAACATGTTGAACTATGGATGTGGATGATGTCCAGGTCAGAATACATGAAGAAATATTTAGTTTGGGAGAGGTCATAATAAATTACAATAAAGTCAGGGGTCATCCCAGCTAGACAAGAGAGTAGGGATTTAGCCCCTGTGATAGTTATTCATTAATCCTGCTTTTTGGTCTGCTGTAAGAAAGAAATCAAATTCCTGCTGAAGTCAATGGTTCTTTTCCCCCAGCATTAATAAGGCAGAATCTGAGAGAAGGTTTGAGGACTTGTTGCAAGCAAGAACCAGAAAGGACCTGTTTTTTCCCCAAAATCAATAGATTTGTCCTTTGTAGCAGCACAGTTTTCTATCTTAATGTTTTTCCTTCATCAAGAGAAGTTATTAGTTTTCATCTGATACCAACACTGTATATAGAGCTGGATCTATAATTCATGAGAATGAAAACAGTGGCATTAGAAAGAAAACCTGTCATAAATTAAGCTATTAGGCTTTTAAATGAGCAGCAATGGCAAGTGTGGGGATGTGGAACATTTACTGCGCTGCTAAATATAGGGATAACGCTAAAAGGCTTTACATCAATACATGTTAAGAACAGAATACCGAAAGCAGTTTGAGCTTGAACTTTTGTCCTCTGTAAATTGTATGAATGGTTTTGTTCAGTTGGTTTTGGAGTCGTGGGGTTTCTTGTTTTGAAGGGGGTGTTCTTCGCCTGCTGAAATCAAGATTGTTTTGATCACTCATTGAAGTACAGCTGCATTTTGAAACTTAGACCTTTCCCCTCTCCACTTTAGCATCGCTAAAGACAACAATTTCAAACAGAGGGTGGAAGGAAGAGGCTGAGGCTGTTTCACAGATGCTCCTGGAGATCCCCCATTGTATAAACAAGTTGTTTACAAGGAAGTTTCTCAATAAATTACCGTAGCTTTAAGAGGTGGAAGAAGCAGAGATGGTACCAACAGTGCCAAGAGGGGACTGCTCTCTCTTATATATTCCCCATCTGTTATGATCTATGTTCCCTTTTTACAGGTGTCCCAATGCACACCCTCCCAAGTTCCTAAACATATTTGACCAAATGTTCTCCCCACTGACCCCACAGCAAATGTGGGTTATGTCTGATGACATTATAGGAACCCCTAAAATTTGTTCCAGAAGAAAACGTATCTGATTGCCTTAAACAGGACTTGCAAAAGATTGGGGTTTTACAGCGCTGAAAGGAATCAGGAAAAGATATTGTACAGTGAAATATGAAAGGAAAATAAAGCTGCAGCTTCAGCTTGTGTAAATCACTTGGAGCCCTGCCTGAGGTTTTCTATTTGAAGCTCAATATGATAGTTTTCTGTGGGAGTTGAAAAATACAAAAGTTCTCCTGGGATATTGTAAACATAATTCATGCTCGCTCGGGCAACTGCTGACATCACTTCCACCGAGGGGCCGAGGCACTGGATGTGCTGGGACTCCGTTAAAAATAGCAGCTCCATAAATCTGCCCATTCCTTTAATTAGGCAACCCTGATGACAGGATTAAGATTGAATGCTTTCATTTCAGATGGGTTAATGAAGTGCTTTCTAATATTTTCTATGCTGCGTACAATAGGCTGCCCTCAGAAGGAATCCTACCTGCTGAAATGCGCTGTTAGTAACTGCTGCAGGTACAGCCAGGCTGGAAGATCTTGCTTATCAGAAGGTTAAAAGGGATGATTATGTAGACATTTGATTAGCTCCTATTGTGTTTGCAGACTACAGACACTTTACAGGCAGATGAGACTGCGAAACTCATTTTCTGTAATTAGTGATTTAATAAACATTTGATCAAGATCAAAGAACATTCTCATATTGGGATTTTCCTCCTGTCTGGCTTCTGCTGAAATACTATTAATTGGGAAAAAAATCCTCCAAACCAACCCCAAAAGAACAATGTCATCCACAAAAGCAGTCCTAATTTTGTGAATGAATCTTCCCCATGATGAAAGAGATGAATTTAGTGCATTTGGGGAAGAAACCTGCTAGTAGCGAGCAAGTTTCCACTGACCCACACTGCCAATTCTGCTCCAACCACCCATAGGGACTTAAAAGAACTTAATTGCCCATTCCTGCTAAACTGGTGTCCAGGGGATTGCGAGTGCCAGGCGATTTCTCTGCTATATAGGAGATACAAGCTATCTAATAGCTGAGCTGTCAACACGGTCCTACATGAGATTGGTGGTTACTGGTGTGGCCAAACAGATTGCTAAGAATGTGCTTAAATTCTATTCATTATATTCAGTTGAATGCATTCCTGAGTCCTGAGGCTTATTTATCGCTTGTGTGTTGATGGTATTCAAAAGCTGCTCTGCAAACAGACAGTGCAGAAGAGGAGAAGCCAAGCTTTGCTCTAATGAGTTCCCCGACTGACCAAGGAAGAGGTCGAGGTGCTTGTAGGAAATAACAACAGGCAAAGCGAGGCCAAGCAAAAGGAGGGAAAATTGCTTTTCCTGCTCCTGAGCAAAAGCCTGGGGTGGCCAACTCCTGAACATCTGGTCTCCCAGTATGTTTTCTCACATCATGCCTAGCTGGAATAAACAACTTTATCTAGATCCTTGTTTCTTACCATCAGAGGCCGATAAGAAAACTCACTCCTATCAGCGTGAGATTCAAGTAGAGGGAAGAAAGATTTATGCCTGCTTGAAACCAGCCTCCACCCTGCTTAATTGTTTAGCACTGGGGAGAAACGTGAGGTTTAATCGGGCAGGTTCTGCTTTTCCAGGAGGCTGTAGATCACAGCATCAGTGCTGCTCGCGCCACCCACCAGGCAGTCAGCACACAGCTCCAATTTGTTTTTACATGGAAATGACAACGTGCTTCCCCTCTGCAATTTACTGTAATGCTGATATTTTGTACCTCTACAGCTCCCTTCCTTCCCTGGGCTCTGGGAAACCTGCATATATTAAGTACTAAGACCACAAGGTGCTCCAGAAGTGAGAATAATTTATACTCTGATGGGCCAACCAAGCACATTACTATTCTGACAGCTTTTTGGGACATTTTCAGCCCCATTTGTTACCAGCTATTCACAATTAGTCCCCCTCCAGTTGTTTAGATTCAGCTGGATCTGAATATACGCTGCAAGATCCATGCTCCAAGCCTGAGACTTGCTCTCCTGCTCCTGGATCCTTTCTCAGCTCTGTTTGGGGCAGCTTAGCTGATACAACTGAAATGGCTGTTGATGCTGATACGAGGGGGAAACAGAGATAGGAAAGGATCAGCTTGGATCAGAAGGACAGGTTTAAAAGGATTCCCCAAAGAAATGCAAGTAGCTCCGCAGGTGAAGCCACCACAGCACCTGCAGGATTAGAGCCCAGCTATTCTTGTCTTCTAACCTTTGAATCACCTTCAGCCACTGATACCTGCAAACATTTTATTTGTAAGCCCTTCGTACCCTCAGCTGTTTGAATCGATGCACTGCCTTGGATACGGAAATATATTTGGAAAATTATCTATTTTCAGCACTTCTAAGAGCTGTCGCAGGTCTCTTTGTCACACCTTCGGCTTCATAAAAATTCCTTCCTGTAGGTGTGCAGGTTCTTTGCGGGAGTTTGGGAGCTGGGCTCAATTTCTGCTCGCAGTAAGTTCATCATTCAGCTTAGAGCTTAAAAGAAAAAGAGTCACAATAGCATTACCTTCTTATTATAACCACCTTGCACCCAGGGTAAGCTTGAGTATTATAAATTGGTTTTCATATATGAGAGAGCTTTACTTATGCCTTCCTGATCACTGAAACAAGATGAGAGGAATTTCTGCCTTTAATCATACATTTTCTGTGTTGTAGCGCTGTTTGAGCAGGCAGTGCCCACCCACTCCGTGAGTTGGGGGGTCACATGTGTGCAGACACAGCTCAAGAGTTTGGTACAATTCATTTTCTATGCACAGTAGAGCTGGTTAATTCTTTAGGTGCAGGCTCTGGGGTAAGCTCACTAAAATGGATTAGATTCCCTTTGCTAAACCAACCTCTTTCATACAAAACCCGTTTGATCGGGGGGTCCCAGCTGGAACAAAAGCTGACTTGAGCACTTTACAAGTTCAAGTGAAGTGCATTAGGGAGCTCTCAGTAAAGTTCAGCATGACTGATGGTCTCTGCTACAGGTAAGTACAGAAACTGGAGTTTAAAAGGTTTTCCCATTGCAACCTTTCTCCTTTATCACTTCCCAGACAGAAGACATGAGATGCCCTGCAGTCTACCAGCTAAAGAATAATCGCATTAACCTTTCACACTTGTGAATGCCATGGCTTCATAAAAAGTGCTGACATCCATTTATTGGGCTGATGATTGCAACAGGGTAACACATTGCAAAATAACCATAAGACTATTTATTTTAAGCACCTGCATTACTTTGGCCCAACATAGCAAAAGGCACTCTAAACAAGAAGTACCTACCACCACCTCTGCCTTATCCCTTGAGCATGTCTGAACAGGAGATTCATTTCTGCTATGCCTCCATTTAACATGGTAACAGAAAGAAAACAGCTACTCTAAGGGGATGTGGTATCCAAGTGTTTTGACATGTCTCTCTGTCTCTTTAGGCTCTTGCACTATACCCATTTCTATGGTACCTGAGCACCTATCGACCTTCCAAAAGATGTGAAATCATTCTTTCTTCTGTTTCTTTTTTTAGGTATTTGAAATGTTAATTAAAACACTCTCTTGGTGTATGTCAAAACCAAGGGCCAGTACATACTAGTTGGCAGCATTCCTTAACAATATTTTCCCAAAGAAATGGTTTGGTTTCCACTTTCAATGACTTGTCTCAATGTAAACCTGAGTTTGAGAGAAACCCCCTCCTTCTCCAATTCATTGCAAGAATGCAGATACATAGACATGGAAAGGTTTAAGACTGCATGCTGTCAGCTGTGCTATCTTCTCCCCTGTAGTACTTCATTATTATTTAGCAGTGGAATTCACAACGATTAAATCACAGTCCCATGACCTCACATGATTAGAGAAACTCTTCCATAGTAAGTAGAGGCACAAACCATGCCAGGACTCAAACAATGGCTTCTTTGGAGGGCCAGTCTTCGAAAGGATTATGTATGACTTCCCAGGCTCAGTCCAAGTGACTGTCAGAGCTCTGCATTTCTGCTTCCCTTCTTTGTTTGCAAGCTCTTTTCTTGTAACTCCCATCCCATGCTCCATACGCTGCGCCCCTCTCCTCCACTGACCTCTATGCCTCACCACGATGAGGATGCTCAAGGTGTCAGCTCTCACAAAGCTCCACAAAGCACATAAACACCCCTGGGGAGCTGATCTGACAATTCGGAGAGGCATCTAGAGAACATGCTTCTTGGATTTCTTTAAGCAAAGTGCCAAAGTTCACACACCTCTGCCCCCAGACAGTGACTTTAAGAGCAATTTCAGGTTCAAAGACTGCCAGGGAGTTTTCCTTCTCTCTCACCTGCCATCCCTTCCCCCTCTGACTAATTTGGGCAGCATTAAGTCATTTTTCTCCCAGCTCCAATCGCAGCATGTCTGCTGGCATGGTTTCAGCTATTTAGGAGTTGCCTGGAGGCAGTGGACACTGATTCTGCCTCACCTGCAGCTACCTGCTCCTCAGTGGTGCTTGGAACTGCGAGTGGGTAGCACAATCACAGCACAACCTCCCTGCGTACCTCTGCTCAAGAGCACCAATGCTTGTGTGTGTGCATTAGTGAATAGGGTGTCCATAAAGTGCAATGTGCTGGGTAGTTCATTGAACTGGGAAAATGCTCTAAAATGGAGTTTTAAATCACTTTTTGTTTCAAAATACCTTCATTGACAAAGAAAAATCATTATAGTTGCAGTATCTTGAGGGCACAATGGGGTTCTCATAATTATTCCTTCTTTTCCTATCCATTTTTATTCTGCATGTAAAGAAAACTCTTCATTCTCAGCTCTTACGATAATTTCATCAGAAATAATGGCTGGATAGTAAATAATCTGAATCTTTTATGTATTCAGGAATTCAAATGAAGTGAAGAAAATTCAGTGCCCTTTTCCTGCAAGAGTACTAATCTCATTCTCTCTTCCTTTACAGGTCAGTCAGAGATCCAGAATGAGTTACAGACTGATTTTGATCTAAATAGAAGGGACAAGAAAAAACCACACCCCATAAGCATGAAACTAATTCTAATTTAAATCCTTAAGGAATTACCCTAGGAAACACCCTGAAGTGGATATCATTGTTATCACCATTGTTATCTCACAGTGGTGGATTATATCAAGGTACATATTCAAAGAAAGCTCATAACCAAATTGAACCATTTCAAATAAAAAAGGGAAACAGAGAGGAAAGCCATGGAAAACTGGTGCATCTCAGCCCTCTCTGCTCTTTGCAGTCTCCTAAGGTGCAGCATTATCAACTTTCTGCTCGATTTCTTTCTTTTACTTTTTAATTCTGCAGCAAATATTAAGAGAAACACTTGGATAAATCCCTGGAAATACATCTAATAAAGTTTATTACCGGAGTACTTTGCTTGCTTGTTTTTATCTACCCTATTACAAGCCTTCACTGTGGTGCCTCCTGTGAACCATATGCCAAATACTGTGCAGCAGCTTACACATAAAAGTTACGTGGCAAGGAAGAACCAGTTGCCTACCACCCACTTCAGCTATTTATAACTGATGAGAGCACAAGGCATCCATATTAACACCTATTGAAGAGCATGTTAAATAGCACCATAAACTGCTGATGAGAGAAAGAAGTCAGTATGTTGACATGTCACTTAACACAGATGCTAATAAAGTGCTTCTGATTTTCAGGTAATTAATTTCTGAGAAGAAATTGAGTCTGCTGTAACCTGAAGTGATTTATTATTTATGTTAAAGCATGTCTAAGCACACATGGCTTTTTTGGGATGCTCACAAATTATCTTCCTAGAATTGCCAGGCACCACCCAAAAAAAAAGAGAAAGTATGAATATGGAAATATTAGGAAAAAATAAAACCATGCAAGCACTGAATGCTTCAGGAAACTGGTGAAGGTTAAGGGCTGATGGCAGATAAATTTGATGGTATGATATGAAATGCCATAGTAGGTGTCGGTAGCAGCTGCTGGAAACAGGCTGTGTGGGAAAGGACAAGAAGTCCGGTTTTGTCATCCAACATTTGATGACACTAAAGCTATCACACTAAGAAAAGAGGAAATTCCGGCAAATGGAAAGAGCCTTTTACACCAGCACTAATTCCAGCCTCATTGTCCTAAAACTTTGTCCCACAGTACCTGTTTCTGTGTGACTGAAAGCAGATTGCAATTGGGTTTGTACCTTTCACATTGCACTTTGTCAAACAAGCAGAAGGGACTGAATTTTAATGCGAATTTATTTTTCCTGCCTTTTCCTCTTCTTCCCTGTCTTTAAGGTGGTAAATAAAGGACGGGCATAGCATTAAAGGCAGAGCTTTGCTGAAGTTCATGCTGTGCAGTTGTTAGCCGAGTGTTGTGTTACCATGATAGACACACCAACACACACAAGCAGAGGTACAAGGTCTGCAGAGGTCAGTGGGATCCTCAGCAAACCATGGGCTGTTGCAGGACCTGGAGGAGCTGGGTCAACCATATTCATTGGGGTCAATGCAGAAACAGGATCTTTCCCTTTCTAAGCAAGGGTGAGGTGAGAAGACTGTGTGAAAGGTATTTGTAACACAGCCTAGGAGGTAAAACCGCCTGGGAACTCAGTGTGATCCAAACCTGGAATAAAAATAGGAGATGGGAGATCCTCAGCTCACGTTTCATAGGGGAAATCAATCCAAGCGATGGAGAAACAGGATGGATGGTGCAGACCAAGGCAGCAGGGCAGGAATGCAGAGCTCTCAGCTCTGCAAAGCCAGCTCTGGTTTCATTGCTGTCCTAGCGCTTTCAGGGGGAATGCTTATCCTGGTGTGAACACTTTGGAAAGTACCAGCTGTATTTCCATTATGTCTTTTCTTTGACCCCAGCTTCTGTACATAAGTCTGTCTCAAGAGCAGCCTGTGGTGTGGATGGTGTACTTGAAGGTTTGCAGAAAGGAGGACAAGTGTATCTGAACATGAAGGTAGCTCTTAGATTACTAGTCTGGCACAATGTAAACGTGATCCTTGTGTCTTTTAGGAAGAGCAATCAGGGAAAGTTGCATAGCCAGGCAGTGCCCAGTGGGGGACATCATGTAAAGCATTCATCAGAACTTTAAGATATGGCTCAAATAGCGCCTCAAGCCATAAAGCTGATAACGTAGATTAAGAACATACGTATTATTTCTACATGCTGCAATTTCCATACATGAAAAGGATAGTGTGGAGATAGGAGTGTGTGTACAAGGCCTCTACCCAAGCCACGCTCTGCATTGGTCTTCTGATGGGCTCCCATTTGCCGTCTCTAACTGTTAACTGCTGTGATTTTTGGCAGAGATGTATCTGCAGGAGGACTGCAAGTGGAAATGGGATAAAATTGGGCAAGAAAAGATGACAAAAACCTGTGCCAGCAGAAGTTACGCAGTCCTCATGAGAGCCATGCATTGCCTGTCTTGACACACATGCTTTCCACGCGCAGAGTATCTTGCAAGTACTGTAACAAGTCAAGGCAACGTATAGCTAGTGTATAGCCGAAGTTTCTAAATACCAGATGTCGCATTACATCACTTTGCAGTGAGTAATGTTGTCCCATGTTATGCAATGTTATGAGCAGTAGTCTGTTATTTCAGAAGTTGCCAAGAGAAAAGCTCTGGATTTTGAGGTTACTGTTTTTGTTTTGGTTTTGAAGTCATTTTTGCAACCAGATCGGGTTCCCTTTTAATTTACCTACAATATCATAATATACTGCCCCTCAAGAGCGGATGCAAGTGCTTTCCTGGGTGAAATCACAAGTTCCTACCTGCAAAAATCAAGCAACTGGCTTGCTGTGGTCACATCCAGCACCAGCTGAAATCACCAGGACTACCTCCCTATTGCAAGAGAGAAAGCCTGCACAAGGGCACTGTGCACTGACCAATAGCTGTATTTAGTTGACATTACTGGAGGTTAAATCAGGCATAAAAGGCAGGATTGTCTTCCCTAACTGTAGGCATCTACACTAGCAACATCTCCACTTAAGTCTCCTTTTAGAATCCACAAAGATAAACAGGCACTTCCAGTTTACACTGAACTGACTTATGTTAGGTGCATTAGGGACAGACAGCAAAATGAGTCCTACCCAATGAATGTAATAACAATAAGCTGAGTACAATCTTGGATGTGTGAATGGATACCAGGCAGCTAATGAGGACCTTCTCAATGAGTCCAATAGGAAGCTGAATTCACCTATTTTACCCCAAAAGTCTAAGACATTTTGAAAAGCAGCTTCATTCAAAACAGTCACAATCATGAGGTCCTAACTCATGGGTACAGTGTCACAGCTTTTTGGTTTTGCTCCAGCTATAGCAAAATATCTGAGGTTTCCAGTGAGATAAATATGGTATGCAAATGTGTGGAGCCTCTCCTTCCTCTGGGAAAGGGCTCAGGGAGCAGCTGAATCCATACACCCGCAGACCCCTCTGAGTTTCAGAGCATTACAGCATTTGCTGGTGCCAGATACTTCCAAGATGTGGGTTCTGAGGAATGAATAACTCAAATAGCTTCATCTATCTGCTGAATGCACTGTTTTAAATAAGATGTGTGCGTAATGGGGAGGGGACGACAGGAACCTTGGTTTCCTTTTGCTTTTAAGGTCAAAGATTGAATCATGTGCTAACTGCTGCTGCCTTTTAAACATGCCCAGAATTATGACCTTTCAATTGTAGTCTAAATACCGGGTTCAGTTATAGGATCATCTTAGTGCCCTGTGCATGATTTATAAAGTCACGTGTCAGTGAGTAGTAAAAGGGATTTACAGCAGATTGTAGGTCAAAAGGGTTAGGGCACACTGGAAATACTGAAAACAGGAGTAAATTTACTATAAATGAATGTACTAGATATTGAGTGGATGCCAAAGCATGTATGGGATTTAAGCCATTGTTTTCTATGGTCCTGAGCCAAAGTACAATGTATAATGGTCCCACACTGGTGGATTTATGAGTGAATGATTAAAAATCATAGTAATCAAAGCTATTAAAAGAGAGAAAGAATCTGAATGTCATTGCTCTGATAAACATGAAAATGAATCCAAACCTGGATCTCAAAGGGAAGAGAAACCTTTCAACAGGTAAATTTATACACTTCAGAGACTTTCTATAGAGCTATTTGTATTTTGTCTTCTACTCAGAAATCCAAATCTCTCACTTCTACATACTTGGGCTGCACTTTGCATTTTCACCTCACTCTGCAAACTCAGCAGTTTATTTAATTCTTTGCAAAGCATAACTGCCCAGAATACACAGGGTCCAGCCCTGAAATGCTTTAGGAATAAGTAGATTGCTTAATTGCACGATTCTGATAAGAAACCAAAGGCAAGCATTTGACTTGTTCTTTCTGTCACCTGGTTCCTCTCCCTTACCCCTTTTGATGGAACAGTTTAAAAAGAAACAAAAACAGAGCCAAAAAGATAAAATAAAAGCCTGACTAATGTGTCATCTTGTGTGTTTTCCAAATTCCTGCTGTCAGCAAGAGAAGAAGAAAAGCCTCTGAGGCACAGAAACCTCAGACCCCAGAATACCTGCAGGCGTAGGAGATAGCAAGCCATGAGGTCTTAACAATAACTTTCTCTGTGCCTCTTTTCTGTCTCAGTTCTACTGCAAAAAAACCTTTGATTTTGGGGGATTTTATTGCAAAAGTCTTCCATTTTCTTCCTTTTTAGCTGGTTCTGCATGGGGACTAAATGAAGGGTCGCGTGCCTGTTTTCCACCCCCTTTCCTCTTGTTCCCATCTTTCACGTTAAGACAGTACATAGCTGCTGCTGGGAGAGTTTTCTCACGTGTGCTATTTCAGCCTGATGTGTCCATCCTTCTTATGCTTTCCTTGTTTTTAATATCCACCTTCCTGTCCTTCGCAACACTGCCCTTCCTCTCCCTCTTTCCTGGCTTTGTTTGACGACACTCATCCCTCATGTCTTCCAGAGAGGCAGCCCTTTAACACTGCTTTTGCTGGTTATTCACACCCTTCAGTAAACACAAGGAAGTTAGGAAAATAACACTTTTGGTGGCACCTAAGGGCATTTAAATGACCCATGGTGCCTCGTTGCCAAAGTCCTGCATAGCAGTATGAGGTCTGAGTATGGGTTTTCCCCGGTCATGGAAAACGCTACGAAAACCCTTTGCAATCACAGCAATATCACTTATATTACCTCTGCAAACTGGAATAAGCTACGGTGGTAAAAGCATTCTTACCACGGGTTCAAGTGAAATAGGCTATCCCCTTTGGCTATCCTCACATCATTTAAAATTACAAGACATAAACCTAGTCGAGATTTATAGTTTTTCTCCTGAAAATCCTATGTATTTGCTCACCTCTTTCAAACTTGCTAAGGGAGCTCGCTTGTGTTTCAGGAATAGCACTTTTAACAGTAAAGCAAGTGCTACCAGGAAGATGTGAGCCAAGTACGGTAATAGCAGCCCCCAGCTTTGCCAGGCAAGTTAATTAACCCTCCTTGGCTGTCAACTGGAGGGTGGGAGTAGGTGGTAGGCAGTGCTGCTTCTCCAGCAAAAGGCATCCAAGCAGAGACAATGCAAACTGCTCTCTTTTTGTTACGTGCTGTTTTTATAATAGGACTCGGAGCTGCTTTACTTCCTTTAAATAACCCAGACTGGCAAAAACTTCTGCTCAGTCACAGCAGCACAGGAAATTAATGCCTTTTGGGTCCAGCTTTAAAACCACCTTCGCCTCAGCACCACCTCACAATCCTGATCAAGGAATAAATTGCAGGAGAGAAGGTGTTAGGCTGCGCGTACACAGTACCTCCCTCTGCTCAGGGCTGCTGACAGCTTGCAGAGATGCTGCCTTGCAGGGAATATTTATCTTGCATTTTGTGCACATCAGAGCAAGGTCATGCACGCGTGCCTGCGCCACTTCGCCCATCAAAGCCACTATGACAACAGCTCTGTTTTCACTGAAGGAAATGAAAAGCACATCTAGAAGAGGCTTCAAGTGAATGCATTTATTTCAGGCAGATCCTGCTGTCTACAGGCTATACCGAAGGGGTATTTGGGATGTGTCAGTACTTGGAATAGCTCTTTATAATTCACTTTAGCACAATATATGTGTCAAAAGGCATCTCAAGCATATGTCGGATATGATAAAGCTGGGCTACCTCCATCAGCAGAAGCATCTCTAATTTCAGGTACCTGAGTCAGGCTGAAAGGACTTTGAGTCTTTTTCCAGGAAGCTGGTGATCCCTGTATTTGCAATATGCTTTTATAGACTTAATCGAGATCCACAGGGAAAGGGGCACCTGGCAGTCTCTATCCTGTTTCACCTGTTCTTCACTGCAGCCCTGGGGTGGAGGGGATGTGAGGGTACCCTTCAGAAGCACACAGGAGGAGCTGGTAAGAGCTTCCTAAGGGTTCACAGCCGTAAAACCCAGCAAACACCAACACAGCACTAGCACAGGCTGATAAGTAAATACAGGAAGCTGACTAAAAACTGAAACAACAACAACCACCCTTCCCCCAAGTCAGAAAATAGTGATGGGGCTTATTATTCTCTTTAAATCCTCCCAACTTGAACAGTGTCAAGCTTGAAATAACACAAAGAGCACCACAAACCCTGGCTCTGTGCTAGCACGCTTTCCTAAATTGGTTTTAAACAAGCAAGGGCTATAGAAAACTAAGAAACAATAGAGCACGACCAATGTGTTTGTTTTAAGCCCCAGAAGCTCCTGCGATGGTTGGATGTTGGAGGAGCAGGAGCTTGCGCTGGGATTGCTGGTGATTTCTCCTTTGTCTATTCAAGGTAAGCTGCAACAATAACTTCCTGCTCATGCTCCTGTGAAAATACCCTCTGTTTGTGGGTATGAAAATAACTCCATGTCCCACAGTGCTGCAACCTCCAGAACACTTCATCCCTGGGCACGGAGTTACTTGCAAACAGAAGTGAACCTTTGGGGGACAGCTAATAAATCAAATTTCAAATGCCAGATGCCCCAAGCTATATCTATCCGGTAACTTTAAAGCATGAAGAGCTTGAAAGTCAAAGGCCAAATTCTGAAAGATACTTGAATAAAGAGGGAATGCAAGAAAATATTAACCGAGGAAAAACAGGCTGAAGAAGGAATGTTTCTTATGAACGCCAGCAGTCAGTTAGGTGGGTTTGTTCCACTACAAAATCAGTCCCTTTTTCCTAGAGGTTTGTGGGTTTTCAGACTAACACAATGATTCAGTATCATGAAAACAGTAATGAGATCTCTGTACACTCTTTAAGGATGCCTGGTGGGATTTTTCTGGAGCATCTAATGATCTGTCTGCATCCTTAAGCGTTTAACCAGTTTTAAATATAGCCATGACAATGCCACAGGGCTTTCTCTAAGCCAATGTGCTTCTTGACCTAGGATATTGTCAGGTAATCCAGCTGAGAAAGAATTGAGGTTTCCTACTGCTTATCTGACACCACTTCCAACTGACTGGGTTTACTTTAAGCAAATAAGGTACGTATCCTTCCTCAAAAATACAGCTTTCTGCAGGGAAATGATAAATTCGACAGGTTTTGTTTGACATCTGTTTTAGGAGTTGTGACTGTCATGTGCCATGATAGCAAGCTGTGCTGAGACCTTAATAGTACACCTAACCATCCAGGTGCCACAGGGAAGCAGAGCACATGCTGGGTACACACTGCACCAAGCATTTGGCTTTACTAATGGGCCTGTACAACCCATGAAAAGAAAGCGATGAGCATAAACCAGCAGCTAAACTGAGTATTTTACAGCTAAACTGTATTTGCTAAATGCCCAGTCTTTGCATTCAGCTGGAGATATCTAGCTAAGAGATGTGAAAGATTAGCTCAGCCACAATGATCTTCTCCTATGGGAATATTTTTCCACCTGCTTCCTACTCCCCTGGTTGTTTCTGTTACCACATTCACACAGGGCTCATGTTCTTAAAACTGGTTAATGAAAATCTTTTGTCCTCTTTCAACCCCTATTTTAGGAACTTCTATTTTTCCCTCTTTCCTGGGTCATTCTTAATAGCCTCATCAGACACAGGAGGAGCTCTTAAGCCTAGGCACAGACAGGGCTGAGAGTCCCAGAGAAAGGGGCACTTCAAGGTGAACTGAGTAATGAAGACCCCTGCAAAGAAGGGGACATATGTAAGCTATGACATCACCATGAGCCAGATCCTTGCGTGGTACAAACCCTGCTGTCGCATTGGAGCGGCACAGACATCTTCCTGCCAGATTTATCATGGTGCACTGATCGTGCTGAATTCATGATACAGTAGGTGCTGGGAGAGAGAAGTAGGGGCTTTTATCTTTGAGCTGACTATCTTCTTTATAATGAAGAATCAACTACTCTGAGAAAGCCCCAGACTGCAGCATAAACTTTATTCAGTGCACAATGCATAGATGTTTCCTTCGCTGTGTAAGTACCTTCTACCTAATCCTCAATCTTGTCAATATGTATTTACCCTTAATAACTTGGATCTGGGTCATCACTTTGTCTTCCATTTGTTTCAGTGTGTCCTAAGCTGCGGCTCTATTTCTGTCCAAGCTAAACGCTTGGTATTCCCCCTAAGACCTGGGCAGTTTCCAGCTTCTGTCTCGCAAAATCAAGCAAGCTATAAACAAAGACTCTTTCCAGCCAGGCACTGTATTGTGGGCACAAAGGCTTGCCGGCATCTGAGTTTTCCCACCCTTAGAAGTATGCCAAAGGTATTTTCACAGCTCCTGCCCCATGTCATTTCTCCAAAACATCTCAAGTCATTTTCCTTTAGGAGAACAAGGGAGAATAAAAACCACACATACACACAAATAACCCTCCAGCCCTATAATGCATGTGTCAACAGGTGAGGTCTAAAAATTTCATTAGGGGAAAAAAAAGGGGGGAAGCAGTAACAGCTGCATGCGTGTTTGGAGGAAATCAGAAGGGCACTTTCCATCTGGCACGTGCTCCACAGGCAAAAGAGCTTTTATAAGACTTGGAACTCAAAGACCACTTGTATTTTGGGGAGCGCGCTATTCTTGTAGTGCTCATTATAGGCAGCACAGCAACAGCTACCATTCAAAATACTCCATCATCCCGCCCCAGGAGAGCTCACACTGTAGCTAAAAACAGAAGCAAACCTCCAGCTCCAGATGGGGAGATGGACACAGCCAAGGTGAGGATGCCTTGGTTTTGTTTCAGCCAGAACCGGTTGTGAAATGCTGGGCTTGACCCATCTGTCCCTGAGCTCAAGTGTTTTCACCACTGATTTAGGCTCTGACACAAGGAAGGAAACTCTGCTTTCAGCCTTTTCAACTACTGCAGAAGGAACCAACAAAAATGAACCAGTGTTGCAGATAAACACTTCCTTTCACCTTGACTGCCCCCAGTCTTGCATCAATGGGTACATGAGTACAGATGGTGTCTGCACCACAGAACAAAAGGGTTTTGCTTTTCTTATGTTATCAGGTTTGCCCTAGAACTATTTTTCCTCTGACACGAAGCTTCGTCAGACCGTGACAAAGCAGCCACTCTGCAATAAAATGAAGTTAAGATTTCAAAAGAGGTGGGTGCCTATGAAAGGAGAAAGCAGGGACTGAGGGACAGCCTGAGAACTGAGGTAATCACTTGAAATATGGGATGATCCACAGAGGTGCTTTGTTTGCTGTGCTTTCACATCCCACGTAAAGGTCATAACCACTATGGATTATGGGCTTGCTCTCTTTCTAGTTTTAAGGAGAAATTCCATGCTGGAAGATTTTATCAAATGCTATTTTCCAAAAAATATACGTTGCTATGGAAAAGTTTGTTTGGAATATTCTGCCTTATCTGACAAAACCTGGGGGTCCCACACACCCTGAAGGCCCTTATGCTAGAGACCTGTATTACAGCAAGCCACCGATGTCCCAGCCACGGCCAGCACTGTGCTAAGCCCTGTATTATTAAAGAACCAAATGCACAGCTCCTGCTCCAAGCAGTTTACACTCTGCATAAAGAAGAGACTGACAGTTGCAAAAGCACAAGGGAGCATTTCTCACTTTCAGCTGTCGGATCCTATTTGACTCATCAGCTCTCCCATTCACTGCATTTTGCGCAATAGAGCTCATTTAAATGTGATGTCATTGGCTGGCTCCATATCCACTGACCACTGCCTGAGATGGTCTGGGTTTGGTGGTGTGTCATCACACCGCAGAACAAACTGCATCTTCTCACTCAAACTCTGACCCAGCAGGACATTCCAATGTATTTTTAACCTTACTCAAGCAACTCCATGAAGCCAAAGACATTATTCTGCTCTATGCTTTTCGGGGGACCCAACGTATCACTGTGGCTCAAGCTTTTCACAGGCCATAAAGTTTGATTTATGTCCAGTTGAAGCTCGTAAACACTTTGCTCTTTTGGGGGATGCTGCGGAGATGTGTAGCCAGCTATCTTGGCGCCAAAGCAGGCTGCTTTTTCTCCCAAGAAGTTTTTGGGCAAGCAACAAACTGAAATTTGAATTTTGTTTTGTTTGACTGTTTAAACACTAAAATGCCAACTTGAAATTGTGATTATCAATTCAGGTTGACACATCAGCCATCCTCTATCAGTCACTGAGCTGTCCCTGCTCAGTGCCTCTCATCCAACTCCTACAATGGATTTTACTTATCAAAGTATCTATCTTCCTGTGTCCTCCAAAGCAAAGATGCCTTATGGAGCTTGGACCTGTTGAGTTAATTGTGCAGAGGTCAGCCCTGCCACCTCTAAACTATGTGAAGGGCTGCTGGCTGATAGGTAATTCAATGTAAGGCAAGGAAAGATAATAGCATGCTGCTTATAATAGTGAGAGCACAAAGAAATCGAAGCAGTCAAAAGGGGCTGTAGAAGAGAAATAAAAGCTCTGGCAAGATTGCCTATTTTAAAAACAAGCAACAAAGTTGTTTCTCAATGTCCAAGCTGGAAACAAGCTGATCAGCTATAACAAAAAGCTAACACAGCAGTTCATTCCAGCAGGCTGAGTGCCTCCAGGACTTCACTATTCTCATGCCAAACAGGAAGATAGCAGCTAATCAGACCTGCTAACAGGGCATTTCTCACTCACTCGTGTGCATCTTTTGCTTTCCCCCCAAAACACAAATGTAAGCCTCAGTCTGTTATGTGGTGAGCAGCACATTAAATATATTTGCTTTAAATTCAGCTGTCTCAACAAGAGAGAAGCCACAATGAAGGAAATCAGCCAAACCAGTTACTTGAGCCCACTGGGAAGGAGCCACATGTATTGGCACTGTTGGCATTTACCACTATACATTTGGATGGACATAAAGGGTGGGTCTCAAGTCCATCACCCTGGTTTAGAAGAAAAGGTGTAAAGCAAAAGCAAGTCTAAAGCCAGACTCTAACAATGTGAATTCCAAGTCTGCTGAAGCATGCAGATATTCTTGTCTAAAGTCCAACCCGCTCACCTAAATGAGGACAGAGAAGGGAAGTAAAAGGGGCCAACTTTATGGAAGCAAGTGGTTCCAAAGTTCTCCAGTCCTCCTGGTTCCAGTGCCAAGAGCTGGAGTGGAAGGCAACTAGTGCTGGGAAGACATAATTCTTGAAATAAAGGTGTTCAGAGCATTTAATTGTGACACCCACAACTGAGACTGGGGAGTCCTTCTGGGATGTGGCATTCCTGCTCATGCTTCCTTTCAGCTTCAGCTTCCAGTATGTCCATCAGAGGCAGGTTCAGAGAGGTACAGGAGAGACTGTACCAAACAGGTTTTGTTTGGTTGCCTCATTTGATTATAAAACCTCCAGGCAGGAGAAACAACTCTATCTACAGGGTCTAAACAGACAAGTGCATCAGCATATGTAAGGGGTGACTGCTTTCATGTTACAAACACAAACGTGTGCTTCAGCAGTGTTATTCCTGAAAACAAATTCCCAGTGTTTTGCTTTTCACGCTTTTAAATGTAAATGTTGAAAGTTCAGGGAACACTAATAAAATATGAATGATGAACATTCCTCACTCCCCCGTTTCAAGAATGGCCCAAGACACAAGTAACATAAAACCACAGATTTTTCCCAGGAGTAACAGTAGAAACTTCATTACTTGAATCATTTGTAATCAGACCAGACAAAGCAGAGAAGACTGCACTCTAGGGTGCAATCCTGAATCCCTTCCCTCCCACCCCTGAGAACTTTTCCCCAGCTGTTTTCATGTGTCTTTACTTACAGATTTTCTTGCCAAGACAGGTCCTTTGCTTTCCTAAACATACCATTACTAATGAACAAATACAAACTTTCAAACCACCAAAAGCTTCCAAAACACTGCGTGTGCTTCTACCCGAGTATTCATTTATGTTCAAGACTAGTGGACTAAATATCAATTGCACGCTTTCAATCTTTGAAATATATTAGCAGCATGTGTGTACTGATTTCTCTTGCTAGTCAGCTCCTAGAAATCAATTGGCAACACAAGTAGAAAACAAAGACAGTGTTTAAAGTTTTTAGGGGGTTTAATACTCAAAATCTCAACTAATAACCCCAAAAAGCCTCAGTTTTCCCAAGGAGCTCATGCCTGAAAGATATGGCAAGAAGTAAGCAGGGTTCTGATTTTCAGCTTATATACTTAAGTATGGCTGGTGTGAACTCCACAAAGGCAGATTTTCCTGATCTATCACTGAGAACTTCCATGTCATTGCAGAAATGAACTCTGCAGTCTATGAACCATACTGACAATGAAAACTCAGGGTAGCCTGGGGACAAACATGGCTGAGGAACATGAGTCCAAGAACTCAAAAGGCACTGAATCCAAATCGGATCCAAAGGCAGGGATCCCACTAATCCCAGCATTGGTCACCCTGGCACACTGAGACTGAACAACTCTCCACTTCGGCTTCGCTCTGGATTAGGAGCTGCTTCTCTAAATGGAGAGGCTCTTTCTCTTTCTAAGCCAGCAGTGATTTTTCTTCTAGCTTGTGGCGGTCCTGGCCCAGGAGATTTAGGAGACCCATAAAACATGGCTAAAGAAGTTCGAATCTGCAGAGACAGAAAAAATACCAGCCAAGAAATAAATTGGGCCAGCTCTGTGGTAACAATTTCAAGTGCTGTAGTCCCTTAATCCTGTAGCTGGAAGTTAGCAGCATCTCAAGTCACATTAAGCACGGTCATACTTTCATACACGCTAATGTAATATTTAAAATAGATCTTGTATCAGATACCCAGAGTTAGTCACCCAACTCTCCCCATGTGCCTTAACCTTCATCCAACCTGTTCCTGGTTTGCTCCTGGTGGATACCCCAGCTGGTGTTCTCCCTGTAGCCTTGGCCAGCTCTGGGCGTGCAATTCAAACCTCTTTGAAATCAACAGTCTTTGTTCAGTTTGCAGGAATGCGTTAATACAATAAAGCTTTAACAATTAGGAATAGCATCAAGTCCTCATGAATCACTTTTCACACTGTTTTTGCATCCTCTGTGTATGTTTGTCTTTCTTCCAAGGCTATTCCCAAGCTATCGCTTTCCCCTAGAGCCCTATTAACATCTATTCTTTGTATTTACTAACAGGAAGCATCACCGTTTTGTCCTCACCAGCTTCACTCACAGGCTCTTTTAATTACTAGTATCTTTTTCTTTTTAAGCTTATTTGGCAAACCCCTATGTTCCTCTATTCTTCCTGGCTGGCAGGTTATTTCTTTCTTCCTCAAGGTGCAATCCGGTTTCCTTTTGTTGTTAAACTCCCTAATACTGATACTTTCCTGGATATTGTGGGAAAGAGTCCTGGTTGACAACCAACTTCTTTTCATTTCCATCCTGATTAGCAAGCACATAATAAGTGGAAGCATAATTTATGGTTTGGTTTAAGCCACCTCATTCACATTTGGAAGGAAACCTAGGATGACTAAATCTTGAAAGGGAAGGCAGGATAACCAGTGTTAAGAAACTGTCAGGGATTGGAATTACATCAACTGTTCCTGTTTTATTGTCATAGACTTTTGGACTCTTGCATTAATACAAGACCATACTAGAGAACTTTTTAATTTAAAGATAGGAAACTCAGAAAATAAGATAGGAACTCTGACCAGAAATAAGAAGTTAGGTGACTGTCATCCTGCATCTTACTGTCTCGTGTTGACCAATATATTCTTTCATTAATTTCTTGACACTGTTCCTCTTGACACCTATTCTTTTCCCGAGGCATTGCTTTTATTCTATATACATTTATATTCTAAACTTTTTGAGCAATTATAACCCAAACAAACCAAAAGCACAATCAAATAAAGTAAAACTCCCAAACTATAAAAAGCCCCAATGACTATAAATATATATGTATGTCTATATAGTGTTATTCAAATTCTGAAGTAACTTTTCCTGCCTGCTGGGTGCTCAGAACCTTCACTCTCCCTTTTAAGGGCAGCTCAAGGTGTTTGGCAGGTTTAGCAGAGAATCCTTGCCACTCTCTCAAATCTCAAGGCTTTTGTTCACCGCGTTCCAGAGCAGGTATTGATACCCAGCCTAGGGAGCACTCATCTAATCTCATCTCTTCCTCCCTCACTTACTCCCCACAATGGGCTTTACCATTCTTTCCACTTAAAGCTTCAAAATCAAGCAAAGCCATATCAGATTTTAGATCCCCACAGAAGCTGATGATCAGCTGATCATCATAACATTATTTAGCACTGCTTTCTAAAGATGGTTTGGGTCTCTGATCCTGAGCGATGCTTTTAGCGACACTTCTCCAGAGTTTCAGCCACATGAACCCTTACCTTTGCAAAATCAAAGCTCCTGGATACCACAACAAAACAGTAATGCATGAAAACATCAGCAAAGCATCCCACCACCTCTCTGACAACTGGAGTTTATTGGTTAGTGCCATGAGCTAAGCCAAAGGACAGAATGTGTCATGGCACAGATCACAAGGAAGAAGGGTTCAAAGGGAAGCCTGGACATGAGAAAAATGCAAACCCTGCACAAAATGTATGCATGCCCCAGCACGCAGGGCTGCAGAGGTTTGCAGCGTGAGTTGGGAACTCATCTTGGGCACATTCATGCCTCCCTAAAGTCTCCTAAATTAATCATGGTCTCAAGCTAAGCCTGAGGCAGGATACTTTTAAACTGAGTGCAACTGGATGTCTTAACTGCTCTTTCAATTAGAAGCGGAACAGAACAGTCTTTGTTTTGCTTGACATATTCCGAAGGAATTCTAATGCTGGAGTAAAACACATAGGAAAAAGTATGCCATGTTACTATTTCTTAAAAAGAAGGAAAAAAAAAAAGGGAAAACAAACCTCAAAAACATACTGGAAAAAAATCGTATCAGAACAAAAAGCTCCAACGCTACAAAGCTGTAAATTGAAGTGCGAAAACAAAGCAAAGCTCAAAAGCCAGAAGCATCAGGTGGATAAATCTCCCCTCTGCCATTCCCACTCCGTGATAAGACACTGGCAGTTGTGAAAAAAGCACAGGTAAGGTGGATGAGACCTTACGGCAGCATATTAAAACCTAACGTCACTCACAAGCACACCTTGTGCAAAAGAGCTATAATGATAGCTCTGACATGGCTGCACAATCCCTAGCTATTGTTCGGTGGTGGACGCTCCATCCCTGTCAGCGTTGATGGCGGGCTGGGCAGAGCCTTGGGCAGCACAGTTTGATGAGAGGCATCCCTGCCCATGGCAGGGGGGTTGGAACCAAATGATCTTAAGGTCCTTTCCAATCCTAACTGTTCTATGATTCTATCATTCATTGTAGAAATACCCCAAACCATCTCTAGTAGGCTAACACACAGGGCAGGGTAGGCAGCCCCTAAACCCCAAAATGAAGGAAGGTTCATCAGAATCCTAAATGGCCCTAATTCTCCAAAACCCACCTCTTTTGAGGCCAGTTTCTTAGCAGGTGTAAAGTGACAAAATACCCCTAGGCATAAAAATACACCCAGGGAAGTAAAACACAGAAAAATCTGACCTCTGACAGAACTGTTATAAATAGGCCATTTGAGAAGTTTTCCACAGAGCATCAGCTTCCCTTTAACCCTTGAACTTCAATAATTTTCCATCCATCCCTCTAGCTAGTTACTGTATGTTTATGTGCACACATGTGCATGTATATATGTACATATACACATTTCTGTACCATGGAACTGTGGACATGTACAACTCAATGCCGCTTTGATGAAGTGCTTTATTAATACTTTTACCTGGACCACTTGCTGCAGCTGAAGACATACAGTGGCTGGTTAAATAGTGTATTTGCTTTTGTACAACTCATTTGTGCTAATTCAAGGAGGCCAATGTGCTCATAAGATTTAGGGACATGCAAGGTGCTTTACACCTCTGCGGCTAATGGGCAGGTATAAATGCATAGGAAGCCAAGAAAAGAAAGCTACATGGGATGTAAGGATTTGATCTGGGATCAGAGCTTATAGCCTTTGGCCTGTTCACTGGATTTTATGTTTAGCAATGATCAATCATAACAGCATCACTATGGGCCTTAGCTTTACTACAAACCAGCACAACGACCTCACCAACATCACTTTGGAGTTGTGCCCATGTATCTCACAGCAGAGTTACACAACACAGCAGAGCCATAGAGCGGAAGAGTCAAGCAAAACTACACCATATCGCATCAGAGAGCCTGGGAAATGAAGAACAGCAAGACTGACCATCAAGTGTCAGCTCCACACAAGACAAATGATGAGCATGGCGTTGGGTGCTGGCTTGTTTCCTTGAACCACCTATGCAGCATGTTTCAACGTGTGCCTGAGCACACGCCTGGGAGCTGCTGAAAGTGCTCAGCGATGAGCAGAGGAGCACTATGCTGAGAAGCTCCTGCCCGTTTAGACGCCATTGTATCTGTAAGATTCAGGAGCAATGTCCATCCTCCTAGGCGCATTTCATCGAGCTTTTCTCACAAATTGCAATGCATTGCACCTTCCCCTCCTGCCTGAAGGATGCTAAAAGGGAAGGTAGCATCCAAAACACAGGAACATCAAACCCTAAAGCACTTTGTCACCTGCCTTAAATACAGCCCAATGTCCACAGAAGTACCCTCAAGAGGTGGCACATGAGTGACTGCTGGAGGGATGGGCAGGGGCTGAAAGACTTCGGTTGCCTGGGTGGAGTTGTGAATAACTGAGCACTATTTATCCAGGCGGGGATAGACCAATTCAACAGGACTTGGGGAGCACAAGTTCCTGTTAAGGATATGTGCATAGAAATTAATTATAGCCATATACATATTAAATATATAAATAACAAAGCTATCACCAAGTGCTGGCCAAATAGAAGCAATATATCTCCCTGAAATGCTGCAAGAATATTTTGTTCTAATCCTGAGCTTTTTTGGTCATTTTCTTCCAGGGCAATTTATCACAACACGACCTGAGGCTGCATGTAATGCCTTGAGGAGATTTCCTCCCTTTCTACAAGCCATCTCCGATGGAACTGGCTACAGAACAACCTGGCATCGTTCTGCAAGGGCAATAGAAAAGGAATACTGAAAAACTTTCACTAAGCAAGTGTTGAGTGAATCAACTTAGGAGAGATACTCAGATCTCTGGCAGATAAAGCAATGGAGCTCTCAAGTGTTTGTGCTGCCTTTGCACTTTACAGATGGGACATTAGTAGAGACTGAGCCTTGGCTGTGGACAGAGACATGAAATCAGACTGGTTTCACAATTATTTTGCGCCATACTTGACGTAAAACTCAACCTGGAATTCCTGCCAGCCCTGCAAGCACGCTCCTTTCACAGCCTGGACATCCTTCTATAATTAGCTTTGTTTGGGCAAAGCCAACTTTGAAACCTAAGCGCAAGTAAGGAGGAAAAGTGAGAAAAGAAAACCTTTACAAGCATCTGAATTCTGCATGAAGTACCTGGTGGGCTTCTCTGGGTAGCTGCAGTCTGCTTTCAAATGCTAATCCCAGAGCTGAAAGGTAAACTAAGGGACTACTTGCTCCACTGATTTTTACCTCAATTAGATGAGGTAAAATTCCCTTTATCTGAGTGGTCATTACTTATAATATCCTTTTACATATTTGCGTTACTTATAAAGAGCTATTTATGATTTTTTTGTCCAGTCTACTGTTATAAATAAATGTGTTAAGCTTTACCTGCAGCCAGCTACAAGCAGACATCAGGAAGCTGATGTACTGCTATGGCCTTTGGGAAGCTGCTACTTGAGTCCTAAAAATTATATATTTAGACCACATTTTGCCTCTTAGGAAAAAAATACAGCATTTTGGGGAAATGCCTCTGTCCCTTTATTCGCCATCTGGAAAACTCTTACCTTAGCATCTCCAACAGCAGTCTGTAAGAGTGGGATGAACCCAGGCCTCACTGTTAAGTGAGCACATGGAGCCTCACTTTTCCTTTTTAAGGCTGGGATTTACACAGGACCTAAAATAATTAAGTCCCTCAAACCATCTAACCCAGAGGGGCTCTTTTGAAAATCCTAAGCTAATTCCAGCTCCTGATAAGTGTCCAAATGTTTGGATCCCTATGGAAACTTTCCCTATGGAGTATCTGAACTGTAAGGTAGCGGTATTTGTATTCCCACTCCCCATGCATTTCCATTGGTATCATTAATATATGGCAAGAATGCAAGTACTAGGAAAATATGTTCACAGCCCCTGGCTGATTCTTCCAAGATGGTGCTGTTGTAGGAAAAAGGATTACGTGAGTTAAAAGTGCACCGGGCTCAGCAGTCATTAAGAGCTACAACTGCTCCTAGCAAAAATACTTCTTGCAGCTGCACTTAGGAGAGATGTTCTGCATGTTTTGGGTTGTTTGGTTTCTTCCATTGATGTCAATATTCCTCAGCAGGCGTCTTTCCCCACCTGCCATCTGGCAGGAATGACCCAAGTTGGTGGCTGGATGGGTTTGGTTGAAATGACAGGATCTGTCAACCTTTTGGGAAATGCAAAAGGGAGATAGATGTTGAGATTCGTGTAGAGTAATTGAAAGGGGACAGACACGTTATTTACTCTGCTTTAAACTGCACTTCTGGTAGCTGTGCTGCCAGTGTTTGTATACACAGTGTTCCTGAGACTTCCCAGGCTCCAATGAACAGCCCTTTGCAGTTCCCTGCTGTACGTCCACCAAGCTATGCAGAAGTCCTTGCTTTTGAAACCCAGACATCCCTAAAACCAAAAGGGTAACTACATGTAGCAGTGTTATAGAGACGCACTGTAAAAGCTGCCAACTTCACAGTGATTTCAGTCAGGTACAACCCAGAGCCTCACTTAAAACATACAATCAAGCTGCTTCACCATAGCAACTGGATGTGCAGCTGCAGCACCTGACTTGGGATGAGCTTTCTTTGCCTGAATTCTTCTGCTTTTCCCTCCCATGAGGATGAGGGAAAGGCATCCTCCCTAAAGCTGAATCTTTTACTATCACTTGGAAACACACCTGGTTTAAAATTCACTTTTCCTGGATTTACCTGAAACATCTGTGAACTTCATCACCATGGACTGAGATTCAATGGCATTTGCAAACCCAGACACAAGAAAATATAATGGTATTTTGTCTATTTTAAATAGGTTCTTAGAGTTTAAGCCAGAGCTGAACTTTTGGTCATGACCTTTTATTTTACCTCAATCTTATACCTATGAATAACATTACTGTCTCATTCTGAAGAACTGCAAGTAGACAAATTCCATCTCGTTTCTCAATTGTTTGGTTAAAAGACTCCTCATTTATCTACCAGCAAAGAAGCGCTCCATAAACCCCAGCTCTCTCACACTCCAAGACAGATGCTTTTTAACCAGCCATGGAGGCCATGGTTCCTCCAAACCTCCAATAATCTTCCAGGCTAGAGTCACGCTGTTGTTGCTAAGCTCTGCAATAGGCTCAGCCTTTGCTTTCACCATCCAGTCACCCAGTGTTTTCTTAGCAGCATCCTTTCCTAAGCAAACATCTATCTGTAACACTTTGCATGCAGATGAGATTTAAAAACATTCAATAGCATTAAGCCCCTCTATAGAGCTTCCGATTTATCTAACAAATGTTCAGCAAACAATAGTCTAACAAGTCTGGTTTTGGCTACCTGACTTCCCCTAAACTTGACAAAAAACCATGTAAATGAAACAGCAATAAGATAAGTTGAATAAACTATGTGGAAATACAGCATAAAGAAATAGATCTGTATGCTCTTGGAGTAATAGAACACATGGAGACCAGGGACTTTCATAGGATAGTGGGACATCAGATAAAGGTATTTCAGGGAGAATAAGGTAAAAACCAGGAATTTATGCTCATGTTCAAGAATATTAACATCTACCATTACAACTGAAGTTCAGAGAACGCTGGTTCTTTTGTGACATGCAGGAGAATACAGGCTGGTGGGTACAAATCACTATTTGCTGCAGCATCGAGGATACAGAGTTAGAGATCTGGACATGAAGGCGCTTCAGAAGGGAAAAGAAAAGCGGCTGCTGTCCTGCACTATTTCCATGGAAGAGAGGAGACAGCAATTGTCTGCAAAGAGAAAATGACGGGGAGCGCAGGCAAGGACAGAGCCAATTTGTCAGCCTGAGGCAGGAACAGAGGTCTGGTCCTGCAGGCCAAGATGAACCTCAAAGACAAAACCAAAGAGCTCATGTTTGCAGTGTGAAGTCACGGAAAGGGGTGCAGAAGGAGAAATGGCACAGGAGCCCTCGCAGCTTTGGAAAAAGTCATCTTTGCTGCAGCACTCTCAGCACATCTGGTTAAGCCAGATATTTCCTGCTGAGCTACAAGCGTCACCGTTCCTCCTCCTGCCACAACTGCTCAGGATGAGAAAATACAAGACCCACTGCATTCGTGACTGCCAACTTCCATGATCTTGAACCGGGTACGACTTCTCTGCAGAAATGGTTGTCAAGTGACAAACTTGCATACCCAGATTTGTTTTCGCAACATCATAATAAAAGGTTTTGCTCAACAGTTTTTGAAGCTGAAGTTTAAAACTAAAGGTAAATACGAGTTCTTGAGAGAAGATAAAACCAGGGAGGAAAGGCAAAAAGGCACACTTTGTATGTGAACAGTAAAAATAAATGAAATGCCTTTTCATAAAACACCTTCCATTTGCAATAATTCATGATTATTTCTCTAACTACATATACAACATTAACTCCCGAGAGCAAAATACAACAAATACGCAACTTCATTACAAGATGTCCACTTCCCAAAGCAAAAAACTGGAAGTTAAAAATCAATGTGAAAAAGCTTCTGCTATACCAGGTGGGACTGCCCCTTAAGAATGATGCCTGCTTATTGCAAATCACGGAATACTTAATAGAAAGCAACAGTTTGAGCACAGTTTAAAGTGCTGTTAGTTGGGCTAAAGATCACCCCAACTTGAAAAAAAAAACCCCACTTCCCCAAACACTAAGTGTAGATGTCTAGTTGAAGGAATGTCAAAGTGGGACTCAAGACCTTTCCAGTGTTCTTGACAACAGTAACAGTAAAGATGTACATGAGAAACTTGTTCCTATCCTGTTTTTCCTGATCATTCAAACCTCTGTCTGTCTGGAGCAACTGCTCAATACTCCAAACCTCTTCTGCAGCAGCATTTGTACCAGCGCCACAATGAAAAGATGCTATTGTGAGAATTGTGGATGCGCTCATCTTCCTTTGTTCCAAGGCTGGAGTACTGCAGGGTCCAGAAAACACATCAGGTCACCAAATCAACACAGTAAATCTTCCCTTTTACTTAGAAAGACAAAAATAATCTTGACTTTATAATGATCTCACGCAACACCAAAAGACATTTCAGACTCAGGAAAGTATCTCATTTCTGCTGGCAAAATGCAACCCAGCAGAAATTGGACTGGGCTGCACTTGGATGGGCTCTTAGCACTACATGCTGAATCCAACTCCATCACAAAGAGGGAGCATCTCAAGTCACAGATATTTGGTAGCAACGCCCCATATCCAGCTCTCTTTGTGAATTCAGCTGGTGCAGAAGCACTGGTGTATTTGATACCAGCTTAATATTAAATGCAGAAGAAGGAAAATTACTTCTGTAGCAAGAGAGGATGGACCTCCTGTTTGAGAGGTCCCAGCTGCCACAGAAAGTGTGTAATCTCTTTTTATGATCTTAATTTTAAGAACTGGCCTGATTTTTTCATGTGTCCTCACTATTCCTACTGGAAGGGATTTCCAGCGCCTGTCTATTTATACCCATTTTTTCTTGTGCCAACATTGTCTCCTCACTTCAATAACTTTCCCCTGCCTGCTGCTTGCCTCCTTGATGCATTCATAGGCAGCTGTCAGATCTCTCGTCAGCCTTCTCTCCTTAGGCAAAACAAGTCAATCCCACTTAACAGCCTCTAGGGAAGAGTCCCCAATTCCCTGGATTCTTCCTACTCTTTCCCTACAATGAGCTCCTCTTTTTAGACACAATGATGAGGGTCCTCCACAGCCCTTCCTCTGTGGAAATTTCCCATCCAACACATTTGAGCATCGTATCATAATCTGAGGACTCAGAGGAAAGGTCAATGGCTCTTTCTTTGCTTTCACCCCTGCCAGTAACAAAACAATCACTGCGTAATAATGCAACAATTAATCACACCCATTGTGTCACGCAGACTTATGAGAACATGCTGTGCATCATATTGCAGCATATTACTACTTCAGGCGTTGCAGCTCTTCCGTTTTCTCATTAAGTTCAGCCAAGTGAGGACGTTGCTTTGTCTTCTACATTTAAGACCCAGTTAGAGATTCAAAGATGAGCAAATACGTGTACATATTTATTGGATAAAGAAGAACACAGATAGGAATGAATTGCTTTTACCAAGCCATGAAGAGGAAGCTGTTCTCTTTACCTTTTATTATCATCATTACTGCCCCTCTTTCATCAACACCACATCTATTCATGGCAAATCATACGGCACAGGCAGATGAAAAATCTGTTTCTCCTTGAAGTAATGTGGTAAAACTCCCACTGTCTTCATGTCATAGCAAGGAGCAGCATAGGGTTCTGGGCTTTATAACATGGACAAAAACCTGACGGAATCAATTTTGGACATAACCAAGTTTAACAGAGCGCTCTTATCCAAGACAGAATAAACCAGAAAGGTTTTTCAGAAGACGCAGCTAGCTTCTACCTGCAGGCAGAAGAGTGGGACTGATTAGTCCAGAAAATGCAGCTGAAAACTCTTGAAGAGCAATGGTTCAGCCTCAGCCCAGATTGTCCAAGGTGCTGATTTGCTGTGCAGACTCTATTACACACTTATTCACACATCTATAGTTGTTCTTTGCTGCTAATAAGCACACATTTTTCCTAAAGAAGAATGATGCACACGTTGTCTTTGTACACATTGTCTTTGGAATATACCTTCCCATCACAATTCTGACACATATATCATGAAATGCTTCCTTCACAAAGTGCAGGAATCACAAGGTCTTGCAGGAAAAGTCAGCCCAGCTACAGAAGACTGTCAGGATTAACAAATACATAGCTTATGTCAGAACCTGTTTGAGATAAGAGGAAATATTTCTTAATGAAATCTAAGTATGGCCCTTGCAGATGTGGAAAGAATGTAACAGGAAGGTATTTGCAATTCCCACTGGGATGCAAGAGATTTTGCAGCCAGGTTGATTATTCTCTCTTTATTTTCAATTCCCCCTTGCCCTCTTTGCTACATTCCTTGGGGAGCTGGAAGCACAAGTGCCCTCTGCTTCGGCCAATGCAGGCTTGGGAGCAAACCCAGCTTAACACACGTTCAAGGCTGCACAATGCGTAAAGACAAGAGGAAGTCTGCGACTGTGACTAATTCTCCTGCTGATTTGGGATTTGATACTGCACGAGTGGCAGCGACAACAGAATTCCATACACACAGGCTTGTTCCCCCCCCCAACCAACCTTACTTGTCCTTCTTACTTGAACACGTGCTAAAATCGAGGCAAATGGAAATTTCACATTGCTTTGATTTGTAACTTATGTGCTTCATTGTGGGTGGCATTTCCCTCCACCTCTTTCCTTTTTCTCCAGTGCAGAAAGAAGTTATTTACGAGGAAGATAAAGGAGAACATATCCTATAAGTGAGCTTGTTTAGCCTGACTGCCATGTTTTGATAAGTGTCCTACGTGAAGGAAAAATGAGGTTAAGTCTTGAACTGGAGTGAACTATTTCTGTACATAGGAATGGCATAGTAGAGCACCAGTGCTCAGTGGTGATGGAATTAAAGTTCTCAGGCAGTTTTATTTAACTCCGAATAAGATTTACTGCTTCTTTCCCCAAAAAGAAAGCAGTCAGTGTTTTACACCAGATAAAGGACACCTTCACCTCCTGATGGTTTAAAAAGCCTGCCATGAAATATCAACTTGTACTCAAAGTCCCTGCAAGTGTTTTGGGTGGGAAAAATCTGTGGAAATTTGGGCTGAGTTGGGTTACATTTTTTCCTTACAATGACTTTAGTACAATCCAAATTTCCAGACCAAACAGCATTTTTTCCCCCTCGAAGGTTTTTCATCACACAGTGACAATTTGCAATGTGTTATTTCAATTAATTGTCAACTATTTCCAGCTCTCTGACCAGATTACTGTATATAAAACAGTCACTGCTAGTCAATTGGCTTTTCTTCCCTCTCATTTATTTTCCAAGACAAGAGCTTTTGGGTGACCATCTGCTTCTTATTTCCAACCTATTTTTGTTAATACCTGATGTCCTGTGTGTCATGCAAAAGCTCAATTAAAGATTGATAAGCAGGTGTTTGTTTTGACATAGGTCCCCTATTCTAAGCAGCAATGCTTTACAATTCCAAGTTATTTTCCTGGTGTAGATCTTTTCAAGTACTTTAAATCCTGTTTTAGACCTGCATTTGGTGACTACTTCCACATATGCTTGGATTTACCCATCTGAGATACCTTACAAAATGAAATAGACACATCTGTGTACTACAATATAAATACTTCTGGAACTGGGGCCTTTGGAAACAAAGCTAGGGCACCATCTATTCTTCCCTACTTTTTTCCATACTAAGCCTACTCAGGTTTTAGACCAAAATACTTCTATTGGTCTAAGGAGCAATGCTGCTGTATCATTGTTAGGATCACAGTGGGTCCTTTCCACTCCTTTAGCTAGATGCAGCTGCTGTTAGATAAAAAGCTTCAGGCAGAGCTCCAAATACCAGCCTTACCAGATCTTAAAAGTGATGCTTATTCTTTTAACTGTATTTACTTCTTGTTCCCACAGTAGGATAAAGCAGCTTTAAACACTTCCCAGAAGCCATCTCTTAAGTGGCAGTAACTTAGAGAAGGCTTGAAAGTAGATCAGAAGAAAATAGTCAATACATAAATAAGAAATAGTGCCTACCACCACAATAATCTGCTTCCCCAGCCCCATTTGGAGCTATGCAGGAGGCAGTGTGTGAGTGAGTGCAAGGCTGAAGCAGTAGGATGCACAGAACTCAAGTACTGCTTAAAACCAGCTTTGGTCCAGATTTATTCTCTTGTCTGTAAAAGATTTGATCTTGCTTTTGTCTCACCTGATTTTGTGACCAAGATGTGATTCTTGCATTAAGAACACACTCATTTTAGGGTTTCAGGTAGATGGAGAAACAGGAGCTTCCCTGAAGGGTGATTCAGTCTGCTTAAACCATGAATTTCTCACTCCTTCCTTTTTCTATTTTAGTAGACTGACCTAAGTATCTAATATTGGGGAGGATGAGCCTTAGCCAAGAACGCCCTATTCTTCAGGTGGGAAGGTGCTCTCATCCCATCTTTAACTGTTGGCAAAAGCAGTTGATTATACTTCATTTTTCTCCGTCTATGAGACAAAGCATTATATGTAAGCAAAAGCCCCAGCTTTTTTCCCCTCACTGTTCCTATTTTTCTCACAAGGGCTGTCACCAATGCCTAGTTTTTTTCTCTCTGTAATGGAAATTTTGAGAATGATTGGTTAAGAAAAACCCAAATCCTAAATCATTAAGCAATAATTCTGAGAAATTATCTTACCGAATAATAATGGGCAATTTTATAGCAGGTTTTTTGACAGGACATATTTCACTTTGAAACCCAACATTTTTTCTCCCTTTGGTTATAAGGTGTTTAAATCATTTTTTGAAGGAAGGAGGAAACAGCTGTGGCTTAAACACGCTTTTTCCGTCTGTCATTTCTTCTTGATTTTCTCCTTTTGTGCATGCAGCCCTCTCAGTGCCAGCATTACAAGTTAAAGAACGTACACTTGAACTCGGGAGGATTTTGGTCAAGGTCTGAGAGTGGGATTTCTTTCATTCCCATGTTCCCTGGCTAGGCTGGAGGTCACAGTTGTGCTTTTAAAGTCAGTGTGATGAGGCAGGTCCTGGGTTGTGCTGACTGTTGCCATCCCTGTTCACCCCTTCACCTTTCAGCTAGGTTATGGGCCATTTTCCCAGCAGCTTCCATTTAATCAAAGGAACTACCTGGACCAAGCTTAATTCCCCAAAAGCAAGGACAAGCTCTAGTCTGATGCCGCAGCTGGTTTCAATTCCAATGTCTAGTTTACAGGAATCACTTGGCCTGAGACCATTGAAAATAAAAGGTTTAGGGCACATGAGCAAAATAGGCGGGGGGTCGGCATTTGGTTGAGATAAACCCGAAGTCTTTCCTACTTATTTCAATGAAAGCTTTCCCAAATTGGCCCTTCTAACACACGATTTTCCCTATCCATCTCCTTCCATGCCCAGTTTCTCTTGTGCTGACTACCCTCGTCATCTTCAGGAATCACCATTTTGGATCAGATCCACAGTCTGTTGGCTGTGAAAACACCTAATTCAACATTATTCAAAGCCTCAGGATGCCCAGTAACAAAAAGGCATGGAAAACAAGCTTGGAGATGCACCATCTGCATCATTATTAGTTAAACTTGCTCATATCACTCGTTGAACCTGCTCAAGAGCTAAAATCCCTCAGGTAACAATTGAAATTATTCAGGAAAATACTTGCTACTGTAAGTACAGTCCTCATTACACAGTAGGAGAGTAAAATATAAGCATGACAATATTGAGACAGCATTCCATCAGGGTAAAGCACAGGTGAAGGTTTCTGTAGGTTTTGATTCATCCTTTCCGCTTGATTCCTCCTGTCTCTACTGAGGAGCAGAAAGGATGCATTCAGAGCTTGAACAAAAAGAGAAGACCGGCTTCTCTTCTGCTGGGTTATCAGCTGCAAAGCACATAGATGAAACATCACACAATAAAAAATGATGATGATTTGGGTGAATAAAGGAGCATGTAATCCCAGTGTTATTGCTCACTTTTGTGCCAGCTAAACTAGATCGGCATCTATGCCAAAAAAAGCTAGCAAGCACCCTGATTATGATTTCCATTTTCTTCTTCCTTTAAAAAACTACCCCTGTAAAGTCAGCCAGGATTTAAACAAATACATCTATAACATGATAATACTGCCATTAAAAGAATAATTAGGAACACAGCCTGAAATAACTGTATAAAGACACTTGAAAATGCAAATCAGCCCAAGCATTTGAATAACAGTAAAGTGATGATGGAGACAGTGTGAGGTGGTCACTGGAGAACCAAGAGGTTTGTTTGGATAGAAAGAGCATCAAATGGAGCAGAGCAAGGTCTGCGTGCTCCACTGCATGCTCCAGCCAATCCGTCTCCAAGGAAACTGACAGAGAGGGCAAATGGGCAATGTAACTCTTCCCACTAGTTAAGTTTTACGGGAGCAGAGCAGCTTTTAACTGACAGATATCTCACCTCTGAAATCCAGGCCTCTTACCTATTTTCATTCTCCCCCACCCCATGAAAAAACAGGGATTTTCTATTGACCTTTTTCTTTTTTTTTTGCTTTGAAGTTATTTGAATGCTATTATTTCAGAAACTTCCATCCCTCCTATAGAACCCTACTGACTTTTTACTGATGGAGATAAAAAACACAAAAAGGAATGTGGGGCAATATTTGTGTCAAACATGCCAAAGAGAGCTTGACTCAGCTGTGTATCACAAAGGGAGTTTTTCAGAGGGTTTGGATTCAGTTCTGTTCCCATCTTTATTGAGCCGCTTCAGTCTCTTCCACATACATTTCCCAGAGGCACAGGAACACAGCGTGTGCCGGTGGAAAGCCAAGGAAAACCTACACCAGGAGGCTGCCCATAAGGGAAGCTGCTGCAGGCTGGGGAAGATACTAAGGATTAAAAGGGACCTTAAAGCTCATCTAGTTCCAACCCCTTGCCACAGGCAGGGACACTTTCTACTAGAGCAGATCGCTCCAAGCCCCATTCAGCCTGGC
Source organism: Myiopsitta monachus (assembly GCA_017639245.1). Classification (NCBI taxonomy): domain Eukaryota; kingdom Metazoa; phylum Chordata; class Aves; order Psittaciformes; family Psittacidae; genus Myiopsitta; species Myiopsitta monachus. The sequence continues at coordinate 2,135,577 of CM029931.1, read as the reverse complement.
CTTGAACACTTTCAGGGATGGGGCAGCCGCAGGTTTTTTGGGCACCCTGTGCCAGTGCCTCAGCACCCTCACAGGGAAGAAGTTTTTCCTCAATGTCTAACTCTAAATCTTCCCTTTGACAACTTGAAACCTTTCTCCCTGTTCTGTCACTACATGCCCCTGTCAAAAGTCCATCTTCAGCCAGTGCCGCTCTGCACTACAAAGCTGGACTCCTTAAACCCCCCCAGGCTGCCAGCCCTAGTGCCGGTCACAGCAAAGCAGTTTCCTTCTCATCAGGTTCTCTGATTCAGCACAGGGAAGTTCGTACAGATCTTCCTCTGTGCTGAGTCACAACCTGTTCCTCAATCTCTCAGCAGGAGCTGGGTCCAAGGCAGGACGTTCCTACCAAAACCACTCAGGACTCAGGGAACATGCATGAGTCACTGCTGTGATTTTCTTTATACCCTGCATTAATAGATGTTAATAGCAACCTTCCAAAACCTATTAAAAATTCAGATTCGGTTCATGACATTGTTCCTTTACCCTATTGCTGAGCTTTGGTAGGTACTATAATATTTAGATTGTAAGCTTACAAACAAAAATCAGTTATTGTCCACTTTATACCTGTGTAATCTGACTTTTCCTCTTATGCACATTTCCCAACATCAAATAAAGCCCTGAAACTTCTCTTTTCTGTGGAAAATCGCGTGTTAGTAGCGCTATTGACATTGGCTCAGAGAAGTAGATCATCAGGAACAGGGAAAGCTGCTGCTTTTTCTATCATCAGAAAGGTAGGGAAGTCAGGAGAGATAAGGCAAGGCATAGCTGGCCATGTCTGGCATTCCAACAGATCAATATTTTTCAGACAAAAATGTTTTTCTCAGTTGAAAAAACGGTCTGGTTTTGCAAACACAATTTAGCCCATGGAAACAGGGCTCTGGAACTTCACGTTTTGCGTGTTAAGTTTTAATGAATTTAAAGCCACTGTTTTTAGCAAGAAAACAGTCTTTTCCAAATGTATCCTTGTGCTCGCAAGCTTTACATGCTGGATTAGAAGCATGAATTATTCAAAGTGTTCCGTTTTCAACTTGCAAAACCCAAATACATTAATATGCAGGATTTTTCCCTCTTTGATGAGAGCTACCTTGGTCACACACTTTCAAAAGGCATGGAAGCATGCTGGGAGATAAAAGCCATGAAAACCAGCGCAGGGAATTACTAAATGAGGGGGCCAAAAACAAACAAGCAGGAGGAGCCATAGATGAGGGTCCTACTAACACTATTGTGCCTAGTAAGGATGAGGATTCTCGGCCTAGAAACTGTCATCCTTGAACCAAGGTTTATGGTTTGCAAAGCTGTAAAAAAGCCCTGAAAATGCATCTTTGAATGGAAAGGTTTAGTCAGCTTCAAAACCAGTTTTTCATTTACAAGACATGGAAAATTGCTAATCTTACCAAGTTTGTCACCAAACCAGTGCTCAAGTCTGAGTGGAAAAAGTTTGGCAGTCATTGCTGTGAAATGTCATGTAATTCAGAGGAAAAGGAGACAAATACAAGCGTTATGTCTGGGGTTTGTTCTTGCATGGTCTGGTAGCTTGACTCTGTATCGGGTAATCAGGAGTCTGGACTCCATTGATTCCTCCCAGGAAAATCCTCCAGGTACCAGGAAAACATTGTTGATGGGGAAAGAGCTTTGAGAGGATACCCTGAGTGACCTTGGAGTCAGGTTTTCCTACCTTAGAGATGACTATTTCCCGTACGTAAAATAAGAAATTAAAAGTACTAATTACTATGGCCCCAACACATCTGAATGAACATGGTAAGGACATTTTACACTAATTGGATTAACAGACTTTTTCCTCTTTTATCTCAAAAACAAAAAATGCTTTGCAACCCATTGTTTTGCTAGTTAACAATTCTATGCTGTTACTTTGGGGCCAGATGCAAATGTAAAACAGATCATTTCTTTTTAACTGATTTCTGGAAGGGGGAAAAAAAATGCTTACTGCCTACATAACAGCCTTCAGTATTAATACATCATGTAGGCAACCAGCATGGAAAAGAGCAAAGGAAGGCTCCCACATCAGAGAAACGTAACTAATGCAGAGACAGAGCAAATACCAGTGTCAGAGGAAATTCATTAGCTAATCTTATCTAAAGAGCATATCTAAATGTGTCAGGTGATAAAAAGCTCAACCAGCTCAAACTGGCTCTCTTGAGGATGCCTGCCTATTTGAGCCACGGAAAGAATGGAAACACACATACTGTATTACATGTCACCCAGTCATTGCTAGAAGCACGTTGAACAGCAGAAGCAGCAGTTTGGAGATCATAAAAGTCTGACCAAGCACACGGTTGCTGCAACAATATAACGTGCTGAAGATCCTACTCCTTTTGCATCATGTTCTCAGCAAGGTGAAAAGTCACATAGTGGCTTCTTAGAATAAGAAATGTAATGAAAGCCTTAATATTAAACATATATATACATCTAACGTGGCCTTACTTTCATGGCAAGCCACCAGTGACGCATGTTTTTCTCCAGCTCACAGCGAGAGCAGAGGGGAGCTGTGCCTGGTGTTGGGGTGCAGACCCAGCTATAAGCACCTGCAGGAGCCATCTCCTCTCTTGGCCATGGCAGCAGATGCTGCTTTACATATAGGGACTACCTACAGAGGGTGGGCAGTCACAGCTCTGGTGTGAAGTATAATACAAGCTGCTGGACTAGAGGAGCAGAAAGTGAGAGCCGCAAATGCTCAGAAGCTTAGGGGTCTCTGGAGTTGACACAATTCCGTGAGAATTACACCTTCCCTTATGACCATTCCTCTTGAATCAAGAATGCCACCTTTCTGGGCCAGCTTGAAGAATGAGCTAAAACAAGTTAACATTCTCTGTTTCAGTTCTTTAATCCTCCTGGATGCTTCCCTCTGATTTCACCTCTTGTAACCATCTCTCTACAGTGCCCTAAGTCTGGCAGTTTCTTGGCAATACTGTTTCTCACTGTCAGGTACCTACCATATCCTTAACAAAGTCCCCCTGACACGTTCCTGAGTTCATAGACAGAACAGCTGTGCATCTTTATTACACATATGCTGCATTCTGGTTTTGCTAGTTAGCCAGCAGACAGGAAAGTTTTATTTTTAGGCAGATGTGAAAGCCCTAATTTGTTGCAGAGGGGAATAGAGAGCCTAATAATAGCATAAAATACAGCCAATGCCAAATTAACAGAGACCAAAACAGGTTACAGCTTACGAGCCAAAGCTACTATTTTCCACTTCCCTTGCCTTCCCCTCTCTCTGAAATAGTGTAGTAGAGCTAGAGTTGGAAGGAGGATGTGCTAGTGTCCTACTCAGTACAGGAGGCCTTCTGCTACACCTTTGAGTTACTGCGCAGTGAGGTTTGTCTTGACCTTGCAATACTCCTGTGGAAGAGACCAGCCTGCTTGCCAGTTATGAATGATTCCCTTCACGATGGACCAGCATCATACAAGTCCCTTCTTGATGAAGAAGTCCTGGCCTGCTCACAGATGAGCCACAGCATGGTGGTAAGGGGCATGGAAGAAGAAACCTCAAAGCTTTAGAGAAGGATTTGAAGCACACCAAAGCTTCTGCTGTGATAGGGTGCATCCACCTTCTTCCTTACAGCCTCCACCATCCAGGGGCAGATGACCCAAAGGGAGGCTGAGAATAGCACCCTGCCTCCCTCTCTGTTCTCGGGTGACCACACGTGTTTGCTGTCAGCTCTTCCCAACTAGGAGCAGGAGCCTATTTTAAGCACTCCCTTTCCTCACGCATACACTGTTGCCATAGCTGCAAAACTAATGCACATGGAAAGAAAGGTTCTTACTCTATTGACTCAGCAGAGAGGCATGTTGCTGGATCTCTCTGTTTCTTAACTCATGTAAGTGAAAGACAGAGGGCCAGGTCCTTCCCCAGCTGGTGCTATAGTGGCAGGAGTCTATTGGCTTAGTGAAACCCTATTAATTTGCAGCAGCTGACATATTAAGCCCTTTGTTTTCCATTGTTACACCTTCCAGATTTGTTCAAGGCATATTGTAATTAGCCTCCTCCTGTATCTCTCCTTGAAGGATATAGTCTGATAGAGACAGGAGAAAAGTGTGTTTGCTCTCCTATTGTCCACTCTTCATTTACCTGAGGATTCAGGGAGTAAATGCACATGTCAGGCATATGGCATTATACCTTCGCCTGTAACTTCCATCAAGCTTCTAGGTCGCAAACAACAGTTTTGGGAATGTTTAAGGTAAGCTTCAAAGGCACTGGCCGTGAGCTTTCATTGCAACCTGGCAGTAGTACATACACTAACAGTGGCTTGCACAGATTTTGCTCACATTTGCAAGCTCTCAGCCAACTCTGATTCAAATAACTGCTAATACTTTGATGCTCTTCTTTGCCAGGATACTTCAAGGAGAAACCATCAATACTCTTGAAACAAGCCCACTGCGGGTTTGGCTAGCGTTTTGAAAGGATACTTGATTTAAATGTTTAATTTTTCCTGCCCATTCCTAATCTTAAACAGAAAAACAAAAGAGCATAACTTTAATAAAAGGCAGTTGGGACTTCAGTTCATATGAACTTGCATAACTCCTTTGCCTTCCAAGTTATTGAAGAGTGAGGAAGACACAAGTAGGTCTGATCCCATAAGCAGAGTTGCTCGGGTGGGTGTAAGTGGTAAGAGCTTTTGCTATGCAAGTTTCTCAGTTATTTGGCTGAAGGTAGTGACATGTCTGCTGAGGCTCTTGAAGAAGGGACTGGTGTTTGAGTACCAGCTCGTGAATACAAGGACAGCAGTACACCGTGTACCTTTAGCAGGGTGGGGAAAGATATAAATGCATCCTTGGTGCATCCAGGAGCTGGGGAGATATCTGGGGGGCAAAGAACACACTCATTTTGCTTCAGGTCTTCAGCAAGGGGATGGCACAGTGGGGACTGCTGGGATAGAAATTAGTGATCTACAATAGCAATGGCACTTGGAGGAACAGAGACCGTAATTCTGCTGAAATGGCTGGATGACAGAAATAGCCAGGCATAAGGAGAAAAGAAAACATAAAGGGCTACCATAGGATACGATCTCTGCAAGTGACGTTAATGCCAAGAGGATGAGAGAATAGAAGGGGGCTGAGCAAAGAACAAATCCTTGGAAGAGCTGGAAGGAATTCTTCCTGCATTTTGTCATTTTTCGCTGTGACTTGCAAGTCTCACATGCTTTACTTAATAGACCAAGAATAGATGAACATGGGACTGGCTCCCAATCCCTGGCTAGTAGAAGAGAGATGGGAAACAGGCAGCAATTTCAGGGGCCAAACAAGATTACAAAATAAGCCTGAGGAGCACATTGTATTTTGCATCAATAAGCTGTGCTAGGTGAGACTGTTCACTGCTGGCAAATACCTTCACTCCAGCAGGTTGTCCCTTCATTAATTGCTATAGAAGATTGAATAGATGGGATTTCTTTTGCCAGAATTAAAGTCGTTCATGAAGGATGTATGATATAGCTACAACAGGAATTAGCCTCAGAGATACAGACTATTTCAGAGCTTCACTCTGGGTTTGGGCTTTTGGGTTTTTTTTCCTTCACCTATTTCTTTTTCCTTGTATAGTTGTGGCAGTCAGGCAGAATCTATAAAACATACACAGCATGTGCATTCAGATGCAAAGTGCTTATGGTGACCAGAAGAGCACCCATGCTTTAATCTGAGTAGAAGAGATTGGGGCTCCCATATCTCATCAGTTACTCTTTTAAAAGATGAATGATCTGCTTACCTGAATCCTCAATTAATTTACATACATGCTCATGGTTCATTTAGATTTGTGACTTATCTGTGAACAGGGCTCAGCTGTTTTAGACAGCAATACTCACTTGTTTGTGCCAAGAAGACTTAAAGACTATAGTGCCATTAAAATCCAGTACCACAGCTCAGCTTAAAGCTGTCAAGCACCAAGATATAAATATTACCTCCTAGCTATTACTGTTTACAAAGTGATCCAGCTCTTTAAAAAGTCAAGTTATACCATGCACTCACGTGGCTTCCTGCAACCGTTAATTCCAAAGGCTGCTTAAACATGTAGGATATTTTTCCTTTGACATGCTTTAAATGTATCTGTCATTAATCTTGACCCTTTGACTGTTCCCTGAGGGACAATGAAGTGATCAGACAGCTGTGCCCCTCATAACTTTTAATACTTTAATTAAATCCCCTTTGGACCTTTTTCCCCCCTTCTCCATTCTTTCTTTAGTCAGCCACCAAGAAAAACGACCACAATTTTAACATCTAAACACTGGAAACTATGAACATACAACAATGCAGAAATAATTTCTTATTTTTCAATTTGCTTAATTATTTTTAAATTTAATTTCTGGAATGAATGAATGAGAGTTCTATTTTCTTCTGAAAATCCTTTTTGAAGTCACAGTGGTTTGGCCTCATGTGTATAACCATAAACAAAAGTATCTGTCCGAAGCTGTACAGTTCTAAGAGAGAGTTCAAGCTCTGCTCTTCCATAGTTTAACAAGACAATAGTCTTTATAAAACTTTTACCCACAGAAATAGTTGATCTGTCCTGAGAATGATCAATCTCTCTTGAAGGTAACAGGTTTGGCTCAGAGATGAAACGATCCCTATCTGTTTTACTATGCTATTCTCCTGTCTTGTATCCAGGTTTTGGCATTTGGTATTTATTGGCATGTATAGGAATTGCCGAGAATGTCAGTGAATTGGCAAATTGTAAACATCACTGACATTAAAAAACCCCAACAAATAACTTTCCACTGCCTCAAACTTTCCATTAATACACTGTCAAAAGCAAGTATCACTTTTGATTCCCTAACTTTCCTTGGAGGCATTAAGGAAATCAACTAGGAAACAAAAACATTGCTAAATTACTTCACAGTTTTGTTTGCACAGTGGAAGTGGGGGCACATTACTAGAGCTCAGTTTGGTTCCCATGTTTCTCTTCACCTCTGGGAACTCAATTTCAGTTCAATAATAGAGTTGTGCTTTATTTGTAAGGGTACAGATAAATCCCAGCTCAGCTAAAGGTAATTCTGGCTGTTTCTGTTAAAAGCTAGACCAAATGATGTAAGCGTTTAGCTAGCTTGGTCTTTGTTGCAAGCTGACGAGCTGTTTACTAGGAAAACATTGGAGGAACCGAGGCCAGTTTTTAACTTTGCACTGCCACGGCATGTACCTGCAGCTCCACAGCTTGGTGTGGAGAGGCGTCAGTTGAGTTTTGCTCAGTTTTGAGGTCACCAGACTCAGAAAACAAAGATAAGCTCAGCTACATCCGCAAAGGGAGCCAGCTTGTACAAATACCCTGCAGAAACAAAGTAAATTTGTGGCACCCCTTCCATATACCCATGGTAAAACCAAAACTATTTCGCAGTACCCAACAAGCAGCAGCAGAATCTCTAAAGACAGTCATGGCGATGTCATTGCTGTGTTCTTTATAGCCTGGGACTCCCCCAGATTTCCTATTCCTTTGTTAGAAGGAAATGGTTTTCTGGGTTCTCCTCCTTCATATGTAGGACCCCAGAGGTTTCTCTGCTCATCACCAGTGACTTACATGACCATGAGACACTTCTCTGGAGCACTTACACAAAGGAGATTCAATTACTGTGATTAAGCTTCTCCATTCAGAAGCAGCAGCCGAGGCATGCTAACACAGCAGAGCTTTTTACATCAGCCTAGGAGAAAAGACACCTCTGATCATGCAACTGCTACTGTATAGGCATCCCTAGCCATGCAGTATAGCAGGAAGCTATCATATATTTAGACTTAGACATTTGAAGTCCAGTTCAGCTCTGCGGATAAGCTACCCAGCAGTGTCATCACTCCTGCACACCAGAAATCCAGCCACAGTTTTTACTCCTTCAATATCTATTAAATCAAACCTGCCAGTAAAGTTGCCCCTGGGGATAATTCTGGTGCAGTAAGGACAGCAAATAAACAGCTACTATAAGCTGAATTCCTTTTACTTGTGGTGTATGAGCAGTGCATGCCCTACAAGAAGGAAGATTCCCTGCCTCCCAAAGCAGCTGAAGGAGGACCTCTAGGCTCAACCACAGAAATGGTTCAATGAAGCAGCAGTGGATAGAGCAGATTTAGACTAACATGGCAAGGAGGAAAAGGGTGTCCGAGATAAAAGTGGCTTATAAAATAGCTTGGAATGTCAGCACATGATTATGTTTTCCCCTCAATCATTAGTTAGACTGTTGTGTTGCAAAACACCCCAAAGCCTGAGAAACTGCTAATAGGCAACAGCTTTTGGAATGTCATAAATGCTAAGTTTTACTGGACTGGAACGACATCATATTGTACAGTCACAATTCAGATGGGGAAATATTTGGACACTTGCAGCTTGTAATAAAAACAAGAGAAAGTGTATTAGTAGGTTTTGTAACTCATTAAGAGGGAAGAGCTGCAAAAGAGGTTTGTGAGAAATATGCACCCACAACACTGACAGCACCTTAGACCATGTTCTTTCATGTCTTTTCTCAAAGTTATCACACCTGTACAAAACTAGCACCATTAACTCCCTATGCCCCATTAAGAACAGCCTCCTAACACATAACAACACATTCTGCAGACAAGAGAACCTGACAGATAAAACCACTGAACCTAGAAGATACTAACTGTGAATATCTGAGGTCATGGGATTTGCTTTATGGTCTGAAGGTGTGAGAGAAGTCCCCTTGTCTTTTAAGGCAGCAAGATCAAAACGTACACCATGCAGCTGCTGGCAGCACAATGCTGAGACCAAATGCAGATGACTATAGGCCTATGTGGCTTTCGGCTGGAGCAAGAAGTAGGATGATCTTGTATCTGCCTTCAATAAATCATATTGACCTGCCCCAAGACTAATCACAATGGAATGAAAAGCCTTTTACTTTAATAAAGCAGAGGGCAATTCCAAAGGTAAGTTAGGAAGAGGTACATTATAAAGAATAGAAATTCCTTTCAAAGGTATTGGAAGACACTGAAAGGTTATAAAATACCTCACTGGCAAACTCCATGCCTAACATCAGCTTTCTGTTCTTTGTTCTAAGAGCTGATTCACGCTCCTCAAGATAGACATGCAGTAACGACGGCTTTTATTTGCTAAGATACATCAAAGTTGACCTGTTAAACAGATTTGTTTAATGATTACATTTCCTCGTGCCAAATGAAAACACATAAAAGTGAAAGATTCAACAGCTTTGTATGTATTTTTTGCTTGAGCTGCACAATGGAAATTGTTTGTACTCTTCGCCAAAACAGTAAGGCTCCGCAACTTTGGATTTGGCAGGGGGAAAGCCCAGTCCAATTCACTCTCCAGCGATTGCTGGAAAAGAAATGCCAGCAATTTGATCTTATGCTTACAAGATGTCATGTACAGTACAGAGTGATCCTAGACAATTTTAATTATCTGATGGCTTTTCATTAGCATTGCAAACTCTAAAAAGCCACCAAAACAGGGTCTTCCCCATAGGAGTGCAGTTAAGGAACTGATTGTACATGGAAAGTAGCAGTTCATCTCCAGAGGATGAGCAATCACCAGTGAGGGTTTGATGAAAGGATTATCATAGACTCCAGTGAATGTTGGGTCAGGGCTCACATGCAGCCTCTTCATCATAACCTCTTAATTAGGTCCTGGCCGTGACATCTGCAAACTTCGCTCTAAGCAGTATAATTGAGTATCAGCATCATTAGAGACATTTATCACAATTCTGTCATTAGGCAGATCTGAAACTTTAGAAGTTGATTGGAATTGCCAATATCCATTTTTCCAACAATACAAACAGTTAAATAATCAAACTGGAGTGACTTCATTGCATTGGTAAAAGCATCATTTTTCATTTTCTTATGTTTGATTTCTCATTCTGACACTGAGTTTATCTATTTGCCCAGTCATTTGCCTTTGATTATCATAATTGTAGGTATTAGTTTGTACACAAACGTCACTTGTACTTAGCACAACTTCTCATTCATATAATGCATGTTTTCACATGCATGAAACTAATCAGAATTATAATGGGACAAACATTTGTCAGATATTCAACACTCAATCTTACAAAAACACATATGTCAAAGCAGCAAATACATTTCTGCAAGCACAACTGCCACTTGATAATTACAGCACAAAACCCTCCCTCTCCCTATGGAAAATTAGGTAACTTTTTATATGCTGTAAGTGCACAGTTGCAGGCTAAATATTGTGTGTGGTTTTATTTTACCAACAGACAGCTTAGCTCCATAACTGACTGAGCCTTGTAAAGCACTGTATTAGTAACTGTTGATGTGCTTAAGTCTAAAATAGTTTATAGGTGGTATTTTTTCTGACAATGCTGACTAAAGTTACCATTTGGTACAGTGGAAATTCTTAAATAGCACCAACAACAGTGCACTAATAATAACCAGAGTGACTGTAGGAGGCTTGAGCAATGACCCTTGTCCAGCCTGTTGCTGGGAAGCAACCTTATTGGACAGGAGCTAGGCTGTTGCGTTGGGATTTTCAGATCTCTTTGCTCATCCTTGCAATTTCTGGTAATTTTCTATTTCCCCAAATATTTCAAACTAATTTTAGGGACAGTGCCTAACATTTAGACCACACAAACCTCATAAGAGCCAAATGCTTCATCAGTTGTCACCAGAGGCAAGCATGGCCAGAGTTGCTCTGTGTATCCTTCCTGGAGATGAAGCCTTCTACAACTGGATGTTTCTTGCCTTGATTATGCTTTGTAATGAGAAATACTTCCCAAAGAGTTCCAATAACTCCACTAACTGGCAAGATAACTGTTGCTGCCTTTTAATCTGTGCCACTGACTTAACTGGGGCTTGCTAACCTGACATGGCTGCAGTGTCCATCCACAGAGCATCCCACAACGCTCCCACTTTGAACAGCACAAACTGTGAATATTTTTTCATGATAGATGTAATTGTCCTATTTTTTTTATACCAGAAGCCAATTACTTTTGTCTCATACCACACACTTTGAGTAGGAAAAGAATGAACATCAGGTTCCTCATGTTAATTAAGGCTCTGGACAAAACTGATTAGTTTTTACATTTTTCTTGGACAGAACAGTATGACCGTAGCAGCAAAAATAGAGGATTCTCATTGATGCAGGTGCTAAAAAGTTGATAGTTTTCTTAAAACCTTGTAGAAATTTAATAATAGAACAATATGAGATTCTGGTAACTTCTAGAGGATCCTGAACTCTCTGCAGAGAATAGAATATATACACAATTAAGACAAAGCTATAAGTTATCCCTACAAAGGGTTATTTTCTTTGAGTTAAAACCATATGTGAAATAATGGGAATCACTTTGATCACTTCTACATTTAGTTTTTGAATTGCATTATAATATCCAAGCTAAAGAGCAGAATCAACTCAAAATCAGCATTCTCCTCTCTCACAACCACAGAAAAGTACTTAAATTCAGACTGAAAAACCTATCCTTTTAGAAACCTAAACCACTCTAATTGCTGTATTTTAGCCAGAATTTTACATTCCATTGACATTTTAGCAAGCAGTTGAAATTACCTTCTTCTGAGAAATTACTACCACTTCAAATGCTATGATGAGTACAGATGCATCCTTATTTTATTATTAACTTTTGGTAGTTAGCTAAGGACTTCTCCCTAACCTTATCCAGTATCTGGAGCTAGAACAGCTGCTTCTCTTCCTTTAGCATCTCCTTCAAGGCAATGGTTGTACTGAAGTACCACAGCACTATTCTTCCTTGGATGTCAAAGTTCCCCTGTCCCTGCAGCTGGGAGTCACAGAGAAATCTAGAGAGAGGTGGACCAGAGCAGTGAATTTTGAATGACCTGAGCTGTCACCCATCCTTTCCAGCAGCTAAACCCTCACTGTACTTCTGTTCACAGCCAAAAACAAGTTGTGTTGTATGGGTTACAGTAACAGTAGTGTGGAAAGTAAGACCTGCCTAACCTTTCCCCATGTGTATATTTATTTTACAGCCTTGTTTTTCCACAGTTGCCATTGGGTGTAGCACCACAGCTGTCCTTGCTTGCTGGCAGTGTATTTTTATTCACTTATCTCCAACCTAGCAGTTATTTTGTTCCATCAGTGTTTAGTTTCCAATTCCCTTACCCTGACCCCCTGCAAAGAAGAGAGGGTCCTCTTTTCACCCCTGAACCTGGTCCTTTCAGCAGCTTTATCAGGGGTGCACTGACTTCTGTGGTTTGGACAATCCATTTAATCTCACTGAATGGGTTTCTTACTCTTAAAGAAGTCGTGATCTCTGCTGGTGTGAGACTTCGTCATTGACCTTCCAGACAAAAGTAATGCAGTGCACAAAACATCGCTGTTTCATGTGATGTTATCACTTCATTTTCCCTGTGACCTGGAAAACACCATGCTTTCCCAGTCAGCTTCACTTAGTTTTAATGCAAAGAATCTTATTTTCAGCCTATTGCTGGATCATTTATTTGGATTAATTCACATCCCAATTATGCAACTCCTAAACTGTAATTCAACCAATTAAGAGCAGTTTTGAAGGAGTAAAAAGACTCAGATATTGCTTTCCACCACTGAACAGCCTAGGACATTGACCATTTGTTTTCATTGCTTAAACATCCCTCTTATAAATCTGAGATAACATCTCCCTGTGCTGCAGCCCTAAATGGATAAACACAAGGAACATTAGAAGTATTCCGAGGAAGCCCATCTATCATGGAAATGAAGTTTTGATCTGTAAGGAAAATTGAATTAAAGACGAGAAATCTCGGTGACAAAGAAGATCACCTCTCAAGTATAGAGGTTTCTGACCCATTGCAGAGTGAACTTCCGGGGCAGCCAAGAGAATCAACAGAGGAAATACAGTGCCAAAGAGCAAACATGGATCACAATGTCTTATGTCCAAGGGGCTTTCTTGGTCATGCACACAACTCAATAGCAACCTCTCTCACAGGGAAGTAGTGGCTGCTTATCCAAAAGGTCCTGATTCAGCAAATTTGGCTTAAAAAGAACACTAAACATTTTCCTAAGCTTGGAAAAAGAAACCAAAGTCAGAGGAAGCATATGAAGGTGGCATCCACAAACCCATCTTGTAAAACTTCAGCCAGACTTTGAGCTGTTACATTCTCTAAATAGTTCTCTTACTAGAACACGAGTTCAGTTTTACAACCACCCTTTCAAAGCATGCTTTCATGTTCTTATTCTACACGTGATACATGAAACAGATTTAGGTACCTAATAAGAAGGCAGACAGATATGAAATTTTTGGCCTTGGGTAAAGAGCAGAGATGGGGGAAGAGTCCCAAAAGCAGACCCAGAGCATCGTAACAAAGGGATGGGGATGCATATGCCTGGAAAGCACCTGTTAGTAGAGATTAGCAAATAAATCTTTGAGGAGTAGATGAGTAATTCCCCTACCAGCAACACAGACAATACTGGAAAGAGAAAATGACATCTATAAAAGTAATCTGTAAATATAAAATCCTGGGCCTCTAAGACTGGAAAGCTTATTTTTAAGCAGTTATTTTTGTGTTACATGTTTCCACTTAACATTACAGGCCTAATCATTTGCAGCTTAGTAGAAGGGTTGAAGCCCACTTGCACACACCCATATTTCCATACACAGCCTGTTTGTGAGCGTTATCTTCCTGGCCGAGCAACTGCTTAACTTCTTCACACAAAGCCTCTGCACACTCAAATGCACTTTTCTTTGCTTCTCTGCCTTGACTTTATGGCAGTAAATGCTCTCACACTGCACGGCTGCTTCTCAGCATGCACGCTTAAAATATGTGAACATAAAAAAGCCACCAGCTTGCTACAATAGGAGAAATCATGTTCAAACTGTAGCTGCTTTCCAGCTGGATGTACCTTCCCAAGCATGGTTCTGGGTCAGAGACATCAATTGCAATGCAACTTATGTGTCCAGCTGGTAGATGCTCTGAGACAGATCATAAAATACTTGTGTGTAAAGTTGAAGCAACTCCAATTTGTATTAATTCAGATGTAACAGAATCTCAAACTTTCCTATTTAACTCAGGCAAGAAGAGAAACTTCAGCAAAGAGATGGTCTCCTGAGTTTTTTCCAATCAGCAGAGACCTGCTGCTGCAAATAGGTACTTGCAGGTTATCAGGAAAGGATGCTACTGAAAGGCATTTTCCAGCTGATGCTGCTCATTGTCCTTGCTCTAGTCTATCTCAGCATCTTCAGACACTCAGCACACACCTTCCACATCTAGACAAACCTGGTTGTCTTTCAGCCTCTGCATAAAGCCCCACAGTGGAACTTTCCATTTCCTTCTGCAGAATAGCTGAATTCTACTCTGTGATCCAGAGCAATGCGCAACAGTTAAAGCCTACATACATCTCAGTATAGACCTTTCCTAAGCTTCTCCAGCTGGGATTGCTTAGGTTTTCTGGAGGCTGACAGGTTATACTGCTTCTGGAAACTTAAAATTGCAGTACCATGAGCATGAATCAGTCGGTTTAAGGTGGAAAATTCACATAGGTCAAGACATGCATTTTAATAAACAATCAAAATCAAGCATTTAGAAGTGTGACAATCTGGGGCTCACTGTATTAGGTGGCATCTCTAGAAATAGAAGCGGTGTCCTCCAGCGGCTGCGCTACATATGAACAGGAAAAGACCAGAAATCCCATGGGCTCATGCCAGTGAGGACTGAAGCGTTTTAACCCTTTCCATAAACAGAGCACTGGCCACAGCATTCCCCTTATTAACCTTCCACTCAGTCCTCCACATGTTGCGATAACAGCCCCTAGCAATCCAGCCTCTTTACAAATCTGGTTTTGCTTGCCCCTGCCCTATCAGGGCAGAACTGAAGCAGGGCTGGCTAAAGGCTTCCACACAGCAGCAAAGATGAATTTTGTCTCTCCAAGAACAAGAGGCAACTGCTGGGCTTGCTGCTTGGAGAGATGAGAGGGATGGACCCCAGATTTGGTCTTCTCCTGCTGAGCAGGCGGATAAACCCTGACCCTTGCACCATCAACCTGGACCACCAAAGGGCTGGTGAAGAGTTCACTGTATGAAGCTCCCCACCCTACCATCAGTGAGATCTTCACACAGTTCTTGAAATGATGAATGAAACCTCAGTCTCACAACCCCTCCTTTGCCCTTTGTTATCTGTAATGGTGGGAGAAGTGATTTGGGAACAAACACATCTCGAGATTGCTTTTAAATGGTGGCCATTGCTCTTAACTTCATGATTTCCCATCAACTGTTCCAAAATTTGCTTCTGGAAATCCAGAGGGAGCTCTGAGGTGCAGACAGCCACCACAGTGAGCAGGTAGCACATCCATTTCCCCAACTCCTCCCCATTAGAAAACAGACAATCATACTGCAACTGATAGTAACAGTGGATATAACCTGCTCTGTGGGGAAAGCTGAGTTAGTGCTTTTCATTCCTTCTAATCCCCCTGAGCTGTAACACCCCTCATGCAAGGTCGAAAGACTTGAACCTGATACTAAGCTGGTGAGTCAGGTGGCTGACAATATTCCTTTCACCCAACCCTATTTTTGCTTACCTGCCATTTTAAGGCCATTTGCAAATATAGATGAGAGGCTTCATAAGCAATAGGATATGGAACACCTTGCAGGAAAGATCCTAGCAACAATGAAGTTCCTTCCCCCACCCCAAACATTTCCATTCTCTTGTAAGCGCTCTCTTTTATAGATGGAAAAAGCTGAAGCCCAGAGACCAATTCTTACCACACACAAAACTTTTTATATTCCACATATGGAGATTACATTTTAGAGTATGGGATACGAACCTGAGTTGCATGCTAAAGCCAGCACTAACAGCCCTTCCAATTAGTGAGCAATGGTCCTGCAGGAGGTATTGAATGAGTACAAGAGTTCCTCTGCTCCTGCTGTGTTCAACGTGAATCTCTTGGTGGATCATTTGCTCAGCCTGTACTTTCAGTAATAGGTGTGCACAGGGACAGTTTCTCTGGAGAAGGAGCATTCATTACATACTCACTCTGCAGCTTGTCCTAGAACAACGTATTTGCATGTCTCCATCCAAACAAGCCCTCTTTCAAGAAGAGGTTGTTTCTATTAGGAGTTGGGCATATTTAAGGTGCAGAAGTGAACGAGATGGTTTTCAAAACAGATGCGAGCTGAGAGTTCATTCTCCCATTGGAATTCATAGCACAGGAATAAAACACTATAATAGCACAGGAAAATGCTGTGGACATAAGGGGTATTTTCTGTGAGCGAGTGAAGAGTGATTGTTATAACTTTAATCCCAAATTATCAGTAACTGACAGCTTTGGTGAAGTTGATTTTTTTTTCCTTTTTTGGCTGATTTCTTAGCTGATTCCCTTAGAAAAAAATTGAAGCTCAGACTCAGATATGAAAAATTATCTTTCCAATGAAATTTTTTGCATGATATTTTTTCAAGTCCCAAAATTCCAGTAAAGGAGGTCACAGACAAGGGCATACATAGAAAAATAGTCCTTGGTTAGCTCTAATCTTTGGTATTTCAGTGAGATTTCCTAAAGCACTCATCCATCTCCCTGGCATGAGTGGGGATGAGCTGGCCCCCAAGCACTTCTGAAAATCCCACCTGTAACGATTAATTATTCACAGCATTGCATGCAAACCCCTATGGCTCTTCGACAATTCATTGTAATAAATTAGGCTCTGATTGGATTCCCCCCCCCCTTGCATTTACACAGCTTCATGTTATTTAAGACATGAGTACCTAACAGCATAGTGTGTTTTCACAGGAACCGAAAAGCTGAGTTTGGTATTGAGTACATTCACATGTACCTGTGCAATGAGGCAGGTCTTTCATGAATCTCTAACAAAGATGCTCAGGGTTGCAGAGATGGTTTCACCCCTGCTCCTCTTAGTTACTGTGTACATCATGGTGAAATGCATGGTGAAAAGCAGACCGCTCTGCAGAGAGATGCAACTGGGGCTGTATTCCTGAACTACATCCAGTTCAAAGCAGAAGGGGGCAGGATTTAAGCAAGTAAATGTTCATTCTATATTATGTTAATTTCTCAGAATATTCTGAGAAATTAAGAGACCTACAACTAATACAAAAATCAAAGGATTTCTGTTGAGCATCCACTCAAGCCTCTGGTCAATCTGCAGGTACTGGGTGAATGCATAGCTCAAAATCCAGTGATGACCAAGTACACACAAGTTAGGTTGAGCACTGACTGCCTCCTATATTCCTGGTGGCAAGGAAATGGCCAAGAATCAAGTTGGAATTAAGAAAACATAAATAGACTTGATTCAGTTAACTGATGCATTCAGCAGATGTAATCCCTAACCAATGGATTATACACAGTGTTCAATGCATAATTCTGATCTGCTCTTTATTTCTAAGAGAATGAAAAGGATCAGGTCTATTTTTAACTTCCTGGAAAGTTTAAAAATAAAGAACAGCTTTCAATAATGCATTAAACAGCAGGTTTCAGCTGTCCTGAAATGAGCCAGTGAAAATCAGAAAGGTGAAGTCCTGTGGCTTTACTATTCAAACGAGTAGGTGAATTAAGAACAGCACATAAGGAACAAATAAAGACTGAGGTGTATTTGCTGATAAATACAGGTACACTGTATGTGTGGGGGTAGATTTAAGGGATGGTAGGGAGTCTTAAAGTGGCCTGGAGCTTAATTCCCACTCAGCTGAAGAGGCATTAGGCAAAAGGAACAGAAGTACATACAGGCATTTCACTTGTGATGGGAAAACACACAGACACACACACACTGGATTTGGATGTTTAAGATCTCCCCAGTCCAGACTTTGCATCTTTAAGAATCTGGAGTTTCACTTGGAGAGATTTTCCATCTTTTTTTCCTCCTTCCCAGTGCTCATTTTTCCAGCGCATGTGTGCCCTGTGCCTTTCACTATTTAAAATTCAGTTGAAGTCTTCAGTCAGCCTGGGCTGGGTTTACATTAGTACATTCCACTGCAGATCCTTGGTGCTGGGGAGAACATAACCAGTGGTCACTGCACAAGCCTTTCTGGAAACCTCACACCTATTGCACTGAGGGCTGGGACAGAGCCCTTGTTCCCATCTGTTCACCCTCCTCAGCCTTCTTAACCACTTCAGACTATAACCCCGACCACAGGCATCCAGATACTCCTGCAGGACAGTGTCCCCTGAAGTAAGATGAGAACAACCTTAGCGGGAGAGGTTAACATCACACACCACCACTGGTGGATTAACCAGGCTCAGAAGTTAAAGCCATTGCTTGAGGCTGGTTCAACCACCATCCTTGGAGGCATTTAAAAGATGTCCCTAAGTGCCGCAATCAACATCTCTTCAGTTGTGGGCTTGGCAGTGCTGGGTTAACAGTTAGACTTGATCTTAAAGGTTTTTCCTCACCTAAACGATTCTGTGATTCATTTCAGACATACCAAGCAATTCCTTTCTGTTTCAAAGAAACACCAACAACTTAACAGGTAGAAAATGCTTTGAGAAATAAACTTTATTGACACTTCACAGCTCAGATAAAGACTCAAGTTACAGGTAGCCCATAAAACTAAAATTCAACCTTGCCTCTAACATCAGATCCTGTTAATTTTTCTCCCATTTAATTTCTTTCTCCACACTAAAGGAATTATTTTCCTTTAGGCCAAGAAAAGGAAATACTAATAATGAAGTAACTGATTTCACATAAGCAGTGCTGAAGAACATTAAGAGATGATGCCCAGGCCAGCTCGGACCTCAGCCATACAGGGGCTGGCACAGAAGCCACAGAGAACACCTAATAAGCACAGTTTGCACGTGGTTTGAAAGATAGGGTTTCTTGACAAAAATTCACAATTGTTTTAATGAAAACCTAAAAAAAAAAAAACCCTCTTTTGTAGAAGTAATTTTTAAGTAGTCAGTGACATAAAATGAAAAATATTTCTCTTAATATATATCTATCTAGAACTATGCCCGTATAGAAAACATTACCAACCTGCTGAGTTCCTAAAGCATTCTGTTTTGTATGACCTGATGACCATTGCAACAGCAGGTAACTAGAAACCAAACAACTCACAGAGCAGCATTGCAGCAACACCCTGGGCACCAAGAGGGGAGAAACCCATCCCCATAACACTGTCAGAGGGGGATCTTTATAATAGCAAGATCAGTTTCACCACATTGCTTCGCTCAACACTGACCCATGGGCTGCTGTTAAGATTAATACTCAAGTTATCCCATGATGTTGCAGTGGACTTGCTCAAGTGCTCACTGCAGCCAGCATGGTGCTGACAGGCTCCCATCACCCTATGTCAGCATTACACTGCTCCTGGCTTCCCTTGCAGCAGCACAGAGCCAGCCAGGCTCTGACTTCCCTTGACTGTAATAGCCTCACACTGCTGGAAACAGGGGCAAATTTGGCTCCCTGTACGAACAGCTGAACTAAAGACAGACAATGCTAATTAAAATGATGAGTAATTCAGTTTTAACTCCCTCAGGTAGCTGGCATATCCATCTTCCCTCTACTTAAGGATGGGAAATAGTATCCTATATAAATAATATAGTAAATTTAGCTGCTGAAAGCTAGCAACAGTCCGGCTTTTATTGGCACTTCTCTCTATATACCCTGACTTCCATTTCCCCATATATTTTAAGTATCGGCTTCTGTGCATATTGGTACCTTATGCTTAGCCAGTTGCACACCGTAAATATAGAAGACTTTTAACCTAGGGCTCAGCCCTGATCTTCCCCCCTCCAATATTTTTAAGGAGAAAAGGTCAGGGTATTCCAGTGAACTGACGCACTCTGTCTAATTTATACAGCAAGAAGCTTAAAATTGTGCGTCATTTGACCATTTTCCATTTGTTCATGCTGAGATTAAGAGATGGGCTTATTGTTGAGCTTATAGTCGAAATTACAACTAAGAGGAAAAAAAGGGTTATAGGAGATCAGTAGCTGCAGCTGGGCTTTGATTTACTGCTGCCCAGTCATGGCAATGTAAATTAGAAACCTTGAAAAAAGCAGCTCATAGGGATTGAGAGAAGCTGAGTAATGAACCATTTCAAAGGTAAAGGCTTCCAAATGAAACCGGGGAGCCAGGGCTTGCTGTGAGCAGTAACAGCTTGTTTAATTGCCAAAAAGCATCTGTGACAACCGAGTGGTATGCAGCTGTGACTGCAAGGGAGAACAAACCCAGCATCCACATCAGAAATCATTTGGAAAGCTCAGGAGTCAGCATATTTTACACTACTCCATCACTGCACTGTGACCTCTCAGGTCAGATGGATGGCAAGGGATACGTATGCACCAGAAGAGAACTTCTTCCTTGGGTACCTTTCCAGCATCTCCTCCGATATACGGGATGTTTTAACTGCATGAGTAAGTTCAGGATCAAAACTAATCTCACAATACACATCTTTTGCAGCAGTGCAGGCAAGGCCAACAAGTAAAACAGAGCTGGCCAATGAATGGGTGCTTGTTCAGAGGCATTTATTCAAATAGGTGGTTGTGAGTGTGCACACATCTGCACAAAGGGAGCACCAAACCCTGAGCTGATGTAAGCTCAAGTGTTTCAGCTGAAGTTAGTGGAGCCATGGAAATGTCTACAAGCAGAATGAGAGAGTTTAAAAGAGCTTTTTCATCTAGTAACATGGATCAGGAAAATTCATCAGGTTTTAGCAAAATAGAAAATTCATGAGAATGCTTGCAACTGATTTCTTTCCACATTTTCTATACAATCTGAATCCCAAATTGATTAGTATTTACATGATAGTGGTAAGAAGGGTAACAGATTTGCTGACATTTCCTTGGAAGAAGTGTTGCTATCTATAGCATTTTCCATTTTCATCTGGGATATTTTTATGGGACTGGAGACAGATGGATTTTCTAGTGAGGTGAAATTAAGAACATCGCCATTTAACTAATGTATTTCCATGTGCGACAAATCACTAATACCAGAAGATTCTGCTCAAGCTAAACATAAGTATTTTTCACCACCAAACAGCCTCATTCAGTGGTGGAAAACCGAGAAATATTAACTCGGCAAACTTTGGTGAACATTTAGAGAGGTGAAAAATGACAACACTGATGCCAAACGCTGCTCAAGCTGCTTGTGACAGCCAGCCCCGTGCAGGGTATGTATTCTGCTGTTTAGAGCAAGATTTGTCATGACGTGTCTATTAGCAAACTTTTATAGCTATGAAAAGTACTTGATATTTCCCAGAGCAATTCCTGAACTGAAGCATCAGAAAAAAATAGGAAAGTGCAGCTGTAGGAGAAACCAGAGCAGCTACTCCAATGCATGCAGGCTAAAACAGGTCACCTAAGGAAGAAAGTGACTCTCCAAGCATCACACAGGATTCACGAGCCAAAGTTGAAAAAGCAAGTAAACTTAATATTCATTATTAATTAAATAGGCTCAAAAGCTATTATGAAAGAGCTTGTTTATTGTCAGCAGTTACAGCTCCTGGTGCTCGAATTCCACTTTTCTTGACCACCATGTTTGCCCCTTTCCCTGCATGTACAGTTATCCATCATCTCTTGTCTTAGTCTGCAAGCTTTTCAAGGACTCATCTTTATGAAGCCAGGGGCCAGTATTGTGATGGGCTATTTACACACCATCTATTACCGGGCTTTACCAGTGACAAGTTCCCAGAGGTGGTACAGAAATACAGAAATCCAAGATAATGCATAAACTGAAATACTTAAGTTGAGATTCAGATTTGTATCTTCAAGACACTGTCCCCAGAACTGGCAACGTGATCCAAGTAGGACTGTGCACATGAACATGTCAAAGAAATGGGATTATAAAATACAACCAGCAAAGGATTTACAACGCACTTTTGGTGTGAAGACAGCCAATGACTGCAATGGAGTTTCTCAAGCAAAGTGACATATAGGCTTACTCTGCACAGCTGAGTGTTCACCTTCATGAATCAACCTGAGCTTTGCTTGGCACGACTCATTTTCTACAACACAAATTCCACCCATTTGAGGCCCGCACACTAAACCCAAGTATATGACCAACTAATCTTCATCTGCTTTACTGAAGAAAACTTCTCATGGCATATCAGTAAGCTCTAGATACATCAATGCTTTAACATCATGCTAAATGTCAGAGCCAATCTTCATTTAGGTGGAGGATGTTCAGCAACATTCACATGAATGTGTGGTTCTTTGGATTATGTTTTACTGTAAAGCCAGCCAAGATTTTGCTGTTACTTTCTAAGTAGAAATGTCACTGCAGAAATAATGCTTAATTCCAGAGGGCCTATGCGTCCAGAGTATCTTAAAGTCTTCCAACCCCTAGTATATCAAGAAGTGTTTGAAGATACGGAAGCAATGTTAACCAGTTTTGAAGCGGCAATTTGTGATGGAGACAAATTATCATTACTGCCTAGTTCTCACATAGCATTTTAATACCGGAGACCTCAAAGTGCTGACAGAACAATAACTGTAGTCCAGGGCTTTCCAGCCCAGTTTAGCATCCTCAGCATTAGACCATCTGTATTCCAGCTCTAGCTTTAGAAGTGAGGTGCACATGGGACCTCTTCTGATGCTCACACATGGAGCAGGTTTAATTTTTACTCAAAATCACAGGTAAAACCCCCAGAAAATGAGGCAACAAAAAAAAGCATAAGGCAGCAGCTCATTAATTATCACAACAGATAGAGGCTTTATCTGTTTAAAGCTGTCTTTTCCAATGATAACTAGAACCTAGCAGCATCTCTGTACTAATGACATTTATTTATCACTAGGCCAAATTTACAAGCCTTCTGTCAGATAAGGAATTTCAGAGCTTTACAGAAAAATGCATTTAGCCATGGATGCATTAAGGCAAAGCAGATAAAGTTTAGTATCTGACCTATGAAGATTTAGATGTTCTTATGACATGAAACATTGTGCCAATTTTATGGCTCTAGCAAACACAATAAATGTCATTGTCTTTCCAAGAAGGGATCTATTCTTGTTTCCTTATTTATTGAAGGAGGAAGACTAATGGTAAGCTCACTAAATCCTCAGTCACCCCCACACATGGTTTTGGATATTGCTGTGTCATTCAGGATATTACGTTCAGTAACAGAGAAAACTCTTCCTTTATTCATCCCCTTCTGCCCCTCCATCCCATTCAAAACTCTCCAGATCACACACCTCTTCTTACCACCCCGTCTGTAAATATCAAGTCCCCATATAACAAACAGGTATGAAAAAAGCACTACAGAGAAACCCATTTTGGCTCCATGGCCCCTAAGTCTGATTTCTTCAGGAAGCTTGACAAAAAACTTGCTGCAAACACAAGAATCACATGACAGCGTGGGGAATTCCAGGGGGAATTCACTTACTGTATTGCGATCTGTCAAAAGGAGGCGGCAGAAGTGATTTTCATGCCAAAGACTACTTTATTCCTGAAGTTACTGAGGACTAGTTAAAACCACAGCAGAGTCTTGCAGAGAAGTTGGATTTATACTTGTAACAGAGTGTGAAAGCCAATTCCTCTGACAAAGCAGAGTTGCTGAAGCCACCCTCTACCCCAGGAACACCACATAACTACTTCTGGGATTTAGTACTCTACAACCACCACTTTGATTTATCATAAAAGCTCATTAGCTGTTGCCTTCAGGTCTGCTCTAAAGGCAGAGGAGCCTTTCTGTTGGCTCAGTTTATCTTTGGATGGGCTTCTGAAAGCAGCCATTAAATAGGATGCTGGAAACAGCTTTTCATCTCCAGAGGAATTTGACCACATAGACAAAGGCACCTGTGTGCCCTTAAAGGATTTGGAGCTGATAAAAGGGAGCATCACCCCAGGCTGGTCAGCTGCATTCATCCCATCAGTGATTTAAAGCCTTGACGTTGTCTCAGGAGAATACAGGGGAGGTTTAGCCTCTTTTAGGGCAAGAAGATTCCCTCATGGAAGTCATGAGTAGGGCTGGAACCCCAACCTGTACATGCTGGCTGTAGGCATCCCAGAGGAGACTGAAGTGAATCTCTTCTCCACCAAGCAAGCAACACTAGTTTGGGCAAATATGAAACTTCAATATAAAGGGCTCCATTCAAAGGCAGAGGCTTTAACCTCTTCGCAACATAATGCAACAATAACAGCAGCAAAAATTGACAGTATCAGTGGAGAACTGTCATGCCAAGCAGGGGGTATGGCCTCCTTGGAGGCGAAGTCATTGCCTTTTACACCAGCTCTTTTTTACAGGGCAAATCCTAGCCTTTATTTCAAAGCTCCACAAAAAAGCCTTCCCATCGCACTGGTCTAAAACTGACCAGGAGGGAGCAATTCCGGAGAGAAATATTGGCATCAAAGAGATTTTATCCCAGCATTTTCCTCACTTAAAGCTATTTAAGCCAAGCAAACTGAAAGCCATCAGAGTACCTGCTATTTCCTATAGTATGGATTGCAAGAAAAAACAAGCCTTTCAAAGCAGACTGGCTAAATTCTACCTTCCTGCATTTACCATATGTACACTGTCATCAATGGGAGTTTCACTAAAGTTTCCAAGCTTTGAACTTTAACCCAAGTGTCCAGCAGTTGCAGTCCTTATGTTAAGGAGTGGGTTGTTTATTGAGCAGTGATGACAATTTCTCATCGGTCCTAATTAGAAAATAATTAGTACTAGAATCCTAATGCAATGCTAGTGCCATGGCCCACTGCTTGTTTCTGTTAATCAGAGCCTGGCACCAAGTCCATATACTTCCATAACAAAAGAGAGCCAGTACTACAGAGCCATTTTTAATAATCCCATTCAGCATGCTACAAAGTAAATTGAGTATTTAATTGAAAATGATGTTAATAGGAGGCTGGTTTTTGCAATTACCATTAAAACCCAATGTCCCTTTTGCTTTATCTGAGCCATGACTTTTGCTAATAGTGTTCTCCTGGAATACTGTCCTTTTATCAGTTGTGTTTTCATGAGACTCATAGGACCCAATTTGATGTTCCCAGGTATTTCAAACAGAACACACCGTCCATTGTTCAAAAGCAATATTATTAGAACTGTGGCTAAATACATTGTGTTACAATCTTTTTTCTTTAGACAATTAGAAGATTCGGATTCTTTGAATCTATTCTTGCATTATTCAACAACTTTCAATAGTTTAAAGACATGAACTATTTAATGGAAAATGTTCCAATCTCAAACAGCCATTATTAGCTCAAAAAGTCATCATTCTCTGCTCTCATCCATCCATTTCTGCCTAAGACCAGAAAGCAGCCACTGCTTTATGTGGCCCATGTCATTCCCACAGTGGTAGAAGAGAGAAAATCACTACAGACCTCTGATAACTGGAGTTGCGTTTGGTCACCAGTGGTGTGACCAACAGTGAAGAGCAGACATCTACTATTATACAAGGCAGCATCTCAGCCCACTGAAATCAGTAATACATGTTTTTGCCTGACACTAGGCACTGGTTAAACCATTAACACCAGCACTTCCCTCTGGAATCATTAGGCAGTGGCATCTTGTGCCAAAAGGAAAGAGTTAACTCCCAAAGATACGTGCAAGCAGGAAAATTACCTCACATCTGTATTATATCCTGTACTGACAGGTGTTTGGTTGCTGTAACACTCCCTTAATTTATGATCCCCCGGTACAGAAAGACTTGTGTCCTCTCTGATAAAGCTCTGCACAGCTCCAACAGCATTTGCTCTTTGAGCTGACAGTGTCAGAAGCACTTTGGCCTTTTCAGAATTTAACACCAAAGGGTTCATCCTGCAATTCCTTGCTCATATGTTCTTGCTCCATCCCATTTAATTCAAGGGTACCTAATGCAGTGAACCAGGTTCACAGCATCAGGCCTGATGTTCTCAATATCCCACACAAGCTGGTGCTTCATGGCTTTTTCACTATCTAAACTTCCAGTTCCAGTATGCATTTCTTACCTCATACTAATATTTGCTTTCACAGGCTATTTCAACACAGTGCATCAAGTGTCTGTTTGCCCAAGATTATGTTCAGATGGTTGCAGCAGATATTTTGATTTGGCTCTTGTTTTAGGAAATCCATAACTGAAGAGCAAAAAACTCCCTTATGCTAAATACATCTGAATTTACTGCAGTTTCTGGCTTGGTAACACATTTTGTCTTCCGCTTTGACAGAGAAAAAAGTGCATTGTTGGGGATTACTGTAAGAAAAGCAACAGAACTTGTGCTCCCCGCATCTGCCCCTCACCATCTGTCACCTTGGCATTATTCTTAGCTCCTAAGCTCTTTGGGACAGTAACTGCCTTTTTGTTTGGTCAGCAAGAGCAAGGCAGATGCACTGTATTTAGGATGCCAGAGTGGAGGTAAGTGATCACTCCTTAATCAAAATTTTCCCCCATCACAAAGTGTGGTACCATGACTCAGGCATTGCAAACCTACGCTGGCCTCCAGCTGCCTGCTAAGATCCTGTACAGGGCCAGAACTGTGTGCCATTTTAGGATTAATGTAGCAAAATATGCCAAAGAGTTGGAATATTGTTCAGTACTTAACTGAAACATCAGCAAGAAAAATACTTCAGAAGATACATGGCTGGATTCCTACTTATCTCTCTTTTTTATTAGAGATCCAACTAATAAAATAAAAGGCAGCTCTAAGACTTTAAGCACAGCAGAAGCTGAACACAAGTGCTCTTGCCCAAACCAATGAGTTCTTTGGAAGAGAATCACATGTGTCAGCAAAAACCAGTTTATCCAAGCACAAGTGAGAAAGCAGGTTTTGTGCAGGCTGCAATGAAAACAAACCAAGGGTAGCAAGATTGCTCAGAAGAGACAGGAAAGACAACAAAAAAGGAGACAAAAAAAGAGATTTAGAGGATGGAGGAAAAAGGTGACAAGAGATAAGCAACTAAGAATTACAGTCCAGGGCAAACTTACAGGGCACGATAAGGCTCCATGTGCTGGAATCAGGGTGAAATTTGGGAAGGGAAGAATGAGGAAAGTGAACACTGATAAAGAAGATTAGAAAGAAAACATCTCCTCTGTATATGATCCACATGAATACCTTTAAGAGTGTTCAAAAAGCAAGCTCCAGCTGTGAACTGCTGGTCAGGCTCTGACTAAGAGCAAGAGCCTCTTGCCAAATGCTACCCCTTGGCATAAGACAAAGTCTCACACTGTCACCGTTATCGATGCATTTGGTTACCAGCTTAGCAAATAGCCCAGACATTCACAACCCAATACAGAGCAGGGAACCACATGCCTAGAACTGGTGGGTGTGAGTGTGGGGCTGAGTTTATCCTTATCCTGTGCCATTTGACTTTTCTGAGCCTTCCTAGCTGTGTCTAAACCCTAAACCCAAATGAAATTACAGTGCAACTCGTTATAGGCTTGTGAGTTTAATTATTTGAGCCCTCCCCTGCACTTTGGCAGCTTAGCAGTTGAGCCTGCTCTGATGGAGTCATCCTTGGGAACTCTCCAGTGCAGGATTGGTGGCGATCAGCATCATTAAACCAAGTTACATAAAGAGTAAATCACCAAAAAAATTACTTTTCAAATTGCCTTGCTTCTGTAGATTCAGGGGAAGAAAAGGGTATTTTGCTTTTATTTCTAGGAAAGATGAAAGCCAGGTAGCTGAACTGACCCTGCTGCAATCCCCTGACAAACTCTGCCTTCTGTGTCCTTTAGCTCTGCTCATACATTTTGGATGAGGGAAGCTGCCCCAGTGTGCTCTTTAAAAGAAAGGCAGGCTCCCAGCATCCAAACTCAAGATGCAAAAGGGTTCTCACACCAAAATTCAAGGCAGGAATGAGGCTGTGATAAGAATTAACCGTCAGAAGATAAAGCAGCACAAACTGAGGGCTGCTACCACATCTAACCAGCAATCACAGCTTTGTAGGCAACTGGCTTAATTCAGCAAGAGCAGACATAACTGACCATGAATATGCATTCAAACCTTTCTACCACGGTGGCAAAACTACTCAGAAGCACAGAACTGATCTGTAGGAACCTGAGAAGACATGCTACTTTTTTCATATAAAGGCTTTGTGAGTTATATCCTTATAATAAAAGCAGTTATTTCTAGCCATAAATATTAACCCTTTAAAAACATAAGTGGGTCAGACCTGCAGTGAATATTATATAGGAAGCCACAAACTAAAACACACATACCTCTGCCCATGCCTGTTCCTAAGTACTTTTCAGAGCTGGGTTCAACTTACAGGTGAGTATATATGTATATATGTATTAAAGGCCCAGGTCAGATAAGGAAGGGAAACCTGGAGATCTAGGAAATCTAATGCAAAACTTGGAGATTCTGACTGACACTGAAGTCAGTCACTCCTATTTTGGGGAGTGCATCAAGTTTTTAGTGGAGCAGCAAATGCACTTCCCACCCCTTCAAGGTTTTGAAGGGTAGGCTTAGCAAGTCACTAGTTTGCAGTATTGTAAAGCAATGACTGCTGTAATACATCTGGCAATGTGTCATGTATCACCCACCCCTCATCTCATGAAGCAGGAAGGTGGACTTTCTTAGAACACAATTACCAAAGCAGTGATTTTAGCAGTTGGAATAACATGTATTTGGTCACAGAGGGAAAAATCACAGTCCAAACCAGCCCAGGAACCATCTGAAAAGCAGCACACAGCCTCTACAAGCAGAGCAGTGTGAGCTGCTTCCTATCTGGAGTCATTCTGACTGATCAACAACAAGCTAAGCCAGCAGATGCTTATTTTCCACTTTTATGGTGCCTCAGATTTAGTCACCTTGTCTGGCAGCAGTTATAAAAGCAGCACTAAGAAAACATCTACAGAGGGTCAATTCCATATTAACCTTCATAAATGACAAACACCATCAATGCCAGTTAGCTGTCCGCAAGTCTGCTATTAATAATAAAACCCAGAATAAGGGGCTCTGGCGGCATGTCAGATCGCATTTATACCCTGAGTTACAAGAGTTCAGTACTGCACTTACGGGTTAAGTTGATTAAGAAACATCTTGGAGAATATGCACAGCTATGATTTCATGTAGAAGGGAGAGATTAGAGATCACCTGTAACCCGTTAATGAGAATCGAGGACAGCAGTAGAAAATGAGAACAAGGTTATAATGTTAAAACCCAATGTAATCTGCTTTTTGGAAGTCAGTTCTTAATCATGGGTTCATTCACCAGGAAAACGAAAGTTTGAGAATGAGCATCTTCAAATTGGTATTAGCCTCGGGAAAGAGAGAGGAAGGCAACTAAATGACCATTTCAAACAGCCCACACTAGGCAGTTTATAGCACTCATGTAACATGGGGTTTTGGTTACTCCATCCCCAAACTATGGAGAAACATGAATCCCAATAAGCAAATAAAGAAAAGGCAAGCTCAAAGCGGAGCTCAGTGAACACTGAACACAATCATAAATACTTTATTGAGCCAGAATTGCTGTTTCATTCAGGAAATTATTTGATACCATCAAGGGCTGAATAAGAGTTGGAAGTATGGAGGGGGCTGAGCAAGCCAAATAATTACTCTGTTGATTTCATCCAGACCAGTGGCTGCTGCACAGAACTTTAGAGCCTACTATTTTTACTTGCACATTTACTAATCCAACACTGGGAAGGGATGTGAGTAAGCACGCTTACTGCAATGAAGGAATATTGCCTGCCAGGTTGGTATGGGTTGGCAAAGCAGGTTAGGGAACTTAAACCCTGCAAGAGCAGGTGAGAGCAGAATGATGCATTTGTTATATTGCAGTCTTTAAGTTTTCCTGTATATCCCATGCTTCAGCATCCACATTTGTTCTCATTTCACCACCTCCTGGGGACAAAGGAACTCTCATTTGTGAATGGGGATTTTTAGCTGGAAAAAGTTGCCAGGATAGCAGCAGTACTTCCCAACTGTGCCTGGCCCTGGTTTAAGAAAATGAAGGGGGTGATAATTCTCACTACCTGAGATACTCATTGCAAGTGAAATTCAGCGACTTATTCAGCACCTGCAACAAGAGGCTGGAGCTTCCTGGCATGCAGCACCCCCCATGTTTCATTGCCCAGGCTGAAGAAATAACTGCCAGGCTGAAAAAGAGTGACAAACCATTCCCCAGCAAGCACCTCAGCCTTCCCAATTCCTTCATCAAAGGTAAATATCTAAAGATGCACTTAACACTCATAACTTACGGATTCATAACCACCTAAAATATAAAGATCTTGGGAGATGCCTTTCTAGGCTAGACAGTATCTCCAGGATTTAAACAGGTTTTGATAACTAACTGCCCAGCTCAAGCGGGTTGTATTGTCATCTCCCCATTCAGGTCACGCATCAGCTCTGCAATTAGATGAGGACACCTTGCACATCTGCAGGCTACAGACAGACTGGGCTGCTGTTCGCAGCACTCATCAGTTCTGCAACCTGCATTTATAAAACAAACTCTTGACTACAAAGAGAAAAGGTTACGAAGAACTAGTGAGGAATTTGCTGGCGCATCTAATTCCTTACAGCATGAGATGACTAAGGTATCTGTGCATGAAGAGAAACATCACCAACGTTGACTGGGGAAGGTGGCGATTATCCCTTGGTGTCTGATCGCAACTCCTTTCAGTGAATTAAAAGCTGCTATTAAAAGAAAACACAGCAGCTTTCTCCACTGTGTCCTTTGCAGGAACTCTATTACACAGATAATGAATCACTAGAGGGTGAACATGGATGCCTTCAGAGTTTCCATAGAAATTCAATGTGCAATTAGTGTTAATGTAAGTGATGCTAAAACAAGGTGTTACTCAATACTCTAAATAATCATAATATACAATCAGTCTGGAACTAAACAGGCAAACATGTCACAGGTGTCACCCACATGAAGTTAAACAGCCCTATTTTCAAATACAAAGATGTTAATAGAAACAGAAGGTGAAATTCATGGGCTATATTTATTGTGGAATCATCTCTGCAAGTATAACATCATATGCTGGACAGTTTGAGACAGCACTTGCTCAGCAGGTTGCCTCTAGAGAGAGTATTATATTTGATAGAAGAAAAAGGCAGACTTTTACACACAGGTTTTAAGCTCCCATGACAGCTTCAGAAAAACATTGCTTCCATTTTCATCTTACAGGGAAAATAAGCTCATTTTTATTTGAGGAGGTTCTCTTCAGATTTATAGTCAGCTGCTTCTACTCTGAATCTGCCTTTTTAACCCTACTTATCCCCATAAAGCTACAGAGATCCCACCAGCTGAAGATCTCTGTCTTTTGAGTCCCGTTACTGCAGGCTGATGGGGCGACAGGCTCATATAACACACCAAAGGATAAAATACATTCTAGGTACAGAAAGAGCAGAGGAAGAGGAATTATGTCTATAGACACACTCCTGTTCGTGAGCTTGCCTGTATGTATCATCCCAATTGCGGTTAAACACTCAGCAATGAAGCCTGTCATTGCGCAGCCAGCCCTACCCCAGGAAACAGGCAGCACATGCATTTGGTAGCGTCGTGGTAACGCTACACAGGGCGGGAGAAGGCCAGACAGTGAACACAGCTGGTGCCCTGGCAGAAAGTCAGAGGCACCAAGGAATGTTCTGGGAAACACTCAACAGAGCAGCACAAGGTTAATAAGCGGCTCCTATTTAGATTTCCCCTGCTCAGAAGGGTTTTGCTGCCAACTGCTGCTTCTTGCATCACAGCACAGATTTTTCCCCCTCCTACTGACATTCATAGTATCATTATTGTTCCCCAAGTACATATTCAGATGCTATTTATTATATTCTTAACTCTACAGAGTTATGGAAAGCTTTGGGAACTGTCCCTGCCACGCAGTGTTCCAGGAACTGCCACAGGGATGGATAACTGTAAAGCATGATTTTAAGATGAAGCAGGAAGGAGTGTGATGTCAACTTAGCATCTAGTAGTCAGCCTTGGGTGCAGCAGCCCTTCCAGCTTCACATTCAGAACCCAGTCAGGAGACAAAGATGTTTACAGCTGAAGTTTCCAAAATATCTACAGAAATATGGGAATAAGATCATTTTGTCCATTAGGGATTAATGATTTGACACACAGCCCCAGCAGAATGAGCTGTACCAAGGGTTATTTCTTACAGCTGAACATAGAGGTAGGAAAGAGCATTCCATCCTTATCTATCATTCCCAAATCCATTTTCTATGACAAAGCTGGAACAGGGACAGGCAGGATTCCACAGACCACAGGGCATTACTCTGGACCAGGGGCTCACCAGTGTTCTTCTCATAGAGAAAACACCTGGGAAGCTTAAATGGACAGATTCCTCTTTTGTCCATGCAAAACACTGTCTACCTCTTGATTTCTACCACTTTTAAGTTAGTACTAAGATAATGGACAAAGGATGAATTTGGTTCTATAGTTTAGAGCAATAAAGAAGGTGGAGGGACTGAGACTTTCATCTGCTTCTTGCATTATAGAGATAAAAGGAAAAGCTACAGTAATTCTACTCAAAAGCCTCAGAAGCTAGTAGTTGCCTTGCAGTCCAAGGGAACAGTGGACAAGAACACAGCACACAGAATAACACGAAGTTGGTTTATTAATCCTGAAGTCAAAGCTTGTGCTTTCACACTCCAGTTCATTCAGGTTGACACAGAAGGCCAGAGTAACAGCATGGTAGTAAATGATGGAGTTTCCTGCCAAATCAACCCCAGGAAATGCAGGAATCCCTGTCATTACAAATCCACACCGGATTTCCAGCCCAAAACAGAGACGGTAAATTCGCTCTTGATGACAAATGAATGCCAGTCCTGCTGAAGCTTGCCCAGGAAAGTCGAATAACCCCACTGATGGCAAGGAACTCGGAAGACATCTGTGCTACTGATTTACTTTATCTCCAAAGCAATTATTGCAGCCTGCAGCTGGGTAAGTTACAAGAAAGAGTTGACCTTGATCAAAGCTATTAACACATTCGGGTAAAAACTAACAAAACTTTGGCTTACACAAAAATCATACGATCATAGTTGAAAGGGACCTCCAAAAATGATCTGACCCTACCCTTCATGGGAAAGGAAGCCTAAATGAGAGCAAAAGCAGAAAGCTTGCAGAAAAAAATGCTATTTAGTTATTTGCAGTAGTGGAAAGTTTCAGGAGCTCATTCGGGAAACAGTGAAAAGGCAATAGAACCCATTAAAAATCTAAACCAAAGCGGAACACAAGAAATCCCCAACCAGATTCAGAGCCTTGAACTGCACTGTCACCAGAACAATTCATCCAGCCTGGCTGGTAACCCTTAGCCTCTGGAGATACCTTTGAGGTAAAGGATCTTAGCTTAATCCCCTGCTGTTTTTAGCAACATATTTGGGAACTGTTATTAAGCCTCTGCTTGGTGCTGTGCTCCTGCAGCTGGGTGCTGGCAGCATGTTTGATAAAGGTGCAGCTGAATACAACTTCATTCCCATCTTCGCCAAGTTCAAACCTGGCTGCGGAAAAAGGTTGTATCTGCTTTTTCCTGTCAAAGGGGCACTACCTGTCCCAGCACTGTTTCCATTCCAGAAAGTGTACTTCAGGAGAAAGACAAAGAGATACCCAACTATCATTCGATTCATAGGGGATTTGCCTAGAAAGCTTCCATTCTGCACACATCTGATTGCACAGTTTGGCTTTATCAAGCAGCCTGTGTTTTCCAAAAGGAAGAGAGAAAAAAAGTGCCTTTGGAATAATGGAAAAACAAAGGTGGCCAGTGATTATCAATAACTAAAAACCTCTCTAAAACAAGCTTGTAATTGGCTTGCTTAAATGGATGCAGTTAACTGAGCACCCAGGCTTTTGTAAAATACAAACCCCTCCTCAATAAAATGGGGATTTTCACTTGTTAAAAGGAACAATTCCATTATATACATTGTAGAAAAAAAGTGATCCTGAACAGCCTGCGTTGTACCAGTTCTTATAGAGCTATGACATGAAATGCACACCCAGTAAATCAGGTTTGACTGGGGAGGAAAGCTTTGAATTACATTAGTGTTCCACTCATCACATTCTGAGGGCAGGCTCTGAATGGGCAGACTGAGAATGCAGGTCAAACACAGGGGTTCCTCCTGCCTTCCCACCCTGCTTACCTGTTCCTACTTCTGTAAGGCCTCACAAACAGCTCACTGCATCCAGTGAACTGGATCAGTGGCAAAGTTAGAGTGACCGCAAGTAATGAAAACACCCACCTGCAGAAAAAAATCCCAGCCTGGGGTTGTATAAGATACTTTGCTTGGAATTTTAATTCACTTCTCTTGACACGGCAAGAAACATGTTTCTATTTCATTCCTATAACTTTCACACAGAAATAGAATAAAGGAAAAGCAGGGAAAGCTTTGATTGCTCTGGAAAACAGAGTCTACTCCCATAGCACAGCACACGGACTCTATGAGCCAAGAATGCAAAGCTGCAGCAGGCATCTGAGGGATCATCCAGTGCTGCCTTTCTAAAGCAGCACAAGCCCCAGCTGAAACCAGTGTGAAAAGTGTCACTGAAAACAAACCCTTTAACACTCACAGCAAGAGAGCTGTAGGAAATCTAAATCACTGATAAAGGATTATGTCCTTGTCCTGGCAGTAGCTGACCCATGCAAAACGTCCGTTTACTGACATCCAGGACTTCCAGGTGTTTTGATACTCTGGAACTTCCCATCTTCCTATTAAATCCTACTTACAAATTTCCCTGCACATTATACAATTCTGAGAAATCAAAGCCCTCACATCAGCCTCACGTTCCTGCTCATCCACAAGCCCCGCTCCTCCACAGAATGACCAATTCAAAATGATTACAGTGCAAAAAACCAGGAAACTAAGATCCGCTTGTGGTTACACCTCCCTGAAATACAGCACCAAGAACCAATGACTTTGGAAAGCTTTTCTACCGACTTTGCTTTCTGACAGGCTATTATTTAATCCTAAAGAGTCTAAACCATTCCGAAAGAAGCATGAGGACAGGTACAGAGAAACAAGACAACCAAGGCCACGGACCAGAGCATCAGGCAAACCAGAGAAGAATCAGAGCTCTGCGCTTCTTAGTTTATTGTGTTATGTCTAAGCACAGGATCATTACCCTATCTAGAGAGGTGTCACCAACACCATCTCTTTGCACGGGAAAAGGTATATTATTTTTAAGGATCAGTTGCAGTTATGTTGCTAAACAGCCCATTTATTTGTTGCTATGCTACAGAGCAAACATTTTTGCCATTTGGTTTGTTTAATCGCAAACAAAAGGCTGTGGGGAAGTAGTTCAGTGTTCTGATTTACTACAGAGAAAACCTAGCCTTAAAATGAGAGCAGCCTGGCTTCATAGGCAATTCCTAGAAATTAAACATGAAATATCCTGTCTGGTGCCAAGCTTCAGAGTTACCTTAAGGCAACAAGCACAGGTGAGGGAGGTGATGAAAGTGCAACAGGAGCCCTTCCCATCCTGGGCACCCAATGAGAACTGTTGTGTACTGCCTCCTACCTGGAAAAGCAGCATCAGTGATGGAAACAGCAGCCAGGAGGCACTGCACAAGCGTCCACTCCAGTGCTGAAGCACTTGCAGCACACTCCCACTGCAGAGCATCACAGCCAGATGCTCAAGCCCAATAGCCCTGATAGCTCAAGAGTACTCACCATTTCTGCCAGCAGCTGTATAAAGCACTAGCTTCCCTACCAAACAAGTTTGATTTAATGGGATTAACACTATTTGACTGGTGAGGCTGAGTGGGTGCTGCGCTGGATGGTAGAGGGGATATTGCTTTGCTTGCAACTTGATTTCCAGCCAAGGTTTGGCTGACTTTCTCTTTGAGTGAAGTATCATGCCCTGTGTGGCACATACAGTACTGCCCCTTAAAGCGTTTTGCAGACAGGATCTCATCCACAACAGAGCATTTTCAGTGTATGACATCAGAGCGCATTAAACTTGCTCTTAGTTCAACAGAAAAGTCATCGGGCTTTTCATTTTGGTGCCGGAGCAAAAAGGACTTGGTGACTTCATGAACTCTGATGTTCCAGGGGAAAAAGGAAAGAGTTCAACTCGCACTGATGTGCTGAGATCTTGAATTATAAGTTAATATCAAATGTTTCCAGGAAATATGACAATTCAGCCAGGCAAAAAGAGTTGAAGGCAATCATTTATCTCAAATCCCACTTAATAATTCAAACTGTGTTGCACTGATCCAAGGACAGCATAAGGAATTTGACCCATAATATTAACTATGGAAGAGAATCTACAGATGTCCCTGATAAATGCTGTTACATTTGTTAGAAAATTAGACACATTGGACAGTAGTTAAATATAATTAATAACTGTGTTCAGTGATGAGGGCAAAGAGGAAGAAAATTAAGCAGATTTCAAGAAGTAATTACTCAAGAAATTAAGTGCTAATTTTTACCAAAGCATCACAGTAAGTGGATCTGTTAAAGCCACTAGAATTAAATAGTCTTTAGCCACAGAAACACTACCCCTTATCACATCACACCTCCCTTTAAGTACCAAGCAGAATATGCAACTTCTATAAAAGGATTTTCTTCCTCTAGCTAAACCCTGATGTTACAGGAGATTTTTCATGTTCTGCATAATCAGTGCATGCGGTTACACTCCTTATCAGCCGCTGAAAGCACTAAGGAAAGCCTCCTTCACCCCATGTTATGTATTCGCATGCACATTATGTACAAATATTTGTATAAAGCAAAGCCGTAACTTAGAGGAAGTAGGACCAGGAAGAGAAATGCAAAAGCTTTTCAAAACATGCCTGCAAAGCCTGGCCCAGGTAGGATTTGCTTGGTAATAGCCACAGGATTCCTATTCAGAAACGTGTGATCAGCAGGGCAAGGGAAGTGATCCTGTCCCTCTACTCTGCTCTTGTGAGACCTCACTTGGAATATTGTGTACAGTTCTGGTGTCCTCAACATGAGAAGGACATGGAACTGTTGGAACAAGTTGATGAGGGGACTGGAGCACCTCCCATATGAAGAGAGGATGAGAAAGCTGGGGCTGCTCATCAGCCTTCGGAAGAGAAGGCTGCATGGAGACCTCAGAGCAGCCTTCCAGTATCTGAAGGGGGCCTATAAGGATGCTGGGGAAGGACTCTTCATTAGGGACAGTAGTGACAGGACAAGGGGTAACAGGTTCAAACTTAAATAGGGGAAGTTTAGATTGGATATAAGGAAGAAATTCTTTCCTGTAAGGGTGGTGAGGCACTGGAATGGGTTGCCCAGGGAAGTTCTGAATGCTCCATCCCTGGTGGTCCTCAAGGCCAGGTTGGACAGAGCCTTGGGTGGCATGGTTTAGTGGGAGGTGTCCCTACCCATGGCAGGGGGTTGGAACTGGATGAGCTTAAGGTCCTTTCCAACCCTAACTATTCTATGATTCTAAAAGCAAGTTCAAATCTGATCTGTGTATCAGAAGACTGAACTGTAATGAGTCACCCATTGTGCAGAATAATACACTTGGGTTTGACAAAGCCTAAGCTACTGTTTAGCTAATATATATTCTACTCTTGGGGTAATAGATTCTGAACCTCCGAGCATCTTCATTGCCCTTGGCAATTTGTTCCAGAATATGATCAATAAATCGTGTTAAAAATGTTCCCAGCCTCTAATTTCAATTTGTATAGCTTCAGCTTCCAATGAAATACTGTGTGTTTTCTGGCAGACTAAAAAGACCTTTGAGTACCAAAATTCTCTCTGGTAGGGAAAGAGACTACATTTAAATTACCACTCAATCCTTTTTGTAAGCTAAATAGAAAATGTCAAAGCTTTTTACCCCATCTCTGGATAATTTCTATAGCCTCACACTCTCCATTTTAAACACATTTTGCAAATTTAATAGAAATTGAAGCAGTTACAATAAAACCCTGTCTGGTCAAGCCCTCTAAACATTAGTTTGCAAAGTCCAAGCGGCTGTGGTAAAATAAGCAGATTTGTTTCACCCAGTAACAGCAGAACAAGGGCAAGAGTATTGTATAGTGTGGAGCTCTCTAAATGGCAAATAGTATGTGCTGTACCAGAGCATAAATTCAAGCAGCCATGTAGGCACTGAGAACACACCAGCCAGTGCTCTCCACCTGCATTATTCTTGTACTATCTTTACAGCCTCTGTGGATTATAAAATGAAAGGGCAACTTGATTGACAGGGTATTAAAAGCCCCTGCAGCTTTCCAATCCGATTTGGATCATTCAGTAGAAGCCAAAAAGGGGTAAAAGGCCAAAAAGGATCTTAAGGTCCTACCCAACCCAAACCATTCCATGATTCTCTACCCATCTAGCTCCTGGAATGTTACTGTGGGTATAACCTCTGGAATGTACCCTTTGCCAGTGACCTCAGTTCCTGGGATCTCAGCTGGGAACCAGCTTCTGGCACAGACGAGGAAAGCTCCTGGGCATCTGTTTGGAAGCATCAATCCTTTTCCTACTGTAACAAACTCCCACAGCTCCCTTTTCTGTCAGTCACTGTGAGCACACAAGTGCTTGTTTGACACACTGAGAAGCACAAACTTGCTCCTCCCCCTCCTTGGGAAAAAGAAAAAGTGAAACGAGCCTGCTCTCACTCTAGCCTTACTCAGCACCAACAGGCTCTTCCCTATGCAGCCACATGAACACAGGACGTGCTTTCAAGTTTTCCCCACAGATCCAGTTATTTTGGTTCTGGACTAACCATTCTGTGGCAGTAAATCAGATGGGTGATGATGACCACTGATGCCAACAAAACAACCTTTTAAGAGACAGTTCTCTTGTGTTTTAGAGCTCATGAGCTCCTTCCAAAAACAGGGAAAAGAGACCAAAGTTCAAGACAAAAATACCTTCTAATTGTCCATGCAGAAAAACTCTTTACCCACTTCATATCTTTCCAGTGTAGCCTTACAACATTACTATAGAATCAGAGGATCTAAGTCAGTAAAGGCTGATAAAACCCTGGACTGAATCTCACCCTCTTCACTCATTTGAGGAGACACCAAAAAGCACTTTCAAATGAAGAAGGCTTTGTTAGGTGTGCCCCTTCCATAAATCAGAGGAGCTATCAGACATGCTAAAGCTGCCCTTAAGCTCTGTCAACAGCAGTGAAGTTCTCCAGGACAGATTTCTCTTAGTTTGTTCTGCCTTTCACAACCTCTTTCTGTATTTCTGCTCGACACCATTTGATTTATTCAAGGCTCAGAGAAAAAACATCAGGGTATTCAAAATTAAGCTCTGCAAGAGACAGCGATGTCAGAACAAGTCATTAGCTTTGATCTTAAATTCAGAGTGCACTGTTGAGTTACATTCACTTGCGAAGACACTGTACAACCCATGGTGATAAAAAGGCAGACATCAACTCTATGAAGGGACAGAAAGACAGGTAGAACTTCAGAGCTCTATCAATTTCAGGAGCTGGGCTGTATTCTGATCCCATTTGCTGCAGTATGAGGGATAGCTTTGCAAGTGTAATACTGCCTGCAGGACAGAACAAAGCTTATAGCCCCTGTCCTTGTGCAGCACAGATCTGAACAGCCCACCCTGACCACCACCAACACAGCCTTGTTTTCATGCACTCAAGGCTACTAAGATCAAAATAAACAGCATTAAATGTGCCCACACATTAAATGGTTTTGAACGATTTGAAGTTCCCGGCTTCATCTAAAGCCCAACAGTAGTTAAATATGGTCCTGACTCCCCTCCATGAGGGTATTAATTGCTTCTATGAAGTGCTGCTGGATACGAGTCCAGCATGCAGCAGCTTTGCTCAGCAAAGACCATGTTACTGCTCTGCTGTGGATGAAGGAGAATGGATATTCAGATATAAAATTTGTTTTAAACTATTATTTGTAGGAGAAAACATGTAATCCACCAGGCTCTAAATAATCCTTAGATCCAGGTGTTGCTGAGCCTTAGGTAGGGAGGTTCCAACTACAAGATGCTGAGGGCACAGAACTGAACTTCAGCCTCCCAGTGATTTTTAGCTAGCACTTTGGAAATCATACCCAGGACTGATAGAATCCTATTGGTGACATTGGCAGCTGGATGAAGTCCTTTGGGAAGGGAGAACACTGGATTTCTGTTGTTTCCACCCCTATGAAACATGAGCTTTCTGTACCTAGCCCTGCTGATGCATCATAACCCAAATTATCTCAAATGATAGAATTCCGGGCAGCTTGCTAACACAACTGCCTTCCATTTCACTTAGCAAATATTTAATTTGTCATCTACTAATTAACTAACTGGCATATTTTCCAAGATGTGACAGCATGCAAAGGAGAGTTCTAGACCCTTTCGCAGTGGTGCCTGTTTTAAATCCAACAACGCACTGCCTTTGGCTCACAGAGTTAAAGACAAACATCCCAACTCATCATGCCCAAGATGAAATCTGCAATCACAACACAAATATTATCACTTAGTTTTGCAGGGATTTCTTGAGCAGAGCCTCAGTTTGCAGCTTTCAGAAGACTCTCATTGTTATTTCTGTACTCTTCACAGCTTTGTGACACACTTCGCTATCACTTCACACTGCTCCTTCAGTAAACACATTGCACGTGTTTTCCATTAGAAGACTGGGTTGCGGACAAGTAGCTGAGCAATGAGGGTGGGTTATTTATCACCGACATGTCAAAGTATCTGTATTCATAGGGATTATTAAAGGTGTGCAACATGTCCAGCAGGACTCGTGACTGGCAATTTTCACTCGGAAGAATTATTTCCTCTTGCATCCCTGATACTTTCTCATTTGGGTTCATTTTTACTTAACTGGTTAATTCACGCAACAAATAACCCAAATGAACATGATTTTTCTTCAATTTACAGTAGATTCCAGCCATTTTGCCCTCATCCATTATAATCAGCAGGCAGCAGATACATTCCTGGCAGCTGAGTTATTCTGCCCTCTCAGCTAGCAGAAACACCTGGGAGTGAACTGGGAATGTATTGATTTTTCCACATAGCTGCTGGCTACAAATCCATACTCACAATATAACATGGAATCTCTGGCTTTTATCAAAATATGAAGGAAATATTAACTTGAAGCAAAAATATATGTAAAAAATATTAAATTAATGAACACTTTGTTCAGTCTTTGGCAAATAGCTATTGAAAGAAAAGAACATTTATGTTATACACCAGCTCCTCTGCCAAACTCAGCCTTTGCTGCCATTATTATTACAGCTATCTCTGCTTGGACAGGAATGTTCTCATCACATTCCAGTCTAACCCCCAAGTGAAGTTGCATGGTCAGGAGCCAGTGGCACCTTCTGCCATTTATATTAGCAGCTCCTACATGTCCCAAGGAGATATTCCCAGTAGGGATTACAGTATTAGGAATAGTAGAAAGTAATGTTGTCAAGCCTTTATCTTAACATGCTACTTCTATGAGTCTGCAGTAACATCCCTTTGCACGCTAAGTAAGGGACTTATACCCAGGTTATTTTCATGACCTTAAGGAGTGCCTGTGTGCTGAAACTGCCACGAGGCTTTACGTCATCTTCACAATGTGACTGGGGAGCTCAGATGGAAGATGCTATAAAGCTCAAAGCCTCCTTAAGCAGTGACAGAAAGGTCATCCCACACTTCCTGACGGACACTACAGACTGATGGCAAAGCATGACATAAATGCTTCAGAAGCCCAAACTGCATCTGAAGAAGAGTAAGAAGTGAATCTCCCATTGTACACATTTCACAGAGGGCCAAGAATAGTCTGTGACCACCTGACAGGTTAAACAGATCCAATATAGCAATATTTATTGTAAGTTAATGGCAGTGGCATTTTATAATGGTCAGTTAATAGCTCTGAAGGACACAATATAACTTACATACATTAAAAAGCAAACTAACTTATGAAGGTACACAGACTCTTACCTGCTGAAACAGGCAAGTTTGGCCTCGGAGAAGGCCAGCAACTTTATAAGTCATTTGTGCTAGCCCCCACCCCTCCGACAAATCCAGGAGTGGAGAGGACTTAAATCTGAGCACTAACAAGCAGATCCAACTCTATTACAAGTATACACAACAAATATGAGTGGCTATATCTAGCCAAAAGATGTTGTCACCTCACCATTCCTTCTTCAGGTTTCTGTCAGTGCTGTGCACTGGTAATTACTGAAGTATGACTAATTATCAGCGCTTTAATTTTTTGCTGCAAGGGATATGGAAAGAGATGCTCAGTTCATACATTTGGCTTGGGAGGGTTATTGTCTCTTGAGAGCAAGAGACAGTGAAAAAGGTACACCATACCAACCTTCACATAACTAAATGCTTGGCATATTAAATCACTGTAAGTTAACAGGCCTGATGGCTGCAGAGAAACAGCCCACTTACACTTCCAATAGCCCTCCTCCAGGGGTATTAACTTCTTGCAGAAAGCACAAGACACAGATGGAGAGGTTGGGGTCAAATAGGCCAATCTGCAATCACCAGATGTTGCTGGGAGGCATCTTCAATCATGCTCAAGCTCCATTTGCCATAAGAATTCTCTGCCCTTTCCAGAACATGGCTGCATCTTATCCACACCCATGCCAGACATAAGAATCCCCACAGTCTCATTTGTACCTCCACGAGCCACCATGCTGCAGGCTATTAACAGCCGGACATGCCTTACTATTTTACCATAAGTAATGGACCTTAAATTCCCCCCTCCTGTTGGCCTTCTACATTGAGATAAAGTGGAGAAAAGGCAAAAACAGAATCAAAAGGCTATAGCTCAACTTCCTCCACAGCTGGAGAGCGTCACTGGGCAAAGCTAGCTCCACAGCAGAGAAGAATCAGGTAATATATTGGTTTCGAGAGGTTTTACTGGTTCATTATCTGTCAAGTAGCAATCGCCTATTCTTTTAGTTGCATTAAAGCAAGATAAATCCTCTTGCTCTGAACAAATTGTAATGCAGTTTAGACAGAGTTATTACTAATGAGGTCTTAGGTTCAGATCCAGATGTTTAAAGAAAATAACCAGCTCTACAGTGCTGTTTGTTAATGCTGGAAAGGGCTCAGTGGAAGACTCCTTTATTTCTTTAGTCTAACAAAATTGAGATCTTGAAGAAATAAAATTATTTTCCCCACATGCATATTCAAGGAGTTGACTACAACACAAAGTGATACTGCTCTTGGAAGTCAACTCTCCTGTAATTCCCAGACAGATTTCACAAGGAAGGCATTTTTGGAGGAAGAATCAACTACTCTGCTACTAATCAGTTGTGGCATCATAAGCACCATCTTACTAGGTACCCATAGCAACAGGTTTTACAGTTCCCCTTACAGATGAGAGTCCAAGGCAAATACTCCTGCTGCTTATCCAGCTCTGCTTTCCGCAAGAATGGAAACCAAAGCCTGCCACATTTTCAGAGAACTCTTTTCTAAGCCCATTCTGAGATGACAGTTAACTTTGATAGGAAACAACCTTTAGCTCCTGCCAGCACTTCACATCAGCAGCAATGTCTCTACAGAGGAAAATGGTTCAGCAGATTTCCCTCACTGAGATAAGTCAATGTTAAACAAGATGGTCCTTCACACATGTTGGAAGCAGAAATCCTGGTTAGTCACATTAACTTGATCTTGTTTAAGCTTTGGCAAGGGCAATTTGGTTTGAGCCTTGTGTATGAGACAGCCTTAGTTGTGTTCCTACTGCAGTGTTATCTGTTGAGTAATTTTCAAGTAACAGCCACATCAGTCCTGCGCTATAAATGTTCTAACTTCATTCTTCCCTTGAATTTCTGACCTTCAGCTTACATGGTAAAGGCCCAAGGACTTAGAAAATCCGATAGAGAGAAAATTCCTGGAGTCTGCTAGCATTGGCACACTTGCTCACATGCACCACCCTTAGTGCAGTGCATTCACTGAATGCATCTTGGCCTATGAGATTCCAATGACTCCATCCTCACTATGTCAATGGATTTTAGGGATTGTAAGGTGGGGAAAAGCACAGGCTGAATTGAAAAATGAAGGTAAGTCATAGAAGACATCAGCCTTCTTGCAGTGCTTCCCCTTGTGGTTTTAGTGTACTAACAAGCTACCTAACAGCATTTCTGGCTGGAAAGCCATTCTGATGGAAACCAATGCACTTCTGGCTCAGTGAAATGGCAAGCAGGAAACTAATGGTTTCAAGCGAATTGCAAACCAGATATCCCATTCATCACACTGGCATATTGACAAAAGCATCCAGAACATGGATAGAAGAGAAAACATCAGGGTTTGAGTCTCCAAAACATTCATATTTTACAATTATGTTTCATAAATACTAATGCTGATCACCCATTTCCAAAGCTGAACATTCCTGCCCTCGAGATATTCAGGATGCATACTTGATGGTAGGAATCAATTCCACTTGCTATACACAGCCGTGTCCCAGCTATACAGCCTGACAACTACAGCCCAAGGCTGACTCTGCAAGCTCCCTTAGTCCCAGCCTGACCTCTTCTGACCTACTGAAGAAAATCATTTTAAGCAGTACCCAGCTCACACTGAGTTCCTCTACCTGGTAAATAGACGATGCTATTAACTTCATTCACTTTTAAATTGAAGTTGACATTTTCAATGCAACTTTGCAGATGCAAGATGCCAGTGTTAAAAGCCAGAAACCCTGCTTTAGTTTCAGAGAACAAAATGCTTTCTGAAGCTGACTGCTCAATATAAGAATTGACTGTGTGGTATTTTGGGCAGAAAGCTAACAGCACTGAACCCTGTAAAATTTGGGTAATTCAGTTG
Source organism: Myiopsitta monachus (assembly GCA_017639245.1). Lineage (NCBI taxonomy): Eukaryota > Metazoa > Chordata > Aves > Psittaciformes > Psittacidae > Myiopsitta > Myiopsitta monachus. The sequence goes on along the minus strand of CM029931.1, from coordinate 2,091,161 downwards.
AGCTATCCCTTTTATACTGGGATATTTTATATAGATACTGAATACAGATATTAATAAAACTTGGGTTTTTTTCCCCTTATGTGCTTTAATTTTCCAGATTCCCATCTTTGGAATAGTTTTCCAGGATAAGATTCAGCATCAACCACTGATGCTAATGAAGTGCACTGCCACAGCAAACAGCTCTCAGTGTTCTTTATTCCTCCCTGTCATCCTTCACATCCAGAGAGAAATCTTACTGGGCCTCCCTATGATAGATTAGCACTCATGTTGAGATGAAGACAAATGACCAGCTAAGTAAGTGGTGCACAGGGATGGACAGCTTAAATTGAACAGTTTCCAAGCATCTAAAACATTTTCCATTCCAAGAGAAGAAATCCTGCTGATTTCACATTTCAGACCAGTTGTTACAAACCAAATTAGGGCAGGATCAGTTCAAATCCCAAGCCTTCAGGGAACCCAGCACAAGCATTTTTTATCTAGCATGATACAGTAATCAAACAGTTTCTGGATGATCGCTGGTCCTGAGACAAGCATCAAGGAAACAGGACAGGTCATCCGTACAACTAATTCCAATAGATAATGAAGTTACAAGTTTCCAACCATTCTATTAAGTATCATTTAGTTCTGTGCATCTGCCCTTTGCCAGTTATTTTTGTGCTGCCTGTCATTGTATTATCCCACCTTTACTTTCTTAAGCCAGTTTTCTCTGCAGCATCTCTTTGCTGTACTTACAGCAATAGCTTCCAGCAGTGCAAATTGATACTAGACTGATATCTAGTTCTAATCAGCCTCTGAAGAAGCCCTAAGTGTGCTGGGAATTGAAATAGTTCATTACAAAATGTCAGAACAGGACCTGAAAAACACTCAAACTTCCAATGTTTTACAACCTTGAACAGAGCCATGAAGTAATTGTAGGGAGCAAAATGTCATTTGAATAGCAATGTTTTAATGAAAGCTTGCTGTGCTCCCCACATTAAATGGATAAAAAGCTTTCTTTTATCCTGCTGTAGAATTTCCTTCAGTAGAATCCCACCTGTAACACTATACACTGTTAATCACTGGCAAGCACCACTGTACTCTCCCCCGGGCATGAAGTGCTCTTTAAATACATCAGTGAGCTGTACAGAGTGTTCTCTTACACTGGCCCAGAAAGCAAGTCTCACATTTAACACCTTTTCTTGAGCAGGCATAGCATGAGCCCGTAAAGAGTTAAAGAAAAACAAACATCTTTTGATCAGTAGCATTACATTCATTAGCTGGGCATCAGTCATAGCCAGTACTGCAAAATCAATAGTGCCATCCATAAAATACCTTGTGCACCAGCTTTGAGGGACAGCTCTTACTAGACATGCTGTACAACTAATTCTGGCTGAAAGGGAGGAAAACAGAGGGAAAAGGAGGAATTAAAAGCCTTTCACTCCTTTCAGAAAGCACAACAAAACTGAAATTGGACTACAAAGTGCTCTTGCACATATTCATTTCACTTGGAAACATTTAGGGTACATTCTAGAAAGTGGGTTTAGACAAGAGACAAATCAATCCCCAGAGCTACCAATACACATTACATAGGGAGAAATAACTCATCCCTTCATAATGCAGCTTCATTAATTTCTCAAAGACCTGCACAAATGTTTGTGGCTAGCAAGTGTCCAAGATCCCCAGTGCCCCCACTTCCCACCCTGCCGCAGGCTGAGCTGAGAGCGAACATGAAGCTCTTAGACCATGCACTGCCAGGGTTACAGTCCAAATGAGTCCTGAGCTTACATGCAGGGAGAAGAGCAGCGGACAGGGGGGCATGCCATCTGTGCTGGTTAAAAATAGATGTCACCTCTACCAAAGTCTGACCTTGAATCGGTTTCTCTCCACAGTGCAATATATATATAGGTAATGATTTGAGGTAAACCAAACAAATCTGCAGAGAGCACAGGTCATATGGTCTCAGTTACATCCCTGTTTATGTTTCTATCTGCAACTGCTCATGTCTTGCTTCCCTACTTAGTTTGTTATGCAGACAACCACTGTAACACAGAAGCACTTTGCTTTTGTTCTGACACAATCGTCCAAGTCCAAGAAGATCTCTTTATGCTTCTGCAAGGAAAGAAATAATTCAGGCTGGAAAAGACTAAATCTCAAGTCCAACAACTGCCCAGTTGCTGGACTGAAGGTCATGGAAGAACAAAGCCACACAAGTCTTCAATAAACAGATCTATAATTGAAGGTGCTGGGAATAAGTTTTCATTCTAGTCTAGCTTAAATGAAGAGAGATACCAGATGCACTACATTGTGGCAATTTCTACTGCTCAGACTAAGAACCCCCTGCTGAAAAGTGGCAAAGTGCTGCTGGAAATTGGCTAAAGTTCACTTAACTCAATCAGGTAAGTAGCAGAAAGGCCCATATTTAAGGCTAGTATCTTTATTTAGCTTGCTGATACAGCTTTTGGCTATTTGCACTTCTGTTACCAATACCTCTGTTCTACTACCATGCAGTGAGCTACCACAGTGCACACCATCCTCTCATCATGTACGTTTAGTCTATGTCATCCAGGTATCTGAAAATAATCATATATATACAACCAATACAGATTTATAAAAGCTAGAGAGGAAAATCCAGTATGCCATTCTAAGTATTGATGGGAATGCGTAAGTAATACTTTGATTTTTCCTAATCAAGTTACATTTACCTAGACACACTGCTCTGATTCAGCCAGACCTGAGGTTTACCCAGATTCTCCACACAATTACATCAATCTTTGTGTTCTCAAAACGGAATTGAGATGAATCATCCATGAATCCATACACTCAAAGTGAATCTGGCTTATGTCAAATGGCTAAAATAAGGCTATGGAAAAGCTGGAATCAAAACAATCCATTCTATAAATCCTTTATTATTTTTAGAAGAGGATACTTGTCTTCAATTTAATGAAAAGATGCTCTTGTTTCCCAAAGTGTTCTCTAGCCTTCACCTATGCTTGGCCAGGCTCTAATTCTACTATTCGTTAGATGCTCTTAAGATCAGGATGGTACATCATGGCCAAAATATCAGTTTATTATAGAGAAGCTACAGGATCCTTCAGTTTCCTGCGTCACTAATCATTCTCCGAATGGTCAAGGTAATGACTCTCCAGATTCCATCCCTGAAGAGACCATGTGCCCATCAGCAAAACCTGGCCATGTGAAACCCACTGAAAATAGCTTTTAACACAATCCTTTCACCATCACTGTGCCAGCTGCACAAATCACAAATCATTATGAAGACTGCAGATTTCCAGTGACGAAGGTCCACAGAGTACCTCTCCATACAGAAGTGTTTTACCTTCTTGTGCATCTATGGCAGACCAAGAGTTTGACACATTGAGCTGAAAAAAGACCACCCATCAGCCTAAACACTGCACAAATAGCTGGGTTTCCACTACAAAGAACTCTTGTTTTTAAGCAATCTTGTTTTTAAGCAAGCCTCATTTTAACCAGAAAAGAACTAACCAGTTATCCACAGCAGAGCACTGCTCTGCTCTAAACCACTAGCTTATATTCACTTATTTCCCTACCTCAAGTCAGCCTGTGGTGCTAAAAACACAACTGCACAATTACTGCAAAATCTATTTTCTCTCCTCATAACCATTCATCATAGCTGTCATTTAGATGATAAAGACCTTGAGACCACTCTGCAGGCCTCATTTCTTTTGGAAAAGATGGATTTGCTTATTGCATTGATCTGTGATACTCGCATACAGCAAAGCATCGCATCTGCTGCACTTTAAGATGCTGAGGTTTAAAGTTAGGTGTGAAAAACTGATGTGATGAGTTCCAGCAGTACTGTGAAAGCAACTGAAGAAAATAGCAGCAGGCATAGGCTCAGATTTGTGATTCCTAAGAGGTTCATACCCAAACCACTGTGAAAACATCTACATTTATCAATTTGCTCTGAAATAGAAATCAGTGAGTTATACCAGAGTTAAACTGGAGGACTGGATGTAGCTCTTGGATAGTCATGAGCAAATTCGCTTTCTTTAGATGCCATCACAGCGGAAAAAGGCAAACCTCTGAGACAGAGAAGCAGCTCTTGAATCCTTTTCCATGCTGAGCTGAGGTCTCCACATGGTAGAGGGTGAAAAATGCTGCAGTAATTTCTATGCCATTGGGAAAAAGCCAAATTGATGGTCACATTAATTCAGCCTTTCTGCAAATCAGACCAAGTGTTACTCATTCCTCAGCATTTTTATCTTAGACCATTTTTCAAAAGGTATCCAGTTCTTCTACAACTGGCCAAGGCAGAAAATCACAGTGAGAACCAGTAGTGTTCCAGGAACATCAGGTTCTTATTGCCCTGGCATGGTCTATATAAATCCATAAAGTGCCAAAACTTCCTAAAGCAGGTGGTTAAAAGTGGAGTAGAAGTGAGGTTATTTGGATAGATTCATTGGTTTTGGAAGTAACAGCAGAGTGCACCTCTAATAAGAGAGGAGCCTCACATCTCTAGATGGGGAAATAGGGAAGAGCGCTCCAGGTTCCTTTGCGGCAGATACCAGAGAAGGAAGGCTATAAAGCTAGCCTGCACCTTGGTATAAAATAATCCTGCTTTCTAAAGGCCTCAATTTACTTTCAGGCATGATAGATGCATATACCCGCAGTCAGTTACCTTGTGATTTGATGTTCTTGACAGGAACTAAATCAGTGTAGCAATCTGAAGCCTCATGCAAAAAGGAGAGGGGTTAACTGTCATTTTGTACCTGAAGGAGCCCCCTTGATCCAGTACCACCGTTTTCCTTCTAAGAACATGCCAATTATATTAACACCTTAATTCTACACCAAGTATGCATTCTTTTATGGTGAACTACACGTAGTATAAACCTGACAGCTATACAACCCATTTACAGGTGTACTGAAATGCACTGGTCTCAAGTTTACTCCTGTCAATCACAAAGCATTCTGGAAGCATAAAAGAGTGTTTTGTTACACCCACGCTAAGCAATAGCCCCTGCAAACACAGCGTGGTCCTACTTATCCTAACTTACATCACAGAATGCCACACAGTCTTCTGCTGCTCCTTTTAGTGCAGCTCTGCCCTTGGAAGCAAGGGATTGAAGTGAGCCCCTAGGAAGCCTCAAGAGTACAGCCAAGGAGTTCATGGAGAGGCAAAAGGGAGGTCAGCTCACCTCAGGCTGTTCTGCAGTTATTAACAGCCATTCACATCCACAGGTGAGTCTTGTTGGGGTCACTGGGCACTGCTGGAGTGGGAAAAGCTCAATCAGTGTGTTCTTAAATGCCTAACCCAATTCACCTGACCCTGGGAAATCACCTCCTGTGTGATGCACACAAACAGCAGGAGGCAGAATAGATAGGAAAAAACATTGGAGACACCTGGTCTTACCTTTTACTATTCTGCAGCAATAACAAGAAATCCTAGGGGCCCCGAACACTAAATAACTGCATGATGTGAACAACTTGCAGCCTTGTCAGAGGGGGATACCGGTAGCACATTAGCATAGCTAAGTGGATCCTGACCTTTAAATGAAAGGTGAGCAGTTGGCTATCTTCGGACTACTCAGTCTGTCACTCGTTTTGCTGCACACAGAAGCAAAAAAGCAAACAACTTATTGATTTCCTACCTTGCAAATAACAGGCCACAAGTACTTGAGCCCCTGGCAGGGTAAAGCAAGGAAAAGTACACATCTATAGAAACCTGTATTTGTGTTTTCATAAGTATAGGGCTTACTAGAAACATTGAGGCTCCTGGAGTCTGCAACAAGGCCATGGAACCATGTTCACATGACATTAAGAAGATAATCAGAGGTTGTTTAGAGAAGTGCTGATCTTAACTACAGCAATTCAAAATCTGTTCTATGAAATCTCTGAAATTCAAGTCATTTAAGTTCTAACTAGAAGTATTTTGACTATGCAAATTGATAACAACACACTTGGTTTTCTAACAGATTCAACCCATTGCAAGCAAAGCTGTTAGGGAATGTCACATGGAACCAAATACCCTGGGCAAATGCACATCAGGACATTCCCAAATGTGGAGTAATTGGATGAAGAGAAGGGTAAATCTTTGGAGACTGCACTCAGATTTAATCAGACATGGTGATGGTTCTGCATTTTATTAGTCTCCCCCAGGTTAGCAGGAAACAGCTCTTTCAGGCAACACCTGTAAGATCACTCCAGCAGGACCTACAAGGAAGAGCTGTTTTAATACCAGCCTGATCACAGGACAGAGAAGCAGGTTCTGAGAACACTTCTGTCAGTATTTACTTCTAGCAAGCCATGCCTATGAACCATTATTACCGTGGTTATCAGAACCCTGACCAACACTCAGTCTGGATACTGAACACATTCCCACTGCCAGGATCATTTCCAAACTGAATCATACAGCACTGCAGATATATCCCCTCTGGTATCAATGCACAATTTCAATTAAGTCAGCTTGATCAAACTGCTCTGTCATTCAGTGTGTTGGCATAGCTACAGGAAGCCATGTACCCTCCTGACAGTGCAATTTCTCTCCCAAAGCAAAGGGAATAGCTCCTTTTCAAGTAGGGCTCTAAAACAAGAAGCTAGCTGAAGCCTGCAGAAGGCCTATTCAATTCAGGCATTTGCAGTGATTTTTTTTCCCCTTATTTCAATACTATGAAAAAAGTCCAGAATTTAACATTCCTTCCAATTGTTGCACAAAGTTTCTGCATCTCAACTGTACTACACAGGGACCCTATACCCAAAAGGATGGCAGAAGGAAAGCTGAGTTTTCTGCTAGGACACTAGTGCAGCAACATAGAAAAGTTGGTTCTCAGGGCTTCCTCCTGCCTCAAAGCTCCACCTGGAGAGCTGCTGCCATGCAGACATACCCACTGCTTTTCCCCATCTGCAGGGTTCCATACATGGCTTGTGGCTTAACAATAGCTATTGATTTGTAGGAGTGCAAGAGCAAAAACAAGCAGGTGAGAAGGCTGCTTTCTTTGTTCACTGCTAGGAAAGAGAGGAAGTCACTCATACTCTACCCACTGGGGACCCATTCTACCCTGCCCACCCTCCCCCTTGGGTCTGATCCAGACCTCACTGCAGTCAGTAGAAATAACCCCATTGAGATCTACACTCTTCAAGCCAAGTTTCATATGGCAAAGGCGGAAAGAGGAGAAAGACAAAGATCAGGTTAAAAAAGTACACTTGTATGATAGTTGGAAGTAAGCCCTAAACAAATGCAAGACCACGTTCTACCACCATTACAATCACTGTTTTGCAAATAGTGTATATCTACATCCCTAAATTTATCTCTAGCTGCTCAGTGATACATGGTACCTTTCAACTTATATACCCTCAAGCAAGCAAAATAAAAAACTTTATATTCAAGACTATCAGGTTCCCAAAATCCTTCTCATCCAAACCCCATGGCACAGCTGGTAACTGGCTTCAGAGCTAACACACCACTGTCACAGCAAGAGCACAGATACACCATGAAAAGTTCTAATTTCTGTCATTGATGAAGGTTGCTCCCCCAGTCCTGATAGACTACAACTCTCAGGCTCACCCCAATACCTTCAGGCAGCTAACTCTCAGAGCTTTACAACCTATAAGGTACTTCATCAACATTAACTCTCATAGGAACAACTGCATTTACATACAAAATCCCTCCCTCTTCTGGGAAGAAGAAGTGAGAAGACCCACTACAGTGCTGTAATAACCCGCGGCTGTAAAGCACGACTGCCCCATGCTGCTGCTCACTTCCTCACACACTCTGCACTCAGGGAGGCTTTCCCTAGAGCCTCCTTGAAGGCAGCAGTAAACACAGCTCATAAATCAGAGCTTAGGACACGCTCCATTCCACTTCTAGCAAAATTAAGTAACAGATAGGAGCTGTAAAGCTATTTTTTCTTACCAAATGCACTCCAACGCACAAACAGCATCAGCAGCCTGAAGCGATAGCAGCCTGTGACTGACTTTAACCTCACAAAAGCACAAGACACACAGCAAACTAATACCACAGACAAGCCAAGAATATTACTTTCTGTATAGCTCAGACATACTCTTTAATCACAGAGCAATGAAAGAAATCCACTTTTTTCCTGTTCATGTACTACTGAAAACACCAAGCCCAGAAACCAGTGCACAAGAAAAAAAGCTGAGCCGAACTCTCATAAATTGCTTTAAAAACCTGGAAAACCGTATAAAGGTATAACAATTTTAAGGACTTACTTCCTGTAGATGTTCCCGCTAGTTGGAAGAAGACCTTATCCTTGCTAACAGCCTTTCTGGGAGAGGAAAGCAACAGTTCTAGGCCCATCAGCTTTAATAGTCCTGCGTGAGAGCCACAGCTGAGCTACCTGAATTGCCAGGCAGGCACCTGGGAATGTCCCAGCAGATGTGGATAAGTGGTATTTAAGGTTTTATTCTTGCACTGATGTGCCTAAAACGACCTTGGTTTTGGTAGTCTCAATGGTAGGCTCTTTGTTATGGCTACTAAAAGAAATAGCAGCAGACAGAAAGCTTTACTGGGTCTTCTATTTGTTTCTTCTAACAGTGGCAGCTTTTAGAGCCTTTAAGGTGCACAGTATTGTAGTCACTAAGCTTCTGGTGCTATTCTCTCCATTGTCTTCAAATTGCTTATTTCTAGGAAGCAGCTTCATCTTCCTGTGATATAAATGGTGATCTGCTCTCTGTGTGCTGATACTATGAGGGACTTAGTGCTGGACGTCCTCAAGGGCAGGCAGAGATCCCTGTGCTGTCTGCCTGTATCGCCCTTTGGGGCTTGTCCCTTAATTTACTGCTTAGTTTTGTTTCCCTCACTCTTGTGTGGCTCCCTCTGCACTGCGAGGTGCTATGGAAAAGCAGACAAAGACAGCTCTTGCTTCAAAAAGCTTGATCCTGTATTTACTGGAGGCATCTGTCTAATGCATGAACAAAAATGAAGTGAGAACCATGCACTCCATAGCAAATGCTGTTAAAAACGAAGCGAGGCAATTGCAGGACATCCACACTGTGCTTGCAGAGCTCTCTTCATTTGTACTGCTCCCATCACCTTACTCTGCCTTTTCTTTGCTTGCTGGGATCCAGCCCTAGCTCACAGGATGCTTTTCCCACCCTTCCTTAGAGTCAGGGCTTAGTGAAGTGATCCAAGTTAGTGTACAAAAATACTGTTTTTTCCCCCCTTTAATATGGGCAAAATGAGCAGCCTGGATTTTGTGTAAAATGGGCTTTTCTAGTAGCAGAAGAGGTATATTTGGTTGTCACAGGACCCCAGGCAGCAGAAAATGGAGCATGTACAGAGAAAAATCCGGAGTGCAACATGCACTGAGAGAAACAGAAGAAAGATTATAATGCTGTCAGCCTGTGATCCTTGGAAATACTCTGTCAAAGCCAAGAAAAATCAGGAGGCTGACTTAGAAAAACATAAGGCTTCTCGAAGTGATACCTTTGGGCTCTTTCTGTTTGACTTCTGGTTTCTGAGCCTCTTTGGTTCCTATTTTAGACTATTTTCGTTCAAACCCCACAATGGCCAGCAAGGGATGTGTCTTGTTGATGCCTGTGTTTCCTTTCCATTTTGACTTCCCTATAGCTCAGTAGCGCTGCTCTCAGGAGCAAAACCCATAGCAGGAGATTTCTGATAAAATCACGAGAGCTGCTAAAACTCTTCATTTCAAGCTGGGGAAATAACTTCAGGAAAGCTTTAGCTTATGGTGTGGGTTGTTCGCTTTTGTCTTGTGTGCTTGAACAGGTAGAGGTGCTACCAGGCTGCTATTAGTCCCTGCAGGAGAGGGCAGATGAAATGTTGGAAATAGTCCTGATTCTGAAGAAAATATGTTTAAAAGAAACCAATTCTGGTAAAGAAAATTCCCTAAAATGCACAATCAGAGACACTGCAACGTTTTGCTCAGTAATAAGGAAGCATTATACTAAATATTAATATTCTATTGCATTAGGAAAATGAAAGCAAAATATTTACTGCCTTGAAGTTAAATATTTTACTCTTACTGAGAAGAAGAAGTTGAAATAAACCAGTGAAACATTTCAGTCCTGACAAAACTGCTTTTTTCCATTGGACTTTTCTGTCAAAACATTATGACCAGCTCTAATAAACATATGCATAATGAGCATAAACATATGTTCAACTCCAAAGATGCTGGTTTAAACATTACTGCAGCATTAAATCTTTGTTTATCCACAGAATAGGCTGAACATGGGCAGCAGCTGTTCAGCTTTTCACCACATCCCCTCTGTGCTCTGCAAGGAGCATCTGCTGTGGGACTTCGTGATACTGGCACAGAGTGCCCTGAGAAGCTGGGGCTGCCCCATCCCTAGCAGTGTCCAAGGCCAGGTTGGATGGGGCTTGCAGCAAGCTGCTCCAGTGGAAGGTGTCCCTGCCCGTGGCAGGGGTTGGAACTGGGTGAGCTTTAAGGTCCCGTCAACCCAAACCATTCTATGACTCTCTGGCTGAGGGCTTTAGGAGTGCCCACCCATGAACCAGCAGGTTTCCTGCCTATCTACTGGTGTAATGTACATCCCAAGACTTCATTTATAGGTATGTTTAAAGTTTGATTCACAACACCACACAATGCCCCTCCTATCACTGTATCTTCTATACTCTCAAACCCAAGAATCACCCTCATTGCAAGTAAAATAATTTATTTTGGCTATAGCTCCTTAAAACACCCAGAAAATGGAAACCTTGAGAATAATGATACCTCAGCAGTGCTCCCCGGACAAACCCTTTTCATCAAGAGCTTTCTATCCCTGAATCAATCAGTAGCTCTAAAGCAAATGTTTGCCAATATATGTGCTGCATTTATTCAGGGCAAATAAAGAATAAATCAGTCAGTTTGTTGTGATTAAGCTCCATGTGTGATGGTGCATATTGTTTTACTACAGCTATGGAAACATTTGCCAGGGTCCTTCTCGCCTCTTAGAGGACACTAGATCTTCTTCTATTTTTAGATCAAATCCTTCGGGGCAGGTGGAAAGAAAACAAGGGGAGCAAATTTAGGAAAAAAAATTAAATTCTCCTTATTTTCTATGGGAATCAAGTGAATAAAGCATTCCTTAGGAATCATAGTTTTTGTGGAGAGAAAAGGGGACATCTTCCTGGTGATGCCAGCATCACCAGGCTCTGGTAGCCTGTGCCACTGGTCACTCTGCACACCAGGCTAAGAATAACATCAGCCACCGTAAAACTCCAATTTCAATTTCTTTTAACCAAATGCTATATATTGATTTAGGAAGAGCAAGGCCACTGAGGCAGGTATCACATAGGCAAGGAGGTATTTGAATACAGCTGCACCATTTTATCTCCATGGAGGTTTTGGCAGCAGCTCCTGTAAAGCTCCCACCTTATGCTCATGTAGTGGTGTCCAGAGGAGGCGAAGAAGCTGCTGTGATGTGCCCTGCTGTGGGTATATGGCTTGCCCTGTGCTCCTTTGCCTTGGGGATGTGGGACCCCTGTGCTCTGGGGTAATATTTACCCCTCCCAGAGCCAGGCTTGCTGGTTCAGTGCCCATGCGTGTAACCTGATCTCCGAAAAGAGTTTGGGACAAGCCTCAGAAAGCACTGAGATATCCCTGAGTGACCTGTGCTTGTAAAAATGGCTCTGGTGTTCTTAGGAATAGTCATTAAACTGAGTTCTGGGAGCACAGGAGAGAAGCAAGGGGCTCCCCCGGCACTGCTGTCTGCAGAGTGGTACCCAGTGGAGGTGATGAGTGGGAAATGCAATGTTCAAGTTAAGCATCCTTTGCCTGATTTCTGTTTGCATAAGGAGCTCTCCAAACAGCCAAATACCTCAGTAAAGCTGAGCAACTTGTCTCAGTGAAAGCCATGGACACTCAGCCAGCATCTTTGCCAGGGCTCTTGGTGTTTCCTAACGGAACTGGAGTTCCCTGGCACTTAGAAATGCACATAATGGAGTGGATGACGCTAAATAGTCTTGTTGACAAACTCCTCATCTGGTGTGTTTGATTGTATTATTGACCCCTCATTTCTCTCTTCTTTGCTTCTCCTCGGTCCATTTATTAGATTTATTAACTTAATAGAATTGTAAATGAATACTGTGGTTTGTGCATGCCTCATTCTTCAATAAACATGACAAGATGCAGGCTCCATCTCCAGTATTTTTATACTGATGTCTTAAACATCTGCTTGAATTACCTTTTATACCAGCAGAATTCTCCTATCCAAAATTCCAGCAATTTTTAGCAATTACAGATATTTCAAATAGCAGAAGCAGAAGGGGGAAAACTCTTCTGCTTTAAGATATCCATGTGGAGAGCTGTTTTCAGAGTATAACTTGGTTGGCAAATACACGATGTGGCTTTCAAAAGTACACATTCCATTTGTGATTTTTAACTCTACCCACTCTCTGCCCACCTCTGCACATTGCAGAAATAGCCATGAATTCCCCCATTTCTTGGCACCCAAGGGGTTTTAATTAGGAACCCTAGAAAAATAGGCATTAGAGTAACTCTACACTTCATTTTAATAAAGAACATAGAGCTCCCTTAGCAATCTAAGTCAAATTTCCTGCTATTTCAAACATCAGCTTATATTCTGCTTTGCAAACTGACCAACTTGTCCTAAAAGCTTACATTTTGCTGTTTTATTATCCCATATGAAGTCATCTTTACCATTACACGCATTAAGGCCACCAACACCTTGCTGATGCAGAGGCCACTCAGTTTTCTGATATCAGGGTTTGGATCAGGAAGGTCACTGTACCATCTGTGATTATTTGTACACGTGCCTGTTTGCAGAGGGGCCATCTCTGGTTGGACATCTGGGTGCTCCTGCTTGTGCCGCTGCTCAGGGTATGTATAAGGGGGAGAGAATGACAGAGCAAACTGATTGAGGATCCAAATTCAGGCCCTGACAGCCTCCAAGATGTTAAGTTCTCTACCTAGGTTTCTTTGTCTGCAGACTAGGTGGAATGATACCAGTTTTCCTTTCTTAAAGTGCTTGTGTTGATCTGGTTGTGTGAATATTTTCAATCCCATATCCCACCACAGTAGATACAGTTCTGAAATGTTAATCTACTACTTGACACTAATCTTTTCATGCCATTTACAACATAACCTTAGTAAAACAGACTTATCCCTACCATAATTTATAACATATCCGTACTGCACAGTTCAGAGTTGGTTTATCTAGAAAGGATTAAAACACTTGCAAATATTAAATTTAATCCACTCTAAGGGAGGGAATAAATTAATCATAATTAACCCTCAGCAGCTGTAATTCTTAGCATAATGTATTAGCTAATGAGGCTTTTTGCTGGAGAATAGGTATGAGTCATGAGCATCCTATTTCTTCTCTAAGCTTGTGCTGCAAATCAATACATTTAATAAAGCAATCAAACAAAAATATTAAATGAACAATTCTTTTATTCAAAAATCAATACAAGGAAATTGATACCCTGCCTACACACATTTTATGCCACATTTCTCTTTCTGCAGAACAATAAAAGGCTGAGAATAGGGTGTTTGCAAAGCAGAGAAAAAACATCTTTTATTAGGGACCAAAGCATGATAACCCAGCTGCACAAAAGCCTGAGAGCACTTGGCTCTTTAATAACTGAACAAAGCTGCAGGAACCCAGTGTGCTTATGTGAACCCCAAACCATGTCCAGCCAGTCTGCAGCTCAGCTTGATTGCAAGGACTGTTGGACCCACTCCAGAGCTCATAAGGCTTGCACCTGAGCTTCAGATGAATAATGAGTTGTTTGGGGTGGAGGTTTTTGTTTTGGACCACCAGCAACACCTGAATCCATTCCATTCTCTAACGCATTCATTATCACCTGAATGAAGTCAGCTTCTATTTATTCCACTTCCTGGGAGCTGGCCTACTGTCCTGGTGCCCTTGTAAAGGTGTAGGCTGTGTTCTAGTGCTTTGATAATGTAGGTGAACTAAGCCTCTCTTTAGAAATGTATTGATTTAGTTCATCGTGGATAACGGTAGAGCCCATCTAGAGGGTTTGGGAAGTGTCTGTGCTATGACTGATTGTACCTTGGGTAAGTGCTGCATGTTCAGAACATGTTGAAAGTTACTTCATATGTACAGCTTGTGGAAATTATATACCTGTGCTTTGTATTCATTTACTTCTTACAAACCTGTTTTGTTGGTGGTCTGAAAAGATGAGCTTCTGAAACTCTTGCCCTGTTTGTCATGTGCTGAGACTAATCTTACTGGTTTTATTAAGTCTTACTGTGTATATGCACTATAGTGCAGAGGAGGGACCGGGAAAAGGCCCCACAAAACATAAAAAGCAGCCATTAAAGCAATATAATAAGATATAGGCCCCATTAAACCACAGTGACATAAAAAGAAGGTGATGGTGTAGGAAAGGATTTATGTAGTTTGTATTTACTGTTGTTGTTTTCATCTGAAGTAATCTTTACCCCAACTTCCCTATTTTGTTCCAAAAATACACAAAATATTAACTGGCTCTTTTATTCAGTTCAAGCTAAATTTGGTTTTTTAATTTCAGATAGATCTTTCTATTGCCCTAAATGGTAATACACGCGAAGGGACACGCTTCCACATGACTAACAGATGTTGTGCCTGAAATACTGCTGTAAACAAGGCCTTAAAATGCAAGGGGTTTTGAGGCTTATACTGTATTTAAAAGGCAAAATAATCAGTTCAGATAGGTCATTATGGGGATAATTATTTTTGTCGAAGTGTGATAAATCTGAAATTCTCACGTGACTTCCCCCATTGCTCGAAGCCATTGTAGAACAGAAGCTCATGCCATAGGTATTTATACCAGGTACTAACATGGGCTTAAGTTTCCTTGATTCATTAGAACAAATAAAATCTCACCCAAGACTGCCCCATTTTTATGTCCAGTGAAACCAGGGGCCCATAGCCAAACACTGCTGCTTGCACTGGGAGATGGTTCATATTGACCTGGTACCTCCTAAATGATTGCTGTAGTTGGAGGAAGCCAGACAAAGGCACAGATGGTGTTCAGGTGAAATTTGGATCTGCCTGGCTCTCGGTTGTCCTTTCTGTGAGCTAATGAGTGTGTTAATCAGATTAGTTTCTTGTTCACTTGTTTCCATTAGGTAACTGGGTGGTGCAGAGATCTGTCTTCCTCATTTTCTGAACTACGGCCACCTCCCTTGGGTGGCAGTCAGCCAACCCTTCTTATGAACAGTAAAAGGAGGGCTTTGGTATTTCTTGTGGCTGATCTGAAGCACGCAGGTACTCATTAACCTTAATCAAGGGGGTTGTGAAATGTGCTTGACATGCTCTGGGCTGCACTCCTATCTTCTGTCATCTACCACCTGTCTTGCTCATCTTGGGGCCATAAGGAGCTGAGGTCGTGGTGCTCCATTTCAGCTTGGCAGAGCTCTCGGAGGAGGCTTTGGGTAACCCAACGCCTTAAGGACTGGTGGAGCGCATGCCAAAGCATTGACTTCAAAAGGTGCCTGGGCTGTGTCCTGGAAACAGCTTAGAAAAACATATTTATCAAGTGACCTTTTGCCAAGGCTGCCTCGAGCTGTCTTACGTGACAGCTGACAGGGGCACAACGCTTGGGCTTCAGGATGTCCTGTCCTTGTGGAGGGCAGGCAGGATGTGGGTTTGGTGGCTGATAGGGCTGTTGGGTGATGCGGGTAGGGAAGAAGACTTGGGGCCTTCAATTCCACACTAAGCCAAAGCTGTCTGCTATGGTTGTGTGTGTTTTGCATTAGTTGGCAGTTAGCAATTACAAAAGAAGGGCAATTATTCACATAAAAATACTGGTTAAAACTGTCATGCTTAGGCTGAAATGGGGGTGTAAAGTGCACCTGCTGCGTAAGCTTTAGAGCATGATATTGAGATATTAACTTCGCTGATCTCTCCTGCAATAATAGGTTAAAGGAATTAAGTATTTATGGATGAATACCGCTTCTGAGTATCAAAGTAAAACAGCCTTTGGCTGAAACCTCACAGAGGGGTAGATACAGTGAATCTCAGTGTCTCCACACATTGAAGCAGCTCCTCCTGTCATGGACTTGTTGCTCTTCCAGGGGAAAATCCCAAAGCCACTGTGTAGTGCTGTCTAAGGGACAGGAGGAAATGCAGAGTAATTGTTCTTTTCAAACACAGCAGTTGGCCATGCCCTGCCCCTGTATAAAGGTTTGATGATTACCCTGTTGGCTTCTAAATCCTTCTTCCTGCCTTGCAGAAATTCATCCACCAGCGTCATGGGTGGTAATCCATACCATTGAGCTATGTGTTCTTGAGGAAGCTGTGGTACACAAAACCAGCAGTCTTTGGCTGGGAAAACTGAGCAGGTCAAACTGGTGATCCAGTCTTGTGATTTGGATGCTTGTGCAAGGGAGGAACACTTCCATGAACACATCTTAAACCTTCATGTGCTAAATAGTTTTCTGTCCTTTCGTGGGTTGGATCCTTAATGCATAGAAGTCTGCAAGGGTGTCTAAGGGCTGATTTATGGCACCGAGGCTACCCAGGTGAGCCCAAAGACAAAATGACCTGCAAGCTTGCACCCACCTCAGCCAAGAATGGATAAACTGTAAGCAGGGACGAAAGCAGCTGGTCGCGCAGTGCTCGGCATGAGAGAAGAGGCATTGCTGGGATGCCATTCCTCCGAGTTAGATCTCGGAACAGAACATCTTTGCTTTGTATCTCTTATGTAAAGAGTAGGAAAGCTTTTTTTCTATCGTCGGGGAGTCACAAACGCGTGTCTTTGTGCAGAGGACAGTGCTGGCCTGTACTCCTTCCCAGCCCTTCCAGAGCCAGTCCCTTGCTGCCACCATGTGTTGAACTAGGACTTGGCAGACCTGGATCCTCTGAAGTACCTTTTGCCAGCCCTTGGCAAGAAACCTTATTGTCCAGAGCTGCTGCAAGGGGCATGTATAGGTGCAATGACTTGTAAGTACTCAACTTCTTCTATGAGCTTGGACTCAAGCTGTCTTTATTCTTGATAACGTTTTCTGCCACCCCCCAGTGGATTTACATTCATCTTTAAAATGCCATGTGCCTTTCCACTTCAAAACAAAGACTTTGTGATGGAAAACTGCATTCTATCTCAACATGTCCTGGGCACTTGGTTTATCTCCAGTGCAGCTTGCACAAGGTGTAGCACCACTGAAAATACCTGTTAGGTTTGGCACAGGTCATGTTAGACGTAGACCCAAGCATAGGGAAGTATCTCACAGAGATGGGTTATGTTAGTGACATGGTTTAGTTAATGGTTGGACTTGATCTTGCAGGATTTTTCCAACCTATTTAATTCTGTGGTTCTATGTTCACTTGTGAGCAAAACAGGCTTCTGACTAAAAATTACGCAGTATTACTCTACAGTGTCTCAGCTTGACTCAGCTGTGTCAGTGAATAGATAGTAGAGCAAGGAATCAAACCCCAAGAATAGTTCCTTCGTCATCAGTAAATACATGATCTTTTCCCTACAAAGGGAATAAGCTGAATTCCCAACAGTTAAATTTCAGTTCTAAAAGTGAACTGAAGGATATTGGGATGGAAGCTGCGTGCTGTGATATGCTGTGGCAAAATGGTCAGTAGGTAAATATAAAGTTCGACTAAACAGCCTTTCCTTTTTATCAGTGAGCCTTTCGTTAGGAAAGCACTTGCAAGACCTGCTGAAGGGCTGCCTGTGAGCTGGAAGACTGCAGCAAGGGCTCCATCCCACAAGAGGGAGCTCCGATAACGTGAATAGAAATAGCTGAAAATGTTATTTATTATCGTGGAAGTTGCATCTCGGTCTGAAACGAACCAAAAAACACAACGGGAAGCATCAAATGCTCATGGTTTAGTATCATGCACGCTTAAATTCCCAGTATTTCCTTAGGTAACCTTGGTGCCAAGGTGATCAAGAAATTGGTCTATGGAAGACAAGTCAGGACAAGGTTACAGCAATGATGATCACTAAGCCAAGTTTGCAGGACCAGACAATGGGGCTTTTAGGAGCCAGTAATACAGATTTAAAGGGGGGAGAAGGAAGCTTTCTGGGGTAGATAAGGCCATGAACAGATCTTTAAAGTTGCTTTTATTTCATACCTGAAGAGAACTTATGCTGTGGACTGTGAAAGGCTTTTTTTTTTCCCCCCATCTCCAACTATGTCAAGGGTAGAATAAAAGATATTATTGTCACAAATATTGCCTCATGGCATAATGAGAACCTGGAGAGGCCCTTTGGCAGGTCCTTGTTGTTGTTATTTGAAATCAGCTTCATCTTCAAGGTTATTTGCGCAGCTTCTTGGGTTTTATGCACTCAGAGCAGGAAGCTACCAAAAACTCTACCAACATCCCTTTCATTCTCTTAATCAAAAAAAGGCACCAAGCCATGGAATTTCATATTAAACTGAATCACTAGAGAAGGGAGAAACCAGCAGCTTCATATCTTGGGGAAATAGAAGCCACTTTCCAGGAACAGCCTGGTATATATTAGTTTAATTTTGATGTGTCTGGGGTTTTCTTTCCTTCACTCACCCTGTCCAACCCTTCTCAACCAAAACTAGAAGCAGAATTCCTGAAGTGAGGCAAGGATGTTCCCTTTCTGGCAGCATCCTTCAAATCCTGGCAGAGTTAAAGTTCATTTCCAGACCAAATGTCCAGAGAAATCTGAAGATCATGGGGTATCCTGAAAGGATGAGTAACCTTAACACACCCCTGGGTGGGATAGGGCAGATGAGCTTCTACAGAAACAGTAGTGAGACCACATGCAATGAGAATGGCTGCCCCACTGTGCCAGGAGCTGATTTCAGAAGGATGATGTGAGGCCCTTTCCCCATCTCTGAAGCCATAGTTGGTACACACACTCCCCACATCTCCCCAGCCATGCGTGAAGACGCCCTGTTCATCCCTGTGCTCTCAGCCAGGGTGGTCGTCTGTATGGAAAGCCTAAAGCAAACAAAGGCAAGCTGCAGCCAGATGTTGGGAGGCTTTCAGGTTCACTTAGCGTTCCCGGGGTAGGCAGCACATGCATGCCTGTGCTTCCCCACTTGCACGGATAAGCCCAAGCAGCCATAGCCTTTAAAACCTTTCCCTTTGCAATGGAAACCACTGCTTGCCTTTCCAGAACCATCTGAGCAAATACGGACCTTGCAGAAAACATCAGCAATTCCCGATCCATCAAGGCTCTGCTAAACAAACCCGAACAATTTACAACGTGACCTCACGTTGTGCCTGTAAATGGTTTCTGTGTAAGGCCTTTCCCCAGGTTGGTTATAGTTCCACGGTGTATACGCGAGGCTAAATTAACCAATTCAACAACTCCCCAGAATCCCCTTGGGTTTGCTTTTTACTGGGGAGGGGGGATTTCAGAAGGGACTTGTTGCCAGTCCCTGAAGCTCTGCTTTATCTCTTGGGCAGGAAGCATTTTTGACTTTGTCCAGGGCAACAAATTCTGCTCGTTTGTGAAATAAGAGGCAAGATTTTGCATTAACTTCATTTGAGTTTTGTATCTTCGACCTTCTTGAGAAGGGCTTCTTTTGAGAAACTTATTTACAAGTTGATTTGATTTCAGCAAGGCGTAAGGTGGATTTGGGACGATTCCTCAAGTGACATGCTTTAAAAGTCACCCTAATGTCCTCTTCCATATGGAAGGAGTTGTTGTTCTCAACTTGTATTATGCAAGGGGGAATTCAATTTGTGTGACTACAGCCTGATCTCATACAGATTATAGAAACTGAGGCAAGCGTATAGTCCTCATCTGCAAAAGAGGATTTAATGAAGTACTTCCATAGGAAACCAGGAAGACAGCTGTAGAAAGGGATGGAGAGCATCACACTGAAGGACAGCAAGAGGAAAAGGTATTCCACAAGCTGTAGGAGCCTTTCCCTTTTTCTGCTGATTACACTTCCATGTCATGTAGCCACACAATATTCAGGATTTGTAATTGCATGATAAATCTCCTAACCATGATGCTTCTGTAAAGAACATATTGCAGGTGGACAAACGTGCATTGAAATTCCTTTCTCTGTCTATGCACACGCATGCTGCATAACACTTAAAGGTGCCCAGACCCATTGATATTTTACCTATGACAACAAGAATGTAAACACAAAAATACTCTTCAATAATAGTATAATATTGAAAATTAAATTAATCATTAACATTAAATCCTGCTTTCATCACTGTCCTTTTGGTTACCTGCATCTTCAGGCAATTAAGTCATCCTGGAGGTTGCTAAGAGACCTGATGCATTTAAGATTTCCCTCATTGTAGTAGCCTTGATAAGCAGCCCAGGACCTACCTCAATGCATCAGCTCAAGCTAAAATAATGTCTGAAAGAATAGCATACATCCAAATGCATTGGGATGATTAAGTGACACCATTCTTGTTTCTAAATTAATTTTACCAATAAAAGCACATTTACATCACAAAAGAGAAGAAGATGCTGTTTTTCCTGCAGAAGGATCGGGAGTTCGGTCTCCAGTAATTCGTGCCTGGATTACATTAGAATAAAGCCATTAATTTTAAAGGCTTTCCTGAACTGTAGTTCAGGCTTCTTACACTCCTGGCTAACCAGCTTATGAGCATGAATATGACAGATTTAAAGATAGGATTAAGTGGTGTATTTCTTGTGAGGTCCTCAGAACTGTGTAATTTTATGCTGCTCCCAGATCTGGTTCATGAGCTACATTTTGATGCCAGCAAGATGACAATGAAACATGGAAACAGGTATCCTGCCCAGAAAATTGGTTTTTTTCATTCAAGTTAATCTAGGTTCATGCTTGTGGCCCTCAGAAAGTATCTACTATTCAAATCGAAGATATATTCTTTACGCATGAAGAAATACTTAAAGGGTAAGAAACGTACTGTCATAATAGAGTCTGAATGACAGATGGCAAAGAAGACACAAAGTTTTTACTATATATCTACCAGCACATATTTTCTCTAGTATGTATTTCTTCCTGTGTCCTCAATTTTGCCTCCTCCAAAGCAGGACTAAAGGTCCAGGACAGAGCAGAAGGAAAAAGGACACATCTGTGGCAGGGTGAATGCTGAGCACCAGCCCATGAGCTGTAATTCTCACGATCCCCAGGCTGAACTTTGTAAATAGACTTGGCAAGGACTCTTGCCTGGAGAAAACAGGCTTGGAGAGGATGTAAATAAATAAACAACCTTCCTGTCCTCCTCCTGCAGTCCCTCTCCTCTGATTGAACTCTGGGAGGACAGATGTGTCTGGTTCAGTGCAAATTTGCCATGGCATCTTTTTATTTTGATGCTGAGAGAGGCAAACCATTTACATCCCTTTATTACTGTCCTTTCTCTGAATAAGGGGGTAGAGTATGTAGTCAGTAGCTAAACAAAGAGAAGATGCTCGCTTTATGACATCTGATTTAAAGTCTTAGGAAGAAGCTACAAAGCCTGTGTGTGAATGAGAATGTGGTCTGCCTGGAACTGAACAGCTTATCTTTTATTTTAGAGAAAAGCAGTGATTTTTATGGTGCTGAAATACCATGCACCCCAAATCTATCCCTTGTATCTCCCTATTCCCTATTTATGCAACTAAATATGGTGGAGTACGAGCAGTATTTCCCACTAAAATGTTAGGGAAAGCTCTCCACTGTGATCTCTCCAATTGCTGAGAATCCTCCTGGAAAATCAGCAGAGTATTTTTACAGCTGATAAACCTTAAAGCTGAACCTTAGAAGTTCCATACCATACAGGTACCACACTCGCGCAGGAGGCAGTGAGTATGTGGAGAGCATCAAGTATCTCTCGAGATCCTGAGTAATCATCACCAGATGGTGACTCATTGGTCTTAAGAGCAGCAGAGATGGCAAGACGAGTTTCAGCACTTCCCAGAAGCAGCTATTCCCCAGGAGGGTTAGGCCCATTGAGTATGTCCTACCCACTGTTGACTGTAGGGTATTTTGGGATGCTGCCTGGAAACACAAGCCATGAGAAAAACATCCTCAAAGCTGTGTCCTGCATAAAACCAGGAGTGCTCAGGCCCTCTGATGCTGATTTGCATTACAGAGGAGGCTATATCATTCAGGGTGGAAAGAAAAAGCAAATCGGTCCTTTTTAATAAGCTGGTGAGCCACCAACAATTTGCCCACCTTTTATTTACTGTAAGCCTTGGAGCCTCTGTTGGCAGCACGATTGTGTATCTCTGCACAATGACAGCATTGCTGCTCCTCACTGCAGACAAAGAAGGGAAGGCATTCACTGGCTTCTGTCGGAAAGCTGGCTGCAGCTATTACTGAAACCATAGCTACATCTGCTTGTACCATCCAATCCCTGATGTTTCCCCCAAAGGGTGAATATCCAGACATTGTCATTTCAGCACAAGAAGCTTGATGCATTTATTAATCAACCTTTTTGCTGAGTGGAAGTCTGGCTGGTCTCTCCTAGTATAGTCTAAATCCCTCAGTCTGTTCCTATTACAAGACTTGGACAAAAGAACGTTTTCTTCTACTCTAACAGAAATGGGAAGACTTGAATGCATTTCTTTTTCCTGGTTCTTCTTTTGACTGAGTGGGATTTTTCATGGCTGTATCAGAAAGTTGGACATTCCCTTTTGTTTTGGAAGCATTCGGTGATGGATCACATTTTAATTGGCGTTGAGGTTTACAGAGAAAGGGAGCACCACAGGAAGTTATTAGAATAACAACACTGCGCATCTGCACAGGAATTAAAACTGCAAATGTAGGGGGCATATTAATTGCTACCAAATGCTTTGGCTTTCTCCTCCTCAAAAAGCCCAGCTCAACAAAAGGGTGGACTTTTTAATGTATATTTTCCTATCTTGCTGTTCCAGTAAAAATGTGGTTGGATTTGTGGGATTTTACTCTTGTGTATAAAACTTCTTCTACAACATGTTTCAAAGCATTTGCAAAAGGGATAAACACATTTGTTTTGACAAGGATACTGATGGCTGCAGACAGATACGCTTGTCCAAGGCTGTTGTTACCACAGCAAGAATCTGAGCGTGGTCTATACACTGATTCATGCCAAAGATGGTCAGAATGTTTTCCCTTTTTATTTTTCCTAAGAAGTTATAGATTTATAGAACTATAATTCTTGTTGCTACTGAAAATAGAAGCAAGATGCAGATTGTGAACTAGTTTTTTCTTTAGCCGATTGGTTTTTAGGTTTGTAAATGAAAGGAGGAAGGAAAGCGAATATTGTTCACAGATACCCATAAGCGGTTTCAGCTGATTGAAACCCAATTTGTTTTCAAGAAAGGAAAAGGTTGGAAATATTCTGGACAGCTCCTGTCACAATCCTGACACAGGCAGTGAACTACTTCAGTGTCCTCCTTTCTTTTTGACGTTGATTTATTCCAACACATCTCTGCTCCTCTCTGATATTACTCCACTGCATGAGGCAAACTGTACCAGAGGTTGTCCAGAAGAAGTCTTCCTATTGAAGACAAAGAAAACTTAAGTTTCTCTTTGCTGATGCCAACCGGCTGTGCGATCTGTAGCTTCCTTTCCCATCCTGAGAATAGGGAATCCTGAAAATAGCGTGCTTTGGAAAGGACACAGGTGGATTGTTTTGAGATCTGCAGAAACTCCAGCTATCAACAGCTGAAAAGCAGCAGTTGATTTAGCTCTTCATGTGCATTGCATGTATCTAAATATTTGCTCAGTTTCACCCCTGAGAGATAAGATCTGCATGCTCAGAGGTGATGCGACACTGGAGTAGGGTCATGATACAAGCCCTAAGAGTACAAAATGCCATGTGAAAAAGCACATCTGTGCTAACAAAACTTTACCATTTGGGTCTTCCTTGCAAGGATATTAATATCCTATTCTCCCTTTAGCTTCATCAGTTTATTGAATAGACACCCCCCCTTCTACCACACATCAACCTCAAATATCTTATGCCTGTGTCATGTAGAAGATGAAGACAAGGAAACAAATGCATTGGTTTATCTCAAGCTGCAATTACAGGGCAGCTCTTGAAAGGTGTAAAAGTCTACAGAGCTCTACTCAGCCTTTGGCCTTACTCCCAACTGGGCTTGGCTCAGAAATCTCTAATGCACAGGTGGGATTTTAGTGAAATAAACAGCACCATGGGGATGTCAAGTGCTTGTTGAGAAATCCAAGCACAAGCTTCTCCATGTCCTTGTCTTCCTCTCCCATCTCGCACATCTGTGACTTTGGCATCAGGCCTAGAGGAAGGACACACAGCTGAAACAAAGAGCCCCAAGCCAAGGAGGCAGGCAAGAAAAAATCCTGTCAGATGGGATGCAGATGAAGACTGCACAGAGAAAAAGCCGAGACCTGGAACTCTTCAAACTCAAAAGCCATTGCAAAAGGCGCACTCCACTGACTGGTGGTGCGTTGCTTCTCCCCATGTTCCAAGTTGACAGCTCCTTTTCTTTCAGGGCAAAAAGGCAATGTGTTTCCTAAGTGGCATGTTCGGCACCTTGCAGTTTTACAGGATCACTGGTTTTCCATGTGTGTTAGCCCAACAGCTAAGCATGGTATTGTCAGCGAGGCTTTGTTGCTTGGGCAAATACTGCAGGGAAGAATCCTGCCCTGTAAGTGTGTTTCCAGGCATTACCTCATACCAATTGTTTCTAAATCTCCAGTGTTTTCAGTGCTCAAAAGGGTTTGCTTTTATCTGAGAGAATAAAAAGAAGTGACAGTAGATGACAGCTGCAATGGGCTGTGTTTGGTGGACACTCTTTGTTCAGTGTTGCTGCCGAATGGTTCTGGCTGGAGGGAAAATAGTCAAGTGGCTGACTTGCGCAGGCATCCCTCCCTCTGGACTCTGAATATTGCCATCAGATGTCTGGTTTGGGATGGCCAGGGAATTTCAGATGCAAAGCTTCATGATGGGAAATGCTGATTCATTAAAACACAACCCGTTCATAGAAATGGGTTGGTTTCATGAGCCTGGCTTTTGTGAGTGAAATAGAAAAGCTTTCACTGTGGGATGAAAATGCATGTGGTTACTCTAGATGGAAATTGGGAATTGAGAAGACTCAGTGGAATGAGAAGCCAAGAGATGGGCCTGTCTAGACCAGCCCAGGTGGACTGGAAGTAGAGTTGTGCTTCATCCTTTATAAAGGACCATGGTGTTCAGAGATGCAGAACTGGAGTTGGGTGTTTAGGAAACAGAATGGGGGCATTTTCACCTGGGATTTTGGTTTGAATTCAGGTATATCATGGATCTGAGTAAGCCTTGCTTTAATGCTCCAATGGTGATATACAGGGAAGATAAAGCCCAGTACCTACATACAAAACCTCATCAACCAGACCTGCAGGTATCACAGAGCTCTTGGACAATCTGGATTGGCAGGCACCTCTGGAGACCATCTGATGATGATACTATAAAAGCAGGGAATATCTATTGAACTTATTCGGTTAATGGTGCTCATTCTCTGCTTTTAATAGTTGTTAGTCATTCCATAATCTGCTGCTTAATGCTACTTAAAAGCCATTTTAAGCCTCAAAGGGGTGAATCCTCCCAAGGAACTTGGCTGCAAGAGACCTTGTAATATTTATTTGTTTTGATTTCTCTAAAGTATAAAGATTTTATTATGAGCAGATGTGACTGATGTTTTTGCTTTGGGAAAGTTGTCTGATATTTGAAATCCCATGTGGCAGGGAACAGGTTAACATGTATGTGAACCACTTCTCAAAGCTGAATGAGATCTGCAGGGCACGAATGTACCAGCTCTCTTATAATATTACAAGATGCTCTTTCTGCACTAGTGGCAGATCTGTATTTACTTTGGGAAGGCTGAGTATCCTCTGCTGTCATAGTATAATTTCAGGAAGATCTGGCATACAACATAGTTACAGTCTGTCTCTTCCTAGATAGCAAATGGTGTTTTAAAGTGTTATTCTTTAGGGTAATTCTTTTCCTTCCCGAGATGAAATATCAGATGGCAGCAAGCCCAGATCTTTCAAAAGTTAGAGTATAAGGTCCAAACTTAGCACTAAATGATGTGTGCATGAGGGGTGGGAGAGCCTAGCACAGGGCTCAGGCACAAGGGCTCCTGTGGAGGAGCAGGGATGGAGGAGCTTTGACATCCTGCAGTGAAAAGGTTTCTAGGTAGGCTGGAAGCCCATGAGCTATCTCAGCTCTTGCCCTACTGCCATACACTGAAGGAGATGCCAAGCCCATTAACATATTTAGAGCCAGAGGATAATCAGAAAGGAAAACAAAAAAGGGAATGTGAACATTCAAAGCACTTTGTCATGCAGCGGGCCTAGTGCCAATGCTTCCCCCCCCACTGCAGTGCACTATGCCTCCTGTGCCCCTCTCCCAGCCCCACACCACCCACCCTTGCTTCAGGACTACAAAGCCATCCCAGGGAAAAACCAACACCACTCCAGAAAAACAAAACAAAACAAAAGCCCCCCTTACAACAATAGTCTGTCAGGCGTGATTTACTGTGCCTGCATCCACTGGGCAAGCTTCACTGAGCAATCTCAATCCGCCGGGTTCCCACACTGGTTTGCTTTCCTGCAACTCAACGGGACACAAAGACACAAGTAGATGGGCAGTAAATAAAACTGATGTCTTTTGTGTCATTGTGTGGGGGCCTTTCTCTGGGGGAAGCAGAATAAATGAAGTGTGAAATGTGATATGAAATCAATTTCTTCTCTTGGGGGGGTGGGTTTGGAGGGAGTAGGTAGATTTTGTCATGGTCTCAGGGGTACCCAGCAATACATTTTTCATCAGTTTGTAGAGCTGGCTAAGGAAATCCAGGTTTCTCTCATGTACTTGCCCAAGTTCCTACTTTAATGTGTTGAAGATATCTGTAAGTATGTGGAATCGGGATTCCTCTTGATCTGCCTTGGTATGTATAATAGCCATTCTTCTGCAACATGGCCCCCAAGACCAGGCATATATACCTGAGGGTAAGGAGTGGCTTCCCCTTTCCTAGGCTGCAGCCTATCTCAGTTTCTTGCACACCTTTCTGCCTTTGGCACTGGCCGCATCACCACCTCACGACTCCATCACTCTCAAAATGGTCCAGCCTGGAACATCAGAAAGGATTTGGGTGGAGAAACAAATCCAATGCCCCCTGCAGTGTGTCCTCATTTCAAACAAATGTGCACAGCACCGTGGGTGTCAGAGGAGAGCAGGAACTTGTCAGTGTCTGAAGATGTGGCCTCCAAGAGTGGTTGTTTCCATTGCATGGATTTTTTTATTCAAGCTGCTTCTGATGTGAAGTGTGGGATTCCTATAGTTAATGCAAAACTGATAAGGAGCAGGAAATCAAACACGATACCTTGGGAAGGTAGAGGAAAGGAAGAGCAACACTTATATATTGTGTCTGTAGATGAGATATTCCAGGAATGAACTGCCAAACAGTATCATAACTTAGATAATACCAAACATAATTTCCTCACTAGAATCTCCCACTGTACCCCACCTCCCTGGACTTGCTGCAATAATCCTGTCCACTGCTTATAGTTTAGTTGTTGTATGTCTTAAAATCAATTTGCTGCTGTAGGAGTCACCTCTTTTTGCCTGTAAATGTTTGAATTTTCTGCTCTTTTCTGTCCTCAGATTCCCTAACTTATACCATGGTCCAGGTTCATTTCTGCATCACTGTCAGTCTCGGCCTTTCCACGGTTACATCTTTCTTGTTTGCCTGAGACTCAACCTCCCAGATTTTATCTCCACATATCTGTGCTAAGCCCATGTGTCACTGCACAGTAAACAGCCACGGATGATCCTTTCCAGAAGATGCTGTGATTCAGCAATAACTCTTACCTTTTCTACCGTGGGAAGCTTGGAGGCAGGGTTATTGCAGCCAGGTTCACAGCACTACACCTGCACTGGGTTGTACTGCTCAGGAAATGGAAAGCAGCTTTTAAGCTATAATTGAATGGGTTGTTTGGCAACTGCTTTGTATCAATGATGCTGCAAAACAGGCAGAGCACCCTCAGGCTTGCAGAGGGCAGGGTGGGCTCACTGCAGCAAGAAACATCCACCTAGGGGCATCCAGCCCATACTAGTTACATCCGATTTGTGCTGCGCTTGCCTGTCCCTTCCTATGGGCTGCACACTTGGACACCTTTGTTTTTACAATACAGAGGTAGCCAAGAGGGATCTCACCATAAAGTTCTATTTTGAGGTGAATCCCAAAGTGTAATATTGCAGAGGCTGGGTCCTTCTGTTGTATTTCTTTCGCTGTTTAGCATCACACCCTGGGTGGGTTGATGAAGATGATATGGCGTAACTGTTAAATGTTAACTGTCACATCTCTTTATCTGGTTAAGATGCTTTGTTTTGAAAATTGTAATACAAAATATAAATGCACCATATCACCTCTGAAAAAGCTGAATTTATTTAGAAAAATATTGTTAGAAAAGCTGAATTTAAAAGAGTAGACTTCAATTAGATATTAGGAAAAAATTATAGCCCAGAGAAGCTGTGGTTGCCCCATCCCTGGCAGTGCTCAAGGCCAGGTTGGATGGGGCTTGGAGCAAGCTGCTCTAGTGGAAGTTATCCCTGCCTGTGGCAGGGGGTTGGAACTGGATGAGCTTTAAGGTCAATTCCAATACAAACCAGTCTGTGGTTGGGTTTTCTCATAGGACTTTCCTCTATCTCCCTGCATTACAGTTAGAGTGATATGTTTAAACAGTCATTTTCTTCCATACCTTGGAACACCTGCAGCGTGGCTACTGACAACAGTGTCCACAGTAGGTGAGACTGCAGTTTCTCCAGGGAATTATGCAGGGTGTTAGATTGCTTCTGCAAATTGCCACAGCCTGATAAAGGCAGTTGTTTCTGTGCTCAGCACATTGTTCACTCCCTCAACAGATGGAACAGATTAGCTGGGCCCAGCAATGTTGTTAAATAAAATACACAAAAAGAAAATACAATTATTGCTAAAGTGAAAACATACCGCATGGGATTATTAAAAGACCAAGATGTTTTACATTTTAAGGATGTTCTTCAGGTTTTTTTCCATTCTTCATGCACCAAAACCTTGCAGGGGTAGTGTTAAACTTTTCCATCTGATCTCATGGAGCTTTCACACTGCAGAGCTATGTCATCCCCATGAGGAATGGGGCTGCCCTCTCTCCTCCTAGGCTGAGCACTAAGGGCTGGTGGTGGGATTTCCAGGGGTCCAAGTCAAGGCTCATTCCTCTTTCTCTGAGCACAGGTTTCTTCTGTTACTTCTCCCCCATGTCCATGTAGAGTGAAAACCTATTGGCAGGAGCTTTCCTGTCTGTGAGAGGAATTCTTTGAGTGTGATTCCTCACTAGACTTCATCTACACCAGGTTGTACACCATGTGCAATGGATTCAGGCCTTCTAAATTCTCCAATAAGTTTGTGCTCTCTGATAACCTCAATCTAACAATCATTATTGAATTTATTAATACTAGCAAAGGTTATTTTTGAAGTGGCCTGCAAACCTTCTTGATCTAACAGTGGTCACCCTGGCTGGATTTATTGTCTAATTGCAAGGGTATAGGCAAGAAGATGGAAGGTAGAGATGGGTAACTTGAGGGATGGAGTGAGTATTGCCATAGAAAATACAACTGGGTTTAAAATAACGTGGGTGATTCCTTAATGATTCCCCTGCTCGCAGAGTTAGGCAGCGCTGAGTTAATGAGTTTATTTGAGCATGTGCTTAATGGCTTTGCTGAATCTGGCTGCAGGAATGCAATGCCTTGCAGACATTTTCAGGTGTGTGATGATAATAAATCACTTTTTAAATGGCCTTAGAAGGGGAGTTTTGAATTAAGCTGCACCCATTAATGTTTGAGGTCTCTCCTGAGCATCACTTGATCTCGTTAATGTTCCTCAACCTAAATTATCTCATTAATGATGTATGAAAAGTATATTCAGCTCCTTGAAACGGTTCCCTTCCATTTGGCTTTTAATGGCTGGGGGGATCCTGGTGATTGGTGACTGATGACAGAACTTCTCCCCAGAAATCCAGACTTGCTTTTCACCATGCTGTCACTCCCTAATGTCCAGCCGCTGGAAACGAGCATGAGGAGGAGCTTGCAGGAGATGTTCAGCACAACACATCTGTACTGCAGAGCTGCTGCAGTGCACGCAGCTGGGGAAGGGAGGAACATAGCCAATGGCTACTGTACTAATGAATTTGAAAGTACACTTATTAGACAGCAATTGGTCAACACAAAGCATTAAATAGAAAGTCCCCACTTCAAATAGATTTTCCTTCAGCCACATGGAAAATTCCATCCACATTAATTTAAGAAGGTCACTCAAGCTGTCTTATAGAAAATTGCAGAAATTAGTGGAAACCCCCCAGAGAGTGTTCTTTGAAGGTGTTTTGCCAGCAGAAGAGTGGCCATGTTTGCTGATGGCTTACCAAAAGAATCCTGAAATGATGTAAACATCCTTAAAATAGAACACAAAATAGAGTCCAACCGATTTTTTAGAAGGTGAATTACATCCCTTCAAAAGAACCAGGATTAAGAGAACGCTGATGGGATCTCCAGGGTGTTTTTTCATATCATGGTACCTTGAGAATGCAGATGTGTGCATAAACATAAATATTTGTTTAAAGCTTTGGTTTTTTCTGTTCTAAGCAAAAAAGTGAGAGTCTGGGGCATGTCCAAGCTGCTGCTCTTTTAATATGCAGGAATATTTCTTCAGTGGAAAACTTTTCAGAAAACTAAATATTAGGGAATATATTATGGAATGTGTTTGCCGTGGCACAGATAATAACCGGCAGTATGAACCTGCTGACCAATAATTTGCATTTTAAAAACGTTGTGCAGATGCATGAAGGAGGAGTCCAGTGAAACTGAATGGTGCTGCTTTTGATGACAACTTTCTTTCCTTTAAAAAACAACTTCTTACACCAGATGTGAGCTAAAATGGTGAATTGAGTGGAGTTTTATTTTGTAATACTGTAACTACATGGGAAATTTGCCCCAGGCTTTGCCATGCTGAACCAGGGTATCCATCCACATGGGAAGCCTGAAGATAACACAGCCCTGCTGTGACCATTCCCACTGGGGACCCTGGTAGTGGTCCCATCAGCTACCCACACGTGTCCTCCAGGGTGCAGGACACCAACCATTTCTGGTGTGAAAACTTGTATTAATGCAGGACTGTGCCCTTGTCCTGCAAAGCATCAGCTTCTGGAGAAGCCAGCATCACCGCTGCCAAGAACCTGCACCTATTTTACCTTATTGCAGTCGCATCGCACAAGATCAGATGTTCATAAGCAGGTAGACTGTTTCTAAACACTGATTTCAGTGCATTGGCTTCCTAAATTCATGTGCAACCAAGCTGAAGTCTTAATTCAGTTTTCTTGTTGCTTAAATGACCTTCTGCAAGCTTAGGCTGTAAAATCCTCTCTTAACTCCAACACTAAATGTGATGACCATTGGCTGGGAGATTGGGCCTCATCCTTGCATTGGCTTCAAACCAGTACTTAGAGATGGTGAATCAGTTAACATAGTAACAGGCTGGATTTAAATCTTAACTCTGCCACAGCCACCCCAGGTAATTTTATCAAGTCTCTTAATTCATCAGTATCTCAGGTTCTGCAATGAGAATTCAGGAAGAAAAGCATTTTCCTACATCACATGAAGTGTTCAAGTGCTTTGCAAAGAGGCCTCTATGATGTACTTAGGGATTTCCTATATGGAAGCTTAAACACCTAAAATCCTGTCAGAACCCCTCAAAATGTTCCAGTCCAATAAAGTTCAAATGGGGAATAACACATTTGTTAAAACAGGCAGGATTTTATATGAAGATGATGACATGGCCAAGAGACCATAGGTACCTCAAAAAGAAAATGAAGAGAAGATGATCCAGCCAATGTAAACTGCATTGGCGTGGTCAGTGTTTTTAAGATTTTAGAGACACTTGGAATGAAAGAGGGAAAAAAGCCACAGCCAAGTCTCAGGCATTGCACAGTCTGTGTACACTCCAGGAGGAAACTTGGGTTATGAGCAAATATTTTAGTACAAATCAAATGCCTTCCAGGGATAAGCAGCTGGGAAGGCGGGAAGAAATTAATATTGGAAGCTTTAGAGCTTCCCAGAAC
Source organism: Myiopsitta monachus (assembly GCA_017639245.1). Classification (NCBI taxonomy): domain Eukaryota; kingdom Metazoa; phylum Chordata; class Aves; order Psittaciformes; family Psittacidae; genus Myiopsitta; species Myiopsitta monachus. The sequence goes on along the minus strand of CM029931.1, from coordinate 2,059,251 downwards.
TATTCTCTACCTCCTTGATTGAGGGAATTAACTTTTATTTTATTAACTTTTTAATGCCCTTCTCCCATCCAGGGTGCTCTCCCCTGAATTGCTTCTCCCCTCCTCCGTAAGGGCTGCCCTGGGGATGTTGCTCTTCTTAGGTTTTAAGTAGCAGCTGGCTGTGATTAAGGGGATTGGGAGGATCAGTGCTTGATTAACTTTCTGCTGCTATTGGTTTGCCCAGGTTCCTGCAAGAGAATTAATCTCCTGGTTCGGCAGAATGCTGGGTTTTAATGGATACCAGACATTTCAAGCCCACCCAGTGCATGCAGCGCTAAAGTCCTTGTTTTAACACGCTCAGGCTTCATGTTCCTGTCCTGCTGAAGGTAAAAGTCATATGGGTATTGATGGGGACTTTTCTACTCGGAGTTTTGTTTAGGTATTTGTAAACTTGCCACTAGTTTCTGTCCAGCTCTGCATCTTGCTTTCTATTATTCTCTTAATGCCCTTCATTGGTGTATGCAGGTAGACACTTTTTTCCTAAGATCTCTACGTAAAGCCAGTGTATAAGTGTTGTGCCGTATGAAATGTTCCTTTATTAACCAACCTAGATGAGCAGGCTTTCCTGAAGAGGGGTCTCAGAACAGAGCCATTTGGCTGGCTCCTTGGCGAGGTCTTTGGAAAGCAAGAGGTAGGGTCTTCAGGAGGGAAAGCCATGAGGACCATGGCCTTGATTTGCTGCAAAGACAGGAGAATTTGCCAATGCTTTGCAGTATAGTTAGGCTTGCTGGCCAAACCTAAGTGTAAGTGTCCCCAAGTGGCCAAGCCTTGGACAGGTTTTATAATGTTCTTTTCCTTTTTGAAACAGAACCACAGAAAGGTGCAGGGAAGCTGAGATGCTCACCAACTAAAACAAAATGCTCCTATTAACATGAACCATTAAGTGATCAAAAGTAACTTTAATATCGCTACCAATGCCTGCTCCAGTGAAATCCTTCAACAACCTAAACAAATCAATGCAAGCATCAATAATTGAGCAGAAGCAGCAGCTTTCCCAAGGAGCTTCCAGCTAATCTAAACTGTAAGGTCAAAATAGTAAGAATTAGAAAGTATAAATGGAAGCTTGGCTGTACTTCTGCACTAGATTATGCCTTGATGGAAATGAATAAAGCTCAAATGAAGTCCACAGGCATCTCCTAATTGTATCACCAGGTTTTACTCCGCTTAGTGTTTTCTGAAAGGCTTCTGATTTCTTTTTATTATTCTCCATGGAAGTATAATGTAATGGTTAACCAGGAGAAAGGAAGCAAAGAAGATGAAACTCTTGATCCTTCTCGCTCTACATGTTTGTTGGGATAGATCAGTTGTGAAGTTTAAACTGGGTATGGAAATTCACTGCTTGCAATATGGCTAAAAAGAAAGAGCATGGATGATTTAACAATTTACATAACATGAGAGGCTCGGCTGCAAATTGAATGAATGGGCCTCTTTGTTTCTCTAAACTGAAATAAAGAGAGGGGGAGAACAACAACAGAAAAAGTTTCTTATACAATTGTCTCTGTGACTGGCACAATAGGAAGTTTTATGTCTATTGGTGGAATTAAGACTGGGACATTAGAAAACACAAAGCAGTAAAGGGGCAGTTAAGCAATTGTACATGTCAACTAATAGAGAGTGACAGACCCAGGCTTGCTGCATAAGTCCATGCTATGCTTTGCATTATTGTCCTGATTAGATTTGGCTCTCTTTTCGAGCTTCCAGCCTCTGAGGAGTTAGACCACATCCCCACCAGCATCAGAACAGCCATGTCCCTGGAGTTCCTGGGCTCGTAAAGCTGAAGATCCTGATAGTTTAAAACCAATGCATAGTGTTAGAGGGTGCATGGTCTCCTTTAGGAACGGGTTTGATGTTCGCCTACTGCCAGAGACTGAGCAAACCACTGTAGAAGCCAAGAGGTTAAATTATTTGGCCTGTGTAAGTGTCACAAGCACAGCTACATTTAACACCATTCTCCCTCTGGCCTCCACATGCACAAACCTCCGAATGTGGAAACATTTTGCTCTCTGTCTCATCTGGGCACGCATACTGTCAAGTGCAAATTCCTCCAACAAAAGCCAGGCAAACCCTCAGCTGCATTAGAAACCACAGTTACCCACTGGCTTCTGAATATTTACCATCTTAGGATGCCAGAGAGACAGCTGCCTCTGCTTTACCTGCTGCCTGGATCAATAGTCTTTAATTTTTAAGGTCTGCTAATCCAGCACGTTTTCACCAGCCTGAAAGTCACATTCAAATAAACAGCTGGAAATAGAAGTTGGGAGGGAAGGGCCATGCTCACCAGAGTTCAAACCTCTGGCAAACATCTTGCTACAGCTCTGTGTGCAAGAGCAACCAGTGGCATATGGTGTGTATCTCCTCTCTAAAGCTGGTTCAAGAGGAAAAAACAAACTTCACCTTTCGGAATGTAACCAGCAGATGAAAACAAATTAACCTCTCTTTGTTGTTGTATATTTTAACCCAATGCCTGTTGTAATGTCCTGCTTTACAGCTTTTGATGATAAATTCCTCAGTTTGCCACCTCCTCCTGAGCAGAATTGGTGCAAGTTAACAGCTTCTCCATCAATCATAGCCAGAACATGTTGTTGCCAGTTCCTGGACCCTTGTTCTCCGCTTGCTGCCCCCTTCATTGCAACAAATGCTTTGGAGAATGTTGGCTTTCCATGTCAGATGCTGCTAGCATTATCAAATGGTGGCCTGTCATGTGCTTGTAACTTGGGATTTTGCTTTTTCTTTTCAGAATGGACCTTCATAATTGAATGAGAGAAATCTTAGTAAATGATCATGGCATAATGAACACTACCAGGTAAGCATCACTTATTACAGAGTTGATCTTGACCATGTAGCTTATACAGTCTTTGCAGTGTGTATTCATGGAGCTCATACAGTTTATCCATGCTGCCTTTTGAGCCTGCATCAAAACTATCTCCATCCTTCTCTCTATGCTTATATTTTTAAGTATGAATACTCTGGTGTGACACCTGCGTAACTGATTTCACCACAATGAGAACTTTGGTTATAAACCCCCTCATGTTTCTAAATGACATAAATGGTTACTCCTATGATAAAATTTACTGGTCTATCAGATAAACCTGTTGTCACTGAGTGTTCCCTCTTCTACTTCAGAAGAGACGTGAATAGACAATAGATCTGGCAGTGATGAGAGAAAACATTTCTCTAACATGCCTGGGCAGGGTGGCATCATTGGGAATAGCTCTAGTTATGTGGGATTAACATTATAAATTGCTTTCCTTCCTGCACTATGAAATGCAGACTGTTTTAGCATGCAGAGGCAGCTTGGTTAGGCTTCTTGGCCACTATTGAAGCTTCAGTGTTTACTTAAGCTTGACTGCCATCTTCTTCTGGCATATCTACCAGCTCCATCCCATGCTATCTAATTTATGTCTAGGAGTGGACATTGCAAAGCAGAAGGGTCACCCATGTACTTGGACATGCTCTTTCTCTGACTCCCTATGGGGCTTGTGAAAGGTTGGGAACCAATATTGTGTCTTCTCCAGAACTCCTGTGTGGGTGCTTTGTAGTGTAGTCAAAGTGAGCTTGGGTGAGAAAGCTTCACCTTCACTGCCTACCTCTGAACTCTTTGTTGCAAATTGCCTCCATGCCACCTCATCACCTCCTGTCATTCCTGTGCTCTTTATCCCTTCTTCGTTCATGCCTATGCAGCAGGTTTCTCCTCAGGACTTCATATAGGATGGGCAACTAAAAAAGTTTCCATCATAACGTCGAGTAGTAAATTCAGTGTTGGAATCAGGCCTTTGTGTGTTCACAAAGAGAAACAGAGGGAAACTCTTCTTGCCCAGCTGATCTTGTGCCATGAAAATCTGAGACAGACTTAGCAGAGATGTGGGCAACAATTATATCCTCTTTCTAGCTGAGCTTGGCAATCACACTTAGAGGAAACATTTGTAGCAGAGCCTGAGCTTGTCATGCTTATTAAATTAGAGATGTGAAATTGAGAGAACCAAAGCCTTTTCCTAGCTATAAATACTCATCCAATGCCTTGATAGTGTTTGTGCAGCTACTTTTGATATATTCCACAGCTTTTCTCAAAGAAAAATTTGTTTCTCCTTTAAATAATAATAATTACAAAAAAGCAGCAAGAATGTAAAGAAATCTCAGCAAACAGAAAGGTTTGATGTTGCAACAGAAATTTTACCCTTTGTGCTACAAAGCAACAAATAGAGGGACGAAAAAAGTCAGGTTCTCTTATAATTGCCAGGAAAAAAAGTCACATTTCAGTTCCTGGAAAGGAACTTGAAGGTTTGCATTGAGGATACAACCATGCCAGATCCCTTCTGTAGGAATCAAAGCTGTTATTTTTGTCTTTGAGTCTTCCTCTCCTTTTTTAAGCCCAGTTTACTCAGGAAATGAGCACGGGCACACAGTGTGTGTGTCTGCGTGCAGGTGAATCCATTTACCTACAGAAGATTTTCAGCTTTCTGTATGTTTTGTCTAGGTGCAGAAGTCTCAGATATTAACGCTTTATAGAAATGAACAAATAGTGGGGGTGCCCAAATGCACGCCACCAAGAGCAAGGGCAGTGGGAGCTATTTGGGGTCCAGAGACTTCATGTAGAAAATCAGATTTTGTAAACGAAGTTTAACAGTGATTTAATGAAAAACATGAAGCTTCTGCCATTGTAACTGTAACATTGATGTAAGCAGAATGTTTCCCTGCCCATAAGAAGCATCACCAGTCTTTGAGTATAAAATGTGAAGAAATACAAAAAGCCTATATTCAAGCATGCCTATGCCTATGAATGCTGGTCAGTTTATCATAGACTCATAGAATAGTCAGGACCGGAAAGGACTTTAGGATCATCCAGTTCCAACCCCCTGCCATGGGCAGGGAGAATACACACTAAACCATACCACCCAAGACTCCAACCTGACCTTGAACACTGCCAGGGATGGAGCATTTATCACTACTTTGGGCAACCTGTGTCAGCACCTCGCCACCCTCACAGTAAAGAACTTCTTCCTTATGTCCAACCTAAACTTCCCTTCAGATAGCAATGGTGGGGTTTTACCCACAGTTTGTGCCTCAAAATAATCAAGTATTTTGAGGTTGCCTTTTAGGGTACATTTCTTCTCATAAGATATAATAAATGTCAATATCTGAACCACATTTAGGTGTTTTATTTGATCTTTTGCCTGCCAACTAAAACAATTATTTGTGCCTTTATACGAAGGCACTTCACCAGTCTTAAAATAAATATTGAAATACTACTTCACAGGAAAAAATATTCATGTGGTTAGATGAGATATGCTGGAAAAATTAAGGTTGGTCCTCAAAGGCATGTCGTGTTGTTACACTTTCCTGCTCTGAATTTGGTTAATCCATCTTCAAACCAAAGAATAAAGATCAGAGGAAAAGAGAAGGGATTTTTAAAAGAGCTTTGATACTCGCAGCAGATTTCTTAATTAATTTAGCAATTTGCTGTAAAAATTAAGTATGAAATAACAGCTCTAACCTATAGAATTTATCTGTTTTCTTGTTGATTGCTTTCTATAAAGTCTGTATGTCCGCCAGTTACAGAATTGCTTAAAAATTGGAATAAGAAACAGATTAAAAAGAGCAAGTGATGTTTTTCATGTATGTGATCAAATGGTGCTGCTTACATGGATGTAAGATTCCCTTTCTTCCCCCGGGAAAAAATGAGGAAAGAAAGCAACTGATGACCATCCTGACACAAACCCATGCTCTAAGTTCATAGGAACCATTAGGGCCTTTTATTTAAGTAACTGTCATAGCAGAAAAGGGCTGATAAGCACTGGCACCCCATGAGCTATGGATGGAGAGATGAGTGAAGTGAATCCTGGCCTTCTGCTTGCAAAAAAAACCCCAACAATGGGAACAATATTCCCCTCTTCAAGTTGTGTTGTACCTACTCGCGCAGTTGAACTGGCAGAGAAGTTCCTTATCGGGCTACACTGGGGGTCAGGTTCAGCTTGATCTTATGCATTGAAAACCCCCCTGAAACCCATGGAAAGACTTTGCTGCCTTAGATCAAAGCCATGGAGGGCTGAAGAAATATCTCTGTTTTCCAAGCATCACCATTTTGCTCCTGATGCTTGAGCCTCCCACCATTTCAGTCTCACCCAAGTAGCTACCCTGCTTCAAAACTCCTGAGAGCTACCTCCATTACCTGCTATTTTCACTGAGGAGAAAGGTCTGGCTTTGAATTGGATATGGCTCTTCTAAGCAGTCAAGTATTTATTGTCAGAGCTGTAACCCCTGTGCTGCAATGCTGTTAAAGAATTACCCATATCTTTGTTTGGTGTAAAAAAACCCCAATATTTTCCCTTGGGGAAAGCGTGAGGTAGCAAATCACAGATTACTGTATTCTCAAACTGTATCACTTTGGTCCACCTTATCATACCATTATCCCTCTGCCGATGAATTGCATATCCGTTATTTTATCACCCAGTTTATTTGATCATCAGGGAAGATAAATGGCTTTTGCTGAAATATTAAACAAAGAGAAAATTAAAGTACTGGGAAGAGTAAACAGCACAGTAATTTCCTTTCTGCTACATGAACAGAATGTGTGTCTCCTGCTAAGCATCAGCACACATGCACACATTCTGTCTGTTGTACACATTTTTCAGCCGAGTCGGTGGGATCGGTATGTGTCTGGGTGAATTAGGACTGGAATGGAAGTGAAGGAGGGCTTTCTAAGTAAGATTAACCCCAAGGTAAAATTTATCAAGAAGTTTAGCGTGTGGAGCCTTTTAATTTCACTGCTTTCCTTCGTGTTCCTTGCTTTCTTAGAATCATTTCAACCAAAGATAGAATGAAAAGCGTTGTTTTAGTTGGGCTCTGGGCAGTTCTTAATAAAAGCAGGTGGAGATTTGTCTGGAGAGGAGCCCAGCCTGGTGTAAGCTCCTGCAGAGAGCAGCGAAAACTGGCTCATGCCTCTTAACACCAACACTGGCAGGGACTCCCAGTCCTTCCACACCCAGGGATGTAGCATGGGAACAGCCTCCGTCAAGCTGGAAAGACTCAGTTTAACAGATAGCTAAAGGTCAGGTGGACCAACTTTTTTTTCTGGAAGCTGATGTCTTTAACCAAGGTTGGATTCATCCCAATGGCATCTTAGAAGTAGCTTGCTGTGTTGCAGCGCCGCTCGTGCTGGCAGGGACTGTCAGTGGTGACACTGCTGGCAGCTCAGGATGCAGCTTGCTTTTGAAAACTCCCAGGTGAAAACATGAAGTGATGTCCAGGACTGACAGCATGTAGCTTATCCTGACTGCTGCTTTGGAAGGAGACGCTTTCATTCAGCTGCCTGCTACTGCTTACTTTGGAATTCAAAAAAGAAGTTTCTTATCATTCTATTCTGTACTCCAGAGGCTCAGCACTAGAACTCTGAAATGATTTAGTTTGACAGTTGACTGATGGGAAGGAAGGACTCATTGAATACGGACTTGCCTCTATTCCATAGGCAAAATCTGAGGATCACATCAATCTCTCTCATTCTTGCACCGTTACAGCTCAGTTTCTGAGTTTAGGTTGACTAATCATGACAGAACACACTGTGATGGCAAGCTGAAACATGACAGCTCCTTAGGATTTGCTCCACACATTTTGATGCTCCTCAAAGTTTTGCCAGTTTTATTTTAATTCATTTTATTTTCAGCAAAACTACCTGTGTATCAGAAAAGTTACACTCGCTGTAGTCAAGGTATTTCTTACTGCAGTGAGACAGAGCACCCATTTATTGTTACAGGATTACTTGTGCAATCTGATGTGGATTTTCGGGCAGACCAAACAGCTATGTGGGTGCAAATGGATGACTGGAACACAAAGGACTAGGAGAGTGCAACAGGCCAGCTCTGCTCCCGGTGTTTATAGGAAAGGAATGATATCATGGAGGTTCTATAGCTGCAAAGACAGTGTTTGAGGTGAAATCTCTTCCTGGAAGGCAGCAGGATATGCTGGGGCTCTCTGATGCTGCCCTGGCAGTGACCTCCATCCCACCCGAGAGCGCCTGTTTCTCCAGGGTGAAGGCAATTCAGATTCCATGCTAACTGAGCCCTGACCTTCCCCTTGACAGAGATGGATGCCCAGCTCTGCTAATGGTCTGTGGCAGCTTTGTGCTGCAGGGTTGCACCTCAAGCACTAACCTGGGACAAGCAAACTCACTTCGCACTCAGACTGTGCTACATCTGTGGTATCTGAGATACCTGCTCCTTAACTCACACAGCACACCTCATGTTCTCCTGGTCATTCTCTCAAAGGCTAAATATCACTGAGCTGTAACACATACATGCGTGCACATGCATACACAGTTACAACCAGCAAGAGTATTTGGTGCTGCAATGATTTTGCAGATCCTGATCTTCAGCTTCGCTAAGCTAAGTGAGTAAAGGCAGAGATTGTGTGTCACTGTTTGGTCTACATTTGTGTACAGAGAGAAAAATACAAACTAAATTAGTATAGACATAATGAAAAATATAAGGGGGAAAAATAATCGACACTGGTGCTGATGCAGTTTTTTCATTCACCAGAGTAACAAGTGAGTGTGTTTTAGCATCTTTAATATTTTAGTATTCAGAGAAGAGCAGTTTCTAGGCAAGTCCTGAACAAGTCTTGCATGAGAAATACCAGCTAGATCAGCCTATGTGTTACCATACGCTTTCCCTGTCTTCTTCCCCTCTCACTCCATCCAACCTCTTGGCCTTCACTATACTGGCAAGGAATGACAACCACCCAAAGCTAGACTGATTTCTGCAGACACCCAGGTTAGTGAGGTCACAGCGCTCTACTTGAGAGCTTCACTTCCTTGATGGGCTCAAGTGATTTTCAGACAGTCCCTGAGCCTTCAGAAAGTGCCGCTGCTGCAGACACAGACAAAGGCACAGTTCATAGGGAAGCTTTTGCTCTTCTCCTTGGGCTGGTGGGAATGGGGAGAAGAATGGTCAAGCTCAGCAAGTGGCCTCTATGGTTTGGAAAGATTATGGAACCACCTCTTTTGGTTGTAGCATTGCGGCTCACCCCTGAGATGTGCTTTGTGGTACGTTATGTGTCCATTTTGAGAGCTTCACATGAGAAAGAAACGGATTCATTAAAACAAATAGAGAATCTTTAAAGAAAACATTCTCCTGGACAATTGGGCACCCTCTTTCTGGACTGCGGTGGCTGACTTCAGCCCCTGCAGGACACAGTTCTAATTTAACAAGGCATGAATTTAAATACATTAAGAGCTAAACAAAACAGGGAGAGAATCGGAGAGGTGAAAAGTCACCGCCCCTCCTTGTCCTGCTGTCTTCTTTTTGTTGGCTGCGGGGCTGGGAGACACAAAATCAAACTGAGCAACATAACCTGTCTGAGTTTTATTCAAATCAGCCAATTAAAACATCAAGTTGAAATGTCAACGAACGTGTTATGGCCACTCAGGAATTAAAGCAGGAAAGCATCTGTCTGTCTTCACCACAAAGAATCGAAGATTTTTAATTCCACTTCTGCAAAAAGCTATGACATTAGATTACAGCCATGAAAAACACCATCTGCAATGTGCCCTGACTGGCTGGCTGTCATCAGCTGTTGCTTTTACACAAAATTAGATTGAGTTAAACACCTTTATATATATGTATGTGTATATTCTCAGTCAGGAACTATTTATCATGCAGTGTTCTTTTCTCAGAGGTGTGCACCATATACCTTCTGACACTGATGGAACTGATTCAGCTCATTTTTACCTTTGCTTGCTGCCCAAATGCTGGTTTAAATCAGGAAGATCGGGTCCATTTTGTCACCAGAAACACCAGATTGAAGTTCCTCTGGCTTTAAATTTTGTCTAATATATATCATCCTAAGGACTTCCAGCTGAATTTTAAGGTTCTCTTGTGTATGACAGAACATCGGGCTTGACAGACATCATTCCATCACACCTGTGTCTTCTGAACTTGCATCCCTCTGATAGGAACTTGAAGTCGATAGTCCCATAAGTTGCAAGAAATCAATACCTGCCCTGGCTCTGGCAATCTCTTGTTAGCAACACACACAAAATGGCTCAAAACCAAAAAGGTTGTGTCAGAGTTGCTCTATTTCCACAAAACGTGTGATCGTCTTTACTTTTAATGAATGTATCTTGTGCTGAAGAATCCCATTTGCAAGGTAACCAGATGTTAGGCTGAGAGCTAGAGAAGTACTTAAGGCAGATAGATCCATTAGACCATTCATTTTTAAACCTGAAGTGCACTAGATACACAAGTGTTATTTTCCAGACAAATGTAACCCACACTTGGTCTAATGACTCAAAGTAATTCAAAGGGCTCCATTAGGAGTGTATCCTACAGACACACACATGCAAATGAAAACCAAGTCTCCAACATTCCACACACTAAAAAACCCAAAACAAACAAACAAAGATCTCTCCATAATCCACATATTCAGCATGCAAACGTATGTTTCCAGTTGCAGTAATTGGCAGGATAGCTTCTCATGAAAGTTATGTGCAGTGCTGCTAGAGTCTGTGTAAGTAATATTCTTGTCCCTAGGCCAGATCAGGATCACAACTAATGTCTTGGAACTGCTCCTGGTGCGCTGTATTTGATACGTAGGTAAAGCTTGCCTGAGAAAAGGGGCTGTTTTCATTTTTATCTTCAATTCTTATTACCCTACAGACATAAATGCTCAGCTGGTAGCAGCGATGCCTCTGGTCTTAAATAACAAGATTTGGGCTGGTGTCCAACAATGACATGAATGCACAGGCCATGGGTTTGGGTGTGTGCCGTCCTGGCTAAAGCAGCTTTCGTTGGATAAGGCAAAGGAGAAGACAGATGTGTAGCCATTGTGAAAGCTGCCTGTCTTCTGCCAAAGGGAAAGGCACCATCACATAAGGATGTGCTGAGTGGGATGCAGGCACAGTGATGGAAACTTCATTGGATGTGACTGCTGTTACGTTTCTTTTTTCCTTCTCTTTCCCCTTCCTTCTTTACCTGAAAACAAGGATATTCTTGGGGTTGGACTATCTAGGTATTTCATTGCAAAGCTGCTTGTGCAGTTACAGTAGAGCAAGATGAGCACATAATAGCTGTAGAGCACAAAGTGATAGTGGGCACAGTGTCTGCCTGCTCTGTCCTGCTTTTTGCTTGCCGAAGCACTGCTCCAAGAACAAAGGCTGTTAGAAGTGGCCTCTGCCCAGAGATCAGTGCTGAAATGTGGGTTGCTAAATGTTCAATAGTGCTGCATAACATTGTGAGCCATGAGGAGCCCCCACTGCCATCAAATGCACTACTAATTACGCATGGTGGGACAGTGATGGGGAATAATTGCAAGAGGACTTGGAGTCCAAGTGTCCTGATTCTCCCTCTGCACGATTCCAGACTGGGGCTTTCTGCTGTTCTCTAATCACACTGAAAAAAGCAGCAGCAGCAGAGATGACTGCAAATATATTCTTACTTTGAGAAGAACACTAGGACAAAAAGAAGGTTTTCCTGGAAAACTTCCACAGCCAGCATGGGCATAGGAGCAATGTCTAGACCAAAACCCAATGCTTCACACAACTTAGAAATTGGACAAGCAAAACCAGGTATTTTGTGATTTTTTCAGAGCTTGAGTTACGAGCAAGGACGGATGAAATCCAGGGCGTTCCCTGCAAGCCAGAATTTCCTGTGCAAACACTATGGACCGTATTTTTGGAGAAGTGCATAAAAACAGTTGATGTCTGCAGTAATTATAGTGTGTCAGAAAAATTAACATTTGCAATTCCCCATATCCTGAGCAAGAAAGCAGCACTAATCATATGGACCAAAGTACAGTTAAAATAAACACAGGCCATCCAAGAGGAAACGATTCCTTCTGCTAAGTTTGAGTTTTCTGAAATTAATAGCTATTTGGATTTGGAGTCTCAGCTAAATCATGTTGGACTAGGTAGGTGTAGTTGCCTGGGACTTTGGGTTCTCCATAGAGACTGTGGGTATAATGGGTCATAAGTCTAAAGGGGTTCTGCACACCAGGGCTAATCTCATTTGAAGGTTTAGATGCAGATTGTATCAGGTCACATCTAATGGCTATCTGGGTGGAAATCATGGCTTGAAGAGGGTTATTGGTTTTGCTAAAGACACAATATGTAGGGCTGGTTTCTTAGTCTGAATAAATGCAAGGGTTTAAACTGCACTATCCCAAATCCAGAAATAAAGCCCAGAGTCATAATACATGTTTTAAATAGCACCAAAGGATGTGCACTGCACATACCTGGTTTACTATGACTGTTCCACCACAAGAGGTTTATTTCCTCTATAAATTATCTCGTGCATCTCAGTTAAAATGAGACCAAATCCTGCTTCAGTCATGCCCCAGCAAACAAACGTGTTGACACAGGAACAAGTGAAGCCTAAAAAGGTTGAATGCACCATTTTGGTTTTGGCTGAGCACCCAAAAGCCTTTTGCCCCACACTGCCTCACCCCCTGAGGTCTGCCAGATTGATCCTTTTACTGCCAGTGGTTGAATGTCTCAAAGTGCAGCACCCGCTTGGATGGGTGGATGCCCGACACATTGCAGGAAGCCAGAGACCAGCTTTGTGCCAGGAATGCAAGACAAAAACCTTTGGCGCAAGCCAGAGGATAATGTAGCTGATCTGTACCTCTTCTGCAGGTAGTCGGAAAAGTTTCCTGGTGTGCCCTTTCTTCCCTGACTCTGAAGTAGCATTAGATGCCCTAAGGGCGGGTTTTATCTTCATTTTAGGTAACCTGCACTCTTAGATCATGCAGGAAGATGCTGCCTTCCTGCAAATTGCTTTGTTAGTTTTCTAACAGACACAATCAGAGCATTAAGGAAATTTGGTCACTTAAATCTTGTACTCTTTAAAAAGATTAAAAACCCTCAAGTAACTCCTAATTCTGCTCTCAAGCAGTTGCTTCTTGAAGCCATGGATGCACTGTCCTGGACTACTTAATACATATGTGGGTGGAGACCTGAAAATGTCGAATGACCACAGAGCAGTGTATCACCAAAGTTCATGGCAGATTGAGCTGGCTGTTATGGGATCTGGCTTCAACAGCAATGCAAAGGGAACAAATTGGAAACATACAGCTATGCTATAGAAACATGCGCATGATGGAGCTGGGGTTTTTCCACCACGTTTCCTCCAGGCTGCAGTGTTGTTTATTTATTGGATGTCCTTTGAAAAGACTCTGAAATGCTCTATCTCCACCAGAGAGCTCAGACTTCAATCTGAAGAAACGGTTTAAAGCTTTTTATAGGAAACTTTGGAAACTGAATAGCAAATTCATGCATGGAAATGAAACATAACAGCAGCCATCCAAGTCTCTGAGTCTCTAGAATTGACTCCCCATGGTTATAGCAACAAGAATAGGCAAAATGTAGATTAGTTCCACTTGGGAAGTCCTCATTGGTGAGGCCTAAGGGCTCCTGAAATTTGGGTAAAGAGTTGTGATTCTCCCAGCAGAAGGCACTGCCTTAACCCATGATCCTGCTCACCCTGGCCCTGGGGTGAGAAAGAGGAGTTGGATCAGTTCAGCCCATCACACTCAGACCTGATATGGACCAAGCAGGACTCTGGTATCTCAACCGAGGCAGACCCTACAGCGTGAAGATCCTCTGGGTGAGGAAATGGTTGCTGATACTGATGTGTAACCAGCCCATCTTGGGAGCATCTGATAAGCTGCCTTTTCAGAGAGGTCCCAAAATTACCTCCATTCATTTCAGTTGGAGGCTTCAAAAAGGGTTGGAATATTATAGAATACTTCATTGTCCTTAAATCTATTTGGCCAGATCTTTGCTCTGTTGATTTCAGTACTAAATTTTACCAGTTCAAGTTCTGACCCAGCAAAGTCAAAACTCTCTGAGATGGGCTTCACATCACTCATACCATGAATTAGTCAGGTCAGTTTTAGATTGCTTATAGCAATTGAGTTTTCTTTCCTTACAAACAGAAAAATCAGGGCAGGGAAAAGGAATTCTGCTGTACCTATATCCCAGAGAACAGATTACTTATTGTTCAAAACGATCGTCTTTAATAGCATTACCAGAGTGGGCCATGAAATCAGTCATTTACTAGAAAGATGGGCTGATTTTTCTCCCCAGGCTGGCAGTTGTGAGGTGTGCTGGACAGGGAGCATAGCAGGACTCTTCCATAGAAATGAATACATGTACAGGTGAAGATTAAACCATACTGTGAAAGAAAGGAGATTCCATCCCGCTCCTGGCCCTGCTGTCGAGATGCTTTTTAGCATCCTCTTCCTATTTTATGAGCTCCCATTACATCTGTCCTTCGGCAGCCTCCGATCTGACTTGATTGAAAAGTTTCATCCCGGAAAGTTTCCCACCAGGAAATGCCCTTTCATGTTAACCAGAATGGTTCACAGGCACTTACTGCTTCTGTAACATCATTCATGGCAGATTGTTTTATTGCTATCATTTCTATTATGATGTGAAGCATTGAAATAAGAGAGGCAAAGCATTGTCATTTGCTCTTGTTGCAGTCAAACATATCCATAAAATCAAAATAAGTATTTATGACATTCCTGAGTTCACAAATAATGATCCTGTTCGCATTTTTCAGCTGAACCCAACACTAAAAACAAGTTCTGTGCTCCTGAGCCTCTTCTGGGGATGATTTCTGTGTTTATACCAATGCCCTGGTTTAGATGTATTTAGACACTGGATGTGGTCACCAGTAACCTGTTTTTACAATAAGATCCCAAGTTCTGCTCAGGTTTTCGGGGCGCTACTACAATAGAAGTAAAGGCAAAATTAGGATCATAATGAATCTTTACTTTTAGGGAATTGGGACCACAACTTCCTGAGAACTACCAGACCAGATAATGTCTTTTTCCCTTCTCTCTCTTTTATGGCAGACACTTGTTCTAAAAACGTTACACAACTTTCTTTAAAATGGCCTTTTAAAATCCATCATTTAATGCAACTCTGGAAAGTGAGCTCCTGTGCTATTTCCTTCCCTTCCTTCCTTTACCTCTCGTTTTCTTGCTTAAATCCATCCCTGCATTTTAAATTAGTTACGAGAAATAAAGAAAAAGGAGGTTTATGGGCTTGAAATCGCTTCGGTGTGACAGGGTGATGTTTTTGTTCTGTATGAGTCTAAATGAGGCTTTAGAAAATGATATGGTATCCCTTAAATGGATCTGCTATGGTCAGAGACCATTAGGCAGTGGAGGAAGATTCCTCAGGGACAGCTGAGACCAGACGTCTGAATCCCAGAGGACGGAGATCACTATTTACTTTTCTGCATAGAGAATTAATATATGTCTCCATCTTCCACCAGCGGCCCTGAACCAGTGAACATAAAGGAAACGGAGTGAGTGGGGGAAAAAAAATGGGATGTGTGTTTTTCCCTTTTTCCTTTGGTGCAGATTCATTTTTTCATGGAGTATTTGCACATTATTCTTTGCTTTCTCCCAGAAGGATTTCCTTCCCTGACTTTAAGGCAATTCGTCTGTCCTAAGAAGGTACCTAAAGATAATGAAGAGGCACATAATTTAGTAATCTTGGCAATCTTTTACTTGGAAGATTAATTTTGGCCTGTAAGTGTCAAGGTTGGTTAAACCAAGTCAGCAGCAGCAAAAAGCAAGAGCCAGAAGCATAGACAGGAACCTGGGCTGGTGCAAATGCATGCAATAAATGAGTCATGGAGTCATTTCACTATCTGCAAAATGATGGACTAATGATGATTAAACCAGAAATCCTCCCTGATTTACCCAGTCCAAGTTCAGAGCTCTGAGTTTCTCCTTCCATTTTCTTTCCTCTGCCTACATTTTCCATAGGAAACAATGGCCTTGGGTCTGTCCTGTAACTCCCCACTTCCCATCTGTGCTGCAAATGTTTTGCTGTGATTTTGAAACTTCATTGCTCTCTTCAGCACAGCAGGGCAGCTTGAATGGGTTTTCTGTATATGCTTCCTAGAAGCAGTAATCTGTCTAGAGATGGGAGCGGGTGTAAATGAGCTTTTTACTGCGCTCACAAAGGTAAAAAGCTAGAACTCTGATAATGAACTACTTACACAACTGCAATCTCTCCTCCCAGTTTCCTCATACATACAACTTGTGGTTTATATATGGTTTCTGTAGAAGCATAGTAAGAGCTATAGAGATAAGAGTAATGATCCATCCAGCATTATTTATCCCAAAAGAGCAGCTGAAAACCCCCCAGAGCATGACTAAAGCTTCCACACAAAGCTGATCATTAAAAATAGGCCTTAAACTTTGCAGTCATCACTTTCTGCCCTAAACTTGCCTGTAATTTTGCAGCACGTAGCCAGGCTCAATTCATGCATCAAACAGCAAGGTGAACGGCAAGTCAGCTGCTCTCCTGGTATGAAAAGAGCTTCTTACCCAGCAGATCAATTATGCAACATCAAAACTCTGTTTATATTATAGGAAGCGGGTGGAATATAAGAAGCAGGAGCAATGCACCTCCTCATTTCTGTAGGAGTGTACTTAGAGCAGGGTGGGTGTGTGGAGCTGAACAAAGAACAGAAGCATGGAAGTGCTGAATTTATTGGGGTAGAAAACTAATCTGCAGCCTAACATTTCTTCCCTCCCAGTGATATCTCCTCGCAAATCACTCTGGATTCGCTGTCTGCTTTCATGGTGCATGTGAAATAACAGAAACATAAACTCTGCATACAATTTAAAACATGACAAAGTGATTATACACCCACCCAGAACACTCCGATGTGTCTGTTGTAGGTTCATTGTTTCTGTTATTCTTTACTTGGTACATGATATGCGTATAAAACCCCCTGAAACACTTCACAGCTGGATCAAACTTGTCTTGTGTGAGATTTTCCTTTTCTATCTGTAAGTGAAGACAAGGCTCCAGTTTAATCCTATTTTATTGTCATCAGCTACTCCACACTTGTATCCTCTATCATAATTTGTGTGTGTGTGGTGTAAACCTGTAAATGGTAACGGATTATGTTCCTTCACAACACACAAAAGCACACACTGAGCCAGCTCACAACTGGGAGTATCCTGAAGGTTGGTGCTTTCCTGTGGCAGATATTCAGAGCCCACAGCATTTAATGGGGTGAATATATTCCTTTTCCAGGAGTTTGCCCAGCCTTGGACAAACAGCGCTGTTATCCAGGCAGGGCTGGTTGAAGGTGTTAGTGGCTTCACTGGCAAATTGAGTGCCCACCAGCATCTCTTTCACTCCTCGGACCTCACAATTCACTGACTCTCTGTGAACGTGAGGACCTGGGGGACTCACTCAGACTCATGGGGGGCTGAGGCAGCACATGGTGCCTCCTGCTCACCATTTCTTGAGCTTCCTCCTCACTTGGAGTTCAGGGTTCTTGCATCCGGGGTTAAGGGTGTGTGTGAATGTTGCAAAGGAGCAGCAGAGCATTTGCTGAGGATGCTCATCTCTTCCTTCCCCTCAAACACCTTTAGCCTCAGGAAGGATCGTCTCTGTATTTAGTCTGTGTGACCCCAGTGGAGCCTGAATGCCCATCTGGAAGGATAGAAACCTTTCACGGAATGGTTTCAGGGTATTTTTCTGCTGATTTCTAAAGTTTTCCACTGATTTAGTTCATTTTTGAGTCCACCAGGAAAGTTTAAAATGAAAATGTCGTGGTTTGAAACCACGTCTGCATAAAACACATTGGTTCCTTCCATTTTTTTAGGTCGATTTTTCATTTCAGCTTGTCTTTTGGACCCTTCTGAAAAAGGATGGGATTATCCATTTCTTGCTTCTTGATTTTTGAGCTTAGGAATTCCTCCCTTGTCGCTTATAATTTTTAACAGAAAGTTCATAATTCCAGACAATAGAAAACGAAAAAGCGAGAAAACATGAAAAAGTAACAGTATTCTCTTTTGTTTCCACTTGTCACTTTTCATAAACTGAAAAATTAATCAATATTATGCTAGCTGGAAAATATGTAAAAAGGAGTGGAAAACCTTTCTACCATTTCTTTTGCCACTTTTGTGCCATTTCCCAGCATAGGAACAATGGGTAAAGGAGGAGGGAGAAGGGAAGAGTCAGCAACGAGGGAAAGAAGTTGTGTGATAAAAAATCACGGTGCTTAAAATGAAGCATGGACTCTAATTTCCATACTTTCAAACATAGGAATAAAATGACATCTTAAGCTGCAAATGCTTTTCAGTCTGACATTTCAAAATGAAACACAGGTTTTCATCTCAAGGTATTATTTCATATCCATACACACAGAATCAGAATGCATTTTGAAATGAAAACGCCACAGGGCGAATGATATTTTCAATTGAAAAGTTTGATTTCTTTGCCCCTTTCTCCCAAGAAATAAATGATTTGGTTTCCAGGAAACTCTCAAACTGGGAACAGAATGAGACAAAAGGGTTGTTTGCCATGTTAAGCATCAGGGTTTGCTGAGAAAATGTGTGCATTAACATGGATTATTTCTGGCATGTTAATTCATCTGCTAACAACGGATCTGCTCAGAAACATATGGGCATAATTTACTGGTTATAAATAAAACGTTTGCTATTATTTAGGTTTTTAACAGTTCCCCAGGTCATGGAGTTGGTGATGCAGTAAGAGCTCAGCTCGTATCAGTTAACTTTTCCTACATAGGGTATTTTTGAGACGTTGGTTACAGTAAGAGAGCAATAAAAGGACAATGTTTCCACCATTAACAAATGGTGCATGTAATTGGAAAACCCCGTCTCACTACTGGGATCGGGTGGTTGCCCGGTTCCACATGGGCTGTGTAAACCGACGTGGTCCATGGTGAACAGTGCACCACTGAGCACCCAACTGAGCACTTTGACTGGAAGCAAAGCCTTCCAGAGATGCTGTCCTTGCTCCTGTCACTTTGCCTACACCATGATCCAGATGGATCTATGATCCATCTACAGCTTGTATAAGTCTCTGCATCTGAGCTACTTTTAAAGTGGTTTGGGTCAAGATGGAGTGTGACCAGCACTAGTGGGCAAGTATGAGATGGCTGAAGACCACCACCAAGTCCAAGTTGCTCTTGGTGGCTGCTTTGCCAGCTGAAACCTGGGGCTCATGCCTCCGGGTTGCAGTGCTGAGACACATTGAATGACAGAGCAGCAACATTTAAAAGGCTGTGACAGTTCATGGCCCCATCACGCAAACCCTCGGTGGAAGGTCAGCAGATGTGGGCTGTATTTACAGGACACATGTGGAAGCTGCTCCTGGGTGGGAAGCAGCGCAGCTGTCCATAGGGCAAAGCTAAATACACAAAACCTGGGTTTGCGGTTAAAGGCAAGCCACCTAAGAAGAGATGTCGTGTTTGCTGCAGGGAATGCAGATGAAATGCTGGGTGGAATGATGTGATAGTGTGTAATCTCAGCTCACAACACGGTTATATCCTGATTTTCACTGATCTGAGAGCTTTATCAGCCCTGCAAACAGCTTTCAGATCTTTGGCCGCGGAAATTGCTACACAGGCTTCATCAAGATGCCTTCATTTTCATTTCTGAAGCCAGCACCTCTGTCCATTGCGCTCTATGTAAATCACTCACAGTAAACGTATGAGGCTGCAAAGTAATTTGGGGTTTTCAAGACTTTTCCGTGAGTTATCCACAATCAGAAGCAGTTGGCTACAAGCAGAAGAGATGAAGTGTCAGTGCACAGGGAGGAAAATTGTGCCTTCTGTTTCTCTCTTCGGTATATAAACCACATGCTGCATAGCTGGGTTGGGAATGAAATAAGCCTGTAGTTCTCCAGCTGCACAGACTGTGCTTTTTAGCATTCTGTTACGTAAAGAGCATGCAAATACATTAGCAAGGAAAAAGCTGAATTTGCCCATTAAGGCATGTGATTAATGCGGTGCTGAAAGCTCATTTAAAGGACTGTATATTGCAGCTCACTTGAGGAACAGAAAGAAGAAGGAAGAATACAAAACCTGGTGTTCTGACTATGAATGAAATCAGTGTGTCTGTAGAGGGCACTAAAGATCTTTGTGATTTCTTGGGAAGACAGAAAGCTGCAAGTTGCAAGATTAACCCTCTTTAGGTGCAAGTGGGACCACATCAGGCTCCAATATTACAGCTTCTCCCCTTATAACCACTAATAACAGGTTGAGCTAATTTCTGTTTTGATTTGGGGTTTCTTTCTTCCATTTCTAAGAAATGGTTCGCTCTGCAGAGCCCTCTCGTAGCACTGATTTCAGTGAGGCAGAATATGTGCAGCACAAAGCAGTCCCATTCCTTCAAATAAGAAATCCGCCTGAACTGCTGGGAAATGGCCATTTATCAGGCAGGGTGTCCTGGCTGGAACAGAGGGGGGCCACAAAGAGACCTGGTCACATTAACATGGATCCTAATGGAACTTTGCTGCATCTAAAATACTTGGGGTGTTTCACTTGTTTAGCTTTGCATGTCTCTGAAATCTCTGGGTTTGGCTAGAATAAAGCAAGTCTTTTCTTGTGGTGTTTTCTGCCATCAGGAATTGGAGATCTCACAAGCAACCCTGATCTGATGAGATTCCCAGCCTGATAGACAGCTTATGAGAGAAACAGCAGATTAAACGGGGGATTTCAGGGCTTGATAGGAGACAGGTCTAATTCTCCAAGACATAAAGCTATGAAATGCCTTGTTACAGTCTGAGGACTGTTTTCAGATTGCAGGCCACTGACTTGAGTTCAGAACTAAAGGCAAACTCTGTATCTTCAGTCACCATCAATGGGCTATCTTTTACTGCAGTTTTCTAAGGATACTCAGCATTTATTACGTGCAGCTCTGCAGCTGATCCTACAGCCTGAGCACAGGCTCCTCTCCAGAAATCTGCACAGTCATCTTGTTTCTCTGGGTTCTCTGCTTTGCAACAGACCCGTATTAGAAAACATAGCATGACTAAGAAGCCTGTCTAGTGCCTAATTATATTGCCATAGCGGTGTAGCTCTCTCTGTAACTTCTATTCTTGGATAAGTGTGCCTAATAATAACATGATAATTACACTGCTACCATTTCACTGGTAACCTGCCCCATGTACTCAAGTCTTAAGTGTATACCCAAAACATACCATGTAGTGCAAAGGAATTCTGACAGACCCTTATACACTCTCAGCAGAGCACATGCTTTGAGAACATGCTGCTTCATAAGTGAGAATCATTCGATCTCACTCAGCTGATCCCAGTGCCACATGCAACCAGTGCAGATCCCTTCTCATGCTCTGCACTGCTGAGGGCATTCTGTCTTTCAAGGGCAGCATCTTCAATTCTAGAAATGAATGGCAGATGGAGAAGCTGAAGACACTAGGATATTATGAGAATAGTTTTAACTGGACTGCTGGAAGACTTGGGAATTATTGACCATCCCAAATTGATTTTATCAACTATTTCTGAGTGCTCTGTGAGCTGTACAATTCTCTTCAAAAAGGAACTGGCTACTCTTGGCTGTCCTCCTTTTGAATGGATATAAATCAAAATCAGTGTCACCTCTGGTTTGGGGACCGGTTAAAGTCCGGTTTATGATTCAGACTTTATGGTAATACATAATATTGAAGTTATAAAAGGCATTTTCAGCTTTTAGTACAATGAGAGATCTAGTAGCTGTTGGAAGGGATTAACTTCATGGCTATTAACTTCATAGAGAGCAGGAAGAGGCTGAGAGCAACCAGCAAGTGAGACATGAGCTCAACTCTCTTCTATCCTGAGATCTGCTTGAATTTGATTTTCAGGTTCCATCTATAAAAGAAGCCAACCAAGTGGGTGTGACAAAATACATCCACGAGCCGCTTGCCAGGGGGTTACTGGTTACAGGAGCATTGATCAGGCATGTAAGTGCACATCAGCCTGTTTCTCCATGCCCAGTTCCCAGCTCATATACAGCATACAGGTACTGATAACATGCGCTACTCTAATAACTACATCAGACAAGTATAGGGTTTCAATACTTAGCAGTCAAGAGGGGTTTGCTGGCTCTGTTTGGCCCGATGGGTCTCGCTGCATTGTTCCTTTTCCTTCCCTGGCTGAATGCCCATGCTCTTTGTCACGAATAGCTGCACGTTCAAACAGAGCATTTGGTTTCCCCAAACACAAGCACATGCGACCTTCAAATTCACTTCCACAAACACTCATGTCACCATAGGTTAATGGTACGTGAATGGTGCTACATGGAAAGAGAGGTTAGTGTGGAATTTCTGTTCAAAAAGCAGTCTTTTGCACTTGAAAAAAGCAGAATTATATGGGACAGTTCTTGTCTCAGATACAGTGAATTCAGGGGTAAGTCAGATAAGTCAGAGTTAATGGCAATCAGCCAGTTGGACAAGGTAATTTAATATCCACTTCTAGCTACAATAGGGTGCTGGTGACAAGACCACGACGGTTTTATCTGGATTTACACTAAAAGACAGCCCTTCTTTTAAAGCAGTTGGAAAGGGAAAATAGAAATCTATTTCAAATATAGAACCAGAACAAAATACTGGAAGCTGGAATGTAAGTTCTCCCTGGGAACCGCAGATATCCAAGTTAGCAAATAATGATGCAGCTTAACTGATAAAAAAAGGTACCACATGTCCCTCCCAGCCTGCAAGCCAAACAATTGTTATTCCATTTAAATCATGTTCCCACAGAATACCATAGAAGCCCTGGAAAAAATGGAGCCCAACTCCCAGGCTATGCTTCGCTAGGACAGCACTGTGTGTTTGGAGCTGAGCATACCTGTTGCTCAGAGGCACTTCATTAACCACTTTGATGAGGAAAGGAAATGTTCAGCTTTCCTCATGCTCAGCAGTCAAGCAAATGAGCTCAAGATAAATGTGATGCCACCTTGGCTTGATGAGCTCACAGCCCAAGTGCAGAGGATTCAGCCCTTTGCCACCAACGGCCTCCGCAGCTCCCAGTACTGGCTGCGCAGAGGGCGATGCCAGATTCGGGACAGCCATGGAATACTAATGGGCAGCTGTGGAGTCACCTGGTTATTTTTGCTTTTGAAATAGCCCTGCAAATAAGGCACTGGCACAGAACGTCTGTGCCCCTGAGCACATATGACACACAGGGTGCACTGCTTGCTTTTCCTTCTTCTGAGGTGCACACAAGTCCTGGGAAGAGTCTCAGCTTCACTTATATCCACAGGACATGAAGAAGTGTTAGAAACACCTCAACAGGTAGCTTAGAGCTGGCTCAGGCAGTTTCCATAAACTGGTTTTCATTTGCTGTTTCTATATTCTCAGTCAGCTGAAAAAGCATAAAATCAGGTTTTTTTGCAAGTAAAAGCCACCTTGTACCTTGTAACATTTTAAGTCCTAAGATGCTAGAATCGTATGTCCCTGTAGACATAAAACTCATGGAAATCTATGGATCTAAAAATCCTAGGTGAATTTAAGTCTCCTACCCCTTTGAAATCACGTATCTAAAGCCTAGCAGGGGCTGCATGGCAGCAAAGCCATAGCATCTCAGCTTTTTAAATAGATTGAATATTAATTGCCCTTACTGTCATTTGGCTAAACACATGGGAATTACAACGATATAAAACTGCTGCAGGTGGAATTTAGGCCATGAGGTTAATGCTTATTCTGGTGTCTGAGACTAAAGCAGGAGTTGCTTTTCCAGACAGTGTCCCAGGTATGTTCATCTTAATGACTCCTTACAGGTATTTCCCATCTCGTTAGTGACTTAGGTAAGCAGTTCTTGGGTAACTGCTTGATTTTTTCATGTTTCCCAAAAGCTGTGGTGCTGCTGATTCAGCAACAGCATAAGAAAACTTCAAGTGGAAAATCTGGTTGGGCTGTGGAGCAGCTGGACACTGGTGACTGCGGGATCCTTGGTCACATAATGCTATTTACACGTTACTCTCTTTATATTTGTAGAGGGTCCAACATGTTAATAAACTAAAACAGAACAAAAGTCTCCTATTAATGATTTCTACAAGTCCAATAATAAACCATCGCCTGCTTCTGTCCCACAGTGCAGCACACCATGTCCCTGCTTGGCAGTCACAAAGCATTAGTCGCCATGTCCTTGTCCTTCCCCAGCAGTCCCTGCTGGCTTGTTATCTTTCTTACTGTGTTACACTCAAAATGAGTTTACGAACTCCTTCAAGCAAGGACATAGTGGACTGGGTCCTCTTTATAGTGACTTGAATGAAGCTGAGTTGATTTTCACCATCTGCAGGGTTTGAGATTTTATCAGTTCATTCATCTGGGCATTTTGCTCCATGTGCCTTCTGTATGAAGTAGCTTTAATGCACTCTGGAAGTGAAAAGCATGAAGTACTTTAGTTCCTGAACCTCCTACAATCAAACCAGACCAGTTTAGAGGAGGCACATAATTAGTTTCCAATTAGTGTAAAGAAGTCCATCCAGACTCTACTGTAATATGAAAACAGATTTAATTTCATTCAATCACTTCCAATGTGAGCCTGTCACAGTTTATTTGTATGGGAAAAGAATCCCATGCAAATCCAAAAACAAATACTGTGGAAATATGGTTATCTTTTAGCTTCCAGAGTGCATTTAGCTTAGTGAGGCCTGGGTGGTCCATGAAAATGAAATGATGGGACAGGTATGAAAATGAAGTGCATGAGCTTTTGGTATGGAGTCAGCATGTCCCGGGGCGAGGGGCGAGTTGGATGGGATGATGGAAAGGGTTGCAGCCAAAGGTTTGTGGCACAGCATGAAGTTCCAAAAACCTTGTAGGCCATAAATGAATATTTCATATTTGAAGGCATTCCTTTTCCCTGGAGAAGATCAGTCATTTTATCTGGACCTAGTGTCTGTGTGCAAGTAAACTGAAATGGTGGAGGGTAAGGGAAGCTTTAGATGGAGACTTTATGGCTTTGATTATTTTTGCTATTTCTATGAGTCTGTGGCTCCTCTCAGTAACTACATACACCCTCTGCTGCATTGAAGATGTGAGAAACATTACTGAAATCTGTTATCCAACAACGCAAAATACTCTTGACCACACACTTCTGCTGCATAGCAGGGATTTAAGAACTCTGTGGGAATGAAGTATCCTGTATCAGAGAGGAACACTTGGGATCCAGGAGTAAATCCGAGACACTTATTGTGAGCAGAGCTGGAATGTGTTACCCTGCATCCCAGATCTGACTTCACTACATCTTAATCAGTCTCATCAGAAACCAATGAGGAAAAAAAAACCAGTTTTAGGTTTCAATGGTTGTAGTACAAAATACCTTCAGATATTGGATTTTAGCGTGCAGATAACAAGAATGCGTATGCAGGTTTGAATGGGAGTTAGATAACTTGGAATGCTCGCCTAAAAGAAAAGAAAGGCAGTTTCAACCCCTTATTCCATCACAGACATACTGGGGTATGTCTTTATCACCCACAGTGCTGGGATTAATAGTTCAGGCACAGTGTCACATTAGCACATTGCACAGCTTCTAACATACAGCTGTCGTTCATCCATTGGACTGGGAACACACTCAAAACTAGATCCTGTTGCCTGTACCTTTACTATGGACATACTACACTCACTAGAAGCAGAATTTGCCTTACCTTTTAGCCAGCTGAAAGCAAGATGTTGTCTCTGCAGTAGTCATGCCTCTCCTGTGGAGAGAGACATCTCAGCAGAAGGATCCTTCCTACATCCTTACCTCCTCCTGAAGTAAAGGCTTGGTGAGTGCCTCTTTGGAAGGTGTCAGGAAGATGGACAGCTGCTCAGGTATCCCAGAGAAGCTGTTGGGATGGGGTTTGAAGCAACCTGGTCTAGTGGAAGGTTTCCCTGTCCATGGAACTGGATGAGCTTTAAGGTCCTTCCAACCAAAACCATTCTATAATTCTATGATCCTAGTAATGAGACCAGGAAGGCACTTTACTTTTAGCTTCAGATATGCTTATGTGCTGGATGGATGTCTCAGGTGGAAAGTCAGCATACAACCCTTCTGCACCCACTGTGTAACCCAGCTACTAGCGATTGCCTTGACTCGTTTCCCAGGCCAGGTTCAGCTTGTGCTGCTTAATGTTATTTCTTGGATCTTCTCAGCTCATTTTGAAGTAAACAAAGGGGCAGACCTTCCCGTAATCCTCACACATCATTGGCATCTTTGTATGTCTCTGCCACAGAGCAGAGCAAACACAAAGACTGCATCTCCATGTACCCTCTGCACCAAGTCTCTTCAAGTGTAAAGTGAAAATGTTGGCAGAAAAACATTGGGAAAGTTGGGTAGTTGCCTGTGCCCTACCTGGCTTGCAGATAAAAGAATTAGATTGCCAAGTCTGAAGTCTTTTAAGCTTGACAAATCCACACACTAGGCGTGTGAATAGACATGAAACGTTGAGGGAATATCGTCTCTACAGCTACAAAGCTTCACTTCTTGTATTGCTTCCCAAATGAATTCAGATAATCTTATAAAACTCCAGGCTTTATTTCTTTCATTGTGCTGGTTTGTAAAACACGGATTCCTACTATTCTTTTCTTTCCCATTCCACCTTCCTACATTTTCTGCTTGTTTTCCTCCCTGTGTCCGTGTGTCTCTGTATGTGTTCTCAAAGAAAGAGTTGCTGCCTACAGAAATACAGCCTGCCTTTATGCAGGCAGATTAGCACTCCCCAGCCACAACAATAAAACCTTCAGCGCTCTCTGTATCGCTCCTGGGTGCCAATCTCACACAGGTGGAAAAGCGCCCCTCAGCATCCCTGTTCCTGGGGCAGCAGATGCTCCAGGGCTCCTCTTAGTGCGAACAGCCACAAAATACACAGAAAATAGCCTCTGAGCATCCTGAGGACCCAAAGAGATAAATTGGGATGCTCAGGCACAAGGTTAGAACCCATCGGTCCCATTTTCCACCACAGGCTGCTGCAGGAGGAATCCAAGATCATTCCTTCCAGGGAGCCCATAGAGCTTTCCAGTACTCTGGAGGTAGAGGAGAAGAGGAGATGACAACCCTCAGGATCATTTGCAGCTTTCCCAATATTGTGTTAGCTGGTCATTCTCTAAAGATACTTTTTACATAGATTCAGGTTTTCATTGTTATTTGCTAATTGCTGTGGGTATTTAATTATGGCAAAGTTCAAATGACACAGGCAGCCGCCAACCCACATCATCCAGAGACATTTTCCGAAGTTCTACTCTAAACATTCCTTGCGGCCCTTCACAAACAGAGGCCGTTCTCAGCTGGCCCAAAAGACACACTGCAAATATTTTCACAAAAGCAAGGATGAGCAAAATGATCTCCGGGCCAAGTCAAGTCATTACACAGACTTCCACCCATGTTTAATCTGGAGAGATCCATTTGTTTGCCTGAACTCCCTTCCCAACCCTAAATGAAATTAGGACCGAGCCTACTTGGACCATTGTGGATTTAACAAAATATGCTTCAAATTGATTTCTAGGTCTACCTTACCCACTACTGAGACAGAACTACAGTTCTCTCCCTGTTCAGATGCTTCTCAGTGTTGTGTGTAAGAGAATTACCGGAGATTGGTTCTTCATTAGGAAAGTAGCTCCTGGTTTTGGAGATGGAGGTTCAGGTTTCTGCTTTTACACAGATTATATCCTTTATCCATCCCGAAAAGAAACATTTCCTTACTAATTGCATTAGTATTTACAGTATTCAAGCTCCTGTGTGTTCATCTAAGTACATCACCCAGTAACAATGGCATAAATATTGACAATAGTGAGGTAATGTTAGAGTAGAGCTATAAACATTATTAGACCCCTTACAGCACACATCACTCTAACCTGATAGGACTCTAGGAAGAGCAAACAGGAAAGCAACCCACGAAATCCAGATAATGTGTCCCAAGCACACACTGGGAAGAAAACAGGGCAAGGATCCGGTCTCCCTAAAGCTGGAAGACTTAGTTTGCTGATGCTAAAAGCCAGGACTTTAAACATCCACTAAGTAGTTAAAAGACCTCAAATGGAGAAGCATGACTCAGAAGCAGCTATGTAGACAGATGGGGCGATAAAGACACCAAGCAGTTTGGAGATGCTTTCTGGTGTTCCTGGTCACACCAAAAGTTGTCTATAAGCTGCGGACATGTAAGCTCCTCTGGATGCAGTGCTGCAGCCTGCCTGTATTGCTTACCCCAGCCTCTAAGCTCATGTTTTCTGTTCTCCAGCTCTGGTGAGCTGCCTGTAGAAATGGTCTGTAGCCAATTCATGAAAAACAAGCTAAACCAAGCTTAAGCTGTTTAAATACTAAGTCTTTGATAAGATGGCAGGGTAAGGAAAGCTCCTGGAAGAGATGAAGGAAAATAACGTCTGTATGACTCGCAGAATGACGTCTAGGCTGGGCTGTTGTCCAAAGTCCAAGAGTAAAGCAAGAGAGTGCATAAGCTGGCTCACTGATCTACAGACTTACATGCATTTTCACCAGGAATATTTCTGCTGTAAGAAAACAGGGGGGCAAGCCCTAGACTGGGGATCACAACCATGTCAGCATGCCCAGCAGTGTAGGGTATTCACTGCGTGTTATAGCGAGAGGAGCAAACCAGGAGTTCCAGGTTTAAATCCCCCTGAATCTTTCTGGCATGTGTATCACCTTGGTTCAGGCTTCTTGGTAGGCAAAACAAAGGATTCTTTTGGGGAGATTCAGTTTGATTGACTTTTCTCCCCCTCCAAATATGCCCTCTGTGTCTATCCCCTTGAAAACTCCTTGTTTTCTTGATTTAATAAACCACTTTAAGCTTACAGGAGGCACGTTGCACACGTGGAGTAAAGATCTGTTCCTGTTCATGCAGGTTTCAACCAAGCTGTTTATCGGCTGTCACAGCTTTCAAGTAAAATGCATCACATAGCAAAGCCTTATTGCAGGCAGCCAGGACCGTCTGCCAGACACCAGGAAAGCTATTGTGACCCTCCAAACTTCCTGCAAAAACAAACTGAGCTGATGTGCTGGCACACCGGAGCTTGATGGATATTTAATAGCCCTGCCACTGTTGGGATGTATTCATAAATTGCTAATAGAAAGATAGGGGGGTTTCCCCTCTTTTTCCTCATGTCTCCTAATTTTGGTGACACTAATGGATTGCACAGAGCTAGGATGGTCTGAAAACCATTGTGCATCCTCAGAATCAGAACAATGCTCTGCAACCCAGGTGAATTTTCAGCTTGCTTTATTTCAGTGAACTTCTCTTTTGCACCAGCAGATCTCCATTGTCCCACACCCTCAGTCAGTGTGCTGTGCATTGCATCTTATCCTGCTTCTTAAACACTGGATGTCATATGATGTTGAATGAATTTATCCCGTTTCTACTCAAGCTGGGATTTTATCCTTTAAATCCATGTTATTTCCTATCTCAGTTAGTTACAAAGCTTTAAGTTTCTTTGGGAGCAACAGGAGACAGATCTTTACCTTTAATAACTTCTTTTTGGAAACCAAAAGTAAGACAAGAACTTGTCTTCCCATGGTGCTTTAACTTACTTGTAGTAGAATGAAAAGCTGTGGTGGGCACCCAAGCTAAAAGCTCACAGCTTTTGTATTACAAAAATTAGGAAACTCCCTGAGAAATCAGAGCATCCAACTCTGTTCAATCAAATGTCCTTATTCTGCTAACACTTTGCAGATCCTGAAGCAAAGCTCTGTACCTTTCCCTGTAGCCTGAAAAAAGAGTGAACAGCTCAGTGAGTAAATGGACCTTGCTGCTTTTAAACCCCTCATAAAATCAAATATTATCTTAAGAAATCCTAATCAAATTAATCTTCAACTCCATCTTCCCTCTCTTCACCCTATGACTTCACCCTGTGCTTGCCTGAATCTGACCTGAAGCTCATTTACTTCCCATTAGAAAAAATGAAGTGAACTTCTAATAAAAATAACCTTTCAATTACCTTTTAAACTCCTAAAAGAGGATTCATTTGGACCATGACATCATTCGCTGATGATTTTAGCACATGGGCCACATTCCCTGGTTGACCTAATTTATCTGAGTTAACAGAGATAAGTAGACAGTGAAATATGAAAAGCCCTCTGTAGACATTGGTGGATTTTAATTCTCCTTCATACATATCTCTAGATGGATGCCCACGCCTTATAAAGAACAGAAACATTAGGTCGGATGGGTGTGCAGCCACATACCTGCACATACAAGCTGGAGGAGAGCTGGATACTGGGTCAGGGATAAGCTGAGATTCATGTGCAATAACTTTGGTTAGACATGTAGAGAAATAAGCCCTTGCAAAGAGCTATCCGTCTCTCCTTTCTCAGACACCTATTGTAACATGTGATGAATTTCCCCCCCGAGAGAGCCATTTCTCTCCTCTCACGATAAAGGGAGCCGAGGATGACTGATGTCTAAATTTAAAATGTCTGAAGCCCATGAAGATGGATG
The DNA here is from genome assembly GCA_017639245.1 of Myiopsitta monachus. NCBI lineage: Eukaryota > Metazoa > Chordata > Aves > Psittaciformes > Psittacidae > Myiopsitta > Myiopsitta monachus. Next base: position 2,029,020 of record CM029931.1, on the reverse strand, counting down.
CCACGCCAAGCAAACGGCACAGCTATTAGCATGAATAGATGGATATTTAAGAAGCTGCACAGTTTTCAGAAGGCAGAGGATGTCTCATCAGTGTATGCAGGAATCTGATTCAACTCCAATGCATAGGCTGTTTGAATGTGTAAACTTAATCTGACAGTTTTGCTCCCAGACAGGCTTGTTCAGGCAGCCTCACCACAGCTATGTTGTGTTTTGTCAGCCCACTTACATGTACCTAAAAGCAGATTCACAAATAAACTGTATAGATACATCCTTAAAACTACTGACACAGGTTTAATCAATCTAGTTCTTATTTTCCTAGATTCACACCCTGAAAACTAGAAACCCATATTTGGCCCAGAGACCCAAAATGCAAATTTTCACCATGCTATTTTAACCAGAGGCCTTTCTCATGGCAAGACTTTCCATGGGTTTTGTTCTCAAGCCATTGCCCAAACCCATGCTCAGAACTGCAGTAGGAGAGTGGGAAATATGAGTCCTTGGTCCCTGCTTTGGCTTGTGCAAGGGTGATAGCAGAGGGACAAGAGCTGGCCATGAGTCCTGCACATTACCATGAAATATACCCTGAGCGGCTCATCTGTCGGTCATCTGGGTTTGGGGCTTCGGGATTTTGTTTAAGCAGTTGAGGGGTTTTTACTCCAAAAAAACCTCCTTAGATGCCAAGTTATATAGCTCTGGAAGCTTCACCTTTGAGAGCAATGTGGTGTATCTTGAAAACCGGTCCCTACTGAACTTGCCAGCCAGGTGTTGGTAGAAAAACCAACCTGGCCCCTCTCCATTATACCTGCCATAGCCTGCTGGATGTTACCTTAGAACAACACATCAGCCTCATTCAAATAGAGAAATAATGCAGCACTTTGTCCTTCCAGATGGCTTCTTTGCTATGTCATTAAAAACCTATCAACCTCACAATTGTCCTCTGGACCTTTGCAGCCAGAGGAGCTCAGCCATTAACTTCAATTGTGGTAGGATTAAAACCGCACTGAGGTTTTTAAATAAGGTTCCCTTCATTTCCTCCTTCCCTCCCCTTGTCTCTGCAACCTTTCTTAACCAGGTCAGCCCTTTTCCCCCTTCACCTCCACAATGTCCTGCTCTGCAGGAGCCACTCTTCTGCTTCTCCTGTGATGGATCAGGGTATTTATGAAGCACTCAACATCAACAGGCTTAACACATGCAATCATTCCAGGTAACTCTGCCAACCTGCTGCTCAAAAGAGCTGCTGGTAAGTCTGCTCTCTACTCGCAACCTCCAAAGCTGCTTGCTGCTCTAGCCCTGACAGCCTGCCCTACTGCATTAAGGTAGTCTTTAGTACACCCCAGAGGAACTTCTTGTTTTGTTACTCTTCATGGATCTGCTTACTCGTTTTCCAGTCCTGCAAGACAGTTTTACATGGATTTGATACAGTACCAGGAAGGCCTCATTGGAGACACAATTAATGGATGCTCAGCATAGGAAAACTTTGACTTAGCAAATGTCATATATCAAGTGAACAGGACCAATTAAGGTAGCCAGGTTTTCAGCAGAAGTAGCTTTAACATCATCAGGATTTCCTACTGAATGTACTGTTTGGAAAAGGTGAGTGGAATTGGGGGTGATGGCAGGGAGGGTGAAATTTGTTTTTCCATGGTGGAAAGTAATCTGCCACTCTTGGGAATGCTTTACCAACACCAACTGCAAAAACATCCATGTTGCCAGTTTACATTAGGGATAATATTGTGACTGCATTTAAACTGGAAGAAACCACTCCATCAGTCAAAGGAGGATTTCAGGGGATATGACCTTGAGTAATGTTCTGGCTTAGCGAAAACAGTGGATTCGATCATTAATAATATTTTGCATGATCCATGTTTTTTTATTCAAAGCAGACTTTGTCAGCCAAAAGAGTAAAACCCACTCTCAGGTTCCATCCTTCTCCATTTAAGCACAAGCAAGAGGAATCTCTATGAAAATATCCTCTGTTTGCCAAAACTGAAAAGATAACATTCCTAAGAGTGAGACTGGATTCACCTAAGGTCTCTTCAAGTTATAAGATGGTTAAATTTGCAGTCTCAGCAGCTTGGACAGCAAAACATAGCTAAGAAAGAGGGGATTTTTCTCTCCTGGAAATGCCTTATGAAGCTGGCTGTGAAAGCCTTTCGTAGTTAATACTTCATGTAGATACAGCACAACCATTGTCGGCCAGGAGAGCTGTCTCTGAGCCATGTGGCTAGAGCTGCTGCTGTTAAGACCCCTGTGCTGTTTGCAAAGATCAGTTACAACACCTTATCGTTTTGCCACTTTCTGGCCATATTCTGTCAGCTTGAGTGTTGGGAAATGATAGTATACACCTTCTGGGAACTGGGGACTTGGGAGACTGAAGCCAGCCCATGTCATTCCAAGGGATGCTTCCCCCCATCCTGGAGGATAGCTGGGTCCTTGCTATGTTTTCGCCTAGGGAAGTTCATGCACAAGCACATCTGCAAGTGGTTTATTGTTTTCCCGGTGCCAGTTGGCATTGCTCTCGTTAGATCCCCTGCATTGTGTTTTGCTATTTATTACCTAAACAGCTGCAGACTCCTTCTTCAGGGCCTCAGAAGAGAGCCCTTTTTGTCTGGCAACTAAGATCAATAAAGGTTGGGTCTACAGTAGCACATGGGAGCTCATACCCAAGCCATTTTGCTTTCAGCAAGAGAAACTCTAGCAAACATACATCCATGCTGCCTCTGGTGATCCCATGATTCACCCTAGCAGCACCAAAGTCCAGCTCAGCAGGGTAAGTTATCAGTCCAGATTCAATGAAAGATTAGTCACTGTGGGAGTTTGGTTCCTCTATTATTCATGCCATTCCGCTACAGCCAGATTTATGTGTCAGGAAAAACATACAAATGGAATCCGATTTACTTGCAGAAGTTCCTGTTCTGTTTGATTTATGTTTGAGTAAATAAAGACACATGTCTTGTAGGTATTGGTCTCTGGCTCCCTTTCTCTTCATAGATCTATATCTAATTCATCAGCTTCTTTCTTTGCTGGACTTCTATTTATGTGAGTCTGCAAGCAAAGCAATAGTAGCTGAAGGGAATGCCTTTGACAACTTGAGGTTTGACTTTTGGAGTAGGTTTAGCTTTTGGAATAGATTTGCACTGAAATCTGCTGCACTTCCAGCAACATCTAACTGCTCATCTTGAAAGAACTTTATGGAGACTCCTTAAAATACATCATGTGGGGAAAGAAACAACCCCGCTTGTTGTTTTCTAAGCCATATGGCAAATTAATTACTTAATGAGGCCAAGGAGCAAGGAGTCTGGATAGGTCAAGTTCCGTGATCTCAACAAGCAAGCCAAAACACCAGCCATTACTTACCTCTCATTAAGCACCTTACCATTTGTAGCTGTTTCAGGCACATTGAAAGACAATGTAGTGAATAAGTGTTGCTCTATTTCAAAAATTAAAAATATTGAGTAAAATTGGAAAAACTTCTCATCATTCCCCATTTCCATATATTAAAGTCAAATTGAAAACTCATCCTTGATTCCAAGTTAAAAAGAAGAGCGCTAGATATTTGCTACATACCTGTTTGATAGAGCTGCAGTGCTTGGATTCTGCAAAAAGAAACTAATTAACCTAATGAAGAAATTAATGAACTTCATGAAATTAATGAACATAATGAATTAATGTCAGGAATTTGATCCACACAAGTCCCCCACTCAGCATAAAATAAACCTTGGCCACTCAGGCCCAGGGAAGAATCATCCATCCTCATGGATGCCCAGTTGCCTCTGTGATGTCTGGCAAGGAGGCATTTGGTAGAGCAAGATTTTAGGAAGACTGAGAGCTATACTGGGAATTAAGGGAGAGAAGAGTAATACCTGAAGCTGCAAATAAATGTTAAAAGCCCTGAAGTTTTTGAAAATGACCCAAACTCCTTCTTTTTGACATAAAACAGCTGTCCATCCATCCTGGCTAAGAGGAGATGTCCAGGGCACCAAGCTGAGTTTGCTATTCCCCTGCTTGGCATCCTGCACCGTTTGATTCCTTTGTTTCATGCAGAAGGTCTCATAGAAGCCTTTTTCTGATGAGTCTTCCCAGGTCACCTTTGATCTCCTCCACATCAATGTAGGTTTAATGGCCTCAGTGAGAGAGCACCCACGTGGCTACAGGCAGCTTGCGTCCCATGGTGGCCAGCTCCAGTAGCACCAACGCTGCTGGAAAATCAACTCACTAATGTGAATGTTTATTTGGCCACTCTTCCTACCCGCAGTTCCCTTTGCTGTTCAGTTCTCCTAAACAGCTTGGGAAAATATTTATCAGAGGAATGTGGTAACAGATTTATTGAATCCCCAAAGCCTGAGGTCAGCTTTTTAACATCAGGAGCCTCTGTGAGGGAGGGAGAGCAGGCAACACCTCAGAAATAAGAGGCAACCCACGAGATCACTGATGTTTCTACTAATTAATGGGGAGTTTGTGACCAATAAAACTCATGTAGAATAGAGGCTGGCAAGATCTCTTCCCTCTTGAGCAAGCCCTGGAATTTACCTGAAAGATGGGCATAGTTTCCACACAGCTGTCGAGTTTATGAGCATTCTGTGGGAGTTGGATAAATAGATTTTGTGCCTTTGCAATGTTGCTTGTTTGGGTTTTTTTTTTAAATAGGACTGAAATTTATAACGGCACTTTTGTTTTAATCTGCCTTGACATTTAGATCAAATGTGTGTAATGGAATGCCACTGCCAATAATAGCTCTGGGTCGAGTGCAATTTCGAGTAAGATCTATGTGGGACAGGAGCACAGAGTGCATCAGCAATGGGACTCATGAAGGGCATCATTAGCATGCTGGAGCCTCATGGACCAGGCATAAGACAAGAAATCATTCCCTTGCTATAGGGATCTGAAAGGATAAACCAGCGTTGACTGTAATTATGACTGGCTGCACTTTACCCTCAAATAAGTACAAGCCAATTCCCAATGAACTGAATCTATTTCCACTGAAAATATTTACAGTGGATCATCTTTCCCTTGAAGACTGATAAGAAAGGAAAACACGATGACTTCGCACAGTAGTTTTAGTCACCTTGAGACAGACGAATAAAACAATATGGTGAGAGAGGGCAGGTACTACTCAGGGACTTGGCTATGGGAAACAGTGAAGAATTACTGTAATTTACATTTATATATTTGCATTTGAGCAGTGATTGGCATTGATTTTGCAGATAGTTTTGTTATGGCCATTTTCTATGAGTACGTGAATAATGTGGCAAATGAGACAACCAGGAAAAGAAACCAGCCAGTTATTAGTAAATAAGCCTTACTGAATATTAATTGCAAATTTGGATCCACACTTACTAAATGTTCTTCCTGGAGACGTGAGCTTCTGAACCGAAATCAGAATCCTCTCTGATTTCTGCATGAAGTCAAATTAGTTCAGTTTTTAATGTCAGATGTTAACATGAAATCAGAAAAGGCAAAGAGTATTTGCAGAAATTATCTAAAGAATACTTTCTAATAATGAGCACACTTAGAAAACCGACATCTGCTCATGGGTAATTCATGAATAGAAACAGAGGCAACTTCTTCAACATGAATTTCAGCATGAATTATTCACTGAGCATGAAGTATTATGGTATATAGTCCCTGTTGTTATTTGCCAAAGTTTAACAAAAGAGGATACAGACACAGATGCCAGCAGAACTATCTGTCTCCTTTGCTTCCCTTGCCAGCATGTGAAGAGGTGCTCACTTACAGACTCTTTCCTCCCTCAGCTGGAACCTGTGCTAATGGCACCACTGTGGGCTTTTCCAAAAATTATTCCAGTCTCATAAATTCAACATAAAACTTGTCCCTGCAGTGGGATCAAGTATGATAGGAGGAGATGGGACCCTGAGGGAGAGTAACCACTTGTTTGACTGCAGATGCCTATGATAAACAGCAAAGGCACCAATGAGAAAACACAAGTGTAAGAGATTATGTGCATTTACATTAGCAATGTTTGCATAATTGTATTCCAACAGCAGGCAAAACCCCCAAAAGGATTACTAGCAATGTACTAAGATGAAAACAGGGCAAAAGAGCCTACTGATCTTATAGGATTAAGCTTGAAAAGTATTAATATCTTTTGCACTGCTGTTGGAGAGCAAGATTTCATGCCTGTCCATCTGCTAAACATCCCTTTTCAACCTCGGTGGATGTAAATAACGCCACAACAGGCCTAATACCATTCACTCTAGCACAGACAATACCCTGCAAGGCCAGGATTTAAATGCTGAATATGCTTATTTTCCTTTCTACTCACAGATTGCTGGATGTAATCTCTGATTGCCAAGTGATGTCCAATGTTGTGACACCAGCCTCACACAGGTTTAGCGTGTGTTTTGATAGACAGCTGTGGCTAAGGAGATGGATCTCAGAGAACCTACTGGTAGAAAAAATACTGGCTGCCAGCAGTGACAACTCCTTACATAGTAAGGCTTATTTGCTATGACACTAAATACAAGTCTTCTTCATCAGATAGATTCACGCTATCTTTCATCATGGGCTTAGCATGGAGGAATTAATACAGACACCATCTCCAAAGGAGGGATGGCTCATATCTACCGTCTGTTTTACAGGACAGAAACCAGGCCCAAACCACAAAGTTCTGAAGAGATACTGTGGGGTTAGGGGTGTTTCTCATCTCAGCAGTCTCTCATTTATTATACAGTATTTTCTGGGGGGAAAATGGATTCTGTTCCTGGTGGACTTCACTCCATAGTGGTGCCTCCAAGGTGCGGTTGTGCTGATGGTACCAAAACACTGCTCTTTTTCTTACCTTTGAGGAATAAGGGGCCACTTACTCCAGTGCAAGCTCTCCTTGCAGGGAATGCCATGATATCAGCACCTAATAATTATGGCATCATTTGATATCATATGCATTCCAAACAATGAGCTTGGTTGTGGCATCTCTATATTGCCCACTGGCACACCGGCAAGAACTGGAAGGAAACTTTTCACCCAGCTAGTTTCTATCATCGGCAATGCCAAAAGGGAAGCAAGAGAAATGTAAGGAAGTTGCAATGATAATAGCAAAATAATCTGCTGTTCTTACCATATGTTATAGTAATTACAGCCTTCTCCTTCCATCCCCAGATGTTCTGTGTTTGAAGAGAGATTCATGGTTACATAATGAATCAGGAGGGAGATGCAGAGAAAGGATGTGAACCATGAGGATGATGTAAGGAAAAGAGAGAAAAAAAAGAGGGGGAAAAACGGAGCTGAGATTGTTGAACTCTTTTGGAAGGGAAGGAGGAAGCCTCAGCGCAGAGCTCTTGGAATCTCACATCAGTCAAATGAGAAGATTACTGCAGTGGAGAGGAAGAAAATCAATAGCATATGAAGCAGTTCAGGGGAGAAGTGAGCAGTACAGCAACAAATCAAAGAGCTGCTAGAAATCAAGAAAGAAGGAGTTTCCAGGCAGGAAGATGGGGTAAAGCGCAGCTTTTTGCTGGAGCACCAGGAGTGTGCTAGCTGCTATAGAAGACTTAGTAAAAAACATTGAGTGTGATCCAGTAAATCCAAATGAAGAAACAGGCAAATTTGGCTGGGAGACCTAATGCCATTTATGACTTAGAAGAAGGTAGATCCTTGGCTAAATCTCATGAATGTTTAATTTCCTCAGAATTCCCCTAAACTTCATTTTAGGGGCAAATATTGGCAAATGTTTGAGAGGAGGGAGCCTATTTAACATTTTAAATAACACTTTCCTCCATACTTCCAGCAAAGTGGTTGAACTGCTCTGGAATGAGAGGAAAGCAAATCCAAACCCTTTGCCCACAAGGAGAAAAATGAAACCCTGGCCTCAGTTTTATGAGCAGTTCTGATGATCCCCTATATCTCTATTAGCAAAAGCTCTGCTTTGACTAGAAAATGGTTTCTACCAGCAACAGGTGTCTTTGATTATTCCAGCATGAATTTCACCACTTCTTATCCATGTTTGCTAAGGTTGAAAGTTTTGCAATTTACACAACTGTGTGTGTGTGGGGGGGGTGGCGGTCCCGAGCCTTGCGAGGAACATAAAGCTCTTGTGTTGGGTAATGAACATAGGAATGGCCTTTGTTCTACACGCAAAATAAGATGCACACTGAGGTCTAGAGCTTGAGTTGAACCAAAGATATGCCAAAGGGTGAGCTGCAAGAGGAATTAGTTCGCCCAGCTTGTGGTTGGAGCTGCTCTGCTGAGATGCACCTGCCTCTTCAGGGTCCTTCATGAACTGTTCCCATGCCAGAAATGGAGTTTCCTGTGCCCTGGCCACACACATCCTCTGCGAGGATGCCAAGAGCACGTTTTGGATGGGCAATACAGCAGCTGGCTGCCAAAACCAGACGTGGAGGAACAAAAGGGGATTTAGCTCTGAGTAACCAAGGAGTTGCATGGGCAAAGCTGGTCTGTGGCACTTCTTTTATTCCTTCTTAAGATGGAAAATCCTGGCTCTTTGCCTCACACAGTTTAATGAGGGAGGGGAATCTGTAGGAAACGGGCTAAGGTCTGTTGAGGAAAAGGCATGATGCAGATAGTGGAAATGGCAGAAATGAGGAGCAGCGAGAATATATAGGAGATATTTAGTACATTATTCCATGTTTTGTTTTGGTTTTTACACTGCTGGTGGATTGCATCAACACAGCTTAAACACAGGCTCTTGAGTTGCAATTATGCAGAAACCAAAGCTGACATTGCTAAACCCTGTTGTGCTCTTGAGACGCTCATTAGAGGCCTGACTCAGTGCTCATTGCTATGGCAAGGAATTAAGAAACATTTGGTGATAGTATTTCACTTTCCTGGAAGGAACAAGGCTATAGAACAACAGGGAGCAGGGGTATTACTGGAATAATAACAATAATGATGCCTAATTAATTTTAACATGCTAGAGTATCTGTTAACAAAGTATTATTCTCTTACCTGTTTTAGAGCTGACTGCCTCCTAACAATGCCCTCCTTTAGGCCTGCAGAGAAGGTATGAATAAAAGCAATGACAAGTGACTTGGTTATTTGCATTTCTGCTATTTACAGTGGCCAACATTGTGCTAAACGGGTTGTGCCAGCTACCCGTGCTCCAGACCTCCCTCGTATCTCATCAGCTTTGCAAGGAGAGAAATTCTGGCAAGATTCCTCCAGCTCACGTTTACAGCCTTTTTCTACCTATGGTTCATTATAATACATTATACAGCCACATAACAGCAAAGGAAACTGTGGAAGCAGGATCCAGGAAATAGTGTAACTAATATGTGAATGAAAGAGAAAGCAGATGGGGAGGATGCTCTCCTGTGAACCATGGGAAGAAACTTACTCCAAGGCCAGCATTCCTTTTCCTCCTCTTTCTTGCTGATAATCCAAGCAAGTTGTGGCACCTCAGGAGAAATCAGTCTAGTGACACTGATGGAAAAGGTTCTCAGTTGTGAGAAAGTTTTTCCATGAGCTTTCTACATTGCCTGATAATGCTTAGAAGTAAATTATCATTTCATAAGTTCCTAAGTGAAGATCCAATGAGGCTGATGATAGGAAAATCAATGTGTCTCAGGTTTACTGGAGCAGGTCAATGTAACAGAAGTATGAGTTCTACTTCTGCCAGTCTAATCTACATTATACCTCACTGTTCTGCAATATATTTTTTGATATCCAGCACCATATTATACACACTCCTTTAGATGTATTTCCGTACTGCACAGTAATGCACTACAAATAAAGTAGAATGACCCTAACAAAGAGCTGAAGTCAAGAGTTTTTACCAACTCTTTCAAAGGGCTGTGGTTTAACACTGAATTCATGGTATAGGGATGAATTATTACTCTTATAATTACTTTACCTTTGCAAACTCTGTGATTTTCTCCTGTTGAGCAGTTCCAACCCATGATACACTCAAGAAATTAAGAATCACTCCTTCCAGTGGATGTCAAATCTTCTGGTTTTCAGCCCAAAATGAATTCCAGGGAGTGCAGATGTACTGCGCAGAATAGCAATTATAGAGGCAGATCAAAAAGAACTTCATAACCAAGTTTTCAACTCACAGCATGGGCTCAGCAAAATCAATCTTAGGAGCTGATGAAACCATGGCAAATTCCAGAATTTCTGACAAAAATAGGGAACAAATTCTAATGCATGAAAATAAAATAAATAACTAAAGAGAGCTTTTATAAGTGGCTTTAGCAATTTGACTTTAACTAGGCTAGTTCAGATTTCTCCCCAGTACTATCCAACCACCCACTGCACTGGATTATGTCCCATTACTGGGTTGGATTCCTTGCTCAGCAAATTGCTGGGCCTCAGACCAAATCGAGGAGAAGTCATGAAAGGAATATGGGGTGGAAAAGCAAGTAAAGTGAGACCTAAACCTCTCAAGTGTTGAGTGGGAATAAGCTTGATTTTACTCTTCGAGTGTGTGGTTTGAAAGCCTGTGATAAGGAAAAAACCCAGCCCAGATTTTTCAGTTTAGCTGATAATAGCCAAGCACCTGCTTCATTCACGTTAAAGGTAACACTGGACAAGGTCTGAGCACATCTGTTTTCATTCAGCTGTTCCGTAGGGTTTGACATCCTACAGGGCTTGACAGTCCATAAAGTCTATCAAGGCTATTGGATCGACAGGGCTGGTTTGTTTCCTTGGAATAGATTTTACCTGGCTTTGCTGATTAGCTTTGTAAAATTCCAATTAGGAACAACTAATCATGTCAAATACAATGACATTAAGGTGAAAACTCGGTGAAATGTATTTATATGACAGGAATATATATATGTAAAGAATTAGGCTATGAAACCAGAATTCTGTATTTGATTTTTAATCAACTGAAACTGTCTTAAAGGATCAATTGCTTGTATTAATCTTTTCTATCCATGAGAAATATTTTGGAACTATAATGTGTTACAGGATGGATCTTGAGTTAGCAAAGCTATTAGGAAAAATGAGTTATTTTAGTGTGATACCCCAAGGAAATCACAGGGAATGTTCCTCAGGGTTGAATCTGCAGTAAGAGAAAATCCAAGGACAATTTAAGTTCTTGTTGGATGAAAACCTTGATGTAAATTTGACAAACAGCATGCCTTTAGGCAAGCATGAGTCCATTTGTCTGTCTGTCATCTTGTTTCTCAAGACAGTCTTAGGAATTAAGGCATTATATGATAGTTTCTGGCTCATTTTGATCAGTCTTCATTATCCTTTTTCTGTCCCAAACCACAGCGAGAAATGAACCTGAATATTGGCAAGATATCCGGTTCCTTATTCTTTCCTTAAACCCAAGCAAAATATGCATATCCCTTTATTCACCATGATGGTCTTCTATACATTTGATGTAGTTTTCTTTTCCTATTTGCAGAGCTACTCAAGGATATTGGTTCTTCCATTTAACCACAGGGGCCCTGGAACAATCTTTAATGCATTTAGGATGTGGTCATATTTTAGGATCTTTTAGAGTATAAAATCACACTTGAGGGCTATTTAAGCCCTTGAAAAAGTGCAATGGCCACAGCTGTATGGCCTGCCAATCTCATAACTGTCCCTCCTGCTGGTCCTGGGAGACATCTGTGTTAGGGAAGGGGTAAGGAGATTAGTCTGCCTACTGTGAGTTCACCTGTTTACCTAGGCTATTATTTATTGAAGATTAAATTGACTGAAAATCATTCCCAACAGAGAGCTGGCAAGAGATGACATTATGAGGGGACCAGAGTTGGTGTTTTATAGGTTCAGTTATCTGTGATTTAGGGATCATTACAATGTCTTCAGAATTCTTAAAACTGGCCAAACCCCCTAATATTAAAGGAAGGCTGTGCCTTACATTAAATAATTAAGAAAACAAATGGGAATAGAATAGAGACACTATTCTGTTGAGCTGAACCTTTTCTTTAGCTTGACATCTATGAATTTCTTTGATGTTTCTGAGCTTGGTTTTGCCAGCTAGAGTGTACAAGGGGGAAGTTTTTGTGATGGGCAAAATATTCCTATCAATAACTTCTCTACAGTTTCTAGGATGGAAGCACTCTTAGTTTGCCCTTCAGCTGAAGGAGCAAGACCACTTTATAGTTGAGTCAAACTGAGAGGTGTTTTCTGCTCTGAAATCCTGGCAACTGAACTACTCTTATGGAGAAAAGGAGACTCTGAGGCCTGAAGCATTGACCTGAAACAGTTCAGATTGAATGGTGACAATATCTTTGTTATCCTGGTTTCAGTTCATTATTAAGGCAGTTGCAAGTAAGATACTTTAAACTGCTTTTTCTTGTTTGTATGAATGTTCCACAATTATTTAGCAGTGAAAGGAACAGATTTCATACCATAAGGCAGAAATGCAGGCAGTTTCCAGCTCCATTTTCAACAATTTTGAAGTTGGTGTAGGGAAAAAGTCATTTTAGGCCATGGATTTCTGCTCTTAGGAGTGTGGTGGTTTCAGGAAAGAGCAAGAGTTTTACCAGAGAAAAGCTCCCTCTTTTGTTAAGCAAAGCTCATCAGTTTTATGGAGCAGTCTGGTTTAGGCAAAGCTGCCATCTAACAGGGGAGGCATCTATTTCCCTCCTACTTTTGCTTTGTTTTATTTTAGCAGAGCACTTCTTCCCCGCTGTTTATCCTCTCGGACAAATACAGGAAAAAGCCCACTTGCACCCCTCGACCTTTCTCCTCCACAACTGACAATTACCTTCCTCAGCCTAAAGGCATTGCTTTCTTTGGGAGTGCCTTATTTAGAACACATGATCAGCATTCAGTGCTTTCCAGTAGCCTCCAAGCCCCACTGAGTATTTATTTACATTGTATAAAATTAGAGGAAATGAAGGGGTATGTGTTTGAACTAAAAGCAACAACCTAATTCTGCTTGTTATAAACTCCCCTAATGGAAGGATTTCAGTCAATGTCAGTTTAGGGCATGGAGGGGAAAGAACGCTACTCCTGGGCATTTCCAGCATAATGGGGCGTGATGCCTGACAATAAAACACATTTAGCAACTTTCTAAACAAAAATCATTTGGTGGATTTGAAGTGATTTTTACCATTCCATAGAAAGAATCCAGTTTGTGTTCTTGGCTTCCTGGCTTACAAAAGGCCATCCCACAGAGGTATCCTTTGGGGCTAAATAAAATGAAGAATTCCTTATTAAACAAATACATTAAAGAAAAGAGAAAGATTATTTGTACGGGGGGAAAGAAGGAAGAGTCCACTGCAAGTGAAACAAATGGGTTCCCATAAAAAGGACATTGACTAAAGCAGAATACATGTACATATTACAGATGCTTAAATTCAATGAATTTGATTTGCACTGGTACCTCCACTCATTCTCCATCTTTCCTGGATGAAGGAAGAAGTCATCACGTCTTTCTGGCTCCACTCTGCATCTCGAATGTAATGCAAATGGTAAATGCAAATGAAATAACCACAAGAGGAAGTTTATTAGATCCAGGTTTGTGATGTGGAAAAGAATGAAGAAAAAATCAGTTACAGCATAATAGTGTTTTTTTTCTGGAGCTAATAATTACAGACTCCGAGATGGATCTTAGCAGGGAGCCTGGAAAGGAAAAACCATGGAAGAAATTCCAGACATTCACAGCAGCATTAATGGTAATCTAGAACAGCTTCCCAGTCCTGATGCCAAAGTTATTTTAACAAACATTTATAGCTCATTGTCATTGGTCTCAGCCCAATTTTGCCACTGCCAAATTTAGCACCGGTGTCAGTGCTTTGCCATCATTGGTTTGGACATAACCATCATCCACTTTTTAGGAATCCATAAGGAAGTGACTGGGCTTCCTGGAGCTACTGAATGTTTTACCAAAACTTCTCAAGTGTCTGTGGAATCACTTATTAGAAAACCATTCCTGCACTACCCGGGTTGGTTCTCTTCAGTGTAATGCTTGGGATAAGACAATTACCAATTTCTCATCCAATCAACTGCTTTTAACAATAATGTGTAACCATAATCAGAAAAAGCTGTCAAGAACAGTTGTCTAAATTAGTGTTAAAATTGTTTCATTTAGTGCAATGAACTGTTTTCTGCACTGGAAGGAGAATGAAGGGAAAAGAGGAACACTGAATGCTGCAGAACACATTGATGTCTAGGTCATTGCCTTTGGATACGAGAGTGCTGTGTTCAAATGAATATTTGTGAGGTTTTAAGCACATCCAGAAAGCTTCAACAGGCAGGATAAAGTAAGTCTGAAGCTCACAGGTTTGTGCTCTGTGGGGTTGGTTGTGGCCCATATTCTTGCTGAAGAAGATGGTATTTTTAAAAGTATGTTGAAAGCATCCCCAGCATCCCAGTAAGGGAACTATGAATACTGCTCAACCATTGTCAAAAGCTATGATCTCTTCCCATCCTAAATTCCTAGATATGGGGGAATTTCCAAACCTTTACTCCTGCACCTGCTGAGGTTCCCCTTGAGTAGCAGCAGCCTCCATGTTCCATTGATGTCTTTGCTTGGCTTGCTCTGGAGAAGCAAAACAAAGAGGTCTGACCTCACACAAGGCCTTGTGACTTGACATGAAGGTGACACAGACACATCTGACATGATGTGTATGAATCCAGTCTTCAAAAACCACTGATGTTTCCATGGTACCTTCCATGTGTGCAGTCTGTACTAAGCAATTATAACAACTACATGGTATAGCACTTAATATATAGATGCAAACATATATATACATAAGAAAACGACTGGCGAATGCAGCTGCCTCCACTTGCAGATGTACAGCTGGAATTCCCTTCAAAACATCTCTTATTTCAAAAGCAGATGCTCAAGATTTTCTGAAAATCAGACTTACCCAGCAATGTTTGAAACCTTCTCAGATCCTGATTCTCTCCTTTTTCTTTTCTTAAACCAAAGAGCTTATGAAGATCTCATGGCTTTACACTGAGTGTACAGGAAAGAGTTCAACATCTGATGGAAGCAGCAGGTGAAAATATTAGAAACTCATATCAACTTACAGCAAAGTGGAAGAAAAGAGGCTTACTTGTCCACAGGCAGATAAAGTTCGAGCCGTGCTTGGCTTCCTGGCATTACTTGAGAGGCAAAAGGGAGAGAAGTAACAAACCACAGATGATAAACAAGGATGTGGCTTCTTAAAAGAACTTACTTATTTGTAAACCTTCTACGCAAGTGAAAACCGTGTTCTGCTGACGGCTGGGAATTTAAACAGCTCTTTTCTTTACAATAAACCAAATAAATATGCCTGTGCACCTTTAAGACTCCTCTGCAGTGATTTATGGCAAACACATCAACAACATAAACCGCTATTCAGTAGCTCGAGCAATAACTTGCATTCAAGGTCAAGTAAAAATCTCAGTGAAAACAAACAATTTTTCAGCAGTCTTTCCAGGAGCACGAGCTGAGAACAACAGATCATATGTTTAGAGAAAACATTGGGAAACTGTGGAAGAAATGTCAACGCAAATAGTTGGCCTCCAGAAGAAGCCGTTCTCCGGCTCTTCCTGACTCGACGCTTGCGAAACATGCCTTCTCCTTGGGGAGGGTTTGGAGGGCTGCAGCTTTCTTGGGTCTGATTCAGAACCCCTCAGGAAGTGGCTGAAAGCTGTGCGGTGATGTAACTGTCAAATTGACACAGGAATGGTTCTGTTGCTATTAGGCGGGCTAATCACTCCGCTAATTGGACAGCCATTCGAGACACAATGCACAGACAGATCAGCTTTCACTTTAACTACTCACACAAATGAGGTTTGACTCAAATGTAATACTTTATATCAACACACTGGATGACTGTAAAAATAATACCACATGTGCTGGTGCCTCTTTTTAATAAGTGTCTTCCTCAATTTTCCCTGCTGGAGGAGGCACTTTAACATACACATAATTAAGGTTATTTAAGGGATATCAATTGAAAAAATGCACCCACAGGAGGCTAAATATGAATGCTAGAGCTACCAGTATAGCTCCCAGAAGTCAGCTGCCATAATGCCGTGCAGCACTTCTACAGTAAGATCTTCTAGGCATTGCACTGGAGAAGGATAACCTGGCAATCTCTTGCTTTGCTCTTTCTGAAGTAATTGCATTGGTACAAAATGGCTTATTTAAAAGCTACAGATCTGATTTGGTACCAATCTATTTGGGAATCATACTGGATAAAATGGCAAAAGGCATAGAGGAAACCAGAGCTTGACTCACTTCTTGCGGCTTGCGGAAAGACAGGTAACAGCTTTCTGCTCAGATCTGATGTCTGAGTCAGAGCCCCAAGACAAATGTATGTCCAAAATCTGACAGATAGAGACTGGGGGAAGGTCTCCTATGGTACAGTTTTTGTACAATCATAGGATATTTTGGGTTGGAAGTGACCTTTAGAGATCATCTCCTCCAACTGCCTGCCATGAGCAGGGACATCTTCAAGGAGATCAGGCTGCTCAGAGCCCCATCCAGCCTGAGCTTGAGCGTTTCCAGGGATGGGGCATCTACCATCCCTCTGGGAAACTGGTTCCAGTGCTTCCCCACCCTCCTTGCAAAGAAATTTCTTCCTTTTTTCTAGTCTAAATCTCCCCCCTTTATTTTAAAACCACTACCTCTTGTCCTGTTGCAACCGGTCTTGCTGAAAAGCTTGTCCCCATCTTTCTCATAGGGCTCTTTAAGCACTGAAAGGCTGCAATAAGATCTTTCTGGAGTTTTTCATGTACTATATTGGCTACCTTGTTTCAGTCATCTTTGGGCTCTGTGAAAGCTTCCCACGAGGTTTTTCTGCAAGGAGAGGTGTTTCTGCAGTCTGCATAGGAGATGACACATTAAAGAATCAACTCAATGACTAATAACCCTGGGGATGGTCCGAGCTCTGATGCTGAAGCATTGCCTTGTGCTCACAGATGGTACAAAGCATGGAACACAAGAGCTCCAATGCTCACCACTCCATGGACAGCACTAATGCAGGCCAGAACACAAACACCATATGCATGACATAATCATTATGCTGAGAGGCAACAATTTTATTGTAATTAATATTGTTCATGTTTCTACTTCAGAGCTTTAATTTCAAAAAGGGTTCTGTTCACTGAGAAGCCTGTATATGGTTTTGGGGTTATTAGATAAAGGAGAAAATCAAATGGGTGCTTTGTTCAAGATCAAAAAGGACCTGTAAAAGGTTCTAGAAATCCAATGATAAAAAGAATTGCTCTCAGCGTGTATCAGGTCCTATCATGGTCATATCAAAGGCAGCACAGAGCAATGCATTGAGCACTAGCAAGAGAACTGAGCCCCTGCCTGCAGCATCAAGTTTGGGCCCTTTTGCAACACAACCCCCCCCCAGGTTTTTGCTGCTTTTACAATTCTGCTGTCGCTTCCATCCATGTCCCCACCAGCCCAACACCTCCGTAGTACCATGACAATGGCACAAAGCCACTCACCTCATGCTGTGATGTCATTTGAAGGCTGAGGGAGCCAGTCAAGAAGGAAAAGGATCTTTCGATTTGTCAGACACATCTTGATAAGGCAGAAGAAGTTTCCAACATATAATAATGCCAAGACAGAAAAGAACAATCCCCCTCTACAAAACCACTCGCTGCTGAAGATACTGTGCAGTACATTATAAAGCTTGCTAATTCTTGGCCTTCTTAAAGGCTCTTTTAAGCCTTTAAAAATGTATGTTTTAAATGTATGGCTTTTTTGATAAATACTTTTACTTTTTCTTACTTCAACTTTCCTATATTAATTTCAAAATGCTCGGGTGTCAATGAGAGCTAAACCTACAGCATTTGGAGACAAACTATTGCTCTGTCATCTGTGTTTCTCCACCACTTTGGTTTTAGCTCTGTTTTTACTCTTTGGGCCCTGTTACATCTTAGGTCAGGCATTTCTTGGTTAGGGACAGACCATCTGAGCTCATGATGAGAAAATGTCTCAAGATGGAGAAAAATCCTCCCTGATCGGTACCTGTCTGCCTGCGGTTCCCTCTGCATTCAAGTGCTCCACTTCTCTGGGAAGCTGTCATAAAAATCATTATGTGCCCTGAACAGATGTGACCTTAAATCGCAGCTTCATGGAGGAAAAAAAAAGAGGTGGGAATATAAAATAGCCTGTGGTGAAAATAACAGCAGGAAAACATTATAAAACATGAGCCATATCTGGCTGTCTTCCTCTTGATTATTGCTTTCTCGTTCAAGGACCCGTCCTTGAGAGTCCAGATACGTGAGGGTGATTTCATGAAGGCAGTTTTAACACTCTCTTGTTCTAATGAAACAAAGCTGCTGTACAGACTTGTAATAACCTGGTGTTTGAAGAACATCCTCAGCCCAGGATTTAAACAGGCTCAGAGGCGTCAATGAACTATCATCTTCATGATTTTCATTACAGTGCTAACCCTGGGCCCTGACCGCTTGTGGATGGGGGTGAGTTTTGGTAGTTGATGTTAAAGGTTGTGCAAACTCCTAGCAAGAGCCAGTCCTTGTACTGCAGTGACTAGAGTCTGAATAGAAAACCAGCAGTGAGTTGTCCAGCATAGCACATACCTGCCTGCAGCAAAGCTGGCTGCGGAGCTAAAGACAGATCCAGGCATGGAGTAGGACAGGGATTTTGGAAAAGGGCTACAAAGACCACATAATGGTTAAAATATAAAACATATGAGTAGCGACTTAAATTGTAGATGGATTTGCAAATTGCAAGCACCTCTTCTACATTCATAGGGCATGGGTCACTTCTGTTTCTAGCCACCAAGGAAAGCTTGAATTTCACCTAAACTGGGATGTTTGGATTGAAATGCATTAGGTTGGATTAAGCTCAGAAATAATCTTTTGAATATGAGAGCAAATTCTAAAGCATGTCTGGGAATATTTGGATGCAGATATGGTTGTCCTAAATTGGCATATAACTTAACTAGGCTGTTAGAAATTCAGTATGAAATCTGATGTGCTTGTTAGGCTATGCAATGCTCAAGCTACAAACTGATCTCCATATTTTTCTTATAAGGTATAATATTTGCTGCAGCACATGTGATATTTGTATCAATGTCATGTAGAAAAAGTCTTAGGCATTTTAAAGTCTTTTGAAAGAAAATGATATGCAGTTGATTAGGTAATGTGCTGTTCGCTGCTGGCAGGGGGGAATGAACGCGTTGTTCCTCCAAGCAGTGAGACAAAAAAGACCAGTGATGGTCTGAGCTGTGGAATAAATCACCAGAAGCCACAGTTTATCCCAGGCTGGTGACAGATTTGCTGAGGTTCCTCCCAGACATTATTATAGGAAGGACTAAATTTCTCCTGCCTGAGGCTTTGCTGCACACACTGCCCCTTGCAAAGCAAACAGCATCGTGTGAAGGTCTCACTGATAATCTTGGCTTCACATGGCTCTGGGAGAGAGGTGTAGGGTGCTGGATGGTGTACCCAGACCTGATCATGAGCTGCTCCATGGGCAAATTGCTGAGCTTTATAATCACTGTCAAGGTATTCAGGTTCTGTGTGTGTGTGTGTGCAGGGCAGCCACAGAAAAACCTTTTCATTGCTATAAGCAGAACTAAATTCATGTATGTACATATTAATGGCCCTTTTCCCACACTGGATCTGGGAGCTGAGTTGTGTAATGGAAGTCTGGCTTGGAAATGCCTTGGGAGAAGAAGCCATTTTCTTCAGGATTTTTTTGTATTGAACTTTCCTCTTATCTTCTTAAGAAATTAAATGCCAAAGAGCTGTGCTCAAGGAGGGTCTGACACGGATCTTCCACACCTATCGCTGCAAAAAGTTTCAACTCCTACACAGATCTGACAATTCTTGTCTGATGAGATATACAGAGATTGGATTAAATCCTTTCCTCTTTTAACACCACTGTAGGAATCATTCCTGTTTGGTTGGCTGCCTTTTTCTTTCCCCTTCTATTTCACCATCTGACATTATTCCACTTGCTCAATAACACTACCAGTTCCGTTATCAGATTTCTCTGGTTCTGGTGATACTGGAATTAGAGATGAAATTCCTATGCAGGGAGACAACTGCTTCTGCAGTCAGGGGGTTTGGCACTTCAGCTATATTTTGCATGGATTGCAAAACCCAGACTGAGACTGAAAGTAACACTTTATACAGGAGCTCCGGTGCACATGGATTCAGCAAGCTTTAACTTTGGGATAAACCATACATCCAACGAATTTATCAGGATCTGCCGCTGCTCGCACACCGCTACGTAACCAAAGCTGGCTAATGTTAGGGCTCCCGCTTATCTGATGCATACTGATCATCAAACAAAGCTTCTGCAGGATCTGTTTCTGCCCCGAACCCCCTGTCTGTCTGCTCAGAGCTTTCCTGTAGCTTTCCTCGCTTCAGCAAAATTGTTCATTCCTGGTCCCAGGTGAATCCTTCCCGAGTATTTAATGTGTAAGTGAGAGAGCCCCCTGACTTGGCTGGAGTAATACAGCGCAGGAACCCAGGGCAGGGTTTACAGCGCAGCGGGGCACTTCCCGGTATCAGGCGGGAGCAGAGGGGGTTGTGTTGTTGTACCACAATCGCTGGGGGAATATTGTTTTGGTTTTAGAAGAGATTGCTAAAACAGATGTTGAATGCGAGATGGCGTTTTTAAGCCTTGCAGCAGGCAAGAATTATCCTTCAGGATGAAAAGTGACCTCCAGTGAGCAACGGTGCCTTTAATCCATGGCTTTGTGCTTTGCTATCGGCTTCTGATCACTTTTTAAATCCCCTCCCTCCCTCTCAGCCTTCCTTTTCCCCAGAAAGCTCAGCTTAACAGACCTCAGTGCCTCCCTCCTGGCCTGCTCAGGGCTCCCCTGTGAGATGCTCAGAGGAGCTCCACCACTGCCAACTTCTCTCTGTGCCAGAAACATTCAGCAACTTTGCAGTCATGTACAAAACCTAAATACCTACTAAAAAGAGACAACAACAAACTGATCCTCTCCCAGCCTCATGTTTGGGACTGAGCTTGCCAATTCCACATCAGATTTCATAAGCCATCTTCTCAAGGATGAATGAATCTCCCCGTACGCATCCCTGAAAGACCTAAACCTAGACAGCTAAGGTCTTGACCTCAGTGATTTCAGAGCATATTCCATGCTTCGAACTGAATACCTGATTATCTAGACAGGGATTTTTGAAGGATCTCTATCCCACTGAACTTGGCAGGATCTGACTATTTTAGCTTTCCAGCCTAAATCTGACCGCTATGCTTACGACCACGTGCTGTCCTGGGGGGTCCCTGCTCATTCCTCTTCTCAGACCAAGTGAAAAAGAAGAGCGAGTTCAGATAAAGGTTTGAATGTGGTATTGCTGCAGCCCAGGATATGCCAGCCTTACAAAAGGTCTAGAGACAGCACCATGTCTGCACAGGTATTAAAATGCACCCAGGATGTTCTCATAGTTAAATTATTGATCAGATTCTGGAGAATGGACTCCCGAGATTGCAGCTGAAGCTTTTCTATGTGTTTCATGAGCTGGATCTAAAGCTGAAAGGGCTCTTTGCTCCAGGATGAGTTTCACTGTCTAAAATCACTTTTTGAAGAGTGGATGCATCGAAATACTCGAAGCTGTTGCCCTGGAGAAGTGCTGCAGAATCTTGGTCTTCCCAAAGAGGGCACTGACGCTCTGCACACCAAGCAGAGGGGAAAACGGAGAAATGCATCGGCGGCATAAATCTCTGAAGAGAAATCTGTCTTAGCACGTCTACCTCAGGAAAAGGGGAATTATTACACTTAATTAAAGTGTATTGACACCACATGTGGCCCCACCTCTCCCTTTTGGCTTTATTAATGACAGCAAAACTGCAGGCTTATAAAGGTGGTGGAGGGGGGGTGTCTGCATTGCTGAACAGTAACCATAGACTGCTTTGGAAAACACGAAGGCGGCAATCACGCTTTTTAACAAGCCTGATTTTTACCTCTGAGCTAAGTTACATTTTCTAGTCCATGTTCCTGCTTCTTGGCTAAATTGGCAAAGGCGAATCAGTGAAGTACTGTTTGCTGGATTACTATTAATGCCATTAGAGCAATACGTGGGCCGTTCTTCACCATGTTTATTGACAGAAAGCATTCATTAAGCAGTTAGGGGTTTGTGTGTTGTGGGTTGCTGGGTTTTTTTTCCAGGAGAGCTGTTTAAATGAAAGTCATGCACAAAATAATGTCCTACTTGAGCAGAAGCTTTTGTCTACAGTTCAGGAGAAATCCCAGTGGAAATACAGAGAATCTGCTTAAATCCTGAGCTCTGCTCCTAGATTAATCCCTCCCACTGAGCACCCCGAATTTAACAGTGCAATCCTTCAGGTCCAACATGTGGAACAAGACCGAGGCTTTTAAAAGAAGGGGCTTCCTCAGGTCTGAATTTTCTCTAGAAACTTTATAAGCATTTATTAGCACCTCAAGGTAGGAATAATCCAGATTCACTGATTCAGATTTATTTCAGGTGTATTCAGAGCTTCTCATGTAGGTCTATGGGTTGAAGTCCACATTAAACTCAAATCAATCCCATCTCATTTCTTTGCTTAACCAGTTAAATAAGTAACCTAGTTTCCCAGCGCATTTAAATCCCTTATCTTGTATTGATTTCTACAGAAGAAGCAGAATTTTCAAGGTTTAAATTAATCTTCGCACTGATACTTTAGTGCACCTTTTCCCCCATCCCTCCCTGACTCTACGGCTGTGTCCTTACAAGGGAGTCTTCTCCATTCCTTGCCTTTTCCTTACCAGCAGCTTTGTTAAATCCCTGAATTTAGCAGAAACTGTTTTCTCTTCAGCTCCCTGCACTTGGGTGCAGGAGAACAGAGTGAGCAACAGGTTTAACATTTTCCTTTCCGATGCCGTGAAAATCATGGGTGGCAAAAGTGTCATTCTCTAAAATCTTGGAGTCATTTCCTAGTGAAGTTTGGCCGTGACTGGAAATTTCACATAAAACAGTGGCAAGGGTTAATATTATTCCTGCCATAACATTTTGTACAATTTCCCATGAGAGCTCTCAATGGTTTTCCACTGCCACTGGAAATAATGACTCTCAGCTGGAGTAAGTTGCACTAACACTTGATATTCCCGTGCCAAGTCCTCTTTGAAATGAGCTTGTGTTGCTTTTGCACACTCAAGAATAACTAACACCAGCCACTCCTGGTCAGAGCTTCAAACCCAAAGCCAATACTCTTGACCAAGCTGGTCTCGACTTGAGTTTACATCAAAATCCTATGGAAAGTGAGAGCAACAATACACGTAACTCCCAAATCAGCCAATGTAGTGCGTAAGAGCTGCGGAGGTGATACTCTTACTAGGGTGTCTGATTTCTGGAGTGTTCCTGGGTAGGTGTTCTCCTCCTGCACCAGGAAGAGAGCTGTAAATGTTCGCCAAATCCCAGTTCAACTTTGGACTTGTGTGATTCATTCTGGTTTATTTTACTCACCTGCTGAACTGGACAAAACCATTTTATTTTAAATGAAGCCAGGGCAAAACTTCTATGGGTTTCATACAAAGAAATGAAGCTTTATAAGAACATGTATTGGCCCATTTTCTTCTAGGGATTTGTCTTTCTTCTAACTGCACACTGTAGTGGCACAGCATTATCCAAAAGCTTTACCACGTCAAATCATTTTTGAATCATGCAAGAATAAAGAAAATTAAAAGCTATCTTTGGATTTAGAGCTACACTGGGGTAATGCATTATATAAAGATCTGATCCATTTAATACAACAGTACGGAACATAAGCAAAAGCAAAACACCCCTTTCTCGACCAGCTCAACCATCCAAAAACTGTGCCCTTCTTTCCTTGGCTATTGCCATGTGTAAAATTCTCCCTGTTTCTGCAGAAGTTGATAAATGATTTGACATTCTGTGTATAAGAAAAAAATAAAACTCCATTACTCCTATTCTGCAGATCCTTTCAGGACGATTGAGAGATAAAGGTTGCCAGAACAATACATGGCTGGAATTGCTGACATGAAATTCAAACCTTCCAGTTTAACTGGTGTGATTTATTTCTTTTTTAGATGTTCTTGCCAATGAGCTCATTGTACAAGATGAGCTTAACAGGACTGTAATTTGAATTATGCAAAATACCATCAAACCAGCTTTTCACCGTCAAGCTGGGAATGTAAAGCTATATAATTCCTATTAGAAATGATTGCTGTTCTACCAGAGGTTGCATGCATCTCTTCAACACTGCAATCACTGCCAAGTTATCAAGGCTGGGAGGGGCATAGTCAGGAACTGGAAGATTTCCAAGACCTGATCCCTCACTCTTAAACAGGGATAAGACTATGGCTCTAATATGCAAATATTCCTGGGTCAATGCCATGCTCTGAGTATGCTGTTATCAAGGTGATCCTATGGATTTCACCCTTCCCAAGCTGCCAGATTTTGCTGCAGAAGAAAAAAGAAAAAACTCAAATATGTTTAGAATGCTAAATCCTCAACATACTCCTGGTTCCTGATGCACATTGAATTCATCATTTTTAATGGGTGCCAGGACAGACAGGACTGGTTTTGGCTAACCACACTATGTGCAACATGCATGAACAAGCCAGATGTACCAGATGTGCTGTTCTACAAGGAGAAAACAAGGGTATCTCAGAAGCTTGCAGAGTGACCCAAAGGCTATGAATTTATAACTGGTTATGACAGGGGTTAAAATCCTCAGGAAGCAGTATTGCCATCTGGTGATGTCACAGCTGCCCTCTGGGAGAGTGAGGTCACTAACAGAGTTGTTCAGGGAGATAAGAGCCTGTTCAAATAAACAGAGGTGCCACGTAATTACCCACGCTGCAGCAGGAGGATCAGGCTGTTTGGAAGACCCCGTGTCTGCTTTACGCTCCCTGTCCCTTTTCTTCTTTCAATCCTTGGGCAGAGGTGGAGGTGACCGTGTGGTTGAAATCAATAACCAGGGAACGTAAGCAGAGAAACCAAGGGAACTCTGCCCATCTACATCAGCTAACGACCTGGTTTGGTAGTATTGTGCACCCTTTCACCAACATGTGGACCAGTGTTGTAGTATTAAGTGGAGATAGATAGCTGGGAAATTTTCCCATCCAACAAGGCTAATTCAGCCAAAGACTGGAAAATCATCATATTCAGAAGACCCCAGGTATGTGCAAGCTTGAGGTACTCAGAGCTGGCACTGCTGGAATTGGGGCACTGCTGGTGGACTGGTGCTCTGCAGCACTGCAAGAGCCAGCAGGATTGACCCATGGGGGTTAAAAACCCATCAGCTCTCCTAGTTAAACTCACTAAGGGTATCTTAAGGCCACAGTCCAAGGATGCCAACTGAGTCCACACTGTTGAATTCTATCTCCATCATCAGGAGAGAGCAGAAGCAATGTTCACGCCTGTTCCACCAGGAGAAATCAGCGCAACTCTAGCTTTTGGGAGATAAGAAATCTCCAGTTTTCAGTGCTATTGGTGGCACAAGTAAAGCCAGTGACATGCATGGCAGGCTTGCCAGGGTCCATGTGGCAAACGTCCAGACTCACAATAGCAAGAACATGGAGCTGAGACTCCACAGCATATCTCCACCTCCATCCTCTGCATGCACCGTTTACACTACATACGCAGGAGCTGCTGTTTCCCTGAGTAATGGTTCCAAAAGGAAATATTGAGAAATCCTGAAGCAAATAACTACGTTGGCATCTTTTCTTTTTTCAAGAAAATGGAAGGGATGACCAATGGGTTCAGGGAGTCTTGGAGGCCTGTTTTAAAAGTTCCCATTGTACAAACAAGTCATCAGGGCTCAAACCACTTTAAAACACTTGCAATTGAAAACATGCTTTTAGTGGTTTTGTGAGAGCAGAGACTTTTACCATCTATTAATACTCTGCTAGCTTTGGTTACTAAAAGTATCATCCTGGGCATGCTATTTTTGACGCTCGACTTGGAACGAGAGCAAGAGCAGTAGACAGGCACTATAGATGGTTATCCTGAGCATTCACAGTGTTTTAAAGATCTCCCAGAAAGTATTGTAAAAGTGTGTAAATCCGAGGAATCTGGACCGAGTCCAGCTTCAATAATACATTCTCCCAATATTCCTCCTGCAGTTTCAATTGGAAAACCATCCCGAAATGCTGTTGTACAGCATCACCGGCCGCTGTAAAACAACTGCCATAATTTACCCAACATTTTGGCTGCTCTTCCCTTCAAATAATTTTGAAGTCATTTTGCAAGGAGCTCTGGGATAAAAAAAGGGCTGCATAAATATATTATCATTGTCATTAATTCTGGCACCATTCAAGACCACCAGTATTTAAAATCAATTAACAGCTCTTTTCCTATTATCATTGGCATTTTATCCTTATTCAGCTAGAACAAGTCTCTCATAAAAGTTAAAAACAATCTATTTTGGGAAGTAATACAGCAACGGTAAAGGAGACCCGGTGAATTCTCGTTAGACTTTTACCAACATGAGTTTTCTGGGAATATTTTCACATGTAGAAGTTTTGGGCTGTGCAAAGGGTGAGACCACATCCAGTAAAAGGAGTTAACTCTGCTTATTTCGCAGCGTTAGCCCCTCATGTCTTTCTTTTTAGGTTATCATTAAAATACATCAAAACAAAAGCTGTTCTAAGCAAAAGATACTCTGAGGCAGAACCTAAATCCTATGTTTTGGCTTATAGAAGCCAAGTCAAGTTTGGATTTCTTTAGCTGTTAGCACGTCTCTGTCAGCAAAGGTAATGAAGGTACTGTTATTTTCCATGGCCTCATATTTGACATGCCCCAGATCCAACAGCCCAAAAGTAGTAGCCAGAACACAGCTAACCACAATGGACTCATTTAATGCTTGGGGCAACAGCTCCCAAATATGATGCAGCATCACCAGTTTTGTCTGTTATTGATGACTCTGAGAACTCTGACTTCACATCAGCCTTAAATCCAGCTGCTTGTTTCATGGGAAGCTTTACCAGAATCCTCAGTGTTATATGGAAGTACAACCCAAGTCACCTGGTAATCCACACTTCATTGGAGATACAGTGGGAAAAGGCCTTACCTGTGGTTTAATGCTTAGTATTTCCAAAACAAACCTCAGGTGGTACAAAATGTAAGCACATTTCCAAACATAGGTAACTGTGTCAAGCAAGTGCCACTAATAATACTTCATAACAGAGCTTTGGGACTTCCATTGTCTCCAAACATACGAGCACCACCTGAATGGCATCAAGTACATGGATTTACTATTGCAAGGCAACAAGGAGTGTCTAGAAGCAGCTGGAAATAATTCAGTAACACAGTACAGTGAAAAGGAGTTTAAAAACCACATAGTCTCAATGATATTTTCATAGTGCTCCAAGCAATTTACTTCCACAACTTAAATGGTTTCAAGACTATCCAGCTCAAAATTACATACACAGCATAGATGCCAACAGCGGTAAACTGCAGAGCATCAGGCCAATGAAACAACAGCCAACAGCCCTCGAGGAAATTACAGTGAGATTTATGAATGACATTCTCATGGCTTTGATGGATATCAACCAAAGCCCTCTCAGACCTGTCAGCGTCTATCTCATATGTGTCTCACTATGGAAAATAATTTGCATTTTATGGCAATATTGCAAACCCCATTGGACTCATTCAGCCCATAAAGTCTTTGCCTCTGCTCTCCACCTTGCTGCTATCCAGAATATGAACTGATTTGTGTGAGTAAATTACTATTCCATATAGATTATACAGTCAAAAGTCTGGACTATATAGAGTCCATGTAACTCTGTGACCCAGTTAAAGCTTTCCTTATAATGGAAAGCATCTCCATCAATAACAGATTATAAGCGTAGTGAAAGAGACTATGGCTTAAGTAAAGCATGTGTTAATGTACACTCAATGATGGGAATAAATACTCCAATTTGAATATTTGTTGTGTATTTTCTGTTAAGGTACTCGAGGAGCAGAGCACCTCTTTGTTTGCATGCATCATCCAAACACTTCTTATTTGAGGTGGGATGATCTCCCGTATTTAGAGTCTTCTCTCTACTTTGCCTTAAAGCAGTGAGAGGTGAAGTATTTGGCAGATGTGAAGGTTACTCAAAGACTCATATTTATGTTCTGGAGTGATTCTGGACTCAATAAACTTTGCAATCTTTATGGGAGCATGGGAAGAAAAGTCAGAGAGGGCAAATAAGTAAAAGACAAAAAACAAGGGAAGAATTTTGGCATGCAAGTGTTACCTGCTCTAGAAATCTGAAGCTGAACAGTATGGAGATTTTTCATGGGTCTGCGCACATCTCAAGCTGAGACACATAAAAATGAAAGCTATATATAGAGATGTATTAAGATTATGATACATATGAAAAATAAATTAAAAATCCCCATCTAAAATTTCACTTAAAAGTCCCACAGAACTTCAGGCATTATTAGAAAGATTTGAGAAGATGTGGCTAGCAAATAGCATGTCCAAGGGGAGAAGCAGGTAGAGTCACACTGCTGCAGGCCTTCAGGACACAAGTCAAGTGGAAGTCAGAAATACAGCAGTGAAGAAGGCAAATAATTATCCAAGAGGGATATGCCACAATGGAAATAAAATAAGCAATCATTTTATCTCTAGGATAGAAGCAACATCTGAAGGAGCACCTAGGAAAACAGATGGAGCTTTGGAGACTGAAATGATCTGCTATAACAACATACTTTGCATTATGACTTGACTACAAAATCTACCAAGTGAGAAAATGCGCATGAAAGACTCTTACTTGTATGAACAAAGAAGTGAAACGAGCAAGTGTTTAAAATCATTTTATCTATGAATGAATCAAGATCGAAAATCTAAGGAGAGCATTTGCAGACATGAGCTACTTTAATTTTAGTAATCTCTGTGCGGATTAAAGGTCAAACACTTCTTGTCTAACTGATACATCCCTTGTCCTGAAGTCAGAATCCAGTTTTTCTCTCCTTGATAAAGAGGTGAGTTTCTCTCAATATAGTAAAGAGCTGAAAAATAGAAACTAATAAAGAATAAGGAGAATCATGAAAGCTTCCTGAATCTCTAATTCGGAAATGGTGACCATCATGCCAAAACAGTTATTTTACCTTCTTGCTGAGGGCTTATTTTGAAACACAGAACTGGAGGGCAGGGCACACTAATGGTTACTGTAACCAGGGATCTCTAAAATCCACAAAGGATGGGTTTACTGAAAATATTTAGTGTTCTGAAAGCAGAGCTGTGTTGAGTAAGGCAGTATGAGAAAATAAGGGAGGGCAAAAGAAAGGCCCAAGAAAATTTGCAATTTGGAAAAGAAAAACTCAGCCAAAAAATTAAGGTGTTCGATTTCTGTATTTTGCCAAACAGAAGCTCAAGACTTGATTATATCACAGTAACTGCCATGTAGGCTATAAAAGTCAGTGTGGGATGGTTCTCTGCACCACGGTTAGTAGCAGAGCTCTTTTATCATTGCTAACAACACTAGCTAGATTAAAACCAATGCAGGTAGCACACCTGTGCTGCCATCACACGGAAAGGGAACAAAACACCTGGTAGGAGAGGCTTTCCAGTCTGCTGGAGAAAGGCATAAAGCCAGCTTACTGAAGCCAAAATGAAGATAAAAATAGAGTATCCACTTTCAGCAGGGAGAAGAACTGACGTTTTACAGGAAGGACCTCAGGACCAGGTGGGTTCTCCCTCTCTTGAAGTCTCTGCTTTAATTTAAGCCCCACTTGGCTGATAGGTGTTTGTTGAACACAACTTACTGGCCTCCTTACAGGCACAAGTGTGAGGAATTCTGTGGCCTTAAACTCCAGGTGAGGAGATTCCCTCTCCTAACACCAACACAACAACTGTGGGTTCCTCCCGCTGGGTCTAAGCTGGGAATGCTCTGTAACACATAATAAATACAACTGCAAATCACCAGGAATATGCTGCCACAGAAAAACCAGCCGAGAAGGCCAGGTCTCCAGGCTGGCCGCAGCAGAACCGCAGTGCTGTGCCATGTACCTTTCAGTAACCATCCACGTGATGAAGAAGGACGCGAGGTATTTTGGACAGTGGGAAAGAGCCACAGATAGGGCTTAAAAACATCAAAACGTTGACAAAATGTAGCCTGAGGTAAAATTTCATTGAGTCTTTGCTTGATTATAGCCTGTCTGATCTCCAAACATGCGTCTATGCACTTCTGAAACCACTTCTTCGTGTTTTCAATAAGCTGCAATTATTTTTGCAGGGTTTTTAAACAAGTCCTCCATGGGATGTTGGTATTTTCCGATGCTGTCTCAGACAGTTCTGTTTTAAAATAAAACCTGGGCAGACTATGAGACCAAGGCCGGGTCTCTGGGCCGTGCACAGGGATGCAGTAGGGCCAGCTCAGTGGGACCAGAGGATAGACTCGGGATGCTTTAGTGGAGAACTTAGCTCAATATCAAAAGCAATGGGGTGCAAAGGAAACAAAGAGTAGAAAATGCAAGATAGACCTGACCTTAGCAAACACTGCCAAGTGGAGGAACCACCTTCAGTGCTTGAATTGCCAAATGTAAAAAAACCTCAACGACAAAGCAACTAGAGAAAAACATGAAAAACAAGAAAGTTGTGGCTTATTTTAGCACCAGGAGCCTGCAGGTGAATGACATGTCAAGACTAAAGCCTTCCTCCTCTAGGTCCCGCTTGGGCTGTTTTACTTGTATGAAGAGAAACCTTCAGCTCCTGTGGTTGTTGAGCCGCAGGGCATGGTGGAATTGTTGATCAGGCAGCAGTGCAACACCTCTGAGTGACCCAGCAAGCACAGGAGCACTCTGGGGGCACAGAGATGGGGATGTGGAGCTTGCAGTCCTATAGTACAGACCGATACAGCAAAGGGAAATCCTCAGGGCAGAGTCAAATATTGACCATTCCAGCTCCATCACAGCTGCACGCAAGCTCAGTGGGCACCTGAGCATGGCCATACCACACGATGGTCCAGAGCTCTGGGGCTGGACCTGATCCTCCAGGGACCCTGGAAAGTTTCAGATTTTCTTGTCATTTTAATGCTGATTTGGAAAGAGAAATCAGAGTTTTCCCCTGCCAGCTTCCAATTTGGAGAACAGGATAACTGGCAGGAGGTGAGGTGGGATGAGTTTGTTTCTACATTGACCCATCTCACTTCAATATCACTTTAAAATAAGCAAATTTCACAGCAAATTCACCAAACTGCAGAGTGTTTTGGTTTGAACCCATAAAAAATAGAACAATTCCCAAAACTCAGAATCACCCCTGAAAAAATCCTTCTATAAACCTAAACTGAGAAGAAATAAATCTTCCAGCTATCCCAGTTTCCAGCTTCACCCAGGCTTCATCTCCCTTATCTCCCTGAAATGCTGGAAAAGAGATGGGCCTTGAAGCCATAAAGATAGAGCCATAAAACCAGCTATAAAGATACTTATCTCTATCCTTGGAAGAGGATAACAGTCCCTTGCCCTCAGAGGTGATTATAAATCTAGATAATCAGCAAGCATCAAAAGTTTTGGAGCACCCTAAATAAAAAGGCTGTGATTGTCATTTATGAAATGGTCCCGAGTGATCTGAGCTGCTAGGAAACCTAAAACACGTTAGGAACTGAAGCTTATTTATGCACACTGAATACTGAGTGTGTTTGGCAATGCTGACACTGTGAAAACACTTCGGGACAGGGGTTTTTTGCACACATGTGTCTCATTTTGCACATTACCTCAGTCTCACAGCCTGTGGCTTTGCAGAAGTTGACTGACAGCTCTGAAAGCGTGCTCTCAGCTGGCAGATAAATTGCTGATTATTTTAGTCCTTCTTCCAAGGCTTTGAACATCCCCCTTTAACTCACAGGGAAGAGAAAACAGATGACCCCAACAGAAACAGATCCAGGATGTTACTATAAGGCTCAGTTTTACTTTATGGGGCAGAAGTTGCCCTGCTCAGAGAAGGGGATGTAAAGGAAGTCTTGGCAGCTCTGCTTTTTGACTGAAGGTACACACAGTGGTGTAATGAGACTGAAGAATGGGGATGAGGCTCTTTTGGCCCTCTTGCAATCAGACAAGCAATCATTTCAAGCACTGGAGCTGGCTAATTGCCCATCAGTGGCACCCACAACTGAAGATACTACATTTTGCCCTGTTCTATTTCCGAATAAGACACTTAAATTACGTGTGTACAGGCTTAGATTCAGTCTCATCCAATTTTAGGACTTGTATTAACTCGGTTTGCCTGTAAAACAAACAAAAGCATTTCAGAATCATAACTTCCAGCCACTATTTCCTTTTCTATTGGAACCCTGGAGCTTCCAACACGGCTTATCAGACATGCAGACAATACAAGGTAATTCCTGAAGTCCAGTCATTTATTTAGGCTAAGCTAGAAGAAAACCAGCTGAGAAAAAAAGGTAATAGATTTTTTCTTTTGCAGAACTCGAGTTACGCCAACACTGAGGCTTGTGTGAAACTCATCTGAATCTGCAGGGGCAAATTTAGACCTGATTAAAATCTCCTTTGCTTTGAACAAGGTTCCGCTTGGGATGCACTTGTGGCTTCCTTAGGTGGCAAAATTTAGCCAAAAGTGACTGAAAACAAAAACCTGCTTCTGTCTGATATCAATGATTATTACAGCCAGAAATCCAACTGAAATATTGAGGTCTAAGCAATATGGAGGGAATAATCGAAGTAGAAAGGCAAATAATCTGCTTTCAATATGGTATTTCACCTCACCTACCTCAGGCTTCAGGCCAGGAAAGTAATTAAGTGTGTGCTTAGGTTTTGGAAAGTGGGAAGCTCCATCAATATTGAACAAACTACCAGACTGCTAATACTGAAGCTTGTGCCTAAGCAGAGTTTTAGACAGAAAAACATTAATGCCTATTTTTTACCAAATTTATTCAGGACTGGCCTTATTCCATACACTCTCTGCCTGTGGTCTGCTCCCCTCATTTTATGGGCTGTGCACTGTGGCAGCTCCTCTCCCACTTGCCTGTGCAATGTTGCCTGCTGCAGTTACGGCTCTCCCAGGAAGAACCATCACCCTGTCCTTAGCAAGGTTCATCTTAGATGTCTGGAAAGTGGTTAAAGCTGTTTGTGAATGCATAGGAGGCAAGAGGTGGGGTCTGTCAGGGATCAGAGAGCAGCCAAAATCTTTGGTCCTCTATTTCTAGGATGTTTTCTCTAAATGGGTTTTGAAATCCTTAGTTAAAAAGTTACTCCATGAACCCAACCCGCAGTAATTAGGTGGAAAACTTCTTTGCAAAGACTACTTTATAATTACAGGATTTGAGCTGTGGCATAAAACATTTCAGATATATCTTTTAAAAAGAAGCAGATTATTCTATTTAGAGCAAAGCCACCCCCACTTTTTCTCTCTCCCAGGATAGACATGAAAACACCTTTGAAAAGTATTTTTTTCCCCCTAAGTATGGTTTCTTTCCCGGGTGTAAGTGTGTTCAAGTGAATGTAATTACATCTTGCATTCAACAAGCCAAATATTTGATTTCATATTAATATGTTTTCTCTGCAGCTAGTGGTAAATGTGGCTTCGTGCACCAGATGCAGACCATTTTTAAGAGCTGGGCAAAAACAATATATATTTATATGTTTATGCATATTCGTGTGCTTGTATACACATATATAAATGTAAATGCTTACCACAGAAGAGGGGAAAAAGCTCCTAAATACGAAGCAGTTTCCCCTCCTCCCCGAATAATTCAATTTTTGTGGAATCGAATAAAGAAACATGAACTTTTCTAATCACTAAAGCATTATAGCAAAAGGAAATAACAGACATGGATGCTGCTGGAAGAGGTTTATCCACTCTACTTATACCCTGACAATCTGAATTACACAGAGTATTATACCGTGTGTAAGTGCTCAGTTTTGACCCATAAACTGGACACCCAACCTAACAACCAAAAAACATCAGGGCTGACAAAAGACTTTGAGAGATGCTGTTGAGCACAATTGTCTGGAGGAGTCGGCAGAACATAAAAGTGCATCAGAAAAAGCATCCAAAGATGCAGACTTCTTGCTGCCCTTGCCCACATGCATGAAGTGAGCTTCTGACACATCCTTTAATGGAAAGGGCAGAAACTGGGTTGAAAAGACCTCATTCTGACCAACTGTTAATGAGATGCAATGGAAAATTTATGCTGAAATACTTCATTGACACATTTCATGCTTTAAACTTGGCATGAATTTTGATGTCTCCTCTAGAGGTTTTATTAATGTTGTCATCTAAAAGTTGCACTGATAAATGGTCGAATGTAAAGCAAAAACCCACACAAAGAAATATATATCAGTGACAATGTAAATCACTGGTTTTATTATACTTGGTATCAGATGACCATGCTTAGGTGGGATTGTTATATCAGAGAAGCACAGAGGGCAGCATGTGAACGCATGTCCGTTGCCTGGTTCAGAGATTCAGCAATGACCTCACCAGCTTTACAGAGTCAGTGAAGGTTTAATAGAAAATAAGCATTATCTCTGGATAGTATTTCCTCCTGATTTGGGTTTTTAACAATTTTACCAGCAGCAACTCATGACCATGAACAGCAGCACAGCTTTTTGAAGCACCATCGTGACTTCCACAGTGATGGGTAAGTAAAAGCGCCTTCTTGAAGGCCATCATGCGAAATTAAGTCATGGATTGCCCTCAACAACACAGGCATTTCCAGCATGGAACAAGACAGAATCTATGGAAAACTACTAGCAAGTGAAAGAGGAAAATGGCCATAATGATGTTTTGGAATCTGGACTTTAGAATAGCATTAAGCCAGGCCATCTCTTGATTTACACACTGCTACCTTCAAGCCACATCAGTCGATTCCTTTTTCCAAAACTAATGCAGTGCATTTTTAAATTAAATTATAGGATTTTCTTCCCCATTTTCACAGTTCATGACTCAAGAGCAGCTTTAGAAACGAACAAATAATCCAATTTTCACTTTGCAGCCTTGATGCTTTGTTTATTTGACAAGCCTGATTAAGAAATAAGTAGCCCACAACTTGGTATCACTCCAGCTATTTCCAGCATCTCATTATGTTTATTGTACCAACCCACATCCAACCCACCAGGAGTAGCAGGGAGACTCCACAGAAATACCATCCTTCGATTTAGTAGCACCAATCAAAGAAAATGTTGGTTTGTTTGAATTTGGGAAGGGAAAGCAGAGATAAATAAACTGCAAACCAAAGTATGTTCCTGCTTATGAGACTTTCCCCTGGATTGAGTAAGAGATCCAACATAACTTGAAATCATAAGTGATAAAGATAGAAAAGCTTACTCACTCTGACTTGACTTTGGTAGCCAGAATGTCATTATCATAAACACACCAGGCCCATGATGTGGCCCTTCTTGATCTAAGCAGGGAAAGGAAAACTGGTGCTGAAAGTGTAAACCAACAAAAATAGTTTCCCTTGGTGTAGAAATCACACCTATCAGTCATTCAGATAACTCTCTTTCCCCGCCTGTTCCTTTTCCATTGCCACATCTGTCGGGAACCAGAAGGAAAATGGCACATGCCATGAAGCTCTTATCCTCTTTGTTCCAGAGAAATCAACAAATAGAACCAGATTCTTTACTCATTGATGAGAAAATAGTATCTTCACCAAACCCTTCACAGTAATATCAACAGCTTCAGGGGTGTTGGTGAGGTCTGTTTGCTCTAAGGTTATCTGCTTCCAGAGAAGCTGTTTCTGGAGATCCTCCTGGGTCCAGCACATCCTCTCCCCTCTCCTAAACGCTATTTATCTTTCCCCGTGATGTGATTCCCTAGACAAGCAACAGAGGAAATAGCACATTCACCTTCAGCTATCCACAGGAAGTGCCAGTTCTGCCCAGAAGCTCTCTTGATGGTGTTCTGTCTTTATATAGATATAAATGCATTTCTATCTTCTACACATGCCTAAGAAAATATTTTAGATTCACTTACGGCTCCTTTCAGTATCATTTCCACTTAACAGAAGTGAGCTGAGGCACATTTCTGCACCTTAAAGACAGGAAACATCTCTCTCCTTCCCTCGTGACTTCCAACCCACAATGTCTCACTGTCTTCTCTATATAGTCTTAATTCAAAGATCGTTAGGGAAAAAAAGTAAATCAATCAATGATCTTTGCACTGATTCCCATTATTAGAGTATCACATGAGTGTTCAGCCTGAGGAGCACTGAGCTGTGTAAATACTTCTTGGGGCTTCAGTGGGAGAAAATAGTAGGGTTCACTAAATTGGTGCAAGAGAAAAAGGTTGTAATTATTAAACCAAAATATGTAGCTCAGCCAGCTTAAGTAAATAGCCTCATGCCCAAAGTCAGCAGTATTTTTCTATATGTCTTGATCCCATTACAGACTGTAACGAGGATGTAAAGGATGATAGGAGAAATTCTACCTAAGAAGAAACCTCAGTATGCCAGTACGCATGGTGTTAGTGAGGGTGTGAAATGATACAAAACCTGGTTTCTTAAGCCAAATGACATGGAATGAATGGCAAGCCACTTTGTGCAGAGAGATGTACTTGGCTGCGGGCTGCTCGAGGTAGGGCTGTGAATGCAGGCAGTCAAGAAAAGTGGGCAACTCCAGGAAAATCCAAGGAGTACAGGGAAAAGGCTGAGCCCTGGATGGGAGCCAAATAAATCTTGTTGAGGAAAAATAAATATCTCTGCTGGATGTCATTCAGAGATACTGCTATTAAGCTGGTATTTCCCAGTGAAGCTTGTAATCACAACTGAAGCCTCCTGCAGCAGTGACTAGCAGCTCATAGCTGTAGAAAACTAAATGAAGGATGAAAATGATATATAGGGTAATACACCAATTTTTGCTAAACACAAGAAAGCACCTACATGACTTGTTAACCTTCATCCTCAAAATGTGTGCAGTGTAACACTTCTATTGCTTCTTTCATCCTGATCCAGGAAATCTGCAGGATGCCCACGGTTCTCAACCTCAACCAGCAGCACTCGCAGGACACAGGACCTTCTGCTAGGACAATGAGTTGGGTCATCTGCATTTTGATCTTCTCACCCATGCAATCAAAGTGGGTTCAATGACACTGAGGTCCACCAGGTCAACTCAAAGCCCAGTTATACATATAGAAGCCACCTCAGAGCTGCAGATAATGACTGTGGGCAAACTTCCCACATCTGCCTGTGCTGTTGTCATGTTCTTCCCATGGCATCTGGTATTAATGGCTGCCAGCCACTAAACGGAGCCATAGGCTGCCGAGGTTCACCTATTCTCATGTTCAAGTGACTGAACCCATGGAGAAACAAAGGTCATTTGCAAATCTGGGCACCTCACTGGAGTGGGTATCATCACTGGCGTGAAAACAGCCAACAGAGAGCATCAAAATGTGGCTAAAACAGATCATATTGATGATGACTGAATTTTACAACACTAAGGACCTGGAAACAAACCTCGGGACTGTGGCTTTTCTGCTGACTTCTTCATCTCTCCAGACAAGAATTTTCTTTCCCTTCTTTTCTTCTTTCCTCCAAGTTAGCAGGATGAAGCACGGGGCTGTGCAGAATGACTGGCTGCTATATTTAACTCAGACAAACACATAACAAATCACTATTCTGCAGAAAGAAGGCACACCTCATAGGCTATATTTTTTTTTTCTGGAGACCTGGACGTAAGACCACAACCCTCTAAATAATCCTCCAGAAATAAACCAATGAAACGTTCCCTCTGACAACAGACACAGTATTATACCTGCAGCTGGTAAATGTTTCCACAGTTCAACCACCTTTCCTTTTCGTTTCCAGTAAAAATTTGATCCCGAGGGAAAGAGTCAGCAGCTAGGATTTTAATTACTTTTCTGCAATAATGTAGAACGGAGAGTAGCAATTTCTAATGCTACTGATGTATTCTGCTTTTCTCCTCTGCCTCGGAGGGGAGGGCAGAGGACAGTTTAACGCAAAGGGAAGTGCCCTATGGAGAACCATCCCTTTTGTCTCTGGTATCTCTCCACCCATTGAAGCGCAGAGACACAGCCTCTTGGGAATTCAACTGAAGACTTCAGAGAACATTGTCTCTGCAGCACTTTTGGCTTAGTCTTTCTGACCAGACCCTGAGCAAAGCACCTTCCTCACCAAGAACCGAAGGGTCCATGAAACCGGGGACTACCCTAAGTTGCAGATTTAAATCCAGTATTTGACTATGAAAATGCCTGCAATTCAGAAGAATGAATCCCCTCATTATGAGGTTGCCTTCAGAAGTTGATTGATTTAGATAAAGAAACCTTAGGATAGTTGCGATTCACCTAAGTTTGAGTTTTCGTTTATTCCTGCCACACTTTCATACTTTGACATTTCCTTCTCTGCCATGAGAACTAGAAAGTTTCAGGTAAAAGACACCACCGGTGTTATTTTTGCTGATTTCAGCAAGGAGAAAAGGAAATATGCTCACACACATAACCATACATATATACACTTATAAACATAATGTATATATATGTCTGTTCACAATCACATAAATACGCTGCCAGCTCCAGACACACAATATTGCAGGTGTTGAAGTACTGAAGTCTAGTTCTGATTTTAACGATGTATTCCTCAAAAAGCATGATGAATGCCATCTTTCTTGCTCCAGCACAACACTCTTTTGCCAGAAGGTACATTAGAGTGTTGGGACAAGAGACAACCCTATCTGCCCAGTGACGGCACCAAGAGCAGGAACTGAGCAGAGGAGAGCTGGAAGCTTCAGAACTGTTGGTGAATACACTTTGGAGTGTGTGAACCCTGGACAAGAGCAGCCACACAAGTGGAAAATGAATGTTTCCTGTTTGGATAAATCCCTTCCACTTATCCCATTATTCTAAGAGGTCTGTCTGGTCAATCTTCGTCTCATTTTGGTGGCATGCCATATGCAGAGCACTGAGATTTCCACTGCAGGAGTCCCTGGCAAGGGTAAAGTGCCATAAACACTGTTGTAGTCCAACTTTGTGCTGGTAACGGGTTCTTGGAGTTTGATTTCTTAGTGGATTATCCAGGAAGAGAAGTGGGGAATGACCAGGAAAATTAAGTAGCAAGAGAACCTCAGCTTCCTTTCAAATGGCTTTGCCACATAAATTGCACTTTTAGCAGTAAATCAATCCCTATCCAGTGTTCTCCCTTGACACTGTAGTGGACATTGTATTTTTCTTCCGGGATTTCCATGTATATATATATTTATATATATAATTTCCTATTTCTCTAAATCTAGAGGCTTAGGAGTACCTTAAACATAACCTGCTTTTGATTTCTGTAATAACTATGATTTATATTAACATTTATTTCTAATTTATAACAGGCTACCCTCTGCCTTTTACTCATAAACCAGAACTGTGTTCCCAAAGTCTGAAATGAGACTTTAGGACAACAAAGCTTGCAATACTGCAGCCTTTCTCTGTCATTGTATTATCCCTCATCCAATCCACAAATTATCACTGAAAGCCTTTGCTTCTAAAATGTGAAAGTATCTTTTCTCAATGTTCTTGTTTGGATGTGATGTGATAGCTCAACAGTCAGGAAATGCAAGCCTCATGATGACTTCTAGCCATATCCAATAATAAAATATGTAGAATTGATTTCTATTTGATACCGTAATGAACACAAGCTTAGGCCTAAAAATTAAGACTTATAACAGTAGAAGCAAGTTTCAAGGGACCAAATACGAGGTGCTAAAATACAGTGAACACTCGTTTTAAGTTTCTTTAAATTTACTTATTTCATTTTAATATGCAGTTCTTATCCTGGAGTATTGCAAGTAATTACAGTCAGGAAGATCTATGTGCATGGCTCAGGTTGGGCTGGATAGCATTTGTCAGTCAAATAAATTCCTAGGATGATGTGTGTGTCAAAGCCGCAAAGAGAAATGAACACTGACAACTTCGGAATTGGAAAATATCCTTCCATAATAATAAACCGGGGCTGACCGAGAGTCCTGAGGGCTTCAGCAGTCCCTGAAGTAGCTCACATTCAACCAGCTCTTTCAAAATAGCAATATTTCACTCTAATGGTAGCAGGCTGCATGGCCCTGTGTGCGGAGCATCCCATCCCTCGCCTGTGCAGGACAATGTGCTCATTGTTGCTCTGTGTGTCCCCTTCCACTGCCGGCTCCAGCACGTTGGATGAACAGCTATAAACTTATTTACAGCTATTTTTTCAGTTCAGTTTTTTTCCGTTTTCTATGAAAAAGATGGGATCCTTAAGAAATCATATTCCCGGGGCACTTGGATGCTAGTTCAGGTTCCTGTTGCTGCAGTTTGCCTGGTTGGCTGCCTGGTATTTCAGTACCGGATCCCTGTGCCCTGTGGAACTATCATGATTTAACTCCCAGCTGAAACCAGGACAGGAACCTGATCATCAAACATGCCTTTTGGCTTTTTGTCATCTCCTTTTTTTTTTCTTGTTTCAGAGAAACAAATAGTTCCATTTGCTAAGGTCACAATAAGTTCTTTCACCTAGAAGAGCCCCTGACTTCAAAGACAAAC
The DNA here is from genome assembly GCA_017639245.1 of Myiopsitta monachus. NCBI lineage: Eukaryota > Metazoa > Chordata > Aves > Psittaciformes > Psittacidae > Myiopsitta > Myiopsitta monachus. Next base: position 1,988,780 of record CM029931.1, on the reverse strand, counting down.
TCCGCAGACACAACTTCTTGTGCTGTACAATGTCACAGCTCCTGGAGTTTGTGATCAGGGAAGCACAAAAGCTTACACTGGCTGTGGATGTACTGTAAAACGTTCATATTCCTTCAAATTTATGGTGTATCTGAAGACTGTGGCTATTCATCTGCTAAAGATGCCACTGCCTCTTTGTTACATCTTCACATTTCCTGTCTGTTCTCCTGAATTCCAGGAGGAGCAAAAGATCCAGAAATGAGCACAGTAGGAATGAGCATGTCTTAACTCCCTACTCCTGTGTCCTCTCTGCCCAATGAACATTTGCATCTTTAACATTTACAATGCTTGAGTTACCACCTTTCATGACTTGCTGTCACCGAAGTAATAGCTGTACAATCAAACAGCAAGAAAAGGTGCAGACTTTAAAGAGACAAAGGGACTCAGTGCTGAGTACATATAACCCTTCATGCCCCTTTTTCCCATCCTATTGAGGGATGCTAGCACATCCCAGGGGAAGAGGATGGTTTTCCTAAAGACTGGCAGGTAACTGATGCTGTTGCTACCTCTGACATCACTGGCATTTTAAATGAAATATTAGCGGTCCTGCTTTTAATAGGAGTTTCAACACAACCTGCATTAAGTCACTGGAAGAGAGATATTGTCCCATTAAGAACAGTAAAACCTTAAGCTCCCTTCCTGAAGAGTAGCGGTCAGCAGTTAAAGTGACAGTCAATTTAACCAGGCGATATTGCTTTCTAAGTCTCTGAAGTGTGAAGTCCCAGCATGCCTGATGTATTTCATTTTAATTTCCTTTTGGAAAACAGAGCTGTGGTTAGTGGGGAACCTCACGCACACACACACAAAAGCAAGGAAAGCCTTCGGAGTGCAGGAAAGGAGGAAATTATTTAACCCTTTCAAAAAGCTATACAATTTCTTTAGCTAAGTAAAGAAAAATAAGCATAGATACGTTCTCCTTTAGTTCCTGTGTAAAAATAAACAACGGTCTTGCATAGCTAATAACTGTGGCAGGGCCCCTCGCTAATGTCTGCTACAAGTCCTGAAAACCCACTGAAAAATGCTTCTTTCCAGCTTCCCTTCACTTCAAGCAACTTCTGAATCAGCAGCGCATGCCCTCTATAGGGGAAAAAGATAAGAATCGTGTAATTTCATCTGATTTCCCACTTCCAGGCTGTTTCTCTGACATCAGACCACACAGGTACATGGAGACTCGTTATCAGATGTAGCGTACTGTTGGTTTTGGGTCAGATCTGATGTTTTCAAGATGGAAGTGCTTCCAAAACAGAGTGAGAAAGAGTCAAGATGATGTGACAAAAGACATAGTGATGACAGCATCTACCCCAACAATGTTCAGAAGAGAAAAACTGTACCCTGCATCAGCCTTACGCTGAGCTTAATGCGAAGAGATTGAGAAACCATAAGAGGAATGAAAACCTTATCAGGATCTTCCCTTGGTTTACTGGAAACTAATAGTCTCTGGAATTAACGAATAGCATCAGGAGCATCCTATCATGGGTACTTGCCAAAAAGCAAAGGCAAGTGATTTATGACCCCTTAACAGAGGGATCTGAAAAACAATTAGATAGCATTTTGGGTTGGAATTTGATTAGATCCATTTATCTTTGCTTGTAGTGCTCTAAATTATTACTTTTAATAAAAGACTGAAAACTGCCCTCTTATACTGTGAATAAAAATCATGCACATAGATGAATCTCAGGAATGTACATATTATATATATTTTTAAATGGAAACAGACATAGAAATAAGAACTCCTGACAGTTTTATTATCATATCTGTCAGATCACAGCTCAACTGCAGGCATGCGTTAAACCAGTAATTACTTCAATTTCATGGGAAAACAGATAGAGATGTGCTGACGGCAGAAGCAAGGACTGCAACAACTGTCCTACAGTTCTGCAAGTCGTGCTCCATTTGGAGGAATCCTGCTGGTGTGTCTCTGAAGGACAGCTCTGTTTATTTGTAGTGTAGCGCAGTGTAGAAAGAAACTAAACTGGTATTTATTTTGCATATGTATATTGCATTTGCCAGCATGAAAGGAAGGCTCTCTATTTTTCCAGACCAATCAAGGAGAAAAGTTTAATGGTCTAAACATCTCCCCCTTCCTGGCTGACAGCAGCTTTTGAAGCCCAGACCCAAAGTCAGCGAAGTTAGACAAGGTTCCTTCTTGTCTCATCATTTTGCCAAGGTGCAGGAACAACATGGCTTGTCTGTGCCCCAAGGAAATTCAAAGCAAGGGGCTCCCACATGCTACATTTAGTGCTGATGCTCATCACCAGGAGAACTGTGAAAGGCTTCTTTAGATTTAGCAAGCTAAATGGGGTATATCAAGTTGAAGTGGTTGAGAAATGTTGCATTCAGTTCTTGAGTAGGTGGTGGAAAGTGAGGAACTTAAAGATTAAGGCTTGAAAGGCAAAACTTATGAAGTCTTGCTTTTCAGGTATAGAAAACAAACAAAACCTGCACACTTGGAACCTGGCTGCCTCCTGCACCATAACCCAGGAGCTGATCATCTCAGGGTGTCCCTATCTACCATCCCCATGTAAAATCCCTATCTGCATCCTAACGGGATCTACAAAAATCACTGCTGGAGTGGGGATACAAGACCTGCCTTCAGAAAACTCAGGAAGAAGGATAATGCCTGGAAATGCAAAGAACAGGAACTCCAGTTTACTAACTCTTCAGCTGCACATGAACAAACCGAAGTACCAGAGAGAATCCATTTCTCCTTTAAAGCTTGGCTTGCTTTCTGTCAGCCTTGCAGTTGCTCTCCAAAACACCACCTGCAGTAACCAGAACATAAAATATCCTATCTTTGTAGGTCTGTGTAAGAATGAGGGACAAGTTTTACTGAGAGTTTCTATGCTGGGTAGAAGTGGATGTGTTATCTGTTCCCTAAATTGAAGAAAGCACGGAGTATCTTGAACCTCGTGGTTTAGCTCTTCTTTTTATACACTTCTCTAGCAAGGCCATGGGTCTGAACCCTCTCTGTGGGCAAGGAAAACACTCCGATTAGCACCCAGAGTAAAAGCAGATACTGAGATTAGGGACAAACTTCACAAGTCCTGCACTACAGATACAAGATTTGCAGTTCAAGCTTGGTAGCTCTCAGATTAAATACTAGACATAAATATTTCTGAATCTGTGATAGCGATTAAAACTTGCGAGCTCCATTAACCAGACCTTTTCCTGTGTCTCTGATCATTATGAAGGTACTATCTATTTTAGAACAGCAATAATAGTGCACTTAAGGTATCAACATGTGTGCCATGTCTCTTAGGAGGTTCAAGGAAAGATTCCCCTCATTGAAGGCTGATTTCCCTGTGTTTATTATGGAACACAGTTTATGTATCTGCCAAAAATAGTGTAATTAAAGTAAGGAAATTAATTAGAATGTCAAACAATGCTACAAACAAGTCTCAGAGTATTTTACTCATAGGCAAAACCAACAGGTGAAAAGACTGGTCACAGCTGGAGCTGGTTCACAGCCAGATGAGCACCCATGTGTGAGCAATTCTACTGCAAAGCAACACCCAATATAATCCTCCTCTGGGCCTCTGCCTGGGTTTGCATTGCTGAGAGATGCTCCCAGTGAAATCCCTGCTCTGCACTATGCTCTGGTGAAGCAATCTGCCTGAAAAGAGCTTGTCCCTGGGAGCAGCTGGCACCCAAATGTGAAGCGGAAGTGCTCAGGTGAGTGCTGCGCTGAATTCACTGTGAGGATACTGAAATACCCAGATTTGCTGTGGCCTTGGTGGTGAGGATGCTTTCATGCTGAATTGTTTAAAGCTAGTGAGTGTAGTCTGGAAGTTTAAACTTCAGAAAGCTTCTAAGCTGAGAGAGATGAAGAGGCACTAAGAGAAAGAATTTAAAAGTAAAAAGAAGTGAAATTCTTATGGCTTTGTAGGAGGTTTTATTTCTGGCCAACTTGCTGGTATGATTTCTTTCTGAAGTGTTCCTTCTAAGAAAGTATCCCTACATTTAGCGAGAAACATTTGTTCCTGGTATTTTCTTTCTGCAGTTCTGCCCTTGAAAATGCTCAGAAATAGTGTGCCAGTGAAATTGTTTTAATCAGTACCTTCTAATTGATGCTGTACCAATGCTGCAGAAACACCTTCTCCTCCTGTGCTTTGTCATTTGTGGGTCTGTTTGTGAGACTAGAGAACGGCATGGGTATAGGAAAGCAGAAAATGATAAGGCTTTAACATCCTTTTTGGAAGGTCTGGCTTAGCTGCTTCGTACTTCACTCAGGCCACTTGTTTCTGAAGAGATGTGTATGGGCCTGGGTTTCTGCTGTGCTGATATAGCACTGCTCTGGTCCATGGTGAAATGCTGCATCATGGCAGTGAAGTCTGGGGGAGTGTCTTGTCCCTGACAACTGGGAGAAAGCAAAACCCCAAATGTGTTAAAGCTTCCTAAATCCAGATGAAGCGGAGACTAGAGTCGTGGGCAGGAAGTCAAGAGTCAGCCTGGTAAAGCCCGTAAGATGGAAAAAGTGAAGTAATCCACTACAGTAGGCTATTCAGGTCTGAGAACAGTGGAGTAGGAAAGGCAGAAAGGACAGGGAGACTGAAATTCAGATGAAATTCAAGGGTCTCTGTGCAGCAGCTGTAGATCACGTCTGGCAAATCAAGTGTTTATTTGGACAATAATAGCCTTGAAGCCTCCTGATAAAACCATCTCCTTGCACTTCAATCCATAATACTGCCAAAGGTTTCCTTAAGAATTCCCTTCTACTGGGACGTAAACCAATCTCTGCCCCAGCGTCGGGGCTGTCACTTGTGGATGGAGAACGGAAGGCGGGTATGAAAATGATTTCCCTTAAAGTGGGCAGGCAGTAAAAAGAAAGGGGGGAGAGGGAGGAAGGGTCAGTCTTTTGTTAACTTTTTTTATCCACATCTTTAATTATTTCCTTGGAAAAACAAACTAAGCAATGGATCCTGGGCTTCTGAGGAAACAACAGAGGAAGCGGGCTGTTTGCTGAAGCCCCCTTGCCATGTGGCTGCTGCTGTGTGCCTTTTGTCTCGCTGGCTTCCTGAACATGGATGGAAAGCGTGTCCCTTTCATAATCCAGCTTTGCGTCTCTGCTGTCCTCCCTCTCCCTTGCCTGCCTTTGTACAGTTGATAGGAGAAAGGAACCAGCTGCAAAAAACCCTTTTCATGTCTATCATGCTCCTTGACCCCCCTTCAACACCTTCTTATGCCCACTGGGATTTTCCTGATTTCTAATGTTACCTTATGGCAATCTCCTTCTGCTGAACTTGATGGGAGTTTGGTCTTGGGAACAGCTGCCTATGGAATTTTAACACAGTTTTTAGGGAGAAAAAAAGACTCCCGATCCATTTTCTCCTCTGCTAAGCAACTCAGTTTTCCCAAAATAGGAGAACATAGGAACTGGTATTGAGTTTTAGACATAAATGAATTCAAACAAGTCTGGCTTTAAAATCCAGGCTTAAACTCAAATATGGAAATTCATAAAACATGTGGATGAATATTCAGAGCAAATTCCACACTGTGCTTAACTGCCTTGTAAAGCTGTAGGTGCCTTCAGTTCCTTGAAACAGTTGTAAAAGAACCCAACATAATCACAATTGCAGAATCCTCATCTCATGGTGGGGGGAGAAGGATGAAAGAAATCAAGGTACTGGATGCTAGAGAAGTGACTCTGTTCTGTGATTTACCTTTAAGTTATGATGCTACTGGAAAAGACCAGAGAATGCTGTTTTCTGGAGGAATTGGGAATAACAAAGAGAAGTATTACATTATTCTAATGTTAAAAGATTTTCCTATGGCTGCCAACTGTCCTTCAGGCTTTATTTGATGTTTTTAATTCCCAATAGGAATGGTGGTGTGGGGGGGAATGCTTCCCCTCGGTGTATCCATAACTATACATAAAGAAGGCTAGCTTTTAATTAATCCCCCATCTCAGTGACACTTTCTTGATAGAAAAATGTAATTTAAATCTAAAAGGTGATGTGTGGTTGTGTAGTTAGACATCGGAAGATTAGATTTCATTCTGTAGCTTCCTATCAAGCTCTCTAGCTAGAGCATCACTACTAGAAGGGCATTTGCTCTTGCCTGAAGACAAGACGTTGGGAACATACTGCTTCCTTAGTAGTTCCCTTTGCTAATCACACTAATCTTTCCCTACTAGATTTAGGCTTATTCAGCAGCTGGTGCTTTGCTTTGTGAAGGTATTTTTACAGTGTTATCATGCTGCTTTAGTCCTCTCTGACAAACCTAAGCAGGTCTCTCTAAAAGGCTGTTTCTCAGGGTTTTTTAGCACCTCTTTCCTGCACCCTGTGCAGCGCTTTTCCCACACATCTGTTTCAAAATCTGGATACCAGAATGGGATCAATCTCCCCAACACTCACCAAGAATGTACATCATAAAAAAGACACAGGCCACATTGCAGGAAAGCCGTCAGCACACTGCAGTGACCAATATATAATACATCAACCTGAGCTACAGAGATCTAAGCTTTATTTAGCATCTTTTATGAGCTGTTGCTACAGAAATGGACCTCCCGAAATAAAAGCTGTGGTCACTGATGGTCTCTATTCAGGAAATATCAGTGAATATGCACTTAAATACAAAAACTAAGGGAAAGAATGGCAAAAATAACCTTGGGAGAGGATATTGCTGGATCTACAGCTGAATATATATAGACGCATCTATAAAGCATCTATAAGCTGCCGCTTTATCATGTTTTTTCCAAATAGGGAGCTCAAAAGCTATCAGAGGTCTTTTGGGACAGCAAGTTCTGTGCAAGTTTGGCTTGTGTTAGTGTTTTGCATTTGGTTTTGGCTCCTCGGATGGGTGAGAAGCCTGTTAGCATTTTTCCTGTGTCTATTATTCATGAGATCCGCAGATGATTTGGCCAACCTGAAGCTGGGCACTGCTGCAGGGTTACTGTTTAGTCTATTGAGGTAGAGCTCGGATCCGTCTTTCCTTTCCTTTCCACTGAAGCTGCCCATCGCGGCCGGCTGAGCTGGCGGAACGGTAAACGACAACTAGTACAAATGATCTCTGGTGGTTCCTTGGACACCCAGAGAGTGGAGTATATTGAATGGGGCAGGATGTTTCTGGCTCCTTGAAAACATTTCCGTCACATGTCTTTGTAGGGAGCTGACAAATATACTTACAGAACCACTGCCCCATCCAACTGAGCTGAGGCTGTTAAAATTTACTGCATATTTCTCCTACCGCAGTATTTCCCTTTCCATTTTTGTTACTGACAAAAATACTTTCATCTAAAAGGAAAAAAAATCCTTCCCTTTTCTAATCATCTGCTGCTTTCTATCAAATTAGAGACAATCTAAATCGAAGAGGAGTAACTGTCCATTTCTCATGGGCCTGATTGCATTTAGAAGTTGTCATATTCCACCTACAAACATGTTTCTGACTCTGAATGCCATGGTAGTTTGGTTACTTGCACATCCATCTGTACAGCATTTCTAAACCATTTTGTTACCAGTCTCATGGAAATAAAAGATCAAATCAACTACTGAATACAATCAATGCAGGAACACAAATTAAATGATTCATCTCTACTTGGCCACTTCAGCATTAAAGCAGACAGAAAATCCATGTTGTCCCAAAGCAGGAGCAATCAGAATCAAGTCTAGCACTTTTCTTAGCAATCCAAAATACACCAGAGACAACTAATCTGCAATTTTCACCTTCACGTTGTTTGCGAATGGTGGATTTGGCCTTTGCAAATATTAGCAAAACTTCTAGCATGTATATAGAATAATTCAGCAAAGAAATTGGTCCCAACCATCATCAGAGCAGTGAGAAAACAAACACAAGTGGATTAACATAATTGCTTAATCAACAGCATTCAGTGGAGGGCCTGTGAGTGTGCTGAATTAATCACTGCATTGTGAGGTGCATTATATGTAATGAACATAATGAGAACTTTGCACAGCTGGGAACTATTTAAATCCATTAACAAGCAAAATAAATAGGTCTGGAAAAACAACATTTCATATTTCTTTTTACTCTATAACTAGCCTTGATAGTGAATTTGGGGGTTAATTTAGGGAAATTAAAGGAGGAATCATCTTCCAAACCTTCTGTCTCCCCAGTTACAAATGACAACTCCCTTCACAGGAATATATTCCCCCGCCACCATTAATGGATTCTACATTTCCCTGGTCATTGTAATATTTCGTAGGGAACTGAGAAGGCTTTCAGTGGGAATGATGCACAAAATATTGTGTGTTGAGTTGATAGTACTTACCCAAATTCTTCTGTGAGGCATCACAATGTTGCTGAAGGGCAGATCTGTAGGGATGTCTGAACACCATCTTTCCGTCCCTGTATACCTGTGTCAGTCCAGTTAGAAGTTGGGTGGCCTCCACCTTGACCCTCCTGAACAGCAGATGAAGCTGGATCTTGGAATGTTTCAGACACTGAGGTACAGTTTGTGTGGACTCCTTGGGAAAGGATAGATGGGGACAGGGAAAGCCCAGGGGAAAACAGGACAATTTGATATGCTTCAGGAGAAGAACAGCATTTGAAAACGTGAGTCTGACACACTTTGCGTGTCTCCAAATGGTGATCACAGTTTAGGTCCCACAATGACTCCTTTCACACCAGCTGCGACTGCTGAAATCCTAATGTGACTTGGCCCAATGTGCAGGAATTTATTGTACTGCTTTTAAAAGTCTGACATCTTCAAAGGAAATATTTATCCACAGCCATCACTGACCTGTGATGACTCAATCAATTGCAGACTGGCAAGAAAAACCAACTTACTGCAAGGGATTTAGGAGACAAAATGCTCCCTTCTGGCTATAACTAATACATCTCTGTCCCAGTCCTCAAGGGTCACTGTTGGAGAACTATGCAGCATCATCTCCCCCACTCCATCTGGCCAACATTTCACTAGATTACTTGGGTAATAGCAAATATGTGGACGTACAAAACATATATAATAGCCCCTGTCCAATTTTTCCAAGCATGATTTTCTCCTTTAAGAGCATGAAAACTGAAGATAAAACATAACCGAAACAGCGTAAAGCAAATAGTCTTCAGCATGTTACGTGGTTTGGCAAATATAGCCAAGGGAAATGTCTTATCTGCAGACATCCTCCTCCAAATCCATGCTGTCTCCTCTGCGTGGTGGGTTAAATACTTGCAAAAATCCCAAGCTGATCCTCACACAGCTGATAAGGAAAATGTCAGTGGTTTTCTTGTCTTCCTGAAGTGGGATGTTCAGAAAGTGATGCTGCCTGGTCTGGAAATGTTTGAGGAAAGTACTTAATGCATAAGTCCTGACAGAAAACAGAATTACATCTTGATCACACTGATTTTCATCTGGCTTCTGAAATCGGGAAGGAGGAAAGGATTTATTTTCTCTTATTTGGGAATACTTGGCAAATAAAACCCCCCAAATAACCAAAATAAGCAAAAAATGGTTCTCGGTAACAAATACCAGCTCTTAACATCAATCATCATTTTAGAGAAAAATCTTTACAATAGTTCTCTTACATAGATGTATATAGAGGGAGTATCTTCTCAGAACCTATCTATGGCTATTATGCTTTGTCTTAATCATCAAAAGAATAACTTAGGCTTTATAGTTTAACCATCCCTCATATTAAGGCAGGTAACTTTGAATGACTTTATCACTGTTGACACAACTGAGATTGGGCTGTACTGGACGTTCTGACTCTAAACCAGAAAATACTTTGGCTTTTCATTTAGATTTTTGGATGCTATTACTTGGAAATAAGAGCACAAAGCAGTTTATCATGCTTGATAATCTCTGCTAAAGCAGCTTTAAGGAAAGGTTGTTATCAGTTTGGAAAGACTGATAAAATGTAATATTACTGCCATAAAATTGCCTTATAAGCTGGCTTCTGTGTTGGTAAACAAGCATAAAATGAAGGAATAGAGGTGGTAGTTAAGTAGGTGTTTGCTTAAAGGAAGACATGCTCTTGCAGGCAAGAATAATGTCCCTCTGTGCACAATAATACCCCAAGTATTGAAGAGTCTTTCACAGCACTTGAGAAAATGCTGTGTCCACAATCTTCCACTTACACCTCCGGTACAAGACACATCTCCCATCAAATCCATACTGCAGATGACACCAGACTGCATGTACAGCTGTATTAACAGTGACAAGTTGTTTGCAGGATGCCAAATACAGGGCATCTGCATGAAGCACAGAAGAGAGGCTCAAAGCTTAAAAACCCTCTAAAAATGAGTTTCCCTTTGCTTTTGCAACCTCAGCACCTGAATCTCGAGTAACAAAACCTAGGTGTCAAATCTGGCATTTGAACAACGCTTCCTACTCTGCAGCCAACCCTGAGGCTTTAAAATTTGTTTTAATTTTACATTAGAACAAAACTCAAACTTGTAAAATGTTCTCACAAAACAGAAGGGTGTCAAACCATATGTTTTGGGATGGAAAGAGACAGCTTTTAAATGCCATATTTGATTTTACTGACTGGAAAGGCAAGGCCAGAATTTCTTCCCCTTAAAGATCTTAATTAAACTAAGATGTATTCCTTAAATGTATAGAATTGGCAAACAGGAATATTTTGGGAAGAGGATATATAGTAAAATAGCATCTAATAATGTGCTGAACTTTAGTCTAAAAACCATGGTGAAGTTAACATGTACAGAAATATGTAGAACTTGCCATACTTGTGCATCTTTCCACAAATAGGTTTTCTGTACAGAAATACTGGAGAACAGTGATTGTCTTAAAGCTGCAGACCTGCTGAGCCTGGGCTTAAAAGCATTTTACATAATTAAATCTTAATGTCTCTTAGTTATACATAATAGGAAGAGAGAGGAAAATACCTATAGGGATGCTGTTGCGCTTTCTTCTGATGCAGTGGAGAATGAAGAGGTGGTTAGCCCAGATCTTGCTGTTCTTCCATGTCGTAATCACAGGTTAAAGTCCCATAAAACTGAAGATTCTTCTCTTGGAGAATAAATGATGAAATGATCCCACCAGAGACATGACAGCTGTAGTTACTGTAAAGGTAATAGCTACTTAGCCAGGGTAAGATGTTTTCTCAGTGCTCATAAAATTGAAGGCAAGAAGGCATCCAGTTACAGAAGAGCTGACTGCTGATAGTGAACATCTTAAATATCTCACTTTGAAAGCAGGCCAGCAAGGTGCCTTGTTTGCAATGCAATGGTCCATTCTGTTCCATGAAAAGGAAAATATTAGGGAACTACACAAATGTGTTAATTGTATATTTGTTTTCCCATTTTCAAAGGACCTCAGCTGCACAGGAGCAATGTTCAGGCATCATGATGGGGAGCAAGGTCTAAAAACTGAACTGGGATTGTCGCATTCAATTGTTAATTTGGCTCCTTTTCCAAGACCCAGCTGGCACCTCCACAGCCACCAGGATTCTTGGTGCAAGCTGCACCAGAGAACCAAGTCAGCCTGCAGTGACTGGGCATGACCAGGCTACGCTCAATGTCTCTTTTAGTATTTCTGATTTGAGCAAAGATTGTAGAAGTTGGGGTAGATCCTGCACGCTGCTGTGCATCAGTCAAAAAGGAAGCCTGCTACTATGGCCTGCTCCAGTGGTCAACCTGTGAGCTCAGTGCCATGCCTGCATCTTGATGGATGTGTTTATACTAGACAAGCGATGCAGAGTTTCACTCATCGCTGTCCTCTGCGTATTTCTTCCATGAAGGCTTCTGCATGGCTGCATTCTTGTAAGCCTTTAATAAAAAGGCTCTCAGCCTTTCTCACTCCCTTCCCTGTAGGCTTTTCTCCCTTCTTCAATCAGACTTGTGGTGCTTTACCTCCATGCTGGGGCTCTGCATGAGGCCTCTCAGAAGGTCTTTTTCTGGCCCATGTTCACAAGGGTGAAAAACATGCCTCTCCCAAGCCTTTGAGCTGAGCTGAAGGCGGATATGAAGTCAACAAGTATAATATGAAAATAAATAAAAACCCAGTTCAAACAAACCGCTTGCCTCAGTAAATAGCTCCTGGCCCCCTTTCAGGACTGCCCAGCGGATCTTCTTGGCCATCTTGCTTTCAAAGAGCTTGAAGGCCCAAATCCTTCAAAGGTTACCTTGTTTTGGAGCACTTAATTAAAGCTCACACAGAAATTACTCAGATATTATTGTGTATCGATGATTCATGATGGCTCTGCTGGAAAATGAAAGCGAAGGAGTCTAATCAATAAAATAATTTAGTCTCTTTGAACTAGTTCCAGGTCAATTTTTCTTGGCAGTTTTTTCACTTCCTGAATTATACCGACCAAAACCATGAATAATGAGCTAAAATTACACAATATACAGAAACCATCTGTTAGATAGGAACTGGAAGGGTGATGTCATCAGGCTACTTCTAATCTGAAGCTTGCACGTTGCCAGTGATGATGTCACGAGCTTGGCAACTCGCTGGTTGAGTTGGTTAAGCTTGAGTAGCAGAGTGATTTTTCTCCTAAATTTCTATGGAAAGAATCCTCATCTATAGAAGAGGAGAAATGACTGTGCTTACATGGTTTATCCTACCCATAAGATGGTGGTGTTAATGGAACCACACTTGGTAAGATCCAGCTCATCAAAGTCTCTCATCAATGGTCTCCCTTAAATATTTCATCCTGATCTCTCAGGTCCTTTAAACATGTTTTTAGCTGGCTAGCATGGGTAGGTGTGCTTCAGACAAGTCAGATGCATACAGAAGAAACTGCCAATTCCAGATACTGTTCTGGCTGCTCTGGTTTAATTCCGGTGAAAGCTCCATCAGGTCTCGTACGCTGGATATAGTCCAGTCACGCAAAGGGTAACTGCAAAATTCCATGCAATTTAAACGCTATGAGCATTCTGAGTTGGAATTCTTTCCTCATCTTAGTGATAATGTGAAAGAACATGGTAAGTTGGAGCCAAAGATTATCTACCAGGAGGTTTTGACTTGACAGTATCCACTGGCGGTTGCTTCAAGGGAGGATTAAGGACTTCCACAGGGTGCAGAGCTGTAGAATAACTTCCCCATATGGAAGGTCACAGTCTGATCTCTGCTGGAGCCTGCAGTAAGGGCTGAATCATAGAGCCTGCTGTCCTTTTCCAGTGTTAGCTGTCACTACCACCTTGACATGTGTTTGAAATGATCATTCCCTCTGATTGTTCTTCCTTTCTGAATGTCAGCAATGGTGCCTCCTAGCACCTGAGTGTGCTCAGTTCAATGACAGTGAAGAGGAACTGAGCAGTTTCGTCTCATCTTTGCTAAAACTGAACCCAAAACTCAGTCTCTTTGTCACTCCTAGGAGAGAACACCAGCACTTTAATTTCTAGGGCATAAGAATCTTTAGTGTTTGGTGTTCCACAAACTCTCCTAAGACGGTCTTTGAAAGATCTGAGTTTCATTTCAACTTCCTATAAGATTTCACTTAATTAGTGCTTGTTTATCAGGAGCTATAATTTAATTGATCTGAGTGCATGGAAATACATTTCTGGTTAGATGAAAATCTGTAAACAATCACGTTTCTTCTTTTAACATTGTTTTCCTTCTGCCTTTAGGCCTTCATAAGATAATGAAATGTCAGGATGCGTTTCAAAATGCAACAGTCCCATGCACATCGCTTTCAAAGGCGGCTCAGTCACAAAGTTCTTAAGTTCTGTTTTTAAGCCTAAAGCAGCTACTTCTGACTCGCAAATACATATTCACAATAAGTGTATTGTGAATAGGTACATACAATCTGTACTTATACACATAAACACAATATACATGCAATATGTACTCATCTACGATATCTGTGCTCATACACAATAACCTGTCCCATAAGCTAGTTCTTACTGTAAAACATCTGCAATGAAAATGCATTCGATGAGTTTAACATTGCTTTGAATGTATTAATAACAGATTTAGCTATGAATCCATGCACAGTTCTGTGTACAACAGCTGTAAATGAGGGGGTTTTGGAAACACCTTGCTTTGCTATTTCTATCTGCTCTGTCAAGATCATCTTTACTTCAGCCCTTCCAAGCACAGGCACTTTTTTAACGATAGAAATGTAATAGTTTTATCTATAACAAACAGGGTTAATGAGTTTTCTGTACAGACAGACTTTGTCCTCCAACCCAGCCACTGTCACAATGTGAGGCATTTCAAGGTAGCAAGTAGCAATTTTGAGCTGAGAATGTGTATCCAAATTGATGGCATGAGTCAATGGCCCCGAAAGCTCTAACGTAGCTATCTCCAAATGGCAATGAATTACATTTGACTGCTACAGAGCCGGCCTTATTATTTCTCATTTGAAAGGGCGAAGAAGAATTTAAAAGGTCAGCCTTGAGTCAGAGGGAAAAGCAGGGCTCTGCTTTCTCCCTTGAAGGAATCCTACTTTGCAATTGCTTAGCAAGCTCAGAAGTAAATTTGCCATTTTCTGCGTACCCTGCTAAAGCCCAGAAGCATCCAACCTAAGAGCTTGCCACTGAATCAAGGCTTTTGTTAAAGTCCTGTTGATGGAAATCTGTGCTCCCACTGCCCCGGCTTTACTCCATCTCCATGGCAACCGCACAGTTGATGCCTGCCCAATATTTTCATTGGCAGCCCATCAAAGCACCAGAGAATGTGCAAAGTTTGGGGCAAGGGAGGCACAACCCGGGCTACTCCAGACATCAGGTCCTGCCTCGCTTTGTGAAGGGAAGTCACTGGCTGTGTTTGGGAAACAGCCTGGTCAGCAAGGGGACTTCTTTGCCTTCTCCTGCTGTTGTTTACCACTTATCCTTCATAAGGAGGTGGTTTTGAGTTGGTTTTCATTTGAACCCTGAAAAATACTTGGAAAAGAAACCTCAGGTTTTCCTTCTAGAGCTTCCCAGACCTTACAATCCCTGATTTCCACCCAGTTCATATCAAAAGATCAGCACAGGGAATCTTGCTGATACATATATCCCTAGGGCATTACAACAGCAAATATAAATACATAAACAGAGCACAGAGAAAATACAATAAAAACCAAGTGTAAAGTATTTATAATCTAATGAAATTATAACAAATGAAAGCCATGTATCTACAAAACCATTTTATCTGACATCCACGCACACATTCACATGTTGCTTTGGCTTAGCTGAGCGATACACTGGGAGGTTACTTGCATTACAACAACCAAACTGTGTCAACAGTCTTGTGTTACATGGGCAATACCGGATCAGATTTGAAAAGAACCTTGACTAGGAAGGAAGCCCAGATTTCTTTTAAAGTCTGGCAAATTTGAAAGACCCACTTTAACAGCAGTAGCACAATAAATACCTTTCAAGCATCCTATGTATTTAAGGGATACTGTCAAGTTGCTTTAGGCCCCAATTTTAGGTTTTCTACAATGAAAGAAGAAAAACTGTGGTTTTCTTTTTAACAAGGTAAGATTGCTCCTTTTATCAACTCTTAAGACATTCATTATACAACAGCTTTTCATAGACACAGTTAACATAATGTGTGTGAATAAACCCAGTCTGTTTAGTGAAGTTACCCAGGTAAAGTTTAGATTTAACATACCTGGCGTCAATGTTTCAGCGGTAAGCAGGAGCTGGTATTACCCTACACAGTGTGTTACATACCTCATCATTCAGAATACCCAACTGATGGATACTTCTGAATACCACAACATGCATGGTGCTAATGTCCCCATCACACATGGGTTTTGGTGTTAATGCTGGACAAATAGCCAGCTAATGGTTAATTCAAGCAAACACCTACTCTGCAAGGCACTCTCATAACAAAGACCATTTAACCATATGCCTTCAAACAGAGACACCAGCAAATAGCATTATTATCCCTTTTTCCCTTTAAAAAGACCTTTGGATTATCTTGATTTCTACCACCCAGAAAAAGTGGGAGAAAATGCTCATCTTAATTTCCCTTTTTGGAGGAGGGGGAGAGAAATACATGTCTATAAATCTGCGGCCCATTCGGGACTTCAAATGCTTCACTTATCTGGTATTGTAAACTTGGAGCTGTAGAGTAATACTCACCAGACAAGTCATAAATCATGCCTAAAGACAGGTGCAATAAATACCAGTGTCAAAAAGTTACAAAGTAAAATTATATTGTTTTGACAAGACGTCCAGATGCGTTGACAACAGAGCAAGTAAATGGTCTTTCTGAGAGTCTGTATTAGTGCAGAGGAGGCTGAGGAAGGAAAAAAGCCGAAAAGACCCAAGAAAAATAACCCCAAAGCTTAAAAGCTTATCATGAAAACTGTGTAACTACTGCACAACACCTACAAACACATTTGTTTTCTGCATGACTATTCCCCTTCTTTCTCTAGCAATCTATCGCAATGGAGCACATCTCCTTCTAGACGTTTTCTCCTGGTTTGCTTTGCTATTGTAGGTGAACACTGATGGACAAAACTTTCTTTTACACTACACAATTCCCATATATAGTAAGTAGGTATTCCTATCACTGCAACAGCATTTGAGTAGCTTTTATATGCTTAATGTTACTGGGTCAGAAAGCCCATTTCAGCTTCCCCCACTCCCCACCCCCACCCCCCACCCCCAAAAAAAAAATTCAGCCCCATGCTCCAGTGTCTTTCTGAACAGATTTGGGGCTGCTCTTCAACGTGACATGAGCATGGGGCTTTCTTGATGTTCTGTACTTTAGCCCCAAGGTTCAGCGATCTCCATTTTCATTGCCCCAACCATGAGACCACCCCTAATTCTTCCCTTGCATGTAATCCTGCTGATGTTGGTAATGACAGGGGAAGATCTTGGATCTCTTCTGTAACTACCATGTCCTTGGTAGAACTCTTTCAACAGAAAGATGTTTTCAATACAACATTCTCGCTGAATTCTACCAATGGTTTGGAATTACCCTTGTGATATCCCTGGATTTCTTTGCTGCCTCAGGATTTGAGAGTAAAATACTCGTAAATCCTGAGTAGACCTCTGTTCTTGGAAGGGATGAGCACTAAAAATCTTCCATGTGGTATGCTAATTAGTGGAAATACTGCAGTGCCGCTCACCAAGAGCTGCTAGAGCTATATTATGTAGCTGAACTAACAGAGCCATCTCTGTACAGTGCTCAGCCCTCCCAAGAAGTGAGGAGCATGAATCCAGGTGGAGTTTTCTACCAGTACACTTAAACTTCACTTCATTCCCTGATTTAGCCAAGATATTTGCACATACCTTCACATTTTTCCAACTGTATACTGGTTTACATAATTCTTCCTGAGAAATTCCAGTGGCAGGATCTTAATATTGGAAGCAAATCCTGGCATTTCTGCTCTGGTGAAGCTTTCACAGCGTTTTAAGAGAAACTTGGCCTATGAAAGGATGATGCTTTTGCCTTCCAACCCCAGGCTGTGCTGTAGATGGTGGTAGGAGTGTTGGGGCTTAGGCTGCCTGGCCAGACATCAGCACCCTGTAAAACCAAGCCAATATGTTTCTGTTGAAAGGAATGTGCTACCATAAATGAAGGCACTTGAAGGTCAAAGGTCATTGTGAGTAATTAGCCCAGGCCATTAAAGGAAGAATAAAAATCATGTTTTACAAGCTGATAGAAAAGAAAGCTTAAAATACGCCTTAGAGAAAGAAACCCCCAGCACCACATGGTTGATTGTGCGCATGCATGTGCACATGCGACCGTGAATAAGGACATGCACAAGTATGTTTTCTTTATGGAAGTCTGCTTCTGGCCCACTCTATGTATACATGTTCCACTCAGCTGAAATTGGGGGTGTGTGTGTAAATTGTCCTGTGCTGTATATAATATTTTAAAAGCTACCTTTAAATTGGTCAAGTCTTTTTATCATCACATTATCTCCTTCCTCCATCTTAAAATCTGTTTGACACTGGAAAAATACACAAAGTTTGATAGCCAGGATAAAGTGAAATCTGAATATATCCTTGGTAAATGTTGGCCATTTCAAAGCAGCTCTCTGGAGATCTGGAGGGATGCTGTGCTTCAGGAGTACAAACAATCCACAAAGGACAAGCAGCCCGTTGCCCGCTAACCTGATGGATGAGTGACCCATTAAAGAGTCTCTTGGGGCTATACAGTTGCCCATTTTACTTAAATGAAATCAAATCTGTTTAAAGCTGTGGAGGCTATGCAGCGGCTGCTGAATTGGCTAAAATGGGAAGAGACTTCTAGCACAATTCAAGGAAAAATCCAGCCCATTTGTTGAAAGATGGTACTTCAGTTCCCCACAGGTCGACGTGTACACCACGATAATGTAGCATTACTAAGATGTCTTAGACACATTAGTCTAAGACATATTAGTAATTAAGGCAACTCCAAGAGGTTCTTTAGAGGTTCCCTGTGTCAGGCTCATATCTGCCTATGTGTGGAGAGGCAGAGGTATTCACAGTTCTGTTCTGGAGGGCTCTGAGCCCTGTGGAGAGCCCTACCCTTACCACTGACATTTGTTAACCTCAATGAAGTCGAAAACCCATTTAATTCTCTGAGCCTTGTCACAAGTGACTCTCCGAACAAACTGGCAGCCTTAAAATACTTGTAACAGAAAAAGGGATGGAGTTATCTCAAGTCATTTTGACAACTAAGCTAAAACTATTTACTTCCATCTACTTCCTCCCAATCCTATCCCAAATCAACTAATATCCACTACTTCCCTATCACTGATGCTGGATGTAGAGAGAAGGTCTCTCTGTGACAGGGGTCAGGGATAACACCTCGCGTTAATCAGCACTAAGATGGTTTCCAGTTCTTCCTGAGACCTCACTGCTACAGAGGAGTCCTGTCAGCAGCAATTACCATGAAGCTCTTTCAGAAGGAAAGGGACCTATTTAGGCTATTTGCCTCTCTGGTGTTTCCACATCCTTCTTCAAATGAAAAATGCCATTCAATAATCTAAAAGGACATGCCACTGTTGGACCACCTATTTTAGCGCAGGGCTTTATTATCCCTTGCATCTGTGGCACAGATGCATCTCTTGATGCAGTAAGAGAAGGTGGGATGCCAGTGTTCATCTGCTGGTCAGGCTGGAGCAGTATGAACACTGAATAAATAGGCAGATTGCTGATGCTGCCTTTCTCCACAGCCTGTCACATTAAAGACCTCTTCCCCATGTTCAGACAGGAGCCCAAGAGTCCAGATTTTCATAGACCCCCACACTGGTTTGTGTTGGAAGGGACCTTAAAGCTCATCCAGTTCCAACGCCTGCCACAGGCAGGGACACCTGCCACTACAGCCAGGTTGCTCCAAGCTCCATCCAACCTGGCCTTGAACACTGTCAGGGACAGGGCAGCCACAGCTTCTTTGGGCACCCTGTGCCAGTTCAATTTTGATAGTGCTGGTTTTAACATGGACTGTTAAACTCTGTCTTGGCCTGTTTCAGCTTTGTCTGGATAGACCTTTTTCTTCCCCAGTGATTCTGCCATGACCAGGTATCACTGACACTGAGCAGCCTCTTTGAACAGAGATGTCCTGCACTGTCTTGATGTGAAGTACTTTTTCCTTCATTTCTTCTTGGTGACCCCCATATCCACAGTCCACCTTCAACATAACCCTGCTCTCTGTTCCCTGACAGTGCCCCCAACCCCCCACTGATCCCACGCATCTCTTACAGGCTGCATCCTCAACCCTGCAATTCCCCACAGGACACTTAGACATTTGCTTTTAATCTGGACCCCCAGTTTATAATGAATTCTGTAAACATAATCACGAGGACTTTCATAAAGGAAAGCACACGCATATCACAGCCATTCTTGCTGACACTTTTGACTCTGGGCTTGATCTTTGCCCAAGCTGCAAAATAAAAAGGGCAGAGGGCAGGGTTCAAAAGCGGCCATTTACCTCCTGGATTATTGGAAATAGAAAGCCAGCGGAAACCCTCCTGAGTAATTTGAGGAACCTTCTCCCCCCCCTCCCCCAGGAAGGATGTCATTATATTGTTTTCTAAGGTTAGGTCTGTTTATAGAAATAAACACTTGAGTGAAAACAGGCATGAAATGCTAGCAAGCCAGCAGAGAAATCAAGATAGCGTCTGAACCAGCAGATACCGCAACTAAGGCCGGGCAGCTGCCTCAAGTTCAAGCACCTCCTCCCTTGGCTTTTGCCCAGCAAAGTCTATTTTTGTACCTATAGTTTATTAGGGATTTACCTATACACCTATGGGGCATCTGCATGTGTCTTTGGGGAGGCTTGATATGAAATTAAAAGTTAATCCAACAGATTTCTCTGTTACTGCAAGGCCTTGAGCACAGCCATGCAGCAGTCAGACAATTTATAGATGTTCTTTTGCAGACCTATTCAGTGGAGATTTTAATGATCAAATATTAGTAATCAGTACTATCAGTTCCCATTTCAGGCGTTGGAAGCTAAGCTTTCAAAACTACAAGCCACCCCAAGACTGACAGGCACTCATATTAATACATGCCGTAAAGATCAGTATATGCCAGTGAACTTCATTTCTCTGCCACCACAGTGTGAGCTCTGAGCTTCTCCCAGTAGTGCACTTATGTGTCTTCATCTGTCTGCCTTCACTACTGACCAGGACTAGCTGGAAGCTCTTGGGGTGCATTTCAGAGGCATTTACTGTTCTTCAGAGGACATTTGAGTATTTATCTTCACATCTCCAATTCTTTTTCACTACAACATTTATCACCCTCATCTCCCCTTGCCCCAGTTCCATCCACTTGGATCAATAAAGAGTTTACTTATTGCGATTCTTTCATTTATTGACTTTCTGCTAGGTAAGAGTGAGATTTGTTTCTGCCTTTTCCCTCATTTTCTATATAACTTTTTTTCTCTCCTCTTTTGCATCTGTGAACTGCAGCCATCAGTTCCAACCTCAGGCAGGTCCCATCATGTTGCAGTAGTGCTTTGCTCTTCTGCTCATGCTGGGGTTTCTAGCTCCCTTCCTCTCCCAATCTGGAAGTAGAAATGGGCTGAGTAACACTAGGTGGACAATAAAATAAGCCTCAAACCCTGGCACTATGTAGGAACCAAAGTGCATGGGGGAGTCCATAAATCATTCTTCCTGCCACATCTGTTTTTATTTTGAAGTTTATCAGCCTGCTTAGTCGCAACAGGGATTCTTGGGGTAGGGGGAGGAGAAGGAGGGACGGGTTGCAATATTAATCTCCCAGTGTGACTTACAGAATATCAGAGAATAGGGGAAAGAAAGGCTTTTAGCTGGTTTCTGCTTTTCCTTCCTTAAGACTGGAGATAAAGATTGGCTGCATGCGGTGAGCTTGGCTGAAAAGGGCAATTCATGCATCCCTTCTTATCAGTTCTCAGAAGGGAGAGCTGGAGTTCACCCTGCACACTGTACAGCGATAGTCCCGCTCCCACGTGGGGAGGTTGGTGGGTGTGTGAAGATAAGACAAGCTTAAAACTGATACCTGTCCAGACTAAATGGACTTTTTCCCCCCTCTCTCCAGTCTGCAGGGAACATATGTGGGCATCTCTAAAGACACTGGCAATGATAAGTTTTTGTCTGTTCTTCATGTCTAGAATCGAGTGGCAGTTGGGGGGGGGGGGGGGGGAGAGAGGGAAGTCGGCAGATATCCGGCTCTAAGGAGCCTTACCCCATTCCCAGAACTGAGCAAGTCATGAGCAATAGCCTCATAGCTCCCCTCCCTCCCGATAAAGATGATGTCTGCCCGACATCTCCATCCCGTCCTGTCATAGCGGAGCCTGATGCACTTGCATCAGTTTTGCATTTCCAAGCTCTGACAGCGGCTCAGTCGCACAGGATTTCTGCTGGTGTGGATGCTGCAGGGGCAAAATCACTTGATTTTTTCCCCCACAGTGTGCCACATATTTAGTGGTAGAAACCCACCAGAAATCCTCACTTTGAAAGTGGAAATCGGGCATTTCAGACACTCCCGGTGTGTGGAGTGTCCATCAGCCCATGCTGACTGTCCCCATGCAAAGGCCAGAGCAGTGCAAGAGAAAAAAAAAGAATGAAGAACTTGGGGTGGTTGGAGTTTAGGGGTTGAAACTTCCTTTTCCCCCTTTTGTTCCATTCTTTCCTCTTTTTCATTTAATTTCTTCTCTCTTCCATCTTCTTCCTTTTTGACATTTTTCCCTTTTTTTTTTTATAATTTTTTTTTGTCTTTTTTTTCCTCTTTTTTTTTTCCCCTGGGGATTTCTTTTTTCCCTTCCCCAGTTTGTTTTTTTTTTTTTTTTTTAACTTTTTTCTGGTTTTTTTTTTTTTTCTCCCTTCCCCTCCCCCCCCCCCCCCCCATGGTTTTTTTGTTTTTTTTTTTTTTTTTGTATTTTTTTTGCACTTCCCCGTTTTCCCCCCATCATTTTGAACTCTCTTCATTTCCACTTTTGGTTGCAAATGAGACGTGGCTAATATAATTGCTTAAATCCCCATCTGATGAGTTGAAACTGGTGGCCAAGGCTGTGTTCTACACAGCTCACAGAGTCACTGGTCTGTAGTATGTTGGTAGTGCTGTATTTAGAAACAGTAGGACTCTTATTCATCCCTTAGTGCAAGAAAGGATTAGCAGAGGTACTGGAATTACATCAGTGCAGAAGCGGAGGAAGTGAGAGGAGAATGCGTTCTAAGTACTGATGTGTGCTGCAAATGTACATTATAGAAACACACGGATATCACCTACTTAAGACGGTGCAAATGGGCTGGGTTCCCGTCGCTGGACCCGTTAGTGAAGGAAAATATTTACTTTGAACCAAAATCAATGATGCCAGACAGATGGTAGATGTGACTGATTTGGTTCAGATGGTGCCCGTGGGAGGAGGCTCAGGCAGGAGCTACCCCTTATCAGCCCACCACTGTACTTCATCCCCAGTTCAGTGGGGTCCTAGTCTAAACAGAAAGCCACTTCTACACAGAATGTCAGGTTCGGCCTGCATTTTTTTAAGCTTTTTTGATTTTTTTTATTTAATTTGGGTCTTTTTGCTCCAATTCTGTGTTCAGAGCTGCAGTTTTCTTCCACAAGGCCTCTCTGTGCTGGAATGAAGGGGCTTCCTCTAAAGCATCAGTAACATCCCATGCTGTCTGCCCCCATGCTGCTGCCTCAGTAATCATCTGCGGTGTCTGGATAGCGCATGCAGTACCCAGCCCTTTGGAGATATTTGTACTTTGAGGTGACACGGCAGCATGATTTTGATACTGCCCACCTTCCCTTTTATTCTTTATATGACCAGTAAAGTCCACCTAACCCATTGGGAATTCTTAACTGCTGCCTTTCTACAACAACAATTGTGTAGTCATCACCAGTAATTCCCAGGATTTAGGTTACAACTTTCTTCTGGTTTGGATTCACATCCTTAACTGTGAACTGGGGATGAAGGGAAAAACTCTGGCGCAATTGCCAAGTTTCTTCTGTCAGCTTATTGTCATAAGGATTTGCCTACTTAGGAGGCTCTTCTTTGCAAAGCTGATTCCAGCTTCTTTAATCTGCATCTCAATGTGCAGATCCCAAGCGTGCAAGCATACCCAATGTTTGCCTGCTGATGAATGAGACCAGCTTTCCAAGTGCCATCTAGTGCCTTGCGCTTTTGCTTTAGGTCTGCACTTAAGCAAGAATGGAGTTTTGACTTTTTTCTTTAATTGGTAACCTTTCCCCACCAAAATAGACTAAATATGAAGCCACAATTTCTGTCAAGAGGTCAGAATGGTGGTGCTTTTATCATTGTCCAACCCAAGCCATTTATTCGCATTCTTTTTTAGCTGCCTTTTACTAATAAAGTGAAACAAATCACTGGAATACAGTTTCCAAACTCCTGTTTATACAGACCTTGTTGACTTAGCACTTGAATTGCTTGTCTCATTTAACTGATTCATGGTGCAAGAGGATGCTGCACTCTTGATTTGTAGCCCAACTGATATTTTGCTTGCCCTCAGGCTACCACAAATGCTGGGGCCTGGTTTCCATTGAGTGATTAGTCCTGACAGCTGCAGGAGACAATTACCTTGCCAGGCTCACATGAAATGCTTGTGTTGGACTGTTCAGTCCCTAAGGAGGGAGCCCTACCAAACCCTGGATGTGGGATTGGAAAGCTGACTCCCAGAAGATGAACTGTGAGATGAATGTAACAATTACAAACTTAAAGCTAAAGCAATAGTGAGCATGGCAAGATCAGCTTGATTCAATGAAACCTCATGCACCAATCCTCTTTACTAGTTGTCAATATGGTTTTTTTTTCTCAATTTCACTTAATAATGAAAACCTAATCCCAAAAATCATTTGCTTCCATTCCACCAGCACTAAATTCCTTCATTATTATGTTTACAAGCAGCAACTGTCTCTTCTCCCCACTAGTCCTTCAGGAGCACACTGACTTCTACAATAGTTCCATCACTTTTATGCTGTCAATCAGCCTTTTCTTTCCAGTTTTAAATAATCAACTGTCTTCAGCTTCCACAGTCCTTGGTTGACTTGTCTGGGTTTTGATGTTCTTTGGCCTTTTATTTAAGTGCTCCTAAAGGCCTATTTACTGGGAATAGAGAAAATAACCATATTCCTCATACACAGTACAACATCCTAAATTAACATAGTTTCGTATAACAGAATGCTGAAAAGAGCATGAATTTCTTAATGACAATACAACAGTTTCATTATAGCATAAGAAGTTACTGTTAAGGAAAACAGTGTTCAAAATCTGAGCTTGTCTGCAACAGGTGACAATCACCCACAGGAAATCCAGCAAAATCACACCCCTGGATTTACAGAATCCCCGCCCATTCCCAAGAGAACACAACTCCTGATGGGATCAACTCTACAGGGCATGCACAGAAAATGGCTGCCTGGTGTCTTTTCCATCTTCTTTTGTTTTGTTTTTTTTTTTTTTTTGCACTTCTGATTTGAATTTTTTTCAATTTTTTTAGTTTTCTTTTTTCATGTTTCCATTTCTAATTTTTACTTCCCCCCCCTTTTTTTCCTGTCTTCTCTCATCGCTTTTTTTGCTTTTTTGTTTTCCCTTATTCTTCACCTTTTTTCATCTTTTGTTTTCTCTTTTACAATTTAATATTCTTTTGTTTTCATTTTTTTAGGTTTCTTTTTTCCCATCCTCAGCTTTTTTTTTTTTTTAATTCCCATTTGGTTTTAACTTTTTTTTTTTTTCAGTTTTCTTTCTCCAATTCTCCATTTCTACTTCACCTTTTTTTTTTTTTTCCAATTCTTCATTTTTCATTATTCTTTATCTTTTTGGATCTTTAGTTCCTTCTTTTATAATACAGTATTCTTTTAATTATTTCTTTTTTTTCTCTGTCAGCTTTTTTTTTTCCAATTTTTCTTTTATTCCAATTTGGTTTTCACTTTTTTCAATTTTTTTTTTTTAGCTTTCTTCTTCAGTTTTCCATTTTTTTTTTTTTTTTTTTTATTTTTACCCCCCCCTTTTTCTTCCTGTTTCCTCTCATCTTTTTTTTTTTTTTTGGGGGGGGGTGTGTTGGATTTTTTTTAAAATTTTTTTTTTCAGTTTTCTTTTTTCATCTTTTTTTCTTTTGTAATTTTTAAATATTGTTTTAGGGTTTTTTTTTACTTCCTTTTTTTTTTTTCTTTTTTTTTTTTTTTTTTGGCTGTCCTTGGCATCTTTTGGTTTCTTTTCATTTAATATTTTTTTTTTCCTACTGCACCTCTACCCTTACAGAATCTTCTTCTAATTGCAACTTGTTTTTTCACCATAGAGCCTGGCTGAGGGCTTGGGAGCAGTGGTACAAGATGTAGGTTGGGGGGGGGGTGCTAGAGGCAAATATCTTAATTAGCTGTTACCAAACCCTCTGAGCCATATGGCCACCATAAAAAGGGGACTTTAATACACTGTTCCATTTTATGTCATCAGTTGCAAGCTACGGATTCACTCTCACCCCCAGTAACTCATGATTTCTCAGAAGAAAACCTCTGAAGTGAAAACATAGACCATCTGTTAGTGATACGCGTAAGCCGTGTATTCTCTACATACATATATACATTTCCTGCATTGCATATGATTTCAAATATTTGCTCTTGGAACTGCAAGGTGTCCTACTGTCATAACAGTCAAGTTATTCATTAAGCTGTCAGCACCTTAGCGTATTGCTCCCACACAGGGTCCATTTCTGATTTTTCCATTCCCCCTTGGAGAACCCACTCACTCATCACCAAGTGCGGTTACTCTCATAACGGGTGCAACTGAGATCCTCATGTCAACATATGTAAACCAAATCTGTACCTTTCTATTGCAATGGTTCCAACTCCCGAATTTCCTAGGGCACTAATGGATTTTAAGGGCCAGCTTGACTTTGCTAGAGTTTTGTTCGTATCAATGTGATGCAGTTCTTGGCACAGACTTCTGAGTCAGTGCTGTGAAGTATTAAAAGCTGAGAAGTAGAGCAAACAAGTATCAACCAAAAGAAAACTTATGATTGATTTGAAGCCCCACTGTTTTGAAATTAAGCTAAGCAGACAGTTTACAATAGCAAAGCCAAGGCACCAAAGCTGTACAGACCTTTGCCTAAATCCCAGCTATTGTGCTAAACCTGAACATACAGGCTGTCCACCTTCACAAGAAACGTAGGTTCAGTTTGTTCTTGCTCCAGTGGAATAAGTAAAATACACAACATATAAATACATAAAATACAATAAGCTTCAGTGATAAACTTCTTGTTTCAAAGCTCAAATGCTTCACATAAACCTCTCAGAAGCATTAAGCTGAAACCTGCCTCCTCAGTAAGGCAAAGTATCATCCTTCGCTCTTGCAATTTGTTGTGAGCAAGTTTGACTGCACTTTGAGTAAAGAATAGCTGACACACTGCTCACTTCTGTACGTTAACCTGGGTTTGGTTACTAGGATGAAAACTGGCTTTTACACTGATCTTCAGAAGTCCCCTTGCCCCCCCACACCACCCACAGCACCCAGTCCTAAGTATTATCGTAAGAGAGCAGTGAATGTGATTATCATAGGGGAAGATAACCGAAGCTCCCTCAGCAGATCACAGAAAAGGCTCGACTGCTCATGCTGAGGTGCAGCGCACATTTGTGAACTGAAAGCACAACAAAATGTCCTCTTTCTAGTTGGACTCTCCCATAGCTGAGGAACTTGAAACGATTTCCCTGTCTTTCAGTCCTGATTTGTGCCTGAGCTCCTCACTTCTGAGTTCAGACAATGCTGGTCAAGCCCCAGATACCACAATAAGGTCTTAGTATGAGATGCATCGTTGAAGTGGGGTTTCGGTCTGGCACGGTCAAACTTCTTCCCTTGCTGTTGGCAGTGGGGAAAACCTCGGCTTTTACACAGGCACCTCCGAGGCATCGGCACTGCTTGCCCGGAGGGAGCCTGCAGGACGCCGGGCTACCCCAGCACAGCCCCGTACACGGGAGAGTCTTTTTTGTCGCGATTTCTGCTTTTAGTTAAGTCTTGCTACTAGAAGGTACTGCAGCTGGGACTCGATGGTCGGGTTAAGTCCCTTCCAACTGAACGATTTTAATCTATGAATACGGAATATAGCGTGCACTCTATATTCAGACGCAGCAACGAAGCACTTAATCGCGGGCACAGCTTGCTTCGCAACGGCCTGGGGCTGCTCCAGCACGGCTCATGCCCGCTCCTTTCTGGCACAAGCTACCCCTACTGCCGGGGGGGCTCTTCACGGGTCTGCTCGGGCGCTGCCCTGCCTGTCCCCGACCTCGTGGGCTTGCAGCCTGCCCGGCCCGTCCGCTCCGCGGCTGCGGGGAAGCGGTTCCAGCTCGACCCTCGAGATGGCAGCGGCGGACCGCTGCTGCGAGCACTTGTTGGGCCTCTGCGGCTGAGCCACCTTAAGCCTGGAGCTCACGCTTATACAGAGGCGTATTTTCGGTTAATTCAGAGCGATTTTTATCGATTCGAGAGAAAGAAAGAAAGGGATAGAGATAGGAAAGAGAGAAAGAGAGAGATGTGCGCGCTTATCAGCGCGGAGCGCGCCGCAACGCGCCAGCTCCCCTGAGGGGAAAAGCGGGAATGAGGGCGCTGGGCGGGGCGAAGCCTAAATAGCAGAGCGGAGGGGGCGTGGCCCGTGAGCGTTTGGCGCGCAAAACCCGAAAGCCCGCGAATTCTGGGACTCCTCAGGGTCCTAAAGACCGCCCTCAGTCTGGGGATGGTGGGGGGGTGCCCTCGGGGTTTACATAAGAGCCCCCATGGCCCAGGGAAAAGCTGTTGGCGACAGTGGAAGTGAGACCTTTCCATCGTCATAGAGCCATGAGATGGTTTGTGTTGGAAGGGATCTTAAAGTTCGTCCAGTTCCACGGGCAAGGGCACCTTCCACTAGATCAGGTTGCCCCAAGTCCTGTCCAACCTGGCCTTGAACACTGCCCAGGATGGGGCAGCCACAGCTTCTCTGGGCACCCTGTGCCAGCACCTCAGCACCCTCATGGGGAAGAACTTCTACGTAAGAGCTTGTCTCATCTCCCCTCTGTAGGTTAAAGCCATTCCCCTTGTCTTATCCCTATACACTCTTGTAAAAAGCTGTTTTTCAGAGGTAGAGGTATTGGTATTGGTATCATCTGATCAACACTGCTGGCTTCTAAACATCCTTCCCTAAATACACCCCATCAGATAGATAGACAACTTGCTCTGAAACAAATGGACCAACAGCATCTGTGTTCCGTATTTTATATGGAATTTAGGCTCCTTTCCCCAGGAAACGGGGCAGTATCCTTCCCTGAGCCCTGCATCCCCCTTGGCTCCTCTTACAGGACGTAATGGATGGGCTGTCTGCACAGTAACACGACGTCTTGGAGGAGGCAGAGCGATGTGGAAGGCTTTATGGTGGCCTGTCTGCACCTGAAGCTGTTTCGCTCTCTGTGACTATTACTGCAGGATTCTTGTAGAAACAAACCATATCACTCACTAGCAATCTGGTTTAAAAGAGACATAAATAAGGTCCGTGCCCAGAGTTCAGTGAAACACGTTATATCTTTCGCCATACTATAGGCAAACTGCTTTTTTCAGCTGCGTGTCAGTGTTCTCTCAGGGCCTGTTTTTATTTCTTTCATCACCATCAAATGCTGTTCCTAAAGCTCAACATGCTCACGCATTTTCAACCCACTCTACAGGTTATAATTGAGAAGGGCTATGTTTGCTATGACAGGAACTCTCAGCTGGCTCATTAGACCCTTCAGCAGGTGGGGGAGCCCAGACCAGTTCATCCATCTAAACACAGACATTATTATGTCTGACCTTAGTTTGCAGTGTGAGTGACCTTCTGAAGGCTTTTAATAACTATATCAGATGATTACAAACAGCCGTCCCACACTGGGCAGCAAGATAAGAGCAATTTCACATTAAACATTCCATAGGAGTTTGTCAGATGGCATCAAATCTCTGAAAAATAGCTGATTTATTAATCCTGGCCAAGTGTTCATAGCAGGGTTCTGAGTTATGAATCTGAGTGGAATCAGCTTTAAGAGCTGGAACTAGCACAGGTTTTGAATAATCATTTTCTAATTTTAGCTTCAACAGAATGTTCTGCTTCAAATTGCTGCTCAGTTGTGCCACTGGTTATGCATGGTTCATGTTTGCAGTGTGCATGGACATGAATGGTTGTCTTCATAGCTATACCGATATACACACAAAAAGGTAAAGGAACAAGAATTCACATCCAGTGACAGTGGCTTTGTTTCCTCTGGACAGCATTAATCACCAGCATAGCAAAGAGTCAGCCACCTTCCAGACCCTAAATATGACATTTTTCATAATTCCCATTTCTGTGTTGTTTTCAGGTATCTGAAAGCTAATCTGGAGTTTTGAAATGTTGAAACGAACCTTAAGTGAGGGGACAGCTTGCTTTCCAACCCAGTCTGCTCTACTTGTGAGCACCAAAGCAATAAATAGACCAAGCCAGCAAACTGAAACAGAAGGTGTTCCAATATCCACAACAGGGGAAAATATTTTCTGGATTTAATAACATTTTAAGGTTCAAATTGTTTGCATCCCTTCGGTCGTTTCATTTTTAAGCATCAAGGAAGAAATGTTGTCTTTTTAGTTTTTTTTATCTTTTTGATTGACTCAAATTTGCAAGTAGTTTTGGCTGACTTAAAATGATAATTTTTTGGATGAAAGATCCAAGTAATAATATTGGCTCAAGCCATGAGGCATTCTTATGTTATTAGAGCTAAAGAAGGTGAGAGCAAAGACCTTTCTCCTATGTCACTACAATCAGCCACAAAATCTTCCTTTAGTAAAGCAGTCTTTGGCACACTGAGAGCCTTTGCAATTCCATTGTTCTTGCATGATCCTTAATTGTTGATTCATCAAGAACTGGAAGTCACCAAGAATGGCATTCCTGCCAGATGGCATTTGGAAAATCTCATCTAACATGTCAATGGTAACTGTAAGACACTTCAGGAAACACAGTCCTATTTCTTGGAAGTGTCTGATTGTGCAAATCTTTGGTGGGATTAGTAATAGGTCTGTCATACTGCTTTTGCATGTATTTGTTTTGTCTGAAGCCATGATGAGGTACAGCACAGTTATTAGGTGTGAGTCTGGGACTTAAGTATTACGTGTGTATGGCTTTTTAATTGCCCATCTCAACCACAAAATAAGGCGGTGAGACAAATTATGTTCTCATATAGCTTGTCTAGTAGAAGCCTGCTGCTTTATCATTGCAACAAGGAACAGGAGTCAGTGTATGTTGGTCATGTTAAAGAGAGGAGGGTTGTTTCCTTGGGTTTTTTCCAGTTTGTTCAAAGAAGTCGCTTTCTCCAGCAGTCACTGCATGCTAGCACGCATCAGACAGTGAGAGCTGCACTCTGCAGTGCTCCCCTCTCCCACTGCTGCTTGCTGCGTCCCCAGCTGACTGCAGAAGCAGGCCATAAAGTGTAGAGTTCTGCACGTTAGGGTCTGCTACTGCTGCCTTGGAGGGAAAAGCCAGGTACTTTCTAACCTGAATGAGATTTCTCTTCCACTCTGAGCAGAGCAGGGAATATTAAACAGGTAGAAGTTGCCACCAAATAGAGTGCATTTCTTATTAAACAAGTAAAATAACAGTGTGTTCTGTAGGTTGCTTTCTGCTCTATCTTCTTAGCTTCACACATGGTAAAAACGAAGCAGCAGCCATCAGTGCATAAATTAGAGCAACAGAATCTAGGCTGAGCCAACAGCTCTCAGCTTCGTTACTGTTTTTCCTTTCAACAGCTCCATTAGTTCTATGTGTTGTACTTACACGGGCATATAGGAGGTTTTGATTTAGGAAAACAGAATAAAAGGCATGCTGGTATCAAACCCTGGGGGCTCTGAGACTATCATGGTTGTCTGCAAATGAAGCAGAGGGAGCAAAGCATCCATCTCTGCTACCTGTGTGGATGGATAACCCAATCTTCACTTACAAAAGGACCTACTGTACCAGTTGTGATCATGTGCAGACATCTCCTTTAGTCTTGTCCGTTAATACTGTCCTGGCTAGATGAATGGACAAGTAGACAGACAAGGTAACGCAAACACCACCCGGTGTAGATAACGTTATCCTGGAAAGTAAAGGTTTTCTTCTAGACCTTTCTTCATAAAGTAGTTGAGCTGGGTGGGTGAAAATGTTCTGATAAAACATGTTTTGGTGAAAAAAGTGGGAGAGAGACCACTAGATTATGTGCTTACCTTGATTTTGATGAACTGTTCATCTGATTTATGTATGTGTGTGTGTATGTGCACAGAGGAAGCAACCAGAAAACTTAGTTCTGATATTATACAGTTAAATAGTTTTACTTTTGTCCCTGACATGAAATTTGCTTTTCAAAGTTGCCTGCAATTCTGTTTAAAATATAACTATGCAAGCCTGAACCAGAATGAAATGCTGAGCATTGTTTTACCCCGAAGAAACTTGCTCTCATGTATCGATTGGCAATTGAAGTATTTTTGTAATGGTCTGATCCAAAAGGTCTCTACTTGACTTGGCAGTAAAAGGAAAAGCCAGTTATACAGCCCTATGGAGGAAGCACTAATTACAGCTACTGCTGGTCATGGTGCATGGGATGTGGACCTATGATTCATGTGTATATCACCCCTTTTTCTTTTGAAGAAATGCAGTAGGAATTTTAACTGCAGGGATGAACATAAAGGACCCAAAGTTAATGGTTCACTTAGGAATAAATAGTTCCTCTTCTTGACACTTGCACACAGAGTGCCAGACCTCAGCTGGACTAAATCAGTAAATCATTAACTTTAATAGGGATTTGCCAGTTTACACCTACGGAGGATCTGGCTCACATGTTTCAACAACAAGTTCTCCTTAGACATGGCCAACCCGTCAGGCCATTGACTATCCACAGAAGTCAATGGCTATGCGTCTGCTGTTCCACTTGGGATGCTGAAAATACACGCCTGTCCTCAAGGCAGGACTTTCCAATCGTATATCAGACACATGAAGAACCAGACTTTTGTGCCCATATAGCTACTGTATTTTTTTAATGAATCAGACAGGAATAGCGCTTAAACTGCTTACCACTAACTTTAATTTACAGCGTGTGGTAATATAGTGACAGTAATGTTGTCATCATTCTCTCTCTTCCTCTGTGGCATCAAGCCCAGACTTTCACATGCTCATTTTTAAGACAGTGTCAAGCTGAGTTTTGCCCCACCCACACTCAACTCCCTGATGAAATTATATGTTATTAATAAATAAATAAATAAAAGAGACCTCACCGATAGCTCTAGAATCTGCTGGTTTTCCTCTTCTGCCTGAATGTGCTTTTCATCCAGCGAACAGAATGAAAACGCATTTTCTACGGTAGTAACTGGCATGTTCTAAATGGTGTCAGAATTCAAGAACATGACAAGCAAAATACAGCTGGACTGGAGGGCTCCACCACACATAGAGTAGGAAATATTGCATTCCCATGCTGTTTTCATGCATGCAAGCGATCAGCCACATTACAAACCCTTAAAAACATTGTGAGAAAACTTGACATTTCCCAGATGGGCGGCTTATTTGAGACTAGCCCATCTGACTTTCCTTTCTCCAAGGGAATTTAACCCCTTGGAGCTCCTAAGGGGAAACGGCGTTTCCTTGTCTTTCTCCTGAAAGCCTAATAAAACGGTGCTGGTTTGGCAGGATTGTTGGAGTTCAGGTTGACATCCAAGTCATTGCACAAAATGTGGTCAAAGATGTGCCGATGGTTCTGGCTCCTCGGTTTATGGACAGCAGCTTGTGTCAAGCTACAGTGTGCACAAGCCACATTACAGGCTGTAATGAGACCAGAATCAGCAACTGCTAGTGGGGCTCCACCATGGGTAATCCTAACAAGCATCATGGCCTAGCAGATTTTAAACTGTTCTCCATGTGTCAAGACCTTTTGAGCTTAAACTCAATATGTTTTCAATAACTTCATAAAAAATGCATGGGTGTGCTTTAGCTTCAGGGCAGATCATTTGGGAAACAAACTCACCATCTAGATTTGTTTGTCATTTCTGATGCAAATCTGATTGGTGTGTAAGCAGTGTTGAATACTGTGCAGGAGGTTTCATGTTTGGTTGATCCTTTAAAGCTCTTAAGTGTATTATTCAAAATGTACTCTTTACTGCTATCCTTGATTTGGTACAATCCTTCCTTAATTATGGCATCTTCTAGCCTACTAACAAGTGTTTAAGACTGACAATTTTGTAAGATAGACAAAATCTTGCTTACTATTAACTGGCTGAAAAAGCAGCCTTTACTTCCCAGTGCCAGCCTGTTTGTATTCAACAGGTCAACTAACCCAAAAGCACAAAAGCAAGTCTTTTGAAAATCAGAGCAATAGCACAAAGGTATCCTGCTGTTAAACAACTGATTAATGTCTGACTCAGAGGCTCAACTGCAAAAGACAATGTCTATTCTCAGGATAAAGGTGGTCTACCATCTAGTAACCCATATGATGCAAATCATAGGTTTAGCTGTTAACTGTGTCTGCTCTTCTCTCTTCCTTTCCTCTTGATCTCTTCCCTTTTTGTCCCCCCAACCCCTTTATCAAAAATAACTTCTGGAAGGAAAAATAAACACTGGAGGACACTCAGCTGTTTTGGCAACCATGTGTGCAAGAAAGGCCTTTTCCCCCTGCTCTGTTCCTGCAGACTGAAAGGAGCTGGAGCTCCAGTTTGAAGGCAGACAGGCAGCCTGTGAAACTTCAGCCAGTTTTCATCACAGCTGGCCATGCCTGTGTGATTTCAGACAAAAGACTTCCGTCTTTATCTGGCACTTATTGAGACATCTCATTCAGCTAAAGATAAAAGGGAAAAGATGTGCTTTGAAATTGAACCATTAGGGCGTCAAAGAAATCAGCATGCAAATGCCACACGCAAATGAATTCAAGATGAAGCTTGAGGATCAAATCTCAGTGCCAACGGGAGTTTGCCTGCACAGGGACCCCGCAAAGCCATTGTAAAGACCTCAGGGGACTTTGGCCCTGTGTTTGTTAAGGGAAGGAGGTGAAAGTAGGATGTGGAAGCAGTCTTAAAAATAGATTACAATGGGAGAGATTGTTTCACATAAGTCACCCTGTTTTGCCAAAGGCTGGGTAGATTATTCACCAGAATGATTCTTTGATGAACTATGGAGAATTTCCTTCTGATTTCCCACCTTGGAAATCCTCATAGAGCTTAACATACCACTCACTACATGCGTCTCACTTTTCCCACTGCCATAGCCTGCTCCCAGCCCTGCCATGCATAGACCTGGTTTGTTATAGGTAGGGACATAAGGGTCTGAGATAGCTTACCTTTAAGTGTCTGGTGCCCTATTTCAAAAAGTATATATATTTTTCTCACTGTCTATAAAAGGGTATTAGCAAAAGAGTAATTATAAAAGGGTGTTAGCCAAAGCCTGAAAGATCCTTGATGCAACAACCCTCCTGTATTTCAAACACTCCTGGTAGAAGAGAATCAGGATTTAGCTGAATTGACAGTAAAATAGAGTCTTTATTGACACCCAAAGTAGACAGACTCTGAGGTTTACTAGCTCCTTCAGTAATCTATCACGGGGTCATGCTAACTCCTGTTTGTCCCATGAAGTTCAGGCTGTGATTGCTGCCCATGCATATTGGTGATTATTTCAAGACCATTAATTACCTGTAGAGATTAAGTAACAGTTAACAAAGAAGTTGGGGCTAATTTAAGAAATCTCTGCCTGCCCACAGCCTATGGGTGAATAAGAGTATTTCAGTAGGCATTTTATTCTGATTTCATTTGCCATTTTTGTCCTTTAGATGAGACACACATCATTGGCCTTTTAAGTGAAGAATGGAGCATTTGAGCTTTCCATCAGGGAGAAATGTTCCACTGCATGATAGGTTTCCACCCACTGAGAAAACTGCTGCTTAATAATGTGCAAATCTCTAGTTAAAGAACTACAGAGATTAGCCTGAAGCCTGACACTCATCCTGCAGGATGGAACCTCACCAAAATGCTGTTGACAAAGGGAAACTTTGTTAAGCGTGTGTAGTTCAGCCCTGCTATTGCAAGGATCCCTAAGCTGCTCTGTTTTATGAGACTTAGGGCAAAGGATTTTCTTAAAGCAAAGGGCAAAGAATTCTCTTAAAAATATATTCCTTCTGTAAGGGTGCATAGTCTCATGGGATCTAGGGATTAGGTGCTCATTTCCTATACAAAAGCTTCATAATTGTCTAAAGGATGCCTGGATATTAACCGACCTGCAAGGAAAATATCAAGTACAGTGCCTGAAAAAAAGAATAGAAAGAATCGCTTCATTTAGCCTGAGCTGTATTGGGAGTTATGTACCAATAAGTGATGAAACTCGTGGGTTTCCCTCCATGGACATTGTTTGTAAAAGGCAAAATATTTATAAGATCTGAACAGAAACCAGAGAGCATCGTGCAGAAGAAACTATGCAGAGAAACTACAGTTTGGTGAATAGGAGGCTGCAAGAAGGTCCATCTGAGAATGTTCTTGCTGGATATGCATCCTGTCCCTGACATCTTCTATGATGTACCTAGACTTCTGTGATTCCCAGGATGAACTACACATCAGTCCAGAGTGACACTGCATTATAGTCTGGCTGGGGAACATG
The DNA here is from genome assembly GCA_017639245.1 of Myiopsitta monachus. Lineage (NCBI taxonomy): Eukaryota > Metazoa > Chordata > Aves > Psittaciformes > Psittacidae > Myiopsitta > Myiopsitta monachus. Next base: position 1,952,892 of record CM029931.1, on the reverse strand, counting down.
TTAAAGGGGACTATGTGGGTAGCTGGTGAGGACTGACATTACTAGAATAATAACTCTCATAAGGCACCATCAGAAGATGAAGTTTCATGCTGAACTAACTTGAAATGAAATGTATTTGGCTAGCTCAGCGTACAAGAATTCAGAGGATTTCTGTTCATGAAAGAGCATATCTTCCATGCTGAAAATCTGACCTGCGTCATTTGCTGCCCTCTTGAAATGGCTCCAAAGCATTGATGAAACAAAAAGGCATAATGCAGAAATACAATAATCCATAATATGTCACCAAGGCAGGATTTTCCTGATCCCCACATGCCAATTTAATCTGATGGTGTCTATTTACAAATTAAACCTGTTTGTGCTGTTGCTACGAGGAGTTTGAGAGCAATCCGCGACCATCTATTAGTTAAGATTCTTCTCAAGAAACAAACATTTATATTTTAAATCTCAGTTACCCTTGATACTGCTACAGGTGGTGCTATCCAAGATGATGAAGGCTGTTCAACCAGGTCATCCTCCAACATGCCATTAGCTTTTTCTTCAGTGATATTTGATGTTGTCAATGTGAAGCTTGCCTCACAGGAGCGTTCCTGATTTCGGTGCAGCCAATGTTTTATGCAACCATATCTCCCATATCTCAATCTGGGAACGTGCAAGCTTAGCGCAAGAGCAGCTGTTCTACATTTATTGCTTTCTCTTAATGCTTTCTCAAGGCAATCTCTAGCTCTTTTATTGACCAAGATGAGCTTTACTAAAGTCGTATCTCTCTGACCTGCTTTCCTGTTACTTTTCCTCCTGATGAATCAATTGTTACTTCTAAATAAAATGTGTCTTTATCCTAGAGAGAAAATACTTTGGGCTGAACATTTAGGGCTCCCAAAATTCTTACCAGTTCAATGAAAAAAGCCCTCGTCCTTCAGGTATGGATTTATAATCAACTGGTTTCAGAGTATCTTTCTGCTGAGCAGCAAGGACAGTTTGTGCATGTGGAAGGGATTTGCCCTACATGCTGGTGTTCATCTTGTTTATGTCAGCTCTTACAATAATGAGTATTGTTAAAATGGAATGTAGTAATAATGACATTACTGTTGTTATGGCTGCAATAACATTGTATTTAAATTACAGTTTTACTGTAGCAATAATTCCCATTTCCTTTCAGCAAATAAGACTTGTAATTTTTCCTCCCCTTGACCTTCTAATAGTTTTCCCACCTTTGACTCGAGAGATTGCCTGGGCACCTTGATATCCTTTATAGCCCATGTCTCTGTCTTGAGTGAGATGTCAGTTCAATACCTCTTCTCATATTATCTGCGTGCTGAGCAGACTATAGTGTAGCAAGTAACTGAGATTATCAGGCAGCATAGTAAGCACTGAACATTTCTTCAGCATTCCTTTGCTATTGAAATGAATTTTGCCATTTAAAGACATTACATATCCATTGCTTATACATTGCAACAGTTGTGCTACCTCTGCACCCGAGTTCAGGAACCCCTGGAGAGTGAGAGAAACGATTGACAACTTCACATGTAGCCTCTGACCAAAAAAGTTGAGACATTTGAAAATAACCTTGTTCTCTTCCTTTTTTAAGCTCTTTCTGTCTCTTTTTCCCCTGCTAAACCCTTCACGGGGATTGCCTCTTTGTAAAGTGTATAGTCTGCAGTTAGTTTTGGGTGGCTACTTCCTCTATACGAAAGATTCTCGTGACCATATGTAGCATCTGTGCTTGACTGCACTTTCATACAAACCATCACCAGCAGGGTATGGGATGGGACGTTTGTTGCTGTTGATTGATTTTGTACAAGAATGGTCTATATAGCGGGGTTTTAAAGTATTCTGTGGGACTTTTATAATCATATCCTACATCAAATAATACTGCTCTAAAAGGTGTGACTAGATAACTGGAGTGAGTTCAATATTGCGTCTTACTCCACAGGGAATAACTAGTTTGCAGGGAAGATGTTCCAGATAGGTAAAGGACAAAAAAGGGTTATTTCAGGCATTCCTTGGTGAGATGTACTTCCCTACTGACATCAGTTCAGCTTGCAGACTTGGCACCTTACGTCTCTCCTGGTGTAGCTACAGCAATTGTTATAACATTAAAGCTGCAAACTAATGGGTCTGGTTTTGCTCTTAATGCTGATGTTGCCGACTTTCTGTAAGCTGAAATTGAAATCCCAACTGAAATCCCAACTGAACTCAATGATAATTCTATTTTGAGCTATGGTGGCTGTAGATTAGTAAGATATTAGTGGAAGTGAAATTAAAAATGGGCTTCTCTTGCCTTCTCTACTATTGATACTGAATGTTGTTGGTACAGGTGATCAAAAAGGTAATAAGATGCCTGTTTTACAAAACATCTTTGGGATACTCACCCAGTACACTAAAGCATTATGGCAAATGAACTACGCAGACAATCCTGCCACCGCCCTGGGAAATAAATGGGTTGACTCATAAAGCTTTCTGCCTTTAATTACTATGATTCCACTGATTAAGCTCAGGAGCTCTCCTCTTAATCCTGAATTACTCATTTTGACCCTCACAGAGTTTATATGCCTGAGCCATGACACCGTCACCCCAGAAATCCCGTGCTGTTCATTGGAGGGGCTGTCGCCACTGGGTGAAACAGAAACCAGCAGGTACTTTAGCAGGGCGACCTCCGTGTGCATGCAAGCATCTGTCAAGGCAGCCTTTCCTTAATTGAGTTGCTTACATTCCACGCTCAGTTACTGTCTGCTGACTTGCAAAAGAACAAAGGAACAGCTACTTCCTATTAAGGAAGGTAATAACTTAATTAAAACCAAGTTCTATGCACTGCAGGATCTAGTTTGTCAGCAAGAGGCCTTCCTTGCCTTTCCCTATAGTTTTTGATAATCTATGCCAGATATTTAATCACTGGATACCTCAGCATAAAGCTTCTAGCCTCCATAACCAGCAGAAAGCTTGTCAAAATAAATTTTAACTTCTGACCGTAGTAGAAGACCAACTAGAAGGTATTAACAGAATCAGAGCTGTCAATCAGAGCTTGGGCTTGCCGTTTATATTATTAATTCCGACTCTGGTGGCATGGTCTTGGGATAACAACCATCCTAAGCTGCCTTGGTCCAAAAAACACAAACCAAGAGTGGAATATATTTCGTGCTGAGGTGACGTTACTGAGTGTCCAGAGAAGCTTTTTCTTTTGCCTCTTTTTGTCTTGAAAGGTGATGTTTTATTAGATTATTCTCACTGCCAAAAGACACAGCTACTGTCTGGCTTCGTTCGCTGACTGGTTTTTCTGATGTAAAGAGTTATTCCACACACACAAAAGCAACCTGTGAGGAATAAAAAGAAAGAACTTGTTGTTTGTTTGTTTGTTTGTTTCTGTGTGTTTCCTTTTAATTAATGCAGCGTGTTAGAATGGAGACTGTGAATAGCCTTGAGTGGGTTCTGAAGTGAAACTGGCCTCACAAATCAGAACCTATCTTGGAATTGCGGTATTATTACAATGCAAACCAGCGGGAAGGATTCCAGAGGGAAAGAGGAGAAGTGTGTTAATTGAGAACAATAACATGCCGAGGACCTCCAGAAGCTGGTGGCCTTAATAAAATGAGACAATGCTGTGTTGTTGCATAACCTGAACTTCAAATTCAATTTCAGTTAGAGTGGACTACAAGTGATGCAGAGCTAGGTTTCTTTTTCTCCGTTCATTTATAAGGCCGTCTGAATAGAGAAGGTTTCACAGGTCATGTTGAACTGGGTTTGAACTGTATTTCTCTCTTCCATACTAATCACTCGGTCATGGAATAAATTTCCAGGACATTAAACACACAAAAGGTGATATTTGCAGTCAAAGTAACTGATACTGGTGGCAAAAGTTTCCATTCCATCTTATCATGGTTTGCTTTCTTGCGCTGTCTGGTTTTGTGACTTGAACTGCTGCTTACAGAGGTAAAAACGAGAATGAGCTATTGGCATTGAGTGCAGTTTTGAAGAGTCCAAGGTCTTGGAGTTTGTTTTAATCCCCTGGTTGTCTTTGCTCCCAGGAGCAAAACTAGCCTGAACGTGACAGGAGTGGTTCTAGAATTCCCCTTACCTAGACTTGTCCTCTTTGGTCACTGTGAGGGTAACCATTTACCCTGGTCACTTCAAGGATGGAGTCCTGAAGTTGTTCTAGATACATCAATCTTGTGCAGACAGGCAGTGTCACGGATTAAATGTGGGGTTTTTTCCACCTTTGTGTGGGAGGTTTTGGTTTTTACTTGTCAATAAAAGAAGTAATTACGAGCAAGAATCAGCCTTGAGATCCATGAGAAAATCCATGAGTCAAGTTGAACAACAGCTCTAAGACATATGACAGACATGTGGGTGTCTTCAGCTCAAGGTGCCCCAGGACATTTCACGGCAGTGATTTCTTATATGCCCAGAAGTCTTTGGCAAGTTTTGTTACTATTACTTTTTGTATTTATCTGCATGAATCACTTTCCCACTGATTTCCCACCACTCATTTTGATTCAGTCTTCCAGGCGTTTGGATTCTCTTTGCTGGATAAAAGTGCTTCCGTTTGAAGAAGATAAGAGAGTGTAATATACTGCTAAAGATCCTAATATATATATTAGGATATGCTAATTTAAAGCTTACAGATAAAACCATAACTATTGTCAAGAGCCACGGACCTAGCTGTTATTCAGCAATCAGCAATTGTGACCCCCTTAGAGAATGGCAGCTCATACCACCTATGAATCTGCCTTAAGTTTTGATAAATCTGCTGTGAGTAAAACCACAATGTAAGCCCAGGCATCTTTATCTCCTCTTATTTAAGCAAAAATAAATGGAGGGTAGAAAGTAAATACAAGCTTTAGGATTTTGTAAAACACTCCAGATCGGGTGTTCTGGAACAATTTATGAGCAACTGAAAATCTGCTTCTTTCCCTTCCTGCTTTTTGACTGGGCAATAGGAATTCAATCATTCATGGACTTGTGCAACATTTACTGAGCTGTCTATGCATTTCAGACTCATTGTAGAATGAAACTATAGTATCTATTATAGCTTTCCCCCTCTGCCTTTACAACTTCTCAGTAACCAGTGATAGAGTAGTGTGTCTGCCTGGGGTATGCATTACTGGGATGTATTTGCGCATATCAAAAGCAGCCAGTCTCTCAGTCATTCATTGAAAGTTCCAGTTGGCTTAGAGTCTTCCTGAAAAATCTGTTTATTTTGTCTTCTTGACTTACTTTTCCTCGTGTCTGAGTATTGTGCCTCCAGGAAGAAAAGCTTAAATTGCTGAAGTAGGGCTTTTTTTCAAAGCCTGCCAAGAATAAAGTGGCTTAATAAGAAAGCACACAGATTTACTTTATAGAGTAAAAAAAGGAGTAAGTCAGTTTGAATGAGTCTGGAAACTTCTTTAGGAGCATTGGATGTTTTCTCAAAGTGTTAAGATAGGAGGATTTGAGGATATAATATGGAGCTAACTAGCCATGAAAGTTGGAAAGGACTAGGACCCTGTTAACCAAATCTGATCTCTGAGCACACACTGATTTATGCTGGTGGAAATTATGCAATGGTAAGTCAATGACAGGCTCATAGTCACGTAGCTGGGCTGCTATGAAGCATCTCTGTCACTGCAGGAGGTGTTTGCTTTGGGCCACGGCAGTGTCTATCCATGCTGCAATAACATGACTGTCACCATGTCCCTGCTGTATGGATTTGGGTAGGACTCCTTGAGAATCTGGTTTATTCAAGAAACAGAAATGCCAAAGCTGCTCTCATGGCATGTATTGCAATCTCCTTTAGCTTTTGGCTAAAAATCAGTGCCAGCCTGGCCCTCTGATGTGTCTGTTTCTGGTTGCCATGGTGTGTGCTGTCACTGTCAATCCCAGGGTTAAGCTGAGATCACATCTGCCTATTTGCAGCATGACCACCAAAATAGATGATAACTTCCATTTCTGCAGTGGCTGAGGGAGGCTGCTAACCAGTGACTATTCTGTTTATTTCGTCTGAGCAATATTTGTACAACAAACACTATCAGCTGTTGTGACTCATCTTGGTAGCTGCAGAGTACATGCAATTTGTGTTCCCTCCACCAGCATGGGTTGTATTGCTGGGGGGGCGGGAATGCATCCTACTGGGAAGGACACAAGACAGTTCCTGCTGCTGCTATTCATTGGGGAAAACGAATCCAGGCTTAAATTCCAGTCAAGTCCTCAAGATTTAAGACTGCCTGGAAGTAGGTAACATCCAGGATGAGATATTCCAGCACTACCATCTTCTTGAGCTCCCACACAGAATGTTGGGCAGCTAAGGGTTAAGGGCAACTCATATTTTCTTCTTCCATCAGATCTTCCCTCTTCCTGAGAAAACCAAGACTCATTTTCTCAAGTGCAAGCTCACAGACTGGGGCCTAAGAGAAGTGAAAGAAAACTATGCTATATTATGTATGAACAACTGGAAGTTGTATGCCTTGTCTTGCAGAAAGCACCAGCAAGAAGACATCGTGTCCTCACTGGGTGCCAGATCATCCATGCAGTATTGACTCAATGGGCTGGATGCCACTTCTTGAGTCACTGAGCATCGCTTCTCGATACACCTGGTCCTGAATTTATTCTTGGAGGTTTCCTGTCTAAGTACAAATAAACAGACCCAGCCCATCATAGACCACAGCATTAGGTGGAGCTGCTGCAGATTTCTTAAAGATAATGCAATGCTAAGGAAGGGACATTCAGCAGTGAGAACAAAACCATCTAAGGCAAATATTTCTGAATAATTGGAAGAAATATGTGTACGTTATTTTTTTATCACTTCATTAAGGGTGTTTAACACTCAGAATGGTTTGGTTTGGTGGCCACAGAGGATCAGATGAATGTGCTTGCTGCCTGACTGCAGTGCTTATTCAATCTCCTGGTATTCCTCAGTTCAGGGCTCATTTGCCATGGCCAGGTGTTATTATAAATCCAGCTGCTGCAATATGTTCAGAAGTTTTTGCGAATAAGAATGCTACTGAAACAGCACCATCAGCTTTATTGCTATTTAGCAGCATGGGGAGATCCTAGGCAGGGCAGTGCTGTGCTAAACACAGACTCAGAGGAGAACCCTGCCACAGGGACTTTGCAGTTAGAGAGAACAGGCTAAATAAAAGAAAGCAAAACAAGGCTGAGAATGGTGAATAGATTGAAAGAGCAAGAAACAAAACACATCTGACCACTGAAATTCCATGAAATATTCACAAAACCCACATTTTGCAGAAATTGCCCAGGGCTTTTTCAATAAGCACAGCTCAAATGTAACAAGGATGCTGTGTCAGGGCTGAAGATATGGTAAGGCTCCTCAGGGATGCCTTGCTAAATCTCTCAGATTCTGGGTGGTTGCTCAGCACTGCCTGTTGTTTTCAGCTGGTACCACAGTACAGTGAGCTCGCTGGCTGCTGTTTTACTCCTCTGAATCTCTTTAATCCACCTATAAGCTGATCCTGTCCCCCTCAAGTGAAAATAGAATAGCGTATGCTCTTCAGTGAGCTCTGGAGCCAGACACACGAGGCAGCATGTCTGATAATAGATGAGACAACCGGTCCAAGCAAACCTCTTCAGCGGTATGTGCAGGATTGAGCTCATAAGCCCTCACTTATTTGGGTTCTGTTATATTATTAGGGGTCTGCTGAAACTAGTTGCATTGTGTAAAGGTTTCAGAAGCTGAACCTCTGAGCAGAGGGAGGTATTCAGGACTCCCGCATCCTCATTAAGCTTCATTTTAGATTCAGCAGCTGCACAGATTTTGCAAGCCTCTCATTCCACACCAGCAAAGTCACCTGTTTTCAGAAGGACACTCACTGGAAAATGTGGGCAGTCGGATTTCTCTGCGGCTCAGCCACTCCTAGGTTTGAAACACTGCTCTGAATAAAAAGCCTTGAGGCTTCTTAGACCTGGAAAGTGCAGTTTGTCATAATCTCAGCCCTTCTGGAAGAGCTATCGTTTTCTCTCACCCTCTTATTTATTGTCCCTTTTGTACCTTATATAAAATCAGGTTTTGCTCACTTCTTTCACGTGATGACTCCACTCCTCCCGTCCCTCTTTTGCCAGGCTTTGTTTTAGAAGTGAGCTGATTCCTATACTAAGTTAAAACTCGGCAGAGGATGGGGCAAGGAATCTCGTTGATATTTCAGACATGTCTTGTGGTTAATAAGTTCTGCTTGAGCGACATAATTCCTGCATTGGCAGCTTTCACTACTTTTCATGTGGAAATTTTTTCGCTCCCAGTAAGTGCATGTCAGGTTGTTACTCAGACACAAAGTCAACTTTCTGAGAGCTCCATAGGACAAAATGGTGCAGAAATGGAAAGAAATAAAATAAATATTAAATTGAAATAATAAAATTAAAATATGAAAAATAAAATAATAATATAAAATTGAAATAATAAAATAAAAATATGAAAAATTAAAAAATAAGATAAAAATGAAATAGTAAAGTAAAAATAAAACCATGACAAAATAAAAATAAAAAAATCAAATAATAAAAATAAAAATATAAAGTGAGATCTGAATTGAAATAATAATATAAAAATAAAAGTGTGAAAAATTATAATAAAATATAATAATGCCTTGGTATATTCTTTTCTATAGAATTAGCTGGACTATGACCCACCAACCGCAGCCCTTGCTTAACACCTCTTATCCTATACAAAATACATATCTTGATATAGAAAGACTTGTTCAAGCCATGGTTTCAGGCAGCCCAGCCAGGTTTCTGCTTCTGACCATGTTGTTTAGCAGTGGGTACAATGCACTCTGCGGTTAAGGGCTGAAAAATGACCTCAGGTTTTCAACTCCTTAAGGAAAAGACCTAATATAAGAATGGGTCCCTGGCATACAACCAGCGAGCAGGAGTCAAAGGGAAAAACCCCAACCTGCATCAAGCCTAATATTTCTCAGGAATCTGACCCCAATGTGGTCATTTTTTGCTTGTTTACTGTTGAAGTGAAGGTTATTCAAATTCATAATCTAGAAACTTTCCTTTAGGCTCCTGGGCTGCAAAGGGTGCGTTGGGTTTGGATGGCAGTGGGTTAAAGGAGGAGAAGAAGAGATGAAAGGAAAGGGAGGAGGTGAGGGATAGAACTTGACTTGCCAATAATGTAGGGTACATAAACCAGATTTTTTTGCTTGCCATGTCTCCATTTCACAGCGGTGTGAATACTGAGTATTTTAAGTGAGGAGCAAATAAAATTAGGTCCATTTGGCCCTTCTTTGCCCCTCTGAGAGCGTTGAAAAATGCTCAGGAAAACTCAGAGATTACAAAGATAGTCGGTAATCCCAGCAGGAGCAGGTAATAACGTGCATTATCCAGGGCATATCCAGCTATAGCCCATTTCAGATTCCAGTTTGTGCCAGTACAATGTACAGAAACAGTCACTGTCTGTGTGAGTTGCTCCATTTCCCTGATATGTGTAATCTGTGCTTCTGTATTTTGGGATGAACATTTGCCTCACCCGCTGTGCACTGCTCAAAGACATTCCGTATTGTGGCTTTTGCCATGTTGCCCTCTTTCATCTCAGTATGATGTATTTATTTATTGGTTTATCCAGATCACAGAGTGGTATCAATGACAACATTTACATTTAAAAACTGCCATGAGCATGAAAGACATCTTCAAACCAGAGCCTTATGGGCCTGTTCAGGATCTGGTAGAGATGCCCTTGCCATCAAGATGCTCTTTCAAGTCTTGATAAGGTGCATAAGATATTCATGACTAAAATTAGTAATCTTCTTTTAGCAGGAAGCTTTCATAATATGTACTGCTTGCCTGCAACCCTCTCCCAGGTGGATTTCCTGTAGTCTTAAAGCATCTGCCTGCATGAATAAAGCACATAAATACAACTGTAAAGGAGATGGGGTTTCATTTATTTGTAGATAAATACTGTGGAATAATTCTTATTTTAAAAAATTAATTGCACAGAACAAATTTACATTGGAAAAAGAAGTGATTTCCTTTGAAGCAGCTGGAATACAGAGTACAGTCTCTCCTTTCCATTAGCTGCTTCTGTGAGATAGAGCCCAAATGCAAAGAGGGACAGTAACATGACACATTAAAATGATGCTTTCTGGCTTGAGCTACCCTTAGAAACTGACAGGTCTACTTTCTGATATGAATTAATTTCTAGGGGCATCTTACCTGAATGTGTGCACTACGATAACTCACTGAAGGAGCTATAGAAGAAGGATAATACAGAGCTCATAAAACATCCTCAGCCCACTGTGAGACTCATTTCATCTATTTTAAGCTTTGATTAATTTTATTCCTTTTAGCTTCCAATAGCTCCCAGCTCTAATTTGTGTCTCAGCCCAAGCTGAGATGATAAATAGCTCATAGCCTACCACCACCAGGACAAATTTATAGCTGCCCACATTACTTGGCAAAGGGAAGGGATTTTAGAAGGATTAGAAAGTTAGGAGGAGACAGTAGATGAAGTAAAGGCTCCGCTGGGAAAAAGCGGTTGAGATATCAAGGTCCATGTTGTATGAGACTGCCAACTAAGAGTGAGACAGAAACCCACTGAGCATTTGCTGTTATCTCATTTTCGTAAGCGCAGAGATCTTCCTTTTCATCTCCTGTGTTTTTACAAAATTAATTTGCTTTCCTAGCTCCAAAGTCGTTGGATCCCAAGTACGAAGCAAGGTATCCACATGCGAGCAAAGAACCCCCCAGCTTTTTAGCTGTAGGAGCTTACATTGTACACGAATAACCTTCTTCCAGACAGGAAATCTCTCAGCACGAAGAGCAGCTTTCCTGACAGCCGGCTAGAAGGGTGACTACTATCTCCTTCAACATTTATGACACAATTTGTTGAGTTAGGTTTAAAGAATGGGAAGACAGAAAGCTCTATGGCAAGTTAAGTGTGGGTTCTTAGTCTGAAGTGTCTACAGTCTAATAATGAGGAGGAAATAGAAGAGAGAAGTCAGATGTATGAGACAAATCACAGTTTGGTTTCTGAGCTGGAAATAAAACACATTTTTCACTCTTCTCCATTGAACTCTACTGCTTCTGGGAGCAATGTTAGCCACTCTATCACCTTGAATGTATATGTATAGCTTATTAATCATCCTGTCTTGTCCAGGGACATGAAATTGTTGTATAGAGATAATGAGGAAAATACAATAATCAAGTCTTTGTGGGCATTTATTTGCACAAGAACGAGGCCTTCTCTCCATCATTATTCTATACACCTTGTTCACTCTTTGGGAACATTGGCATGAGTGAGAGGAACATGTTGTGAAACTAAGCAAATACTTACATAGGAATATTCCCGTACCGTGCGTATTTACATAAATATTCATTGGAGAAGTATTTAATGGCCGCTTTGACAGGCTATGTGCTGAAGTGAGCTGAAATAATACCCTGTAACTTGGTAACCGGCTGCCCAGAGTAAATTTGGATCAAATTTATTTAGCAGAAAATGAAGCTGAGAGATGCAGAGAGACCCAGGCTCTGAGGACCCCCTGCTCGTGTGCCAGGGGGTGAAGGAAAGGAGGAATTATGCTTCCTGAGGAGAGCCATAGGGACGGGAGCAGCTCTGCAGGCAGGGAAATGCCAGGCTGACAGAACCTCTCAGTCCTCAGCCTGGATATGCAGGCTGTGAGCTTGGGGCATGGTTTAGCCCCAAAGTGCATGCAGTACACACATACAGTACGCAGGGTGAATGTGTGTGAAATGTTTCAATTACCTCTAAAATAATGTTTAACATGTTCCAGACATAGTGCATTAAGCAAATACCCGAGCAGTATTTGAAGCGTATTCTGTTTTTCATTTTAATAGATTGTAAATGTATTAAACACATGTTGAGAATATATTTCATATACTGCATTTGTAAAATATTATCAAATTTATACAGGCGGAAACCACAGAGCCACCACAGGATCGGCCCTAGAGCAATACTGTGCTGTAAGTTAACCTTTTAGCACCACTCTATCAGAAGGATAGAAGGGAGGATTTGATTTGATTTGATTTCGCTCAGTTTCATTTCATACATATTCATTTACAGCCTCTACGGTGGAAACCCACTTTGTCATTAACCCTTCTGGCTATAGACCTGGGGCTGTATATAGCGTTTATACCCCAGGCATATAAAGAAGAGGTACCTGATTTTGTGCAGACACTTGCTGAATGTCAGGGCTGATAAACTGCCCCTGTAGCCATATGATTAGATGTCTGCTCCAGATTATAAATACCCCCTCAACTCATTTAATAGTGTTAAATAGCTCTAGTAGAAGGGAACACCAGCAGATGTTTCAGAGCTGGAAACTGAGGACTCGGGATTTAACTCTACTCTTTCCCCTCTGTCTTGCAAACTGAGCAAACTGGAGTTGGTATTTGTGTTTTGTCCAAGCCAGGGAGAATAGTTTGGGTTTGAAGAAGTACTCTGGGTCCGGACACCCTCGGGTTTCTTTGAGAGCAGAATCTAGAGCTAGGTCTGTTCTTGGAAATAAATCCCATCTCCTCACTGAGCTCAGCCAAGATCCTAAAATCAACACGTAACACAAAGCAGAGCTTAGTGTCAGTGAGACAACTTGGCTATGTTAGGTTCTTCTCCTTTTATGTGGATCAAAAAAGCAAAGCCATCTTAGCCCCTTAGTTTGCTAGTGAGAATTAAGACTTTCAAATCTCACACTGTATTGAGTGGAATCCCATAGTTTCAGGTGTCTGAGGCCCAGATGTACCAGACCACGAGAGATGCTGTGTTAATATAAGGCAAGGAGTTGAGTAATAACTCTGTGTAGGAGGTCAGCATTATGTGAAATCAGTGTCCATCACTATGTGAGAAAGAGGCAGGACTAGGGAGGTTTTACTCAGTGCTTTTCATCTCTAAGCCCATGCGCAGTGAGGAGGTTTCCCTGGTGAGGGCAGGAGGACATGTGGAGCCGTGCAGCATTCCTGACTTCTCATTGTCCTTCCTTGCTTGCCTTTCCCACTGCAGCCTGCTGGGACTGGGCACCCCAGCTAAAGCTTCAACCAAGCTCACAACAGAGTGGTTTTTTCCTTATTTTTCAAGCTTTGGAAAATGAGACACAACCACTGGGTTTTCTTCACCTTCAGTGTGAGCATTTTTAGCTAAAATGAAATGGTAGGATTCGCTTTCAGACTGGAAATTCTTACCTCATTGCCCAGCCCAGTCCATGAAGGCATTCATCAGCTTCACAGGACTCTCTGATGCTGGCCTTTCCTTGCCAGATTGTTTCTTGTAGGGTTGATGCGCGCTGGAATCAGGTCTCCTATAGAGGTGAGAGCACCGTGCTGAGGGAGCACTCAGTGTGATGCTGGAGTCACACCTCGGTGTTGGTCTCCTCCAGGAAAAGGAATTGCAAAGCTTTCTAAGCCAGTGCACAGGTGGAAAAGAAGATCCTTTAGAACAAGATGAGACCTTGCCATTATTACATGCTACCATTGTAACTGTAGACTGTATTGACACTATAAAGTATATTGCCATTGACCTGTGGATATTCAGTTTCGTAGGTCTGCTGCAGTTCAAGAGATACATTACAGCTCTGAGTATATAAGATCAGACACATTATGAAGCTCCCCGTAAGAGTTATGACAGATGTGTCATAGTAACTTAACTGTACTCTGAAAACATATTAACTATGAAGTGTGTTGGTTTTTATAGGCTTATTTCACCCCATTATCCACTTAACTATCCAATAATGTACCAGCTATTTCCAACAAGCGGCAGGAGATACTTGCTGCGCTTTGACTTCCCAATTATTTTGTATGGATGTTTGAGATGAAATAACAGACATTCTAAAAAACCACTCGGATCTTCACGAGTGCTGGAAAAGAATTCCCTTTCTCTCACTTTTAATACTGCAGGATTTACCTTCTCACATCTGATAAACTCTTGCTGTATTAGTTCTCAGATGTGCAAATGTAAAGATTGGAAGGAGTACATTTCCCACTTTGTTAAATAAAATGTAGGGTTCACTTGGTTATAGTGTTTGCTTTTCAGGCAGGAGAAAAATCTTAATGCAATCTAAGCAATGCTGTCAGAATTTCAGCCTATAAACCCACCACCTTTTATCGCCTATGATTTCATTTGTCCTTCCAAGCAGCTACTGTATGACCTAGTGAAGAAACAACTGCTGGAAGTGATTTTCCCCATATGATAGCATTTTCTTTTTCAGTAAATGTGCAGAATAACTCAGAGGAAGAGACATTCCAGATTGCTTTCTCAATGTAAAAATCACAGTGCCTTCCTCAACCAACAGATTCTCCAAGAACCCAGCTAACAAGTCATGTTTTCTTGGTTTGGCCACTGCAAAAGCTGTTCATTACATTAATATGTTTGCAGGACAGAGAGAAGTATAAAGCTTCTGCTGTGGCTTGTTTTTATTAAATGTGGGCATATAAGCATTAAATATGTTGAAGATTTTGGAGACACACAGGTATGAGGGATTAAAATCAGATGCTCTTCTAATGAAAGCAGGACAGGTACCCGACTAGAGTCAAATAGGACAGAAGAGAACGTAATATTTACTTACCTGATCATACACAGTTGTATTTATGAAAGCAAATTGCATTGGATGCCCTTGATTTCAATAGGTATTAGATGCCAAAACATTTTTTTATCTGACCTTTAATATCTAAAAGTAAAAGCTAAGGGGACTTCTGTTCAAAATGGAAACGTGCATTTGATAGCAAAAGGAACATGGTTTGTCTTTTTTTCTGCCCTTTATCAGATAACTGCCATTGCCATAAGGTTCCCGCTGTCGCATAACTTTCCTGAGACCTGCACACATGGCTTTGATAGAGTTACACCAGCAATGAATTTAACCTGAGAGTCTTTCTGCACAGCCGTGAAATATGTGATAAGACACAATGTTTGAGAGCAACCACCTTAAAACATCCTTAAGAAGGATGCATTTGAGAGTTTCAGCTCTGGTAGGAGACGCATTGAGCTCTTCTAAGTGAGATTTGCTGAAGCAACGCATTGTCCTTTTGTGATGTGAAGAGATGAACTTGAATTGGGAGTTAATGCGCCCTTATCCACATCTGTCTTCTGAGCAAATCCCGCTCAGCTCCATGCATTCAGAACAAATTCTAGGCAAGTGGCCACTGGGAAATTGTCCAGTTCTCTGTACCCCATGCCCAGCTCTGTCAGACTGGCTGCACAATAATTTATTTCATACAGTTCCTCTTGCCAAGGAAAACATATTTGCTCCTTGTGGCAGGGAAGCTCTGCAATGAAGGCACTGTGCTGCAAATTATACACCCTAGGGGTTGACCTCAGCTCGTGTGCCTGCTGACCTGTAGGAAACTCCACGCAAGTAGACAGGGGTAAATAAGAAATGCACTTTATTGGTCCTGATGCCTTCAGAAATCGATTTATAACCAATGGTGTGTGTTACCTTTCTCTGCACTTCATAAAAGTCCATGATGAATTGATTTTGTTACTTTTTTTTATTTACAGCTATATGCAAGGTACAATTTGTTTCCAAAAAGCTGAAGAAAGGACCCTTCAAAATGAAATATCAAAACCTTGTTTTATGTCTCTAAGTGAATCTGGGCTGAGGGAGGGGGGAAGTGGCTCTGTAGCCATACCCAAACTTAATTTCCTTATGTTTTCTCTGGAATGTATGTTTTAAAGGTATATTGCAGTACATTTTCATTGAAGACAACCCCCCAACAATCTGTGTTCCTCACTCCTTTACCCTAGAAATAGTCTGTATTGAAGTAGCCGAATGTAGAGCTTTACCTCCATCACACCACACCACTGCAGAAAATCTTGTCTCTGGAACATAACCTGGGGCAAAACCATAGCAACTCAGGAGCCAGGGAGAGTGTTACCACTGAGGACCGAGGGATAAGATTCTGCTAGCATGAAGATCACCAGAACATGAGGGGTTTCATTCTGAATCGTTATTTCCTTCCAAACTTTCATATGATTTTAATGCCAAATGGTTGACAGAAGCCAAGGATTTGTCCGAGAGAGTCACACAAAGGCAGTCTGATTTTAAACTCTTTCACAAGCCCTGCCACCCCCAAGTTTCAGGATTTTCTACTCTATAGATTTAGCCAGAAACCTGTTTTGAGGCTTCTCAGCTATTACTTTTATCAGCTCCCGGGGACATTATCAGAAGGGCTCAATCCAGCAGTCATTCTTCGGTATGAGCACAGTAAGCCAGAGCTTTAGCTAGCGAAGTCAAAATGGTTTCTGCTGCAGTCCCAACATCTGGCATATTCGTATTCTTCATATAAATGGGCAGCAGAGGGGCTACTCACATAAGAAAGTTACATATGTGTTTGCAGGACCTCATTCCTAACGATGTAAGACACCGCGTTATTAAAAAACAGTGCAAATTATGCTTTCAGTTACAGCAGTGCCAATGTGATATAACTCCTTTGACAACTCATTGTATTTACTTTGGCTCTCCACTAGCCCCAGTTCAGTGAAATCACTGGAGTTTCTCTAGATTTACAATGGCATAACAAAAATTGGGACTCTGGATGTGGAGAACCCATGGTCGGCTGAAGACATAATAGTTCTCAAGAACTGCTGGGCTCACCCTCTGCGAGAGGCTGCCGTAGGAAAGTTATATGCACGGAGACTTGAGTGCATGTATATTCTAATTGGAAATGAAAGTGTTGTAGTGAAATGAAATAGTCTAGTGCAGGCATTACAGTCATAAGATCTTCCAGGCTTTGGCTGAATTCCAGGTGTTGAATTCCTCTGTCCTTTCTGATGGAAAAGCCAGAGGATCTTTCTTGATGCAGTGAATTTCATTTCCATTTTTCACTCTGTATGGCGAGGACTTAAGCTCTGTGTTTTGCTGTCCTCAGGGCTACTGTAAAGCAGTTTTGAGTCATGACCTCTTTCTTCCATGACCCATCCTTTATTCCTTGGAATAAAGGAATTGTGCTTGGAGGCAGGAGGGTCCCAGGCTATGAGGCTGACTGGGGTGAGGGAGCTCTCTCGGCTCTACAGGCCAGGTCATGCCACAGGGTGGGGATATGGATCTGTGAATGAAGGAAAACACATTCTCGAGAGACTCCCATACACCCTGTCCTGTGAGCAACCAGGAGCGTGTCCAGGCTGGGAGACTCAGAAACCACAACCTAGGGAGTCACTAAAGAGCTCTTTTAAGAAAAATGGGAGGGCCATTGCTTTGAATCGTTGCGCAGCGGTTTCCTACCTGAGGAAATGTGTGAAAGGCTCGGCTCGGCTCCCACAAGGACTTAGCCCTGTTATCAAGTATATTTGGTTTCAGTCAACTTGCAAGAAAACAACATTTAAATTCCTTGCTTTATTTAGTGGCTTCTGCTCAACTCCAACTCCACGCAGCTCAACAGAAGAGGAAGGCAGTTTGTTCGTTCCCCTCTTGGATTTCTCTTTCTCAGCAACATTTGAGTGCATGTCTAATTCAGCCTTCCAGAATCACATCTCTTTGTTGCAGGACAAGTGCAAAAGATTCAAGTCCACCCATGCTGCTGTGGGTCTGTAGGAACTCCATCTCCCACGCACATCCTTGCTGCATCGCAGGCTACACCTTTTGGGTTGACACTTTATGGAACCATAATGGAAACAGAAAGGTCCCTCCTGCTTATACCCTCCTTTGTGACTTTCCTGATGCTTGGTCAGACACCACCCTCATAAAGAAATTGGCTGAAATTGGGGCTCAGAAGAAAGGGAGGTTTTGTGTAGGTATGGGTATGTGAAAGGAGGTAGAAAGGGTAGGCTACCTACGTTTTTAATAGTTTCTTTATGAGTGTGATACAGGTATTTTCCTATAATAAAACAGTAATGTTCCCAACCAGCAAGTGCTGTTCTTGGCATCTCTTTTTATTCCAATTTGCTTTTCTTGCAACTGTGGGCAAGATTTGTGAAAGGGCCATGCCTAACAGGTAGGTAAGAGAAGGCACTATTTTTTATACAAATAAATGTCATTCCTAAATTATCTACTTTTAGAGTCCACCATATGGTTCTAAGCTATCCATGCCTCAGTCCCACCTTCTCATTGGCAGCTTCCATGAAACGCAGAAAGGTGATTAAATAGTGACTTGTTCCACTGAATCTGCAACTCACCTACTGCCAAAATTGAAGACAAGTGAGTGCTTGCAAATATCAATAAGTAGAACTGATTTAGAAGTTTCCTTCAAATGAATAAGCCCCTGAAAATCATAGCTTAAATTTTTAACAATAAATAATGAATGTTAATGTTTCCCAACAGTTTCTCAATAAATGGCTTTACTGATTTCCCAGGTTTTCCCATATTATTGAATCTTATTTCAGAAATTATCTTAGAGAAAATGGACCAGACAATCCATGGAGTAAGAAAAGACCTATGAGGTGGAAGCTGTGGAATAGAAATCTACTATATTCTGCTCTTTACCTCCAGCTGACCTCAGTAATCTCTTGTCATTTTGCTGTGCCTGTAAAAGTCATGATCATCCTATTCACTTGCATGAACCATGTAGGAAAACATCTGTAAAACAAATCCAGCTGTGTCTGCGCAGTGCAATGCAATGTCCTAGAGAGGTACCTGAGCAAGCTCCGTGCTCCATGTGTGCATCTTGAGTTTTGGTATTTAATTAGTCTTTATGTTAATATATTATAGTCCTCATTTATCCCCTTTCATCAGCTAGACTATTTCTGATGAGGATTTTTAATACTCCTACTGAGACCAGGACATGTAATTCAAATGCCAGTTCAGGTTCCGGAACTCATCCTTAATTAGAGATTAATTCTGAATTGGCTATTTCTGTTAGAAGTTCAGCCAGTTTTTGTTACGTTTCTCAATGAATAGTAATGCTTAGAACTGAAGGCAAAGCAAGACATCTCTCATCAAAATGATGCATATGCTTTCTTAGCATAGTAATAAGTATGACAATAATAAAATGATGTGAGCTAAATAATAGAAAGGAGTCAAACTTCAGCTTCATTGAAGTATCATTTACTGAAACGACCTTTGGGGAGTGTTCAGCCTGTTTGCAGGTAACTACTGATGAGCATAATCTATGGGAGTTATATTACCTGGGCAATAGTTTTCTTCTTTACCTGTTTGCAAGCACCTCACTTGTACCTCCTATTGCTCTGTTCTGGCTTTGAATGAAAAAGGGAAGGGCTCATCTGGTCCTAAAGCTTTGGAAACGCCATGTATCAGTGCTGGATAGCGCTCCAACCTTCTGGGTTTTCTGCCACAGGCTCAAACCCACTTTACAAATTAAAATCATATTGTGAAAGAAGGGATCAAATCTCATATGTCAATGCAAGGAAAGGGCCTCTGCCTGGAAGTCAAAGGTTGAGGACATCCCAGCTCCCCTTACTGTGGAGGAAACTTGGTCCTGAAGGGATGCTTTTCAGGTGTGCACTTTTTCTACAGTGAATCTGTGAATTGGGATACCTGATTCAAAGCTGTTTGAGCTTTGGATCTTATCTGCAAACCTCAGTGTTAATTCTGGAGATAATACTGAGCATGGATCGCTTATATGGCCACAACAGCCTAAAGGTTTTCTGTTCTATAGGAGATCTCTCTGCATTCCGAACCGAATGCAAACTTCACTAACATTCCTGAAAGCCCTCCTTAGACTGATGGTAACAGTAAACTTCCCACCTTGCAATTCCAGGAATAGAGCTGCTGAGGTTTTCCTGTCCCAGCTCCAAAGGGCCAAGACAAACCCCAGTGTCGATGCTTCCTCCAAAATACTTCAGTAAGAATAGGATGTTTCCACCCGCCACTGTATATTGACTCTTGCTATGCTTCTGACCTTAAATCATTTGATGACATCACATTGTTACTTTGAATCCATGTACAAATAAGCTGTATTTCCATTAGGGAACATAAAATGGTCCATTTTGACTCACTCTGCAAACTGTTTATGGGTTACTTGCAGCTTTCAGGATTTTTACAAGAGAACATCCACTGTTCATTTCCTGGCTCGGCTCCAACTGGACATGTTAACTTTGCCTAATTTCCAAGACATTTGGTGGGAAGGCTTCATAATAGAAGCATGTTTTTCCACCAGGGAACTCATACCACTCTTTTTTAAAGTCCATTTTTCCCAGACAAATTAAAGCTACTTTTTATGAGCTTCATCTAAAGGGTAGAACAGTAGCTCGCCTTGTTAGATATTAGTGCTTCTGTTCGGAAGGGTGATCATGTAACTGCAGGGCCTCAGTATTTTACACTTTCTGGAGTTCATTAACCAGAGGCTTCTGTATTTGAAGCTGTAACGTTTTAGCTGGACGAGACCCAGCAAATGAAATCAATCCAGTCCCGTAGCACAGAACTAATTGTCATCATATCCAAATGTGCAAATATACAAGGAGTATATAGGAACAGAGGCAGGGGAAAATTGAGGGCTTTCGTTTTTCGGGTATTATGTTGCTGAAAAGTTTTACATGCTTCCTCAGTGACACAAAAAATACAAAATTGAAAATATGTTTCCTATACTGAAATATCTATACCAAATTGAATGGGTTTATGTGCCTCCATCCAGCTAATCAAATACTTTCCGCTTAAGTCATGTATTTGACCACATATGGGGCTGGGTAGGCCTTGGAGGAGATTTCTCTTCTTGTCAAAACTTGTAATGTCACCAGATCATTCACAAAGAGAGGCACCTGTTTCCAGCATCTTTTTCCAGCACCTTTTTCCAGCTCCGAGGTCTCCTGCTGGTTATGCTGCTGTCCTAAGGCCAGCGTGCAAAAGGAAACCCAAAGCCAGGTTCAGCACTGACTCACAGAGCACTACCGAATATCTATCAGGACTTCTTAACTTCATATAAAGACTCTGGAGTCTTTCAAATGACCATGAGGAGTGGAATCTCCTTCCAGTGACAATATTGCTGCACCAGTCATCTGCCATGACAGAGGAAAGCTCTCATCCTCTAATCAATGCCCTAATTTCATAGTCTTCACAGAAGCTGAGTTTAGCCAAAATTAAAGACATTCTTCATCTTAGAGACGAAAAGCCTATTGATAGAAATGCAATCATTAACTTATCTCCTGTTGTGACTTCCAGCAGTAGCATATTGGCAGTTTAATTCTTGGAGCAGAAATGAGGGGTCCAGGTCTAAGCCGAACAGATCCTTTTTAAATAAATATGACTATATTTAATTCATACACATTTTGAAAACCCCAAGGATGCTTCCAGAGAAGGGCTTTTTTTTAAGGTGGTGCCATATGGTTTTAATTTCTCAGAAATATATAGCCTAGCTTGTTCACTGAGAAGGCTGTGCCAAACACGGCACGTCGAGATAGCTGAAAATGCAACTTTAACATCTAGCCATTTCCTATAGTGACTCTTTACTAATACAGTGCTAAAGCTTCCAACTGGAATGTCAAATGAACAGTTAAAGGATGAAATCTAAAATATTTATTGTTTATTGGTCATGGAAAAGAAGATATTTTTATTTCCTATATGCATTGCTCTCATCTGGTATCTCATCGTTTTGACAACCCTTCTAAAATTGGTAAATAGTATTTGCTACTGCAGTTGGAGATTTAACAGTTAGACAAGTAAACCACAGAGATTGAAGGGCATGAAATATCCTTTGGAAAGATAAAAGCTTAAACCCCCAAATCACTACACTGGCACTGAGGAGCTATGGCTACACTGCCTTAGGTCAATTATTAAAGTATATCATTTAGGTTTTCCAGTCACTGATTTCAGGACCACTGCCTTTCATATCCTTCTCCCTATCTCTGTTATGTGTTTATTTTTTTTTGACTCAAATATGAGTGTACTGGGTAATTAAAAGTGAATCCTACATTTGGGACCACCACTTCAGCAAAACATTTTCGGTGTAACTATAAACTGAAAAGTCAATCCATGTATTTGCCATCACTGCGGTTGGTCCATTTTCACACTATTATTATTTTGTCTCAGAACTCCTGTGTTTATAAAAGAGGGACAGAAACACAGACTAAATATATATCCAATCGTCTTTGCACCAGAGAGGCTAAAAAAAGAAGCCTGAATTCAGAATATTCCCAAATATCCTGTAAGGTGCCTAAAGGTTTCTCAGACATAAACTTGAAAGAGTTTTTCCCCTTGGAAAGGGCTGGGAGGAATTACATATAAAGATGATAAAATTATTTAGGGATTAATTTAGTGATTTATCCTTCCGGTATTCTTTGAAGTGGGCAGCATCCTTCAGGGTTGGCTGGAGGGAAATCACACTGGTGTGCACATCATGTACATCGAAGGGTGCCCCACCAGACCCTGCAGTTTGACTCTGTCAGCTTTATCCGTATGAAGCTCTGAGAGCAGTGAGGTCTTGGATGACCTCTCCCATAACACTAAAACAGATAAGCTACTGAAAAAATAGTCATAAACTTCTATTTCGTTTTCTTTTACATTTCCCTTCACTCTCAGTACCTCCTCTCATCCAAGCTTTTCCTGCTGAAGTCCTGGATTTTCATCATGGATCTAAAGTCTCTCCTGCCTATTGAGACTCACAGAGTCCAGAAGAGATGAATGGGTTTTTGAATGACTATTTTAAGACATCTCATCCATCGTTGCAATGATTTTTTATTTCCTCTAGAAAATCATTAATGAAATAGCCCATTACAACGAAAACTACACCTGTAAAGCAATTGGATATAGCATCTCCGGTTTGAAACTTGCATTTCCTTTACACAAAGCAAGCATACTTATTGCCCAGATTACTGTATATACAAGATTATGAGCCATTAGAATTACATGCTAGGAAGGAAAGTTTAGGTTTAAAACATGATTTTATTTCTATAAAATTGAGAATTGCCTGGGAGATGTGAGCACGCATCCTGTAGGAGAGCTGACACAAACCCCACCAGCTTCTCAGTACACCACAGCTTATCTCTCCATCTCTGTGTACTGCACGGAATGAATCCCATGGGAGCCAAACCCCACTGCCTGTGCCAGTGCAAGGCGTGCTTTCCCAGCTTTATAAACAGAGGACAGTATGTACGTGACCTGCACGCAGCCCGTGTCCTTGAGGTGCAGCAACCAGCGCAGTGCTGCCCTTACAGTCGCCCTGCCAAAAGCAGGGTCAGAAAGAATGAACCTCTCGTGAGCCACATTCCTTGAGGCATTTCTAGACAATTTCAGGCACAATCATAATGCAGAAAGTAAAGGAAATAGAATTAAATATTAACATTTTCTTTTCACTTTTTTTTGCAAACAAAAATCCACGTGATTTAGAAACCTATGGAATGAAAAGGCTTTGGAAAATATCTCACAAACCTCTTCCTGTGTCATGGGCATTATCATCTGCCAGTACTGCATTGCCAGTGTGAAATGGGTATGGGATGTGTTAAGGCGCAATCAGGGAGAAAAAAGGGACACTGAGCAAGCTATTTTCAATGGCCAAAGAGTGTGGGAAGCAGAAAAAACGTTGAGCAAGTCACAGTAAAGATAAACAGCAAACTTTAATGTTCCTTTCCTTTTAATGTTTCATTATCAACTGGGTACATACAAAACATAACTTCAAACCTATTTCCTGCTCTAAGTCTCCTCATTGCACTTGCAATCTACCTGAAAAGCATCGTTATGTGCAATAATCATATTTGCAGAGATTGGTTTTTGTAAGAGATATTTTCCAAATAACACTGATTGCAGAATGCAGTGCTGAAGAGGAGAGGGAAAAAGGAAAAGGAAGGAAGAAAACTTTGCAAGGGGAGGATGTGAGAACATGTGTGCGTGCACCTATGCACGTATAATACCATTGCGGAGCTGTTTGGGCTGTTTTCTGTTTCAAGGCTTAAGCGCTGCTTGTTCCACAGTGCTCCTGGGAGCAATGAGGAATAGTGCTTGGCCTTAATGCACACGGTTCCACCGAGCTGTCGGACGCAAGGCTGAAAAACACGTGACAGGCAAGATTTGCCTCCGGTGTTCAGTCCCATCACCATGGAGAGAGGGCAGGATTCAATCTGCAAGGCCAAACTGGAACACGTTGGCAGCTCTACCTGGTTTTTGGTTTGTTTGTTGGGTTATTGGGAAGAAAGGGTGAGGTTTGCTTAATGCAAATAAATAAGTAAATCTGAAGATATATTTTCACCACCCTTCTGTTGACTTTGAATCTATTGGTTAAAGTATAGAGTCAACGGGTTAACTCTCCTGCCTGCTTCTGCGAAAACACCCATCTATTCTGGGACTGTGGGTGCAATTAGAGTACAATAGCCTTCCCTTTTTGAAACTGGTTTCCTACCAACTCTATATATATGTACAAGTTTTGTACTTTCAGTACTGTCAACTCAGCTGCCGTGAGGTGGTTCACAGCCCTGGGGCTGATCCAGGTTGGGAAGAGGATTCCTGCATCCAGGATCAGGGCATAGCACTGGAAGCGCAGCTTTGGCCTTGGCTTTGTACCGCATCTCATGATGTATCTGCTGTGCAGCGTGCTCTGAAGTCATAAAATCTAGCAAAGGATCAGAAAAACATTCATGTCATTGAGTCATTCACTGGAGTAAACATGCAGTTAATCACAAGCAAGTATTAATCATCCTTGCATGTTTGCACAGTCCTATATATATTGTCTGTGATCTTGTTAGGAGCACAGGAAAATGCAGATGAAGAAAGTCAGCATTCATTGCCAGGTGCTGCCGCTCGGTCTACACACTCCAGGAGCACATGGGATCAGAGACCAGAGCAGCCACTGGAGAGCTGCTTTGCTGAATACTCTACATTGGGTTAACATTTATATCACACTGGGGTTGTGATCTGATGCTCGATGCAGCTGTTTGGATGCTAACAGGCTTCCATACCATCCTGCGCATTCCATACCATCCTGCGCATTCCATAACACTAACTGATGTGTTATAGCCTCACACTTTCTGATTTCTTCTATGCTGATGAATACTCTCAACCATTTCATCATGTTCTGGATGCCGATGGGAGGAAAGCAGCATTTTTGCAGCGATTGTTACTTGTACTTCATGCTAACCCTTAATTTTCTGTTCTTCCTCTTCGCCTTGGCTGCTAATGGCTAAGCCCCCATCTCTTCGCTGCCTTGGAAAGCAAAAACCACAGGAGCAAACTGAGACAACACTATTTACATCTGCCTGCAGCCTCCTATGGCGCCCTGCAACTGGAGAGCGGCTGCAGAACATAGAGGTCTTTCTACAAAGCCAAGCCAGCGGAAATCACCACCAATGTTAATTCGAAACAGAATGAGATAGCCGCAGTGCAGGGCCTAAGAGCGCACACAAAGAAGGCCTTTTCTTGTTCGCAGGGTGCTGACAGTATGGGCGAGAGTCCATCCTGTGCAGCTGATGTGAGGAATAGCACATCCTTAAATCTCAACACCTGGGCACAGCTCGGGAGACCTCGGGAGAAACTTAGAAGGAAGGTTTCAGCGAATGACACTGGGCAGATCCCGGGAGGCTCCTGCAGCTGGCCAGCTAAAGAGCTGCTAAAAGGGGGTTTAAAATGAACTTTGGGATCTCAAGAAAGGCTCATTTATCAATGTAAACACAGCTTAGCTGCTTAATAAATCTGTTTTCTTTCCTCCTTTTCATCAGGCATTGCTATTAGGGCTGATGGCTTTCATAATATGATCACCTACTATGTTAATAAGCGCTGGGTGCAACCACTCAGATAAAGATGCTGTAAAGGGGTGTTTTATTATCCCTATCAAATAGCAGCTCAGTTTGGCCAATGTGTGCTTAGCGTTCTTCTTTTTATTCCATTTCAGAGCTGCACCTCTTCTAGGGATGGGTAAATTGCTATGGAAAAAGTAGAACTGGCCAAACCAAACCTCAGCCCAAACACTGACATCAACCCAAACATTTTTGAAGGTCAGTGTTAGTTTGGATAAGTAACCCATCTACCCAGCTGTAAGTAGGGCTGGTTAGAAAATGGATTTTCCACCTTCTAAAAAATTTGGAGAGCATATCTTTGTTTGTAATCACAGTTTTTGAAAAGCTAAAATCTTTATACTCCTTTCCAAAACCAAGACAAATTGATTTAAGTGGCAATTTTATTCACAGGCTATCACCTCATTTTTTGTTTGGGTTTTGGGGGTAAATTTTAATATTAAGACGAAAACATGCCCACAAAATACAGGCAAAAGAGTAGCTGATTTTGTAAATCCATCTTCTCTTTCTGTACTTTGCATGATTGCTGTTGTATTTAGAACTGCATCTCTTGTGGTTTTGGCCACAGATTGGAGAGGGACCTTGCAGCTCCTCAATCCACGCTTGATTAGTTCAAGCTGTCTTTCCTGAACGTATCATCCAGGCTAGGAAGGGCTGGCAGCTTGGCCAAGCCTTCAGCTTGGTGTGACACCATTGCTGTGAGATCCAGGAGGTTGCCAGGACCTGGAGAAGAGGAGCATGAGAGAAGTGATGGCCAAACGCCATCCCAATGAACCAAGAGGGTGCATTGTTACAGCTGATAATGTAGAACCACAGAAATAGGACTGTAAAGATAGCAGAGATGAGATTGACTTTCAGACCTAAAAAGCCCAACTCCTGGTGCTTGTTCAGAGCCTCCTTGTGCTTAGGTGAGCGCCTTCCTGTTGCTATTGCCATGTTCGGTAGCATGACGAGAGGTTGGCTCCAGCACTGGCAAGCCAGGAGACATGGGAGAAAGAGACCAAAGGAAATCTCAAATATTGTTAGTTGGGATAAGTTTGATTGTAAGCTTGGTTTCATTTCCATGGTGCGTTTGCTGTAAAAACTAGAGCCATTTGAGCAAAGAAGTGATTCCACTGAGAAAAATGGTTATGATTTCGTGTGCTTTTATGAGTGTAGTGGTTGTCGTCCTAAAACACAGGGCAGGCTAAGGAAGGTTGACTTTGGGCAAAGTGAGCTGCAGAGAACTTGGGAAAGAAAATATTGGCCTTTTTTTAGTATATTTGAAATAATAGTATAAAAGAATGTTCTTCACGAGGTCTCTTTTCACTCGCAAGTTGAACCTGAGACCAAAATAACCATGAAGGCAAATTCAGACACTTCCCTGTCTCTTTCCAAAGTGCTAATTCTTTTGCTTTTTATGAGCATTTAATTAGATACTGAATAAAAAGAAATAGGCAAACAGACGGGACCCCAGCAACTCAATACTGAGCTTTGTGTATAGAGGAAACGTCATGAAATGTGAATCAGGTTAAATAGTTCAATTCTTGTCTGTTGTTTACATGTTTGAGAAGGAGTGCAACTGTTTGAAATTGTTTAAGTAGTTAGGAAGGTGATCGTAACATTTACCAGCAAATGACATAAATCCAGAATTAATTATAATGGCTTAAATGGTTAAAAAGAAAGGGGATCATTGGTCCCATGGTTTATTGTGAACTGTCAGGATAATGGAATTTTAATCAGTCCGTTTATTTTAGGAAGGATTAATTGCATGGCACGATGCAGAAAATACAGTGACTAACTTGGGAAACTGAGCCCACTGCGTAATTTTATTAAAGCAGATCAGTTGTAGCATCTTAATTTCCTTAGACATGTTTATGGGGAGCCATTTGTTTTGTCAGGATTCTTTCCTGACTGGTACAGTTGCTGAAAATGAATGTGTTTCCTGAGACCATTGCCCGGGCGTCAGTCCGCATCCCACCTGCCCTGGCCCTGCATGTGGGATTCAGGGGGTTCATACGGAAAAGTACATCAGGGAGCTCCTCAGGGCTGGGGTATAGACATGTATGAAGATTGTGTGGAGGCTTTCACTGGAAGAAAGGGGCATATCCTAATGCTGGGTTTGCAGGAGCATTGGAAGCTCAAATTCTGGATACAGCATGTATCATTTCAGCTGTTTTGCTGGGATAAGGTACAATAGCAATGGTACCCACTATCCTCATTGGACACCCAGGTACCCTTATATTCAGTGAAGACAGGGTAAGTCAGCTCCAGAAGTGACCCAGTCCGTCCTTTATCCATCACCCTTTCTTCAAGCACCAGCTTAGAATAAATGTATGGGGGTTTAGGTGTTTTTTGAGGCGGCTGCAGGTGAGTTCCCTTTACCATTCAAATTTAGAAGAGCTGTGAGATGCTTTGGGGTTTGTAAAGCTTTGGTTAGCTTATTTGGCTTATAAAACAAAAGTTTGGGCACTTTCTATTTACTTTGTACTCTGGCTGAATCCTGGGAGCCTGCGTGTGGAAATTTCAGCTGCTTACTCCTGGTTATACCTCACCTTCACTTTGTTTTCAGTTGCTTTTGGTTTTATACATTTAGAGGGAAATGAGATCTTTTAAATGGTTTAATATCAAGACAGGCTGTTCTTTCTGAAGTTATTTGTTGTGAAGCTATTATTAGGCTGTATTTGTCAGCTGGTCTAAATTAAAAGCTGGTTATGTGGCAGTTTTACTGGTGTGCTAAAATAAAGTGACACAGAACAAGAAGGTTTACAAGTAGCATCACTTCTCCTTCCTTCTTCTTTGAAGAGAATGGAAAGTGTGATGTGTGCCTGGCAAACTGGGACTACGTGAATATTGTAAAACAAATAATAGAGAAAAGGAAATGTTGCTGCAGTGTCTGAGCTACAGAGGGAAAGTGTTTCCATGAGTGAGCTGAGATGGGCTCTACCACATGGGTCAGCCTACATGGGTGGGTTTTCATTCCTTACAAATCTGGCTGCCGGATGGGGCAGTTACTTTAGCTCCTACCCTATACCTGCACAGCCTTCCAAATTACTAGAAGTGCTTCCTTATTCTGCTTATAGAAGTCAAAAGGATGTTTTGCTCAATTCTTCTATTAAGAATATATTCATCTATTTTTAGTTTGATGACAGTGCCACTTCTAGATAATCACAGTAGGCACATTGCCAGTTCAAAGACCTTTAATTGGAAGATTAATATTCTCTGAAATGCATTTATGGAGAATCCAAACCCCTATGCATTTCCATCTATCAGTACTATATTCAGATATGCAGTGAAAATTAATGCTGGGCAATCTGAAACAGCACAACTCTGTTTTTAAGGATTAGGCTGGTTTATCAGTTTTATTATCCATGCTTTGTAGTTGGAGAACCAAAAGGGTGAGATGAGCATAATGAAGCAAAGATGCAGGATTAAAACCCCACAACTTTTAGTGCTGCAACAAATCCCCCAGTCCATGCTGTACCATGGTACTGTGGTCTGTGACAGTGCTGCCTGCTATTAATATGAATAGAGCTTTGTCCCATACATTTGGAGTTTCCTTCTCACCACAAATGTTTTGAAAAGCAATTAAGCTATTTAAGAAGCAGCCAACATGCCTACCAGTTAACAGTAGTTAACATTTAAAGTGAGTAACTATAACGTGTTATTTTTTGAAAGATCAGACCTTAATCAATGGATACTGATACTTGCATAACAAAAAACTGTGTTTTTATTCTAATACTGCTTTCGCATTCAAAAGGTCTCTATCCTGGCTCAAATTAGTGCTGCAGACCTTAAAAGTGAGAGGGAAAGAGTAAAAACTGAAATCAAAACTGAATGTGAAGATTAGCTTTATATACTTGGAACCTCACTGCAATCAAGTATGAAGTGGTAAAACCAGAACCACTAATCGACTGTCAGTATTGGTTCTGTTCTTGTGAAGAATGATTTCTTAATGCAGCCACATATATTTTCACATGAATATACACTTATATTTTATCTGAGGACTTAAACTCTCATTATGTGCAGTATCTGTCTCCAGCTTGGAAGGATCTGCATGAGCTTGTTGCCATGATCTCCATCCTTGCTTTCTCTCTGGCATCCTGCGCCAGCCTCCGATAAGACATGACACTGGGAAAGTGGATGATGTTCCTGTCTTCATCTTCATCAGAATTAGTTCTGGTTAAGTCACCTTTGCAATATAGGCAGTAGAAGCTCTTTATTACAGTTCCCCAGAAATAGGGCAGATTGAAACCAATACTCATGAGTTGGTATTAAAACAATCACTTTGTGTTGTAGCTTTTTAGTAAGACTTCCCCATTACCTTAGCCAGAGAACAGCCTCAGGCAGTTGCTTGTAAGGAGCACATAACCACTGGCACATTTGTCACAAAAGGCAGAGAAAAGGGAGCTCCAGGGAGCTGGGTGCTGGGCTGACATCTTCTTCTTCTTCTTTCCCTCTCCCTTTTAACTAAAGTTATTTGTTTAGTTTGAAAGACAATACCTGGCTGGGCTACAGGCAGTGCGCTCAGTGAGCTAATGCAGGCAGCTGGCACAGCCACAATGAGCAGAGCTGCACCCTTCCAGGAGGAAAAAAGGCTCAGATGACAATATAAGTTACTCAAAACAAATAGCAATGAAATGGAGTGGAAGAGAGTTCTCCACTTGAGTTACTATAATGTTCCATTTATAGTTTTAAGCTTCTCATAGGCCGCGATTATAAAATGTTGGCTGGCATCTCAAAACAAAGGAAAGAAAATATTCTCCTGGAGGTAAAGAATCGAGATTATCAAATGGATTTTTATTTGATATCAATAATAAATCACTTCTGGGCTAATTCTATTGCAGCCAGAATGTAAAATACACCTATTAATGGGGTTGTAGGGAGTGCTAAACTCAACTGCAAACTCACTTTGCTGCGCAGCACCTTGCACCATCAGGCTCATGCTGGTCATGATCTTTTGAAGGCCTTCAATCAGTGATGGTGTTTGATATTGATTTGAATTTAAAACAAAACAGTGCTTTAGGCCAGAAAATAGGACCATATTTTTTTATATTAAGATGATGAAATGGGGCATTTTGTCACTTTGGAAATACTGCTTCACTCAGATGTGTTTTGAATGAGGAACCTCACTGAAATCAAAACTGCAAATGGGTTTGACTTCAGTAAAATGGTATTTTCCCATTGAGAAACACTTTATTTCTACTGTCCTCATGAGTTTTGATGTATCCTGCCTTGGAGGGAGCCCCTGTGCTGCCAAACCCTGTCCTCTGGGCTGCTGTACAGGAGGGTGTAAGGAGGCACAGAGCTCCTGCGGTGATTATTTGTTCAACAAAAGAAAACACTGTGCAAGGTAAATGTTTGAAAGCGGGAGTTGTCTGAAGAGAAAGGACAAAGTGGTTGCTTTGGTTAAAAACCAACCGAAACACAACTGCCACATTTTTTAGCTTTGTCAGGAATCCTGTCCAAGGGGGAGAAGTGGATTGTGAGGAAGCAAAGGAAAACAGAAACCAAAGAGAAGGGGAAAAAGAAGGATAAGAAATCATCTGAGGATAGATGATAATAAACGAGTAGGAAGGCCACTCTGTCACGAAGAGCTGCTTTAATGCGCTCTCTTCCTGCCTCTGTCTATAATAGCTTTTTTCTCAGATATGCTTGACTAAGATCACACAGAAGTATCCTTAGCAGCAATTCACTGGCCTGGCACTGATTTCCATCATGCAAGAGGCCAAGCCAAACGCCATGTGCTGCTTTGTGGCATGATAGCCCATCCTCAGGTGCCTGGTGCATCAGTGCAGCCCAGGTTCCTCTGCTTCATCGGTGTCCAGCCCCTCATTCGGCTCCTGTGGGCACTGGAAATGTGCAGTGAAGCCTCTAAAACTCCAGGATTTTGTCTGAGGAACTGCAGAAAGAGGGGGAAAAGGTGTGATGGTGGATGGAGGTGTACAGAGAGCCCTGAACTCTGCTGGGGTCCTGATTCGCTGGGATGGTGGATTCAGAGTGTGCTGGGAATGGGAGTGAGGATTTGGGAGAGGCACATCTGCTGCTGGAATGCTGTCTTTTATCCTTCCTCATGTCCATAGAGGGCCACCTCAGACCATAAACTGGACTACCTCAGACTGTATCCTGGCTGCTGAGGACCACATTATTCTCCCTCACTGTGGCCCAAAACAAGGACCAGGAGGTGGTGAGGGACACAATTGACCCTACAGGGAGGGCTGACAATTTAAAATTGCCCCTATCTACCATGTGTTTTACTATTCCTTTCCCAAAGAAATTCCAGCCCATGGCCCTGGTGTGATGTTCACTGAGACTCAACAAAAGTTCCTCCATTCATCTTGACAGATTTCAGGTCTGACCCTCAGGATGGGGAGCTGGGAGCACGGGAGCACACGTAGTTCTCTTGGATGAAGTGAGGAGCAAAACAGGAGAGAACAGACAGAAAAGCAAATTTTCCACCAGCTTTTTGACAACAAAAATGCAAAGTCTGCAAACCGGATAGATGGAAAGGACAATTTAAAGCAGCAGAAATATCCCAGCTGCTTGCTTTGAATGCTGGGAGGGTTATACCCCAAAAGCTCGGTAGCACTTGGAAATGATGCATCCCCTTCCTGCAACATGAGCAGCAGTTAATCTCTGCCAGATAAATAGCATGGCTTCTCAGCTGGAAAATCCAGCATTAAAGGAAGAGAAATACATGGGTGATGCATACGGAGGGTACGTTCAGTGGCTGAAGGGGAAGCGGAGCCATCCTTTTCCCCGCTCTGGGTTCATTGGCAGCACTGCCGGCCCCAAGGACCCCAGTAGTGCCCGGGAGGGGCTCAGTTTCCCTCCCCACGTGCAATCTGTGGTTTTCTCTCCTTGGCCATGCTCCCCACAGTGCCTGCAGTTACCTGCGGAAACCGAAAAGCACCGGTCTAGGCAGGCGGCTGTCTCCATATCCCTGTGTAGACAAGCGGAGCCAGAGGGCTGATCCCCCGGCCCCAGCACACAGCCTTCCTTTCAGCACCTTCCCCTTACACAAAGACTAACTTATCCCACCTTTTTTCCCCCTCCCTCTGTCTCTGCTCCCCGTAGCCCTCGCAATGAAAAGCCCTCCACGCGCAGGCTAATAAAAAGCCCTGTGCCACCTCCTCTCCCCCTCCCTTCCCATCCAGAACAGCGCTGCCAAAAGGGAAAAGAAAAGGGGGGGAAAAGCCAGGAGAGTGAAGGCTGGGGCTGGCGAAGTTAAACCTGGAACTCATTTAGCAAAAGGGACTTTAGTTAACAAGAAAGTTACCCATCATGAACTGCCAGTAACACCTCGAGTGATCCTAAATCCATTACCCAGAGACTTAGCCCTGGCTGAGTTTGATTTTATGAACTGTGAGGCTGCTATGTTGAAAGTCTGCAAATTGGACATAAATTGGGCTGCAGAAGGCTGGGGAGCTGAAAGGGTTGGGGTTTTTTCTTGCTCTGGTGACGTATGAGGCTTTGGCTGCAGACTCACACGCTCCAGAGGAGAAGCTGTTGATGAGACTCTCAAAGACAGTGTATGAAAGCTCAGGAGACCTCGAGCCTGTGATTTTTGGCTCTGCTGCTGCATCACCTGCGTGAGGATGGGCAAATCGCTGCACTTGCTGTGCTCCAATCCTCCCCTTGTATATCCTGTGAGCTTTCACTCTCCTTATTAGTGTGCTGCCTTCATCACCCCACTTAGTATTGTTTTCACTGTAGTTAAATCTCCACAATACTGTGATACAGGTCAAAATCTAATCAAAGAAACTCAATTTGGTGAAATACTGAAAACTGCTCCATGTGCACCCAGAAGTGAGCGCAAAGATGCTGCTCCACTGCAACAGCAGGATGGCAGGATCGGTGCCTCACTGGGATGCTGCAGCTTTTGCTGCTCTATTTGAAATGAAGAGCTGCTTTGCACAAGACATTGCTGCAAATGCAATCTCAGAGCATCCTATTTTCTCATGAATAATCAGAGTCTCTCATGAAATTTCAAACCAGAAGCTTCTAACTAAGTCTCAGGTGATTTTACATCCTCAGATAACTTACACAAAACCCAGCTGTATTTGCTAGTGGTGGTGCTTTGTAATGTAGGTACCCTAAAGAAAACAAAGATGTCATGGCCCTAGGAGCAATATTTGGATCTGACTTTAAGGGGTCTGTTCCCAAGCAGAGTTTCTGTTGCCATCGCATCCCAAAGGATGACAACCTGGTTGCAGCAGGAAGCAAATTAGGTTTGGTGCTTGGCCTGATCAATCGGGAGGCCAGTGGACAGCAAACACCCTCCTCTACTGTTCCCACCAGGCTGCTGCTGGCTTCTCACTTGCCTTCTGCTGGCTTTAGATCGAAAAGCATTTACCCCCAGGTAATAGATAGAACAACCATCAGCTTTCATTGACTGTGGCAGGAGAAATATTTTCTACACATAAAGTTCTATGAAAATCTGAGGTTTCAGCTCAAAGGCTGAATAAATTTTTTTACCATTATTATTATCGTGACTTGGGGCAGATTGAAGCAAACGCCTTTGGATTCCATTGTGAGATAGAAAATAGAAACAGGACTCTGAAAAATATCCTCATTTTCCCTGATTTAACCTTTCTTTTACTGCTGATGTTTCAAAATGTAGGTGAATTTTGAAACAGAATTTTGTAATAAAGAAAAATCAAGATGCTTTCTTTAAAAACGTCTTTCTACTGAAGAAGGATCACTGCAAAAGTGCATTTTTCAATCAAATAAACTATTTCTTGGACCCATTTCAGTACTAAAGCTTCAGGACAATTGAATAAAGACTTTAGTTTGCAACGTCATAAAATCAGTGGGCTTCTTTCTAACTTAAAACTACTTCTGGTCCTTGGCTTAAGCGCACATACAGATGCCCTGTATGGGGGATCATACCCGCCACATCTCAGCACAAACCTCTGAAAATGTGATTTAACAGATTAGTTAATAACATTTGCAAAATAACTTTCCCTCTCTTAAGCCACCAAGCACCGGTCAGTCCCAGTTTTGGGCAGTCCTTTGTCCTGGCATAGCGCAGCACAGCACCTTCTCTGTTATTTGCTCAGTAAAGGTAACGCTGTGGAACACGTGGCTAATTTTACCAGCAAGGTGGCAACAATTCAGTATGTGATATGTGAGGGCAAAGCACAGGCAGTTCATTTGGGTAATTTCTTAGCCTTCTGGCTTCTGCAATGTTTCTTTAGGGGGCACTGAATATGAGTGATTGAGTGAGAGAGAGTCCAACAGAATTAGCACACACTGGATCTTTTGACCAAGGGGAGAAAAAAACCCCCCAAAACAAAACAGTCCAATGTTGGTCTAGGGGCACGTTCCCTTAGGATTTGGGAAAGAAAAACACCGAACCCCGTTGGTTTGGTGCACCTCGAGCAGGGCAGCGCGTTCAATTAAAACCCATTTCAACCAAATAAAAAGACACTTAATCTTGGATCAGAAATAACTGCAACACAGCAGCAGAGCCGCCCAGCCCGAGCCGCGGTGGCATTTCCAAGGCAAATTCAACTTGCTGATACTATACCACGAAATGTGCTTCTAAGAACTCGCTGGCAATTCCCTCTTGGAGCTTCCAACACTGCCAGCGAAAGGCCCCTTTCAATGGGAGCACAGGGTCCCTTCTCAGTCATGCCATGGAGGACTTAGTTTGTGTAAAGGGAGCATTCATGTTTGCCATATAACCTAAATGCAGGTAACATTGCTCTGCTCTTTTCCTATTTTTCCACTTTCTTTCCTTTTCCTCTTTTCCTTTCTTAATTCTTGTTTCTGAATCAATGTGTTCCACTCTGTATGGAAAAGTCTTCTCTTTTTTTCTCTAACATAATAAGTACAAGGAGAAATGATTCCTGATTTTAACACCAATGTCTTGCAGAAGGTCTGTCTTACAAACCTTCACGTGCCTTTACATGATCTGTGCTGGGAAAACTAAAGCCTTGATTTTCAGCTCGTCCCTTCCCTTTGCACCAGCCCTTGTCTGAGCTCATGTAGTATTATACAAGATACCCAGTGATATCTAGTTACTAAGCTGTTCTTCACAGGGTTACATTTCCAAGGCTGTGGTTTCTCTGCAGTGATATCAGCACATCCCATCACCCTTGGAGCAGCTCACTTGCGTCTCAGCAGTGGGAAGGGAAGTAGTGCATAGAGTGCAGCCTCCCTGCTCCACCACCATCCTGGAGAACGTGCTCTCCATACCCTTGACTTGAGGTGTTCGTGTTGTCCTAGTGTCCTTCATCCCCAGCAATCCTACGCCCTGGGGTACCCGGTGATTGGAGGAGCCTCTACGATCAGCAGATGTCAGGGACAGCCGGACCCAAACTCAGCACTTCTTGGGTTGCAACTCTGGATTTAGTCTCCAGAGGTCCTCTCTGAGCTGCCAAACTGAATACGTCCCAAAATCTTTTCAGTATGTGCAGTACAGCCTGTGGGCTTCTAGGGCTTAACTTCCTGAAGGGCTGAGCATCCATGGTGCCCATGACCTAGACTGAAGCCCCACAAATTACCTGTAAATGTGGCTCAAGCACCAACTCTACTTGATTTTAAGGAGGTTGAACTGTGCTTCCCTCCATCTCCACAACCAGGGTTCTCCTCACACATAAGCTCGAGCTCCTGACTCACTACCAGGAGGCATAAAAAGGTATTTAAAGATAATTTATTCTTGCCAAGCAACAATAGCAATAGTTAATCTCTTATATTAAAACCTTTAATGACTTAGGGGACTTATGAAACCATCGGAGCCTGTTTAATGAGTGCCTGCTCTGGCCCACACTTTTCGAAGCTTAAATCTTTAATAGAGCAGAAAAGAAATTCACAACAATTTTGGGGGGAACCATACTAAAATTTATGGAGCTGTTTGGTTTCCAGGACTCCTGTTCCTGCTGGGCAATGCTCTCATGATGTATTATGGTAACATGTCATCAAGGCAATGGAGCTTCATGATGCATTGCAGCAATAAGTCATTTGTAATACATCATCGGAGCAGCTGCTGCCCCAGATTGGGAGTCTCAAATGAAAATTAGGCAAGCGGTTTAATGCACACCAAAGATGCTTTCTTCCTTTCTCTCTTTCCTTCCCTTTCTCCACATCCTTCTCTCCTTGCTCCTGATCTCACTCTGCCAATAGCAATTTGCTGGTAATTTATTCATTCTGGCTCTCCCATGAAAATTCCTTTCTGGTGGAACCAATCGAGGACAATGCTCTGCACCCCAGGAACTCACCGCGAGGAAGATGAGGATGACTGCAATGAATTAGATGTGTAATCCTTTCAGACTGGTAGCCCAGGCCTGACAGTGACTGGCACCAGATGTTTTAGAGGAGACAGCTCATGATGGTGAGTAGGGCGTAGGGCCATATAGGTCCTATTTGGCTATTACTAAGTAAGAGTTAATAGCTAAGCCCCCCTTTAGTTGCTGTCTGGGTTTTGTTCTCATTTTTGTTCTGTTAACAATATTAACAATTCTCTCTAATCCACGGAAATATCCAGAATAACTTAATCAACTGGGGTAAGCTCTCAACTGATGCAATGACTGATCCCAGGAGCCTTGAGCAAAAGGCTCCATCACCTTTCTCACCTTTACTAAAGAGCTGAATGGGTTCTGCTGACAGAGCACAGGTTAGGAAATGAATTATTGGAAGTGTCCAGGTGGCAGTGGAAGCCTGGTGGCATCCTGAACCCCATAGGTGTGCAGTTGCCTTTCCAAGTTATTCTCATCTGTTGTGCTTGACTTAGCCTTTTGCACATGTGGCAAACAGACCTCTGGAAACTCATCAAATACACTGTAGCCCTTTTGTCAGCCTTGAAAACTCATTTCGCTCTGTTTCTCTTGTTTTCTTTAGAGAAGGGGCCCAGGTGAACTGTTTCAGACCTGGCTCTCCCTGGTTCCCAAACTCAAAGGTACTATGGCTTGGCAGAGCAGCCAGAGTGATGTTTCAGTACATGATAGAGGGGAAAAAACCCAATTGGGACCAGAGGTAACCCCTGATATAGGTGCCTGGGTATTGGAGGTGGGATTAGGACTTTGCTCTAGAGCTATCTGCTCTTCTCTTCAGTAGAGGTTGGCTCAGGAGATAATACAGTGTTCAGTGGGAAACCACTGGATATGCTGCCCATACACACACATTGCAGTTTGTTGTGTTTCAAGGGATTGTTTTGACTGTATTTTTATTAGTAGTACTCCTTTAGCATCTAATGTCCCACACTTATTAAATCACACGACACAGCGGCAAGAAAGAGGAAAATCACATCCATGGGTTGTTACAATGCATGAGGCATAACCAAGTGCTTCAAATCCCTGAGGGGATTACTTCAAAATCACCAGGCCACCTGGAGTTTCATTGTGGCTCTTACAAACAGGCTTTTAGCAAGAAGGATGAGGTGGGGGGAGAAGGGGTCTTCTATTTAAGCACTGAAAAGAGATAAAGTTCACAGAGCTGAACAGTGGCTTCCAATGGGCTCAGCCGAGTCAGCTGAGACCAGCGACTGGAAAGGATTAATCAGAGCGAAAAATGTCAGTTTAAAACCAAATCTTTAGCAGTGTCCAAGCCACAGAGCTCAGCAGAGACCAGGGTTAGTCATTCTCTAATCACATACCACTTTTTTCCTTGCTTAGCCTGTGAGTCAAGAGGTTGTGTTTGAATCCAAGTCGGCTTTTGCTATATCTGTGTCACAAGTTGCTCCTCAGCACTCGAGTCCCATCTGTGAGAGAGCCCCTCTCTTGCTCCCATGTCTTTCCCAGCCCATTGGTTACTCCATGCATCCTCTTCTACCGCATCTTGTGCTTTTGGTTAACTACATAGTGCATATGTCTACAGAAGTATATTGCATCTTTGGAGCATCTTAACTAGGATGAGGAGTATGTTGCTTTAGTCTTTAGCAGTACATTCAAAAGCTCCACTGCAAACTCTAGGTGGTAAACTATAAGAAAGGTGAGGGCTGGGGAGCTGGCTGCTCACTACAGGGAAAGCCACTGTTCAGCATAGAGCTTTAAGAGACGCCAGCACTCCAGATATTTTGGACCAATGCAAAGATTCCATCACTTGAGTTTGTGATGGACAGCATCTCTCTAATGAGGAAAGGCTGAGAAAGCTGGACCTATTTAGCCTGGTGAAGAGGTGACTGAGAGGGGATCTTATAGATCTTATAGGCACATAGAAATATCTAACATACATCTTTAGAGGAAAAAGTGAATATAAGAAATCTCTTCACCCTTGAACTCCTCCAGTTCCTCTCCACCCATCATTCTTCCACATGAACTCATAATGCTGGGACTCTGCGAAGAGCATAAGGCACATTTTTTTTGGTAGTATTTTGTGAAATTGCAATGGGGAATCAGCAGGTAAAATCTCCTGGCCTATAATAAGAAAACAAATAACTGGCTATGAGGATTGTCTTGAACGTCACTTTCTATTAGAGTTAATCCTAGGTGGTGAAAGAATGGATGACACATCTGTAAGATATGCTGGCACTGTGCTCAGGCTTTGCAAGAATAACTCAGGGTTTCCAGCTTAGGAGTTTCTCTGTAGGAGTCTATTATGTATTAGACTTATAAATATGGCTTATATGCAGCACCTTTTATGTACTCTTTTAAATAACCTCTCACTTCTACAGAATGTTTGCTTGCAGACCTAGACAAGAAATCCTAAAAGGATAAAAGGGATTGCATGTGAGATCTTCAGCTAGCCTATGGCATCAAGATCATAGGGGTGAAAAGATGCACAGAAGCTGAGGATTCAGAGCTGGAGAGTGCCTTTCTCTCTCTGGATTGTTCCTGTGTAACCATTGAGGATGTTTATTCCCCTGCACTTTTAGTGGCCCTGGTTGAAGTGGGGAGTCCTGACACTGCCCTGGGAATGCTGGACTCCTGTTGTGCCTCTGATCTGCAGCTTTCCACCACCATGGAAATGAGCATCAGAAGTGTGAAACAGCACATACGAGTCAGTGCTGACTAATTCCTGTTACACAGACAGAGGACTGAGGCAGGCAGGAATTTAGGAATTCAAAATCAGGGAACCCTGAGGTGGTTGCAAGATCCTTTTTATTGCATCCCAACTTTTATCACGTTATTGAGGATAAAATTATGCCATCCAATGCCTTTACTGAGGGTACTGGAGTTAAAATCCCTCATCACAGGCTTTCAGCTGGATGCCAATTTGAAGCTGTTAGTAAAAACCCCTAACCCAAAAACCTGCTTACGCATTTGTTCTGTCACTCGGTTAAAACAGAACAGCTGAACAAATGATCAGCATTTTGTGAGGATTAGGAAAATTGATACAGGCTGACTCACTGCATGCCGATACAACCCGGAGTAACGCTAAAACCCAGGAAATGAGACCGGGACTGGAAAGGGTGAGAGAATTATTGTATTATTGTAGCATCCTATAATGCCAGATTATTGGACTCAGTTTTCCACTGCCTATTTACACCCTTGTAAAGGTTGGAATGTTCTTGCTCCGACCTGATCGCCTTTCATTCTTGCGGTGCTTCCATCCAAGAGCTTTGCTACTCTATGAAAGCACAACTTTCATGGAACAATTAAGCTGCACATGTTAAGTATTAGAAATGTGTTAAAAATTAAACCATCATTACAGACTGTTATTAAACCCGAATTAATAGTTATTAACTGTATTAATAAAGTTATTAATTAGTTATTAACTGGAATTGATACAAAGCAATAGATGATAAGATCTTTTAGCCTAGTCAGGAAATGTAGGAGCTACTGAAAGTCATCTTTACACTGAAAAAGTCCAAGGAGAGGGCAAATTATTTATCATTTAACACTAAGGAGGGAGCAGGTATTTTCCATGTATTTACATCTGAAGGAAAGAAGAGGGGCGCATTCCCAGCTCTCAGTGTTATCGTGCAGTGTTTCAAGGGATGGTGTTTCTATTTGTACCTTGTTCAAAATAGGGAGTTCTGGCCCAGAATTGTCTTTTCTATTTGTTTTCACTACGCTGTAGATGTGCCTATAGTAGGAGAGGTTCAGCAGCCTCCAGCAGGCTTCTTCCTGGTAACAGGCTTCCATTCAGCCCAGCCCAAGCTGCTGGAAAAGTCTCGCCTCAATGCCAGCCTTCAATATTAGAGACATTATCGCAATTAGAGAGGAATCTGACCCGCAGGGGTCAATTTGGAGGCTGTGAATTCTGCCGGCTGTTTTTACATGTGGGCTTTGTGACCCGGCTCACTGACGTCTCAGCCTGCCTTAGCCTCATCAGTGGAAGGAGCAGACTCCGCATCCTTCCTGCCCTATCCCCTTAGGCCAGGACCTTCATTTCAGCCCCACTGTCGGGTAAATAACCGACAAACCCGTGCTCCATCTTGCAGGGACAGAGGAAGCAGCTAGTCTGCAATCAGCTGTTTCCCTGGCTTTGATCCTCCACGGGAGCCCCTGGGCAGCCCCAAATCCCCCCTGCAGCCAGCGGCTCCACCAAGCCCTTTGTGGGCATTGTGCATGGAGAAGGGATCACCTGTCAAAGTGAATGGCTGCAACCTTTCCCTGACCATGGGGGGCCTTTGATGCATTGGGTGTTGATAATTAGGGCCTAATTGAGTGATTAACAGCCCCAGCGGCTCATGTCTTTAAGAGTATGTGAGGAGCATGGGTAGAGTTTCCCTGGTCCAAGCCTCTGAAGATGCATTTTTCCAGCCCCAGCAGGATGGTTGGCCATGGCTCCAGGTTGGGCTCCTGTTCAGGTCAGGCTGAGCGCGATCTTCATCCCAAATGTGCAGAGCCAGCAGAACCAAAGAAGGTGATTGCATTTTCTCACGAGTGCTATAATCACTTCTTCTAAACCTCTACTGATAATAACTGTTGCAGGAATAGGCTCCCATTTGCCAAGACACATGGTCTCTGCAGGCAATGAAAATCTGTCTAGATATACTGAACTTAATTAACTGAGTTTGAAGAGCCTATTAAGGCAATATTAAAAGAAGCCTATCTCAGCAGGCCCTCACAGTGGGGAGATGCAGCAAAGATTTCAATTTAAGACTTATTGCAAAGATATCCTGCTGCCCAGCTCCGTGGTCTGCCTGGGAGCTGTTTAATAGATGGCTTGGGAGCAGAGTAAAAAGGCTTACAAAGACAGCTGGGTAAGTGGTGGCTATATCAAAGGAAATCAACCTGTAATATATTATATGCTCACTTTGTGGATTAGGGGGGGAAAGGTTTCTAAATGGGGAGGTTTTTCAGTGCTGAAGGAAACAAATGACAGCGTGGACATGTTTAACCATTTCAAAATGGGACTCGGGGAATGCAAAGATAAGCTTTTTCCAGGGTAATTCTGGCATACTGAGATGCAGTCGTAGTAAGTAGCTTCTTGATAAAGTCTGCAAGATTCTCACATAAAATCAAAGAAACATTCTGTGTTCTTCCTACTTCCCTCTCCTCTTCCTCTCTTGTACATAAGTTAATGACTAGTTTTGGATCCCTCTTTACTCCTCAAGAAAAATAGGTGTTGTCACCAGTCTGAACATCATTAGTGGCTCATTTTCCTGGCTATAGGAGGATAACGCAAGGGTAATAAGTTGTCCATTGCCTGTCTGTTGAATAAGGAACTTTGTCCTTCCCTCAAGCCACTATTTATAATAAGCTGCTGAATTGCGAAACTACAGTAAAAATAACAAAGAAAAATAACAAAATGTGTTGATTTTGCCTTAGTACAACCTGTAAATGGAATGTACGAAAGTTTAAATGTAATAACATCACCAACAGTAACTCCTCTTTTTCATAGAGCATTTTCTCTATTTAGAGGGTTGTTCAACCGCTACGTGCAGCACTGTGAAACCAGTATTTGCATTAAATTGAATGGTATGGAGTTGAAGTTGATGCGAGTTAAAGCGTTTAGACCCAGGGGAATGCTGCTGGCCAGCCCAAGGCTCAGCGCTTGACATCAATGGACTATATTCAAGTGTTTATTGAGATGGGAAGTTCTAATGGTTGTAGGAAGAAGCTTGAAAATATGACCTGAGTTGACTCAATTTATGTGGGGGGTGGGAGGGGAAAATTCATATTATTATGATATAAAATCCCTGGGGTTTTTACTGAAGCAAATGGTCTGTTTAGGGGGTTTTATATGGTAATAGAAGATTCTGTCTCCTGGGGCTGAATAGTCCTACTCACGCACTGGTAAGGAGGTGGATGCTTAAGGTTTGGATTGATGTTCACTAGAGCATCTGCCATGAGACTGCTCAGGATGTGTACCGAGCATAAAGGATGTGGCTCATCTTGTGCTTGCATGACTATGAGGGTCCTGTAAGAAAAGCCTAAGTGCTATTCTCTCCTGTAAAACTAGTTCTTCTAATTCACTAAAGTCATCTTTAGATGGGGATAATGAATGGTATCTTCTGCTTAAACCCCATCAGCTGCTGCAGCTCCTCAGATTTTGCTGGAGCAGCAGCTGTTTGGGGAGAGGGAATAACTGCCCCCATTTGCCCTGCAAATGAGAGGGAAGAAATTTGGCTTCCCAGATTAGATTTCTTAGGTTGACAAATTATTATTGTTTTTAATCCTGCATGAGAGGGGAATAAAAAGACCGTCTTCTCCATGTGCCAAACTCTACCACCTCTACTTACGAGGCATTTAAGAACCCCAAGTGAATGGGAAAGCTGTGATGTGAGCAACATGAGCAGTAGCTGCCCAGGCTGGCTGGCTGGAGAGTAAGAGCTTCCAGTGCGCCCTCACTCTCCCATTCCCAATCAGAACAAACCCCAGATTATTATTTGCATGGCCAAGGTGCCATGCTTGTGTTTGCACTGCAGTTGTTCCTAACGTTTTATTTTTATACCAAATAACAAGGGGCTGTAAAGCCAGGTTATTGCAGTAGCTGACTTAAAAATAGAAGATCCTACTGAAGAATGTCTATTCAGGGCAGCCGAAGTCTAATTGTGTGTGGCTTCAGTTTGTTTGGCATAGGAAAACCCAGGGTAACTTGAGAATTCATTACGAGAAAAGTACAGGACTCCTGCCATCTCCTAATGGCCTTCTTACAGCTTTAAATGCAAAATTTACAAGGAAAGTCTTACGGGAATGACAGGAAAATCTGGGAAGATAAGGAAACCAGCAGGGAAATTAATAGAAGCCTTGGGTTTGCTAATCCACAGTGATTAATATCTTTTAGTTCCATGATCCTTGGTTTCCACTGGAATTGATAAACTACCAAATGTGGCTTCTCTGCTTTAAATCAATACAAAAAATACTTTAGTGGGCCTTGCTGCCCTATCTGTCATCTCATCGCTAGCTGAGGGTTAGAAGTAATACTTATTAGCTGCAACAGTGAGACATTATTTTTTCCAGTTCTATTTGCATTTCTTGCTTTATGTTAATCCTGTTATACCCAGAAGAAGATGGTGTGACCAGTGCTTGAGGTGCTAATCATTTTCAGCATGTGGCTAGAGCCAAGAAGTTAACGATGGTCTTGCCAGGTCTTTAAGGCTATCCACCCCCTGAGTATCAATTGTCTAAGGTCTGGCACCACATATTAGTTGCTGCTTTAGAAACTCTTGGCTGTCTACGGGGGTTCAGGAGTTTGTATAAGGCTTATGGAGAGCGCGGCACGTTGCCAGGTTCACTTCTTGCAGATGTGGAAGCTGAGCCATGGAGAAGGGGACTGACCTCTTCCAGGCACAAGTGCGCTGATGAAGATGCTCCTGGGCACCTCTTCCAGGCTGCCCCTCAGCATCCACAGCACAGCTGCTTGTGTGAGCGCTCCCCAGTGTCTGCCAGGGAAAATGCCCCTGAAAACAGCAGTGAGAGAAGGGGGACATTTCCACGAGCAGCTTTTGTGTCAGAAAATGGAACTGAATATCAAAACGGTGACCAATTTGCCCTGCACTTCATTTAAAATCCACCCTTT
Organism: Myiopsitta monachus; assembly: GCA_017639245.1. Lineage (NCBI taxonomy): Eukaryota > Metazoa > Chordata > Aves > Psittaciformes > Psittacidae > Myiopsitta > Myiopsitta monachus. The sequence continues at coordinate 1,908,533 of CM029931.1, read as the reverse complement.
TTGCAATTTAGAAAAGAAGTTAGGAAACTTGTGGGGAAAGTCAAATATGGAACATGGGAATGATGTCGGATGTAACTTTGCTGCTTAACTGTAAACCAAGAAGTCCTACAGGCACGAAGCAATTTGTGTTCTGCATTGCAAACACGATTCTCTGGTCTTTCAGACTTCTGATTTGCTATAGAAATGATTATCGGTGAGTTGGCTCTAAAAGCAGTTTGTAGAATAGAGTTATTTCCAGACCTGAGATACAAATACCCTGATGTTTGTTTCGCTGCGGATGTTATCCACCATAAAAGCACTTTTACCTTGCTTTAACCTTCAGTGCTAGATGCAGGTAATTATAACATGGTATAAAATGTGGTGAGCTTGCAGGGCGGCTCATAAGTAGAGCCTCTGAACACTTGTCACTGAGAGCTGAGTTTCTGTTTCAATTCTTACTTTTAAATGTGCCGCCTCCTTCTTCGGGAAAAGCAAAAAGAAACCAAACCCGACTGTGCTTTCCTGTGTTTCTGCTCCATGCTCCCATCTTCCATTCAGCTGCAGTCTATTTTCCTTCGCACTTACTTGACATCATGGAAATTCAATTGTTGCCAATAATTTATGATGGGGTACGTGGGAGATGTAGGTGTTTCTGTCATTAGAGCATTAGATCGCTTTCCCAGTCCAGCTCTCGGAAGCAGCACTGTAGCAAACCCAGTGTGTTTGCCAGCTCCTTTGCCTTCCCTGCTCGCTGTAGGGCACGAGTTAAGAAGCCATCCTCAAACTGGCGTCTTGCGTAGCTGGCATGGCTTAACACTGCCCTATCACTCATTAATATTTAGATCTCTGTTCTGTAGTAATTATTCCCGGCAGATCTCTACATAGGAGAACTTGCTAGCTTGGAAAATGAACTTGTCATGATGAGCTGCCCTTGTGTAAATATATCTTTTAAGCCCATAATTCAGACATACTTTGTGTTTATTTTTGAACATGGCCTTTTGTCAGGGAATGTGCAGCTCAACCTTACACTGAACAGGAAAGTGTTTATCTAAAGAGTTAATGCAGATGAGTAATCTGGGACGCTCCTGCCAGTTCTCGGGTGGTGGGATTCCTGTAAACAGCTAGACACTTTGAACTTACGGGTTTTACTTTATGTCATGCTTCAACCACTAAAACAACATGCCACCATGGAGTTCTTCCCTGTTAAACCAAAACACAGATTAAGCCATGGAAACTTAGGCTGAGAGTATCATTTGGGGGGACCTTCTGTTCATCATCACATGCTCTGTAATTCACTCTGTCTCAAGATAGGCAGTGAAATGCCATTTGTGTAGTATGGTGGTTTATTACCATGCTAGTAAAGCTGTCCTGGGTCTATGTAATACCTATAGACATGGAGATGTAGTAGGCATAATTGAAGACATGTGAAAAGTGAGGGAGCATAGATCTTGGGGCTACTATTTGTGTGCATAAATTTCCTCCTAGTTCCTTCACTGGAAATTTAAGCTTGGGCTGATTATTCCTTATCTCCCTGCTTCCAGTTTCCCTCCTCCCTCTGAAATGCCTGCTCTGAGTGACCAGAGGCAGGAATCACTGCTTTGACCCTACACAGTAATTGCAGTGTTCACACAGATCAGCATTCACCCTCTTTCATCTGTTCGTATCCACTATCAGTACTGCCAGAGACTCACTTTTAAAACCTGATTTAATGAAACCATGTTCACTGGTTGCAGGACATATACTTACATGTGCAAGAAGCACTCTCTCTTGCATCTAATTTTCAAGCTAGTTCTAAAAGCTCAGTTCTGCCCAGTTGTTAGTGTTAATCAGGGACATGGGCTTGATGTGGGAACTGTATCAATAAGACTCCTGCAGATTTTCTGTGGATGTTATGCAGCTCAAATACCCTTGGAAAATTGCTCAATATTAATGCCATGTGGAGTTATTAGACTGAATTATCCAAGAAATAATAAGAATAATATGCATCACATGTTAAGGACATAACCATTCTACTACACTGGCATGAGTCACTGTGAAAGTGCCCTGTATATCTTTCAGGGTGGATTAAGGATACAAGCCACTGGCTATCATGAAGGCTGCTACAATGCTGCGTAATGTCTCTAAAATGTGCAATGTCTTTTGAAAGCAGCCATGAAAAATCGCATTTGTCATATGCAGTAAATAACTTGGTCACTGGGGAGGTCAATAGCTAAAGGCTCACATCCAGGTTGTGGATTAATGACCTGTAAAATACCAGTTTAAAAATAGGCTCTTCTTCCACTTAAAGACATGCAATAATGAAGCATCTCCTACCATTCCTTAGCCAAGTTTCAGGCAGAAAAATGGGGTTTACACTGGATGCACAGAGCTGAGTTAAGCAGTGATATAATGAACACTATGTAAATCAAGGGCTAGTGGCACTACGCCCTGTTTCTTATGTTGTCAGGATGTGGCACACAGGACCAGAAGCATCCAGGACTCATTCTGTGTGTCAGAAACAATTGGGAGTGAAAAGGCTGAGATGCACGTGCTTGTTCCTGATGTGTTTCTGTTGGTCCAGCATCTGATGACAAGTCATAAATGTCCCTACAGTGGACAAATTTCCGTTGCAGGAGGGGGATATTTATTATGAGATTAAAAGATATAGAATGGTGAAAAGGAAAGCAGCAAACCAACCTGTCTTGGGCTGGGAGGATAGATGAGGTGACTTAGTCCTTCGTGCTTTGTGCTGTAATGTCCTTGTATGTATGCCTACGACTAATGGACTGGGCTGGGCTGCTTAGGGTAATTTTTCAGGGAATTTGGTGTCTCCAGGTTTGCCAGGATGGTTTTGCAATATGTTAGGAGGCCTTGAATTTAAAATAAATAACAAAACCCTGTTCTAGCTCTGCTTCTTTTGCATGTCTTTAATGAGGCTGGAAGCCATGATTAAAGGTACTATTTCATGCCTCAAATAGATAGAAGTGGAGGTGAATGGCAAGCAGAGCTCCAAAGATGTCCTTTAGTATAAAGCAATTAAAAGGATGAAGTATATTCCTCCTTCCACGTATGTCTCTATAACCAAAATGGGCTGATAGCTCTGGGAATATTAATACAATAACACATGGCTCATAGACCATTCTGTAGCCGTGAGCTGCTATCAGGTATTGGGAACTTCTGATCATCTGTTGAAACAAGAGTTCCTGTATGTGGGCTATTCAGAATCGCAGCAACTGCGCCTGTCCTTCTACAAGGTTTTCTCCTTCTTTTTGCTTTGCATTCCTGTTTCCCTCAAGCCAAGCTACTCTCTTATCCCGCATCATACAGGACAGATGCCTTGTTTTTCAGTCTGCAAAGAGCAAAGTTTCCTCCTGGCTTCTTTATTTTAAACAGAGGAGGCCACCCACAGCTCCAAACATGCCTACTGAGAGGAAAAATAAATGGCCAAGCTCCTCGCCAGACACATATGTGCAAAGTGTATCTGTGAGGAGGAGCTGCTTGGAAAGAAACATTCCCATCCCACCCAGGTGCTGCCATCAGATGGGACTGGGAGCTTCAGCACCTATAGCAGTGGGGAATGGCACGGAGAGGGTACTGGGATGATGGGTAACCGTAAACCACCCCTGCCCAAGCAGGAGTAAGGGAACTTTCAGGAAGCCAGACCTGTACAGACCTTCTAATTTGGGAAGATTTCACCACAGGGATGCCGGCTCTCTTGCCTCACAGAAGGCAAAAGTAAGCAGTGCTTTAGTGGCTCATGACCATAATATCCAGCAAAGGTCCCAGCACCATCCTGAACCAGCAGATTTCTAAGTGGCACCAGAAAAGGGTGGTTGGACCTTCATCAGGGATCAAAGAGTTTGGCTTGTGGTGGTTGCCTTCTTCAGGGAGCATTTGGGTGGTTACAGGGTTGGCATATGTGGTCTAGGAGGTATAAGCAAGAGCATCCCCTGCCCCACTTGATGACACCACCAGCATGGGAGGTGCCTCTTCTCCCAGGCCGGTGGAAACCACTCATCCATGAAACAGGAGGAGGAATGAAGATGAAGTGAGGATCCAAATGCTTATAATTTCCACCCATTTAGCTCTTTTTTGCCTGTCCCTGTCTCAGCTAGAGCAGAGGTAACCTGCGAGCTCTGCGTGTCTGCAGTGAACTTTGTCATTCTGAGGCCCACCGCCACTTTGGCAATTGGCTTTTTTATTTTATATGATGGTTTTAAAACATGTAGAATACATGAGGTGGATGTTGGATTTGGAGGTTTCCCCACGCCTGTTAGTGGAAAGTGCTTTCTTAATACAGCAAGGAGCAAGAAGCAGAGCAGGCTCCCTCGGAGGCTGACTTAACAAGTCAGTGAAATGCGAGAACCATGTTCAAAATGGTAAACCCCTCATTTTTCATGCTTTGCTTCTCTATATAGACTAAAAAATGGCTTTTTCCTTTTAATGGGAAATTGAGGCCCACCTACAAAACGTCATTAAACTTGGGATGACGTCAGTCTACCTGGCAGCGCTGACATCCCATTGCTGCCTCTGCCACCACCTGCTTTTTGTTTCTGTGGGTAAAGTGTGCATCTGAGATTTAAGAGCAAAATTATAACACGTGTGCATTAGACAAACTGCAGGCAGGAACTTCTCAAAGCCTCGGTGCTTTTCTCATTAGGTGTGTGTATTATTCTCCATGTGATACTTGTAGTGATTTTAATCTCTCTGTTGTTAAGGCTTCCTCTAAAGAAAGGCCAGGGTTAAAGCAGTGTAGATCTGAAGAGGGCAGCGGAGCAATGGCAAAGCAGGTCAGCTGCAGGCAGACCTCGAAACACTGAAAGTGTCTTACATTGAACCAGGATATGCTCTGCATTGGAATGGGTTAATAGCAGTGGGCAAAGTAAGAAAACGAGTGCACGTTCTGCTTAATTAATAATGTGCATGAAAATAAGCCTTGGAGAAGGGGATGAACGAGTCCAGAGACGGCAGCTCCTCATGTCCAGCTCTGCCGTCGCTGCCAACACCCGTGTTCCCAGACTGTTTGTTTTTCCTTTCATTCCTCTCTTTTTGTATCCCAGGAGAAGCAAGGGCTGTATTTCAGCGTTTCATCCCTATCGTGAGCTACCGTGTATTTAACTGGCAGCCTGATAGCAGCTTAATGCCAGAGATCAATCGGTTGCTCCCTGTTTTCAGACAGCTCCTTGTATTTTACCCTGACTGGTAATAACTGATACGGACGCAGCTGATGTTGTGTGTTAGAGCTTTAAAACAATGAATAAAAAGTTCTTAGTTAAGGATCATGGCTTGATAGGTTTAAGAAGTTGCAATTCAAGTCACATGAAGGTGTGGGAGAGGGAAGATAAATTATGGCACTCTGAGGTTTGAGAATGAGGTCTGTATTATTCCCACTCACACGAGGCTGTAAGCCAGTGTGCAACTTTGCATTTCAAGTTCAAACTAATGAAAACTGTAATGCAAACCTTGAGCTGAAGCGGCTTCATTTCATCAAAACCATATTTTGTGTGCATGTTCTCCACTGGAACTTAGACAAAATTCACATGAAGCCTTGTCCAGCCTGATCTGAATGTGAACCGCAGTGACTCTGTTCAAAGTCAAGCTTGAGATGTCATGTCTTAGGGGGAAAACCAACCCATAGTTGTAATACAAATAGGAAAAGAAGCAGGTAATGTGCATGGAAGTTGTTACATGCATTTCTCTGAGCACATTGTGGAGAAGAAAAAGAAACTGCATTTGGGGTATGTTTCTGCAAGTTCCTGTTTACAGAATGTTTTCTAAAACCCCGCTCCTTTAGTGGGGGTATTCGTATAGGAAATAATTCTATTTGTTTTCATTTTATTTGCTTATTTTCCGCTAACTACATATGTTTAAACTCTTTGAGATACTTGGAAAAGAAAAGGGGCGTTTCTTTCTCTGCAGTTGCTCATATTAATCCATTTTCTTTCTCAGATGATGTGAGAATCATTTGGTTATGGCTTAATGGAGATTGCTCCAGCCAACTGCTAAACATGAAAATGTAGGGTTAAGTCATAGAATTGTAGAATAGTTAGGGTTGGAAAGGACCTTAAGATCATGCAGTTCCAACCCCCTGCCATGGGCAGGGACACCTCACACTAAACCATGCCACCCATGACTCTGTCCAACCTGGCCTTGGACACCGCCAGTGATGGAGCATTCACAACTTCCCTGAGCAACCCATTCCAGTGCCTCACCACCCCCACAGTAAAGAACTTCTTCCTTATATCCAATCTAAACTTCCCCTGCTTCAGTTTGAACCCGTTTCCCCTTGTCCTATCACTGCAGTCCCTAATGAAGAGTCCCTCCCCAGCATCCCTATAGGCCCCCTTCAGATACTGGAAGGCTGCTATGAGGTCTCCACGCAGCCTTCTCTTCTCCAGGCTGAATGGCCCCAACTTTCTCATCCTGTCTTCATATAGGAGGTGCTCCAGTCTCCTCATCATCCTGGTGGCCTCCTCTGGACTTGTTCCAGCAGTTCCATGTCCTTTTTATGTTGAGGACCCCAGAACTGCACACAATACTCCAAGTGAGGTCTCACAAGGGCAGAGTAGAGGGGCAGCATCACCTCTGAATTCTTCTGAAAATCTGAAATTTTCAGACGAATCACATCTGAGTTTTTCCTCAAAGGACTTGGCTGTGAGTCTCCTCAGAAATAGTCTTTTCCTTTGGCAGTGATAGCCCTGTTTGAGGCTACCCCAGTGAGATACTCCCCCATGGAGTTAAGTTTAAATCTTGGTTTCTGCTGTTTTAGTGTTAGTTTTAATAGCAAAGGAATATTGAGAAGGTTTTCAGAACTGTTGGTTTTCTGGAGGTGAAAAAACAAAGGAAAAAGTTCAGTTTTTACAAGATGTTGCAAAATATATAGGTTATGAGAAAAAACAAGGAAGACCTCGAGAAACTTAGCACAGATCAGCATATGGAAATGCAGTTTTATTTTTGGAGCCTACATACAGCTCCATTTCATTTGAAAGTTATCCACAGGTCCTGTTCCTGAAACCACTCTGGCTTTGACAAATGTGAAGCCAAGGAGGCAGGGGGTGACCTGGCTCTTGGGGCACCTTGGGACACCCCTGGCCCTGCTGGTGAACACGGCAGGATGCCTGTGTCTGCCTCCAGAGAGGAGCATGGAGGGACCACCGGCCTCGTGAACCCCCAGATAGGAATATGTTCATTTACACTTGAACACACTTATTACAGCTCCTCGAGTAATGTAATTTTAGAAGCGCCTTGGGTCCAAAAATATGACAATGTATTAAGCGCAAAATCAAACTGTGGAGGTCCATTTTATTTCCATTAAATTCCACTGTGAATATTGCAGAAGCTTTGGTTTTATTATTGCTAATTCCAAGCATAATAAATAGGCTTCAAGATCTAGGCTGATTTATTATCATTTGAAACAGGACGATATTTGCAGCCTTTCATGAATTTACACAGTAATGTCTATTTCCAGTTTCATTCTTTCTTCTCATTTAACTTGAGAAATGCCATCAGTATTAAAATCAAATATGTAAAATAGAATAATCGCTTTCCCTTCACCATTAGATGTATCTTAAACTGAGGGAATATGAGAAAGATTTGTTTTTTCTTGTCACCTTGTCAATCTGAAGGGGTTTTTTTTCCAAGGCAGCTGAAACTCAGTGGCTCAGTTGGATAATTTTTATTCAGGCTTCAGAATGCCTTTCATTATTTGTACTTTTTATACAGGTTCATATAATGAAACTAGGTGGTCTTTTCCTCATCACTTGCATTTCTTACCAAAGGCATGTTCTTCCCCAAAGAAGAGAAATTCACACAAGTCCATTTAAGTAAATGTGGTGGCTTTTCTCTTAATCAGGCCAGTTATAATGAAGTGAAATCTGAACTTCATAGCTTGGCCCAGAAAATCCTCAACATGGCTCACAAATTCAAGCTAACACCCAGACAAGCTTTGCTTGCAGGTTCCCCAAAGGCTGTTTGCTGTTCTACGCTAATCGATTCGGTCTGAAAATAAACCAAGGGCTGAGCAGTCAGAGCAATCCCCAAACCTCTGACCTTCTGGATGGGAGAAATGCCCCAGAAAAGGCATGCTCTAATGCTTTACCCGGCTCCCTTGAGGCTGATGTCGCTGCACTTGCAGAAGAGAATCAGCTACTCGGTCTTGTGTGCTGCCTTGAGGCATGCGTGGCCCTGGTTGCTGTTAATAGCAGTGGTTTAGTTCTGTAGCTTGTGTACAACATGATCCCGACACTGTTCCTCTGTCTGAAACACAGCAAGGACAGCTGACTTACTAAATCTCGGGGTTTTAGGAAAAGCTTGACAGTCCAAAGAATTAATGGAGCAAAAGGAGATAATACAGTAACCTGCAGCTTTTAGTCCCAAAGTGATACAACAGGCCAGTCGAGTTTAAATAAAGGATAAACCACTAAATCTTCAGGGGCTATTAACAATGTCATTTACTGAGAGACTCCTCTGGTTGCAGCCTGCATTGGTTTCTATTCCTGTGTATTTGGCTTAGACTTGATTTCATGGGATTTGTGATTTGCCTGTTGTGTGGAAGATGTTGATGGAGGTAGAGCAGCACTGCAGTCCCTCAGGCTGGGATGGGCTCGTGGAGAGCAGCACAGATGGGTTTCTTTTTGATGGGTCTGTCTCCTGTATACTCCAAACTCTCAGCATACCCTCAGTTTTATCGGTCATAGAGGTCTGGGATGAGCTGGGGCAGGAATTAAATCCTCCTTTCAGTAACAACTATTAAAAAGCAAATATAAATCCCTCAGAGGGCAGCGACAGGAGAGCGATGTGGGAATTTCCTTTCAGCATTAAAAGCATTTAAGCATTAGATCGGAGTCCTCCCTAAAAAATATCTGCCCCTGATTTATTCCTTTTAGTGATTATGAGCTATGGGAAAACAATCCTCCTGCAAATTCCCATGTCCATCTCCCTTCAGCTTACTTTGGAAATGCAGATCTGGATTGTCTTCTGCATGGAGATTTGACTTAACTCTGTGAACTGGTTTCAAACCCTTTCTTTATCATGGCTTATTTGTCCAGAATGATTGGGTAAATGATTTCCTTTGGTGCCAGGCCCACATGAAATTTTGAAAGTTGCTATGTTAATGTATAAAACGAAATTATTCTCCTATTGCCTAGAGTGCACGCATCGGTTTCTCTTCCTCATTGTCACGCTGGAGGGCATCATGCCTTTTTATTTCCTTGAGAGAGCAGCAGCGGTTCATGAGATGAGTCTTTATGATGTTGGCTGCTTAGCTATTCCTTTTTATGAGAGTCTTTCAAGATCTTACTGTTCACAGTTAAAACTTCCTAGAGAGTCATTTGCCTCTTGAAAACTCAGCAACACACCCCCTGGGGTAAATGGCAGCGCTTCAGTCAAAGGAGGGATCAGACTTGTGAAGAAACACACACAAGAAGAGTCATGCATCTACAGTTAAATATGCAGAAATGTACATAGAGGTGTAAATCTTTAACACCGGGTATAAGATATTCCTCGGGACATCCTAAAACTCTCTGGTCATTGAGTCACTGATCACAATACTTGAATTAGAGCAAATGACTTCAGAAAGGTGAAGAGACGATTAAACTTAAAGGTGGTGCTCTAACTTGGCACCAAAATCTGACCAAGATAACACTTAGAGTAAAGCAGTAGGTGAAATAAATACCTTTCCAGAAAGCTGTCCTCTAAACTGGCATCATAATACTGGTTATTGGTCATTGGTTATCGTCTGTGTAAGGCAGAGGCCTTTGTAGAGTAAAGGCTGAGTATTTTACATCAAGAGACAGGAATATAAGTATATTTTTGAATCTTATATCCTGTGTTTGTTCTCTGTGTATAATATTTTACCATTCAGTTACCAGTGTGGGTTCTCCAGTTTATTGCAGTTTTCTATGGGCAGCCTTTGGACATGCTCAGCTGCCACAGTTGCCCATCAGCACCAGCATTCACCAGACATCACCATCCCGGTGCCCAGCACGCCTGTGCAAGCACTAATGCCCTTGTGCTCAGTGCACACACACGCAGAGGCCAGAGGCAAGGTAGGATTTGGGTTTTAGAGGGTCTGAGCTGCCGTCGGCGTTTGTGAAACACAATTTCTGCTGGGCTCCACCCCTTCTCCCTCCAAACCAGATGAAATATTTATTGGGTTGGAGTGTAAGGGCTCAGTGTTCCTCTGCAGAGGAACAGGGGAGTCCTGGTTCTGACCAGAAATTTCTAAGACTTCTTTGTGGCTACTAAACGTTGGAGGAAAAACCACAAATTACCATTGCAGTGGGGCTGGGCCCTGTGTCCTGGCTCCAGTGCTTCCCCATTCCCTCCTCTCTCCCCTCCTGTTTTAAAGTGCGCTGCATCTGCGTCGATAAGTACCCCATGTATATGGCAAGGTAATATTTAATGTGCACACAGTGTGCGCAAAATTAACCACTGACAGGGCGGGGGAGCGAGGGAAGAGCAGAGTTGTAATTACACACAAAATTAAGCTATTACTGTGATTAAGATATTTCTTTAATGCGCAGCTGAGGAACCTCCTTTCCCCCTGAACTAGTCACAATTCAGCCCCTGTATGTCATTTTCTGGCTACTCCTAAGCTTTTTTCCCCTTGCTGCACCTAATCCCTGTATTACCTGCCCATGGGTGAGGTGCTTCTGCCCCAGGGTGGCTATGGTCCACTTGGAGATCCACCTCCCTGAATTGCCCTGAGGGACACCAAGTCCGTCCCCATCACTTGGATCAGGGTTTCTGGGGTCCTGGAAGCACTGAGCTCTTTTCAGTTTATCCATGTGTCCCAGTGTCAGTTTGTCTCATATTAGCTTTGTAACTTCCACATGAGATTAATTTGAAGATAGTTCCATGCACTTAATTAGTCCATAGGTGGAGTTGAGCATCCATAAGTTAAAAGCTAGATAGAAAAGGGATGAAAACGGAGATTTTGGTATTTTGAATGTCAGTTCTGTGTTGGAAATGGGAGAGTGAGGAAAACATTATTTTGATGGGATGGGAAAGAAGAGTCCTGAGAAGGAGGGCAACAAGGATGGTAGAACATCATTCATACATAAAGCTTTGCTAAGCAGCCTTCCCTTCCTTGTCAGCGCATACTTGAGTCACAATACTGTAAATAGTGTGAATTTTTGGGATGATTGTTGGAACCACTTAGGACTTTAAACCAAGAACTATTGTGCTCCCGCAAGCAACACTGCTTGCATTTCACTGCGTTACAGATGGCCCTATTTTACACTTCTTTCCAACATGTTTTGTAAAGTACAAATGTGATATACGTGACTAATGGGCAGAGATTTGGTAATATTTCCAGTAAAATTCTGAACAAACATTGCTTAAAAAAAAAGGGAATTGTTTCTAGAAAAAGGACTATTTCAACAATATATCAACATTCCGAAAAATTATTTTCAGGAAAATGTCTTTTTTTTAAAATGAAAATATTTTCCTTAGAACTAACACTGGTCAAGCTGTATTAACGATATTGGGAGAGTTCGAAGTGACAATGAGCAAACCATGAAAAATGGACAGAAAACAAACACAGAATCACTCCAGTCCTGGCCTGCTCTTTAGTTATATTGGAGACTTTCCAGGGCTTCCATTTTTCCACCAGTGTTTAATGGGCTCTCTGTTTGCATTTATGCTTTCCTGATCTTTCAATCTCAGAAATGGCTGCTTCTGGCAGGGCTCGGTTAGCATCACTCCCTTCGTCCCCTCTTTTCAGTGTGTGTGTGCCTCTTTTTCTCCTGAGGTGGTAGGAAGGAAACACCTCGCTATGAATGCATAGAGGGTGAATACAAAAAGACTTGGGAATCAGGGGTTTCAGAGGCTGTGTGAGACTCCATCAGTGGATTCAGGTCGTACACGCACTCGCTGGAAGCACTCCCTGCCTCAGAGGGTTTATGCCAATTAGAATGTAAAAATGACATCACTGAAATTAACCTAAATTTTGCTTGACCTGGAATTTAGGTCAGTTTAGATCATGATTTAACCAGGGCTGTCTAAGATTCAAACCCATGTGGAGAGCTGTAGGAGCAGAAACGTACTTCAAAGCAGAGGTAGCTCCTGCAAAGCCAGCACAGAGGCTACAGGGCTGTATGGGAGGTGATCAGCGGCACTCCTCTCCCTACCCATGCGCATGCTGTTATGATAAACTATCCAAAGCATGGCCAGAGAGTGCACAGTTGGTACCCGAGGGCACCACTGCTGAACAGGGGCTCTGTGAATGGACATGGAGCACAAGCATGGTGCTTATAGCAAGCAATAGCTTGGTCAAGGAGAGCTGGATCCCAGGCTGGTCTGAGTATGCCCGGGGGAAGGCAGAGCCCTGTCAGGTCCGTAAAGTCAGCACAGCACCAACATGACTTCTTGGCACTGTACTCCAGTACTTGGCTGAGAGTTTGGATAGCTCCTAAGTTTGCTGGCTTTGCCTTAGAGCCCTGTAATATCTGAGAAGGGAAAGGATGACACGTTCACTGAACCAAACTGATTTGAATTCAGTGACAAGGCTCTCACAGGCTTCGTGCTCCTGGGATTTGTACTACCTCATACAGGCTTCAAGTGCCTAAGGTTTCTCGTGTTCCCAGGTATGTACTGACGTTGTGCCTACCTCTGGACATGTGTTACTGGAAATTGCAATGACCGCACCTTGCTCAGTTGCACTCTCTTCCCTGGGATGATGGTGATGTCTCCATAGCTTGCCTGTTGGACGGTTCCAGCATTGAAAACACAGGAAAGATAGAAAAAACTGAGCTGCCTGTTGCTTTCAATGTTTGCACCTTGTAGCACAGGCTCTGTGGTATTCTGTTTGCAATTCCTATAGTGATTTGTGCTGTGTTCATCCTTGTGCATAACTTGGCAATCATTAGAATAGAAAAAGCCTCATTAAAATCATGGAAATGGCTGATCAGCATGTGCATGGTGTCTTATATGTGGTGTATTTTAGGGACTGCGTTTACAGTCTGGCCATATTTGCTGCTGCTTCCTTCCTTGAGCCCCCAGGATGGACACAAGTCCAAATTTCTACTCGCAGTGTGTTTAAGCACTAGTGTAACCCTTCTTTCTTCATAGAGCACTGCAGGCTTGCACACAATTAAGTACTTTCCACTTCCCCGATGAAGACAAGCGGCCCCTGCAAGCAAGCTCGGTACTTTGTCCTGCAAAGCTTGTTCCGATCAAATGGTGGCAGTAGGTTGCTTTGTTAGAATGATCCCTCCGTGGATTTACATGCCCCACCCTCATGTAAATAAAGTTGGGATTTAGAAGGTGCGAGCTGGCATGGCAATGAAGTCTGCAGAATGTAAGCTGCAGTAGCCCTTTTTCCGAAGCCTTGACAGTAAGCAGAGTTAAATAGGAGACTGGGATCTCATTCAGTATCTGTGAGTGGGAGAAGTGTTGGGGAAAATAGAGTCATGCGTTGCTCTAATCCATCCCTCCCCTAAAGCTCGCTGCGGTTCTCGTTGTTTCTGTTTGTTTTAATGTAAGGGGGGAGTTTGTGCTGTTGGATGTGTTCCACAGGAATAGCTGTGAATTATCACGGTGCCAGCATAGGGGTGTGGGTGGCAGGGACTGAAAGCTATCTCAGCATGCGTTCCCTAAAGCTGGAGTGATGTGAGGTAACCTTTTGAGAGCATCTGTGTGCTGTCGAGAGAGATGAGGGCTTCCAAGGACTTAAGTCACTAATGGTCCAGGATACGCAGCACCGCACTTGGAAAGGTTACAGACAAACTTAGCTATATGTTCTTGTTCTTCAGGACTCAGTCCAAACTCCGACTCGGCAAATACAGGAAGAAACCTCTCTTGGTGTTAGGTTATTCCCTATCTGTCTGCTGTAAGGTGTCTGCTGCAGCAGTCGGTACCAGTTGCTGCTGCAGTGCCTGGATCACTGCAGGCAGTTTTCTACTTCTTGCTGTCTGCTGAAGGCATCCAGCTCTGCAGCCCTCACAGTGAGCTCTGTGAACATGCAGTTTGGCAAAGAGGCAAGGAGAGGAGGTCTGATTGCCTATTTGTATGACAGAGTGATGGAGCATTTTTGGCCCTCAGTTTGTGTCTCCACTTTGTGAAGCAGAAGTTTTAGGTGCTCCTTTCCCCCAGGAAATGCCTAGCACATCTGCCATTGCTGTGTTACAGACAGCTGTAACACCATGAATAATGATAACTAAATTTGTTCAGTAACATTCGATAGTGATAGGGACACTACCCTACCCTTCTGCTTTGACAGTGGGCCAAATCTGCCTGGATTATGCCATTCCATAGCAGGCACTGGAGATCTGTATGTGCAGCTGCCTGGTATTAAGAGATTAACTATTAATTTCTATGTACCCTCGCATTAGGGGATTTTTCTTGGTGTGTTTGACACTAGCCCTGTTCAGATTCCCTTTCCCAAGTGGCATCTTATTTCTGTGGTACTTTAAAGTGATGTGCTGACATCTGTCCGAGAACATAAGTCCATGTGAATTGTTCTCAGTCTTTGCTTATTTCTGAGCTGGACTCAAAGCACTCATTGCCCCAGGGCAGGGAGAGGGCAAGCAGCCTGAGCACTGCTAGGCTGGCACTGCTATTCATTCTAAAGGGCACTTCTTTGCATCTGAGTGGGGTTTGGATTAAACACTTGCAGGAGAAAAGCTAGAGCACTGAAACGTTGTCTGTCTGGGGTGGTTTCCTACCTGCACTGTGGGATGTTGCACAACAGTGGGCAAGCGGGTGAGATGGGATTTGTCTAACCTAACCCTGGTCCTCCAAGTTATGTAGACTCCCTTGATAATCAATGGGAGGATGAATCATCCCTCTGTTAGACAACTGTCCAAGATGAGTGGGCTGAATTGTTTTCTGGATGTGTCTGTCTCCTCCATTAATTATAGAGAGTTTAGGTAACTACTTTGGATGAGAGAGCTAATTTTTAGATGGCCAAGTGCAGGGAAACAAATCCACCCTCAATCTCTGCCTCAGCCATCCATGTAGAAAATGCAGGCCATTTGTGTGCTTCAGTTTGGATGCGAAACTCTTCACAGCGTGGTCCGCCTGGGAGTTTCAGTTGGTTCCTATGTTCATCAGAGTAATAGATAGGAGTGAAAAGCTTGGGAGCTGCAGGTGACGGATCTATTGAACTTCAGGTTGTGCACATGTGCTGCTTTGTCTTCAGGGGGAATAAGGAGGGAGGCAGTTTCTTGTGGGGAAATATTACAGTTGAATTCATCACATTTCCCGTACTATGCTGTCCTTGAAAGCTTGATTCTCATTCTGGAGGGCAGGGCTTGTAGTTGCTATGAAATACTGCGTTAAAGGATCAGCAAAACTTACCTGAAGTGGACCTAGGTTTAAAGTTTCCTGTTAAAAAATCGTGACTAATTTGGCTTAGGTCAAAATCTTGTTTCCAAGCACTAAGGCAGCACGGGGAACCTATGGTAATTTAAGACTTTGCCTAGCTTTTCTGTTTCGAATGCGGGCAATAATCGTCAAGATTTACAAGAAGAAACCCTTATTTACTTGCTTTGATTTCCCCATGCGGTCATCTCAGCTTTGTTACACAAACCACTCATTTATTTTTATTGTGAATAATCTCTCCAAAAGCTTACAAATATGCACAGTGTTATTCCGACATGAGCAGAAGGTGTGGGGAAGTCGCCAGTCCAGTCTGGAAGCCAAGCACAAAGATAGCTAACATGGAAAGCCTCTTGCCCCACAGCTTTTCAAGCAAGTGGAACAAAGCTTTGGTTCAGGACAGTCAAAGTCTTCCCTTGGAAACAGATGCTGTCTGTGTGTTATCACCTAGATCTGAACCTTGTACCACTCACAGTAGGAATTTCCATTTCCAGTTTTCCTTTCCTCTCCTGCGGATCCTCACAGGAGTCCTGATAATATCCACAACAGCAAGACCAGGCTTTCTTGCTTCAGGAAAGAACCCCAAATGCTGTCACTGGTGGGCTGAGCCACCTCAACGCTCTGGTCCTCAAAGCAAATCTGGCAACGAGCTCACACTCCATCTAACCTCACCTCCATTGAGCGGGCAGAGGCTCCCCTCGGCTCCATGTAAGATACAATCACGTTTTGTTTGTTCATTTGCCAGGTTCTTGCTGGTTTAAAGGCATGACTCCATTAGGCCACTCTGGGTCTAGCGCGGCGTCTCCCAGCTTGGGCAGCTGCCTGGGCTTGGGTGATTGATTTGAGCTTTGATCATGAGAGTCAAGACAAGCCTGCAAAGGGCAGCCGTGCTCTGCAGTCTCTCCATGTCGAGCCTGGCTCTATGATTTGTATGAGTATATGTTGCCATATACTTCCAGATTAATGTGCTGCACTCCCATATGAACTAACCCCACTTCCTGCTGAATCAGAAGACTTGCAGGTATAGCGCAGTTCCATAGCATGTTTAATGAGACTAAAACAAGCATTTACCCAAATATATTGAGGGAAGGATAGCAGATACAATAATTTTTTTCCCCTCTTTTAACTCATAAGACAAGGTGGAAAACATGGTTCATAAATCAAATTGGCTCAAAACTGTCAGGGTCTCCTCCTTGTTCAGCCAGCATCACCTATGGCTGGGAGAAAAAACCCACTCTTTTTAGAGTACATCTCTTCCAAAAGACAAGTCCCTGTTGTTCAGAGTGAAAAGAGTTGGGAATGAGAACTATGAACAACAAAACCTGAAGGCATTACAGCCACAAGAATGTCCTTATTGTTTTGTGCACATCACTTGTGTACAAAGTATTTCCATAATTACCAGCCCAGCTGCTGTTGAAATAATCTTTGAGTTTCTTAGTCTATTCTATTCTGCTCATGTGTCCATATTAAATGGGTTGTTTTCGTAAGGCCAAAATACCTCTTTCCAACGAACTGAATTTAGCATTCAGCAAATGCTGCTCCACCACCCCTCAGACCATTACGTTTGTGAGTTATTTTGGGGGTTTGGCAAAGTCATTAGCATCAGCCTCAGAACAGCCCTTCAAAATGTGTGCTCAGCTAAATTCACTTCATATAAAAAATACTGCAAGGTCCAACCAAGTCGCCCACCTTCCTTTTTGCTTCCCATTCTATGGGATTGTTTTCAACTAAAATACCATGTGGGTGTATATATTCTACTGCTTCATCCAAATGGATGTGGATATGGATTATTATGATTAATATGCATACATTTATGTTCTCCTGAAGAACATTTTGAGAAGGGGAATGTGTACCTTACATTTCACATAGAAACTTTTCTGCGTTTAAAAAATTTAAAGTAGCCTCTGATTTTTAGGAATCATTGGATTGCATGGCATCAGCTGAGTCAGCAAGTTTGTAATCCCTTGTAGTCATGTAATCCATAGTGAGTCCAATGAGATCCAATGAAACATCCAATCCAGAAACAACCACATACCACAAGTTTTAAAACACCTTTTAAAGCATCCAAGTAACTGCTTGCTGTCCTGTAGGAAGTTGAAAGGCAATCAGTAGAAATGCCTAAAGTGGTGGGTGTTTTTAAAATACCTCAAGGATTGTTGCTCTTCTGCCTTCAGAAATGCAGGTAGCTGCCCAAACTGCGCCAAAATATGGCATTTTAAACATCAGCTGTGATTTGATTCTTGTGTGGTGATCTTCTCAGATGTATGGACTTGCAGTAGGATGAATGATGTTTCTACAACTTGATACTACAATTTATCATACTTTCTAATGTTTTATTTTAAAGCCAAAAATGCCTAGTTGATTTGTAAGATTAGGGCTTAAGTCTAATTTTCAGTTTTATTTTCACTATTTGAAATTCAAGAAGGAATACAAAATATCCTTATATTTAAAACACAATAGCAGAAAAGCTGTAAATGGGGGATCAACAAAAGGGTTTTGCTGAATCATAAATAAATTGAATCTGGGCATATTCTTCCCCATCTTTAGTTTCTCTTGCTTGTTTTCCTGGTATTTCCTTCTCAAACAAAGGAAATTTGTCTATGACAATTAGTCTACTTATAGACAAAAACTTCAGGTAGCATATAATTTCATCTGCCCTGTGCAGGATTGGGGCTGGGATTGTGGGAGCTTTGCTGGAGTTGGGGCTGGGTCAGGTGGGATCAGCATCCAGGCTGCTGGTTGTTCATCTTGTAAGCATTATCCTGAGCAAGCTGGTGCCTTCCTCCTTTGAAGAACAGAAGAGTGGGAGCTGAGACATTGAGTAGACTCTAAGTGTCAACTTAATTTTTCATGTATGAATCATAGAATGATAGAATTCCAGGTTGGAAGGGACCTCAAAGATCATCTGGTCCAACCTTTCTAGGCAAAGCATGACCTAAACCGTATGTCTCGGCACCCTGTCCAGTCAAATCTTAACAGCGTCCAGCACTAGGGAATCCACTACTTCCCTGGGGAGATGATTCTGTCCAACACTGAGGAATCCACTGCTTCCCTGGGGAGATGATTCCAATGGCTAATTGTTTTCTTTGTTCATCCAACTGAAATATCCCTGGGAGCAAATTGTACTCGGAAGCTTCTCTCTGTTTCTGTGTTATGTGGAATCCCTGTGTTCCTGTCTTGGAGATAATGCTGATGTTTCTCCTCCCAGCTGCTGTTGATCACCTCATTCACATTTGCTGGCATCTCCTCTGCGTGATGCTGATGGAGTCACTGCAGAGCATTGCTGCTGGGTCAGAACTGTCTGAACCTGCCAACAACAGCAAAATCAGAGTTTCAGATTTATGTTCCCAGCTCAGTGCACAAGACTGACGTTTCTTCAGCTGATGCCGTCTTCCCAGTCTCCACGTGTACCTTAGGTGCCTGTGGAAGAGGCCCAGTATTTCAGCTGTTAAATCCAGGGGTTGTTATCTTATTCTACAGAGACTGGCTTCTTTGTGTCACCGCTGTGTTCCTGGCCAGGAAAGCCATGTGCTGAAACTGCCCTCATGATACCTAAATAGTGGATAAACAGCAACTTCTAATTTTCACCGCTAATGTCTTTCTTCCAGGCTCTCTAAACAAGAACTGCTCACCAAATCTCATGAGCTCTGTGATGAACGCTGCCTAATCAAAAGTGCAGAAAGAGGGTTTTGTTGGGTTTTTTCTCTTCTCTTTTTCAGTTATTAAGTAGATTAAAGAAATGAAAATAATTCCCTTTCACTTGTGGTCCAGTGTAAGCAACCCTATGACGTTTGTTGCCTTGGGATTTATACATTAGAATAACCTTTGGTTCCAATATTTTCTAAAGATTTGCCAGCAAACATTGCTCTTTGATTTGTCTTAATCATGGAGGATGGGACTAAGGGGACTAAAAAATGACCAGGAATGCTTTTGCATTGCTCATATTAGTCTACCTTATTCATTTAAAACCAAGCTGGAACTAATGTAATCAAGGACTGAGATTGCATTTATAAACACTGTATTTTCATCTAACAACGTCTGAGAGGATTCCTTAATAGATGGACTTCTGGCAAATTCCTCCCATATCCCTGTTTGCTACAAGGAAATCGAGCTACCAGATTTGGCTGACTCGGTTTAAGACTTCTCCAGACATTTGGCAGATTCAGTGTTGGATCAGACACTTTTAAAGCAGCTTCTCAAGTAGATATGATCTGAGCCACAAGGTTCGGATCATTGGCTTTGGGGGTGTTCAGGATCTGCGGCTTTGGTTTGGACCCATCGGATTTTTTCATGTCCTCCTTGACAAGTCCTCCTTGTTCCAACGTGCAGGTTGGCTCTGAAAAAAATATAAACAGTGGAAAAAAACTTTTCATATGGACCAAACTTAAAACCATTCCCATGTTCAGCCTGAAATTTTCCAGGGGAACTGGAACCTTCCGAATAGCCCCAGGGGAAATATGAAGCTTTACTTTGACCAACTGCCCCGGATTTCCAGGAGAGATTCATTGCTGGGGTAAGAGGTGAGGTTCTCCTGATTACAATGGCTGTCTTGAAGGTACACTGGCAAATGTATTGGTTCTATTTTCAGTGAACCATGTTTTCCCCCACTGTCCAGAGCAATCTGTTATGAGTGTAGCTGGCAGAAACAACAGCATGACCTTGTCACTCATTGCCTTTGTTCTTTTCCTTTCCTGCTTTTAGTTTATTGCTTTTGCCTGTTGGGAACTTCTTTTGGATTCGAAGTATATCAGGACAAGAGTAATGTGTCATCAATCCGTCTCTTCCAACAGTTGCATTATATGCTTTTCTGCTTGGTGTGTGGGTGGAAGAACAAGCTGGAGTGTTTTCAGGGATAATCTCTATGCCAACAAACAAACACTGCATTATGTATAATAACAAATAATGATTCACTGGGATGGTCTTAGCAAGGTCCGGAAGTGTCAATGAACCTCATACAAGTTCACATGTCATACAATTGCAGCTGAATCTCCAATGCTTTGGGGGAAACCAAATGAAATGAAGCACAGGGCCAAATTATGTGTTGAGGAGAAGGGGGGAATATTTAACTTCCCTGGAGGTGATCAGCCTAAAATCAATATAAGGCAGGCATGGTGTACACCAATAAGAGAGCAATAAAGCTCCTTTTAACTTAAACCAAGTATAAGCAATTCTATTAAATTTTCATTAGCAATGTTGCCTTATTAGAGATCTTGTTATATGTTCAGATGCATCTCTCATTGTTTTAGAGCATCCAGGCTTTCTGTCTGGAGAAATCTGGTAATTCAACCCATCTGTCTTAGCTTAGGATGGGATAATTTATCATTTGGTAGAACAGTCTCTCTTGTTTGAATCCAGCTGGATAGGACTACTATCTCTGATTGCTAATTGGAAGTATTTGATCTATCTATTTGGATGGAATAATTCTGGATTTATTTATAAAGGAGGGGTTTCTTGTTTATTTTGCATGTCTTTTCTTTTTTTTTTCTTCCTTTTAGTTTAGTTTATAACAACTTTGTTCCATATCAGGCAAGAAGAATCCATCATCTCACTTGGTGAAAGAAAACCTCGCCTACAGCCAAAATCCTCATCTGGGCCTACGTCTTCCATACATTTACCGCTCCTGATGAAGGTGCTGTTCTGAAGCCTTTCAGCAGGTAAGGTAGCATGAATCCCACAGTGACAAACAAAAACGAACCCAATCAAAACCAAAGTATTAATTTTATATGTGTATTAGAAACTTTCTGGGTATCCTACTGAATCCTCCTCCAGGTATTCAGGTTTGTTTCATGCTGGTGGAAAGAAAATGAAATTCTGAGGTTGATTTTCTTTGCGGTGAATTTGTACTTAATAATGATAGGCTAATGTTGATTTCCACACAGTTGGTTTCAACATAAACCAACAGAGCTGACTTACAAATCACTGCCTTATTGATGACAGGACAGCAAGATGGCAAGGCAATAGGTATAAATTACACTTAGTTTACTTTAGAAATAAGCCTGCATCATCAACATAGGAAAGACATCCAGCATCACTTCTACCATGAGTATGCAGTCCAAGGAAAGCAAATAACTAGCAATGAAAATCTCAGAAGGAGCTTTCCTAGGGCATTCACAGGACCTCTTGGAAGGACAAAAATGGTCCATGATCCATCATTCAGAAGTTCACTGATCATATCAGGCTGTTTATAAGCAAACTCGGTTTCATACGGTGCCAGGCAAAGATGTAAACACTGGCTGGTGCCAGCAGGGAACATCGCAACCCATATTGCACTGTGCTGCACTCAGAAGATGTGGGAATGAGAAGGGGTTTTATTTTGGTAATAAATTACAGTTTAAATCACTGCAAATCATTGCTTCAATACAATATTGGGAGAAGCATATTACTGAGGCCAGGCTGATTTTTCAGTAATTGCTTCTGCAAGTCTGTAGCTGACTAAAGCTGCCAGCAACAAAAAGGATGTGTTTGGAAAAGGGCCTGCGATTTCCAAGGGTTTCAGGCTCCTGGGATTGCTCCCCTAGGTGAGGGGAAACAAGTGCTGTCTTAATGGCAGGAAAAAAGCAGCCAGCAGTCAGCAAGTTGTTTATTGTAGAAACTATTGATACCCTCATACTGTGCACAAGGTACAGAAAAGTAACTTGGAATGCAATAAACGGGACAAATTTGTAATAACATTAAGAAATACTTCCTCCAACAATAGTGTGTAGGCACCAGGGATTAATAAAGCTATTAACCTTACCCTTGTTTTCTTAAACTTAATGTTGCATAGAACTGATAGTGGTCTGTATTTCCAAATCAATCCATATCTAAAAGATATGTCCAGCACTTGCATAATAAGTCTGCAGGGTTTTAAAGCTTGCCCGTGTAGAGATGGGGCATGTGTAGGCTCTGAACCCAGCAGAATATGGCACTCATCCCTGGCTCTACTGTTTACACCTAATTACTATATTCATAGGCTTAAAGTCAGGTCACTCTTCCATGTTTTAAAGCAAATACTTCATACAGCTGACCAGCAACAAGAGGTCAAGATAACTGAATTCCAGGCAATAAATCGTGGCATGGGAGAGCATTTCTCTCAAAGAAAACCGTGACAGTTTCTGACGGTTTAAATGTCCATGGCTTTATCCCTCTCCCCCTGTGCGTATCTGAAATCAAGGACATTGGGATAAAAACAATCCTGTAGTTTAGGTGGAAACTCACTGCTCCTCTTTAATTGCATCAGTTTTTTAATCAGCAGGATGTTTTTAGTAAGCACATCACAATTTATTCACCCTAAGAGAGAGTTTACAGCTGGTTCTTTGGTTGTTTGCTTTTCTCCCTCAGCAACACTGTTTGTTATATGTACTTTAATCTCAGCCCCAGCTTTGTCAATATTTTGTCTTATCTTAAAGAACTCCAAAGGAGGGTCAGAAGGAAGCAAATTCTCCTTCCAGAAAGCCAGTATCGATTCTTTTAACTGCCTCAGTCAGAAAGCAGCTTTTGGACAAGTTCAGCATAGGAATGGGAAGAAAGCCTGGTTCTCCAGACAGACCAGTGTTGTGGTTTAAACCCACCACCCCTTCCCCCAGTGGCTATTGATACGGGACTAATGTGGGTTTCTGGCACTTGGCTGCTATATGAGCTCACTGGGCAGAGCATCACCCGCTGTGCAGACCCTGGAGGTAATATCGTGGCCATATGAAGCCTCTGTTTCTTTTACTATTGGCTACAAGAACAAATTGTCACCTCTACCTTTTAGAGTCTGAAAGCACAATTCAGAATCCTTATTGATGACCGTTTCCTAGGAATACATTAGGACTAAATTACAGAGTGGGAGGCAGAGCTATTAGAACTGAAGGATGATTTCAAACAAGAACTCCTGGGTGTAAATTGACAGTGAATGTATTTTGGCTGGGGAGTGAAATGAGGATTGTGACTCAAACAAAGAGGTTTTGGAACAATGTTTAAGCATGAGAAGTAGCTGACATCTACCTTTTTTAATAATAATAATAAAGAAATGAATGGATTGGATTTTAAGCTAAATTCTCATGCATTGTGCATCACCATTTCATGGTGATCAGGTACCTATTAAAGGTGCAATATTCATTTATTTCCATTCTGTATTTCAGCTGTGTATCATATGGATATTGCTATGCATGTGCGGAACAGCCTTTAGTCTGTTAAACTCTCCCATAACTTTGAATAGGCAGTATAGTGTCAAGGGGAGGTACAGAAATAACTGGCACAGGCAAGACACATCAAGTATGCATATATACTGACCTCACAAAAATACTTGTATGGAAATATCCCATTAGGGATGAAAAATCAGAAGGTTTATGAGCACGTCATGTCATTGGGGACTTCTCATACAACACAGTTTCCCTCTTGTAACCGACCCTTTAAAGCAAATTACCTGGCTGTGCAGGGACTATCATTGCTGTGTGCGTGAAAGCACGACACTATTCCCGTTCCTTTTTCTAGATCCTTTAAGAGAAATTGATCAAAAATTCATTGAGTTTAATGTGCTGCATCAGTCGTAGTTTAAGTTCTTGCAAAACACTTCCAACTCACTTTTGGCTCAGAGCATCAGTGTCAGCCTGGTTTCCAGCATGAGTCCTCAGAAGCAGATTTACCAAGCAGCACAGATAAGTTCTCTGTAATTTCTGTGATTTCCTCATAGTACAATGATGGTCATCACTAGAGCCAGGTCCTCCCAGGTGACTACCACAAAAAGAATAGGAATGGAAAAAGAGGGTAAATGGTACTCCAGTGGCACTGTAGAAACCCTGCAGGGTTGAACCCTACATTTCAATCATGTCAATATGAAGGAATCTAGTGCAGACCAGTGGCTAAGTCACACATACAAATACCCTGATAAATCTGAGAATAGGTCCCTGAAGCAGAAGGCTATAAAGGATTTATGTACTCCTTTGTAGAGTCCTAGCACAGAAAATCAGACTGGGTTAAAGGAGACTGTGTGTTAATATCTCACACTTTTAAATCCCCCTTCCCACCTTTTTTTTTATCGATAGAATGCACAATGTTCATTTTGTGAATATTCTCTGTCTGTGTTTTCTGGGTTAGCACAACACTGCTTACCACATGGCTCTGTTTAAATGCTCTGATTAGAAGACACATTCAATTACCTACAGATATAAGTGTTCTGATAGATGTCAATGCAGATATCAGTGTCTGTAGACACCAGTGTCTCAGGGGCAATGCTCTGCAATGTGTTTGCTTGTTCAGTTGCATCTCCTCCTGGTGAAGTCTGAGGCAAGGAGAGAAGATGAAGGCTGTGTCAGGAAATGTTTTACTATAACTATTGTTATAGTATGTTATTTTATGTTTTACTATAACTATTACTAAAATGTTTTACTATAACGCCCCCAGAGTGGCAATGTTGAAGGAATCCCTTCTCTAAGATAATATTGATTGTCATTTATGATGTACCATGTTTCAGCTAGCTGAAGAGCAAAGAAAATAGTAAGTCCAGTGTTTCAGCCTGGTTTAAAAAGCCAACACACAAGTTATACAGATGAAACGTGTGAAAAGTAGGGAGTGAATCACTGGCAATGGGAACTCTGTCAGAATTAGGAAATTAAGTTCATTAAAGGTGTGGTAACTTAATTTTCTATGCAAGCATGTAATGATGAGGGTTGGGCAGAAAAAAACCCGCTCAGACATCCAATTTAACACAAACCCACCCAAACTTGGCAAGGCGGAGCGTCCGCAGCTCGGCCCAGCCTCCTGGCTCCCTGCTTGGATTACATTTGCTCTAAGTAGTCCAAATTAGGCCTGGACTGTACCCTCCTTGTCCCCTTCATCAGCCTCCTGTGGTGTCAGCAGCGTGAGAGCAGGCGGGCTCCATGGGGCAGCTCCCCGATTCATCAGCATTCCCTATTCTTGTAGATTCTCCAAGGCATTTTATGGATGTGTAATAAATCTTCCCTCTTATTATTGAGAGAAAACCCAGAGATGAAACCTTCTTTTTACTTAGATTGACTTTAAAAACCAAACTCTTGATTCGAAACAAAGGCATAAACCCAAAGCAGCATGTGCTTTGACCTCATCACATAGCCTCATCACCATACAATGGGCTTCAAAATCACTCTCATTGCCTCACTTGTATTTAAGATGCTTAAACCAAAATGAAACAAATCTTGTTTCCCAAACAGATCCTGAGATTTTATTCCTTTCTAGTCTTGCTGAAGGTTGTGTGGTTGCCTGGCACAAGAGATCCTAGGTGAATTTAACAAAGCCCATGAAATCACTCTGGTTCGTATCTATACACCTAAACTATGTCCATGTTCTTTAACTCTCTACGTAGGGATATTCCTGTAGCCAAAGTTTCTGGTGGCCTATTAGCATTATATAAAACTATAAAGATTTCCTGTTTCAGCAAGCAGCAAGTTTGACAGAAAATCTGAACTGGATTATTTCAGGGAATGCCAGTCAAAAGGTGCAGTGAAAGACACTGAGATGCCACCAAAGGTTTCTGCTGTCCGTGTGGAGGGTCCTCTTCCATCATCCCTACCCCATCCATCCATGGCATGATCTCACCTTCCTTCTTGCACTTAGGAATAGGCATCTTTAAGAAAGCACCTCCTGGGGTGGGCATTTATTTCATAAGTGGGATAGCAATGCATCTGATCCTGGGGGATGTTTAACGGCACCCTCATGGCTTCAATGTATTTGCTCTACGTTAATAAGGAGAGTGAACAGGGACTCAAATTTGGCATTTCTTTCCCATCACTGATTGTGCATCTCCTTTTGGATTCATAGCAGGCTTTTACTAGCACTGGCCTTATTGCCCATGCCCAGAGGCAGTGATTAATCTAATTCATATTAATGTTTGTTTCCACACCATCTAAATCAAGCTCTGAGCTGTGGCCTCCAAAGTAGGAGAGGAGCACCAAAAACCACGGCTCCATCCTCATCATCATCAACTGATGGAGGTGCTCGGGGCGGGGGGCGGAGCCCCCACTACTGAAGCAGGCAGCGAGGCAGGTGACTTGTTAGAACATGGGGTTTTGACACCGGACGTTTCATTGCTGTGCTTTTATTGCGCCTTCTGAAAGCTGTGAGAGTGAAAGTTATTAGAATTATATATGTATAAAAAAAAGGGCAAAAAGAAAACAGTGAAAAGCAACAAGGAAAGTTTCTGTCCAAAAAGAGTCCGAAACTGGCTCCAATTGGACCTCAGTATGGAAATGCTGGAACTTGTACCCTCCAGTGGCAAAATAAAACAGGCTACCATTATTAGACATTTTCTACAGCTAAAGATGTAACATCATAGCTAAATTCAGTCAGAGACAGGTCGAGCAACAAAAACCAGGAGCCAAGGCAGTCTAGTCTGGTCTGAAACTTGATTCAGGCACCAGATTATGAATAGATTTAACTAGTTTGCCAAAAGAAAATGTAGATTTTGGCAGTGTTTGGACTTTTTATTTTTTTTCTCTTTTTTTGGTGTGCTATATGTGGAGTCTTATTGCGTGCTGTGGGGATATGAGAAAAGAGCCTTTTTATATTATATAAGGTCTTGACGCGCATGTGTGTGTATATATAGGATAAAAAACACAATTAACCCCATAAATGCTAAAAAGCCTGAAGGGCCTCAGCCCAATGCCCCTTAGTCAGGAACTGAGATTACGGCCAAACTGGTTCTGCTGTTGCCTTTAGTGATGAACCAATCCAGGACCACTGCTGCTGCCTGGGGACAGACCTTGCAGCAGAACTCATGG
This sequence comes from Myiopsitta monachus, assembly GCA_017639245.1. Lineage (NCBI taxonomy): Eukaryota > Metazoa > Chordata > Aves > Psittaciformes > Psittacidae > Myiopsitta > Myiopsitta monachus. Next base: position 1,881,537 of record CM029931.1, on the reverse strand, counting down.
GGCTGCGTAGAAGCTGGGGAGATCTGGCACCACCAGCAAAGCTGCCTCAGATGTGGAGTTGTTTGTTCACTCTTTGTAGGGTACCAAGGCACATCAGGGGCCTCTTTCTGCTGAGGCCACTTATAATCTTTATTAATTACAGTGAAAAGCCACATTCATCTTCCTATTTGCCATGGAAGTCCTATGCAATATCACCTAAAACACTCCTGAGGGAGATAGGTGAGTATTTGAGTAAAGAAAAAGGTTTAGAATATCCACAATGCTGCAGCCCACATATGTACAGCAAGAAAAACAAACAGACGATCTCAAGAGGTAGATTTTGATGACAGATGCCAGTTCTCTGTGGTCAGAATTTGCTCTGATTCTATTCAGGTATGCGGTATAGGAAGTAGTAAAAAGGGTAGAAGTTGAAGAAAGAAAATGCAATCAAGGTGGGGAGGAAGGGATTGTCAGGATAGAAGGGAGCAGACGCCTGCCTGCTGCCACTGCTCCTGCGCTGGGGGCTTCTCTGGAGTATTTCATTAACAAGGAAAATACACATCAGCCTCTCCATGTGTGTACTTGCCAGATGTTGCTGTTGAGTCTCAGCACAAACATTCCTATTACCCTTTGTGCTTCAAGAGCTACTGTCACCAAGACAAAGGATACCAGTTCTCCCTTGCACAGCACAGGGGCACAGCATCTCATTGTATCACGCAGCACTTAAGCCAACAGTTTGAAGTGTCTATGCATTGATTAATTGTAGTGAAGATGTCATGAAACAGAGAATGGGGTTTTGAGAGCCGTATAAATCCACATACATGAGAGATAACATCACTGTCAAGTTGAGACTCTCAGAAGAACCTATATTTTATCCTGCTTATATGTAGCGTATTGAAGTTAGTTATGTTGCAAGCTGTAATGCTAAGGATTTAATAGGAAATTGTGTTATGCATTTGGAATAGCTTGGAATTAATCTCTTCACTTACTGAGTGCACTCTTACTTTATCAAGTCATTCTGCACGCACTAAATCCCTGGGAATAGAACCAGTGTGGCACTGTAGCACATTTTACCCTTCTTCCTGTGGAAGTGTTGATTAGCTAGGTCCTGTGAGAGCTGCAGTGTCCGCTGGTGGTTGTGCCAGCTCTGGGATCAGAATAACTGTAGCTTTATTACCATGGTGGTGTGTCTCTATCAGAGCAGGTTTTGCCACCAGGTCTACTAACATTGCACGGAGCTGCTTTAATCTGAGGGAAGATTAGGGCCACACATGCTTATCCGTCACTGTACCTTTGGTGCTATCCGTATATTCAAACTACTCCAGCTGCTTAAAATCTTTCCATTTGCAGTCAAATTATCCCCCCCCCCCCCCCCCCCCCAGCACATAAAGCGTTACAACATGCCCCAAAGTACCCCGGAGATCCTCAGTACTTATCATCAGCTCTCCTAATTCAAGCACTCCTCTGACTGCCTGGTGGAGGGTTTGCAGTAGGGGCCCTCTCCGTAAAGCTGTCCTCAGGGATGCTGGGCTGGCAGAGGTCAGGCTAAACTTGAAGGAGACATTTCTCACCTCAACACTTATTCCTGGGCTCTCCTGTTCTCTTTTATATATTGTTATTTTTATTTCAAAGAAAAAGCCTGGAAAGATACTGTGGTTAGAAACCACCTTTCTCAGTGGTACCCAGATCTGCACAGGAGACACTCTGCAATGCAAATAGCAGAGACAGCTCTCGCGGCAGCAGAGATTTCACACTGGGCTGAAGCATCACAGAGGAGAATCCACATGCTGGTTTTGATATTCATTAATCATCCAGCTAATTTGTTTTTACACAGGAGCGCTGACAGCAAACGAATGTTATTATAGCAACAGCACACTGCATAATCCAGACTATTATGGTATTAGCATTGATGAAAACGACTGCTCTGTGTTCACTTATGCTCAATTCTGTATCCAACTGCAACTGTAAATATATCTATTTTTATTCACATCTGCTGAAAGAAATAGACCTACCATATGTGGCCAGAAGGATAAAAGGATTGCTGCTGTCTTTTTCTTCCTCCTCCCTCTGGTCCTTATCTCAGGAACATGAGTTGAAAACTGGCCCAGGATTTACTGACTGTTCAGAGACTTTTTATGAGGCAGTGCTTTCTCAGGCTGATATTGAGAATATATATATTTATATCTATGTACACACATGCACACATATATTATTGTGCCTAAGGTTATTTCTGGAGTCAATCTCTTTTGTATTTGTATACAGTGTTCACACAAGAGAGGAAAAAAAAATCCAGTGGTTAAGGTTAACTTGGGATTTGAGAGACCTGGTTTTAATTCTGCTCTCTGCCATAGGCTTCCTTTTTAATACATATATATATATACACACATGTATCTACACAGGCACATGGAAAAGGCACACAGGACATTGTCTACACTGTCCAGACCTGAACCCACATTAGAGTGTAAATCTGCATTGCTTTGGCACTTTGTAGATGGAAGTCCACAGTCAGCACAGGGTTTTGGTGAGCTTTGAGCCACGCGGAACGGGGACAGAATTGAGCCACATCCTTCAGGACAAAAAGAAACCCACTCAGCAATTCCCTTCTGTCTATACACCTATAAAAACCCCAGTGTGTTACAGAGCTTTCCTTTTTCCCTTGAGCATCCTCTTTGGGTTAGACGGTGGAGGAGGAACCTCTAAGGGCTGCAGCTGAGGAGGTACAGGAACTGTCTGGCTTATCCAGCAGGGCTGTGTTAGCACTCTGTCAGCGCAGTTGCTCATATATTGTTACACTGAATAATGGATTTGCTTATATTCAACACCATATGACTTCTGTAGGCTATTTTAAAACAGATGGGTACCTGGTCTTTCACAACATGGCAATTCCAATGCGCTCTCTAATTTTAAGCAATTCACTCATAAAAATCAAGGGTGCCAATTAAGAGAGGAGAAGAGGGCTTTCAGGTGTTTAGTGGCTGAGAAATTACTAATACCAGTTGCAAATATGTGATTGTGCTGTTATTACTGATGGTACAATACAAAGTAAAGTCACAACAATAAGATATTGAAATGAGAAATTGAAAGCCATTTCTTGTAACAGTGTCAGTCACGCACATGCGCTTTTTTATACTGAGATTTTAACCATTTGGGTTGCCACAGATTTATAAGGGAATCCTGCTTTACATGGTTGCAGAATGATTTATAAGGGTTCATTTTAGCCCCTCATCAAACACAGGCAAAATACACTACAAAATGGACTGGAACCCCAAATCCACCTTCAGTCTGCTTTAAGGAAGACCTGAAGAGATATGAGAGACCAACTCATAAATACATTGACACCCAGTTCTACCTGGAAAACTTAATGGGCATGGAAAACGAATTGCTCTTTCTCGTATCTGTTTGCCTTCCATTATTTGTGGTCTCTCACACAGTAGGAAAGTTGTGGTTCCCCTGATTTGCTCACTCATTCTGTTATTAGAGGAGATCTTGCCCTGCACCGTGGGGACCCATTTTTCTGTCCTCACTCTTTAGCCAGTGCGGGGATCCCCGTTCATCAAACCCGTCTGTCAGAAAGTTAAAACATGTCTATGCTTCTTCCTTCCCATTTTCTGTTGTTCAACTACTGACAGCCAAAAATGTGTTCATATGCTTTATGCATGAGGAAAGGTGACTATTGATGCTAGCAAATGTGTGGTCATTTTTTTTCTTGTCAAAAATCAGTCTCTGGAATCACTGATGCCTTGTGAAATTACAGTCTAATATAACCAAGTGGAGTATAAAGTAACCAATTTCTTTACTCTTTAAGCAAATTATTCTCCTGGAGGTTGAAACACAAAACCAAGGAATATATGAAGTTATTTTTGTCCCTAGTCAGGGGAAATTAATGAAATAGCACCTCCCATTCTGTTGACATTGGCCAAGATTGCCAAAGTCCTTAGTAATATTGGGGTTCCCATTATGGGGAATATTGTAATCACAGAAGGGATTTGGAATATTATCCTGGTGGGAATGTCCATGTAAGCTCTAATGTAGCCGAGTACTTAAGCTCGTGCTTAACTTGAAGCAAACAACCAGTTGGAGTCAATAGTTACAGGGCTGTGATAAAATACATGTCTACATGCTGGATCAAATGTTATCAGGAAAAACTGTATGTGCTCTAAGTATGGCTTGAGACATCAGAAACCATCAGTAAATGCTGTCTGAGCAAAGTTTATTCAATATATACTCAGGAGTGTGTGTCTGTCTTTAAAATGCGATATTTTGATGGGGATTTTTATAATCGGCTTATTTCTTTTTGGTAATCATGACATTTTCAACACAGTTTTTCCTCCCTTTCAGTTCTGGTGTGAAAACTGCATTTGGTATCTTTGAACAGTTTATCTGTGCTTTTGACTTGATGTCCCTGGAGCCAGTTGCTATATCAGATACTGTATTGCCACCTGAATGTGATGAGTTTGTGCGGGAGAACACGCAGGGAGGCCAAATACACACAGTGAAATAGGGGATCCCAGTAAGAACAAAGCACATTGTTCTTGGTTAAACGCTCCATTATTCAGCATCTCTTTTGATAACAATCTTAGAAAATACAGATTTTTCTTTGCCTAGATCTATTACTTTACTACAGTTCTCCCTGGAGTCTGGCATTCCTCACGACTTTTCAACTTAGAGGTTTGCACTGCATCTAAAGCTTTGCCCAAAAGATTTTATTCATTACAGCTATAATGTACAAGCTATGAACACAAGTACATAATATGTATAATAGCTATACGTATTAATAAAATGTGCTTGAAGCATTTTTTTGTAACTAAATGTGGTTTTGGAAGCTGGGATTGGCATTCAGTCTCGTGTGCTAAAAAATTGTATTTAATTTACTCTGTGTGTAATTATATGCCTTGATATAATTGGTTGAAGACATTACTCTCTTCTTATTGAAAGTTAGAGGTATTATATGAAGTTTCATCTAGACTCCAATGAGTCCAAATTTCCCCAGAGGAATTCTAAAATTTCTTTTCCTTTTCATCTCTATTCATGGAAAGGACACCTAACGAACAACTAGTTAAATAGTCACCAGAATAGGGCTAATTCCAGTCCAGTTTCCACTGGTGATGGAATTAACCCCATTCATTACAGTGGAGTGGCTCCTGATGGATGCTGCTGTAAGCACAAGGATGAAGATGGGTGGATGGGATATCCAGCCGCATTCCAGCACTCCCTGTGCTGTGGAGCTGGTGTGGATCCCATGCAGAAGGATGGGGTGTCACAACAGTCCCCCTTTCTCCCTCTGTGTTTGCATCTTGTTTGGTTTTCCTTCTCTTTGGATCCCGTTTGTAAGGAGAGTAGAGGTGCCCAAAGAGTAGCAGTACCCAAACAGTGATGTGGGACCTGAGCCTCATCTTGCTTCACAAGAACCAACTCCTGGGGCTTAATGGAGTATAGAAGACTCCAAAAGAATGTCAGGATCAGGCCCAGTGAAAAGGGGGAGCTATATTCAAAGCTAAAAGGGAAAGAAAACCAAGGAAGTTATTACAGTGTTGTGTAGCTCCTTCTCTTCACTAAGACCCCCATGAACATTTCCTTCTCATCTTCCTGATACCAAGTGCAGCAAATTGTCAGCAGAGGTATGAAACCTGAAACGTGGTCCATGAACATTCAGTTAGGAACAGACCTTGGCTAAGGACCCTTTTCCTTTCATATCCTGCCCTGGTGTGCCCTTCCCCTCTCCCCCATTCCTTCCCTTCCACCCATTGTACAGCTTCCAAGATTTCTCATGGAAATAACCCCATGGCTTGTTTTCCATTATGGGTTAATACCGGATTTAAGGCTGTTATTTTCTTTTTCCTGACATGTCGCCCATCACGTTATGATTATTAGAGTTTGCTTTTGAAGAGTTACCTGAGGTGAAGTCTAATTGGACTCGAGGCTGCTGAGAAAGGATGCCAGGGCTCGGGAGCGCTGCCAGCCACTGATGTGGCTCATGCACAGACAGCAATCACAGCAACGGGCTCAATTTCATGCCATGATTTAAGATACAGTCTGTAAGGGTACACTGATGATAAACCTACAGTGCCTGTTAGGGAGCTGGAAGCAGGAACGGAACTGATCAGCATTTAGTATAATATTTAATGGCAAAAGAGCTATATATCAAATGACAGAATGCAACAAAGGAGAGGTTTAATGGCTCCTGACTCTAACCCTGTAAGAGTTTCCAGGCTCTCCCACTGGTTTTGGATTTGGGAATCCTGCAGTGGCTCACACATAGTGCAAAGCTTATCCAGTACTGGTTTAAATAAAATGGTCCTGCATATTCTGCCTCATTCTGAAACAAAGCATTGCAGGCTGGATTCTGCCACCTGAAATTGCACAGAGCATGTCTCAGGGACTGGGTACTAACCTCACTTTTGCATTACGGTTTGCATTGACTTTAGTGGCATTGCTCACAGAAGTGAGTGCTGTGCACGGAATGCAGCCGTGAGAATTGCTTGGAAGGGCTGGAAAATCCGGCTTGTCATTTCATGTCAGTGTATGTAGTAATAACTGAATGAAAAGTCTGAGCATCTCTGGTGACACTGTGTTGGTTTCACTCCATTCATTTCCATCTATTTTCCCTTCAGTTCTTACCTGCTTTCATCTGTTTCTAGCTAAGACCTGGCTGTGCTGATAATGAATAAAATTCAGGTCCAGAGGTATCTTCCCAGTAGATTCAATTAGCTTTAAATGCTGCTGGAGAAACCACCTTATTTTCTTTCTTGTCTGCCAATGTCCATACTATGTTTTTTTAACTAATAACTAAGACACAAGGGAGTGAAAAGGAGTCAAACACCATCACAACTCACCTTCTGGACCTCAAGGACTCTCCTAAACAGGCATTAACAGCAGTATTAGCAACATGCTTTTTGTATATCTTGGCATTTCAGAGCACAAACACCAGCTAAATACCCAAGTCAATTTGTTTTCATGAGGTGTTTCAAAGAGAACCATGTTAATAGCAGCTGAATGGGATGCAGTGGGGCAAGGAGATGGTGGGCAAAAAAGAACTGAGAAAAAGAAATTGAAACATAGAAGAGAAGGAAAAGAGGAGAATTAAAATGACGAAATGGGTTTGGTTTTTCTCTCTCATGACTTTTCTTTTTGCTTTAAACAAGCTCTAGAGAACATTTGATGTGGTCTGTGGGATGATTCCCTCCAAGATGATTAAGAACGAATCCCATCAGCCATTAGGCCCTTTTGATATGGTCATGTTTTTCCATCTAATTTTATCAGCCCAAATGATGGCTTAATGGGGAGCAAGCACCATTTGACCGACTCTCTCCCAATGCATTTTCCTAACCAAAGGTGGCAAAGGTTCACTTAATGAAGTCCGAGTTTCCATTTCCAGCACACACGCGCACACAAACAGGCATTCTTAGGAGGGAGAAACCAAAACCTGTATTTACCATTTCTGTACAATCAGATGTTTTAGAGATTAAGAGAAAAGGAGAAGGGGAGAGGCGGAGGGGAGTCACATGGGAGGCAAGGAAAAAAGAAAACCACGTTTTCTATCTCTTCCTATTTCTTTTTGGTTGGGTTTTTGTGGTTTTTTTTTTTTCAGTTTCCAGCCCCATGTTGTGACTTTGACAAATGATGATGCGTAGGGAAGATTTATGCCAGGTCTCGGAGCATTAGCACATTATCACGAGCAAAACAGAGCCCTTGGTCGACCTCATCAGGGACCCATTGAAGCATTTTTTGAAAGTGATATATGGGCCAAAGCTCATCTTAGAAAGAGCTGTGTTGCTGTCCTGGTGGATAAAGTCTGGGGGAATGCCCAGAGAGAGCCAGGTGAAGACACTGAGCAGTAGATGAGAAATGGTTAGTAAAAACCCATGCTGGAAAGGAAAGAGGAACCCCTCCGGTCTCGAGGGACCAGCATGTTGAGTGATTTAATGGCTACCTTTAGGAAATGCCTTTTGCTTTATTGCTCTTTCTGCCTTTTTCTTTTTTCTCTCTATTTCTTCCCCCCCTTTGTTTTTTAAGGGAAAGAAATACAATGTAGGCTCTTCTCCCATTTTCACTTCGGTATCCCAACTCAGCGCTCCTGTAAGGCCACAGCTTGAAACATGTCTTTGCAAAAGACTTCCAGACTTCCTACAGATGGTCTTATTGATCTAGGACAGTCTGAATTGGTGAAAAAGAAACCAAATCCCCCCAGATTAAACATGTACGTATTTGCTACAAATGCAAAAGGCTTTCTGAGTTCACTGCAAAGGGTTTCCACTTCCGTTAACTTCATTCTGAATTCATTTCCAGCGCTGCTCAAGAGCAGGGCTGTAGCTCCCAGGATTAAGCTGTGCAGACTTCCCACAAAGGTGTCAGAAATTGCATGGAAATCTGGTGGGATTTTCAAAGCTACTTCAGCCATCAGGCCAATAGCCTTTACCCCACTTCACTGCCAAAGCTTCTTTAAGACACTTCCCATTTCCCTGCACAGAAACTGCAGGACCTACTTTGCATGGGAGCTGTTGATGGCATTCATTGTACTTCTAGAACCAAATGTTGGATTTTAGTGTTTCTCTAGAATTATGTTTGTTATATTTGGTGAATGAATTTTAGCATTTCAGTGATAAGGTTTTGCTCTCCAATTTGCTTTGATATTCAAGAAAATCACACGTGGGATTTAGAAGTCTCTGCCTTTGTGAGTCAAATCTTAAGACAATATTTTATCTTCTAGATTTTTATCATCTTGGGCCGAAATGTCAAGGAAAGATGAAGATTTCAGAGTTATTAAGCTTCAAACAAACAATGTAGAGACAGTTTACCATTTCAGAGGAATTCTAGACTGTTCTTTTAGGAATTTGTGTATCTTTGCTAGGGCTACATAAGCTATAGGGATGAGAAACTGTAGAAACCACATATGCGGTTCCTAAAAAATTGGATTGATTAAATTTGCCTCATTGGAATCTCCATTTTTTTCCAGAGATGTTTAGATATTGGTAATACATGTGTTATAGTTGAAAATTTCAGTCATTTATTTCTTATCGACAGTACTCTAAACAGTCTGTGCCTCTTGGAATGCCGCAATGTAGCTAAAAATCTAAACCAAGAGATAAATAAACCAACAAAGGCAGAAATATTTGAAGAGCTAAAGTTAACACAAGTAGGTTCTTTATCGCCCAGAAACATGCTGCACATCCACGTTTTGAATAGAAGTGCCACTGAATGAAGGAAGATTCAGTCATTCTCCTTTCATACACAAACTCAAAAGTTAAACACATCTTGTAAACAGAGTAGGGAGCGCAGAGATTTCAGTGCTCTCATGGGAGTTTTTGAGGGTGCGCACAGATAAAGAAAACATTTTTGAGTAAATGACTTGTATCTTTTCAGCACCGTTTCAAGTACAGTATGTCAAGATGATTGATGATATAAGCCTGTAGCAGCTTCATGACAAATTAGTGATTCTGACATATGTTTGATGCTCTAAGCAGTTTTCACTTGAAAGCAAGATGACTTGCCTTTCAGGTGCTGCCTCTGCTCAGAAGCCTGCAAATGAGGCTGGGAATTCAGTTATCTGGAGGACAGCAGCATTTCTGGAAACATCATCAGAGCACCCAACAGGCAGTGTTTTCCCAGAGATACTGTCTTATTATGTGTAAGGGATGCAACCTAAATGCAGATGGAATGTCAGCATTAAATAAGGGAATTAGATATTAGGTTCAGAGTGGGTGACTGTAACAATATAGTCTCACTCCTCCAAGTAAATGTCTCTCTTCCATGAGACAGAGCCTTTTATTTAATTATTTATTTGGGGGGGGCAAAATTTGCCATTTTACAGCTTTGTGGATTTGTGCATTAGTAGCAATATACAAGTAACCAGGGTTGTAGCATCATTCCAGGTCACTTGTCTTCAAACACAAGACCAACAGAAAATATAGACCTTTGGTTACCCCCCGCCATGTTACAAACCTAATCTACAGGAAACACTAATAATCCCAATTTCACCAGTTGCCTTGGTTTAAGCACAACCTCACCATCATAGGAGCAGGCCAGCGAACCGAACAAGACTTGCAGTCTTGATCCCCTCCTTTCTGTAGCGTGGTATTGAGATAACCTTTGCTGATGAGTTACTGGCTTTTCATAAGCCCATGTGGCAGAATCAGATCCAATTTTTTATCATGGAATAGGAAAAAAAGAGGGAAGAAAAAGGCATTTTCCACAAATAATGCTGCTCAGTGTTGCCGCCAGCTCTACACCGAGATATCTGACCGTGCTTGCGCGCTTTCCTCCTTGGACAAAAACAAACCCGTGTTTTGAGAGAGTACCATTGTAATTGTGGGCAGTTATATGGAGGGGAAAAATAATGTGGTTTGTCATCAATCTCTCGGTGTGGCACACAAGGGCTGACTTGTTGAAATTTTGTAGGCTGTATTTACAGAGAAAACATAGACCTGGTGCTGTGCAGGGCACTATCAGTCCCCAGGTCTGGAAGAACCGTATCGGAGAAAAAAGGAAGGCTTGAATCATAACCTTTCAGGATAATCTAATCCATGAGGAAACAGAAATTAGTCTGCTTCTGTGAGCAAGATCAAAACCTGAATAATTTAATTATTAGGGACTTATTTGTGAATATATACATAGACTGGTTTGAGGCAGGAGCTAACAAATAGCAGCAATTACTCTTATTGCTGTTTTACAAAGCTACAGACAATCGGGAAAATGAAGGATGGATGTTTCCAGCCTTGAAAAATGCTACACTGGAGTAAAAGGAGATGGTGTGTTGCTGTATTGTTTTTAGAATGGTGGTGTTGTGTGGATGATCTTATAACATGGAGGCTTTGTAAAAATCCTATAGCAAGCCAGAGCCCCTGCTCTAACTCATCAAGAGAGAACTATCATATCTATCATTATGCTGATAGAGACAGAAAGCAGAAACACACGAGAAATGGCTGTTTCTCCTTCATTTTTCCTCTGTAAAAGTTAGGGAACTCCTCTGTAACCACAGGGCCCATTTGCAGTCAATGGAGAAAGGAGCTATGCAGCTCAAGAGGCACAGTCATGCCTTAGAACATGGTACAACCAGGTTGGACGGGGCTTGGAGCAACCTGCTCTAGTGGAAGGTGTCCCTGCGCATGGCAGGGGGTTGGAACTGGATGAGCTTTAAGGTCCTTTCCAACCCAAACCATTCTATGATTCTATGGTATTATCCCCTGAAACAAAACATGTCTTAGACTGAAGAGTTTGCAGTCCTTCCAAACTTGAACTGCACCTACACCTCTGTAACAAGAATATCCCCGGTCTGGCTTGCTGTTGACAAGTTCTGTTTGCAACTCATACTGTATATTTCCTTTATTTTTTTAACCTTGTTTTCCTGCAAAAGTTAGAAATGCTGTATGAAAGGTACCCCCCCCCAATGGAGTAAATGGCCTTCATTCTGCAAGTCAACTATTTTTGATTCATTCTTATTTCAAAACAAAACTGAATCTACTTCTTATTAAAATTGCCAAACGAATCACCCACATGCATAGCTCCAATACATAAAAGGAGCATTTTCTCTTAATTCCATTAAAATATCCAGAGGGCAGTGGCAGTGAGAGTAAATTGAGAAGCCCAGTGTTAAACAAAACCAGTCTCATAGGCTTTCTGCAACTTCATTGTCTGCTTTGAGTGTAGGTTTGCACTGTACAAGTTCTATAGCTAAATTATCATAAAAGCCCAATGGCTATTTTAACTAGCTCATGACTTACGCATGCATATACAGATTTAGCTCTCATACTCTGCCTTGTTAAGAGCATGGTAGGTAGCTGGTGGGTAATTGCGTGTAATGTCACCCCAAATGATTTGGAATTTGCCAACTTTCAGGTTTTGCTACAAGTCAAAATCTAGGACAGATTTATGGAGTTTTATTACTGAAATCGATACGTTCATATATCTTGAGCTGACTTGCCTGGAGTCCACAAAATTCCAGAGAATAATTGACTGACCAGTCAGTCTACTGTCTCTAAATGTATAAGCTGAATATTGGTGCTAAGTCTGAATCTCCCTTCAATACGCTGCCTCAGTGCTAATTCTTGGAGCACCGTCTCTGTTAAATCAGTGGCAAAGCATCTACAGAGCCCCAGGAGCTTAGGATCTGGCCTGCAGAGCCTTGTTCACAAGAAGGGAAAGGGTGGAATTTCTTGCATGTTTTATTTGCCAGCTATTGTAGTTTTCAGTCAGACACAAGCTCTTTTCAAACCTTGCATTCCGCCGTAGCGCTAACCATTACAAATGAGAGAAAAAAATCAAGGCTATCAAGATGGGTCACCGCAAGGGTTTTGACACAGAAATGCTTCAATATTCATGATTCTTTCTTTCCAAAGAGTCCTATAATCAGCTGGGAGGGGAAAAAGATTAAAAAGCATTGTCAAAATGAAACTGGAATTATTGCTGTCATTTGAAAGTCAACTGGAGGCACATTTTGTTCAATGTGTTCTTTGGGCCAGCCAGCTAACCAGAAAACCTCTTGCTTGCACAGCTCAAGTAACTGATAACTTTATGGCTGCTTGCATTAATGTACATAAATGTATATTATGTACATAACGTGCGTAAAAATCCTAATTCTTATCCAGCTTTGTATATAGCCTTGGATAACTTGATAATGATGTTATTGTTTCACAATTGCTTGGTGCCTTTAGTCCCAAATGAAAGCATTTTACATCTATAGCATCTGATAGAATCTAACTATTCCTTGGCTGGGTCGGGAACTCAGATTCTGTGTATCAGCTGTTGGCTGAAGGGAGGTGGGAATGCTGACCACATTCTGGGGCAAAACCCGAGTCTTCCTTCAAAACGTGTCCCAAAATCATAGCCTGCAATGCCAGCTCCACATAACACTTTGTGTGGCTTCTTTGGAGGAAACCTCTAATACCCAACGCTGGTTTGCTCTCCGCTGAGATTTAGTTTGTTCTGCTCTAGCACCTGTAGCTTGCACACACTCACACACACATAGAGAACAGCTTAAAAGGAATTTCTTTGGTCTCTGCAAGGGAAAACACTGTTCACCTGCCTCCCTTATAAACTTGCTGAACCTGTGAGCAGCACAAAGCACACTGTCTGTGAGCTCTGTTCCAAGAAAGGTGGCATCTCAGTGGCCCAGCTTTGTTTAATGAATAAAGCTCCTATTTCTGTAACCACAAATCATGCACAAGGATTTCAGCAATTAGAAAAATAGCAGTGGTGCAGAGGATTAGGGCAAAAATTGTGTGCATATACAAAATGAGATGGGATTCGAAGTTGGGGATTACAAAGCTTGTGATGGTCTTCAGTTACAGTGAATGTTTGTGTTTTCCAGATGGGCAGAGCAAATGAAAGGCAGAAAAGAGAAAGAAAGGTAGAAAACTGGTATTAGCAACAGCAAATGTAGTTCTAAAATACCCAGTATGACACAGTAATTCATGCAAACGTTTTAATGGCACCATGAAATATTCACTGTAACTAATAGTTGCTCTTGAGAGGACAAGGAATGGCTGGAGATATCGACTGTTAATTACAGTCCTGTTCAGTTAGCTCATTTCCTATAGATATAATATGACAAGCATCTGAATATAGACAGAGATAGTAATCAGTGTTTGCCCACTTGTATAGATCAAAACACACAGACGTGTAGGAATCTGCAGGCACAAGACAACTGAATATAGTGGGGTTTGTCCCACAAACTTCCCAGAGAACAGTACCTGCTCCGTAGGCCTGTAAAATGAACCGCGGGGATCTTGTAATGAATTGTTTCCCAGTTTTACTCTCACAGAAAGTTTCTTGACTGCTTAATCCAAAACCCATCGGAAACAATGGAAACCTTTTCATTCCCAACACAGGATTTTTAATAAGACCCCAAGTTGCCATGAAACAAACGAAGCTCTATAAAAATGAAGCAGAAATATGCCCAGAAATCTTTTTAAATGGTTCAAAATTTCATGGAGAATAAGGTTAATTTTTCTTTCTGCAGGATTTTTAACTTCTCTTTGGAGTTCATAGGCAGAAACATGGTTTTGTGCCAAAGGTCTCATTTTCCATTATTGTCTATGAGGCAGAACGCCTCTATTCTATCACTCTATCAATTCCCTCCATGCCATCATTCTAGAGAGAAGATAGCAATTCTTCAGGGATTAATTCCGAATTAGCTCTTTGCTTCAAACCCACCCCAAGTGATCCTGTTTGTCTTATCAAGAACAATACATGACAGCTAGCACTTCTAAATACATCTCCAGAAGTTCCCGACTCTCTTAAAGAGGGTTTAAGGGATTCTACAGGCCTTTGTTTCAAATGCAGGATGCACAGTGCCACTGCAAACCTTCCTCACCTATCTTCCACCTGATCTAGCATGTTTCCACTCATCTTCTGTCTTCCTCAATCTGTTTTTCACATACCTATGCGTGTGTATATATGCCTATGCACGCATGTTGTCCTTTTTTAATGCTGAGAGGCACTGCACTTTATGACCAGCTTATCAGAGAAGCAGCCCTTCCTCATAAATGGCAGCAACAGTGTCTTCTGGGATAGATTTCAGTATCAGTCCCCAAAAGACTTGTTCCTTCACTGAAGTAAATTATTGTATTATTATTTCTTCTTCTGCATTTGAGAAGGTGATGAGATCATTTATTGTTTTTAAGGGTTAATAGAGCCTGTCAGGGTCTTTTTCCCTCGGCTGGTTTCGCTGCTGCTCTAGGATCAGTAACAGCTCCAAGCTACATGATGCTAAATCAGACCACACTTTCCTGAAGAAAAGGAAAAGAAGAAAAGAAAACTTACCACCAAGCAAAGAAGCAGTTCAGTCTGGTTTAAAGGAAGGGGAGGGAGGGAGCCAGGGGGAACAGGGACTAACTTTGGAGAGAAAATAACAAACTTCAAGTCCTGAGGTCTTTCCTCTATATTGAAAAGGCAGTTTGGAAAGGAAATTAGTCAAAACAAACAGAAGGTGCCAAGGTTTCTTTATCATACCTGGAGTAGGATATGCTAAATTCCACAAGCCCTCGCACTGGCGCCTGGTGCTGCATTGGAAAAAATGGTACCCACGGCTCTATAAAATGATCTATTGGGACTTCAAAGTCATGGCAGCCCCGTGTGGCACAGGATGTGCTCAATTAATTATGTGATTTTTAACTGACAGGGGCTGGGAAAAGTAAAAATAATAAAAAGGGAAGAAAAAAAAAAGGGGGGCACATGACGAAGAAGAAAAAGGTTTTTAGAGAAAATAAAATTAAAGAAAAATCAGAGCAGTAAACTGAAAGGCCTTGTTGTCTGTCTGCCAAACAGCAGCAGCAGATAAGGTCCGTAGTTGCCGTGGAAACTCAGGCCCGTAGGAGACAGAATCCAGTTTCAGAAACCACAAAATCAACATAAACGTGTGCAAAAATAAAAAGGTTTGTTTGGCAAGTAATAAGTAGAAGGCTACCAATGTATAAACCAGATGAACCGGGGTGACCTTAGCCAACTTTAAGCCATAATAATGACGATGTCCCACGTAGCTTTGGCACCTCCGAAATGAGCAGTAATCAGACGCCGTCCGCGCTGCTGACTGTTATCATCTAATTGCCACCCTTTTCTGTAATGCTCAATCCCCAAATTCCCTCCTCCTTTATCCCCTCTCCCTTAAAAATAAAAGGAAAAGGAGTGAGGAAGGAGAAAAGTCATTAAAGCAGTGTTGGTAATCTCAGTTTAAACCTCAAAAGGCCAAGGGATTCAGAACTGATGCCTTTATCTCAGTTTTCACCTATATCTTGTCTACTAACTGTCCTCAGTTATTACGTAGAAAAGAGTGATTTTTCTTTCCTGCTCTTAATCACATGGTGCCGCATAAAGTCAGAGCCTAAACCATTTTCAAGTCTATGAAGACTATGCGATTACAGCCTTTCCAGTTTTCCTGGAAAACAGTGTTCTAGGACATGGGTTACTATCAGTATAGTAAAATAGATATCACTGAAAACACACCAGAATGCCACTTCTGAGACCAGCTCCAGGGATTCCTTTAACAAAGATGTCTTGGGAATACTTAGACAACTTTTAAACCAAACTATATAGGTCTTGGGTAAAGTGGGATGGCCCATACTTTCCCCTGCTTATATTTTTTTACCATGTTCAGCCATTCTATGAGACAGAATTTACCCAACCTGGTGTTGGTGCCTGCAAGGGGAATGTGGGCACTGAGGCTTTAGGCTCTGCCATGGTTAGGAGCTTCCTGGCAAGCAAACAGCAGCGATATCTCAGAAGCAGTTTTACACTGTTCCTCATCTTTAGGATGCAATCCCTGAGAATACCCAATGTAAAGTACTGTACTGGTGCTGTGACACTTCTTGCAATGAACTGGGGATAATCACTACAGACAGCAAAGCTTAAAGGCCATTAATCTTAATAGAAATATAGAAATATACTTTATTTGCCACTGCAATAATGATCTCTGCATCACTATGTTCTCTCATTCCTTCTTTCAGCAAATGCCTTACTCAATATCGACCTTATTCAGGCAAAATGCAGTTGGCCTCAGTGCTGGTCACTGGCAGTTTCGTCTTGACAAGCACAGAGAGAGGCATTCCTCTGTACAATGCACTGAGAACTGCGTTTATGGGCAGGAGGGGTTTGTGAGGCTTTGCAAGGTGCAGGCCTGGTAATCCCCAGCACTTCATACACACCACTGCATTTTTGCTTTATGCTGGTACTTTCTCACTTCTGGCAGCGCCGTGTGGGCAAAGCAGCCAACAGCTTCTTCAGCAGCGCCATTTGTCCCTTTTTAAGAGCCCTGTTCCACAGTCACATGGAGCTTAACTTGGTCTAGCAAGAATAAAACACAATATTGATGTGGAAGGTGTGGGACTGAAGTTTTCACAGTTTGCACGTCTCTTGCTTTATCAATGCTTTCATCCAACACCATAGCAAGCTTGTCCTTCTCCAGCCCTTACTTAGGGAGCTTCAGTCCATGTTTTATCCCTAAATGGATTGATTTTCTGCTATGTCACAGACTTCTGGGCAGCACAATTGAGAGCTTGGACACTGCAGAGATCTAGGGGCTCTCTACTACCCTTTCCTAAAGTTGTCTTTGTTAGGATAAAGCCTCATGTTGGAAGCAGAGAGGAATTGGGAGGAAAGAGATGGGAGGAAAACCTAAAGTGAGAAATACAAGAACATCTCTCTTTGTTACAGAAGTAATTTGCACTTTCAGCTAAATTCACTACAGCTTCTCAGGGAGTTTAAGAGAAAAGCATTTCTGTGTCACTGAGCAAGCTTAATAAGAAGTCGTGACAGCATGGGGTTTTCATGTCTCGCTGCATGGGGACTCCCTGTGCACAATGCGCTTTGACCCTGGGAGCCGTGGGGCCAGAGCTGGGCTTGGCAGGTTTTTCTCTCCTTTGCTTTCACAAGACTTGCTCTGTCAGCAGAATCCAGAGCTAAGGTGGCTCGCTTGCCATCCACAGGCCAGATCCGTCACCTAGCCTCTAATGTCCCCAGCAAACGGAGCGATGCCAGGTTCCCACACTCCGGTCATGCACAGCAAATACCAGGAGGGTTTGTTTGCTCTTGTCACCTGGGTGCTGCTGGGTTTCCCCAGAGCTCTTCCTCTTCCAGGGATTTTGCTTTGGACTGCACGATCCCACTGCAAAACGGGGCAGAAAGAGGTGCACACTCGCAGGCGCCAGCCAGCTTACACGAGCCGAGGGATGATGGTAGCAGGCGCTAGGGCTGGGAATAAAGAGGTCTGTGTTCCCATCCCAGCGCTGCCAGCAGTTCGCTGCGTGACAGCGAGTGAGTTATTTCGGCCTCTGCTTTCCAAAGTGCCCACAAGCTTGGACGCGTCGGGTTTGTGCATGGTCAGTTCGGCTTGCTTGCATTCTGAAGGACCTGGTTCTCAGAAGCAATTACAGCCTGAACATGTAAGTCGCTTCCCCAAGGGCTGCAAATAGTAGACGCTCGTTACCCGCAGGCAGACACCAAAACTCAGTGACAACTCCTCTGCCTAGGTACCTGGCTTGGGAAAAGATAATTACTCCTTCACTCCTGCACATCTGCACCAGGCCAAATATAATGAAGCCCTATATTTTAATGGGCAGTAATGTTTAATATTTGACATTAGGTAAATATACTTTCCTTGCCGCTAGAATAATTTCATACAGCTTTAGGGTGGAGCTTTGAAAAGCTGCTGGGTAATGGAGTACAAACCCGACTGCGCTCAAGGCTCACACTGTTTTGAAAGTCCCACCCTTAATCTCTGATCATTACAAACTCTTACCAGCCAGTAAATCTCGACCGCTGTGTTTTCAATAATGGTTATACCAAAAAACCCAACACCTGAGGTCAAACCTTCCGCGGTGTTTCTGAGGACACGAGGTGATGTCACACACAGCCCATGGGCTCTGTGGCTGGGCTCAGGCAGGGAAAAAGTCGCTTTATTCCAAAGCCTTGGCAATGCGGAGCAATGGAAAAGGACATAAAGAGCGAAAGCATATAGCTGAAAGGCAAATAGCAGTTCTCATGAAATATGTCTCCGAGTTAGTCCGTGCCCAACAAAAGTTCTTGAAACATATCTGGATATATTGTAATGTCTTTTTTAAGTACTTTACCAGTCTATCTATGGCAGTTGAGTGGATGTCAGCAGTAGCGCTGCGTTTAAAATGATAGATATTTTAGAATGAAACTATAAATCTCTACAGGCTTACAATCTGCTTCCTTTTAGAGAATGTGGGTAATGGCAAATGGAAATTTACAGTCCTAAGGAATCAAGCAGCAGTGGCATTTGGTCTTGATGCAGCAAACACGCATCTGCTTTCTTTAAGGGGGTGATTTTCCTCAATGGCCTGAAGTCCAGCAAAGGCATCACTCAAGAAAAAGCCATGAAAAGTGCTTGTGGAAAGGATATACTGCTTATCTAGCTGACCTCATCAAGGAAAAGCACCTTAATATACTGTTTAGTGTATAGGAGTATTTATAATTGACATAAGTGAAACACGGAATTGACTAAATAAGATGGAATGTTTTAAAAGAGAAGCAATGGGGGATTTTCAAGCATCAAATGGACTTTTCTGAAGTGCAGCAGCTTTAAAGGTGTGGGCTTGGTGGGGATCAGAGTGAATACAAAGCGACTCTTCTGTCAATGCAGATGCAGCCAGAGGCACCCAGGTACTGTGATGTTCCCCCCTCTTCTGCTGATGCTCACAAGTTCCCCGCATTTCCTTGTGCCTCTGATTGCTACCAAGTGCTGGAGTGGGAAGACAAGGCTGAGGCAACTCAGAGCTTGACCCTGCCTGTGTGTTTGGGATGGCAGAGAGGGGAGGAAGGGAAAACTGTCTCTAAGCCACAACACTAGTCCCGTACTGACGCCTGGGTAAACATGACGGACATGGTGGAGGAAATAAATGCTCAGGCGCTGCTGAGCCAGAAGCTACCTCTGTTTGCATGAGAGAAGTGACAGAGTTCAGGTTTAATAAGGTAGCAAAACTGGCCTCTGAGCTTCACCTCCCCTCACATGGTTCAGAAATAACATCTGAAGTGTTTTGTAACACGCTATAAGGTACTGAAGGCTTCTGTTCCCAGATAGTGACCTTATTACAAGGTGCAGCAGCATTTTGTGACATGACTCTTCCACTGTTTTTCTGTATGAGATAAAAGTAGAATAACAGAGAGAGTAATAGAGCCTCCTTAAATCATAACACTGAGAACCCGAATTGGTTTTCAAAAGAAAATTAAATAGCCCATTAGATGATTTATTCTCTTCTGCTACACACAGCTTCTTTTGCCATTAAGATTCAGCTGGTCTCCAAGCACCAGAAAGAAAAATGCTTGCAAACACATTTTCTTAGGACTGGTAGAGTTGGAATAAACTTTAAGTATCATCTTTTTATATTTAATACTGTGCCACCTCTTTTGAGGTCTTTTTCGGGATCATAACACCAAGCAGAGATGCTTCAGCTTTCCCTGCAAGGACCTGACTCAGCCCCATGATCCACGTTTGGTCAGTGTATGATTTGTGTGGGCAGTGGGTACATTTTCTGCCCAGTGCATCACACAGTAACAGTGCTGAGCTTAAAACCAGTGCAATAGGCTCTGGTTTCTGTGGGCTTGATTAAGCAAGACAAAATCCATTAGAGTCTGGGACCTCACAGGTTTCTGTAGGCAAATTGTTCCAATTACCAGCACCCCAGAGCAAATTAGGAGGCAATTAAAAGGAGTGGCTGTGATTTCACTAAGTTCCTCTTGTCACTGTCATACACCTTCCATTTGAGGCTCATTAAAAAGGCATTTTGTCATTGCAATTTTTCTCTAACAGTGGCATTCTTCTTTCTGAAACACACATTGCATTTGGAAATATTTCCTAAAATTGAGAGGGGTGAGGGTATGTGCATGGATTTATAGTGAGCGCGGTTCAGGTAGACGCCTCTGGAGGGGCTGCTGCTGCTGCTTAGTCCACGCACGGAAGTCTCAGATCCCTGTGCACAACATACGCTTTTTGCACACTATCTATTGGGAAGGAAGACGAGAAGAGAAGAAAATCCATTATCTGTCCATCTTCTTGCCTGAACCAAAATGAGGAAGTGCTAGTTTATTGGCTTGCATTTACACAAATCAGGTACTAACCAGACTCAGGAGCCTACTGTTATGAAGTCTTCAGTCAAGGATCTCAGGTCACATTGCAAATAGGAATTAATTGTGCTTCACAGATCGGTAAAGTAGGGAATTAAGATTCAAGTTCCTCAGCATCACACAGGAGAGAGGAGTTGTAACCTATAGTATTTCCCAAGCAAATTCACCATCCTTGACTCATTCCAATTGAAAGAAAAATTCACATTATGCAGCCCAGCACTGTCAAGTCCAGCTCTCCTCATCTGACTTTTCTCCCTGAACACCGTGTGCTGTCACCAGCCATTCTGCCCCAGGCTTTGCCTTTTCCCATTCGCATTCCTAAACCTCTTGGAGAGTCTCCATCTTCTGTACCTTCAGTCTCAGGACACTGGCTAATCCCAACGTGTTTAATGCCTTGGGGGCTGGCTGGTTTCCTTCGGCTTGGAGCTGTTCAGTGGTGAGAGGCTTCATGCCAAGGAGGGAATGTTTCTGGTCAGTGGGAGGCAGGACCAGCCCCAAGCATGGGGAGGAACAAAGCCACTTTTCTTGGATTTTACCCATCAATTGACTCACCTCTTCTCTTCCCCCAGCCCATACTTTTAGCTGGAGCAAACCCCACTCACTTCTGCATCCAAATCCCCTTGTAAGAGTGGAGGCAAATTACATCAGGAGCTGAACTGAGTACAAATGTCTGGAGTGAGCTTGGGGCTGGGGGGGGGGGGGGGGGGGGGAAAGAGCGGCATGTGCAGTTGTAGTGAATCATTGCACAAATCCATCTCATTTGGAGGCAAGGGAAAAAAGAGTCGGAGATACAACACTTGATACTATGAAGGGCGACCAGAGCGGAGATGGGAGCTCCTCTCTGGCACTTGAGGAGATGCATGTTCCTGTGTAAAGGAAAGTAGGAGGTGGGAAAGACCCCCACCCTCTGGGAAGTGGGAAGGAGAAGTAAGGCAGAGCTCAGCACAGGAGTAAGGAAAGGATGGGGAGATTCAGAAACACACACTTCAAGGAGCTAAGATGCTGATTGTTCTTGAGCATTTAAACAGTTCCTAATCTCCTTGGTTTAACACCAAGTGTTAGTCTGAGAGCTACCACCCAAGGCAAGAAAAAGGCAGATTAAGAAGTAAGCCTTACACCCACTAGTGTGCAATTGAATCTGCTCCGTCATGCTGCGGGACTGATGGGGGAAAGGAGAAAGCTTACTCCAGCCCTAATAATTCTGATGATTCATCGCTCCGCATTAGCAGAGGTCTTTGGGGACAGAAGCAACGGGATCACGCTGCTTCTTTAGGGATAATAAACAGTCCTGGTAAACACGCCTTCCCCATCCCCTAAATATTCACCTCCCGCAACTAACGTGAGTCACGGGTCCCACCCAACGGCAGGTCACCAGCTGCTCAGACCTTCCTTTAGCCAGCATTAATACCACCCAGCATCAATCCTCCCTGCTGCTGGAAGGCCATACAGGGTTTATTTATTTGGATGGAGATGCACATCCACACACGCACACATGCACAGTCACACACAGATCCGCGTAAGAAAGACTTTTCTTGAAGGGAGCAGGGAAAGGCGCCTTGCCAAATAAACGGCACTAAGCGGCGCGTTCCATTTTAGGTGTTGACAGTGTATAATAAATCCCGGCCCTACCTAACATTTACAGGAACATTATAAAATAAGTGAAACGGCGTGAGCTGGTTCCCAGGGCAACCAGACAAACACAATAAACAGCCGCAGAGGCAGGAGTAAGTTTACACCGTCCTCCTGGGTCTCCAGTAGATCACTTGACGTTAGCCTTCTGCTGGGGCTGCTCCTGAAAGCTCTTTGTTTTATTATTATTTGGAAAAAGGGGGAAAAAAAAGCTGGTATTTTTTTAGTGCAGATCAGCGTGAAATCGATGAGTTCCTTTGGTTGCTCGTCTTTATGGGTCTGTTACTGCACATTAAAGCTTCTGTGAAAATAAGAATTACTATTAATAAATCTTTCTAAAGAACTGCATCCCCCTCCTGCAGAAGAATATTATTAGCGTGGTGTTTAGCCTTTGTTGGCCCACTAAAAACTAGTTTTGAGGGATATTTCTTCTCCACACAGATACAAGATTAACTGTAAAATACATGGGTAAAAGCCAGCTTTCCTTGGTCCAACAGCCTTCCTCCAGCTTTTCATGGAACCAAACTACAGGTTGGGATCCGGCTATCACTGATTTCAGAGCTGGGCCCTACCAGGTCACTGCAGCTTGGGCCCATCAAATCCCATGATGAGCTGTACATCCAGTTCTCCTATTAACCAGTCAATACATTTCTTTTCACCTACATACTGGGGGACTGTGCATATATTACTCCAATATGTCCCTAAATACATGGTTTTCAGAACACAGGCTGCCCAAGAACAGGAACATGGAATTGGATTTGAGATAGGAGAAGGAAGATGGGATTTTTAGAGAGGCACAGAAGCAGTGATAGGTTTGTGAATGATGTGATAGTTTTGGGAAGACGACCTTAGAAGTTCCTCAGTTTTTAGACCACCCACAACTGATTTAGCCACTGATGCTTAAGGAACTGATCTTTGCCATTTTTCTCCATTCCTGCCCATCCACCACTGCAAACCATGTTATGCTTAAAACTCTCTTATTTATGCTTGTTGAGCCACCTTTGTGTGGTTTCCGTAATTGTTTTGGCTTGTCCTGCTCCAGGATGGGCAAACACAGGGAGGCACCGTCTCAGAGAAACGTCCTGGTGATTCTACCTGGATATAAACCGTGTGAGTCAAAAGCAGTACATGGAACATGTGAATCTGGAAGCCCTAAATGAAGCAGCAGGAGTACACCCAGCTCATCTACCCCCACTTCTCCTGCCCATGAGGAGCAAGCCCTAGGGACTAAAGGGAGACAAGGGGGTGCCAGTTAATAGCCCCAACAGTTTAAAGGCACTTCAGCAATGACTGGATCCATTCTTTGTGTGTTATCCAAGGATTTCTGCACAGTAATGACATTTGGACACCAGAACTGCCTTACAAGTGAAGGGTGGGGTAATCACATGCTCCTGGTTTCTTTGCCACATTTAGCTCCATCCTTTCCAGCCTGCCGCAGCTTATGGGTTTAGGTTGAGCAGCCCTGCCAAGAAACAAGCTGTTGGCCTGCAGGCACCAGGCTGCTGAGTGAGAACACATCCACCCGCTCCAGTTTGGGAGCGAAGGAGACAGCGTTCTGTGTAATAACTGTGTGTAAAGGGCTGAGAGAGTGGAGGTGGCTTGTTTCTTTGTTATGTTTATGACCAAATCGCTGTCCTATTGATGACTAATTAGAACGAGGGAGGTGCAGATGGCAGCTTCTCTAATGAGGCCGATCAAGGATCCAGCTCCTTTCATCCAGTGCTC
This sequence comes from Myiopsitta monachus, assembly GCA_017639245.1. Taxonomy (NCBI): domain Eukaryota; kingdom Metazoa; phylum Chordata; class Aves; order Psittaciformes; family Psittacidae; genus Myiopsitta; species Myiopsitta monachus. The sequence goes on along the minus strand of CM029931.1, from coordinate 1,857,630 downwards.
TTTTTCCTAGAAAGACTAAGCAGCAGTGGAGGTCCCAGCTTCTGCTCCAGGCACAGGCTCCGAGAGCACTTCGAAACTAAAAGGCAAATGTGATAAGGGAAAGGAAAAGTGTGTGTTTTCAGCAGGAGGCTCTTTGTGTCATGTTCCAAGATTGATGCTGAAGCCCACCCCTGAACACCTCAAAACTGAAACCCTTTTCTGGGTTGGGTTGCCCAGCTTCACTTTCTCTATTTTATTACTTTTTTCTGCTGCAACCTCTGCACTCCTGAGTCATGGTCATGAGGAGAAGAGCTGTAACACTGTGAACCAGAATTTCCTATTTCTAACCTGAACAGACACAGGGAGTAGCTCGCGAGGTTTCCACCCTTGTTTTGCAGGTTTGCAATAGGGTGTCTAAGCAACTGCCTTTGGAGTGTTTATTTGAACTGAAGGAGCTTCCTGAGGCTCTGTTGTCACAAGGACTTTTTCTGTCTGGCTACCTGAGGTTTACAGGACATCCATCCCTACGTTGCAATACAACCTGAGGACCTCTTGAGCTCTCAGCCTATTTCCCTTCACAAGACTCCCATGAAAACACTTGGCATTTCACACATGGAGTATCTGGGAGAAGGACTATTTATATTGTACAGAATGCAGAAAATGAAACAGAGAAAAGAACCCAAATTTCCCAGCTCCAGGCTAGTATTTAGCTGCCAAATCAATCTTCTTGCTACTGCATGCCATGGACATTAAGGGAGAAAACAACCTCCAATTCTATCATGGGTCAGGTATCTGCAACCTTTACTGTGATTAAGAAATGCGTATGCACAAAGGCAGCCACACTAATGTGCTTCCAGTAGAAATGCACAGATGAAATACTCCCAGATCTGCAGCCACTGCTATTTCCCAGCGACTTCAGGCATGCAAAGTCTGTCCCAGTCCTGAACTGGTCTGAAGCATGAAACTTAAACATTGGGTTTTTGGTAAATGAAACAACCATTTTTTTTAATCCTTCTGTTCAGAAAATATTTAATTTTTACAAGAAATATTTTTGGTTTTAATAATCCAAAGGGATGCATAAACATTCCATTCAAACATTTCCAATAGCTACAGTAACTCCATCTGATTGTCCTCTTGCATTCAGGGTAGCTGAGGGTCTGATGGGGATGTCTCAGTGTCGCTCAGGTGAGCGAGCTCCTGGCCTTGGGAATGGCAGCACAGGAATGCTGTGCATTCCAAAATGTCTAAGGGCTACTTGGAAACGTGCACGTCTGAGTGCACTGGACTGGATCAACCACAGACATTATGAGGTTTGCGGTGTGTCTGAGTGCAACAATAGCAACTCGAGCCTAGATGAGATTTCCCAGACGTGGAAGGCTAATATAGATTACATATGTTCCATTAAATACAGTGATTGCTCCAGTACTGGAGCTGGAGATGCAGAGCAGTTAGCTCCTCAGATGTGTAGGAATTAAGTTGCCAGGATTCACAACTACATGGTATTATATGTTTCACTGTCATCAGAAACAGTATGTAGGCGAATTTACCCTTCCCTGTGATCATCCACTGACCCCTGTTCCAGGAGGATGGGTTCCAGTCCTGGTCTAGTGACCACAATGCTCATGCAGAAGACAGAGCAACCAGTGGTTCTTGTGATAAGAAATCTGGGTTGTTTCTTCCATCAAAAATACATCAGAAATAAGAGGCTGTAGGAAAGTTGGTGCTCTGAGAAGTTGGAGGTAGAGTGAAGACCCTGGCTGCTAGAATTGTCAATGTGTTTATGAAAAGATTTACCAAGGACCTATTTAGTTGTCAATGTGTTATCAGGTGAGAGGCAGGAAATATCTGTGATAATGAATCTTTCCCCCAAATTCCTTAGCAAACTAAGTGAATAGAAATAAAGATATGCTTGGAGAGAAACCCTTGCGTTGGGTATTGAAAAGGAGACCCAGTGCTCCACCTGATGTGAATTTAGTGGCTCTTGCTCTCATTTAGAATAGAATAATGTGAATGAAGTTACAAAATTCTTTGATAACTTCATGCAAAAACTGTGCCTTGCAACTGAAGGCTCCTGAAGGAAACATGTGAATAACTCGTGTTTGCGGCAAGACGGAGGCTAATGGGTAGTTACAGGGAGCAAAGAAACACGCTGCCCACTGTGTGCGTGAGCAGATGGAGGCTCGATGGAATCATGAGGCCATGTGAGGGTAGAAAAAGTCTCCTGGGAATTTCTGACACATTCTGGGATAAGCAGAGGCAAACAGAAAAAGGACTTAAACCACTCAGAGTGGGCAGAGTAGAGACAGGCTGAAAACCCAGAGGTTGAGCTCCCTTTGTAGTTATTTGCGGGGCTGAGTAGGATTTCACTCGTGGTTTCTATTCTCTCCCTCATCCTTAAAAAATGTGATGAGTTCAATAAGCTTTCTGACTGGCAACCAGGTCCAGCATTGCAAAACCAGCTGACCCTCCCCATCCACACAGCCCTTGATCCAAACCGGGCTTCACACTGGGCATCCAGAGCCCAGGGTCATGGTTTACCATCCAGTCTCCAAGGGTTCATCACAGCACACAGCACATCAGGCTTGTCACTGGTGCACAGCAATCCTCACAGGTTTTGCAGGAAAGGTTCCTTTCTGCCATTCATACACGCTGTCAGTAGTGAGAGTCTGATGGCACTGGATATAAAGCTAAAGGACCCTGAAATCTTTGTCCAGGTGTTATCTCCTCCAGATGCCCCTCCTGCATCAATGCCTTTGCCCCAAAGCACAGGTCTCCTGCCAGTTCAGCCCTTCCAGTTCCTATAATGAGTCTTAATCTCCTGCTGCCCTTTGCTGTAGTGCACTCAGCCATGCCAGCACCGGACAGGATGCCAGGACAACCTCAAAGTGCCATGGATTTCCAGGCAGGGTAAGGAAGGGTGGGATAGTGCTATAAGCCATATGTCAAATGATTGCAGCTATATTAAGCAGCAAGGAATGTATTGCTAAGGCTTTAGGAAAAGTTTTTAGCCTTCAGTCTAAACATTTGATTTCAGGTTTGGGAAAAAGCTTAATTCCCTTCAGGAGTCAGGCCTAGGCCAGGATGTCTCATCCTGCCCACAGGAGGAAGATGCACTGACCCAATGCAGATCCTACCTTGGCTCCCCTGCTCCCAGGAGCCATGAGCCCAGGGGGGTACCACTAACACATGCTCAGGGATGGGGGACTTGACCCCATGGGTTTGGGCTCATTGTGGGTCACTCTGAACACCCTTCTACCACAGTCACATCACCTACTAATCAGTTACCAAATTCCAGTGTAAGCTGCCTTTATTTTGGTCAGGTATGCCATGATTTTCCCTATCTTAATGCATAAAGGGTAACTTAACACTACATAGAAGAAGGCATTTTCTGTCCATCTGTGTAAATGGCTCAGGTGAAAATCAAAGCTTTTTCCAGATGTATCTTTCCTCCCACAATTTAAATAACAGATCTGAGACTCAGAGCTACCCATAAGCCATTTGCAGAGTGCTAATTACTGACACTACACCACCCAGGCGTCCTTTAGGCTGTTGCTCTGTATGTGTGGGCAGCTTATAAGCATCTATTCAGTCCCTATTTCAGGAGCCTCTTCCAGCATCGAGCCAGCTAGCTGGGCCATTTCCCTCAGCACACTCCTGGCAGCTTCATCGTAGTGCTCGGAGAGCTGCTTGGCCAGGCCGAGTTTTAGGATGTTCTCTCTCAGGTTACCTTCTAACCGTACCTGGTCCAGATACTCTGGGTTTGTGGTTTTGATCCTCTCTTCCAGCTGAGCCTGGCTCTGCAGCACTGAGCAGATCATTTCCTGGAGGATAGCTTTCCTAGCAAGGACACACTTTGTGGATCGGCTCAGCTCCCCCACCTGCTGCAGGACCTGCTTCAGTTTGTCAGGCAGCTCCTTCTCCTTTACAAGAGAGAGAAAAGCTATCGTCCTCCACGTGCATCTGCACCTTGTAGGCACCTGAAAAGACAAAACAACATCCATCTCGTGACTTGCATCTGGTTGGAGTCCAGCAAAGGATGCCTGAACACTTTTGTCTCTGCAAAACTAAACACATGAAGCTATAGCTCTCTGGTGACTGACTCTGAAAAGCATCCATAAAACAAGCTTGTTTCCAGTTCCTTATCACTGTCACTGCTCTGTGTGCGTGTGCTATATAATAGAGGTGTTTGCCAGTAGCAACCCGATAGACTCGTATATAACTTCCTTAAGGACTTCCTTACGGACACAAGGCCAAAATCACCCCTGATACAGCTGCTCTGGCTTCCCTCTGGTGAAATCAATAGTCTTTCCACCTGGGTAAGTTTGAAATACCTTTTCTGTTTGTTCACTTAGTGAGAAGCACAGGGTATTGGGTATATGCTTTTCTGAAAAGCATACTGCAAATCCATCCTAATCTTCCCTTACACACCTCATTGTTCTCCTCGGGTCTCCCACGTTTCAGGGCTGGTTCTGCAGCACCACAGAGGCGGATGTCACAGGGCAGGGCTGGAGTTAGTGCCACGTGAAGCAGCACTAGAAAAGCCAAATCTCATGACATGTGTTTTCAAGATCAGTCAGCCAGTAGGAAACATTATATTGTACTGGAATGTAGAAATAAGCTATAAAAATGGCCAGAATCTCCATGAAATCTGAACTCTATCTATACTGTGTCATACAGCACATGAACCAGCAGTGATGGGGACTCCAGACACAGGAGCAGTAACACAGCAGCACCTATGAGAATGCTGTTAATTCACATGGTCCTCATTATTTTCATGTTGGCTTCCGTTAGTTCTTAGCTTTCGCTTGCTTACCATGCTCCTGCTGCACAGTCTCTATGCAGGCTCTAAGACTGGCAGTGGGAGCACAGCCAGAAACCTTTTTCAGCTTCTGGGCAGCCTTCCTCATGTCAGAGTGATCATCGTGCTGCCTGTTGAAGGCGCTGGCGATATCAGAGAACTGGTTGTCAATGGCAGGTACATTCACCAGCTTCAGTGTGAGGGTCCCCTCCTTATTGAAGACCCCTGGGGAAATTAAAAACCCAGAGGAATTTCAGAGTTAGCAATAGGATAAATCAAGCAGGGGCTTAGGCAAGGGGTGAAGGACAGTGAAAGCCTGTTTGAAATGAGCAGGGCACCCTGACTGAGATGCTGTGATCAGCTGCAGACCCTTTGTTTGGCTTTGGGAGTTCTTTTGTTACCTGAAAGCACAAGTTTACAAAAGGAAGGGGAAGCACTGAGATGGTTGCAACAGTCCATTGCAATGACTTCTTAGTTTGATATGTAAACTGACTATTGAATCACTCCTGTCACTCTGCAAGTTTTGGAAATGCCAAATAACAAAGAACTCTCCATAGTCAGCAGGAAGACATAAACTGCTATCAGGTCTGAGATGAAATCAGGGTGGAAGTATGATATTGCTGCACCAGATACTTCAGAGGGAAGGCAAAGAACCCCTTGGTGTGGAGATATGGATTATGTGGCTTCCACAATGTTCTTCCTTTGACTTTACACTTCGCAGCTAAAAATCACCTTGGTTCCACTGCAACTGGATAAAATATACTGCTTTACAGCAGCAGAGGGTCCTGCTCAGTAACTGTTCATACCTCCAGCAGATTAAAGATTTTCTCCACTAAGCAAATCCTTCCTCCACATACAAAGTGAACACAGAGGCCAAAAGTTCCAAATCCTCTTAGAGCATGCTCAGTTCCCACTAATTCCAATCAGAACTTGACATTCAAATCCCTCAGGCAGCTGTAGAAATTGCAAAGCAGTTGCACCACTGGAGCCCTAATTAAAAGCTCAGTTATCCAACTGGAAATCAGAGCACTGGTTCCATGACAGCACTCCTAGACCATAGTTTGTTTTACAAACCTGCAGAAATCTAATTGCATCTCCTGTGCAATGGAATACATGAGCCATTTGCTAGCAATATTTCCAACAAATGTCACAGAGGTTTGTTTTTTTATAGAAGGAAAACTTCAGCCTCACTTTTAAACAATAAAATCTGTTTTAGTAAGTCTCCCTGTTGCCAAATTAGTGCAGGAGTGAGCTTTGCTTTGCTTCTCTGTTTTGCTTTTATGTGTCTAAGTTTCCTTAAAAATAAAGGGGGGTAGGGAGCAGCAGGGAGGGAACATGGTATTTTTTCCAATAAAGTGATGGATCCTAATGATAAATAGAAATGAAGACGCTGTTCTCAGGAGATCGAGATGTTCCTACAGATTTATAACAGTATAATAAAAGGGAAAATGACTTTCTATCAAATTCCATCCAATTCCATAAAAGTTTAGAGTCAACGAATAAATAATACTTCATTAGTCTACCCTGAAGTGTGTTATTTAGCACTAATTTAAGGCAAATTCAGAGCAAAGTCTGAGCTAACTATTGATCCCATGGCTTTCACTCGTTCTTGGCTCTCTTCCCACTAAACAACCAGGGCTGGTCTTTGACCGAAACTATGGGTAAATGAAAATATTCAAATAAAATGCCTTGTTTTCTGGAGAAAATCATACTTCTATTAAAAACAAAAACCAGCCTGGAAACATTAAAGGTTTTTGTCTTCACTGAAAGCTAAAACATTTCATCAAAAGCCTAATAGAGCCCTTCCAAGAACCGTCTTCTCAATGGTTCTTGGAAGGGTGTTTCAGCTGTTGCCTGTCTCCTGTGATGGCCCATTTCCCTCCAGTGAGATGAGAGGAGGGATGTAGTGAGATAAGGTGAGTTACAGGCCGTTGTAGTTCTCCCATATAGGAAAATGGTGCTTTAATTCCTCCAAACTGCAGCTCCCACAAGCTAAAGAAACAGCATTTATTTTTCTTCAAGAAGTTCAAATTTCACCAGTTTCAGTCCAGCCAATTAAATAAGGTCCCTTTTACTTCCCCTTCTGTGACCCCCACCAAAACCTTGGTTATTTAGAGCCTCGGGAACATTTTACATGGGCGAATGGCACAGAGCTGGACTTGTGTCTTGTGTTGGAGAATTTATGTCTGAATTAGCATTACAAGTGGAAACTGTCCTTGCACGCTCCTTTAAATGAACCTTTGCATTGCCATGCAGTATAGTAAAGTCAGCACATCCAACTAGGGCTGGAAAAAACGTCCTCATTTGTTATATACTCTTTTGCTCACACAATGTTATTTTGATCCTCGCTGGCGTTTCTGCGCCACAGAAATAATCCCCTGCACATTCTGTAAATACTCCATCACACATTCTGCAGCTTCGACACTTTTTTAGGCCACGCTTCTTGTAAACAAGTTATTCTGGGGGAACCTTGAATTTTCCTTCATTTCTCCTGAATTTCGTGGCGTTTTTTTCACTTCTGGCCTAAATTGTCCCAAAGTGGCTCCCCATTAGCAGCCCTGCAGTGACTTGTAGAACGTTTGGCACTTCGCAAAGCAGTTAGGTTTCTCCTGGATGAAAAGCACTGTATAAATGTGAGGTCATTGCCATTTAACTCTTCTATAGCTGCATGTTTACAGCCTCTGGCAAGGGGTCTATACCGCTACTTTTTGTTCCTACCAGTGTCAGAAAGAGGGGTGCTGACAATCCTGTACACGTTTTCTGTGTATCTGTGTACGATGTCAGTGCTGGAGCATTTCTGGATGAGTACCAGGATTTACTAATTATCACTTTAACCACTATCCACAAAGAAGGGGATGAGGGATGAAGTGTCCAAAGAAAATAGTTAAAATCTTATTACCAATGTTTCGACAGGGCTGCCTTGTGTTTACAGGAAGGGGCTCCCGCTGTGAAAGAGAAAGAAAGTTGTGATGTGTGTTTCAAACAGAGGAGGAATCGGCTTTCTTTACACACCAGTTTTCTATGTATCTGTTCCCATATGGAAAGGCTGCACTATGGGGAAAAGGGACTCTTGAGCAGACCAGGAAAGCAGGAGGGTTTGGATGGATCAGACGCAGCTGCCAGACAGTGGGACCTGACCACCTCATGCCCTGCATTAAGTCATAACTCACCGGACCACACGTTCAGAAAGTGAATGAATGATATAGCCCAAAGAAAGGAAAACTTTACATCCAAATACCAGCTAAAACTCAGATTTGGAAACTTCCGAGCTGGGCACAGTGCCGGTTTCTCTCACCTCTCCCACCAGTCTGTACAGCTTTCCCTATGTCTTTTGCAGCTCCACCAGCAGAAACTTTGTCATCTCCCCATCCTGTTTCTGAGCCAACATCCAAACGCTTTTCTAACACTTGGCTACCTCAGGGAAGAGGTGATGCCCGAGCCCTGTGAAGCAATCAGAGGTAATCCATCGGGTGATACCTGATGGCCTGCTGGCACCAGCTCCTCTCACTGATCTTTGGTTAAATGGAGAAGGCCTTTTCTGGATTTAGGCTCCACTACATGCCCTGGTATTACCACCAGAAGTTGTTACCTGCCTATCGTCACTACACTGCACACTTCATAACTCCCTGTACCAAATCCTACCTCCCGCTTCCCAGACTGTCCTGGGATGAAATGCTGGAAAAACCACTTGCCAGTCAGTTCAGGAAGTCTTTAAACATCAAAAAAGAAAGGTTCAAGAAACAGGATTTCTTTTTACCCTCTCAGTGCCTACATTTCTGGTTTGGGTTTTGGTTTATGTTATGCATTGGAAGCTGAGGACACCAACTCTCACCCCTCTGGCAGTCAGGCCAGTTCAGCTCCGGCACTGAACAGCATCTGATTCTGAGAATGATGGATCAAATCCTGCAGGAGAATTTCCCATGTTCAGTTGACAACTGTGAAAGTTCAGGGGTTTATACTCAAAACTCAAGATACCTGCAATAGTAGCTATATTTGGGTATAAAAAGCTGGACTGTGACAGTGCATTAACAGGCAAGTATGGCATACCTTAAAAATAGCAGTGTTGGCTTTTCCCCTTGATTGGAAAACCAGTGAATAATCAGCAATAATATTTGTCTTAGGCATGCTACATGTGTGTAAATACATCAGATGAGTACATCACTGTTAAAAATACACCAGGGAACCTCACCCTATCACTGCCCTGACGTGGAGCATCCATAAGCCCCTCTCTGTCCCCATCAGCAAAGCCATGTGGAGAAGGGCCAGTCCTCTCCACACTGCAGCTCCAAACAGACCTTGTTACACACCACGCACAGTCCAAACCTCCTTCCCCTCCCATTCTGCTCTATGCCTTTCTGTATTGTTGATGGCAATAGAGAAGCTGCTTTCTTACCTCTTTTGAAGTAGCTGAGAGACAGCAACAGCAAAGGACGGGCATGTCAGTACTACAAAACAACCCCAGAAAAGGGGGATGTCAGAGTAAAGCGTCTCACTGGGACCCTTCAAAAACCTTCTTGCACCACAAGAAAACAACAGCAACCCAATTGCAAAACAACTGCAGCCCAAATAGAGTCAGGACTTCATGTCATGGCATGAAGGACTTCCCATGCCAGGGACTTCCCAGTGCAAAATGCTCCCTTGCCCCAGTATTCACTGGCAGTATTTCTTGTTAAATCTGCATTTTCCTTTCGGCAATGCAATGGTGTGTGACAAGGAGGCCGCTCTCCCTCTGTAAATAAACCTGGGATTATCAAACCAATGCTGTGCCCTGGATTTCCTCCCAGCACTCCCTCCTGGTTCTTCTGGGACACAGAGAGGTCGAGGCCATCCAGATTAGTGCCAGCACCAGGAGAAACAAGGGACAACCCCCATTTCCCTGCTCTGTGAGCAAGCATCATCATGAACACATGGAGCTGCACACACAAGAGGATATTTTACTGCACCGTGAAACCTGGAGGATTAGGACTGGATGTTGATATAAGCAATGCTCCCCTTTGGTTCTCATGATTGCTCCCATACTGTGTTTGGCTGCTTCTCTTATTTGACATGTCACAGCAGGAAGATGATCCTGTATAACCCATCTCACGCTGCCTTTTACCACTCATCGTCTCTATCTCTATGGCCTTAACTTGTGTGAGCACTTGCGATTCCACCCTGCGCATGCTGCTTGGGCAATTTCTAATACATATTCTATTAACCTGGGTAAAATTCAGCCTTCCCACTACAAAGAGTGAACTGGTGTTTAATCAACACTAGCAACACAGGGAGCTGTAGCACACCTGAAGGGGTAAATTTGTCAGTGTAAGTAGTGACCCATAGCAGCAGTGCCAGAACTTACATCCTCCTTGAGACAAAACAAAAGCTAGAAGGGTTAGCATCTCCCCCTTGGCTCTCAAAGAAGCCTTTAATTGTTGGATGGCTCCTGTAATGCAGTCAGACAATCCGCTCCCAGCCAATACGAGGCAGAGACACAGATTCATAAAATCTTTCTGCATCTCATAAAATGCAATCGCTAAATTAGAAATTCAGATCTTCCACGTACTTGGCTGAATGGAAACAGAGACTCCAAATTGCTTATTATTAACCACAATGTGCTGGGCTCGTTTTGGTTTTTCCCCCAAACCCGTTTTCCCAGTCCTTCTATGAGATCTTTTCTCTTTTTCATACCAGCCTTTCAACCACGAATCCCAAGTCATGGTCAGATTCTTGTTTCAGTCTCAGGGCTCCTGCCCATTCTCTTACTCATATAAAATGGTGCAATTAATTTATTGCAGTCTCGCCACAGTTGTTTTATTCATCATCACTGTAAAGCTCCTGTGAAGTGTGCCCAGGAGGGGTAATATCATTTTAACTAAACTGTCCTGATGAAAGCAAGCTGAGAACCAAGGGAGAAACAGCAAGATTATATACCTGGAAGTGTGTTTCTGAGACAATATTTCTTCCAATAAAACATTATTTCATATGGTAATGAGTATACAGCCTGTTCAGTGAAGAAGCCACACAGTAAACAGATGTGGGAAAAGTCAGAGAAAAAACAACAGAATTAAGCTAAGTAAGCTATGGCAAATTCATCAAGAGATCCACTCTTACCCTGTGTATGGATCTGGGATGAAAATGTAACTGTCTTGACAGCGTGTGTATATCAAAAAGGAAATGATCACAGCTATTTCACAGGTGGTAAAACCCAGATGTGGTGGATGTTGAAGAATGTAGTGCCCCTAGTCAAAGAGACAGGAGAGGATAAGAGGGAAGAGAATCATCTGCCCACAGGAAAAAGGCAGATCTGGGTCCTGGTGTTCTCCCAGTCTGATTTTGTAATGATCAATTCTGACTTGCAATGATCAGTGACTGATTTGTAACAATCAAATAAGGCACTTGACGGGTACTGGCTACTCATGATGCTACCTAAGGAATTACAGGGGAAAAAAGGCAGATCACCTGACAAATCAGTAGTTAGAGCAAGCTGCCATGAGGTTAGTTAGCCTTCTTCACGAACCTGAGCTACGTTTTGGTTTACTTTAAGACTGCTGGTAGAAGCCTTGACACATCTAATTGGGTTTTATAGGCTGAAGGCATACACCTATTTGACTCTCACTATCTAAAATGGTATGTGTGAGTCTAAATCACAATCTAGAACCTGTCTCACCCAATGACTTCTCAGTGCCAGGTTCAAGCGCTGAAATAGACTCTCCATATTTTTTGTTCGCATTTTTTTCAGTCAACACCTGCCAGCCTCTGAAGTCACATTAGCCTGGCACTGACAAACAGGCTTCATCCTGCTTCCAGTCTATCTCTGTAGCCCATCAGTTCGGTTTATGGCTCTTTCTAACGGCTAAAAGGGTCTGCATATGAAGAAGTAAAACAAAAACAAGCAGCAGAGATACAAAACTGGCCTGTCTCACTATGACATAGTGCCACGAGGTTCCCAGACTGCTGCTAAGAAAACACAGCTCATACGCACGGTGCCCCTGCCCAGCTGTGCTGCGTCTGCCAGGCGATGTTGAAATTGGGCCTTCCTGGCGCTGCCTTTATTTACCACAGTGGCACTGACTTCATGCGCCGCGGCCCTTTCCATTTGGGTTGCCTCAGCCAAGGTCATCATTGCGTAAAGCATGAGCCCGCAAATAGCAATTTCTTGCTATTTCTGAGGAGAATTACTAGTTGTGTTTGCATCAAGGACGGTGAGGAATCCCTGCTACACTTGGGACGTGGCAGAGCTGACTTACTCAGAGTTTCTTGGATTAAGCAGGACCAAAGCGAAAAAAAAAGGAGTTAGATGAGTCACTGCTGAGTGCAAATGTACTCTGTAGCTTCTCATGGAAATAAAGCTTTCTGAAAAGTCATATGATGTGCTTCTATATATACCTGGCTTATATACTGATATAGACAAACATACAAACACACAAAGATTCAGGTGTGCATTCACTCAGAAATGTTTGTCTATGCGCACACAACACCACATTCTGAATGGAGGTGAGCGTATATGCCTAGGACATAAACCTTAAATCTACTGAAGGAATTGTACAACATATCACCACCTGCCTCTTGTGCCTACTTTGCTAAAACAATAATGCTTCAGGAAAATAAATTATCCTGAAGAAATGATTCTCTGTGTAAAACCAGAGGCATCTCACTCCAGATTAAAAGTATCTCAGTGCCCAGCTCCTGTTGAAATCACAAGCCAGATGTTCTGCTCATCTTCTGTCACATGCCCAGGGCAATGCAGAATCGCTGAGACATTTCGTAAGTGTGAACTACTGACTTCAAAATAATATGCCTTTTGCTCATGGTTTTACTTTGGATTTCCCCTTTCCAGGCAGTCAGGTAATACAGTATCACGGGGGGTGGGGTGGGAAATGGAAATATCCTATGGATGAGAAATACTAATTGAAGATTTTACTACTAGTAGGACTATTTCTTTATTCCCAAGCTGACCTAGGTACCACAATATCCGTCTGCAAGCATCACACTTGGAAAATATCCTGCATCCACACTGCATAAGGGAGCACACGGCCAGCAATCAAGATAGGTAAATAACACTGATCCTCTAACTAATTGCCTAATGGAGTTAATCTGTTCAATAATTAATTCCAACTGAAGAGGTTGGCTCTTTCTTATACTTGATCTTATTCTGGCTGTTCTGACTCAGAAGGTACAAGGTGGCTGGACAAGGAGTACAAAACCAGTCACAGAAACAAGAGGATCACACCTCCAGCATGATTTGATTTCTCCTCCTTTGCTGTGTCTAATTAAGGTTTTACAAGATGCTGCAAGCCCTGCTCTCTCTCCATCCCCTAAGAAACCCCCTCCTGCATGGTCACCACATGACAAAGAGACACCCCCATATAAAACACAGCTGCAAGCTATACAGACAATTTACAGGTCTCAGAGATCATATTTATGCAGAGGTCCTGCAGCAGGGAGATTCTGAATGTCGGACCCTGTCAGTGGAATGTCATTAATCAGAGGATAATGGACAGGAAGGTGGGTGGCTGCTGATAGTTTTGGCTCATTTAAGACGGTTTTGGGAGGCTGCCAAATTGTGTGGAGAATTTTTGAAATGGTTTAAACAATATGGTCTTTACAATGCTATAAAATACCGGGGTGGCTCGAGTGGGTTTCGAACTGGCTCCTGGCCAGGGAAATCTCAGGATTCCAGTCAGCTGTAACCTGGACTCAGATGTGTGTCTGGGGTGGCTGAGGTCACCGGCACCCCTTGTACCCTCTCTCCTCTTTGTGCACCTCCATAAAGTAGATGATGTCCACAGCATGAAACCTTACAGCTTCCAGCTCATCTCTTCATGGTTTTGCTGCTTCAACTACTTCCCCTTTGTAATTTATAGAGATGCCTTTCCCTTCAGTCAAATATGTCATGTTGGGCAATACTGACATAGTGCATTGATGATCAGGTAGGGCTGAATCTCCCATTGTATTTCATATGTCTTGCCACAAATAGAAATGGTGTGCTATGAAGAACAAACAGATGCCTGAAGGGACATAATAGAGTGTGATGCTGCACATTGCTTCAGTAACATGCAAAAAGGAGCCTTAACCTGGATGAGAATCAGGTCTGCAGTCATCTTAAACATTATTAATGGGTAATTAATTACTTGCTGATGTAAGTAACTGCACCGCGTTTACAATAAGCAAAGCCACAGCTAGAATCACATGGTTTGTAAATAACGATTTGGCTTGTTTCTGCTGGTACCACTCCACTGCACAAAGTGAACTAATTGTATTCACATGAGCGCCGTAAGTCACAGACCAGGCTCCTTATTCTTATCCACAGGAGGTAGCTGCACTTTCACTAAAATTAGGGAAACTTTTCTGTGCTCTCTTGAGAGCCGTAACACTGAACTCTTTCAGCTTTTTAAGAGTAAAAGTTTCCCATGCTGGTAAAAGCGATATTATTTGATTTTATTAATTTAATATTTTGGGGGTTTATCATATTTTAGCAAAATATCATCCTGATTTTTTTATTACTTTTGCTACAGAAAGCGATTCCGTTGCCAAATGAGACACAGCTCAGGCTGCTTTATTTATAGGAAAGTAAAGCCTAAACCTGAAGCTATCTTTTCCTCCCTTCTGTGTTTCCATAAACATGATTTCTCCCAATAGAAAAAACAGCTGAAGTAACTTGTCATAATATCATTCATCAAAAGGAGTCTGATAATCCCAGCCACTTGAAGCCACGTTTGCAAGCAAAACACACTAAATGGAAACAGACCACTCTAAGAATTAACCAGTTTGCATTGCTCGTCCTTCCTATGGTTAGAAAAGAGACTGTCATGTTGTAAGGCTCTTGGAGTGTCATGATGCCTCCTTTGCCTGTATACCCATAATGAACTATGGAAGCACAAGGCTGTCATTCCAGCCTCACCTATGTGACACTACATAAGGGAGTTTCTGCTACATCTGGAGGAGTTTCACTGTTCTTCAAGATGGAACAGACCTCCTAAACAAGGCCATCTTCATGCCAAGTTCCGCCTTTCTCCATGTGATTGTGAAGTGCATTATTTATCGCTTGAGCACATGGTGGATGTCAGGGCCACGGTTTCTCTTCCCAGCAGATTTGGATTGATCCATTAAATAAAACCCTGCCGTAACCAAAGTAATTAAAAGCCATTAGCAGTCACAGTGGTGAGGACTAACAAGCACCCACTGGTGTCCAAATAAACAGATATGAAAGCAAATCAGGTGAGATTGTATTCTGGATGCTACTGTCCAAATGCTTGCTTGGAGTCAGATGTATGCTTTCATGATTTAAGGGTTCAAGCTTTCTTTCCAGCTACTTGTTGTGCCATTTCAGGAAGGTTATTTTCATGGAATCATGGAATGGTTTGAGTTGGAAGGGACCTTAAAGATAATCTGGTTCCAATTCCCTGCCAAGGGCAGGGACACCTTCCACTAGACCAGGCTGCTCCAAGCCCCATCCAACCTGGCACAGTTTCACACTTGCTTTTACTATACAAACCTCAGGAGCAAAGCACCATTATTTTAGGCCTCTCTTTCACAACAGGTGATCATACAAGTCAAGGGTGGAAAACCTTTTGGAGGCCTAAAGAAATAGGAGGGAAGTAGAAAAGAAGGGGCTCACTAAGTGTGTGTCTCTGATGAATAGCTCAGTGTAGCCCCACTCTTGTTGCCCAGCCAAATGGCTTAAACAACAGGCATCAACCTTAAACCTGCATTTTTATTCAGCTCTAAAGTTGCCAAGGCAGTTTTCCTGATATACCTACAGTGTATCTCAGCCTTTAAAGCCTCATGCTCACTTCATTAGCTTTGCAATGACTGCTGCACGTCTCTGAAGTTATAAAGTCTTTTTGTTAATAAAAATTATACTGTGATTATATAGTAGCTTAAAAAGCAGTAACATTAGAAGTCTTTTCAATATTCCCATAATACTAAAATAATATATATGTTATTTTGAATTCCCAGAAATGCAATCTTTTCTTGGAAGTAAACTCATGGTACATAATCACATGCTCCTCCCCGCCACTGAATGCACTCCACCTCTGATTCACATTTATGTTGTGAGTGGCTTTTAATGACAGAACAGGGGAATATATTGTGGTTTCACACATACACAGATTTTACGGTCACTTATTCCTAACTAGGAGATAGAGAGACATAGCAGAGAAGTATTCTTTCTTTCTTCCAAGGTACTTCACCTCTGAGTACAGGAGGTGGTTCCCTGTATTGTAACGTAATATCTCGGAACCAGTTTTATATCGAGAAGGAGAAAGGTAAAACAAGCAATCCTGGGGGCTAGATGATGGGAAATTGCTTTAGGAGAATTCATTTCAGCCCTAATACCTGTGATTTGGGGTAACTGAACACTGGGTTTATTTC
Source organism: Myiopsitta monachus (assembly GCA_017639245.1). Lineage (NCBI taxonomy): Eukaryota > Metazoa > Chordata > Aves > Psittaciformes > Psittacidae > Myiopsitta > Myiopsitta monachus. The sequence goes on along the minus strand of CM029931.1, from coordinate 1,841,501 downwards.
CTCACCACAGTAATTCATCAGATTACCTCTTTCACTTCTCGTTGCGCCTGAATGCCATGATGTTACCTCATTTTAGTGTGTGTGCATGTGCATGATCAATGAGCTGGCTTATTAGAGTAAATCAGCCTGCATATTCCTGAGTGGGAAAGGGGAGTGCCCCCACACTTTGGTGCTTCCTATCCATTACACTGTGCTTGGAGAATCCTTCTGCCCTGAGATGGACAATGGAGATGGAAAGAGTTGTTTTCAAGTGTAGCTTAATTAACCTTACTGCAGATAATATTCGCTTCCCTGAATTTAAGTTATCTCAGCTCACCTTCCCTTTTTAGTTCTTGGTGGTATTTGAAAGCCTATTTCAGATTTGAAATATGTATGTCTTTATGTGATGTATGAAAGGTGAAGACTTAAATGTATAATCTACTTCCTATCAAGCTATATGGGCTGCTCTTTTGTGCCTAGAACACCTTGTTGTGGCAAGTCCTGCTTTCTGTAGTAGCATCAGCCCCTTTCTGCCAGGAGGCGAGTAATACAGAAGCAACATGATAACACAGTAATAAATGACAAGCTATTAGAAGGCAGAGCAGGTCATCAATGAGGAGACAAGAAACATACACTTTCCAAATATTAATCCCACTTGGTACTCCCTCCTCTTAGTAAGTTCAACCTGACACAGAGGTGTTCTTTCTGCCTTTGTTAGAAGCAATAAAGCACTTAAGCTTATGGTCTTCTGCAGACAGTGGGCTTAAAGTAAATGACTTGTGTTAGGTATATATTTAAGTGCTTCATTTGTGAAAGCTCATTGACTAAACTTTGGCCTTATTACATGTGTAAAATGTGCCTCATTTTATGCAGCCAAACTTGAAAAGATTGGTCCAAATATATTTTTGAGTCACTGAAGTCTCTTAAGTGAGGACTTAAGTCTTTCCATGCCCTGCCTGACATTACTATTTGACAGGAATTTGCCTTAGAAATGGCAGTGAAAAACATAGTCTTGCAGTAAACACAACTTCATTTGGTGCCGTTTCTGATTGGCATTTCACATTTTCTTTAACCAGGATATTAGTAGCTCCTTTACAAGCTGCAAAAATAAACAAGAGAAAGTAAATGCAAGCCTTTGTTTGGGAATTTTTTCCCTTTTTTTCTCTGGGCTTCCATCTGAACGTATGTGGCCGTCTGGGGTGAATCATGGCTGATCCTGGTGCAAAACTGTTCTCCAAGAGATAGCCAAGCTGCTTGAACAAATGGTTCGTGTTAGCTAGAGAAAGACACTGAATCTAAACCATGTGCTTCTGGGTCTTGTGGTTTCAAATTGAACCACAAACACTCAGGCAAGCTGTCAGTCTCTATTCACAATTTCAACCAACCTTGCAGAAAAAAAGGGGGGGTTTTGCCCACCAATCATGTTTTTAACCCTTCTGTGATTAGTGGGGTGGCTTTAATGCTTTGCATTCAAGAGGTATGCTGCTGCTTAGAAGAAGTAAGTAGACCGGTGACCTGGGAAAGAAATAAAGGCAAACATTTGATGTGATGGGGGTGAAGATAAAGATGTTTAGAATCCTGCAAGGTTGGGCTTGAAGGGATCGCAAGAAATCAGCCAGTCCGAAACCTTTCCAAGAGATAGATCACACAAAACTAAGCCATCACTGGCAGGTGTCTCATTCATGCCACGGGAGCCTTCACAGAGCATCTTTGAACTGCTTCTTTACAGAAGAGCTAATTTATAACATGCTAGAGTTCTGCCATTCTCAGTAAGCAGCTCTGATAGTGCTGTTGTAGCAGACAGTCACCTCTGAGAGTGTGCTTGGGACATTCTGCATCAGAGGAGAGTGATGCTACCTCCTGAACTAAAGAAATCACCTCTGTGGACCTGGCCTGTGTTTACTGCTCCGGACCAGAACACCGCAGTATGTGGGTTTGAAGCAAATGTCCTGTTTGCTCCCATGCACTATTTCTTGGCTTAGATCACATAAGAGTGAGCTTAGAGGGTGCCACAGCCTTACTTCTTCCATTCCTATTGCTTTGTCAAAAGAAGCCGGAGTACCACATAACCCAGTATGCACAACCTCAGCCTTTGGGTCAGCTCAGGCAAGAAATCCAAGCGAGGCATCTGAGAGAAGATGCCTGGGTATGCTGCAGGACATTGTATGAGGCAGCTATTTGCATGTTCCTCCTGGGTTTTTTTCCAGCATGCAGGTGATTTACGTGCAAGGAAAGAACTGCTTGTTCAGGAACTGAAGCTGCTGGGGAAAGCACATGGGGACAAGCTGCATTTCTGTTCCAGGAATCACGCTGGGTAAAACCCTGCTGCAGAGAGTTCAGGCACACCTGGTTGCAAGCCCAAAATGGAAATGTGCAAGGGTTGAATATTTGGTGAGGACATGTTCTATAACAGCATTGTTTGGGGGGCTAAAAAAAAGCCCCTCGCTGTAAGGCCTTCGTAAGTCTATATCTCCCACCTCAGCCCTCTTGGAACACCATAGGAATGTTTTTCTCCTAAAGTGCTGTATCATATTTGGGACTGCTAAGAGGACTGAGGGCTAAAGAAGGGAAAAAGAGGTAAGGGTTAGAATCTGTAACTTTGAATCTCATTACTTCTTTACGTGTTAACATGAGCTGCAATCTCCTCCCTCCTCCCTCTTTATTCCCCTGCGTACCCAATGAGATGCATTATTGAGATCTCCTTGGGAAGCCTACTAAAAACTGTAATGAGCCAGTTTGTACCAAAATCATCTCATGCTTTCCTTTTCATTTAGAATGAAAAAGCAATTTTGTATTTGGAAAGACGTCCCAGATTTTATCCAGGGGAACAGGACTGATTTCAACAGCTGAGGATTTACCCTAGTATTGAATGGAAGAAATAATGTCAGTGTAAAGTGATAGTTTTAAGTATTAACGAAGGACTTGGTGAAGATATGAGACTTGCTCCAATGTTGTAAGAAACTTAAGCAACTGAGCCTATTGTGGGGAAGCCGAATAGGGTATATTGGGCAGATAAGCACATTTGGAAAAACTAAGATTGCTGGTTTGCCAAGCCATCTGCTTACTGGACAATGCTGCCCTTGTTGAAGAGGTTCCTCCCATTACTACTTTTTCACCAGGAGACACCATAATGATGATCTTAAGGAATTAGTCCTTATTATATTGATTTTTACAGCACCACTTATTATACTGATTTCTTATAGCACCCCTGTCACACAGTCACAAGGCAGTGTGTGCCTGGGACAAGTCTGTGGCAGACCTAGCCGGGAAGCAGCCCCTGGATGTAAATGGGAAGAGTGGCTCAGGGGGATAAAGTGAGATCAGATTCCATCACTTCTGCTATCACCTTGAGGATTTTCACCAACGGTGCTGAAAGATCCCCTACATTTTAGTACCAGTCAGAAGGGAGAAGATGGGAACTGCTTTGGGGAGGGACATTGTTCATCTCCTTACAGCACATTGTACAAGGTCCTGATGGGGTTTTAATGACTAATCCTGAGGGGTGTCTGGTCAGGCCTTTATTTGGCATTTGTTTTAGCTCATGTTTCTTGCTTAATTTCCATTGCCTCCACTTCTAATTTGGAGACCTTTGGTGAATCCAAACTCAACTTCGTGCAACCAAATATAGTTCTGGATTAACACTGCCACAGTCCAGAGCTACCTCAGACTGACACTGCTGGAAATGAGTGCTATAACTCTTTAAAAAACAACCCTTTCCACCATTGCATGAAGGTTACATGATCCCCCTACTTAATATGCACATGAACTGGGATGCCACAAACTTCCCTGGGGTTTCCTGAGGGCTGAAGTAAAACTTAATTATACCAATTGGTTCGACAGACTGTTAAAACTTTTGTTTCACATACACTTTTTTTTTCCCTCTCCTCCATCTTCTCCCATTTGCCAAAACCTCCTGAAGAGAAAATAGAGATTATTTTACTTTTTACCTTAAAGGGCTCCTTGTGTGCATTTGCCTTATTAAATAACTGCCAGAATATCTAATATTCCATGGACAGCACTGATGAAAATGAAGCATAACATTGGTCAAACGAGCAAGTTTCATGTATAGCATTGTCCCTAATCTGGTCTCCAGCCAATGAAAATCCTGTACCAGGCATCTGTTGGCTATAGATGAGTCTTCGCATTCAAAAGGGTCTTACAAATAACAGGATTTCTCTTTTTTGTCACTATCATTTTGAGCTTAATCATAACCCATTCATTTATGCCTCACTGAGCTTCTCGCCAACCAAACTTCAGTCATCTCTCATCTGTCCCTGCATAGGGCTGAGTCCTTCTCCCCTTGATGCTGTTATTTTTGCCAACCATGCAGAGAAACCAGCGCATGTTTGGTACAGCAGAGCTATGTTCAGCAGCAGATATTGATCACAGCAGCCTCTAACCTTTGCCAGTTCAGAAACAGAGGGAAATGTAGTTATTGCTATCTGCAGTAGTCGGATAAAGTCTAAGGAAGAAATCTGGAGCTGCAGTGTCCTCAAAGCAGCCAGGGAAATACCCCACATGCCTGTATGCATCTGGCTGAAATGCGCTCTGCAGACTGACGCATCATTAAGTTCTCCTTTAATGATTTAAAGGGGAAAAGGCCTTTTGCTGGATTTCCACAGAAGGTTAATTTTCCCTTTTCTGGCAGATCTGCAAGGTCCTTAATGGTAGATGGAAGGAAATGGTGCTACCTTTTTACACAGACTTTTCTGTAGTTAGACCACTAATGTGAGGACCACCATATTCTTATGTTTTACCTATAAGAAATTAAACACCAGCCATTAATATGTTACCTACTGACGGCAGCTCAATTCCTTTCCTGTAGGTTTGCCAGTTGTTAACTAGGAGGTTCCATTCCCTGACTTCAGACAGGGATTTCTTCCTCCATGGTAAAACATCGCCTACCTGAGGCACTAGGATCTTGTTCAGCATTTCGGTCCAGAAACAGCAAACACAATCTAGCTGTGGCAAGCAGGGGGAAAACTGGAATGCCAAGGGCAGGCTGGGAATCCAAACCACGATCTGCTGGAAATAAGGCTGGTTCCTGGAAAAGCCAAGAATTTCCACCCTGTTTGTTTGAAAAGATTTCACTTGTCTATGCACACGGACGGGCTTGAATATAGAGCTCCAGAACTCTTCACAGCCTCACTGCAAATCATGTTAAACTTCCTACTGCATATGATCGGGAGTTTAAAATAGTCTTTCTCCAAGTCCATCCCTGCTAGTGCAGTGAGCTGGATTGCCTTCAGGTTGAAGGAATCCTTTCTGGTAATGAAGTTTGGACTTCTGGGCAGAGATGAGGATACCAAAAAGCTTGTAGAAGCTGGAGCAGTGATAAAGTTACACTACATGGGAAGACACCTCCAAAGCTTTTCAACAGTCCACTGCATTCAAGCATTTTGATTTACTGCCATTTGTCTTTGCCTCATTCTGCAGTTGCTTTTATACAGCCAGAAACCTTGTACTTCACACAAGTGAACCATCTCTCCTTTTTAACATCTCTTTTCCTCTTCAGTTTCTAAACGAGTCCCCACCAATGTGCAGCACTCATACCACACTTGCAGCCTTCCAGTAGATATGAGATTTAAACGACGTCTCCAGTTTTGTAAAGCAGTGGTGGAATGAATTACCCCTTCAGAGCAAAATGACCCATTAAAAGAAAACTGGACCCAGAACTGGGAATAACCCATCCATCCACATTTGTCAGCATGGCATGTTAACATTGGTATCAGCATCGGGCTGGAGAATCACTCTAAAATGAACATGCCAGAAGAACAGTGGGTGTTCAATAAACAGGACCAAGGATTTGAACCAAACATTTCAGACAGCTACAGTAATCAGGAACATACTCAGAGTATACTCAGACTTCAGTTTTCATTTGAAAAGTTTTAATTAGTCAACACAATAACAATTACATCTCTATTGATTTAGTAACTCATGGAATGGTTGTGAGCTTCATCCCTGTTAAAAGAAATGATCCAACATTTTTGTCAGAGTTAAATGGCACGTTAAACAAATGAATGGAGATGGGAATGTGGTTTAATGAATTTTAATCTTGAATTAAATCTGTGCATTAAAACAATGTCTTTACAGAACCAAACAGCTTCAGAAAGATTGGAAATAGGGATGTGACACATTTTACTGCCCGCTGAGTAACTCCCTATGGAAAAAAAAATGAGGGTTTAATTTAATAACATATTTTGTGATCCTTGATTGCTGGAAGGAAAGGGAGCTCTGAAGTGGTCCAGAACCACGCTGCCCCATGGAACACTGCAAAGAGGAATCCTAAAAATGGACGGGGGCTTCATGTCTGGAGTGTGGCTTCCTGAAACAATGAGAGTTTTAGGAGGCTGTAGCAAAACCAAAGCAAGAGAGATGCCAAATAGGATCAAATATGCTTCTTGAAACAAGAATCCTGCTTTGAGCATCTCTTACCTTACAGGGCTATGAGTTCCCCATGCATTTCTTTCTGTAGTACAGTCCTTCTCTGAGCTAAGTTTTTAAAGGACAGCATGGAACTGCTGTCTGCAGGACAGTAAAGTATCTTGCTATGACCCTGATCTCAGTTTCAAGTGGACAGAATTCAAATAGCATATACACAGAGAAAAACAATTTCCCATATTATGAACAAGAGAGAAATAAAAACTGAGGCAAAAGTAAGATAAAAAGGATTCTGATATGGGGACTATTTTAGAAAACAAACATTTTGTCAACATTTAGGTAGGTAGAGAGAAATGTTCAGAGCCAGACATAAAAATGTCACGTTTGACTGTTGATTTAAAGGCTACTTCTTCCCTATGCTGAAATTGCTCAGCAATTGCTACAAGGAGCTAGTTAGTGATGGGGCTTACCCAAAATTCAATGCATTTATTCCTCTGAGCATTCGGATGGCAAAAAGAAGCTAAAATCTGTTCAGTTTTAACCTCTCAAATATTCCCTTTCCTATAGGACTTCCACCAAACCAGGCAGCACAAGTACAAGACAAGACTCTATTTCCAGCTCTACTTATAATGAATTATTTTCTTTCTCCACATAGCCGCCCGTCTCTTGGCTAAAGGTGTGTTTTGATTATAAATTATTCTGGACAGACATCCTCTCTATATGTATACACACATATATACAAATCTATATATATATATGTGCTTATATTTTCATGTGCGCTGCCAGAAGTCCTTCGCTTTTGATTAAACTTGTAAATGCAGCTCTATTCTACTAAAAATTAAATCTTGAAGATAAATAATCTCCAAACTGAGCCCAAGTCTTCTCCAGATCCAACACGGAGATGACAAAAATAGTAAATAAGAGAATGCATTCACAGCTTTGCAGATTAGCTTTCCACGTGATGTGCTAGGGATCCTGGAATGTAAAATAGTGGCACTTCTGGGTTTTGATTTCCCCAGAGATGGCAATGGGAGAATTAACCCCTTTAATCTGGGTGAGAATTGAAGATCCAAACGCAGAACAAGGTGGATTTGAGGAGTCGAAACTGAAAGTGACTGAGCAGTGTGACAAAATGACATTTATATACTCTACCTACAGGGTTTTTTTTCCACTATGGAACTGTTTAAGTTTAGTTTTTGTTTTTTAACTGCAGCCATGGGAAGCATTTTAGGCCACTCCGTACACCTGCTAGCTCCATTTCATTTGTTTAAACACATTTTATAACTGCAGTTTATATATTTTTCCAAGAAAATAAAAATGCTAAAAATATAATGTGGTGTTTGGGAGAAGGTAGGTGGGGGGATTGGAAGGAACAAGAGGGCCTCATCTTGGCATAGGTTCCACTTTATGCCAACTGCAGCACATTCATCATTAACGTACTGGATGGGGATTACCTCTGTAGACTCATTCTCCCTCACACACACGTTTCCCCTTTGCACCAAAGAGCAGAATCGTGTATGGGGCACAATAGCCCTATTGGGCATGGGTGCTGCTTTATTGCTAATTACAGAGTGTGCCTCGCCAAGGTGTTACTGCTATTAGCCTTGAAGCAATTTTCTGCTCCATTGGTAGGATATGCCTCAGCCCTTTTGGTGCAGTCATTGTGTTGGAGCACAGCCAGCAAGAAAGGGTTTCTAGACATGAAATGTTGTAGTATTCACCCCACAGAAAGGCTTTACAAGGAGACCCAACTGGAGCTCAGGGAAGATCCTGAGATTACTTTTTAACAAAGGGCCTGTGATATTCTTGTCCTTAAAAATGTTTTCATTTTCAGCAGCCTGGCTGTGTTTGAAGCAGTGTTTCCATCGTTCAACTACAATCTATAGTATATGGTGTTATTCATAACATGCAAATGAGAAAGAAGATGCTTTAGTCCTGAACCATCTCCTCAATAAACAGAGATTGGAAAGGCATTTATCAGAAATGCTGGTACCTCCTTGCAGCTAATGTGATGTGTTTGTATTATCTGATTATAGAAATAGAGAAAAGCAAAGCTTTGGATCCTTTATCAAGTCTCCTGTTGTCACAAGGAGCACATTATCTTCCATAAATTTCATCTCAACTATGCAATGCTTATGATTTGATTTCAGATTTACTATGTCCATTTTACAAAGGGAAGGACACAGAGCATCTTCACTGAAGCGCCTTCTTTAAGGTCCTGAAATGCACTATTGTAAGTTTCAGACAGAGACACACACCGCAACCCACCCTCTGTCTGCTGGCCTAAGCAGCACCCACGCTAGACTGGCAATACACAATGAACCTGTTTCTGTTCAAAGCTCTACAAACAGGAATGGTTGGAGCTACTGGAAGTTTCATGGACCATTGTGGACCTACCTATCTTTCAATATGAAAAAGCTTCCTGACCACTGCATCTATGACTTAAACAATTACATCATCTCACCACAGAACATGTTCCCTGGCACAACGAGATCTTTTTCCTTCTGAGGGAGTTGGTGTTCTTCGACTCAAGCACTTGATTAAACTAGCCAGCATGATTCAGATCTGCCAAATGATATATTAGCATAATGCACAAAGAGGGAGTCTCCATTCCCAGCTAACACTGATTTAGTTTGGCGTTAAGTATTCCCTCCCTTAAGCTCCCTTCCCCCTGTAAAGAAATTCATTACCTTTGATTTTCTTTTCAGCTTTCACCCTCCAGAATACATGTGTTCTTCCCATACTGACCCTCCTCTTCTCTACAGATGATGGGAGAGGTCCCTCACCTCCTAACCTGGGCGCATCTGAGTCTTCTCCTCCTGAGGCTAAGGTGAGAGATAACAGAATAAGTACAGAGGAACCCAAAACAACCGAGAGCATGCCTTGCCTTCTGTATTTGAAGAGGAAAAAGAATAGCCTCAAGACAAGAAGACTCCCTTACGGCCAAGACGACTGACAAATTCTTGTGGTTTTCTCCAAAAGTCAAACCAAAATCCACCCGCCAGCCAAGTTCTGAGTTCTGGCAACCTTGCATTGCCTGGAAATGAGCGCAATCGTATCCTAATAGCTATTTGGATAATTGTCCGTATGAGTGATCTGCCAACCAGCGTTGGAAACAAGTCTTTATTACAAATATAGCATGAAGTCTAATCTGGAATACATTAAAATGTTATTTCTGTAGCTGCCTTTTCCCAAACTTTAAATAATGGCTAAACCATTTATCAGCTTTGCAGGAGGAAAGCTGTGTGTACTGTGCTTTTGGAGGAGAGATGAGAAAAAAAGTCTTCAACAAAAACTATTCTCCACATAAGCTCTACAATTTCTGGTCCTCTGTACATTGCTAAAAATGATTACAAACCCATTTTATCTTTGCTGAATGGGGCATGGTATCAACATACTATAATAACCAAACTGTCTTTCTAGGCACCTGCTATGGAGCTCTACTAATATCACTAGAAGCTGCAAGTGGCTGAAGCAGACAGAGGCACCCAGGTTTCATAGACTGTGTAAGTAAGACACAACACTTAATATGGCATGCCTGAGCAACCCACACTGTACTGCCATACTGTATAAGGAGTAACTGCACTGCCAACTGGATAAGGAGTAACACTATTGCTTTGTTAGCTGTTTGACTTTCTGAGACCGATACGCATGCGTTGTCTACTTGTACACAGGTCAATAAGGTATTTTATCCCTAGGTTTCATTTGATACCTACATGAGTTCTCCATCTTGGAGAGCATGGTTGGACTAGATCATCTTTAAAGGTGTCTTCCCACCCCAGCCATCCTATAATCTTTGCCACCACCTTCTGAAGATAGTGTCTTAGATGGGGCTGAATCACTCCCTAGAAATACCTCTCTTTCCCTAGGCACTACTGAGATGGCCAAGATGGCCATAGTTCTGATGGTTGAAGGTAGCTGGGATGAATCCCACCTCCAAACAGCCCTGAGCTGGTGAAGCAGTTCTAGGCCTTGTAAGCTTGATGTTATGTGAGAGTAGTTAAGCACAGAACACTCTCTAGCACCAGAATTGGGAGAAAATTTCAAGCTATGTATTTTATACACAAATCTGAACAGCATCCCGGGCATGAGAGCTCTTAAAGCACCACAGCAGGTCTAAACTTCTTTTAATTGCTGTCTTCTCCTGTACCTCAGGAAGAGTATTCTGTGTTTGATGGATGTGCTGGGACTGCCATATTTCAGTCCCTCCATTTCTCTCCCTTCTGTTTTTTTTCCCTCTTGTTATATCTATTAAAGTGATTTACGACTTTTTCATTGTTCTGCCTGGAGCTTGGCCAACTCCTGAGATCAAAACCGAAAAATCCTCCTCAACAAAACCTTGGGGTGACCAGAAAGAAACAGGACCTGTGGAAAAGATTCGAACTGTGGGAAAGGAAATAACCCCCATCTCCATGGAAACGCAGTCCCGTTTTCCAGTTGCTCCTGAATAAATGAAGTTTGTGTTCTCTAATTCCTAGACTTCATTTTCGAGCACACCTAGCCTTGAAGTACCTGGCCATACTGGTAAAAGCATCAAGGTTTCTCTGAGCAGCGCTGCAGTTTCACAGCAATGATTTTGCTTTATTTTTTTTTCCTCCTTTTTCCTTTTTTCCTTTTTTTTTTTAATTTTTATTTTCAGTTCTCTTTTTTATTTTATTTACAGAAGATCACCATCACAAAATGTCTGCAAAGCACACACGACCCACAGGGTGCGTTTAAGAATCAGCCAGGGTGGTTAGATTTCTACTCCAGAGCTGCAAGCCCTCCTAATTCCACAAGAATCACTGCAGCAGTCAGGAATACCCAACAAGCCCCACGTGTGAGAGACTGAAAAGAAAATACTTAAAGCTTTCAAGCCTGAATTTACATAATATGAGCATCCAGCCAAGTATTTCACTCCATTTCTCCTTCACAAGACTCTACTGTCTCCTCGCAGCCACGGTGCAGGCAGGCACCATGCTCTTGGATTTTTGCCTATCCAGCTCAAACAAACCCAGCACCTGCCCTGGTGTAGGTTTGTGACTGTTTGCAGATCATGTAATGGTCCCATACAACAGGCAGGTGGGATGTCCTCCATCCCATCCCACTGCACACACAGGCATGGCTGTGGACATCATGAGGCTCCATGGCATTCCCACAGTATACTGCAAGCTGGGATCAGAGTGAACTTCAGTGTTTCATCTGGTAGATTTCTTTCTTTCAGAAGGCCATGGAAATCAATCTAATCAAATCAGTGTGTCTATGGCGGAGAATCTTTGTCCTTAAGAGCTGCAGCACCAGCAATCCCCCACCTTCCACCTTCTTTTTCATTTATGGCAAAGGGAGTTTTATTTCTAGTGCAAAATCAAGAACTTCCTTTAATTCTGCATCCTTACCTAAACACCATTCACAAACTCATTAAAAGAAAGAACAGAATCCTTGAGTTCTGAGAAAATAATGGGTCTGCTCTGCCACAGAATTCTATTCTGAGCTGCAGTACAGTACTTTTAGCCTTATATATCCTAGAATCAATCTGTAAGTCAGTAAAGGAATGGTCCATGGCACTGATGAGGATGTGAGCTCCCCACTCTGTGGCAGGGATCCCACAGATGGATTTGCAGACAAGCATGTATAACAATCTAAAATGCAAACTCTCTTATACCTGGTGGATACAAGAGGATGCCATGGTTAAAAACCTTACTGTGGGCCACATCCTGGCCTGTGGATGAGGCTTTTAAAAATCATAGTTTTGTATATTATATTACAGGAAAAAGTGTATAAAGAATGTCCTTTTACTAGGAGGATTTCCAGGGATACACAAAGGTTGCTTAGCAAGTTCAGCTGAGTTATTTGGGGTGACCTTACAGTGGTGCTTAGCATCAGACATCTACCCTTGGAATCCTGGCATGGTCCTGCTGACATTTCTCAGTGTCGTGGCCTATCAGGCGTATTTGTTTTGCATTGCTATGAATGGCGAGGCTGACACTTTCATTCTTGTAATGCTTTTCTGGCAGTTTCTGCAAAAGCTTTAAAATGGATTCAACAGAGATGAATTGTCCCTGGCTGCAGCAGCCAACAGGTAGAAGGTGTTTGGTCTTCTTTCACTGTTACCCCAGCCTCGCAAAGACCCAATAGCTGTGTGGATCAATAACCCCTGTGTTTTCAGTCCATGCTTATTAAAGGTGGTGCATGGAAAAAAAATAAGAAACTTTCTCTATTTATATCTGGAACTTAATGAAGTGAAATTATCACAGCCGACAGGCGCTGGTGTTGTAATTCAGAGCCATGGCTTGGCTTAGAGGGATCTGCAGGCTGTTTTTATTCCAAATAATAAAAAAAAGAGTGAAACCTAATCCTCTAATCAGCTCCAATTTACATATTCACAGCTCTTATTTCCAGCCTGCTTGAAGGAAAAAAAGATAGTGTTAGAGTCACGAAGCGATTATTTGATTAAGTAATTATTAATCCCAGAGTGCTCTGATTAATTCCGAGCAAGTTAAACAAACGTATTGGAGCTGGGCTGGTCACCTTCACACCATTGTAAGATGCAGGGGCAAAGCTGGTGGAGATATATTTTTACCTGCTCTACACTGAGGAGTTTTGTTCACTGAAGGTCTCCCATTCACTCCCTCAGGGGTTAATACTCTGCTAAATGAGGTGTTACAAATTTGAATTTTATCTGTGCTTAACTGCAATACCAAATGCTGATCTTTATTTTTCAGGCTGGAAACTCCATCCTGGATCTGTGTGCGATCCATTTTATCCATGTTTAAATACAGTTTAGAAATTAAAGAGAAAACAAAAAGGAAGAAGAAAAACTCTGAATGTATTTTTAAACAACTTTTTACCAACTGCCCTGAATCTATCATGTAGATTACGTTGTATCGGCGAGCGCCACAAGGCAGAGTATATGCACTGATTTCAGCAGGGCTGAGATACATGCTTCAAAATGTTATTTTTCTACTGAGAAAAAGAACAGTCAAAGGAAAGAACATCTGTTTGCTAGTTGTATTGGAGTCTATGTATTTTATTCCGACATGCTAAAAATCTCTTGTAGTTGGCTGCTCTGTTTCTTCACGCACACACACAGATCCCTCTTCAAATTCAATTCAGGTTAAATTCTGCCCTTCAAGCCAGGCCCTTCTCAGTCTCTTTATTTTCCTTCACTTTCCCCTTACACAGAGAAAAGCTTAGGAAAATAGAGAGATGATGTATAACAAGCCCACAGTAAAAGAAATATCTGACGTATACTGCATCAAAGGCAAAGGTGAGCAGCACGGTATGGCACACCTAACCTAAACCACCTTGTGAACATCTTGTTTCTATGACTGAAGTCAATTTATGCCGCAGGGATATGTTGTACTAAACGCAGAGTTTGTCAAATGTCTCCATGTTTAAAAAATGCAGATAAAAGGACCAAGTTACTGACTAGGGACAGAAGAAAGCAATTAGGTGGTTGTGTGTCAGATCAATAGATTATGGAAGTGTGTTTGTTATTCATTGTCCATTATTTTACTGTTTAACGGTATCTTCTCATCTGATCCTGGGTCCAGATCCATCTGGTTAACCACATTACATTGGGATGAATATCTGGAATTGAGCGTTCTCAAGCAGTTTGGAGGCTGAGACTGGCTTCACAATGATTTGTTAATGAAATACAATATAACAAACAATTCTTTCTGTAGGCAGTCTTAACAACCCAAGTCTTTCCATCAGCATGGTCCAGCAATAATTCCAAGTAACAAATCTCAAATATCCTGATTCAAATGAGTTTTTAAATTCCCTTTACAATTTTTAAATCAGAAAAAATGTAAATTATCTGCACTGAAGATGGTTTTGATTTTTTCATTTTGGTTTGGTTTGGTTCTTGTTATTGCTTGTGGATTACAACAGAGAGCTTCCAATTCCCTTCAGTTTGAATCTTCATCATCCCTTTGAAGACATCATGCAGTCTGCACTTTGCTGCAGTGTGACTCAATGCTTGGTCCCAGACCCTTAATGAGTACAGAAACACTGACCAAAGCCCATTCTCTCTGCTACAGGCTACTGTTTTTCAGCTGAGCACATGGAGAAATGTCAGACACCCCATCTGCTGGGGAATTCAGCATGCATAGACCAGCAGAGGATGAGAGCAGTGACCCAAGACTGTGAGTGAATAACGAGCAGAGTAATTATGGTAAACGACACTACGCAATGAGTGAGTAACGGATGCAGATCCAGCTCTTCCCTGTCTCTTATGGTGGGATGTGGGGTTGAAACAGCTCAGCTTTTGAGGGAAGAAAGTATTCAGAGGTTAGTTTGAGGCAGATGAAAGCTTTTGTCTTGGGTGAAATGGAAAGTTTTGCTTCTCCTCTGTACTATTGATGTCTTTGCCTCAGTCATCTGCAGAGTATTTCAGCATCTTATAGCACAGCATTAACCAAAGGCAACCAAAATCCACTTCCAGAGCCAAGATAATTCATTCAGATATATTAATCAAAAGGTAGCCTGAAGTACCTTAGGAATGACAATAAACACACAAAGTCGACCTTCTTCCTGGAAAATGTTGATTTTGATTTCTCTTCAGAACAGATTTCCTTCACAATCTTTTGAGCAGCTCTGCGTGACTGCTGCCTCCCACTTGAGACTTCACAAGAACACAGGGAACCGCACTCCGCTGAAGGAAATCCTTGGACTCGGGAAGGTTGCAGAGGATGTAATTTAGGGGAGACTGCAGCCATGACTGTAATGTGCTACAAGATCTGTCCTGACACTGCGGAGAATGTATGAGGAGGGCTGCAAGAATGTAACCAACAACCTCACTCTCTTTCAAAACTCTCCAAAGAAACTACTACCCAGTGCAGAGATCTCCAGAAGGAAAATAAGTACTTAAAATGTGGTTTGCTTTTTTTTGATCTGAGGTGAACGTGAAATCTTTCTGTTTCTTTCACTTGCTGTCACACTCCGGAGGCGCCATCAAATCCAGTGAAGAAATCCCGCTGCCCTCAGGGCAGTTACTTCATCCTGAAAATGAGAGCAAAACCAGTGGAAAGCTCAAATGCTTCTGCAAGAAGATCTAGAATATCGCCTGCCTGCTCCAAGCTAAGCCTGGCTCAGAGCTGATGCATCACACATCTGCCTGTGATCCCAGTCATACACGTCCCATGCTGGCTGGGACCCCCCATCATTATCTGTAGGTATCCAAATGCCAGACTGCTTTCCTTTAGGGTTTGAAAGGATGTTTTTCAAGTTATGAGCTGGCAATGGCTCCCTTGACTTATTTAGCACGAACCTCCCTGCGCCTGAGAAGTGAAGGTCACCAAATGACACATTGATTTGTAACTATTTTCCTGCAGAAGAACACGGAGCACCCTGCATTTTGTCAACCAGGGGGTCAGATAACTGAGTATTCAGAAGCACTTGAAAACCCTTTCAGCTCTTCTGGAAACTCTGGAGTTGAAAAAAAGGCAGGTAGAACAGCCACTAATCCCTTCCTTCTGTGACCATGAGCTGAAAACTTCAGTAGAACATGGGCTGACGCTACCCTGAAGTCTCATACAAGGACACGGTGGCATCAGAAACATGTGCAAAAAGGACTTGGAGGAGACAATGTGCTTGACCAGATGTACTCCACAGACAATTATCAATGTGCCATCTCAGTTGGTGCAATGGTGGCAGCCAGACACTTTGAGAAATCAGATGAGAAAAGATTTACACGTGTCCTGGGCTCCATAATGAGCAGAACTTGGAGGTTTCTTTCAGCCCAGTCCCAAAGTAACGTGTATGCTTCTTTAACCTTTTTAGTTTAAAATCGCCTCATACCTAACAGACCAAAAAAGAACAACTAATAATCTGAGAGGGTGGAATAGAAAATCTGTCAGCCTGAGTCAGACTATTGGACCATCAAGCGCAGTATCCTGTCTCTGAAAAGCTGTCAGTATCTGACACTTCGGGCTTCGCTGGGATAATAAAACATTTTCCTCAACCTTATGTAACATCTCGGCCTGGCAAAGAGAAGATTTAAACATTGATTGCTTTCCACTCCCCTCTGTCCTATGAATGTGAATCTGACTCTTGTCCAAAATGAACAACTCTGATGAGCTGGAATTGGTTTCTGGGCAGGATGGGAAAAGCTCCTCTCTCGTTACTCATTCCTGGATAGATCTGCTAAACCTTTGCCTCCTAAAAGAGGGACTTGAATTACGAGACATAAAACTCCATCCGTGAAATTCTGGGTGCCCAAGGACACCTTTTCACGGAAGGTGGAAACGCACGTCACAAGACTTCATGTCTAGTCACTTTATTTTTCCCCCATCATGTCTACTTCCTTTATTTTTGTATTTGTTTAAGCTCTCCATTAGTTTATTAGCTTGACAGCAGCCCAGTTAATGAGACCGTCTTCCCTCCCCCGGCATTAAGTGGTGCATTAGGCTCCCCGAATGCACACAAAATTTAGTGCTGCTGCTGGGGCACTTCTCAAAACAAATAAAAGATTTGCAAACCAGCCACCAAGCATCCAATGTAATTAAACTGCATTTGTTACTTTTTCGGCCCTCGCACACAATCGAGGCCTTGTAAGAAGCAAGCACTCCCCAATCAGGCTGTTTTTCTTGTGGAGGGAAGAGTGCCAGGAGCCTTACCACCCCAGGTAACATAAGATCTCAACCAGCAGCAAATGGACACTTGCAGCCAGAGTGAATGGACTGTGGGGAGATCTATATGAATGTGAATACCTATAGAGAGAGCTATAGATGTATGCAAACATGCACATACAGGGGAGTATAGTTCTTCAGGGAGAAAGGGGGAAAGAAAAGGCAGTGGAAAGCCTCCTAGAAATTACTGCTCCATGCACAGGTATGTAAATGACTCTGGAGCCTTGCTGTCCACCACCTCAATCAATTACAAGGTTATTCAAGATAAAACAAACACCATTTCAATTAACTGCACATACAGCAGTGGTTAGAGGCACAGGCAGGGAGGAGGAAGTGGGAGGAATTTTTGGAAAATGGAACTTTTTTCTTCTCCATTCTGTAGATAGGCACAAATAGAGGTTGCCTTGAGGTTCTGTGAGTACAGCCATGAATGGTCTTAAACTCCAACCTGAAGCCATCATGCTCTAAACTAAAAAGAAAATGAGGAGAGGAAAATTCAAGGATCTGTTTAGTTTGTACGGGCTCAAATCTACTGTTTGCAAGAGTCAATGGGAGCAGAAACTGGGACAGATGCTCGACTATCACTGTCCTGTTGGAGACAGGACCAAGGTAACACGCGCCTCAGTGCAGTTCTGTGCAAGTATAGCTTTCTTATCTGTATGCATGGGGATGCCCAAAGCCTAGAGTATTAGGACGCAGCTGGACAACAGAATCTGAAAACAACCTGCACATTCAGTAGTGGTTTGAGAAGACAGAGTAGTGATGAAGAGGTGGGGACTGGACATATAACGTCATGGATTGTTTTCCATCTGTGCCATGTACTTCTTGCTCAAAACCGAGCAAACTATTTTACTTCTTTTCTTCATTTTTCACACTTCTGTGCAACAGGCAAGTCTCTCAACCTTTACCGTTCTGATGCATTTACAATATGATCTTTACAGTCCACCAGCAGTGCTCCACTCAACAGAGCCTTCATTCTCATTTGGGTATGTGTGTGCCATTAGACTATAAATCAGGTCCTCTGATCATAATACATCATGTTCTACATGACCAGAGGCATCCGGACTCCAAGGACATGGCTATTTCAAAATGGAGCACATAATGTCTGGCACATTATTGACCGAATGAAATTTCATTCTCTGTCTTTCTGGAAATTGGCCACAATTATATTTCAATTGTTATTTGTCAATTGAAATGGTGGACTAAGATTTTCTGGTCAAAAGGTCTGTCTTACACACTGTTCACTTGCAATCAATACAATATTCAACATGAGATTTACATGATTTTTCTACTTCTTTGGCTGATGCAGTAAAGTTATGATCAACTGGCTTTTTGAAAAAAATAATTATGAATCAAATATTGCTTTCTACGTGAAATATACCCAGGCCAGGAGATAGGAAGAAAATTTATAGCCACAGCACCATAAATCACCATCCAGTCTCTTGCAGCTCTGCTCATGATCACAAGCAATAAATTTATTGCAGTCGCAGGGTTTTCATCGGTGACTTCAGACACAATAGCTGACTGTGAGCCTGCTCCTAGCTAGCCCCGTGCACCACAAGGTAAAGCATGTGTATTTGAAACACCTTTGTATTCGTTTTGTTCACCCCTGTTTGGAGGGTACTGGAGGTCTGTCACACTTCCATGCCTTCTTTCACATTGCTTTAATTTATATTTGTGGCAGACCAGAAACACCTACTTTCTCACTTATTGTGGTCCAACCTAATGAGTAGTAACTCCACACTTAAGCCATGTCAACCTTCTCTTTGCTGACTACAAGAAGCAAGTAAAATCTTGAATTTGGGGAGGAACTGAACCAAATCTAGAGCTGAAAATTAAGCTCCTTCAGTAAAGACTCAAGCCTCAAACCCTCGAAAAAGAGGTGGTTGCATGGCAGACATGTTTAGGAAGATGAGGTCCGACTCCTGGCCTTGATTTTAATGCCTCATTAAATGTAGAAAAATCAAGACCTGATCCTTCATTCCTTTCAAAACATGTTTTTCCCTTTTCTCCAGCAGACTCATTGCCAAAAGCCACCCTAAATATCAAGTCAGAGATCCTTGCAGGAGCACAGACACGGCTTTGGGCTTTTTGTGTATTTCCCAGGACTATTAACAGAGTAACATAATGAGAAATGAACTGAGAATTCAGGACCTCATGTATTTTCACTAAAAACACTGACTGCAACAGGGGACCTGCCAAAAGCAGAGTTTAATATCATACGAAAAGGAAGAATTTTCATAATGATACTTGGCAGTGCCTGCATCCCCCCATGAATGAAGCTGCTGGTGCTTTCTCTCCTTCCTCTCTCCTATTCTCTCCCTCCCCAAACAAACCAGCTACTAATGCTCAGTCCAGAAAGATACCACAAATCACAGACGTTTTCTCTTTTATTCTATCGCTCACATGTCATATACATCCCAGTACCTGGTAACAAACATAAGACTTCTGGTATAGAAGACCAAAGGCCTTCAAGATATTAATGTGTTGAATGAAGAGGTTCAGGGAGGATGAAAGCAATCACTGATGTTTTGAGCTTCTGCAAAAATAGGAAGTTTGTAACAGGAAAAGGTTTACATCATCTTTAGAAATGAATCACTTCCCACGCCACAGAAGAAGACCAAAAAGTGCTCAGCTAAAGAATATCCAGCCCTGAAGGCAGCTTCTCAAACTAACCTGGGGAAAAAACTGATTCCTGGCCTCATACCTGTCAGCTATTGAGCATATAAGGAAGGTGCACCATGAGGGCAGCTGGAATAGCTGTAAGCTCAAGTGATCCCTTAGACTTCTTGCTCAGATCTTGCAGGGAAAGTCTATTCTCTTTAGCAGACCTTTGCTAGAGGAAAAGTGCTTCACATAACCACAGAGAGGACTCAATAGGAAAGGTGTTCATGAGATTAGCAACCAGGAACGTTGTGTTTGGCTGCAGAATTTTAGGGATGTGCCCTGGACAAACAGAACTGCCAAAACACATCCTGTTGATATGACCATAATGTTTCTGATTTCGTGTTAAAGCAACCAATGGTCAAACTGGGTGAAATGCAGGCTGGGTTGGCTTTCTGATTTAGCCATTAATGCTTCAGAAGAAGCTAAGCTTGGCTGGATCTAACCATTGATAGATTAACACTGTACCCCATAGTGCCTGTAGATACAGAAGCCTGAGTATGATTTTAGTTCTGTTTTTATTTAATAGATAGAAATTTCTTCAGTGCAGTCTCTTGACTTTCAGACTGAAAAATAAACCCACACAACAGAAGCTGTGACTGTAATTGCTGTCCCACATATTCTGTTTCAGTTTACTGCAGTCAGTCATTCTGACTTAGGGCATCTCCACATTTGATGCTTCTTTAAACCCCTCTGAATATCAAGGAGTTAACTTAGGTCAAACCGCATGGCAGAATAATCCAAGCACATCAGGGTTCAAAGTCTTAATCCTTGATTTCTGTTGGATCAGAAATCCCTCAGGAATACTTTCTGGAAAAGTACTGAGAACTGACAAAAAATCCTTCTTTCTCCTTCTTTCTTTTCTAATTGGCATTTTCAACTTCCCCTTGAGCTTTTGATTAGGAATAACGAATTCTTCTACATCTGGTGACTCTTCCTGAATTGCCCAATTCTGTTTGTATTCAGACATGCACTCCAATATATATTCCCTTTAAGTGCTTCTTGTTCCCTTGTTTTTCACTTCCATCTCTTCAGAAACTTCATGGAATGAAAAAGGAGAAAATAAATTAGAAAATAATGCTTTGAAAAGGGGTAACAATATATTTTCTATAACATAGATTAAATGATCTTGTTCTATTATGTTCTACTATGCGGCTGGCACTAGTTCTCAATGAAACAGTACAAGCTGCAGCAGAAACCAAACCCATTCCCTGATGATGGACTGATCTCAACTGGGTTTATCACTTTGACTCAGGCCAAACTTGCTGTGGAGTCCAAGTTTAGTCTGAGTCAAAGCAAGCTAAAAGCTGACAGTCTGCCCCAGCGCAGCTTTTATGTGGAACAAATCACACACCAGAACTTATATATAAGGGCCTAATGTCACGAAAATAATTCCCAGGGGTGACATGGAAGAGCAATGGTCAAATCCTGCTCGCTCCAGGCGATGTGCAAATAAAACAACCCCGTTGAGATCTCTGGGGCTCAAGAGGGAGTCACTCAACTCCTGCAGCAATAAACCCCAGCACACTCACTCCATTTCCAACTGAGGCTCCCAGCACAAAGCAAGCAGGAAAGTGCCCTGGAATAAGGCTTATGGTTACGGAATGTAACTCTTCCTTCAGAGATGACGCTTGTAGCCCTCATTTGCAAGTGATAAATGTCAGTGTGCTTCCATCTGCAGCCTTTTGAAGCCAATCTGAGGGACTATGCCAGCGCGTGTAATGAGGTTACACAGCCCGCAGCGACAGGAGGGACAGGAAGGGAGACAGAGGAGCAACCTGAGCTTCCCTGAGTGTATCAGGGAGCACTTCTCCCCCTTTCCCCCCTATTTTTTCCCCCTTTTTTTCCTGTTTTCTCCCCTTTTTCTTCTTTTTTTAAGCCAAATGAGGTGGCCCAGGGGAAAGTCAGCAGTTAGAAGCAGCCCCACCTGAGTGTGTCTTGGGAGGAAGCCTACTGCCTTGTATTTTTTAAAAGGGAAAAAAAAAAAAACACCAAAAAACCTTAAAAAATTATAATAATAGAGCTGAGCCAAAAATATCAAGCAGTTCATAGCTGCTAAAAAGCCAGGGAAAGCTGAGTCGCACCCGTTCAGTGTTGTTCTTCCAAACAAGCTGACCACCCTCCCTTCATAGCATTTTATTTATTAAAGCCAAAGTTGACCCGCTGGAATGAAATGATGCTGGAGTTATATGCATGTATCTGTATGCACCACACACACATTTAGCTATTTACGGCTGTTTCTCTACAGAATTAAACCAGAAGGTGTCCCCCCCCCTCTTAGATTCTTTGGTGTGTGAACTGAATTCATTAAAGAGAGACATTTAAATGCCTGTGGAGGGGATGGGCTCCAACCCAGGTACGGCCCCAGCGCTCTCCCCCGCCGCGGCGGCATGGCTGCACCCGCACGGCTAGGCCGCAGCAGTCCTCCTGTTACCGCAGCAACAGCCTTCCTGTCTCCCATTGGTCCGTGCTCCTGACGCGCGGCGTCAGCCAATCAGCTTCCGCTGGTTTGCTTTCCCTCTCTTCCCCCCCCCGGTAATGGCGGCCTCCAGGAGCACGAGGACGGAGCGTGGATACGGTTCCTGATGGAGAAAGCCGGGAGCAGGACCGGTGCGCTGTGTGGGTATTGCAGCGGCTGCCGCCTCTGTTCGTGGCTGCGAGCTCTCGAGCTCTGTGGTTGGTTTTATGGAGCTGTTTGAGTAACTCTATCCTTACCCGCTCCTTCGAAGCAACCTGCTGTTTCTCACAGGGAACAAAGCCGTGTAGTGCCTTTAAACGCCTGACCGAGTGCTTTAGGTCAGGTCAGTAGCATCTTGGGTATCTTCCTCTGCCTGTTTGGTTTTGTTCCTTTTCTCCTGTGTATTCATTCCCATTGTAAAGTGCCCTGTATTTACCTGCAGAACAGTCTAGACAGCTAATGAAACTGTAAGAGCCCAGTGGAGTTCTGCAAGAATGTAAACAAAAGGAGTATCAGAAATAGGTATGTATTGGAGTAAGGATCGGAGGTTGATGTCTGAGTGCTGAATGTGCCATAGGCGAAGGTATCCTTTCATTATTAGGTACATTGCTGTCATTCCTGAGATCCCCAAAGGAATCACCCCATTGTTCCAAGGGTTGTACAGGAACAGCAGGTCAAATTTATAAAATGTGCTTAAAGATGCAGATAAGATCCCAATGGGATTTTTCCAGACAGTTCATAAAACCACGCTGTGAGTCACCACTGAAAGCTAATGGGAGCAAGGCCTGGAACTTACCTAGGTCCTTTCCATAAATCCTGCTCTTTCCATATCGATGTGATTAAATACAAAATATGCTTGCACAGTGCCAAGAGCAGCAGTCTGAGCCCTAAAATACTCCATGCTTCTGGAGGATAGTGCCTACTCAGGAGAATCTAAACTAGAGCAGTGTGCAGAGTGAGACAGAAATGAGTCTTCTTCCTCAGTGTCTCACAGCAGGCTTGTAGTCTTTTATATTATGTTGATGTTCATGTTTATACCCTTGATTTCAGAAGTCATCTCTGAAAGCCAAGGCCAGATTTGCATTCCTTATGTTCAGCTGTTGACTTTCTTGCCAAGCATCCTAACAGGCACTGCTTTATTACTTTCACCCTCATTACACAAGGTACGAGAAGGTGACCAAGGGATCATCTGGAAACCCCAGTTCTTACATTCCATCTTCTCCCAGAGGAGAGAGATACAGAGGATGGTTTCCCCTTTGCCATTACCTGTTGCTTTTCTTGCTCACTGCTGACACTCATCAGTCACCATGTTACCCATCACATTTTCCAGACCAGGGTGTTGTCGTGTGGTGCTTCCTCCTGGGTTACTAGTGTGTGTTGTTTCTGGAGCTTGCAGTACTACTCCTTGGCATGGCTTCTGGTGAGTGACTCGGAGGTGGTGGCAGGTAAAAGTGAGCCGTGCCCAGCACTTCCCCGTGGAGGCCTGGCTTCCTCAGAGAGGAAGAGCAGCTGAGCCTGGTGAAGCATGTCTTCCAGTCTATCAGGAAGAAAATACAAAGTGATTCAGCTTATTTTGGTTTCATCCAGCTGCCTTACCAGTAACATCCCCAGTGAAATGGAGCTGTTTTGGTTTCATTTGAAGTACGATCTTCACTTACAGCAGTGGTTTCTTGTTTTATTTTAATGGTTTATTTATAATTCCCTTCTATGTATATGGCTGAATAAGAAACCCTTTTATTTTGAAGCCTACTGTTAACTACATGAGGAACAGGGGAAGCTCAGTGAGGTCTGGTGGACTGCTGGAGTCTGAATAAAATACATTCAGTGATAACAAAATCATAGAAGTTTGGAGCCAGAAGGAGACTAAATAGATGGTGTAGTTGGACTCCTCGCACTGAGTCAGGATGAGCTGCACCTGGACTTGGATGGTTACCTGACTGATGCTTGCACATTTTTGACGTCTCCAGTAGCTTCCACCACACTGTTGGATGGATCCTTGTAATGTTTCACTTCTGTGACAGCAAAAAGCTGTTGACTAACGACAGAATTAAGCATGGAGGAAAGTTAAATAGCTCTGAGGTGCCTTCCTTATTTTAAATAGCTTAGAACTTGAAGTGCGTTGTAAAGAATAGGAAGAAATTTGGGCTGTTGGTTTCTCTGAAATGTTTCCTGGTTTTACTTGGGAACTTTAAACTGAGAACTTTAATGGGAACATGAAGAAGGAGAACTCTGTAAGATAATAGGTTTTCCTCCTTTTCCTTTTCTTATCATCTTGCTTTATTGCAGTGGACTTACGAGAAAGAGAAAAGGATAAATAGAGCTGTTTCGTCTCATATTCTTGGCAATGGGAGGGGAAGAATAACTAGTTTTAGTTAGGATGATTTTGAAGCTTTTTTAGTATGTTGGCCAGTAACCTGTGTGTTGGTTCTGTACTGCTTTTCTGGAGGATAAGTGAGGATCAGGAAGGAAGTGGGTACATCATGTTGAGCAATAGCATGTGATGGAATCCTGAATGCCAAGATTATTTCTTACCCGTTTCAGAAGCTAGATACAAAGGAAGAATTCAGGCCCAAAATAAAGTCTGTCTTACCTGAGCTGAACATTTTTCAGTATCAGATGAAAGTTATTGCATCGAATTCGATTTGACTCGGTTGATACGCTGCAAGTGGCTAGAAGAGGAAATCCCAGTTTGTATGACTCACCATTTTTGTGCAAATATTAACTTTGGCTGATACACATTTCTCCTTGTATCTCTTTTCCAGATCTGAGTGGAATTATACCATGTCTCAGAGTAAGTTGCCTTGGCTGTATTCAATCGTAGCTTTTGGTTATTTGAATAGCTTCAGTTTTTAACTACTTTATCTATTTATTTTTTCTGAAAGGTAAAGAAAATAGAATTTTTCCCATGTATGTGCTTTTGGTAATGCAGGCTTAAATCCTGCACCATTGAAAAACTTAGCTTTAATGATGGGAAAAGACACAATGCTTAGGGCTTGCTTTGCTGTGCTAAAACTAGGGGAAAATCCTAGAAGCTGGCGGTCTGCTTCCCAGGATCTACCTGGACCCTGAACCCTCATGCCTGATGGTCAGTAGGGCTCCTTGGAACAAATTGGTGGACACTGGAGTTAACCTTTCATTTTGCACAATGTTCGTAACCCTATCGAGGTTGCTGCCATCAACCAAATGGTTGTTTCTGGTCAAAATCAATGATGGGTGATGAGGAGAGAACAAATTGACAGATGTCCAGTGTACTGCTTGTGCTGATTCCTGATCATATGGACTAGATGATCATCACCTGCAGCAGAGGAATACAGGAATGCAGAGTTTAAATCTAGAGCCTCTGGTCTTTCTGGGTGACACCTAACTTTGAGTGTTACAGGCAAAAAAGCAGAACTGAAGTTAGGGCTGTTAAGGATGGTTCGTGCCTGTGGGCTTCCTGCAAACAGTCTTGAAATCAAACACTTCTTAATTTTTTAAAGCATCTTTTTCAGTCTGTGGGTGTTAAAGTGCTGATGCAAGACGATAAAGGGAACTCTTCCCAGGACTTGCCAGCCGCAGAGGGCACTGTTCCGATGGCATTCCACATGCCACTGTTGGACCTGCATCATCACACAGTTCCAGACAGAAAAGCAAAATTAACTTTTCCAGTTGAAACTCCAAGCTGTATTTTAGGGAGGCTGAATATAAATAGCCAAGCTTGGATTTGGACAGTGTACCAGGGCTAACACCCATACTCTTGCAAAATGTGCCCTGGGATCTTGAATGACCACAAGTGGTCAGAAGCTTGGTTTTGGCATCGTATATTGGCAGGTTTTCTTCATGACATCAACAGTCATCTCCCCTGTGGTCCTGTCTTCCACTCTCAGAGGCTCACAGTGACGGCTGTGACTGGGGGAGGCTCTAAATAACCAACAGTTTTGTCACCTGTTCTGTAATTCTGTTTCAAAATGGATAAAGTAATCTCTTAATTTGCCAACCAGATAAGGAACAATCGCTTCAAGCCAGTATGGAAAGGAAGTGGGAAAGCTTCCATGAATTAACTGAGCGGTGCATTTCCAGGACGTCGCGTGGTCGCTCTGTCTTGTTTTGGTAGTTTGCTTAACATTGTCAAGTTTTGCTTTGTTTTGCTTAATTTTGGGTCCTTTTATCATCTTAAGTTTTCACTTCCAGGCTTTTTCAACCTTCATAGTTACCAAGTCCCTTTGCACTTATCTTATCGAGGTTTCCTCATTTCCACTATTAGGTGATGTCTGACACCTTCTTTGCTCAAATCTGGCAGTCTGGACACACAGTGAGTCACTTACTCTCCCCCCACATCTACCTACGTTCCCTCATCCCCATGTGGAGGGTGTGACATTGTGTGTGCAGTGTGAGATGTGCAAAAAGCAGCACAGGGAATCTTAGGAGGTGGGTGACATTACCTCGTCACTGTTAATGCCACAGGCAGCAAACCCACTGAGAGGGTGGTCAAATCAAAATGTCCCTAGATTTTGAACTGAATTCTAAAATCAGTTCATAAGTGCTCAGATCCATAGTGATGCACAAGAGGACAGCTTTCACTTGCAGCTGAAATCTGTAGTGTTCAGTCCAACCAACAAATAAGGTTATAATGCATATATGATTTTTCTGTCACTGATTCTTCAGGAGGGAATGAAGTCCGGTGTAGCTTTGGGCATAGGAAATGTGCAAATGTTTCTGTATTGCTGAAGAGTGGTTCTGTGTTGGAATGGTGGGTTTGTAGCAGTAAAATGCACTCTCAAATGCATGTCACTGTCTCCAGAACAAACAGCTCCAACAAAAAGCTGTGACAAGAGGGAGGACAGAAATCCTGTGAACTTAATCCATATTTATCTCCTCAGATGTGATTCTTGATGATTGTTTTCTCAGCACTCAGGCCCTGGACGTGGTGCCATATCCAATTTCCTCTACACTTTCTGGTTTCCAGTATCATTAAGAAGCTGAGAGATCTGCACTGAGCAACTGGGTGCCAGAGTAATGCCTTGTATTGCTCAACAGTAGCTTTGATACAATGTGAGCTGATCCCATCCGCAGCCTTGGTTTTGTAATTGCATTCCAATGGGTATCTCTAATTCCCCTTGAGTAGAGGGAGCAATCCACTGAAGTCAGTTGCTGCTTCCTTTGCATTGTAACTGCTGGCTAATGACCAGTGTTTACCGACTTCCAGTGAGTCATTTGCAAATGTGATGCTTGGCTAAAAACTTGTTTCCAAGAGCCCTATCATCATTAATCATTAATTCATGCACTGGTATTCTGCTGCTTGGTGTGGGTACCCACGGCTTGATTCGAGATGGTAGTAAGGTACCTCAGCCTGGTCTGGAATAGCATGTGGTAGATAGAAGGTCTAGGTTGCCCCCATTCACATCCCTGCCAAGTGATCCAAGTCGTTCAACAGTGGCAGAATTTGACATGTTTCCCTGCCCCGAGGAGTTTGCAATTTGAAGAAGTGGTACTTTATTCATACTGCTTTTATAGCTGTACCCATGTCAGTCAGTGGGGTGAATTCCCATCTTACCTTTATTGAAATGTAAATGAAGTTTGTCAGGTCTTACCTGCATGAGTAAATAGAGCAGTCCAGGTCACTGAGATGTGTTCAAGGCTCTGTTCTTCCATCCTTCACTCTGGGAAGAACACTGAAAGCATAGTTTGGGGGTTGGTGTGGGGTAGAAAAGAGGCTGTGGCTGGTGGGCAGTGTTGATAGCATGGCTGGCTGCAGGGTAGGAGTGAAGCTGTAGCTGCACATATGTATTCCTCACACATCAGCTGCTGTGAGCACTTGCTGGTGGATATATGTTGATTTGAAGAAGCGCTTCGGATGTGAGTAACAGCTACCAGGTTCCTCAATGAAACCTGCAGAGTGGACAGTTAAAATACAGTGGGTTTATTGGGGGGAAGGATGATGAGCAGGAATGAACTGATGGATGTTTCACTGCTCTGTTTGAGAACCCCAGGGACTCTGTGTTCTGAAGGCCTTCTTAACACTTCCCACTCAGCTGTTAGACCAGAAGTAAAAATTGTTAATGCATTAAAATGTACTTGGCCTCAGTGTATTTTCCCACGCAATTTCCATTTTATTAAGCAAAAAACCTAATACCATCAATATTCGTCATTTCAGCCTTTTAAAACTGATACCAAGGGTAATTAAAGTGTCTTCTGGAGCAAGAGAAAGAGCAAGTGAGCGATGGAAGTCTTTAGTTCCCATAAATTCAGTTCCTATAAAGTCTGGACACCCTGGGCGGATGCCTTGGCTCAAAATGACCTCCTGGCTCCTCCTTTTCGTCTTGGTTTTTAATTGGAGCCAGGAGAAGGATCCCGGCATTTGCCAGGTGAATGCGAGTTGTACCCTGGCAGGCTGCCTGCAGACCCATTACTGGTTTGTAGATTAAAATGAGGACAGCAAAAGGGGTGGAGAGGAGCTGGGGGAGAAGGAAAGAGGAGAAAGAGAATAGCAAAACACTTTGTTCTAATTCAGGTGCGAGAGTTAATCTCAATGTCTATACGGACCGTCTGCCACGTACAGGGTGGAGGAGAGAACACATTCTTTTTATATATGTGTTATATTCTCTAATTCTCCCTGTGTGCCAGCCTCTAGGAACAATTGAACACTGCTGCCAGAGGCTGTGCCTGCTCAGACATCATTCTCATGGGGAAGCTCTGGGAATGGCTTGGCTGCCACGTGATGAGCCATCCGCTTCCAGCTCCTTGGAGCGGTGCTTCCTACCTGCAGAGTGCGGTCTGGGTCTGAGGGGAGGGCAGAGGGCCAGGGCCGGATTCTGTTCGGGGTGTTGGGACTGAACCACTGCAGCTTTACCCCAGCTCTCAATCACTGCCTCAGTTTCCTGAGCCTTAAAATGGGGAGGATGCTGATAAGAATGCTGAGTTGCAAAGACCTTATGAATCGAGTGGTTTCAGGTCCTGGGTCACAAAGCACTAACGAACAGATGCTGTCAACCTGTATTTTACTGTGGGGTCCATCTTAGTTTTGAATGAGCCACTTTTCTTTTTTCACAGTTTTAAACCTAGTGGACTTCACAATGAGCACCTGATTTCCTTTGCAGTAGGCAGTGAATTGCTTTTACTAAGCCTCTTGATTCTCAGGTTCACTTGGGCATGATGGGGAAAGCTGCTTGTTCCCTGTAATGGCAAAAGCAGCCTTACAACAAGTCTACCTGAAAGACTGTAACTGCGTATTTTACCACACACACTGAATAGGTCTGCTGGGCAATTTTCCATCACAATCATTTTCTGATAGAAAATGGCCCTTTGCAAAATCAGAACTTATCCTGCATAATACTACAGTTTTGCCAAAAAGCCTCAATTCTGCAGTAGGGAAATGGACATGACAGCTCCTGGCTGCTCACTTTGAAGCCTCATGATACCATTTTTACTCTTTATTGAAGAAAAAACTGAGATCAAATGAATCTGGAACATTTCAAACAAAAAAGACTTGGCAGTGGACTTGAAAATCCCTCCACACCAATTCATTTGCATTAGGTTTGTTGTTGTCATTTGACTGTTTGTTTTGTGCCCCTGTCAGGGTGATTCCCATCATTATTTTGTAATGAAGGTGGCTTTCTTCTGGTAGGGGAATTCCATTTTCAGCCAGCTTTTGTACTAAGGAGTTGTAACTAACTGGGAGGACAGGATAAGAAACAGGTGGGGTGGGAATTAGAAGATATGCTTGGCCAGGGAAAAATTAGTTTACCTATATGGCAAAAATGATCTTTTGGCTAAGATGGGACCATTTTCCCATGGAAGTGAGTTGGTTTCTAATTGATTACATGGAAAGGCCACTCAAATGTCTGGAAATCAATGCTCGTACATTTTTACACTTTCAACTGTTGAAGAGATCCCGATTTCAAACTAAATATTTAATCTCCTGTATTTCCCATTCTCATGCTAATCAGTTACCTTGAGTTCTATTCTGGCATGAATATCTGGAGTTCTAAACAGCAGAAGAATGTAGGTACCCAATTACCATTAAGAAACACTAACCCAGAGCACAGTTACATCTCCTGAAGTGATTTAGACATTTCAGCCCCTGGGAGGGCACTGTGTGTATAATCCTGCTTTTGCTCCCATCATGATTTCAGTTACATGATCTCCTGCTAAAATACAGCAGATTTCACTTTGATGTCCGATGTGTTCTGTAGTTTCATGAATGGCTGTATCCAGTGTCTTATGAGTAATGCCATCATGAAATCCATCCAGAGTGACTGAACAGATTGATCTATATTCTAGTATTTCTGAAGCTTATTGGAGAAACACTAACTCTCTCAGGGCTGCCTTATATTAGACATTGTTTATGCTGGGGAAACTCCTTGGAGACAAGGAGCAAATTCCTCTGGGATCTTGTGGTCAGATCAATTTGTAGAGCTGTTTCCATGTTTTCTGATGCAATCGAATGTAACAATGTTGTATCCCAGTAAACATGGAAATGGAGCAAGGAAAACATTTCTCAATCGACTTCCTAAAAATACAGCTCTGGATGGGGAGGGGCTCCAATTTTATTCCAGGAGCTCATTCAAGCCCTCATCAGTTTCCACAGTGTCTCAGATTTTACTTAGTCTTATATTTCATGTACTTATAGATTGGGAAACAGAGTGTTACGTGGGCCAAATGCCCATGAGCGTGACATGCTAGAACCACTGTGCATCCAAATGTACTTATTCATGGGTGGAGAGTTGCCAGGCCTGGCTGGAAGCAAATGCAGCGTTTGGCAAAGTGGGCAGATCATCAGGGGGATCCTGGGAGGAGCTGTCTTGAATTGCCTTCTCTGACTTGGGGTTTGAATATTGTAATGCCTCCTTCTGTAGGAGGGGAGGGGAAGAAAGGGATGTCTTTATTGTGTTAGTTTGATGTATGTGATGTGTTTTGTCTGGGGTTTTGCTTAGTTTCAATTATCTTCCCCTCATTGCTCAGTGACTACTGTTGAGATGGAGCCTGATGAACAGAAAAGTTCTTAGTGTGTTCCTGGAGAGGAGGAACTAAATTTACCATTGTGCAGATGAGGAGCAGCAGTTAGATGGGGAT
Organism: Myiopsitta monachus; assembly: GCA_017639245.1. Lineage (NCBI taxonomy): Eukaryota > Metazoa > Chordata > Aves > Psittaciformes > Psittacidae > Myiopsitta > Myiopsitta monachus. The sequence continues at coordinate 1,810,358 of CM029931.1, read as the reverse complement.
TGTAAAACTCATTCATGCTGTTCCTGTGCCTTTGTCCATCATGTCACAGGACACCATATTTAAAGACTTGCCTGCTTAGGACCCTGTTTCTCAAAGAGTTGTTCACAAAGTGACATTGAGGAGCCTGGGCAAAAATACCAGCTTGGAGTGAGCATCTGTGAGAGCTCTTCATGCACAGGATGCAGACAAGGCATGGAGCAATTGTGTGCGTGTGCATTTGTGCGCGCCTTTTACACCCACAACTTCCAGAAATCAGGTCGTGAATCTTTGTATGGCTTTATCTTTTCTTTCTGCTATCCAAATAGGAAAAGAGTGGTGTTAAAATGCTGTAAGAGAACTGTTTATAATCATTGGTACTCTGTTGCTTTTATGTCTGTGTTGCACTTTGTCCTCTGTGAATACACCCCAAGTTGGCTTCAGGGACTAACTTATTCCAGCAACTGTTGCAGTGAGACGCTGTGAAGAATTGTCCATGCCAGTGGAAATGGGCTCAGTTAGATGTATAGCAGCAGGGAGTATAACTGTGTTAGTGGAAGGTGTATGGAGCTTTGTTTCCACTGGAGTTGTGCCTCAGCTTCCCCTTCAGCAGACACCTCGCCATGTAGAAGTGCGGATTCAAGCACACACAGGACCTCCTTGCTCAGAGCTAGGTCCAAGGTCTCAGCCGCAGCGCAGCGCTCTCCGGCCTCATGAGATTTCAGCACAGCGTTTGCATCTGTTTTCTGATTCCACTGCTTTTGTTTCTGTTTTCAGGACACTTGAAAGAACATCTCCCAATGGCAAAGATAAGAGCCCACGTCCTGCATCCTGCGGCTGTGCATTCTCAGCCACTAGAGTCACTGCAGCCCCTTTCCGGAGGGAGGCGATTTGGACACCGCCATCCGACTGATGCGGCTGATCCAGCTTTGCCCGAGGTAATTATGTGAAGTGACATTCAAATCTGAGCGGTTTTCCTAGACACAGAGATTATTACATTATGAAGAAAGTACACGAGCTACTTTCCTCCCCACATGTCTTTAGTACAGTCTAAAAATAGCCTTAAGCATTTGAAAATGTGCCTTAATCTTTTGACAGGGAAGTGGATGAAGTCACAAGACTGGGAAAGGACTTGTTTGCTGTCAGGAGGATGGTGAACTTGACACGTCAAATAGAGCTGAATGCTGCTGTGGGGAGAGAAAGGTAGGGGAATGGGGCCCAGTGTGCCCTTCTTTTCAGGCTTTTTTTTATACAACTTTGGTGTGTGTGAAAAGCTGTGTGTTAAAACCCCATTGTTGATATGTAGAGGGCCGGATGTGATGGATCGGCTGTTCTATTTTCAGTATAGTAAGCTGCAAAAAGCCTATCAAGAAAAGACAAAATGGTATATTCAAGCACAAAAGCCAAATGTAGACCTGACCAGAGTATGGTTCTGCTCTATTCCTTGTGACTGCTTGTTGTCTGCGTTACAAGTCATTTGGGATTTCTCCTTCCGCATGGTGAGGCTGCTCCAGATCAAGTTCATTCTCTTTGGTTTTGGGAAATGTGTTTTCTTTGTTGGCATTTAACAATATCCCAGATCTTGGACCTCCCTTGTTACTAGAGAAATGCTAAGGGTATATAGCCGGCAATTGCAGGGGATAAGTGCTCTCTGACTTCTCATTTCCTGCTGTTACATATTGGACCCAGGCTATCACAGTCAGTCATGCATGAAACACCTCTACAAACTTGCAGCCCTATAGGAGTTGTTCTATTACAGGTCTATTATTTGCATAATTGGGTGCTAACCAAAATAAAGCTAACAAATTGCTGATAATTGCAAAATGTCAACTCTATTGGGAGAGGTCAGAGGTGGAATAGAAGGGTGAAGTCTCCAGGTGTGTTGAGGTCAAAAGTGACTTGTTATTGAGGGGAAACTTGTTAAGTGTAATAGCTATCAGAAGAAACCCAACTGAATAATGTTAAATCCAACAAAATCTTAAGTAACATGTTGCTGCAGTACTCCAGGAGAGAGGGACCATTGCCAACATGAGTAATTGGTTCTTCATGTGTTACTTAGAGGGGGGCTGAAAAGGGGCACTAAAGAGAACTGTGAACACTTGTTGTATAGCAAGTGGTACAAGACAACTGCACAGAAGGACGTCACCCAAAACATGTTATAAAGTAGAATGGAGGTCCCAAAATCATTTTAGTGCTGGAACAAATTGCAAGTAGTTTCCCAGAAAACTCCACATGGCACTCCAGATGGCTGGGAAGAGTTGGCTGAAGTGAGACTTGAGAACGTGAGGGTCAGAAGGGAATGAACTTGCATTGATGCTTTGGAGTGATCCAAAGGCTGTTGCATTTAGCTGGCTTCTTCCTAGCAAAGCAGCAGAGTTCCCTGGTATTTTTAGGAAAATGAAGAATTATGGACAGCCTGAGGAAATGCAGTTCTTTTTAAAATGGCCTCAGTTTTAACTACCATGCTGTATTGCTTCAAATCCTCTCAAGAACTTCCTTATGTAAGTGAAAAACTGCCTCACAAATTGCCAGTGTGGTTTAAATCAACTGCAGTGCAGTAAAAGGTATATGTGCTCCCTCAGCCAGGGGAGTTGGAGCTATCAATAACAGTATGTCAGATAAACTCTGAGGGCAAAGAGAGGACTTTGCTGGGACATGACTATTTTCATTCTCTCGGGGATTCTCTTTCTCTTCTGTCTTCACTTGCTTTTATATCTTTAACCATACAGCAGCCAAGGCAGGAGAGGAACTGTCTGACAAAGGTTTCATTGACAAGAGCGTATGATTTTTGCTAGAAAGCACTTCCTTCTCTGCTGAAGGCTTTGAAGTGTTGTCTTTGTTCTTTCAGGCTTGTTATTTTTTTTCCTCTTTAAAAATGATAGACAAAATACTTGAAAGTCATCTTTTAGTACAGGCAGGGTAACAGGAGCAGCAACAGAAACCCGTCATTTAAAAAGGTATCATCACGCTAAAATGATGGATTTGAAATATCATTTCTAATCCTTGCTAAGAAAACACTGCCTTAAATAATTGGAAACTGCTGGTTGAATTTTAAAAACATGTGTAATTTACTCTTCAAGTTGTCTTCTTCCTCCATTGACTATGTCAGCGTGCCCTGTCTCTGCTGATTCTGATCTTTGTACCTCTTTCATGTGGCTTGGGTTGACTATCTGCGGAATGGATTAATGGAGATGAACTCCTTTGTAAAGTACGTTGAGTCACCATCAGAAGGTGCCATTGTAAGGCAAGGGGTTATCAATGTAGTTTGTTTTTTAGTATTTGAACAGTGTGGTAGATGTTGGGTTTCTAAAATCTGATACCCTGGTTGGCTCAGTAGCACCAGGTAAACTCTTTCACATCCATGCCAACCTACATCCTAGATCCTACATCCTGAGACCTAAAACATAGATCCAGTCACTGCTAGCATGCAGCACTCATTGAAGTTCAGTTGGTAACTCCACACTCCCTTTGTGTGCAGACCTGATTCTCCATTGCTGAGTAAATGGAAATTTCACTATTGACTTCATTGGTAGTAGGGTCAAATCTGTTTCAGACTTCAGGATCAGGTCCTTAAAGTTACAAGCAAGGAGAAAGATGTGATAATACTGCCAGCAATGAAGTTACTGTTCTAATAATTTCGGTTCTGTCAGACCACAGAGATCAGCAAACCACCAGGGACTACTTCCTGTGGTTTGACACTGTAATCCTGTAGTGAAACATGACTGTGTTAACCTTTTCTTTCTTTTCCTCTTGATTAACTCACTTTCTTAAAGTGTTAAAAATCCATGATCTCCAGGTTGTTATTATCCATCAAAAAGGGCTTCCCTGGCATGGGCTGGGGAGAGAAAGTTTCTTGGCACATAAGGATGTGGATGATTACAGCAGTGCAATTCCTTTTGGTGCTTCCAGACTTAGCATCCAGATGAAAAGCTATTTGATATACTTAACTGTGCCTGTACCCAAAGCACAGCAAAGCTCATACTAGGTGAGATAATGGGGCTTTTTATTCCCCCACCCCACAAATCAGTAGCTCTTCTCCGTGTATTTCTGGACTGCTTGGCTCTGTGTTTTGCCCTTTAAACATGGCAGTCAAGAGAAAACTGGACTGGAAAGATGAGTAGAGTAGCAGCAAGATAAGACCCCTGTTAAGGATGCTCAGAGCCACAATGAGATGACCTGTCCTGGCCATTCCCACTAACTTGCTGCCTGAGGGTGCTTTCTCTTAACCTGCAGAGGCTGAGCGGATAAACCTTTAAAGTGATTAGGATAATTCAGGGAAATTGTCACAATAGCACCATAAACTGCCCTTGTGTTAATGCCTTCAAATCCAGACAGGCTAATTCTGCCTCTTCAGCCATCCATGTGCGCAGATGTACCCCCCATCTCCTGTGCGTAACAGCTGAGCTGGGTGGAATGTAATAAAACTGTGAGGTTTCAACAAAGGTTTGGCCAGAATTTCCTAAATATTTTATAAAAATAATAGTAAAAAGGAGTATTTTTAGTGGTGGCTGTTACTGTTGGGAAGTCCATCCCATTTCTGCTGAGCTAAGTTTTCCTTAGCTTTCATAATGGGACAGTTTAGAGGTCAGTCTTTATGATCAGTAAGCGATCACAGTTCCTGGGATTTACAGGAGGGAAAGATAATTTCTTGCCCCCTGTCCCTCCTGCTGCTCCTCCAGGGTTGCAGTAGCAGTGTCCTAGAGGAAATAAACCCCGATAAACCAGCCTAAACAGTGGGTTTTTTCAAATCCCCATTCTTAGCATAAGCAATGCTCAGCTGGAAGCCTAATAAACCCTTTGAACCGGTAATTTGCGCCCATTCTTTTAAAGCCTTTTCCCATTTTAAATATTAGTATAAAAGGGGGATTTGAGGAATCAGGATCGCCAAAGCAAACATTTGACACACTGTTATATTAGATTTATATAATATAAAGCTTAGGCACATGAACCCATGTGGCTGCTGCTGTTCTGCAAATCAGTGCTTACGTCTGCAGTAAGGACAAGCTTCTCTCTTTGTGTGTGGATGTGCTGCTCTGAAACAGGAGGAGGATTGTCCCACATCAGTGTGGCAACAGACTGCAGAGAATCCTCCTATTTGAGGTTCTGCAGGAGACTGACTAATTTCTATCTTTCATCATGAAAACAGTAACACTGGGCCACAGATAGTGATATATGGGTGCTGTGGAAACTAACTGGGCTGAAATGTTACTTTGGGCTCTGTTTCTGAGAGGGTATAGTGTGATACCACATTTCAGACCTAGATCTGCTACGTGTGTGTTTAACTTTATAGCCCAGAGCATATAAAGCTAAATCCCCATGTGTTTCTAGGACTCAGCTCCTGGATCTTGTAAGCAGAGAGATGGATGTAAAACTTCTCGTAGTAATAAACAAGTAGTTTTGTGTGCAGAGGGTTTAATGAAAGCTACTTTTCAGCATCTTTCCCTCTCTTTTCCTCCCTTTAATGTGTTTGCTGCTGCCATGGGGGTTGGAGAGGCTTCTCTTAGCATTTGGGAGGTGTCTCCCCTATCTAATTCCCTGTTTCATGAAATCTGTCAGAAACTTATCTTTAAGGTCTTTGATAGATTTGCTTGAAATTAGTCAGTGATTAAAAGCTATTTGGGATAGAATGGAATGGAGAAGAAATCCATACAGCTCTAGTACACAAACCTTGTTTCTTTAGGCATCCAGCTAAAACATTTAACATGTCCAAGGTGAAAAGCAACATGCTGGTCTGATGCTCTGTATTTGTCATCTGTATTTGCAAATCCAACACTGTAGCTTTATGTTTCTGCTGGAAAGAAAAACAAACTGAAAACAATAGGAGAAACCACAGAGCCTTGCCTGGAGTTGAAGGATTTCTGCAGAGACAGGGTTGGGTCTGCTTTGGGGAATTAAGCAATTTCTTATGCACCAGTTATAAAAGGGACAGCCCCAGTACTGGGACTGGGGTTACATGGGAGCTAGGGGCTATCTGCTTGCTTTGCCTGGGGGACAAGAGGTGCACTTGGTTTAGTGTCTTCTTATCACTGCTGACCTCTCTGCATGTGTTCAGTCATGCACAAAACACATCTGACAGGCAAATACAGGTATTGAGACTCTTTAATTGAGTTCACTTAGTAGTTTCCAGGCTGCCTACTCATACCTGAAGTAGAACTCTTAATGCAGTCCTAGTGGAGAGGAAGATGGGGAAAGATCTAAATGTATTTGTTCCTGAAGACAGTATTCAGAAAAAAGCCAGGAGTACCCGAGAGCAGAAGATACTGTTTTACAGTGGAATGGCTGCGGGTTTGTGACTCTTCGGAACAAGTGTTAAATCCCTGAGTTTAATGAGTGGTACCGAAAAGCGCTGTCTGGCTGCTGCACAGGGACTATGCCATGTCTTCCTCAGCAGCACACGTTTCCCTGGGAATTAAAAAGAAGAAATAAGGGTCATGCTTATGCGTGTGAGATACTGTCACAAACCTCCTTGGAGCTACCATTTATCTCTTTCACCCATCCTGCCTCTTCTATGCCATGTATTTAACACTTTCTATCTCCTTAGCAGTCACTGCAAGCATGGAGGAGTCAAATGGAAACTGGATTCACAAGTCTATCACTGTTTTCCCTTTGCTCGTGGCATAAATCAAGAGGGAAAAAACCCCTCTGTTAGCACAGAGCTCAGGTTTGTTTATTTTTTTGCCAGCTGCAACATGCTACCCTCTTAGGGGATCACGTCAAACCAGCCATGGTTTAGGTTGGAGTGACACGGCAAACCCAAACTGCAGGCCTGGCCCCTCGCGATGAATTACAACCTTGTCAGGAACCTATTATGTATATACATATATTCATACATCTATATATTTTTTTTAAATTAAGGTAGGGGTTTTATCAAATCAAATACCTGCACACTAAATTATATTGCTGGTGCCAGCCTGACTCTCCGTCTCTCTCCCCTGCTCTCTTTTCCTTGCATTGCGATACAGGGGGGTTTGTTCCAAGGAGAGTGCCTGGTGAGGTCCCGTGCTGCTGAGGGAATGCTGTTTGACCTTCCCACTGGTTTTGTTTCGAGTGTTCCCCACAACATGTCCCAGCGCTGTTGCCTTAATGATAAAAATATTCAGAGTCCAAGAGTGGAGGCCCGGGGTGGTGGGGGAGAGGAAGAAGGTGAATCAGTAACAAAGTACAGCCATCAAAGCTGTTTACTCATCTGTTTTCTGAAACAAGTTTGTTTTGTTTATTAATAGGGCTTGAAATGCCAAAGGTGAACTAAAATCTCCTCTGGCAAGGAGTCTCCTTTTGTACTTACTGAAATCAGTTGGGTGCTGGCTTTGCCCTTTTTATCCATCCTCCTCCCTCTGAGGAATAGATGCTATTGTTATTTTAGAGGAGGCCATTAAGCAATTGAAAGCAGTAAAAGTTCACTGGAGGTCTGTTTAATCATGGCCCAGCAGTTTCTGTAGTCAGATCCATAAGCTACTTCAAAATAGTGCACACAATAATTGAAGACATAGTGTAAGAAGCTGTCAACTCACCATCTTTTCCATGTTGGCAATAATTGTTACGAACAAACAGCATCTTTTATGCAGAGCTCTGCATACAGCCAGAAGATGCTTCTGCTGTAATCTACAGGGAAAGTTACACACAGGAAAACACCGAGCAGCTTAAAGTGGTACATAGCATCCCTGTGCCTCATAGTTTGATCATGTAGAGTATCCTTGTGAGGGGAAAAATCTGTACCTGTTTACTGGCATAAAATCCTTCCTTTGTGTGCTTCCGAGGAACATTATGGTTTGGTTTTTATAGACTTGAATTCAGAGCACACTTGGGGAGGTTGGGTAGAAAAGTTTTCCTCAAAGGGACCTTCGCAAACCGTGACCATTTCTGTTCAGAAGACATAATGAAAAACTCTTACTAATCCTATATCATGCGTGTCTGGACATTGAGCTCGTGTGTAAGCTGAAAGAGGCTTGTGCTTGCAGGATCGATTGCAAAGCTAATGCAGGGTGATAGAATACACGGGTGCCTGAGCACACAGCGCTGCAGTAACTCCAGTCTGTGTTCAGGCTGCCCTGCACTCAAGCAAGTGTTTGTTGCACAAGATGAGATGGTGAAGGAATGCTTTGGAGGAAAGACCATTGGAGAAAGTGCCTACACTGATGGGTGCATGGAGGTAAAGAAGGGAGAAGGATTTCAGAGCAGAGCACAGGGGGTCTGATGTTCTCTCCTTTCTTTCCAGCTCAGGAAGGGACATTGGATTTCATTTTTTAAAAGCTGCAGAGGAAATCCATGACGTTTCTTGAGACTTCAGGTTGTCAGTGAGGAAATAAGCTAAAGTTAAGATAAAAGGAAAGCAGAGTTGTGAGATGAGGAGGGAGATCCTAACAGAAGAGACTGGATGTATTAAGATGCTCTGTACATAGCTGGAGGGGGGAGTCCGTTTCAAAAAGCAAGAGCTGCAACATGGCCGAGGTGTCAGAGGCATAGAGGTCCATTTGTGATGGTTTGGGCACTTTTCATTCAGCACTGAACCCCAGTCTCTCTCCAGCTCTGACCAGCTCCGCCTAGCTCTGCCTTCTGAACATTGATCTCAGCACCCTAAAATCCAGGCTCAGTTACCTTTGGTTCAGGCTTTTGCCATCTGAAGAGGTGCTGGTGTGATCACAGTCGAGCACCAATTCAGACTGAGGTTTAATATGTCAGGGAATCTTAAGGCAACTAAATCTAGTAGGATTATGATATTTCTATAGGTCTTATCTGATTACTAGGGACAGAAACATATTCCTTAACATTTGAGGTCAACACAATCCCTCCAGTAAGTACATATCCTTCGGGATAGGGCCACCTCCTCACCACACTGCCTGCAGAGGACACATGGAATAGGTCCTGCCTAACCCCTCTGTTGCTTTATTGTACTCGGGGCTCTGAAGGGGGGTGGAAATCAGTCACTGCAGGAAATAGCTCAGAGAGAAAATGTTGAATGTGTGTAGTCGTTTAATTGCATTAGAGCCTTATTAAATAAAGGTACAGGAGAGCACAAAGGTGGTCTGCTTCTATTTTTGATGCAGATATTATGTAAATTTATGTACCTGATTATGCCAATCTTGTGAACCCCTCAGGTTTCTGAACAGTTTCCAAACCATCCCCTTTACTCAGTGGGGAATACTTTGTCGTTTTGTTCTGGGTTTGAAGGGAGGCCTCCTAGACCTCCAGTGTGTGTCTGTGTATGCAGATGTGCGTGCTCCCTTGCTTTCCTGCAAGCCATGGACTGAATCTGGCGCTGACTTTTCTGGCTGGTTGAAGGAAAGTGTGCTTCTGAGGTGAAAAAATTTGCCTTTTAAATTTCGATGTAGCCTATACCAAGATTATAATTCATATCCAGGGCTGAATACCAAATGACCCTGTTATTCATTTCCACAAATATCCTGAAAGGCGAAGAGCGAGGCAAGGGAAAATACTGGCCTAAATCCAATGCTGTTAGAACCCCAAATCAATGGCATTTATATGAAGGTTGGATTTGGCCTCCTCCATCTTTCATTTAAAGCTATAGATTAACAGAATATAAATATTGCATGATGCCCCAGAGCTGCACTAGCAAATCTGCTCAAAGACTCATCTTTCCCCATTGAACAAGGCAAATATTGTAAAATGAAGTCTCTGAAACAAAGCCCCCATCTCCTGGAAAATCTTAGTGGCTGTGCTTGATATTGTATGTTATGAGGTACTTGTGAAGACTAAAACTTGGAGGATGAGCTCTCCAAACATAAAAAAGAAGCTCTTCTTTGGCAGTAACAGAACAATCCACAGTGGCTATTTACATGATACATCATTAGTAAAAGTTCTCATCAAACTTAGTCCTTCTGGTTCCATGTTGACAGACCCATGGGTTATCCCAAGAATTTTCCAGAACAAAGAAAGAAAAGGAAATGTGAACCTTATTGTCAGGGAGATAAACCCACTGGAAAATGTGCTAAATCAAGGGTCTTGCAGTCAAACAAGATTTACTTTGCCATCTGCTGTGAATTATGGTTTATTTCCATTCTGTACAATGTGGTGGACGCTATTGTGGGAACAACTTACGAGGTTTTAATCTTTATATGTGACATCAAGAGTGCTGCATGTTTGTGCTGGTTCAGATGCTAATGGGGATTCTTGTTGAAATGCTGAGCAATGGGATATGTCCTTGCAAAACCCATCCCACCATCAGTGTTCTTCCATGCCTGGAGCACTGACCAGTGACAGTCTAAACCATGAATCCCAAGGAGGTCATCCAGCATAATAGTGGCAAAGCGTATGTTTAACTTCCATTTGGGAATCGTTGCTCTCTGGGATTGAAAGTTTGAGATAAAACATCTGGGTTTCGGCTGTGTCTCCAGGGATGCAAAGTTAGAGTGCTGTAGAATACATATTGTGTATAAAGCGTGGTTGTTATTTCTCCATTAGCACTGCCAGTGCTGGAGCTGGCTGTTAGCGTGTCATTCTTCTGGCACATCATTAATAAACAGGTAATTTCATACCTGATTTCCACAGAGTGTCATGCTGAAAACCACCTGGGTTTTGGTTTTCATCGACATTTACAGTGAAAAATAAAGAAAGGAAGATGTAGACTGAGAAGTGCTGGTTCTGTTTGAACTGGGGCCGGTCTGATTGAGTAATGGATCCATCAGGTCTGAGCGGGCAGACACACTGAAAGAAGAAAACATGTAACAGGAACCTGTGAGGCTCCATACGCCTGGTTGTTGTGGAGGAGATTCCATGCTTTAGCTTCACAGTTGGGAATCTTTTACTAAACAGGGATCTTGCCCACTCTCTTGCTTCAATAGCATATGCATTGATCCTTTATTATATCTTATCCCATGGATATGGAAAGCAAAGCAATTTACTCCCTTTTGTCGCAGCTTATCATGTATTTGAAGACCTGATGTATGTTCCTCCTGTTTTTATTTAGTTCGGCTGAATCATTCCAGTTCCTTCCACTTTCCCATGTGTCATTCCACAAAATTCTGACCTGTGCTCACTAATCCCAAGGAATTTTGTCATTGATCCTTTTCCAGAAGTGCTTACAGGAGTCTGCGTTTGCCAGCAGGTGTCACCATACGAGAACAATAACATCAAGCTCTGGAGCGCAACTGTCCTGCAGGAAATGCGTTTTCTGTCTCTCCAGTTAGCTCTGATTTTGCATCCCATTGAAACTCGTTTAGTCCAGAATGACTTGGCACTGCCTTAGAAAACAGATATGTCCTGAAAGCAGGAGATGCTCGACCAAAGGAAGACCCACCAGGTCTGGGAATGGAGCTTGGCAAAGTTATCAGGCATTTTACAGTGGTTGCTGGCTGGTGGCAGGTCAGGCTTTTGAACGGCATAGGCCTCCAGGTCTAGGTGTCCCATAAATGCACGCTTGTTGAGGGTCCAGCATATGGAGAGCATAGGCAGCTTTCCTCCACAGCCTATCTCTGCCTCTAAAGCACTGATTAGAAGTACCTTGGTCTGTGTTTAGCAGGCAGGAACCTCTTCAGGTACAAGAATTTGCACTGCATCTAGGGGACACTTGTATTTGTGTTCTGACTTCTTAACTATTTTATTGCATGGATACCCATGACATAAGTGAGTTTCTCACTGTTTTCTGTCTCTTCCTCTCTTGTTCATCCTTAGCTTGCTGTGCGATTTCAGAGTCAAACCTTGTCCAGTGCCCCCAGTTCACACAAACCATTGTGAACAAGTGTCCATTCAGTTGCTGTGTTCTGAGTGACAGGAGATGGGAGGCTTCAACAAAACCTGGTTTTTCTCCCAGAGGTTCTTCATGATTTTCTGCCGTGGGGACAGAGCAGTGATAGACATCTGTAACTCTGCAGAGATGCGTAGGGGTGGGTCTGATGAGTTGATCCTTTTTGCGCAAGGATGGGTGTCTGCAGTACAACCTGCATCGCATGGACTGGAACAGCCCATTGGAAGGGTTTGATTTTTCTCGTCTTGATTAAACCAGCAACCGCTGCATAAATACTGGAACTAAAACTTGCTGCAAACAGAAGGATTAGTATTTAGGTCTTTATCTAAATACACTCCATTCCCCCATCTCCCCTCCCCAAAATAAAATAGCGTTGTTTGAAATTTCCAGGGAAGCTTAAGGCCTAAAGCATTGGGTGAGATGTAAATTTCTTAAAATATTTATCCATCCATAAGTGGCTACATATTTGACATTATTATAGGGTTTCTCAGTGTTCCATTTTATTAAAAAATATTTATTTGGTTTCTAAGATTACTGCTTCTCTGACCACAGAAAATTCAATTACTGAAAACTGCAGCTATCAAATTGGTTGAAAATAAATAGCCTTTTATCCAAACCTGGCATGGGCTGGTTTACTTTTAATACGTAGCCATAAAAAAAGAAGCTCTTTCCACAGAGAGCTGGTTGGTTACAGAGCAAGAAGCCAAGGAATACTTTGCATCATCAGGTTTTATTTAAAATAAGGTAGGGAGGGGGGTACAAAATAAGTCGTTATGAGACTAATTAGATGTTCCTTTTGCTCTTTTGTTTTAACAAGTGGCAGAGCATCTCTCAAGGCATTTCTTCTGTTGAGATAAATAAGCCTTGTTTTCTTGTTCACACAGATGAAGAGATATGTAGGTAAAGTTCTAAATGCTTTGATGTTTCCTAAATTTAAGGTTTTAAATCAGGGATTATGTTTGCAAATGGCAAATAATAGAAATTAGTGCTGAAAGAACTGATTAACGTAGTAGTTTTATTAGTTTTGCGTCTTCAGTGAGGTAGATTCCATCACATCTCAAGACAGTGTGCTGCAGAGATTTATTAATGAAGGATGTACTTGACTGTAGATACAGGCTTTAACGTCCTCTATGATGTACATGAGGTGGAGTACATTTATGGTGGTTCATACTTTCAACCTTCATACCTTCAACCACAACCATCTCTCTTCCAACAGTGCTTTTGCAAAGAAGTGATAAAGCAGAAGGGTACAAATCTTGAAAGAATGACTCTCATTCCTAGCTCATTCCAAATGACCTGGGCTAAGACTCCCCTTCCTCTAATTTGTTAAAAAAACGTGTTACTTTTTGAGTCTGTTTGCTTGCCTGTAAAGTCCCTTCTGCACCGTGTCTGAAGACACTGTGTCTTTCAGCTGAGGTCCAGTCAGCATCAAAGGCTGGAATGTGAAACATCCCTGTCCTGTCCTATGCCAGGATTCCATCGTTAACAGGTCCTGTTAGCAGGCTGGCAGGCTGCGAGCCCCTGCCTTGCATGGATCAAGGATGCTTGCTGAGAGACAGCCCTGCAGCCCCTGGGTAGGGAACAATGCTCTCCAGGCAGACACCCTGCTCAGGGCTCACCACAGAGCTGTCTGTCCCAGCACCAGGATGAAAGCTGGGAGATCAAAGCTCAGACGAAAGCAAAGGAAGATAATGCGGTGGGCACGTGCTCTTTCCAAAAAATGCTGCTTTTAAAGGCAGGCTGCCTTTTTGCCAATAGAATGAATGCCCATTGCTTAAAGAGGAGTTAAAAGAGACAAGGAGATTTTACTAAGAGAAACAGAAGCATGTCAGTATTAGAAATCTCAGGTTTTATTGCTTTGGAAGGACATCTGAATTCCCTAGAAGATCTGTGGGAAAATTCATCAGCTGCTGAGATGGGTAAAAATGTTCCTGTATCTCCCACTGGGCACAGGGGGAGAATCACAGTTATAACCATTTCCTTGAAAACTGGAAGCACTTTGTAGTTCCTATTTACCCTGTTCTCATACTTCGAAAACGCAGGGGAGGAGGATTACCTGTAGGTCGCAGCTAGAGTACATGGGGCAGGACAGCAACCCAGACCTCTTCCGTGCTTATCTCCTTTAGGTGGCACATTTCATTTCCCCATCCCTCAGTCTTTCCAGCTTCTAAATAGAGTTAATGCAAAGGGTTATGCTGCAAAGTTTAGTAAAATTAAATAATGCTTGGAGAGGGCTTTAAGAAGATTTTGTGAGGAAAGGACTCACTTAGGTTTGAAGAATAGCTGGCTGCTTTTCCATCTCTGTGGCTTTGCAGGTCCGTACACACACGTCCCATTGTACACAAAAGCCGCTTATTTTTTTAAGCCAGTTGGTGAGTGTATTATATGACATCGAGTCATCCAAAGAGATTGCTTCAGCCAAAATGGCAGGGGAGGAAAGAGGCTGAGAACCTACACTTTAATCTCTTTTCTGATGTGATTTCCCAATTGCACCAGGAGGCAAAGCCTCCCTGAGGTTAAAGTCTGATTGTGTGGAAGATAATACACACCAGCGGTTATGGCACACTCGGCTTGCCAGGAGACCTTTCCCCAGCTTCCCTGGAGGTGAACCAGCTCCTATTGTTTCCTGCCCAGCCCTCTAGCTACAATGCTGTTGAAATGTAGTTTATGGATAAAATGTAGTTGAGGTATCTGTAATGGATCCTGCACTCAAAGCCAATAGAGCAGTAGCTTAGCCATCACTTGTCAGCCCATAAAATCTGTGGTTACCTTTCTTCTCCTTTTTTTTTCTTTTCCTTTTTTTCCTTCTTTCCTCCTTCTTAATGTCTCCTGAAAAGCAGTAAAGCACAGCAGAGCCTGCTGTAGTCAGGTAACTTATCACTCGCAGCAAAAAGCTCCCTGGAAGGGTGTTCAGAACGCTTGGATATTTATATCTATTTTGAATATCTGCTTCTAGATAACGTTGCTTTGTTCGTTTTAAAAACTCTGCCTTGAATAAAGAGCTTCTTTGGAAGCTTTTTAAGTGTGACTTGGTCCTGCCTTGGTCGCAGATACCCTTCAGGTTACAGTATTCATTGCGATGCATACAAACAACACATTGACTGCAGCCCCACTTTATATTCTCACTAAATCAAGGTAAAGCTTTTTAAAGCCCAATTCATATTCAGAAATTTCCCTGTGGGTGTGAAGTGATTTGACAGAGGCAGAGCTCACAGTGAGAGCCCTCCAGCCCTGTGGCTTGGGGGCAGAGAAGGGAAAATTATAGCCTGGGGTGGGGACAGGAGTTAGAAATAGTTTAGAGGACCCTTTGGTGGTGGATGCTGGGCTTTAATTCACGTCAGAAGAGGCCCAGCTATCACGCGGCACTCGTCACAGATTTATGGATCTCCTATTTTGTTAATGCTTATGGATCTCTTGCTGAACATAACCCTTCTTGATTGTGTTTTTATAGCTGATCAAAGGCTGTTAAAGTTATAAATATCCCTGTGATATATCGAGGTTTTCCTAAGTAGTTGCATTGATGGAACAGTTGTCAGGGTACTCATGAAGTAATTTATTTTCCATGTATTAACAAGTTTCTGATACATATTATTAGTTTTTTATATTTTATATACATATAAAATACATATTTTATATAATGAACAATCTGTGCTTTAAAATACCCAGCTGATGAATTTGTATGCTGAGTATGACCACATAGAATGAAGCCATTTGATGTCATCAGTATTGCCTGAAATCCAAGTGTAGATTTGGGCTTATACGTAAATAAAGCACAGCAAGATTTTGATCTCATGACCATCACGATGTAACAACCAGCTCTTCGCTATTCCTTCCTATTAAACTGTTTTTTCCAGTCTGAAGTTGCTATCTTAATGACAGTGAAGGCTGCAAGTGGTCATGGATGGGCAACTCATCTTTGCCTCCACTGAAGTTGCCTTGGTGGGCTCAGATGTGTTCCCCTCCATGCACCATACACGCAGCAGCTTCTCTCCTGGGTCTAAAGGTGGAAGTGATTTGTGTCTGTTGGAGAAAATAGCTAATTTCAGACTGCTGCCATTAATTGCACTCTCTTTTGTAAATAGAGCTTATAAAACGAAGGATTTACATTATTCCCATAGAATTCCATGTGCAATTGCAAATGCAATTTCTGCATTCTTAGGCTGGGCAAAGCCCTGAGGTGTCTGAGCTGAAGCTTTGCCAAAAGCATCTAAATTACAAACTCAGTGTCTGCTTTTTGCCTGATTCCTGGAAGCGTCACCCTCTGAGGGCAATGCCAGTAGATGGGTTTTCATTTTAGGGCACATCTGAATTGGTTTAACGTTTAACTTAGCCACTGCTGGTAGAGAGATCTTAAAGTCTTGATAGTTCATTCAGCATTTGGATTTGAGCGTTGCCAAGGGTGGAGCAGGGCAGGAAGCTCTGTGTCTCTTTGGTGATTAATGAGGCACATTCCCATAAGGTCCCGTAGCCTAGGGAGTTCTGCTACAAGATTCAGAGTTCCTTGTTGGGGAGATAAAACAAATGGAGAAGCTGGCACTTCCCAGAGCTTTTGGAAGGGTTATCCCGCTCTTTGGCTCAGCAGTCCCCCAGGTGAGCCTCTCTGCTCCGCTCCCCTGGGAGTACACACAACATGGAAAGCAACCAGCATTTAGAAACAAGTGCACCCACAGAGAAGATAGATGTGAAGGGAATGCAGATGGTGCCCAAACCACAGCGTGTACAACTTGATCAGGCTCCAGACCTCAAACATCCCTAATTTAAGAGTTATCCAGATACAGGTTTTTAGGTTTGCTCATTATAGAAATTAGAGACTAACTCTGGCGTTCAGATGCTGGTTGGAATACTGGTAAAGACCAGAGCATTCAGAGAGATCTGGACCAAAGGTGTTAATTTTAATCCATTTTTAGAAAGGCATGATTATTGCTGGCATGGCTGTTCTATTTGAAAAGTTTTAATTACCAGAGAACAAACAGTTTTATACAGTTCCCATAGCAGCTGAGCTACGTGTTGGAAGCCAAATATTCTGGCCAGAGATAAGATTACTTTTTCTGTGAAAGCAGGAAAAGGTAAATGTACGGAGCACTTCATGAAATGCTAAAATTATGGTGCAGTGTCCATTCTGTCAGTCGCTAGGAATTCATGTGGAATTCCATTGGAAGATCTGTATTTTAGGTACCAATTTGGAGGGGTTGTTGCTGCTTTAAAGCACATGCAGATTATTTCACTTCAGTTCCAAGGCACATTATACCCAGCCAAGTCTAGTGTCATGTTACAGACCTGAAAATACAGAAACTCTGTTCTGTAGCTCCTTAGTATAGGATTGAGCCCCTTGTTTATTGATGATGATTTTCCTTTATTTTACTGAAAGCAGCAGTGGGGATGAATGCATCGTGTGAGCTGGTTTCACAGGTTATGTTACTCCTTCGATGTTTGCCTCTTAGTGTGAAGTTAGACAAAGAGCTCTGTACCATATGATGTAAGTGAATGGATAGATGAGAAAGGAGAAAATTGCTGTAACATCTAAGCTAGCTGTTCATAATTGATATACTTTTCATGTTGCTGAGTTTGGCAATATTCTCAGGGCAGTTGAAAATGTTTATCCTCATTTTCTGTCTTCAAAATAACAGGGTTCTTTTCAGTTTTATATTGAATGTGATTAGACCTTCAGGAAACTTCAGTCATTTCTGTTAAGATGAGCCTATGATATTAATGTTGTCAGAATGAGAAGACGAATCGATTCAAGTATGTAGAAGGATGGATAATACTTGGATTCTGTTTTATCTTCTTCATTTTCCATAATGTTTTCTGTACAGCTTGGAGCACAGCATTTGAATCTTTTGTGGTAAGAAGCACAAGGAACATGGCTTGCTCAGAGCACAGATGGAGTTTCCAACCAACAGCAAGCAAGTTTTGAGTGCTAACTGGCAGCTTATTGTATACAGAGACCAACCGCTGTAAAAGTGCTCAGGCCAATAGTATTGGTGGAGGTGGCCAACATTTCCAGTATTTATCTGGACATACAACAGTTGTGGAGAATGGAAGGGAAAAGCTTTCATGGGCATTTCAGTTGAACAGGATTTTCTTAAGATCTTTTCCACGTTTCTGACAGGTTTGAGTGGGCACCAGCTGCCGTCTCAAAGCCGCAAGCATTGTAGATAGCCACGTCCAGACAATTCCCTTTTAAGTAAGGTGAAGCAGGGAAAATAGAACTGTGTATTACACTCTAGTATTAATGCAAATGTTTCTCCAGGAATCTTACTGGCATTACTTTAGAGGAATGAACCCCAAGGTGTGAATTTAAGGTGGGCTCTTGCTTTCCTGTTCAAAGAAAAACAAGAAGAGGGAAACTAAAGAAATGTAGGGATTTAAGTATCAGGAGCAGAGATAGCAAGTTTCTTTCTCTTCCAGTGCAAACCAGTATACTTTTATGTCTGCTTCCAGAGTACATCACAATCAAATTTTCAGGAGTTTTCATGGAAGTTTTCCAGCCTGAAAGTACAGAGGGAGTATGTACATACAGAGAAGGATGGAAAAGGGGTGATGAACTCCCTAATAAATCTGTCAGTAGGAAAGACCTTTGAAAATAATATGGTTCTTCACTTTCTCCAACTACCACATCTCATCTTTTAACAGTATCAATAGGTGGGTTTGAAACTAGATTTCTCAACTGAACATGTTGAATTTGCTGGCATAAGATGCCAGCTTTTGACATGCGACTATAAGACCATTCCATTAGATTTACAGTCTTGAAGTCCATATTCCCTTGAAGATTAAACCTTCATTAAGTTCCCCCTTTTTTTCCCTTTTATTTCCTGCCTCTTGCTCACATCACCCTATAACTTTCATAAGCACTCCTGGGTTTATTGCTTTAATAAAACCAGCTTTGGTGGAGGTTTAAGGGCACTTCAGATACTCTAAAAACCGTTTGGAAATTCACCCCTAAATCAGTAATTCAACCTTCCTTCGCTATCCCCTTGTCTCCCACCATACATACATCTTCATTATGATGCATCTAGAGGAAGGTAGCCTGTAATTTAAACAATTACATCAAGGGTTTGATTTTCTCCTTCTCTCTTTTTCTTTTTCTCAATCATTGTTATGACTAGACAGAGGATCATACTGAGTACATTAGCCAGGCAGTGACTCAGGACACCTACTGCTTGGAATGCCATTGCGCTCTGAAAGGAAAGGGATAAAACCGTCTATCCTCCAGCCCTGAACCCCACTACACAGTAATATTTCTGCCACAGAAATACTTTGCTGTCAGCTCCAGCAAGGCAGCGTTGGATAGCTGCGGTAGTTTGTTGTCAAAATGAAAAATGGTTCAGTGCAAAAGGTCTCATTGCTGGGATGCTAACAATCAAGGAACACTAAGTCAAGCATTTGACAAGGAACTTTGGTCTTGCTGTTAAATACCACTTAATATTGTCCTGCCCGATAATCCCCGCTGTTTAACAACTCTGCAATCATGGCTCAGTGATGGCATTATGCCTTTTCTGAAGGGAAAAACTAGGCCATATGTCATGCATTTGCCTGCAAAAGAACATACATATCTTTTAATATCCAAGGAAAATATAGATGTATCAAAAGTAGAACAATCGCAAACATATTATAGCCTTGGTTCGTCTTTGGAGTTTGTGTCCAAAGTTTGAGTGTTGCAGTTCCAGCTGGGGTTAGTTGTAGGTGAGAAGCTGATCAACTTCCAGTCCTGTCCTGTTGGAAGCTTATATGTGCTGCGTGCTACCGAGAAGCAAATAAATGCATCCCAGCCTTTATTCAATAGGATTTAAGTGGAAAGTTTTGCTGTTATCACCTGGTCTTCACAGTTTCTGCCTTAAAAAGAGCTCCCTCAAGGTATGTGTTGCATTTTCCAGTTAAGATTTGTTGCTTTCAGGCCATGACCTCCCATGTATCCATTCTTTGACTGGTACCGAGTTCTTTCTGTCATTTTTGTCATTGCATTTCAACACCTGATCTCAAATCATCCAGCCACCTATGAGTCTTTTCTCTATTTGGATGTGCCTTGCTGATGGTTGAGTTCTATGTGCGAATAATAACCTTTGCTTATGTGGTTTTAGTCCTGTTTAATTCTGTGCTTCTGCATTATGACTTGGGGAATGTCTGATATGAAGAGATTCTTCACAAAGGTATAGAAAGTGTTGTGGCAGAAGATGAATTGATTATTGACCTGAAAGTCAATAGGACATTTCTTTGTATTAGTTTGGCTACAAATCCTAGCTGGAGGCGGGAATAATGATATTCACAATGGGGAAAAATAAATAAAATAATAAAATAAAAATAAAATAGCCCCAGACCATAGAAAAGTTCAATGTGCAAAACTAAGCTTTGTTAGTAACATTTATTTCCAGGAAGGAATTGCATAGCTAACAGACAGATTAAAGTAGATAATTTGCAGTAGCGGCGCAGAAAACAGTGATAACGATGTTCAGGGAGTGAATGACTGGAAGAGCAAGAAGCTGAAGCAGTTATGGAAGAGGTTGAAGGCAGCCTTTGGAGAAAAGGGTAGAGACCTGAAACAGCTCAACCTCCCCTTAGTGATGCTTCTGGGACAGTTTCCCGGCTGAAGGGTTTGAACCCAAAGCTGCGCCAGGCAGTTTTGCTAGGTTGCTTGCTGTTCCTCCATCATCGTGCTGTCAGGGCAGGCCTATATTGTGTAGCATTCTGTTTACATATAGACCCCAATGAACTAAATAGCCATGTAAAAAGGCAAGGAAATTCTGGAAGAGATGGCTGATGGCAAATATTTTTCTATGCTTGATGTGTCAGCAGGGTTCTGGCAGGTGCCCTTAGAAAAATACAGCACACATTTTTGTGCATTCAACACCCCCTTTGGGAGACACTGTTTCCTCAGACTGCCGTTTGGGTTATGTTCAACACCTGAGGTGTTCAAAGGAAAACACAACTGTTTGATGGTATGGAAGGTACAAAGGTTTGTGTAGATGACATTTTGATCTGGGAAAACCAGTGGAGGAGCTAGCCAGTGGTTCCTAGCAGCCTTGGAAAAACCAGGAGTTAGGCTACAAGCTAAACCAACAGTAAAAGTAAGTTCTGTAAAATGGGAGAGAAATGTGCATAGTGAGGGGAGTGTACATCGCAGCAAGTTGAAGCTGTGTTGTCCCCGGTAGGTGAAGAAGGAATCAAAGCTCTCTGAGTGCAGAGGGATCTGTGCCCAGCCTGGCTGCCTGGGAATGGGAGACTTCAGGCTGACCCTCCCTCTTGGTGTGAAAGCCACCCATCATCCCGGGGTGGGAAGAAGTGCATTTATCCTGGTAAACTACTTTTGGAAGGCTTTATTGGGGGAGAAAAAGTGCAAAGAGCTCTTCAAATCTGTTAAGTCTCACTCTAGAGGGCAGTAATTTTTTAAGTTACTAAAATAGTGGGTAAGGTTAAGGTCTCATAAATCCCCTTTGTGAATTTACTCCCATGTATAGAAAATAATGGGGAGACCTCTGCTATTATTATTATTATTATGTGAAATTATTGCACTTCTCCTTTTAAAGTCATTGCCTATTGTGATTGGAGAAGAGCATGTGTAAAGTCCCTCTAAATGGAAAATCTGGCTTACTTGGATCCAGTTCTGCCACAGTAAAACTCCTTTTAATCTGGACTTCTACCAAAGCTTGTGCTTGCAATAGATGAGAACAGGACTTATATAAAAAGAAAGCAAGTTGAAATAGTTTTCTCTTTGGAATTTGTCATGCTGGAGCATTAGATATCTCTGTTCTGGGAACAGGGTAAGCAGTGAATCACTGATGATTTTGCCATCAAAATAAGTAAATCATTGACTGAAGGAAGTGACAGAATTTGTGGTTTTATTGTAATCTCTCTCGAAAGTTGTTTTTTTCTCTTCTAGTTCTCTAGAGTAGGTGAAAGTGTCATATTTAGAGTGAAAAGAAGGCTCATCTTTATCCAGCAGCTATTCCTGTGCAATGTGTACATAGTATGGGGGGGGGGGGGATGGGGGATGATTTTGTTTGTTTCTTTCTTTACAGTGATGCAATTCAACCCCATGGGCTCCACAGGAGCTCAGCTCTGTTTCGAGTATCCTCAGCTTTATGAGTAAGGCAGTGCTTTCCTTGTTCAGTAGCCCCTGAGGGATAGCTCTAAATGGGGCTGTAAATTTATTACCGAAACTCTGCAAGGAAATGATTGTCTGCCAGACTGAACAAACCAGCAGATACTGTGTCAGATATGTCATATCTTGTCAAACAGCAAGTACATAGGCTACTGGGATTGTGTTTCTCTTTGCTGTGGATGTAAGCTTGTCCCAATTGTTAGGATGGATTCCTCGCCAGCTTTACATTCAAGGGATGAAATGGAAAACAGAATTGTTTCAGGATTTCCAGTGCTAGAAGCTGCCTCTGTGTGTTAGAAGCGTCTAGATTAAGTGACAGAAAGGGGGGAATTGCCCTCAGGATCTCACATGAAAAGGCGTTTGCCCAGTTTGGGTGTTCATATTTGTGTATGTGGGAAGGAGATGATGAGAAAAGATGGAAAGTTTCACTTGAAACTGAAGGTAGAGGTGGAAATGCTGTTTATCAGCTGAATTTGGAACTGGGCAGTACTCAGTGCATGACCAGAAGGGTTTTTCACATATCCTCACTCTTCAGGTGAAACTCCTTTGTGTGTGGGGCCTGAGCTGAGTGATGGTTTGGATGGGATGTAGCAGCTTTAGCTACAAGTATTTCTGGTAAATCAGACAGGGTTGCTTGGCCTTTGTAGATCAAGATTCACCAGCTTGCCAATTACAGAGGAGCTGAAGCAGCAGGACAAGCAATACCAGTGGCATTTCTTGTCCTTTTTAGCTAATAATTCCCTAAATAGTCAGTTTCAAAAGACAGGGAAGCCAAAAAAGCTCCATAAACTGAAAGCTAAAGCTCCAAAATTACCTGTATGCCTGCAGCTTACCTCAAAATGCTAATCACTGAAGAGCCCGGCATTTAGAAGTAAGCCTGTTATTAAAAAGGCACAGTGGTGTTCTAGGGAGGCATAAATAACCATTACCATTTTCCCCATTTCTTCTCTGGAATGGGTGGTATATTAGCAGATCCAGGTTTATTAATGGAGCGCAGTTACAAGCCAGTTGAAATGTCTTACTCTGGATTAAAAAATGAGGTTTCCAGGATCACTCTGGATTTAAGCCAAAAGCCTTGCCTTTTGGGTTGTCAAGTCAAAGGCATTTATAAGCTCTTCTTGTTGTTTCCGTCTCATTTGTATCATTAGCCATGGAAACTGGTGTTACTTGAGGGTGTCAGACCGGTGGCCAGCCAGGATGTAGTGGAACTTTGTCCTCAGTTCTGCTCCATCAGCCTCTAATCTGATAGAGCTTACTCTTGAGGAATGCTCTGTCAAATTCTTGTGGTGTAAGAGTAAGACTATGAAATAGTAAATCAGAGATCTGGGCTCCTGTGCTTAATTCTTTCATCTCCAACTATTCTATCCGCTCATTTTTCTCCAAAGAAACAGTAAAATACTTCATCCTGTAACCCGTCAATAAAAGCAAATCAATTTGTAGACCATTCCAAATGCTCCTTTCTCCGGGCAGCTGACTGTACTTCTTTCCCATCTGGACAACTGACTTAAGAAAAAACATTCAGCTCATTTTTAGTAGTCGGTTTTTCAGCTGAAAGTGATTGGATCATTCTCAAAAATGATAGGAAACCCCAAAAGTTAGCTGGAATCACATTCACAGCACTGTGGTCGGAAAGAAGCAACTTTCTCCCATCTTCTCTTTAAAGCTACAGCAACTCTCGTGGTTGCTATACCTAGAATAGCTGTTTTCAACTAGATATTCAGGACTAGATATAAGTTGAAGCACACTGGCTTGGACCCACTGAAGTTATGGGAGATTGTGAGCAGGTTGAGTCACCCAGATCACTCTGCACCTTGGGGTTTTCCTTTACTTCACCAACAAATATAAACCTTATTATCCTGAGCTGCTTCCTGAACTGGCTCCTTTCCAGGGTTTTTCCTTGCCAAAATATTTGGCTGACTGTGGGGACGTTGTCCATATTTTAACTTCCTGAACTTGAAGTTAATGGGACCCACCTGGTCTGGTTTGGAGATGAGTCAGCAGAAGAGTCCAGCACATTTAGAAAGAGTCCTTGAAAGGCATGTCTAATAGGGACGGGGAGCCTGGGGAGGACAGGAAGCCAGGATTTACGTCACTGAGGCTTAAAACTGCCTCTGCTGCAGCACTGTGGTAGTAACTGCACTTCAGTGCTTTTTCCTGGGCTTTTATTAGAGTATATATATATATATATATATATATATATATATGAGACATTTCCAATATCAGTTGCATTTGTGGTTGTAACAGTGTGAGTGGGCAGTTTTGTGTAATCTTTCATGCTTCACCTTCCATGCAAGACTGGGAGCAAAGACCCTGAGGTCAAGGCATGTCTTTGCTGATCATTTTAGATGATGCTCTGAGCTGCAGTGGAAATACAGATTGTAATTTCTTTCTCTTCTCATCATGCCAAGTGAACGTGCTGCTGCTGGCAGCTGTTCTTTGAGACTGGGTTTAATACCTCTTTGGTGGGTTTCAGCAGTCTATTCTATAGGCTGGGGATAAGCCAGGCCAATGGTACCGAAACCCTGCAGGTGGTTCTTTCTGCAGTCAGGGCATTCATCCCTCTCCATCTCTCTGTTTTGCTGATAAGAAGTTTATTCCCTTGTGGAGCTGTAGGAAAGGTACAGAGACAGCATTGCAGTCACTTTCCCAGGCAGAGCACTAGGAAAAGAAGGGGGAGAGGCAGGGTGTGAGAATTTACAGTAGGTGGAGCTTGTTGTGCTAGTGGATGTTATAGAATAAATGCAAAACAAACCCAACTTGCCTTTCTTAGCTGAAGTTATGGCTGGTAATTACAGCTTTGGCTCTTCCCAGAGAAACTGATCTAACCCCTCTCAGTACTGATCCATCATTCCACTAAGCAGCAAGGTCCTAAGTGGCAATCTTTCATTCATGCTCTTTCCTTTCTTCCCCGTTAACTGAAATGCTAAGGCTGAGCCAAGGCGAGATGAAACTCTTCAAATGTGTACTTATGGTTTTCAGAGAATTCCCTACATCGACATTCAGTGTTTCTAAGGGAGAAGAAAAAAGAAGTTTGTAGGAAGATGTTCCCTTGGAGGCAGTGATAGTTTAACCCCCAAATGAACTTCCCTAAAAGGAGGAGTTAAATCCGTATGAAGTGATTAATAACCAGTATGGAGAAATTGTCTGCGTAAAGCCAGTTTAAAAACCAAGACATCTCAGAGGCAAACACAAGCATCTGCATGGTGCCAGGCTCCCCTCTGACAAGCAGGTTGATCTCTGCCTGTGCTGTTAAGGGCTGCCTGTGCCATGAAGCTTAAATCCTAAATTCTGTGCATCTGTCTCAGATATTTCCTCCGCTCCCAAGCTGTTCCTTTAGGATTGTCCATTCTGGGATGTGTGCATCTCTTCTATGCGGGGCAAGTGGGATAAAGAAATCTTGAAGTGCAAAGGGGAAGGGAGAGACCCATGTGCGAGAAGCAGTGCACCTAACCCAGGCATCTGGGGAAGAGGGGGCTTCTGCAGTCTCTCTTAAGGCTTAAGAGTTAACTAAATAACCTGTCTACAGAATAACTACAGTAACCAAGACCAGAAGTAGCAATAGCTTTTGTTTCATAGCTAGTAGCGCATTTAGCCAGATCCTAAACATCAGAAGCAGGAGCGTGTGGACTATACACTAACACTGGACTATAAATCAGTGCAGAGTACTACCTTCATTGGTTATTTTCACTGTACCTGTCAAATTAGCAAAGAAATCCTGTGAAGTTTATAGCAACAGTTGTACACTTGTGTCCCAGAGGTAACTAGCCATGAACGAGTGTGAGTTAATACACATATGTGCAATGAGGCTGATCTTTGGTTTTATCTTAACTGGAGATTTGCGGGGGTGTTTTTCAGGCTTGTGCTGAAATGAAAGATACTGTCAGGACGTTAATTCCAAACCAGCAACATTTTCATTTTCACCTGGGAATATTACAAATACCCAGGCACATATTTCCAGACAAATCCTTGTTCCTAATTAAAATCAACAATGGATCCCTCTGAGCTACGAGCTCTGCAATGAACTGGAGTTTAAAAAAAGAAGTGAGGGAAGATAATAGTTTAATTACTAGAGCCTGGCGCCCTTCCAAAGCACACTGTGTCAGTTGGAGTATGTGAGGTGGGGAGCTTGGGGTGGCTGGCATGTGAAAAGCAGCTCTCATGATGAGTCTTGCAAGCAAATGCCAGTCACGCTTCAGCAGGCAATGTCAGGTGTCTGGTCTGTGCTGCGGAGCTGCTTCGCCTTCTGCTTGTGCAGTGTAGGGTGTGTTGTTCTCTTCCCATTGTAGCAGCATTTGAAGTGAATTCAATTAGATGCTAAGTTGAAGAGTCAAATTAATCCCTTTTTGCTGCCTGACTGAAAGGGAGGGGGAATAGAACTCATGATGCTAGGTCAGGGGAGCCGAGGGGGTTGTGGTGAGCCATCATCGCCGTTGCTGGTTAGGGCATGTTGGGCTGAGCACAAAAACAGGAAGGAGATGCAATTGCCAAGAGGCTCAAAGCAGGAGGTGTCAGATCTACTTCCACCTCGCTTAGGTATCAACTGATGACTTCCAATGAAAATATTTTCCCTTTAGACCACTTTCCAGATTTCCAGAGGCAAGAGAGGTGTGCTCTGTGCCAGCAGCACCAGTACTACCGGTAGCCAGGATTTTTCCTTGGGGGAAGGAGACATGGATCATGTCAAAATAGCCAAGATACTCCAGTCCCCTATCCCTGCTCCCCCCTCTTTCCTTTGCTATACATACTGTATGTCATTTTTCACCACCCACCCTGAGGTAGCTATTGTTGCTTCAATAGCCTTATAGTCTGAAGAGCTTGTTTGCTAGAAATCCTTCTTATTCCTTTCTCCACTGTCCGTGTCAGGAAGTCAATTCAGTCCAGTTTTGTTTCGGCCAGAGCCATGGCTCAGCTGGGAACTGTAATTACATGGGTCTGGTTTCCATTTTTGGCCTATAATAGCTGATGATGCGTTCACATTCACATTTGCATTCGCATTCACATCACAGAACCCTCCCATTTACACGTGGAAGGCTGGATCACAGTGCAGAACTTCAGCCAGGGAGAGGCTGTCGCTCCCATCCCCTGGTTCAGGGCATCACTTGTATTTCCAGCATCGGTTGTGAACTGGAGATGTCTGACAGGCAGGTGGGTCCACCCAGGATGCTGGAAGTTTGAATCAGATTGGAAACCAGAAGAGCCGTGTCTGTTTCTCATTACGCTGAGCTCTGCTTTAAGTAAGCTGTTTGTGAAGAGGTATTTTGCTGGTCAAGCAAATGTGAATGAGCCTGTGGCTTCCCATGCAACTCCCCAAATGCTGTGCTTTATGGATTGCTGTCACTGGTGCAAAGAAGGGCAGTATGACTGATAGGGAGAGGACAGTGGTTTGGGCTTGCACTGGGGGTGCAAGGGGTGGGTGGCTTCTGGAGTTAATCATTCTTCAAGGGCACAGCCAGGCACAGCAGAGCAGGTGTGTCTGCTTTCCCCAGGGCCTGATTATCTCATGATAACCACATCCTCTGAAGTTGATTTTCTGCTATGCTTTCCCAGCTTTTTGTACAAAGGAATGATTTAGGGAAACTGAATTGACCATAAAATTCACCAAGTGAATTCCAGCCCCCCCTTCTTGTTAGGAACATCAAGTAGCCAGTCTGCTTAGAGAGAGAGGTTTGCAGAATGAAATAACCCCATTGCTATCTTTAATTCCTATCAGTGTCACCTCCACTGAAGCTTTATGAACAGGTAAACTCTGAGCTCAGCCTTGAGCTTGTTGAGACCAAGCAGGGGTTTGGGAGGATCATAAAGCAAATGTCAAAATAAGCAAAATAGTTTGTTCATCCCTTGAGCTGCTGACACCTGCCCACTGATGTGGCTTGGGGTAGCTCAGCATTCCCATCCCTGGAGCACTACTCTGCTCTGCCAGCACAGGCATTCCCACTCCTGTGTGCAGAGCGCTGCAGTGCTGTGTGACCTGTCATGCAGGGTGGTAGTTCTGACCTATGCTTTATTCATGTGTCTGTGCAAGGTGTGCTCAGCTACCTATGAGCTATCCCTTCATACCCAAGGGACGCTCGATCTGTGAGGTCAGACTTCTCTCACCTTAAAGCTTCAAAATATGTCAAGTTGGAGGAAGTTGTAGTGGAAACTAAATATCAGATTAAGAAGAAGATAGAATGAATCAGATACGCTACAGGGTTCAGACATTTAAATTCAACCTGCATCTTCTCTGCCCGTGAATGCTCAGGGTGCTTTAACTCTGAAGGTATTAGAGCTCCCCAGGCACCCAATCTTTGCTGCCTTCCAGACACTGTCTTGTCTGTGCTTAGGAGCATGGCAGAGGGTTCGTACAGATACCTCATTGCTATTCAGGATGCAGGTGCTCCTCTGCCAGCTTGTTGTGGGAGGGTGCTTAAGGCACAGGGTGATGCTCCACATCAGATACTACAGGAGCCACAGCTTTCCCTCAAGACCCAAGAACTGTGGTTAGGCTGGATCCTGTCCTAAGGGGCTTTTCTGCCCTTAGACATTATTTAAGGAGTATAATGCAAGTTTCTAGAGCCCACGCCAGCAGCCAGACATCTGAGAGGCAGTTGAGCATCGTAGCCATCAGTGTTGCAGCATGGCAAGTCCTTCTGAATGTAACCTCAAACTCCCAAGTCACATTTCCAGCTCTGCTGCTAGCTCCTGCAATGAGGATGTTGTTTTTCAACAGCAAGAAGAGTGATGACTTAATCTCTAAAGTTTAGGAGAAGAATATGGTTCTTCTTCAGATCACTGATTTAATTCCAACAAAAATCTCTGCAGACAATTTAGATACACTATTATTAGGGGTAACACAGTAGTAACACACTGATAGTCCAGATATGGATTCCTCAGCTTATGCAGCCTTCCCTCCTCCTTAATTATTAGTTTTACTTCAAAGACAGTAGACAAAAGAATACAAACACACCTGCTGACAGTGTCAGTGCTCACAGGAGAGCCCAGACTCCCGCGTCTTGTAGTAAATGTGACATTTCAGCTAATGTGTCTAAAAATAAAAGGGAAGCGGTGGAGAAAGTGCCTCTTACCTGCAGGTTCAGCCGCACCCCGGTGCATTCTTTGCCTGATGAGATCTTTTTGTGACGGAGCCAAACTCCAGGTTTCCAAAAGCCAAAGTGTCAGTCAAAAATGGTAATTTCACCTCCAGTTCTTGCTCACCACCATTAATGTTTCAACCGCTGACAGTGGAGCAGTGATAGGAGTTGGATCATTTCCCTTGGAAGGAGCTGGATTCAGAGAAGCATACTGTGTTCTTTGAGGTTTGAATTCTGCCTGTAGAGATGACTTTAGGGACAGGTTATTGCTTTTGTGACATCGGAATCACTTTGGTCAGCATGAGTGCCCAGTGGCAGGATCTGCCCCTAGCTGAAAAATAGGGAAGAACCTGTGCTTGAGTGAGCTCTCATCTCCTATGAAGTGGTATCAGTTCCTGTCTGTATCAGCCATCTCACCTGCTAAGACCTTGCTAGGAGACAATGGCTTTTCTTAAATGGAATAAACACTAAGAGAGGACTGCAGTCAGCTGCTGCTACCTCTGCCTGGAGTGGGATGTTAAGGGGTCTGCTACAAATGTGGAGGGCTACAACACCTCCACAGATGGAGCAGTGCTCTTAACATCCCACTCCATAAATCTCTGTTGATGGTAGACAAGGAAGATCCTAATCATTTTAGAGGGCAGCTTGTGGCCCTTGTAATGCACGAGGCTTTTTAGTCAAAGTAGTTTGGTTTACTTTGAGAGTAATTGAGAATATGAGTTGAGAATTTCTGGAGGAACATTTTTCATCCTGAGTCATCAAACCACAACTTTTTGCAGGAATGCATCCCTTTTGACCAAAGCTTCCCAGATCCAAGATAGTTCCTGGCTTTTGACAGCAAGAGACATCTCCAACAGACAGTGAGAATATTTGAATTGGAATAGCTGAGGTCCCAAATGAGAGCTTTCACCACTGGGTTATTATATGTTCTTGGGCGGGTCTTTTCTCTTTCTCTAAACCATTTATTCCTAATGCACAGCAAAGATGTTTTTGAAATCTCGAGCTTCTGTGGGATGGGAAAACTGTCAGGAAGCTTGGGATTCTATCCAGAACTCTTCATTTTTTGCTCTTTTTGCAGGAATATTTTTCTGAAGCATCACTCTTCTCATTTTAGACATATTTTTAACTAAAACTAAAAGCAGATGGAGCAGATGAGGGTTTGTGTTTTTCGGAGGGAAATAGTGAAATCATCAGATTTTGCTTAGAATGAAATTCATGGAAGTGGCTGCAAGAACTGATAAGAATAAACATTTCTTTGCAAAGCTGCAATAGGACTTTGCATGTTTGCGGTTTCCTGGGGCAAAATCAGTGTCTGCACCAATGTTGTACTCGGACGTCTCAACTTTCTCTCGAAGAAAACCTGTTTTCAGTGAAGAACAATTGCAAGGCATTTTTCTTCTTCTATTCTCAGTGCAAAACCTGATGATCTGCAGCAAATTGTCCAGCTCAAAGTATTGGGGAAAAAGAAATAGAAGGAAAAGAAAAATCAGTTAAAATTTTGGAACACTTCTTTTAAAATCTTTAATGTTTTCCAAAAAAAAAAAAATTCCTATGAGTCTTAGACATTTCCACTGTTTCACCATCAATGTCTTCTGTGGCGTTGCTCAAACGAAGATGTTTGTTCCTAACAGTGACAGACTCTGAGGCTGAAATATTTGGCTTTCTTTCCAGTTCAAATTTAATTTCACTTTGTTTAGCAGGGAGATAACGAGATTTTGCTTGCCTGCTCTTTGTCTTTCCTATTCAAGCAAGAACCTTTTAGCTGAAAGTTGATTTTCTCCTTCAAGGTGGTGCTGTAGCAGCCAGGCAGTGTTAATAGTGACACTGGAGAAGTGAATTGCGAGTGATAATTAACAACATTCTGGAGCCCTTGGCTAAAGATGTCAGATAGGAGAAGCTGAGAACGGCCACGTGCTTGGGATAAACATGGAAGCAGGCTTCAGAACCAGCACTATCCATTCAGCTCAAGGCTTCTGCCATAGCACGAAGGCATTCAGGTGCTTTTCCCACAGGGCGATGTGCGAAGCTTATGTCGTGTTCTGCAGGTTGGTTTTTCTATCTTTAACTTTCAAGTGGCATATCTTCAAGAGTAGGTTCAGTATTTTAACAGAAGAAAAAGTCACTTGTGTTGGTAACCAAGCTCTGAAGTTTGTGGGTCTGATACTGGGCTTGTGCTGTTGATATTTTGAGGATTGTAATGTGGGTGTCGAGGCCTGAGGACACCATGTGTCTCATGGTATTCTGCAAGCTCCTTGGCAAGGGGCTCCTTAGCAGCACTGAAAATCCCCATGGTTGCATGAAATGCTCTTTTGGCGCAGCAGGCACTGAGGTCATTTGGAATGTCTGACTAAAGGGGTTTCTCTATCTCAAACTGGAAGAAACAGCCGGCAGTTTGATTGTTTGTCCTGAATCGTGCCTCATTGCACGGAGCAGTGAGCTGGCTTTCCAGATTTCTCCTTGTCCTGGTTTCAGCCGGGATAGAGTTAATATCTTATAGTAGTGGGTACAGTGCAGTGCTTCGGATTTGGGGTGAGAATGGTGTTGATAACACACTGATGGTTTAGTTGTTTCTCAGTAGTACTTAACCTAATCAAGGACTTTTCAGTCTCTTGTGCTCTGCCAGTGAGGAGAGGCACAAGAAGCTGGGAGGGAGAAGAGCCAGGGCACCTGACCTGAACTGGCCAAAGGGATATTCCATACCACAGAACATCATGCTCAGTGTAGAAACTGGGAGCCATCAATCACGGCTCAGAGATGAGTGGGGCATCGTTCACTGTGTGGTGAGCAGTTGTATGGAGCATCATGTGTCTGTCTTGGGGTTTATTCCTCTTTCTCTGTTTCCTGTTATTGCAGGACACTCCCCCTTTCAATAAAACCAGTTTCCTTCTGCTCTGCCTTCAAAGGGCCTATGCAGCAGCAGGGGAAGAAGGTCCTTTGTGCTGCCTTCTGTTTCACTTGAGGTTATAATATTCTGCCTTCCCCAAGCTCAGTGTTTCAGCTGGTTACAGCAATCTCATTTTGTATTTAATGATAATATTAAAGCACTTCTCTCTGAGGGGCTGTTTTCTGGATAGACAACATCCAAAGTGCAGACTCTGAAACCTGGAGATGCAGATTCTGGACTTGGCCGTACCTGTGTGGCTATATACCCATGGTTGGGAAGGAGAGGAGGGAGATGAAAACCCTGAATCCCCAGAGCGAAAAAAAGAAAGTTGAAAAAGAAGAGAGTTGTCTTTTGAAATTATTCTCTTCCTTTGATATTCTGGTGCTCCATCTTTCTTCCCACCATTCCCAAGCAAAAGCAACATCGAGTGTGTATGGAAATGGCCAGAAAACCCACTGAAGGAATCACGAGAAAACTTTTGTAATAAGACAGTTGTCCAACTCAGGTACATCGTAGCATGTTTGACTTTGTTCTTGACAGCCTTTCTCCATTAAGGAAGATGAGCTAATGGACATAGCAGTATCATTTCTGCACCCTCTTCCATTTGGGTCTTTTGGTGCCATCTTTTGTAATGGTTCAGGCAGTTTTCTGTTTGTATTTTCATGGTTTTTTTCCTTTTTTTCCCCTGGCACATTGTCCAGGATGTAAGAAGCACAATGTCTTTGTGCAACATGAAGTAGTGTAGAACCACCAGTGCCCCTTGAGCCCTCATGGCTCAGAAAGGTGTTAGTGACAGCAATCAGTCCCATGCAACCAGTACAGGAGGGTGGCTATTTCAGATAGGCTTTCAGCTGAACATGCCAATTGTGTCTGGAATGAACCTCCTCAGTCCCTGTTGGTCACTTTTTCCTAGTTGTTGTGAGCAAACATTTGGCAGGGAAAGGACAACAGATGGTCCTCAGCATATTGTCCTGTTTACTTGTTCTCAGTTCACTTTCTGAAGTAAACTGGTCTTTTCTTCTTTCCCTTTGGGCCAGGAGTCCATGTGTCTTTACAAAACTGTAAAACTCTCTTCATGAATACTCCTAATCCCTTCCAATTACTGAGGCAATAGTTGAAGCAGGTATAAGCTGTATCTCACATCCTACAACAATACCCATCAGCTTTGACCTTTACAGTGAATGCGGGACTCCAACAGCAAATCCACAGGCGATCAAAATGAGACTACCAGCAAACCAACTACCGTTTATTTCTCTTTAAAAGTGTTTCTTTCTTTCTTTCCCTCAGCAGACTTTGCCTGTGTTGAAAGGGATCCCCTGGTCGCAAATCAGCAGGGGAGGTTGTCGAAAGCTTTGACAGTCAGTGAAGTGGAACATTACAACACATGGTAGAAGCAGGCACCAGTGGAGAGTCCCTTCACTACATGGACCTCCCTCCAAGACCAACCTCAGATCGTTCTTCATCCAGGCCCCCCTCTAGCCATTCAGATCCCCTACTTCCACTAGTCCCGACATTGCCTGGGTCCCCAGGTTGCCCTTTCCCACAAGCATTGCTAAAGCAAATAGCACACAATATTTACTAGGTGCAACACTTTAAATCATATTAATCTAGCCAATAAAGTATTTATGGCCAATAAAAATTCCGCAGTGGCATGGAGGAGGATGGATGAGGGACCTGCCCCAGCCAGACTGTCAGAAGTGCTGGGAGGAAGAGGAGGGCAGTGAGAGGAAATGGCGTGGCAAGGCTCAAATGGGCCATGTGCTGGGATGGCAGGAGATAGGGACATGCTGCAGTACCCTGACGTGTCTGACATGCAGTACCCAAAACTGACTGCAGTTTTGGATCTGTGAGCAACAAACAAAAGTGCATAAATCATTACAGTGATGATTTGGCTGTGGTGGTATGAAGAGTGTCATGAGACAGTGTTAGCTAAATGCGTAGTTACCTTGAGTCAGGGAATGCAGATGTCCCTGAGTGCACTGGGTATTTATGAGGAAAACATTAAGCTATAAAACATCAGCTGCCAAATGATCACTCCTGGTTGCAGAAGGCAGAGGAGTTGTAAATAACTGTACTCTTATGAGGAAAGGAGATGACTCAGATGTAAACTGTAATACATCAAAATGCATCTCATAAGCATCTCAAAGCTTGGCCACATGGCTGACTAAATCTCAAGCACTCCCCTCCAAACTGCTTTTTAACAGCCCTTCTCCTTGGATTAGATAGGTGATCCAGGGAGGATTTATCTCTTTTTGCTCATACTACAGACCTCATATGGCATCTAGTAACATTCTTCATCTATTGACCTGCTAGTGAATATATCAGCTAGGTACCACAGCTGAGTCTTGGAGGATAATGGAAAACCAGGTTAAAAACTAACTTGGGTGAGATTCTTACCTTCTCAGGCCTAGCATGGTTTGATTTTTTGGATAGATGGCACAATTTAACTTCTTGTGGCTGTTATATGTAAGTGATTGGCTTAAGCTTAAAAGGTGGCTGAGTAGCTTATTGGTTCAGGAATCCCAGACTTTTCATCCAGTTATGGATTGGTCTGATCTTCCATTTTTGTTGGAGTCAAAGATAAAGAATGAGACAGTTCCAGTGGAAATCACTTCCCTGTATGCATTAGCTCACTGGAGTAGACTGGCAGAAAATTAGGATACCCAATTGCCTGGATTGATGGGCATCTGGGAGTCCTGTGAGTCAACGGGTGTTTCTTAGGCTTTCTGGAGACAGCTTGGCTTCTGGTATTACTGACAGGTATCTGGGTTGCCACTTTCCGGGATGTGGATAGGCACTGGCTATTTTTAGGTGGAACATAGAGGAAGAGGAGAAGGTAGGAGACATGAACTCATGGAACAGTTTATGAATTGTCTCTGACAGTATGTTGCCTAGTCAAATCTATTTCTTAACCCACACTAGTTTTGCCAGCATCTTTCCATGTTGCCACCCAATTTAACATTCTCCCTCTTTGGAGGTTAATGAGTTAGTTTTATTGAATGCCATTCTACAACAATAACAGCAGAAACGGGAGGAGAGAGGCACTCACTGCAAATACAAATATATGAGGTTTTTTGTTTGCTTGCTTCTGTTTTTTTTCCACTGCTAATTCTTAGGTGACTTTCCATTCGACATCTTGTGCAGCTCTGGAAGGAGATTGCTCCAGCAGAACTTGTAACACCACCACCCTTTAGAACAACAAACCCCTCGGTACGTGTAATTCTAACATGACATAGAGATGAACAAGGGCAACACCCAATGTTAGCAAAGGCAGGCTGTGGCACTGAGGCTCCTGATGATCCATAGGTCCGGTCTCTTAGCTGGATAAGCTACATCACTTTATACCAGCAGAAAGATTTAGCCCTTGGGAAGCTCAAATCCTCACACTCCTTTGTCATACAGACCATTTCAAACTGAAAAACCCCAGCTAGATTAATCAGTCACATTTCTCTTGAAATGAAATTGTTTCAAAGCAGACTGAGATTACCACCAGCTCTCGAACAGGGTAGTATATCCTGCTTTTGTACCTGTCCCCTTTGGAAGAAAGGAAACCTGTGGCAGAGATGAATTTTCCATCCCTTTCTGAAAGAATTAGGATTTGTTGTGGTCATTCTTAATTACCTTGAGGATTTGCGGTTACCTGACACCTCGTTGGACCTGGGCTGCAATAAGATAGAGACCTCTTTTCTGTCAGCTCCATCTGCCCTGTGGGTTTGCAGTTCTGCTTTCTGTCCTGCCTGGACTCCTCTGCAGAAGTGCTCGCAGCCTGAAAGCACAGCAGCACATCTTGCCCTGACCGCAGAATGCTGCATGAGTTGATGTATGGATGTGTACGTGCACGCATGAGTATACAACATCTGCATATATGCTTTAATCACTTCATATGCAGGCAATGGATCCTGGACCTCGGATCATCTGTTCTTGCATTGTATGATGTGATGGAAATTAACACCTTAATATATATATGAAACCAGCTCAAATTAGGTTTTTTTTCTTTTACTGTGTTTCCTGCTCCTTATGACTAAGTGTGGGTAATTATCTTGGCTCACTTTTTCCACTCCACCCATGCTCAGAAAAAACCTGTTGCAAGTTTTCTTCAGATTTTGCCTTTTTTTTCCTCTCTCTCTTTTTTTTTTGGGGGGTAGTTTTGTTAATGAAAGGGTTTGAAAACTGTTGGATGTGATCATTATTCTTGTCCTGGTTTAGCAGCATGAAGTAGAGATTTGGAATGCTTTAAAGAAGAAATCCGGCTTCCGACTTCATTTCTTTTTTGCTTCCGCTTTAGAAATTACAAAAGGAAAGATACTTCTGCAAAAACTGACCAAGAGCATCCTCATATAAAGAAGGATCAGACCAAACAATAGCAGAAAACTCTGTTGTTCACTCCAGAAAAAGCCCCTTTCCTGCCACTTGCTCTCTTTCAGTTTGGTCCGAGTTCTGTAGCATTCTGAACCTTGTAAGCTGTGTTGTGATTGAAACATAAGGCCACATCTACAAATCGACATCATCTTCCCAGAAGAGCTGTGCCAGAGGGAAAAAAGTCTCTCACCAGAGATTTTCCATGTCCCCAGTGTATAATGTACCCTAACTACTGTCTCTGCATCTCCTTCATGCTTGGGCAGAACTATCCCCAGAAGACAACTGGCAGGGTATACTTAGAGAGTAATAGTCAGTGAAGAGGCAGTGATTTCCTGACTCTCCCTCCTCTCCTTGAGTATATGCTAGGAGCAGAAAGCATGTTCTTAGGTACTGCAGAGACATCATTTCCTTGGGCATTCTACAGCACAGAATGCCATATCCCTAGGAGAGACTTCCTAATTCACACAGTCTTGGTCTTCCCATCAAGACAAGATGATTAAATTGACTGACATTGCAGCTGAAAGCTGATAGTGTAGAAGAGTGATCAATGACTGGCACTTGGAGCCAGGGCCCTACTTTTTAGAGGTTATTTTACCTTGTTCTGCAATGCACATTAGTACAAAGGGGGGTTGTCTTTTAAAAAAATAAAAACCAAGCTTCGTTTCTATTTGATTTCTCTATTTTTTCTCCCTTCCACAAATGTCATCCTCTTCCAAAGCATTGTTGTGATCTTTGCCATTCCAGCTTCCCAAACAGTCCTCATCATTGGGATAAATAAGGAGAGCAGTCAACAGATTGGAGCTTCTCACACAGAGCTGGTATCAACTACATTACCTAGACTTAACTAGCGGCAAGTTTGGACCATCACAGAAGGTGTTTTGAAACAGGGAAAGTGTCATCCCCACATAGCTCCTCAGGCAGAAAAGCATGTCTCTGGCATGCTTCCTTTCCTGCTGGCTCCCTTCTTCTTGTGCTTTGTTTGCACCCTTGAAAATGGTCAGCAGCTCCCAGGAGGAATCCTGGTCACAAGGCAAAAGCTCTTGCAATTGTTTTCAGTGCTGTTTTCTTGTCTATAGATCCAGCCCTTTGGAATATACATTTTTCCCACCTCTTAGAGAATATCAGGCCAAATGCAGGCAGTAAATTGTCAGATAATACCCTTCATTCATACAGCATTTCACACATAAAGAGCAAAAACTATAAACACTGACCTCCATGGATCACATGAAATGGGTCTCTCAGGCATTTTTGCCTGACCTCTGAAACATCCATAACTTCTTTTTTCTCTGATAAATGTATTCTAACTCCTTAAAGGGTTTACTGTTTCGGTCTGAAGAGAGGCTTATTCTCTTCTGCTCAATGGCTGAACAGCTCTAATTCTGCCTTCTAGAAGATTTAGAGGTTTTAAATAGTTTCCGAAGGGTGACAGTGGTTTAAAGTGGGAATTGGTTGTTCTGTGAACACTATGGTGATAGGAGACATTCATGTTTCTGGCTTGTGATATAATATATTGTGTGTTGCATAGCTTCAGACAAACCGAAATGATTTTAGCTATCCCTGTTTCCCTAATGAAAAGGCGGTTGCCAGAAGCACCATGAGGTTATGGGGGGAAGGGATGGGAAGCCTCTTGAAATGCTGCAGAGGGGTTTGTACTGGGGAGTAGGAAGAGCGTAGCTGGAAGAGATGCTGCACCATCTTTCCTGGGAACAGCCGGGGTAGGAAAAGCAGGGAAACTGCTGTAATGCTGCAGATTTGGGTATGTTGGAAATGGAAAGCAAGGATAAAGTGAGCAAAGAGGTGCCTGATGCTCTGAATGAAGAATGGATTCTGATGCAAATCTGAAGCTTAGGACAGAAGTCAGATGTGCTCTGCTCACCAGCCAGGATGAATGCAGGAGCTCTGTCTCCACAGCAGACAAGAATGCACAGAGCTCTTGCAGTGTATATATATGCACATCTTAATGACAATAGTCATTAAGCATGTAAGGGATTCAAAATCTATAAACTGGATGATCACTCACCATAAGAACCATGCAGGGCTGGCAAGAGAGCTGTCTTCTACCTGTAAGAGATGACAGGGGGAGCAGCAGCATTGGTGAACTAATGAGGATACCCAGCAAGGCTTTGTTTCCTGATTCATTTGGTACTGGCCACCGTGAGTGAAGAAGCATCTTTATAGACTGACTTCTCACTTTTGCTGTTTCCAAATGTTTCTTTGAGTTTTCTGTCACAGATATCGCTGGTATCTACATATGTGTGCCTGCCTTTCCCTGCACGCCTGCCTGTGACCCTGGGGCACAAGTAGGCAACTTACCCAGGGCCAGAATGAAACACAGCATCAAAGCGAAATTATGCGGATCCTCACCATGAGTAATTAACAGATGACATTTTTGACAAGTGTAAATGCATAATTTCCAGGAGGAATCATCTTAAGGTTTTCTGCATAACAAAATGAAGAGGAAAAATACCATGTCCCAAACATAAAACTTGGACCTTCATGGAAGGATTGGAGAGTTTGTAATATGCAAATAGGGAATGACTGAAGGGGAAATGTGTTGTTCATCTTCTTTCTTGTTACAACTGCGGATGCTTCCTCCAAAGCATTTCCCTCTCAGTGTCTTTCTTTTGTGACCTTGAAATGCTGAGACCTTCCTTAATTAAAAATCGGAACATGCAAATCTGTTGCAGGATGAGGCAGAAAGAAGGAGGCAGGAGCCGGGACTCAGTGTGGGGGGAGTTCTCTTCTCCACAGCTTTGCTACCTGGGTGGAGAGGAGCCGTAGGAAGTCCTCAGCACTTCACAGGATCCGACCCTCATATCCGCAGGCTCCGGAGCCTGAGTAAGCTTGTGGGTTTTCCTGAATTACGTTTGGCTGTCAGCTTTTCTGCTGCAGTCAGCAGGGACTTGTTTTGTCTTGTCTTCCGCCAAAATAATTCCCACAGCCGGAGCAACCAGAAAGGTTCAGGTGCAGGTTACAGACTTCCAGTCATCCGGAAAATTGACAATCGCAACAGGAGATGGGTTTGACTGTGTCTCTTGTAGAGGATTTTCCCTCATGCATGAGACTTCAGGCAGACATCTTCGAGAAGAAACTTCAGATTCTTTTGTTCTGCCACTTCCCTTGCTCTGTCAGAGGAATCTGACAGATCCAAGGGAGATTCCATCGCCAGTGTGCTTGGTGTTGCCGACGCCACATGCACAGCATGGTGGATGCCTGCTTGGTAGCAAGTGAGCTTGATGAATTGTGGGAGTAGCAAGAAGAAATTGATAGGGAAAAGAGAGTTAGGATGAGAAGAAAGTGAAAACAGTGGATTTTATATCATGAGATCTAAAAATGAGTCCTAGGCCTGCATCTCCTTTGACAGGGAGCAAGGTTCAGCAAAGAACAGCTTAAAGCATGAGTTACACCGTAGATGATTGTTGAAGCTTTAATGCTTTGTTGAATCAGGATGTGAAAAGTCAGCTGAGAGAGGATAATAACCGGCTTCGAAACAAAGGTTTGTTGAGTGAGGTTCATTCATAAAAAGCAAACACAATCCTTCTTGAGAATGGACTACAGTTATTCTAATTCAGGGGTTTTGTCTAAAATGTCAGAATGATGCGGAACAATGCAACAAGTGATGCCTAATCCATGGTGGTGGGTTTTCTGGGCTTCAGATTCAGAACTGACATCACAGATTCCAGTTTATTGAGCATCTTATTTATATCTTATATCATGTGCCAACAGAAAAATGTTTCCTCGTGTGAACAGCTGTGTTTCCTGAAGGATCTTCACATTTACCTTTCAGCAGCAAGAAGGTCAAACGATCCAAGAAAACCGTATGAATGCTACCTGTAATTCTCCTACATTGTCTGAGAGTACAGTTAGAAAATAGACATAAAGAGCAAGGATTCAATTCAGAGCCTGTCGTGGTTCCATCAAGTTACTGTCATTGATGTGAACAGACTCCATGTGGGAAATTATTAGAGTAGCCGGGTTTTGCTCTTCAGTTGCTCCCCGTAGTACTTCAAATCAATATGGAACAGTGAATGTTTCAGTTTCTTAAATGCTTAATCATTTTCTGTTGCTACACATCTGATAAAAATGAAACTGCTCAGAACATCATCCTCATCTGGCAGGAATGTCACTGTCACAGCTGAGCCCTTACAGTCATTGTCACATCTTTCTAACTCTTTCTTATCTGATATGTGCTAAAGTATCTCAGTCCTAGGACACATACTTGTCATTTCTGAGACCTTACTGATATTCACCTCTCAATCCCTATAATTTGGGGGTTCTTTTACTTTGAGTTATGGTGCAGTTTTATAATTCTGGATATTGTTTGCTCTATTTCCACCTTGGCTGGAGACTTTCTGGGCTAGCCTTGAGCGTAGTTCTTCTCTTTGCCTTTACATCAAAGTGTGAATGTCTTTACTGATTACCTTAGTAAGGTAAAGACACTGAAGTGCTTTGAAAGCTGCTGATGATGCTGTACCTGCAAAGTAGTGACTGCTGGTAAGGTTGCCTAGTAAGGAGGTTTACCAAAAACAAGCTTTAAACCAGTGCTGCAGCAGTATTATCTATCTAGTGCCATTGCCCACTTCGTTGCCAAATTCCACTCTGATGCTGGAAGGTCTCAGTGCAACACTGAAGTGAGTGTGAGCTTTAACCCTTTTCCTCCTACTTGCAAAGATTAAGCTGTTTCTGCCTTTGTTCCCAGTTAGTAACAGCAGCTGAAGTCCAAGGTGAAAAGTCATCCCCCTGCTCTTTCACATAGGAGCCAAAGTATGTTCTTGCCAAGGGCAGAAAATGCCAATTAGCACATTTTATAACCTAAGCATTTTATAAGCACAGGGCCTCACCACACCACTGTGAAGCCCTGATGTGCGCTTAAAAATACCACTGGCACAGGTCTGAGTTTTCCCCAGCCTCCCACAGCTGATCAGATTTCCTGTACCAGTGACACTGCAGCTGCATCACTGCAGAAGGTTTAGCTAAAGCAGCTCCTGGCCAGGACAGCTTCTTGTACACAGGGAGTTGGTAATGCTCCACCAGACCAACACTGTATCCTTGTATGCCAGTTTTCCTGTTGGGAGGGAGCTGGCTGGGGACTGCTCTGGGGTGGATCATTCCCCAGGCCAGTAACAGGGGCTTAGAGCAAGAAAGCAGCTTGGTGTAGAGGCTGGGAAATAGAGGAGGGGTATCAGCAGAGTCAGTGGCACCGTGTGCTTGGGATAGGCCTATGGTCCTCATCCCAGGGCTTTCTCCCGTCTTTCAAGTGTCTTATTTTGGGCCTATTAAAATTAGCCAGCTCTCACTCAGTATGTGATGCCCTTTGGCCCAAGGCCATCAGAGGAAGACTGTGTCACAACTGCAACAAAGCTGCAGAGTTTTCAGACCCAAATTTCACCCAATTAACCACTCTGCTGTAAAACAGCTTTTGGGATTTTCCCATTTTTCTATGTGTTTTCTGTCTTTCCTTCTCAGGATGTGCTTGTGATTATGAGCACACTGCTAGGCAGCAGCACTTACTGTGCCAGTGTTTGGAGATTTATCTTTGCTGGTTTTCTCAGTTCAGGGCATCTCTTTTCCCACTCCCTCTTACTGTCTTTGTTTCTATTTATTCTGTGTTTACACTCCAGCTAACAGATAAAATGAGCATCTCTAGTGATAAGTCATCACTGAACCTGTGGTCTTCACTTCCACTTCCAATCTGATTGTATAACTTGGAGGAGAGGCCTTATCTACCTGTCTCATCAGTCCATAATGCTGCAAGGGAGCAACCGGGGCTCCTTCTCTGCCTCTCCTGTTCAGACCTGCTGCTTTTTGCTCTGTGACATATAATGAATGTCAAGAGAATATTTTTCAGGGAAGAGAGTACTTAACCCCAACAATTGATGTTGATGCTGTGAATGGCTCAGAAAGGGATCGCCTTCAAATATGTTGCCTCTCAGTAGGTGGCCAAGTAAAAGTGCAGTTTGCTGTCAGGCAGAGGGCCTGAGCTCTCGATGAGCAGAGCCAAATGCTCTTCCTTCTTTTTAAGCCCTGATGTGTCATTTTTCCATGATGTACATGGCATAGTAAAGACAACTCATACAAAGACTAGAGGACTAGGCAGATGGCATGCACCAAAGGCACTGTCACCCCAGGGGGCCTTCCTGTTGCATACAATGTTTTTATCTCATATGATGTTTTCACCTTCAGTGCAATCCTACATGAGGGCCAATCTCCAGAAGAGTCCCTGCGGTTTCCCCTCAGCAAGTTCAACTGGCTGGAGCATTTGGCAGTTGCCCAGGTCCCTGTTGAGTGGCT
Organism: Myiopsitta monachus; assembly: GCA_017639245.1. NCBI lineage: Eukaryota > Metazoa > Chordata > Aves > Psittaciformes > Psittacidae > Myiopsitta > Myiopsitta monachus. Next base: position 1,767,981 of record CM029931.1, on the reverse strand, counting down.
GGGATCACATCAGACGGAGTATGGTGGCGTTGCAGTGCAGGGTGATGTGATGAAATACCAGGATTGTTATTAGGACAAATCACGAAAATCAGGTTTGCCTCAATCTGATGCCTGGCACTTGCAAGGACAGCATGGAAATGTCATCCCTCAGCCAGCAAAAGTAGTAAAATCAGACTAGGAGGAATCAAGTAGTTCATGACAGCTATCTAAAGTCAGTCATGGTTAATGAAGTCCTGTTTCTCTAGCAGTGGTGATGCTCCTTACCAGGGCCTGCATGAGATGCTGTTCTCCAGGCTATGGACTCTATAAAGTTAGTCAACAGGAAAGTTATCCAGTTTTGTGAGGTCACTAGAGGCTTGTGAACTATAAGGGATAAATAAATGATGCTTCCCTTGCCCTTTACCTAATGTGGACTGGTAACTGCCAGCACAGTCTGTTTTCGGTATGGAAATCCCAGAGCAGCTTGCTTTGTTTATCCTTGAAAGGATTCAGCAACATTGCTTTCATTTTGCCGACTTCCAGTTTTCTGTACTGTATAGATTTTTCGCAGTCAAAATTCCAAGGAGCAGCAAGGGAGAATCCACTATCCCAGTAAAACCAAGGATGAGCGAAGAGGAAAACGTGCAACGTCTGTTGCTGGGTTGTGTGTTTAGAATCCTGGTTTTGCTTCTGCTGAAAAAGCAGAGGGGAAAGGGGAAATGATGACAGTCATGGTGGAAACCTCAGGAATTAGTTTAAATGCATCTCAACAGTCCTAACGTCGCGTCAAGTTTTGATTTGTAGGATGGCAATATGAAGTATCGGTAATCTGTGGGACCACTGTGGGTGCTAGCATGTGAAACATGGTGGCTGTCTCAAAGACTGGCTTGTTATGACATGCTGCCTCTATTGCAGCAAATCCTTCATACCTATTTGCAGTCATTAAGCTAATCCGTGGCAGGAGAGAGAAGGGAATAGAGGGAGAAGGCAACTGCAGAGAGCTAAGGAAATTACGCAGACGCTGTCCACCCCCAGATCTAACTTTTCCCTTCCATGTGGTTTCGGGATACATGTGGGATTTGAGTTGTACTTGGAAAGCATAATGCATGTACCAACATCTGGAAGTATCATAATGGTTGCTGTAAGAATTATTACAGTAGTTGTGGGTGAAATTTAGCGCTTTGCAGCACATGCAGCCTAACAGCAGCTTGCTTTAGTTATTGAAGAGATTTTCATGTCCTGAACCCTATTTAAACAGAAAGGGAAAAGGAAGAAACTATAATCAAGAGAATAGACAAGCAGGATGGACACTGAGTTCCTCTGTGCAGGCAGCAGTGGTTTGAGAGCTGCAGCTTGGTCATGACAAAACATGAGAGCCAGAAGTCTTAGCTCATGAATCAGTTTTATAATTGGGTTCCCTCTTGAGGTTGTGTCAAGCCACAGAGGCTGAGCTTTTCCTCTAGTTCCACTAATTGGGAATGCTTGATATTTTGGGTGCCAGCCATGGGAACCCACTGATTCTCCCGTTCCAATGGAAATTAGGAGGAAAAAAAGGAGAAAGCAGCAGTTAAAACTGATGGGTACTTTGCAGTGCTTCTCTGCCATTTAATTGTGGAGGGATGCGGGTGATGCAGTTCTGACAGGGATGTCAGGCTTGTTTGCTGTTTGTGCATTGATTTTAAAGGCTTGAAAAAGAACTACTAAAATTGTGGAGCCGTTTCTTATTATTTGGTCTATTTCTTGAATTCAGGCAGGGCTAAGGAGTTCCTCATTGACTATATTCTGACCCATGGGTTCTCACAGCCCTGCAGCTAACTGCAGCTATTTTTACTACAGGATAGACCTTAATTGCTCGTGCATTGAGCTTGATGGAGTGCTTGGTGCTTGGCATGGCTGTTGAACTGGTCCTTGCATCAAAGACACACCTTGATGACATCCATTAACACTTTATTCACATGAAGTGCTAGGAAAGGTTGTGTATTAGGTGTGGATTGCTTGATCTGCCCTGAAACCACTAACCCCTGGACTTTCAGAAGATGGATAAGGTTTTGTAAGGATGTGATTTGCAAGTAAGGAGTAAGAGCGTACTTTGATGTGATGCTTAAGGATCCAGTTGGACAGTCAGCCTACCTTAGGTTTTCTCTTCGCACCTATACACTGTCCTGTGATGCTCTGAACCTTGTGGCCATCTTACCTGCACTGAAAAATGGAGAAAGCCTCTTGGATTCCATGTGGGGCAACTGCAGCCTCTCTCTGCAGCAAACCAAGCCCTGAATTAAAAGAACCCAAATTAAACCTGTTGACAAAGCTCATTTCTGGCCACATGCCACTTCAAACAGGCTGCAGGCTGGGGAAGGTGGGTGTTGTTTATCAGAGACACATCTCTCTCAGTTTCATAATAACTGCCTTTCAGGAAGAGGTCTAGTTAAAATAATTCCTTGCTGTATCCCATAGTGCCTCCTCGCACCCATGGCTCTTAAAACCTGATTCTGGGAATCAAGAAATAACACCAAAAAAACCCTCCAAAACAAAACTATTCACTTGGGTCAGACTGAGCCAAGAATGGCAAATTGTCCTAGAGGTGCTTTTGGTTCCAGCAATAATAAGACCTGTCGTTTGTTACGTGTTAATTGCACGTTATTATCTTTTGTAGGTTAAGTCAACCAAAGGTTTCTTGTAGAGTTGGAAGCAGAATTGCAGTCTTCAGTATGCTTTGCCCTATCAGGGTAGTTTTGGGGGGGGGTTCTGGTTGTCTTTTGGAAAGTTGCAGTTTAGACTGAATCTCAGCAATCTTTTAGATACCCTTTTCCCCATGGAAATGTACCGCCAGTTTAAGCTATCTTCCATATGATAATCTCAAAGCACAGCATTGCAAACTTGGAGTGAGCTGAGCCTTACAGTTTCCCATGGGAAAGGTATATATCATAATCCTCATTTTTGAAAGACTACCGGAGTAAGCCAGTGATGAATCTAGAAAAGGAAAGATTTCCAAGTACTGAAGTTGTGCTACCACCACAGATAAAACCATATGCTCTCACCAAGTACAGTGTAATAGAATTATGATTGTTTTATAGCACTTTGCTTTATGAAATAAGCATTGGCTTTCCTGTTCTCTCCCTCTACTCTGTCTCCCTGTCATTTTGTTCCTTACATGTCTGAAGCAATTCTCCACTCCCAGTCTGAGGATGGCACTAACTGTCGCTGCAGTGATTTATCAGGATTGGGAATCCCCAGAGCTGATTGACTGTGCCTTGACATCTGCTGATCAATCACTGTCCTGAGACAAGCAAAGGCAGATACACAGAGACAGAGGGTTTGGCTGGACTTTAACCTAACTCATTCTTGATGAGCTTCTAACTGTTTATGCCTGAGTATTATTTGGCTAAAGATCCGTGTTGATGGATGGAAGAGGATACCCAGGATTTCTTTCATTCAAAGCTAGGGAAAATTGAGCCCGGGGAACTACTTAAAGCACATTGTCCATTTTTTCTTCCACTTAGGAAGATCCTGGCAAGTTACCCAGAACTACCTTAGACTGTCTAAATGCACCAGCGTTTCTGCAGGTTACTATATCATGTTACACAAAAGCAACACCACAGCAATCATCCTCCAGCCACTGCACTCTCATCCCACATTTTGTCTGTTTCCATCTTTTCGTGACTTTTACTGCACAGCTAATGGAGAGTCTGAGATTGCTGGCTGCAGACAGAGAGGGCACTTGTAAAAGCTGAGCACTACTTTTTCCCCATTGCCCCATGAATGTAATATAAACCTGAAATTGCAGGATTTGCCTTGTTAGCACCATATTTTTTCTCTCCGGACCAGTCTGGACCTGCTCTTCCAGTCGGAGCTTCCACATTCATCTGCTGAGTTAATTTCTCCCAGGAAAAAACCATCCCAATCCTCTTAAAGTCATCCCCGAGCAGGATCCTGCTACCAGAAAAACAGGATGCTGAATCTCAGTGTTCCAGGGAGAGATTTTCTCTAAAGAAGGGAAATGTGTAAAGTGGCTGAAGTCATCCTCAGAATTGTTTCTGATTTGTGTGCATTTTCCCTCAAGGAATGAAGGACAGGACTTGCTGATTTAACTGTGTAGGTGTCTGACCTGAGGTCGTCTCCTGAGCTCCTAGTCCAAGGGATGAGTGGCACACAGCCTCCGAGAGTGGATGATTCCTCTTGGCTTCCCTAGTTGTCAGTTTTAGGCAAACTCTTTCCAAATGCATCTTTCTGAGGGGGAGTTGGGTGCAAGTTTTAAATTGGGTGATGAGGATTCAGAGAGCTGATGTTGGCAGAGATGAGTTCCAGCTCTGGTTTCTGGTCCGTGCAAGTCAATTCTAGGTACTCTCTGCCCTTCGAGCATCTTCTTTTGGAAGGTCATACAAGTGACAGTGTGCGCAGTGGGTTTGTGATCACGTGGAGTTAAAACCAGTCACTGTGTTACCATTTCTTCTTACCTCACACACATCTTCTCTATTTTAAAAAGCTATTTAATTAACCCACCTGCCCCCTTATTGCCTCTCCTCTTTGCACTCACCTGTCTCCCTGTCTGTAGTCAATCTGTTTTCGTGTGTGTCTACTTATATCATCATTAATCCAATTCCTTTAATTTCAGCTCAAAAAGGAACACAGTTTAACATGTTTCTCCTCATGTGTTGTGTTCTGCGCCTGGAGCAGTTTGGGGATATTTGGGGGTTTCATTTTGGGGGTGGTGGTGTTTGCTTTGTCTGTATTGCCGTTTGCCTTCAGGCATTTACCATGTCTGATTAAAGCCTTCCCCCTCCTGAAGGACAGCAAAAAGCTGTGCAAGAAGGAACAAGTGAGATGCTTTTTCTGGTCGTGGCAGGTTGAGAGCAGACCACCACACTAGAACAAAAGAGAGCAAACCAGAACCAGCAGCTCTAATTACACTGTATACAGCCGGGGGTAGGACCCAGCACATCCCTGTTTGTACAGTAGGTGGACAAATATTTCTTGTTTTAACTCCTGAGAACTGAAGCAATGGGTTAAATTTAGCCCAATTCAGGCCAGGGGCTACATCAGAACCCTCCTTGTTTAGACAATGTGCAGCAGTGGATAATAACACCATTCTATGTGTCTCTTGTTTTCCTTTCACATTAAAGCAAAATCCTTCCCCTATACACAGTTTAGCAAGGGCAGAATCATTTTCAACCCTATCATTAATGTTTCTTGTGCTTCTCATCTGGTAGAACCAAACCAACGTGAGCTGCTGTTGTTCCTGCTGCAGTGTTCCATTGTAGTAAGATTGCCTATCGAAGGAGGAGCTATAATTGATTGTGATTATGTGGTTGGTTTTCTGTTTCACTGATCAATAGGAATGTACACAGCACCTTTACACTGCCTCTGCTTCTCTAACAGCATGTCTTATGTGTTTCCTATAAGCTAGATCCAGTCTTCCTCTTCTTTTCAAAGCTTGTGGCTTAAAAAACCATCACCAAGCCCCCAGTCTGATGAGCACATAAAGGTGGTCAAAGAGAACATGCATCGCATCTTGTGTCGTGGTAGGTGTGGAGTCAGACCTGCTTCAGCTAAGTCTGCATGGAAAGCTTCTGGAGTCTAAGAAGTCCCTTGCTTTTCCGTGTTTTTTGCTCCATGCCTAGTGATAAACAAGGGATAGTTGTTCAGCTCCCCTTTTATTTCCCTCCTGGAAGGGAAATACGTAGAAACGTACTTTGTGCTGCCCACTGTTTCCAAGCCGTCTGTATGCTATACACTGTATGCTATTCTATCTGTGTGTTGGTGGACCACTGTGTCTTTGGAGGCACTTGGGTGCCTCTGGGACAGCCTGGAAGAGCTGCTTGAACAAAAGCTGGCAGGTCTGGCCACTGCCTGATCAGGAAGGTCAGCATAGCAGCAGGGGAGCCGCTGGCTCCTCACTTGGATACTAGAAGCAAGCCAGGAATTGGGTAGATCACACAACGTTGTCTTATCCGCAGCGTTCCTCTCATCAGGGGGAAAAAGCACATTCCAGGGAAGTCCTTCAACCCCAATCAATGCAAATACTATTTTACCTGGGGACATCTAGTGGAAGAATACTGAAGTGCATTATGCTGCGCAGCCCTTACTGGGCTAGAGCTGGCTGTGAGACTGGACACTGCGAGTACATAGAGCTTGTGATGGGAAAATCCCCTCTTCCAAAGTAATCCCATGAGGAGGAACAGAAATAAATGCAGTGTTAATCTCCTTAATTCAATTTTAAGAGTAATTCTGCAAAGTCTCTATTTTTTGCTGGTTTCAAAGTGGTAAAGATTGGAAAAGAAACCAAAGAAAAAGCTGTGAGAAACCCATCGTTTGGGGGCAAATAATCCTTTTTACAGTATTAGAAAGAGCTAATTTAGAATTATAAGGTGGAGAATGTTCTTACTTCTTTTTTCAGTGAGAACTCATCTGCAGATTGAAGTGATAATAAAGTAAATAAGGGAAATGATGACATTGTTTTGGAAACAAGAGCCTCCTCTTTGGCTCGCACTCGTGCAGTATTACTAACAGGGGATGCCTGGCATGACTACATCTCCTTGGAACCACCAGTAACGATGGGAAAGTGTCATTTTTTAAGTTGTGTCTTGTTTCGCTGTGCCCAAGGGCTCACAATGGCTGCAAGTCCAGAGAAACCTGAGAAACCTGAAGTTCATGCTGTTCTTGAGCAGCAAATCTGTTCGATTTCCAAATGAGCAAATACATTTCTTGCTCTTTGCCATAAAAGCAAAGTAAGGAGGAATATTTGAATCTGACTAGAGACACTTAGAAAGCAAGAGAAATGGTGGTGAACAGCAAAGGAACAGCAGAAGCATGGGGTCCATCACTCTGTCTGATCTGGCTTCGCCAGCCCAGTCAGTCCCACACAGACGGGGCCATAGAGCAAAATTCTTCCCTTGTTTTTCAATAGAAATATGCAAACTTCGGATGTTCCCTTTTCCTGTTACCACCTCGGGATGACCATTCTTGGATACCTGTCTTGGGCATCTCGACCGTCTCTGTTAAGGTTAGAGAAGCCTTCAAGGAAAAGAAACCCGGTAATAGCCAAGAAGCTTTTGTTCTTTTTGTGCTCTGCTGCTTTGATGTGAGCATTTGCTGGCTGCATGCGCAGGTTATCCAGCACCTCCTCAGTCACTGGCTTCATATCTGGGGTTATCTGGAGTTGTTCCCTCCAATAGATTATCTATTTACAGCTGTAAAACAGGTGAAATGGCCGCAATTCCTGTGCACATTTCTCAATGGGACATTGCAAGTGCACTCAACTTGGGCAGATTACAGAATCCCTCCTAACTGCTTGTAGGTGCTTTCAGGGACAAAATGGAGCTAGAGAGGAACTGCTGAGGGAGTTGCAGCAGTGATTCTGTAACCACAGGGAGATGTGAGGACTGGTTAACCAGAGCCGAGTTTAGCAAAGAGCAGAGATCTCAGCTTGTGGATTGTGGATCCACCAATTCTTACATTGGCTCCAAGGTAGGAATAGTTGATCTAATGATTATTATTTTCCATTTTGAGCTTGTGAGAGGCTGATTCCTTCCAACTTTGAGTGTTTTTTTTTCTTTTGGGATAATGAGGTGGATAAAAACCCCATGAATGTTCTGTATCAGAATCCTTTCTTGCCACTCTCACATGCTCCTAAGTATGTCATCAGTTGCACTCAGAGAATGAAGCCCCTGCTGCCAATACACGAGCAAGGCTTTCGGAAAGAGTTGAATTGGAAAAGAGGTGGGATCAGGCTCGCCCACATCATTTTCTTTTGTGCCAGTGCTAACAGACGGTTCGAGTTAAAGCAAGAAACAGCCAGGAAAAATGTGCAGATGCTTAATTCTCTGCAGGATTTATAATATTATACGGTAAGCGTTTGCACCCTATACAATAAACCCAAGTTGGCTTTACTACATATAAAAGAAAACAAAACAAAAAAATCACAACTTTGACAGCAATTAGGGTGAATAGACATTTATTTTATCCTTTTACTAGCAGGACCAATTGTGATTTTATGCTCTGAAAAAACTCATTTTAAAGTTTTATGTCTGAAGTGGCCTTGCCAAATCTAGCTTAATATTGTTACATTAAATGGATGGTAAAATGTGTTCTTAAAACCCTCCATCCTGTAAAGGGCCTGGAACCGTGGAACTACTGCTAATGAGAGTCAGGTCCTGAAACACAGCCCTTAAGCATGTTTGGTAGAGCCCAGCTGAGGGTGTTTGCCAGTCCCTCCCAGTACGCATCATCCTCACTTTTCAGACTGCATACACCATCCAAGCTCCTGTTGATTCTCAGCCACCCGGACTGCTGCCCAATCCACAGCCACAGCAGGAAACCCAAACTGCCTGGAGCCCTGCTGGCACCATGGAACACTTTAAAGAGATCTTTCTCATCTTCACAAGTGGATCTCAACCTTCCTGCACCCCCAACCCTTCTTTTTCTCTTTTGGCTTTAAGAAGAAAGCCCGAAACCGTCAGTTAGAACCAGTTTCACGTTGATTAGAGAAATTCTGGTAACACTTTCTCATTTCTTCACACACCAAAATCATTAATATTTTGTAAGAAGTCGCCAAGTATGGAGGAGCTTCAAGTATGTGATGCTTAGATCAGTCCCCTTGTTACTGGTCACATTACCCTCATAGAAGGCAATATAATCAGGTTGTTTCAACCCTCACAGTGTCCTCCAACTACTTTCTTTCTCCTCTTCTTGAATGGTGAGTTGGACAAAGCACATGAATATTGTGCACCAGCAAGTGTTGTTGCTCTTCACACATGCGCATGCTCTTCACCGTGCCACCAGTACAGAGATACTACAAGAAGCTATAGAAAGAGCTGAACTGGAAAGGAAGTGTCATAATTAGCCCCTTTCTAAGCACAAGGAGCTGAGAGACAGGACTGATTAAGTAATGTGGCTTGCTCCAGATAAAATACCTGTCCTTGTGCACAGGACCCCCCAGACTGGTTAAGCAGATCTCCAGGTTTGTGTGGAGGATGCCAATTACCAGCGCTGCCCTAATACCCCACAAAGTTCAGCAGACTCATGAAGGGTGTGGAGAGCTTCCCATGCACACCCAGCGCCTTCACTTCCCTCCCAAGATGAGACCAGGAAATAACAATGCATGAAGCTAAGAGGAGATAATTACAGGGTGAAAGCTGTCCAAACTGAAGGTTAGCTATTGCCTGAAGGTAACACGTGAGTGCAGCACATACTGAAAGCTGCCTCAGAAAGTCTTCCAACTGCCACTGCGCTGTTTCCAGTAGAGCAGGTCTCCAGGCAAAGTTCACCATGTTCCTGCACATGAAGCTGGCTCCCTGGAGAACTGGGTTCGGTTCGGGGTATTATTTGTTCAAGGCCACTTAACTCCTCCAAGTCTCTAGTCTTACTCAATCAAAGGCTGCAGTGTCAGGGTTGTGAAAGGAGGACAAAGCCAAACAAAGGTTACGTAAAACAGGGCTGGAAATGTACTGCTCACTGTTATAAGCTGTCCAAGAGCCTGCTGCTGAGAGGTACTGCATCAGGAGTGAGCATTGGCGTTTGGAAAGAGAGCTCACAAATTGCTGTTGTGCAGTTGAGTAGGCCAGGAACTGATATCAAATGGTATGTTCTATAATCTGGTTTTGATAATCACATGCTATGAAACAACCCCGATGTAATTTAAATTCTTTGGACTTACCCATCAAACCCAGAGGATTTTTACCAATATCCCAGCCTCCATCCTTCTTTTTCATGAAGTTAATTATCAAGTTAGAAAGAAGCAAGAGGAGACGTGTATGTCCCTGCAATAGCAGGCCTGATGTGGCATGTTCCTAGAGCCATCCCTCTTCCTTCTGCTGCTTGTTGCTGGAGCTGAGTTGGGCCCCACTTTGATGACCGTGCTTCTGAGGGATGCAGATCCTGAAAACTGAGCACGTCTCCCAAGAGGCACCTGCATGACTGACAGTGAAACACACCAGTAGATCACTGCTTTCTAACCCCACTCTGCTTAGGAGACATTATTCGGCAACATGGACATTTTAGTGTCTTAAAATCCCTTTAAATACAGTTATTTTGAGCAGTATTGGGCAGCCTTTTCTGCCCTCAGATTCTTGCTGGAAGCTTTTCTAGCTTTCTTAGGGTGGTGATTTCCATTCTCTTTGTTCAACAGCCCTTATTAAACAATTCTTTTTGACAGACTTAAATGCTAACAGCAAGACTGCAGTAACTGCGAGATTAAAACTATATTGCTAATACAATGCTAAAGGCACTTTTTTTTCCCCATGAATAGTTTGACAGCATTTGCTTTTTGAAATGTAACTGTGCTTTAAACAAATCATGTTTAATACTGACTTGTATCGTAAACTTCTGGTCAATCATTTAGTGAAAGGTCTTAAATGTGTATTGAAATTCAGTATCTGTAACATTTTTATGTTAGCAAGTATTTTTAATATTCCTGGTTTGTTTATTGGAAGTTAAAGGCAGTCAGTAATGTGAGTAGTATCCGTGTGTTCCTTAGATGGAGTTAAAACATCCCCGTTGGAAAATGGGACTTCTTTGCCTGATGATTACTCCAGGAGGCAGGTAGCTGATGCAGTGCACTGGGGATCAATCACTGCAGTGCTTATTTCTTCTTTGGCTGTTTCTAGAGTATAAGGTGACTGCTCTCGCCCTCGCTTGCTCAATTAAGTAGAGGTTGTGCCCAGCAAGCAAATAGGATAACTAGAGACAAATCTGCCCTCAAGGCTGCTTCTGACAGCTGCCTAGGGACAGACCTTGGCTCAAAGTGGCATTCACCTGGTGCTGCTGCTGTCACTCCGTAAGAAACAGTCACACACGGACCCTGAGACTCTGAAAACCGAACTGAACTCCATGAAAACTTAGTGGGAAGGAAGTGCATTGCATGTTCAGCCTGGAGAAGAGAAGGCTGTGTGGAGACCTCATAGCAGCCTTCCAGTATCTGAAGGGGGGCAATAGGGATGCTGGGGAGGGACCCTTCATTAGGGACTGTAGTGAGAAGACAAGGGGTACTGGGATGGGTTGCCCAGAGAAGTTGTGAATGCTCCATCGCTGGCGGTGTTCAAGGCTGGGTTGGACAGAGCCTTGGGTGACATGGTTTGGTGTGAGGTGTCCTTGCCCATGGCATGGGGTTGGAACTGGATGATCTTAAGGTCCTTTCCAACCCTAACTATTCTATGATTCTATGGGCTGGTTTTACCACCCCACCATGATCAAACTGAACATTTCCTTACACTTAATAATTTTTCTTCTTTACTCCATGACCATGTGTAGCTGTCCCTTTTACCACTGACACGTGGCTTTGTTTTTGAACACAGTTTTCTATTTAAGAACTTAGCCATCAACTTTCCCAGGGGAACACGGGGCGGTTGGGCAAGAGGCAGCGGCCTGGGATGGCGATGCCTTTCTGCCAGCACCGATGGCAACGCGGGAAGCGGTGCCTTGGGAGAGTTGTGCAATGGTTGTGTTCCAGGCAGCTCGGCTGGTGCACTGTGGGCATTGGAGCCAGGCCAGTTTTCCATCTTGCCAAGTTCAGGAATAACATTTCTGACGTGCGGGAAGGAGGAAGCAGGCTGGGGGATTCAGTGGTGTTCCTAAGGCTAATGAGGGAATCTGCTTTCTGCAGGTACAATTAGCAGGAAAGCAAATAAGTGTTAGGCAGGCTGCACTGGAATGGGTTTCTTTTTCCCACACCTTTGTGACAATCCTTGAACTAAACACCTGCGTGGTGGTTGGGAGCCAAGTTTTAAAGGTCTCCATCTAGAACACTCGTTCTGGAGGGATCAAAGGGCACATCTGGGGATTACAGTCGTAAGCGGGCACTGAGTTTAGATCTGACGGCGGTTTGCAGATGGTGTCAGACTGGGATTTATAAATTGACTTTCTTAACATACATGTAAAATAGAGGCTGCATCTAGAAGAAATCAAATGTGAAATCTGCAGTTTGACTGGGGTGGGAGGGATGGTTTCTATGATCTTGATTCCTTTTAAAAGCAGCAGTACTTGGGGATACGTTCTCCACTCCAGAAAGCATAAACACATGAAGATAAACATGCCAGAGTGCTTCTAAGTGCAGAGATACCAGCATGCACCAACATAAAGGATCTAGCCCTAAATAAACCTGAAAGCTTAGACTTTGGATGTTCATCCTCTCAGCACTGAATACAGAGCTGAGGGTGACTGTTCGAATTTAGGCCACCTCCAGTAGGCGCCTGAAGCCGAGTGGAATGAACATGTGCCAGGTATTATTCTGTGCAGCTTGGTGTCAGAGGGAGGAGAAGGTGCTTCAAGGAGAGCATTAATTTGGGAGGGGCCTAAAATAATTAAATAAGTTACTTAATGTCACAGCAGTTTGTGCAGGAGGAGCAGCTCTGGCAGTGCAAGCCAGGCCCTCTCCTGGGGATGACTAATAGTCCAAACAAATGGTAAGATAATGGCATTAAACTCACTTTAATAACTGCGGCTCTTAAAGGTCATAAAACCTATTCGGTTTTCCAGTTTCAGCTTTTCCCGTCTACTTTGCTGAACAGTAATCAGGTCATTGGGCCATTTCCCTTGGAGAATGACCAATACGTCCTCAGCTTTATTCTAAATATAGCAGGTCCTTTTTTTAGCATTGTTAGTTTTCCCACTTTTTTTTTTCACTTTACTCCTTTAAAGTGAATTTAGTGCAGCAGAAAGGTGCCAGATCGACATCACTGGAAAATGACGTTCCAGGGCTGCTGTTTATCCACAGAGAGCAGCCTGTGTTTATCCACAGCATATTGGCAGTGCAGGCTGACTTTTGCACCACTCCACCAATGTGCCTTAACCCTGACCTGTGGAAACTAGGCTAGACTTAGTCTCTCTGCTCCAAAACCACCCTGTGTAGGCAGCCAGCAAGATTACCAAACCTTCTTGTCCTGGTTGCTTTGGAACTCAGACAGCAGTCGACAAAGGCTGGACTTGCAGTTTTAATGGCAGCGTCCTTCTTACACGGGAAAACTGGGATTTAGCATGTCCATCTGCAGCTGTCTGCAGGCGAGGCATCTAATCCAGGCGGCTGTCTCTGGACACCCTCTGTAATTACCTGAGAGGATCTATGCTGAGAACTCTCATGTAAGGGAGGTGGCACAACTCCTTTCTATGGCTTTTCTCTTTCCATTGGCTTTGAAGTGAGCTGGAGAAACAGCTTGAACCAGACAGGTGACTTAGAGCTGGGTAGAGTTTAGTGAGTTGAATCCCACCCAAAGCGATCGGAGGAAAACCGACATCTTGAATAGCCTCGTTCTTCTGCTGTGTCAATCGCTGGGTATTTTCTTAGGCCCCAGTCCTACAACTGGATTCCTGGAGGCTCCAGCTTCTTCCGTGTCTGACCCCATTCACAGAGCAGAGCTTTATATTGCAGACCCTCCAGGGTGCTGTCTGCAGTCAACTTCACACAAGTGAAGCTCTTTTGATACCCTGACATAGACAGGTTTGCACAACACCCACAACAATGGGGGAAATGTGGTCCTGTTGGGAGCCTCTGGTTATGATTGAAACATCAGTTCCTAAGTAAATAGTATTTGAATTAAATTTCAATGACTTTGCACTGCTGTTTATGGTGTCACTGACAAGTATTATGTATGGTATAATCACTACAATTTGCTCCTGTAATTGCAACTTCATGTTTTGCAACATGCACGATGCTTTTCACTTCCAATCCAGGAAAGTAACCTACAGATCAACCCTGACAGCTCCCGACTTTTCCTTTTTCCCGTGTGCTTTCATTTCTCTTGATGATTCTTGGCTTTCTACTCTGGAAGCTGCAGGATTGTTTGCAAGCCACAGGGTGCACATATGAAAAGCCAGGGTAGCTGGGTGTCCCCTGATATGTTTCTACTCATGGTGTTCTGCAAATGATATTCCAGTATCAAAGCCATCCAGTCCAGTGAAATCAAACTGTCTTCATGCCCTAATGCTCTTTATGTTCCAAAATCTAGTGATGATGCAGCTTGGTTTAAAGGATACAGATGCTCCACAGCACAGTGGACTTGAAGTGCAACGTTATATGTTACACTCTGTCTTACAGTTTGGTCTTTGTTGTTCAGTGTAATGTATGTTCTGGCAGAGGGGAGGCTTAAAGAACTGAAGTGAGTTACTTGGTTGGCACGGTTTGATCTGTTGGCTTGCTGGGAAGTTCGGTGCTTCAGGAAATACCTTCTCCTCATTTTGGAAGTCAATAGAAGCTGAAGGTGCTCAGCAATAAGAAACCTGCAAGTCCACCAACACCAGTGGTACAGCTGCAAGAAGGGAAATGGTGCAGTCATGACTGGAGACACTTAACAAGAATTTGGCTTGGAAGTGGAGCCAGCAGCCTAGTAGAGTTCTGGTTGGCAGAGGACATCTGTGGGCAATGGTTCGTTCCGTCTGACAGATAATTGCAGTGATCAAATACGATTTGCCTGCGCCTCATTTTCCTTTATCCGCTGCCTGCAGCTGTACTCACCTGAGCACAACCAAATTGTCTGAGGCGGCAGGAACTGAAGCCCCCTACAAAGCCCATCTGCAAAGAGCCCACAACATCCATGCAGCAGAGGTTATACACAGAGGTGTGTGTCTGACATAAAGATCGGGTCATGTCTGCACTCCATGTGCAAGCACTACAAAATACAGCCACATTTGCCCAGACATCCTTCCCATTCCCTTCTTGTGTTAGCACTTTTGGGTTTTGGAAGCAGATTTGCCAAAACAAGTTTCATTTAGTGTTGATTTAGTTATTTTTATCAGAGATAGGTTTAGAAGGCGGCTGACCCCAGGTTAGGTTTCAAGAAGCCTTTAAATGCTATGATGTATCGCAATCTGCATTCTGCTGCTAAAGGTTTCTGTAATATCTGGATGAATCAGATAGATGAGTCTCCTCACAAATAACTTCTGTCATCCAAGTGGACATGCAGGTGAGTCCCCATGGACTCCTGACATGCCACTGTATCTGCAGAAAGGAATTTAGTCCACCTCAGTCTTCCTCACCATTGAGGAACTTGGGTATTTTCCTTCAGTTCCCATGGAGAAACAAAAGTGGTTTCTTCCTTCAGCCCTTGGGCTCTTGTCCCTTCAGAAACCACATCTCCGCAGGGTTGTCTGCCTGAAGACATGCTGGTGTTCAGCCATCCGGAGATCCCAACAAACAGTAAAACCAGACCAATGCACAGAAAATGTTCCGACTCAGTTCTGTCGAGAAGGAAAAGGCTTTTCTAAACCATGTTTTACAATTTATTGTCTCAAAGCACCCCAGCTTGTGAGTCTGCCTTCAGATAGACAGATATTTGTCACTCTATTATTGTTTTACAGTGTCAGTTCCAGACACTTAAGTATTGTTGGAATGCAGTAGGGGGGAAAAAAATCATGTTTTAAATCTCCGATGGGGTAATAAACTGCAGCCAGGAGCTAATTGTCCTGAAACTTGATCCTTTACAATATGTTATTGCTGTAATGGGACTACCCAACTCTACTGCACTGGGGTTTGTTTCACCATTAGTTAGGTAGTACATACACAGTGAAAAAAAAGCCCAGATCACAGGTTTGCTCCCAGCTGTAGACTTAAGCACAATTCTCAAAGCGATCGATGCATTTTGTACATTAAGCTAGTAAGGGAGGGTATTAATCCTCATCAAGTTTAATGGCTCACTGTGGATTTGCTTCCTACCAACTTTCTTCCACCCAAGAAGTCCTGAGAATGCTGTACCCCTCCTGTCAGGAGAAAATGAATCATTACCCAGAGTCTGGAAGGGCAGAGGTGAATTGGAAGCCACGCTATGGAACACTCACACTACAGTATTATTATTTGCTTTTTACACTAGCATTAAATAATATTTGAGCTCAGGGTGGTCAGCCCAATGGGTGGTTTCACATGCTGAATGCAACCAGGGAAAGATTACATCCATCATGTGCTCATGCATTCTAGGTTTTGTTCAACAGTCTTTTTCGGTTTGGTTTGGTTTGCCCCAAGCTGGGTATTAGCCACTAGATCCTAAAACGCAAAGTCCAGCTTCTAAGTGTTAACCCTCATTTTGCATGGGAATTTGGCTGGAAACTCTTTTGAAGATCCAAAACAAAAAAAAAGTGATGCTCTTTCTTAGTGTTTTTCTCATCCATGTTCTGTGTAAGGCCCATTAATAGATGTGTGCCAAGTTACCACTGGAAAAGTCTAGGGATATTTTAGCCAAGTAGAATGAGATTTATTGAAGCTGATACAATTTTAGGTCACATTTTAATGGAAATTCACTGAATTCTTATTTTCAGAATTTTCCAGCTGTAAAATTTAGTGTGAGAATCTGTTCTCTGAAGATTTTCACCCAGTCTTGAGCTCACAGTTGTAGATTATGAGCTGGAAGGGACCCATGAGGGTCACTGAGGGTCGCTGAGGGTCGCTGAGGATCATCACACTTCCTTAGCTCCAAGCAGTTAAGCAACATACGAGCCAACTGAGTTGTGGCGTTCACAGGAGATGCATCTTCACAGGGGCAGAGAGAAATTCAGATGCATCAGAAAGAAGAATGGCTTGAAGTCCAAACAGACCAAACTGTTGGTTTGTCTCAGTTGCCTTCCACTTTTCCTGTCTGATTAGCGTCTTTATGTATGTGAAGTTCTTAAAATCACTCTTCCGGGTTGAAGAGTGGTGCAGTGATTCTTGGTATGCTTTTGGACCTCCTGAACCTGAATCGTTATTCACTGTTCCTCATGAGCAGGATCAGTTGTATGCTTCTATCACTCTACAGCAGATCTAGTTGGATTCCTAACAATCAATGTGCTTGTGCTGCTTCATCATTCCTGTGCCTCACATCCAATAATCTCATTCTGAAAGTGGATACTAGATACAACCTAGGTTTGGCAGAGCATCTGTCTATCTCTGTAGAAGATGCTGCATCTGAAATGGAGCTAAAACTGACAGTGGTGGTATTGATGGGGGGGGGGGGAATGTTTTTCTCCCTAAAGCTGAGATATTCATCATTGTTATATTAAGTAATAAACTCAGGCAACTGAGTAGCCCATTAACAACATGTTACCATGCAGGTAGATAACAAAGACAGTTGCTTCTTTACACAAGTGAGGATCTGACAAGAAGACAAAATAATTGGAGAGGGTGTGATACCTAATACGAAAGTTAAGAGCGTGGCACTCAGGGGACACAGCATGCAGGGAGCACATGTGAAGTGAGGAAGTGTTTTACACAATCATTTGTCAGACCTTAACGCTCATTAAACAATGGTCAGTCTCTCTTTCAAAGTAACTTCACTCCCTCCTGCCTAAGGAGAGCTGAGATGTAGATGTATATACACCGAAAAAACTCCTATGGTTTAGACACAGCAATTAGAAACTAATTACACTGAAACACTTAATCCCAATACGGGGGGACGGACGGACCTGTTGAAACTTTAAGTTGTTAATCCATCATTCTTAAATGAACAAGTGCCAAAGTGAAGGTGCCAAACCAGATCGAGGAGGCTTTTCTCTTTACTCTAACCATGGAGGTGCAAGTTTTGAGCAGGGGGTCTTACTGGGATTAAGTTTATACTGATCTTTCCAGGGGCATTTCAGTATGTAATAGATACGCTTTATTCTCAACCCTCTCTATGCATCTTAGTTTAGTTCAGCCAAGGAAGTTAAATGCAATTCTTGGTGTAACTAATAAGAAAACCTCATACTCATGAAAGAGGGAGCCGTTCACTGGGGGATACTTCCAAGAGAGGTGTCCTAGTTGATTAGAGTTGAGTTAATTACTGTGCATTGTATTTGAAGAAGCTCTGTGGCAAACAGTACCTCTCTGCTTCATTCTGCAATGCCTCATGTTGTGCAATGCTGAATAACCATCAGTTGATACAAAGCATGAACCATGCCTGGTAATATCCCTTAGAGTAGCTCAACAGCAACAGCATATTGTAAGGCTGGAGAGCAAATGTGATTGTGTTTTAGCAGTCTGCAGAATGGCTAGCAGCAGAACACTTTATAGAATGTGCATCTTTTATACTATGATGCAGGGAGCTGATATCTGAGTTATCATATGTACATCTCCACTCTCTTTCATGGATAAAACAGCTTTTGGACCAAGTGCTGCAGTTATTTACTATTCAGTTCTACATTTGTATGGTTGAGGGGAGGTAAGATTGCTTCTTCATGTGATGATACAACGGGAACTTTGTAAGTGAATCCGGATCCTATTTTCAGTTCTATGCAGAACTGACCAAAATCAGGAATTTCGATTCCCCTTGATAAAATCTAACTTGATTTTTCCTCCTGAGATGTGCCACTGTACAATGCAGGACACTGAGGAAAAAACAAATTGTTCTTGCTTCCAGAAACCAGAAATTGTGACAAATCTGATTGAAGTCATAGAAATGGATCCATCTCTTCAAAGCATTTGGATTTCACAGTCCAAAGCTGTTGCACTGGAACAATATCGATCAGCTCCGCATGAAAGATCGGGTTGCAGTTTGTGGAGGAAAAGTCAGGGAGAGGCCTTTGGGTGATTCACGTTCCTCCCGTTTCTCCCCTCACTTTGTGATGGGCCAAAATAAGCTTCAAGGTCACAATCGCATTTTGGGCTGAGTAGTTTGGCAGGTAAAGCATATTCCACAGACATCACGGGCACACACAGCTGAGGCGGAGCAAAACCCATGTTCAGCTCTGCACAAGAGAGGTTGATTGTTTTGGCCTCTTTCCTTTGCTCTAGGGTAAAATAGAGGCACCCTTCTTGGGATATTATTGGTGCGAAATCATAAGTTAGAGTTTTATTACCAGTTGCTGTGTGCGTGTGTGAGGGAGGGAGAGGAGGAGGTGGCGGGTCCAGGGGAATAGAACCCCTCTTTGTAACTATGAATCCATTCTTTTTTTTCTTTGCAAAACACAGGTTTAATTTTAGGGAGAGGGAAAAATAGAATTTGCTTTTACCAATAGTGTCAAACAGACTTATTGTGACAATTTATGGGCTTTTTAAAGTCTGCTTTTCTTCAAACTTGGTGAATTCTTCAGTTTGCATTGCTGGAAAATCCAATAAGAAGTAGGTTCTTTCTTCTTTCTTCTTGTAATGTCCACATTACATCCTGCAGACAGTTTCAATTGCATGTTGCAGTTTTCACATGCCAGGTTTTCAAGTGCTGTGTAAAACTTTGCTGTCAATGCATCACCTGAACATGAAGGTCTTGGTTACACAGATGAAATCTGACTTAATAGTACTTCTCATGGAGCCCAAAGCTGTAGGAAACTTCTGTCCAGGGAATTAAAGAAGGCCATAAGCAGAAGTTCTGCCCGGAGAGGGCAGGAGACAGAATTAGAGGTGATTTTCCCAAGCATAAAGAGATGAGGATCTCAGAAACAAGCCATGAATAACTGACTTCAATGGTAAGATCTTTGGAGAGGAGGATGTAAGGATTTATAACATCTTTCAGACACACTGGACATCATCTTGAGTGTAGTTTAGTGGTGCAGTATTCAGTCACAATAGTATTGATGACCTGGTAACCTACCTGGACAGCTGTAGATGAGAAAGATATTCAGAAACTTAATAAGAACACATCTTCCGGCAGTGTTAGACCAGAGAAGGACTGAAGAGCTTTCCCATATAGCCCCTGACACGCTTGCAAAGTATTTTAGCCCACCTCCCGTATTAATCTAGAGCAACCATGTTGTCCATGTAAAACATGTCTGCATTTCATTACTTCACAGATTTCAAGGACCCAGAATCCGTGTTGAGTTGTAAAGTTCTATTCAGTGACTTGGTTTGCTCCCAAAAATCAGGCTGAGATATTGGGAGCTGGAATCAGGGTTGTTGGGGGAAATATTTCCCCCCATTAACTCCAGGATGTTTTCACTGATTGTTTTGCATACGGTACAGAGTTATTTACTTTTCCCTATATCAGAAGCCTCAGCTTCTGTGATTTACGGTCAGTGGGAGTCAAGACATGTCCTCCCCTACTGTATTCAAGAAGTGACTTTTTATCCATTCATGTATTGGTTCATTTACAAAAAGGATGTAACAGTCATTTAAATGTTCTGTCTCTATTGTTCAAGCACATTTGACAAGGTATGAGCTCATCTTAAGCACCATGAGGGGTGGGGATGGTCTGTTTCACTCTTGCATGTTCGCAGTCCTCCACTCGGCTTAATTCTACCAGGGGTGGCATTTGGGAGCAAGAGGCAGGGATGGCAGATGCTCCGTGTCAGAGCAGACCTGGTGATGGTTTCTATCCCAAGCAGAGCACTCAAGGACTCCTTTGAAGAGATGCTCTATGAAAGCTCTAAATTTAGCGAACATTAAGGTTACTTTAGGATTGGTTTTTTAAGTGATTGTTGGAGTATTTTGTAACTTCTGTTCCCCACTGGCTGGGCTTCGAGAAGCCTCTCCCTGCCACCCCCTCCCCAACTCCTTGACAGCAATCGCTAGTTGTAAAATAATAGACCATCAGCCAGCAATAATTTGCAATCCAAACAGACTTGACGCTCTCTGACATTTATTGAAACCTCAGACCCTGTTCGCTGGTTTCAGTTTTCCTCCCTTTGCTCTGTTTTTACAGACAGACAAGTGCTTAGATTTGGGTTTAATAATGAGGAGAAATTTCGTCTTGGCCCAGCTTTGCTTGTGTTGGCTGCGGCGGGGGCCTGCAGCAGACGGGCGGTTGGAGTTAATTACGCTAAATGGTGAGAACATTATTTGACCCCACTGGTTCGGCACCAGATGTTGTGCGTTGCCTCTGAGAAACCAGCGCAGACGTAACGCTTTCGAGGCTGGATGGGGAGGGATAACATACTTGGAGCTTAGTCACTCCTTTTGCAGCATTAACTAGCCCAGGATAAGCCTGTGACAAACAAATCTCTGCGCCTTATTAGGTACAGATGACAACATCCAGCTTTAGCCACTTGGGGCAAATTAGGGTATCGCTGTATTTTTGGAACTGAGTGCATCAAAAGCCCCCACGCACCAAAAAGAAATCATTTTGCTGAATATACAGTTAACATTCTGCCAGCACAAGGTATCAACCTTGGTAAATCCTTCCTGGAAAGTGAACTTTACATTTATGGGCCAGACATGATGGAATTTAATGTTTGAAAATGATTAAAGGATTTTGTTCTATCCTAGCAACAACTGCATTTATCAAGGTGGCAGACGTGGTGGCCTTAGAAAGAGCTGAAATGTAACCAAACTGCTGAGCTTACTCTGGCTTGGGTCTGGGAATCCCTCTGGTCTTTAAGCATTAGGGTTGCGGAATGACATTTGTAGATATGGGAGGCAGGGAGTACAAAGTGTTTATTGACCCCAGTCTGTGTTAATAAAGCACTAGAAGTATTACCTGCTTGGGGATTGTCAGGACAAAGCAAAGTTGTACTGACCTTCATGGAAAACTGAAACTCCTCTTAGTCTTTGAATAAACTAGTTGGACTGTGGAAATGACAACACTTCTACTGACTTATATATTACAGGAAAGCAAGCTAAAAAGCATTTTTACCACAAAAAATGTATTCCCATTGCCTTTATTTGCTTGCATGGGAGTGATAAGGTTTTTAACATTTCCCAATCTGTAGGCACACTTGAGTTATGTCTCCTTTGCCAACAGATGACGTCACTCGTGTTCTACCGAACAGTAGCCCTCCTTTGCCCCCTTTCCCTCTGGGTGCAGGGCTGCTCTGGGTGCAGGGAGAGGTTCAGCTCTCAATGGTAGTTAGTTACCTGTTTGGGGGTGACATTCCCTATTGGAGAAAAGCCACTGACTAAAGTCAGCAGAATTCAGAATTGAGGTAGTTTGAGGCCTCTGGTATTTAAGAACGTCACAATTCGACAGTAGCTTAACAATACAAAATCCTTGCTGTTCCTTCCTCATACCCCAATGGAGGGACCGCAGGGGCTGCACTCCTGAGGCGTGATAAAGTGATTCAGGTACTATACTACCCTATCTAGATGAAACACTGTAAATTGGATCGCTCAGAAGATTCTGTTAGAACTCTTCTGTTTTCCTGTTTCGCTTGGAGCTTGGCTGCCTTTCCGTACTTTCCTCCCAACACACACGTGCAGCAGAAAGGCACTGTTGATGTAATGCTAAACCCAACAGAATGCTGCAGTGTGACTATTTCCACTATTTTCTGATTCAGTGAGATGCTCTTGGCCATTCTCGATCTATCAAAGTCCTGTAGGTTTGTCTTCTCATTGAAAATTTAAGAGCAAGGCTTTTGGAATAAGTGGAACTATCCTGTAATTACCATGGTACAAGTCTGAACAAAACTTCCTAGCTGTTTTTTACCATCTCCCACACTGGTGAGCCTTGTATGGCATGCATCACTTTGAGATGCTTCTGCCTATGTGGTATTTAGGGCACATCCCCTATGACCAAAGGCTATAAAGGCTGAGGACACGGTAAATAACAAGGAAGTGGCAGTGATACTGGGCTCAGTTCTGCAGCTCGGAAACCTCCTGGTTTCACTTAACTCTCTAAAGTAGTGCAGATGCCCACAAGCATGATACCATGGCCAGAACTCCTCTTCTGAGGCTGACGTTAGCTATCAGAAGTAGTATTTTGTACCTACCTACTTGGATCAGCATTGGCAGGACAGGAGAGATGTTAACTGGAGCTTTCTCAGATGTATCTGAACAGCAGAGGAAGGAACAGACTTGATCACACCAGGTCTAAGTGCTGTCAGGTATCAGTTTATTCCAGCTTTTTGTCCCTCTTTGAGCACTATATGAGTAACTTTGGATGAGCCATACAATTTGCTGTATATATTTTATGCAAATTTGTATGCTTAATATCTCCACCTTCATTGTTCTTTATTAACTGTCAGAGCAAACTTCTCTTGGATGGGGAAAAGACTGGGTTTGGTGTGCTGGGGTTTTCTAAGAGAGCTGTAGATCCACCCGCAGGCTGCAGCGTTGTCTATAATTTACTGTGAAGCAGGAGAGACATTAGCTGAAATCTTCAGGAGCCGATTAGGCTGAAAAAATTTATGACAGCTATTTAGAAACGTTAGACTTGAGACTGCGTGCCAGAGCATGACCAAATAGCAGGTAATAACAGATCTCATTAGAACTGTTTATTTAAATCGAACATTATCCTGTCAGGGATGTTTTCACTGCTCTATAGGTCTTATTTTCATCCAGATTAACCTCTACCAAATACAGGCACCCAGAGATGTCTTCGTAGGGACTGCTCAGTATATGTATTGGTTCCAATGTGCTCACATAGTTTCTATGATATTTTTGAATTCTAAGGGCAGTGCTACTTTTTGTTCCTCTATATTCACCATCTCTAATTATCTCTACGTATCAAAATGCAGTTAGATCTTCAGTAGGATCTAAATGATTTGTTCTCCAATGTCCTATTTCAAAATCATAGATAAATCCAGAAACACTTTAAACATCTCAGTTCCATATAAAGTGCTTAAATGACCTTGTGGCTCTTGGCCATCACCACTTTGAAGCTTTAGTCTTATGTATCAATAGGTGTTACACTACTAAGCATCGGACCTCGAATGAAGTAGGATTCGGGAAGTAGAGCTCTTTAGGGATTCAGGAAGCCATATTCTCCTGTTGTGCCATAGGAGAAGTCTTGGCTCATAGGGTTTAGCTGTACATTCAGAAAGGTTCTGCAAAAGATTGATAGCACCCAAAAGACAGATGAGAAGGCTCAGCTCACCCTTCCTGAGCAGGAATTGCTATCTTTAACATTTGAGCATTTGTTTTTCTTGGACCATAGGCTTTCTGCCTCTTAGTCTTCATCTTCTTTCTATGTACACCTTCAAATCTGTGTAAAGAACTTACCCAGACTTAATCTCCCCTCCATACGTAGTCTGTGCTTCCTAACCTTAAATAATCTTTCAGTAGATGAATGTATTCTTTTAGCTTGTCAGACCTTCAGTAATATGGACATATCAGCTGTCATCCCTTTGATGGACGTGAAGGTCTTTTGTGAGGCAAACTTTAGATAACCAATGTATTGCTGTGTTGGTTTTACCACACAGAGACACCCTGGATGTGCCTGGACCTGTTGCATGGTTTATCCACAGTGATGAGGCCAACAACCTCCAGACAGCAGCTTTCTGCTCTATTTCCTTACGAGGTGGTGGCAGCATATTTATGTGTACAAAGATTAGACAAAAGTATGACGAAGGCAAAAAAAACCTAACCCAAACTGACCCAACCAACCAAACCTTAGGAAGATACAATTTCATTAACCATTTGAGCTGCTTATGACAGAAATGCAGTGCCAGCCCCATTGCCAGCAGACATTAGCTGTAGGGCTCTTCAAAACCATCAGTGGAATGATTTCACCATTGGCTCAGCCAAAATCTGGACAGTTGTTGGGTTTTGCAGCAGCAGGTATGACAAGTACTTTTGATGAGTCTGGTCCAAAAAATGTTAAAATCACTTTTTGATCCTTTATTTTATTATAGCAAATCAAACTGTTACTTTTGACGTTGGTTATAAGAATTTGGAAAGATTCAGGTGCTAGAATTGCTTCTGTAAGAGGATATTCAGGGGCACAGAAAATGGAAGGCAACACACATACTGCTAGAGAAGGGGCTGTTCCACCAACTTGTCCTTTGATTTCTGTTTGCACACCTCTGGGGCTTTGATGAGAAGCAGTAAAACACTGTTAACTTCAGTGGAGCCATTTTAATAGGGGCCTTAATATTCACTTCACATGCTTCACATCCACCTTTTCCTTACCCTCAAAGCTCCAGTGAAACATATTTTAGCCTATCAGGATTAAAAAGTGTCATTCTGCCAGAAACCTATCAAATCCATTTACTAATGACGTATATTCAAGACAATATAATGTTTTTGATTCATGTTTTCTGGAAAGCATTTTGAGTTGACTTCCCTGTAAATCTTGCCACTTTATTAATCCCTGTTGAGTAGCTGGCAGGCAGCTCTCTGCTTTATTTGGCTGATGGCACTGGTTTTGAGATAGTGCCCGGCCCTGCCATTCCCATTAGGGCAATAGGCAACTTGAAAAATGCCTTTCAACAACAGGTGAAGTGTCTGAAGAGACTCAGCTGTGGGGTCCCCAGCATCCGTCAACTATTCAACCCCATTCTTCTGTCCCTGAGCTACCTTCTAGCCTCTCCCATTACCAGCCATGTTCTGGTCTCTTTTTGGTTGTACTGGGTGAATAATGTGCATTCTGGTCATTTTTCATTGCTTTTCTAGTTAGCCCCAGCTGATGACCTGTTCAAGTTTGTTAATACTTGGTTCACAGTGTTTAATAACGTGAAGATTCACATGCACACAGAAGAATCAGGATTATTAGATGCAAGTAATGCAGCCACCTACCCAGTTTATTAACAGAAGGACTGCACTTCACTGCTAAAATCTTTAAATCATTCCTTCTTCTGTTTCTGAATTGTATTAACTTCAAGCCACTGAGCTCAGTTGTGTCGTTTTTAGGTAATGGAGAAGAAAATTTTCCTTGCTTCAGGAAACACAGGGTATAATTCTGTGGCTGACGTTGTGGTGGTGTTCGGACTGGTTCTTCCTTTCTGGCTAAGCTCTGTGAAGTCGTGTAGTGTATTTTAGATGTGAATTCTCAAACACCTGAAAGAAACAAACCCATTAGGTGCATGTGTAGATGCAGTAAGGGCAGTTCTTTAACATCCTGGACAGTAGCAGGAAAGACTTCTCCATACTTTCCCACCAGACATCCTTCACCTT
The DNA here is from genome assembly GCA_017639245.1 of Myiopsitta monachus. Taxonomy (NCBI): domain Eukaryota; kingdom Metazoa; phylum Chordata; class Aves; order Psittaciformes; family Psittacidae; genus Myiopsitta; species Myiopsitta monachus. The sequence goes on along the minus strand of CM029931.1, from coordinate 1,742,375 downwards.
GCCGTATGGGATTCAGTTTACTTTGTGCTTGACATCTTTGCTGAGCCAGCTATCCCGATGCTGTTAGTGCTGGTTGTTGTGGTGGGTGATCCACAGTTTAAACTAAACAGTATTAATTCTGTGGTCTCGTGGGAAGCTCACCCCCAGCATTCTTGTGAAGTTCTCAGATTGCAAACAGCAAAAGAATGCCATGGATTTCATCCCAGAAGGGTGGCGGGCATCACTTCCCTGGCTGCCCTGCCCCTGGGAAGGCTGGGATATTGTTTTCACTGAGGACAGTGTGGTACCTCTTGACATAAGGCAAATACTCAGAGATACTGTCACCTCATAAATTTGCTTGTATGTGCTGATTTATAATAAATGGCTTATCCTTCGCTTTCCCCACTGGAATCCAACCCATCGCTAACTCCTCAAAGGATGATGAGTTGTCTTCTCTGATGTGGCAGACTCCAAATGCTGATGGAACAGACCATGGCAATCCACAGCTCTGGTTAGATCGACACCATGCCACTGCACACGCTGGCCAAGGCTTGAAACAGGGGATGTGAAGAGCACGTGAAAAGGAAACGTTGGCTTTATGGTGCTGCTTTAACCCAGAGCTGTGCAATGGAAAATACCACACCAGCAAAGTCAGATTGTGGGCTTTATTTCTGGCTAAAACAGATCTCTCCTTTTGGTTTCTGCCATATCTTGCCTAGGGAAAAGGGGGAAGCATCTGTGTTATTGCTTGCTAAACAACTCGAGTGTGCCCAGCCAAGCCACAGGAGCAAAGTTGAAACAGGGGAGAAAAATCACAAAGGTATTTGGGCTCCAAGCCTGGGCTTGCTTCATGCACCAGCATGTCTGCCACCTCCTCTCCCCAGCCCCAGCTCTCCTGCACCTACAGACAAAACCACTCACTCTGCTTCTACAGCACATTTCAAGGTGCTGTTCACCTCACTGATGTTTGCTCACAAAGCCTCTTCATGCTATCTTTTCGTACCAGTCTGTGCCACTGTGTTGCCTTCCCAGTCTGGATAAAGAAAATTCACGTGTCAGTCCTGTCAGGCGAATGCTAGGACTGACTGACTGTGATTTGTAGGATTTCAGGGGGTTGTCTGAAGAGCAGGGCAATTTATCTATTTATTGGGGTTTATTTAGGAAGTTAACCAGCCCCTAAACCAGAGGGTGGAAAATCTGGCATGGGAATGAATTGTGTAAAACGGGACGGGAAGGATTATATTCCCTTTAAAAAGCAAAGTCAGCTGTAAACGTTTTGATAGCTGCTATAACTGAAATAGAATAAATTTGCGCAATAACAAAGAACTGCTCAAAAGCAGCTTTTCCCTTCAGGCTTTCATTTGATGCTGTGCACTCTTCAGCAATCGTAGCACCTAATGCAGTGTTTTCAAGCTGCCCATGATGTATTGAAATGACTTCAATAGAAACCACTAAATAATTGTCCTCCAGTAGCCTCAGCTAAGGCAATAAAGCAACTCGGTGTGGAATATGGAAGGTTCAAACGAGATGCTGACAGCAATAGCTCTGTTACATTGGCTGGCAGAAGGTGTTCTCTGGTGGGGCTGTCTATGGAATTCTTTCATCGGACAGTGATTTCTGTGCACAAAGTGAGGAAGGGGCTCCTTGGGCATTTCATCGAGTAATGAGAAATGTCCGCTCAGTTCTTCCTGTGTGAGAGGACAGCCTGATGGCAAATACAACCCTCCAAAGCAGATTGTGGTTTCATCGGGTCGTAACTACAGCTGGTGTTGGATTTTCCCAGATGAAGAAGTTGCCAATTGGCTAAAATCCTTTATAAGAAAGTCTGAGCTGTGAGGTCCTCTTTTAATTAATGAATAGGCAGGAATGAAACTGCCCGGTTTTCATCTCATTTGTTTCCTTCTCTTTGCCCAAAATCATAGAATCATACAACAGTTAGGGTTGGAAAGGACCTTAAGATCACCTAGTTCCAACCCCCCTGCCATGGGCAGGGACACCTCCCACTCCTCTAGCCAAAACACAGCACTTGTTCTCATGAACTGAGTTAGGACTTCCGTGTGTTTTCCAGATTTATCAATACTGAACATCTTCTTCTACCAGTTTCTTTATGCTGCTGAAATTCAAGCAAAACGAAGGAGTTAGAATTAATTCTAGTCTTTGCCATGCAAGCTGTTCAAAAGCTTCTGCAGGCACTGGTCACTCCCCAGGTTTTCCAAAGGCAGAAGCACTCCCTTAAGCCCTCAGAATGAATTCACACAAACATGCCCCATCCTAGAGTGACTGCTCATAGGTGTAACCACAGTGTGTGTATTTGGGGGGACCAGTGTCCACTGGTTCACTCTGTATTTCCTCTGTAAAACCGGTCCCCTTCGGAAGTCATTGGTTGGATGCCTAATCCAGACTGAGCATTGCGAATCTCTACCCAATTAGAAACATCTTGCCCTGTAAGTGCAAAATATCTTTATGCAAGCTAACTCCTGTAGTCGTAGAGATTGGCTTCATAAGCAGAGAGGCTTGTCTCCATTCGGTCTGCTATTAAATCGCTCTTCTGCCTATTCTAGTTACAACTGGATTTGACCATATACTCTTGTTCAGCACCTGGGCATAGTCCATAGCGCTGTGAAATTAAAGGTTCTTTTCCTGTTGAATGAGCGCGGTCGGGTTTGCATTTAGCCCTGGTAGTGCTTTGCGATCGCTACAAGTAGTAGGGCTTAAAAGTAAAGCAAAAAAAGATCCAACGTGGACAAGGCCAAAGTTAATAACATCAGAAGCCTGATCATTTGTCACCTATGGTCACTTGAAACCATTATTTCTTTTACACACTGTAATTTCAGATAGACTTGTGTAAACAGTGTAAAGATTTATTTTCTCAAAATATCAGAACCACTTAGCATGAGTCACAAGCGAGATTTCAGGCAGATAATTCTCTTCTAATAGATTTTTGGGTTAACAAGATAAAAATTAACATGAAAATGATTATGTGCTGACTGAAGGAAACCTGGTTTTATTTTGTTCCCTATTTGTTTTACAAGGGAAGTCTTCAAGTATCTTGCAGGGGCAAAAATATTTCAAGTGTTTGCACATGTTTCCCATTTCCATTTTATAAGATTCATTCAGAGGCAGCCAAACCTATCTCCCTCTCTCTATTTTGTTTTTTCTTTTGATACACTTCTTAATTAGGCTTAAAGGCTCCAGAGGTGCTTTTTTCTGTCTGTCTTTTTAATCCAGACGTAGAGAGTGGCAAGCAGTGCTAGCAGTTGAGTCATAGGGCTCTAAAACCAGAGCTGGATGCGCCTCAAAGGACTGTGGGGTGTCCTATGATTTGCTCTTTCTACTTGGTATAAAGGAGCAAGTGGAGATCTAAGGCCTTTGCGTCATTGTGAACTGAAGTGACTGCGCTTGGATAACTGTAGATCTGGCTTTGACTGCCAAGTTCTAGTCCCTGGGAAGGTTTGGCCACTGGGATATGTGTATAGCTCCGTCTTCAAAGGGCAGCGCTCTGGGACTGAATGCTCTCATCGTGACTGATTCAGGGTGTGTAGGGAAGCCAGGGTGATTTCAGTTCCTCTCTTTCTTCCATGGTCAGACCCTGTGAGGGCTCTGTTACATGATGAGCAAGAGGATGCCCCTTCCACAGACCTCTCTGTCCCCAGAGAAGCTGTGTCCAGTCACTGTGCCGCTGAAGACAGGGTACCACAATGTGAGTGATGATGCTTAAAGCCGCACATGGGTCAGGTCTCAGTGGGGCTGCTTGCACGTAAGGGCCAGCCTTTGAAAAGATTTACGTGCATGATTTTTTAGGAGTTTGGGTTTCTTTCTGTTTAACATGTGACCCAAAATGGGTATGGACAAGGGTATCGAGCAGACCTGAGTGAGTGGAAAGCACAGAGGAAGGACTGACCACCCTCTGAACCACTCGGGGGCTCTGGATCCTGCTGCTTGTGCAGCACCAGCTCATCCTTGGGCTGTCCACACTGACTGTCCCATGGGCACTTTGTAACCACAAATGCTCAAGATAGCAAATACAATTTAACATGGCTCAAGGTCTCTCTGCTGCTGAACGTGCCTATTGCAGGACTATCAGGGCAGAACTGAATATTTTTAAGGAGAACCTTATCGTAGTGATTAAAGTTGCTTTGTATTTTGCAACGTGACCTTTTTTCCCATCACCCCAGTTTTAGCAGCGCGGTGAATTGTCTCCTCCCATTTTAGCAGAGAGAAAAAGGAGGATTTAAAGAAGTTAAGGACTGATTAAGCTGTTCCACTTTGTCCCCTTTGCTCAGCATTATGACAGTCTCAGAAATCCCTCAGATCATGATGAGTCACTTGTTAATCTGTTTAATCCCTAGTTAAGTCTGGTGAATAGGTCTTGACTGATGCTGATGTAAATGAAATAAGAGTAACTAGAACTTCACCAGGACAGAACAAATATATGTTCTCACTATTAAAAATAAGGAAAGACACTGAATTAGTCCCCAGCTAGAGACAGAAGAAAAAGAACCACAACAAAATAAAATGAAACAAATATAATACAGCTGTTTGCAGGAGAGCTCTGATGTATTAAAACTGGGGCTAGGAAAGTTTCCCTTCTTCTGATGGGGTAAAGCAACAGATCCCTTTTAAAAGTGGGCAGGATTTCATCAGTTTCTGTCCTGAATGAGGGGAGCAGCTCTTGAGTTCCATCTGCCTTGACTCTAGCTCATGATTCACACAAAGTGGTTCTGCTGAAGTCCTGTTTGGGACAATTCAAAGAAGGGAAATCAGATCCTGTGACTCTCAACAGTGGAATGGATTCAAGCTTGGACCTATGATTTTTTGCATTGAAGAATATGAGGCAGCACATGGGCATCCTTGTATTTCTATGTAGCAAAAGGTTTCAGTAAAGACCATCAAATCCAGCAACAATCCCTGAGGTCAGAAACCACCAAACCATGGTAGCATCAGTGGAGAGCCCCATTCCTTGTTCTGAATCAGTTTCTTCTTACTGAGTTTGGCGTCTGCTTTAACCAACTCTACAGCAGCCTTCAGAGGCAACACCTGAATCTTGCTTCTCCTTCTTTCTTCTCTTGGAACGTTCTCAGCGCTCACTGCAGAGGTTTTACTAAACATGTCAGATTAAGGGTATAACCAGATGAATAAACGCAGTCCATCTGAGGGCATGTTTCCTCTCACACGTTCAGTGGCTGTCAGCATTTTGAATGGGATTCAGAAACATGTCCTTGAAGCTGGCAGGAAGGTAGTTTAATATATCACGGGCAGCATTAGAGAAAGAAGAAAAAGGGATGGGGGAAGCTGTCATGGAAATGTACACACACACACACACCGCCTTTCCTCTCTAATACTGCATTTACTGCACAGCAGAAATAAACAAGCTGTATTAGCAGGGAGGATGGTAACATCCAGCCATCTCGCTCCAGTTGTGAGTTCAGGGAGCACTTTGGGATGTAGTTTCTATATCCTGGGGTTTTTTCACTCTCTTCAAAGCTTGTTTTCTTTCTTTATCAACAATTTATTTCTAGTGAGAGGTGGTTCCTTGCAAGCACTTCTGACTGTCTGGTTTCTGCACTGTACAAAGTCTTGCGTTAAGATTCCTGTTTTAAAGGGAAACTGAGGCACAGGGTTACCAGATGACCTTTCTCTCTCATACTCACTTCTTCTCACTACTTGTTTTAATTTGCACAACTCATCTCTCTAGGAATAACTCCTCTTTCCCTGGTCAAGGTTGTGTCTTGATCTCAGTGCAGATATAATACCAGCTCAGCCAGCTTGGACTGGCCCTTGTTGTATCTGCATTAAGCTTGCACAAAGCAAGGTTTGCTGCAAATGTGTGATGAGAGTTAGTCTCTTCTTGAGCAGATAGATGCTTTTGGCACATGGGAGAGTCCCAGAAGGAATATGAACTGGGTACAATGCAGCAGCAGCAGATGCAGGTGTCTGGATGCTGCTACCAGGAAATAAGCCACAGAATGAGCAGCATTTAACCTCCTCCTGAACTTCAAATGTCGACTTGTTTGTGTACCCTCAGGTCTTTAATTTAAGGAAAATAGTTAATCTCAAAGTCTTTTTAAGGCCATTATTCATTCTAGAGCTGAACAATTACAGTTACGTTGCACATCCTTCTCTGAAATCCATCAGGGGTTCAGCAGGGCAGTACTAGCTGTCTGCTCAGAGAAGCTTCAGCAAATGAGCTATATGGGATACCTAATGACTTCTGCATTTATCTCTTTTCAGCCACATGCATTTGTAGGAAGACAAAGTGCTGTGTTACAGTGAAAGAAAAACCATACGGGCTCCTGTGCATTGTAGGGTACTTAAAATATCTCCTTAAAATGTAGATTTTGACTTTCTGCCCAGCGCTGCCTTGAAAGTTCTGCCATTAAAACCTAATTGCTAAGTAAATGTTCGCTCAGTATTTCTCAGTGGAGGACAGAGAGAAAGTGGCTCAGTGCTTAGTTTTAGTATCAGTTTTGCTCCTGGTAATCTGTTCCTTTTATTTTTTTATGTGACATTCTTTCTTTTGCAAGCTACTAATCTTCCATCTTGGAATAGACTGGAACCAAGAGGGGAGGGGGAAATGTGTTAGGTTTCCAAGAGTTATTTTCCGCTTCCCAACCAAAAGATGGATTTCTCTTCTCCAGGGTCACTGGCACCATCATTTTTCCCTAAATATTCCTGACATGTCACAAATCACTGCTTGGTTACTGACTTGGAAATGGTCTCCTTTGTGCCTCTCCTGAACAGATCGGGACACTGGTGGCTCAGATCCAGAAACGAATCCAACACTGGGGTATAAGAAACACTCAGGGCTCATGGATTTTTGTTTATTTAATAAGATGCATGGAATTAATTCAGCTTTAATATGATAGTCCTGTTCTGTGACCTTGCGAGCTCCATCTCTGGGGAGGGCTGGGGAGGAGGCTGGTGCTGCCAGGCAGAGGGCCCCTAAAGATGACATTCAAGGCAAGCACAGACATTGAGACAGCAGCTCCCTCCTTGTCTCTGAACTGCAGAGCTTCCCTCTGTTGCTGAGGTAAAGAAACAACACTTTTCACTCTCCTCTGAGCCTCTAAAAAGAGCCTTTAGTCTTACCGCTTGCTTTACCTGCATCTCCTGTGCCTCGCGCGGTTCAGGTACTGTGATTTGTAAGCACCAAGTCATCAGTTCAAACTAATAATAACAATGAAGCTCTATTATATTTCACAGTTGATGCTTATCTGAGTGAAGTGTGCTCCAGAGCGGCAAGATTTATTATTTGCTATTTATTTGATCTTATGGATAATTGTTTAATGAAGGCAATTAGTAGCTGCTTTCAAAACCCCACATCATTACTGAGCTAACATCCAGCAAGCAGTTACTCCAACCATAATACCTTCCTTTGCTCTTTGACGGTGCCAGCCCAGGTTATAGTAGCTACACTGTGAGATGCATCTTCAGTGCAAGATAACCCATACAAGTGTAGGACTGGACTCTGGGACATAAAGCTGATGCTGTACTATTTTTGGCATTCATGTAACCATTGTCACTACAGTTACTGTCCAATTTGAGTGTAGTGGGAAATGAATTTTAAATTGCAAGATCTACATGTAGAACTTCTTGTGGCGTTTGCTAGTAAATTCTAGCTTTGGATGATATCTCGGCTTCTTTTTCTGAGAGGAATTCTTCACAGCTGTAGCAAATTCATCAGAGTCATTTCATGCTTCTCCTGAGAAAACATTAACATATATATGCAAACGTATTTATATATAGTTCGGCCAGAACCAAGACATAATGCTTTGAAAGGATGTTCTGTGATGGAAACCCACGTCAAGGACCCAGTGGGGATTACAGAAAAATGGCTTAGTCAGTTGAAAACCTTGTCAGGCAGAAGGTAAATAAGCAGAGGGTCCATATCCACAGTCCTAAAGGGAGAAAAGGAAATGGAATTCATTTATGGCTTCACTCTTGAACCCTCCCACAGTACAGGAAGCAGTAGGCCATGTAAAACCTATAAATAGCTATCCAACTTCAGGTTCCCCTCAGTCAGAGAGTAACACCCCCCCCCCAAACTGCTCCCCAAGGAAAGCCATGATCTGTTCTCCATGTTTGAGTTGTCAGATTTGACAGCAACGACACAAGCTAATTAAATTCTTGTTAATTTATGTGGTCTGATTCAACAACTGCCTGTCACACAGCGCTGGCGAAGGCGGACCTTTCGTTGCTCTGGACTTGCTGGTTCTCTTCCCCTCCGAAGCACCATTAAGTTGATGCAGGCAAAGTGGACCTGCCTAAGGCAAATAAACACGGAGAGCATTCAAGTTCACTTCTCCCTCAGTGCTTTAGCTTTGTATGTCTGCTCTAAGGCAACCCAAACTTACTCCAGTGTATAAATCTCTAGTGTGGGAGGAGGGCTGATCTCTTATGGTCAGATGGTTATGTTAGAGATAAAAAGGAAGATGCGGTGGGTAAAGGACAAGGAGAATGATCCGTTCTGGATCTGTTCTGGCATTTGCATTAAGCCTGGAATAACTGGACACTCGTAATTTGGGTTGGATTTCTCCCGACCCATGAACTATGTTGAGATCCAAGAGTTCTTTCATATCACATCAGGAAATAACTGAGATCTCCCTGGTGGTGTTCAAGGCCAGGTTGGACAGAGCCTTGGGTGACATGGTCTACTGTGAGGCATCCTGGCCCATGGCAGGGGGTTGGAATTGGGTGATCTTCAGGTCCTTTCCGACCCAAACCATTCTATGATTCTATAGTCTGTGAAGTGGGTCATCACAAAGTAACTGAAGGAATAGACTGCAATGCCTATCAGCATGGTAATTAAGCATCAGTATTAATTAAGGAGACAAAGGTGACTAGCGAAGGGCATTTCCCTGATCAGGCAGCTCAGATACCACTTTCCTGTTCTGTCGTGGAAAAACATCTATGCTTTCTGCAGGGAGATCAATGCTCAAATGGTTGGTTATGTATTTATTAATACTCCTATCAAATGATGCATTTCTAATTCCCTGGGAGGGGAGGACATCATGCACACATCTCAGCCATCCGGAGCAGCCTCTGCCTGCTTCAACATGCTACCACCTTCACTTCACATTCTCCGGTAACTCTGTAAGTGCAATGCCAGCTCCAAAGAAAGCACAGTGACGTCTGATTGTTCTGAGATAATCAGGAGAGGAAACAGGTAAAAGACAAACCCTGGAGGTATTTGTGCTGGGGTTTTTAACCTGTCTTCTGCAAGGGGTATGCACTTTGCAGGCCTTTCACAGTTCAAAACACTTCTAATAAACACACACAAGAGGCAGAGCGTGGATGGGTTTGCAGCCGGAGGTAATCAGATTAGAAAATGAGATAAGCAATTAGCAGAACCCTTCAAAGTACCAGCTGAAAGGAAAGAAGCTGTCTCCATCACCCCCCCAGCCATCAGCCCTAACCTACAGCTGTTCCCTTGCTCACATCCAGTCTGTTTACACAAACACCCAACAGTCATTCCAGCAGGGCTTTGTGCCGTGTTATCTTGTTTAATGGGTAATTTCTGCATTAAGGGATCTGCAGCTTTAAATTAAAGCTCTCATTCTTTTGGTGTTATAATCCCAATCTATGTGACTTTACAGCCGTGAAGCACTGGCAGTTCCAAGCCTATTTCTGTGGAATAGGAATGGCTCCGTAGCACATTCTGCACTGCATGGTGTTGCAGCTGAGGGCATGACAACCGTTGGAAGTAGCAGGAGTGTGGAGTTGCCATAATAACCCAGCAAACTGGATGAGGAACAGTGGTGGTAAAAACTCCTAAGGGTGTACAGAGCAGTTCTCCCTCAATGCAAAGCTTTATAGTAGAGCAACAGAAATCAAGGGACAAATTCCCTGGGGTTCCATAGACACCCAGAGGTGAAGAGTTATTCCTAGTGGCGTCTGCAAAACTTTCCACAAAGATTAGCTCATCAGAGTTAGGAACCTGATTCACTCTGTGGCTAAACACAACTGTGTGTTTATCTGCATCTTTAACATCTAAACATCTACCAAAACATAATGTATGTTCTCTTCCAGAGCTCTCTGTTTCATCTTTTGATTTATTATAGTTACTGGAAGTGCTTAAGGGAGAGCTGAAAACAGAACTTCATTCTGCCAGGTGCTGTGAAAACAGGGAGGAAAACTGTTCCCATTCAGAAGAGTTTATAACTTCAGTGGATGTGTTCAAGTGCTCTCTTTTCAGTGGGAAGCAGTGATGTTTTTCACTGTCATGAAGAGTCTTTAATGCTCTCTCCGGAGTGTGGGACACTGACTGTGGAGGGAAGGAGGACATTAGCTGTTTGTATTTCATATAGTGTTCTATCCTAAACAGGAGGATGGAGGACATGGGTGAATCTTTGAAGCCCTAAAGTAATGCCAACCTGTTCTTTCAGACATGCTGCAGTGGAAAATTGCACATTGCTAAGATGTCTTCAATAAACATTTAATCATATAATCTAATATATTAATATTGTGCATGCCCCAGAGAGCCAGGTATTCATTACAAACATGTCATAAACATTTATAATCCAACAAGCTTCTAGAGAATTAAGAAATAACCAAAACATAGTAAGAAGGAGGGGGGTTGTAAAAGAATTTACTTCCAGCTTGAAGCAGATGCCTTCAAGTTACTCGTTCCCTGTATTTTGATCCGAGTGTCTCTATGCTATTAGCAGTTTCTCATTCTTGATGTGGCAATGCACAGATTCAAATGGGTAGAAATGACACAGAATATCCTTTGAAGTCTTATATTCTCATCTTTTGGACTCAGATTTCGACCTTTTGTGCTTTCCAGTATTAAAGTACTGTCTTTTCTCACGTGCTACAGAGATTCCCAGTGGTGCTCACACTCTTAATATAATTGGATCATGTCACTGGGTGATAAGAAACTCAGTGGGCTGGGAGGCTATTTATTGCAAGGGCTTACTCAAGCCAGCAGTGTTTGCCACATGAAAACCATGCGGTGGTGGATATTCTTCCAGGAAGAAGTATGTCAAAAGGGCCCATCTTGCATCTCATGTTCCCCAAAGTTCTCACTATATTCATGCTATATGATCTGCGTAAACAGCTCAGAAATGCTGTGTTTGAAAATGTAGTTAGAACGTCAGCCTTTAAAACACCAGACGAGTGAGCTGAGCTTCTTGTGTTCACTCAGACGTGGCCCTGGTGCAGGGCAAATGCGACTTCTGCTGTTCATAGAGAGTCCCTGAAGCTGTAAGAGCAGTGAAGCATTAGTGAGCTGGAAGCAGTGGTGACCCATTGCTTTGCATCTTTCTGCCAACGTTTGAGATGTTGACAGAAGATAACGTTGAAGTTTCAAAGCTGGGGGAAAAAAGCAATCACACAGCGTTTTTGTGATGTCAGAGGAAGAAGGAAGCCAGCTTGAAATGGAGGTCTGCGCTCAGGCTCTAATCTTGTAGGCACCTACTTAACTTTAAGCCAATTAAATCAATGGTCTACTTAACCTTTGCCTACAGGAGAAAGGATTTGCCAGCACAGTTTATATTAGTGCCCCAAACAAAATAAGCAGTCCTGCAAAAAGCACTCTTCTTTCAGTAAAACTCTATCTGCCCTTAGTGTCACAAGTATAAAAATATGGCCATGTACAGTTAAAGGACCTCTTTCCCCTAAGTGACACCAGTAAAACAATTGCCTCTGTCAGAGTCACTCCTATATGCTTAAAAATAAGCAGCAAACAAAGCATGTGCAGGATGAAGGCTTGATTTTACAGCGAGGCAGCTTGCGCAGAACTGGTATTTGAGCCTCTTCTGCTCATGGCTCGTATGCATCCACCACCGTGTTTCATGAGCCAGGTTCCTGGAAGCACAGAGCAATGGGGCAAGTCCAGGGCTCTAGGTCTGACCTGGAGAGATGCCTCTGAGCCTTTCGGGGCTTCCAGGTTGGCCTGTGGCTGGTGCTGGTTTGTGAAATGCCTCCCAGGGGTGCCTATTCCCTTGCTAACAGAAGGGCTAAAGTCCCTGGGGAGGGTGTATGAGAAAGGGGCAGTTTGAAGGACCCTCCTGGCTATTTGCTTTTGTCAGTTTGTTAATACCTGCGGGTGACTTCACATCACTTTGTGTGGATGGAGGTGGTGTTGTTCTGTGAGACTGCTTGGAAAGAAATGTTGCGTGCTAACTTTAATGAAACCCAGGGCTCCACTGAAACAGCACCAATGGTCTAATAACACGTTACATCATTTGTCACTGGACACATTGAGAGTATGTCACTGGAAAACCTTTAAAAGCCGAGATGTAAGTGGTGTGGAGACAACCATGGCCTCAGCAGGGTAAAAAAGACAGTACCATTTAGAAATGTTTGTATGTATAATATTTACATTTGGAGCATTTAAATGTAAAAAGGGAAAAGAAAGCCTACACTTAACATCTTCCCAGATGTTAACAACATCTGTCTTGATGTCAGCCCAAGGACCTGACATTTTATGTGTAGAGGGGAACATTTCAGTACTTCTTCTTTTATTTTTTTCTCCCCCCTTCACATTAATTGTCCTGCGCGTTGGTCCCATCACTCTTTGCTCTGGGCCATATGGTCATATGTCATTAACCCTGGAGACCAGCAGCCTCACAAAGTGGAACCATATGTTCTTAGAAAAGATAAATAGTAAATAGGGCTGCATGCACCAGGATCACTGATTTGTGAGGACGGGGCTTGTGTGTCGGGGGGGGTTGGTTCAAATGAACACAAATGCATTTTGGTAGCAAAACACATGGACAAACATGGGCTGGAGCACAGAACCTGCAGTAATGCCCTGGGGCAGAGCAGCTCCTGTCCAAAGGGTGGGTCTGAGTCCCTGCTCTGAGGAAGGGAGGGGGAGATGCTGGTTCATTGTCATGTTGAAATGATGCAGCCAAAGTTCCCCATCTTTCATAGCAGGGTCACTCTGAGCCTCCACCAGCTGCAGTGGCCTCTCTGTCCGTCTCTCCCGTGTGCAGCTTGATCTCTGCAAGCTAATTCTTCTAAATATCTACTTTCCTGTCGATTTCATGTGACAAAAAGGTGTGGTTTTCCTCTGTGCAAGTTCCTTTCTGGCTGTCATCGTTTTGAGCCAAATGAGAGATACCCTTTTAGTTCAAGGATGCTATGGCAGCTCTTCCACAAAGGGACACGAAGGGGCAGGGAGTCAGGAGTTTCTTCATCTGTCTCATCCAACAAAGTCACCCTGACACCTCAGTGTATCCGATGGGGAAATCTGTGCAGCCTCACGGCTGGCTGAGGACACAGTCCTGAACTGTTTCCTTCTTGCCAGGTGTCATTCTTATTTGCTGTGTATTTGGCAGCTCTCGTTTCCAGACAAGGGCAATGTTAGTGCATATTGTTGCATTTCAACAGTAGCACAGCCAATGAATAATAAGAGGGTGTATGTGCCAATGAGATATTTTTATAACAAAATGTCCACTTGCTCGGATTATTTATCATGAAACTCTAATAACGACAACACCTGTAGGGAATTATATGGTGATGCAACACTGGAAAGAATTCGAGGGGAATAGCGAGCCTTGCAGACGTGCTATCATCCTTCTGAGCCTCACTGCAGACATGTTACTAAATTTATCTACTGAAGGAAGAAACTTTGTAGTCCCAAATATTCCCCTCCTCTCCATGCACAAGCCCAAGAAAGGCCCAGAGACCTATATTTAGAGCAGGTCAGGAGGGAGAATGGGGGTGATAAGGCTCAAGGGAGACCTTGTAACAGTAGGGGCTACAAGAAACCTGGAGAGGGGCTTTGGACAAGGGCCTGTAGGGACAGCCAAGGGGAATGGCTTTAACTGCCAGAGGGGAGACTGAGATGAGTTCTTAGGCAGAAGCTCTTCCCTGTGAGGGTGCTGAGGCGCTGGCACAGGGTGCCCAGAGAAGCTGTGGCTGCCCCATCCCTGGCAGTGCTCAAGGCCAGGTTGGACACAGGGGCTTGGAGCAGCTGCTCTATGGAAGGTGTCCCTGCCCATGGCAGGGGTTGGAGCTGGAGGAGCATTAAGGTCCCTTCAACCCAAACCAGGCCGCGATGCTGTGATTCTGTGTTTCTTCCTGCCCGAGGTGCGACACGATGCTGAGAGCAGGGATCACTGGGGCAGGCCACAGCCAGGCTCCCACATCCTGCGTTCTGTTTGGTTGTTATCTTTATCTAAACCCGAATAGCTCAGCCCACAGCAACACACATTTGCGGTGAATATCTACATGTTTGTTCGGATGAGCAGCCCGGTGAGGAAAGCACCAGCGCACATCCGCATCTGGCACCAAGGACATACAAAAAGGCACAGCCTGTAGAGGTCCCAGCCTGGAAAGCTGCTAAGACAAGACCAGTTTTATGCAGTATCTCAGTGCACAGCACACACCACCACCTTTTCTAACCCAGTCTCACCCCTAAAGGTCAGCACTGTGCCCAGGCTTCTGGGTTTGACCCACTCATCCCAGCCTTGCAGGCAGCCCTTGCTTGTTTTATGCCATGCGAAGTGACTGCTCTACTGCATTTCCGATTTGATACTAATAAGGATATGTCACAGATCTGCCATGGAAAAGACAAAATACATGAAGGTAATTCTGATCCAGATGTAACCTCGGGCAAGGTGAAGAGTGCCTTTATCCTGCCTTTGAAGGGCATATGAGGGTCCCTGTGTCTACTCTTCTCTCGTCATACTGTGGCAGCCTGGCTGGTCTTGTAGGTGCAGGGCTGCTTGGGATACAGCCTGAAATGCCAGTCCTTCCTCCAGCTGCTTTCTATGGGGAGCCAATCCATGTTTGCTTCCTTTCTTTGAACACCTTATGTTGCAGGCAGGCCAGAGGGGTCCGTTCTCATTGTGAATATGCTTCTTGCTAGCCTAAGATGTTTCCCCACCTTTGCTGCTGTCCCCAGCATGGCCAAGGATGTGTGCTATCATGATGCGACAGAAATACCACGTCTGGGATTTGGGCTTATCCAGTTTCTCTGGGCATTCCGGGATATCCTCTGTCAGCTTCGCTGGACTCCTGGTTGCTTCTCATAACACAGCTAATATGATCATATTTAGCATGCATTCTTCACACATGATCTTATTACAATTCCAGTGCTCTTGGTTTTGCTTATTCAGGCTGACCTTAGGCATCTCCTGCCATCCTCTGCCATGGTCAAGACCTCCCAGCTTGTTGCCTGGTGGCCCCCAAAGGAAGGTGTGAAGATTAACAGCCTAGAGGATGTATTTAATGAATGGCAACAAGGGATTAGTGACACAGTGTCACCTTTCATGGCCTCTTTAAGCAGGCGAGCTGACACCCGTTTATTTTTGTTTGCACTGTTGAGTAAACTCTGGAAACGACTGGATTTACAGTCTGCTGCCCCAGCGGAGCCTCCTCCTGTCCACCAGCCTTCGCTTGGGGTGACGGTAAAACTGGTGAGCTCCCTTCCACCTTCCTCCCTGGGGAATCCTGAGCCTTAAAGTTTTGTGGCCTTCTTACTGCTAAAGACGTAGGGAGGAAAGGTTGTGCTGGTAGAGAGGCGTTTGAAGGCCTTGGAAGGTCTGATGCACAGCTCGGGTTTCCAGCTCTCCGTGTCCATCAAAAGATGCCCTACTTCTGTGAAGCAGCTCTGCTGACTGGCCAAGGCCTAGGTTGGGAGGAGCATTGGGGTATCCGACCTGCTGCTCTCCTGCCGCTCCTCACAGCCCCTGCTTTGGAGTTATTTTGGAAAGGAGGACGTTGGCAATGAGCTCTAAGGGTACAGGATGTCAATAGAGGAGGTTTTCTCACTGCAGATCTCACTGTTCTGCCCTGGACAGGGAGGTTGTCTGACCACAGCCAGTTATGCAGTTGCTTCTCCTATTCCACTGACCGACACCTAGAGCCAAACTCCTCCAGACAGCTGAAGCCTTCAGGAGCAATCTGATGCACTCGCTCCAGCCAAGTGCTCATACACCTACTTCATTTCAAGCGTTGCCACAAGACCTGTCAGCTTCCCTGAGATTCTGAATGAGCTTCAAGTGTAGCACATGTGCTGCGCTCAATGCCAGGCTGGACTGGGACCTGTGGTCCTCAGAGCATGATGCTGGATAAAGTTATCCCACAATTGGCCTTGCAGTAAATTCTGAGTGATTTCTACTCTCTCTGCTTTCATATTATACTATTATATTATTACAGAAACCCTATTGCTCGCAACGTTTCTTGGTGGTTGCCTTAAGTTCCATTTTTCTTCGTTTCATTCTTACCAATCCTCTCACCCTTTGCAGATTTCTTCTCTTGAAGAAATTCATAGAGCAAATTTGACTGTGACACCCTTAGATTACCTCTCAGTGCAACCGTTAGGGATCCAGATGAAAACACACAAAGCAAAGGAAAAGGGTTGCTGAAGCAGAAAGCCAGCTGCATGGACAGTGGGATAAAGGGAGAGCCCCAGCTGGGGATGGGAGGTTTGAGCTGGGCACAAGTTTTTGGACTCTGTGTACCAAAAGGGGTAATCTTTGCTGCTGACAGTAAATGAATACATTTTATAGTGATGGGGCAACTGTAAAGTTTATCTTTTCCAAGCAGCTTTCCATGGCAAATGTTTCAATTGTATCTGAAACACACATTTGTGTCTCTAAATCAGAGGCCAGTGAAATGGCTTTGATTCCTCTCTGGTTCAGGGAGCCTCCTAAGATCCCATCATCTCCCCTCATGTCAAGGACAGAGGCTGATTATGTTTCCTTTGCATAGAGAAAACGCACAGCCTAAAATCCTGACCAAGTATTGCAGAGAAAAGCTGGTGTGATTTAGCAGTGCAGGTTTGGTGCATTTATAAATGTATTTAAATTGTGCCTCTGAGCTTAGCTGGTTAGTTGTGTGCTGGAATTCATTTTGATGAATAGTTCGCGATACAGTGGAGACCCAAAAGCAAAACAGACAAACAGGGAGAATGCTCTTAAAGATGTTTCTTCTATTTTTATGTATTTTATGCAAAATGCATCACAGATGAAGAGATTCAAATCCTGACTGACAGCTTCTGTTCATGGAAACCAGTGCCAGGGGAAGTTGTGCGTGGTTCAGGGCTGAACCGTGTTAGCAATGCCATGTTGGTCTGAAACGGCAGCTCCAGACTGAGGATGCATCAGCCTGTCATCAAGTGGTCCATAATCAGAGCGAGGGTGGGAGATGCAGGTTAGGGCTGAGGTTTGTCAGCAGAGATGTGTAGGCTCAGTTGGGAGATACTCATCGAGCCAAATGCAAAGCAGGGGAGGTGGAGAAAGCTACTCCAGGACTGGGTTTGCCTGGCTCAGGGCAATGCAGTCTGCTCCATTGTCTTACAAATTAATTTCTCCTTCACTTCACAACTTTTTATCTTTTCTTTTTCATCACACTTGCTATTATTTCTAAAGCAATTAAAACATAGAAACAAGACCCAAGGGAACACCCACTGCATTCCTGGGATGATCCTGTCTGTGCTCCCTGCATTCCACCCCAGGCACAGAGGTGGGAGGCAGCTGTGTGCCAACACCACCACACTCAATTCCCACAAGGGAAAAAAAAAGATGGGGAAAGTGGGATGATACAACCCAATTGCTTCCAATGAATACAAGGTCTGGAAAGAAGTCCCCCAGGGCCTTTTTCCAAGTGCTGCTTCAAGGAGAGTGCACAAAATGCCTTCCACTAACCAGGACAAACCTAGCTTTAAGAAAAAAACCCAGTTAACACTGCACAGCCTCCGCACCCAGATTCCTGCCGGTTGGCATTTCTGTACCTTGGATGCTGCATGTCTTTGCAGCTGGATTCCTGAGGCTTAACACCTTAATTCCTGAAATGAGCCCCAGTCTTAATTCCTGATTTTAGGAAAACAACATTCCTCCCATTGAATGAAAACATTTGTACACAGTTCATAAACCATCTTCCTGAGGGGTGGGAGGCGAGGGGGCTGGAAGAGGAAAGCCTGGAAATGCATGGCAGTGCAGCATAGAAGTGCATTGTCCATGTGCCTCCGACAGTGCTGGCTGTGGGAGCCAGCTGCTGTTTGGGGAAGTGCTCTGTTCAAATACTCAAATCCCTCCATGGCCAGGGCCATGACCAAAACACTACGCAAATACTAATAAACACGTTGCGTTGAAGTCTCTGCATCAGGGCTTTCATTTCGCTCCATCAGTAACAGACCCAGATTCCAATTCGGCATCAAATCCCCCCTCAGCATCGCCATCGTGAGGAAAGGGCTGGAGTACCTCTGCTCTGGAACCGGGCTGAGAGATGGGCATGTTCAGCCTGGAGAAGGCTCCCGTTCATTGTATGTGGTGGCTTATGAAGTGGTCACGCGAGACGAAATGCAATTGAGGGGAAAAAAGGAAAAGAGAAAAATAACCCAAATAAAGATCCATTCAATGAATTTTGAATCAATTCTCATCTCAAATGTCAGAGAAAACTTTTCTTGCACCTTTGAAAGCACAGTGACATGGTAGCTGAGATGGTTGATACAATACGTTGAATGATGTCTAGCCCTTGCCTAGAGGAATCTGTGCAGTGCTCTAAGGGCTGCCATCATCACTCCCCTCTTTCTTCTTTTGTTTGCTTTATTCCAACCCTAACCATTCTATGATTCTGTGATTCACTGGAGAAGAGTAGATGAGAAGATCATATTCAGGATTTTAACGTGAAAGTGCATCATGCCCAAGAGAGAGCCACAGCAGTACTAGGAGTTAGCTCCAGCTCTTCCTGTCCTGGAGGAGCGCTGGTCAGATGGACACAAAGCTGGAAGCTGGCTGCAGAAGGGTGAAACAGACCCTTTTCTTACTGATCCTTGCTCATAGAAACACACAGGCGTGGATTCATCCCACCTGGATTAGGAGCCCAGTTACCATCAGCTCCAGGAGATTGACTGGGCACAGTCTGTCATAGTACATTCATTTTGGAAGGTGAAGAGAAGTGATGTTGGCACAAGTTAACTAGGAAGATGGTGGAAGCTCTAACACGTGGGGCCCTCACTGCAGGATTTGGTCTGGTTTTAAAGGATTTACTCAAACAGAAATTCTTGGGTGAAATCCTTTGGCCTGTATTCTGCAGGAGCTCTGCCTGGAGGGTTTGAAGGGTTCCTCCTGCCTCTATCTCTGTTGTAGGAAAACGTAGGTGAAGCAAGAGTGATAATGTCCCTACCTGCTTATAGCTCAGCCCTGTGCTCTGCTTCCCTGCTAGGGCTCAGCATGTTACCGCACCTTGTCTTTTATGCCTGGAAGCTCATCATCCACTCAATATCCTGCCAAGAACCTCATCCCAGTCATTCTGTCATAACAAACAGACCTCTTCCCCCATGGGCTGGGTAAGAGCAGAGTTGACAGAGAGGCTGACACAAAGCAAGCGAAGGAGATGAAGCGAGCTCCAGTGGGTACTAAGATACATATATATATATATAGCCTATATATATATAACAAGAGTACATATATATATTTGTGTGTGCATATATATATATATTGCCTGTCAAATTGCAGGGTCCAGTCAATACAGTGAAATTACAGTCCTGGGGAGAAAAGGGGGAAAAAAAGAAGGGAGAGAGGGAAAAATTTGATTCCGAATTGGAGGGATTAATGGTCAAAAGAATGTTCTTCTGGGAGTAATCTAAGTGTTATATTTACATTTGGCTTGGAATTATTTGCAGTGAGGAATTTCAAATGCAAATATTTGAAAAGCGTAACATGGAGCGAGACACTGTGGGCACTGCTGTTTTCCCTGAAAAAAAATGGATTTCTTGACTATTTTTTATTGGAATCTTAATGAGACCATAATTACAGCAGGGAAAAAAGGCAAAAATGTAGCTCTTAAAGCTTTGCTGTTCCTCTGCATGCGGGCCTTGGGTTTGAAAAAGCAAAAAAACCTCTCTATTTTTTAAAACTATTTATTTTCCAAAGTGGTGCATGGGAGGGAGAAAAATGACTGAGCTCAGTAGGTCCTGTCCATTTATGTGCTTAGTCTGGATTTTCTTTCTCTGGAAAAATAGAGATGAAGAAATGTTGGCAGTAGGCATGTTCTGTTGGTGTTGGCTCTCTCCGTTATCTTGTTGTATTGTGTTCCCCTCTCAAGAGCTGCTTTAGGACCAGCAGAGGTTTTCTAAGTGGGCAGTGAAGTGAGCGCTCGGTGGCTCCAGGTTATCCTCTGGGTTTGTGGCTGCTCTCTATTGGGCTCACAGTGGCTGGATGATGGCAAGAGGTCTCACACCTCTTACTCTTCAGTTTGCTCTCGCACTCCAGTACGCTGACGTTAAGCCTTGTACACTGTCATGATGCAGACTTTGCCCTTCGGGGACTTCCATGAGTACCCTCTCCTGCCTGAGCAGGATGAGACCAGACGTGAACCTGGCAGCAGTGGGATCACCGCAGGGACACACATCAATCCTTTTGAGGTCACATCCACTTTCTATATTCTTCTGTATTCCCTTTGCTCCATGGGAGGGCCGTAATTTCAAATCACTTCTCAGCAGGCTTGATGTCTGTTGTTCTTCCATGGGATATTTCAAGATCTCCAATGATTTTCCCTGTTTTCATTCACTTTTATTGTTCCTTGATTGATCTTCTTTGTGTTCAGTTCTGCTCAATTTTTCCACATCTTTCTTTCACTTCTTTCCACCCTCATTTCTCTCACTCTTCTCTCTCAGACGCCACTTTAAGTGAGGAGCAAACAGATTACAATAAAGTCCCCTTTTTTTCCCCAAGGAAGAAAATGCCCATTTAATATCCCATATGCCCATCAAAGCTGATGGAGAGATAAAGCATGACAGGCATATTCCGTGATTCAAACCTTCTGGGTATTGGCAAGAGAATAAATCTTGGGTCTGACATAAGAGGACATCAGGAACCAGGGAAATAAACCTGAAGCTTTTGGAAAGGATCCACTTATCTGTCAGTCAGAGGGAGATAAACTTTACATGAAATAGGACCTTCCAAAGTCATTAGTTATCCACTTCTGCCAGAACCGCTGACGCGCAGCTCTGGACGAAAGCATCGAGAGGCAGCCAAAGAGAACAGAAAACAAACGTGAATGGCAGTATGTCTCTTCAGAAAGTGCCTAGTACAAATGTGGGAATGCTTCCTGCTCTAAGGAAAATGGGTCTTAAAAAGACTCATATACAAATAGTATCGATCCACAGGAAAACCTTCCTGCCTGGAAGTCCTGAAAGCGAGGAGATTAGATCATCCCCAGGCAGATGGATGTAGCTCTAAGCAAGGGGAAAACAGTGAGTACCAGTTGTGTAAGTGACTCCAGGAAGATCTGTTGCCTAAGGGATGAAGGAAAAAGAAGTTGGGGAGACTGTGGGAAAAGGACCTGGAGTGGTGATAGTCGATGTCAGACATACATTTGGTCTATGTGAAATAAAGTACCACCTACTCTGCTCATACAAAATGTTCTTTAAACCCCTGTCCTTAAACCTTGCTGCCCTGGAAGATGCTCAGTGCTGGACACCAGAGAGAGTGTGGAATCCATTGACCACAATGTTGTCATTCTTTCAGCGTGGAAAGACATCCTCCTATGGACCCTGCTTTGGGGAGGCAGTCCCCACCCAGCGCAGGGATGTGAAACACAAGGCTGAGGGCTGCTGGTGCGTAAAGGAACAGCCAGGGAAGCAGAGCTGCGTGTTTAACACTTGCAGATAGCAGGGGAGGGCTGGGGGAGTTACAGTGATTTACACCGGGTTCTGCCCCCTGATATTTTCCTTTGTTATAAATAACAAGCAGTAGTTAAAAGGTGACACAAAGGGCTCCTTAATCCTCGCAGCACTCTTCCCATCCTGCCTGGATTCATTTGCTCCTGCGTTTCTCATGATAACCACTCCAGGCAAAAGGCTTTATAATGCAGTCTATAAACTTCCACCCAGTGGAGCTCTGCCAGTGCCAACCAATGACCCAGCAGGCAGCGAGCATGTGTGTCTGTGCTGACTCAGTGATCCACGTCTGCTTTTAATTTCCTTTCTCTAGTTTTCCTTCATCCTGCAAGAAATAACTGTGAAGTAAATCAAATGGCCTATCTCCGCAGGCTGCCCCTTGGCTTGGCACAGGACAACCAGGGGGAAGAGGCTGCCAACGCTGTGGCTGCCTGACAAAGTGGGTTCTGTTAGCACAGCGTAACTTACTGCAATAACAATCTGCTCCCAAAGCCAGTGGGGCTTTGCCTCTGCTATCATTCCCACAATGGCAGTGATTGCAGCCTCGCATTCCTCCTCCTCTGTGGAGCCAAAATCAGGAATCACTGAGACTCGTGGAAATTTCTGGAGCGAAAAAAAGAGTTTTGGAGTGTTGGAGGGGTAATTGTGTGTGTAGAGAATGTTTGTATTTTATCTTCAGCCTGGCCAGGGGAGGGGAAGGAGAAGGCAGCAGTGGAAAAGTCTCAGTAGATTAGATTGTGTGTGGGCATGAGATGAGGGTGATGTGCCAGGTGGTTCTTGGAGTTAACGCGGAGGCTGGGATTTGGGCATTGTGTTGATGGAGGTGCGCATCTCTGCTAATCGGAGACATGAACACACGCTAGCAGAGACACGTCTCTGCTAACGGGTTGCTGAAAAGCAGGGTCTCTGGGTAAAGTCTAAACTGCCCCTCAGTGTTATGAGCCAAATCTGGTATTGCCAACGTCTCCTTCCCAAACCTTATTTAACATTCCTGTGCACTATCACACTCCATCTCAGGGGTCCTTCACCTGCACTAACAAACAGCTCCCTAGGTACGTCTTATGGGTGGCACAATGAGCCAAACCCTGTGGTCCACACTCAGCCCCAGGCCCAGCTATTGATAATGTAACCAACATTTGACCCGCCGTTCGGAAGGGATTGGGAATATTCCAGTGAAAGGTGCTGTAAAAATGCGAAACATCATAGGAGTGAACGGGCTCAGCTAATGCAAAGACTGTGGAATGAAAGAGAGCTCACTGGTGTCTGATGCCATTGGAGCAGCCTCAGATAGTCATTTCTTTTCCCTTTTGCTCTGAATCCCTTTGGCTGGAACCTGTTTCCCCATCTTAAGTGTTGAAGAGACTTCAGGAAATGGCAAAGCCAGATCCTGGATCTGCCCTTGTGTCTAATGTCATTGTGGGAAGTTCGATTATTACGGATAATTCAACACACGTGTATGATATATCTACAGAGAGTTGAAGTTACACTAATAGCAGAGGCTAAGTTCTTATCCTAGTAGCACTCCAGTGTGTCCTGTGTGCATGTAGGCAAATAACTTACAGACAAGGTTCTATTAGAGATGATGCTCAGCATTGTGCCTTGGTTTCCCAGACAGGCTCAGTCCGACTGTTCACCCAAAAGCAAACACCACCAGCAGAAAACAGTGAAGCAGAAATATGAATGCTGAAAATGTAATTCAGCTTTAACGATGGATGATGTTTTAACATAAGGTGAAGTTCCCAGGAGAACTCTGAGTCCAGTGCCACTCCAAGCCTCTTTAAGAATTAAGATATAAAAGTATATATTCCTTTTCTGTATCTGTGCCTTTCCATGGGGTTTTGTTTGCTGCATCTCTTCACACTGAAAAGCGATGTCTGTCTTTTGTGGTGCTCTTCTGTGGAGAGGGCGCACGGATGATCTCAAGTGGAAAGAAGATGATGACGAATTGTTTGAATGATCCCCAAGGTTATGAGGAAGACAATTGGAGGAGGGTGATGCTTAGGCTGTGCTGCGGTTGGGTCTGCCCTGTTCACAGTGTGATCCTCAGAATAAGCTCTCATGGTGTAATATCTCCCCAAGCCACAATAGCATTCTAATAATGTAATTTATAGCCCTGTTTGTTTTCATGTATGGTTTAACAGACCAGCTGGCAATTAGGCCCTAATTATGCTGTTATGCAAAGTAGTTTCATTTATTTTTATAACATGGGCTGCAGCATAAGCTCTATTTGTTTTTAATTGTGAAATTAACCATGGCAACATCCAGTACTGACCCATGTGTCACAGCTGGGAATGCTGCTCAGCTTGGCCGAGTAAGGTGCAAAAGAGCTGGATAGGTGACAGCGCTCGGATTCCCCCCTTGCATCCAAACAGGGAAGTCTAATGTGAATGCTTGGTATTTACCATGGATCCAGCATCAGTCTCTTTATATTGTTTCTTGTCTTCCTTTTCCCTGTGTAATTCCTCACAGGAGAAACCAAACTCTGTCATTCCTTGATAGCGCAAGGCTCTACCGATGCCCTCTTCCTAGAGGAGATGGATGCACAAGACAGCTCAGAAGATCTCTCTTCTTTCTTCATCCTCCATTAGTCACATCTCTTGGGATTCCACTTTCCAGTTACCTTCAGTCCTGATTTCTCTGCATCAACTTTCATTTTGCTCTGGTTTTTGCCACATTCGTATTGTTCAGAGGTTTTTTTTCCCCTTGTTTCCAAAACCCAAGTCTGAGAATTCCCTCAGGTCTCCAGCTGTAGGTGGTTGTTGTCTTCCCAGCTCTGCACTTGCCAAAAGCACACACACACACTCATGTAAGAGGAGAGCTTAGGCTTTGTGGTCACAAATGTGTCTGTCAGAGATAGGGTGTGACTTGCATATAGCTCCAAATGTTTAAATCTGTGTTGGCCAGAAGACATTGGGTCTGCAAAACAAGAAACATCATAAATCACAAGACTAAGAGGGTTGCAAATAGCAGGAGAGACTACAACTGCCTTGCTTTTACATAGCTGTCTTCACCATTGCACTTACTCACAGAATGACTTGTGTTATCTTCCTAGACAGGGACCAAACGGACATGAGTTCAGCTTTTGGCATAGCCACAGACCTCTTGAATGATCTCAGGCAGTTACTGAGCAGGCTGCTCTTGCAATCTACTCCTGCAGAGGACAGATACGGTCTCTCCTTCCCCTTTCCCATCCCACATCTGCTTGGATTGTCCTTTCTCTTTGAGAAGGCTGTGCCTTGCAAGTGTCTGCACATCCGGTGTCTCTGAGCAGTATTTGGTTTTAGGGGGAATCTGGTGCTTGCAGTTACCTGGGATTTCAGGCAGTGGGGTGTCTTCCCCTGCTCTGAAGTAGGCAGTAATTAAATCAGGTCATCTAATGTACTAGCTCAAAATGCAGCTTACTGCCGAGGCCTCCGTTGACTCTTCCCAAGGCCCATATTCCAAACAACAATACCAGGATAAATCACTCCAGGATTGTTATTTTTATCTAGTGCATTGGGAAACTGATGTACAAAGGTTGACTTGTTCCCTCCAACTGAGCACATCGGTTGCAGAGTTCAGGATGGAAACTTGGTGTCCTGCCTCCTCCCCAGCTCTATCTGCTGACCCAAAAATGATAGGGGAAGAAAAAGGAGCTTCCAACCCCAGAGTGCAAATGAAAACATGGAAAAATGAGTAAATATTTTCTCAGAATTGGCTTTTAAAACCCAAAAGAAATCAAACCCTTTCAAGTTTAGCACCAATGCTGGTCACCCATCCTCGCGCTTTATTTCTGTTTGTTTGCTCAGAACCAGCCTGTCAATCCCTAATGGAAATAACTGGGGACGTGTGTGAATTAACACACACGCACACAAGAATGCAGACAGCAAGAAGAAGTTATTCCACAGTCTAGCCTTGTTAAAGAATACAGTCAGTTTCCAGTGGCAAACCTTCCCCCCTCAGTCTCTAGCCAGAGGAATTTCACCTCCTCAGAAGCTGCTTATTAAAGCTGGGCTGGTGCTGGTTCCCAGGTAATAGAACAGCAGCAAAGCTTAACTAATCTCTGTTTTTACTGCAGTAATTAAACCGTGCACTTGCTAATAAAAAGGTAACACTTTAAATTAAGGCCCCATTTCTAAATGCTGTATTAATATTTATGAAATGATTACTGCATACAGCCACATTCTTTAAGGACTTATTAGAATGCGTGTTATAAAACTCAATTGTAATAAACCCTTAATGGTTATGCTCTGGCGAGCTCAGTTTTTCAGCCCTACAAGTGACGTCTTCTTAAAATGGGAGGAAAATGCTCTTCCCTCCCCTAAAGCCTCCCAAAGATTTGTCTCTCTGTGACTGTCGGTCCTGGCCCAAGCACTTCTGCTCAACCAGCAATAAAGTGGGTGGGATTTCACTGCTAGGGTATCTCTGGTGCTGTCCAGCCGCTTTGGAAAGGTCTGGAATCTCCTGTGGAATCATAGGGATTGTGTGACCTCCTAAATTACATTTGCCACCCCCCAGACACATCTTGGTTACCTCAGGGCTCTCAAAGAGTGATAGACATCTCTGGTTCAGCAGCTGAATCCTGCCCTCAGCATCTAGGCTGAGTTGGGTGGCTAGGCTCCTTCCAGAGTCAATAGAGATAGGATTGCTGGCCATGATTTATTCCCTTTCTCCAAGGCATTTTGACAAATGTTTGGAAACTCCTTGTGATGTGGACCTTCCCTGACTTTGTAGCTTCAGAGAGCGCTTGCAGAGGGAACAGGATGAGGTCACTCATGGCAAAACTCAGACTTGGATCACTGTGATCACTTCATGGGCCAGTAGATCCGGAAGAGAGAGATCAGTGTTCAGGGAGCAGCAGGGAAAGCACTTAAATAGATTATTTTCTTCATGTTGCTATCAGTGCTTGGTTTTAGGCTTCTTTGTGATTAGCCACAGATCCAACTCTTCAACTCTTTCATCCTGAGCTATTCTTTTCAACTGGTAACTTTTGCCCTGGAGGAAGTACTCAGACTATTTCACCAACATGCATTTTGCAAGGGGCTGGGCTTAAGGTGATGATCTGCGGCAAAGCCTTTTTCTTTTGATGCTCTTGTATATCTTCCAGTGGTAGCAGTTTGTGATGCCGTTTGTCTGCTCATGGTGTTCCTACCTCCTGCCTTTCCTTTCTCTTCAGCCTCCTAGAAGGGCACAATTGAGGTCCTAAACTTACAAAGACTGAACGCCTATGAAATATTTTGGATCTTGAATAGCTCAGTGTAAGCCAGTGGGGCTTCTCATGCATCAAAACACCCCCATGCAGAAGTGGCTGGCAGTTTGCCGCATAAGTGATGAACCTCACAGGCACCCTAAAAACTGGCATAAGCTCAGAGAGAAGAGCCATTTCTGTGAAGTAGCCCCTTGAAACAAAGGCAACCTCCACCCCAATCATACATCACCTTCAATGGCCAAAATGCAAAGAGTTTGTGCTCAAACTGACCTAAGCTAAAGCTTCACCTCGATGGTCTAGTTACATAGCAACAATTGTTGTGTGTAATAACAGAATCCAAAATGACACAATAAAAAAAGAATTATCTGTGATTAGAGCTAAACTATTGAAATGTCTCCAGCTGGAGCCAAAGTTTGGAAGGGAGGGGGAAAGAGGAGTTTATTATTTCAGTAGCTGCAGTGAAAATCCCCTCTGGGTGCTCTGCAAACCACCCTCTGCTCTTTGAAACCATCCCCCTCATTGACATGGTAATGGTCTTTGTTGAATTCAAAGACGATTACATCAGAAATGTGTGGCCTCTTGTGGGTTTTCCAGGGCTTATAAAGCACACAAATTATATGAAAATATTGGGTTGAAAAATTAGTAAGCCATAGGAGTTTGTGTTGTTTTAGCCACGCTTTACTGCAGGGAAGGAAAACTGTGGCTCCTCCAGACCTTTGCCCAGCTTTTCAAAGCTACTTTCTTTATTATTTTTCTTTTCTGGTGGGCTCACTTCGGATATACAGCCTCTATTTTTAAAGGGCTTTCACACTGGAGCAAGCTTTTCAACATGCGCTGTATAAAGCTCAGAGATCCTCTGAATTACTCCACTTTTACTGTTTCTACAATATACTCAAGGAGAACGTTCTGTCCCACATTTTGTTGGATGAACACTCCAGAGTGGTTGCTGTCTTTATGTGAAATGGGAAATCATGGTTGAAAATTGCATTTAAAATACCTTTAAGAAATACTAGGTTCCTGGACTCAGTAACACCACTTCAGTGGTGCATCATACCCAAGGTGAGAAAAGCACAGGTTCATTCCAGCCCCTATAAATCACAGCTCACCCCATATCAGCTTGGCTGTCAGGTTATCACCTTTGTGCCTGCAACAGCTAAGAGCTCATATAGCTTGTGGTGCCAAAGACACTGAGTTCTGGCTTGTGGTATAAATAAATGAGGCTTGTGAAAAGGAAGGGCTGGGAGTAAAAGGTATTTGATCTTTGGAGTTCTGGGAGAGTTCAGGTTCATGTATGTGCTGATTCCAATATAAAAGACAACAGTTATCCACTTGGAGCAGGGAGGCTTGTTGATGTCTCCAGCAAGATAATATTTTGGATGGCTTATAGATCCTATTGTTAAGATCTGGAGGACCCCAAATGGATCAGTTGCTTTCTCTGCTCCAGCTTCCCACCTCCCAGCATTAAGAGGGTTGGCTTTCAGCTGGATCAGCTCACAGGTTTGGCCACTGTCCTGTGAGCAGCTGAGCTGACAGGAGCCAGTAGGACTGGAGGCAGAAATCAGGGCAGGATCTTCCCTCTCAGCAGCAAAAGGCTTAGATCAGCTCAAGCCCAGCCATGAAATCATATCCTATGACTGAACAGATGTACAAGGACATGTTCCCAAATGGCACAAGTAACACTTGCGAAGTACGCAAGGCAACTTAGAAGCTCAAGCGTCATCATCCTCCAGAGTAGTTCGAGTCGCCAAACACCAAAATCATTTGGACCTTTGCACTTGAAGGGGGCAGATGAGCTGCAGCGAGTTCAGGTAGAGCTGCTGATGCAGGGGCTGTCCCCCAGACAACCACAGCTAAAGGAGGATTTGCCTTCTCTTCCCATCCCAGTGCAGTATGTTTAGGAGGACGCTGATTTCCTCTCGCTACAGAGCAGTGATCTGCAGGCAAAACAACAGATGCAGGGGTGGGAAGGACTTCCACACCCAGACAGGCAAACAGTTGCTTGGGTTTGATGGGGACCAGGGGCAGCCCCGTCACAAGCAGGCCAGGCTCACTGCTGAGCACTTTGCATGATGAAACCACGGCCTCCACCTCCTCGGTGCTGCTGAGCTGCCAGGCTGCTGTTGAGGAGAGCAGCAGTGCCAGGAATTAGCTATTCATATAGGGTTTATTTATAAACACTGCGTGTTCACCAGCGCCCGCTGCCGCAGACCTAATGGGACCTTTAGCTCTGCCTCCGTGTAAGGGGCAGATAAAATTAGAAGTGAGATAGTCTGTTTTGACTACCAATTAGGTGGGTCCGAAGACAGGAGGAGACATAGGGGAGATGATTTTTCCCTCGGTGGCTGCTTGGCACTCTCGGGTTGGCCTACACACACATGATTAATTGCCCCATCATTCAAGTAGCTCTTTTTATTCTGGCCACTCACAATATTATTATTATGAGCTACTGTTTTTCCAAAGCCAATTATTGCAGGATTCAAACACAGCAACTGCCCTTGTGTGTGTGTAAATGCATAAATAAGGAACCGGTAATCAAATAAAAGAAATAAATTTCATTCTTTCTTTCCTTCTTTTTTTTTTTCCTCTCTCCTTTCACATTTATATATAAAAGCCCTTGAAGGAAAAGACGTGGGATTGAAAAAGCAATGGGAGAAAAGTTTGTAAGGGGAAAAATCAGTGGGACCCTGTAGAACAAACATGTGTAAAGGCTTTGTTTCAAAGTGAACCAATGCAAAAGCCTGTTGGGGATAATTTTTAGGCTTTGCCTATTTTTAAAGGGTTGAGGAGCAGGAGTAAAGTGAGAAAACAATTCTCTGTAGGAAGCTGTAGCAGACTAAATGGAGCTTGTTGTTATTGGCAGAGGCATTGATGCTGAGGGCAGCAGCATCGTTACTGAGGCTGGAGGCAGTGGAGGTTTAAATAAATAAGGAGCGATCCATGAACCAAGATAAAATGTGATCTGGCTGTGCAGGGTCCTCCTGCTCGCTAAAGCAAGGGGGTTTGCCACGGTGTGAGTGAGGGGAGATGAATGAGACAGGAGACTCAGGGGAAAGCACAGAATAGGACATTATGAATTAGTCACAGAGTTCATAAGGGATGAGGATTTTATCTGTTCACCTCAGTTGCACAAAGGCACAGACGTGTTGTCCCCAAAGATGGAATTAGGGAATGACGAAGTCAGGCCCTTGTCTCTGCTCAGCACCCGTGTCTGAAGCTGCCCTGGTTGAGGGAAGTCTTTCCATTTGGTTTCAGTGACTTTAGGCTCAGGGAGAAAACCCAAAGCTTCCCACTCGCTTCTTCTCTGGCCTTACTTAGCAGCAAGCTCACATAAAATTGATGGGGATTATTGCTGGCTAAGGCCAGCATTAACACAGGATTTGGCCCAGCATCTCGCATGCAGCGTAGTGATATTAGTAACAATAAAAAGGTCCATTAAATACTTGCAAAAGCAGTAGCCTGCTAGACCATGCACCAGGTCAGGTCTTGCCTGGCAATCTGACAGGGATTTGAAAGAGCATATTCCCTGTTTGTAACCCTCACCCAAGCAGAGGCTGGAGATGTCAAGGCTGGGTGATAAGAGCTCACACTGCGTAGTGCAGCAAGAGCATGCCCAAACCTTGCAGAGAAACATTTTCCCTGAGCTCAGCTTGCTGGGCTGTCCTCCCACGCTCAGCAAAACACATTGGGGCTGCTGTGGACACAGTTCCCAGCATAAGGCACAGCAAAGCAAGAAACAAGGGCAGGAAAACCTGCGAGGAAGTACTTTATGGACCTTAGTGGATTTTTCATCACTTACTGTTTCTGCCTCACCTTCTCTTAGCAGCTTTATCTCATCTTTTCTTTTGGACTTAGTTAGCCCAGAATGAGGGTATCCTGATGTTGTTCTGGTTCTAGGATCCTATTCCAGCACAGACTGATGATAGAGGTGACAGGAGACCCCAGCAAGGCTGAGCAGACAGACCTGACACCCCAGCCACAGTGCTCCTGTGCTGGCATGAGAATGCTGGAGCAGCTCAATTGACGTATGCCCAGGCAAACACATAGAGCATATCCCTGTGATCCCAATTTTCCCTGTTCTTAAGGAAAATACTGGCTCTTCATTAAGTATCTGGCTCGTAGAGGTGGAGGGTAAGCAGGAAAATAATGGTTTTGATGCATCAAGTCTAAATTTCATTTTGATGGGGGATTTGCATCCACCTTGGTGTTTATACATCAAAAAAAGTGCCTCTACATTTGCACATTGGGGAACATTCCTGAAATTCCTTTTTCCTGGAATAAAGTTTGGGAAAAAATAGAAAGCGTTAAGAAAATAATTCTTCTTATCATGGTTTCCTCCTCCAGTCTTTGACACTGAAAATACCCAGACTAAACCAGTTATAGGTGAGATGCATCCCACAAAGCTGCTTTGCCTCCCGGATCAGCCAAGAACCGGGCACGCTACTGCAACTGAAGGCCAATAGGAATAGATCCATTTTTGAATGCCAATAAAAAGGAACAATGTTTAGTGTCCTGAGCGCGCTGGAGCAGGAGAGGGACACAGAGCTTTTCTCCTTCCCGCGGTTTGATGCCCAAATAGGCGCTGGGACTATTAAAATCCGAGCTCTTTGCACTGTAATAACCCACCACCACGCACCTGATTCCTGTAGCCAGGATCAGCAGAAGCCCGAGGCTGTTTGAATACACAGGATCAAAGAATCAAGAGCCTGTTTGTAATTTCTCTGTGTAAATAAGAGCAGCATTTGTGCACTCGGAGGCTGGATAAAGAAGCCTTGGTTTAGCAGTAAAGGAGAACTATTTTTACAGAAGCCACTGAGAGAGGCTGGAGCCACCGATTTGGGATGATTACAATGAACAGAAAAAAAGAAGCCTGGAACTGTTTTGTTTTAATTTAGGGCTTGGGGGGGGGGGGGAGATATTATTTATGTGGATTTAATCAGATGGATAGGATTTGTGGGCATTCCTAATTGAATGGAGAGAATGGAGAAAGGTGTCTGCTTTACCCTGAAGTTCTCCATTTCTTTTCTCTTTGTGTTTGGGAGCGAGGGGAGAGGCAATTGTGTCACCTCACACAGGTTAGGGAGGGCTAACAGGCATTGAGAGATGTACAGCAATGAAAAGAAAGGAGGTGCTTCAGTTTGGAGAGGAGCCTTCAGTCTCTCCTGGGTTGAGCTGCCCATCTGAATCAGCTCTGCCCCATGGTAACTGAGAGGTGCAGTGGCCTGCCTCATGCTGGTAGGAGCTGATCAGGACTTCCAGAAGGATGCTCTGCATAGCTTGGTGCCTGGAGTAGTCCTTGGAAAGTGGCCTTTCCCTTTGAAGCTCCTCCTGAATGGCAGATGGTGAATCCTGTAATCCTGAACCCTATAACACGGGACTCCTCATTTTTCCCATTGCGCTGACAGACAACTAAGGATTGCTTGTAAGGTCCAAGACATAGGAAATTATATTGATTAATACAGATTATATAGATATATATTATATAGATTATATAGATGCAGATTCCATGGACTAAGGAATGATATCTGTCTCTGTGTGTGCATGTGTGTGTGTGTATGTGAGACAAAAAGCAATGCTATATTGGAAAATGTGGGATTTGAGCGTGATGTGAATGGTACAGAATAAGGGCTTGGTATGGAATAACCCAAATCATACATCCAAGCAGTACACTGAGCAAGATGTAAACTTTACTTACATATGACCACGCTGTGGAGCCATGGGTACTTCTTCCTGTGATTTTCACCATTGACCACCCCGCACGCCAGTAAACAAAAACCAAGACAAAGTGAAAGGAAAAAGCCACCAAACCCAAACATGCCCAGGGATGAGCTGAGGACTTTGAGGGGTGTTTCTTTCCTTGGTGGTTTGTTTTGTTCATGGCAGAGAGAATTCCAAGCCAACCAAATGATGAAGAACAGCCCCAGAGCTGCAGCTCCTTGAGCCCACTCAATGATGTCGCTGCAAATGCCATCAGGGTGTAAATATCCCACCGGCCCCGCGAGGGCAAACGTGTCGGGCTCACGTAGGAGGCAGGGCTGAACAGCACATTAGTTACGGTCCGAAAACATGACCTACAAATATTTTCTGTATCGTAATTATACAAAATGAGTGGAAATTTCTCCCCCTTCCCCAAGTCCCCAAAACCATAGCCCATTATGAGCACAGAACCATGCTGCCAAGTCTACAGGAACATAAATATCATTTAAGTCTTTTTGTGCTGTGTAGTAGCAGGAAAGTGGAAAAATGATTGAGGGACAAGTGGGTTTTAAAATCCCCCCGAGGCTCGTAACTTACCTGTTTATTTCAAGAGGAGCTGCCACTGCCAAAAGGAAAGGAGTTACTTGAGTTGCTATCATGTTATGTTTCCAGAGATCATTTCAAAATAAACATGGATTGAATCTCTGCTTTGCTCTTTCATTCGACACCAACACACCCGGTGACTGCATGGCTCGGGCATGGGGTGTCCAGCACAGGCGCTTATCTGAGCTCAGCCACAGGCACAAGGAAGCTCTGGGTGACAGGCGCATCACTACCAATGCCTGAAGCAAGGAGGGGTCTTCAGAGCCAGGAGCAACCCAAGGTGTTTCCCTTTGGCCTCAGGAGGTGCTCAGAAATGACGATAAGAAGGCTGTGTTCAGAAACGCAGTAGGTAACAACCACAGCGTAAGTTATAGAAGACAGGACCAGGCAGCTAGCCCTACCCATCAACATGACTTCAGCTCTGAGGTGTCAATGGAAATGATCCTGGTTTTGCTACATAAACCACCTCCAATGAAAGTGAAATTCTCCGATCATTCATAATCGACCTTTAAAAATGGAAGGGAAAATTTGTGAAGTCAGGTAATAGCTCACCTTGGGCAGATAGGGGTGACATTGGGAAGTGTGTTGTAATTCTTTGATAGTCTTTGAGCAAGCAAGGGAAGAGAATAGCTTAATTTAATGTCTCGTATTAACCTTCATGGGAGTGTGAATTCAGTGTTGCGTGGTGAGGAATTTACACCAGGTTAAAAGAGGACAGGACTAAGAGGGGTTTATTGGTGCAGGTGATGCTGATGGGGTTGTGCAATGACACGCAGTGACATCTGTCAGAAATAATGGTTAACGACATGGAAGGTCACAGACAAGGGATTGCAGGAAGTATGTTGAGACCTGATACCAAGGTGGCATCAGGCCAACCATTAAGGGTTAATTTCAAAGCAAAGATAGGGATTTATCACCAGTCTGTGCTGCCCATGCCAGTGCTATAACTCTCTATGCTGACTCTGCATCTTCTGTTGTCTGTTTGCATTTAGATTCCACTCACTGCTGTGTTATCGAGCTGTTTTTCCCTCCTATTGCCCAACATAGAAAGGGCAGACACATAACAGGGTAATGACCCTTCTGAGTGCAGTGCCATAGTCTGTGACAACCATGGGAAGTCTGAACCCGTTGATAAGATGTGACCTGGCTGTGATACAGGTGTGGTGTGGAACTTGGTGCAGTGGGGTAGACATAAAGGAATGAGGAAAACAAGAGCTGTCTGATTGCACAGAGCATAGTGAATGATTGTAATGATGTTTAATCTCAAATCACAGGTGGCCAGGGAATTGCCAAATCAAATTCCATGTGCCTGCTGTGAGGAGAAAGGGCTCAGCAATGCTATAAATTGCCTTAGGGAATGGCTCCTGGAAAACTCTCTCTGCCCACATCTTGTTCCTTGCAGATGTTCTGTCTTCCTATGCTTCCAAGACTTTTTCCCACACTGCTTGCCTGCCCTTGCCTCGCTGGTTCTGCCACCCCACTTTGAGGACACATTTCAGAGTGCGATGGTAGAGGCATTATTGTTTTGCATGGCAATGATAAAAGCATGACGGAGATGAGGTTCCTTTAAGCGAAGGAAAATCAACTGCACTGAAATGCGTCTGTAACACTAGAGCTGCTATAAAGGTATAAAAATCCTGAAACTTTGGGATACTTCCCACTCATACAAAGCAACTATTCTGCCACAGCCTGGCCGGGCTGGCACTCTCTGAGCAGCACTCTCCATACAGACCTTATTCTCCCCAGGGAGCCGTGATGCATCACATGCAGGAGGTCTAGTGGCTGCCCACAGAAAGCTGCTGATAATATAGGTGGAGAAAAGATTTCCATCCTCTTCTCAGCTTCCATGTGACTTAAGTGACTGAATCGCTCTGGTTTTTAGTTCATCCTCTGTACAGTACAGGCAAAGGCTGATCCCTGCACCACAAAGTTAACGTGTGGAGAAATGCTTTAAAACTTGTGGGGTTTTGTTTCAACTTCATTTCATAGAAACAAATACCTATCTTAGACCAGAGCTGTTTGTAGCCACGACGGGTATCCGTCACAGCATACATTTCTGTGCATACTTGAGCAAATAGAAAATGACATTTTTCAAGTACAGCCCAGGTGCCAGGCACACATTACGAAATCTAGGTAATATGGATGATGATGACTGACACTGTAATTGCAGGAGATGCCTGGTTGTGAAAGAGAGATTTGAGTTTTAACAAAAGAAAAATGATACCAGGAAAACAAAGCAGAAATGGCATTGAAATTTAGCCATCTTCTTCCTGAAACTGCAGAATAAGGTGTTCCAGATAAGCTGCCACAACATTAAGAAAGCAAAGACCTAACTGGACATTTGATGCTTCTCATCACACGTCATTCTATTGCCATTATAAACCATCACCTGCAGATCTCTCGTGCATCCAAGTAACTTTCATCTGGTATCAGCAGGAGCTGTAAAACAAGTTTGTGCATCACTTGCATAGCCCAGGTGTCTGCAGTTCCCATCTCCTGATCCACTCCAAGCCCCCAGCCAGTTCCAACTGACTTGCTTCATACCTGCAGAGATGGTGATAATGATATTTCCTTTAATAACCTCGACGTCTTTGTGCCAACTGAGTTAAAGACTCACCAGGTTCTCATCTAATGAACAAAACTAATGAATGATTAAAGATCATTAAGAAAACAGAGGCACCAAGGAGGGGAACCCAGAGCCAGCTGAAGGCTTCTCAGCAGCTCAAGGAGATTTCAGGTTTGCTGCCCCAGAAACAAACCCGGATTTTTCCAGCCTTCCAAAGGGCTCTGAAGACAGACCTTAGTATTAGGTAGGCTTGGGTGAATATTGAATGAAGAAAGGTAGGAATTGATAATAGTCTCTGCCAGAACAGACTCTTCTTCATCTCCTTATATTGCAAACCCTCTTCACCTCGGCAGGCATTTGGGTGCTTTTTTGGGCCACAGATTCTGTAGGAGGCTGGGATGAGGAAGCGAAACTTGCTTCCCTCCAGTTCTATTTTATCCCTAGCCTCATCAGCAGAAGCCATGACAGAGCATTGGTGCACATGCTGTGGGAAAAGCTCACACTTGTCATTTAACATTGGTCCTAACACTCAGTGCAAAAGGATTGGAAGTTCCACATCTATCTCACTCATGCATAGGCAATACAGATGTTCACAGCGGTCAACCTGCTGCAGTGGTTAGACTGGTGCCACAGCCTGGCGGGCTCCATCTACCTCACCTGCATCCGAAAGACACTGGAAGCCTGAAGCCTCTTTTATTATGGATAGAAATAAGACTTCTGTACCAGCACATCGCTCTCTTGGGTTGTCCTGGCACTGCCACCGAGCTGGAGCCTTCATTCCTGCCTAGAGTGGCTCTGTGTTTTTCAAGGGCAGTGGAAATGTTGTTTTGGAAACACTGCCGGGAGAGTGCAAACAGGAAGCAGGGAGGACTTCTTCAGAAATGCAAGAATCCAAAGGGAGCGCAGTTCCCCGTTTTTTGGATCCAGCCCATGAATTGGCTTTGCAACAACAGCAAGATATGAGTGGTGAGGTCAAGAGAAAGCAAACATGTAGCAGCCACAGAGAGTGACTTTCAAAATCGCTTGTTGGAACTCTGAGTCATTTAATGTGCTACACGCAGCCAGGATGCCTAGAAAAATAAAGAAAGATGCTGAACAGTCCCTGCAGTGCAGCTGTGTTATTGACAGATGGGATTAAGTGGTACTGAGTGCTCCAAGTGGGATATTTTTTTTATAAGCATATTGCCTTTGTTTATTGTAATTTTGATTTTTAGTTATTTTTGTTAAGGCATTTGGGGACCTCTTACCCTAGAGCATACAAATGAGTGTTTGTTCTTGTTTCTGTTATTGCTGTTATTTGATTTGGGCATGTTTCTGTGATTCAGCAGTACCCTTATGAGACTGCAATGTGACGGGCTGCAGTTTCGTCGATCAGCAGATCACAGGGGTAAGAAGCAGCGAGGGGATGGGGTTTGTCCCTTTCCAAGGCAATAGGATCAGTAACATCAAGGCCTTTATTCTGACAGCAATAATGACTAGGCATGGACTCAAAGGGTCCATCGCCTGAAGGATGACGTCCTTCATCTGATTTCTGAAGCCCTTTCTGAGGTGGATAGCAGTAGTACCAGAGCACTGGAAGGGCTCCGAGAGATTCTACCCTCTTTCCCTCCAGTTCCCTAGCCCACCTTCTCATCTGCTCCCTGTTCATGCTGCTGTAAACCTTGATATGGTCTGTATTCCCCAAGGAATATAGACTTTATCCCATTCCAGTAGCTCCAGATGTAGTTTGTTGGTGAGGACTGATCAGACTGAGTGATAGACAACCGGAGAACAGTGCTGGGGTGTGTTGGAATTGCTGGTGTGTGGGTGCATCTACTTGAACTTTGGGGTTCTCAGTGAAAGCTTGACTCTGCAGAGCTCTCCACTGAAAGAAAGTACCAGCTTGTGTGTGTGTGCATCACGTGTATGTTTGTGCATGTGCTCTTTTATCCCTGCACTTAGTTCCAGGCTCTCTGATTTGATATGCAGCAATGCAATGGGGGGACTTTAACAGACTGGACTCGGAGTTCAAGAAACCTTGAAGGGAAAAGTGATTAGAAACTAAACAAGAAACTTCTCCATCTCTTCCAATCTTGTTTATCTTCTCACTCAACAACTGCGCCAAAACATTCCCTTGACCAGGTTTTTATAGCCAATAGATTAGAACTTTATCGCACACAATTCAGTGAGATTGCTCAACTTCCAGAGGTGTAACCGAGCCTTTGGCCCGTGGATTGGCTCAGGGGTGTCTTGCCATCCCTGACCGCCCATCAGTTATCACCAGCCACTAGTATTTGCCTTTCAGGGATGCCGGAAGAATGGCAGGGAGATTAACAGAGGCACTCCTTGGCTTTTCAGAGTCAGTCAAATCCTTTCCCTTTCTGCCAGTGCTTTGTGATTGGCAAATTGGAATATGAGCTTATCAAACAGTGATTAACAATAGAGGACTTCCGCACTCGGGAAGAAATAAAGTAACAGGATTAGACAGGCCATTGCATTCCAGGGCTGGCTTTATTCTTTATGGTGAAGATAGGTCCATGTACCTTAAGGGATTTCTGCAGTAGAACTGAGAAGTGAACTCAGGAGTGCTGTTGGTGGAGCACATCTGTAAAGGGGAGTACCCAACAGGAAGTGTCACTCTGATCTGATGTCCAGGAGAGGCCACAGCCATGGTCTCCTCAAGCTGGGACATGATGCAGAAGTGTAAGCAGGAGGAAAGGGCTTTTCCACCCTTCTATTCCATGACCTGATTGAATTCAAGTTTTTTTCCAGCGCTGGCACATTACCAAGGCTCTTGAAAAGATGCAGTAATGGGGTTTTTATCCTGTTCGTAACATACCTGGAGATGGGCTCATTTTTTAACCCTGACAAGGTTTCTCTGTAGAATTCCCAGGCTCCATTTACTGTGGGGTCAGTCAAACCTTTCCTCTAAAGAAGGCTGAGGATCTGAGGTTGCTCCAGTGACATTAGAACAGGACAGTGGGTTTATAGCTTTAGAAGACCTGTCTCTCTGCACAGATAGCGGAGATTTTCATTTTCTTTGCTTTCCAGTGTTAAGTATGCAGGTTCTTATCTACCTGCTTGATACTCCATGACAAGCAGCAAGACGTAAATCTGTTATGGTCCAGACAAGAAGCGGGTAAATTCTTCTTGCCTTAGTGTACCCATCGCTGTGGTACACAGCACATCTCAGTCTGCAGTAGTGGTTCCCCTCTCAATCCTCAGCTCTTCTGCTCTCCTCCTCAGCCTGAGGCTCTGCTCTTTGTGCCATGCACTGGCCTTGTTGCTGCAGCAGCGAGGGAGTTTCTCGAGCATTTCTCAGTGCATTTCAAACTGTGAAGACTGTTCTTGGCTTCTGCCCTCACTCCTAGGCCCAAACAAAATGTTTCTCAATGGTAAGCTGTCATTAGAGTTCAGAGAAGTGGGGAAGGCAGATCTGATTTCATATCTAATTTGCTCTAAAATGAGAGGCAGGGAAGAGAGGAGTCCTTTTTAATTAGAAATAGGTTGTTCAGCTACTTTAGCCAGCACAGTGTTTCTCTCCAGTGTAAGAGCTTTCATGCGTATAACCCAGCCCTTGCAGTTCCAAAGAGTGGATGGAACATTGTAAATATTGCTCTCTGCTCTGTCTTTATTCTTATTCCTCTTCTGAGTACTTTGGATCTCTGCCATCCTCCTGATCGCCAGACACGTGAACACTGAAGGGAAAGAGGAAGAGAGGGCTAAAGCCTCTCTTCCTGTCAGGTACCAGTTACTGGAGGATGTGGAGGGAGGACAGAGGAACTGTTAGTTCCCACTAACATCATCTTTCGCAGCATGTCTTCCCCCCATGTCACAGAACAAGCCTACTAAAGCATGGGCTCCTTTTTCCTTAAAGAAGCTTGGGACCATGCCTGCCTCTTGCAAAATCTTGATGAGGCAAAGCAGCAGCCCATGGATGGTTCTAAGGATGGAAAGGCAAAACTGAAAAAGGCCAGAAAGAGTCCCAGCATAGCAGAGAATGTTCTTTAGTGGTTAACGCAGGCTTGTGCATCTCTCACCGGGACAGTGAACGCTCAGTTCACGTATCTGAGGCATGTCCTATCCCATCTACCACTGAAGAGCATTCATAAGCAGAAACAAGCAGCCAGGTTGCCAGGGCCACAGGTCTCTGCGGGCTCTTTTCTTGTGCAAACACTGAAATGTCATGGGCAGATTTAACCACCCTTCTTCAGAGCAAGGCCAAGCTCCATATGTGCCAGAGCCACCAAACTGAAGGCTTGGGCGCTCGGCTCTTGTGTTGTGACATCAGTGTGTCTTCAAGTAAGCCTGCACTTCAGGGTCTCTCCATGGAAAAACAAACCAATAAAACATAGATTTGCAAGAAATTATCGCTGTTAAAACCAGGCTACTTTTTCCTCCCACAGAACTAGGGCTCAATTAATGGCAATATTTATTTGGGTGACTTGCAGATTGTGTCTCTGGCCAATTAGCTCCATCTCAATGTTCTATTTCTTGCCTTTGAATCAATAAACAGTTCAAGATTTCCTGGAGTCAGAAAATGAACATCAGTGCCAAGAACTGTGGGTGTATTAAAACCATACCTACAACAATAGCCTCAACAAGGGAGCTCTGCTAATCACTCCCTTGTTTGGCTGGGTGTCTGACAGAGGAGCTCGAAAGCCGAAAGTATATAACACCCCCAATAGAGGAAACCACAGCTTACAGAACCCATGAAAAACATTTACTAACCTCCAGGTACCCTTTGTTCTCTATCCCTCCTGACAAGCACTTTTCTTCAGCACTACATACCTAAGATGCCTGTGCAATAAGGTTTGATTGCGGGGCTTATAAGGTGGATGGAGATGAGTGAGTCATTATCTGCTATTTATCTTTCATTTAATGAAAAGCACAAAAGCATCACAAGAAACCAGGACATGGCGTTCCTGTCTATAATTTTGTCCAAATTATTCCAGGCCAAAATGATATTTGTTTGCTTTCAAAGCTGAACAAATCAGACCAAAACTCATGTGTACTCATGTGTGGCTGTGCAACAGGACTTTGCATGGGAGGAAGGAGGTAAAACCACCCAGCATCTACCAGTTTGTGCTGGAGAGTGCTGTGAGGGCAGCACCTTTGCCCTGTGCTAAGGGGCACAGCTAAGCTGGGAGGTCTTCTGCCTCTGCTGAAATTGGATTGTAAAATGAGGAACAGAAACAGAAAAGAGGTCTACCTCTCCCCGTGCTGACAGACCCGGGCTCTACCCGTGAAGCTGTTCCAATCTGGAAGCTTTATGGCCATGTTAACATGGCGCCTCTCCACAGGACTTATTAGTTTGGGCGAGGTGCCATGTTAATGCAGCTAGATGGCTGCTAGGCTGGAGCTGGCTCGGGTCCGGACGGCTTGGAGAACATGTAGGCATGCTCTTTCCGTCTGACATTGTTAGCTCTATTACCACCTAGGCTGATAAACTCGAAGGCTTACTTACCCTATGGAATGTCGTACACCTCATTTAGCTCAATTAGAAGACTCGTCACTGCAGGTCAGTAGGCTGTTGGGAGCAAAGACATCAGGGTGATCAAAAAGCAAGGTGGGTTTGGAGACTTCAATCTCCTATATCTTTAGTGGTCCTCCAAAAAGCCCTCTACTGACAAGGCACCTCGTTTTTGCAGGTCTCCTTAAGGGAAAACCAGCAACAGCCAGTGGTGAACAGCTCAGAGGGCTGGTGCTGATGGCATCTTGGGTTGGGGTATGACACAGATCAGAAGGGACACCAGACTGAGAGTGAAGATCCTCTCTGCAGATGAAGATCAACATGCATAGGCCGAGCTGTACAGGTCTTAGCATTGCAAAAGGGGAGAGCTGCTGCAAATCAGGGATAGTGAGATCTAGTTGAGACCCAGAATATGAAATAAGGAGTTTTCTTGCAAGGATGGACAAAGAGAAATCCAGGTGACCCCAGGAAAACAGCAAAAGGAGAACATTCGAGTTTGGCGACAAAGGAGTTAAGATGTACCAGAACAAGTCAATGGTATCAGTGACTTGAGGCTATCCTGCTTTATCATGCCTAGGAAAACAATATCCTTAAAAAAAACCCCAAATGCAGCAGAAAAGTTAGTGTTGCATGGTCCTTCCATCCACAGGCGTGTGCTGGCTGGCTCTTGGCCGCTTCAGAGGCATTTCCATGCAGTAAGGTCGACGTGTCATTCTCTACTTAGCACTGCCTCCAGCACCTCGCCCCCACTGCATGGCCCAAGCTGAGCTGTGGCTGTGGCTGTTGCCAAGCATGTCCAGCATCCCTCTTCACCATAATACTGCATTGCAGCCGTGCTGCTGGCCGCCAAGAGGAGAAACCCACAGTGGAGCAGAGGAAGGTGATAGAATCATTGGGACCTGGCATGTCAGTGTTGTGCTGACTTGGCAGCGGTCAGGAGAGCCGTGGCTCTGATTGCAGCCATGCCAGCTGCCTGTTTCAAGACATAAATCACTACCGTGTGCCCCACAGAAACTGCTGTCACTCAGAGGAGGTTTTGCAACTCTCAGAATTACTGTATTTTAAATTCTTTTAGGGTTTTGTTTTGGTTTTTTTTTTTTGCTGGGAGTTGAAACTGAACTCGGTTCTGTAAACGAAGCTGTTTTGTATTTCTTCCCCTATGACAGCTATACAGCCTCAGGTTGCGATCGCATCAAATCATCCAAGCTAAGCAACACGTGAGCTGGTCAGTGCTTGAGTGGGTGGCCTCCAGCTAGAATCCAGATGGTGGTAAGGATTAAATCATCCCTGTGAAACAGCACCGAATTAGTGTCCTCTTTCGGCACGGTGGGACCGACAGTTACTTACAGCCTTCAGACACACTGCTTCCCTGGTGCTCTGATTGCTCCCAGCCCTAGCTAATCCCATTACTTCTCACAAGCCCAAGGGTCCCAGCCTGGGTCCAGTTCTGAGCTGAAGCATTTTGCACCTATTCAAACCAGAGTAAGGGATGAGCCCAAGTGCAGAACAATACTGGATCGGGCCATACGTTTTCGGCTAGGAGCTGGCAGATCAGCAGAGGTGGCTGAGTCTGGCAAACGCAATTTGGATTGCTGCTGAAGTATTTCATTCCTTTTCCTTGCACAGCCTCTGTCTCCTGTGCAGAGACACACATCCTAGACCTTGTTGTCCATTCACTCCTAGCACTTTTGTCCAAATCCCAAAAATCAGGGGGGCCCCTTCTTGTGGAATTGAGAGGAGGAGGAGGAGGAGGACCAGGGGAGCGCTCTCACATGCATCAAAACGCAGTTCTGTCCTTTTCCCTGCCGAAGCGAACGGATGCAAACCGAGCAGGCTGGAGCAGCCCGTCCAAGCGTTGGAGCATCAGCAGGGAAAGCCGAGCCAAGAAAGAACACATGGTGGTTGTATGTTGCAGTGACACTTCAAGAAAAATCGCTTTGAGTCGTGAGCCCGATCACTTAACTGCAGCGGGCACCCTCCCAGCTTTCCTGAGTCAAATGTAAATTGCCTGAGGAAACGTCCCCCTCCTGCCCCTCAGCCCGGCACCGTTCCCCCATCGCACACACTCTCCCTCTGACTGCACACCCTGTGTCTCAAAGCTCTTTTTATTGTGTTTGCAAATTATGAACATTCAGCTCAGTTAATTATGAAAATATTGGGAAGTCTGAGAGGCTGGCTCCTGGATGGGGCCAGGGCAGAAAGCCCTTGAAAAATGAGCCGTGTTCTCGCTGCTCCCTATTGCCAATGGATTTTGTTGTTCTAGGGTATGACTCCGCCAGTCTGCAACAGCCTCTTTACAAGCAGCAGCTCCGGAGGCCGGGCCGGCAGCGGCATTTACTCTGCCCAACATTAAGAGGAGGGAGAAGGGCAGACAGAGGGGTGGCGGGAGGGATGCAGTCTGCTTTCTGTTATCCCATCTTCATCTGTGCATGGGCCCAGGGCCGGATCTTTAGCTGCAGAACTCAGTGGAAACACCTCGATTCACACTGATTTAGTCGCTGTCCCCAGTTAACTTCGGGCTCATCTAAATCCAGAGTATTTGGATGGAATGCCGAGGGCTGACTCTGATCCCACTGAGAGGGGTTTTTGCTCTGGTCAGTTCTCTTGGGTAGATGTTGCTCTGTGCATTGATACGAGCATCGGGAGAGCCGAGTCCAGATTTGTCTGTGTATCACTGCAGATTTCACATTACTTTGAAGGGAAGAAGGGCATGTCCTGCAGAGCTGATTTCTGAAGGCAATTTAAGTTATTCCAGCAGTAAAATTGACCTGTTGCTCTGAACTGATTTTCTGTATTTGCCTGGTGTAAGTGAGAGGGAAGGATATTTTCATTCTCCGCCTGTTTTCAATGCAACAGCAGGATTTTTTCTTCGGCTGACATTGATTTCAAATTTCAAATTTCACATCAGAGAACGCAACTTAAAGAGTATTTTTATTGCTTTACCTCTTTCCTAACGTCCTCTAAAGAAAACGGGGGGGTTTCTTTTCAATATTAGCAAAGAGGGAAGAATCTGTGTAAATTTTTGATACATTTCTTGACATATACAGGTAAATCAAAGAGGATAATTTATGTGAAGCGCAGCATATACAAAGCTGATCCGTTTTCCTTGCATTTCAATTCCATGCTGTGATGATACGTTCAAATATAATGCGTAGTGCCACATACTCTGAACAGTATGAAAAATGATCAATTTTCTAATATGTAACACATGGTTTGGCCACTTTTGAATATCAGAAATACCCGTGCTGTCTTTGCTATGGAAAGAAAGAATTTAATGACAAATTTAGAATGTACGTTATGTTTTGCTGGAACTATAGATATCCCGGTTGGCTTTATCACTTATTTCACTAAGATTCTTTTTACATGTTAAATAAATGCCAGTTCATTAATAGTGGTTGGATTTAGCAATGATAGCCGCCTATCTCAGCACAGCTAACATTCAGTAATATTCATTTAGGAAAGGCAAGGTTGTGCTTGTGCCCACTGAGTCCTGCTGAAGGCAACTGGCTCCTATTGGTGCTCTGTGAAAATCAGTCTGATGGCAGCTCCAGTAGCAGGTCAGTGCTTAGAAAATAAAATGAGAATCTGGGATCAAGTGATGTAAAGGCAGCTATAGTTAAATTCTGAAGTAAAATTCCTTTTCATCAAGTAATACAAAGGTCCATTCAAAGAGACAATGGTCCTATTAGAAGATATTTTAAGGTCTAGAGGGTTTCATAGAGAACTAAATTACCTATCAAAAAGAGTAATCATCAGGTACAATCAGAACAGCTGACATTAACCTTTTCTAGGGAGAACAAATCTGACTCCAGTGACTGAA
The DNA here is from genome assembly GCA_017639245.1 of Myiopsitta monachus. Lineage (NCBI taxonomy): Eukaryota > Metazoa > Chordata > Aves > Psittaciformes > Psittacidae > Myiopsitta > Myiopsitta monachus. Next base: position 1,697,493 of record CM029931.1, on the reverse strand, counting down.
TGCACATAGAAGTGCATTTGGAACATTTAGGAGACAACTTCGTTATCTTACTGAGCAGTGACTTCTTGTGCTGAAAATCACCGTAATTCCAAGAAAAGCAGTGTATGCACCATCCAAGAATTCATTGCCATCAGATAACGTACGGTCTTTTTCAACACTGCGGTTAATGAAAACATTGGATTTAGATTCCTTTAGAAATATTTTGGTTTGAGTTTTATTTTCTTTTACTACAATTTGGGCTTTTTTCCCCCAAATTCAATCTTATTTTGGATTTTTAAAGAGATTTCAAATCGATTTTTTCCAATCATTTCTCTCTTTCCACAATGACAAGTGTATTTAGCTGAAGCAATGTTAGGCCGAGAAGTTTCTGAACCAGTTAGTCTTTAAATAACCATGATGCTGTCAGTGACCTACGAACATTTCTGCTGAAGACTCATGGATCACACCATGATAGCTAAAATCTTAAACCACTAACGGTCTTTAAGCCTGATAGAGTTAAAAGTGGAGTTCTGGCCTTCTTCTAGTCTTGTCAACAGGTCTGGAAAGCTCTTTCCATCAGTATTTTATAGAAAGCATAAGTGGTGTCTTCCTGCAAGAATTCCTTCTCATAATTTGTGAGGCTTTCAGGATTGTGTGTACATTTGCTGGCAGAATTGGTTATTAGTGGTTGGGCTTTTTGGGGTAATATATGTCTTTGCTGTGTGTAAAAGTGTCCAGGTATTTCGTGGGTTATTATTATTATTAACATAAATTATTACACTTGAGTGCATAATGTTCATTCCATTCCAGGCGCAGTTATCAATTCGCAATTTGTGTGGGATTAAGGGGAATTCTGCCTGCAAAGTCAGTTTAGCAGGGAATAAATCGACCTGGTGCTATAATTGATGGCCAAACACTTACATGCTCCTGAAACTGAATTGCAGTGGAGAACACCTCTCCTGAAAGTACTGTTTGGACACAGTGTCAAAAATACCAGCTTGGCCCCATTATTCCAAAGCTAAATTGATCCATATGATTGGAGTATTGCCCAGATAGGGTTTTTTTCCCCCAAACAATCATTTTGAAATTCCCATTATCAATACACTAATGCATGTTGAAGGCTTGTTGGGTCTGACATAGGAAGTGATGTAATAAGGGAACCCTTAATACTCAAACAGGAAACGTTTTCCTCAAGGAATAGTATACTTGAAAACTGCAGATTACAATTTAATATTAACCAGATTTCTACATTAAACATGATTTCCGAGAACAATTTGATTTTTCTTACTTTTTCCCCCCCTTCTTCTTTTCCTGCTTCTCCTCTAAATGATCAAACCTGCATCCAACCGCAAGTGGCTCCTGGAATGAGCCCATGGCTGCCTGCAATTTAAGTGTCAGCCTCAGCAATTGCAGAGCTGCGTTGGATCTCTCTCCCAGCCCTTGCCACTCACTGCTCCCTGTCAGTCTCAATCTGCCTCTGACACCCACACATGTCAGTAAGCCTCATTCTGTCCGCCGTGCCTGGTTAGGTGCATTTTGCTTCAGGGGCATCAGAAGGTGTCCCCTGGGGATTTGGTGGTGTTGCCAGTTAATACATAGCCAGCACCAGCTGATGGGGTAATGACAACACAGCAGCACTGAAATCCAGTTGGATTTATGGAGACAAATGGCAGATTGCGTAATGTCCAGCGCAATGTGAGGGACAGAATGAGGAGAATTAACAACTGCACAAATAGTGCATTTTCAGGACTGACTGGCTACCTGCTCCTTCAACTGACCACTGCTATTTGTATGTGTTTGGTTATGGTCTAGGAGTGCTGTTCGTGAGCAGAACCGATGCCAGGCTGTTAAACACAGCAAAGAAAACGTTGTCGCTGACTCAAAGAGCTTCCAAGGTCGAGTGCCATCCTACACAGCCCCCAGTACCAACTACTGTGAGTAATATCACCCTTCCTGCAGTGTTTGGGTGTCTGCGTGCTCCCAGGGGCAGGTTTCCTTTCTGCTCCCTGCAAAGATCTCTGCCAGGCAGCCCTTCAGGCTGAGCCAAACACAACTCATTTCACCATCTCCTTCAAAGTCAAGTCAGACCACATTGCTGGTAGCAGGACATGTTTACCAGGTCTGTAAAAGTGATGGGTCTAAATATAGCACCCGCTGAAATGGTCCTTAAAGAGGGGAAGGAAAAGGGATGGCGTGGCTGAGAAGAAAGGTGATGCAGAAGCACCTTCTGACCTAATGCAGTTTTTCTCTGAAATTGTCTAATTGTTTTCCAGGGGCTTCTCCAAAATGAAACACTTCCAAGAACCAAAGATTTCAAAACTAAGGAAATCTCTGCAATACAGCCAGATGTGTATTCTGCATGGGAAGGTTATTTACTGAAGCAAAGAACATGGCTGCTGCAAGCTGGTGATCGGTGGCATCAGTTCTGCTGGGTAAGTGCTTCTTAAAACTCACCTGGCAAAACCACACTCTTTTGGAGTAAGGTCTTCAAAGGGCAGACACCACAAGGTGGCATTCTGCACTTCACCTCTGCAACCTGCTGCTCCACAGGCTGAGGAGCATAATGGTGGAGCAGGAATGGAGAGGCACACTTTTCTATGTGGACAAGAAATGTCAATCTCAACAGTGAACTCCCACACTTTGCACTAGGAGTACTTGAAAGGGGTTCAACAAAACGTATGCAGCAAGGAGCCTTCCCTGAGCTGCTAAGGATGGAGAGGCTCCACTAGAAATAGTCTCCTCCATGCTTTGAAATGCAAGTGCTTTGTTCCTTGCCTGGTTTGAAATGGTCTTCTCACATAGAAGAATCGAGAATTGTTTGCCAGCCAGACCTGAAGTGTAAACCAGGATCCCCAAAGAGCAGTGTGACAATGTAACACTAATCCATCCCCTTTCTGCTGATAGGATGCACACGGAGAAGGAGGATAACCACGCTGGTGCCTCCTGCCGTGGGCGATCACTGTAATGTAAATTGTGACCTTCACACAATTGCTCATTGGAAACATTTACATGGAGACTAAATCCCTCCCAGGTTGCATGATAGCACAAGCTTTGTTTTCTTAGGCTGTTGTTCCCTATTTGGCACGCAGTACAAAGCCATCCAGGGGCTGTGAAATCCATGAAGCACAAGCTCGGACTGCCCGTGTGCTGCCAGCAGAACTGACAAGCATGCAAGGAAAAGGCTCCTTGGGCTGCCAAGTCATATAGCTTTTGAATGAAGTGGCCTCCCCATGAAAGAGCCTTGCTTTCTTGATCAGCAAAATCCTGATCTGCCATGAAATTCTCCCACCTACATTGGTCTTCAGGAAAGGAGCCCACATGGAGGCTCTGGCCCAGGCCTGTTGCTCTGTGCCAAACTAAATCCATTCTGTAGCTCTTCTGAATGATACTCTAGGCACAGGCAGCTGGTAGAGGGCAGTGGGAAACCAGAGATGAAAAGCTATGTTGGAAAAGGGAGCCCAAATACAGGTAGTGTTTGGTACCACAGAAACGTAGTGGCCACTCTTTGCTGGCTTCTGGCCACAAAATGTTGTCATGCACCTTTGGGGCAAGAAACTCAATGCAGTGGCTGGGGATGTACTAGAATGTACAGGAATACACTGTATTAGAAATGTACAGGAACATAGGAATAAACTAAAAAAGAAAGAATAGGGCCACTGTGAATGTTGTATTTTAAATCTCAGCCCCAGGAAGGTATACGGGGTTTGGGACACTATGGTCAGAGCATCAGCTGAGGTTCACCCATGGTTTGGCGTTTACTGATGGTGGAATAAATCTGCTTCAGCCAATGGCAGTTCAAGATTCCATTGGAAATTGTGGTTGAAGTCTGTGTTCTAATCCCAAATGATACATGGGAGTATTCCCTGCCCTCCCCGCTCCAATTTAGTCCCCAAATCTGAAGGCTGAGGCATGTTTTGATCCATCTATCCACAGATTTGATGCTCTTTTACAGATGCAAGAATGAAACCTGAAATTCACAGAAGGAAACGAGAGTTTTCGTGGCTCCAAGGGACCTACTGAGAATACCTCCCATATTTTGGGACAGACAACAGACTCCCAAGAGAGCGTGAAAAAGCTGCTGCCACCTTTGGTTTTTATTCTGAACTGGATGCAATTTCATAATGCCAGTCTGTTCTGCTCTAGTTTTAGGTCTGTGGCTTTGGATAACCACCTATATGTGCCTGTTTTCCTTCGTTAGGTGTCAGGTAACAAACTGTTCTGAGACAGCGTGTACCAGCATGGGAACAGCAGGGTTAGAAATCAGTGCCAAGATGTTCAGATGAATTTCTTTATCCTCATCCTCGCTCTGGCAAGGATAGTTGTTAAATTCAGCTAATTAGAGAAGGTCGATAGAACAAGTCCGTAAGTGTTGCAGTCGGGCTCAGCAGACACCGTGCGTGTGTACTTTCTACATTCAAAAGAGGTTGGGGAGTTTCTGTGTATGATGTGAGGCTCTCTTTATATTAAGCCTTTCTTGAACAAACATAAACCTCACAAGGGAAGTGCTTTTTATACTTTTCCTGTCCCCAGAACCTCAAGATAAAATTAAAAATGCCAGGACATAAATGACCACCCTTGGCTCTGTTTTGCCTGGTTACCAACAAAAATACTGGTATCAGTTGGCATGAATTGGCAGCCTTTCAACAGCATCCTTTGAACCAGGCCAATCCACCAAATGACAATCTGGTTCTGGATATATTTTTAGCCAGTATACTCTGTGGCACATGTTGCTGTCTTTCTGGAACCATTTATAGTTTCTGCAGTATCATTTACTACCATTTTCTCTAATTGTGTTTCCAGGAGAGCTGTAAATGTACACTTTTGCTACAGGCGCTGAGCATAAAATAGGAAAGAAAGAAGGAGGGAAGGTCATAGCAGTAGATGAGTCACTCTGCAGCAGAAATTCAGATCTACACATCTACGTTGGTTTTATTTGGCAATGCAGAGCTTAAGCATCCCAAATCATTGTGGCCATCCACCCATGCAGAGTGACAGTGTTACATGGATTTGCTCACACATGCTGTGCTCTTGTTCATGTGCTTCAGTTGTTGGAGACATGAAGATAGGTACAAAGGAGAAATAGGGAAGCTATGCTACCACTCTGCCAATGTCCATGGGGAAAATGAACCAATATAATACATGGAAATGATCAAATCACCTCTCTCACGACATTTTGTATTCTCTTGTGTTGCACTTTGTCACCTTCCTGATTGCAAGGTGGGTCTCAAGCTGCTGCCAAATGAGACCAGCAGAGTATTGTAACCACTCTGAACACACTTCTTATTGGTGTAAACGACTCTGCAAGGAAAGGAGGAATGGAGAACCAAGCTCATGAACTTTGTTCGAAGTAACTTACTCTGCAGTTACTTTACTATGGATTTTAGTACACCTTGGTGAGAATATAGTTTTTCACTGGATAACATGATCACAAAAAAAAACCAATGAGGCTTATGGTTGTAATTGTCAGAAACACATCTTTGTAATGCAGTGGAGAAAAGTTTAATCCTATGGTATTTAATGTATGTATGACTCTAGATTCATCAAGAAAACACTGTAAGGGGTGGAAAAAGAGATTCCTTCCTCCCTCTTTAAAATCCGCGAAGGAAAAAGAAAGCAAATTGGTGAGGGAAACCTCAGCCCTAACACAATGTCAAAGTGATGGGAAATCCACATCTACAAAATCCATGGAATCAGAGGGACCTGTACATTGTATTCTGAGTAGCTCGTGTTCTCAGAGGGAAAACACAGTTTCTCAAAACCAAACTTCATTACACTGAACATAATTAGCTGCTTTTCAGCAGATTAGTCAGTTATCACATTGGAAAGAGCTGAAATCCTGATGCCCCCAACACTCCTGGGAGTGCTAAGTCTGATTTCTCAGTCTGGGATTGCTCAGTTCGCAAGTGATGCCAGCAGGAATTACCCAGGCATATTTAGTTTCTTATCTTTCCTAGGTATGAGATGCTGCTTCCTGACCCTGTGCGACGATCCAAGGAATTGTCATGGCTTGCAGGAGAATAAAACAATTAAAAAGAAATAAAAGGAAGGCTTCCTTATTCCAACCGCACATTGATGCTGACGACCTGACCCTGTCCCAGCTGGTGATGATTCCTTTGATTGCCAGCAGTTGCGTTACCCAGGGCTGGGTCCTGCTCTCAGGTGTTTCAAACTAAACAGAATTTGCTGGAAATGAGGTGGGTAAGAGGTGCAGTGCTCAAAGCCAGGCTGCAGGTAGCACCCTAGGGTTGAGTTTGGGGTGAAGAGGCAGCTTTCTTCCTGGAGTTCCACAGTTGGACTGGAGGTAAGAGGTTCTTTGTGTTGTTCTGTCTCTCTGATAAAGACCGATGGTTCTCTGTGCTTAGAGATGCAGGTGTTTTGGTGTGTGTTGTCTTGTAGCTTTGGGTGCAGTAGTGGCTTTGGGATGTTGTTCTGGTCATCCCTTTCAGCTTGATTAGAACCCTTCTACAAACTCTGAGTGGAAATAACTGCTTGGTTGTTTCAGAGTAGCCTGTTTAGTGTGTTCATATTGCTTTGGAGGTGGCTTTATCTCAGGAGCTGCTTCAAGCTCCCCTGTGGAGATCTCCACTATCTGGATTCAATAAACAGTACTGTGGAAGTGTGTATAAAGTAACTTTGTGCAAGAGGAGCCCAGGTTTCCCTGGCTGATTTTCAGGCACCAGCAAGGCAAAGATGAGTTTAATGATACCTGTAGTAAATGATTTCTGAGCTTGTCTTTGTGGTAAAACGTTGTGAGGATATTGAGGGGAAAGTCACTGCCTCAGTATAAATATTTTCATTGGAGCCAGCTGAGTGTTATTATGAATTGATAAGTTGAGGGTGTCATATTGAATAGCAGTGTAATGTTGTGACAAAATGTTATATGCCATCTGACACCTACTGAATGCCTTTATGGTCAGATGTAATATTGGTGTTCTTTCATTCCTCCACTCTCATTCTTCATAAAGGTTGATATCTGCATCTGTGCCTGGCCTGGAAAAGTTATCGCTATTGAAAATGGTCCTGAATGGTGAAGGATAACTGTGTCATTGCAGAAGGGGAGTGTTACTCTTGGGGAGCTCAGGGTTATTGCCTCTAATTCACACTCTGGGGAAACATGAGTGTGAAGAGGTGATTTCCCTGGAGCTCCCCTACAGGCAGTACTATCAGCTGTGCCTGAGGTGGGACTTGGGTACTCTGGCTCTGAAGAGGTTACCCGTGCCATTGAGCAGCAATGAGTAGTTCTTCTGCAGTTGTATTGCATTTCCTCATTGTGCTGTTGCTTGCAAAAGCAGATGGGTGACAGATTGGCCCAAATGACCATACCAAAAGGCATCATTTATTGTTCCAAAGCTTCATGTAGCTTGCAAAAACACTGCTCAGCTACCTGTGACAGAGCCAAAACTCTCATGTTCCTACAGCTCCTCCTCTCCTGGCTTCATACAGTAAATCTCACCTACTGTGGAGCTCGGCAAATGCTTGTTTTGAGACGGTCTCTAACAGGCCATCCGCTGATGGGGAGCTGCAATATAATGGATTTGAGCTGCAGAGTACAACTCCTTTTGTTTTTTCCCACTGCTTCTCTGTTGATACATGAATCATTTGGTATTCCAGAGCTTATTCTAGCATTTGCCAACACTTGTGAGGGAAGAAATCACTTCATCTGCAAGTGGAATAACAGAAATTATTTGTATTGTTTTATTGGCAAATAAAAATATAATTTATTAGCCAGTGAAGAGCAATTACCCCCGAGTGCACTACTACAGAATAGCCCATTAAGAGCTTTTAATACTAATTCTGTCTGGACTTATGTTAGTTAATTAAAAATATAAAGCAACAACATTGGGCCTGGCTTTTCAGAGGTATTTAGGTGCCTAACCCCAAGTTATTTCAATAGAAATTAGGCAATTCAGTCTCTTTTTGAGGCTCTGGACCTCAGCCCAAGTTCTCTGATGCTGTAAGCACATGCAGCTGCGTTGTTCTCAGTGAGGTTTGGTCCATTTACTTGAGCATGGATGGAGCTGGTGATTCCATTTATATGAAGGGAAAGGATGGGTTTGGGTTCTAACGTATACAGATTTGTACAAGGCTGTGGAATTCCTGCTGTAAGGAAGTGTGTTTGTGCAGCAAGTGGGTGATGGGGAGGGAAAGGGCAAAGGGTTTACTGACTTGTTTGTTCATGTGGTCTAGTTAAACTCTGGTAGTAGCTGACAGCTGTGCAAGGGCAATTAATGAGGAATCTGTGATGCATTTGATTGTCCTGTTAAAATATCCCATTTCTGGTGTTTAACATGTGGACAGGTTCTTGGGCCATGCACTGAATTATCTCTGTTTATACCTGCTGCCAATTAAACTCTTAATTTCTAAATAAACAGGCTGCCATCACGCTCTGCCACAGTTTCAGGCACCCAGGCTTGTTGTAGCAATAAACTGGACTGTGAGAGTTTGAGTGGGAAACAGCCTTGGTCTAAGAGTTTGAACCTGGGAGGAATAGAGCCGTTTGGATGTGAAGGGTTAAAGAGCAGAGTGTGCTGTGTCTTTGCTGTAATGCCTTATGATATGCTGCAAGAGCTGAGGAATCCTGCATGAAAAGGGGGGGGGGGTGTCAGCATTTAAAGGTGTGAGCATGTAGGAGTGCCCTGGGTGTGAACTCAAATAGGTGTCATTATTTAAATGAGGTGTCCCATCATGATGGATCTCTTATAATACAGAAGTTTTTCCTCTATTAGTATAAATCCAGGGAGTTATGGGAAGGCTGTGGCTTCTCTGATTCTTTTCCAGTGGGGGTTAAGCAAGCTTTCCCTTCAGAAAGGGAGAGATGGGGCAGTCGGATGCTTTTCATTCCTATTAACTTCCAACCCCTGCATTGGTCTGATCAAACCCAGTAGAACCTGAGCAAATATTGATGCTTTTGTTTGGTCTGCTGAGTAAGGGCAGTTGACTGTGCTGGGACCCTGGAGGATCGTGAACTGCAGCACTTGGTCAGGAAAATGCTTGTGGGGCAGAATGAGTAGGAATGGTCCTTAGAGCCAGTGAGAGATGGGAGATGCAAGCTGTGCTGCAAAGGAGATGTAGAGACTCAGCCAGCCAGCCCCTGGAATTAGTCCTAATGCCCCCGTTTAACTCATTCTCAGTTCATCTGAATGAAGCAGATCCTGGGCGTATTTGCCCTCTGTTCCAGCTGAGGGACAAACAGCAACTGACCATAGGCCAAAAGGGATTTTTCTTTCTCACTTTCTGTCTTTCTTGGTTACCCTAAAAGTAAAACAGTGAAAATAGTAAAGCAAACAAGAAGAAATGTTCTGCTGGGGTGGAGTTCTTCCCTTTGCCATCACAGAAATTTCTTAGCAAAACACCCTGAAACTGTTTGACATCCATTTGTGGGATCTCTATAATTAGCATTAATAAAAGGACATGTCAAGTACACCTACCTTGCCAACCACAGATGCGTTCTTCACTCTCCCCCTCTCGATGGCTTTAACTTGTTCTCGTGATTGGCATCGGCAGGGAGATTATAATTAGAGATATGCATTTAGTGTGCATAATACCTGTTTGTTCTATAGGTATGTATATATCCCCCCAAAATGGCATGTCTGAAGTGGTTCATAGAAGCTTTATAGTCACGGGTAATCTAAAAAAAACATAAGAGGAAAAACTACTGTTGGAAGCAACTTGGAGCAGTTCTGTGGAAAATGAAGGGGATGATAACTACAGGGAGAGAAAAGGGAATGTAAATACATAACAAATAACTCCCAATATTCCAGCCTACAGGAACTTCACAGGATTCTTGAGTCATGTTGTCCCCAGCGCTGTTTTTGTTTGCATCAACGTAGGGGGTTGCTGTACTAGATTCTTATATTAAACCCCATTATTATAACCGAAGCTTTGCTTCAAAACTGGGCTATTTTGGGTGATTTGTGAGGGGAGGATGGCAAAGCAACATGAGGATAAATCCATCCTTTTGGCATGTGCACGATCAGGCAGGACACATTCCTCTTGCTGCACTGCTGCTTGTTCAGAACAGAAACTGGAATTCCAGCCACTTCCGAACCCAGGGATTCCTCCAGACTTTCTCTGAAACCTGACAAGCAACTGCCTGGTACCCGAGCACAGGTTTGCAACCCTAATGTGTGATAAATCAGACCTTTCACTCGCAGTTTTTCCTGGCAGCAGCGCTAGAACAACCCTCTGAATAGCTACTACTGCTGAATGTTAAAATCTGGCTCTTGGCTCAGCCAAAACCTGAAGTTACAGTCAACTGGTGTTTAGCAATGTGTAATGTTCTGTAACCTTATCTTTTTATAACAATCATGTTTATTAGTGTTATGCAGTGCATTATAGGGCCCCTCTCTAGAGCCACGGTGCTGTGTCTGTTGCAGCAGGATGTATGGTTTAGGTAATCATAACAGTTTCCAAACAGCTGTAAAACCAGCCCAGGCAGTGTGGTCCAGGCTGGAGACCCTGTGAGTGCTGCTGCTGGGTGCCAGCAAGTGCCTCAGCCACTGCTGTCCTCTCTTGGGCACTGTCTGTAGAGATATCGGTCACCAGATTACTTCCTTTAATGAGGAGTAGAACACTAAAGCTTAACATCTGCTTAATCTCTCAGATCATCCTCAGTCGGTGCTCTTTCCTCACCCAAATCCCATTCAGTTTGGTAGCTGAATTTTGCCTGATGCACAGAATAAACTTAAATGTGCTTTAAACTGAGCACTGCAAATAGTTATCCACTTGTTGCAGCAATAGATGCTGAGTTCAAGCTTCTGAGTTTTGACTAAAATGGTTAATAACTCCAAATATCTAAAGGTGCTTGCAGTGCTTTAAGTGTTAATAGCTCTGTTATCAGCTGTTCCGGGAATAAAGCAGGGATCAGACTTTGCATCCTGGAGGTAGAAGGTAACAAAATCCTGTCCTTTACTCTGGCTTGGGTCTGTATAAAGGCGTATTTCCCCAACCGCTTGATAGATGACCTACAAAGCAAGGGATGTTTCTCTAAGATCTTGGCATCTCCACCTTAAATGACTGAAGGCGTCCATAGGTGTTTATGTGGGCTTAATTCTGTAGGTGCTCCATAGGAGGAAGGAGATTCCCTGTTGACCATGGGTCCAAACTGATCATGGGCTATATAAGTCAGGAGGGAACAATCTGCAATGTTTCTTGCATTGGGAGGCAGGGCTTGTTTCTGTGTGGGTTTATAACAGGGAGGCTTAGGAAAGAGGTCTTGAGTTCATTTTGCTGTGTAGCAGCTGAAAAGGGCTGCTGCCTTTCTGTTAGCGTTGCAGTAGAATAGCCAGCCTGGACACCATCTTTGCTGAAGTGTCTTATTTTCAGTTCTGGGAACGGACATGAGAAATTGTCCTTTTTCTAGTCTTTATTTCTTGCGCTGTTTTTGCATCAAGCCATCACATTTGACTGAAGTCTGGCAGAATCCAAGTGTCGGTTCGAATAGCGGGACTCGGTGAATCGCTCTCTGCCTTACTACTGTTGCCTGGACTTTCTTTACTCTAAGAGTATGAGGGCATGTATCTCCCTGAAGGAATGAGGCAGCCCTTAGGTTTAGTGCACACTCACCTCGAAAGCACATCAAGGCATTGGTATCTTCTGAGCCATGGAGGGCAGGAAAGAGCTGATACTTGGGCTCGCTGAGTGAGTTACTTCAGTTTCTTCTTAGAAACTGATACGTCATCCCTTCAATGATATTATTTATGAAGGTTTTTCCCTTATTTTTCAAGCATAGAGAAAAAATGTCTTGCCATGTTTTAGAACAAAATGAGTATTTTACACACATACCAATAGCTCTCTGGAAAGCACTTAAATTTACAAGCTGTTCCTGAATTTCCTGACAGTTGGCAACACTGCATCCAACACACAGGAAAATAGATCTATTGTAAATAATATATATTGCAGCTTAATCTGAGGGTGCTTTAGCTCGAAATAGTTTGAACCAATGTGTTACCTAATATATACTTTAAAAAGCTGTTTGACCTGGAAAGATGATTTCAGGATCTGAAAAGCTCTATTTAAAATATCAGCCACCTCCTCTGAATGCTCCTCAATAGAACTCTTCTGAGGGTACCTTTCCTTGGTGGTAGTGGTTTAAGTATCTTGGGTATCTTCTGCTGTAGTAACATCATTGTGTATAATTGGTATCTCATATAGGTGGAAGATCTTGATCTTTAAGACCAGTGGTTGGTATTTGCTCTTCAGTCAGGAGCTGGTTTATATAAAGAAGAAACACTCGTGTATATGTAACCACTCAGCTATGTATGTTATTACATGTGGGTTGGATGTGAGGTAGTTTAGGACTAATGCTACTACTTATGTGCTGAGGTGGCACTTTATCAATATAGTCAAAATTTATTATATCTGATAAAGGATTGTAATATTTGAATTACAGCGACTCTGATGTGGAAAACCCGTTGTTATCCTAGAGTTGACATTTCTGTGACTGTAGCAGTATTTAGTAGCTGAAAAACTACCTTCAGCTAGATGTGAAGATCTTATAGCAGGAAGAGCTGGCTGCAGGGTAAGGGGAATGGGATCTTTCACTGCGAACTGCCTTTTAGTTCCATCCATGGATCCTGATGGGGATCACAGGATGCTTTGCAAAAAGCACAGGGAAAGTTTGTGTTCTGCTCAGTGCTTGCTGTTCGTACCAATTCCTTGTGAAGCTCTAACTGCAGATGAGTTGGGTTTTAATCATGAGACACATCCATGTATTTGTTGCTCTGGAAATGCTGTATTTCTCATTTTGAAAGAGGGGGAAAAAAAAGGCATTTTGATAACTTAGTACATGGCAGCACAATAAAGCAACAACTGTGAACAGCTGTAAATAGAGATTTGCTTTGCATCACATCAGCTACAAATGTGTTTAAATTCATTATTATCCAAATGCTGCCTTACTTGTCACAGTTTGCTGTTGCTGCAGGGCAGTCCCTACATTAGGATCAAGCACCCTGAGGGCTCTTCTGGGGTCCTTAGAAATAAATGTGATGGGATCCACAGCCTATAGGGTTTGGAATCGTGCGACTCATCCAGTGTTGTCCAGGCCTGAAGTCAGTGAGGCACTTCCCATGGATTCCAGCACTGGATTTCTATGATAAAATTAAATTTGGTGATTTCAGATGGGCATTGCACTCATCCAGTGGTGACTTAAAACCAGAACCTAAACCTCATGGCTCCCAGGCTTTTGCCTTGCAGTATAAGTTATTGCTGTAAGGAGGACTGGAGATGACCTAAGCACCAGTTGCATTGCATGGCAAAGCACTCAAGCAGCTGGTTACCGCAGTGGGTTTAATCCTATTTCACTTGTGTGGTCAAACACCACAAGCTTTGAGGCCAGCACATCCCCTGCTCCTGCAGCCTAAAGTCGCCTCATGGACCACCTTACAGGAGCATGAACCTCCTGGTACAGGGTTGGAGAGATGGATGTTCTGCAAGCAGAATGCAGCCCCATGCAGGGAAGCAAAAGCTGCACATGGAACGGGAGAGGAAACATTATATTGCTTTTGTGTGGCTGTAATGAAAATAAACGAGGGCTTCAATTTAAAGTAGTTACTAAAAATGTGTTGTTTCCTCTGCCCTAATTCCAAAAGTGACTTGCAGCTCATTAGGCGGAGCGAAGCCCACTCGTGCTGTGCTGGGCTGGGCTCGGGTAAACAGCAGCCATCTGAGTTTCATTACAATGAGGAAATCAAATAAACACAGGGCCAGAAAACAGTAGTTTGGGCATGGCTCCTTACAGCACAATGCAGTTAAGGTCTTCTGTGGAGGCAGCGGGATCAGGCAGGGTGTGAAGGGGATTCTTCGTGTTTCTGTCCTGAACTTTTCCTCCCCAGCGCATCACAGGGAAAAGCAATGCTCCTGCTGCTTGGCGCATGGCTTAAAAGCACCCCTGAAACCCACAAGTGATGCTTTGCTGCAAAGCTCCCTTTATCCCCCGCCCCAGGGTTCCTTGTCCTGGCCAGGCAGGAGCTCAGGGGAAATGTGGCATTTGCAATACGAGGGTGAGACCTCGGGTCTCCAGCTCAGAGCCTGGTTATGTCGGTGTAATGATACCAGTTGTATTCATGGCCTCTGCCATCATCACTGATGGCAAAAGCTTTGATCCCAACACCCCAACGCAAAAGCATTTTTGACTCCTGGAGTGAGCCTCTTGCTTGGATTGGTGGAGGGTGTTCAGGTTTAAACCCTGTTACTTTGGCTCTGTATGAGGGTGATGTTGTTCCTGCTCTTATCTTTCATTTCAGACTCAGGATTAAGATGTTTCCTCCCCTTTGTCCCATTTCAGTCCATGCAACTGAAAGGGAAGAACATGCCAGAAGGACTCATTTTTAAATGAGGGGGTTTTGATCAGTTTTCTGGTATGTTTTCTTTCACTCTCCCATTTTTGTCCCCAAGAAAGCTCTGTGGGTGCCCTGGGTCTCTGTCAGTGAAAGGCAGGGCTGATGCTGCTCAGCAGCATCCTGCACAGGCACATTTCCTATTTGTCAGCTACTTGCAAGCTCAGCCCTGACTCATTCGCATCCTTTTGGTCTGCCTCCCAGCTCCAGTCCTGTCCCACCTCTGATCTTCCTCCCATCACTGGTGCTGCCTAATGAGGATTTGTGCATTTAAAAGCTAAAGGAGGATACTAAGGTAGTGAATACTACCAGGAACTGGACTGGCCACAAGTTTTTCCATGTCTCAACCTTGATGAAATGGGCATTGCGAGATAATTTTGCACCTCCTAAGAAGCTTTGAGTAGAGGCCCACAGCAGCTTTGATGGCTTCTAAAGTCATCCAGTAGTCCATTTCTTTTGCTGCAATTCGAAGCAGAAGTGCCAAAGTGTATCAGATTTTGCTGCTCCTGTGCTTTTGCTGTCTGCAGGCGGTGGATAGCCTGGTCTCACAAGAGGGATAAAGCTGAGTTTTCAGACCTCCGAGGTTTTTACCATTTGGACTGAGCATCAAACTTATCTGAAGTGAACTGAAACTCCTTGTGGGCTGAGGAGGACTCTGTAGGAACAAGCTGATGTTTCTCTTTTCAGGCTCAATAAAGAGTACCTGCTGAGACCAGAAATGTTTTCTATTCTCTGTGCACAGAGCCTCAAGAATTCAGAGAGGGCTTCTAGGAAGTCAAGGGTTACTTCAGGGAAGACCAGGGATTAAGGCTTGCCTGGGCAAATGGACATTACAGCTCCACTCCATGGGCTCTTGGAGTCCCATGGAGACCAGGGATCTCCAATCTGCAAATTCCCACCTCCCATAGAATAGGCTATCTCCTTAAAGCCCAACTTGGCAAGGGTCAAACCTGGTGTGCAAAGCTCCCAGCCTCACTAAATTCAATCAAGTCAAATAGTCTGCAGTCAGAACTTATCTCCTCCCAAAATAAAACATCCACTAGAAGAAACAAATTGCTTGGCACCTCCTTAGCAATTGTAAGCAGACTCCATTTTCACTCCAGGGTCCCATTGCAGTGATTTGTGAGGCGGCTTTTCCCTACCTCTGCCTATCCCCTTAATGGGCCCGTGTTTTGAAGGACTTGGAGGCAACACAAGAACAACAGTGATTACTTGTGGTGCTCTGGGACACCCGTCCTGCTGTCTGCTGCTGCAGTGCCCCTCTACCTGCTGTTGTTTCTGGAACCTGAAGCCCGTTTCACGTTGCTTCTGTGTGCGTGTGTGGCTGATTGTTACTGGGAACACAGTTGGTCTGGAATAAGATAACCAAAGCTCTTATGTCCTCCCAGAGCTAAAATGATTAAAGTTAACCAACTGATTGGGTGCTTGATGGGGTGGTTCCACTGAGCATCAATGTGTGGGTATCGGGTGAATGCTGTTGCTGCAGAGCTTGGGAAGTATTGTTGGCCGACTGTTCTCATGCTACAGACCAGCCTGCAAAGATGAAAGAAGAGGAATAAACCTCCCTCCTACAGTGATCAATTTGTTCTTTCTCAATTAAATGTCCATCTTCATCCCAGTTTGATCCTGCCCTGCTTCCTCCACGCTTCTGCCTTCTCATCTGGGCTTGAAAAGCAATTTCATTTCAATTTCAAGACCTTTTTGTTCATGTGGTTTTAGTTCCCAATCCACCCCCAGCCCAGCAGGATGTGTCTCTCAGGAAACCAGTTCCACGCTCGGTCATAACTTCTGAACTTAAGCACATCAAAAAGGACTTTGACAAACTCGGTGAGGCTTCGGAGGGACCATTTGTTGCTGCCTTGGGATTTTCTTCATGCCCGTTTCTCAAACCCACATGTACAAGCAGACAGCTGCTCCCAGGCAGCAGAAATGAGCTGATTTGGGAGCCTGGGGCTGAGGGAACATTCCTGTCCTAAGGCAGCAGCCTAGGAGAAGGATTGCAATTGTTTCTGAGATTCGTCTTTGCCAGGTACCTGTCCTGCCAGGTGGAAAGAGGAAGGTTACTGTGAACGTGGTCTTGATTTGACTTTGGAAGTGGAATGGATTAAAACTGGGTTAAAAAGGAGAGAAAATGCTTCATTTCCAGTCTGTTTTATTGAATCTCATCTTAAATTTTCTGTCTTTCAAAATTCTTTACTTCCTACATCCCCAAATAAATGGTGTTTTTTCTTATTAACTACTGACAGTTTCTGTTAACCAATGCTTTAGTCCTTCAAGCAAAAATGTAGTATTGAAATCAGTGTTCATGATTACAGGTCATCATCCTAATGTAGCCATCAACTTGCAATTCTCAAACCATGTTCTTGGTGCTCTTCAGTAGCTTCTGTAGTTGTCCAAGGGTTTCTCTTTCAACAGTGCTTCCCAAAATTCTTCCCTGATAAATTAATTTCTTTCATTTAATTATACTGGATTTAATTCTTCCCTTCATCAATATTTAAGCATTGGGCAGTTTAAGCTTGCAAATAGGGATGAATTTTCGGTGTTAAACCAAGCTAGAAAAACCAGGTAAACACCAGTCTGTTTGAATTCCTTTTTCCCCTCATTCCTTTCATGTTGCGCTAGTTTCATCTTGGCTGACTTCAGCTCTTTAACACGGGCTGAGCCACTCTCGGGAGATCCCTCACTGTCCCCACTGACAATGGAATTGCCATATATAACTTTCAGATTCCTAACTCATAGCAAGTTTAAAGGCAAGGGAGGCTGAAATTAAAGCAGTATCTGATGAAATCCTGTTTGAGAGGGGGGAAATGCTGCCATCAATTTTCTCTAACACTTTTTAATGGAACAGGAGAGTGCAGTTGGTTTGGATAAAAGGGTTATTCTATGACTAACCGGGTAGGAGAGGGCAGCTCTGAGCCGAACAGCTACTCAAAGGCTGGTACAGTAGCAGAACCAGCAACTGCCGTGATTATATTATCCAGGGATCTAAGGCAAATGCGCATAGTATTGGATACACACTGTTGAATGTAAATCCATAGTGCTGAAATAGTGTATATTTATTATGCAAGCCAAAGCTGAAGACAGTTTCTGTTTGATGGACTCCTGCTGATGAATGGATTGTTTCATTCCAGTAAATGAACTGTCAGAAACAATGGCTGTGGAGTACAATTTCCCTCCCTGTCCCCAAAGGGCAGGAAAGCTCCGCAGCCAAAATAGAGCTGTAGTTTTTTGTCAAGTCTAGAGAGGTTCAGGCTTGGGTGGAAAGTTCAGAGCTATGGGTATGGAGAGTTTGACCTTAAAGAAAGCCCATTTCTCTTAATTGAAAGTGTTTCTACAGCGAGCAGGTTTGTTTCAAACTGAAGTGAGGTAAAGGCAAGTCTCTGCCTAGACAAGATACCTGTAGTCCTTGCTCTGGTTAGGGGCAGAAGTGGGTGTTTGGGAGAGTTGTGCCCCTGCATAATGGGGGAACCTGGGTTGGGCATATCCTTGTTTTCTCCTGCACAACAGGATCTTAGGGCAGATGAAAAGTCTCCTTTCTTTCTCATCTGTCAAGAACGTGCAGTGGTCCCACAGGACCTTGATCATAACCCTTGTTTGAGATGGTCATCAGGAGGAGGAGCAGCTGAGCAGTGCAAGTCACTGTCCTGGCCAGGGGAATGGGCCATTGGAAGTCTAGAAAGAGCTTCTGAGATTTGGAAGATGTAAATTCCTTTACTACATTTCAGATGCTCTCTATTTTGGCTGAGTTTTCCTGTCTGGATCCCAGGGGCTATCTCAGCTGGTCAGGGAACCTGCACTGCCCGGGATCTTGGGAGACCCTGGTCCTGTCTGCCGTAAGAGCTCAAATAGCCACAGGAATGCTGCTGAAGACACAAGAGGAATTAGCCGTTGGCAGTAGCAGATTTTGTTGCACTGAGTTAGCCAGGTCTCTGAGCAGGGAGAAGTGAGTTAGACAAACGTCATACTCCATAATGGGCTGTACCGTTACATCAGTGACTATGATAAATGATAAGGACATGAGGGCTGGATTTCATTTCATGCCAATTCCTTGCACATTCATAAGTAGAAACGTGCTGGGAAGCAAGTCCTGAATGAAATCTGCTCAGCTGAAGTGTTTTCAGAGGCAAAGCACTTTCTCTATGGTTCTATGATTCAAGAAGCGATGAGGCAAAGAAACCCCGAGCTCTGTGTATGGGGAGGGTTTGTACTGGACAAAGCCTTTGGAAGGAAATAGGAAGCATATCGCAAAGTGCAGGTGGGTTGAGATAGCTGCAAAAGAGAGGTTGTTGGAAGCAGCTTTTCGTAGCTCAGGATGTAAGGGGCTGCACTCTGTAATTTCCCAAGTATTTTTATTATTTAATAGTCCCTTTCTGAAGTAATTTCCTGGATGTATCTTTAAGGAGGAAAATAAAATCTAAGAGCAATGTTGGGTTTTCCTTTCAAGGAAGTAGTTTCTGGATAGGGTGCACTGAGAAGAGGCGCTCTTTCAAGCAGATTCCTTCTCTTAAAGGACTGGTCTTGCATTTGCTGTGAGATAGAGAGCAAACACCATTGCAGGGAGTGAATTTCCATCTCTTGTTCAGATCCTCTACCAGTGCTTATTGTAACAAGGAAAGGTTGTTGTTGTTAGACTATAATGATTACACTAATGGGAAATAAAGTCAGATTAAATCCAGTTGTAGTTTCTCAATGAAACGGCTTTCTTACACCATTTGTGTACATTTAATGTGGATGTTTAATTTATGACCCAGGATCCTGCCTGTGTCAAGACAAAACAACACGTAGGAATGGCAGTAGGAGTAACGACAAGTTTTCCTGTTTCTGCCCTGTGTTCTTCAGGCAAAATCAACTCAAGCAAAACTCAGCCTGTGAAAGAATGCAGTGAAAAAAGCTGGATTTGGGTACTCCTCGGTCATAGTTTAAGACTGAGTTGTTGCATTCAGAGGGGTTTTACTGACTGGTGGCTTCTGCACTGGCTCTGCTTTGTTCTATCACCCACTATAACAATTATCTGTGATCAGGGAGTTTTGCACAAGCTGTGTCCATCTCCTCTTTCTGCTCAGCTTTTAGAAAGGAGAACAGTTGTTGAAAGTTGACAGCGCTGTGTCCTCCCTTGGTGTAGTGCTGAGTAATGGGTTTGTGCACATCTGGACAGCCCAGGTTGTGTCTGTATTCTATAGGCTTGCTGTGATTAAGGGAAGGTGGATGGAAGCCTGGTGTGCCCATAAAACATGGGCTGAAAGCAGGCAGCTGATAACTAGTTTCAGAGGAAAAACATGACCTCAGTGTATTACACATCTGTTCATGATGCAAGTTTCAGTGGCAAAAATCAGTTTGGGAGGGGTAAAAACCCCACACTGCTTGGTTCTGTGTAGTTTAAAAGCCATCTAAATACTGTGTGAGTCATTGTGATTAGATGCCAATTAGCATTAACTTGGTGTTACTCAATAGAGCCCATCTATTGGTAAGTA
Organism: Myiopsitta monachus; assembly: GCA_017639245.1. NCBI lineage: Eukaryota > Metazoa > Chordata > Aves > Psittaciformes > Psittacidae > Myiopsitta > Myiopsitta monachus. Next base: position 1,677,707 of record CM029931.1, on the reverse strand, counting down.
ACTTCGGCATCGACTGAGGTTGGCTTACAGAACTGGTATCGGGCTGAGCTGCCCCATAGCCTGGAGAGCAGCAGATGATGTTCTTCTGGGTAGCAAACAAGCTCATACAAACTCCCTCCAGCTCCAGGATGAGCTTAAGCATGATCCTCATCCCTGACATCATGGCTCCTGGACCTGCATGTGAACTTACAGCATCATGATGTTCATGCAAGGGACTGAAAGGGTCTGTTAGCTGGACGGAGGGGGACCTGAGCTACCCAAGGTAACCTCATCGTGGTCTCCTGCTGTAAATCAAGGCTGTCTGACATTAAGCATGGGCAGGTACAAGCAGAGGCCTCTGTAGATTGGAAAATACGATCGTCACTGGGAATGCATTTTGCTGCAGCAGCTTGAGGTTCATGTTTGTGCCAGTCAAGCGCCCAGGCTGCTGTGGGACTTCCTGAGCTGTTCCTTTAAATCAGACACCAAGAATGAGGGATCAAGAAGACAAATGAAGAAAGCAAACAGAGGAGGGCAGTTTCTAAGAAACCCTGCAGATTTACGGCCTCTCCAGCCCATCCCATGCCAAGTTTATTTGATCTTTGTCCGCTGCTGCCTAAGGGATGGACGGTGCTCCCACCTGATGTCTGCCTGCCTTGTGTTTTTCCAAGCACAGCTGAATCAGACCAGCTCTTTGGGTCACACATGAGCTGGTGCTGCCTGTAAACAAGCTGCTCCACCAGTGATTTACTGAGCATTGGGCTTCGCCCTGGCTGCTGGAGGAAAGGAGACAAAAAAAAGCTGCAGTGTGTAACAGGAGGTGAAGTCAGCCTCTGGAATAGGTGCAGAGGAACAAGGTGCTCTCAGCCCGTGCCTTCCGAAACGAAGCTTTCTGATCAAGTGGGTACACCCCATGGATAGCAGCAGATTGTTGTGCAAGCAAAGGTGAGCCAGTGCAGAGCAAGGACCTCCTGGAGGCTGCTCTCCATCAGTGACACACAAGGCAAAGAGCAGGCCAAGCAATTTCAAACCAAAGTGCAGCTGTACAGCTTAACCGTTTCCAGTGTAGACTGGTTTTGTGTGGTTACAGGCCCAGAAGCTTTCAACCTTCTCCGTATCCCAGAGAATATGCTTGGACTCACTGCCTTGGGCAACTGAAGCATTTCCAGCAGTGACATGAAGACATCTGCCAGGGGTGCAGATGGGAACAGGCTCTGTCACATCCCAGTGCTGTACTCCTGGTCAGGACAAGCCGTGTAAGTGGTACCAAGCCCAAACCTTGATAACAAACTGCTTATGTTGTTTAAATAAAGGATGGGGTGAGTCCTACCCTTAATTCAACTCTAGTTTCCAACAGTCTGCCGTCCTTGGCTGCTCCTTTGGCTGAAGTTAGGGCTGACTATAGCAGCCAATATTTGTACTGAGTCTGAGAATGTCACTGCTTGGCTCTCTGCAGCAATAATCCCACTTCTTCATTATATAACATTTGCAGAACAAGAAGTATTACAGAAGACTTTGTCTCAGTTACAGTTATCGCTTCAATAAGGCACTAACTTGACACCAGGCATCCTCTCCCATTCAGGACCCTTCAGACTTTGTAGGGGCTTTAAAATAGAGAAGAGTCTTGCTGCTAAGAGTACAGAGTTGTCAGCTGAGTTTTTGCACACCTGAAGTGATGACATGGAGAGTTTTAGGGGAGGCAGAAAATAAGGAAGCCCTACCCCCAGAAATGAGCTGGAGATGTTTGCGATGCAGCACCCGCTTTCCTTCCTGTAGCCAGAAGCCACCGGAGTCTTTTGTAATGATTCCTCAATTCAGAGCTGCTGTTTTCTGCCCAGGGCTTGATTAAATATTGTATTCCCGTGTGAAAGCACCGAGAGAACGCCCATATGTGTGCACTGGTGTCTAAATATTTGCCTGTGATCTGCTCAATGATCCGCTGCTGCAGGGAACCAGGAGCTGCCGAGTCAGCAAACCCCAGCCCTGTGCAAAAAGCCACACAGGGGTTTGCCAGTGTGGGACAAGCATGTATCATGCAGGGATGGGATGGGGGGGAAGCTGCTCCCTCTGGAATAGGGAAAATAACTGAAACTGAAAATAAGTCCCTTGTTCAGGCAGTGCTAGAGGTGGAGCAAACCATGGAGCACCCCTCTAGCTCCTTGTAGGCACAGCTTCTTCATAGCATTTCCAGAGCATAGCAGTAGCAATGGCATTTCACCAGTGGGGAAAAGACTCCCTTATTGTTGGAGACATCAGAGCTCCACGGGCATCTCCTTCTCTTCCTGTGTGAACACGGAGAGCAGAGACCCGGAAGGGTGCAGTGGTGCACTGGGGGGTTTGCTGCTGGGGGGTGCACTGGCTGGGTCGGGCTTGGTGAGCAGTTGTATTCTCTTTCCTTGTAATTCTCTTGTATTTCCCTGGTCATTATTATCACTGGTGGTAGCAGCAGTGGTTTGTGTTATACCTTAGTTACTACACTGTTCTTATCTCAACCTGTGCAAGTTGAATTCTTTTGATTCTCCTCCCCATCCCCCTGGGACTGGGGGAAGAAAGAGAGGGGAGTGAGAGAAAACTGCGTGGGGGGGGTGGGGTAGAGACTTAAACCACGACAGTTGTTTTTGGCCCCCAACGTGGGGCACGAAGGGTTGAGATAAAGACAGAATAGCCACTCGTCACAATGCTGATTTATTGGCTCTCAAAGCTGTTGCTCTGGTTCTCACAGGTTCAGCGTATGATACTTTACTTGCAGCCGGTATTATCTTAACGTTTTTCACATCTGGGTTTTGGGTTAAGGTTCTTGTTATGTTGTACTCTATTGAAATTGCCCAGCCTCGTTCAGCTCCCCTCTTCCCACTCTCGGCTCCCGACACCTCAGGCTATTCCCAGTTGTGCTCAGCTGGACATGAAGCTGCAGAGTTGGGGCACAGTGAGTCCTCAAGGGCTGTTTCTAGTGATGTTGAGACCCATGGGACTGTCACCTGTGTCTGCGGTCACCCAGCAGCAGGGCCAGAAGCACCATGGCTGTAGCAGGAAAGGGCAGAGGAATAGATGTAAACTGAAGCCCTTTTAAAGCCAGCCCTCCTGGCATAGAGCAAGTGGAAATATCCCTTCAGCTGACCCTAAAGGACCACCCAGGGGTTAGTTAATCCTACAGCCCATCCTCTGAAACCCCACTGTAACAAGGTGTGTTAACCTCTGAGGTAGATTTGTAGTTACAGCCAGGGCTACTGGCTGCAAGCTCATCGCCCTTGTGACCTTCCTCCTCACACATGGAGGCTTTCATCAGCCTCCTAATATATATATATATTGCAGTTAAATGTCACTGGCATAAAGAGGAGGGACACCACCTCTCTAAAACAAAATAAATAGATTGCATTGGCATCGATCAGGTTTTTTCCCCAACCATTTTAAAATAAGATGGTTTTTTGGAAAGCCCCTACCAGGATAATTCATGTCTTCATCAACAGAGCAAATCTGTCTGCAAGAAAGAGAGCACAGTGAGCAAGGAAAATATTGTGGTCCAGCAAATGACACACAGGTTTGCAGGGTAATTACAGCGCCTCTGGTCTTCTGGCTATTTGAGCGGAAAGGGGGATGCTTGTTGGAGTTCTGATGGGCTTAAGGTAGTTCCACTGAAATGCTTTTCCCTTGGCCTCCGTTCCTTGCTGTAACTGTACTGGAATTTGCTTTTCCCCTTCTCTTCCCTGTCTTGGAAGAAGCATCCTGCAGTGATGCGAACATCTGATCTTCTGTAACTATAGCACTTTGATTAAGAAAGAATCAAACCTGATTCTGGTGATGCATCCATAGATTGTCTTGGCTGGCTATTTCAGCCACATTTTCGCCTCCATCTAATTCAGCTCAGATCTATACAGAAATCGCTTGTCTGGTGTGAAATCCGCCAGCTCCTGTCTCCCTGGACCAAAATTCCAGGGCTTTGGTTGAGTATTTAAGATGTAGATGTGCCAGGCATGCTCTTGAACACTTGTCTTTAAAAAACCTTATGTCACCGCTGACTGCAGCGTTCGCCCCATGCGAAATAACAAATCCTTCCCATAAGCTGTTCAAACGTTTTTATTGCAAGGCCTATTTTATCTTTGCAGTATCTACAATGTGCCTGTCCCTAAGCCTTTGGGCCAGTGCACAAATGTTACTCCAAGAGCAGTGTGTTCAGCTGCATTCGCTCGTTTACACTTCCATTGAAGCCTAAGCTCAGTAGCATTAGCTGTAATTGGGGAGGAATAACAGCAGTGATTCCAACAGCCAGGCTGATGACTGTTGTGTGGCTGTCTCAGCTGTGCCTCAGAGCTCTTTTCATGCAGATCAAACCAGCAAAATGCAGGTTTAAGCTACTGCACAAGTGCGTGACAGTGTTGTGCATGCGGAGTTAATTACACCAGTTTAAAGGCATAGCTGGTGTTGCGTGAATGCAGCGTTGTCTGCAGGACATGCCTGAGATTTCAGAAGCCAAACTATGTGGGGTTTTATAGATCCGCATAAACACCTGAACACCAACTGGAAACCCATGCAGTACTGGGATAATGGGAAGAATGTGGTTTTTTCTATTGTAGACAGCTTTAAAGGGAATGGATGTCTTCTCTGTTAGCTGGAGGAGCTCAGCAGCCTCTGTAACAAACATGTTCCAGTAACTGAACCTTGGCAGGACAGGGAAGAGAGATTCTCTTTCCTATTTCTCGCCAGATTCCAGTGGCCAAGGAGGTGTCTTTGCATACATCCACCGGATCCAACTCTAGGATGCATGTGTGATATAAAAGCAAACTGAGAACATGCCTTTTCTTGGTCCAGCATGCAACAAACACAGTGTCCCATCCCCTTGGGTGACGGTGCATCTCTTGCAGCCAGTGGGGCAGGTTTGCCCTAATTGCTGTTGTTCCCATCTTAGAAATGAGGAAAGTGATGCAGAAAAGGCATCTGCCTCCTGCCTGAGCCAGTGGCTGGAGCTCAGTAAGACCCTAAATGTTTATGACCCTCATTAGCTCCCATAAACCTCCCAAGGAGGAGACCTTCCTGCTGCAACACACAGCCTATTATTTCAGAGCTAAAAACTTTGCGCATAACCTGTACCTTCCTTGCTGGAGCAGGGGCTGCCACCCTGCCCTTCCTATAGGATGGGGATAAGAGCTGAACACTCTCTCACTGCATTGGAGGTCAGATAAGGAGTTAAGAGATGCCCATTTTCAAGAGGCAGACTTGATCGCGCTTTCTTTCTCTTTATTTTGACACATGGCCACTCTAAGGTGACCTTCAAGCATTCTCCTTGACGCAGGCCTTGAGCCTAATCCTCCACCTGCAGTCGTCTATCCACCACGATCATTCACAATCACATCCGTGATCTTTAACATGCAGCCATTCTCACCTGGCAATGTTTTGCACAGGTATCTGACAGAGGTCTGATGGCAGTCATGGATCAGACCCCTCCTCTTTACCAGTGCTATTAGATCTTTAAGAGCTGACCTGCTGCTACATCTCATGGAAGGAATGCAGTGGAGGTAGGTTACCACGGACTGTAGAGCCATCTCCTTATGCACAGCATGTGTCTAAGTATGAAAGGCATTTCTAAGCCTGCTGCTAGCAATGGCCCTTTGCTAAATAGCCAACCACATTTATGACACCTCTGGCCTGTGGGAATTGCTTGTCTGGGACCTTAAAGTCAATTTTCATCCAGCTGTGATGCAAATATGATGTGCGACAGAGAAGAAACAATATTTGGAAATTAAGGATTGAGAGAGGGAATCTTCAGCTGATACAAACCTTATTGACTTCAGGAGACCCACACTGGTCTACACCAGCTCTGCCGGTGGCCTGGGGTTTAAATAAGCTGTAAAGGGTAGCTGAAATGCCTTTTTAAGGAGGAAAAGGCTGTTGGGAATGGTGTGCTCTTATTTACATCTGTTTTACACTGCTTTGGGGGTTCTGTCGCATCCTTTTGCTTCAGAAACTGGGGACCAGCCGTGCTGTGTTTTGGGGAATAGCAGTTCCCCAGTGTTTCTCTGTGTTCCCCACAAAATGATGATACCCTCTGTCTTTCTGCACCCTTCACCAAGTGGAGTCAGCCTGTTGTGGTTACCACCACCTTCCCTGAGCTTTATTCCCATTCTCTTCTATAATCTGAGGTTGAACCACAGGAAATCATCGTGCTTAAGACAGAATACTCAGGATGAAGGGAAGTCCTCTGCAATCTGTGGCAATGCTGGGGAACTGCTGGTTTGTTGTCTGAGGACCAGCAGATCCTATGGGCTCAGTAGCTGATTGGGAAAGCAGAATGAACTACTGAGGTTCTGGTGGCCTCCTTTAGTTCCTGAAATGGGTGTCATAGAATCATAGAATAGTTAGGGTTGGAAAGGATCTTGAGGTCATCAAGTTCCACCCCCCCTGCCATGGGCAGGGACATCTCACACCAAACCATGTCCTGGAACAAAATAGGAGAGCAAATAAACACAAAACTCCTGCAAAGCAGTGGCAAAGAGCTCCCCAGCAGTAGCTGCTCCCTCCCCCCAAAGAGGAAATGTTTTACTGTGGAGCATGCTGCAGGCACAGCAGAATGCAGATGTCGGACCTCCTTAACTTCCCCTGGCTCCAAAGGAGGGTTTAATCAGTGAAATAAAGTGAGGAGTTGTGAGTTCCTTGCAGTAAGCAACTTAAACATTATTAAACACACACGTGTCTCTTTAAGGAGATGAATTGATTGTGTTTATTTTTACAGCATTATTTAACTGAGCAAGGAAAAAACCTGACTTGGACTTGATGCTGAGATGATAGAACTGAAACAAAGCCCAAGGAAAGAGTTTTCCACTGGGCTCCTTTTTTCTCCCTAATAACTGTCTCCCGTATCTGCCAATCTTAGGTCAATAAACACGGGTTGATTGACAAGTTAAAATGTTTAGCTTAGCCTGCAACTCATATAAACCCATTTAAAATTTCTAGTGCAGGAGGGAGATGTAAGGGAAACAAACAATATCCCTTCCTTCCTCGCCTCTCCCTCGAGTGTAATCCAGAAGTGGTTTTGTCCTGGGCATTGGCTGGTAGCAGGGACATTCCCGTGATAGCAGTTCAGCAGGTGGGAGCTCCTCATCCCTCCTTGCTCCTTCATAAGGCAAAACGATGCAGGTCCTCATGGGGCTGCAAAGGGGGCTCAGCATGCAGCAGGATGGTGTGAATATGATGTGTTTCTATGCTGCCGAGGAGTTGTGCTTTTAAAACCACTTTCCCAATGTTACAGCATCCTTTCCTGTGGCCTATTTGAGTGATTGGTGTAAAAGAACTTACTTTCTCCCTATTTTATTCTCCAAGCTCCATCCCTTAGCAGCATTGAAGCAAACATTATCGCAGACAAAAAGCCTTGTCATGACCTGCAGTGGAAGCAAGCCCCAAAACTGAGCCCCTGAAGGAAGTGTTGGTGCAGAGCAGACACCATCTCATTCAAGGGGCGGCTATCAGGAGTTCAGCGCACTGATTTTTAAATGTGCATCTCAGAGATTCCTTATTGTCTTGTAGCGGTGGCTTGAGCTGTGTGCCGGCAGAGTCAGTATTGAAGGGACCCATCTCTGCTTCCTTTAAACCTGTGTATCCACCTGCAAGTGTCTTGTGCGCTAACACAGAGCTGTTAACCAACCCAGCCTCCCTCACCAGGAGCATCTGCATGTTCTGCACCTGCCTTATCTTCTGTATTCAGCAGCAAAGTTGTGGGATTCTCAAGATGTTTGAAGTAGAAATCTACATCACAGTAGCCCTGTCTCACAACTACATTTGCTTAAATTATATAGGAAAACAAATAACCCTTCCTGCTTAGCTGGATGGAAAACAATTGTTTGGCTTTGATGGTCTAAGTACAAATACCTCTGCAGTTGACGCCTTTGGTGATTGATGTTTTTTGATGCTATAGGTTTGTTTTGCTCCCTCACTGTTTGTTTTCCCACCGAGCTGACTTGGACGGGGAATGCCATTCCTCTGTGTGGAAGTGCATATTTGGGCAGCCATGGACTTTGGGATCAAAGAGGCGAAACATGCAAACACAGCAGTTCATCTGAGAGGTCGAATGTCCTAGAGCTAGCCAGGGAAGGCAGATGGAGGTCTCTTCTCCTTACAAACGTTGGTAAGGGTGTCTCAGGAGTGGAAAGAGTGCATTGCATTTTGGATTGAAGAATAACTCTGAGAAAACTGATCAGTTAAGTTGGCTTATTATTAATAATAATTATCTATTAGTAAACCTTGGTACTGCCTAATGACTGGCACAGAGTTGGGAATGCCAAGTTAAGCCAGAAACACTTTTCCTGTTAGTCTTCCACACTGCTCATGCTGGTATGAAAGGTGCAAACTGTGGGACTGTGTCCTCTATAACTGTCTTCTCTGAGATGTTCTTGCAGTATCCCATTCGTTACCTGTCCTTCAGCTGGAGAAGAGTGGTTACGTATCTTTGTGTGTTGGGGTCTTGTCGTCTTTAGCTCCTCAGAACCTTTTATCGTGGGTGTAAGTGCCGCCGAGCAGATGCTTTGCTTTGCTCCATGCTGCCATCTAACTTCTGAGCTCCCCATAGTGGAAGTTGTTCTGACAGCCTGCATGTTGGGTGGCTTGGGAGCAAGGGAATAGGAACTACAGGAATGGAATTAACCAGCTGATACTCAGCCAGCCACCCAAGGAGCTGGTTGTATCTCTGGTGCTCATTTCAGTAAAGCTTCCAGACCTGATGTATGATTTTCCTATTACTTTTTTCTAATAGGATGTCATTTATTTGCTCTGTTCTGGTATAGGGACCCCTAAAAAAGGTCCAAATGGGGGAAGATCTGGGGGTATATGTGGGAAGAAGGACTTACCAAGGTCTTTGGCCTCCCCTGTATGCATATTGGGCAAGGCAGGCACTGTGGTTTCTTCAGCCAAGCCAATGCAAGCAAGCAGGATGCCATGGGTTGCTTCATGGTATGCAATGAATCAGACTTGCACCAGGCTGAGGCATGGCTTGGACAGGTCAGAGCCCATGCGTGCTGCTCGCTTGGTCTCCAGCATGTCAGAGACCTTCACACCCCCTTGCACCACACACACTGACAACCCTATTTCTCCTGCAGGTCTGATCAGGATGGACAAGTCATTGTTAAGATGTCCCAGAAAGCTGGTTTGAACTGAGGTGTAGCTGTGTTCTGAACCACTCAATGAAAGCGGACTGTCTCCTCCTGGGTGGATTTCCAGAGGAGGGCTTGCTTTTCATCTCCTTTGGATCTAACTTTTAGAGCTGCCTTTACCTTAACGAAGACCAGCTTTAAAATAGAGATGTATTACCCCAGAATGGATGTGAAAGCAAGATAAAAATTACTGGGCGTATTGACAGGTAGAGTTTGATGTTTTTATTAAGATCTGTCTCTGCAGGAATAACCATCATTGCTGCTTGTGCCGCACTTGTAAAAAGTCTTTAAGAACTGCCCCAGGTACACTTCTTTTATATGATTTTTGAGTGTCTATAAATCAAATATATTATTTGAGTAAAAGCTGCATAAAGCAGATCTGGCTGGTGAGGATGAAATAGCTTTAAGGGGGGATTTTCATGGAGGGACTGAGGATCAAGGATAGAGATATCTGCACACCAGAGCTTTTCAAGTTGTAGGACAAAGAGGAAATGAATTAGCAGCTGAAGAGTTATTGGTTGGTGTTCAGTGTAGTTTTAATATCCTTAAGAGTGCTGTTCAGTTGTTGTACTGTGCATGACACTGCTGCTGAGTTGGAAACCGGTGTTTCCCATGCCCCATTGCTCACAGTGAGCAAATGGGAATGCCTTTAGCAGTGTGGCAGGAGCATCGCCGTTTTGCTGTATAATTCATTGGGTTTGAGGTTTGCATCCTGCGTAACAAACATCTTGTTTGTGGCCTGACAACAGGAGTTGCTTAAAGCCCTTTTCCTCTGCCAGCTGCTTTGTGGTCAGCTGGAGGGAGCCCAGCCAGGCAGCCACCCTGTAATCAGATCACTTCCTAGTTAGGGCAAGGGAAGAAGATAGCGGTGGGCAGATCCCTTAAGCTGTTGCGTTTCAGAAAGCTCTTTGTTAAACAACTGTCTTCTGCCTTCATTCCAAGACGGCTCCATCGCTGTTCATTTCCTCTCCCTATTAAGTGCTTATCTGTGGCTAGACACGAGCAGCTGGATAGAGACAGTGAAAGCTGGAAAAGCTGGAGGCATCGCTCTTGTCTGAGGAAGCAGCAGCCAAGAGCCATTTGCCTGCAGGGCTGGATTGTGGCCGGGGCTGCTCCATGCAGGTGTGTGATCCCCTCCTTGCAGCTGGGTGATGAGCAGGATGGTCAAACAGGCTGTGTATCCTCTGGCATGGGAGGCATTGACTAGCAGGAGAATTAGCACTCAGCCTACAGCTTTTCACTCATAGCCCCCAACTGCCGGCTGCCAGTGAATGGGCAACTTCAGGCTTCAAGTGAAAAATGGGAGAGGAAATGGTCTTGTTTTTCTAGCATTCAACATCAGCAAAAATTAGGAGAATCATTAGCTGCTGATGACTTGGCTTTGTTTTGTTCCAAGTTCCCTCTTTATGGAAACCTACATTACGGAAATAGCCACTCTCTGCCCTAAAAACCCTACTGTCTAAATGAGCAAAAGATAAGGGCTATTCCAAGGACCAGTGTTTTTATAAGAGCAGCATAGGAGATGAGTTTCCTGGATCACACAAGCTGTTCAATTCTTTACCTCGAGTGCCTTGTCTATGATGGAGAGCCTGCAATAGGCAAACCCTCACACAACCCTGCTCTTCAGCGTTCGCATTCATTTTCAGCTTTTTGGGTGCATGGGAATCCCACCAGGTCCATGGGGAAAATTCAGCCATTTCTTGAGCTCCCCCAGGAGTTTCAAATTGGATTAATCCCTTATCTGCTCCGCAGCTTATTCTCGTGCTGGCCATGGAGCCGCAGGGGCTGTCAGCTCGGGGGCTGCCAATCTGGTTTACGAAATAAAAGTGGCATTTTTAATATTTTACTACTTTCTAAGTGAGTTGAATGAGATTAAGCAAAATCAGCGCCATCCACTTGTGAACTCCAATTTCACTGCGATGACTGCTATTCCCCGTCAGGATTCATTCCTTTCCCAGGTCAAGAGTGCACAGTAGCACTCGGGAAGCAATGGATTAAAGTACTGATAGGAGATATTTCTCCTTTTATCTTCTCAAGAATCTGTCTGATAACCGTTTTGGCCTGTTTAAATATTGCCTTCGATTTCCTTAGCACAGAGATTGAATTTTACACATTGATCCTGCAGAGTTGAACGGCATTAGCTGCCTGAGAAGTGTTTAAATGCTTGCAAATGGTTTTAGCCATGTCTTTGCTTCTCCTTAACTGCATTGAGGTGAGTTTCTGAGAATGACAGTACTGATTAGAAGCTATTCAGTGCGAGTACTTTGGATTCCTTTAGTCTTGAAGCTAACACAGTTAAACAACAATCTCTGATATTTGCTATGCAATAACTAACATGAGGTGGTTAAGTAGCGCTTGAAAATAACCAAACCTCTGCAAGGTAATTGCACCGTGGGTGAAACTTCTGGTTTCAAATACAAAATAAAACTGGAGCTTGGGAAAGTGTGGGGTGATTTCCTTTCCCTGCCATGGATTGAGGCTTAGATGTGGTACTCTATAATATTCACCAGTGTATTTGTTCAAAGAATGCTCTTCTCTGCATTTGCAGAAATCAAATCAGCTTAAAGCGAGACAGAAGCATTATTCGGACTGTTTCATCATCAATTTGCACTGAGGGAGGCGGCCCCATGCTTTTATCTGCCCCTGTTTTCTTTGGACTCAAGGAGCCTGTTTGGGGCTTACGTTGTGTTGCGTTTTTGGCTTGCCAGGACACTACCATGGCTTCAGAAAAGGTTTTCCTATAAAAACTGCCCAGTTTCTATTATTTACGCTTGGTGCAAGGCCAGGGGTTGTGAAGACATCTGCCTGCTTCGCCTGCTCAGGGGAACTCCAGACAGAGCTATGGATCAGCTGCTGCCATTTGTATGGCTTGAGTAGGGCTCGAGTGGCCTGCCCAGGGAGTTTAATTATCATTAAAACTGGGACAGGCACCGAGTGTACATCATAGGAAAATTATACTCCTTGCAGAGGCAAAAGGTTGACAACAATGAGGAAAACCAGCTTTGTTTCACTTACAGCATTGGGATCTACCCCTTCTCTCCTTCCCTAGCTTAGGCGTGCCTGAAAACCAGAGATCTCTGCACTTATCCTAAGCAAGGACTTGTATAGCCCTGAACATGGATGCGATCAACCCCAGGCCCTTTGCTAAAGGAACAGCATGTAGCTGGGGAGTTTTAGTTTCACTCAGTCCATCATTAGAGAAAAACAAGCCCCATACACTAAGGTTACTGTGTGGAACATAAGGCAAGTCAAGTTTTTTCCAGACACTGGCAAAGATTAAGCATATGTATGGTCCAGCATTTGTCACACAGCAGTCTAAATTGAGGATGTGATAGAATATTAGCCCTCTTACCAGGGCTGATCCACTGAATGCAAGAAATAACCTGGAATAATCTAAACTCACAACCAAGCTCATTAAAAACAGCTCTTCAGAGACTGCAGTCTGAGAGAGACATCATTCATCAGTAATCAGAGTAGCATCTAAGCAACTAGTGGGCTTTGGTCTTCAATTCCAGCTTTTGTTTAATCCACCAAGCATTTATGGCTGAGTCCATTCACAGCCTGAAACCTTCTGAAGCTGATGAGTAACTCAGGATTAGTTCCCTTCCAGCTGAGATCAGACCCTGAATACAAAACAATGCCACCCTCAGCCTTTGCTTTCTGCAGCTCTCTTCCAAGCAGTTTCATCCGCGCAATGCAGGTCTTCCCGTTTTCTTACCTTTTGCTTTACAATTTGTCTTTTAACTTAACTGTATTTGATATAGGCAGGAGCTTTCCCAATAATCTCCCTCTTTCTGCTGTTATGAAGAACACAACAGAAAATTACTCTGTTTGAGTCAATGCATTGGTTTTGGCAACAAGAATCCAGCTGGTCTGTTCATCATCAAGAGAGACAACTTGGTTTTTTGCATCAAAATTCCATGGCCTAGTATGAGAATTCATTCTATCCCTATCAGAAATATAATGTTCATGTGGGCTGCATGACTCTCTTTCCATCCACCTGGCAAGAAGCATTAAAGTTTCCCTCTAGCACTGGCAAAGGACTCTTTTTCCATAGCATCGTTTGACCATGGAACAGTTGGCAGGGGGAATTTGAAGAGTGATGTGGCTGTATCCTCAGTTTCAGACAGTTAAACATGTCTTCTCCAGTGGCAGCTTTGGCAGTGAGTCCCTGAAGATGGGAAGCTGCATGACTGGCCTACCACAGTGCTAAATCTCAGGCTTTTTCAGGAAAGCAACAAATTCAGGGAATTCCTCTTTCTAAACTAGATGCACATACGGATTTGTTCCTTTTTGATAGACATTTCAGTTTGTAAGTGGCAAGATCTGAAACAAAACCACTGCAGACTGGCATTGGCAACCTCGGTTAATGGAATCGTAAACAGTAGAGTAAGAAAAGGTCCCATGGGCCATCCTGCCTGAGCTCAGCACTTCCCAGAGTGATGCAGTAATGCTCTATGGAATCACTTCTTCCTGGATCTCTGCAGTGATGAATTCTTGGGCGTACCCTGGGGGATGTTATCCTCTTTCCCCAAACTGCTCTTTCTATGAGTATATATTTTGTCATTCCCATCCTTGGCCTGATTCTCTCTTTTGCTCTTTCTTGTCTCACCATCATCTCAGATAACAAATGATTTGCTGTAGCTATTACTATCTGTAATTTACTTGTAGGTGTTAATGCTGTCTTGGTTAGCCGTCTTTTCTTAGATGATGCCAAATCACCAGCTCCAAAATCTTTGTTTCCTGACATATGTTTTATGTAAAACTTCTTAAGAGTTAAACCAAGTTTTATACTCACATGGCAAACCAGGTGTGAAATGTGGTTGCTTACAACACAATTTACATGACCAGACTAATGAAGAGAGCAGTGAATATGCTGACTAACACCAGAGTCTCCTGTTGCAAGCTTATCGTTTTAATAATGAAAACATTCTGGCACCCTAAACTATAGGATTATTCAATTGCCAAAGTCAGATTTCTATCGTGCCCATTATTCAGCTGTGGAGGAACCCACTCTGTGAGTCACTGCTTACCACTGAGGTTTGCCATTTGTACAGGGCAAACAGTCACGCGGCAGCAGAGTGGGGAAAAGCACTGTGCGTAGGAGAGTTTGGTTATCTAATGGACCTCTTAATGGAAAAGGTTGAACCCAAAAGGCAAACTAAATCGGAGAAAGGGGGAAATGGCAAAATCGAGGTGAGGTGAAATACACTTGTCTTTATTTTCCTTTTCTTCCCCCTCATAGTCATTATTTTCTTATTGTACTAAGAATTTTTGCCCTTTTTTTGTGAGGGCCATAAACGCATTTCAAAGCCATATGAAAACAATAACAACAACATCATGTTCCAAGAAGTAATAACCATCTAACGCAGGAGTAGGAATAGCGCTCTATTGAATCGTCATCGCACACTGAGAATAGAGCAGCAAATGATCAAATTGTACAGGTCCCGTGTGATCTGGAGATGTTCTTCCGCCAGACATCTATTAAAAGTGACTATTGTAACAAATCCAGAGTTAGTTGTGAACAATTCAGGCACTAAAATAAAAAAAGAGCCTGAATTGTGAACAAATATTAACGGCAACAAATAAATCAACAAGCACCTAATTATTTCTGTCTTCTCACTGTAACAGCACATTCATCTGCTGTGAAATAGTTATGGATGAATCACAGATATTCAACTTTCCAAATGACTGTTGGATTCTTTATAGCTGGGCCACAGATACGAAGAGGGGGGGGGGCGGGGAGGAAAGGGGGAGAGTGACTGGAAATGGTGAAATAAATTGTCTCAGTCATTTGTTTATGCATAACATTTTCAATAGCTATAATGGGATAAGGGAAAGGAGAGAGCTGCTCTTTGTTTGAGCTGAGGAGTGAAGAGGATTGTGTTGGGCTCACTCAGCAGCCATGGATGGAGACCAGCCCCTCTCTAGAGGGGCAAAAAGCAGGGTTTTGGAGACAGCAACTTCATCTTTAGCCCAAGCAGGGATGTGATTGTATCCCTCTTCCCCCCTAGATGGATTTAATGTCTTGCTACCCTCTTGAACTGGCAATAGGAGGGAATTTTGATTTTAATACAAGGCTTATGCTTAAGTCTTTTGGCTCTGACACTGATTTACTGGGTACTTGGGCAAACTACTGCATCTCTCCATGCCATCAGGCATGTAAAACACAGATACTTACAGTACCTTCATCCCATCCTGTGTCACCTTTGGTCACAATGAAGGCTCCTCGGGGAGGAGTGGAATTCATAGCATTAGGGGTGCCCCATTAGAAACAGTTGGTGCAGGTCTTGCTAAGGTTAAGCAGCAGTAACAGTTCTGCTGTTTCCTATCCTAGAAAGCACAAGGCTAGTCCAGAGCTGTGCAAGAGGCAGGAAGTAACTGGAGATGAGGGGGAAATAAAATGGCAAAACTGTTTCTAATAGTACTTCTAAAAACCCCTAAAGATGTGGTTCCAGTTTTACCCAAATGTTGTGCGATGCTTTTGTTTTCTTTGAAAAGGAGTTTGCCAGCCCTCTGCAAGAACCACTCGGGATGGAGACAGTGACACATGAGACGGAACAGAAGTGTGGATGCCTCCATCACTGTCAGGTTCATGCATTCTCTTTCTCCCTCCTAGTCTCACCTAGGGAATGATGGACACCTGCATTCACAGCCATTGCAGGGCACTGCTGCTTTGGCTGGCAGGAAGCGCTGGTGTGAAGCGGGTGTAACCTCCTTCTTCAGCTTGCCCTCAGAAAGCACATGAAACACATCGGCCCTTGTTGCTTCCATAAGCTGAAAGGAGTTTGTGATTCCAAGTCTGCTCCACTCACAGCATGACATGCCCTGGGTCAGCACCAGCAATAATGTTTTTAAACAATATTAGGTTATTCTTGGCAATCGATGATGACATTTTCTACCAATCGGGATATGAGAAAAACTTCTAGTAATAATAAGTGGTAGAATAACAGAACTGGAGACCGAAATATGCTTAAACTCCGAGGCTGGTTACACTGTGGGGGCAGAGGGAAGCTCAGACAGTTCCCGGCTATGATTCTGTCCTAGGAGTTTAACCCAAACATACTGTTAATTCCACGCATGGGGAGTCCAAGTCTAATTACTCTGTCCTCAAGGTCCCCGCAGTAGTAGGCAAGGCAAATGCTGCGTTTGTATTTTATTCCGCTCCTATGTGTGAGCGAGCAATTAGGTGCTTAATACAGAAATTGAAATAAGGTGCAAATCTGACACATGAATAACTTAGTTCTAATTGTGGGGTACTTTTCTGTGTCTGTGTCTCCACATGGATTAGACCCACTTTTTCCTGGTGGGCCTAACATAATTTTTAAAGTACATGCTAACTAACACAGAAGTTCATCTTTCCCCCTCCTTCATACGCATCTGAAAGCTTAAGCACTGCTACTGTTCCCTGTGCAAGCTTAGTGACACTCTTGGAGAGAGGCAATCATGCGCTACCCTTAATTTTTCTCAGCTTAAAAGAGGTACAGCAGGAGAAAGTGGGTAGAGATGCAGGAGGTAGGGAGGTAAAAGCAATGGAAATGAGAGGGACCATTCTGGGTCTCACCACAGTTATGGCCACACTACGCTACCCTTCCCTAAGTTTCCCTTTTTCTATCTCTCCAGACCCAGTAGGATTTTTTCCGAGCCTTCTCCCCACCCTGAGACCAGCAGATTGATTGGAGCAGTTGATCTTCATGCTCTCTGTCCACCTCAGATGGGTGAGCAGCCGTCATTCCAGAGACCAAATGAATTAACTCCTCCTTCCTTTTTCCTTCCCGTCCGTCAGTTCAAAAGTAACCTTGGGAGCAAATGGGAATCTCCCAGCTGGTTTGATTTATTTGGTTTAATGTCCCACCATGACCCCTTGGCTTGGCCTGGCCTTTCATGCAAGCACTGTAGGGGCCTAAGGCTACTGAACTTCCACGATTAGACGAGTTTAGTGTATTCCAGCTATTTGGCAAAAATCCAAGCAGTTCACCTCGCTACTGTCTCCATTTTGAAGAGGTTGAACTAAGGCATAGGGAGAGATATCCCAAGAAATCTGTACATGTGATGGAACCACTTCATTCCTGGGTTTGCAGAGATTTATGCTAAGCTGCACTTCTTGCTCCCCCAAAAGACAAATCCCTTCAGCAGTGCCAACCATTCTGAATGTGCCATCCATGGAGGAGCAGAAACGGGAGGTGGCCCTTCTCTTCCCATCTTTCAAGGCCTTTCCACCGTTGCAGTGGCTCTTGAATGTCTAGTTTAAGGAGAAGCTCTCTTTTCCATGACGTCTGGCATGGTGGTTAACATGAAGCGTGTCATGCAGGAAAGAACTAGGCCTCAGAAACAACAGAAAGTGATCCAGAGTTCAGGGTGGATTGGGTTTCTTGCCCTGTTGCCCTTTCTATTTTCAGCCTTTCTCTTGAGCAGAATCCTTGACCATAAACTCATCAATGAGAAGAATGAGAGGGACAATGAAGGGACTGCCCTGGCTCTGCCTTTCCATGCCAGAAGTGTCTGTTGCTCCAAGTAAATTGGCCAGATTTTTCCCTGCTGATTAGGATCTGACAAGGATCTGCCTGAATGAAGTGTTTTAATTCGGGTACAACAGTGGCCAAAAGTGGCATATGAAAGTATTAGGAAGTGGCACATGTAGCTCTGTTCTACACACAGTATCTTTTGTACTGGTGTAATTATGTTGGCTAAGGCTGTGATATTTTACCCATACAGTTATAGCGGCATATCCTGTAGCGTGGACAGCATAAGGGTGCCTTATACCACCTAAACTCATTCCCTTCTCTCATACAGGAATAAGCTGTAGGAATATAAGTGGGTTTATGTTAGTAGAGCTTCACCCACATCAGGGAAATTATTAAAGTTTTAACCATCCAAAGGAAAATAAACTTTTACATAGAAAATCCTTAAAGAGGTAGGGAGAGATAACCAAAACACTTCTTGACTGCCCAGGCTGCCGCAGCCAGATGGAGCTTAAAGACATTGAATGCAGGGATTTGCTGAAAAGTCCAGAAATTGCCGATGTATTTGGCATCCCAAAATAATCAAGTCTGCCCTCTTTATGTCTAGACCAGTGTTAAAGGATTAATCAAGGCCCAGATTTGATACCCCAGGTTTGCAGCAATAGGCTCTGACTGCACTTTCTGGTTTCAGTCCATCATGGGGTCCAAAAGAAGAATTATGAAAGCCTAAAAAGAACTATGATGGGTAGAAACACACTGTTCCACTCTTCCTTCCCAGTAGTTCATCATGGGAAGTATCCTGAAGGCTCTCTAAGGCTTTGTAGAACGCACTGCCCCGTTTCCATCACTGACAAAAATATATACTAAAAAGCTTTGGGAGATCATCTCCTGGACCACGCAGATCAGCACCTCCTTCCAGGAGAAGGAAATAGGGTGCAGCAAGTCATAGAGGTCATCTATCCCATAAACATGGCATTGTAGCTTTTCCTATGCATGGCCATATTTCTCTTCCTTCCACCTCGGTGTATTTGCATGGTCAAAGTTAAGCGTGTGTGTGTGTGTTTGGATAATGAGAGCCACATGGGGTGTGATTTAAATACCAGGAAAGAACATCAATAGGCTATTCAATATTTAATTACACCTACTCCATTTTACACTCCAGTGCCGATTTTGTTGGTCTCTCAAGTAAGTGATAGTCTGTGTTTTAGACTTTCTGGATCCCCAAAGAACACAGTTTGTCCTTCTAAATATTGTCTGAAGCCTTTTCTACCAAGCAGCATGAGTTTTGCATGTGTCTTTAGAACCCTTCCAGCCGCTATGTTGATGTATGGTCTAGCTCCAGTGACTCCCTGGGATATTTAGTGGGCTTGCAACGTAATTAATAAAGGCAAATAAAATAATGTATTCAAGGAAAATGAAACCAATGCTGAGCTTTTCAGGGGGAATATCACCTTCCACAAAGCAAGGCCAGGTTAAGAAGGCTCAGGAACAGTGCCGTGGATGTCAGGAGGGAGCCGGAAGGGCTGTTTCTTGTGCATATCCCTCTTTGTTTTGTTTCTTATCGGCTCATTCTTAAAGCACCTTCCCTGTACATAAACTCCCAGCACACGAGTTGGTTTTTGGTCAGTCAAGAAACCAGCCATGGCAGTTGGTCCTGGGGATGTGTTTGAGTAATGGAGGTTACATTACTCTACCTCTTCATATCTTTGTCTTAGACAAGAAGGGGGGGGGGGGAGAATTCTGCCTTCCAGACAGCCATGAAAGCCAAATAAACATGCATGTAAATGAGAGGTTATTTGGAAGGGGGATTGTGGATGTTGGCAACAAGAGCAGCACAACATAGGGCTTTTCTTTTTTGGCTTCTCTTCTCCCTCTCTCCGTTTTCTTTTCCCTCTTTCCCCCCTTTCTCTCTTTTTAAGGCCAATGGAGATATTTTTTTAAGGCCAGAGTTTATTTTTAGACCACATTGTTATGGCGCAATGGGGAAATGACCTTTCCATTTAGCCAGGAGGCATCCTGTGATCGGCAAGGGAAAAGATACGGGACATGATCCATCCATGTCTTAGGTCCTGCAGGGAGGTTTCTTGTGCCCGTTGTCTTTGCTGGTGTTCTAGATGGAGAGCCTTCACCCTTCCAAGACTTTAAGGCTTGATTATGACCAGAATTAATTGTGTTTCACCATCCAACAGCTTTTGTAAAGGGAAGCCATCAGCCAAAAGGTGATCTCAGGCAAAGGCTCGGTTTACAAGTGAGAGTGGGCTTAGAGCTTTCATTACCAGGATCAGGAGCCCAAGAAAATGTTTGTTCCAACTGAACTGCTTAATTTCACGGGTGAAGTCAATGTTGTAGCTCTTTCTCCTCAAGGAGATAAAGGTGGCAGCTGTTTACTTGATACCTAAATCCAGGTGAGCCAGTGCCTTGCAGGGATTGCTAGTGTGGACAAGTAAAGCCATGCATCACAGCTAGGGGCCCATAGAGGCTGTTGGAGAGAAGTGTTGACTTGCTGTGCTCCTGAGGGACCAGGGCTATGGGCAGCTTGCTTCAAAGACCTGCCATGTATCTCCATGAATTAGAAGAAGTCCTTGGTGTTAGGCCACAGCTGGTAAGTGGTGAGGAGGTTTTTTTCTCCTAGGAATAGGAATATATAGAAATAGGAGGTTTATAGCAATATGTAGAATTTACAGGAATATATAGAAATAGGAGGTTTCTATTCTTTTTACCCATAATAATTTCTCCTTAATCAGGCTCTTTCATGCTCAGTCTTTGAAATAGCATCTGCAAGGATTAGAAGATGGAGTTATTCTCCTATGAGGGCTGTAGCTGCTGCTTCTCGACTGTTTTTCTTTCGATTTTGTGCTTTGACCAACTTTAACTGGCTTTTCTTTCTCATTTGAATGTCTGTGTACTTTTGGAATGTAATCTCCAGAAGGTTTAATTCTAGCTCTTCTTGTAAATATACGTATCCAGTATACCATCTGGCTCCTGCCCTGTCCCAACCTTCACACAATTTGAGCACAGTGGGTGTGATAACCCCACCGCCTCCGGAGCTTCTGTGGTCTGGAAGAGATCCCTGGATCCCTCTGGCAAGTGACCCATCTCATTTCATATTGAGTGCCTCTCTTCTCCCTTGTCTATAACTCTTAACTTGTGTTTTTCCCCTGCTGCTGAGGGTGACTAGTATTTCATCCCTGGAAAGCCTCTCAGGACGTTAAGCCGAAGGGTTTCTTGCTTTGAAGTGTGTGTACTTTGCCTAAGTATATGTGCATCTGTGTGTGTAGATGCATGTCCTACGTCTCAGAACAGGTATACCTCTATCATTTCAAAAGGCAGTAAAAAGGTGTTTGTCAAAGGAACTGATTTATTGCAGCATTTAATGAGATTCTTGTCAGAACCTGGTTTACTGGTGTAAAAGCAAATGTCAGGTCAGTATAAATCATAGGGGTAGGGGACAAAGAAAGAAATACTCCACTTCTTCCTAGGAGATAAACCAGCTCCATGGTTAAAGTGGTCTCCTCCTTGATCTGCCATTTGAGATAAGCTGATATGCAGCACCTTAAGTGCCCTTCCAGCATTAATTGCCAATTAAGTGGAGGGGCAGGGCCCCAGCTGTGCAGATGTGAGAGTTTCATCCCCCAGGATGTGACAACTTCCAATCCCTGCACCCTCACCCTGCTGTGAACTCCCTCCGCTCCCACACAGCCAATATCCGATATCTCCTTCCTTAGCTGGGGCCTCTGAACTGAGGGGACAGCCCCATGTGGGTTTGCAGGCAGATGCTGAGCAGCTCTGAAATAGCAGCTGCTGTGATTGCTGCACAGCTCTGCAGTAATGAAACCTTCTTTGCAGGCTTCTGGGCTCATGGTTGGGCAAAGACCTCTGGGCAAACAGCTCAGTTTCGTATGTCAAATGAGATTCCTTTGTGTCCAGCAGGGACAGGCTGCGGCTGAGGACTTCTCCTCAGCTCCTGGATGGAATCTGTTGCAGGGGAAAAGTGGGAGCTGCTTGGGGACACAGCAAACAGGAGTGAAGTTGCAGTGCTGTATGTCGAAATTCTGCCTTGTGCTTCATTTTCGTGCTTGGGATGGAAGCAGTGCTCCTGTTTGTACCTTGTCTTGCTCCCTAGTGCTGAACCCTCACCTGCCTGACAGGCAGAAAAAGGCCCAAATCTCAGGAGCTGCTCCCCCTCCTTTCAGGAGATGCACAGAGCCTCAGCTCCATCCGCTCTCCAGGGCTGTTCCCAGGAGGACCCTGCACAATCACAACTGCTTCCCTGGGATGCTGGAAAGGGCTTTGCCCAGCGGGTCTCGGCCCAGGCTGCTTTCCCTATGCCCATCTTCCCAGGATTTGCTCTCTTGGAAGCATGTGGCTCCCTCCCAGACCTTGGGAGTGCTGTGTAATCCTTGTCCGTGTTGCCTGCCAGGCTCCCACTTGCTTTTCCCTTTCAAAGAGAGGGTCAGGGAAGGCCAGATGCTACTTCTCTGCTGTTCTGCCTTAAAGCATGCAGCTTTTCTCCAGCACCGGTGGCATGGGCAGCTAGTAAAACCTATTAAAGATGCTGTTAGATGTAAAAGCTGGCTCTTTTTTGTCCAGAGTCATAAAAGCTCTTCAAGAGATCCAAACCGGAAAAGACGGGCACCTAATAGTGAAAACAAGGAAGGGGGAATAAAACTGGCACAAGGGGCCTGAATTTTTCCACGACTTATTCAAGCATTGCAAGCCACTGGCATGGAAAAGCAGCACCCGCAGCACCATAATAGCAATAAATAAACCAAGGAGAGCCTGGGCTGAGCTTTGCTGTGGTCCAGCAGCCCCAGCATCGCGTCCTGGCACTGCCTCTTTAGCAACCCCAACCGCCAGCACAACACAATCGAGCAGGATTGGGAACCGAGAGCAGTAGTTAATTAAGGCTCCATCTTTTATTCTCTGGGGGCAATTCAGCCCGGTTTGAATAAGCTGGAGTGCCAGGACCTGGTGGGAATGTCTCTGGAGAATCCAGTCTCATGGGCTGCTTGATTAACATAACAATATTGCCCAGGATGCACTTGGCGTGATGTAATGCCAAGAGCCAGCGAGGGGAGATGAAAGTGTTTTCCATGCAGGAGCTGGGAGCGTTTGCCACTGACTGGGGCTGTGTCAGTGCATGAAATCTCTTTTCTTTCTCCCTCTCCCTCTCTCCTTATGGGATGTTTGCTAATTGAAGGACTTGTGGAAAACAATAAGTTGTTAGAGCCCCTTCCCCCAGCTTCTCTTTTAAACTCACATTATTGTGACTTACTGGCAAAGCAGGAGCTTTTTCTGCTCCTTAGAAAGAGGCCTCTGATGATTTGCATTTCCATGTGGGACCAGTGGAGCCCCGTTTGTTGGGATGGGCAGGTGGGAGGAGAGGGAATCTCATCTCCTCTCACAGGAACCCTTGACAGCCAGGGTATTTGTATGGAGAACTGAAAAAATCTCATTTCCCAGTTCCTCCCCGTTCCCCAGGTGGAAGCATTTGTCCTGGGATGGTTCTGCCTTCAGCGCTGCTCTCTCCAACAGTGGGCATCCAACTCTCCTTCATGTCAAAGGCCTTCATTTGGGAAAATCTATGGCTGGGGACTCCTCTATGACCAAAGTAAGGATTTCTCTCGCTTTGTATGTTAGTAGATAACACCAAGCATGTGCTCTTTCAGTGGTTTTTGCATATGCTGTCCCTGGGAATGCTGCTCTGGTCGCAAGTACTTTTGGTCAGTTGCTCGGTTTGGTGAGCTGCAGAGATCACCCGTGCAGGAAGGGAGCATAGCTGGCTCACACTGGCATCCTGTGTGTCATTGTGGTATAGTGTTCTGTGTGCGAGTGATGTATTTTGTGTGTAAGTCCTGAAAAAGCACCTCTCAGTGATTATTTTCTCCTGGGTAAGCCATCTATCATGGCAAAGCGATGAGTTTGAATCAGGCTCCTGTTAATATCACTGCCTCTCTCAGTCTCCCTACCCCATCCTGCTTGTCCTGGTTATTTAGTCATGGCTCTAGAACAGGAATATCTCTGCATCTGTGCAGGTGCTGGCCTGGTTCTTGTAGCTTCTGGACACTAGAGGCCTCTAGACACTCTGGTATGATTAATCCTGGCTGTGGCAGTCCTGTGTAATTAACATTCACTGGGAGCACAAGAGCAGAACTGATGGCATTCAGCTGATTCGTTCTCTCTCCTCTCCCAGTGTTGTCCATTACAGCCAGTGCAGTGTCTATAAGCACCTGGTGAGCAGGCAGGGTACAGGAGAGCATGGGCTGGGGGATGCTGGCTCAGCAGAGATTAGGATTAATCTCTCTCAGCCCTCCATGCACATACAGACACAGGCGGGCAGCGGCTCTGTCTTTGGGGTTCTGGCTCTATGGATGCAAATCAAAAATGAGCTTTGAGAAAAAGTTATGAAACGTGAAAATGAGCATTTTTATATCTGTGCCATAGCAAAGAATGGAAACCTGGACTGGTCCACCCTGCGCTGCTTGTCTGTCCTCTGGCTCCACAAGCCCATGCAGCTTGAAGGCAAAGGGCTTCAAGGACAGATCAGGGATAGATCCCATCGTCAGCTTTGGTTTCCATCCCAGTATCTCTCCTGAATGCTTCAGTCTGAATTCCATTAGAGGCAGTAAAAGGTTTCCCTCCTTTGAGCTCCCAGCTGTATTTCCTAAGACCTTCATGCTGCTGCCTGGCTGGACTTGGGAATCTGCTCCAAAGGGAAGTTTTCTGTCCCACCATTGTCCTTTCCCTGTTCTTTCTGTATTGCCCTCATCTCTTCTCCTGTGTCTGAGCAGTCCGGACACGCAGGAATCTTCCTTATAGAGTGTTTCTCTGAGGGCTGAGGTTGCTGCTGGGAGCAGTCTGTTAACCGTGATCAATCCGGATTCCCTGGCAATGATTCCTGTGTTACCCAACTTGCAAGAGGTAACATGTCTTCCCGAAGTGCTGCCCTACAGAGATCCCAAACTTGCGTAGGACCTACCTGGGTAGGTTTTGTGCAGCAGCAGTTCTAATCACAGATGGATCTTTAAGCTTCCATTCAGTGTGTTATCCCAGAAAAACCTATTCTTGATGTGTTGAGTTGCATAACTGGTCACAAAGATTGGGGTGATGTGGGAAGCCTCAGGGAACTTCAGACTGCCCTGGTTACATGTGGTACCCCAGGAAATGTAGCCACTGAGTTGAGAAAGCAGCTGAGTCTAAGGGGAACCAGCCTGGTAAACTGAGGCACTGATTAAGGATGGGAATTAAATGGTGTTCAGGTGTCTAAAGATGCACCTCAAGAGCATCCCTTGGCCCAGGCAATGCAAGCACCCATGGGGTGAGCTCAGCCAGCGTCTCAAGCAGAGCTGCACAAGGTGGGAGGCAAAGGGTAGCAGGACCCCCCTCCAACAGCCCTGATCAAAACCACATTGCTGCTGCCTTCGGCCCCTGTGTCCAGAGAGGCTGTAAATGCTGGTTGCTGATAATCACTGCAATTAGTGTGCAACGTGCTCCTGCTCCAGGGGTGTTCCCAGTTGCTTTGGCAGACGTTGGGGTGCAGTTTGGCTCCCAGCACCCCGAGCAGGATGAAGTGTACGTAACACGAAGGCTCAGAACTGCTCCTGGAGACACTGCCCTGCTCCTTTAAGTAGTAGCCAGAAGCTTTCTAAATATTATCATCTTACCAAAAGAAGAGGGGGAGGGAGAAAAAAGAAAGTGTTTTGGCATGAGAACAATTTCTCCATTACCTCAATTAGTTCAAATGATCTGGAAAGGTTCTCTCTGGAGAAATCAAGCTAAATCTCAGCCAGCAAAGGGGCTGGTGGCTGGTTGGTTGCTGGAGGTGTTGATATGAGCATTAGTCAGCAATGTAGATTGCAGTGAAGTCAGTCAATATTGCTGTCGCTGCTGTCTGGCTACAGTCATAAATTAATTAATTATATCACTGCAGTAATTGAAGGCCTTATTCTCTCTAGGATTCTGACTCTGGCACCTCCCTGCCTGTTTCTGAGGCTGTCCATCAATTCAGTGAGGTCTGGGTTTTACTGAGATCACTATTTCCTGCAGTACTCTAAAGCCTCTCCATAAAAAGGAAAGCTGTTTTTACCCATCTTCATCCTTTTCCCTGTTGCCTGCAAGGGAGGGAGAGCAGCAAGCTTAGGAAAGATGCAGAAGAACAAGACAGGGATTCCTCCTTCTAGTAGTTTGGGATTGTCCCTTTGCGAATAGGAATCAGAAGGATCCTCAGAGTCCTTGAAATGGTGATAGCATCCTATGGAGAGGCAGATTAATCACTGTCAGTGCTCCAAACCAGCTCTGTTCCTACAGTAGGGTTGAAACAAACCCGAGCATTATGATGGAGTAAGACAGATAACCAAACAGGCTGAGAAAATGCATGGGCTGGCTCCCATGCTGGTTTAAATCAGTGTCCCTGCACTAGGTCTGATGGAGCGATGCCAAATTCCACCAGCTGAGGGTCTGGCTTGCATATTCTACCTATAAAAATGGTGTTTAGGATATCTTGGCAAAAGCAGGTATTTTTGCAACCCGCTTCTAACTGGGCAGCGCTGTGTAAGGATGAAATCCAGTTACACTGGTGAAAAAACAACACTGAGGCTAAAAAATTACACCGTGAGCCTGTGGAGTAGAGGGGTTTTCTGTGAGACTGCATCGTTACAAGGTACCTGCTAGAAGCTGTTAGACACGCAGGGATTCACAGTGAAGAGGAGGGAGGAGCACCCTTATTTCCAGCACTTGTTATTGATTGCGAGCTTCCCAGCAGGCGATGTTATGGTTGGAAGTCCCTGCTCTGAAGGTGAGCAGGAGTGGAAAGATTTTTGGCTTTCCCTATGAAAAGAAGACTTATTTCTGGTCTTGATGATTATTAAAAATGGTCCCAAACGCTGAGGTCCAGGTCCAGGGCTCACAAAGGCGCAGGCTAAAGAGCATCATGTGCGTAAGCTCCGAGGATTCAGTCCTCTATTGTGAAAAATAGCACTTTTGCTGCATTTGTTTTCCCATAGAGGTTGGCATTTTTCTGCTTGCCTCTAAATATGTAACGTTGCTCAAGGTTGGCATTATCAGTGAATGCAGTTGGTCATTTTGACTTTAAAACAAAAGAAAGCAGGATGCTGTTTGACATCACTTGTGTGTAGAGGAGGGTGGCATGTGCATGGAAATGCTCAAGGGACCCTGATTACTTGATGATCTTAAAGGTCCTTTCCAACCTACTTGATTCTATGGTTTTGGAGACACTTGGGGCCGGCAATGGAGGTTTTCATCATGTCTGGTGGACAAGTACAAAAAGATTCGCTGGATCCTTTTGATGCAAAGCCCCACGTGGTCATGGATGAGCTCTTCTGGGTGAAGAGAACTGTCCCCTTCCCTTGCTTTTGCACCAGAACCCCCATTTTGCAGTGTGTGATGGCATGATTCAATGCGTTCAGAACTAGAGCTTCAAGGTGTGCACCACTATAGGAAGCCCTAAAAGTATGGAATATTTTTCTGTACTCCTATAAGCCTCTCAGTGCTGTAAAGGAGGAAAATGCTCTTATTCTCGATGTTGGCCAGGGTGTAATGCATTTCTGCTATTGCAGCAAGAAACACTTCTGCATTTGACTGATTTAGGAGGCAAAGGAAGGGGAGACACAGGGTTTTGTACCTGAACCAGCTGTAACCAGCCATTTCTGTAGAAGTTTTGCTATAGGAAGGCAAGTAAGAGACTTCTTTAATAGGAGTCAGCAAAACCTCACAAAACACTTCAGGATATCAACTGTGCATTATTGACTGCAGGGAAAGGAGAGGGAAGATAGATGTTCAGTGCTCTTATTAAACTGGGTAATTGAGTAGGGCTTTCTGGCTGTGCCCAGCCGGATGGTTTCAGGCACAATGAGCAGGAGGAAAGGAGCATCCCACTGATAGCAGCCTTTTGAAGTCCCTGGTCCTCCCCTGGGATCCCTGCTCCTCTGCCTGGCTCTGGCCTGAGGCCTTTCCCCCAGCTGTTTTCCAGCTCATTTTCAGTGCTGGGTGAAGCAGGAGGGAGGCAGAGCTAGCAGGGATGGCTGCAGGGCATAGGACACATTCCTCCAGGTTAGCTGGTGTTTCCAGGCCTCTCAGTGAAAAGCCTCAATTAACCGATTATCAGCCAAGCATGGCAAAGCCAGGAGCAGTAAGTGCTGCTGCTGGCTCCGGGGCTAAAGGCTGAAATCTGCTCAAGGAGCTAAATTAGTTATCTAATTGGGATTTCTGTCCATCCTCATTCTGCTCCGGGGCCTCACAAGAATGAGATCAGTGACAAATTCAGTTCCTCCCCCCCATCACCCTTCCTTAACACCCCCATCTAATTAGTGCTGTAAGGCAGAAGGACCAAAGTCTGACCCTGGGTGCAAGGATGGAATCTAGGCTCGGGCTGTCTTCACATCCAAACTGCTGCAGTCCCATGGATTTGATGAAATTGCACTGATTTACACTAAGTAAAGGTTGGTCTTTTCCCATCCTGCTCCAGGTGGGACACGCTGAGGGCAGCTCACCACAAAATCCCCCTGTATTTCCCCACCTTCAGCACAAGGGAAGGGAGGCGGCACTGAGGCCCTGTGGAAGCTTGCTCTGGAAGATGTCTCCTGGTGAGATGTGTGGGACTAAGTGAAAGGAGAGAGCGCGTAATGTCACGGGAGGAAACCCTCCGTGCAGGGCAGACATCTGCTCAACACGTGTGGGAAGGTTTCAGTAGCCTCCGCAGCCTTGGCTGTCCTCAGCCCACCTTTCAGGGCTCAACAGGAACTGTTTTCCTTGGGTTTATTTTGCTTCGAAGGCAAAAATGGGAACGAAGTGCCAGCACCACACAGAAAAGGATAAGTCTGTAAAGGTTCGAGAGGAGGTGTTTGTGTCAGAGGCAATGTCTCATTGCAGCCTTAGTGAGGTTGTGTTTGAGAGCTATCAGAAGCCAAGTGGGATTGTCTTTCCCTGCCCTAGTGCAGCAGGTAGCCAGGATGAGAGGATGCAGAGGCCAGAGCTAAAATCCTCCACCCCCTTGAGGGCATTGAAAAGCCCTGAACTGCAGGATGGGCTGTGACCCCCAGAGGTCATCCAGCCCATTTTCCTTGCCCCGAGGTAAAATCAGTGATAACGAAGCCATTCCTGATTAATCCTTGCCCAAAATGTCAGGGCTGCTGCTTGTGGGGTTGAACCAGAAGTCCTGCAGCCCATCAGCTGTGGTGGGGATGGGGTTGGGGTGTTCTTCCTGCTGGGCCAGAGCAGCTCTTGGGTTGTGTGGTTGCAACTGCAGCAAAAGGAATTGAAGTCGGGAAGGGGTTTTAAAATAGCTTTTGGCATCTTCCGGTTTTAAGGAAAAGTGGTGGTTGTATCTCTGTGTGAGCAGATCATCAAGAATGCCATCATGCTGCTGACTGTTCTTCATTGCTGACAACCCAAAACAAATGTTAGACCAACCGAGATATGTTGTCCAAAAGCGGAGAGGATTTAAGGAATTTGGAAGGGGGGGGGGGGGGAACCCAAAACAATGTATTTTCTGGGAAAAGAAAGATGTAATAAAAACATTAATGTGATCAACCCCATAACTTTCAATTTAAAGATTAAACTTAATGGGTCAGACTGGAAACAGTGATTCCCTACTTGCTATGCAAAAATTCATAGCACGCTTTTGCTCTGAAAGCATTTAGAGTTCTAAAGTAGAAGTAAATGTAAACCAGCGAAGAGCAGATTTGTGCTGTGCCTTTTCTTTAAGAGGACTATAGGAGTTTGGGGAATAAAATAGCAGCCAAACACTGGAGATGGGGGAGTTGTTCACACTTTGTGCTGTGTCTGCTAGAGAAGTGTTGCCATTTCCCTGTTATGTGGATCTCTGTGAGCTCAGAGCTGGGAGGAAAGGACATTGCATCCTGCCAGGATGGGGCTCAGCACCAACCCTGCCCTGGAGCACAGCGACAGATCCCTCCACACCGGTGTTTGTTAATGCAGTTTTGGAAATTGATCCCAGAGTCTGGATTTGGGAATCTTTCCCCATCTCTGACGCCAGTGTGAGTGTGCGCAAAAGCCATCTGTATCGGCTTGGTAACTGCAGATATGGGCTTGTAACTAAACCTTGTGTGATGGATTTTAGATACTCAGGCTAATCATAATAACAACAAATAGTGTTTGACTGAAGGGCAGAGGAGATGAACTAACTGTAAGGTGCTTTGCAGAGCGATGGCTCTATATGATGCTGTGCTTTGGAACACCGAAAGCCATCCCTGCTGTCAGCAGCGTCCGTCTCAGCTGAGCCAGCCATGGCCCTCCTGAGCATCTCGCTAATCTCAGCAAAGAGCCATTTCCTCGCCCCCTGAAATCAGCCCCTTCCCATGAAAGCCCTTCTCCAGGTGAGGTCCATTCCCAGTCCCCTCTCCCCATCCAAGCACCGATAAGCCCCAGCCCTGTGGCCGGCCGACTCCAGCTACCGGCCTTCCCTGGGGCAGCCTTGGCAGCAGCTCCCCCAGCACGGCTTCTGAAGGGGGCTTTCTTAGTAGTATTATTTTGTGGTCAAAAGGTTGCATACGCTGGGTTTTTTCTGATGCAGAGGCTTAGAGAGAGTGGAAAGCAAAATATTTTGATAATTATTCAGGCCAGCGGGTTACATAAAAGGTTCCATAGCCCTCTGCATCAAACCTGAACAGTTCAAACCACACATTCTGTTTTTGCAGCCATAAAACATTCAGGGTCAAAAAAAAAAAAAAGGAAAAAAAAATTATTTTTTATTTTTTATTTTTTTTTAAATAATAAAATCCATTTTCCATTCGCTTGAAACTTATAAAATTTTATGTGGTGAAAAATGACAGTTTACTCCCAGAAGGAAACTGCCCAGAGAGGCTTGTTTCATAGGCACAGTGGGATCAAGAAATAGGCCTGGACTTGTCTCCTTGGTCACATAAAGTAAATGTTGAGAGATGGCAAAGAGCAGCATGGGTTGTCCCAGTCCTGCAGGGAAGGCTGTGGCTGGTGTGGAGATAAGGAGAGGGCATTGTGCTCTGTGTCCCAGGGCTTGTGTGGTGCTCTTGGGTTGGGTAGGATGATCCAATGGTCTGAAAACAAGGGATGAAATCATGTAGAATGTTCAGGACCTTCAGCTTGCTGAGCCCCTCTGATCTCACAGCTGAAGATGCACATGTGGGATGCTCATTGAGATGAGCCATAGAAACAAGGGTATTGCCATAAGCATCCAGTCTGTGTGCTGGCCCAAGCAAGGACTAACGTCAGCACTTAGAGCATCTCTGGCTCACAGGGCTGCCTCTAGCTCACATTATAGCTGCAGTTTGATTCTCTTCTCACAGCATTGCCTGAAGCAGAAACCTCAGTGGAGTTATTGAGGTTTTCCTGGGCTTTGCTGGGTCAAGAGTAAGCAGAATCAGACCCAGTATCACAGCCAAAGATGAGATGCTGCAGTGTTGATGTAAAGCGCCAGTGCAGGAGCTCAGCAGCTCTAGGAATTCAGCCTGAATTCCTGGTTGAGCAAAGTTAAACCCGTGTGGTCTGGGAGTCAAGTTCTCAAAGCACGGCCCAGACCTCCCTCTCCACCTGGAGCTAGCTCCAAATCTCAGCTCACCTCTGGGCATGGTCTAATAAGCTTTTACCCTTCTGTCACAGCTAGAGCTGGTGTTGCTGTATGGCAGCAGCCAGGCATCAAATACCCTGAGCAGGGCTCCTGGGTCAGCACTGGGGTGCCCACATGGTGCTCTGTAGGGTGCAGCCATGTCTTTCGGGTGCCTGCCCACTGCTGTAGTTGAAATACATCTTCCACACTACCCATAGCAAAAAGAAGCTGCCTTAAGTCTAATCCCTGGGATATTCTTTAGCTCTGTGGTCATTTTCCAGCTCCATATGAAGGCAGAGAGATCAGTATGTTCCAAATTTCCTTGGCTGGAAAGGTTCAGCTGGGCAATGTTGAAACCTCCTCAACCTCCTGCAAAGCCAAGGGTCTTCCTAAATGATCCAACACTGCAAGTGTGCTCCGAAAATCATGTTGAATAGCAGGTGCAGTGCATAGAGCAGCATCCGAACCCATCTGCGCAGGGCTGCTCCATCCCCTTACACACCTTTAGATCCCTGGCACTGACAATACGCTGCTGAAATCCTCAGCAAAGTGTGCAGGTAGTTGAATTCCATACAAAATAGTGTTATCTGCTTTCTGGTTGTAAATGAGCATGACATATATATGAGGAATTGGTAATTACTTTTGCTTTCTAAGTAAAGGTATCCTCAAAATTGCTGAGAATAAGATGCCCTTTCTGTAAGGGTTTTCTCCCCTGGAACATTAAAAAGTCATCTCATCTCCTGCAAATACAGGATGAAGAAATATGTTAAAAATGTCCCAATCGTCAGCCACAAAAACACAGACTATTACCAGCTAAAAACCAACATTATTCCCCCTGCGTGTTAGAATTTGACACTTCTGGGTACTGGCAGCGTTTTTCAAAGGCGAGTTAAAAAATAGCTGCGTATAAATGAAAAAAGGTCCCTTTTCCTTTACCATTTGCAAAGGGGGGAAGAAACAAAACCCTCCCTTTATGTTCCTTTATACGTGGGAAACATTAAAAAGTCATCTAATCTCCTGGAACTAGCCCTAATTAATGAGCAAACACGAGATCTGGGGAGAGAAATGAAACTCTAAGGTGGACTTTCTATAGCCCGATTCAAAGTCGTGACACTTTGAAAAGCCATAAATGCATTTTGCTTGATTCTGTAGGATTCATAATGAGCGGCTTGAGAGGAAATCTATGCAGCAGCGAGAGACGGGCTGCCTCTTGTGAAATACTTGAGCATTAGTGGTTTTCTTGGTGATGGGGATGCGTTAACTGCATCTGGAGGCTCAAGCCCACCATGTAGAGCCATACCACAATCTGCCTCTGTGGTCACTTCTGAAATAGCCAGTCACTCCTGTACCAAAGCTGCTCAGCCAGGGCTTTTCTTTGAGCCTCCAGTGTTCTTGAATACCAACTTTGTACCTGGAGATTTACTATTGGCATGACGGGATGAAGTTCTGAGACAAGCAGGCCTTAGTAAAGCCCCATCCTGCAGATAAGTAGCCAGAGAGCCGGGTTAGTGTGGTCTGTTCTTACTGCCACCCATCAGGTCGTGTCAGCTTGCTGGCGTTTCAGACTACCTTCTGACTGTGAAATGATTTGCAAATGGGGACCAATGTCCTCAAAGAGGCATTGCAACTCATGGGGATGTCACAGAAGCTATTTGGTGCCTCCCAGCACCTGAAGTGCTACAAAAATGCATGTTCTGCACCAACTGGTGCTCTGTACGTGCTAATGGCATCATCTCCAGGTGTGTTTAGTGTTGTAGTTTCCCAGAGCAGGCCTATAATGTGACAAATTGCATCCAGACAGATTGTTGTCTGGCAGGATGGGACAAGCAAAGACAGGGAAAGTTGTTCTCAGAAACTGGTCAGAGTTTGAAGTCAGAAGGGAGGCCAGGAGGTCTGTGCCATGGGCTGAATTGAGCTATTGTGGTCGTGTAGCCTCAGCTGAAGGAGTTGGTATTTTCATGTCTGGTAATAAATAGAATAATGGACAAAAAGCCTAATTCCCTGCATGAAGTCTGAGTAAATGAGTTTGGTACAGTGGTTTACTGCAGGATTTGTGGTTTGGGACCTCCTTCCAAGCTGTGAATCAGCACACAAAGCCAGATGCAGAGCCATTTGCATGGCTGTGAAGACTGATGGGTATCCCTGGTTTCTCTGTTCTGCCTCCATAGAGCATCCTTTGTGCTCTCCCCATTGCCTATAGCGTGGTTGTTACCTCTTCCTAGGTGAGAACATGCAGAGCATGCGAGAGCTGGACTCCACCATCAGCTCATCCCTCCGGATTTTATTGTCCTCTGATAAAGCCTCTCTGTTCTCTGTTAAACCCTGGTTTAAAAACCTCTTCAATAGTAACTCAGCCTCTGACAGCAAGCACTCAGAAGAGCTGTCCTCCCCATTTAGAGCTGTCAGCCATAGGTCAGTGGTGGTACCACTAACATAACCCAGGTGTCTGCTCTCTCATTTCCAGACACTAACTGCTGGGCAGCAGCAATCCCTGCAGACAAGCTGCAGGACAAAATAACTCCTTAAAGCAGCATGATGGTACCTTTAAAAACATTAATCTTCCTTTGCAACATATCAAAAGGAAAAGCTGTCCTTTGGTTCTGGTGTTCCTAACCAGGCTCTTCTTCACTCTTGGGACTGTATTGATATTCTTCTAGATAGGATGTTGTATGATATGAGATGATAGAGATATGATAGAACAATGGAATAAAAGAGGAACAGAATAGAAAGAGAACAAAATACAATAGAAATATTAGTGATGCTCTGCAATATTTCTGTTACACTGAGGAATATTGACAGGACTTGTACCTTTTCCCTGCATCACAGCTTCTCTGAAAATATAGTGCCCTTTGTTATTGCTTTTGTTATTTGTTATTGTATTGTATTTTGTTATTTATTATTGCAATGTGTAGTTAGTCCCTTAAAAACACGGTATCTTCTGAGCCAGCCCACATCATGCACGCTCTCTTCCCCAGCAGCGTTACTGGTACCAGGGCAGTTTGGTTTGCTCCTTCTCAGCTTAGGGCAAAGACTTTGAGAGGCAGCGGCTGAATTCTGGTGGGTCAGGCCCACATGGAGCCTGGTTGTACCACACCAGTGGGCTCAGGCTTTCAGGGAGTTGCACATCCTCAACATTAGTGGGTGTTCTAGAGTCCAAGACAGCAAAGCCTCCAGGGATGGCTTGGGAAGCCTCATCTCTGGCAGGGTGTGTGGGTGAGCAATGCTCACTTGTGCTTTCTGACGGATTTATTTTCTAGGGGTTAATAGTGATATCCACATGTCCTGCATGTGATTCAGGTGCCCATTTATCTGTGTGCGTGCAACGTATTTTCCTTTTTATCTTCCCCCCCCCCATATTTTAATGCTAAGAGCACTTAGGGCCCTGGGGCTTGCATCTTTCGACATGGGTTTTCTTCCCCTTAGGAGAACACAACGTTTCCTCAGAAGAGCTCTGTGCTGAGTTCTGCCTTCCCCAGCTCCTCCTCCTCTTCCAGCTCCACTCTCCAGTCTCTTTTAGTGGCCACAAGGCAGGGAGGAGTCAAGGTTTGATGAGTAAGTTTCAGTGGAAAACTTTGATTTGTCGCATTTATTTGTTTAATCATTCCCTTTCAGAAGTGGCTGGGGTTTCTGGAAGGGGAGCAAGCTGCTTGCTTTGAGTGCTCAGCTCTATTACAGTTACTCCATTTGTCTCTAGATGTGCATACTAAATGAGGTTCCAGCCTAATGAGCTTCTGAAATTTAATTGAGTGCTATAGCTGTTACTAAATCTCTGCAGTAATCAGACCAAACTAAGATGAGACATATCATGAAATCACCCAGCAAAACCTGTCCCTTCTCATTACCCACTGTAGGTTTTTTCCCGTCAGAGGTTACATGGCCTTTAAAATCATCTGCTTCATCATTAATGAGAAAATTGACTTATTTTAATCTGTGTATTATTTTAAGGCTTTGACAAGCAGTCAAACCACTACGCTAATCCCTAATCCCTGGATAATCATCACCCAGCAATTCTAAACTGTGGTCTCAGAGAATTACAGGAGGAGCCAGGAATAAAGCAACCAGAGTCTGCACATCAGATGACTTCCATTTTTATTAGCATTACTGGCATTATTATTACTATTCTTATTTAAAGTACACCTCTGGCATGCGTCACCAAAACCTCTTCCCCATCTGCTCTGCATAGAGAGTTTCAGGGAAGAGGCAGAGCCAATCACCCAAAGCAGAGCAATGTCGAGGGTGAGTTTAATAAAACACAAATACTTCTTCCTTTAAAGAAATCCCATCGTTTGCCACACGTTTTAAAGCACAGAAAGCATTGCCTAACCCCTGACCGCCAACGAGCTCAGAATACTGGATCCCTTTATTCTCTGGATTTGATAGTTATAATTAGAACCTTTCCTATAGGGTTTTCTGTATCTCCATGTAATTCTAAAAAAATTCCTCTTGTCTTTCCCAATAAACCAAAGCATCGTTACCCCGACTGGAGTCGAACAATTACAGTGAGAAATGGAGATGTTGGGGTTTGAAGAGGGTCGGGGGGAGAGGGGGTTGGTTTTGGGGCAGAAAACCTCTCCAACTTGCAGTGTTCTCACTTAACATCACTGCTTTCCCCGCAGCGTGGCTGTCCACACTTGGGCAGGCTCTGGAGGCAGAGGGTGGCTATAAAGAAAGCGAGATGGAGCTGGTTATAGACAACAGTGGACACATGGAGAACGCACACATGGCAAAGCCTTCGTAGATGGTCATGTGCAGTGAGAAGAGCAGAGAAATGGCCCTCATTGTGGCAAAATAAGACCTGATTTGGGGGCAAAAAGTATGTCCAGCAGCCCAAGGGGAAACTTGGTCTCATAGAACCTGGCTATTGGAAAAGAGCAGGAGAAGGAGACCCCGCAGCAGCAGGCACAGGTAATGAATGCAGCTGGGTTTTCATCTCCCAGAGGAGTTCCACTGCTGGGAGATGTCTGTTTAGCTCTGTTTAAAATAGCTTTAGTAGATGAGTTCTCCTTGGGATGGTGCATCTCATCTTTCTCTCCCTAAGAAGGAAACCTCTTTCCTTGCTAAAAATCAGACGAATGGTAAACGAAAAACTGATATGTTTTTCTTCTTAAGACAGAGAAACTCCTGTTATTACCACTGATGTCTAGGAGTGTGTTCTTCATTTGTAGCCCCATGGTTATAACAGCACTCAGGTACGCATTAGTATTTCAGAGTTCTTTCCTTTTATTGCAGCTTATTTTTCTTCCCTCCTACTCTGCATGTCAAAAGATGATTGATACGTGTAAAACTGGGCCTTAAAAACACAAGTCATTGCCTGAGGTTCCTCCTATAATCAAAGCACATGCCCACCCATAGCTAATTAGACATTAGCCTAATGTCAACTGATTGATTTAGAGCAGTCCTACCACCCACCCGAAAAAGAGCATGGAGCCCCTGACAGCAGCTACACAGGGAAAGTGGCACCTGAGGGAGGGGAGGCTCTGCCTTTAAAAGTTCTTGATGTAAAACACATTTGTGTGTGTTTATGTAAAGAAGATGCAAAGCAGTTTTTCCTTCTCTGCACTGAACAAAAGGATCTGGTTAGCAGGAAAAAAGAGTTAAGGTCCATTGCAGACAAATTTAGGAGGTTTAAGCTGTTGGATAAGTGAAGTGGAGCGTGTCACCATGCTAAGAGCAAAGGTCTCTACCCTGAGGTGTAAGACCTGGCTGTTTTGCTGGGTCCAGTCTTACATTTGGCTATGATTTAGATATAATTTGTCAAAATCCTTTGCATTCTTTTCTTTTCCTTTATTTTTTCCCCCTTCTTTTCCCTCCCTGCTCTAGATTTATGGCTCAGGAGCCCTCGAACTTGTCCTGATGGATTAAGCAGCAATAAGTTGTATTGAGTAAATTAAAAATGAAATAGTTACAGCTGTTGGAATAGTCTCGGGGCTGGAGGATGTAAAAGACTTTCTACCCTCAAGGGGCCTGGACGTAATCTGTGAAGCACCAGCTGCTTCAATAAAGACAGCCTGAGTGAGGGCTGGGGTCCTGAAAGATGGAGAGAGCATCCAGTGCCATTGGGCCTGAGTATGGTTTAAGGGAAACCAAGGGAGCGGCTGCCTTCCAAACTCTGCTCCCAGTATCCCCAGACAGTTTGGGCCAGTCCCAGATTTAATGGAGCAGAAAGGACAGGGATGGCTGGGAATAACACGCGGAGGAATTTTTCATCCCAACTCATCTCCGAACAGTGCCCATGAAGTGTCTTTGCCGTGTGCACAGGGGTGTGCCACTCTCTGCTCCCAGCACCAAGTTCTGCCTCTGAATTACTGCCCTGAACAGTGTTTAAGGTGGAGTTTGTGTCTGCAGTTGAGAGGAGCAGCTGAATGCTGTCAGTGGTGCAATATTCCCTTTAACCCAGCAGCATATGGGGAGTGAGAGGAGGAGGGCACATCCTCAGCAGCAGAATCTGTGCAACTTCACATTTCTCAGCTATAAACCTTTCAATAGCTGGAAGTAAATCCTTCAGCTTTCTACTAGAGCCCAGCCTCTGCAGCTGCAAATTTATTTGGCAGGCAGAGAATCGGGCCAAAAGAAGTAAATAAGAGTGATGTGAGTGATAGTGCTAGAACATTACGCAAGCTCCCACATGGCTGCAGCAATTCCCAGGCTGCTAATTCCCTGCTGGAGCTCTCTTACCAGAAGCTGGAGGTGTCCTTCCCAGGGTGCTGGGAAGGGAGAGGGATGCGGGAGAAGGTGTTTCTGGACAGGGGGTCTGCAGAGTTCAGCTCCAAGTGTGGTTTTGGGATACAAGGCTGCTCGTGTGTGCTGGAGGGGTGCAAACAGGGGTGGTGCTCTGCTCGGTTTTGTTTATGGTCTCACGTGTATAAGTACTATAGATCTATTTCTGCCTACTGGAGTTGGGCTGGAAGTTCATCCATGTATTCACATTTTATAGCTGCCCAGGTAAAAATCAGTGTGGTCTGATAGCCCAGTGATGTGAGTGCTGAGCTGGGGATGCAGTGGATGCCAGTATTCCCACTGATGTTGCTATTATTACAGTTCCTATTGCCTTAACACCTTGGTCCCCTGTCATAGAGTAAGAGCCCTCAGTACTAACGCAGATGTTAAACAAAATTATGAGGACTGGCCCAAAGCATCTACGATGTGACTAATACTTTTTCTCCCCCTTATGAATTGATGTTGCTTAATACTTTGGACTCTCGCAGCATTTCAGCTGTGGTAAGATTTTTTATATCCTCTTTTGTACAGGGACCTTGGGGGGGGGGGGAGTGGTTGGTTTTGTTTTGGCTTGGCTTTGCTTTTGTAATTTAAGGTGATTTCTTGCCACCATGTTGTAAGGGGGCTTCATCAACTTCCAAATGTATTGGCAACGTGTAGTTTTGCTTTCACATTAGAAAAGGAGACTTCATTTGGTGGGGGTCTTTTCTGCTAATTATCAGTGCAGCAAAACCAGCTTTGGATCTAGAAATAGCTATAAGATGCAGTCACTTTTTCAGAAGGAGAGTGGGGGGTAGGATCTACATACTGAACGTGGGGGTACTGAGATAGTGCTAGGCTTCAACACAAGCTTGCATAGGCCTGCCTTTGTTGGGAATAACATCTAGAACCTGAGTTACTTGCAGTGTCCGTGCCATTGTCATCACCCCAGAAGGCAATGCCTCTGAAAGGGGCCAGTCCCCATAACTGATGGAGAGTGGAGGGCCCCTGGCAGAGCATGACCTGTTCCTCTCCCAGCAGACCGCAGTTGCAGCCGTGGCTCAATAACTTGTTCTTTGCAGGACGCCCAGCGATGCCACAGCCATTACTCACGGCTCCATCCTGGAGCCCAGATGAGAACATTCATTTCACACCACAAACTTCTTCTCTCTCCATTCCCCCCCTCCCCTTTTATCAAGTTTCAATATAATAAACAAAGGGCAAATATTATTTCATTGGCAAAGACTCCAGCTAATGCACAAACTGTTTTCAATACTGGCACACGGAGGGGCTTTTTCACCATATACTGGCCCCTCAGACCCGTGTCAGTCCTAATGGCACAGGGAAATGGAAACTCAGATCTTTTACCTTGAAAATAGCTGCAATTCATAGACTGCTCAGACTCCCCTCCCCTTTAATTTCTTTCTTTTATTGCTAGCACAGCAAAATGAATCATCACAGTGGTATCAAAGGAAACTTTTCCAAGCCGTTGATTGATGTACAGCAAAGGGACACTTTCATATAACTTAGTATTTAATCTTCTCAGACCATGGCACTGTGCTTTGTGTGAACGCTTTGGTTCTCATCATGACTTTGGGCAAGTTGCTTCACTTCTTCAGGCTTCTGCTGTCTTTTTAGATGGTCCATTTGGATATAAACTGTTCTGTCTGAAAGTCATGAATTTAAGCCTTATTCTTGGCTTGTACCAAAGCCATTCCCAATAGACCACATTGAAATTGGTACCTAATTAATTGGACAATTAATTAGCAATTGGGACAATTAATTACCAGCTCCATCACTCTTTCTGTACTTTTGTCTTTTACTGCAGGTGCCCTTCACCGTGCTGGCCTCCGGACTACAGCAGACCTGTGACTAGTTACAACTACAAGCCATATTTCATGTATGAGGTAAGCTTATTGTGTAAGCCTAGCTATTGTTAAGCTAATGATAGAGCATCAGCAGTAGTTAAAGCAGATAAACACTTTATTTCTATTTCTTTTTCCAAGTTAGCCTTTGAGCATTCCTTTCTGGAGCTGAAAAGGCACTGAAGTTTGTTAAAAGTGAGGCCTTGTTACGAGTGTTTTAGGAAAGCAGAGATTTTGCAGGCAGCCCTGCAGTGTGAGATCCAGAAGTACCTACTAACTGCCATGGCAATGACTGGAGTCCCCATCCCACCAGCTCACCCATGGGGTGTCAATGGGAGAGCACACTCATGGAGGTGAGCTCATGAAGTGCTGTCACTAATAACCAAGGGAAAAAAGGGAAACTGGTTCAACGCATCGGGGCAACTCCGCAAGGCAAATCTCTACCCAGAACAAGCCAAGACCCATTTCTGGTCAAAATTCCTGCTGCTTGATTAAGTGACTTTTCCTGAGGTCGTGATGCAAGGCATTGTCAGAGAAAGGGCTCATGCAAGGCTGCAGCAGTCCCTGCTGAACGCTTGAGCCATTCAATGATCCAGCCCACCGCACACCCCATCAGGTCTGTTACCTGCCATCAGCTCCCCCACTGGAAAAACATGCAATTTTCCAAAGGTAAGAGCGTCTTGGGTTACTAGGAACACAAATCATTATGAGTAAAACTGCATTCCCAATTTATTGTATTTGTTTTATTTATAATTTTATTACTTATTCCACATTTTCCATATTTTCCATGTGTTTCACGTCATTCTTGTCCATTCAGACCTTTACGTGGAAACTTGGGCTCTTCTCCACTGCCTAATGTGTTGAAGGCTTTATAAACAGCCTTGATTCATTGTTTGTTCTCCATTCTTCCATACTAAGAGCATGCAGCTAATGTTGTGCCTGGTATAAGTGTCAATGTTCTCTCACTGGGGAGCTAGATGGGATGAGAAGAGAAGAAACACAACAATTACTGTGATAATCAGGTGAAAATAAAGACCATCAAACTGTTCACCTGGAGTTCTAACAAAGAACAGTTTGAGCCTGTTCTCATTTGGGTTGTGTTTTCTTTCAGGGCTTTAAGTTGTCAAAGACAGAGAATTTTCCATGTGCCGCAATCAAGGCTGAAGACTGGTCAACGTGTTGCACGTGCACACCCAGATTTACCACCAACTGAATAATGAGGAAACTCCTCCCCACGCTGCTTGGATCCTTCCCTGCTCTACACTTCTGGAAGGTAATACCATGCATTTGTGTGCCCTGTTAATTCACTGTTTTCCCCTCTCTTGACTGCAGAGGCTTTTCTTTCATGCTCGCATGTGACTGCAATCTGTGAGCAAACCGGGAGCGTTCAGCAATGCTGCTTTTAGCTGCACTCCCAAGGTTTTGTGGCAACAGGAACATTAGGTCAATGTGCAAACGGCCTTGGAAAATCTGGTGCGGCATCTCTAATGCTATTGACAGGGCCTGCTTAAACCTGGCATTGCCGGGCTAACAGTTGTCATTCAGCTCTTGAGCACACTTAAACCATCTCATCTATATTTCATCAGTCTTGCGCCCTTCGTGATAATTCCCTTATCAATTCACGAGGACGTTCATTCTGATTAAGTGCAATCCCTTGAATAACAAGTCACATATATACCCAACTAATCCCCTCAGATTGCAAAAGGATGCTCAGTTCCTGCAAAAAACTCTCCATGAGTTTATTCCAGATTCCATAGTTAAGGTGACTTTTTCCTATCAAGAACTCATAAAACAATGTCGTATTTGATGGCAGAGGAGGGGGCGAGGAGATTGGATTAAAACATCTGGCGAGGTAATTAGATTCACTAAAAAGTTTATGCTCCAAACTGCCCCTGCATAATTGATGGCACTGTGGTGATGTGTCACTTCCACTTAGCGGCGGCCGGCAGCGGCTCTCGCCTCGCTGCACCCTGTGCTAACCTTCCCCACTGACCTGCTGCGGTCCCCCTATTAAAGCCGCAATTACGGGGTGACTCTTAATAGCGAGGTCTTACTGCAGAGTGGGGAAAAATGTTTCTGTAGCTCACATGCGACAATTAAAGATAATTTAAAATGTAAGTAATTGCACTGGGTTTCTGGAAACTACTGTAGAGGTCTTGTCCCAGGCATCTGACAGGCATGGTGGTGTATTTTGACAAGTTTTGCGCAGATTTCCATTAAATACCAACTGGCAGCTCTATTTTCTTTGGAGTCATTGGTCAGGAAATGGAGATTGTGAAAGGTCAGGCCTGGAAGATTTGGGAGGGGATGGAGGTGTTATTCATGTTCTGATCCATGGGGATCTAGTTCCAACATAAATGCTTCAGTCGCTTGATTCTGGCTTTCTGGGCAGTCTTTAGGCAGGAGAAAGGTAAGGACCGATACACAGGGAAGAGCTTCTGGTGAGTTCCTTTCACCTTTCCCTGCCAGGCAAGCTGGGACCCAATAAGCTATCTAGAAACCTACAGAAACCTGGTGAGTCTGAGTTGAGAGACCTGGCAGACATTAATACCACAACCACCATTGCACTAACCCTCTTATTTTGCAGAGCTAGCTTCGAAACTGCAGCTCCTCCGAGGCTTCTGCAAGGTCAGCAAAGTGTGAACATCATGCCAAATGCACCCAGATACTTTCAGAGGTTCAGCAGTCCCTGAAAAGAGTTATTTTTTATGATGAAAACAGACTGTCAGATGAGTTTGGATTCTGCTACATGGTCCTAGCGATAATAAGCCATCTGTGTGCATCGTGCCGCACGCAACCTTTCCTCTCCCCATTTTGTCTTCATCACTTTCCTTCCAAGTCCCCTCTTCTCTGTTTTGACCTACATTTGAGTAACCCACCAAATACCAGCAGTGCATAGAGTTAAATATGTACTCGGTTACCAACACGCTAACGAACAGCGAGTCCATCCACAGCAGAGGGAAAACAAGCATGTGAAAATGGGCTGATCCGTCAAATGGAGAAGGACCCATCAGGAACATAATCGCCTTCTGCTACACTTGACTGATTGACTGCTACATTTGACTGGCTCCTCTCCCAGTTAGTGGGACTTTTGCTCCTAAATCGTTTGGGGTAGGGTTTGAAAAGATGTTTGGTGCTGTTTGTATTATTATTATTATGATGATAATATGT
Source organism: Myiopsitta monachus (assembly GCA_017639245.1). Taxonomy (NCBI): domain Eukaryota; kingdom Metazoa; phylum Chordata; class Aves; order Psittaciformes; family Psittacidae; genus Myiopsitta; species Myiopsitta monachus. The sequence continues at coordinate 1,634,839 of CM029931.1, read as the reverse complement.
ACATAATAATATATAGTATATATAATATATAGTATATATAACATATAGTATATAATGTATTGTATAATACTTGAAAGCTTCACTTTTACTTCCTTCTCGATAGCTGGAATTCTAAATAATCAAAAGCTATAGCTTACACCTCTGTATTATAGATACACTCAGCTTGTGCCACTTAAGATTAACGCTAACTAAGTGTGGTTGTAAGCAGTTGCAGGATCACATTGTCTGAAAGCTTTTCCTTTTCCATAACTTTATATAAGATAAAATAGGAAATAAAAGCTGGGACAGACTCACCCTCATTATTGCTTTCAAGTGGTTGCCTTTCTGTCTGCAGTATTTCAGACGCATTGGTAATACCATAGCAGCTCACCACAAAAAAACACTGAGGGACTTCATAAAAACCAGCAAATGAAATTAAGTATATATAAAAAAGAAATGAAATATTAAAAAAAGAGGCAAATTCAGTAAAATGCACACTTAAAGTGCACGACCACAGCGAAAATGCATCAAACTTCCAAATCATTTTTCTTCCTTTCTAAAACAAAATGGTCCCAAATAAGAATGTCCCTGAGCCCCTGCTCTCTGTATTTACCCCAGTGTGGTGTTTTTAATGAGGAACTCAAAAAGAAGTTACCCTTGAAATGAGAAGAGAGCTGCAGTTCTTTATTTTCTCACGATCCAAGCATCCCTTCTGTGATGGCTGAATCCTTATGGATGAACCAGAATGACCAGAAATGGGTTTGGGCATGGGTTTTGTAACCCAGAATTGCTTTTTTCTCTTGATTTCTAATTAAAGGTCCCCGATGTGCTCAGACACAGCACACCACATGGTGCGGTGACCCAGACAGAGAGAAGAGGGTCTGCGCCCTCCACAGAGCCGCGGCTGAGTGCGCCTGACAAATGCCACCGCGTGGCACCAAGCAGAGACAGGCGCTTCAAAAAGCATTCCTGGGGCCATTTCCTGGTGCCTCTCCAAGCTGACAGAGGAGGTTTATATTAACATCACATGGCTGTCTTCAGCTGCGTTTGTTAGCACAGCCCATTTGGGGATCTTGCCATGTTGGGCTGCATGGGGAACAGGAAGGGGGGGGAAAGGCAAGTAAAACATATATTGGGTTTTAACACCAGCATCTGCCTTGGTAACACTATCAAACCCAGGCTCCTCTGCCCCCATCCACCCGGCAAAACCTTTGTAGAACACTTGGAGGGCAGCTTTTAAAATGTTTTTGAACATATAACACATAGGAAAATAACACAGAATAGAGACTTGGCAATGAGGCTGCCTCAAGGAGCCAAGCTGGGCATGGAAAAAAAAATTAAGACAATAAAAGGTCATTTCTAGCCAAGTTTTAAGTGAGTATACAATACATACCTTTTTTTTCCCTGCTCTTTGCCTTAGTTATTGGCCAACTTGGCTAAGAGCTTATGGAAAACACTGAAGTGGAATTATAATTGGAGGGGTTTTTTTCTCTTTTTGACCAAGCAAAAGTTCTTATAGGCAATAATTTAATTATGGCAGAAGACTAACACAGACACGGGCTTGAGGGATGTATCATCAAAAAACCCCCTCTTTTCTACACCATACTTTAAACTAAGGCTAGTTCTTGAGCACCAGTGATCTAATCCTACTGCTATTTATGATTTTCTGGGATTATTTATTATAAAGTATGTCATAAAGTGGAAAATTACCGGTGCCAATCACATTTCCAAGCAGGCTCATTTAGAACCGAGTGCCGTAAGTCAATTAGGATAACAAACCTGCTGGAGGGAGGAGGGGAACCTTCTTGGGATCAGCATTTTCCAAGCGATCAAACAGGAGATGTTGAACAAGTGGCTCCAATGCCACCCTTCCACTCACTGTCCGGGTGGCAGCTCTCCTCTGGATGGCTTCATCCTGCTGCGACACATTCTCGCAGCCCCCAGGTATTTCGGGTGGATGGCTGATGAAGAGCGAGCTCCTTGCTGATGTGGGTTGCTCTGTTTCATACCTACATTGGCCTTGGTTTTATTTCATCCTTTTTATGAAGGCAGACTTTAAAAAAATCAATTTAAAGGAAATAGAGGATTTTTTTCCCCCCCTCGTAGAGCTTAACTGGAGGCATCCTCCTCACCTTCTGAAGGCTGTGGGTTTCCTGTCTAGAAGATCAGAGACCTAATGAGATGTTTGACCAAGAAACATGGATAATTCCAGCTTGCATCTGCCCGGGCCTGGACCAGACACTTACTTGAGATAGAGAGTTGCATAAACAGCTCATAGACAGCAGCCTCTATGTGCTGAAGTATCCTAATGATGCTGGGATATTTTGATGCTAGGACACAGACTCTGGCAGCACGATGCCAAAGCGCAGTTTGGAGATGCTGACCTCCTATAAAAGAGAGAAAAGGAGTCAGGAACGGTGTACAAAGGAAAAGAGAAAGATTTGAAGTTGTAAAGCAAAAGGATAAGCCTGAGATTAATAGGAAGTTTCTAAGCTGCAGGTATAGGCTGTGTTTAAATGAGAACAACAGTTTCTTCTTTGCCGCTTGTCAATTAAAGAAGGCAATTCTTTTTGAAATAGGGGTGGTCTTACATTTCTCATATTCTCTTGGAAGTGTCCTTCCAAGTGGGATGACTTTTTTGTCTTTAAAAAAGCGGAGGTTTCACATTTACCTCTTTGCCTTTTTTTGGATGTCTTCTCACAAAATAAGAATCTAAATTTAATAAAAAAATAAATATCCATTCCTATTTATGCTATGGAAAAATGGGAGGAAGCTGCAGCAATGGAAAAAGCAAAATACCTTCACTCTGGAGAGACTAGTTTTTTTAACAGCAAATATTCATGGCCAAATTAACTGTGCAAAGAGAAGGGCATTTCCCCCCAGTAATATTTCAAAGCAGAGCACAGGTCACCTCCAAGCCCCTGTTGGTTGCAAGATGTAAGCAGAGAGCAAGTGAGCATGGGTTGTAAGTGGGTGGCATGGCCAGGCTGGCTGTCCCACTGCTTTGTGCGAATCCATGTATCTGCAGCCCATGAACTTGGCCAACCCTCTGGGCAGGCTTCAGTGCAAGCTATTTACTGGTGCTGCTGGGGGGGGTCACAGCCCAACAAGCCTTGTCAAGCTCCACATATGTAAGGTGGGTGTGATGATCCCTAATTATACCCCTTGGGAAAGACTTCGTGACCCAATGTAGCGAGCACGTAAGTCCATTCCACACCATTCAGATGGCATTTGCTGGCTGGCATGACTGGATCTGCGCTGCAGGAGCAGGGAGCTGGATGGAGAGTAAACATGGTGAGTAATGCCAGAGTCACATTGGATGCAGCATGTAATAACTTGATTTGTGACAAAGGCACTGAAGAGCCTGGCTGGTGCCACCAGCTGGCTCAAGGAATTGTCTCTGGTGATGTACTTACTGATGCTTCATCTTTGTGAGATCGTATAGAGAAACATGTACAGGTGAGACTATCAATCACCATAGCGGTTCAAGAGCACTCTCCTTGAAGAGAATCAATGGGAAGGAGAAGGGATTGTGTTGGGGAATCACTGTTTGCTCTGGTCCTGCCTGATTGCAGCACATTTTTTGGCAGGGAAACTCCTTTATTCAGGATTTGTGCAGTGCCTTTTGCACCCTTCTCTTCCGCTCACCTGTTAATCACACTCCACTGACACAAGGTCTCATCCAAGCACAAGACCCTCAGAGCATCAGCAGGACATCCCGCCTGGCCAAAGAATCTGGAAGCTTCTGGCTTTTGAAAGTCATTGTCATCATCTTAAGCAACAGTTAAGGAAGTTAACTGTTAAGTTAGAAGGAGATTGCTTTAGGGCACTGTCATTACTGTTAGAAAGTATTCGTTGACAGTGCAATGACTGTGCCATTCTTATGAACCTCAGGTGCGGTTGGATGTAAATGCAAGCTCACCTGCTTTGGTACATATAAGTTGGCCAACTGAGCTGAAAAATGAAGGTCTCAGCATCACCAGGAACTGGCAGTTGCTAAAAGTTACTACACAGCTTTGCACACAGATTAATAAAGATGGAGCTAGCTTAGCTGAGGACAAATATAATTAAACATCTACATACCAATGTAATTACAAAGAGGTGGGTGATTAAACACCATTGCTGGTCTGGACCTAAACTTGTTAGCAGGAAACAATAGATTGCCAATAGATACACACACTTTTGCCAATGAGTTACACAATCCTGCGCTCCTACAGCTCCCAAGAACCTGCATATTTCCTGCTCGCATGGCCTGATGGCATCACCAGGAGGGTGCTCATTTATTCCAGTCAGTGAAAGCAGCATAGGCTGGAAGTTTCCCATGCAGGAATGAGACTGATCCATGCGTCATCCTCCACATATGTCACTGCAAGACACATCACTAAATATAGTGCTTAGAAATGAACTTGCAAGCAGACTTCACAGCTTGTACTAAAAATCAGGTGTGCATTAGTAACATGCTAATTCCTGGGGCATTTTTTCCCAGCTTTTCCTCCTTGACAGCTCACAAGATGCTAAGTCTCTACCTTCTTCACCCCAGAGATGAGCTTAAATTCAGTCTAAGGAAAGTAAGGCAAAGTGAGACGTTCCCTTTTCCTTCTCCTCAGCGAATCCCGCCGCCAGTGATTTCATCCCAGTCATGAAGCAGATGGCATCAAGATACATGGAGAATCTCAAGTCTGGATGAAGGACAGAGGGATAGACAGATAAATGTCATTATCATAAGGACAGTTAGCTCTCCCATCCTTTTCCAGTTGGAGGCTATCCCATGCTGATGAAAGGCAGGGATGGTGGCCTTTTCAAGATCAAGCTATTAAGCTCATAGAGAGCATTTAAAAAGCAATAAGTACATCCCCATGTGGAAGTTGTCCTGCTGGAGAGAGGTCCCCAGTGCAGGCAGAGATGAGGTGGACATCACTGGGCTGCCCTCCAAGGGTGTTGCCTTGCAGGCAGCTCCATCACTCCAGGCTACTGACTCACCCTGACAGCTCAGGATGCTCAGCCTTATCCTCCTCTTAGCAGAAAGCTATTTCTGTCTCCCAAACAGCCACAGGAGCAGCTCTGCGGAGGCAGAGTGAAAAACTGCTGCACGACTTCCCCAAGGGAAGCAAACACAAGGAGGTGATCGTCAGCCCCATCTCATGGGGCTTAAACCAAACCTCGTCCAAACTCTATGGACAAACAGCGGTGCTCTCACCACAGGATGAGACACTCAGGTAAGGCTGGCTGAGATCCTGGTGTAGCTGAAAGCAACCTGAGGCCTGGCCAGCCCAAGCAGTGTATTGTGTTGTTGCTGTTTAAAAATGATATTCATTTTGATTCGGAGTTGGGCAAAGGTCCCCTCTCCTCGTCAGGCCAATGTGCTCTTCTGCAATTGCTGATACTGAAAGAAGGAGATGAGGCAGGGGGGGAAGAAACCTCAGAAAATACAACTTACTTTGCACTGCTGATCAAAACCAGTTTGTGTTTCATTGGGAAAGGCTCAAGGTTTATTCAGTTCTGGTCTCTTCCATCCACATAAGGTTTGTTTTAATGAGCGTGGAGTTATATGAATCTATTAATGATTTTTTTCCTGAAGGTTTCATTATTACAATGCCGGGTTTTTCATACAGCCCTTTCCAGCCACGCGTCTGGAAATGCATGGCGAATGGGCAATTAGTGTCAGCCCTGGTCTGAAGATGGAGAAACTCGAGCAAGACAATTCCTAAATAGCAATGCCAAACCCCAGTATTTAGCTTGATCTTGAAAATATTGGAGCTAGAGCCTGAATACACGCACAAAGACAATTCAGCAGGGACAAGCACAAAGCATTTCATTCAGCTAAAAAGGAATGACTGACCTGGGGAGTGACCGCTGACCATGGGGAGAGCCTGGCATGGCTCAGGCTGCAGGCAACAGGAGTCATCTGCCCTCAGGAGAAAGGCAGCCCCTGGACCAGGAGGCCCAGGATTACAGCCTATAAACCTCTGTGTCTGATGCCCTCTCCTGCCATCAACCCTGGGATGCTGACTCCAGCCTTGTCCTAAAAAAGAGGAGGAAAAGGACTCTTCCAGTAGACTTCAGGGTGGTCACTGCAACCATTTACATCCCAAATCCGGCACTGTGGGAGCCCACTCCAATGAAGCCTTGAAGGTCACAGGTTTAGAGGCTCCTATTTTTTTTTACCACATCTTGTTTCTTTTCTCCCTCCGTGTTTTAATGGGAAAATCTGGAAAGGTTAAAGCTCAGAGGAGAAAACCAGCAATAATCTTATTTGAGGCAAATCTCTAAGTCTTTACTTGGGCTGTGTGGGAGTCAAGAGGAAATACTGCATGTTGGGGTATATTGAATTATTATTATGTATTGGGGTATATTAAATTATTAATATTAATGTCTAGGTTGAGATTAACCAGATTCTAGAGACATATAATAACCACCTGCTGCCTCCTCAAATATAGATGTGTGGAGGCATGCATCTAACAAGCAGACTCACACAAGGAGGACCATAGCCTGCAGGGAAACAGGGTCCTCAGGCCGGACATGCTGCATTCCAGGATGCTTGGCCTTGTATGGTGCCACGGAGAAGTAACTGAGGTGTGAGCAATGGCAGATGGCTATTAGGGGACAGGGCAATGGGGTGAGATTGGAGCGAGCCTTGGACCCGACATTGTGTTTCACTTCACTGCTGATCCCCAGAAACCTGCCTATGGATCATCCTGCAGGAGCAACACGTGGATCTAATTCTCCCATGCCAGGCCTCGCTGCGCCGTTATCCACATAAATCCTGCAGCCCTGACACCGGCCTTTTCATCACTTAACTGGAGTTTATAAGGAAGAGGGAGAGGAGGGAGCCTAGGCTTGGAAGGAGAGATGGGCTCGGCAGCAGGCACGGCTCCTCTCTTCTCGTGGCCTTTATCCTCCTTCATAATCCTCTCTCTGTTTCATGTATCAGCTGATAACATGTGGGTCCTATTTCCCCCACCCTCCCCACATCTCAGTGAGATGGCAGACGAAGCCGTCCCATCATCTGAGGCATGTTAGCAACTGCTCTTGATTAAGAAAGAAAAAGCCCTCTCACTGTAATGACTGCAAGGCTCAGATGGGCTTCCCATGCCATCACCAAATGCCCATTGCGGTTTCAGCTTCAGGCCCTGTATCATGTATCCTTGGAGCTTATCCTTTCCTCTCTTCAAGAGTATGGGTCAGTTCCTCACCTGGGGCTCCCTAGCACAGAGAAAACCCTGCTTTTTAATTATCCTCCCAGCTTATTTGATCTACTTAAATATATGTCACTAGTGCTATATAATTTCAGTGCAATTAGGAATAAATCCATGTGTTTTGGGGCAGATTGTGAGAGGGGGAGAGTATATCACCCAAAGTATTTTTGCATGAAGAATCTGGGCTTTTGTTTAAAAGAACAGAAACTAAACCCAGAAAGTCTTCAATTTGAAAATCCGGAGGGATAATGAAGCAAAAAATCTCCCTCTTTTTAGGGTGGGAATTAATAGAAGTTATTTGGGGTGTGAGGGTGGGATGCAGCAGTAAGAAAAATGGCCTCAACAAGCGAAGTAACAGAGACAGTGTCAATCACACTGGGGACATTTTCACCGTCGGATATTTCTGCCTGATTCTTGCAATATGGAAGTATAAGAAGTCTGAAATAGACTCGTAAGAAGATTCCTATTTCTTCACAATTCCTGCCCTACCTGTTGCCGGTGTTGTCCTCCAGGTTCCCAACAAAGGCAAGTGTTGAAACCACACCATTCGAAATCAGTTGGAAATACAGGGAGGGGGACATGAACAAGAGACCAAGAGGACTCGCATCTCCTGAGACCTGGTCAAACAATTCCAAGAGCTTCCAGCACTTTGGGGTGGCTCAGTTGCTGCGAGTCCTCAAAGTTTCTCCTTCCTAAAAAAAACAGATAAGGATAATTCAGTGCAGAGCTCAGGACCGGTTTTGTCCTGAAATCACCCCCCAGCACCTCTAATACCATTTTTCTACACACATTCATTTATCTACCAGTTCGCTTTGGTGGATGATGGCCCAGATCTCCAGCTTTCCCCTTGCACTGCCCCCCATTGACTGCACGTCCACAGGTTTTCTGTGGTTGAAGCCGCTTTGCCACCCTCCCAGCTGTGGAGTGGGATCAAGGGGAGGGTGATGCCACCCAGCACCATGCCAGGGCCCTAGGGTAGGTGTCTGTGCCCCATAGCAGCCCTCATTAAACCCTACAGCTTGGAATGATCCTTCACCAGGCTGGGAAATCTCAGTTAATCCCATTAGAAAGCAGGTCCTGCTCTTTGAAGCTGCCACAAAGCAGAGCTTATGAGATGTGAAGAGTGAAGAAAAGCTTAGAAGAGAAATACAGAAGAAGAAAAGATACGGAGAGGGGAGGAGACGGTGAATGGCAAGAAGGGAGTTAATGAGAGCCAGAAATGCAAGTTGGAGAAATGTTGATTTTATTTAGCATTAATTGCAGGAAAGAGCCTATAAAGTGCGGTAAAAAATTATTAAGTACCACTCTGCAATGCCAGCTTTGTGCCAGGCATCCCTCGGCACAGGTGTATTATTCCTAGTTCCCCAGGTATACATAAAGAATTGCTTTTCCACATCTTTTTTTATGGTGGCATTTCATTATTTTTTATTGCCATATTGTTACGGCTCCAACAGATTTGGAGATCAGCCGGTGAGGGAACACATGCGCACATATGTGTGCGGATGCGTACCTGGGTTGGTACGCATGAGCTGGGTACGTGGTGAGGTGTGCTGGATCACAGCATCCCAGGGGAGCACGCAAAGCCTGATCCTCCCACCCACAGGTCGAAACAAGGCCTTACCTGCGATCCAAGCTCTGACAACGATGTCCAGGTGAATATAAGAAGTAAAATTATAGCCATGGTTATAAGGGAATGTGCATCACATCAGGGAACCACTCTGCAAATCCAGAGGGAACAGCTGTAACAAAGAGGTCACAAGCTTTAAGGTCCCTCCCAACCCAAACCATTCTACGATTCCTGAGAGAGGGCCTGCCCTAGGACGGGATGTTTTGGAGGGCACCACCCTGATTCAAGCACCGGTATCACTGTCAACCCACTTATCTTGATGTCAGTGACGCAGAGCTGGGGTTTTCCTAAGATATCCCATCCATCCATGACTCCTGTTTGCACGTACTGAGATTAGAAAAGGAAAATAAAACCTGTATTCTACTCCACTTTTAACTTTCTGCTCATGATCTGCCCGTACGCTCTTCTCAGCATCAATTCACACAGGCTCTGGTATCGGCTCTGTGAAGAACAACGAGGGCAGATCACATTCTTCCTGAGCAATGTTTGTATCAGCGGTTTTGGGCTTGTTTTATCAAGTCTCTCACTTCTCAGGAGGAGACTCAGCAGGGAGATAAATGCTGGATGTGATTCCTAGCAATGCCTCTTGCTTCAGATGAGGCCACCAAAGACGCTGGGGAAGCAATGATTCCCTGGTAATGCCTCAGTCCAAGCTCTGACCTGGAACCGTGGGCTCTGCAAATACGCATAAATCTTCAGCTCACATCCAAATCACTGCAAGGTTCAGTGAACACAGCAAAACTGCCAGTGAATCTAACCTAAGCTTTAATCCAGCTCTGGCATGATTTATGACCTCAGGTGGAAGCCATGCAACATGATGGTCTCAGCCCCATAGCAGAGGATGGTCGCCTGCCCCGTCCCTGGGGTGGTTGCATTTGGTGCTGAAGAAGCAGAGATGGAATCAAACAGCACAAACACATCCAAACCCTGTTCGTTGTCTGCTGAGTGAACGTAGCTGACACACCAATCAAACCAGGGTCCTGCTCAAGTTGGAGGCAGGAAATGAAACAAATCAAAGAATAGTAAGGGCGAGCAAGCAACAAAGTCATCTTTTCTGACTGAAAAGCAGTGATTGACTACCTTCCCCCCTTGTGAACAGCAGGTCCCTAAATACAGGATCCTGCAATAGTGCTATCGTATTACAGGTTTAGGATGGCTTTTTAATATTTATTTCCCCATCAAAATATTATCATAGATAGTAGGAGATACCATTATTTTTTCCAACCTAAAAACAAGAGGAAAGAGAGAGGGCTTCAATCTCAGTGACCCAATTTTCCAGAGAACCACGGGTGTCACATCAGCAGGGAAAGATGCTCCTGTTGTTCTATGCTGGCAAAGTTCCCCCTGGCCAGAAGCAGGAATGATTCTCTCTATGGAGCATTAACAAGAGCATTTCCTCTCCTTTCTCTGACCCACATTATCTACCTACATATTGGCTTGGAAAAACTAATGATGGTAACAATCAGCATAAGAGCCCTATGACATGACCAAGGAGACATGACCAGTCTAGGTATCAATACCACACATCAATGGTAACCTCCACATAAACTTAAAATTCAAGGGCTGAATGAGCATGATTATCTGAGGAATGGGGAGATGGGGAGAGGATGGATGGGCAAGGGAAGGGATTTCTGCACCATTACCATACTGAAAGGCAGGCACCAAGAGCCTGCAGTTTACAGCCCATGCTGACGTGGGCTCATGGCTGCAACATCTGTATCCCATCCCAGTGCCAAGTTCGGCTTTTTTCCAACACTCAGCATCCCCCTACACGTGCATGCAAATCCCCAAGGGAAACAGTGCAAGACCCACAGACAGCCCTGAGCTAATAAGCCACAGCACAGACCATTTACAACACCCAGCAGGCTTTTGGGTCACAAGGCAAAGAGAAATGGCCAATGACTCCAGGGGGTTGGGGAAGGCAACACTCTGCAACAGCCCCCCAGCCAGGCTCAGCTGGTGGGAAGGGCATGTGTCATGTCAAGACAGAGATGCCCCGAGCAATCGGGGTGCCAGGGAATGGATTTCTGCCTCCTGCATCCTCACCAGCATCCTCACTGATGATACAGCCCCTCCTGCCTCCAGAGGGGTTAGGCTAGCTGGAGATGCTCAGGAAAACACCTCTGATGCTGAATGGGTTTTATTCACTGCAGAAGTAAGAAATGAAATCACTTTATACCACATCAGTTTCTTCAGGCAGACAAAACCTGAAGCACTCTCCTGCCTTTTTATAGCTATTTCTCACCCCTGAGGCAGCAATTCAGACATGGACGTAGGCGTCACAAAAAAGCTGCCTTGACCCTAGCTCTCCCTGTTGTAGCCTAACAGGGCTGTCCTCCTCTGATCAAGCTTTCTTAGTTGAGGTGGATGTTGGTAAAAACATAATCCTGAGTGCTCATTCTCTCCCTCTATTTCACTGCAAAACTGAGAGATTCCCAGCTCTTCTCATAGGAAAAAGCACTGCACAGAAAGGGTTTCTGCAGGACCTCCCTTGGAAATAAAATGAAATTAGCAACAATGTTTTTGCCCCCTTTTTTTTTTCACTTTCAAGTGAAAGAAAGAGTGTGACAAGGAACCAGGAGTCTGTCTGCCATGGAATATTCCTGCCCGACTTGGGGCTGTGGTTTATTTTACTAGTGGTGACTAGTTCAAGCCACATTTAGTCAATAAATATGAGATATGAGGTCACCCCGCCATTTAGCTGTTACCCTGTCTACATATTTCACAGCTGGGTAGTAACCTTTTAACTAGCGTCTACCTCGGTGGGGAGTCTCCATAAAAAAAGAGCCAGGATCCATTGGTCGTGGTGGGGGATCAAGGCATAGGAGCACCATGGAGATTTCTGAGCAGGGGAGTGGGAGAAAAGGAGTGCTCAGAGCTTCACTTTTCACTTTCCTTCCATGTTTTCCAGTGACACAGCACTCAACCAAGGCACAGGAGCCTCTGAGCTGGCCCTGCATCTCCCCACAGATAATGGGGTCATGAAGCAGCGCATCCCAAAGGCTGAGTTTTACAGTGATTTCCCCCATCTTTCATACAGAAATGCACCAAAGACACGTTTCCTCCTATTTCCAGCTGATTCCCTGTTTTCTGAGCTGGTAACTCAGGGCTAAGTCTGGTTTAAGATGGAGCATTCCTGAGTCCAACATTAAACCTTCACACTAGCACATATTGCAACAAGACTTTTTGTGATGGCCCCAAGTATAACTGAGAATACAAAGTGCATCCCCAGTCCTGCACCTGCCCTGATTGTGAACCTCCAAGGTGTCAAAGTGGATCTTATGGTGTTATTCCTACCTTGTGCCCATCCTGCTCCATCATTGGCATGGTCCTGCCAGGGCTCAGCCCCAGAGATGGTGGCAGCAATCCACAAGAAAGCAGTGAGCACGAGAAGGGACCCTGGCCAAGACACCTGGCCTGGCTCCAGGAAGGCATTTAGGTATCTAACAGAAACTAAATGTGTGAGTGGATATGGCAAGAAGCCGGCAGGGAGGAGAAAACCAACCCATGAGTGAAAGAGGGATGAGGGGAGGCCGGTGGTGGATAGACCACGGGGCTCTATTGCCTTACTGCTTCGCGCCAGCTCTGCCCATCGCACTGGTGTACATGCGCTGGAGATGAACAGAGACCCAGGACCACAGCTGGCCTCATCTTCCCCTGTATCAGCAACACAACCACCAGCAGCAAGCCCAGGGAAGGGAGGGAACGCGCCTGCCCAGCGGAGCAAGGTGCTAGGAAGTCCCTTCCAAGCATTGCACACAGGCTCCAAGAGGAGAGCCAGGAAAGCCGCAGCTTGGCACTGCTGGCAGGGCCATGGTGATGGCTGGGGTGAGCGCCCGGCTCCTGCCCTCTGGCAAACCGGGAATCCCAACCTGGCTTCTCCCTCCCCAGCATCCCCCAGCAGACACGGCTCCGGCGCCGGGAGAGGAGCCGGCTCCTCCCAGCTCAGCTGGAGCCTCCAAAATCAGAACCTCGTCTGTCAGCTGCCTTTTATAGGGCTATAAAACCACCAGTTCATGTGTGAGTCTGTCAGACCTTGGCTGGCATCAGCCTCTGCCACCTTCATCATCACCACCTCCCTGGTTCCCGCGCGCACACGCTCCCTGCTCCTTCCATCTCCATCGCTACCACCCGAGGACCACCACCTTCAGACGGACAAGGGGACATGGAAAAAACAGACTCACGGCAATGCCACCCTGGACATGCCCAAGCAAAACAGTTAAGAGTGAAGCAGTGAAATGCCCCTTTATTTAAGCCCCTCTATCCTCATGATGCTCAGTGGCACAACCAAACCCTGCACCACCAGCATGGGGCTGGACATGCACCCACCCAACCCTCCCCAGCACCCAGCACTCCCAGCAGGTTGGGACCAAGCAGTCCTGCCCCATGCTATTATCAGACACCCCTAATAACATGTACACTTGTAATGCTGGGCCCAGTGACAAGAATAACATGAAATAACACTGCACCCACCCACTGAGAACACCAAGTGTGTCACTCTCCTCTGTGTCATGTGGTTAAAAATATCCCTCCTGAGGGCCCTTTCCCCCCCTCCTTTTCCTATTTATTTATGCTTTTTGAATGCCTAGCTTGGCCAGGTGGGAAAACCTTGCATCAGAGCGGAGCAGAGCTGGTGGCAGTGTCTGCTTGGGCTACGTTAAATGGGAGGAAAGGGGAAAAGAAGAAAGCTTGCAATTACATGTTCTTCACCCAGAGGTGTGGCCGTTGGCACAGGGAAAGCTTCCAGCCTAAACCACACAGACAGATGCTATGGGAGCTGGCTTTCGTGGCCAGTGGAAATACCCAAACAGGGGCAGCCTGCAGCTGAGATTTTATGGGAGCGAAGGGATTAGAAGCTAATTGAAAGGCTGAGGGAGAATTTGGTCCTCCTGAGGGCTTCCACTTTGTGTTAGTTGCCTTGAACAAAGGTGCGTAAGATGTTGGCAGCCCTGGGTGACAACACCCAGGTCCCATCTGGATCTGGACCCCAGTGCAGTGGGGCTGGTGGCTGCAGCCAGTCCCCATCAGAGGGCGAAGCTGCACTAGCATCAACTAACCAAACCCAGCAGCACCCCGAGGTCCATACCCTGCAGAAACACTTCTCCTACCCTTTCCCTGGCTGCAACAGTTTTTTCTCCCCAAAATATAAGCACTGAGGGTGTATTTAAATCATCAATACACATAGTGAGCTTTCAATTGAAAGCATCCGCAAATGGAGGCATCTGGGAGCAAGGCGCGTTTGGAGAACAGCCCAAAGCAAACAAGTCAAATAATGGGTCACATCACACACGTAAGGGGAATTTTGCCAGCTGAGACTCAGGGCTTTAAGGCAAGGCTGAAGGAATCGGCAGGCTGGAAAACAATGGAAGTGCAGGAGAGGGAAAAGAACCAATAAAGGCTGAATCCCTCCATGTCACCTCGTCTGACCCACCAGCTTTGCCAAAATGACTTTAAGGACAACTGCATTTGTAACAGGTACATCTTTATGCTGAAGACAGGATGAGCGGCAGCAGCACAAGCAATGAAGGCGAGTGCAGCTTGGGGAAGCTTCACTTCCCTTCCCTTGAAATTCCTGATGTCCCTCTGGGGCAAATTCTTCCTTCCTAAACCACCATAGAAAGCCCTGTGTTTCTAGATGTATTTAAGTACCTTTTATAACCAGAATTAGTCACCCATATTTTGTCTTTTCCTTTTGCATGGGCTTCCAGATGCCCAGAAATTTTGGACTTTCCTCCTTCCCAACCTCATGCTTCAAGACCTTTGGTCTTCACCCCATCACACAATCATTCCTGCAAACATCCATCTCCCAGGTACAGGAATGTCCCTTCTACTGCTGATGCTGTTGAAGCCCATCACAAGAAAACATAATTGAAATTAATGGCTGACACAGTCCCAGCTTTAAGTATCCCACTATTCTGTGCTTGGTTTGGAGGTTTGAGGGGTGTTTTTTTAATCAGACAAAAGCCCAACCACACAATAACCGTATAGAAGTACTTCGGTGATGCTGAAGTACTCACAACGCTACATGGGATGTGCCAAGCCATGGGAGGTACGATGTGGCCATAGCTGCACTCCCCATGGAAACCTGCTGGCACAAAACTCACCCTTGAACGTTCCTGAGCTGAGGCCCAGCTCCACCAGAACACTTAAATACACAAAGTCAACATGACTCTGTCTTGCCCAACGAGGCGTTAAAGCATCAAGAGCCGGACAGCACTGTTTCCATCATCACTTCAGCCTAATTTAATCATACAGAAAAACGGGTTTTGAGCTATTTTTGATTCTTTTTCCAGGATGGGAAAAGGACGAGAACAATGCAATGGGAGGCTCTGAGCTTAAAATCTCTCCACTTGATTTTTTTTCCCTTCTTGCTTTCTTCCACAGCAGCAGGCTGAGACACCAAATCAAACTGCTGCCTAATGCACACCCGCTGCAGGCTCGGAAACAAAACAGTTGAGCGGTACCTACAATTGCCACGTTGTGGCTTTGGAGAAGGCTCAACTGCCGAGCTAATTTGGTGCAGTTTCCTGTTTTTCTATAGCGGATAGAAGGAGAGAATGGAGATGCAGCTCATCTGAGCTTGCAGCTCTTGCGTTCTGGGCTGCAAAGCTCAGCACAGCACAGTCAGAGCCTAGCTCAAGGCCACGGATAATACCAAGCCCGAAGCAGCTTGTCTACTGTGAGGCAGCAGGTAAACAAAGCTGGATCTCCCAACTGGAAGCCAAGGGACAGGGTTTGAACTGCAGCATGGATGACAGCTGATGGGCAGCTTGGACAAGACCCTTCCAGCTCTGAATGGCCATCACAGATGTCCCTCAGGCTCAGAAACCACTGAGCCTACAATGCTTGAAGCCTAATACATGAGCAATAACTTCATTGTTCTCAAAGTACACTGATGACATACACATCTGTACTCCTGAAAGTCTCTGCAAAACACACACAAACCTGAGAGCTTCAAACTGAAAGAGGGGAGACTGAAATTAGATGTTAGGAAGAAGTTCTTTACTATGCAGGTAGTGAGGCACTGGCACAGGGTGCCCAGAGAAGCTGTGGCTGCCCCATCCCTGGCAGTGTACAAGGCCAGGTTGGATACAGGGGCTTGGAGCAAGCTGCTCCAGTGGAAGGCAGGGGGTTGGAGTTGGATGGACCTTAAAGGTCCGTTCCAACACAAACCAGGCAGTGATACTATGATACATGTGCGCACACATACACACATACACTGCATACATACAGTAACAGCATGTAACAGACACGTATTTTGAGTGCATTGTAAGACAGCAATTTCCAGGGCACTATTATGTTTTAAGGACCCAACTAACAAACAGTAACACTCACTGAGGACTGTGCTGAGCCATACAGCCATGCCCAGCTCCTCAGGCACACGTTACAGACTTACGCCAGGGTCAGCCACAGCAATTCTCCAGCCTATATTAAGCAGTGGCTGCTCCTAGCTGCCCCCCAGATCCCTGAATCAAGAAAATGCCCCTTATAAACACGATTCCTTTGGGGACTTCACCTAAAGGCGCCTCACTGAAATATCTGCCCCACCTCCCAACACATCTGTGCAAATAAACATGAGCAGCAGCCTTCTCTTCCGCACGAGGCACGGTTCACACCTGATCTCCAACAGAGAGATGCCACAGCCCCTTGTTTGAACATCTGCTGTCCCTAACAGGAACAGCAAAGTGCAGCCCATGCCAACTCCTGACATGGATGGATCTTAAAAAGGCATTTCATCATCTGTGCCAGGGCAGGATTTCACCACAGCAGGTCAGTCCCATCACTAACACAACATCCCCCATCTCAGATGATGTGACGCTGCAGCCAGGGACTTCAAAAAGGACAGGATTATTGTCTAATTGGATTTCTGGTCTCAATTAAGGCAGAAGGGAAACCAAATGCAAAGCTGACATGGAAAGCTTCAAACATCTGTAACAACAAGTGGCTAATTTACAGCGTACCCACCTAGGAGCACGCAAGCAGGATGCAAACCTTCCCATCAGAGCAACCAGGTACTCACCTACTCTGAAATGAGCCCATGGACACTTCAGATGAGTGAGGACTAAATATAAGCAAACGTCTCCTTCCTTGCTCACAGCATCACGGTGATGGTACCCAGAGGAGCGGGTTCAGCAGGTGATGTGCCTCCTTCCTCCTTCCAGACACGGGCTGGGCGGCGGGAGACAAGCAGGATTGAAGGGGGCAGCACCCCTGCAGCTCGTTTGAGAACCCTCAGGAAACTCAAATCGGTTTCACCTTGAAATCAAACAGAGATTAGGGTCTAACAAGCAGCTAAAGCAAAGTAATGGCCTGGGCCACATGTTGCAGATCAGATGCCATGTGAAGCTAATTATTGCAGCCCAAAGGTTAGAATGGCTGCTCAAGCATTTCCACATGGGCTTTGAAAGCCAGCCCTGGAAACACCAAAACATAAATGAGTGAGGCAGTACAGAGGTACCAACAGCTGATGGACCATGCTCCTGCTGTGCTGCGTGGAGAAGGAAAGCCCAGGGCTGTGATCAAGGTAGTTCCCAGCATGGCCATGATGTCCCGCACCTCCTAAGGCTAAACTCTGCTTTCTGAATGCTCCTTAGATGCAGTAACAGCAGCATCTCTACACAATCCCACTCCCATCTTGGCATCACAAGACTAAGGGCCATGCTCCCAGGGAGGGAGCAGAAATTGCATCAGTGCTTGGGGTGACAGACTCCTCCACCACACTATTATGCCAATGCAGTTAAAAAATGTACAGTGCATCTTTTACACACACATGCACCCCCCAAAAAAAGGCCTGTTTCTCACTGGGCCACTCACCACCCTCCTCATAGCCACCAGGCTGCGGTGCTGTGGCCAAGGGGCTGTGAGGACAGCAGGGCTGCGGCTGCAATGCCCAGGCTCGGTGCCACGGAGCGGGGGGAGCCCGGCTGCGGCACAACCGCATCTTATTTATGACACAGGTTCTAATGATGGGCTGCAGCCACGGAGGAACTCCCAGCAATTTCCACCCTCAGCAGACACAGGTTTTCAGCACTGGCTATTTTTGCTGCCCACAAGTATTTTCATTCAGCTGGTTCAACATCAGGGCTGTAAATGTAGCAGGCTGGATGCTGAGTGGGCGCAAGGAGCTCTCGCTCCGTCTAAATCCAAAGGAGATGCTGCCATCCTCACCCACACGGCATGAGATTACTGCTTGGCCCCTTTCCAGAGGGGCTTCCAAGCTGGTTTTTCCTTTCTGCTGAGCAATCTGGAATTTGACTTTCCTCTGCTGTGCCTTCTCCTCAGTGGTAGATGGGGGGTATGAGGGTTCAGCACATGGGTTTTAATGCTGCTGCTCAAGAAGCGCTGGAAGCAAACCTAGCATTTTGGAGTGCATCTGCAGTAGGACTGGGAAATGAAGCCCCAGCAGTCACCAGCTCTCTCTCATGTACTGAGGCAAAAAATGAAATCTCAGGGAGATGGCACAAATAGCAAACAGAGTGGAAAGAACAAATACTTAGGAGAAAAAAATAGCACAAACCACAAGAGCTGCAAGCAAAGTGGCTATAGAAAATAGATGCAGTTGAAGCGTGCGATTCAAGGAGTCTCGTCTGAGTGTCAGAGGTTCAATACTATTGCCTCCAATTTAAATCATTTCTAAAAGAAGTGCAGAAGAAAGGTGATGAAAGGGCCCCAACGTTGTTCCCTGGTCGGAAAAACACAGCCCACTTGTGCACTGTGGTAAAGTTTTGCATTTTGGCTAGACATCGAGTGCAGGGCTGTGCTGGAGCCTCTGCTTGTTTTTAGAAGTTGAAGTCATTGGTGATCCATAGAGGGAGAAAATGCTTCTGCCTTTGAGGAAGATGCTGTAGGAGCATCTAGGAGGAAGTCCAGCGGCTCCTGGGGGATCTGAGGGAACCCCTCCAATAACGCATCAGTGAAGACCAGACCTTGGGCTGCCATCTCCTCCTGCTCGCTAAAGCCTGCTATCAATCATAAGATTAGGTTGGAAGGAACCATCGAAGATAATCTTGTCCATTGCACCTCAGGCAGGGACACCTTCCACTAGAGCAGGTTGCTCCAAGCCCTGTCCACCCTGGCCTTGAACACTTTCAGTGATGGCACATCCGCAACTTCTCTGAGCATCCTACACCAGTCTCACCACCCTCCTCATAAAACATTTCTTCCTTTTATCCCATCTAAATCAAATCATAACCACACTCTTCTCTCCATTCTCACTTCGGAGAGGTGCTCGAGGACACCTCTCCATCCCTACCAAGGGGATAGTGGCATCCCTAGGGTTCCCCCTGAGCCACAGCCACTGGGACCAGAGCACACCGATCCTGGGACAGGGATGCACGGCCACGTGCCGTAGCTCTCACAGTACCAAGCCTGGGTAAGATTACTCAGTAGCAAAGCTATCCCCATCCCTGGGCATGCAGGATCTGAGCGACCCTGATCCTCAACCCCAGAGGCACAGGCAGTAGGCTTTGATGCATCCACCCTGGCTCCCAGCCTCGCCCAGGATTCCCGGTAGGGAATGCTGAACCCAGAGTGTTATCCAAGATAAATACACTGGGATTCAGGCAGTTTATTCTATGGAGGCCCTTTGCTGCGACCCATCTGCTCTGGCCAGAATTCAGAGAAGTCTGCACCAGCCTTGGGAGATGGCGGTGATGAAGCTGCTGCAGGGTCTGGCCTGCGATGTCCACCACTAAGGCGAAGTTGGGGTTCACCTCATAGGACCCGAGGTCCCACATGAAGCTGCTTCAGCCCTCAGCAGAGCCCATTCTCCCAACATCACAGCACCACAGGGATGCAGAACTCCATCACCCTCCAAAGAGCACGGTAAAGCCAGGCAAAAATCATCCACAGGCAGCACCAGAGGGCCAGAAAAAGCCACTTCCCTGATGGAAAGTGCTTTGCACTCACCCTTAAAATAAAAAAGGAGGGAAGAGGAAACAAATCTATTTTTTTTCTGCAGTATTCATGCACCTAAACATTTCATGCACCAAGCTGGGCTTGGTAACCTCACCTGAGCATGGACCACTCCTCTCACTGACCCGGACCTTAGATTTTAAGCTCAGCACGAGCTATTATTATCATCCATCTCCTTTGCAACCCAGGCCAGAGACTTTTGCTGCCGAATCCAAACAATAACTTCTGGTTAAACCTGCCAAAACACTTCTATGTAGAAGTTCTCTCTATTTTAAAGGAGAGGAACGCGCAATAAACACCCTTTCATTACAGCAGCCTTGTGGATTTGGGGTGTCTGTGTGTATATAGGCTGGTACTGAAAGATAAGTCTAACAATCTTGTGGTTTCTTCTCTCTTTTTTTCCTTTAACTCCCCTCCTGCTTATGCAGTGAGTTACTAATATCCTGATTGGAACCAGATTTGCATGAATTAGAAGTCGAAATAGGAGCAGCAACTGCTGTGCAGAGGATGTAAAGGGAATAAAATGAATGGGGTATTAACCTTCAACCACTGAATATTAATCAGTGTTTCACAAAAAAGAAAATAGAGAGGCTGCCACACTAAATATTTTTAGCATTTATTGACGGGTTTGATTTCCTCTCTTTTCCAGACCTTTTGCTTCCAATCATGGACCATAAAAAATCACACAGAAGATGGGGAGGGCTGAAGAGGGGGAAGGGGTGAAGCAAAAAATAAAGAGCATCCGTTTTCTTAACTGCTGGATGATATTTGGGAGTTATGCAACACAGAAACCCATCTAACTGAGTACCTGATCCCACACTGGTCGGTTCAAAGGCTCATTTCTCCATGTCCCAAAGCAAACAGAAATCTACCCTGAAGTACAGCGAAGCCTTTGGAAACGAACTCACGATGAAGAAATAAACTTCTTAAAAGCTAAACTTCCCGTGTGCTCAAAGATAAAATGCATTTGAAAATCAGCCTAATAAAAGAATCAGCTTGTTAGATGATGACTTTTGTGTGGCCCAGTGCTGTTCATAAAACAGCTCCATGGAAAACAAACTATAAAAGCTTATTAAAACCCACCTTGAAACAGTGACATCTCCATCACACTGGAAACGCTTTGGCCTTGGAGCTGGATGCCACATCCCCAGGGGCCTTGGCTCTTCAACTGCCCAAAGGCTAAATGGGGATTTCTATTGGCATTAGTAGCAATGGCCATGGATCCCCTTGGGGTGCTGTGGGAAGGGTGGGCAGGTGAGTGCAAAGGAAAACACACCAAACTGTATGAATCAAACCAGGGCTTTCTCACAAACGATGTCTAAAATAACGCCAAACCCACCCCACACAAGTGGAAAACTACAGAGCTATTTCTCCCCTGCAAACTTTGGCACGGTGGGGATTTTACAGCCTGATGTCCCCTGAAATCTCTTTTCAGCAGAGACAATTCCCTTCCTTCCAGACACTGCTGCCCTTCTCCTCAGTGCACCTTTGCAAAAGAGAACTCATTTGTTTTCATTAACTTCTTATCAAGTTACTTGGATTTGTTTCAATACTCAGAATGTATTGGGGGGGGGGGGGGAAGAGAGAGAGAAAACAGTGGTAGGTTTTCAGGAAATAGCAAGTTCTTTTTCACTGAGATAGGAATCATTTGGCAAGCCACAGTGAAATACTTCTAGGTTCCAGAAGAAAGCAAGAGGGGGGAAAGCAAGCAAGGAAGGGAAGATGCTAATGAACTGCCCAGGAGAGAAAAACAGAGCTTAAAAGACAATGAAAACAAAAGGAAGATAATGAAACCCAATGTTGGTCATGCATCCACAGCCAGCCGACCCATAGAGGGAAACTGCAGTGTGTTGCCAAGAAGCTAGATAAGGACCTACCCTCCTTTCCTGGGGAATGGGTAAGGAAAGGTGGCCTTAAAGTCCCAGCAGTAGTCAGCATTTAGACCCTTGTTGCCTAAATGCACCAGGCACCAGGGCAGCAAAACATTTAGGGGCTGCTTCCTTTGTGCCTCAGCAGGATGAGAGCCCAGCAGGTACCTCTGTCATTGGAGATAGCAATAAATCAGCTTTTCAGATGGCAATAGCTCCATTGAAGACTCCTTCATTTGGTGCTTTAGAATCTCAAAACCGTACCAAACCCCACCAGGTTTCATTAATTCCTGTCCCTCTGCAGCTGAGCATTAGACCAACACAACAAAGGATCAGGTCTGATTTCGGCAGGATCAGCTGCCACCAGTCCCATGGGAACAGGATAAGTATTGAGGGGGTTTTCCCAAGATAGGGCCAGGAAAGCTCAGCACCAATTCAGCCTCATCCAACACTTCCAGGAAAGCACCAAGGAGCCACCTGCCATGTGCACACCTTGGTTGATGCATGTTTTCCTGCTCTAAGCACATCTGAGTAGCAAATCCAAGTTATCCCATATTGTCAGGCCTCTGGTATCACTTGGTTTCATTGCTGGGAGGAGAGGGGAAGGCTTTCTTCTTTTTTGCTCTTTTTCTTTGCATTTTCTTGGAAATGAGGCTGCATTCTAATTAGTCTGCATTTACAGGCTGCATAATGGAAATGTGATCCCTCCTCTAACCTTTATCATCTGTTTCTTATCTTCAGAGGTGCAGTCCTCTTAACTCTTAGTGCACAGACAGACATTTAAAAGCCCTTCTGCTCTGAGAAAAGTGACATGGGAAGAAGAATGAGGCAGCAGCCCCAACCCACATGTGTATCCTGATGGGGATGGGGATAGGGACATGGCTTTCTCCTTCCACCCTTATATTTGTAGGGACATCATCCCCACGAGATGTACAGGAAGATGCTGGTTGCTGTATTCCCATGGGCTGCTCCATCAAAGGTACAACAGCATCTCTGCTCCTCCTCTCTTAGCATCTGCCAGATGGTGTATTTAGATGAGCTCTTAGGCAGAAGCTCTTCCCTGTGAGGGTGCTGAGGCGCTGGCACAGGGTGCCAGAGAAGCTGTGGCTGCCCCATCCCTGGCAGTGCCCAAGGCCAGGTTGGACACAGGGGCCTGGAGCAAGCTGCTCAGTGGAAGGTGTCCCTGCCCATGGCAGGGGTTGGAGCTGGAGGAGCTTTAAAGTTCCTTCAACCCAAACCATTATATTACCTCTCCACCAACCATCCAGGCAGCGCCATGTCTATCAGAGATGATTCTGGATGGTGGAGCAGTGAACACAAGGTGGCTGTTGACACCATCCATTAAACACACTTTGAATTAAACTCTGTTCAGCCCAGACCTTCACACCAGAGGCTACAGCATGAAACCAAGCGTGCAAAGGCAGCAGGAGGGAGCCTGCAAAGTCACCTGGTCAACCCATGCTGCCTTTGCAAACACCAGTCTGCCCAAAGCCAGCAGTAGCACTCCTGGAGCACTTTGGCAAACGATGAGTGTTTCTGCAGAGCTAAAAGTTTAATCACTTGTTTAGATCTTAAGTAAGCCACATGCCTGAGAAAACCATCTTCCTGCAGCAAGTGTCCTCGGGCAGACGTTTGTACGTGCAGCCCCTCCGAGACACACATTAATTGTAGGTTGCTATAAAGAAGTCTTTTCCCCTTGCACATTTTAAACCTGTCAGGGTTGATTTCCATCTCATGCCACTAATGCAAAACGTCCTGGGGACGCTCTCGGCGTGGAGCAGGGCTCATCCCGAGCTGCTCCTCCTGCACTGTGAGGCAAGGAACCTCCTTTGAAGTCCTCCCAGTGATTCATGTCCAAGTCCTTCCTGTCCCTTCCCCAGGAGAGGTTTCCCCAGGCTGACCTGACCTCCTCTCCTTTCCGCCTCCCTGGCACAGGCAGGGAAGCTCAAGCGACCTTCCCAAATCCCAGGTCAAGAAGGAAAACCTTCCTGCCCTGCTGTGCCATCAGCAGCGCAGGGACCCGATTCTTCATGGTTTACACCAGAACTGGATTGGATTTAAATGCCTGGGAAAACAGCCCTAAAAATACTCTGCATTTTTCATCTGGGAGCGATCTATCAGGATCTTTTTCAGCACTAACTTCAGCGACTTTCAGCAGTGATTATGGTGGTGAGACAAACAAAAGCCTTATTTGTTGGCATCCACGAATCTCCACGCTGCATCTCACTTTGAAGAGTGCCAGCTGGAGGGTCTATTATTTCTTTTCCCATTTCTCTTTTTCTTCCTCATTTTAAACAGCCTCTCTTGCTTTTTAACCATTATCCCCTGCACGTGGTTCAGCCTTTCACAAAACCAAACCAAAACAAAAAAAAACCCTAGGTGTGAGAAGATTAAAGATGTTGAGATCTGGACATTTTCAAATCAGAACCACATGTTTCAAATGCATGGGGCTGGCCGACAGCCACCGCTTTGAAACGCCAAAGAGCTGCTGCATTAAAAGGATCCCCCGAAAGCTGGAAGAGAACAAGAGCATCCGCCCCGCTAGGACAAGGCCAAGGCAACTCCACGGGGTTTTCTCATGCATCTCCGTGGTCTGTGCTGTCTCCTACACACCTGAATGTCACAATCGGCCCTCCTGATTTCTGTAAGCACATCCATACCCGAAACTTCAGTGTATTCAATGTTCTCTGAGAAGACCTCAAAGCCCAACCTCCTTCCCGCATGGCCCAAATCAGCTCCTATTGAGCTGTCCAAGGGAAATTTCAAGAACAAATCCCCAGTCTCACCTTGATTCAAACAGGACAACCACCCTGCAAAGGACAAGGGAACAGACAGAGCCCTGTCTGCTCCCATGAACAAAGAACACATCCCTGCAGGGACAAGATGAGGAAGCAGATAAAGCTGAGGAAGACTATTGCTGGATCCAGCCTCCTGGCTCCTGCAAATAGTCAGGATGAGATGGCTACAAGCTGCCTCTTCTACCCCTTCTCAGCTGCTTTCTGCCTGCAATACTCAAGGTGTGCATCGAGGCTCGGACTGGTTCAACTCCCAGACCAGAAAGACACACATGCTAACCAAACAAGATCTTCAGTCCCTGATTTAGGTCAAATATACATCACCTCACCAGCAGCAACTGCTGCACAGTAGCAGGGACTCTGAGCTATCTCAAATTTTGCTGGTAGGAATGCTGAGCAGAGCCTACCATAACTGAAATGCCCACCCAAGAGGGTACATCACAGCTGGGACGGAGCTGAAGACTGCAAGAGCATCCAAAATAACCAAGTAGACACATTTCCAACCAGCAGAAGAACATCCCAGAAAGAGCACCAGGCACTTTGCTCACTGTTTTCTCACTCCTGGCCTTTTCCTAGTAATTAGCAGGAGAACCACCTAGAGCAGGACCCTGGGTTTTGGGGACCTAACTGGTGAGAAGAAAAGAAGAGTGAACGTCATTACTTCGCCATGATGCTCAGAACCTGCTTTACATGGAATAACATTCTTCATCCTACAGTTGTTTATGGGGTCTTTAACCCTTCCCTTTTTATAGGGGGGGTCCTGAAATCTATTTTATTAGGGGAAAAAGATTTGAGTGTGGTAGGCAAAGTGCCAGTAGCCATGGCAACCACAGATTTTTCCATCTTCATTACAAGCTCAAGTAATACCTTCATATAAAACCTAAATGAAAGGGTACATTATAAGTCCATTCTGAAATGTTTGCCTGGAAGTAAAACATTGGACTGCATCCTTTTTGCTCCGCTGAACATTCGGGTTCTATGCGGAACACATTTTTCAAGTCAGATTTGTGTTTTCTTTCAGATTTTATTCCGTTTGCTCATACAGGGTGGGTCGTCTAGTGGTTAGAGCAAGGCAGCAAGGCAACTGGTTTCCAGTCTCACTCTGTTCCTGATCAGCCAGGGACTGTTCCCAATTTTATCCAGGTGATTTGGTCAAATCCTGTCAACTCTAAAATTCCTTTTCCTTCCTTACCAATATAACAATGATGATAATTATTGTCCTGAGGTTGCACCACGATTCCCTCATTAGCATTGACAAAGAAGTCGCTCCCTAGAAGAGTAGCTCATCTCTTGCACTAGACTGAAGGCTCAAGGGGAGGTAACGGTTAGCGGATGCCATGAATGCTCTGTTTGCTTCTCAAAGACTTGATTAGGAAATATGAAATCAGGCTGCCTGCTGTAGATAGTGACACAGCATTGTTAAAGGAGATACTCAACATACTGACACAATCCATTGTGCCACCTGAGCGGATTAATTCTTGTACTGTATCATCTTAAAGTGCTCTGGTTTCCTCCAGTCTTTGGAGGAGGCAAATTCTGCAGCGGTCTTTCATTTCAAGGCATCCCTGGCCCCATCTCACCTTGGGCCAGAAAGCTCCCATCATTGCACGACTTCCTTCTCAAGCAGACCCCTCAGGTGCCCAGAGCTGGGCAGCTTCTCTATGGCTGAACGAGGAGAAAACTCTTCTCCAGGCTCTGTCCCGTCCGTGCACTGCAGCCCGCCCCTGAGGACCAGTTGGTACTTTGATTTTCCATGGGAAACATCTTGAGTCCGTGTCCATAGCTTGATCTCAAGGCTACAGAAACACAAGGGCTGATGCACTGTATGGAAGGAGAACATGCAGAAAAGCTCTGTGCTAATACCTTTTACTCCAGCCCATTGATGGGTACCATTCATGACTAGAGCTGGTTTGGGCTCAACTCCCGTGCCATGGCAGTGTATTTTGTCTGGGACTGGGCCCAGCCTTCAGTGCTTTTCACCCTTCCTAAGGATGCTGGAACACAGTTTCCACATCTGCCATTAGACTGAAAGGAGACTCTGCTCCTGCTGAAGCTGATTTCCCTTCTGCTTCGTTATGGTTAAAGCTCCAACCTGCTGCCTCCCAGCCGCACACGTTACGGGAAGGGGACGAGGGGGGTTACAGACAGCGCGGGGGCTTTTTCTGTCTTGGATACATCCTTCCTTCCGCTCTTCGCAATCAATTAGTGGGCAAAGACTTCCGAAAAGCTCTTTCCTCCCTAACCTTTCGCAGCCTGTTGCGATAATGACTCTGGAGAGCTCGACCTGGGCCTTTGCGTGGGGTTCGTTACCTTCCTGGGGCAGCGGAAGGTGACCTTCATCCCTCCCTTCTCTTCCTTCCCTACCCCTGCAGCTCGGATGGTCTCAGGGAGGAGGAGGAGGGGTTGAAGCTGCCTGACTCCCAGCGTATAGGGTTTCTCTCCAGTGTCATTTTAGCAATCAAAAGTCAGAGGGTGGTTCTAGAGATAACATAGACCCTGGGAGGCGGAGGGGGCTGCCCTCAAAAATAACAGTTATAATTATGTGCACCTTGAACGGAGACATCAAGAGATGGAGGGAAAAGGGGCTTTCTGGTTTTAATTTTGTCATTTCTTTCTCCTTCTTGCACAAGGCATGCTGCTTGCCAGAATCCAAGCTTCAAACTGCTGCAGCTTCCTCCCAGATACAGCTTACAACTGAAGCAACTGCCTTTGCCAGCAGTAGAGGGGCTTGTTTGGTCCCTCCATGATGCAAGCACACAGGTAGGATGTACCAGCAGCAGTTTTCCCCAGCACCTGCAGCTGCTTTCACAGCCCATCTGCCTGGAGATGGAGTATTATGGGCTCTTCAAGCAACACCTTGTATTAAAGCATCCCTACTCCACAGGGCAGCTTTGTGCTAGCTCCCATCAGTGAGGAAGGATGGGAAGGACAGTGGATGCATCCTGGGACATGTCCAAGCACATCCCACTCAGCATTTACACAAGGTCTTCCCCAGAGCCCTGACAATACTCCCCCAAATCTGTCTCCTATTGCACCACATCACAACCTCCCTCATCTCCTACTGCTCCCTGGAGCTGCGGTCCTGCTGTGCCACATGTGACACTGCGGTGGTTTAGTGACTCACATCCCTGTCCCCAAAGAGGAAACTTTCTGGCTAAATTTTCCCTCTTGTCACCAGCAGGATAAATGATGGAACCACCTACACAGCAGCACTGCTGCCCACGGAGCAGCTGCACGCAGGAAGATACAGCAAACACGGGTAAATAGCTGCTAAACACCATGATTAGGACCATGTAACCCACTAAACATATCCCAAACCATGCCACCCACTTTAAACAGCATCCTGATACAGCTGCAGTGATGCAGTTTCTTCTCCAACTACAAAGGGACCCACACTTGAAATAAGAAGGCATTTTTTGAAGTTATTGCTAATCCAGATAATGTTTTCAGAGATGTTTTTTCTCCCTGACCATCACCTGTACCAGGAGGGTGCAAGCAGCCACATGTGCTCCAGCCCCTCCATGGCTCAGCATCGCCCCATTTCCTGCCTACTGCAAAGGGGCTGCACGTTAATGACACCCAGCTCTTGCCCCTAATCGAAACCATCCCATTCAAATCCAGCTGAGAGTGACTGGAACCACTTTGAGGCGAGAAGCCTATTACTGAGTTATAAACCTCTCCTATCCTCCACAGGAACTTTTCACAGGGCCAGCTAGAGAAATCATAACTCAAACCCATGTGGTGAGAGGGACAGAACTGGGTGTCTCCAGGTAACAAACATTTGCCTCTTTCACTATTGTCCGGGCCATAAAATAGATTCATTAAAAAAAAATCCAGAACATGATTTCATTTGAATTAAATGGGAATTATACCCCCTTGCTCCCCACTGAGCATCGCTTAGTTATCTTTCAAGCTACTAAATCACCGCTGCGTGGGTATGATACAGAAGGATAGGCTCATGGTGGCCAAAATAGCCTGACTTCCTTGGCATCAGTGGATTAGCACTGATTTACATTAAGACTGGGCATATGGTGTGTGTGAGTGGGTAGAGTCAGCACAAACAGACTCGCGGGCAGATTTCCTCCTTCTCCATCACCCAGGGTTGTGATGCACAGAACCCCTCGGCACACAGACTGTCATCCCCAGACTCCATCACCTCTGCTCTACATCATAAGAGTAATAGGATGGATCAAACTTTTGAACCACTGCTGTGAAACGAAGCCTTTTTTTCCTCATCAGCTCCGGTTTCAATAAAATCCCCCAATTTTTACTCTTATAACTGTTCCTCCCTTGGCACAGAAGGGCCGGGAAAGCTCTCGCCTGCTCCCTAGGAGATAAGCAGAGCCATGTCCCAATGGCAATGCCACATTCCCTGCTCCCTGCCTGCCCTCCTCGGATGCCCAGAAAACACCCGAAACTTGCAACATTCCGTATTTTGCTTCCCCATTTTCTCTGCTTGAACTGGCTCCATTAGCCTCTCACCCCCTCCAGCAACACCCTCTTGAGTGAGGGGATTCCCTTCACATAATCAAGTGGATTAAAAATCAAGGGGTTTAATCCCAACTTCTCATTAGTAAGTCCATGATGGAACCATGCAGGGCCATGGATCTGCTCAAGACTGAGATAACAGCTACTGCACTGGAAAACTTCACAACCTTAGGACAGAAAGTCCATCACTACACGGTCCTTTAGGATCATTGCTTTCCTGCTTCTTCTCCCATGAAATCTCACCTCTGGCCACTAGAAGCAGAAGAGAAAGTCAAGAGACAAGCAGAGGACACGGTTCCTATTGCTTTGCCCCCTCCTTCGCCCAAAATCTAATAAAGATGATTAAATTACATGTCTTTTCCTTCCATTGAAATCACCGTGCGCCACTCGAATATTAGAGCTCAGGAAATAAGGCACGACAACTTCCCTCGTGAAACTTAAGCCGGCAGAGCAGGGGTCTGGAGCACCAGGCCTGCCCGACTGGGCTGCTCTAATTAAGGAATCACCCCGCTGAGCAGAACCTAAGCTAAATAAAATAGAAGAAGGAACTCGGTTCAAACCCGCTGCCTCTCGCGCTCGCTCCCCCTTCCCACCTCCCCCCGGCGGAGCCCATCCAAGTCACAGGGAGTTTTTCTCTCTCCCCGCTCTTTCTTGGAGGGTGAGGGAGGCTCACACAGAGCCCTGTGTGTGCTTGGGGTGGCCAACTTCCAAAGGAAAAATACACCCGCCACGGATGGCAAAAGGCGGCGATATTTGCTTTTATTGGTGATGGTTTTTTGCAATGATACTTGGCCTGCTGTTTGCTAAGGAGAGGGAGGAAAAAAACCCTCTTTCTGATGATTATATTGTTGGTATGGCTGCTCAGAACTGGCCCGGGACAGAAAAGGGGAGGTGAGATTCTATCTCCCCCCTTCCCCTGAAAAAGTTTCTGCTTTTCGTGGAAAAATGTTGAAAAAATGAATATCAAAACTAAAAAAAATTTCTTTTTTTAAATTACAGAATTTAAATCCAAAATATTGCAGCCAAAAAATCTCAGCTGATTTGATCCAGTCACCACCTCTTCTCAGAAAGTTTCCTTACATTCCCATTCACCCCAAAGGATCCTCCAGATCAAATCAACCTCCATCAACCAACATCCCCACCTCCCATGTGCCAGCACCGGCATCACCATCCCATCAGCCTGGACCAGAGACTCAACCATCATCTCCTGCCTGTCCAGATCTCCTCCAGCCCCATCCTCTTCTTTGCCCCACATACCCATGGTCACTCTCCCCCTTTCCAGGCTGGAGGAGGTGTCCCACCACACACCACAGCCACTCAGTCCACCAGCTCCTCACATTCGGGAATTGCACAAGCAAGAAGTTACCATGTGAATAATAATTTAAAAGCTGAGGCCCAAAAAGATTTATAGCAATAAACAGAGGAGCACAGACATTCCCGTGTATACTTTAAAGAAGCACTTACCTGCTTCAAAGGGAAAGTGCTGCTACTTGAAGATTTCCTGGCCAGACCTGAGGAGTAAATCAAACAAATACTATTTGCATTTATTCATAACTCCCAGCAGATCGTTGTTCTGGGAGCTTTTGACTTCAGTGGAATTAACCTGACACATGCCAGCAGAGGACCATGCTGGCTGAAGACATTCTAAAGACATCAGGAATGGAACACAAGACTAAAACACCAAAACCAAATACCCTTATTGGTAGGCACCAGCCAAATGATCAGGTGGATGGAGAAACCTAACCTAGAGGCCATCTCCTTTCCTCCTCCATGTGACATGATGCAACGCTGTCAAGCACCACAGATTCAAGTACACACACATTGCCAATATATCCTTTAATCTATGAAAGAATCACAGACTGGTTTGGGTTGGAAGGAAACTCACCTAGCTCCTATACACATACCTACACATCCAAGGGTCTGTGCAAAGCCATTCCAAAGGAAGCACCCTTGCTGCTCACAGGGACCACGTGGCTCAGCTCAAAGGACAAACTGATCCAACGTCCCCATCCAGGACCAGCTTCTCCCCCTGCCTCTATCCTTGGCTTTGCTTTCTGCAATGCCAGCGCTTCCTAGAGAGCAGGGAGCCCCAAGCATCCCCAGTGCTGCAGCGGGGATGAGCAGCGAGCTGCCTGCCGCTGCCAGCCAGGGAATGAGTCTGGAGCGGGCTCCCATCTCATCCTTTAAACCGCTTTGTTTATAAGCTGTCAGCCCATTTTGGGAGGCAGCGGCAGTGAGTGGGCACACGCAGGGACTGGAGAAGATGATGGGTGTTAGCAGGAGGCCAAGGACACCTTTTCTAAAGCTTCATTCATAGCGGCAGGCGCGGTACAACAGCCCAGCAATTGTTCTCTCCAGCGTCACCTTCCCATGGAGGCCGCTGACAAAAAGCTCCCCTTATGGAAGGCAGGACTATTATTTTTCTATGCATTATTTGGTTTAGCCACACCACCCTGCAAACATCTCCAGAGAAATTCCACCATGCACAGACAGGGATTCATCTTTCCCCCACCTCCCAACTCTTCTGCCTCTCCTTCACTTTTCCTTTCTCTCCTTCTCCCTCTCTTTTCCCTTCTTTTCGCAGCTGGAACAATTTGGCTCTGTTCACCTGCATTCCTGTGGGCCTGCTCCTTTGGCTGCTCCGGGCACGGGGATGCACAAGGTCTGCATTCAGGCAGGGGAGGGCAGGAAAGCAAATCTAATGTACTCAGGGATTGTTGTGCCATCAACTTAATACCTGTGCAGGGAAAACAAAGGCGCTTTAGAGAAGCGACTTTGGTGCCGTGACCCTTCCCCCAACCCAGAGGAACCTGAGAGATAACAAGGGCTGAAAGAAAAGGCACAAACATAATTAAAACTACCCAAGCGATTTCTGGAGGTATTATAGATGATGATAGCCCAGAGAATAATAGTATTCTGGGTATAACTAACATCCAGTGGCACAAAGGGCAAGCGGTTTGTTTGTCTTTTTTAAGCTCTTTGGTGTAATTATTTTGGAAGGGGAGGAAAAAGGTCCTTTTTGGAAGGGAAAAAAGGGTGCAGCCCAAGCCATGCCCAGGTTCTGCAGAGCTCCCTACGTATGGAGCTCTAGGCCATGGGATGGGCATCCCAGCAGCATGGCCATCCCATACCCATCCTCTGGACCACTCCAACCCCAGGAAGAATCGAGGCTCCCCTGTGCCAGCTCACGAGTTCAAACCCATCTGGCATGGCTTGGCTCTCTCGTTGTGAGCTCAGTGAGTGAAAAACATGGTTAATTCCTCATCCGTGGCTGGCTTCTTTGTGGCTGCGGTGTCGTGCCTGCTGACACAACCCCAGCCTGGGCAGACAGAGGTTGAGCAAAGCTAAACAGGGGCCAGGGGTTAATGTTGCAGACAATGCTTTCGTTCACATGAGACAATTTCAGGCTCTCACCTAATGAAGTCCAGAATTGGGCTATTCATCTCTCTGCCCATAACAAAGCTTTCTTAATCAGGCCAATTGATTCCAAACTGGGCTTGCAGCACAAGTGAGCATCTCCTCCATCCCCACCAGCACATTCCATAGGATGGGATGCCCCTGAGCTCCGTGCAGACGCCAGCCCTCTGCTTCCCTTGGCTTCAGCCGCTTTGCCAGCCCTGCTCCCACCAGCATCACATATTCTATAGGGTTTAACTAACCACCTAAATAAATACCACCAATTCCTTAGCATTTCTGGCCCATTGTACACTTGAGTAAGCCATGTCCACATGCCATGACCAGGCAGACCTTCAGCTCTCGCACGCTGGGAGTCAGAATCAATGATCCTTCTGGGTCCTTCCCAATTTGAGGTATTCTCATTTTGCAGGTTTTCCCCATCACTGCTGCTGATACTCCACATCACTTTGTGTCTGGATTTATCAGACCCATGGTGCAGAGCAGCAGGTTAGGGGTCCAGCAAGATCAAGTGGAAAAGGCTCCTGGGCTGGGCTAAATGGGTAATTTTGGCTGCGGGACCCTAAGCCCATCAACCACCACCAGTCACAGCAGGAAAATGGTGTCAGGAGTATCACGGCAGTGGAATTTTCCTGAGAAATCACAGAGATGTTTGCAAACAGTTTTCCACCCAGCCTGTTGCCAGATAGAGCCAAATGCCATCCTATTCCCATTGCATAATATAATTAATTGCAATGCAAACTCTGTCATTATGCAAGAAAATCAGCGCACTTTCTGTTCCAGTTTCACCTCTCCATAATCACTGTTTCCTCGCTCTGCACTCAGTGCAACCTCATTAAGCAAAAGCATAAAACCTATGTTATTTATTTATTCTACATGATAAAACCAGGATGTTACTCACTGTGATAACATGGGTTAATTTTCAGTGAAGCCTCTCTTGGCAAACCTTTAATACAATGAATAACACCCCCTCAGATCTGAGATAAAGGGCTGTCACAGTGTAACCTCATCAGTCCTCAGCTCAGTAACACCACACTTGGAGGTGCTGTAATTATGTTCCACTGATTTTTTTCTTAATTGTTACTCATAAAAAGCACAGCATAAAATTCAATTAGTTCAATGTTATTTAGCACAAGCTTTACCCAAAGCCAGAGCCTGCGTCAGCCTGGGAATGGCTGTGTTAAACTCCACCTCCAGAGCAGCTCTCTGCTCACCCTTAGTCTGAAATTAGGTGGAGAGCAGTTGGGGTAAGTGGGATTAATACTGTCACCCATCCCCTTCTCCTGCCCCCAAAGCTGCACCCAGAACAGGTACCCACATCCTCCTATGGATGGGAGAATCCCAGGGGAACCACTCTGGCAGCTGTTGATTTGAGCAATTCCTATTAAAAGCAAAAAGATGATGAAGCTGCTACAACTGGGGGCAAAAAACATAAAATGGGCACAAATGAGAGTCATCCTTTGACCCACTCATTGCAACGCAGGACCACAAACCCAAGCCTTTCCTCCACCATGAGGCTGCCTTAGTCCCAGCAGAGCCCAAAGCTGCTTCTGAGACAAGCACAAGCAATCCAGACAAAGAAGTTCCCACTGTCTGGAAGTTTCTGGATTGGCCTCATTGACCTCAGATCACTTCTCCCAGCTCCATATTCTACCTGTGTAAGAGAGCAGAGAAACGGCCACATGATTTGAGGGCAACGAGTTTATGTTAAAATTAGAAGAGGTTTCCAATGACCTAGCCCATTAATTTATTTTGTAAGTTTACCTTTTTCTTTTGGAATATCTAGGACATCAACACAGAAAAAACCTCCGCAAGAGATGGCATGAAGCATGCTATTAAACCAGGGAAGCCTTCGCGAGGTGTCAGAGCCATGATAAGTCCTGTTTAAACTTTACCCAGGGCTAAACACCCAGTGTCAACACGAGCTGCTGCCCAAGCTCTCTGATCAGGCCAGGCAAACATCCAATCAGGGGTATAAATCAAAGCTGAGACACATCCAAGTGAGACTGGAGTGTTTAACTCTACAATTCCCATCTGAGCAGGACTTTCCCAGCAGGTTACCCACAGCCAGGTCTCTCCCCAGACATTTATTTATATAAGAAACCCTTCTGTGGGCATGATTCTTGTATTTATTTTCCCCTGGTAGGCACGGACACAAAGCAAATGCTCTGCAGGGTACATGGTGTACCAGCCCTGCAGCATCCGCACGGACAGCTGGTAGTTACTGTATTTGCTTTTCCTCCCACCCCATCTTCCCACCACCAACCCTGCTGGCCCTGGGAATCGGCCCAAGATTCCAACTGACAGGAGAGAAAACCCACATTCCTGCTCTCATCAAGTGGGAAAGGAGAGCAAGGGTCTCATGTTAGCTTTGGGGGCATCAGTCACAGCCCACCTTTACCTACAAGAGCAGACAGTCAAATGCCAAGGATGACAACACCACATATCATATTCACAGAGTGGTTTGGGTTGAAGGGACCTTAAAACTCACCCAGTTCCACACCCCTGCCACAGGCAGGGACACCTTCCACTAGAGCAGGTTGCTCCAAGCCCCATCCAACCTGCCTTTGAAAGCTGGTGGCTGCAGCAGTCGCCAACTGTTTGCTTCCAGGAATGGATTTTGCTGTTTTCCATGCCCATCGTGGTGCTGGAGGAGAGGGGAGACTCTCCCACATCACTACCCCACCATCACTCTCAGCCTCCCATCCCTGCTTCCCTGCTCCAGTGCATGCCCATGTGTTAGCACTCATAGTCCTAAGCACACGAATGCATTCTGGGCTGGCAGTCAGTCTGCTGGGATCACTAAGCTTTGGATTAGGCCTTCAAGTGATGTAACTCATAATTAGAAACCCATGTCAGTATTCCGAGATATCTTTTTATCCAGACTGGGCAAAAGAAAGGTTAAAAACACCATCTGTCATGGTAGCTCCTTTTCATATTTCTCTATCCTTCCCTCGTTAGAGGGGAGCGGGGAGGGGAGAATGTTCACTTGAAGCTTGCAACATGTTTGATTAATTGATGGCAAATAATCCTAAGATAAAGTGCACAATAAATTCTTTAACGAGAACAGATGGTGGGGAAAATTGATAGGGCTGAGCCTTTGAAGATTTCCTTGTGAGCCACAGTTACAAGAGGAGCAGGGAAAGACTCGCACAGGGCAGGCCGAAGTACTCCACAGAGGGAGACTACGGCACTGAGAGGGGATCCCTGCCATCACCACCCAGGGACCAAGTGCCCCAGCTAGACATTTACAAGGGCATTTAGGGATAGGACAAGGGGGAATGGCTTTAAACTGACAGAGGGAAGATTCAGATGAGATCTTAGGAAGACTTCTGACTCAGGAGCACAGGACCCCTGTTGCTTTTTAGAGGGCTTGAGCTCACTTTAACATCTCCAAATATCCCTTTTTAACACACATCCATAAAGTTACACCCTCCAAACCAAACACAGCCCTGGCCCTTAATCCATTACTCCCAAAAGAACTAGAGGAAACAGCCGAGTCTTGGAGGGGATGACAAGAATCAGCTCATGTAGGCATCAGTGTGATTTGGTGCTCATGAACTGGTTCTGCATCAACAAAGCCTGGCCTGGCAGTATCTGCCTGGGATAACACCTTCAAAGGACAAGAGATTCATTGCACAGGTTTGGGGAGGGAATTTTGCCTTGTACCTCACAGTGAGACACAGCTCTGGGTGATGCAACGCATTCTGCATCACCTCAAGCCCCGTCGAGGGATGCAGATGCACGAACAGCCCCAGGGATCTGGGCTCACGCTGGTGCTGGAAGCTGTGTAAAGCAAGAAGTATCCCCAAACTTCATTAAAAAGTCACTTTAAAATGTAATTAAATCCCTCATTAATTTAAGAAATAAAGAGATGAAAAGGCATCTGGCTTTCACACCAATCATGTTCACTCAGGACAGTGGCTTTCCTCCACCAAAATCCAGCTTTTAGGTAAAAAAAGCCCACAGGATCCATGGGATTCTGGGAGCTGAAGCTTTAAGGAAAATCTCCTTGGATTGGAGCTCCTGGTGCTTTTCCAGCCTGTCGATATTTCTTGGCCCTGTTCAATTCAGTCATGAGACCTGTCCAGGGCACCTCAGGTCAGGAGCTGGAAGCGCCAATTTACATCTGTAACCCATTAACCACAGGCAGATACGGATATTGAAACAACTTTGATTTAAAAACATATAGCCCCAAAATAAGATGCTTTTGCACCTGGATTTCACAGCTTTTTGCCATTCATTTGGGACTCCTGCCTAAGACTTTAAAGACCCTGATGAGATGGACAAACAGTTCTGCAGCAGGAACACACTGGAGGCTTATAAATACAGACATTTTTCAGTAGCACGCAATTGAGGGTGCTTCCAGTTCCAAGCAAGCAGCCCTACAGCCCTTCAGGGAGCAGGAAGAATGGCTCTTTTGAAGACAGCACCCCAAAATAGTCCATCATCCCGCACCAGCACTGGGTGCTCCTGCAAGCTCCTGGTCCTGGGCAACATGGGAGGATCCCAAGCTTCCCAGCCCTCATTGATCCCAGCGGCCAAGCCAGCAGGATTCCTCTCATTCTTGATGTGGACTTTCACCACTCAAACCAAACATGGGAGCCTGAGCTGAGGGCAGCAGCGGCAGTGCCCAGGCAGGCTCAGCCAACCCCACCAGCTTTCCCACGCTTCCCATGATCCCTATTTATCAGTGCTGTGACAAGAGGTGTCAAGGACCTACCAAAGGTGCCTCTCCGGCCTCTTGGGGCGGCCCTGGGAAAACTTTGCCTTCCTATGGGGGGGTCCATCCTTGACACATCAGCCAGATGCGGGGCAGCTCTGGGACTCGACACACAGGAACACCTCATGCCATCCTTGGGAACAACTCCAAAACAGCCCCAGAGCCAGAGCCCTTATCTCCCAGCCCCACAGCACCAACTCCTGCTAAGCAGCCCCAGGGCAGAGAAAAGGTCCCCCCAAAAAGAGGAGGTGAGCAGCAGTAATAGGAGGGGAAACAGCAAACAGGAGTTAGTTGGACACTAAAACGGGCTCAGGATGCCATTGGGATGCCTGCAAAGCACCCAGACATCAGCACTGGGACCAACTTTAGGGAATGGCTTTGAGAGACGCCAGGATCACAGTCACAAAATTATGGAATCGTTTGGGTTGGAATTTCTTCCTAATATCTCATCTCAGTCTCCCCTTTGTCAGCTTAAAACCATTCCCCCTTATCCTGTCACTATGTGCCCTTGTCAAAAGGAAACATACAACATCCACCGTTGTTCACGGATCTAATTCCAATATCCCACTCTTTAACCCTATCCATTAAAGTCCTGAGACACAGGAGGATAGGAAGGAAGGAAGGAAAGCTTTTTCTTTTTCCCACTGAAACTCCTAGAATTAATATCTACAGAAAACAAAGGTAAGAAACTGCATTAAAACAGTTACAACATTTATCTGGAAGCATCACTAGAGCAAAAGGCAGATTGAACTGAGGGTTTGCTGATAGCTCCTGAAATCTGGGCAGGTCCATTAACACAGTAAAGGCAATATGCAAGTGTGTGTGTATATATATAATTTTTAACATATATATATATATATATATTTCCCGCAGAACTTTGGACTAAAAGGGAAGCGGGGCCAGGAATCCTACGAGAAGAAAAGAGGATTTCCCAGGTTTCCATCACTTCCCCCCTGTGGTCCAGCCAGAAAGCTGATGCTGTGAGAATTGTCCTTCCCTGGGTATTTTGGCCTATCCTCCTCCCGTGCCGGACAACCCAAGGACAAACTGATGGGAACCATCAGATCACCTCTGTTTTCTTAATGAAAAATAATAATTGTGTAAAAATTGGTCAGGATTTGGACAGACCCAGATTTTCCTTGCTGTTTAAGTTGGGCTCATGACACTTTTCCTTCCTGGCTGGCATATCGAAGAAGGAATCATAAATCTTACCTAACTTTAAGGAAGCGGGGCTCTGTAAAGCACATAGAAATGCAACATGCAGCCCTGTCACACTCAGTTACTGTCCCCATCAGCAGCCTGTCCAGAGGGAGCCCCAGGAGGCCAACAATTTGCCCCACGCCAAAGGGAAATGAATTTGTGACTTCAGACCTTGAGGCAGGGTAGGAAATGTGGCAGATTCAATTTTCTGCAGCCCTACAATAATGAACCCCTTTCTCCTCACAGCCACAGTAACCTGCAGGAAACGCCGTGCCCATCTGCTCCTTCCTCACAGGACCTGTAAGTCCTTTTTTCAGGCTAGAGACTGGATAGCAGGTCCTTGGGAATCTCATTGCATGAAGCAATATGGGAAACAGTGCCAATAAGTTCCAGTTTCTCCAGAGACAGAAACTAAGGCTGAGGTACCAGCAGAAACTGAAGATGGCTGAATGGCCCTCACTTCCAAACACCCAGCACGACTGCATAAATCCAACCGCACACCACGGACAAAGTTCCCCCAGATTCATTGTCTTTACCACTGGTTTTGCTCTGTTATCCCCAAATCCCAACTCGTTTCTTTACAACGGCTTGTTTGAACCTCGCTGTTCCCAAGCAGACACCAAATTCAGCCCCAGAGCCCCATCACTCCCCAACGTTCACTTCGGGATTGACTCTGCATAAGTCCTTCCAATGAAGAAAATACAAATCTGTGGGGAATAAGCCAAGGAGGGCTCTCAGGAGCTGGACTGAGGCTTTTTCCAGCTCAAAACCTGGAGGTCTCACCTTTGTGAGGAAAGAGCAGTGCCCACACCCAGCTCAGCGCACAAACCAGCCCTGCGCACTCCATAGCCATAACTCACACACATTTCAGGCAGTGATTAGTGCTGTGTATCCCCCCCGATCCCTTCCCGCACCCAAGGAGGTCCCTGGTCGGCGTTTAGAGTGAATTTCAGACGTTCACATCCCCTCTCCAGATGTGCCGGGTTAAGCGGCAGGGAGTGGAATCTGACTCCGGAGGAAGGGATCTGAGCCATGAGTTAGCAGTTTACCTCCAACGTTTGTCCTGCGTTTTTTACGGAGCGGTTCGAAGTCAAGCTGAGAAGTTTCTCAAGCCCTGGTCCAAGGCGTTGGGGCCGCAGCAGCGGTGCCAGCCCTCGCCCTGTACCTCCCCATAGATTCTAGGAACTGCACCCGAGCAAGGCAGGAATTTTTGTTCAACCTCCCTACCTCACCCTGTGCTTTTTGGCTAGGGCTGCGTAACACCGTTTGGCCTGTCCTGGCAGCCAAGTGCCAAGGTATATATGTACATACCCATCCAAATGAATGGAGCTGCTGAATTAAGTGTTGGAGCAAAACCCCGCAGGACAATAAAACCCATTGATGGTGGAGTGGAGTCCAAGTCTCCGTTGCTCCAAGCCAGAGCTCCCATAGAGCCCTCTTGGTCTGAGCCACCTCTGCTTTGGGATGGTCACCAGGCTGAATTCCTCCTGGGGAAAAGCCACTTCTCTCTGGAAACACGATGGGCAGACCTCTGTTGCCGGCTCAATGTGGGTTTGAGTCTTTTAGGGCACCTACCACCTAGCTGGGAGCCCTCCCAAAAGCTGTCCAATCCCACGCTTGTTGGAAGAGGGCACCCACATACAGACAATGTTCTCCTGGTCACTAAATCCACATAAATTGAGACCAGGTACGGTTGAGCATGCATTGGTCTAAGCCAGGTCTATGCCCTGAAAGCCTGTGTGACTCAAAGCAGCAGTGGCTGCAAATCCCTTTGCCTTCCAATGCTTTCCCTTTGCCATGCAAAGCAAAGAGCAAAAGCAGCTTCCAGCTGCCACACTGGGTTTGGGAGAGAGAAATCTCACTGCGACTCCTAAATGGAACAAATTCGATACGGACACCTATTGACAAGGCATGAATACTAAAAACCCCTCAGATGTCAATTTACAGTTGCTCTCTGGCTCTTTTCTGCCCATAACCACACTTCAAACACTAGTTTATGATGCAAACAGTCAGCAACCTCCTGCTGGAAGCTTGTGGAACAAGCTACCCACTTCGCAGAGATAGCAACACCCCAGGTAGACACGGGCAAGCCAGCTCGCTTGAAGGCTGAGCCAGGACAAGACAACTTGCTTGGCTCTGGGCTGCAAACCACAGCTCTGAGTCATTGATGCTGCCCATCTGCATGTGAAAAAGCAAACATATAAATAAAAATCATGGTGAATGGCAGAAAACGATGCTGGGGAACGTTCCCGCTGGCTTGGCTTCTCCTCAGCCCTGGCAGCAGGGCTGTGCCACAGCCAGCACTTGGCTAGAGCCAGCCTCAAACCACTCGCCCACCTCCATGGTGGCTGCAAACCCTCTCCCACCCACTGTGGGTGCTGGAACAAGGGAGAGGCTGTGAGCTTGGAGCTTTGAAAACCTGCCAGTAAAATGCCAATTGGTTGGTCAGAGCTGCTTTTTCTTACAAAAAACTTGGTTTGGGATGACACAAACCCTCCTGTATTGCAAAACCTCATCCACCAAAGGGCAGCCTTGGAAACGGTGGAGCTTGCTTTCCGCAGGCGGCGGATCCATGCGCTGCCTGAGTTTGGGCTGAGGATGGAGGTAGCAGAACTCACACAGTTGCCCCTGGCATGGACCTGCTGCATGACATCAAGAGCTTCCTTCAGCTCTCTCCCATGTAGCTTGTTCCTGCTCTTGAAGGCAGGGGAGATCCACACTTGATAGCTGCACTGTCGCCACCCAACTGGCTCCTGGGGTAGTTGGCAGTTGCACCCCAGAGCACATGGGGAGTCTGAAGCGCAGCAAATGGGTCAGGCAAATGCTCTCCAGCAGCTCTCAAAGACACAACACTCTCACTCTGTTTGCTGGACCTTAAAAACCCAGTGTCCCTGGATCCATCATTCCGATAGCTTCAAAGTTACTCCGATAAACCCTTTGGCCAGCTGTTTGGGAATTGATGGAGCTCTGTGAGAGAAGATGGTCAGGGAGAGGAAAGGAAGCCTATGGATGTGGTGACTGAGAAACAACTGCTGGGCATGAGAGAATTGACCCAGAGAAAGCTTTTGTGAATGCCCCAGCCATTGG
Source organism: Myiopsitta monachus (assembly GCA_017639245.1). Classification (NCBI taxonomy): domain Eukaryota; kingdom Metazoa; phylum Chordata; class Aves; order Psittaciformes; family Psittacidae; genus Myiopsitta; species Myiopsitta monachus. The sequence continues at coordinate 1,593,548 of CM029931.1, read as the reverse complement.
AAAACCTTTCGCTCATTCACCCTGCTAACAGAATTAGAGTCTCTCCTCCTTTCAGCTCACCTCTGGAACAAGATTTATCAATGGGAACAATTTATTTCCAGCCCTACTGATATGCAATAGCTGCACAGCAACACCGGAGATGGTCCCGTGCTGTATCCAGCACTTGGCTCACCCCAAAAGCCCAGCCATAACCTCTTCCACTTGCTCTTTACCACATTCCCACAGCCTGTGCTGATGCCACTGCAAAGGCTGGGGCTCTGCAGCCAGCAGAGCATGTAAAAATGACCATAAAGACCAACAAGGTCACACCGAGATCCACCAGTCCCTATGGTTTTTCCAGCATAACAAGCCCCATGCTGCAAGCAAACCCTACTGATCACCCTGCAGGTCTCATTAATGCACTTCACCCTCCTGAAGATCATAATTTAAAACAACAAAGAGACAGGCAGGTGGCACACCCTTAAATAGAGAGGTTTTCATACGGGTGAAGTACTGGCCTGGAGCCAGACCGCAGCTCTGAAAGCTCAGGGCAGGAGGAAGGGACTTAGGATCTGAACTTGCAATTTCACAACTACCCCCATGGATGCATCGGGACCAGCCCAAACCCCCACACTGAGGAGGTTGAAGCCAGATCTCGATCTGAATTTGGTGGCTTGGGCTAGTTTCAAGAATCACAAATTACCTCTACTTATTATTATTATTATTAATAATAAAGTGTTATTTTATGCTGGAGCTTTGAGGTTCATTGTGATACGCACACAAGTGGTTAGACCAGGGGTGAAACACGCCACTGGCAGGAGCAGTGGGATTTGCATTGTCTCCAGCAGCTCCCAGCCAAACTCTGCCTGAACTCCATGATGGGAACACACCACGTGCAGGTCTCGGCACTGTTTGAACTCCAAGCCAGCTCCCAGCCTGAGGAGTTCACCTTGATTTCCCACAGGATTCAACCTGCTGGACCTTCACTATGAGCACCACCAGCCAGGCTCATCCCCTACAGTGCCCACAAGCACAGGGTTGGCTCATAGGATCAGAGAATCATAGAAGGGTTTGGGTTGGAGGGGCCTTAAGGATCATCCAGCTCCGACCCTCTGCCACAGGAAGGTACGCCTTCTACTAAAAGGTTAAAAAGTAAAGGGACCACTTTAAGTAAAGAAGAAAAAACCACCAATTTTTAGTCAAAGAAGGACCAAAACTGTAAATTAGAAATGTTGCTTCAACCTACAAAAGGAGGGAGAGTGGAGAAGACCCATCGAAGCATCCCTTTCCATCCCGACTTCCAACAGATGTCCAAGAGCTCAGCCTGAGTTGCTGAGCATCTTCACGCTGCACCTCCATACTCCCTAGAAAAACACCCTCACAGGCAGCATTTGTGCTGATGCCAACTGCTCCTGCACTTCCTAGAACCTGGCCCAAACCCTTCGGTGGGCATTTGTTCCTTTAAATCCTTGTCTTCAGCCAATGGTACCAGCTGTGAGGAGCCCTTGCTGCAAATGCTCAATGTCCTCAGATTCAAGGAGTGGGTAATCACTATTGAAAGGTGTGATTGCAGCCAAGCCACTGGCTAATCAGCTACTGATTTTGCTCTAATGTCTTAGATCACTCAGAAACATAATCTGGAGGTGGTGAGAGGGATGGGGAGCACTAACTGGAATTACTGTGGAAACGCAGTATCCCCTTCCACGTCTAAGCATTGCACAATTTTGGCAGTGACTCGGTTACCTCCTGATTCATCAGTCCAAGTCCCAAGCTAAGGAACATGGATGTATTTCTTCCTCCAGCCCCTTTCAGCACCATGTCAAATGTGGCTGACCCAGGCACAAGTAAAGAGCGGAAGGATGCACAATGGTTTGGAGATTTATCATGGACTACTGACCCTTTAGATCTTGTAAGGCCATTCATGCAATGGATTACTGTGACTGCTTTATGTCTAGATATTCCACAAAACAGTTTCTTTAAAAGGCTGCACAAACGAAACCCCATGCTTCACACATAGAGTATTTTATAAATGCACCAGCTTGTAGACAGGCTGTATTAACAGCTAGGGGCTGTTTTGATGCATTGGAGACCACAAGGAACCACCTGGTTGATTTGGTCTCAGGGAACTACTAGTGGCTTATTGACACTCTGAGCCCCAAGATCACCAGAGCCAGGACCTCAGCAGAGTAGGTGGCTCTCAAAAATGACCCCTACACAGCTGAAACCTACCACTGCATCCATCCTTAACCCTAACAACATCTCCCCACTAAACAAGCCACCCCGTGGCACAGCAAGGGTAGGGTCACTTAGCAAAACGCTGTAAATCCCCTTGGCCAAGCTCTTTGTTTGTATGCCAGAAAAACACGGTGGAAAGCTGATACTGTACTGAGAACTTCATCCTCTCCTTGCTGCAGAGCTGAGAGCCCATCACCAGCCATGGGGTGCTGGGAGAGAAAACAGTCCCAGAGCCATAGGGTGTTGTCCCACCTTGTGCAAAGGAGATTAGAAACCAGGATCTTACACTACAAACAATGGCGCTTTCCTTCTAGATTTCAGCAGATCCGTGTCTTTCCCTCCCCTTTTTAATTCATTGATAAAATCCCTCTGCAAAAAAATGCTCCTTCTTTTCAACCCATGAGGATTTCCACACGTTCCCCCTCCTGTTTTCAAGGGGAGGGTGGCCCGGGGATGCCAACACAGGGAAAAGGACACCAACCTGCCTCCTCTTCACATGGGAATCACCTCCAGTGAGCCGGCACAATGGCTGTTTGTTTTGGATGCAAAGCCTGGAGCGCTGGAGTAGATGCAGTCAAACTGACCCCTCCTGTTTTCTGAGTCAACGCTCTCAGAGCAGGCAAGGCAGGCACGAGATGTTGAGAATTAATCAGCATCTGCAGCTGCTTGATTGGGGAAATAGCACGTGGTGGGAGCAAAGAGCCTCATTTTCTCAGCTGCAGCAAGGACCCCTAATGCTCTGCTACAGCCTTCCTGGGGCCATCATGAGCTACTGCAGAAGAAAGCTCCTGTAAAACACAGAGCAGTCACAGCCCCGCTAGAGTCAGCTGAAAGCACTCAGCATCCTTCAAGGTGAAGCTCCAAGTGGTGATTGCAGGGAGGGAAGCACTAATCCCCCTGGGAGAGCTTTGACTGTGGGTCACAGCACAAGCCCAATCATTCCCTTAAAAATGTCCACTAATGCCTGATATTTGCCTTAAGACCCTTACCCAGGCAGAGATGTCTCCTCTCAGACATGGACACACTCCACAGTCACCCTGATGTACTCCTGGCTTTCCCTTCACAAATGTTGCCAGACCAGTAAAACTGGATTTGATTTTCTTCAGGGGATTTCTTTTTTTTAACTCCCTATCCCAAAATACATCCGTCCTACCCCAGTAATCCAGAAAAAATGTGGGTGTTATCTGTGCAGTTTCAAGTCACTTTGGGGACCGCGGATTTGTCACTTTCTCAGGGACAGTCTGTTTCTCAGACTGTCTCAAAGAAACAGACCTCTTGCTCTGGACACCAAACCTGGACCATTAGCCCCCAAGAGAGAAAGGATCTGATTCTTTGAGCCAACCTGGGACAAATGATAAGGTGACAGAACAGCAAATAACTAAATAAAAGCCCATAGGGAGTTGTATGGGCAGCAGAAGACAGAAGCCTGCCTTCCTACAGACAGTCCTCAGCATCTGGGTATTCTGAGGTCTAGAATAGGTTGAAGCTGACGCTCTTTTTTCTCAGCAGTGTTTTACTACACCTTCACAAATTCCCATAAAACCCTGGTCTCTTCCCCATCCTCTGTGTCACATTTGGCTGAAACTGGAGCAGGAGTTCAAAAGGAGGACGCAGGGCACTGATGAGGGAGGAGGAGACACACATCTACATACTGGTACTCTGCTTGGTTTGAGTTCAGGCACACAAAAGGGGGGCTGAGAAGCTTCATTAATAAGAGATTGAAAACAAAACCCCTCAACTGTTTTATACAGAGCAAACATTCCCCACTCCAGGCCCTGGGGACAGTGACACGGGATGGTCTCATCCCAGGACTGGCAGAGCAGCGCTGTCCTGGACAGAGCGGATCCAAAATCCTCCTTTGTTTCTTCTCCCTTTGAGTTTTCTTTGCCCTTTTTTTCTTCCTCTTTCTTTCTCTCTTGGGTTTTTTTCTCTCCCTCTAAGGTAACAATACCTCCTTTCAGGCACTGCCAAAGCCCTACTCAAGCCCACTCAGATAAGAGCTGGCAGGAAAGGTAACTGCCATCAATATTTGGGTGAATGTTAACTACCTGAGGACAGACTGGGTGGGGGAATCACAACAGGCGGTTGGGAGCACCTGGGCTATGCTTAAAAACACCACATTAAAAGTTGTCTCCCTCCCCAGATCCCCCTGAATTCCCAAGTAATGTCTCTCCAGCGTTAGTGGCTGTATAAGACAGCGCTAAACCAAGTCGGGACTAAGTCAAGAGTCGTGCTCCACGTGAAGGTACGTTTTCATGATGCTTCTCTTGCGGCCGTTTCATTTACTCCCCTAAAACACTATTAACTTCAGCCAGAGTTTATTTTGGATGAGCGTGAGTAGAATTCGCAGCCCTGAATTCTCCGGTGAAGAGTTTGGAGTTAAATGTTAAAGGGAATTGGGGATGTCTTTTTTCCCTTGGCTTTCCCATAGAGCTGTGGGGCAGCGGTGCTTTGTCTGCCTCTTCTGACAGCAGCACCTGTTTTCATCCTCTGATTCAAAGGCAGAAAGAGCTTTGTATGTCATGAGTAGGAACCCAGGATTATGATAAAGAGCGGTTTCAGGCTGACAGCAAATTCAACCGTGAGCCAAGGTGTGTGTATATATATATACAATATATATATACACACACACCATGTGGAGACATATTTATAATGGGCTTTTTCCTAAACCCAGAAAATATAATGCTATTCTGTCGGGGAGTCTGAGCCTTGCGCTGTTGCTATTAGGACATAACAAACATTTCAGGCTAGAAAAGCGGGAGCCGGTCGATGTTATTCTCAGAATAAATTCTTCCCACTTAGCAGCAGGATGATTTTCTTTCTCATGTTCATGCAGAAAAAAAGGGGATCATTTTTGCCAGGCTGAATGGCCAGTGAATATTCCTAATCTGCCCTAATCACAGATGCAGAAATGCCAGCACTGCCTGCCCTCCCGATGTCTGTTTTTCTATCATACTCTGCTTTGCTATATTAATTTTAACCCAGTGATTTGCTGCTTTCCTTTTCACTGTAAGCAAAGTCCTCCTGTGAAAGCCCTTCCTTCTTCTTTGGTACAGAAAGTCAGAAAATGAAAATAGAGGGAAAATGAAATAAATGACACGGCCCTGCAAAGTCTGGTTGTTGAATTTAAAAAGAAGTGGAATCCTGTTTGTGGAGCAAATAGGGATTTAAAGAGGAATTAAACCAGCTTCTCTGCTAGGCTGTCCTGCCCATTGGTCCATGAACAGTGTCCCACACTCAGCAGCATCCTCGGGAAACACTCAGTGCTCATTCCCAGTCACATGCTGCCCTGAATCCATGGACACAGCCACATCCAATGGGAAAGAGACTAGGGAAAAAAAATGCCCAAATTTAAGGCGAGCAGACCCAAACCATGGTGGTTTCAGCATCCCCATGGTGAGTGCCCATCGGGTGTGAGACGGGACTCGCACAGAGCCAGACACGGAGAGGCGAGGACAGAGGGTGGCCCTGAGCACAGCCCTTGCCTTCCCCCCCTAAATGCAACGCAAAATGTGAACAACTTTGTGTCTAAATTCTTAGACACGTCTTAAGATTTATGTTCTCTGTACAATAAAATATTTATATAGCTCTCGGGCACACAGCTCTGAGCTTGGCATAAAAGAGGAACAGCAAGACAGACACATTCGCGGTATCAGAGCGCATGCATACGTGAGGCTCTCTTTCGATATATATATATAAAACTAAAACAAATCCCTGTTTATTACTGAGTAGAGAAAACTGCAGGGGTTTTTACATAAATAATCCCAGTGTCAATAAACTCCCCACCCTGAGCAAACTAAAAGTGATCCCAAAGCAGATTTCTCTAGTTTTCAAATAAATCATCGTTCCACCCGAACATGGACCTGGCAGCTAGAATTTCCAAATCACTCCGGAGCAGCGGTGGGATGGGAGCTGGAAACAACCTAAACAAACAGTTTTACAAGTTCCAGAAGCCGAAAGGTGCCCCCCTACACCCCACATCCCCCATCCTTCCCTTTTCTCTTTCTCATTTTAATTTCTTCTTTTAATTTGAAGAGCAGGAGGGGTGGGCGCTGCCGCGGTCGCTGGCCCATAGGAAATCGGTGACCCAGGGACATCTGCAAGCCATTAGGACACAGACTTCAGGTAGCTCCCAGAAACACGTGCTGTCCACATTACACCCTCCAAGGATATTTCCACAACTTTACTTCTCCAAATAAACAGTCGGGCTCTCCCTGCATTAGCAAGGAGCTGCACAAACAGGTACAGAGAATGGCAGTTTTATTCCCCTTTCCAATTCTGATGGATTTCTTGTAAGCTGTTGCTGGGCTGTGTAATTTGAACTATCGCTTGGAAAACATAATAGGGCCTGTTTAAAATTAGGGCCATTTATTTATCTGTATGTGACTACGAAACATCAGGTATGATTTGCACGGTTCGCTTCCACGCTACGCCCAAAACTGCCGCTTATAGAAACTGCGTGGAACAACTCGAAATAAAGCTATAAAAAATAAATATAAATATTACCTAGAACCCATCAGGGTTTATAATTGGAATAGCTTTTAATTTATAAACAGATTTTATGCCTTCTAAAGCAACTCTGCTTCTCTTTAATCTCACTACACTTTGTGGTGCCACACACGTCCCTGCATGAGCGTGGTGCCGCAGCCAACATTGGCAGGGGTGCCCTCCTTCATGTATAAGGAAAACTGGAATAAAATAGGTAGAAGGTGATGCTGACCACTTGTTGCCAGCACTCACTTTAGGGCGTTTTAACTTTTTCTACAGAGCTCAATATTGTTATGAATAAAAACTACATCTTTTGTCCTCATTACTGGAGCTTTACTTTTGGCTTTGATCAGTTTACCCGGAGTGATTCGAACCAGATTGATTTATCTTAGCATCTGATGGGGAACTGCCTCGAGCTCTGGCTGCCACCCGCTCCAAGGGGACAGCCAGGGGATGCTGTGGCTGCAAACAGGGAAAATCCAAGCACAGAGCAACAGACAGCACAGATCAGGCCAAAAGCATTCAAGTAAATTAAAGGTCCAGCCGGGAGGGGATCAAAATTAGAATTAATAATTCTACGCTTTTTCTCCTAGGAGAAAAACCCAGCACTTTGGGAAAGGCGTTTCCATTCCGCTTTAACGGAGCCGGATAAACTTTCCATTTTACCCAAGTTTGCAGAGCTTTGAGCCAAACACTGCAAGCAAATAAAGAAATAAACGTAAATAAGCCCCCAAAACAGCTCGTATGGCTTTGATCTCCAGAAAAAGAGCATTTGTGAAGTACAAGCTTGTGCGCGGTGGTTTCCAGCTGTGGGAAAAAGAGCAGAGAAGGACGGCGAGGTTCTGTTCCTATGGTGGAGCCTGCACCGCAGCCAGGGAGTGTTAAATCTCCTCCGGCGCTGCGCAGCGCAGAGCTCCGACTCTAAAACGTGAGCGGGAATAAATCCCTCACTGGATTTTCCTGTGGGGGAGCAGCTCAGCAAACTGGGGAGCTGCCCATCAGCACCGCTATTTCTCAGCAAAGTCTGAAATCCCCGTTTTTCCCCTCTCCTTTTCTGATTTTTTTACCATTTTCCATTTTTTTCCAGGGGGAAAAAGCCTTTCTCCAATTCAAAACACCCCAATGCCTTTACCACCATACCCAACCCAAATCACCCCCAGCAGGATTTGGCCCCCAGCACCTTCATGTTCCCAGGACTATTTTGCAAGTGGTAAATCACGACGCTGTTTCAAGTGATGCTATTTCACCAGCCACAGGGAGTGCGCAGTGATTTAATAGCTAAAACAGACATGGTCAAATTAAGTCTGCCACCCAGCTCAGCCCCTGTAAATAACCAACATCATTTTACTGCAGCGCCAAGATCGTTCTCCTGAAATGCTGCGTTTCTTTCACTTTATTCTACACAGCGAGTCCATCACGAGGGTGGGTTCAGGCTTGAATTAAAGCGCCGTAAAAGCAAACCTCTTCCAGGCACTTGCCTCGGAGTCTTCAGGCTCCCCGTTTCCTTACGCAGCAAAGATGGGGGGAAAAAAACCACCCATCCTCCAGCTTTCTCACCCACTCCCAGGTCAGCACTTGCCAAGCTTGAATCAACACACCGTGTTGCCTCCAGCTCAAGCTGTGGCCGCTGGTGTACGATCACGACAGGCCAGAAAAACAGATTCTTTCTAATCAATACAGTGATGTAACTACATGAAATCAAGGAATTCTTAGCTAAATTTATAGGACAAATGATAATTCACCAATCAGCTACTGCTCTCTCTCTTTTTTATCTTAACTGTACAATGACCTTCTGATAAGGATATGTTGGGATGTGAAGGCTCTTGAAAAATAAATACGTACAGTACAGAAAGAGACAGGAGCACTGCTCTGTGCAAGGCAGAGCCTGCAAACCCTGCCTGGGAGGCCAGGGCAGAGTGTCCCACAGCCCCAGTCACCTCCAGAACGGCTCAAGTCCGCTGCGGTATCACATGCCACCTCGGAATCATGAAATCACAGACGAGTTTGGGTTGGAAATGACCTTAAAGCTCATCCAGTTCCAATCCCCTGCCACAGGCAGGGACACTTTCCACTAGACCAGGAAGGGGCTCAACACTGACCTCATGTCCCAGGGACTGTGGTCCCACAGCCCTTGGTCAGGTCACCCTATAAACCAAAACACAAGCTCCTGCATCAGTAACTTCTGAGACGGGAAAGAAATAGCAACTACAGTAATACCTAAATTGAGAAGATGCAAGAACCCTGCCCTGGAGCCCCAAGCACAGCTGAAAAAAAGCGATGGAGAGGCATTAACTAGAACACTAATATGCACTGCATGTTCAGTGGTGACCACAGGGACGCCTCACCCTTCCCCACTCACAGCCCTGGTTCCTTAAACCCGGAGTGCGCCACAGCATGCTGGGATTATTCTATGCTTATGGGGATGCAGCATGATTCTCGTTTTTCATAAAGTGTCATTGTTTAGGAGGGAGTGATTTTACCCAGCGACAGTTACCCAGCAATTAAATGCACTGCACCACTCCTGAGACTTGCCCCTCAAAAGCCACCATCCAAAACCAGGCACTCCTAGATAAATTCAAAGGTACAATCATATCTGGCATTTGTATTTTGTGCCATCGTAAAATCATCCATACAGTTTTGATATCAAAATTAAGGGATCTGGCGTGGGAAGGCCCTTGTTTGTGGGTTTTTTTAAAGAATCCCACTATAACCCGAACCTCGTCGTTTTGCCCCCATTTGGCACCGCAGTAAACACCAGCAGGAAGAGCATTCCAAAGCATGGGGAGGCAGCATCGGCATCTCCCCGGGGTTCCCATCAGCTGAGGGAGACTGATCTGTGCTGGAGTGAGGTCGAAGGGATGCTGTGACATCACAGCCTCCCTGGTGACGCCAGCACCCATCAAACAGCCATCCCTCAGCTGAGGAGAGGCACACCGGCGTTAGGAAAGAGCACAGTGAATCCAGATCAATGGCAGACCTGAATCAACCTCCCAGCTCCCACAGAACATCACTAAAATGTAATTTATTCCAGCACAACAAACCTGATGCACATCAGTGTCCTACTTGTAAGGTCTGAGGGGAAACCCCCCTTTGCTTCCCAAACTCCTTCCCCCTCTGCTCAGACGCTTCTACAGACTGTTTCCTAAAATGCAGTGATTCGATTTAACACAAGACAGGAAAAAGCATCAAACAAGGGCTACAATGCACACAGTTCTCACTCTAAGCCTTTCCTGAGACCCGAGTCGGCCACTGACGATAAAACCATGTTAATTCTTTCAGAAGCAAAGAAAACTTCCAGCCTGACGTAAAGGCAGCGGCAGCTTCTCGCTGTAAAGGGAAGCTCCTGACCTTGCAAAACAACGGGGATTAATCAACTTGTCCATGTCGCCTGAATAGTCCCGAGAACAGGAACTGAAAATAATAACTCAGAAGGTATAAAACGCAGTGCGATAACAGAACTGGGAAGCTCTTTTCCGTGTCCCTCTTGTTCAGCGTTCGAACTTGTCAAACCACTTTCTTTTGTTAAAGCAGCCTCCTTTGTCGCGAGAAGGCAGAGTCCCGTGCAGCAGACGGGCTCTCAGAGGGAAAAATGTCCTAATTACTACACTTTTCATTACATCTATTATCCCCCCAAATTGTTTCTGTGTTTCTCTCTGCCAATCCGCAGGAAAACCATGGGACAATCTGCTGTCACCAGATTTTTCTCCTCCAGGTACATTCATTTGGGTTTTCACTCCAGCTGAGATAAGGACAATCTACTGCCCGAGTTTTCTTTGATGCTCCTATAACAAATACGTATATTAAAAGAGATTTGTGGAGCTAAATTCAACTCATGCTCCAGCCTAGAGCTAAAACTGCCAAGGGAAAACATTTCAAAGTTATCTCCTTTAACATTTGGGCTACGTTTACCTTTATCACTGCAAATAACAACACAGAATTCAGTCTATCTTCTACTGAACCATGCACGTAGCAAAGACACAAAGCTGCGAGAAAGTGTTTTCCATGCTGCAGGCATAAGAAACCCCAAATGCTCATGAAGAAAAATCCCCCTGTTCTTACAGACAAAGGCTCTGGAAGCAGGGCAGACACTTACCTTTAAACTCACCCAAAACAACTACTTCCCAAAGGTTTACACGCGAAAATAGAAGTTCAAATCTCAGGCTAAGACAGCAAAGGCGAGCAGGGAAATTGCTTTCAAATGCCTTTATTGAGAGCTCCTGCCTCTCACTGCCTTTCCCCTTCTTTTTCAACCTTTTTCACGTGCCATTTCCAACACCTTTCCAACACTTTTATTAATGCTAACGGTGACAGTCGTGACACGGGATCCACACCAGGGCCCCGAGGACTCTCCACCAGGACAAAGGCTCCGAATTCAAGCAGCAACTTAAAGCAGCTCCGATAAAGCACCATTTTTTTAACGCTCGAGTTCAAATAAAAGATTACGGGCTGCAGATTTGGGAAAGGGAGATCTGCTTGAAGGTCTCTCTCCCCCAAAAGACGCTCACAGAGCTGAGCGTGCAGGACAGCAGCTCGCTTTGCACACTCGGGCTTCCTGCGCACGCTTCTGAGCTGGATCTCGGTCACTCTCACACCCAGATCCCCTCCAGCTTCAAACCCAAACAGTTATCGCCTCCCGGCTCCCCCCGAGACCAACTCCTTGGAGCAGCAGCTTGCTAATAAAGCGCGTGTTACTGCTCGATCCGCTTTGCAGCGCTCCAAAAGAACCCTGGAAAGCTCCCAGGGCTGGTTTGGTTGCTCTAGTTCGATGGCAAGAGGTGGTGTGCTCAGCAGAACGTTAGGGGGAATGAATGGGAAGTGGGGGACACCTCTTGTACCCCTGCCCAGCGCCTGCCCCACGGCGCTGCAAAGCAAGGGAGCGATGCGACGGGGCCACCGGTCCGACGAGCAACGTTAGACGGGGAACTGGAGCGCAGGGGGCGGGAGACGCGCCGGACCCCGCTACATAACAAAGCAAAAAGTGATTTTGGGGTCCTTTCGGTCCACGCACCCCCTCGCCCGCCCCTACGGCAGCGCCAGCCCCGCGTTGGGGCGCGGAGAGGCGCGGATCTCCCGCCCCCCCCACCCACCCACTGGTGCGCGCATCGCGCCCCGCCCCCGCCGCGCCGTTCCTGGGCCTTTGGCGCCCCCTCTGGACAGTGGCGCGCACCGCCCGCGGCTCCCGCTCCGGTCCGCGGGGCTCCGGCCGCCGCGCTCCGCACCCCCGGGGGGGGGGGGGGGGGGCCTGGAACTCGCGGGGGGTCGCGTCCACCCAACCCCATTCCGCAGCTCCCGGGAAAATAGGAAACACCGCGGCGGGAGGAGCGGCGCCAGGGCCCGGGGTGGCTGAGGCGGGGAGGGGGGGGGGGGGGCCCTTCAGCGCCCCGCGCACGGCGCCCGCCGCTCCGCTCCGCCGCTCCCGGGGCCGCCCTCCCGCAGCCGCCCCCTGCGCGCAGAGGAGCGGCGCCGAGCGCCCGCCGGCCCCGCCCCGCGGTGGCGGCTCAGCCAATGGGAAGCGCGCCAGCCCCCGGGGGCCGGCCGCCCATTGGCGGAGCGCTCCCGGGCCGAAATCACCGCGCAGAGTATTTATTCCCGCGGCGCGGCGCGGGCCGCAGAGCCGCGCTGGAGACCGGCGGGGCGCGCACGGCACCGCTGCACGGCCACCCCGGCCCCGAGCTGCCCACCGACAGCCACCCCCGGCCCCGCGCTGCCCAAGCCGGCCCCGGGCTCTCGCCGCGCCGGGGTTTTTTGTTTTATCCTCCTCCCGTCTTTTCTCTCCTGCAACTTGCAAAAAGTTTCTCCGCCCGCCTCTGGGCGTTTGGAGTTTTGGTTTTTGGGTTTCGTTTCCTGAGGGGTAGGGGGAAATAATAAGAATAAAAAACTTTTGCAAACTTTTTGCAGCCTTCCCCCTCCGCTCCCCGGCCGGGCTCGCGCTGGTGGAGGTTTCGCTTCTCTCAGTTTTCCTTTTTTAACCCTTCCCTGCCCCTCAGCCACCTGATTTATTATTTTTTTTTTTTTTACGTTTTCATTTTTTCACCCCCTGTCCTCCCCCTCGGCCACTTTCTCGCATGAATCTCCTAGACCCCTTCATGAAGATGACAGAAGAACAGGACAAATGCATCTCCGACGCCCCCAGCCCCACCATGTCGGACGACTCCGCCGGGTCCCCCTGTCCCTCCGGATCCGGCTCGGATACGGAGAACACCAGACCCCAAGAGAACACCTTCCCTAAGGGCGATCCGGACCTGAAGAAGGAGAGCGATGAGGACAAGTTCCCGGTGTGCATCCGGGAGGCGGTGAGCCAAGTGCTCAAGGGCTACGACTGGACCCTGGTGCCGATGCCGGTCCGGGTGAACGGATCCAGCAAGAACAAACCGCACGTCAAGCGGCCCATGAACGCGTTCATGGTGTGGGCGCAGGCGGCCCGCAGGAAGCTGGCGGACCAATACCCGCACCTGCACAACGCCGAGCTCAGCAAGACCCTGGGCAAGCTCTGGAGGTGAGCGCTGGGGAAGGGAGGGGGTTGTTGCGGGAATAGGGAGGAGGAAAAGGATGGGCTCAAGCCTGGAAAACTCGCGGAAAACTTCTGCATGTGCTGGCAAACTTACAGGGCGTGGGAGAAGCCACAGTAGTAGGGGGGAAAGTAGGGAAAGTGGTTGTCCCGTCTGGGTTTGCTGGTGGTTTCTTTCCCCTAAGCAATACCCGAAGGAACGGGGGAGGGGGGCTGGCAGGGCCCCCCCCAGGCAACGCCAGCCTCGGTGCTTGTTTGTGCGCTTGGCCGGGGGAAATGATGGGTCTGGGGATTGCATCAGCTCGGTCCGGAGGAGAAGAGAGATGGGGGGAGCCGAGCGCAGGGTGAGCCCCGCGGGGGTGGGGGGGGATGAGTGGTGCATGGCTGGGTGCCCTCCGACTGCCAAAATAAGGCAGGGAGGGGAGCAAACCAGCAGGGAAGTGAGTCACCTGGCTGCCTGCTGCTCCGAGACTGCGGGGGGGGGGGGGGGGGGGAGGGATCCTAAATTGGTGGCAGGAGCAGGGCAGAAAGTGAAGCGGCAGCTGAACCACCCGAGGGACAGGACTGCGTCCCCACAGGGGTGGTGGGAGGCAAGGGATGGACCCCGCTGAGCATCTTGTGCTGTCACCGACCGTACTTACAGGGAGCAAAAGGGGGGTGACAACCAGCATGTGCCCCAGACAGAGGGTTCGGCATTACGGGGGACAGAGAGAAGAGTTTTGGGCTGGTGTTAATGCCGTAGCAGAGGGAGCTGCTGATGCCCCCCTGGAGCTGCAACTGATCTCTCGTATCCTATGTACCCCCCAGGCTGCTGAATGAGAGCGAGAAGCGTCCCTTCGTGGAGGAGGCTGAGCGGCTGCGGGTGCAGCACAAGAAGGACCATCCCGACTACAAGTACCAGCCGCGGCGGAGGAAGTCCGTGAAGAACGGGCAGTCGGAACAGGAGGAGGGCACGGAGCAAACCCACATCTCCCCCAACGCCATCTTCAAGGCGCTGCAGGCAGACTCCCCACAGTCATCCTCCAGCATCAGCGAGGTGCATTCACCCGGGGAGCACTCCGGTAGGTAGCCATGAACGGTTGGTGGGGGGGGGGAATCATAGCTACCTAAGGAAAAGTTGATCCTAAACTATGCTGGGATTAGGACAGGGTATGGGGGGGTAAAAGAGATGCAGAAATACAGTGAGAAGTGGATGGCTGCATCAGGAGAGGGGCAGAACTGAGTTTTACCCCTAGCACGGGCGCACCAATGCACACCCAGGGGTGCCAGCGCCTGCAGCAAATTCCACCCCCTCTGCTCATGCAAAATGGGAACCCATACTTATAAAAACATAGATCAAATGATAACCCTGCTGCCATGGCTCATGTCGGAGTGCTCAGTTATTTTACCCAGCGCAATAGCTGGGTGCTGATAGAGCTCACATCTGCATTCCTCACACCTGGACATGCTTATGTTACCCTACACAACTGCTTTCTGAAGCGATGTGCTGCTATCCAGCCACCCCACAGACTGTAGGTTAACTATTAACAGCATTATCACGGCCGGCAGCACCTCCTGCCATGGGGAGCCACAGGCACTGCCCGACCACCATGGCAGCGACACCCCCTTCATGTCCATGCCCTTTCCTTCCTCCCGCAGGACAATCACAGGGCCCCCCTACGCCCCCCACCACCCCCAAGACGGACACACAGCCGGGCAAGCAGGACCTGAAGCGGGAAGGCCGCCCTCTGCAAGAAGGCGGCCGGCAGCCGCCCCACATCGACTTCCGAGACGTGGACATCGGCGAGCTCAGCAGCGATGTCATCTCCAACATCGAGACCTTCGATGTCAACGAGTTCGATCAGTACCTTCCCCCCAACGGCCACCCGGGGGTCCCGGCCACACACGGGCAGCCCGGCCAGGTCACCTACACCGGCAGCTACGGCATCAGCAGCACATCGGGCTCGCAAGCCGGGGCCGGCCACGTGTGGATGTCCAAGCAGCAGCCGCAGGCGCCGCCGCAGGCACAGCCGCAAGCGCAGCACACGCTGCCGGCGCTGAGCAGCGAGCAGGGCCCGGCGCAGCAGAGGACACACATCAAGACGGAGCAGCTCAGCCCCAGCCACTACAGCGAGCAGCAGCAGCACTCCCCGCAGCAGCTCAACTACAGCTCCTTCAACCTCCAGCACTACAGCTCGTCCTACCCCACCATCACCCGCTCCCAGTACGACTACACCGACCACCAGAACTCCAGCTCTTACTACAGCCACGCCGCCGGCCAGAGCAGCAGCCTTTACTCCACCTTCACCTACATGAACCCCACACAGCGCCCTATGTACACCCCCATTGCAGACACTTCGGGGGTCCCCTCCATCCCCCAGACCCACAGCCCGCAGCACTGGGAACAACCCGTCTACACGCAGCTCACCAGACCCTAAAAGCCATTAGAAAAACCAGAAAAAGAAGATATTTCAGAAGAGAAAAAAACACAAAACAGCGCGAAAGCAGCAAGAAAAAGAACTTCCACAGACTTTTTCCTTCTTTGAAATTAAAGTAATAATTAAAGACACTGAGGTTAAAGCTGGCGGGGAGGAGGAAGCGCTTCTGCACTGCAGCATCCCCCCCCCCCCGGGAAGTGGCCAGCCCATTCCGAGGACCAGCAAAACTCGGTGCAGACTTTCCAAGGACTGGACTTAAACTCTGCTTCCAGGAGAGAGGAGATTTCCAACCAGCTCAGCTGCCTTGTTCTCTGGACTTTTGTAATGAGGTGTTTTGGGTTTTTTTAGCAGTTATTAACAAAAAAAAAAGAGAAAAAAATAGGGGGGAGGAATAAAGCAAAAACTCAGAGTCCTCTGTGAGGAACATTCTCTATTTTAAATATTTTTTAGTATGTACTGTGTATGATTCGTTACCAATTTGAGGGGATTTGTACCTATTTTTTAGAGATTTTTTAAATGCTCTTATTTTTCCAGCAGCTAAAAGACGACACTTAGCGGGGCAGCCCTAGGGTTTCTTGCAGTCAGAGGTATTTTTGTATAGATAAGTGTCTTTCTTTCTCTCTCTAAGAATAAAAGGTATAAAGCAAACCGCCGCGCTTCCACCTGGGGCCGAGGCTCTGGGAAGCGGCCGGCGCCGGGAGGCAGGAGCTGAGCCTGTGCAGGGAGGAGCAGGGAAGAGGCTTTATTTTTCTAACTCGTAGTAAAAACCAGCCGGGAGGAGGTTGGGTTTTAACGTTTATTTTTTAATAACCTTTGAGCCTTAAAACAGAGAAAACGGAACAGATTCTGTTTGAAAACCCCACGGCGAGAGGTGCTGTGGGGAAGCCTTAACCGCAGCCCTGTGCCACTCGCCTGTACCCATCCTGGGGCAGGGGCTGAGCTCGACCCCTCTGCTCAGCCCCGACCACCCCAGACCCCCTCTACTTGTGGGACATCACAGATACTTTAAGTTATTTATTTTGTGAGAAGAGCAGTTTTTAATCACCGTTTTCTTTTTTCTTTTTTTGAATCTCCTATTTTTAAGCCCTTTCAAAAGCGATTGCATTTGTGGGAGCATTATTTGGAAGGTAACCGTGCCTGTTAAATTATGGTCTAAACTGTAACCAGTCCTTTATTTATCTCTTTAATTCTTTTTTATTATTATTATTATTATTCAGTTTTTGTTTCTGGAATCTGTGTCCTGGGTTTGTACAAACTCGTGCTCTTCCTGTTTTTTTTTTCTTATAAGGATAAACTGGAAAAATGAAAAAGAACATGTACAAACTAAAGGTTGCCAATGTAGCGGATCACTGAATCATTTGCCTTGTTTTCTGCCTCAGCTCTCTGGGACACACGAGCTCGGGCAAGGATGAGACCCGAGGCTTCCACCCCCCTTCCAATTGGTGTGAGGTGGGGACCGGATGCAGGGGAAGCTGTGGCTGAACAGTTAAGGATTGCTTTTTAAAAAAGACAGCAGACTTTTTTTATTTAAAAAAGAAAAAAATGCTATATTTGTTAACAGTTGGGTTTGGTTTTTTAGGGATTCAGTAGAAGAAGAAAAAAAGAAATCTTAAAGCACTCTTATAATATGGCATCTTTCTATTTCTGTATAAAAGCAGATCTTTTTAAAGTATTTCTGTAACTTAAAAGACCTCTCATTTAAATCATATTTTGTCTTTAGGTAAGTTTTGGTTTGGTTTGCAAGATCCTTCTCTTTGTGAAACTTACCTTTTTTTTTGTATATTATTGTTTGCAATAAATATACATTGTATTAAAAGTTAAAACACCCCATCAGTGTCTGAGTTATTAACAGCCATCAAGCAAACAGGACCCTGCTGAAGCCCTAGGATGGTTTTGGGCTCACTTGAGGCATCGCCCCTCTTTTACCATCACAGGTCCTGAGCCCAGCATCAATGTGCTCCAGCTCATCCAGTTCCAGCTCCTGCCACGGGCAGGGATGCCTTCCATAGAGCAGCTTGCTCCAAGCCCCTGTGTCCAACCTGGCCTTGAGCACTGCCAGGGATGGGGCAGCCACAGCTTCTCTGGGCACCCTGTGCCAGCAGCCTCAGCACCCTCACAGGGAAGAGCTTCTGCCTCAGAGCTCATCTCAGTCTCCCCTCTGGCAGGTTAAAGCCATTCCCTTGTCCTGTCCCTACATCCCTTGTCCAAAGCCCCTCCCCAGGTTTCCTGGAGCCCCTTTAGGCCCTGGAGCTGCCCTTCAGGAGCCTTCTCTTCTCCAGGCTGAACAAGCCCGGGGTGGATGCTCAGCACCAGCAGGGGTTAAGGGGCTACCAAGGGGCTCTAGGCTTTTGGGGCATTCCTACAAAACTGCTGAAGTTCTCCCAGAAGAGCTGAAATCCTCTGAACAGCCAGACAGGACATGTACCATCCTCAGAGATCAACCTCGCTTATCCCTGCTCCCCCACCGCCCCAGACACGCAGCGCAGACACCCCTGCAAGGTGCTTTTCCTCTCAAACCCATCCCAGATAACCTACTGCTCCAAACCTGCTGCAGCCCAGGAGCAGCTCACTGTGTTCCAGGCAGTACAACGCATGGCAATGCTATCTCACCCCACCATAACCTCCCACATCACTTGCCATACCTCTGCCCTGTCACACAGCTGTGCTGAGCTGCGCCAGTCCTCAGCCCATTTCCAACGCTGAGAAACGTGCATCACTGCAGAGGTCCTCTCCCCTCCATCCCAAGGACACAGTTATTCACATAAGAAAACTTTGGGAATACATCATAACCTGACCCAGACTCCACGTGGAAGGCACAGTTTGCACACAGCACACAAGGGTTTGGGACACCTTGGGATGCCCCAGCAGATAACAAACCCTATGACACCGACCTATCCAACCATTACTTTGCCAACAGTTTATTCCCTTCAGCCTCTTTCCCTGCTCAAAATCCCACCTCTGACCCCAGCAGCAAGATCCTTCCTCCTCGGCACAGGGACGTGCTCGCTGCAGCCCCAGCGCATAGCACAGAGCTCAGGGCTGTACTGCAAAGCCTCCACACCGTTGTACAATATTTACTCTCACTACAAGTAACACTTAAGCCAATTAACTGAAAGGGATTCATTTACTTTGTGCATTAGTTGGGGTCAGTGTCACTATTTACCTGTGCAATCAGCCACCACGGCCAGCGGGAACGCTTTGGTCCCAGCCATTTTCCCGCAGCACGTGGCGGGTTTCCCCTGCCCCGATTGGACTTTGCCCACTCCCAGTTTTGGCTTTGCTGCTCCTTTGGAATAAAGGAGCAAACAGAGCTCCTGGGTTATGGTGAGGAAGTGCCCGGGAGCCCCGGTGGGATTGAATTTGGTTCAATGAACCAGTTGATGTCTGATACTCAAGTGGATGGGTTGGGCTGTCAGCAACGAGCTGGAAAACATCCCCAAAATGGGACAGCCTTTGCCTGCCTGTCTCTTGGGGGTCTGGGATATGAGAGACCCTCTGCATCGCCCCGGTTTGCACCAGTACAGTGAGAACCTGAGAGTGGGAGCAGAGCAGAACCAGCAGCACTGCTGTGAGCACAGCCCTGGGGTCTACGGTGGCATTGCTGTCCCAGCACGTCTCCCCTCTGCTCCCCCCTCCACAAACCAGCCCCACCTTCCAGCCGGAAGCATCCCAGGGATATCTTCCTCACAAGAAACCAAAAGAGCAAAGCTCATGACCCAACCCTGGACCTGTAATTTCTGCACTGTTTACTTATGGTGTGGGCTTTAATGCTCTTGGCCTCTGCTCGGGAAAGCCAAAGCTGGACGTGGGTCCCTGGGCAGCTCCGAGCTTCCTGCCCACCCACAGCCGGGGCTGTGCTCCGCATGGGGGGGCACGAAGGGGACACCAGGAGGGAGAAACATGCTGGAAAAGCTGCAGAGCTTCAGGGCACTTTGTGCTAGAAAGCAAAGCAGGAGGGGTGAGGAAGCAGGGAAATTAATGGAAGGGAACTCTTACAATGCTGCAGGGCAGGTTTGAGCAGCAGCAGATAAGAGCGGGTGCAGGGACAGATGTGCGCCAGGGTGCTGCAATGCTGCACAGCAGGTTGGGAGCACCAGTAGAGCCCCCCAGCTCCTGCAGAACGGCGAAGGGTGGGGATGGTGGTGGGCAGCATGTGCCTGGCTGCTTTCCCTTTGCAGTGCCATATTCTGGCTTAGCGATCAGTTCGCTTTTTTCAGGCAGAAAATGGCATTTTCTTCTTTAAATGAATAGGGAGAAAGTTCCAAAGCAGCCCCGAGGAGCCCCATGGCCCATCCCACATCTCTACCCAGGTCCCTGCAGTGCCCCGTTGTGCCGGGCTGGGTGCCCGGCCGGCTCCAGCCACACACAGCTCTGTGCGGTGGCCGCCTGCAGCGGTGTCAGCTGCTCAGCAATGGAGCTTCAATTTGCATTTCCTCAGCCAGCTGTTGCTGTTGACATCGTATGAAAGCCTTTCTCCAAGGGAAGGCAGCAAGATCGCAGCCAGCTGTGCGGCGGGATCCTGGGATGGGCTGCAGCTCCTGCCCAGCTGCAGCGTTTGGGATGTGTAACAGGGATCTCACAGCAGAGCCCGGCTCGCTGTGAGGCAACTGAGATTTGCAGGGGTTTCTCTTTTCCTTTTTCAGGGCCCAGTTCCAGGACTCAGGTGGTTAAAAGAGATGGGGATTTGTATGTCAATGTGAAAAGAGAGAGCCGGGTTTCCCTACAAATCTCAGCACTGGGCTCCCTCCCGGACCATGGCTCAGCAGATGGGAATTGCCACCCTTCAGCAGGGAATTGCTGCCCCCCAGAAGAGGTGTCTTAGGAAGGGGGGAGCAAACGCGAGCCCCCCTTCCTCGGCTGACACCAGCGACATTTGACTAAGATGCTTGGATTTGATGCTGTAAAGATAGACCTGTCTGGAAAAGGCAGGGAAAGAGGAGAGCTTGGAGTTACAAGGCACAGATGGGTCCAAGGAGTAAGAGAGGATACTGGAAAACAAAACAACACTTAACATCTCCAGCACAAGGCTGCTTCACGCCTTTCAGGCCATCTCACGCTATCAGAACAGCAATAGCTGTGGGGATGTGGGTGCAGGGATCAGGTGCCAAGAATGCACCATGCAATGCTGCAGACCACTGAGCTCCTGCTGTCCATTCTGCCACCACCCCAAGGACTTCTCCTGCACCCACGTGCCTTGGGTTTGCAGCACCAGCTCCAACAGTGCAAAGGCAGAGGGCTAGAGCAAGCGAGTGGGCAGCAACCATCACATCAGGACCACACTAACACCTTGTGAGGGAGGGAAGGACAAGGCTACTGCAGCCCTCTCCTGCTCCCCCAACAGCCTTCCTCTCAAGGAGGAAGGCAAAGCCACCTCATTGCAGGATTATCCCCTTTGGAGCAGAAATGGGGCATTACCGAGAGGCCGTTCACAGATCAAGCAGCAAAGCCCAGTGTCCAACCATCCTACAGATCCCAAAATTCCCAGGAACACGCCACAGACGTGGTGTTCCACAGGCCACAGACACATCAGCATGGGCACAGACATGCCGTAAGTGCTACTGTAATATAAATAATTGATCCTAAGGTGCCTTGGGGGCCGTAAAGACCTCAATTGTTAGCTCCTTGGGTCAGAGCCCACCTCTTTACTATGTGTTTGCACAAGGCCTACTCTAATGGGGCGCTGAGCCGCAATCGGGGTCCTGAAGTGCTATTGTAATACAACTACTAATCATGCAATAGCTGTTATACAAGCAGCCCCTGCTCAGGGCTGCGCTCCCAAGGCTCATAAACCAGGCAAGACTCTACTGAAGTCAACAGGAGCTTGGCCCATGCGCAGGGAGCTGAATGGGAGCTGGATCAGCCAACCCTGCGGCTGTGAAATTCCAGGTTAATTCCACACGTGTGTGTATGTGCTGTGTGCACACGAGTGCACTTAGAGGATGAGACCATCAGGGGCGAGTAGCTTGAGCTCTGAGACGCGTTGTTTGTCAAGCTGGGGTGGGGAGGGGAGTTATTTCTTCATTAAAACAGAGTCACGTTTATAAGAGGCACAATAAAAGTCGTTTGAAATAAGAAATCTCAGCAGCAATAGAGGCAGGGAAGGGAAACCAGCCTCCAAATCCCCATTTCTAATTAATTACCTGCCTGGGAGCTGCTCTCTGTTGCAGTGACTGCAACGTTTTACAGGGAGAAAGCCTGAGAGCTGGGTCTGTGCAGCTTACGAGCGCTGTGACCGCAGCGCGCCGGGAGCGGAGACGCAATAACCCAGCTCTTGGGCCCGACAGAGAGAGGTGTAACCGGGTCCAAGGGCTGCCCGAGCCAGACAGATGCAGCCATTGAGCCTGGAAATAAGTAAAACTTTAACAAGGTTGTAGCTCCGACTTGAGGAAACCCAAGGGCTGGGGAATGTGTGGTTGTCCTGAGACGGCCACGTGCAGAAAACAGCCACACGGGGTGAAAGCTGCAGATGTCCCAGCACAATGGCAACCTGGCTCCATCCACCGCCCTGTAGCTCCAACCCTTGGTTCTGGCATCACCTCCATCACCCTCCTTAAAAATCCCATTGGGATCTGCAGCCCCCAGAGTCCAATTTCCCAGCATTTCAGGGGACTTCTAATCCGCAGCTAGGCATTTCCTTCAATACAAAGTGATGCTTCTCACTCCTGGAAAGGATGCTTCATCCCTTGAAGTGTCCAAGGCCAGGTTGGCCAGGGCTTGGAACAACCTGGTCTAGCGAAGGTGTTCCTGCCCGCGGCAGTGAATTGGAACTGAATGAGCTTTAAGGTCCCTTCCAACCCAAACCATTTTATGATTCAACCCTTGGTGCTCAAGGTGACAACTTGGATACTGTCCTTCAGAGCATGGGTGATGTGGCAGAAGGAAAAGGAAATGGGGGGGGGGGGGGGATAAAGCTAAATTAAAAAAAACCCTTTATATTTGATTTTCCTTCCCCAACGTGGGGATTAGTCACACACATCATCTGGGCAGAAATCAACTACCACCAAGCAAAGTCTCACTCCATAAATTTTAACCTGCTAATAATAAGGCTGGACAGGAGTTTTAAAGCTTCAGTAGACAGTTTACAATTAACCTACTCCTGTCAGCTGGAAAATCACCCTACAGTGGGATTCCAGTTCATGTCTGACTCACTTTGAGTTAGAAACTGCTTCTGAAACCCAGCAAACATTTCGTGCTGAGCCAGGAGGAAGGCCCAAGGGGCAGTTTCAGCCCAGACCTGACCTGAATTTCTCCTGATGTTGGGGCAGATGTGCACAGCCATCGCACAGGGCTGCTGTCAGCCCTTGGGAGCCTTCCCAAGTTCTGAAGCTCTTTGAACTCATCCCACTCAAGTTTTTATCATCTGCTCCAAGGGGATGAAAACCCGGCTCAACACCTTTGGCTCAGCAGTTGCAATGCAGGTGAGGGAGAGGAAGACAGGGATTTTGAAGCTGCAAGCTACCAGAGATGCTCAGGGGATGACAACCCAATGCCATCGTGCCACAGAGCATAGGACATGCCTACCACACCAGCCCTGCTGCCTCCTCAATCTCACCATGAGCTTTTTCCAAGCTGTCCCAACTGGGAGATGAAACCCATGAGTCCGAACCACCATCCCAATGGTCAGCTCCTGTCAGAGCCAAGCTAACCATGCATACAGACTTCCCTATGGCACAACACGGGTACAGCCATTGAGACACAACTCAGTTGTATCTGATCCCATCTTCTCCTTCTTTTGCCAGCTCATTTACAACTTTTAAAGGCAAAAAGCGTACTATAGAGAAAGTACAGCACTGCCTGGGTGAACAGCATGTGAATTTAGAGCTTTAGCATCCAAACCAGCCTACATGGAACCTACCTCACAGACCAAAGACTTTGGTCCCTTGTCTTTAGCCACAGCCACAAGGTGAAGCTCCAGAAAGGTCCCATCTGAACTCTCTTTAGCAAAACCCCGATAGTGAATTGCATTCGTGAGAAGTTGGGGGGGGGGGGGGGGGGAGCTGACACCCAGTCATTTTCTGTGATTAAAAGGCAAATTTTATTCCTCGAGAAACTTGGAAGCAAATGTGGCGTTGCCATGGTTTCACACCCACTGGCTGGAAATGACAATATTAGCAGGGTGACCTGGTAATTAGAAACTGTGCCCCCAGGTCAGGCTGCGGAGAAAATAAAGAGAGATTACGGAGTCCTAAAGACACAGCATAATGCTGCGGGCTCCTGGGCTCCCTACCTTTTATAACCGACCCATTTAAATGCAGATTATGACTTTCCACCTGGGGCTGCTAATCTGTCTCACAGCCAGATCAAACAATAAGGCATCTCTCCACACTGTGGGGCCAGGGTGCTTTCGAGCCGGGTCTGTCATCAGCTCTGTCAGTCTGTCTATCCCCCTTTTCTCAGGGTAAAACCCAGAGTTTTTCATTGGCAGATGATTATTTTTCCACCCTGGATGTTTACGTCCTCCCCTCTCCCTCCCCCAGACCCCATCCACTTGGACAAACCAGGCTCAGATTTTCCTCTCAGTGATGCAATGTGAAACAAGGGGGAGCAATCAAGCTCATTAGCACAGAGCTGGCATACACTCAGTATAGGAGGGGGGAAGGATTATGCAGCACTACTGAGATAGAAGAGGGTGATTTCAAGGAAGCAGGTGGCTCCTCTCAGCCCAGCATCCCTATGATGACATGAGGAGGACTTGAGTACCCAGAGTCTCTCCCAGCCCAGCAGATCCTACTGGTCTCAGCTGGGAGAGGGTGGGAAACAGGATGTCATCCCTATGGGAACTACCTGCCATCACTCCAGCCTTTCCCCTGATGAGATGTCTCATGGGAACAAGCAACATCAGTGTCATCAGTGTTTGGAGACTATGCTGAGCACTGAAGACCAGGAAAGACAAACCCTGTGTCTGAAAGCATGGAGAAGGGCTCAGGGGAGATCTTAGAGCAGCTCCAGTGCCTAAAGGGCTGACAGGAAAGCTGGAGAGGGACTTTGGACAGGGGCCTGTAGGGGATGGCTTTAACCTGCCAGAGGGGAGACTGAGATGAGCTCTTAGGGAGAAGCTCTTCCCTGTGAGGGTGCTGAGGCGCTGGCACAGGGTGCCCAGAGAAGCTGTGGCTGCCCCATCCCTGGCAGTGCTCAAGGCCAGGTTGGACACAGGGGCTTGGAGCAGCTGCTGCAGTGGAAGGTGTCCCTGCCCGTGGCAGGGGTTGGAGCTGGAGGAGCTTTCAGGTCCCTTCAACACAAACCATTCTGTGACTATAATACAGGGTGGTATACCCATGTATCAAAGCAAGGCAAAGTCCCCAGATCCAGCACTTGTTCTGGTCCCCAGCTTGCCTCAGACATCAGCTTGTTGAGCCCTTGGCATGCAGAAATGCCCAAGAGGTCCTGCCCTGGCACAGTAAGTGTGGTTCATGGTTTACCACTGCCACAAGCAGCAATAGGGTGCTTACCCCAGGGTCTGATCAAGGAGAAAGCAGCAGAGGTGTTTGCAGCTGTGTTTTCTCTGTTGGCAGCTGCTGGTGGGGACTGTCCTCACATGGTACACAAGGAAGGTAGAAAGAAACAGCACAGAAATAATCCCTGCACCTGGACATTAAAAATCCATTCCCTGTTTGAAATGGCGACGGTGCAAGTAATGCCAATATCACTGCGGCCAGACGAGTGCATCAACACCAGCAGAGAGTGAAAGGTTTAAGCTCCTTAGACTCCTGCACCTGGCTCTTTAATGCTCTTCATTTTCACTGAGAGCATTTCAATGGGCTCTAATAACAGCTCCACACATTTAGCAGCCTCTGTCCCTGTGCCTGTCACGTATTGCCTCGCAACCCAGAGCAGGTGCCAGGTTCATGGCCATTGGGAACCTTCTGCAGCAATGCAGAGAGCACCGCGAGTTTTGCCTGCTTTGCTGGAGTTGACAGGCCTAAGGGCTCAAGACTCAGTTTGTCCTATGCTAAGCCTGTGACGGACCTTGGTGCAATATAGGGGTTTCTAGGTGCTGCTATTCTCTCTTTGTATGGGTAGGTACCATCGCTGTTGCTTTATGGTCCTGGAACCAGAAGCTCAATCTGTGGCCAAACATTCCCCAGCCCAGAGCCACCTCACCCTTCTCAAAGTAGGAGTAAAAAGGGAAAATAATGCCTAGGAGACTCAAGATGATGCAGCAGAGGAAACCATCTTCCTCCCATATCCCACTCTTTACAATATGCTCTTAGCAAACAGGAAGGAAAAGAGCCCAACTATCCTTGGGACAATCAGCCACTGCAACTGCGGGCAAACCCCTTCATTTCCAGCTGCCTTTACTTCAGCGGTAAAATAGCTTGCAATAAACCAAGGAGGATAAGTGAAGGCAGTGGGCACACAAGACAAGACTGGATCCCGCAAACCCTCCCGCACACTCCTCCAACATCTACACAAATCTCAGCTCTTCTGTGCCTCAGTTTCCCCACACTTGCTGCCTGAAATCCAGCTGCACTGCACAAACAACTCGCTTTTCACACTTGGAAATCAGGGATTTTGGACAAGGGCACTGCAGAAGTGGGTTCGGTCACTTTAGTCCTACAGGCAGCACGGGCATGTTTCATGCCACTAAGACTCTAATAAAAAGCCTTATTAGCTTCCTACTTGCCTTCCCCAACCCCTCTGCTGCCCCCCATCCCCTTCCCTCAGCCCCACTCCTCCTCCCTCCCCAAACTGTCATGGTTTATTTTGTTTGGGTGGATTTTCTTTCTCTTTCCTCCCCCCACCCCTCGCAAACAGATAGCTTTCCCATGGCGATCCAGCCCGCTCCGTGCCCATTAGCATCCTTGTGCATAATTAGAGGCCGGGGCATTGTCATGCAAAGCAGCCTCGGATGACAACACTTCAGCCCGGACGACGCAGAAATGCGGCGAGGAAGTTTCTCACACTGGTTTTAGCCAAGGCAAACTGGTCTGTGCATGGGTTTGAGATGTTAATTAATCGATGGGTGCTGGGCTCCCACCGCAGCACCACCAATACAGGAGGAAGGAGGCCCAGCCACCCATGGGCTCCCTGCGCCCACCAGACCACAGGCTCCACCTTGCTCTGTAACTTTCAGCTCATTAAAATCATTTAAAACCCCCACCCCAGGCAGCCATGGAATCAATTCCCACCAATCTCAAGGGATAACGGGGATCAAAGTGTTTCCATTGCAGCAGCATCTCTGTCCTCACTGCTCTAACAGCTCACACACAGCCAGAAAGGCTCAAAAAGCTTTTGCTCTTCCCAAGTCAATGTGTTCTGGGATTTTCTTTGGGCTCCATGGGTCTGGCTTGCTCTAGCTGGATATTGGTGGTGTCCCTTGGGAGAGTTCACACAGTGTAATGGTTGAGATGGGTGAGGTGGCTGAGGACAACTCAACAGAGAAGACAGGCTCAATGCCGAGTCCTGCTCATCCAAACCCATCCTCTTCTGGAGCCTTCCTCTTCTCAGCTGCCACCTTCCCTACTCCTTGGGCAGCAATATGAGCAGGTGGGTGCATCTAAAAGGCACAAGGGCCAGAAATACTATAACTTAGGAGGAGCAGACTTTGAAATACCTTTAGCAGAGACAGGGCAAACCATCCCTCTCTACCCATGCCAACAAGAACAGCCACATTCACCATATGGCAGAGCAAAAGATCAGCTCGCAAAGGGAGAATAAAGTTATAAGTAGGCTCTAAGAAATACCCACGTCCCATTTTCAGAAAGGATTTAACTTCCTAAGGGGCAAAGTCCCATTCACTTGCAGTGGGATTTGCACGCCGTGTGCAGCAGTCACTGCTGCAAAGAGTTTAAGAGCCTCCAAAGGGAGGATTTTGCTCCAAGGGAGAGTGTTTGGAAGCATTTTATCACACACACACCCCCCAAACTCTCACTGCAAGAACACGGCACATCTGCTCCCTACAAATGAGATTTCAATGTCTTTCATATCCCTTTGCCAATGTCTTCTGTAACAGTAACAAGCTTTAGATAAAGAATATTAGAGAAAACCCTGTGGGAAACTGCTGTGGCGAAGGACAGCATTTGCTTTGGACCACTTCTGGTTATTATTTTAGTTATTCTTTGCCCTCCCTCACACTAATTCCTGCTCAGCGAAGGACAG
The DNA here is from genome assembly GCA_017639245.1 of Myiopsitta monachus. Lineage (NCBI taxonomy): Eukaryota > Metazoa > Chordata > Aves > Psittaciformes > Psittacidae > Myiopsitta > Myiopsitta monachus. The sequence goes on along the minus strand of CM029931.1, from coordinate 1,565,822 downwards.
GGGTGCAAGCAGCATGCATATACCAGCGCAGGCTGAATGGGGCTTGGAGCAACCTGCTCTAGTGGAAGGTGTCCCTGCCCATGGCAGGAGTTGGAACTGGATGAGCTTTAAGGTCCCCTTCAGCCCAAACCATTTTATGACATGATTCCATGCTATACACCACAGGAGGCTTCCCAACAGACCGTATACAGAATCTCGCTCCACCTGAGCATCCCAAAGCTCTCCTTAGGATGTCGAAAGACCCCTCAGACCACAGGCATCAGCCTGACTCAGGATCCCGCTGTAGCAGGTTGAGTCACAGCAGCTGTGGTCTCAGGGAGGGTATTTGGGATACTTCCAAGGTGCCATGGGTTTAACTGTTAACCTCCGAGCTCCACCCTTTGGTTTCACCCTGGGAATTCGCCCTCCCTCAAAGCAGAGCCTGAAGCAGCAGCGCTTAAAGCTGCCGCAGAAGTGAGCAAGCGTGAGTCAGCGAGAGGCGATGGGGATGTCTCCTGACCACATCCCTGGAGGATGCCAACACCCCACATCACCAGATGGCCGACCCCAGAGAGGGTCACAGAGCTAGTGATTTCAGCCAAAACCCCAGCCAAGGGCCACCCTGTACATCAGGTTATTAAAGGATCTGGTTCTCATTAAGTCCTGCAGGGCTCTGTGTGCCCATGGAACCCCCCCTGCGTGACCCTGCCCTGAAGGGAAGAGGGAAAAGCAGCGGAGAAGGAGCAGAGTGTGGTACAAACACCCATGTGTCCCTCCCCACATCCTGATCCCACCCACCCTAAACCAGTGACAGCTCAGTCGAGGGGGCACTGTGACCTGCCTAATACTGACTGACTGGTGAATGCCACAGCTGGTGGGTATAGCACTGCCATAGTGCTACAGCAGCACAGGGGAGAATGCTCCAGCCACAAGATACCAAATCAAACCAAATGGGTCTGCTTTGGAGGTGGCATCGTTTTGTTCTGCCATATCCAGGGGCCTTGCGCTCTGCTCACCACACACAGGCAGCCACTGACACATCCATGGGCTGCAGGAAACCCCCGCATCCGCAGATGCTCGGGGCTGGGGAGGTCAGGGATCGCCCATGGCTGGAGCTCCCTGGTGTGTTTGCTTTGCCTGCCCCCAGCCCCTGCTGCAGCATGACCCAGGCTGTGACCCAGAACCAGCCCCTGATTGCAACCTTCTGGAGCGGCAGCAGGCTTAATGCGCTCCTCCAGGATGGGGAGCAGGGCAACCAACGTGGTAGCCCAGCCCCTGGGGAGGGGGAAAAGGGCATTGCCAACGGCTGGGAAAAAGGCCCAGAGCACCCATGGGGCAGGACAAGGCCGCACAAGGGGCTCAAGTCGCTCCTCAGGCGCAGAGTCGCAGAATAAACCCAGGTTTGTTGCCTGTCCCTGCTCCTGTACATCCCCTTCAGCAACACCTCTGCTGCAGGGACTTGTCCTGGAAATGCCTCCAGTTCACCAGGATGCTTTTCCAGTTCCCTGACGTGAGCAGAGACCGCTGATCCCTTTCACAACTCCTGTTATTTTACCCGCTTTCTGCCAGCAAGATCTTTGTTTGCTTCCTGCAAAGTTCCTTGCCTGGGAAATGACTCTGCAGCAGGGCAAGAGCTCACTGGGGTAGATCACACGTGGTCATCCCACCACGGGACAGACAGAGGTTGGAAGAGAGAGCAGAACAACACGAATTCCCCATATCCCCCTTGTGAGTTGCTCTCCTCTCCATATGTAACCCAGAGAAATCAAATCCTCCCTCAAGCTGAGCCTCCAGCACACCTTAACTTCAGCAGGTCAGAAAATGGCAACTCTTTGTTCAGACTTTCTCCTAATTCATATTTTATATGGGCCTCTCATAATCCATACTCCATCCATCTTCCTCCTTATTTGTTTTCTCTTTCCCCCTCCTTCCCCCCCCCCCCCCTTTTCAACCTGTTTAATCCTTTTAAGTTCAAGGATTTGAAAAGTAAATACCATAAAAGATGAAAGGTGCGTTGGAGGAAATCAACTTTGATAAGAGGCTTTTATGGCTTGTAAACGTTATTCCGGCCCTTTGGCTTGAAAGGCAACACTAACTTTAAGAGCCTTATGCAAGCCTCGCATGGAGCATAGAACAAAATAAACTGTACCAGCCTACAAGTGATGGGCACCTGGTGAAGGGTCTTCTCACCACAGCATGACGAAGGCTTGCTGGAAGCTGGACAACCAACAACAGGACAACTGTGGGCTTATAATTCATTTGCAGGAATCCAAGCAATAGGCAAAGCAACTTTTTAAAGGAGAAAAACCTAAATCTTAGATTTAGGAACATAACCTTGACTAAATCACTGCTGTGATACTCTCCTCAGTTGCGAGGCTGCAGCAACAAAGCATCGCACCTCCAACCCACTGCTCCAGAGCAAGGCAGGGAGCAATGTCGCCTCTCCAGCATCTCCACACCATGTCCCCATGACCCCTGCCCAGTACTGTAAGCGTTAAACAGCCCCAACTCCACTTCATGGGCAGGCTTCAGCTTCTCCCATCGCCAGACCCGGGTGCAGTTAGGTCACGGCTTGGCAGAGCTGCTCCTGCCTTGGGGCGGAAAGACGGAGAGTGCGGATTGCGTAAGAGGAGTGTTTGGAGACGGAGATGTGTTGTTTGACAGGGTAAACACAAGGACTGCATCACTTGTTTGAACACGGGCCACAGGACTCAAAGGGAAATGTCCTGAGCTTGGGTTTGTCCTCTCAGACAACGCCTATGTGCAGCGGATGTCACACTCCAGGTCCTCAGCACTGAGGTTGGGACCTGCTCCAGGTCCTCAGCGCTAAGGTTGGGACCAAAGAGCCACCACCCTCTCCTCCAGCAAGCCCTTGGTGCTGAGCACCACCAGCAATGCCATCACCCCCATTTATCAGAGGGTGACTGCACCATGGAACCACTTCCGTGTGCTCTCTGAAGGTGAGCAGCAACCATTCAAAGCAAACACCCAGTGTCAGGCTGGGGTTTTACGGTTGCTCCCCTCTCCTTTGAGAGACGAGACAGCATGCTCCTGCACAAGGTCCTGGCTGCAAATCACCCCAAAATGAATTGCTGCTAGGGGCTGAATAATTACACTGAAAGAATGAGCGGCTGCAATCATCATTAGCTATAATGCTGCTTGGTGCTAATTAGCATCATGTGGGAAGCTTGTGCAAAGCATTATGAGGGAAATGAGCTGCAATCCAAAAGAGGAATATCTACCAGGAGATCAAGGCTGCTTCCTTGGAACACTGCTCTTCCCAGACAGGCAGGGATGTGCTGAGACAAAGACCCTCCCATTTGGTGAGGGAAAGGAACTCAGTGAACATCAGATCATCACCTTTCAGATACAGGGAGACTCTTCAGTGGCATGAAGAGTTTGACTTATTTTAGTGACATCTACCCGGATTCCCCTGGTCTCTGGAGCAGGCCAGGAGAAGGTTATCCCTGTCAGCCCATACTATACATGACGATGTGCTCTTGGCCACGTGCAGGGGCAGACTGGTGCTTCTCCATGCCATGTGCCTTGCCTACTGGTTCCCATCCCAGCTTAAGGCTTAGAGCCAAGTAACAATAATAACAGTCCTCTCCTGCAGATACACACTGTGTGCGGATATCCCCAAAGCTGGACAGGAGTTGGTAGATCAGCTCCTCTCGAGTTTTAGCCTGAAACTGCATCAAGAACTACCGCAGAAGAAGGGAGATAATAGGAGTTCTGCTCAGCCACCATGGAGTTTCTCCAACAAGCTCTGGGTCAGGTCCTGCCTGTGGTTTTGGGACTGCCTGGTGCAAGAAAGCACAAAGAATATACAATCTTCTTCCAGCCAAGCCCAGTGCAAAGCTGAAACCTCAAGTCCTCCATGTGTCAGCTTAGCCATGGTGCCAAGGAAAGATGGTGCACTGAGCTCCAACACCCCAGCAGAGAGAATGGCTTGATGGACCCAAACCCATGGGATCTGCAGGAGGTTTTCCCATAGCCTCTGCTGCTGATGGGTGCTAACACTGAGCAGCACATTCAGCACAAGCAGGCTGGAATCTGGGCTCTCCTCTGCAGTGTACTGGAGGCACAAAGGGGAAGCAACAAACAGTTCTTAACTGAAATTCCCAGTCTAAACAAGCAAAAAGGATAAAGGGTGTGGGAAAATGGGACAGGCAGGGAACGCAGATGGAGAGAGCTTAAGGGATTTGCCACAGTAGGGACTGGAAGCCAGATTTCTGGATCCCAGATCAGTTTGATCCCAAACTCCTTCGCATGCCACTACCCCGGCTGTCGGAAACCATTCCTACACCAAGGCAAATCCAAGTGCAATTCTAATCAATCCCAAACATCATTACAAACACTACATGGGGCACTGTAACCCTCTGCTCACCCCAGGGACAAGGGATCATGATAGCTGAAGGTGTTTAGATCCTGGAAGAAATGCTGCTGGGACACACAAGTCCATTCCCAAGGAACAGACTTTCGGAGCTCAACTTCGCCAATGGGGCTTTTGCATTTATACCCCTTGTTATTACATTGTTTTTAATGAAAGGCCAAAATGTTTGCAAATGCTGTAATCACTGTTCCCAACTGAAACATGCTGCCAGCAGATCCAAACAGCAGGAATTGTTTCCACTACCGACCTTATATCTCCTGCAGACCTGCAAATCCATGAAACATCTTGTTAGGATGTGGGGCTGAAGCAACACAGCGGGCTAGAAATTACCCCGGTGAAATCAGCTCAGCTTTTTCCCATTATCCAGGCTGAAAAAATGCCAGTAAATAACAACAATAGGGAAAAGAATCAGGGGAAAATGGCTGAGGACATTTCCATAACCACATGGAGCAGAGTTATCTTGGGAAAGACTTTCCATCCCAACCCAGATGTCAGGTGTTACACCAAGAATCCGTACCAGAGCCAGGCTCAGTTTTCAAGGTCTGTTTCTTGAGTGCACCAGAATTAGAGTTATTGTTTCGTGGCAGTGCTAAGCAATTCCCAACCTTTGGCTAATTTTCACCTGGGAAGCACTTTTGGTGAATCAGGAGCTGAAGCTCAGTGCCATGAGGAGGAGACAGACACAGCATGTGCTGTCCCGGTGCCACCTCCAGCATAAGGACTAGGGTGGGATGCAGACACTTTGCTTCCACTCCTTACGTCCCTCTTCCAGTCCCAGGAGCCATCAAGCTGCAGGATGATGAGGTGGAAGAAAAGCAGCCTCTTCTCATGGGATACCAACTCTCCAACCTTTAACATAAAGAACACTAATGGCTAATACAATGCCTTTGCACCGCAAGCATCATCCTATGGGGACTCCAGCCTGCTCCACAATCATCCCCTTCTCCCCGCTCAGCAACACCAGTGCCCAGCTAATGTTACACAGGAGGAGAGGCAAACCCTGCAGCTGTTTTGTTAAGCAGCCCCACACTGTAAATGTGATTTGCTCACACTCATTACAATGTGCCTGCAACATTTGGCCACCAGACTTGCTCCTTATTTGTTTTTAGAGGACGGAGGATTGCTCAACAGCTGTTGTGTAGGCCTGGCTAGCCAAAAAACAATCATACCCTACCCTAAGCACATCTCCAGGGAGACCAAGTGGGTTTTTCCACTTAGTTATACACCACCAGTAGCACCAAAGGACCCTTACCAAGGTCAGACCCTCGGCAAAGCAGCCCCCACATGGAGGGAGAGGAGACGCTCAACCCTGTGGGAATGAGGGCTGCAAGGCAAGGAGTGAGGAAGAGGAAGGACTGTCCTCCCCAGGCTGGGAGGAGCAGCACAGAGCAGCTAAAGCAGTGCCATGATGGGTGGCCATAGCTGTGATGGACCTGCATTTCCAGGGTCCAAGAGCCCAGAGTGGGAGAAAGCACTTTCCTGCCTCAAAGGGCTGTTTCCAATAAAGACTAGCATCCAGGCACTCATACTTCCCAGACCCATCCGTTCCGTGGTGCGGGGAACCAGCGGGACCTACCAAGGAATGGGGTAAGGAGCCCAGCGACAAATAACAGCACAGGCACTTGGACCATACATGCATCCTGCATGAGCCCTTGACTGAAACCAACCCCGTAGCCCAAGAGCTGGTTTAACTCATTTGAGACCTGGAAGGGACCCAGCAGCACAGAAATACACGCAAGATGTATGAAGGGACAGACAAAGCTCCTTTAAATTTCAAGAGTCCTTAATATGTTGTGTTTCAAATACTGGGGGGAAGATCTTAATTATAAATTAAGATATTTATTAGCTTAATTTTTCTTATATGTGAAGCAGTTGACATACCCTTCCTACTTAAAAATCAGATTGGAGAAACGCAGCTGCCTAAATAACCATCTTCCAAGTGTCTACATGCCCCACAGCCCCACAAAACCAATGGTCTGAGGAGCCATTTCACCCAACAGATCAACACCTTTTCGGATAAGAAAATAAGCAGAAACGGGTCCCCAGATTTCCAGTTTTCCGCTGTGGCAAGAAAGGATGGCACTGCAATGAGCATCCCCACTCCTCTGCAAGAGCATCATGGCATGGTTGTCACCTTAGTCAATAAACCAGTTAATGGACTGAATACCTCTATAGCAAATACAGTGACTTACCAAATGGCTCTGCCCTGGATCTGGGGAAGAGACCTGCATTCTCTATGGACCAGATGCTGAGGTGCTTTAAACACACTGTGGGAAGCGCTTGCACTCATGCAGTCACATCTGACACCTCCCTTCCCCTGCTTCTCTTCAGGTCCCCTGCTGAGAAGGGCTGGAGCTGCCTCTCCCAGCTAGGGAAGGTTGCCCTCAAGTCACTGCATGCAGCCCCTGCTCATCCTTTGGGACTGGGCAGGTTTGCACATCTGGCCCCATTTCTATCGCAGCCAGCCCCGCGCTCCTACGCTCGCTCTGAAGACAGCACGCACTGAGCGCCTTGTACCAACACCGACCCATGTAATGGCCAAAATATGTACAAAAACACTTCAAAGATTTTATGAAGGAAATAATGAGCCTTTTCTCCTAAATTAAAATCATTTTCTTCCCTTTCCCAACACAGCAGGACTTGCGCTATCCCGAGTCTGATAAATAAAGCAGCTTTCATGTCAAAAGGGCTATGTATTTATGTATCTCAAGCAACCTTTAAAATGTTCTTTTAATTAGTACAAGTTTCCAAGGCCTGAAGTTACACCCAAACTTTCTTCATAGAGGTGCACTGCTGCCAAATTAGCAGAGGTAACAACACCGTGCCAGTGTTTTATGGTACATCCCAGAGGAGGCGAGTCTCAAAGTCTACATGGGCTCCCAGCAGGACATAACAGAGACTGTGGCTTCAAGTGGCGAGAAAGACAGGGATGAGGAGAAAGCAACCCCATATTGTAGCAATCTTCCCAGTCATTAATTGCATCCTGCTGGCCCAGCCTGCTCAAAGGCTGGTCCTAAAACACGTCAAACACTTCCATCCTCCGAGCACTTGTTAAAGAGGCTTTAACCTCTTCACTCCTGAGTCCGAGGAAAGAAGCTGGAGAAGAGGGTCCAGGGGAGCAGCACTCCGAGGTCAGCAGCCAGCATGAGCCTCGAGTGCCTGAACTTCCTTCTCTTACAACAAAATAAATGGGGAGGGGGGCAGATGCCTTTGCTGGGATGAACATTGGTGGGAACCCACTCCTGCTTCTCAGCTTTGGGAGGATATGGTCCCGGTTGGGGGTCATCCAAGATGAAAGAGCGTTTGACATTTTCAGACCAAAGGGTCCTATTTTTATTTTATTCCTGAGGACCGCATGCAGTCAAACGCCTTTAATGGTGCTGGAAACAGATGGGCCAGGGCTTTCCTTGCTCGTACAGGGCGCCAGACATAAAAACACCACTGAAAAATGAGCAGTAAAAGCTTTCCCTTTTTCATTTACTGTTTCTGCTCTTTTCTGGCTCTTGGTCACTGGCACTGGACAAGGAAAGTGGCTGGAGTGGTCAGCAGACACCTAAGCCTGAGGTGTCTCCAAGGGAAGAATGATGCCATAGAGGAGTCAGGAGTTGGAAATCAAGACAAACTGGGTTCACATCCCAGTCTTAAGACCTTTACAATGTGCAGACTCCTTTGACCAGGCTTATCCCGGGTTTCATCCCGGCAGCACCCGCTTTCCCTGAATCCTCAGTGGACAGAGGTCAGCACGGCTGATCCCTGTGGGTTTCTCCCATCTCCTGCTTTTCTCCCCAGAGGTCTCCAGGAGAACTGAAACAGCACAGAACCACTTACAAGAACAGCTTTCTTTTTCCAAGACAACCTCCAGCCGTCCTTGTTAAAGGGATGACTTAACCCTGCTCAGCATTCAAGACTGTTGAGTGAAAACAGGAGCAGCAACAGGTCAGTGTTGTTCTGGACAGGGATCAAGCTGCCAGCTCTTCAAATGGAGGAAGAGTTCTCATTTTCAGTGAGAAATCAAACTGTTTTCAAACCTTTCCAGCTTCTCAATTTTGCCTTTTCAGCTCTTGGGATTATTTGCCTCCTTTTTCCCTTACTGAGACAACAGAGAGAAAAAGGAATGAAGTAAAAGGCAAAGCACAAGGATGGGGGAAGGATGGAGGAGAAACCATGTTCACAGCTAAAAATCAAAACCCTCAAATCCATACTTTTCTCCACAAAAAGTAACTCATTAGGCTTTGGGACAGGAAGGATCGAGCTTTGGCTGAAGAACTCCAACCTGGTCAATTCAAATAACCTACAAGCCTTCTGCTCAGGGATGTTCACCCAGGTCCACAACGCACAGCCCAAAAGCTCCGGCTCCACGTGGAGGAGGCACATCATCGTCTTTGGAAGCGCACAAGACCTCTCCGCTCCCGCCCCTCCTTCCCCCTGGAGCTCTGTATTCCTACCACTTCTGCACGGAGCGTGCAGCCAAAGCAAACACAGATTCCTGGAGCCGGCTCTTGGGAGAGCAGCTGCATGGAGCTGGCAGCCCACGTCCTGCGGGACCCCCCTTTGCCGTCATCCCCACAGGCCACGTGTGCACCAGGCTCCCCCAGCAGCATCCGTGTGCTCCAGAGCCAGGCTCTCACTTGCGCAGAACCCATCAGCTGGGAATCAAATCCATCTCCTGCAGCATCAACCCCACAGCCTCCCTCTGCTCCACCATCGATGGAAGTATTGGACTCTTCCCTGTGAGGGTGCTGAGGCGCTGGCACAGGGTGCCCAGAGAAGCTGCGGCTGCCCCACCCCTGGCAGTGCTCAAGGCCAGGTTGGATGGGGCTTGGAGCAAGCTGCTCCAGTGGAAGTTGCCTCTGTTCATCCCAGCAACTGGATAAGCTTTACTGTCCCTTCCAACCCAAACCATCCTGCAGGTCTGTGATTAGTTCTTGTAGTGCAGAATAGCTTAAGCACCAATCTGCTGTGAGCTCCCAAACCCAAACATTGCCACCTCCTTCACTTTGTATCCAAAGGTGCTCTGCAATGGACAAAACACATCTGAATTCTGCCTAAAGGTAAATGTATTTCAGGATAATACAACTCATGGCATAAAAGTCATCCTCAGACTTCTGGCTCAGCCCTTGCCCATCATTTGCCAGTGCACTGGAGCCACTTGTCCAGCTCTCACAGACATTGCAGGGCGTTGCACAAGGAGGCACTTTCAGTCTCCAGGTTGGCTGTACCAGCCGTGCAGCAAAGAAAGGGCATCCTCTGACCTGCGGTTGGGCAATCACTGCTTGCCCTGCACATACTTCTTTATCTGCACAATGAGGACAATTCCAGGACAATTCTCCCCATTATCTTTGCAAAAGCGATTTTGGAACCCAACCAGCTTAAGTTTTCCACCCTGGGATGGAAGAAGCTGAAGCAGAGACTCAGCTGCATCCAAAGAAGCCAAATTAGTGGAGAGAAACCAGCCCCTTCTTCCAGACACTTTTTCTACCATAGTGGGAAACCAACTGATTCCCATCCAAGAAGCAAGGCATAACCCAGCACTTCCCCTTTCCAGCCCTGCTCTGACAGCACCTGTACAAAGCAGTCGGAACAAGCACTCCTGCCCAGCAGCAGAAATAGGTTTTGGTCCAAGAGCTATTTTTATTCACTCCAAAACTATGTTGACAAAACCCATTTGCATCATCTCTGACACTTCCTCTCGCCGAGCTATTGCGAGAATGGATCCACCCATGGGTTGAGGAGGAATCTGGGAAACAGCCGCCTTTGGCAGAGGCAGGAAGCCCAAAGGGATGGAGAGCCACCATGGCAGGGAGGCAGGTATCACCCAGGGCTTGGAGATCCTCAAAAGCAGCGATGAGCCCAGGCAGCCCGCGCCAGGGTTGGCAGCAGTGGGATGGGAGTAGTTTGGCTCAGGTAGAAAGCAAGATTCCCAGTGCTGCACCTGGTGGAAAACAGGGCTGAGAAAGCCGAGCTGCCTGCTGTGAATTCCAGCCCGCGTTGCCAGGCCGGCGCTGCTCACCCTCTGCATTGTTTCCTTTATTAAAACATAACCCCAGTAAATCCTTTCAAACTTCATCACAGCCAAACTCCATTTTCCCTTCTCCCATGGCTTCGGTCAACCCAGCCCCATGGCCACCCTCTGCACTAAGATCTCCTGAACCAGCCACCTGGGGACCAAATCCATGCGTGGATGTGTCTCCAATTATAAGGGTCCCCCAACTTCCCAAAATACTAAGGATAATGTCACATTTGCAATGTGCCAGAGGACAAAGCAATGCGGAGGAGGGTCTTTCCATCCAGAGCAGCCAGAGGACACCCTGAAGTAAGAGATTAACACAACCCACGTGGTATAACTCCACAATCCGGTTGCCCTTCGGATACCCTGGAGACACCAATGCCCTAAATGACAAGTCACACCTTTCAGCTCAACTTGCTACTTTCAGAGCTGCTCCCATTCACTGATGGCTTAGATAGGGAACAGGTCTGCAGCCTGGTTTTCTCCTGCCCCACACCTCGCTCATCCCAGACTAAAAGGGAGATAAAGCTTCCCTCCAGGACAGAACGGGTACGTGCTCTTTCTCCTTCCACTATGGTGAGCAGCTCCCTGTGACTTCCCCTGTGAGAAATAAATGCTGAGCAGATGCTGGGAGCAATTTCATTCCTGTTCCTTTATGGAAAGCCCTAGACTGAAGAATTACAGTTACTTAGGACCCCCCTTGCCTACTCAGAAGTACTTCCTTGCTTTTCTGCTGCATTGTGCAGTTACAACGTGAAAGAGAAAACACTCATTTTCTGCAGAAGTTCTTGGACCTTTGTGCCCTTCCCCAGCACAGGGACCCCACCAGCTCTACAATGAGGGGCTGCCCCATGGTGCTCTCAAAATGCTGCCTGTTCTTCACCCAGAAGTAGCATGGTGTTGGTGGATGGTGAGCTTAGAGGGATCATGAGCCTCCCCCCAATCCTACATCTGACCTCACCTTGGCCTCCCAACTCTTCCCTGCAAATGTTCGCCTCCATCAACAGTATTAGCACCAATTTTCCAGGCCAGAACCTGCTCTCCTGGCCACGTTTCAGCTGGATCCAACCACCATAAAGAGCCCGTTTTAGCAGCAGCTTCCTGCCAGGCTCAGAGATGGCAAAGCCTGGGTGGGCAACTGGCACAACATGCAAAACTAAAAGCATCATAAAGCAGCCCAGGGATCCATGGTACCATCAGACATACATCCATCCTCTGAGTCTGCCCTGACCCATGTACCCACGTGAGCTGGACCACGCAGTGGTTTGGAGACACAAACCGATGACCACCGGGGAGCAAGGAGAGAAACCTGCCAAATACCACGTGCTGGAAAAGCTCCGTGGTTTCGGTTGCCTCACTGACACTTTGCCAAGGACACCCTCTTCTCCCTTCCCTCTGTGGTATTTCACACTGAGCTGCAGGTCTGGAAGCCAAACTGGAACCGCCTCAGCTTGCCTGGTTTGGGGTTGACTGCTCAAGTTTTCCCTATGCTCTGCTCAACAGCTTCCCTGTGTTCCTGTAATCAGTTTGGCCAGCCTGGTCTGAATTAAGGGTTTACAGAAAAACCTGTGTGGGTGCTGAGGCTCGGTTGGCCACAGCTCTACTTTGAGCCAGTCCTGGTGGCTTGAAGTTGGAAGAAGGGAAAAAGAAAGGGCTGGTGGAGCCAAGCAGGGAGCGATGAATCATGGGACTTTGGGTAAGGTGGGGATGATGGAGCAAAGAGGGGAAAAAGAATATAGTTTAGTATGAGGTCACATCAATAGCTAAATGCTAACAGGCATACCAAAATCCATAATACATCAAATCCCTTTCAGCAACACACCTGGGGGAACTAAGAATTGCTCAGAAGCTGGGGCCTGAATGAGGTGTTAATCCACCTGCAGCCTGAAGCCTATCAGAGTCTCACCTGGGAAGCTGCACTTCCCAAACCTTACCCATTAGGGGTACCCAGGGTGGGCTGGTCCTGTGGGAAACTCACCTCCCTTTGGATTAGGGGAGACCCAAAGAGAACAAACCCCATCCCACAGCCACGCACAACTGTGGAAGGGGGTGAACATCACCATAGAAGATGATGTGGGACATTGGACACCCCCCTCCATCTCCTAGCTTTGCAGTAATAGAGCCACACTACAGAGAACCAAATTCATCCTTGACCTAAATTGTCACCTAATCAATACAAGGATTTTCGCCTGCCCTGCACCATGCCAGGCACCATCCCAACTCAGCAGTACATGGGATGCTCCGGGCAGGAATATCTGCGGTGCCTGCCTTCCCTTTCCCTTTTTCCTTCCCTCTGCAAGCAGACCCTCAAGTTTTTCCCCACAGCAGGAGACTGCAGCCCATTAGACAAGGCCTGATTGCTCCTCCTCACCTCCCCCGTGACACAATCGAGTGCGCATACAAGGCAGAACAAAACAGTGACAATTGGTGACAAATGGACTGCACAGCATCCCGTGGCCCCGTCGCCAGGGAGACCCTGGCCAAGCATGGGCGGCAGGGATTTGGGGATGGCAGAGGGGACACAGGTGCTGGGAAACCAGTATGGACCCATCTGCTATTGGAACCCACTGGAGCTGCCAAGGGCAGAGCCTGGGTGAGCACTGAGCCCTGGTGCAGGAGAGGGCCACAACCCATTGTGCCAAACCAGCTCTGCTTCTCCTAGGTCACCCCCCTTTAATACGGTTGATTTCCCATAAATCTTTTCCCAGGTCAGGGTAGTGGTTTGACAACAAATAGAAAGGGGGAAAGGGTTTAACTATTGCCAGCACTGACCCAGCGAGCACCACCAAGCACACTCCCCATGCTAAATCACACAGCTCTGTGCCGGACACTGTATAACGAGCTCTTCTTTGCCAGGGAAGAAACCGAGGCCAAAAGAGGGAGAATGATGCTTGTTCTGCAGCTCTTTGCTGGCAGAGGCAGAAACCTCTTCCAGGAACATCTTGGAGTGACTCAATGCCTTTTACTTTCAATGCGAGTGATGTAAATGCCCCGCAGCCAGCGTGGAAGCGGCTCACGCTCACCCAGGGCTCCAGATATTCTCCAACACTCCAAGCATCAACAAAACGGGACGTGCAGTTTGTGAAATTCAACCTCCCTCCCCCAGCATTGGCCTGGGTCGGGCTTGAGCTGTTTCCTGATGAATACCTGCAGCAGACACCCAAAACAGCCACTCTGCAGCTGGAAAATGACTTTGCTCCTTCCCCCCCCTGTTGCCACACAATTGTACATCAACAGCTTTATTCTCTCCAGTCCCCCTTTGCTACAGCTCTCAGGAGAGGTGCCACAGGTGAGGCTGAGCATCCTCACATGGGCTATGTGCATTTTGGTTGCTCTTCCTCCCTGGTCCCCCCCATCTTGTTTGGGGCAAGAAAGAGTTAAGGCTGCAGCTGCCAGCCCCGGCGGTGCAGAGTTATGCTCAAACTGTTCCCACTGCTGCATGAAGTCAGCTGTCATTAGGGAACAAAGGCGCCCGGAGCAGCTCAAGTTGTGTCACACTCGGGAGGCACGGAGACTGCTCCCTGATTAGGATTTCTAAATCAGTCCCATCGAAGCCCAGAGAATAAAGGCACAGAACAATGAGCGGGGGCACATTCACACAAGCGGCAGCCCCCGCCGTCCCCCACCACCCTCCCCATCCCCTCGCACGCTTCTCCTCCCACCCGAGCGCTGCAGCACTTCACCTCCAGGTCCTGCTGAGGATCACAGTTTCCCCAGCCCAAGCAGTGGGCACATCTCTTGCTCCAGGACCTGGCTCCATCCCTGCTCACCATCCAGTTGGGGCATCTTTTAAGTCACCAGGTTGAAGCATCTCCTCAGTGGGGACATCTTGCCCCAGAAGCATCAGCCCCGTGGTCTAAGGTACCTTGGAGCAACGCAGTGAGACTGCTAGAGGAGGCAATCCCAGGCAGTACTGCCTTCTGGCATCCCACTGGATCCACCATCCCAGTAGCCTCCCCTTGGCTGCTGACCACGGTAGTGGTCACTACTGCAGCCATTTGCCTCTGCACACATGCCCTGTGTCCATTCCCAAAGACAGACAGCCCTACCATGCACAAGCCCTGCCAGCCACACTTGGCATGCACCAGGTTGAGTTTTCTTTGGAAATAAGGTGTTTTTCACAAATATAGCAGACTTACGTACACAGATAACAAACCTCACATGCAGCAAGACCTAAGTACCTGCGAGGACACGGTCACCTCATTCAATCCTGGGCTGCTGTACCACTGCCAGAGATGCTGACCCCCCTACACTGATCCAGAGCATCTCCTAATCCCTGTGCTTGTCCCACAAAGGGTTTTCTTTCCTAGTAAGCAAGACGTAGAGCACACAGAAATAGATTGGAGACTGCAGACCTGGTTGCTAAACTCATCTCAACCGAGGCAGACTTCCTCCATGAGCACACAAGTTCTCCCGCCAGGGGCAGGAGATGCTGGTTTGGCTGGTGGGGTCTGTGAAAACTGGTTTCCTGGAAAAAACAGGAATTCTAGCAAAAAATGACACAGCACAAGTCAAAAAACCTGAAGAGAAACCAAGACAGATGTGGATTTGGGACACTAAAAGCACAGAGGCAGGAATTAAGTGGTAGTAAATGCTATTCTTGGCTTCGAACCTGACTTTGCTGATGACATTGGCTTTGTTGATTAAGAGCTCCCTGCCTCAATTCTTCCCATGCAGATGGAGGAGGTGACCCTGTAAGTGGTTACTTCCCACAAGCACAAACCGTTAACATCAGGGTTCCCACAAGTAATGACAAACACACCTGGACTGTCCCCCCACTGCATTGGGTTGTCTGGACCTGCAACCAGCTGTGGCACTTGGGGGCTCTTCATAGAACCATGGGATGGTTTGTGTTGAAGGGACCTTAAAGCTCCTCCAGCTCCAACCCCTGCCATGGGCAGGGACACCTTCCATAGAGCAGCTGCTCCAAGCCCCTGTGTCCAACCTGGCCTTGAGCACTGCCAGGGATGGGGCAGCCACAGCTTCTCTGGGCACCCTGTGCCAGCGCCTCAGCACCCTCACAGGGAAGAGCTTCTGCCTCAGAGCTCATCTCAGTCTCCCCTCTGGCAGTTAAAGCCATTCCCCTGTCCTGTCCCTACAGGTCCTGTCCAAAGCCCCTCCCCAGGTTTCCTGGAGCCCCTTTAGGCACTGGAGCTGCTCCAAGGTCTCCCCTTAAGGAGCCTTCTCTTCTCCGGGCTGAACAACCCCAACTCTCACAACCTGTCTTCTTCATGCAAAGATGCTTCCATTGCACACAGCCAAAACAAAGGCTCCTTTACCCCTCTTCGCTTCAGATTTGGGAAAACACTTGGGGATGAGAGACAGAAAAAGGACAGAGAATCCACCGCGCTCCCACTACCCCAAGGTTGGATCCTCAATCCCGCAGCGGAAGGCCGGCAGCCAGCAGGTGCAATGGATAAATATCCCGGCAGAAATCAATCTGGAGAAGAGGGGGAAGGGAAGGAATATAGATATCGAGCATCCCACCCCCCCCTCCAGCCCCCGGCAGGACACGCACGCAGACACACACACACTAATCCGGTGGATTTGGCCATCATATGACATGCCCGGTCCGTCCGAGGGAGGGGATTTAAGGCACGCCTCTCCTTTCACGCCAGGAAAGGATTTTCATCTCTCAAGAGCACAATGAGGGGGGAAGGAAGGAGGAAAGGGAGGAAAAAAACGGGGGGGGGGGGGGGGGGAAGCCAATCAAGCCGGGATCAGCTGTGGGCTGGGCTGCTGCAGGTCTGCTTGTCCCAGAGGGGGGTGCGGGGAGACATATTGGGCCGTGTGGGAAACCCACAGTCTCAGCTTCTCACACATTGTTCTCCACCCCGGCTCCCCCCCCCCAGCCCCCAGCCAAAGCCGTTAATGCCACAAAAGATACTTTGCCCATTGTGCCGGGGGACAGCTGAGAGGATAGAGTTAGCCTTACACAGCTTTCCTGCCTCCCTCTCCCGCTGGAGAGGGGAAGAGGGGACAGAGCAATCAAAATGGAGAGTTTGATGCTCGCCATACAAAAGAATTAAATCCACTTAGGCCCCTTTCTCGCTAATCTCGGACTGTGGGGGGTTAAATATGGTTACATTTTCATTAGGTACTAATAGCAAAAGGACAGCTAATGGTAGCACAGACCGACGCATTGTCATGCAGATGGCTCCAAAAAGGGCTACCCAGCATCGCTGCAGTGCGATGGCATGCTCGGAGTGGGAAATTGTGTCACTTCGGCATTGTCGGGCTGAATTCCATCAATGGGAAAAGTCATGTTTCCTCCGCCGAAAGGAAACAAGTTAAAACGCCCGGGGAGGGGTGGAGGTGGTGAGAAGGAACCTGGGGTCTGCAGGGTCCCTCCTGCAGAGCACAACAGAACCATCATAGAGCGATGCCCAAGACGAGGGACCGCTGCTTTTAGGTCTCCACACAATGAACTTAGTGGTCATAAACCCTTAGATTAGAAATGAGCCAGTGGCTCAAACGGCCAGCATGGTAACCACTGCCTGGGTGCTGGAAGGATGCCCCGACACCCTTAATTTGGGACTCAAGGTACACAGGGCTGGTCCCAGTGAGCTGCACACCCTGCGCTCACCATGAATTTGGACGGGGCAACAGGGACCAAAAAGCTGGGTTTATCCTTTAAGTGCTTTGTTTGTGGCCAGCTCAGCCTCACTGGGGCTTTCTCTGCCCCCACTTCCAGGGCAGATTCAAACGGACTGGAGTAGGGGGAAGACCCCAAGAGGCTGCCCCCATGACCCTGCTGCCCACACAGCCCCTCAGGCTTCATATGGTCACCACTGTGATGGTGGTGATCCCCCCTTTCATCCCCTCCACACCATCCCCAGCAGATAGAGCCATTCATCTCCCTTCACTCTCCTCCTGTCACAGGTTGCATCAAAGGGCCAGGCTCAGATCAGCACTGTGCGGGCAGGATGCCTGGCTCTGGTGCTCACACATGCTGGGGTGTTTCTGGAGTAAGCAGCTTTCCCAAAGGGAAGATGCTGTGGTCGGCGCAATGGGTGTCATCCCTTTTTGGAGCCCCATATACCAGCACCCATAGGGTCCCAGTCTTCTAAGCCTTTGCCTTGCTAGAAGACAAACCCCTACCATCCCTCATAGCTTCAGGCACTTAATGATGGTGTCTGAGCTGGAAGAGTGCCATCCATCACAGCCCAGCAGCTCCAGATGGATCCCAGACCACACAGGACTGCACTGCCTTGGAAATGCCCACCAGCAAAAAGGAACACCACTTATTTGGTGCCTCCACTTAATGTTCACACTAAGAAAGAGAAGTCAGGACCCCCATTGCCCTCCTAGACAATCCCAGCTTAGTGCTGGCTCACTAAGATGATATAGATGGAAAATATCTGCCAAGGTATATTTCATAGGGTCAGAGCACTGTGATGTTTTTTACTCAGGGCTTTAGAAGAGAGTCCCACGACCCAAACACATCAGTGAAGTCCTTTCCCCCAAACCAACTGGCACGAAGGTAAAATCCATCACTCGGGAACACGAAGCAGCCACAGCAAAAGCCAAGTTAAACAAGAACAAGGTCAGCATCGAGATGGTGCAGCAGTAACTGTAAAGAGGAGGAAATTGGTCATACAGTCAGAGTACAGGCACCTACAACCCCGGCCCCTCTCCAGCCAGCACAGCATCACGGGGAGTCAGAGCTCCGGAGACCTGACTTCTCATCCCAGTTCTGGCACGGAGCAGGTCCCTTCACCTCCCTGTGCCCCTTCCCCTTCCGCATCTGTGCGCTCCATCATCTTCTCCCAGTCTGCAAAATGCCTCCTGGGGAAGCGGCTGGAGGACCCCAGCTTCCCTGCCAGGAGCTCAGAGGAACCACCTGGGAATAGCACATTTCAGTGAGAGAGAATTACTTCACCCACCCCAAGCAGCACCATCAGAAGCTGCTTGCCCAATGTGACTCACTTCACACAGCTTCTGGCCTGTCACAAGCTCGTATAGACCAAGGGCAGACAAATTATCCACCACAGTCAAGTGCCAATTCCCTAACAAACCCCGACACCGTGTCTATCTGCCTGACTGCCAGACACCAAATCTGAGCCAAATTTCCTGCAAGCGTTGCTGAGTTTTGCAAGCTTCAAGTCCTCCGAGAGTCACATTTTCATGCTTCTCTCTGTAACCTTAAGAGTCTGAGCTGGAGTTTTAGTGAAAGCTGAGATTCCCAATGCTCTGGAGCCAAAGCTTGCAGGGAGAAACAGAAAGTGAGAGCAGGAGAGCCCGTGGAGCCTTGCTTTCTGCAGTATGGCACATCACACTTAGATGCTTTGCTGTCCAATAGGCTTGAGCTGAAATACGGTTGCACCCTTCCCTTCAGCAAGAGTTCCAATAGGCCCTTCTCTTCTACCTTCATCTATCTACAGACAACCTGCTGGGATGGGATGGATGTTATACCTCTGACATGCTGACAAATTCTGTTGACACTGCCCAGAAAGACCTACAAGCTTCTGGATGGTGACACAGACAGATGGACAGCACGTCCCAAAGCGCACTTCCCCAGGAAAGCCCTCCATGGAATAGCACGTTGTGCAACCACCACGATAACATCTTGACAGCTTGCGCCGATATTTTTCCTGGGTTTGGAGAGAGCCGTGGTGTTGCAATCCAGGCTCTGGGTTAAGAGCTGGAGTTCTGGAAAGCTCATCTCTATGAGGAGCTTCATAGAGAGGCATCACATCCTATGGGCGCCCAGGGACTGGAGGGGCAGGAGCCTCTTCGGAGAGCAAAGCCGTGCAGCTTCACTGGACCCACTCCAGTGGCTTACGCAGCTGATGATGTGTCCTGGCCCAAAATGTTTATTGTCTCCCAGCAAAGTTACACTAGAAACAACAGCAGAATATAATACACCACCGCTCAAAGGTTAAGACGTTATTTTCTGCTATCGCGCATCAGGACTCTCCAGCATTAACGTTAGCCAGGGCAGCTCGTTTGCTTCCTTCAACCTGATCAACCAAAGAAAAGGGAGGAGGGGGGCAGAAATCAAATCCCACCAGCAATGGGAACCACTTTCAAGGGGAAGCTGCTTTCGGAAACCCAGCCACGTCCAAACATTACAACTGGTCTCGGCAATTACGAGAAGTAAAACATTAAAAAGCATGAGGCAAAGTACATTTGCATGCTAAAAGCTCCCGTCAGTGGGGCTGAGGGGCTGTACCCAACACAAAGCACAAGACTTTTCTCTCTAAATATACATTAAGCCTGCTATAACGTCCCTCTCTCAGTTTGCACCCCAAAGACTGAGAGGTGCAGAGCTGGCGACGGGTGCAGCCGCAGCACCCCTGCACCAGACAACTTAGACCCAAATGGATGCTTAAACCTGCTGGACAAGCAAAGCTGGAAGGGTTAATCCCTGCTCAGCCATCCCCATCGCAGCACAGCCCCTGGGGCTCCGCAGGGAGGGAGGTGCTGGGAGGTTTCCTTGAACTGGGCGGATTTGCTGGAAAGCAGTGCTCCTGCAAACCCAGTTCCGTAGCTGCTGTTGCACAAACAGATTTGAGTCGAATTCGGAGGCCGCAGGTGGGCAAGTTACCTGAAGGCCATGAAGAGGAGACTCCTACATCCGCTCCGACAGCACCAACCTTCAGCCGCCCCAGCAGGGAGGGGAGCAGGGGAGCCTCCTCCCGCGTAAGGTTTCACCTGAAATCACAGCTTCCTGCTCAAAACATGAGCTGCCCGAGCCAAAGCCCTGGGAGAGGCAAACTGAAAACCCCAATTAGAGCTTCCTAAACCTCTAACGTGGATCAGTTTGAGAGCAGGAGCTAAACTGCAGGCATAAGGAGTTCATCCCAATGCCATTTCCCCATCCCAGTCTCATCCATCAGCACAGCATAGGTTCTCAATGCTGTAATCCTGAACTGCCTGCACTCCTCCTCTTCTCCGTTCCTCTCCCCCACAAGCAGGGTCACCTATGGGTTTAACTGGGAAGGCAGCCAGCCTCAATGTCACTGTAGGAATAAGTTATCTTGCTGATAAAGCCATCAAACCACTTCTTCAGGGCTCAAATCCATTCCATGGAGGTAAAGAAGCTTTTCAGAGACCTCCCGAAACACCCCGAGCACCTAGAGAAGTAACCAATTCATAGAGCAAATAGGAGACGTAAAAAACAAGGGGCACATCCAGGGCTTGTTACACACAAACCCTACCCAACTTCTGTTTAAGCCAGTGGGAAGACTTGCAAATGACAAGCTGCAGAAGAAAGGGAGCTCTTTGTACCTGAGTTAGCAGTCAGGTATGGGACAGTGACCCTGGGCATGCAACCTCCTGACTTTAAGTATTGCAGAGCAGCAGACAAGATGAAATTCAATCACCCAACAGCCCCTTTTGAAAAGAAATCAAACCTCAGGTTTCATGGCAGGAAAGGCAAAGGATTTATCTTGGAGTCAAATCAATAGCTGTGCTACCAACCTTCACCCCAGGACACCGCACCAGTAGGGTGATGCCTCCTTACATACCCTTCTCCCTCCAAGGTCCATCCACAGGACAACACACATCAGTGCTCCCCAGAACAGGCCACCTCTTCAAATGATGCACACAGAAAACTCTTAGCATAGATGATTCCTTCCTATTTTTAGGTCTAGCACCTGAACTTCAGCTGCAAACTTATTTCCTGTTAGAGGAACAGTGGACAGGAACAAGCTGGGAATGACGAGGGGAGACAACCCTCTAGAGACCAGCTTGGACAACACGCCTACGAGCTGCAAAGTGTTTGGTGTTGGAATGGGCAGGAATGACAAAGCAATATGTAAGACCACGCAAACACACACGTGTACTTTTGCCAAGCAAGGGCATTTCTGGATACAGTGGACAAGAAGGGTTTTCCTAAAGGCAAGCTCATTAGAAGTCCTCACCAGCCCAGTACCTTTCCCCTCAATAATAAATAAATAAAGCAATATAAAGGAAAGCAGGGCATGTTCTTTTGAAGGTTGTTTTCTTTCATCCCTCCTCCACCCCCCGTGGATCTCCTCTTTGGCATTCCTGGCTGGCCTGTTACCTCCGGCTGAGAGAGCAGGCGGCAAGCCAGGAGATCCCGCTCCAGCAGCACTCCGCTCCTGCCAGGGCCTCCGGACACATCCTGAGCAGCCAGATCCTCCTCCTGCTGCCCTGTCCTGCCTTGCCCAGCCCTGGTCCATCAGGATAGAGGGCATGGGAAACCAAGTCCAGCCCAATTAGAACTCAAGTCTACTGCATGGCAACAGAGCGGCGGTACTGGGACAGCTTCCCCCTAAGAAGGATCGGTAGGGATGGGGGTTTCTGTCCATGGAACAAGAAAGCAAAGGGCTGGGAGTTTAAGTTGTTCTTTCTTGATCTTGTTAGGGGTTTTGCTGGGGTTTGGGCTTTCTCTTTATTTTCATTATAGGCAGTAGTTGTTGGTCCGCATCACAACCAAAACTCTGATCCTCAGGGATGAGAAATGAGCTGAGATGGATACTTCACAGAACTACAGAAAGTGTTGGAAAAGACCTTAATGCTCATCCTGCTCCAACCCCCTGCCATAGGCAGGGACACCTTCCACTGGAGCAGCTTACTCCAAGCCCCTGTGTCCAACCTGGCCTTGAACACTGCCAGGGATGGAGCAGCCTCAGGTTCCCTGGGCACCCTGAGCCAATGCCTCAGCACCCTCACAGTAATACCATGGTTAACACGGTTATTGTTGAAACCTCTGTAAACACACAGGTACAGAGAGCCTTTGCCTGCTTGCTGGGCTGAATTTGTGCCCATCCACACTTTATGTTATAGAACCACATCCTAGAGCTGGGCACCAACAGGAGGTGCTGGAGGTGGATTCACCAGCAGCTGTGCCTTGATCCAGTTCATTTCCAGTGCTAACGTAGCTGTTCCCCAGTCCAGGTGGCCACATCCAGCCCTGTCCAGCCCCAGCTATCAAACACCATCAGGGCTGATGAGTGAAATAACCCCTTATCCTCACAAGGACTCACCACTTATAAGTCCCAGCCCGGAGAGGGCATCCTTCATTTACATCACAGCAGCACCAGCAAGACTCATAGCCAGGCTGGGGATCAAAAAGAGGCTCTGAAAAACACACAGGAACTAATTCTGCTCTGCTCAGCCTTTCCTACCTTCTGTGCACATGAACATGAGCAGGCAATGCTCCTGCTCCAAACTCATCTTGTCCTCCGTGTGTTTTATTGCTTTGAATGATGGAGCAAGGCGGAAAGGAGCTCGGAGCCAGGACAAGAGAGAACGGCAATCCCTGCCCCCAGAGCACTTATAAACCCAAAGAGGCAAGATGTAACACGAGGAGGAAACAGGCTGGAGGCCAGAGGGGATACCATAAAAATAGGATGTTTTAGAACATCTTTGCTGTGGGCATAAATCACCGCCCATCTCTCCAGTGATCTTGGGAGTACAGAGCGAGTCCTCAGCCAAACCAAACCTCCCTCCCCACAGCTCGCACCAGAGCAGCACAGCAAAACCCATCCCTGGTGAGAATGAGCTGGGCAAAAAAGGGGGTCTGAGCCCTGGGTACCGGATGAGGCTGAAGGCACAGGGACTTGACCGTGCCTGCCTGCAGGGTTCAGTGGCAGAGACAGGGATGGATAGGGTCTCCCAAAGCTTTGATAAAAAGAACTTTCCTCTCCTCTGCCCACTGCTGCCTATAAAGGAGGATAAAAACCTCCTCACACCAGCAAGACTCAAATAGATCCAACAGTTCCCCGCAAAGCTTTTCCATCTTCTCTCCTTCCTCACTCTTCATCCCACCTTCCCTGCTCCACTCACAAATCTGTGATGGCAAAGAAGGGAGATTTCTTCCCCCCCCCCGCCAAAGAAGAAAAGAGAGGAAGGGTTGTGGGGAAGGGGACATCTTACTTCAAATAAACAACGAGGATTTATTGCCGGACAGATCCTGAAACCCTTGGCCTGGGCCGGCAAACTGCAGCTTGGCTGTAATAAGCACATAAATAAAGTTTACAGCTAAACTGGCCTGACCCAGTATTGCCCCGAGGTGCAGAAGCAGTATCTTGTCATTAGTATGCAGAACACATCGCCTTAATGTCTGCTCATTTGTTCTCAGCCCACTCCGCTCTATAAATCTCCACAAAAGGGCAAGGCAGGGCTGCGGGGGAGAAGGGGGAGCAGCAGGGCCAGGGGGATGGGAATTGCCTACTGTCCCGCTTCCAGCCCGACGGGATGGCCGGGCACAGCCACAGCAATGCAGGCTTCACACGACTTGAGTCTTTCCTTCCTTCCAAGCAGGGACCACCACCCTTTAAAGGGAAGGACGGGCACAGTGGAATGCCCACACTTGCTTCCCAGGGTGGAGGGGAATGGGATGAAACTGGTGTATCTGGGTCAGCGCAAGACAAAGCGCAACCGGAGTGGCAGGGCACTGCTGGCAGCTGCAGCAGGTGAGCACAGACTGGCACTGAGATGGACACAAACACAGCTTGTAACAACCCATAAATATCAACAGTATTTCCCTTTCTTTGCATTGCTTTAATCAACATCCACCCGTTGTGACCCTCCCTCCCACCTGCAATCAGCATCTGCCAACATCCTGCAGAGCAGTGTGTGCCCTCCCCAACGCACATAGAATCCCAGGCTGGTTTGGGTTGGAAAGGACCTTAAAGCTCCTCCAGCTCCAACCCCTGCCACGGGCAGGGATGCCTTCCATAGAGCAGCTGCTCCAAGCCCCTGTGTCCAACCTGGCCTTGGGCACTGCCAGGGATGGGGCAGCCACAGCTTCTCTGGGCACCCTGTGCCAGCGCCTCAGCACCCTCACAGGGAAGAGCTTCTGCCTCAGAGCTCATCTCAGTCTCCCCTCTGGCAGGTTAAAGCCATTCCCCTGTCCTGTCCCTACATCCCTTGTCCCAAGCCCCTCTCCAGGTTTCCTGCAGCCCCTTTAGGCACTGGGGCTGCTCTGAGGTCTCCCCTTCAGGAGCCTTCTCTTCTCCAGGCTGCCCCAGCCCAGCTCTCCCAGCCTGGCTCCACAGCAGAGCTGCTCCAGCCCTCGCAGCATCTCCATGGCCTCCTCTGGACTCGCTCAAGCAAGTGAAATCACATCTGGCAACTCCATCATTGACAGCACTTTCCTGTAAGTCAACCAAAGCACTGTCCCGTCACAGGGGACCTGGCACAGGCAGCAAGAGGATGGCGCAGCCTTTACAGCAGCAACAGGACCAGCACCAACAGCATCTCCCTTCCTCTAAACCCCCAGCCTAAAGGCAGATGTGGTCTCTCCCCCACACTGCAGCCTCACAGACTGCACCAGATGAGAGCAAGCTCTGATTTACTGTCCCACGTAATCCCACAAGAAAGTAGCTGCACCGCTTCAGTGCTTTGCACTGCACAGAGCTGCTTTCTGTACAGGGAAATATCAGCCACCCTTCTCTGTCATCAATCTTGTCGGGATCTCCCCCACATGTTTGAAGAAAGGAAAACATGATTTACTGTCTGCCAAAAGGAAAAAAGAATGAGGCAAAGCCGCCACAGAGCAGAGCAAACATCTGGGGAGCAGAAATGAAGGTACCTTGGGTGGAAGGTGCCAAGGGAAAAGTGTCTTCAGCGGAATCTGCTGGAGCAAGAACAAGGTGCAAAATTCAAGCAGAGTCCCCACATCAATCTCTGATGGGAATGGCGGTCTCCCCTCCACAGCGCATGGCAAAGGCAGCTCAAGAGAGGAGAAAGATGCAGGCTTCCAGTCAGCACGGTTGATCCCCGCTGAAACACCAAGCTCTCAACTGCAGCAGGCTCTGTGCTTCTGTCTGCAGGAAGCACTTATTACTGTGCCCCAAGAAAACACCGCGGGGACCAGAAGCTTCCCAAAGGACAGCTTTGTACACGGTGCAAAGAGTCCCAGTGCTTCAGGGACAGCACAACATAAATGAACATTGACACAACTCAGAGCCTGCAGCAGCCTTCAGGGGTTTTCAAGCAGGAAAAGCTTTTGAGTAATACCAAAGTATGTTAGTGTTACACCCAAAGAAATCCATAACATCTGGGACCTCAAGCACTTCCTCATGAGCAATATCTATGGGGAATGTTCTGGGGACCTTGGTAGAGCAGCTAAGTGAGGAAAAGGCAGACGTGGAGCAAGTTCCCACCAAGAAAGCCCCATCACAGAGAGGGGCCAATGCACAGCGAGGGGCAGCAAGGGGCCTCTCCCAAGGCATTGCCTGGCCAGCATCCATCAGAGAGAAGAACCAAGCTCCTGCTAGAGACAGAACACTCTTAACTATGGCTTATGGGAACAGGAGTGACTTGGAAGCAAAGGGGGTTGCATCTGTGTGACGAGGCCAGGCAGGATGGACGGACAGCAGGGAGGAGCACCACTTGCTTGCTCAGTTCCCAGCCCTGTTTCCAGGCTTGTTGTGGAAGGCAGGAGCAGGAGAACCTGCAGGGCCCAAGGGCATCAGTCCTTCCCATGGCAGACAATAGGGAACCTCTCCTTGACTTCCAGGAGACACTGCTCTGAGGGCTTTGCGCTGCTTCCTGCTACTGAGCAGGAAATGAAGGTGTGGGATCCTGCCTCCACGTGGGAACGACCCACCACAGCCCTCATTGAGAAAACCACACCCCAAACTGAAAACCAATTATCTACTTAAAGCAAAGAGACTTTGCTTCCCAGCTGGCCCCTTCAGCCTGGGATTGGCATCAGGGAAGCTCAGCACAACGTTGTGAAATAGGCAAGCAGCTTCAGAGACATCAGAGCAGAGGCTGGGCTGGCCCAAGCATCGACCTGTCCCACCTCCATTGGTACCTCTCCTTGCCAGCTCTGTGCAATCAGGAGATTATCTCGCAGACAAGCAGATTTCCTGGTCAGAAAGGTGAGGCCAGCAACCAGCTGAACTTCTGGTTCCCTCTAAGCTCAGTGCCTGCTCAATTCCACTGCATCCCTGCAGCAACGTCATCCGCGAGCTAAAGCCACTTCTAAGTAAGGATGGACAAACCTCTTGAGATTATCACATCACACACTTTCTACTGAGCAGCCACTGCTCAAGAAGCCCTGGGTTTTGCAAAGAACTTGGTTGAAAAAGCCTTTAAGATGATCAAGTCCAATTGTTAATGCAGCACTGCCCAAGCCCACCACTAAACCATATCCCTAAGTGCCACATCTCACATCTGTTAAAGCGCTTGACAACCCTTTTGGTGAAGAAATTTTCCCTTACATCCAAGCTAAACCTTCCCTGGTGCAATTTAAGGCCACTGTGTCCCATCCTAACATGGGAAGAGGCTGACCTCCACCTTGCTGCGACCTCCTTTCAGTAAAGAGCAATAAGGTCTCCCCGGAGCATCCTTTTCTCCAGGCTGAACACCCCCAGTTTCCTCAGCTGCTCCTCACTCTGGACACCCTTCAGCATCTCAATGTCTTTCTTGCAGTGAAGGGCCCAAACCAGAACCCAGTGTTGAAGGTGCAGCCTCACCAGGAGCAAGTCTAGAGGACAATCACCTGACCTTATCTTGCTGGCCACACTATTGCTGACATAAACCTATGGTCTTCTACCCCCAAAAGCAGCCCATTCACATCACGCTTCTAAGCCTTCTCCCTAGCATTCTGGGTCTTCTGCTGTTTGGAGGCCTCAGAGCAAAGATGTCAGGTTAGTTTAGACATCACATCTTCACTTTTTGCCAGCCTGAGCAAACTCAGATGAGTTATTTCAGGTACAGAAAAGGGCAAAACCAAACACTTGTTCCCTGGAACTTTTCTGCACATGGGTACCTAAAAAGCCTGAACTATAGACATCATTTTCCTAGTATGCACCAAAAGGTGATGTGCTCTTTTGGATCCCAAATGCGTACATTTTCCCTTTGTAAAGGATGAAGTTTGCAGACACCCAAACTTCACACTTCCTGGAATATTGTCAATGTTTGAACACACATTAGATGTGGTGCTTCAGCAGCACCTGAGCTCTGCAACAGCCTCCAAAATAAGATGGAAATAAGCCATGTCCCAGACTAGGAGATTTAAGGGTAGCGACTAAACTGAAGAACAAGATGTGAGCTGCAAGTTGAAGCTATAGATGATTTGCCAGTATAAGCCCAGGTGTTGTAATCCTGCAACCCATCTACCTCACATACACAAGGTGCCTTCAGATTGCCTTCTTGAGCTGCTGAATCAGCACATCACCTCGCTTCCCACAGCCTTCCCTATGGGACAGAAACGGAGAGCTCGGATCCAGCACAGCACTTGCAGAGAGCTGCTCTGGATCAGGGTGGGAGGGTGAAGCCTGAGAACATTTGTGATGTCAGAAGCAATCAGGAGATGCTACAAGGTTCCATCGTGACACAGTACGCTGTGATGCAACTACCAGGTATTTTCATCTCATTACAGCAGAAGATTTCACTTCACAACCTCACAGCCCAGAGGTGTTAAACTCTGTGTGAGCAAGCTTATATTTAAACATGGCAAGATGCATTGAATCTCCCCTGGTGGCAAGGCAAGTGACCTCTCTTACCCGAGGTGGGAAACCAGCGCATCCAGCCTCTGATGCATCTCTCAGATATGCCAAGTTGTTAGGTGATAACTGACATGCAATAAATCTGGTTTTTAGCTTGGTTAATTACCAGCCTTGTGCTCATGAGTAATATGATAGCATTTAAGGTGGGGCAGATTTTCCATTACAGAGCCCTGGTTGCATGAATGCCATGAGAAGCACTTTCTGCTGGATGCAGCTTTGACAGAAGAGAGTTCCGCTCCAGCCTAAGCTTCTTAACCCCAAACCACCCCTCCAAACCACAACAGCCTTCTGCAGAGTGGCCTCTGCTGCAGGGTAACACTGATCACCTCACCACACATCTCCAGCACTGCTGTAGTTGACCCTGGACTTGTTTCACACCTCTCCAAACCTCCCCTTTCTACACTCTGGCCCTTACATCAACAGCGTTGGCAGCATCAGATGGATTGGAGGATATTATGCCTAAAAAAATAAGGAAGGAAACAATGCAATCCAGCCAAACAGCTTCAGAAAGATGGAGTTCGAGGAATGCTGTGCTCAGGTTCCCAGCTGGAAGTTGCTCGGCAGCATTCGGTAATCAATTCCATGTAGCAGCAAACTGGAGGGTCTGGTAAAGGGGGAAAACAGCCCCAACAGGAGGAAATTCTCTTGGAGACAGGACAAAGGGGTTCATGAGAACACCTCTGTCTACACCAGCGAACCCAAAACATAACCCCTGCAATCCCGACCTCGCACAGCTCACACGCTGTGTTGTACTTTTAACGGAGCAGAACCCACTGAGACAAACCCGAAGAAGCTGCTTTTCCAAAACACCCTTTCACAGGGGCAGGTAAGTGCAGTGCAGCCTGCACCAAGGCTCAGCCCAGGGAAGTTGCTTCTCAACAAGCTAGAGGAAAAAGCCCTTATGCCCAAAAACCTCCATGAAGGATTTTGCACAACCATAAACACACAGCAAAAGGAATAATGGGAAAGCACCACAACCACAGCCCTTGCCCTGGAAGCCTGGGCTCAGCTCTTAAATCCAATGCAAGGTCAAGGGGAAGGAAACGCCATCAGATGCGCCCTGGTCTTACAAGAGCGGCATCAGGCTGGGACTCCAAGCAGACTGTCCTGGGAAGCTCAGCCTTTCCCAGCATAGTCCAACCACACATCAGACCCCTCATTTTCAGCCCAGTGGAGAAACCTTTCACAGTTGCAGAGAGCTCCATCAGTTAAGAACACAACATACAAACAGCTCTTTCTGGAGCTGCCGTGATTTACTCATCGCATCTCAGCTGTTCACTTCCAGCACTACTCCATGAAGCCACTGCCACTCAGGTTTAGTCCAAGCAGCCTGAAACCATACCCTTACCCTCCTACAAAGAGGGATGCAATGCACTGCTACCCATGAACCCAGCCCCACGCTCTTCTTTGCTTTCCAACTGACAGCTTTTGGTCAGAGGACAACAGAAGATGAAGCGGGCAGAGGAATAAAACTAAATCCCTGCAGATTCTCATCTTCCTTCTCCAGTCTCCTCAAGTCATTGTTTTGCAGTACAAGTATTTCAGCTCTCGCTGTACCAGGGAACAGGATTAGACAGGTCACTGTGGAATCAGATTACAGACTTTTACCTTTTTAACTTTTCTTCTCAGCACGTAGGCTGGCGAACTGACACCCGGCGAGGGAGCAAGCAAGGGACAGGCATGGGTGGAGGTGGCAGCAAAACATCAGTGATTCAGAGAGATTTGCCAAGTCATTGGAAGTTCTCACGATTCCAGGACCTGAAAGAGGGGGAAAAAAAGAAGCAGATGGGTTAAAATTAAAGAGCAAAGAAGAGAATCATCTCGCATAACCCATGCAGCAACAACAGGAGTGCAAATACCAGAACGTGGCCTGATAGAACTTAGTCAAAAAGGGCTTAATTTTCTTTCCAATGCACAGTTGCATTTTCCCCTCTCAGCCCCACAGTTGCCTGCAGGGCTCCAGCAGAGCCAGAAACCCCATGGTACCCTGCAGTGCATGGCCAGTTTGCGAGGATGCAGAGAGTGCGGGTATTTGGAAAGGTTTGGGACCTTATAGGGGGCTGTGGTGGCCACAGGCTCCAAATCATTAGATGAGCTCTGTGGTTTCTGGGACAAGTTTCCTTTTGAGGTGGTGTTCCCTTAACCAGAGGGTACATTTGTCCTGTCTCAGCATCTCTTAATTTCTTCATGTGACAGCATGTTAAGATGAGCTCTTAGGCAGAAGCTCTTCCCTGTGAGGGTGCTGAGGCGCTGGCACAGGGTGCCCAGAGAAGCTGTGGCTGCCCCATCCCTGGCAGTGCTCGAGGCCAGGTTGGACACAGGGGCTTGGAGCACCCTGCTCTATGGAAGGTGTCCCTGCCCGTGGCAGGGATTGGAGCTGGAGGAGCTTTAAGGTCCCTTCCTACACAAACCGCTCTTATTCTCTGATGATTCTATGATCCTGCAATGCCTGCACCAAGCCCAGCAAATAGGGCTGAGTAACATACACACAAAGACAATCTCAGGCTCAACTGGAAAACATCAAGAGACAGTGAAGATAAAGAGCCCATTCCAAAGGAGAATCATTCTGGTAAACTTGTTATGTCTGCTTATAAATTAGAGCTATTAATGCTCATTACAATCTTGTGTGATAGCACAATATAGCTTGTGTTCACTTTCTCTTTTGCTAACTGAAAGCCACGCTGCCTGTCCCCACACTGCCTGCCCAGGAGCAAAATACAGATTAGTTAATGCTTGAAACCTTGGAAGTATCATTATTTGGAACTCCTATTTAAACTGAGCCTTTTCACTGCAGTGAGCACTGTTCCTGCTATGTATTGATACATATTGATTCTTATTATGAAGAGTATTCAACTTTGAGTGTAACAACATATTTCCGCCCCCCCCCCCATAAGATACACAAGTTACTGACTTTATTATAATCAGCCTCAAAACAGAAGGAGCATGAAGAGGTGAAATTTATTGCCCAGACTTATGCAAGGCAGCCATGGAAGAGACCACCACAAACTCCCTGTCCAAAGCAGAAGTGCCCCAGTCAATGAACCATTCTTCCTCTATTAATGCCTAAATGACAGGGGGGAAATAAATTGCCAAATAAATTATTTAACCAGCTTGGCATTTTTTCCTTGTTCCCCAATTACCTTCATGTTTATTAACCTGGTTACCCCCCACCTTGTTATTCCAAGTCTTATCATTCCCAGATGTCAACAAGACAGCATTTCCAGCACAGCACACTAAGTCACCAACAGTACCAGATAACACAGGGGTCATTAGCTGGACCTAAAAAGGCAATTCTCATCGCATCCTGGAACAAGCCAAGGACCCAAAGGCAGGTAAGGACATGGTGTGAAACGCAAGGACTGTGAAATTCCCAAGCCTTACAAGTGCAAACCGTGTGAACAATTGGAGATGACCAAGAACAACCTCTAGCAAATCCCAAGAAGCCACGATATAAAGTGAAATAATCCTGTTTCTCTGCTGCAGGGTGTTGCTCGTGAGTAACGCTCCAGCACCAGGGGTGTGCCGTGCCTCCCAGCATCATGTCCAGCTTCAGGAGCCACAAGCTCTAAGGGGAACACCACTTGCCCACAAATCGCAGGCTGCAGGGAGCAAATCAGGGCACATTTCCGCAAACAGCATCAACCTTTAAGGGCAATTCAGGGTCTAATCCCCAGGGACACAATGCATGATTTTGTCTCAAAGCTTCTGAACAAGGCTACGACACATGACTTCAGCTCTGAGTCATCTCCATTTGACCAAATCAACTGCTCTCCCAGTCAGAGGGATAATGGAGACAAACCGATGCGAGCTGCACACCAAAATGCATAAAGAAGAGCCTCTAAGTTTATTCCCCCATTGAGGAATTAGCCCCCATGAGCTAAACCCCACATTTCCTCAAGAGCACTCTCTGCATGTATATTACACGCACAGAGTTTCTGATGGTTTCATCACATTCGAACAGGGGAAGCCCGAAGTACTGATTTCCAGAGATATGCCATCATTCACATCATGTGGTTAGTTTATGATTCCTTCCTAGCACAACCTCCACAGATTAACCACAGGCTTCCTCCTTCCCACCCTCCCCCAACACCACCCATGGACAAACAAGAGAAGGCAACAGTTTGGGGCAAAGACCAAAGGGTGGACTTCTGTCATCCCAGATGAACCTCCAAAGCAGAAGACATCAGCAAACCAGCAAGTGGAGCCATCTCCTCCAAGTCCTGCTGCTGAGGACACACTGGGGGCAAGGCAGAGCCCTCCACCAGCCTGCCTGTGCCTGCCCCCAGGGCTCTGCACAGCTCGAGCACCATTGCAGACATTTCAGCATATCCCAAAACAGCCCAGAACATCTTTGTTAATAAAGCTCCCGAGATAAAGACTAACGCAATCCTTTTCACAGGCTTCTGCGGGGTAATTACAAACCTATCACTTCTGAGTTAATTACATACAGCTAAAGATGTTATTACGTGTAGCTGGAAAAAAACCATCATACTGGAAACAAGTTCCTTCTGCCCTTAGCTGGCTGATAGCTAAGTATTTCCAGAGAAGAGGAATGGTGGGAAGTCTCCATTTAAGCACTGAGCGTGCTCTTGTGCAACGCTTCTGCCTTTGGAAGAGGAAGCTGGGAGCAAACGCATCACAGATGAAGCACCACCTGAACCGGGAGACCTTTGAGACTCCACTGCTTGTGTTTGTGCCCTTACTGTGACAACAAGCAGGGGAGGGTCAGGGAAGTCAGGAGAGATGAGTTGAGAGCTCTTGGAAATGAATCCAGAGCCCTTCAATGTGCCAGCACCGGGATGCAGAGGCAAATTGGATCCAAGCATCATTTTCTCTAGAGCTTCATAAATTAGGCACTGGAGTGTCCCAATGGTCACTTGAAGGTGTCAGTGGCAAAAGCTCGTTTTCTCTCAGTGGTATCAGGGAAGGGTGGCAGGCACAGGGAGCAATTCAGCAGCAAGTCTTGGTCCCTATTAATTGCAACTTCATTGTCAACTGATAAGCAAAAAAGACATCATCGGATGAACCCCCAAACACTATGGTTTGGAAGAGGACAGGGGGTGGACGTCATCCGCATCTCCGCAAATTTCCGTAGACAGAAAGTTTCCAAACAACATTTAGCTCATGCACCCAAGAAGCCCACGCAAGGGCACAAAGAGCATCATCTTTCCCCCCCTCCGTCACCGCTCTGCTATTTTAAGCAGATAGGGTTGGAAAAGAAAACACGGGAAGCAGAAGAAACCCCGTCAAGCTGCAACAATTAATAAATGCCAAACAGATGCACACCAGCCTCCGTGGGATGATGTCTGCGACAGGCCAGGGCAAACCCCAGCGAATGCATTTCCGAGCTGGGCGCCCGAGGGCTTGAACAGGCAGCAACAGAGAGGGGGAGGAAAAAAAATCACCATTATAAAAAGCAACTGGTGGAGAAAACACTGAAAACAAGCAGGAGAAAAGTGACAGTGGTTAAAGAGCGGAGGTGGGGAAAGGAGCTGGAGATGCTCTCAGGAGGTGGGATGGGCCATGTGCTGTAACCAGCCCCAGCTAACGGTCCATTGCACGGTCACCACAGCCCTGCTGTGGCTACAGGGGGTGGTTTGGCTGCTGGGATGGACCCGCAGCCTCCCTGGGAGATGGTTTTTATGTCCTGGCTCAGCAGCAAAGGCTGGGAGCTCACACAGTGAGCTCCGGCATGGGGTCAGCATCTCACACTGCAGTGACTTCAGGGCTTTGGAAAGTGGCTCGCTCTCATTAGACTCCAAGGGACGGAGAATTTACTCTCCCCTTCCTCACAGGCTGATCCAGTGTTTAATTAAACTCCAAATAAACCCACACGCACTTTCTTTTCCAGTGTGAAATTGGCTGCTGCCTGTTTCCAGCTCTGGGTGTCTCTGCGTTTCCTGGCGTTGGGAGTGTTCGTGTACCAAACACCATTTGGAAAGATGCATCACCTCATCTCGCACCACTCACCCCCGTTCAGGTGCTGCTTCTTGAACTGAGCCAATCCTTAAAATATTTACCACCAATACGTTAGGTATGTAAATTAACATGTAAGTTCTGATGCCTTGTACCTAATTAAAGACTTAATCTCCAGCTGCTCAGCCAAGGAGGAGTCATTCCCAGACTGCAGTTCAGAGACGGTCCCTGCTACTGAAAATGTCACCTTGTTGTGGCAATTCCTGCTGAAAATCAGATCTACTCCTTACTCCAGCCATAGGGAAACCCCAGCTTTTGGCATGGCAGCCTAGCCCCAAAGGCCAGCAGCTTCAGCTGAGGTCCATCCATCACTCTCACTGCTGCGATGGAGGCTCAACCCAATGATGGCCAGGCGCTCCCTCCATCAGCTCACCTCCCCAAGCAGGGGAGAGCTCCTGCAGTGGCTCAGGTGTGGTTTTGCCTTTGCTTACCCACCCATCACCCTGGCTGCAGGAATGCAGCATGGTCAGTCCTGTTTGCCCATGGAAGCATCAGCCTGTGCTATCAAATGCACAACTGAAACCATTTCCAGGACACTTGCTGACCCTCCACACCCATTCTGCAGTACAAGAGGCCAATAACTATTTACCCAGCAACATATTAAATAAAGAGACCAAAGGAAAGAAAAGCAGCTTTTAGGACAAGCAGAACTACTTATCATTTCCTTAAATCTAGGGTTGGGTGATTGAGAGTCATTCACCTGCAGGTGATTGACAGCAGTGTTTTATGATGAAATACTGTTTGCAAATACATCTTGCCCAAAATTGGTTCCACCAGAGCTAAGAAATTCCATCAGCTAATCTGACTTTGCCGCCCACAAAATGTATTGCTCATGGATACAGATGTACCAGCCCCGGGACGCAGCATCAGTGGTGGGGTGGGGGAGAAGATTTAACTGATGTTCGCCAAAGTTCTGCATCATCAGAATCATAAAATTAACCGGGTTGGAAAAGACCTTTAAGATCATCAAATCCAACCATTAATCTCTGCAATGAGGAAGACCAAACACTAATTTTAATGCAATCTGCCCCTTGAGTCAGAGACCTCACCATGCATTGCAAGGCACGAGCAAGTGCCATTTGGCCCATTCTCAGTCTCAAGCACCTTCACATGCTCTGGCCACAAGCTCCTGAGTGCCCACCTCTCTTCTATGAGCAAACACCGTGCACAAGACAAGACTCAACATGTTTCTTGTTTGTAATGGATTAGGACACAAGAACACACATCTGTGGAGAGTGTCCTTATTCAAACCGCCCAGCACAACGGTAACAGGAAGGCACAGGAGGGTTTATTCATTTCCCAAGTGGAGAAGCCACATTAAACAGACTTTGCAGCCTGTGCTGGCAGAAGGAGGCAACATCCCCATTCTCACAAGGGGAAACAGGGATACAGAGAGATAAAGCAAACGGCCCAGGGTTTCTGAAGAGCATCGGTAGCAAAGCTAACATCAGGAGTCTCTGCATTCCAGTGCACTGCTAAAATATGCAATGCCATAGCTAGACTTAACACAGAAGCTTAAGGATGTGTCAAAACTTAGGTTAGGAAGTTCAGGAAGCAGCACACAAGGACGTCCTTGCAGTCAGTGATCCCATCAGCACACTTAAGTTCAAGGAGATTAATTGAGAACTTTAAAGCAGCAGGTCAGTAAAACACCCTCTCTATCCCAACTGAAGCAGCCCATATGCTCAGTTACTACCCCCAACATTTACTAGGTTTGATATCATCCTCTTTGCTCTTTAAAAAGGTGCCTGAATATTCAGAAAGCCCTCAGCAAAAATGATCATACAGGCAGAGAAATAAACGCAACCCCTCCTTCCCAGTGTCCCAAGCACTGCCAAGCTCCTTGGGGAGGAGCATCTCCCATCAGGCAGGAGGGTCATCCCTCCCAGCTTCCCTTGGGAGTCAAAGGGGAGAGCGGGGAGCCTAGATCCCATCCTAAACTAAAGGTCCAGGGCTGGTGTGTTGCCTTATCCACTTAGATCAGCCTCTTCATTTCGAGATGACTAAATGAGCTGTGACAAGTTTGGCCCGAGTTACATTCAAGCAGCCTCCCAAAGGCTTTCCAGATGCTGCTGCATTAACCTCGGCGATGCACTCAGTAAATCCAAGGGCCACCCAATTCTCCTTACACAGCCCTTGGCAGTTTGTGTCAGTCAAGCCCAAACCAGGTCCACACAGCGCTCACACCCTGCTTTGGTATCAGCTCATGTATAAACCACAACAGCGCAGCGCGCTCCATCCCTGCGAGCACAGCACGGATCTGTGACTGGGTTTGGAACAGACGCAAGTCAAAAAAGAAAGGAAAAACATGAATAAAATCAAAAACATCCATGGAAAGTAGGGATTTTCAAAAGCACAAGGCAGGGATCATTAACTAAACCAGCTCGGGTGTTCCCTGCACCTCGGGCTAGTGTCGGGAAAAGCAGCCCACATGCGCATAAGCAGAAAAAGGCAATAGCCCATAATATGCACCCAGGGCTTTTCAAAGGCTTTTACCTAAATGTTGCCAGGGTGATGTGTACATAAGTGTGTCCTTGCCCTGAACTGCAATCACCACCTCGACGGAGAACACCCAGCTGGGATCCACAGGATCCAAGGACAGGCAGCAGGCAGGGAGGGTAATGAGGAGTTCTGCTAGGTTTAACCCAGGGTTCCACTGCCTATAGGGAGACCTTGGAGCACCTCACAGCTCCCACCCCCCAAAAACCTGTGGCACAGCTGGGCTGAGACCACCTCCCAATGCATTCCTATTTGGAAGGAGGAGACTGGCACTAGGAGCATACAGGAATGTGCAAGTGCAGGGAAGATATTTGTTTGTTAAAGGAGACTGTCTTAGAGCGTGATTCACCATATCGGACTCCCTTAGCAAGGGAAGGATCTCCTCAGGTGTTACTGGCAGGGACCTCAACCACAGCAAGCGATGGTGAGCCCCCCCCTGGAAGTTTGTGGGTGAAGTTACTCCAAAAGAGATCAAGTCCCCTCCAGCTGTACCAGCTGCTAAAGGAGCAACAGCCCCTTTCATGTGAATGGAATGAATCTGGGGCAATGCTCAAGAGAGCCTTGAGGACCACAGGCAAGTTCAGAAGATGCTCAAGTCAACAGCCTGTGTTCTCCACCCCACTGAGCTCCCTGGACCATTGCACAAGCATCACTGCAGCATCTGGACAGCACAATAAGCATAAAGCAACAAGCCTGGAAAGCCATCAAAACAGAACCAGATCAGGTCTATTCTTAATGCAAAGAAACTCCTCAATAGCTTCCTCGCAAAAAATTGCACTTCCAGGATTCAGGATTCAGCTCCTCACAGGAGCCCTGTGGTCACCTCCCCCATGGCACACTGCATCCCTGGAGGGAAGTCTCCAGCAGCACCTCAACAGCAGCAAACTCAAGTCTTTGCTTCCCAACACAAAACCAGACCAAGGCCTCATGGGATTCACATCACTGAGAAACCCAGGAAGACATTACTAGACCACGCACATCCAATACATCCACTCACAATAAACCTCCAATCTGTGTCAGCTCTTCAACCAGAGCAGATCCTTTTGGAATCCCCTTTGCCAACCTGCCCCTGTTGTGCAGATGATGCTGGCTGCAGGAAGCAGAGGCAGGGACCCTGCAAGAGCAGCTTCACGATTCCAGGGCTTTCTGAAGCGGTTTTGTTGAAACTGGCAACTTAATTAACAACAAAAACCCTTTGGTATAATTTCGGAAGAAACATTATTTCCAAGTTAATGAGAAAAATATTTTAATTACAGTATTTAACGTGTTATGACTGTGCCAAAATGTTCTCTTGGGAAGGCTGCGCATATTTTCCCTGAACTTCAAGCAAGGAAGAGCGGAAGAGGGAAAGGGGGGAACGCGCAGGAGGAAAACCGCAGAGAGGAAGAGAAGCAGCAAGGAAAGGCTTTTGTAAAAGCACCAACAAACTTCTCAAGCCCCTGGTCAGCTATTAGCTGATGTAAACTGAAGGCAGACCACGCAACAGCAGTTCAGTGGCTCTCAGTACCGGTTAAGATGAACAAATCTCTTGATGTTGATAGTAAGATAAGGCCGGGTTGCATGGGGCTTGGAGCAGCCTGGTCCAGTGGAAGGTGTCCCTGCCCACGGCAGCAGATTGGAACTGG
Organism: Myiopsitta monachus; assembly: GCA_017639245.1. NCBI lineage: Eukaryota > Metazoa > Chordata > Aves > Psittaciformes > Psittacidae > Myiopsitta > Myiopsitta monachus. The sequence goes on along the minus strand of CM029931.1, from coordinate 1,527,902 downwards.
ATGAGCTTTAAAGTCCCTTCCAACACAAACGGGTCTGGGACTCTATAATTTGCACCCTAAGAGACCCAGAGATGCTGGGGCCGCCCATCACCATCCTCCTCCAGGTCCAACCAGCCTCTCCCCGCACTGCCGTGAGGGTACCATGTTCACTATCCAGCCATTGGCAAACCCAAGCAGTAGGCAGCTTCTTCCCTTCACAGACAGCTGATAGGGTGATATTTGTTTTCTCTTCACAGCTCAACAGAAACAGGAATTTCCTCATCCAAGCTGCAGACAGCACTAAGTGGTGGCTCCTGTCAACTCCGGTTTCTTTCCTGGTGAAGTCCCTCAAAAGCAGCCAGGTCTCTTTGCCTTTTGGGAACACTTTGTGCTCACTCAGTGACCACAAGTCCCACTGCCACAAGGCAACACCACAAAAATAGCATCAGTTTCAGTTCTGTAGCTTGATATGCAAAATTGCCATACCTGGCAGATGATTCATTGATCCAAGTGATCTTATGACGGGTTCTCAGGTCTTTATTATTCCTGAACCACATCTACTCATAAATACCAGAGGGTTTTTTCACACGTTGTAATATTACAGCAAAGAGCCAAAGGAGGACTCATTCCAGTTGCCTTAAAAAAAGTATTTCCTCCTCTTTCCAGCTCCTACAGGATTACAGGAAGGGATCAGCAGCAGAGGCTCCCCAAATAAATCACTGCATCTGCTGGGACTTCTGCTTTCAGCTCCTCTTGAAGCAATTAAAAAGTTAAATAATGGGAGAGAGAAAAAGAGGACTAAAATAAAACCAGAGTCATTGTTTACTTCCCCATGTTGGTTTTTAGATGATATCAAGCTCTTAAGCAGGAACTCAAACAGCAGGGACTCACTTTGATAAAACATATCCTTCCTCCCTACTGCAGGCATCTGGGGAGTAGCTCCTGCGAGCTTCTGGTCCCCATTCCCCCAGAATAAAAGAGTGGGATTTTCCAGTCACATAGAGATGCTGAATAAACCCTTGGGCTGGCAGATCCCAGGACCTACCAGCACAGCTTGGGAAACTGTTGGCTTGCTCACTGAGCTGAGACAATTCCCTGTTGTCCTCATGAACCCAAAACCATCAAAGGTTCAATGGAAGAGGAGCTGGGGTGAGAACAGGGGGGAGAGGGGCACCTGGAGCCACGAGTTTTCAATACATTTGATCAAAACAGTTGCAGAAAACATGAAAGTCAACTTTTCAGCAAGTAAAATATTCCCTCAGCCCTTCCTTAATAGCAAAGACTTTATAACAGCCTATAAAAATTGACCTCCATTTCTTTGCAGGAAGCAATAGAGTGATTTCCTCACTGCCTGGGGAAATAACAGCGAGCCACACTAGGAATCAGAGCACCGTGGGTCACGCTGATCCAATGCCCTGGTCCACCCATGAGCAGGGCCGGCTGCAAGCCCATGTTCAGACATGAACCCCTGACCTCCCAGCCAGGGGACCCACCTAGAGCAGCGTGCCCCACCGCAACCTGTCGAGATGATTAATGCCCTCGACACGCAAGGGCTGGCACAGGCTGCATGTTAAAGGCACCTGTGTCATCTGTCAGACCTCGAGAAGACACTGTTAGCCACAGCTCCAAATTTCCTGAAACTGGAGATAACTGTTGGTTTTGGCCCGGCTCTGAAACGTGCCCAGAGCGCCCGGCTAGAAGGCTCCTTGGGAGACTGTGATTTAATAGGAGACAAGGAAAGAAAAAGGCCTGACTCCAGCAAAACTCCAGGCTGGAAGGAGGCTTCAATGTACTTCAACAAGCTGCATTATTGCTTTTTAATATTCCTCCTAAACCACCTCTCCCTCCTCCTTCAAACGCCCGCTGCCATCAGAGCAAAGCACTAGGCAAGAACTGGGAGCCGTGACAAAAGGCAAAGTCACGCATCGCCCTGCGTCTGCATGGCCCTGCCTGGCTTTTTCCAGCTCCCACCCATCCCAGGCAAGCTGAGTTTTGGAAACCAGTGTGTACATGCAGGGAAAGCCTCGGGAACAGGGGCAGGGTACAGTTCAACGCCACTGAACACCCATCTGGCAAAACCTCCCAGGTGCCCAAAGGATGGGGATGGGGCTGCCCCAGTTTGGGGTTTATTTTTCTTCTAAGTGAAGATGGAAAAATCTTTTGCTTGTTTTAAGAAGCCCCAAAGCCTCTGGCAATGGTGCGATCAGCTCAATGCTGGATGGGTACACATGGTGTAAGATGCCTGATGCAGGTGGGAGCACAAGAAGGGTACTCACAGCTCAAAGCTGCAATGTAAAACACATCTCAGAGCTGGCAGGAGCCGGGTTCTGCTTCAAGCAGGATGATTAAAGCACAGCTCCGACCTATTTATTCGTATTTACAAGTGTGTGGCCCCATTTTGCAGGCTGGGCAGGCACAACTCCCTGGGAAGCTGGACCCAGACGGGCTGGGCTGAAGCAAGCACCGCTTTTCCCAGAAGAAAGCCAGTCATCCCATTGCATCGCACAGAGCTTTCGCCATGAGACACTGTCTGCTTCCATGCCCTCACTCACTCCTCCTTGGCAAAACCATGACCCTAAGCCTTCCTCTTTTATCATCGGCCCCAGCCTGGGAGATGTTCCTTTTGTTACACACTGCATCCAAAGAAAACACTGAGATGGCACTTTCCCTGGCCAGGTTGCACATACCCATAAGGGCTGCTGCACCTTCACCTTGACACTGGGGGATGGAGATAGCATCTGTGCCACCAGTTCTGACGCTATTGGCTCATCCAGCCCTGGGAAGGCAGCAGAGGGACACAGCACATCCCTGCGCTGGGACCGGGTCAGAGCTCCATGCAAAAGCCCCAGAGAACTGAAGGAGTTAAAGCAGGCTCATTGCCGAGGGATTTCTCCATAATCTGTGCACATGTCCCTGGGGATCAGGACTGCGGGTGGTAGTGCTAGCCTGTGGCAGTCGGTCAGGCCCATGGCCCAGCACCTGACTCGCTCGGAAAGCCCTCTTATCCCAGCACATTTCAAACTTAATTAAGAGGGACCTACGAGGGGCTTAGTGCTGCTGTGCCAGCCCCAAAGCTCCCCCGGGGCTCTGCACAGAGGCAGGAGGTGACACAGCACAGGGGTGGCTCAGCCGGCATGGGAGCCTCAAGGGGTCTGCAGTTCACCCAAGGGAGGGGGAAAGAGGAAAAAGAGGTGGGGGAAAGTGGAGGTGATGCTGAGAGCCAAGGGTCAGATTCTTTTCTGCAGAGGTAATGCTGGAACCAGGAGGAAATGCAGGTTAATAAGAAACAGGCCCTGTTGGTTAAAGTTTGCCAGCCTGAGAGCGCAGAGTGCCTGGGATGCAGCCGGAGACCCAGCATCATGCCAGGTCTCACAGCCAGTGAGGAGGGGAGCATGGCAGCAGTGCCTGCTCCATGGGTAGAGGTTGGACAGGGAACAGTGCTCTTCCAGTGGGAAAACTGCTGGTTGTCACCATTCAGGTTCATCAGCCCTCAGAGATTGCATCGATTCCTCCTCATGTTAGAAGTGAATCCACCCCGGGCGCCATTCACATAAGAGGCAGCCATGGAACATGTCAACATGCACCAGTTTTAATGTCTCTTTAGGACAATCTGTCCCAAGAAAGTCAGCTCCATTCAGGGCAGGGACCACCAGTGTAATAGTGAGAACGTCAGTCCAGGAGGAAGATCTCCAGCTAATATAAACAGCTTAAATAGAGACTCATTTCCTAAAATTAGTCCTACCCTGAGATCCCACATGGAAGTTATGTCATTAACTGCCAACACAATTAAGCTGGATGACAGTAGCTCCATGCCCTGACTTGAATTCTGAAGTCTTCATTTAAGGTTGGGATTGAAGGGCTTGGGTGTCCCCCCCTCTATTCTTGGCTACTTGGCAATCTCATCCAAGGAGGAAATTAGGAAGAGAAACAGTCTCAGTGTCAATACTTTGCTGAGTCTATTTACCATGGGCTATTTGCACTAGATAATCGCTCGCAAGTGTCTCATCTCCTCCACTCTTCAAGAGCCAAATGATGTCATGGAAGTGGCATCCAGAGCAGGAGCCAATATGAACCAACATAACCTGGGCCCAGCAGGAAATTGCTCGGCAGCACCTACAGACACATCAAACACAACTCCCCTTCTCCCCTGTGGCTGCCTCTGCCAGCGCAGGGGCACAGAGCGGGGACATGTCTCCTCGCCCATCATGAACAGGGGCCGAAGTGCCACTGTATGAGCACCTGAGCAGGTCCAGAGCTCACAACCACGACTGCACACAGAGAACCTGGAGTTTGGTGCTTCACCTTCAAACGAGCCCAACTACAGCCATTAACCAGCAAGTCTGCCGAATCTGCAAACGAGTCACGGCTCCAGCTGAGCTCTGTGTCCCTGTAATTCCTCTTAGCCAGCAACAGCCATGGGAGCCATCAGCATCCAGCAGCCTCTGTAAGAGCTGAAACTGCCAGATTCCTCCTGGCTGAGGCCCAGCCTTTGTTGCGGGTGGGAATGTCAAACCCTGCCTGGCCGCAATGACATTTTCTCTGCACCAGGCAGAACTGGAAAGGGTTATGTGAGCCCCCCAGGATGCCCCTGCAAGGGTCCTCACTCCCCTTGAGGGCCACCGAGAGCATCCTCGCAGCCCAAGGCAGGAGCCAAGCCTTCCAGATGGGAAGCTGTGGACCCAAGAGGGGAGGTGGATGTGGTTAGAAACATTATGTAGAAGAAATAGAGAAGGGGGATTTTCTAAAAGGTAACAGCTTCAGAACACTGGCTTTTTTCTTTTTAAAGGATGGTGTAATTCAGCCTCTCAAAAACCATGTTCCCTTTCACTTAGCAGAGTAAGATGCACCTCTGCCGTGGAGCCAGGCTGAGAGAGCTGGGCTGGTTCAGCCTGGAGAAGAGAACGCTCCTTAAGGGGAGACCTTAGGGCAGCTCCAGTGCCTAAAGGGGCTTCGGGAAACCTGGAGAGGGGCTTTGGACAGGACCTGTAGGAATAGGACACGCATAAGCAGCAGGGTCCAAGCTACATGCGGGTGAGTAACTGCCTGGTGGCCACCTCCAAACCACAACAGAGCCATAGCATCCTGCCCAGTTACTCAGCTCGGATGCTTTTACTCCCACAAGAGGCAGCCACAGCAGTACGAAAACAGACTCCCTGCCGCTGGAGGAGCAGCCGAGGGGATGACCCGAAGGTACCCGAGCACAGAGAACAACATGGGTCTGCCGGGGTGGCTTCCGCCAAGGCCGGTCCCACACCCACTGGGGTCACCCATGCGGGATCCCACCCGACCCTCCGCATTCCTGTGCCCTGGGAGCCGCTTCCCAACAGCCAGACACAGGCTCTGGCACTGCAGTCCCAGCCCTGCCCAGGCTGTGGAATCTGTTAACCAGGACAAGCAGCAGGGAACAGGGACAGAGCGGAACCTCCTATCACCAAGCGCCCCCCAACACCATGCAAAAGCCCTCGGGGAACCCCATGGGATGCTTCTCCCAACAGCATCCTGGTCCCAGCAGGGTCCTGCCCCATAGCAAGTGGCCACCCCAGTACAGGGAGGACAACAGGAATGCTAATACACCCTGCACATGTCCAAACACGTTTCCTCCGGGCGCTTTCGGGGCCAGGGAGCTGCTGCCCAGCTGAGGGAACTTGGATGAGGATCAGTCTTGGGAAGAGCTCCCATATCCCCCTCCAAACCCCTGCAGCGCAGGACATTGTGCTGAATACAGGCAGCCAAGGGGGACCAGGGCAGTTCTTACAGTGGGACCCTCATGAAGAAGGGGACCCCCTTCACCTGGATGGACTTCCAGCCCCTTGCAGTGGAGGGGACCCCCACAAACCAAGGGCAAGTCACAAGCTGGCTTCCCCCCCAGCTCCTTTCAGCTCCCCCAAACGCACACACAGGGACTGCAGCGACAGACCCTGCATGATCCTTCCTTGGCAGAGCTCAAAAAGAAACATCTCAGCACTTTATCCCACTCTTGGAAAAGCTAAAAGCAAAGCGAGAGGAGGGGGGGTATGGGATGATTAAATGTCCACGGCAGCTGAGAGAAAGAGGGAGGACAGGAACACGGGAACAAAGGGGGGGGGGGAAGTCTGCTTTTTATTATTAACCTATTCTCTCAGATTTCTAATAAGCAGCTTGAAGTTTAAATTACAAGATCTCTGACAAAGTCAGGATCCAAACAGTTCGGGAGCCCTCAGATAACAATCGCCTTTCTCCAGATCAGTTTCAAGTCATTTCTTTGCAGGGACAAAGCTCCCTTTCAGAGCAGGGCAGAGGGACCTCGGGGGTTTTATTACCCTCAGCATTGTAGCCCCGAAGATGCAGTGGCAGGGAGAGGAGCAGGACCGGGGCTGATGGAGAACAGTGGGAGCCCAGCCCTGGGAAGCACAACCTGAGCCCCTGCTCGCTGCAGCTTTGCAAGTCACCCAGATTTGGGGTGAAAAAGGAGGTTAATGGGGATCCCCGGGTGCACACAGGGCACCATCAGGCCTGGTCTGCACAGCTGGAAGCTGCTGTCGCTCTGGTGCCCAAAATGCAGCCAACTTGGGATGCTGCGCAGGATAACGACGGAGCCAAACGATGTGCATGCAGCTTGTTAGAGACGGGATTAAGCCTAAAGTATACCTTCTGTGGGTAATCTGGCAGGAAGGATATACCAAACCCTGATAAATTAAAGCTCTGCTGAAGTAGAAGGGAGAGACACATTTGACAGTCATTTGGGAAGGTGAAACCAGGTGAGGGGAAGCAACCCTCTGCCAGGTGATAAGAGAGCTCCTGGAGCAAACAGCAGCACAGACTCCATTTACAGCACCACAGGTGACTCCTCCCGTAAGATATTGGATCCAGCATCCTCAATGCCTAGTTCAGAAGCATCCTAAACTGGAAAAGCCAGTGATCAACAAACCCCCTCAGGGCAGGGATTCCCAAATGGGTGGAAGGACCTGCAGACCAGTGTCTTACTTCAAATCCCTGTGTCACAGGACCTGTGAGGTCCATGTGCATGACTAACACAGAGATACAGGGTGCCTTGCAAATGTAAGCACCCCAGCCGTGCTTTCAGCTGTAGGTTTGGATATGCCAAACTGATCTCAAGATCAGGCACACTGGATATAGCACCACCTCTCTTAAGCCTATACCCCCAGGAAACACCAGTGCCTGAAGAAGCAGCAGCACTTGGACTAATTGGGGTTAATTAAGCAGGTGCAATAGCACATTGCACCATGCCATGACCACCAGCTTGTCAGGAGCTGGCTGGGGGGACCCTGACACCAAGACAACAGCTTGGCACTTGCATCCCCCAGGACCAGCTGGCCAGCATGGTGCTCACAGGAGATGATGGACAGAGCTCCACCACCCTCCTCATCCTTGGTATGGGGAGGGAGGATTTGTCTGAAGATATCCCCCCCTTCCAACCCCCCCCCTTGCCCCATTCTGCTCCCTTTCCATGGTGATGGAGGGAGGAGGAGGAATCTCCATCTCTTTTCCCCTTGGGTCTTCCCCTCTCTCCCAGCTCCCCCTTTTCTCCCTCTCCTTATTGAGGCCAATAATTACAGCTGAATAGGCTTCCAGATTCCCATGCTTGTCTGCCTGCCCTCCCCTCGCACCCGCCTCCTCCAGCCGGGAGCAGGGAAGGAAGGATTAGCCACCGCTGACCGCAGAGTGGCCCGAGCTGGGGCCGGGGGCAAGCAGGACACACACAGGGTAACACAGAGCCCCGGATCCAGCACGATGCTGCAGGCACAGACAGTCAAAGCCAACAGGAATTTCCGCCCCCCCCCCCCCCCGGCAATGTGTTTGGCAGCCGGCAGAGATGCTGATGAGGTAAAGGGAAGGACTGCCCCACATGGGGAGCTTCACCTGTACATAGCAGTTGTATTGATGGCCCTGTTCACTGCAGAGGGAATTGTCTAGGCGACCTTTGAAGGTTCTTTACAGCCCAAACCATTCTATGACTCTACCAGGCAGTGTGTAAATCAATGCACACCCATTTCTGCTGCTTGACACCAATAGAACTGGATGCAGGAAACCAAGCTGGGAATGATGCTGGAAACCTTTCTGCTGAACACAGGGCCTCCAAGACACAGCCCCACCATTCCTACACCTTCTCAGTGCAAGCATCTTGCACTAAAGGCTCATGGCATCACTGCCTGCTCCCCTGTCTCTGAGCAGAGCTAAGGCAGCAGTTCCACTCATGTTACACTGCAAAGCTGAGAACAAACCATCTCCTAAACCCTCTCCTCTGCTGGATCCAGCAATTGGGATGGAGTTTCCTCCTCCTTACACTTGAGGAGCACATCCTAGACAGCCCCAGATCCTTCCACCCCGCCCGTCCCACTTCAACGCTGGTTGTGCCAGTGGCACACAAAAGAAAGCAAGGAGTAAACACCCTGAATCATCACTTGGGACAGTTTCAACAGGGACACACTGTGCACAGGACCCTGCACCTTTGCCCACGCACTGGTCATGGCTGAGAGATGAGAGCAGCTTTAACAAACATCCTGGGAAGGGGGAGAAAGGTGATTTAATTCCCACTGCCAACAACCAATATATCACCCAGAAAAACTCCCCCCACAAGTTCCTGGCCCGGCCTCCCTTCAATTCCTCTAATTAATTCAGGAGAAAATTAATTACAATGGGATTTTCAGGAGCGCAGCATCTAATGATCGACCCCAAACCAGATAATCTCAGGCTCCCATTCGCGCTGCCAAACCCGGCTCTCCCACCTCCCCCTTCCCAACCCCAGCACAATACCACACTCCAAATTGGGCAGGGAAAGAGTCACTTGGCAAAAGCAAATCAGAGCAGTAAGGTCAGGCCCTGAAAAACAACAAAACTGCCTAAAGAAACCCCAGCGTTAATCCCGTCATGCTTCCGCCAAAGATTCCCCTTTTCAAGTGTTTTCTTCCTGGTAAACAAAGTTCTCTCCATTGGGCTGTGAATTTCAGGACATGGTTGCTTAGTAATACCAGGCTGAAAACCAGGAGGCTCGTCCTCCCCCTTCGTCCTCCCCGGTCCTCAGAGGATGGCACAGGGTTTAGTAAAAGAAAGAAATCAAAAAGGCTGTTGGAATCCAAAGGAGGACAAAGCTGATTCACACAATTCCTCCTGCCTGCGGTGCAGTTTTGCTTGGGATAATTTGGATGTGTGCGCAGTGGAGATGCTGTCCCCATCGTTCCCCAGGAGCTGGCTCTGCCCATCTCCCCTTGCTCCTTGGGATGTTCCCAGAAGGTCTTGATGGTGAGTGCCCAAACCCAGGCTCCGCATCCCCACTGAAGCAAGGACCACTCCAGACCCTGCCAACAGGGCTGCCCTGCTTACCCAGGGCTGGAGGCAGCTTCACCCCATTGCCACCTTCCAAAACCCAGCTTCTCACCTAAAACTGTTTCTAAAGCCAGATTCGAGTACAATAGATAAGAAAACAAAACAGGTTTTAGACTATATTAGGGGAAATACCCTCTCTTCCCTGAGAGGAACAAGCATTAGCAGTGCTTCCACAGCAGTCCCTGCAGCCAGAAGCAGGATGGACACCTCCAACCCTCTCCCTGCTGCCTGCACATATTTAAAACCTCTGTCCTGCTATGAGAAACAAGCAGCAGTTGCAACCAGAAGGTGGAGAGACAGCCAGGGCAGGCAGAGGGAGCTGCCCCTGGTGCCAACAGTGCAGCTCCAACAGCCCCTCGGGCTCCTTCCTACCACCAGCCTCAGAAGGGATGCTCCAAACCCAAGGACCAAACCCTGAGAGCAAAGTGAGGAGCCACAGGTGCAAGAGGGAGAAGATAAAGTTCCAAGTGTACATCTGTCCCTGGCCTGCAGCAGCACTGGGTTGCCTGCTCCATCTTCCAGACAGCAGCACCAGCAAGGCTGAGGTCTATTCTCTGTTTTCCCCATTTCTCAGCAGCAAACCAGGCCAGCTGGAAAGAAAAGGAGTGAAGAACAGAGGGGAGGAGAAAGGAGGAACGGGGATTAAAGCTCTGCAATCGAGTTGTCCATCTTCATGAGATTTTAATCCTGCCATAGCAAGGTCAGAGTTGAACTCTGGGTTAAAGGGCTTTGTTTTGTCCTTGGAAATAGTGTCAGACAGGAGTGGGCTGGTGACTGAAGGCTGGAGGAGGGCAGCAGCACAGCCCCTGCTCCCCAAGCACTGCTTTCCAAAGGACTGGCTGCTTTCAACTCACTTCTCCAAAGACATTTCACCCTTGAAACCACTTGTCTGCGTTTCCTATTCTAAAACACGTTTCTCGTCCAATGTTTTAAAGTTTCTTTTCAACTTTCTCCGTCCAGCTAGACGGCAGCCAGGTCCTTCCCCAGGATTATTGTGGGCTGGGGAAAGATTAAGTCTTGCTAAACGAGACAGTGCAGCCTTTTAGACTCCCTGAAGACACAGAGCAGGGGAGAGGCTGCTCCAAAGGCTGCTCAAGGTGCTGGCTGTGAGTTTTGTTTTCCAGAGCAGCATCCCTCCCACCCGCGCCGCCTGTCAGCACATCAGGACTTCACTTTAATTAAGCAAACTCTCTTAATGAAGTCATAACTCGCCGCACACAAGTTATCCCACCCCGGGCTGATGCGCGGTTATCCCACAGCATCCCCCCCCCCGCGTTCCCATGGCAATGCCGCATCCCGGCACGGGAAAGAATGGGTCCAGAACGATGACATCACCAGCGGGGCAGCCAATGGGCAGCGGCGGCGGTGATGTCATGGCCGCGCCCCCGGCGGTGACCGTGGTGGGGTCCTGCGGGCGGCGAGGGGGCAGCGGCAGCGCGAGATCGGGGTTAAAGCCAACGTCCAACGCCGTTTGCGCTGCTCGAGCCCTGCGCCATCGCTGGCAGTGCTCGGGGCCAGGCGGGGCATCAGGGCTCGGAGCACCCTGCTCTAGCGGAAGGTGCCCCTGCCCGTGGCAGGGGTTGAAACTGAATGAGCTTTAATGTCCCTTCAACCCAGACCAGCCTGGGATCTCGCCCCAAGCCTGATCTGAAGCTTTATAGCTCCCCCACGTTGCTCACCTCACCGCGGCAAGCCTGTGAGCTGCTGCTTCAGGAGAGCATCAAGCAGGGCAAGACCCAGCAACAGCAGTGAGAGCAGACACCAGCACTACAGACGGGGTCTGCACCAAGACCTTGGGGTCAGGTTATTGCGGGAGAAGTAGTTGCTGAAAAAGCAGGTCTAGGGGGGGAAAAAGAGGGGGGGGGGTGCAGAGATGCATTTCCAGTCAGTACTGGGAGCACACCAGTAAGGAGGTTACGTGAGAGCAATATCAGGAGAGCTTTGGACTATGCAGCTTGGTCATATCAAGCACAGGTTGTGTCCCCCTCTCCAGTCCCCCTTCTGGCAATGGAACAGTGTGACTCAACAGGTGACTCACCCACCTCAAACCAAGCCAGCGATGAAGCACTTTGTTCAATCAAGTTTTAGATTATCCCAAGCTCCTAAAACCCCTTTAAGGACAGGCACTGCGCTCCACATGAGGCTCAGGACCCCATTGCACCCCGCAGCCCCGATGGCCCTGGCATGGTGCCGCAGGAGCAGGGTGCATCTGAGTCACTGCTGGGGCTCACCTGCTCAAACACTGGGAACGTCATTCCCCATGAGATGCTGTTGCCAAAACTGCGGCTCGGCCACTCCCAAGAGACAGGAGGAAAACCCAGCCGGGCACAGAGCACGGGTGCAGGGGCATGAAGCCAGCCCCACACGCCCGGGGGGACAGAAAGGTGGCACTTGGAGCCATCACCCACATGGCATCACCATGGTTATATGGGGTGCATGGACACAAAGCTGCTGGGGTGCTCAGAGGAGGCACAGAGGGGAGAGAGAGCCCCAGAGCCAAGCCCAGCGTCATCTCACATAGAGCTAATCAGTGCACTCAAGCAGCACAGGAATTTTATCACCTTAAGACAATCCCAGGCAGGTTTCTCCTCGTTCATCCTGCTGTTTATCAAACACAGGAGCAGGCCAGCAGAGCACAGGCACGTCCTCTCTCCTCCCGGTCACGGGGTGGAGGGGGGGGGAGGCTGTTATCCATGCTGTGAGATGCCAGCAGCACCCAGCTGAAACACGGCTGTCCTGCAGCTGAAGCTGCTCCCTCTGTTTATACAGAGAGAGTTACTGCATTTCCCCAAGCTCTACAATTTCCAGCTAACCGCTACCATGGATCAATAAGCATCTGATGCCCAACACCAAGAATCAATCCCAAACTGGCCATTTTTTGGCAAAAGAGGGAAAACCTCATTTAGAGCCAAAACCGCAGCTTTGGGAGCCAAGCAGCCGATTCCCCAAGCTGCACAGTCCTCAGGCTTCTCTGCAGCAGCACAGGTCTGGTTATGCGCTGCTAGCAATGCACCCCTGGGTGCTCCCCATCAACTGAGACCCAAGTGAGGGTTATGGCAGCTTGGTGCATTTATTTAACACCCTGTAGCCTTGAGAAACACCAGGAGGTCTCTTTGGGAAAGCCCTTGCTATCCCTGTCATAGTCCACATCCTAAGGATGGTCACCCAAGGGTCAGCTCCAGCCGCTGAGGATCAGAGCCTGGGAACTCAAACACTCCTGTGCTCTGTAAATCAGGACCTGCAGGTCTTTTCCAGTGCATCATTCCCAGATAGTTCCGACACAACTGGTAATTTAGCAATAGGGAGATAGATGCCTTAGGAGGTTGGATTACAGGTGGATTAACACTTATAATGCTTCTGATACCTGGTTCTTCAGCAGCCCAGTGCCACAAGGTCAGCCATAAAAAGCTAGAATATCACCATGGGCTTTATGATAACCTAACATACCCAGTCCACTGCCAAGGAGGGACACGAGCATCTCAACAGCAAAGACAGATGGGCCAGAGCACCTTTGCTATCTTCTGACCTGCCAAAGGCTTGCCTATTGGGAAGATAAAAGCTCTGCTAGCCAATGCACTTGCGCAGACCCCTGCACCTCTCCAAAGCAGAGTGCTCCTACACCCTTCAGGCACACACGCAAGCCTTCCCATGCTCGAGGGCAGCTGCAGACCTTCCCCAGTCCGACAGACACCAGCACAGGAAGGAATCTCAAGATGCTGCTGTTGCTCTCCCTGCCCCAAGGCTGGAGCCAGACCCTGCACAGAGCAGCCCTCCCCTTGGGCCTGAACAACAAGCAACAAAACACAGTTTGTTCTGAAAACAAAGCATTCCCCACTGCTCCTCGGGGCTGCAGAGCACAGAGAGCCCCGGATCGAGGACTCCCTCCAGTTAAAACAAGCCTCCATTCCCGGTGCCAGCCACCAGGTCCTCCCCTTGGCTCTCGCCCTCACCTGCCATTCAGAAAAGCCAGGGAAGAAGAGGATTTGGCAGCTCCAGTCGGGCCCATTCCTGTCCGACAGGTTTGCTCTCCTGTCCCACATTGTTACTGTTCCCATGCAACCCCCGTAGGCATATTGGGGCACGTCCGGAAACGATTACCATCAGCTACAATAATGTTCGAGCTGCTCCAGAGCCCAGCCAATGCAGACAAACCCCCTGTTCCTTGGGTTTATGAATGAGTAAACCCTTACGCTTTCTATAAACGTCAAGATAAATTACCTGTGGGCATTCCCCTCTCAGCACAAACAGCCCCTTTACTGCTGCAGCTTTTTAATGGAGACATCAACCTGAATTACTTTCTTTCCCTGCGGAGGCGGGGGGGATATATCAAAGGAGGGGGTAATGATCATGGCCAGAGATCCAAAGGTTTCACCTTCCTCACCTCACCTGCAAGCCTCCCAAAGGCAAAAAGCCTGCATGGCCATTCACAGAGCTGCCTTGTGGGGGTCACGGGTATCCAGCTTTAGCAGGGCCCTCCAGGAGGAAGAAGGGCAGTCCAGAGAGCAGGAAAAAGGAAGAACAAGCAATGGCTGCATCACCTCATTGCTCTGCACCCAAGAGGTAAACTCTTCAGGTGGCTACCGGGCAACATTAAGGCACTGTGACTATCAGCAAGGCTGCAGGAGGGGCTCAGCATGCCTCTGGTTATACAGCACTGCAGACATCAGCCACCACCTCCACACCATCCTCTCCTGGTCACCACTGTATTGGCCACTGGTCTAGAACTGGGGAGGGGGGCCATAGGTTTAAGCTTTGGGAAAACCCTTCAAGCTGCCACCTCCTTTCCCACTGCAGGAATCAGCTCATTCCCCCGCGAGAAGCCACCAAGCTCCAGCAAAGAGCCACCAAACCAAGGCGGACAGGGGTCATTCCCCAGTGCTGCTCTCCTTCCCTCCCCCTGGAGCTCTGCTTTCCAAAACACACTTGGAAGAGCCGCAGCTCCTTTCCCAAACATGATTCACCTCCTTTCAGCATCGATAAGGCATGTCTAAAAATACACCGAGATAATGATCTCCAAGACACAGGTGCTGGCCTTCATGGTGCAGCAGCAGAACAACAGGGAAATAACCAGAACTTGAGCTCAATACATGAACCCACGGTTTTGATTTAGGACCTGGGTAGTCACAGATACACCAGTGCCCAGGGGCTGCCTATAGCAGGACGGTACCAACCACGTCTCAAAGCCCTGCAGCTCTCAGAGCTGGGGGTGAGGAAGAGCTTGCACACATGTGAGGCCCCTGCATGGGGGTGTCCCCTTAGGAGTGCTCTGGGTCTTGTGGCATGAGTGCCCATCACGCCAGTACAGCAGCACGTCTGCTCCATAGCAGCAGCACATGTAGCAGTGACACCAGCTTCGTGACAGATGCCATTTGCTGTACACATCCCCAGGGGGAGGGCAGCAAGACTCAGAGCATCTCAACCAGGGTACCCAGGGGCTGCAACTGCTGAGCTGGGCAGCACCTCTGGATGGATCCCCATGGACACACTTCCTGCCTAGTGGAAGGGGCCTGGGAAGAAGAAAACAAACCCCCTTCAACTCCATAAGCTTCCTTCAGGCCCTGACTTGTCAGACAGGCTTGCTTTGGTACTGCAGCTTATCCAAACATCTTCAACTCTTTCATAAATTCAATCCCTCCTTATCAGCCATCAGGAGGAAATGCAGGAGCTTTAGCGACTGAAGTGTGGGGAAGAGCCCAGCTTTGATTAACCCACTTCACTCCCTGGAGGTCACTCACAGTTCAATCCTTGTGGATTCACATGTTCCCAATCACGTACTTGGAAGTGGGGCTGGAGGCGAGAGTTTTCTTTGCATTACCAAGAGAGCAGGAGCAGGGAGTAAGGGGGACCTGTAAATATTCATTTCAGAGCTGCCAGTTCCCATGACTAATAGGAGGCTGTCAAAACTCAGCAGCTCTTCTTAAAGCCTCAGCTCCTGGAGCCACGGGAATAAGCAATAAGCTCAGCTTTAGGATTTGGGGTTTAAAAAGTGACATTGCTGTAGCTGCAGGCTGCCAGGACCACTTTTGCTCCTGGTTGTTGGCACACACACCCCAGGCTGATGTTTAAAGGTCAGTCAAAAGCTCCACAAGGTCACCTTTAAAACGAAGTTGCATCACTGTCATATACCCATCACGTATCTATTAATGCACGCGGAGCTGGATAACTTGATGGGGAAGCGCATTTGCTCCTGCAGCCAAGCCAGCACCCACTGAACAGCAATGGTATTTGCAAAGGGCACACATTCAGTAGGAAGCTCCCAAGGTTTTGATTTCCTCCATCAGAGCTGATGTTTGCGCCCTGATGTACGGAAAACCACCTCGGGATTTGTGTCATTCACCAGGTGAGGCTCCAAAGCACAAAGCTCAGCTCATAACCCTCGTAGTGATTTGTGTTTTGGCAGTTCTCAACATTGGGCAACACGCAGGCATCCGCTGGAGAGACAAAGGCAGAGAGAAAGGTGCTTCCAACGGGGAAAGGTCCTTGTGTTTGCGAAGACCACCTGGGAAAGCAGCCAGCCCCGTCCCATCACAGCTCCTGGGACAGGGCACAGCAAACAGGCCCTATTTAACAACGCATTAGCAGGCAGCACCGCTGGCATTGGGAGTGCAAGGAGGCACTTTTCCCACACCCAGACATCCTGGCCGGACCCAGCTCAACACCCAGCCCTCCAGGATGCGGCCGGAGGGACAACACAACCTGCCCAAGGGCAAACAGGAGCCTGGAGCAGTGGAAATGTTGGTGCTGGTGCTTTGTCACAGCACTATGTCGCTGCGGGACCTTCATTCCTCAGCTCTGACCTAAGCAGCAGCTGCTCAATATTTGCACAGCCCCAGCATTACCTGTGGGCAAAATCCCAGCAGCTGACCTGGGGCTGTGCAGCTCCATGGAGCATGGTGGGACCCTTCCCACCACTCTGCTACCATTGCATTCCCACCACTCAGATCCAGGATGCGGAGATGAAGTATTTTCCCACCAGCACCTGCATCACCCTCCAAAACCTCCATCCTCCCAACCAGCATCCTCCTCCTCACAGCGTCTATGGCTACTTGACTTGATCTATCCCTAGTTTATAGTGGGGAAGTGAATTAATTGCATGCTTCTCTCCCAGAAAGAGCTGATCTCCCATCTCCAGCATACCCAGCACTAGGAAGTCCGCTTTCCCATACTGATACATAGAGAAGGAAGAGGCAGGTTTTCCCAAAGCATTCCAATCAGCCCAAGATACTGAAGAGACTAAAATTCACTTGGAAAGAGTGGGAAGTGCAAGGAGGAGCTGAGCCCTCTCCATCAGTGCTTGTTGGGAAACCCAGTGCTGGGTGGAAACACAGCTGGGAGAATAAGCAAGCAGCATGAAACCAGCCTGCTCATTACCACAACCAGCTCCTAATAGACCACGGAGAGATTTCCCTGGGGAGCAAGGAGCAAACATCACCTGAGGCGCCTCAAACTGCACGGCAGAAGGACACCTCAAAACAGCAGAGCTGGGCTGGATTAGGCGGCCAGATAGGTCTTTTCCCAGATTTAATCTTTTTAATTCCTTGTCATTCCCACAATAATGCTCTGTGTTTTTAATTAAGTAAACCACAATATCATCTCAAGGAGAGGCAGGAACAAAGGGCTGGCTTGCTCGCAGCAGAGCTGGCGTGTGTTCTCAGCACCCAGTTGGATGGTGATGCTGGAGACCCAAGTTGCTGAAAACCTGGCAGGCAGCTTTTCCAGGGGGGAATTTTCCTTATTGCCCACATACTCCTGCCTGCAAGTTCCTCTGCATCAGCCTTGGGAAGCTGAGAGCAACTCGGTGAGGGCCAGCACCATCACCTCCCAGTACTGAAGTGAGCTCCAAGACACACTGCATCATGTTTAAGGTTCTTTTCAGGTTGGTTGGGTTTAAGTCACCTTTGATTAATTTAATGACTGCAAAAAAAGTATGCAATCAATCACAGAACCATAAGGAAAGCATCTGCAGGTCAAAGAGATGCTTCCTGAGCAGCCAGGTTGGAAGCCACCAAGACCATCAGCATCAACACAGCGATAAAGGAAGCCAAGCGGTTCTGGGCTCCTCCATCAGCCAGGAGTGATGGGGAGACCTGGGGCTCAGCAGCATCTTCACCTCCTGCACACACTTCAGACATCTGGAAGCACCCATCCCACAGCCTGGCAGGTAGCACCCCACTATTGCTTCCCCCAAAGAGCCATCCAACCTTCACCCTTCTCATCCCAAACCCCTTCATCCTATCGGAGGGGCACAAAGCTTCCAAAATCCCTGTTTTTTCTTTATGAAGGAGGGGAAAAGTCCAGAAACATTTCTTCATTCTTCAGGAATGATTAATTATCTGCCTTGGTGGAGTGTAAAATACCTCACTAGCGCTGTAGGCTGCGCTGAGTTATTGAGTGCGAGGCTCTGAAAGCTCCCCCCTCCTCTAGATTACACAGCAAGCTGAAATTAAAGTGCAGGCTGCCGAAAGGTAAGAGGCACAAACACCCTTTTTGTAGGGAAAAGGGTTTGGGGACTTGCACTGTAACAAGGGGCCAGCTTCTGAAAATGAAAGCAGTTCTTAATAATCCACAATTAAAGCCCACGGTGGCTGTGTCAGCAGAAACACCTTGCTTGAAACTGGGTTAGGTCCCTCGTACATCTCCCCAGGCACCGGCACAGAGCAGCATTCCAGACCCAACCTGCTCCCCAGGGATGCTCCAACCCCAGCTACCAGCCCGCCAAGAGGGGAGGATGTTTCCCACCTTCCGGCACTCAAGGGGAAGGGTGGGATAAGGGAGCTACCCAGCAGGACATTAAACCAAGCATTTGTAAAGCAGAAACGCAAGATTCAGTGGTTTGCAAAGTCAGGTTTACACTGGGTCATGGCACTTGCTCCACTGCAGCAGTTCCCAAACTAGATGTGGCTCAACTTAAAAAGACAATGAGATGGTCTCTCCCTTTTCCTTCCACAGAATCACTGGCTGAGGACCCAACAACACTGCCTTCACCCCAGCGCTGCTCAAACTGCTGCAGGACTCTCAAATAGGTGGGTATTTGACTTATTCCTGCAGCAGAACGGCTCCCAGGCCTCCCGACTGCACAGAAAACAAAGCAGCTCAAATTTAACCTTAAACCCCAGAAGTTAAACAAAGAGAACCTCAAAATATATTACTGGGTTAGTTGGGTTTCTTCTTTAAGACGTTGTGGTTTGGAGTTCCTGGTCTGGGATTTGCACATACCCAAGCCCAGTAGCACTCCTTAAGCCGCGCCAGGGGAGACCGCTCAAGCACATGGGGATATAGACCAAGGGCTGCCCAGAAGAGCCCTATTGCATGCTCAGCCTGTCCCCAAAGGGTGACAGCCCAGTATGGGAAGTCATAGCAGCACGTGGAAAACAAAGGCAAAAGCTGAGGGAAAAGCCATGTGCTGGGAGGGAATCAGGATGCAAGAGATGGACATTTCTCAGTGGAGAGGAGAGGTTTCTCCATAAGGATCCAGGAGTTGTAGGAAAGACACTGCATGGGAGAACAACATTGCACAGAAGGACAAGTCAACTGCAGGGCAGGCACAGCCATCATGCAGACCATGACCATCCCCACTCCATCCTGCACATCCCACCACAGACTTGCTTCCAATACAAATCCTATCACTGGTCCTGAGCAACCTGAGCATCACACGCTAAGGACCAAAAAGAGCCAGGAAAATCAGGTTAGAGGTATTCCTTCCATTCTCAGAACAACCAGCGACACTGCTCTGTGCTGCACACCTGAGCCCCTCCAGAAAGGAATGGGATTGAATGGAGAGGGGAAAAGTACCTAAATTGAGTGGTTCTATGGGAAACGTGCATTGGTAGCAAAACACATCAGTGCCCAAGCAAACAGCAGCTGGTGAAGAATGTGCTGCCCCTGCCAGCGCTGCATGGGGTGAGCGGAGATGGGGCTCCAGGGCTGTCAAACATCACCTTCCAACAGATCCTTCTGCGGCATTTACAGTCCCCTCCCACACACTCCTGCCCTTATTCCAAGGCCTTCCTTGCCAGGCTTTGCAGAATCCAGCCTCAGCCTCTCCTCCACCCCTGCCTGGGCTTGCTCTCCCCTTGCCAAAGCCTCGGACAGGGTGGGAGGTGACATTTCCACCAGGATCCTGCTGCTCCCATCCTCCCCACAGCCCCAGTTGCTGCAGAGGGGTAAGAATAAAGCTGTGGGAATACTGGGGTGGGGTGAGGGCAGCATGGTCAGAGGACCATTAGCCCCAGACACCCTGCCATCAAGAGCCATGTTCTCATGTACTAGCAGGAGATAAAACCCAATTTGGGAAAATACAGGCCAGACTTCATCAGCGGGTCACCACAAGGCACTTATAAGAAGGTTGCAATGAATTACTGCATCCTTGAGATCTCGCACTCTCTCTGCCAGATCAGAACATCCTGTTTTACATGGAAAGCTGTGACTCCCCATCGGGTACGTTACCATGGGTAGCCTGCAGACCATCCAATCCAATCCAAACCATTCTATGATTCCATGACACTTGTGGAGGAAGAGGCTGGGTGGCAGTTATGACACATTGCCCAAGGCAATGCACTGAGGCTCCATTCCTATCCCATCCCAGGACCCAGCACCCGCTGCCAGAGGCCGGGACAGCCGGCGCCTGGCGCTGCCCTAAGCCCATCATGTGCACAGGACTGATGCCAGCAGCAGCCGCTGCACCGCCTCCACTCTCCAAATCAGATTAAACCCCCCACCCCGAGCCGCTGAGGCCATGCATGTTGTGTCACTGTAATTAAATCAGATTTACCCCCCTGCTCTTACCCTCTCCCCTTTCCCAACAGGAATTCTGATGGCTGCAGGGGGAAGGGCTGCCTGCACACGGAAAGGAGAAAAACCAGGAAATGCAGTGCTTAATTCTCCACTTCTAATAATCCTCCAAGGGAGTTTAGAACATCGGCCTGGGTGCAGGACTCGTGGCACCGTTCACCTTCCAACACAGGCAGTGCTGGCTACAGCCAAGTCGGGGTCTGATTGCCAGCGGAGCATCAGTGTTTTCACTTTGGGATACAGGGTGATGCAGACTGGGATGCAAAGCAAGGTGGAGGCTTGGTCCTGGTTCACATAAACCATCCACTACTCCTACCCCAGACAGCAGTGTTCCCATCTCCCCACAGCACACACACAGCTATTCAAGCTTTCGTGGCCAATTCACACCCATCTCAAATTGCTCAAGACCAAAGGCAATTGCAGGTTTGGTTTGGTTGTTTTCTGATGGCGGGTTAGATGGAGCACGTTCCAGAAACCACCAGTGCTATTTTTCCTAAGCAAACGTTGGTACAGGGCAGGGAGGGCTGGAGCAGATCTGGCTCATGAGGACACAGACACACACGGTCCTGGCAAAGGAGCTATTTCCCAAACACAGCCCAAACCCTGTGCACAGAGGGATCTCGCTTTGTTACTATTGCAGAACAGAGACCATGAGCTCTCTGCTGGCATCACCAGGTGAATATAAAGACGGGGTGCTCTTTTTCTGTCCTGGGATAAGAAACACAAAGCCAGAACTCCTCCAGGACTTCACAGAGCCATGGTGCTGCTGCCCCATTGATCTCCAGCAGAGCTTTGGACGTTTTTTCCTCGCTTCAACCACCTAAATGCAGACAGAGCAGGGCCCAACAGCAAGAGAGAGCAGAGGCATAAGCATCCTGCCCTACCCCATAACCTCACTGATGGGTCAGAAAAGCCCAGCCCTGATAAGAACCAAGTCTCCTCTTTCCCTCTGCTCCTCACCAACACAACTGTGCTGGCAAAGCCCAAGAGCAAACCAGACTCAGAGCCTCAAGGGTTATCTCAGCCCCACACCTGCAGCTCCTTTGGCACCAATGATGAGGGCACATCGCTGTCCTCCTTCAGGCAGAGGGGCTCTCCCCTGCTCAAACTCTTCCAGGCAGCCACCAAAGCTTCTTTTGGAGTCTGAGGGCAGTGAGCAGAGCAGGGAGGAAGAGCAAAGCCTGCTCTGAACTGCCTGGGGATGCGGCGGTGGGGAATTACACCACATAACACGTAAATACGCATTTGGCTGTACTTTTAGGCTACAACAAGGAGAGGAGTTTGGTTTTCTCATTGTTCGCTCACCATGTGACCCAGAACCCACAATACAAACCGGTCATCACCACCATAACCACAGGAGCATCCTCCCCTCACCACAGGGAAAAGTTCCTCCATGCATTTCCACACTGGCAGCACACACCCACGTCCGCAGGAGTGGGAAGCCAGCCTCCAAATTACAGCAATTAACATTGAGTATATTAATAAATTAGTCTGGTTTTCCCAACAGGATAACCTGCAGGGGCTTGTTGGCAGAAGCGGGAGCCCTTTTGGCAGCAGATGGGCGAACTGTTGGCATTGCAGGATGAGACCATGGGGAAGTCTGGAGGTCCTGGGAGCAAGTCCTGCCCCAGTGCAGAGAAAAACAGAAGGGACCATCAATGTCCTCCCCTGTACCAGAGCACCCAGGAAGCATCAGCTCCAGCAAAGCCATGAACCCAGGGAGCTGAAGCTGCATTTCCAGCATGCAGATATCCACAGGGGTATCTCCTCATCCCATTCCAGCTGCTTCTTTCCAGTCTGGGGAGGTTTTGACTATTATTTTATTTCAAGGCGCAGGGTGGATATAGGTATAAAAGGAGCCATTTACTCCAAGCCCTGCCCTTCCTCACCCCTTTCCAAATACTTCACAGCCTGTTTTCCTTTTCCAATCAAGAAAGAAAACGCTTGGTGAGCAAGACTAGACACAGGGAGAGGAAACAGCAGTTTAACTTCATCATCCAAGGCAAATTATGCCACCTATTATGCAAGCCACCCATTCCCATTACTGATTGCATGTGAACAACGGGGTAATGTCACCTTCCCTGGAGCACTTATGAGCTTTCACACCACAACTCCATAAGCAACTGCTTCATCCAGCCAACACTGTGCAAATCTCTACCGCACAAAGGGGAATTAAGGCAGGAGTTTAAGGGAATACCTGACATTCATCCCAAAGGAGTTTCCCTGCAGTCAGAAACTCACCATCCTGCCTGCAAGCATCCCAGTTGGGATTCCTCATCTCATCTCTCAGGCCACCTTGGACCTGCCACCACCCGGGCTGGTCCCCTCCTCAGCTGGGCTTCCAGCTCTTAGAGCTCCCCAGCGCCCAGACGATAATATCACATTTTATATGGAAAACACTAAAATGGGCTCACACCTTTTAAAAAGATCTTTCCACCTCACTGCCTCCAGCCAGGCCCTGCCTCTGCCTCCCCATCCCCACCAGGCTTCACTATCAGGCATCTTAAGCCTGGTTTAAGTGAAAAAAGGTGATTGCGGCTAATTGACAGCAGGTGAGTTCCATGGCTATAGGGCAAGGGAACAGTTGATCAGATTGATTTATGGCAGCAGAGACCCAACCATCCCAGGCCTTTGCATCCCACCTGCACCCCCGCTGCCAGAAGAGTTCAGCTGGCAAAAAAAAAAAGAAAGTAATTAGTGTTTAATTTCTTAACAATTCTTTTTTACCTTCCTTTTAATTGCGCTACATAAAACTGTCCTAGAGCTTTACAGCCTCCAAAGCCACGTCCTGGGCCAGTCCTCTCGGCTGGTTTTAATTAGGGTGAGACACGGCTGGCACATTAATGTAAGGAGGAGAAGGGGAGAGAACATCAGACTGTGTTCTGGGAAGGGTTTTGCTATTGCAAGCACCCAGTTCATGTCACCAGGGCTGCCCTCCCCCCCCCCCAGCACAGCAAAAGCTGCTTTAGCTGCTGCATCCTGCTCACAACAGGAAGGTTTGGCTCCTGTGCACCACAAAACCTCTCTGCTAAGAGGCAGATGTCTCCAGCAGCACAATTCCCTCTCCTAGAATGAGAAACATGAAGACCTCGAGGGGAAAACCAGCTTAACTTTGAGCACCTGCTACCAAGCGGCTTTTGGGCTAATCAGCATTCCTACAGGATCGAGTCTGGAGGCACCCCAAGGTTGCTGCTCCTTCCATAGAGGGGGTTTCTTGGGATGCACAGCATGCGGAAGCTGTGCAGAACACATTCCCATTCTCCCACCCAAATCAACACGGAGCTCATAGGATAAGCCAGGCTGAGTCCTGGCCATGGGGGGTACCAGAGGAAGAATATTTACCTCCCTTGGCTCCTAGGCCCCCCAGCAGGGCTGTGCACCAGGCAGGGACACATCAGTCAGGGTACCCATGGGATGGAGCAGGTCCAGCTTCACACCATACACAGATTACACAGGACACCAGACCTCCCCAAGGAGTGTCTGTACAGAAGGTGGGAAAGAAGGAAGCACACATGGACAAGCAAGGAGGGGAAATAGCTGAAGATACAGCTTAATAATACCTGATGTAATAGGAAAGAAGCACTTTTTCCTCCTTTTCCTAAGCTTGGCCATACTTAGAAAATCTTAGGATTCTTGGAAAGGATATTTTCCAGGGGAAGACAAAAGATCAGCCCCTTAATGATCAGACAGCAGGCTTGGATTTGCTCAGCTGTGTTGTCTGAAGCAGGAAAATCAATAATCCCTACTTCATCCCTGAGCTCGTCCCTCTTCTCATACTAAATCCCTTGGCAACGTTACACCGACGCGATAGCTCAAGCACGTAACCCGCGGCCCCATTCATCTGCAGCTTACAGAGACCTCGGTCAAACCCAGGAGCTCAGGACAACACCCAAAACCCAGGAGAAGCTCAACCTCACCTACCTCCTGCGGCGCCCTAAGGAAAACCGCACGGAGCTGCTCCTCCCGCAAAGCCCCATCACATCGACGGGGCTCCGGCTCTGCAGGAAGCTTGTAACTGATTCCCCTAAAGAGGGACACCTGAATGAGCTTCGAGAAGCTGCTAACGACCCTGGAGGCCGTTGGGGGATGCAAATTGCCCTCAGGTGCTGGCGATTGCTCAGGGCTGCGGGGCTGCTGTAGATGAGATTAAGTGAGTAAAGCTGTGCGGGGGCATCGAGAGCTTCTTGCAGAGGGTGAAGCTGCTGCTGCACAAATGGCCTTGCAACGGGTTTCAAGCTCATATGGTGATCACAAAGATGCTTATTCATCTATAAGGCTGTTATTAATTGCTATCGTTTGTATTGCAGAGCTGCAAAGAGCTCTGGAGGTACCTAATGTACATGGTGTTAAGCAAGCACAAGCAATAGGGAGCCTCCAGCCTTAAGGAGCTTTTGCACCTCCCCACAACATTCCCAACAAACCCAAAGTGTTTAAACAACAAAAGAGAGAAAAAAACCCACAGCAAAGTTAAACAAACCACCACACAAAAATCCCCACAAACACAAAGGCAAAGCCTTTGGCCATCTTCCTTATGGCTCAGGAAAAGCACCACGCACCAGTCATGTAGCATCCCTTTTTTCACTTAAACCAAAGTCAGTTATAAGCTAAACCACACTTTTGGAGCCTTTACATGTGCAAGGGGCGCCTGTGCCCATCAAAGCTCTTTTTGCTTTTCCTCCAAGGAGAGGAGCATGGAGAGACTTTGGCGGGCTTTCAGTGGCGGGTACCCCTAGTTTGCACCAGCAAGGGGACGAAGGCAAACCCTTTCCCCTCCTGCTTGCAGCTAAACTAATGGCGAAAATCAGCGGTTTAGCAGGAAAAACTGTAGAAAAGAGGCTAAAGCAACTCACCAGCAGCAGATGCTCAGGAGCAGCCCCTTCCCCACAAGCCGCCTATCTCCTCCCCACTCATTCAAAGGGACATCCCCTTCCTCCCTTCCTGGCTACAAGGGCATCTCTGGAGCAGAGGCCTCCAATAGGCTTGTAAAGGGTGAATGATGGGGAAGCGGCTGAGAAGCAAAATCCTCTCAGAGAGCTCTGGGGGTTTTTGCTGAAGGTGAAGCCAAGCAGGAGACTCTTGGGGACAGAGAGAGAGGGTTTGGACAAGGACCCATAGGGACAGGAGAAGGGGAATGGCTTTAACCTGCCAGAGGGGAGACGGAGATGAGCTCTTAGGCAGAAGCTCTTCCCTGTGAGGGTGCTGAGGCGCTGGCACAGGGTGCCCAGAGAAGCTGTGGCTGCCCCATCCCTGGCAGTGTTCAAGGCCAAGTTGGACACAGGGGCTTGGAGCAAGCTGCTCTATGGAAGGTGTCCCTGTGCATGGCAGGGGTTGGAGCTGGAGGAGCTTCAACCCAAACCAGACTGGAATTCTATGAATTACAGTGGGACTGGGGTGAGCACTCCCAGCCTCTTCTATTTCTTCATTAAAAAAACCAACAAACCAAACTAAACCAAAAAACCCAAACAAAGCCCCAAAACAATCACACAGAAAACCCAAATCCAGCCAAAGAACTCAAACAAACTAAAATCGCAGAACTGATCATTAACAGGATCATTACAGCTGCAGAAACCACCTGCAAGTGGATGTGGTGAAGGACTTCCATGGAGCAATAACCCAGCCCAAAGCAGCATTCAAATGGCTCTGTGCAGCTCAACATCAGCAATGCTGTAGCTGTGAGAGGAGCAGAGGTAGTGTTGGGTCCTAGCTGAACAGCTGAGAAGTTTAAGTGCTTTAAGGTACCCAAGGAAGGAGCACTGAAGGTTCTCCTAGACAGTGCATCATCATGGAGCATCACTGGTCCAGGACCTCCGCAAAGGAAGAGCCCGGAGTCACCTTCCTGCCATGCTCAGGATCAGCATCTGGAGGATGCCAAGGGGCTCCGTCCTTGGTCCCCTGTTTGCAGAGGAGCTTTGAGCTCCCCAGATGAACTGCTCAAGCAATGGATCTATGTCTGACACACGCAAACACACTCGGAGAGTTACGTAGGAAATTAAAACTGTTATTCCCAGCCCCCGTTGTGCAGATTTGGGATGTTTTGTGAGTGTTCCACTATTTCAGGGGGAAACAAGTAAGAAAAGCTGAAAAAAATCAAGAAATAGGAAAATCTGCATCTTCAGGAAAGCCCAACCACCTGCCCCCAGCCATGATGGTGTTTGCTCTGCTCAGAGTGATGCTGGGTCCCTGCAGCATCCCAGTGGGCTGCCTCATGCACGCACCTGCACCGCAGCACAGCATCGCTGAGCTGTCAAAGCAAACATGGGAATGAAGCACACACAGAGCCTCCAAATCCACACATCACCAGTGCTGGGACACAAGCAGGGCCTGGAAATTCCCCCCGAGCTGGCGGGCAGCTCCAGCAGATGGGTTTTACAAGCCCCGGAGGAGAAATAACATCTCCATGAGCATCTCCGACTGCCTGTAAATACACAGCAGCTGATGCAGCAGCAGATGAAGCGGGGCAGCAATAGGGATGAGAATGGAAAACCGCAAGTGGTGGGACAGCTGGGTTTGGCTTCTGCTCCCCCGGATCCTCCTCCTCTTTGCAATGGCTCCTGGTTTCTAACTTTGTGTTCATTCAACCCGAAGCAAACAAAATTTACTCCCTGCTCTCCTCAAGCCATCCCCATCCCAGCTGGACTCTGCTCCCCTCTTTTTCCCAAGGAGGACGATGAAAGCAAGGAAGGGGATTTCTGCCTGCTGAGCCTCTATGGAACTGGATCCCTGTATTAGGAACCCAAGGAAAAACAAATCCAGCTTCCCCAGGCCAGGCCATCACTCACATCCTGTTGTCCCCTGTGGTGTTGCTGCTGGCCTCGATACCCCGAGTCCTGAAAGAAGCAGTAATTTGGCACTGGGGTAGCAAAAAGGGGCTCTTCACAGCTGGACATGCATGGCTGGAGGTACAAGCCAAGCTGGATCAGCTGCTTTCAGTGCAGGGGTAGAAGAGCCATAATCAATAGGGCAGGACTCTGCATTACCCCTTACAGTGAGATGCTGCAGGTGAGGGCTGGGGGCTCCAGAGCACAACAAACCCATCCAGCGCTATGCCCTGCATCCCTGCCTGGCCCTCAGCCCCTGCAGAATCAGGCCTGAGCAAAGGGAAGACAGAACGAGCTCAAAAGAAACTCCTTGAGCATGAAGGCTGAGCACAGAGCACACCTTTATCAGCACCCAAAGGCGCCAGACACTGCAGCACACACAAAAGGCAAAAGGCAGTCCTTGGGCCGAACCAACCAGTCTTAATATTTGCATTTGGAAAAGCAAACTAATAAATCCCCATCAGTTTATCCATGCTTCCAGTTTGTATTTATTAGGGAGAATGATAGGCAGGTTTTCCTCCCAGTTACACAGGTAAATAGCAGTACAGCTCCCACACCCTTCCCCTTTCTAACTGCCCGGCTCTCTGTTTGCTCACAGGCTCTAAACAAGCTGGAACTATAGAGCAATGCTAAAAGCAACCAGCCTTGGAAGTAAATATTAGTTATGAACTCCAAAAGGGCCATACCCAAGCACTGAGCTTCCTCCCTCCATCCCTGGAGCAGGGGCTGCAGCAGCGGCACCCATCAGCAGGTCCGCACATAATGGGATTAATGGAGGAGCAGCTCCCAGGTAGGGAACTGTTTGGAAAAGGGATGCCACAGCATGAGCATTGGCCATGGCGTCACCAGTGTGTGCTGGGCCGGCAGGGCTGAGTGACACAAAGCCTTTCTGTCTGCTTTGTGGGAATCCAACCTCCTTACAACTCAACTCTCCTATATGGACATCGCAGTGCTAGACACACCAAGCTGAAAACAGAGTTTGGTGCAGGGAGCACCATACGTGGCAGCACCCTGGCAGCCAGCATCCCTTATTACACACTCCTTGTGCTGGTAGCCACAGGGCCATCACTTGAGGTGTCTCCCCATAGCCACAGTCTGTTTTCAGCAGGAGAGGTGCACTGCAGCTCCCCAGCGGGCTGGGACAATGGGTCCCACAGCCTGAAAATCCAGGTTGACTCATGGGTGGGAAGCCTGCAATTTGCCTGAGGACTCTTCCTACGCGCTGCTGCTGTCTGGGGCATGGCCCCAGCTTCAGCACAGCTCAGACTGGGAGGAGAAACCACCAGGGAGAGAGCACGGGGAAGCAGGGGGCACCCATTAACACCAAGCTTATCCCACGCTGGTTTGCTTGTGAAGGCCTCGGAGCAAGCTGCCCTAGTGGAAGGTGTCCCGGCCCGTGGCAGGGGGTTGGAACTGGATGAGCTTTAAGGTCCCTTCAACCCAAACCACTCTGATTCTGTGATTTCTGGTCTCTGCTGTTCTCTCATAGTTTTGCCCAAGAGCACAACATGGTTCTTAACCTCTCCACAGTGCTTCTGAGCTGAGCAATGGGCTTGCAAGGACAAATTTGTCCCAGTGGAGGAACTCGCCACAAAGAGAAACGAAGCCAGAGATCCTACCAGTTACACCAGCAAGCTCGACATCGAGTCACCGGCTGCACACCAAGCACAGTTCTACTGGATCCATGTGCAGGAGGTTACTGTGCTTTTAAATGAAAGGACACCTTTTATTTATATAGTGGTCTAAGTCTTTTTTTAACAGAATAATAAAAGGGTATTTCCATTCCATAAATATCTGGTTTATGGTGTATTTCCACACAGCACTTTCCAGTGCTTCACATCACACAGTGCAGGGATGGGAAACAACATTGTTTAATGGGAATGAACTTGCAGCTCAGTCGCTTCTGGAGCAGGAGGCAAGCAAGGGGCAGCTCACCCAGCCATGCCATGGGGCAGCGAAGGGTAAGGGTTGCAGATAGGGAAGGGGGAAAGGATAGGGGAGAACTTCACTGCAAAGAAAAGTCATTAAACTCTTGGCCTGACTCTGTTGGGGCAGAGAAGCTTGCCAGAGCGCTGGTTTCCTGTGCGCTCAAACGCATCCCTCTGCAGCCCCGCGATAGGGCCATGATGTAAGTGTGGCTGAGCCAAGGCAAACGGAAAAGAACAGCGAGCACTCACAGAGGCAATGGGTTTTATTGAGGAGTTTAATTGTTTGAGGGGGACATTTTCCCCCCATCTTGACGTTTTCCCTACTGTATCCACATGGGATGTGCCAGGGCTGAGGGTGCTTGCCTGGCTGCAGCAGGAGGGCCCTCCCCGAGGCCACCCAACACACGTGGCACAAGGCGAGGCTCTGCCAAATAGCTTTAAACCCCATGCACTGCGATCAACTCAGCTTCTGCCCCATGGCACTTCCAAAGGCTTTCACCCCTCCAGTTCCCACCGCAGGCATCAGCACTTTGCGAATGCCACGTGCTGCAGGCTGGGTCCAGGCATCCTCACAAAGAGCCAAAAGGCATCAAAAAGAAAGGCAGAGGGGTAAAAGAAGAGAAAAAATCCACAGTTGGTTCTTTGGAACTGGCAAGCACTTGGTCATCCTCAGAGGAAAGCATCGAGCTACTGTTTGACCCAAGAGCACTTCACCATCCATCACCAGCACTTCCCAGCCAAAGGAATGATTTCCAAACCCCAGAGGACAGCAGCTATTAAAGTCCTTTTGGCTCTGCATGGGAGTCGGGAGCAAGGTCAGCTCCAGGGAATGTGGAGCCCTGTGAGTCCAAGGGCAGCTGGTTTTGGTGGTGGGTCCTGGATGAAGGAGCTCACCACAGTCCCAGATGCTCCATCACTCCTTGGTGAGCCCAGGGTGACCTGCTGGTCCCCGCTGTCCCTGACTCCATGCTTGCAGCTGAAGCACCCATCCTCAGGAGGGTGCTCCTGGGTTCTGTGGTCACAATCAGTGCTGTAGCATCTTGGCTGTGTCCTCTCAGGTTACTGCACCCTGAGCCTCCACCATGGACCCTGCGAAGGAAAGACACTGCGTTAATCGAGGGTCCAGGCTGGTGATGCAACAAACTGATTTTGCTTTGTCACCAAACTAAATGCTTGGAGCAACATGTGAAAGAGAAGATGCACCAGCAACCCCAGCATCTCCCTTTAAAGCACATTCTGCACTGGTGCCATCAAGCTCACCCCACACTCAGCATCACCAAGGGCCCCACTCTTTGGAGGCTGAAGCCCTTCCCAAGCCCTGGCTCTGACGGCTGTGAGGGACCCATTGTGGCTGCAGAGCCTGTGCCCAAGCAGGCTGGAAACAGCTCTTCATCCACAGCAACTCTCTCTGCCAGTGCTGCCATTCACACAGTGAGAGCAGAGGATGTGCTGACAACAGCCAGGGGAAATCCAGCATTACTCACATCACATCGCTCCAGAGAGCTCAAAAGCAGCTCCCACGGGATCAGGAGACACCAGATTGGGGTGTGGGATAGCGTGAGGGTGGATGAGACATAGCCAGGGGCTGATGGAAGAAAATCAAATGGCCATTTCCGTGCAGCAGACAAAACAACTGCATCTGGGAACGCGAAGGAAGGGAAAGCAGCTCTTCTGCTTGCGTGTACGTGGGCTGTGTTACGCTGTCCAAGGGAGGTGGAAGCCACTGATTAAACATCCCAGCACTGAGCTGAGATGCAGGATGAGCACAGTGCTAGCGCTGAGGAGGTGGTACAGGCAGCACAGGCAGCTCTGTCTGCCCTCGCTTCCAGGGATGCTGCAGCCACCCCATGCCATCCCCAGCAGAAAGGAGCTCTGTTTCCCAATCCGCTGTAGAAGGATACAGGGAGAGGAAAGCACAGTGAGAATGGATCTCATTTATCCCTCTCTGTCCATGGGCTCCCTGCCTACAAGCTCTCACATCAGCTGCAATGCACAGGAGGATCCAAACTGCACTGTTAAGCACAGCACAACCAGCTTCCATCTGGCTCAGACAGGCTCTTGGCCCACTTGGGGTGATTAATCATTTGCTCTCCCCTTTGATTCTCACCCTACTCACTCCATAGGATCATTAAACAACTTTTCTCTGGAGCAAACCCTGCCTGACGCCCCGTCCTGCTCCAGCATTAACTAGGGACACACAGAAAGCAGGGTAGAGGTTTATGCTCATTTATCCTGCAACACTTATCATCTGTTTGCTTTGGACTCCACAAGGAATATGCAAGCCAGCTGGGCACCTCCTGGCCAAGATATCACACCCTCAGCAATACGGTGCGGAGGAATAAACCAGCTCCCATGCCCCTTCCCCAGGGAAAGCCTGACAACCAGCTTTGGGAATTCTGGGAAAGGAATTGCTCAGCGCCTCCAGGTTTGCAGAACGCTGTGTGCAAGTGTCCCCAGCCCTTGTAAATGTGTTAAAAAATAAAACCCTTTAAGAGCTTCCAGATGTTCTGTTTATGTTGTGGTGTTACCCAGCTCCATCCTCCGGAGGCCAATACACAGCCTCAGTGAAAGCACAGCAGCCAAGGGGAAAGCAGGGGGGAGTGGAGGAGGTCCCAGCCCTTTTCCTCCTCTTTCCCCATTAACTCCCATGCTGCTGGTGAACGCACTGAGAGTGGATGCAAACCCTCCCTCCCACTCTGAGCATCTTCCTGCGTCATGAACATCTCCCTGCATCATGAGCATCACTGGGGTTTGCATGGTGCTAAACCCTAATGCCCAGGCTCTGGGGAATCACTGCACAGCGAGATGTGGGACACCGCAAGGAGCAAATGCATCAACGTGGTACCCCAGAGGCCTGCAGTGACCACCAAGAAGATCCAGAGGGTCCAACCCTACTACATCCAACTTCACCTCCACTCAGCTGCCAAAAACTACCTGCTGCTGCTGCTGTAAGATGTGAGAGGACATAAAGCTTTGTCAATGCACCCTGGGCACAGCCACACAGGTCCGTGTGTGTGCAGAGAGCCGGGCCTGGGTCTCTTTGCTCAGGGCGTTGCAGGTCCTGCGTGCTGCTTTTGAAGTCCCCTCGAGTGTGCTGCATGGCTGGTAGCAATCAAAGCCCCATAAAGGCGCGATACCGCGGCTGCGGGCGCAGGCTCTGATGTGTTATCTGCCCTTCCCAGTGCGGGAGGAGGGCAGTCACCCCTGCGGCACATCTGAGAACGTGTTAGCGCCCGGAGATCAAAGGCGCTTCCTGATGGGATCCACCCGGTGAAGCCTTCCTGGCCAGTGCAGTCCTTCCGCAGGCTGGGATGGAGCTGAAACACTGCAGGAACATGCTGCCAGTGCCAGAACTGCCATGCAGCTGCAAGGATGGGAGCACTGGGAATGGCAGCAATACATCCAGTCAGGGTGGCTGCTGCAGGATGTCCTCCTGCCTACACTGGGGACATTATCATGTCCTTACTGCATGGATTCGTTCACTGTCACCCTTCAGGTGGGGAAATGGAGCCCAGGTAGGTTCAATGTCATGTGGTGCTCCACTTTAACCACATACCATACAACAGAGCACTTGTTTTGAATCAGAGATGCTCCCAATGAAGGTCCATCCTCCCTGGACCCTTGTGACCTGAACAAACCCCACTCAGGACAAACTTCCTCCCTCCCCACTACCTGCACATCCCCCAGCACTAAACCTACACAGAGAATAACATTTCAGGTGCAGTTTATGTTTTCCCAGGCCGCTGCCTCCCACAAACCCACACTCCCCAGTGAAGCATCATCTGCTTCCAGGCACTCTGGACCACTGCGGCTGCAAGAGGATGAGCAGCAGCACAGCCAGGCCACACACTGCGAGCCCTGAGGCCACCAGTGCCTCCTGGCCACCAGCCCCCGCGCTGCTGTTGTTCTCCTCAACATGAGCTCACCGCAAGGTCCCGGGAGAGCAGGGGGGAGGCAGAATAAGGGCACAAGCTGCCTCCATGCTCATCAGCAGCAGGGAAGGAAAGCGCATCCATCCAGAGCAAATAGAGGAGGAGGTGCTGGGTTTGCAGCAGGAAAGATGCATTTGGAGATGGGAATCTGCCTCCTGTCCCATCTCCCCCAACACATGCTTGCAAGGAGCAAAGAGCAGGAATAGAAACGGGATTTTCGGCTGCGGAGGGTGGGAGCATCGCGTCTGCAGACAGCTTGAGCGCGAACTGTGTGGGCAGCAAAGCCAAACAGGAAAGGAAACCAAGAGGCAGAGAAACGATTCTGGCAGCGCTCATGCTATGGCTCGCTCAGTGCTCATACCTCCCTGCTGCTGCTGCCTCTCCCTGGTGTCCCTCCCTCAGACCCCTCGCCCTGCTCAGACATGCCCCAATTCCACTTTTCCTATTGAAACACTTCCCCTCCGAAGGGCTGGATTGAGAAAAATGCAGCTAAAGAGCTAGAACCGGTCCCAGCACAGCTGCGTGAGCATCACATTGCTCTGTCCCTGCACACCCACCCCGGCAGCGCTCAGCCTGGCCCCAGACCCTTGCAAAGGGAAGGGAAAATCCAGGTCTGCAGTGGGGAATGGGGACATGGACACCTGAAAGGTCGTGCAAAGGGATGGGGCTTCAGTCCTGCTCACCCTGGTTGGGTTTACCCCTTCCAAACATCTAAAATGAGGAGGCGGTAGTGAAGAGCTGGAGGGACACGCAGGGTCACGCTGTGCTCTTCGCATCCCTCCCATTTGATACTGGCTTTAAAGGGATTTACAGTTTGGAGATGCAGGTTTACTCACATGCCCCAACGTGCTTAATGACCGAAGTGCTCTTCAGTGAACCCAGCAGTGGATTGTAAAATAAAGTCAATGAGGCAAGTGGATTAAAGAGGAAAAAAAAGGGCAAGAGATCTGAGAGAGATGAAACGGACCCACTGAGTCACAGCCGGTGCCTGCCAACGCATGGTGTCCTCCTGAGCAGGGCACAGAGAGAGCTGCATAGGGACCCCCTGCCATGCAAGCAGCTCCCCAGGGCTGGTTGTGATCCCCATGCTGCCTAGAGCACCCATCCATCACTCTCTGCCTGCTCGCACATGTCCCATTTCCCATGGGGTCTCCATAGCTCATTCCTCCTCTCCACTGGCTGCGAGATGTGCTGCATCCTGGTGTGGAATGTGACAGGACATCCAGCATCCCCCATATGAAATGGCTGTCTCCAGCTCCGGTGGAAGCTGCCGTGGACCACCAGGCATCCCTGACATGGTGAAGCTCATCCCAGTGCGTGCTGGTGGGCTGCTGGGGTGATAACCTACGTGCACTATGCCACAGGGTCAAACTGGCCACATTTCAGTGCAGACATCAAAGCCCATACAAGGGTCCTATGGAGACCCTCAGGTGGTGGAGGAAAGGAGCCCAGCAGTGACCAGCCCATGCGACCCCATCCTGTGCTGTCCCCATGCTGTGAGTGAACATAGGAGGCTGCAGTATCCGTGGCTGTAGGAAAACCACACTCAGAAGGGATCATTCCCACAAAAAGCTGAATGATCCAGCGGAAAAAGAGGTGGGGTGGGAAGGGGGAGCCCAGCCTGCCCCCAGCAGCTCCCAGCCTCATGCTCACCAGCAAACTGCTTCTCCCCATCTCCCTGCCCAGCCTCCTCAGGCACGGCTTTGGAGCAGCACCTCTCTCATTCGTTGTGGCTTTAAACCAGCTAAAACGGAGCCCCCAGGCTCGGTGCAACCACGACCCTTCAACAGCGCTGCAAAGCAAATGAGCCTTCTCCTTAAACCACCAGGCTCTGCTGCCAGAGCCAGCCTAATTCCCAGAGTTTCAGTCCAAAGAGATTATCTTCGTTTACTAACCTAAGCCTGCAATACAAAAAGCCTTGCCAAATTCCCAGAGAGCCTCCGAAGATGTCATTAAAGCCCCTGCAGCTAGAGGAAACGAAGCAAGTGGTTTGTTCCCATGCCGCCCTTTCTGGTAACGTGTTAATAAATAACCCCGGCCCAGACAGGTGCTGTCAGCTCCACCACGAGCTGCCTGAGT
This sequence comes from Myiopsitta monachus, assembly GCA_017639245.1. Taxonomy (NCBI): domain Eukaryota; kingdom Metazoa; phylum Chordata; class Aves; order Psittaciformes; family Psittacidae; genus Myiopsitta; species Myiopsitta monachus. The sequence continues at coordinate 1,493,051 of CM029931.1, read as the reverse complement.
CACCGACCTGCCACCATGCAAACCACTGTGAGTCATGCACAGACCGGCCCCGTAACCAGCCCCATGGCCGTGCGCTCACCGAGACCCAAGGGGAAGCGGGGATGCTCAGGGTGGCACCATTGAGGGGTGAGAGCCTATGAGACACCCCCACCCCCCACCCCAATCCTGGATATTTAACCCAAAGATAGTAAAGGGTGTTCATGGATTGCCCACTCCAAGGTGCGACAGCTCAGAAAAACTGGTGAGGTTGAGATGCAGCACATAGAATTGAGAGAGGGACCTGTGCCTGATCAGAGCATCGCAGCAGCCTCATCTCAGTCTCCCCTCTGGCAGCTTCAAGCCAGTCCCCCTTGTTCTGTCCCTATAGGCCCTTGTCCAAAGCCCCTCTCCATGTTTCCTGCAGCTCCTTTAGGCACTGCAGCTGCTCTAAGGTCTCCCCTTAAGGAGCCTTCTCTTCTCCAGGCTGAACCAGCTCATCTCTCTCAGCCTGTCAATGCAAGAGAGCTGTGCTTGCCAACACACCCTGGCTGCATCCCAAAGGATGAGGGTCCAGGGGGGATGCAGCAGGCTCAGCGCCAGGATGTACTCACAGCACAGCATCCTCTGCAGCCCAAGACACAAACACAGGTTCCCTCCTCAAATACCAGCCCTGACCAACCCCCGGCGCCCTTAACACAGGCACTTACCCTAGAATGAGACTAAAAATAGAACTTTTACCCCCCAACCAGAAACATCTCTGACAACTTTCTCCTTGCTCGCATACTCCAACCTGTTCTGCGTGTGGGACCAGGCTCCCTCCTCCTCCGGCTCTTTCTAGCAATTTTGCCCCCTCCTGCCCCACAAGCAAAGGCCACTCTCTCTTGAAAGCCATGCGTCACACAGACTGACAGGCAGGTGAAGGAATGAAGAAAGTCCCATTCGCCTTCATTTTTGCACCAAGGCGATAAGCCCAGCAGGATGTCAGGGTTGGACATCAGGGGCTCCTGGGAGAGGCTGCAGGCAGGTTTCGGGCAGGCGCTGGCACTCAGTGACAGCTCTGGTTTCTTTATTGAAAGCATCCCCACAGTGATAATGCTCTGACAAACTGATGGATGGGCCCGAGCAGCAGAACCATGCTCCCTGAGCAAGAGCTCTGCTCAGCTCCCAGCACTCTTGCTTCTCTTACCACAACTCCAGCAGTCCCCCACTGCGGGTGGGCAGGAGCCAAGCAGTTCCCCGTGGTTTCTGCCATCAGCAGGAGCCCCTCACGATCCATTTGATCCCTGGGCTCTTCCAAATGAGCTGGAGAGCTTTTCCCCCTCTGCATCAACAGAGAGAACAAACCCTGGCCATCCCCCAGGAAGGGGACACTCCAGGCACAAAGACCACATCCCCACTGACCAAAGGGCATCTCCAGTGCAGACACAAGGGCTTCCACCTCCCTTCCAACACCCTCACCCTCTGAGACTTGCCCCACTGGGGGGGGGAAAGGAGGAAAAACCATCCGGCTGCACATTTATTTTGTAGCTTTGAGCTGATTTCTATCCCTGGGGATTACCAATGTTTTTTCCTGTTCTGAACCTAAGCTGATTAATTCTCCTTGCTCCCCTTCTCCCCTCATTCTCCCCGTTCCTTTCACATGAAGGAATGAGGATATGAAATGCCATCTATGCAGGGTGATCCAGGTCCACAGCCACCCAAGGCAAGCTGAGCAGAGGGAGGATGCTCCCCTACAGAGCCATCAGCCTCCTGTGCCATCAGGTTCAAATCACAGCCTCATGCTCTCTGCGTTCTTAGCGCAAAGGAACCGACATCACCCTGATCCCAGCAGGTCAGGGTGAACCCCATCACCACCAGCATCGCTTTCCCAGTGCAATGGAAACTATTGGCTTGTACCAGCAACGCTGGTGGGGACTCATCCAAGAGCAGCAAAACTTGCCCTGGCATGATCCAGCTAACACTTCCTGAGTGCAGGAACCTCCTCTTCCGAGGGCTGTCACCGTCAGCATCACATAGCCCTGCATGCTGCGGGCTGCTGCTCCTAAAGAGGAGAACTGGGACTCTAACGAGACAAGTCACATCCCATCACTCACCAGCACCATGACTACACAGCAGCTCCTTTCCCATTTGGCTCCATCAGCCATGGAAGAGCAATTTTGTTTGCAGGGTCTCTCCATACGAGCACCTGGTCCCTAATGGGGGACTGCTCCAGTGATCCCTTTCCCCATAACCCTAGGCTAAGCTCAGCTTTCTCTCCTAGAACCAATACACATCCCACTCACAGAGCCAGGTTAACCTTTTGCCACCTTAAGGCAGCTCCAAAGACACACTTCCACACCTCTCAAATCCAGATGCCTTCCCATAGGAGCCACCCAACACTGACCCATCACCACTCCTCTTCCTGCGGTACCACATCCACAGCATCCCCAGCTCCATCGCACCCCAGCACCCCTGTGCTACGGATGGGGATCTGTAACAGAAAATAACCCCCAGGTAATTGCCTGAAATCACAGAGGGAACCTGGAGCAGAAGCCAGGAATGCCAGAACATCTCTCAGGGGCAGACACAGGCAGAGCTGGCTCTGTGCACAGCAGGAGAGCCCGGAACACACCCATCCCTATAAAAGGATAATTACACAACCCCTGGTGGTAAATTAGCACAGCAAAACACTGTTAATTCCCACAATGGACCTCAGCACCGAATCAAGAGGTAAAATTACCTCTCACCTACAGTGAGATGGGCCCCTAGGCCAGGATTAGGGCTCATTGCTGAGGCAGGGTGGGAAGCTTCAGTGACTGACTATGGTCTTTGGAAAGGAGCAAAGTTGGGTGGTTTGTCCCTTCTGGGTGATGGGGGAATGGCTTTAGCTGCCAGAGGGGAGACTGAGATGAGCTCTTAGGCAGAAGCTCTTCCCTGTGAGGGTGCTGAGGCGCTGGCACAGGGTGCCCAGAGAAGCTGTGGCTGCCCCATCCCTGGCAGTGCTCAAGGCCAGGTTGGACACAGGGCTTGGAGCAAGCTGCTCTAGTGGAAGGTGTCCCTGCCCATGGCAGGGGTTGGAGCTGGAGGAGCTTTAAGGTCCCTTCCAACAAAAACCCTTCTAGGATTACAACTGTGTTGAAAACTGATTTTGTCCTGATGATGGGAGTGGGTGTTTACTGCTCTGCTGCAGCCTGCGCTTTAAACTGAATAGCAACTACCGGGAATAACTGGGAAAGACGTGGAAGTTGTACCAAATCAGTGTCTGCCCTCTGGCTGAGGGCAAGCTGGGGCGGGCCGAACGTGCCCTGGCAACAGGAGCCCCACTGCGGTGCCACTGCCAATGTCCTTCATCCACAGACACATGGGAGCTGCTGCTTCACCCTGTAAAACCCTGAGGATTGAGACCTGTGCCAGGTGAGCAGCACATCCAGTCCTTCCCGAGCCCTTTGCCCCGGGATGGCACCACAGGGTCGGTAGGAGAAGGAACAAGGAGCTTTTCACTTGGCTGCTTTTTTTCCTGACCTACATTTCTCTATTCCTGCATCAAATGAAGTTTGAACCAACCTCAGCCAGGAACAGCTTCAACAAATTCCTCACTAATTCTAGGAAATGCTGGGCCGAAAGTACATTTCTGCCTGTCCTCTGCTGAGGTCACCCCTATGGTGCTGCTTCCTTCCCTTCCCACTGGGATTCGCTCCTGGGGAATTTGGAGCCCTCCTGCCCAGCATGGCAGCGCAGAAATCCCATGTTGTGTCTCAGCAGATGGATGTTATCATTTGGGACAATCCATAGGAAATGTGAGATGGTGTCTTTGGGACATACCAAGCCTAGAGAGTCCCAAATGTATCTGCGCATGGTTAAGTTTCACTTGCAGAATGATCTTAGAATGATTTGGGTTGAAGGGACATTAAAGCTCATCCACTCCCAACCCCTGCCACGGGCAGGGACAGCCTTCCACTGGAGCAGCTTGCTCCATGTCCCATCCAACCTGGCCTTGAGCACTGCCAGGGATGGGGCAGCCACAGCTTCTCTGGGCACCCTGTGCCAGCGCCTCAGCACCCTCATAGCATGAACATAATACGCCCTGGGGCAAAGCAGGGAGGGGAAAGCCAAAAGACAGCAATTTTCCAACACAATAAACCCAACCAGGGCGGTGCTGCCACCCTCAAACAGCATCCTGGTGTTTTGTCCCAAAACCCACCGACTGGGAGGTAAAGGCAGTGCCTGCTCAGCAATCATGGGGCAACCCCAGCGCTCTCCCTTCCCAAGCTGATCCCTTTTCAACGCTTCCACATATCACAGCTGTAATTTACAGAGCTAATTTAACCGCACGCAGCCGTGCCTGCGTTCAGCACCGGCACCAGCCACTGAGCTCAGGCACCACAGGGCCCGCAACAGCTCCTCCTGCACTTTGAGTTCTGTTTGTTTTAATTGAGAAAGGGGAAAAACCAGAAGAACACACACCCCCCAGCCCCTGCTCTCATTTTTCAGGTGCCTTGATTTATTGATTGCCTTATTCCCTTTTAATAGGCTCTCCCCACCAGAGCCAGGGTGTTTCCTGCGGGAAGGCTGCGCGCACTGAGGATGGAGGGGGTCCTGCCCTGTGCAGCCCAGGAAGGTGAGAGGAGCCTGGCACTGCCCAGCCTTCCTCCCACCGCCCTCCTCCTCCCCTGGCTCCCTTTGTTGCCTTGGCCATGATCCAGGGCACGGTGCCCACACGGAGAATTCCCAGCGGATGAGATCTACATCTCATTTAATTAAATTTTTCCTTTTAGATCAAATAAGAGGGCTCTGCCCAGCCAAGGGCTGGAGGAGTGGAGCCGGCCAAACGCCAAGCCCCGAGCCTGCTGGGTTTGCCCTCCCAGGGTGGATGCAGGAGCTGGAGGAGAGGTTAACCCAGCAGCTAGGAGGGTGCTCAGAGGAGCTGGAAACCTTAGGACATGTGGCCAGGGATGATGGGTGAAAACACATCCTTTGCTGATGGAGAGCCACGTGCAGCCCGCATTACCCATCCTACATGCTGGGCTGCTGAGGCCAGGGAAGGACTCAATGAAATGAGTCATAGGGAGGGTAGCCCTGTGGTTTTCCAGCTTTTTGCCAGCTCTATGGTCTCTCTCCTGTAAATTGTCCCAGAATCCAGACATGGACCTGGCAGCCATTTGGGAGACAGATCCCCACCCCACTAGCCATTAACAGCAGCCAAAAGAACCACACTGCGAAGACTTCAAGCAACAAAAGTAAAGGGGAAAACTGGAAATCTACCCCTCCACCAGCCCTTGTGACAAGGGGGAGACCCACCAGCTCCAGCCATTGCAGGCTCCTTGAAGCATCTCACTGATGGTGGCGATGCTGAACCTGCTCTAGTGCATCCCCCAGCTCCTGCTGGCACAGCTCCACCAGTTCAGACTGGGTAAAGCTGCTCAAATCCATGCTTTTTATCAGCACAGCAAGCAGGTTCGGCCTCTCAACAACCAGGGCTTCTTTAAATTGTGTGTATATATATATATATATATATGTCTCAGTCTAGTGATGCTGCTGGCTGAGCCCCAGCTGACTGCAACTGGGGCCAATCCCCAGGATAAACACAGCCTACCTGGGTTTGTAAGTGCCAGAAGCATGTAGGCACCATCTCTTATATAAACAGCACTGCAAAAACAGCCCTGAGCACTGCAGGAGCACTTGTAGTACGCACTGTACAGGAGATGAAGTGTTTGGGAACATTACTGCAACGGATCCCGGGGAGGGGGGAGAGATGGGGCAATGCTTTCCCTCCCTCCTGCCTGCCCCATGCATCAGCCTTAAAGGTATAATGCTTGGTTGGAGGAGGAGGATGGTGTGCTGGAGCCTGAGAAGCTCTCAGCCACCCAAAACACTGCAGAATAAGCTGCTTATTCCTGCTGGAGAAGATACAAGTGATGCTGGGCATTCAGCATAGGGCTGGGATGCAGAGGAAGAGGCAGAGGGGGACCCAGCCACATGGGTGGGCGCAGAAAGAACTGCAGGAGAGAGCCACGGGCTGTGGGAAATCCAGGTCTGAGGTTTCAGGCGCACCAGCCCTGTGCTTACCGAATGAACACACTCGGTTTCAGCATCACCGCTCCCCACAGTAACCCCTCATCTTGCAGAAGGAGCAAAGGGAAGATTCCTTCACGAGACACTTCACAAGCAGGTGCAATTCAGACTGTGCCAATCTTTTCAGAGCTATTTCCAAGGCCTGTGCTTCCCACCCTTTCTCCCTTTACTTGCCCTTGCCCTCGAGCCCTTCCTTTAGAGCCAGCCAGCAGCTTCTGGAGGGTTAAGAGGTGTGTGCACCCGCGGGGCTGAGTCCCCTCCCTCCTCAACCCTCTCTTCCCGGCACTGCAGACCAGAGGCACTCCAGGTTTAATCTCCAAGACAAACACACCATGGCTGGAACCTGCTCCATTTGCACTTAGACCACAGATATTAAACAGCAACAGCCAGGTTCAGCTCTGCCCACCTCACCCTGCAGCAGCCCTGCATATCCCCCTCACCTCTCAATGCACATGCTGCCAGGGAATTGTCATCAGCTTTGCAATGAAGCTACAAGGGATGGTTTGTAGCTGGGAGTAAAGAAATACCCACCACAAGAGCCACTGGGTCTGAGTGCGTCCTTGTGGAAGGTGAGCACTGGAGCTCACACTGGGTCCCCTCTGCCATGAACCACCAGAACAGCTATAAAGATGCAGGAAGAAAAGGAGCATCAGAACATCAATGTGACCACCAGTGGGGCTCAAGCTGCTCATCCTAGCAAGGGCCACGCTTCAGAATCAACCCTCACAAGGTGGATTGGTCTCAGAGAACCCACTGTTCTATTTCCTTTTCTCCTACAGCACCCAGAAATATCAGCTCCCCCCATCACATCAGGAGGAGGAGGTATGGAAGATGCTAGAAGACACTTGATACAAGCCAGTGGTTTGCTCGTTGTTCAAGGTAGTTATTAATATGATGAAGGTGAAAACCTCATGTCAGACCAGAATGTGCAGAGTACAGCATCACTGAGAGCAGTTAACACCTGGATGGTCTTGCTGGGAGGAGGAGGAAGGAAATGGACTCCAGGCTATTTGGCAACAGGAGCCTTCCAGTAAACGCTTATCTCACATCTTATGTTTCAATCGGAAGTCGAGAGATTTGGTTCATTTTCCACAGGGAATGGCAGCGGTGAGGCTGCCAGCAGCAATTGGAGCAGTCAGACTCAGCCCCAGAGCTATGGAAAGGACCAGGCTGGGCAATACCAAAACCACCCTCTGTCCTCAAAACCTACTTTGTGTTAACTCAGTGTGGTTCACTCCATGCTCCGGCGTTCTGGACATTTCACTATTGAGAAACACATTTTCTCAATGCTGGACATTGTGGACTTCCAGGAGAGAAGAACTCTCCCAGCCAATGCTACAGCCCACAGCCTGGAAAACAGCAGTATGGATTAGCTCTGAACAGGGTGAAAAGCTCAAGATCAACCCTAAGCTGGCACAGAGAGGGCAGTGAAGAGCCCGATGGCATTTGGGATCCCAAGCACCGCGTGCCACTGCCCTGAATCCAGCTATAAAATTGCTTTCTGAAGATGATGCCTGGGTTAGTTACACACTGATGTGTGCATGAAAAAGACCATTATATAAAAATCCTGGGAGCAATAAAAATATAAATAGCCCTGAAACCCCACAAAATGATGCCATTTTGAGAACATTTATTTTTTCCTTGAAATCTATGGGGTGGTATTTAAAGATGAAGGGAGCAGGAGGAGGAGGAGGAGGAATACGTGCTGCTGCTGTCCAAACACCACGCAGAGCTCTGGTGGTCTCCCAGAGCCAGCCGAGGGCTCCAGGTCCCCCATTTAATGACCACCACACACCTTTCATGTGCCACCCCACTGAAGCACATCAAGCATTTCCCTCTGCATTGGCTACCAGCACCCCAGAAATGCCCGGCCCAGCTCCCCACCCTAAAGGGTTCCTCAATATTTGCCTTTGCCCTATCAAAAGGTGGCCCCAGCCCAATCCCTGAGGTGCTCAGCACCTCGCTGGTGGTCCCTAAATAAGCAGCCAGATGATCTCACCCCAAACATCCTCAGGCCCTTGTGGGCAGCATTTGTGCAGACCACAGAAACCTTCAAACAAGCGCTGTGAACAGGGCAGGCACAGTTCCCTCCCCACCGCCATCCTTCTCCGGCCGGGTCCACCCAGGGGGACATTGCTCAAAGTAAACTCAGTGTTCTTGGGGTTTACCCAAAATACGAGCCCTGCAGGATAGAGGGACGCTGGAAAAGCGGCGAGAGGGAATGCAGGAAAACCCACAAGCCTTGGTGCTGCATCCAAGTCACGAGCCCATGAGTTCCCTGCGGTTCGGCCCAGGGGAAGAGGATTTTTCCTGGATGGTACAATTCCATGCTCACAGCTCCCAAGCCCAAGGAGACAAAGAAAACAGTGTCCCTTCACTCCCACCTCTCCAGGAAAGGAGGGATGGACCAAACACTTCTGACATGCCACAGCAGACAGGATGCCCTGGGGACAGCGGGGTCCTCGTTCAGGGAGCCGTGGCTTCATGGACCAAGAAGCTCCTGTGTGTTTTCTCATCCTCTTTGGGACTGAGCTACCCACATCCACAGGCTCCAGGAGGGATGACTTGGGGCAATGAAAGCAGTTGTGTCCCCTACAGCTACAATGATAATAAACAACCACCACTGATGTGCTGAGATATCCCTGCATCAGGTTGGCGAGGGGGTACCACCAGCCAGGATGAAGGGGATGAGCGGAAACTGCTGTACAGCCCCAGAAATGACAGAAGCCCTCAGGTTTTTACTGTGTCGCTGTTAGTCACTGCTGGAAAAGTCATCAGCAGACCCTGCAAGTCAGTCACTTCTGTTTATCCTGGCACATGGGTCACCCTGGGCTGCCGCTCTGCTCACGCGAGTGGCACGAGGAGCATGGAAACCCCGCAGCAACGTCCAGCTCCATGGCAGGGAGAAGAGTTTGCTCCTGCCTCTACCCCACGAGTAGAGACCACACTTCAGGATGGAGTTTTGCCCTCAACACCTTTGGATCTGGAGAACGTGCAGGTGAGAGCAAGCTGTGCTGTCATGTCCTGGTGATGTGTCAGAAATAACCCAATAGCAGCCCAGCAGTGTTCACGCTGTAAGAGGCGGTACAACAAAAATCCTTCTCTCTCCTATGGGTTTGCTTCCTTCCAAAACATCCAGTTCAGTTTGGGTTGGCTTTTTTAGCTTTGCACCTTCCTTCATTGTCACTGAATTCCCCACGTTTTCACTTGGGGAAGGGGTAAAACTGCATCTCCTCTCATTGCTTTATGAAGCAGCAGCACCAATGTCCATGTCACACAAATGGGGAAACTGAGGCACGGGGTGGTGGTCACCTCCAGAGCATCCCCCAGACCCAGAAAGGCTGACTGGGGCTGCAGGGCCACCAGCTCACCCCTGTGCTGCTCAACCACACTCATCCCCATGGGAAGAGCTGCCAGTGAGATGTTCGTGTTTTACCCCAATCCCACAGGAGAGCTCTCCTAAAGCAGTTTCAATCCCAACAGCAATAATAACACCCACCTATTAACCGCACGCTGCAGCGCTTCGCATTGACTTCACTGGAGCTCACCCAAGAGCAGTGCGGACTCGGCACACACCCACTGCCCCCTGCTCCCCCTCCACTTTCTGTCCAACCGGTTCTGCTCTATCTCTGTTGCAGGGAGGATTTATCACCCCGGCCATCTCCAGCAGCAGAAAACCCACCCCAGGGAGTCCCGCGTGGGATCGAGGAACAAAACCACCTCTTGCAGCAGGACATCGAGCAGCTGTGCTGGAGCCAGAGGCGTTTCTAAGGCCACGATAACAATGGACCAAGCTGCTCTTTCCATTTGAAGTCTCGGGACCCGATGATGCGGGAAGGAGGAGTTCCTGCGCTGGGCAGAGGGGACAGCTTTGTGGTTTTAAACATCTGGTTTGTAACACCCAGGAGCCCGTTTTGGCCGACAGCCTCGTGGCTGGAGCATGGGGGGTCTTAAAGATGCTGCAGCTGCTGGGGAGAGCCTGCCAGGATCCTGGCATCCCGTGCCACCCTGGGGGCCCCCAGCCATCCCACATGGCACATCTGCACTAGGAGATTGGGATGCCATTGCAATTAGTCCCTACCCCAGGCTACCTGGGCTGGTGATGTCCAGCAAAATTTGCCACCTTCAGGCACTGAAATGCATTGGTCCCAACTTGAAATACAGAAGGAACTCCAGCCCACAAGGCAGGAGGACACCTGAAAGCCGAATCACCCCAGGACCCCATCCTGTCCCATGTCTCTCAGGTTAATGAGCCTCAGTTTTGCTCCATCCCAGCCTGGGGATGGAGCTGCAGATCCAGACGCTTTCTCTCCTCACTTCAGGGAACACGCATGAATGTTGAGGTTTCCTGCCAAGTATCAATTGTGCAGATGTTGGATTCCTGGCAGGGACCTGGACCCTGATCCCTGAGGTACTAAGGGAACCTCTCCCAAGCACAGGCTTTGGCTGAACACGTTTCTGAAGCCCTGTACCCACACACTGGGCTTGCACAGTGGCCCATGAATGCAACATCCAGGAGGGAAGCAGAGCAAGTTCTTGCAGCATCCCGGATTTCCATCTTGTTTCACTTTGCTCTCCATAGATACCTGCTAATACATTTGCTCCTGGCCCCACATGAGCAGGGAGGACACAGAGCCAGAGCATCACCTCCAGGGACCCAGCTGACTGGCTGAAATCAGCCACACACCTTGACAGCACAGATATCCCAAGCAGAAACCATGGAAATCGCATGCAGAAAGACACACACATCCATGCACTCTGCTTCCCCACAGAAGGGCGATTTAGGAACCATAGCAAAGATGAGGCTCCGCAATAAGACTACCAGACAGAATCATAGCACATTGACAACTGTCAACAGCTACAGGCTCTTGTCAAAAGCCCGTCTCCAGCTTTCTTGTCAGCCCCCTTATGTATTGGAAATCTGTTACAAGGTCTCCCCTGAGCTATTGTAACGTCTCCCTAATGATTTATTATTAGTCCCATACGACTGTTAAAAGGTCTCCCTAAGATTGACTTGGCTTGCATGAGCACAGCTTATTTTCCTGGAAAATCAGCATGAAAACCGAGAGCAGCTGCACATGAAGAGGAGAGCAGAGGTTTGGAGAGGGGAATGAGCCCAGTGCAATGCCTGTGAGCGGTGCTGAGGGCTCAGGGCACATCCTACAATAGGCAGCGATGCTCGAGGGGCTCTCCCAGCCCCACGCAGCCATCGGAAGGGCAGAAAACGATCCTCTCCTTATGTCAAGCTCTTGGCAAGCTCCCACCCGACGCATCCTGTTCACTGCTTTGTATCCGGCTTGGGAATTCCAGGAACATCTGCACGCCTCCCTTGCCCAACCACACATCTGCGTGTCCAAACCTGCTCCCATCCCACCGGTGCGGCGCTCGCAGCCGGTACCCCCCGCACCCTGCACCAGCCCCTTCCTGCTCACGGCGGGGGAAAGCAGTGAGTCCTTCAGAGCATGAGGCCAGCTGCCCCAGGAGCCAAAGTGGTTTGTCCCCAGTCTGTCCCCTTGGGTAAATAAATAGATGGGCTAAGCTGAAGCTATCACTCCTCATAAAACACAGTGCAACATCTGGAGAGGATCCCCTGCATGCTGGGGATGCTCACAGCGTGCATGGCCGCACATAAAATGGTTTGGGTTAGAAGGGACCTTAAAGCTCATCCAGTTCCAACCCCCTGCCATGGGCAGGGACACCTTCCACACTCGGGGAAGCCTGGGAAACACTCTCCTCTGACTGGGAAGCAACGGCTCCTGCCCTCCTATCCTGCTCCTCCTGCTCAGTGGGAAAAAGCTCCCTGTGGCAGCACTGATGGGAAGGGGGCCTGTCTGGGGCAGAGGAGAAGGAACAGCTCTGCCCACCCCACCAGCACTCGCCCTCCCTTTGCTAGGAGCAGATGGACGTGGCAGGGCTGTGTTTTCCTAGCACCTGCCTGGTTTTATGGAGGAGCAGAGCTTACCTGGCATCTGCAGGCTGAATAATAAACCCTTTCAGCAGCAGCAGGCCGGTGTGCGGGATGATGTGGGAGGCAGATCCCAAACCCACACTCCCAAGTGATTTACACCCAGGGAAAACTCCATCCCCATCCCAAACACCCCGCCTGTTTGCCATCTCCTGTTCCTGGTGCCCTGGCCCATGCACACCATTAAAGCTCTCCAAACCCTTTGCCTTTCCTAGGTCGATGCATCTTCTCAGCTTGCCTGCTGTCCCCACATCACCTCGCTGGGGGATTCCCGCTGAGCTCCCACTTTGTCCGTGCATACACATCACTACCTTCAGCAGGAGCAGCCCAGATGACAGAGGCTCCCCTCTCTCCCACACCCTCCCCAAAGATCTATATTCCAAGGCCACATCCACTTTGTCAACACTGAACAGCACATCCCTCCTTCCCCAGAATTAGAGGCAATGAGAAGCTCTGGCCAGGAACCTTTGGAGATACATTAGGAAGGAAAACATCCATTTGAGATGCTGCAGACTGCAAGAATATCCCCATCTCTTCCACATGCCAAAACATGCATTTCTTGTCCCCTCCACAGTGCAATGCAGACATGAGATGTCGCCTCCCCACAGCTCATTACCACTGGCACAGTGCACTGGGGCTGGCAGCAGCTCACCACAGCCCTGGCATGTAAAGGGTGCACATTGGTACCAAGACCCATGACCTGGAGCTGGCGTGAATGGGGCTAAAAGCTGCTGGTGTGATAAAATATATTAAAATCATTTAAAAACCCCAAACTACCCAAATTCTGTGAGCTGCAGCAGCGATGGGGTGAGCAAAGCAAACATCTGCGGGTACACACGGGCTCACCATCGCTGCGCCTGGACACATGTCCCTCTGCAGATACTTTCCTACCTTTAAGGCACCTAAAACCCTCAGAGGCCACATTTTCTACTCTCTTTACAGAGCAGCTGAGCCCTGTTTCATGCGAGCAGCAGTTCCCTGTGTTTACTTTAGCGCTGTAGCAAGGCTGAGTTTTAAGGGCAGGAGTGTTTTTGGTGGCTCCGAGTTGAAATTTGGTTTAACAGCAAAGAAGGGGGAGAAAAAGAGGGAAACAAATGAGGCAAGAAGGGGAAGAAAAAGGCTTGGGTGAAATTTAAGAAGTCCCATAAACTCTGCTGAGTCCTGTAGAACATCCCCTGCAGCTCCATGCTCCCACTGGAGCAGCCGAGGCTGCCAAGGGAGCAAACAGACCCTGTAATTATTAGGCATGGCCAGACCCTGCAAGCACCTTTGCTCACAAGATCTCCTCCCCAGATTGCAAGGGTTGGAGCGGTCACGCCGTTGCTGCCCATACCTGCACGGACAGGCACCAGTGCCCTCTGCTCAACTGCCCTAGAGAAGAGTGGGATGAAGGAGATGATGAGTTCATGAGCATCAAACATGCAAAAAGCTGCTATAGAGAGGAAGGAAACAACCCACAGGGCAGGACACAGCCTGAGCTGCAGCAACAACAGGATGGACCGCATGGATGGTGCCTACAGCCGCTCTGGGGAAGCTGAATGAACCCACCAAGGCTAACACAAGCACAGCACCCAGACCAGCACAGGGCACATGTAAAATGCCTCCAAGCTCCTTCCCAACCCTGTTTTTACAGTTTCACACTTCTCTGGTTCCATCACCCATCAGCAGCGATGAACCACGCACTGCAGGGAAGCACTGGGGCTGCCCTCAGGCTCTCCATCCTCATCCCATCACATGGACCAGCAACAGGGATGGGCACAGAAGGCTGGCTTTGGTTCCCAAGCTCTGAAGAATGAACCTTCTTATTTCAGAGCTCATTTGGCTGCTGCAGGTAAATTAAGGGGAACGGAGAGGTAAGAGGGAAGCAAAGGGATGTGCAGCCCTGTGCCCCTGCTCCACACCAGCCACTGCTGCGGCTCAGGAGAGGCCATGCATGGAATGAGCTGGAGAGAGGAAGACAAAAGGGATGTTTTGTGGAGAGGCTGAATTAATTCAGCTCCACGCTAAGGAAACTTGTTCCCTTTGCCAGAAAGAAAACAAAATGGAGCAAGCAGCGCAAAGGAGCAGCTCAGCACAGCTCAGATCAGCTGCCTGCAGCATCCAATGGCAAATCAACTCCTCCTGCCAACGCACCTCCAAGACCATGCAGCACCTCCAATTGCTATGCCAGCAGACAGGGAATGAAAGGCAAGAGAGAAACTCTGCTTAAATGACGAGCTGCAGCCAGGCCGTGCTTGCCTGAGATTATAGAGCGGATTGCAAGTCTCCTTTACAGCGGGAGCATTCGCTTGAAACAGAAATGAATGGAGCAGACGGCAGGTGGGAGAGGAAAAGAAAAATAAAGCTTTATATGACCTGGATTTAGGGTTGGGATGAGATCTGATGACTGCCCCAGGGCCGGAGAGTGGTTGCACGCTCCTGCCCCATTGCAGCCCTATTTGATGTCCTCCTCCAAAAGCCGCAACCCTGGCCATGAAACCTGCTTGGTTGGGAGCACTGAGCGACTCGTGGCCCCAGGGAATGTCACTAAGGCTGGGCCTGCAGCAGCAGCCAACCTACAGGAGGAAGACATCTAGTTTTCTCCATGGCTCCTAAATCCAAACAGTCACCAGCCAGGACCCAGCTCCAGTTGCAAAGGAACACACGCCTTTGTCTATCCCATTGTAAAGGGAAGGCAAAAAGCATCAGCTTCCCCCTCTTCCAGGCAGTTTTACCCAGGTCCCATTCTATCCAGAGAGATGAGAGCCCTCAACTATCCTGCAGCTCTTCCACATGGTGCTCTGACAGCCCAGGAGGCACTCGCTTACCCCTGCATCCATCTAATATCTGCTGGATTACTCCCATAGGGGAAAACTCATCCTTAGCATGGACAGGGCATGCAGCATCTTCAGAAGAGACCCCTACTTACACCTGCCAACAGCCACCTTGCACCCATGAGCTGGACCCCCCAAAGCAGAAAGGCTCCTTGCTCCTCCTTCAGCACTTGAGCTCCCAAGGAAATCAGTGAGCTGCAAAGAGCCTAAATCCTTCTGTGGATCTTGGCTGAAGGGACTATTATTCTGTCCCAGACTCGGCAGGCACAAGAAGTCCCTCCTCTGTGCTCTGGGAGGGGAGGACCACAGCAGCATCCATCTGCATGGCTTCAACTTCCCACTAAGGATGCAGCAGCACTTGGGAGCAGCACTGGAGAACACAGTGATTGTCCTACACTTGCAGGTGGAACAGCAACATATTTCAAGAGCAGCAGCAAATTTTGTATGAGAAGTGGTTCCTCCCATCTCCTCAGCTCTGGGAAACAATAGAGAACCATCCTTAAAAGCTGGTATTGTCCAGCTGCATCTCAGGGCATCATATTCCTCCAGCAGAGAGAAGTCAGAAGCTTTGCCCTCCCCTTGGCTGTGCTGCGCTGAGACACATCTCATCCTGATGCCATCTGCGCGGGGATAAAGGCACTTTGTGTAATGCCCATCTCTCAACACATTCCCATATGGAATTTGATCAAATTGGATTTAACTCAGCAGAGCTTTGAAATTCCCCCCCTGCTCCTCTGCTCCTGACACAACCACAGATGCTGGCTGTGACATCAAAGGGTGGCAGGCACATGGGCATCAGTGGCAGCGAGCAATGCTCTTGTGTGAAGGATTAAGCTCAGCTTAATCTCCTGGTTAAGAGCAACAGAAAACAAACAGGACCTCAGCTTGGGGTGGGCTAACCAGATACCACAGTGGCTCTATGGCTCCATCCCACAGGGCTGGTGTACACCAGGCTCCCCCCATGCATCCCTTGTTTCTCCAAGCCCAACTAGGGATTAACACACAGCCTCATGCAGATAAGCATCTTCCCACCCAAGGATCTCAAAACATCATTCACCACACCTCCCCTTCCCAAAGTTCCTTCTACTCCTCCTCCTCCACAGGGACTGGAAAACAGGTTTGCAGGGCCCTCAAGGTGCTTGCCATAAAAGCAGTGGCTTAAAGATTCACCCGGATCCAACTCAAAGAAATAGAAGGTTAAACAAGCAAAGAGAAAGCAAATCCTGAGCCTATCCAAGAGCAACATCAATTGGCAACTTCGGTTGGAAAAATTAGTAATCCTGCACAATTTCAAGAGGAGGGAAGTGGATGGAGAGCAGGAGAGAAAAGGCAGTCTGGAAATCCAGCAGCTGCCTTCAGCTCTCTATCCCCAATCAAAAGCAAGGCTGGGAAATAAAGAGAAGCACAACATGTTGTTGATGACTTTTCCATTAAATACGCACATTTAAACCCCTTCTTTGTATTCCAGCCTTTGCTCGCAGCCTCAGCAGGCCCCGCTGCTTTTTCAACCCCCTTCTCCCCTCCCTCCTTTTTAATAATAATAAAAAAAGTTATATGACTTTAATTAAATGCACTTATTAAAAGGGTGAAATATTTGGAGAGGCTGTTTTTACGCTGGAGGCACATTTTCCAGCATGCTGCAGAGTGTCTGCATCCGCCCGCCCCAGGCCATTTTTAATGCACAAATAAATCCCCACCTGAAGTGCTGACAGGTTATTATGCAGTGTGGCAGCCAACTAAAGTAAACACAGGGGCAGAGTTTTAACCTCTTGCAGTCGCACAGCCTGTCCCCCACTCAGGTGTAAATGACCAGCAGCCAAAGCATCTTCATTGGGGTCCTCCCTGCGCCCCCGGCATGGCTCCTGGCGTTTGAGCATCAACCCAACCATCCAGCACACACTGACCTTGTCCAGTGTTTTCAGCTGATGCATTAACCCATAGTAATCAATACATAATAGTAAATAAGTATAAAGTAATAGGAAAGGGTTGACTGTCCCATCTAGCGTGCAGTGCTGGAGAGATGGCAAGCAATAGGAAACATGGGATGAGCAGCAGAAATGAACGTTCTCCACCGACTCCTGCTGTGGTGTTCCTATGTCAGCAGTCACAATGAAGAGCTTCATCTCACCCCGGCTCTCCCAGAACAGGGAAAATATTAAACAACCCAGAGCTCAGCGAGCAGCCGGGGCATTGCTGACTCCCGGTGACGCTGGGCGAGCTGCAGGGATGCAGGGACAGCAAAGGGAAACTCCTATTAAACTGTTTTCTTTCTGCTCAGCAGCAGCTCACTGCTGCCTGACTGTGCCATGGAGAAGATGGGTAATTCCCATGGATACCTCCCAGCACTAGCCCTGAGCTCACTGCAGCCGCCCAAGCACTCAGCACACCTGACTGTGGGTAGACCTGACCTCCTGCATGGAGGGGCTATCTCCAAGTTAACCACATCTGATTTGCATCTGTGTTTCAATAGCCAGCCCCAGAGTTTGCATTTGCCTTTATCAGCAGTGAAACAAAGACAGGGCAGATAATCTACAAACAAATAGCCTACAAATACAGGGAGGGAAAGAACCAAACTGATGATTTGCTGCTCTGTTTCAGGACACAGGGACACACATGGCAGCTCCCTCATTCCTGTGCTGGAAAGCATCCCTGCCAGCCTGGGAAACAGGGGAGTTTCAGCAGGGCTCCCACATTTGGAAACAGCAGCTTTTAATTCCATGCGTCCACATCCAGATGCCGAATGTGCTCAACTCCCAAACCTCCTACCACAATTAACAGCGACTAATAGCTCCATGTGCTCGGAGCCTGCGAAAGCCAAACCGTATGGGTGTCCTCACAGCAAAGCTGCCAAAGAGGCAGCAGCCACCTATTCCAGTCTGCAGTTGAGGCATTAAGCTCTTCTTTCCTGGGGCTGAAAGGATGCTGGAGCATCCTTCACTCAAGGAGATAGAAGATGCTGGCACAAGGAGCAGCATCCCAATCTCTGCATGTTGTTATACGAGGAATTCTCTGCCAAAGTAAGTTATTTACATGGAGCTGGAAGAGGCAGATCCCCCACAAGGCTGCCTCTCACCATGGCCATGCACAGCCCAAGAGCCACAACTCATCCTCCTTGGATGTGATGAGGGACCTCAGCCCCTTACTGCCTGGCGTGGGTGATCTGGCCAGCACATGAGGAAGATGGGCTCAAACAGAAACACCTCTCTTGTCTTAAAACATTAAGGCCTCAGCTTCGCTTCCACATCTGACAAGACGCCGCATGCTCTGCTAATCCTTGGGGAGATTAACTTTTTATTTAGAATTCCTTCCTCTAAATGTGGCAATTATGAACGGTGGTTTTTTTCCTTCTTTAAGCTTTTGGCAAGGAGAACACTTTCTCCAAGTTGGCTGCAATGGGTAAGTTAAAAGTGGATCTCAAGTCTCATTTCCCTCTCTGATCCAAGCCACAGGAGCCCCCTGCACACAGGGATGCCCCTTGTCTCATAGCCCCAGTCTGTCACCATGCACGTGAAAATCCAAAGTACAGTCTGGTTTTGTAAGAGGAAGGGAGAAGCTGTCCCAGTCCTGGGAGAAACTTGGTACAGTAAAGATATGGAACAGAAGTGCTGCCAGCAGATCTTCATCAAAGGCGTTTTAATTGCTGGGCTCTGGAACTAGCAAAGTGCCATGTTTCACCCTGAAATAGCTGCAGCTCCTTGGTGGAGGAAGCCAGGCCTGGAGCATCCACAGAAAGATGAAAGGTGTCATCTGCTCCAGGGAATCCCAAAAACCTGAGGCATTTGGTTACCTCTGCCAGCACCAGAAGGGACTTGCCCTACCATGCCCATCCCCTCTCCTACCCGTTCCCGCGGGCTCGGATGCTGGAAGGCCTCTGCTGACTGATGCTAATTCCTGATCCTTGGCTTGGCCATCGTGGGAGCTGCCACTGGAGTTACATGACCATGAGCTTCACCTGGAAGGAAGAAGCAGTGACCTCCTTGCCACTGGGGATGCAGGGATGAGCTGGGAAATGCACCTTTTACAACCCATACATATATATAATCATATATATACAGGTCATATATATCATAGGATTATTAGGGTTGGAAGGGACCTTAAAGCTCATCCAGTTCCAACCCCTGCCACAGGCAGGGACACCTTCCATAGAGCAGCTTGCTCCAAGCCCCTGTGTCCAACCTGGCCTTGAGCACTGCCAGGGATGGGGCAGCCACAGCTTCTCTGGGCACCCTGTGCCAGCGCCTCAGCACAAGCCCCGCCAAGCGCTGATGCTAAGGATGCCTCTGGGTGCAGGGAGTTTGGATGGACCAATGTGGTCCAACTCGGCCAACCCATCATTTCCACACACCGAAAACTCAACCCAAACTAGGACAAGTACAAATCTGAATCTCAAGAGAGGATGAGAGGGTGGTTTTGCACGTAAGCAGTGACCCTGCTCCCATGCAGACACTGTCTCCTGCGCCCTGGGCAGATGTTTCCACTCACCAGACAGAACGTGACTCCGGCAGCAGTGGAGGAGTTTCTATGAAACTCGAGGCAGGATGCCCCAAAGAGAGCAGAGGCAACCCCTGCTGTACGCTGAGGGGAAAAAGCAAAGTATCAAGTGCCTGTGGCTGTCAGAAAGCATTTCTGCAGCTTTGGCAAGACAGACACAACTAATTTAGCACAGCCTCGCTGAGGTGTATTAAGCTGTCAGTCTGGATGATACGAATTTAATCACTCGGAGCAGATCAAAGCTCCACAGCACTATTGGTGGTGCGATGGACACACAGGGATAAAGCAGAGGATGGATGTGCACAGCGCAAGGAGCAGGAAAAGGCTGTGGGATGTGCAACAGCCCAAGTGTGCTCCCAAGACATCACCTGCCCATGGGGATCAGCTCACCATGGGATGCCAGATCTCTACTATGCAATATTACATGGGGAGCTAGAGCTGAGCAGTTCCTGCCTGTGACCCAATGCCATCAGCTGGACTTAGAGCTGGCCACAAAGAATTAAATGCCAGCAGAAAGGGAGGACAAGCCATCACCATCCTACAGTGAAGGATTAGGGCTGTGGAGACCTCCCTGCACCTTCCATCACAGCACTGGCAACATCAGCCTCACCAACCCATTCCTTGAGGACATCTCGGTTCAGAGCATCCCGAGCCATCACTGATGCTCTACACTGAAGCAGGAATGGTGGATGCCATTAACAGGGGCCATCAGCAGCATTCCCCATGTAAGCATCAATTCAGATGGGAGAGGTCTCCCTGGAGGGCTCTTGTAGCATCTGCACCAGGCCCATGAGCTCAGCCACAGCCAATCACAATCTCCACCCCATCTATTTGCAGGACAGGCAGCTCAAGCTCTTGCTGCAGATCCCACCAAGCTGTCATAGGGCCAGTCACTTCCCCCGTCACCACAATGCCAATGATTGTCCCTTTGTGCTGCCCACCCTCACCACTGCCAGCAGAGGAGGGGGAACAGCAGCCAGGGAGGCAAAGGGAAAACTCAGGATTTGCTCACAGCTGGAAGGAAAGTCTCCCATTGCTGCAGGGATTTAATCTGCGTTTTGCTGGGATGGATTAGCCTTTGACTACTCCATTAATTTTTACTGAGGTTCACTGGGCAGTTTTTACTAGGGTTTGTTCAGAGGGAGGGAGGGAGGGGGCTGGCTGGGGCCATCCAGATGCTGCACAGTGCCTATCCAGCTGGAAAGCTATACCAGCACCAAGAGACTGGGAAACAAAGCCTCTCCTGCAGGAATCTACCCATATCCGGGGCCCTGGCAGTGCCATGGTCACCTACATTAACCCTGGGAAAGGAGGAGCCAGCAGGAGGATTACCATCTCCAGACACTGCTACACCTCTCTGGTGAATAAACACCTATTCCTGGGATACAGGTAGTGGTTGCTCAGTGATGCTGAGCAGGCCCAGCACTGCCAGGCAGCAGCAGGCCTCCGCTTTGCCATGGACCAGAGGAAAAGGTGTCTGCGACACAAGACAAGAGGTCAAAGACATCCCCAGGCTCAGCAATGGGCAGAGAACAGCAGTACGTGCATCACACAGCACACGTTTCTCGGTGCTGCTGTGAGCAATGCTGCTTTATTCCTTTTCAACGTGCAGAAGTCGAGCCCAGCCCTCAGCAGCTCCAGCGGCCACCAGGGACCCCAGCCTGCTGCCCAATTATCCAGTGCAGCTCCCCCCGTGCCGGTTACGGAACGCCATCCAGCCCCTTACATAAACCTAATTAGCAGGGCTCTGCTTTCAGCATGGCAAATGGCTCCGCTAATCTGGGATTTGTTCTCCTAGAAACTAATTCAATCATCCAGTGCCAGCCAGGCTGCTCACGTGGCCGACGGCGACAGCAAACCCAAGAGCTCTCTGTCCCCCGGAATGCGCCAGCCCCACTCGCTGCCCTCTCATACCACAGCAGAACACGCTCCTGGGGACCTTAATCCTCTAAACCAGCCCCAGACAGAATCTACTGCCTAAAAATGCCACTGAAAGTCTTGAGAGATTTGGGGAGAAAGGGCTGGATTTGTCTGGAGCAACCCAGCAGCTGCGACTGCTCCTGCCTGGGATGGCCAGGAGGTTATGGATGCCTCTGATGAGACACATCACCTCATCCCAACACAGGCAGCATCTCTGCTCCTTGCCTGCCTGGTGCAAGCTGGTGCATTGAACAGCCTGAGCAAGGCAGGGGTTCTGCCTCTGGCACCACGACACTGCTCAGAAGCATCCTTCAAAAGTCCTTCCAACCAACTGTGAAGCTTGTGGTGTAGGAAAGGGAAGTTAATGCACTGCCAGCTTCAGGCAAAGCAGCTCCTATTTAAACTAATCTTAATGAGTTATCTCCATGATAACCCAACATCAACAGCAGCTTCCCCAGGCACTAGAGGATACCACCAGCACACGGCAATTCTATCGCTCCTGGAGCTCAGCATTCCCTGAAACTCATGAGATGGGTTTAAAGAAAGATAGATCCTGAGATGTGCACACACAGAAAATTCGGTTTCCATTCCTTTCAATTTGCCTTCTGAAACTCCAGAGTTGTGTTTTCAAAGTCAAGTTTACAAAGAGAAGAGCTAAAAGTCACTTAAGACATAAAACCTTACATTGCAATCACCCAACACCAGGATCTCAGATTTTAAGGCAAAAAAAAACCCCAAATATTTCCAAACCTTTACTAATCATGAAATTCCAGAAATGGCCATCACTGCAGTGCTTGGCTCAGGGAGGTGAAGGGTACACAAATTACCCATGTTACCAAAATCCCTGTGAAAGCTGGAGTGAGAGGAGGAAGCACCATGTGAAGCCAACGCCAAACTAATGCAATATGAATTCCCATAAGCACCAGTGGATCTGGTACCTACAACAGGTATGGGCCCCATCCCCTCCAAGTGTGCCAGCACAGAGACCTCATCCTACATGCAAAGTGAGTTAATGCCTGTATCGTCTGAGATGCAGGCCTGCCCAAGGCACTTCAGGCAGGAGAGCTCAGTTTCAGGCTGGTCCGTACCCACATATCCCCAAGCACAGGGACAGTGATGCCTCCATCACCTCTGAGCACCACTGGGCAGCAGCCTTGGGGTCTGGCTGTATCCTGCATCCCCAAGGCACAGACTCCTGCTGACTCTTGGAGGTTAAAAGCCCTTCTTTCTCCTTCTTCCTCTCAGCTACTTCTGTGCTCAGAGTCTTTGGCAGCTGGTCATGGAGCAGCTTCCAGGGTGATGGCCAAACACCCACCACATTAAATTCCTCCTCTCATCTCTCTGTAGTGTCTATTGAGCCTCCCTGAAGGAGAGGCTTTGAGCCAGCTTGAGAGGTAACACAAGCTTCAGGAAAGGAAAGACAAAAGGGAGCCCATACAGTCAGCACTGCAGTCCAAGTGTTGGGGCAGTGGGAACCTGGGGGGGCAGCTGGAGCCTGTATGCAGGTACCAAACAGCTCAGGAGGGCTGTGGAAAACAGAAGAACCCTTGGTGGAGCTCCTGCCTGCAGTGATGGGATGCCAGGGGACCCACTGGTCCAGATGGCTCCTGGATGCACCCACCAGACTTTAATCCACCAACACCTATGGAGCTGTTTCTCCTGGTTGCTCAGGGCATTCATCTTACCAGGAGCAGTGCTGCGAGAGCAAAGCCCCACTACCCAAGCTCTGAAACACAATACACATAATGATGTGCTTATCTTACAGGGGAGGATGAGGTCCGGGTAACCTCCAAATTCCTTGCAGCTGCATTAGGCTGCACAGGGTCCATGCATCACTCCATCTACTGCATGGCTCCTTTATAAAGCGGAGAGAAAACATGCTCAGAGGCACCAAGAAAAGCCCCATAGGCACAGCTCTGGCACCACAGGACAGACCTTAATAACACAGCATAAAAATAGGCTTTAACTGAAAGGAACTAAGAGCTGGGGAGAGATGGGTGGTCTCGCTAAGGACAGAGGAATACAGAGCCCACCCAGCACTGCCTGCAGCATCCAGCAGCGCAGCAGCAGCCAAGCAGGGTAGCTCCAGCCTGGGGCAAAGCCCTCCACAGCAGATCCAGGTCTCATCCCAAGGGCTGGGGCCGGGTCAGACACCAGCCAAGAGCCAGGCCTGCATTGGAATAAAGTCCCGGCACAGCCAGCCTGGCTCCTTGCATTGAGCCTTTCAGAGCCCAGCGCGAGCGCGGAGCGAGGCCAGGCTGGGGGGCCCGGCTACGTGATGGGTTTCACAGGGCACCGGCTCAGTGTTTTACTGTTTACGCTCCCTTCTCCAGCCAAGTGTAAACGTTTCTTCCCCCTCGACTGTGGAAAGGTGAAGCAAGGACATCTGCAGCCAGGCGGCATCCAGGCTGGGAGAGCTCTGGCAGAGGCGTTCAGTGCCACAGCGCTTCTGATTTATAACCGCGCTCATGGTAACCTTGGAGAAAGGCAGGAATCAGACTCCTAATCCCTAAAATTAAAGAGGATCCAGAAAGCATCATTTGGGAGTTTTCTTCTTTCTGAGCTTTCCACTAGAGGACTTCGTTTCTGGCTTAAGAAAGTTGGCTTTCCCAGACAGCCTTAAGTAAGAATTAAATCCAACACCGACATATGGCTTGTCATCCCAGAGGATCCCAAAGCAAGGGAAACTCCACCTCCTGGGCAGACCCTGTTCACAGCTCCTGGGATTTAAACCTGACTTGCCTGCTTGCTTAGAAGTAGTAGCCCCATCACCATTTCACAAAAGGAAGGACCCTTCACATGCCTCCAACACATGTTCCCTGTAGAACGGGAGCTCAACCCATGCTCTGGCTGTGGGACCGCTTTGTATGGGAAGAGAAACCATCAACCTTCACTGCACAGCAGACATACAATGGGAGAGACCAGCCTTGGAAGGAAGCACACATTCAGGAGACAGGGAATCTTCCAGCTCACCTATTCCAGCCCCAGCACACAGCCTTAGGACATGCAGCACAACCTGGGACACCCTGACCATGATGAACATTTGGTCTCTCCTTCCCACATCCAGAGCCAACTGCTGTCTCCAATCCCAGCCCACCATGGGAAGGGGGACAGTGGGGACACCAGTGTTTGGCCACTCCACTGTCCTAGACTTGGGTGAGCATCTACCAACAGCCTCAAGCTTCACAAATAACACAAATGAAATTCAAACAGCAGCTTAGAAGAAGCAAGGGGAAAATATAAAATGGGAAATATAAAATTATAAAGTGAGACATCCAAAACTAGAAGAAATCGGTACCTCTTTTTGTTTCTAGACCTTTCCTTTGACCAAGGTTTCTGAAGACACAGCAACATAAATACCAATGTATTGAACTCATTAGGCCCCACTAGAAGCATATCCAAAGGGCAGAGGTTGCTCCAGACACATCCCTTTCAAGCCCCGGCTGCAGGTGCCCCATGGGAACAGCTCTACCACCGCAGCCAGATGTCACACACAGGCATCACCCCACGGCCCAGGGACTTGCCCTGTCTGGGCATGAGCTGCCCATGTCCTTGGTGTGCAGTGAGCAAACACTGGGTTATCTCCCCTTGGCAAACAACCGGGCCATTAAGTGACGGGGCTCAGACAATATTTAATTACCCTGATCGTGGGAAGGGGGCAGCAAGGGGGAGGCAGAAACCGGAGGGGGAATTCCACAGCCGGAGATTAAACGGAGCTGCAAAGCGTGCTGACAGGTTAACAGACAGGTAATATCCCAGCAGTGTTTGCTCAGCCAGGCGAGCTTCCCGGCAGCGCGGAGCACGGGTGCATGTTGTATCCCAAGCACCGAACCCGGGATTGCTGCCCTGCATGAGGCCAGGACTCCTCTCCTGGGAGGCAGGAGCTGACCCAGGCTGGAGCAGGGTCTGCTTCCACATCAACTTGATGGATCCAGAAACTTGCAGTGCTGGATCCATATCCCAGTGGGGCCAATCCAAAAGGACCTTCCTTGGATGGACCTGCTCTTTGAGGTGTTTGTTGGCACCCGAAAACCTCTCCCAGGCACTCCTCCATCCCCAGCTCCCGGGGAAGAGCAGAGCACAGGCAGGCCAGGGCACAGCACTAAGCACTGTGGAGCCTCCCTGTTCAACATGAGCCCTATTGAGCCCTCTGCCAGCCCTCGCTGTGTCCCTGAGGAGCTTGGAAGCCCTGGCACAGCAGGCAAGGTCCATGGGCTGCTGAACACCATCCAAGCTGCCTTCGGCAGCAGGAGCTAACAAGTGATTAATAGAGGTTACAAGGCTGCATCAGACAGGAATGTGTTATGAAGGGCGAGCACATCAGTGAAAGGTGTTAAAGAGCCAGGCAGGTTGTTTATAACTCTCCATGAACAACCGATTAACCATTAATCCTCTGTTAGCTCTGCTTCTTAGGAGCAAGGACTCCCTGTGGCAGGGGAGCCACCACGGCTGGAGCACAGCAGAAGCACTTCATAGAATCATAGAATGAGTTGGGTTGGAAAGGACCTTAAGATCATCCTGTTCCAGCCTTCTGCCATAGGCAGGGTCTCCTCACACTAGACCATGTTGCTCAAGAGGTGCCCCTGCCTGTGGCAGGGGGTTGAAACTGAATGAGCTTTAAGGTCCCTTCCAACCCAAACCAGCCTGTGGTTCTATGGTTCCCAGCATCACCACTCCATGAACAGGACATCTGAGGTCAGTCAGCTCCTTCCCAGCAGCCCTGGCCTTGGGATGGCACAGAGACCTACAGAGCCTCTCTCCACCAGCATCCTAACAAGGATGCTCTTGGCATACCTCAACACATTTCATGAAGAATAAGGAGTCGCTTGATGGGTCCGTTACCAAAACAGCTCCAGGGAACCCGCATACAGCTGAGCTCCCTCCTGCAAACAAGCACAGGGCAGGAGTGAAGCTGGGGAGCACAGTGAGGGCTCCATGGGGAGGGCGGGAAGCCACCCTCCAGCCCCTCTGCCCTGCAAACACTCACACCTCCCACAAGCAGCCCAAGCCTCTTGGAACACGTTTCAGAAGCTGGAGGACGCAGGTTTTATGAGCATCCGGCAAAGTCCCGGCCAAGCAGGGGAGGTCAGCGCAGAGCTCACTCCACCAAGTGCTGGAAGGGATGCCAGCAAACATCAAAGCAGAACACAGCTCCTCAGCAGACAACTCAACTGAGCGCTGGACCAGGGGATGCACCAGCAGGAACATGGGAAGCTTCTGCTCACTATTGGCAGCACCGGTCTCCCGCCCTCCTG
The DNA here is from genome assembly GCA_017639245.1 of Myiopsitta monachus. Taxonomy (NCBI): domain Eukaryota; kingdom Metazoa; phylum Chordata; class Aves; order Psittaciformes; family Psittacidae; genus Myiopsitta; species Myiopsitta monachus. Next base: position 1,466,577 of record CM029931.1, on the reverse strand, counting down.
TCTGCAGGCTCCTCTGCCCTGCCCCTCTGGGGGTTTAACTGTGTAAAGTGGAGTTCTGTGCCAGATATCCAGCTCCATTCCTGCCAGCAACAGCTGGTTCTTCTCACCCAGTCCCAAAAAGACTACAAAAGAAGATGCCAAACCCTCCCACCACAGAAAGAAGTTGGACTATTTCCATCTTCCCAAGGCAAAGCACTTCCCAGGACCAAAAGGAAGCATTGCCCATGCCCAGGGTGCCTGGCTCCGTGGCCAGCTATTTCCATATCCCAGCTGGAAAAATATCCCATGCTAAAAACTGATGTCAGGTTTACTTTATGATAACAGTTGCACTCACAGCTCTGATGCCTCGATTCAATGGGGCAGCCGAACACAAACCAGCTGTAAAAAAAGAGCCTACACCAATCCTGCAAGTACAAAGTTGTATTTGCACATGGAAAAGTGCAAGGGAACACAGAAGTAGCACCCACAGAAAGCAAGCCTTGAGTAAGAAGAGCTGAGCCAGAGTGCAATGGCCACAACACAGAAGCAGCAACAGCCACACACAGAGGAGGAGGATGCTACCCAAAGCTCCCCCAAACACAATGAGCATCAGAGCTGCTCCATGATGAGCTGTATCACTCACAAGCAGAACCTGCTCCCCACTCAGTCATGTGCTTCCCTGAACTTTGCATTCAAGGATTTGCTTATCACCCCATCCCACAACATCTCCCCTGGCTCCTGCCCAGCCTTTCCCACCCCATCCCAGCTCAGTCATGGGGCAAACACCAGGAAAGGAAAAAAAGGAAATTAATGGAAAGTTCACCAGGAAAAAGCTGCGCTCCAAAAATGTCTTAAAGGGTTTGTGGTCATTGTGGCTCCTTACTGCTGTGGCTGAAGAGCTCGGATGTACTGAGCCATCACAGACCTACGTTCAGTACTCTGCTCCAGCCAGAGGTGTTACACATGGGCTCTTGAGTAACTTCAGTGACTCGCAAGTCCCGGTCTTCTTAACCAGGAGGCTTTAGAAAATCCCAGCCCTAATCCTTCTGCACTGCATTAGCCGCCCTTCCCATCTGTAAAAAGGGGATAATATCTTCCTGCCCCAGAGGAATAGCACTAACGCTGCCTTGGAGCTGTTCAGACGCTGCTGTGATAACAGGCTTGTAACAAACAGAGCTCCACAAGGAACTGCTCCCCACACACAGCTTCAGCGATGCCTTTCCTTTGGGTACCCCCTGCCCCAGCAGCCGCGGGATTCATGGAAAGGGGAAAGCTGCATCCAGAGATGCCTGCATGCTTTGTTCAAACCAGGGGCAGCCCGACAGGGCCACTGCTCTGCCTCCCCATCCTCAATACAGCCCAGGGCAGGCTGCGAGGAGCAAAACCATCACACCAAGACCAAAGGCGGGGTGGGTGGCCATGGGCTCTGTGCTTTGCCGCGACTCCCTCCATGACTTCAGAGAAGTTGCTTCATCTGTCAGAGCCTCAGTTTCCCCTCTTGAAAATGAAAGTGAAGCGAACACGGCTTCACCTGGGGGGTAACCAGCCCCAGTCTGCCAGGGCTTTACGAACGCATGGAGCCCCTGGCAGGGGGAGCGTGAGAACAGCGCAGGATACAGCGGCTGCTTACACGATGAAGAAATTCAGGCTGAGTCACAGAGTCAGGGCTGCGTGTTCCCAGAGGCAGGGAGCGCGCACCGGGCACTCGGCAAACTGGTTTCCAGAGAAGGGATTTCGGTGCTTGCCCCTGAACAACGGCGCATGGTTGACAGGGAGCCTGCACCTCCAGCTTCCCATCAGCACAGCTCCGGCCCTGGCAGGGCTGCAGGCAGCTGGAAGGAGATTCTGGACCACCACTTACAGGGGAGGTGGGATGCTGTTCATCACACCCACGGGCATCATGGCTTCGGAGGAGCATTAAACTCAAAAACCACGCAGATGAGGCCCTTAGTGACATGGTTTAGTGGTGGACTTGGCAGTCCTTGGGTAACGGTTGGACTTGATGATCTTAAAGGTCTTTTCCAGTTTAGCTGATTCTAGGATCCTGTGATTTCCAGCCACGTACTCAAAAGGAGTTCTTTTATCACACAGGTGCCTCCTACAAAAAGACGCCATAAAAGCTGGATTCGTCCTTGCAAAAAGAGCATATCCCACAGGGAACACATGGTTTTCCTTGCCCTTTAAATCACTCCTCTCCCTCCCTCCTGCCCGCACCCACTCATTCAGCAGTATTTATTATCGCCACCGATTTCCTAATCTCCAGCACATGATGCAAGAACAGAACTCGGGACAATGTTACACATTAAAACCCAGCCACAAGCGAGAGATGTGGGAAAGCTCTTCTCTGCACAATGAGGTAACTGGGGAAAGCAGCTCATGTCCCTGGGCAGGAGCAGCGGCAGCAGGCACGGCCCCAGGCTGGCTTCATAAGGAAGGATGGCAGAGGTACAGGAACCCAAGTTGCTTTTCCCTGCTTCCCATGGGACAGTCCCAAATGAATCCCTGTCCCGTGACAGTGCAAGCAACCATCCAGGACTCCCCACCGAGGAGGGCTGAAGGTCCCCATCCTTCCATAGAAAGGAGTTTTACTGGTGACAAAAGTTAAGAGGATGCTGGTCTAGACAGAGATGTCAATGTGCACAGATGGGAGCAAACCCATCTCGGACCACATCCCCACGCTGGGACACTTGCGCCTTTTACTCTTTTATAGCGCACACTAAGTTCAGTCCCAATTCCAAACTGCCCTTTCCTGCAGGGAAAAGTGAATCCCCCAGAGCTGCTCCAGCCAAAAACTCCTGCCCAAGAGCAGAGAAAAGCCTGAGAGCAAAGGAACTGCAGAAGAGCAGGTCCATAAAAGACCTTTAGAGCCCAAGCACCAGCATTTGGTGCCCGAAAGACATCACCACACTCCCTGGGAGAATGAAGTTAAAAACAAAGCAGGAAGAAGACGGAGGGAGGGAGAGGGCGAGTGGGACGGACAAGGAGGGCAAGGGACGAAAACCGAGGGTAGGATCCGCTCGGAGCAAGATCTACAGCCTGTTCCTGAAGCTTCCCGCTCGTGTGCCAGGCGCTCCCGAATACTAATCAGAGCTGAAAAAACCCCAGACAATTAGGAAGGAAAGTCTCTTGGCAGGGTTTCTCCTGGAGACGTCGGGCTGGTTTTGTTTATGAGCGAGAGGAAGTGGTAACCGCTCCTGTTTGTTCTTGGGAAGAAAGAGAGAGCTCTAGTGATTTAATTTCGCTGCCGAAAACCCCGGAGATTTCGCCGGCTCTGGATTCACCCTCAGCCTTTTGTTACCAGGAAATATTGCAGTCGGTTTTTCTCCCTCCCCTTCTGCCTGGGGAGGGAAAGGGGCAGCGGATACAAAGCAGGCATTTTTGTCCGCAGAAAATATCAATGAAAAGAGCATTCCAGAGGCCAAGGCGCAGCGCGGCTCCCGGCGCACAGGAGATGGCCTTGCGGAGCAGCCACCAGATGTACTCCCGAGAAGGGCACATGTATAAGCTCAGAACCTCCCTTGCAACGTAAAATGAACACATGGAAAGCTCAGATAAAGTTGTTAAACAAGCATTTTGCCTCACAACTGATACACACAAGGCTGGGAGTCCGGGCTGGTGCAGCACGAGGCTGTGCAGAGCAGTGGCCATGGGTCATAGAATCACAGACTGGTTAGAACTTCTGCCTAAGAGCTCATGGCAACCTCCCCTCGGGCAGGTTAAAGCCATTCCCCTTGGCCTGTCCCTACAGGCCCTCTATCCAAAGCCCCTCTCCAGTTTCCTGGAGCCCCTTTAGGCACTGGAGCTGCTCTCAGGTCTCCCCTTCAGGAGCCTTCTCTTCTCCAGGCTGACCCAGCCCAGCTCTCTCAGCCTGGCTCCAGAGCAAAGGTGCTCCAGCATCTCTGCTGGCCTCCTCTGGACTCACTCAAGCAGCTCCACATCCCTCTTGTGCTGTTGCCCCAGAGCTGAACGCAGGACTGCAGGATGCTCATTAATGTGAAGGTTCAACTTGCAGCCCATTCAATACAAAGCAAGTCCCTGCATAAACATTTCATTTGGTTTTAACACAGGTCGTGTCAGGAGGGCTTGAACTAGCACCTTGGCAAAACAAACCAGGTTCGCTGTGGTTTATAGCAGCAAGTGGAAGGCACAATTCACGCATGGAAGGAGCGTGGAGCAGTTGGAAGGACAGGTCCCCAGTGTGAGAACAAGCAGGTCCCAGGTCATACCCACACCTCAGCCTCACACAGCACCCAGAGGCAGGGGTGTGCTGGAGCCCTCAGCAGCATCAGAACAGAGCCGATGAGCCTGTCCCCGAGGCATCAGCTGTCAGAGGCCTTTAGAGCATCTCTGCTGGGCAAAGGGACCAGCCAGCTCGGGAAAGCCCAAGGACCTCCTCCAGCATAGCAGGACAGAGCCACAGGCCAACCGTGATACTCGTGGCAAAGAGCTTCCCAAAAGCTCCAGGCTTTTAGGTGGAGAACCCGAATGCATTCGCCATGGAAACCCGGCTCCGCGCTGGTAGCACTGGTGGAATTTGCGATGGGTTCCAGCTATCAAGGAGGCGGCCTGGGCAGTGAAACCCTTCAACATGAATGGTGCTGACCAAGAAGGCTGTAACTGCCCTGGAAGTGCTTTTCAAGGCAGCCAAACACTGGTTTATCCAGGAATAATTCACCCACTTCCAGACAGCGCTCTCACTGCCTCTTATCCCAGGGGAGTGGGAGAAGGGAGGGAATGATGAGGAGAAAGGGAAAGGCAGAGCAGGAGTTCAACACCTTTTCTGCAGGGAAAGGAGCCTGTTGAGCCCTCACTGTGTCAGCCCCACAGCTCCAGGAATGCTGTGTAAAGTGGCCTGCTCAGAGCAGGCCAGGGACAAGCAGGGACAGCAGATGCCTCTGCATCGCACCCCACAGCAATCACCCTCCTGCTCTCCCAGAGCCCTCCTGCCCCAATTCCCAAGGCAATGCCCCACATATGGCCCAGAGTCGCCGCACGAGAGGCCCTCCGGACCCGCCCTGCCCTTCCCACACGCAGCTCCAGGTCACACTCGCTGATCAGCTTTAACTAGAGCCTAACAGCTCTCAAGTGCATGGATATCATGTTTGCAGCCCCCAATCTCCTCCCTCCCCATCCCTTACTGCCTTAACGTCCTGCTCGAGGTTGGTGCTTTTGGGTATGTACCTGCACGAGCATCCCTTGCATTTAGGAGCCGCTGGTAGCCCCAAAGGTTGAAGAGATCAGGCACAGAGACACAGCCTTTGAGTGGCCAATTTGGGTGCCCACCATCACAGAGGATGACTACTAAGGGATTAAACCCAGGTCTCAAAGCGCCAGTAAGAGCCCTGAGACACCTCCAGTGTTCAACACTTAATACTCAGTGGGACATTCCAGTCCGGGCCATGCTGTGCCTGGAAAGGCTGATCCTGGAGGTCCTTTCCAACCTGGAATTCCATGACACCCGCTAACACCCATCGGCAGAGCTGTCGGGGGGACGAGGACGGACACGGACCGGGACGGGGACGGACACGGAGCTCCGCTGCCATCCAGCGGCCGCGGCTCGGGCAGCCCCGCTCCCGGCTCCCAGGGCAGGGACTGCCGCCCCGCGCCTTTCCCCATAGCCATTCCATTTCCCCACGCTACAGCTGCTGCTGCGCTGCTCTGCCCTGGTAGCTTCTGCTCCCCAGGGAGCTGATCACCGCATGGCCTTCCCCGCATCTTCTGCCCACCTTTTGCAGCTCAAAGAACAGAGGTGAACAAGGACAGCGCGGGGCAGCACAGCGCAGGGGCTGCCGGCGCAGTGAGCGGTCCTCCAGACCTTTCCCAGGCTTGGGGCCATTCGCCGGCAGCAGCGGGAATAGCCCCCGGCTCGCTGACTTTTGGGGAAGCAACCGCGTGGTATCCGAACCGAACCTCCCATTCAGAGCTCAAGGCCGTGGGAAGGAGATTCCAAGAGGAAAGGAACACAGGGAGGATTTGTCCCACCTGACAAAGCACAATGAGTATCAGGAACAGGCACACGCTGCTCACGCTTCCTCTCAGCATCATTCTGTGGGCAGGGAATCAGCTGAGAAATCCACTGGGTAACAAAACGCATCTGTTCTGCCACCCCCTTGCACTGACCCCGTTGTGGGTACAAGCACAGAGTGCTCCCTGCAGCCACCTTCTCTTCCCTTCTACTGCCGAAATGCCCGCAATGGACTTTCACCAAATCAGAGTGGCTTATGCTGAAGGGACCTTAAAGCTCCTCCAGCTCCAACCCCCTGTCATGGGCAGGGATGCCTTCCACTCGAGCAGCTTGCTCCAAGCCCCTGTGTCCCGCCTGGTCTTGAGCACTGCCCGGGATGGGGCAGCCACAGGGAAGAACTTCCTAAGAGTCTCATCTCAGTCTCCCCTCTGGCAGGTTAAAGACATTCCCCTGTCCTGTCCCTACAGCCCTTGTCCAAAGCCCCTCTCCAGGTTTTCTGGAGCCCCTTCAGGCACTGGAGCTGCTCTAAGACCTCCCCTTAAGGAGCCTTCTCTTCTCCAGCCTGAACCAGCCCAGCTCTCCCAGCCTGGCTCCAGAGCAGAGATTAAGCCTAAGCCTACTAAGAACCCTCGAAGATCCCCCAGCAGCAATCACCATATCCCCTTCTCCTCTTCACTGCCATTCCAAGGGTCCCCCCCGCCCTGCAGCCGCAGGAGATCACACCGTGGAGGAGGGAGCAGGATTTGGGACCATTTTCCCGTTGGGACACACGGGATGCGGCTCTTCCCAGGCCCTGGACCTCGCTGCGCCCAAGGTCCCCCCCCCGCGGCGCCACCGCTGCCTGCCCTCGCCTGCCCCCTGCTGGCCCCGCCTGGTGCTGCCGGTGCTGCCCGGTCCCTGCCCGCCACTGCCGGTAGGTGTCAGCGTGCGTCCAGGAGCGCTCCCAATGGATGCTCCCGACGGGATCTCAGTGTAAACCCTCCTCCAACATCTGCACCAGGTCCCAGCAAGAACGTCACTTACTGCACATACAGCGAGCGAGCAAGCCCCAGCAAGGGCATCCGTTCGTGGGGCATCCCCAGAACAAGCTGGGGATGCAGAAAATAAACCCAAATTCCCACTACCAGCCTTAGCATCAAAAGCCACCCAAGCACTGGATCCCTGCGGTCGCCTCGAGAGAAGCCACACACTATTCCCAGTAATCCAAACCAGCAGCAGGCTCCCCGCTTGCTTTGACACGCTTTAAAGTGCTGAAAGCCAGCGGGGTTCCCCCTTGCTGGGGCAAGAAAGGGAAACCTGCTTGGGGCTGCCTTGCTTCACCTCCTTTGTCCATTACTGAGCAGCATAACTCCAGGGAGAACACTTAGTAGGGGCTTCAGGCTGAAATGGTACTAAAAAGTTAGTGCTTTATTAAAAGAGGAGGTGAAAGCCAGTTCAGCTCAGAAATGAACCTGTGTCCTCTCCTAATCCCCCAGGGCAGCAGATCACTGGATTCAGTCTTTTTTCCTCAATCCAGTCCCACAGGAAGGTCTTTTGTTAACTAAAGAAGGGAAGGACATGGTCTTGACTCACCTAAAACCAGCAGGATTTGTCCTACACGTGCGTGGATTCCTTCCTCCTCCAGAGCCACGATGCTCAGAGTAACCCAGAAAGAGGGAACTGCGGCGTTGGGCTGCAACTGCTGCTTTTCCGCATCTGTCAATTGGGAGGGTTCATGTAACGAAGCCAGTTTCACCAGATCAGTAAAAGCCACACAGCAGGACGGTGCCAAGAGAAGTAATCCACCAGGTTCTGAGGAGCAGATGCCTGCAGCCTCCCGGCCATGGCATTCCCAGCTACAGACAGAAGGGTGCATCCAAATCCCACAGTCCATGAGGGCCTCAGAGATCCCAGCAGAGAGAAACCATCCAGAGACAAATCCTCGTGGCTCAGGACCATTTGCTTGGTGGAGGGGAAGTCCCAAGCCCGCACACGGACAGACTCTCGTCCTCCTGCTTCTAGTGACAAGGACAGTCCAACAGCTATTGTGGCTGATGGTATCTGCCCCTTAAGGTAAGGATACACTACCAAATCCTGTAGAGAAGTGTGAGGACAAGGGAAGAGCAGCATCTCTTGTTCTCCAGGTCTGCTGCAGCTTCAGGAACACCTGAGGGCATCAGAGCACATCCCATGCAGTGCAGCTGCAAGATATTCCCCAAATCAGCATTAAGAATCCAGGATTGTGCCACAATGAAGGACTACAGAGGACTGTTCTTGCTACTGATGAGCAGAGGTTCTGGCCATGACACATCCCTGGGGAGCAGGCAGCACCAGCCAATTCCTTGCTTAGCTGTTAGAGTCCCAGTTGTCAGGTCAGTGCTGGTCACACTGCTCTCTGACACATAGGATTACGGTTTAAATCCATCCATGGGAACAAGACAATGATTTCTTCTCAGGGCAGCACATCTCCTCCGCACAGCAACAGCGGCAAATACAGCAAACAGCTACGAAGCTCACAAAAAGGTGACGATTTCCTCCGATAGCAGCAAACCAACTGCAAGGGCATGCAGCATGGTCACCTCCTATAGCCACGTCCAGGGCAAGGAGCTGAACTCCCCTCCAGCAACAGCTTCCTGAAGAAATGAGTGCCTGCAGCATGGCTCAGCTGGGCTGAGCCCTTCCCAAAGGTCTGGTCAGAGCCTGAAGGACCTCCTGAAGGTGCACCCAAGCACACGATGCTCAAAGGGATAACCCCCCTTCGGGTACCCCTTACCTTTGGGGACACCCTTAGCAGAAGGCCCAGGACAGAACCAGCATCTCCCTCTTCAAAAGCAAATCACAGACACTCACTCAGAGTCAGCAGTGACAGGCTCTGCCTAGAAAGCAGGGGGCACACGGGATGGCCAGCACTTGTTTGGAGGGATTCTGATTGACTGCTGCTCTGCCAGGTCCCCGCACACCCCATCACGTGTGCGCCCACTGAGTTTTATGAGAGATACATTAGTACACGCACTGCCCCGCTTCGTTAGGGCGCTGCTGCTCACCAGCACAAAGTCCGTATTTGTTTCCCTGCAGGGGTGGAAATAAAGGGGGTTTTGTATTTTCTTCCTCTTCTCTTTGCAGGCTGGAGTGAGTTTATTTGACACTCCAGCACTCTTTGTGAGCTGAGTGCCCGGGGATAAATGCTACCCTTAAGAGTTACTTGGCGTTAGACAGAGGGACCCTCTTCAGAGGAGAATGGGGGCTTGTTGGGATGGGGTGGGAGGGGGTGTGGGGAGGGGGCCTCTGAAGAGCTCCTATGCAGCCTCATAGAAGGGTCTCTGTCCTGGGCTCACAATAGAGTGAATTCTTAAAGATACCGGGAGCTGAAAGGAAGGAAGGAACTTTCCTCCTTTTAAAAAGGATTTTCGGGAACAATTGAAGAAGCTATAAAAAGGGGATCATTATTTCCCATTCAGGCTGTTGGGCTGGGAAGCCCTCCCTCCCCCTCCGAGTCCTCTGCTGGGAAGATCTGACACATTCCTATGGGACAAACAGAAGAGGTGGGATGATGGTCAGCAGCAAAGGGAAACTGGATGAGGGAGGTGCAAGCAGATGTCCTCCCTCCACAAACAGGTACGTGAGGCACCTTCTCTCCAGGACCAGGGGCTCTGCTGCCTCCAGGTCCTCCTGCCTCAGAAGCAATGAGCTGCAGAGAAGGGAATCTCCCAGGAACAATGTTTGACTCGAATGTGCACCCACTGCTGGACCAGTGGAGCAGGATGCCATCATCCTGCCAGTGACACAGGAGTGTGGACCCCGGAGATGCAATCCTGCACCATAGCCATGCAGATAGCCACTTCCATGGCTAACACATAGCCTGGCCACCGCTCATATGGATGGAGATGCACCAGCTCTGGGTGACCAGCTCTTCCTCCCCAGCAGCATAGTTTTATGCAGACACATCATCTTGCATAGCCCAGAAAGAGGAGCTGAAGGCACAGCAGTTTGGCTGGTGAGCTTCGGCTCAGCACCAACACAGAACCCAACCACTATCCAGAGTAACCAATATCAGCTCTTGATACCCTCATGTCCACTGGTGACCAAGTCCCCTCCAAAGCACAACCAAGCAGAACACTCATGTAAGGGGGGCTGCACTGCAGCATTTTTTTGGCATCTCAAACAGCAGCAACCATCACCCAGATTCTAATGTTTTCCCACCCCAAAATTGAGCCCTGCTCATCACATTGTTTCCCCAGAGGTGTGCAAGTGTCTCACTAAGGACACCACCAGGTTCCCTCATTTCCTCTTCACCTCCAACTTGCCAAGGAGAGGCTGGGCCCCCATGTGCAACATCAAGTCCATAGCAGAGCTCTAGCTGGCAATGAAGTTCATGCACAGCCCCACCATAGCAGACAATGGGACCTGTTATCCATGGTGTCAGAAGCATAGAGAAGCTCCTGTCAGCTTGAACTTCCAGAGCTGACTTCCAAGCTGATTGCACCAGAGATCAGCATTTGGCCACCAGCTACAGGCATAGTCAGACTGCCTCTTGGTGTCACTGGCACCCAGGTGCCAGCAGCAGGTTCCTGTCCCTCTAACAGCGATACAGCCTACCTGAGCACGCAGCAGTGTGAGCTTCCCTGCTGAGAGCAAAGATAGGACCCGACAAAGGAGCACCACCATCATCCAACCTACAGATCCTAAAGGACCTGCACCCCCTGGCTGCCAGCGCTGAGCCCAAACACCACGAATGTGGTTCCTGACTTAGGAGAAACTTCCAAAATCAGAAGCCACTCCTGAAACACACTGGCCTGGAAGTGCAGCTCAAAGGACCACCAGCAGGAGCTGAAGTACACTCAAATGGCAGGAGTGAAGCTCCCGTCCATCCCGAACTGGAGAGGACGTGACACTGAGGTCCCCAAGCATCCTGCATCCATCAGACCCCGCACAGGACACATCCAAGCAGACCATGGCAGGACTTCAAAGCCAGTCTTAAAGCTGCTATACACACCATGAAAAGACCTTTCTGCCCTTGTGACCTGGTCATGTTGCTGTCTTAGGCTGAGCTTAGAACAGAGCCACCGCTGCTCATTTCCTCCATCAGACCACAGAAGGTATTGCTGAAACCATACCCAACAGATGACAGCTCTGATCCCCTCCTAGGGAGAAAAACCAAGACTAAAACCCCAAGGAGCAAGCTTTAAAAAGAGTTTGACTCAATAACATTTGCTCCTGATATGAAACCCATTCTGGGCTTTTCCATTGGGTTTTCTTATGGGCAGCGCTCCTGCAAACCACCCAGGGATCAAACACGTTTATTTAAAGGCTTAGCTTTTAGCCCTCAAAACCTACCTGTGGCTTGGCAGAAAGAGCCAGCCAATGGAAGGAAAAACGCCACCTTCTTCAACCATGGGTGCAGCACCACCAAGGTCTTCACACCTCATCAGCTCAGCTTGGGAGGAGACCCTCAAGGATGAAGCAGAAGTGAGAACAACCTCCCCAGCCACACCTACCCCAGTTTGCCTACAGGAAAGCGCTGCCTGCAATTCAGATGCTGCCACAGGGGGAAAACCCCCAGAATAAGGAAGGGGGAAGCCCTGAAGCTCTGAAACCAAGCTGCAGAGCAGGACACGAAGCCGCTGCGCATGGCTCTGTCTCCAGGGGCTAACAAGGCAACGCACTGTAAACCCTAATCCTGTGTTAAGAGCTTTCATCAAAAAGGAACAGTATTTATTAGGGAGTTATAGGAGGCAATGAAAGTGCTTTCAGGCAGTGTTTATACTGACATGGGAGGCTTGATGCTAGCATTTGCCCCTTGGTTTTTGTTTCAAATACATCTTTCTGATGAAATAAGCCACTCTGAACAAGGCCACCCTTTGTGAGGCGGTTATAACTTTCTGGCCAGCCTTGCTAACTGGCAAGGCTCTGTGCTTTCCTTGCCCTCTCCTTTGTCGCTTTGCTTCTCTGCTCAAAGTTCAAACAAACCAGAAACCCCCCTGCAAGCTGCATTGTGCTCCTGGCATTATCCCCCCATTGTCTGCCAGAGCCACGGGGAGCGGGTGTGCCCCAAACGCTTCAGCTCCTAAACTTTAAGGCGCTCTCATCATTTCTTGTACAGAAGAACCCCCAGACAGAGGAGTTTGAGTCCAAAACAGGCAAGATTTGGGCCAGCTGCGACTAAAAACCACCCCACACTAAGGAGGAGCGATGTCGTTGTATCACATACATTTAAAACCAACGGAATGTACACCAAACTCCAGCCCTCAGGGCTTCCAGATTTCACAGCTCTGCTTTGCTGCAGGCAGAAGCCTTCATTTAGGAAAGAGCCAGGTCCCAACATCCTCTAAGTCCTCTCTGCACCCTACAACACACTGAGCAACCCATCAGCCAAGTGCAGGTGAGATGGCACCTGAGTGTGGTTTAGAGACTACTGAAACCCTGTAATATATTGTTTAACTTATAGCTGGCCCTCAAAGAGCTCACGATGCCCATTGCAAGTGTCTGTGACCAACAGTTTCCCTGGTCTGCTTTAGGGCCAAGTCCAAGAGCTGTGGGGTTGAGACCATTTGGGTCATTTCCCTCATGGCACTGATTTACTGCTCCCAAAGCACTGGGCAGAAGCGCCTGCAGCACTGCATCCCCAGCCACTCTAAGTCAATCTGCCAACACACAGAGCTTGAGCTCTGCAGGGGAACCACCAGTGACCGCTGCCACCACAGCCCCCATCTCACCCTGCTCTATGGCTTGGGGACACCATGAATGGAACACTCCCAGTCCTCAGAACAAGGTTACCTCCTCCTGCCACTGCAAGATATGGATTGTATATCTCTTCACATACATTGTGCTTGCAAAGCACCTTCACGCTTCAGTTAGGGACCCTCTTTGCACCAGAAAACCACTGCCATTCGACAGCACCCTAGGAAAGGTTATCGCCAATACACCAAAAGAAGCTTGAGGGATGCCACATCTCAGACTACCTTTCATTCTGAGACACCTGAGCATGGAAAGCAATAAGGAAGCTGCTTTGTAGAAAGAACAAGTCCAAGCAGTTCTGGTTCTTCTCACAGCAAAGCCTTTGGGAAAGGTGAGCACAGAATTATTGCAACACCCTTCTGCCCCATGAGGTCTCTGTCAGGGGGCTCAAACTCCGAACACGTGGGATCCCAAACCTGGGGGAGGGATTGAGCTGAACCTGGGAAGAGCTTTTGCCACCCATCCCTAATTTTACAGGGGAATGAGAAAGCTGATGTCCCAGAAGCATCACCTGCCTGCCAGCAGAGCAGAAAGGCTTCCTTGTGTTCCCTGCCCCAGCTTCCAAGCTGGAATCTCCCCTTCACAGTGCCAGGCAGACCCAGATGCTGCTCCTTCCCCAGGCCTGAGTCACATCCCAGCCCTCTCCCCCCTCTTCCATCCCACCAGCTGTGCCTGTGATTGTAAAAAGATGTCTCAATTAGCAAGAGCTGAGCAATTCCTCCGGTCTCCAAACCCTTCAGAGGAAACACATTCCAAGCCGGCAAAGAGCAACACTAACAATGTCTGGGCAATAAAAGCTTCTCTTGTTTGTATCAAAGTAACCTCAAACATCCTTTCCCCAAACAAGCATCCCTCACCCTCCATAGGGATCAGCAGCTCGCACGCTGGGAGGACTGGTGTTCGCTGGGTCCCTGGGAGCAGACAGCACTCATTTCTGTGTGTGTTACTGGTTGCAGGTCTAGACTGGTGTGGTCTTTTTGTTGTAGCAAGCAAAATAAGGGAGTCATTCATATTTTTCCAGAATCCACACAAAAGTGCTCTTGTGCATCACCAACCCCGATCGAGTGCTCCTTGATCCCAAGCTCATGGCAGACAGCACTTAAGGGTGGGAGACCCTCAGATCCAGTCAGGCAGGGAAAGGGGCTGCAGTTCCCAGGGCCCAGCCTCATCATCACCTCATCTGAGCACCTGCCCCGGGTGCACCAGAGCCACTACGAGCCTTTCCAAGGAAGTTTTCCAATGGGAGAAGGAAAAGCCCCAGTGTGCGTGTGCCCCCCTTTACCTAACCAATAAAATACATAAAATCAAGAATAAGACACCAGAAAACCTCACCTCCACATGGTTTTCTTTAGAGAAAAAGAGGAATCCTTCCCCCTCACACCAGCCGGGACCAGGCACTCACCCTCTGCCCGAACAAGGAGCATCCCCGGCTGGAAGCCCCCAGCTCCCATCGAGGACACGACAGGCCACAAAGGCAAAAGGAACCGACACACAGAGCCGACACCGGGGGGACCCGCAGCCCGCTCGGCTCCCCGCCATACCGAGCAGAGGAAGGGAACCGCGGCAGGACCAAGTGTCCGGCGGGGATGCCCCGAACCAGTCCCCCCTTGGTCCGAGCGAGCACTTACCTCCGGCGGGCAACGGCGCTTTCCCTCGCATCCCCGAGGCTCCGGGAGCGGCATCATCAGCCGCATCCTCCATATCCACCGGCGCGGAGCCGGGTACCGGCGGCGGAGCGGGCGCGCAGGTGGCCGCGGGCAGGGACCGGCGCCTCGGCGGGTAGGGATGCTCCGACTGCGGGGCCGGGCCATTCCCCTCTTATATATCCCCGCGGGCGGGCGGCGCGGCTTCACGGGACTTGTAGTTCCACCCCCCCGGCCGGGAGCCGCCTCCCGTCCTCCCTCCGTCTGTCCGCCCGCGGCGGGGAGCGGGCTCCGGGCGGGGATGCTCCTCCCCGTGGTGGTGGGAAGAGCCGGCGGTTCCGCTTGGAAAAGCCCCGCGGTTCACGGGATTCCAGGAGCCGGTCCCACGCCGAAGTGGGAAGTCAATGAGTAACCCCAGGGAATGCCTAGCACGGAGAGCGAGAGCTTCAATTGTCCCCTGTATTGGTTATTGTTTAGTTTAATTATTGTCCCAATTATTAATTTAACTTAATTATTAACCCATCTGTGGAATGAATGAGCAATTAACTGTGCTGTTGACTTAGGGGCTAATTTAAGGCTCGTTCTTGCAAGCACGCTCGGTCCTGGCAAAGTCACCCGCATGTCCTCACTGCGCAGGACCTTGTCCCACTCGTTTCCCTGCTGCTCTACAAACGTTTGACTCTGTCCAGGTGTTTGTAATGGGGAAGTGCCCCAAAGGGAACACCAGGAGGCAGGTGGGAATGGCAGGGCCAGTGCCACTGTGCCCACTGCTCTCTCAGACAGAGCCAGGAGGACAGCCAAATCTGGGGCAAGGGAGAGCATGGAGTACGCTGAAGGTGCTGGCCAAAGGGGGATGATCCTGCGCATCCCTCATCCGGCAGGACACCAGGCTCAGCTTCGAGTGGGAAATGTCCCAACCCATCACTTGCACAGGAGCAGGGGTCCTTATCCAGCATCATCCCACCTGCACAGGGCTGGGATTTATCCGCACACGCTCAGGAGAGCGGCTGGAAGGAAACCACAGAAGTTTTCTAGGACAAGTGAGCAAAGGAGGCCGGGGAGAGCGAGGGAGAGAGAACGGGAAGGGAAAAAGTCCCTCCTGGCAGGAGCTCAGGGCTGAAAGCCGTGAGTGGAAACGTTTCCCTTCCCCTGATTGCTCCGGGACCAGATGAATTTCTTGAAGAAACCGCAAGTGCAGCGCTGCACGAATCACATTGTTGTGCTTGTGTTGGCTGCCTTGGGAAGGAGGGAAAAGGTCATCGCTTATGGTATATTAAACAGGGGGGAAAATCATATTTTAGCGCTGTGGACGGGGGGGTTGAGCTGCGTTCTCCTCCCCACAGCCTGGAAATGAAAACCTGTTTGGCAAGAGGCAGAACGTGACTCGCGGTGAAGAGCAGAGATGGGCATATGTGGTGCTATGGGGTTCTGCTGCAGCCCCTTGTGCCCTTGAGCCACCCCATCCTGTCCCATCCCAATGCCTTGGCTGGCAGGGTGATGCCCATGTGCAGGAGCAGGGATCCAGGTGCTGCTCCCAAGGGATTCACCATCCCATAGCGGCTGCCTGTGCCATCCCAGCTGCACCACTGCAAATCTCCGCAGCTTCTGCACCCGAGAGGTGCATCACTGCCTGCCTGATGGTCCTGCGCTGATAAGTGGCAGGAAAGTCCTGATTCCTGGCTCCGAGAGCTCCGATGGTTTGATTCCAGCACAGAATTTGGCTGCTGTTTTCCTCCCTTTTCCCATTGCTCAGTAAAATGAAGGAAGCACAGACAGAGGTTGGATGGTTGCGCTGTCAGAAGACAAATAATCATGTTTGTAACACCATTAAGAAGCTTTGCTCCCTTTCCTGGTGGCATTCGCTTCAGAACCAGGAGCCCACAGGACATGGTGCTGTCAGCCGTCATCCCCCAGAGTGCTGCAAGGCTCTGCCACAGCTCCACAGGCTTTTGCCTGTCACATCTGACCGGTGCAAAGGACCATGCGAAGTCCCTGGGTGCTGGCGATGTGCACAGAGACCCTCAGCCAGCCTCTGGGGAATGAACTGGAACGGAAAGGTGAGCTCCTCATTCACAGAGGCGCTTGGCATTGATTTATGGGATGCTCTCCCAGCCCTGGTTGTGCAAGAAGATGACGTGATGGTAAAAGGCTGTGGAAGATGCTGAACTCTGCGGTGCCGGTGCCAGGTGAGGCAGCGGGTGAGCAGGCGCAGGGCTGAGCACACCCAGGCATGGCCTTGCGTGACTGCAGCGGGCTGGAAACACAAAGACATTGTTTTTAAGTGATAGCCACCCCCCCCCTTCCCCGGCTCCTTGCAGAGGACAGCATTCCTGACTCGCATTCCTCAGCCACTGCTGGGATGGGGAGGGGAGACCTGAGCCAGAGGAAGAAAACAGAGTTTTAATGAGGAGAATAGCCCATGTGCTGGAGTGATGGTGGTGGTGGTGTGGGCAGAATTGCCCATAAAGCAAGATGAAGTGCGTGGGGATCGGGCAATAAGATAATTATGGTGTAAGGATGTTGACCAGATGTTTCCAAGTCATGGAAAATCAGTGGTTTCTCAACAGATCCGCTCAGAGCAGCTGAAAGCATCCTTTATCCCAACAGGGAACGCACCACGAGGCGAGCAGGGCCCATCTGCTCTAACCTGCAGCAGCATCAGCCTGTTCTGGGAGCGTGGAGCCAGGAAAACTGCTTCTGCTTGTAAAAGCTGTGTTAGTACAAACACCTCCTCGGTAGCACGCTTGGGTTCACAGCCCGGGGTCCTGTTACTTTTACCACACCACTTTGTGAATGGCACCTCTATAAAGCGAATGGCACCTCTATAAAGCGAATGGCACCTCTATAAAGTGAATGGCACCTCTATAAAGTTCACTGTGGACTTTGCTGTTGATTCTGACCAAAAAAAAAGGAAGGGGAAAAGAAAAGGTGTTTTGTGATGGGCACCAGCGTTGGCAAAAGAAAGCAGAGATTTAGGAAGGGTGAGCTGGGAATGAGTTCCCACAGGATGGCTGTTCCCAGGGCCTGGCCAGCACCGTAACCTCTGGAAGTCCTCTGACCTTCAAATACCCTCCCCAAACCCATTAAATATACATAAATATATGGAAATATGGAAACAAAAAGCTTTTTCTTGCATGTGCTGTGAGTGCCAAGTGTCTGCGAGAGCCAATAAAGAACCATTGCTCCAGGAGCTGCGTTTCAGTTGAAACACAAATACCCCAAATCTTCACCCAAAACTTGACCCAAAAATTGAAGTGAAAACCCTGATGTTTTGTAAAAGAGGAGGAAAAACGTGGCTCCAGGTTTCCACAGTTATCCCAGCGCTGGATTGCAGCCTGGACCACAAGCGGGTCCCTGGGAAGGACAGGATATGGGAGCAGTGGGAAAACTCCTTGGATGGAGCTGGAGCAAAGCTGTTCCCAAAAGCAAACCCACCCCAGTTCAGAGCTAAGGGTCCCAGCAGCTGCAGGCTTAGAGCCCACCCAGGGAAGAGGGAATGGAAGGAATGTCCCCATCAAAACACATGGAGACCACAAAAGCAGGTGTCAGCAGCAGCTCAGTCCCAGAGGAAAGCCTGGGCAGGACCATTGCATTTACCACTGGATAACAGCACAAAAGGCTGGTGAAGGCAAACTCCACCTTCCCCAGCACAGGGATCCCCAGTTCGTTCCCCATCCAAACAGAAGTCCGTATGCTTAATCCTCATTCTCCCAGGCCAATCACCCTCACACACCCACAGCTGCTCCTGCAAAGCCCCTTGGGCCCATCTCAGCATCACACCCCAAGAGAGGAATAGGTGTTTCAAGACAGCCAGGAGCAATTCCATACCCAGCTCCTACGACTTTCGGCCTGCTCACAACTTCCCACCCACCCGTCCTAAGCTCCCCAGCACAGTAGGAAGGGAAAAGCCATTGCAACTATGAGAAGAGGCACATCCGTCACCTATTTGCACAGTGACAAAAGCAAAGCAGGGAACAGAGGTTTAAATGCCATTGCCAAGGTCAGGCAGGAGCTGTGGGGCTCAGGACCCGCTGCTCTCCATGGCACCATCTCCCACCCAGCTCCTCAGCCAGGCAGCGGGGGAAAGACAAACCAACCTTTACCCCAATGGCAAATAGCTGATAAACCCCCAAACATTCCATATCATGAAAGCAAAGGAAGGGAACAGGTAAAGTTGTGAACCACCAAATCAAAATCTGCTTTATGCTGGGATTTGGACAAAGAAAACTCACGTTCCTGTGATGCTAACCCCACGCCAGTGTACATATAGGCTGTGTGTTTTATGCTTAAGTTACTTAAAAAGAACTTTAAAGCCAAAACACTGTAAAGCAGTACATTGTGTGCTCCGCTGGGAAGATAAATTCATTATTTAAACTTGAAAAGGTGACTCATCTAACATCTATTATAGCAAAGGCACAAAAACACACACACACGCAGCGAGATTTTCAAGGAGCCCAGTGATTTAGTGTCTCTTTCTTTCTCTCCCCACACTTCTTGCCTCCTGCACAAGGATCTATTGAGAAGCTGCAGAACAAACGTTCCCTTATGCAGCTCCAAAAAAGTCTCCGTCAGTTTGTCTGAGACAGCTGCCTCCAAGCACACTATGGTTACTCATTAACCGGGGCTCCCAGGGCAGGGGAAGAAGGAGCAAACTTAATAGACCCTAAACCAGAGGCAAGGCGAAAAAAAAGAGAAGGAAAGCAAATAAATACATCAGGTGTCCTGGAAAATAAAGTGGAAAAAACCAGGTGGTACCATGGGCACCTCCAATGCAGAGGGTCCGGGGAAGGGCAGCTACCGGAGCAGGAGGGGACAATGACATGGGGAGTAAATGTATGGGGACAAAAGAGTAAGATTATTAAAGGGAAAGAGAAGAAAGAGTGGGGACAGAGAGGCACTTGTGTTCTGCAGTGCTTTATATGCTCCGGGTGCCGGGGGAGGATTACTTCATTGCGGAGAAGTTGCCCGGCTCTGTTCCGCAATGGAGGGATTCATTCCCTCCCCCTCGCACGTTCTGCATGAGAATGAGGGGCTGCTTTGGCTGGGGAGCACTTTGCAGTGGGTCACTCTGCTCCCGAGGCCTCTGGCTGCCAGGAGAGCCAGTGGCTGCTCCAGTGTCCCAAGGCAAAGCATCCCTCCGGCAGGCAATAAGGATGGGGAGGTCTCCTCCTGCCACCCCATCACGTGGGTACACCCAGGTTTCCACTTCCACCTTCACAATGATCCCTTGTTCTCACACTGGATCTTAGTACATGAGATGCATCCCCCAGCCAAAGGGTGGGCGCATTCTGCCCTGTCCACGTGAGACTGAATGGTCCCATGACCATCACTGCCGCCTGGGGACAACATAGACCTCACACCATTGTCCACAGGGCCAGCAGAACACCCAGTATGAACCAGCTCTTCCAGCTTTCCTCCCAGGAGACCCTCACAGCACATACTGCTTCTGCTGAGGCAGCATCTCCCATCACGGAGATGCCCATTTATCACAAGCAGGGGCCTCCTGAGGGAAGCAGATATTCCTACCCATAGCCCTACCCGTAAGCATCCTCCAACAGAGCCATCGGAGGCTGATCCACTTCAAAAGGGATCAGACAATGACTCTCTGACCCCTTTTGGGCAGCACCGTGACTCCAGGTCACCTACACTGTACCAGGTATTGAAGTGCTCTCTCAAGGGCTGGGCTCTGCTGGCAGCAGCCTGTGAAAGGAAAGGCGAGGGCTGGAAGCAGCTCCCTCCCATGCAGGTCAGCTGGTGCTCCATGAAACAGGTACCTTGTGACGAGGGGCTTTGTGAGATGTTAAACATCTGGAGCTCAGGCACAAGGCAGCCTTTGTGCAGCGGTGAATTATCTGCAATAAAACAGCACTTGTTTCGGAGAGCTTCAAGGAGGGGGGGAGGGAGGGGAAAAAGAGGAGAGAGAAGCCACTGGAGGAGGAACCTCAGACCTCCCGCTGGTCTCACCAGCGTTCTCCACACTGTGCGGGGTCACTCGCTGCGTAGCAGCAGCCCAGAACCCTGCAGAAACCCCCTGCGCGACCACATCTTAAACCTTTGCCAAGGGGAGACAAGAGCCAAAGTGACACCTTCCACTGGAGCAGGTTGCTCCAAGCCCTGTCCAGCCTGGCCTTGAACACTGCCAGGGATGGGGCAGCCACCGGCTAGAACTTCCTGATGTCTCACTCACCTCACCCTCCCCTCGGGCAGGTTAAAGCCATTCCCTGTCCCTACAGGCCCTTGCCCAAAGCCCCTCTCCAGCTTTCCTGGAGCCCCTTTAGGCACTGGAGCTGCTCTAAGGTCTCCCTGAAGCCTTCTCCTCTCCAGACACCATCTCCTCCTGGCTCCCAGCTTTGGCGTTTCCCACTGGTATTTTCAGATTCATTGATTTGAGAAGCACTGATCAAATAATAACGAAAAGGACCTGAAAAGTTGATGTCCGTAAGAAATGAATGTCCAGCCCTTGCTACGCAGGGCTTGGGAAAGCTGGAGCTGGGGGTCCCTGTGCCTGGTGGAGGCTCCCGCTCCCTCCTAAGCATCCTGAGGGAGATTGCAATGCTCCACTTTATCAGCTTCTCATCTTGTGTGAGCAAGAGATCAAGAGGCAGCTGAGCAGGGGGTAATTTCATATCTTTCCTTGGCTGAAAGGCAAGGCAGCGCTTCCTTGATTCCCTTTGGGAGCTACGAGAGGCTCGGATACACCGCACTGGTGTTTTGGTGTGGAGCTGGACTCTGCTCACCTTTGAACAAAGCAGAGGAGAAGAAGATTTGCACAAGGCAAAGAACTCCTTTTACTTCTGGGCCTCTTCTGAGCCTGGGGAAGCAGCAAGAGCAAGGACAGGGCTCAGAGGCAATGGAACACCTCAGCCCCATTTAAGAGATGAGGCTCTCTCGGGAGGGATGGGGAGCTCTCCATCCACCCTGTGCAGGGGACAGGGCGAGGACAGCCCCTCTCTGGACCAGAGAATCCCATCCAGCATCCCAACCCGTGCTCCTGGTGCCAGCGTGGCCAAGTCCCCCAGCAACCCATAAAGCCAAATGGGACTGGAGCTGCCGGCGGCTGCGAACTGGGCGGGAGGAACAATCCCCCCCAGATTTCTTTGTCTCCTTTCCACCCACCAGTGCTGCCTTTACACAGCAATTACAGAGGCCTTGGGGCTTTCACACCCAGTCACCTGGGCCTCCTGGTTCTAAATAGCTTAATTTAATGACATGGGAGGCCCTGGGGCCCCCTTATTGTCTGGATTTGTTTCCCTGGTCTCCAAAAGGTTTTTCTCCACATGCAGCCACCACCCAGAATGGAGGGGTTTAGTGAAATATGCACTTAAGACATCTCCACCCAATTCCCGGGGGGTCTCCCACTTCCAGGGACACACCAGCAACTCTGGATTCAGGGGAAAGGACCAGCAACCCCCACAAGGAATTTGGCCATCCACCAGGACAAGATATAGCCTGGAAAGGAAAGGGAAATCAAAGCACGGCGTGAGATGCAGCTTTGTGCTCTACATCCACCCTCATGCTTGTCCCTGCTGCCAACCCAGGTTGAAACACCAGGGTGGGAAAACTGGGATGTTCCCACCCTCACTGTTGTAACCTTGGGAAATAAAGGGAAATAGAAAGAGTTGGGAGTGCTGACGGTGTTTGACTGTCCTGTGCAAGAGCCGGGGCTGGAGGCTGACAGAGGGGCAATCCAAGAGGAAATGGGGGTCCCTGGGAGAAGCCCAGGGCGACGGGGAGTCCCGCACCCCATCCGTTACCAGCACCTCCCTCCATTGTTTCCCAACCAGCGTTTTTCCCCATGACCTAATCTTCCCTTGGCTCTCGCTGGTAATTTTATGGCAGGGAAGTTATGCTGCAGTAAAAGGAAAGCAGAGCCAGGCCATTCTCTTCCCTCCTGTTTTCATTGGGGTTTTTGTTTTCTGCTCCAGGCGCAGCAGAAGGATTGTAGGAGGCGAGATGGGAGCAAGCGTGTGCCGGGTCTGCCTTCCTTGTTCCTGTAAGAACATGAGAAGGCAACAGCGAGAGGGAGGTTGAGGCAGCTCCCCATGCTCTGGACACAAAAGCTTTTTGGTTATCAGCAGCATTTTGTCAGATCACATTAAAATCAACCTTCAGGCTCCGTTTCCTGCTCTCAAGAACCCCCTCACAGGATTATAAAGCACAAGAACATTTCCCAGGGATCTCAATCAAGGATGTACTATTTTCACTCCATTCTCGCACTAGCGGCTGCTCTCCACACTGTAAAAGCCTTAAAACAAGAAAAGAGGTGCTAAGATTGTTGCTGTGCAGTATGCAGAGCAGCAATGTGAAGTTTTGCCTCTTTTCCCATTAGGAACAACACTCTGGGTTATGGAATTTGCAGTGGAGTCATTCCTGGAACAAGGACATATCACCTCGCCCTCATGCTGACCTTTCCTGCTCACACAACACATAAGGAATCACATGGAAAACGTCCCTCTGAGCTGGCGTAGAGGAACCTTTCTGCGGTCACCACCCTTCTATCAGTCAGCTGAAAGGAAGCTGAAGTAAAGCAACCAGGAGAAAGGTAACCAGGAGCTCACCAGGAGTCCCAGAGAAGCTGTGGCTGCCCCATCCCTGGCAGTGTTCAAGGCCAGGTTGGAAGGGGCTTGGAGCAAGGTGCTCCAGTGGAAGGTGTCCCTGCCCACGGCAGGGGTTGGAACTGGATGAGCTTTCAGGTCCCTTCCAACCCCTCCTATTTTTTAGGTCTATGACCATGCAAGACTAAACACAGGTACTCAGGGAGTCCAACATACACCTAAAAAGTGACTGGCATTAAATCTCCTCTAGAAACAAAGCAAGCCCATAATATCTGCCCTAGGTAAAAGGCACCCTGACCCGAAATTTCCCTTCTTCCTTCCTCTCCCCCATAACCAGGCTTGCTCCTGGGGTTGGGGCGTCCACGCTGGGACTGATGAAGGCAATGTGGCATGGCCAGGGCCAGCGTGATGGGCTTGGGGCGCCTGAGCAAGCCCTTGGTAGCAGAGGAGCCGTTCGCTTGCTCGGAGCCTGCTGCCTGCGTGCACGCACGAGAGCATCTCGGTTTTAATTGCAGCCCCGTTGCCAAGTACAACAAAGCCCGCGGACAAAGAATAGGAGTCGTTTTGTCTTCAGGTTTGAATTGTTTCTTTCCTAAGGGGAGGGGAGGGAGGTGAAATCCATCCCTTTATAAGCAATGACTCAGGTGCTGCGATCTACCCAGGGCGCGCATCTCGCAAGCCCGAGTGAGGTTTGGTGCCGTGTTTTGTTTGGCGCCGCGGGCCCTGATAATGGGGTGATTGTTCAGTTGCGTGCAAAGCCCTCGCTTGGGGTTTGCCTGTCCCTGCCCAGCCCTTGCAAACCGCAGCTGCCTTCCCCTGCACCCCCGTGAGCGCCCCGGCACCCGCGGGGACCCACCCGTCCATTCCTGCTCCCTGAGTCACGGCACAACGTGAGCCAGGTCACAGCGGTGTGGGGAAAGGTGAGGTTCCTCTGCCCCGGCTGCACCTGCCATAGCCATGCACCTTCACCGCGCTATTCCCGCCGGGAGAGAGCTGAGCTGGGCACAGGGAAGGAGCTGCCAGGGAGAGAAGAGCAGCAGCAAAGGAGGCATCATTTGTGCCATGGTGCCAGTCTCTGTGCCTGCCACGTGCTGCTTGGCATTGAGTAAGCTGGCATGGAGTAAGGTGGGATTTACCTGAAGCAAAGAGAATGGTGCTTTCTCCTTGAACTGCAGGTCCAAGGTGGGATGGATCAGCTGCATCCCCAAAGGGAGAAGCTCAATGCTTTATCTTACATACTCGTAGCCACAAATAATCTCCTCTCCAAAGCCCTAATCCTCCAGCAAACACACGTATGGTGCCACTTACTCAAGCTTTCCACAGCCTCTCCATCCATCACTTAGTCCTAAGTACAACCTGAGGCTGGTGCAGGGCAGCTCTGATGGTTGAAGAAGAGTTTCCCCATGGACTCCTCCACTGTCTGCTCATTAGCTGTTAAAGGGCCAATTGGGCACTGAGCCCATGGCCATCCACAGGACAGCATCTCAGGTGTTCAGCATCTGAAAGAAAAAAAGCACAAGAAAAGCAGCTTCCAATACCTAAAGGGGCTCCAGGAAACCTGGAGAGGGGCTTTGGACAAGGGATGTAGGGACAGGACAGGGGAATGGCTTTAACTGCCAGAGGGGAGACTGAGATGAGCTCTTAGGCAGAAGCTGCTTCCCTGTGAGGGTGCTGAGGCGCTGGCACAGGGTGCCCAGAGAAGCTGTGGCTGCCCCATCCCTGGCAGTGCTCAAGGCCAGGTTGGACACAGGGGCTTGGAGCAGCTGCTCTATGGAAGGTGTCCCTGCCCATGGCAGGGGTTGGAGCTGGAGGAGCTTTAAAGTCCCTTCAACCCAAACCAGGCGGGGACTCTGTGATAAAATACACCCAGTGTTCCATTGCTGGCCTTCTTCGCAGGGCGATGGTGCAGCTCTGCAAGCACCAGCTCCATGCCCAGGCACACGTGCTCGCACACACAGCACTGAACCGCTTCCGAGCTTCACCCATTGCCAAAAGCAGCCACCTCAGGGCTGAGAAGAGTTGGGGGATTTCCCCCTTCGCAGTGAAACACTCGGTCACCACCTCAAAACCCCAAACCAGCCACAGAAGCACCAGCACATGGGCCACAGACTCCTACTGGGGCTTTGGGTTAATTTTCAACCCCATTGCAAGAGCACATACAAGCGGTGTTTAGAAACAGATCTTGCTCTTTACCCGTTGGGGTTTGAGGCTTTTACATGAAGAGCAGTCGCAGCTTAAGTTTTCCTTCACCAACGTAAGGTTTTTTCCCTTTTAAGATAAACCCCAAGAATGAAAAGCTTTTGAATTTGACTGAAGAATGAGTAAAGGAAATCACCAGCACTGATGCTACAACTTCATACTACACTTGCCAGGGGCTCAAAGGACATTTCAACCCATTCCAGGCACTGCTGTGTCCCTTCCAAAGGCCAAGTGCCACCCACCAGAAGGATGAAAAGACAGAAAACCCCTCCCTGTGTGCTCACCAGCAGGGTAAGCTCTTGGGTGCTGTGGGCCGGGGGTTCTCCCCATTCCACTTTAACACCGGCTCTTGATGCAAAGGTGCAGTTGGGATCAAAGGCAATAGAAACTCCCCCTTCCCATTGACAGCTGGTGTTTCCATGGGTAATTTCAGGCCTGGCCCCCAGCCAGCTTTTCAATCATACCAAGGAACACATCTATAATTTCATCCACCTCCAGGGTACAAACAGCAACGGAGGATTTTCATATGTGCTTTCTGCATCGCCCTTCCCACTCGCTTCCTAAGGGGCCAATGTACATAATTACCTCGGCTGGCTACATCCAAGCAGGATTAAATGCTTTACATGATATTATCTCACAGAAATCTCATTAGAAGGCTGTCTTTAAATGTATAATGTGGGGTTTTTGGTACAGACTTACTACCACATGCCAGAAATCAAATGAGAAAATAGCATCAACAGTCTGTGAGCCATTCTGACCCATGGACACCCCTGAGGTTTCTGAGCCTCAGGCGAAGGCTTCTGGCTGAAAACAGAGGGCTAAAGCTTTACAACGATGCTGCTTTCCTGGTTGAGAGTCAGGACCTTTGACAAGGCAGGAATTAAGCTGGAGAAATTAAATGTAGCAGAGCAGAGGGAGGAGAAGCAAAGGTATGGTTTAGTGGCCTTAAAATAAATCAGTGCAAACTCCGAACTTCCCATTTATTGAAACCAATCACAGTTAAAAGGTCAAATCCATTGGCAAACAGTAGTTTGTATCATCCAGAGTGACACACAAAAGAAGTACAAATGAAATCCAACCCAAAACAAAAAGGAGATCCAGAGATGCACGGCTCAAGCTTGGTTTATTCAAGCCTGTTCCCTTTTGGCTGCCCTTCCTGCAGCTTCTCCAACAGGACCAAAGGGTGATCTGTGACACATCCCCGGCAGAGCCCCATGGCTGTGGGGGGACTGAGATGCCAGCAGCAGCCAGGTGATCCAGTTATTCCTGTGTCAGGGTTGAATGAACCCACTTTGACTGGAGACAGAAGCATCCTTTGCAAAGAGGGAGGTTTGGTTTCCAGCATCCTTCTAACTCATGCTCCTCACTCAAGAGTGCACCAGGCACGGAGCCTGGACGGGACTTATCCTGCCTGGGAATGACCATTCAATAGAAGATGCTTGGAAAGCAGAGGGTGAAGAGGCAGGTACACGCAGTGCGTGTTTCTGGCTCTTCAGGTAGGATCATTAATTCACACTGATTAATTTCATCCTGGTGTTGCTCAGGAAGATGACAGCTCCCGGCACACTCCTGATTCAACTCCAAGCTCTTCTGTGAAGTAACACTCCAGGAGAACGCTGCATTGGCTTTTGGGAAGTTATGGACCATTGGAACCAAGAACCACAAACCAGCCATCGCTTGATAAGGCCACACACAGTCACAGGCCCATGTGGGAACGTATCCTGCTGTGCACGGATCAGGCAGCAGGTTGACAACGACACGGATGACCACACCTTGCCTTTCAAAGAGTACATGCTAGAAAACACAACAATTCCCCTTTCCCGTTTGGTTTTTTCCCCGAGACACAATTCATTGGATCAATGCCCCATACGGGAGATAAATTAAAGCAAAAATGACATTTCCCTTTCAGAGACATCCCAAGAAAAATTCTGATTTATTTGCCTGAACTATTCGCATCCATCAAAACAAATACCCTAAAACATTCCCAAGCCCCTGCAGGATACAGGAGACCTCGATCCCACAGAGCACTCTATGTGCCCTAATGCCTTCACCTGCCTTCAAATCAAAGGGTAGAAATCAGGACTCTAAGGAGCTTGCTCCACTCAAATGCCTTGTTCTGACCCACAGACCAGCTTAAACACACAACAGTGAATCTCTTCTCTTCTACAGAACACAGATGATCGAAACCCAGAGCGACCTGACTCGGAGCAACCAGCCCAGTGTGGAAGGGAAGGACAGGGTGACCTGCAGCCCAGCCAACGCATCATCCAACAACCTTCCCCAGAGGACAAAAACATCTGGTGGCGAAAGGAAACCAGGACCTGCGAGGAACCAGCCGTATTTGTGCTTTGAAAACCATCGACATGACATTGGAGGGGAGGAAGAGATAGAAAATTATAGGAAATCAACACCAAGCCAGATCCAAAAAAATATATACAAAAGAAGTCCAGAGGGAAACGTGTGTCCAGTTCCAAACGCCGCTGCACAAATGGCTCTGAAGTCTTCTCCTGGGGATTGGAGCACTGCCCTATCCAAGCCCGACATCCAGGGACATCATCACCACAAATCCTAGTATCGAGGTCCAGGATGCTAGTTTCCCATTGCCACTGAAGAGAGAAAAAGAGAAGGCATGAGCTCCTAGAAGCATGGAATGACTTTCGGATGAGGGAATCATGGAATGGTTTGTGTTGGAAGGGACCTTAAAGCTCATCCAGTTCCAACCCCTGCCACGGGGGTTTAGTCCCAGTTACCAAGGGGGTCTCACCTGGTCTGTGCCTCGGGGATGATATCATCCATCACCACATAGACCATTGCTCCAGCGGCAAAGCCCAAGGCATAGGGGAGGAGAGGCTCTGCCACCACCACGGCGAAGGCACCGAAGATGCCAGCCAAGGGCTCCACCATCCCGCTCAGCTGCCCATACCTGCGAAAGACAGAGACTAAAAAGCACCAGGGACAAGGGGGCACAGCCCTCCATGGGCTCTGCAGCTCCCTGTCCCCGTGGTCTTCCCTAATGCTACCATGTCCAGGAGGAGGTCACCACCCAGCCATGCCATGCCAAGCCACATGGACTGATTTAAATGGGCAATGAATGCGATTTGACCTAATCTAGCTGATTTTTCCAGGAAGGGAAATCCATTGAAAAGCTCTGAAGGATTTGAGGATCCAGCTCACAGGCAGAGATGGGTCAGACAGAAAACACTTCCAACCAGCATCACTCAATCCCAAACTGGCCATCTACCCACAGCCTCAACCAGGATGAAACTGTGCTCTTCTCCCTCAGTTTTCTTTCCCTCTAGGACTGTTTTAACAATCCGGACCATGGGAACTCCCTTCCCGGCAGCAGCAATCCCGGTGCAAGCTCCAGCACCGGCTGCACTGGAAGTGGGTGGAAGGAAAAGAAAACAAAGCTTTGGTGGGAGCCGTTTCCAAGCCCTCCCATCCATCACCCAGCCAAGCACACGTGCATGGGCTGAGCGCTCGCAGGGTTCATGCCCTTGGCTTTTTCCACCTTGGGAAAAGGGAAAAGAAAAGCCAAAGAGTGGGTTTGAAATCCAGCCCGGAGTGCAGTGAGAGAAAAATGAAACAAAATCAGATAAGAACCCCCAAAAACTCTTTAGTGCAGGATCTGGGAGCTCAGCACAGGCACTCTATGGGTAGATGAAGCGGGATGGGGTGATCATCAGTGCATCCCCCAGGAGCTGGGGGTTCAGAGCTGAGCTGAGGCACTGCAGAGGGAGCAGGGCAGATGCTCACACACACACACACCCCCCAAAGCTGGAAACCAGCAGCCTTCAGCAGCAGCTCTTGTGATGGCAAAAGGGGACCTGGCAGATCTGGAGCAAGCCCATGCCAAGGGCAGCTCAATGACAGAGCAATGCAAATGGATACATCTACAGGCTATCTATAGGAATATATATAGATGTATTCCTATACATCTATAGGAAATCTATAGGCTCATCAGGAGCTGCTGGTGGAGGGCTCCTCATGGGTGAAGAGGAGCTCAGCTTACCAGAACGCTTTCCATGTGGAAAATCCAGCGCCACGCAAAGGCAGGCTGACAGCCAGGCCCTCCGGGAAGTTCTGAATCCCAATCCCGATCGCTAAGTTCCTACCCACACACAAAAGCACAAATACAGATACACATTAGGTGAAAAGCACAGCCTGGGGTGAGCTGCAGGGAGCTGGGTTACAAAAGGCATTATTAGAGGTCTGGTTTTGAATGGAAGCGCACCTAGCCCTGGGGTAGCCATGCTAATATTTAACATGAACACAGCAAACTTCATCTTCAAATAGCTCCACAGCATTTAATCAGCTTCAGCACCAGCCCTGGGAGCAACAGAGACCAGATGGAGGAGAACAGACTTGTCCCGGGAGGCTCCATGAGGCATTTCCAACCCGAGGCTTCCTGGGGGCTGCAGTATCCCTGGACCTGGGTGTGCGGAGCAGCCCCAGGCTCGTGGATTCGTGGTTCTTCAGTCCCAGAGGCGGCCGGTCCCTCTCCCATCACCTGCCCAGCTCTCACCAGCACCATCCTTATCCATAGCCTTACAGCCATGGGGATCCTGAGGCAGGTTAAAGCCATTCCCTCTTGTCCTGTCCCCACAGGCAGTTGTCAAAAGCCCCTCTCCAGAATTCCTACAGACCCCCTTTAGCTATTGGAAGACTGCTGCAAGGTCCCCTTCCCCTCTGCTCCCTGCCAGCCCAGTTGGCATCTTGGATTTTCATTGAAAACCAGGAAATTAGGATATGGAATTTTCTCCTTCACCAAAGGAACAAAACTGTCGCAGTCACCAACCAAATAGGGTTAGTTTTTATGCCATGTGCTCCTGAAGCTGAGCAGCATCATGAGGGTGAATGAGAACTTGTTCCGTAGTTGAAGCATTTCTCCCATCAGATGTCGGTGTGTCTGGGACACTGTGGGTGTCAAAGCTCCGGCAGCGAGGTGCTGGGCTACGACCTGCCCCAGCCCACAGCTCTGACTGGGACCCCAGCACCTCTCTGCAAGGTCAGTTCCTCCTTTGCCAGCAGCTGAAAGCCGCCTTTGCTGCTCCGAACACTTGTTTCCTATTAGTAAAATAAGACGGGTGAGAAAAGCCTCTCTCGGGTTGTTTAAACTTCTACCAGGGTTTACAGAAGAGGGGAGGGGAAGGGGGAGAGGCTGTGGCTTTCCCTAACCAGGACAGGCCATTACAATCAAAAACATTATTCAAGGCAAAGCGGGAGAGAGGACGGAGGGGGAAAACCATCCCTTTGAGAAAACACTGGAGCCGCTGTCTGCGCGCGGGGCTCTTTTCCTCCTTCCCTCGCCTCCGCACAAAGCAGCTATTACTGGCCCTGACCACAACAAATTAATGGGGTGGGAGAGGGAGGTGTGAATGGAGGGTCTGTATGGGGAGGGTGGGAGCCCCTCCTTGCCCCGGTCCCACCGGGAGGAGGGAATCCCACTCTGACCCCATGCCCTGCAGCAAGCCCGGAGGGACAGGAGGAAGGGGAACCAGAGTGCACAACGCTCAGCATCACAAGGGACCCATGGGGCCAGGTCACCCACTTCTCCCAGCAGGGAGGCAGTGATGTGTGCACCCTCCAGGTCAGGATTTTAACCTGTTTCCCCAGGAAAAAGGTGTAGGCATCATGCCGGCTGGGTGCTGGAGTCAGGCACAAGCACACAAAGCTTCACATGCGGCGTGGCAAGAGGCAAAGGCCACTAGAGACCCAGTGCTGGCCATGGGCATCCCTGCACGTGGGGTTTCTCACTCCTGCCTTGGGATATCCATGGGGCAGAAAGAACCGTCCATGGTCAGCACCATGCTGAGAAGGCCCTCATAGCACCTCCTGGCCTCCGGGCCCCTCCATGTCCCCACAAAGGTCTTCTGCTCACCGAGACCGCACTCCCCCATCCCTAGGACCACTCAACCCTTCCTCCCACTGCAGCTCTGCCTGAACATTTCTTGGACTTCGGGGCCTTTTGAGCCTTTCCCAGGACACTAATCCCATCAGGATGAGGATAACTCCATGCCAACACGCAGGCCAGGAACACATAAGCCTTCCTATCTGCTTTGCCTCGGTTCACAGCACAAAGGATACCTCCACTTCTACTGCCTAGAGCAGCACCTTGGGAGACATCCAGGCGCTGATGGCAGAGAAAATTTACCTGTGATGCCCCAAGTGGGGAATAAAACCATCCCAAGGGCCGTTCCTCTCCCCCTTCACCTCACACCTTGTCCGCGGCTCCCGTGTGGAGCCGACAGCAGCGCGGCTGGCGAGAAAGCGACTGAATCAAAGCTGCATTGTGTACGAGGGAAACAAAGGCGGCCTTATGACGGAAATAGGTGGGGATTCTTGGAAGGCTTCCCCCGAATGCAAAGAAACACATTGTAAAACAGATGTACAGAGACAGACTGGAACAGCCCGGCCCAGGGCAGCCGAACCTCCGGGCGACCACGGTACAGGACACCAAGGAGGTGACAACAGGGAGGTAGCCAGAGGGACAGTCCTCAGGATGAACGTTTAGCGGCATCAGGGTCTCTAAAGGAGGAAGGTGGGGAACGACTGACAGAGAGGCTTCAGAAGCAGATCCCATCCTGTCTGATGGACCACCCATGTCCAATACAAGATATTCCGCAGACAAGGAGGATAACCTGTGGCTCATCCCAGCCTACAAACTTGAATTGGGCTAAAGGGCAGCCCAGGGAAAACCACACCAGACTTTGCCTGGGGATGCACGTGCCACTTGAGCAACTCTGCCACTCTGGCCAACACAGGAATGTCATTGGGCATCTCCTGCATTTGGGCATAAGGACTTAAGCATCCTTGGAAGCATCAAGGAACAAGCAGCCAACATGCATTAGGCA
Source organism: Myiopsitta monachus (assembly GCA_017639245.1). Lineage (NCBI taxonomy): Eukaryota > Metazoa > Chordata > Aves > Psittaciformes > Psittacidae > Myiopsitta > Myiopsitta monachus. The sequence goes on along the minus strand of CM029931.1, from coordinate 1,434,668 downwards.
CATTATCTTCCCCAGCTCTCTGCCTCAGCTTCCCCACCTGTAAAACAGCAGTGATAACACCTATATCCTCCATAACCTTCTCAATCTGGGAACAGAAAGGCCACTAACACACACACACCACCTTCACGTGAGCTCTGCAGCGAGCCAGCGATGCTGGGACGGGGCTGCCCTTGCACTGACTGATCCTCTTCTGCAGCAGAGCCCAGTGCTGCAGTTTTAAAGAGGAGAAGGTAAAACCTTGGCATCCTGGTGGAACTCCACCAGGGACAAACTCCTCCGTCTCCCAGGAACATACTGGGGCCGGACCTCCTACCCCCGGCTCTCCTGCCAACTGCTATGGCACCACGCTGCGAGACTCCAAGTTCACTTTCAAAACCAAGTTGGCATCCCTGCATATTTGCAAGGTCAAGGCACAGAAAGCCTTCTATAAGCCTAAACCCTTGTTTTCAAGGGCCTATTCTTTTACAAACTGATTATGAAAGCAGGCTACATATTCTTAACAAGCCCCTTTTCACGACGGCTTTCAATTCCCTCCAGTGTATAATGTGCATGTGTATTCTTGCATGGCAGGCCCTTACATACTGTTTTGATTGTTATCGCCTCGCCATGAAAGGGCCGATTGTTTGGGGTTCCCAAGATTACATCACGGCTCCCACTCGGGCACCCGCCGAGGTGTTTGATCAGGGCTCGCAGGTGGGAGGCAGCGAGCGCGGGGCCCGCAGCCTTTCCCCATACCTGCCCGACCTGTTCAGCACCGCTCCTCGGCCCCGGAGACTCCCGAGGCTCTCACGCGATGGGAGCTGCGGAGATAAGAGGGGTGGCAGCATCCCCTCCACCAGCCCTGATGCCAACGGACCATGGTCTCACCCCAAGCAGCAGCCTGGTCCATCCCTGGCTCCTGGTGAGGCGTTGCTTTAGGTATTTGGTATTTTAAAGCCTAAACCATAGACTGGTTTGAGTTGGAAGAGGCCTTAAAGCTCATTCAGTTCCAATCCCCTGCCATAGGCAAGGATACCTTCCACTAGAGCAGGTTGCTTCTGCGAAAGCAGGTGGAGGATGTTACTCAAGCAGATTTGCCCTTGGATAACGCAGTATCTTCCATCTCAACCACTCAAATCCACTAAGGAAAAAGAAATGGATATAAACCTACTATGCCTCTTGCTCTGGGGGGCAGCCACCAGCCCCACTGCCCATGGGGACACAGAAACACATGGAACAATGTGCGTCCCCATCAGTCAGGGGATGCAGCGTGTGCCCCAGCCAGCTCCTGGGAGTGGGGAAGCTCCTGTCGGGTCCCTGCTAGAGCCACATGTGCTAGCCACATCCTAATGTAAATGTCTGCCCTTCAGCTCTGCTCCTCAGTAGCCACTTCCATACCTCTTCCAACCTCTTCTCTCCCTCTTCCCACTCAATCACTGGGCTCTAAGCGCTATGCTGCCTGCTCTGTGTCACATCTGCTGGCCTGGCCCCCCGCCAACCTCAAACACACACTGCTCTGCATCCGCACACAGGGAACACTTACAATCTCAGGAATTTTTACCCTCAATTTATCCCAAAGGCACACAACCCAAGTTCAAAGTCATAAAACCTGCTCTCCCCTCTGACTGCAGCAACCGGGACGTGAACTTTAGCTGAGCAGCAAGGAATTCTCCAGCTTTCCCAACACAAATCCAGAGGAGAGGTGCTACAGAACACCCCATGAGAGCGGCAGCGCAAGTAAGGTTTGCCACGCTGAGTACCAGGCTTGGATGTCCCATAGGGCTGGGATATCTCCTCCCCATCGCAGTAAAGCTGGGGGGGCTCAGCCAAAAGGATGTGAGTCCGGACACCCCCCTTGAGCCATGCCCTGATACCAGTGGCTGCTGCAAGAGCAAGTTCAACCCCTCAACATCAATGGGAACCACGGGTGGCTGTTCCATGAGGGCAGGCACGTATCCAGCGCCCGACTGCAGAGGGTCCCATCACCCAGGGACTATGTATTCCTCTGGGAATTCAAAATCTTTATTCTTATCTTCTTGGTTATTTATGTAAGGGTTTGATTTATGAGTCAGCCTCACGCACAGGGTAAAAGTTCACATCTCCCCCCGATCAGGGAAGCACAAAGACACATTTCATGAGCTCTGCACGTTCCTGTCCTCTTCTCCCTTTCTCCATGCTTCGACCCCACGGTGCAGCAGGAAAGGCTCAGGGAGCCTTGGTGCTTGCTCCTGCTGCCACAATAAGAGCGCGAATGGGAGCTGTGAGCACAGGATCTGGCCAGTGTTGGCCAAGCCTTGCCCAGCTCAGGCTGGTATCTGCAAAACAAGGAGATAGGACCCAGCTCCCAGCAAAATCCCCCTTTGCAGGAGATGCAGTTCAGGAGGAATTGCCCTTGTCCTGCTGCTTGCTCTCATAGCACCTAATATAAAGCAGGATCATAGACTCATAGAGAGTCACAGACTGGTTTGGGTTGGAAGAGACCTTAAAGCTCATCCAGTTCCAACCCCCTGCCACGGGCAGGGAACACCTCCCACTAGAGCAGGATGCTCCAAGCCCCATCCAACCATCACCCACAGATACCATCCAACTCCAACCCTCACCAGGTTTTGGTTAAAACCCTCCAGATCAGAAGCACCTATGTTTAAATATCTGAAGATAACCCTCACGTGAGACCTCATTAACTCCATTTGAAACCCCATCAGGCTGCAGATCATTGAAACTTGTACATATTCCTATAGGCACACCCTTAAATAAAGCGGGATTTAATGATGTGGCTGCATTGATCTTGGGTAGAGCTGGAGGGAGATACAGAACCTTATAGAGGTTATTAAAATACATATATATTTAAATATAAACACAAAAGAAGGTGGGTGGTCTAAAAGCAGGGCTGGGATTATGGCCCACCTATAAGAATTCCCAATAATACCTGCCAATTAATGTTTATAGCCTCACACAAACCCTCTCCTTCTCTCTATGAACCTTCAAATCGTAAGCATGTTTCACATAGACTATTTCACAAGCCATGGAAATCTCAGTGCAAATAACGTGCTGGGGCAGGGGAATGGATTAGGGGGGTATTTCTTAGGGACTTTTTTGCCTTATCCTTCAGCATACGTAACACCATTACTTACAGGAAACAAAAGCCTTGAGCTTTTAATGGAGGAAGGATGAGTGTAGTTAATAAAGACACTATTCTTCCTCCCTGCTAGGGGGTGAAAAGAACTTGAAGGGACTCAAAGCCCAGCTACAGTTATAGATAAATATATGTCTGTATTTCACTCATCCTCCCCCAGCTTCCTGCAGTGACATCCTGATGGAGCTCAGCACCCCACTTGTGCCCATCGAAGGGCTCACAAACAATTCCCTTCTATCCACCTTTGGGTCCTGATGGGGATCATTAGCCAAGAGAAAAATTAAAAGCTCCCCAAAAGTTTCTCCTCTTCCCTCTCCTGCAGCATCGCTGTTAAAACACGCTGGGGGAGAGCGTGAAAGCACCGGAGCAGCTCCTTTATGCAGCCTGAAAGCCTGGAACTAAACAATTTACTAACAGCTGTAGCTATAAAAGGCCCTATTATTGCTCCTGTGTACACTAACAATGTCTTCATTCAAATTGCTTCCCCTCCTCGGAGGGTTTATTTTTAAACCTGCTAAAGAGAGGAACAGGCCACCAGGGCCACAAAGACGAAGCTGGTGTTCAAAGTGAGCTTTGTTTGGCACTATCTTGATAAGATAAACAGGGATAATGGCTTTTTCTGTCTCTGCTCTTTTTTCCTTTCCCTCTTTCTCTTATTTTAAGGTGAACAGGAACTGAATGGGTGCATTCCGCACATCAAAGCTTGCCAACACAGGGCCATCACAGGGTGCTGGACCACTGCAGCACCCAGCCACAGCTCAGCCCGAAACCATCCTGTTGGCCAACAGCACACCCAGGGAAGGAGTTGGGTCTCCCTCTCAGGCAGGTGAGAAGCCAAAGGGCTCCACGTGGGAGCTGCTTTTGGCATGCCCTGTCCTTCAGGTTGTACCAGTAGATGCAGTGACCACCAAAAAAAGAGAAGGAAGCAATCACTACACAGCCTTTCCATGGAGCCAGATGCTGTTTGGGAGGCCGGCTGTCTCTTCTAAGTATTATAAATCAACCCCAACCCCTCCTCAGTCCAAGCACTTGAGCAAGGGATAAGGAAGAAGTGGGAGAGAAGAGGAGGGGAAACTATTTATACAGTGATGTAAATCACTGCGAACAACCAGTGAGGGATTCGCAGCCAGCAGCCCGGCTCCCAGCCAGGCTTTGGAGACCTCCCTGCAGATATGGGAGGTCTTCTTCTCCTCTAGCCCAGGGCAATAAACCCGGGCTGCAGCACCCATCCGTCCCCTGGAGCTGGGGTGCAGCAGAGGCCAGGCTGACATGGGCTTTCAACCCGTCCATTTTGGACAAGGGATGGGCAAGTGAAGAAGTGCTGCCACCAAACTGCCAACACCAACGTGCTCCAGCAGCACCACCAGCTAAAAGTGACCTCTGACAGCCTCAGAAAGAGCAGCTGCCCCCCAAAACACAGCCCTGCAATGGAAAACCAGCCCCAACCAGCCAAGCACCCATTTGCGAGACTCAAAGAGCAAGAAAAGCATCCTCCAAAAAGCATTTTCCCCTCACCAGAGCACAGGGATGGGGGGGAACGGACCACCCCGACCTCCTCAGCCTGGCAGAAGGCAGGACCAGCATCACGAGGCCAAGGTAAACCAACTCAAGACGTGGTTTGCTGCCAAGAACTACGGCTGGAACCTTGCCTGATCTGAAACAGGTTCCCTTTGCCAGGGGGCTTGGCACAGCTCCCCCTGCATCTGCTCAATGGTGGGACACAAGCATCCCACCACCCATCCATCACCCAGGGGACCCACGGTGCAACAGGCAAGCAAGGGTCCTTGTGGGGATCCAGAGACCTGATTTATGTCAGGGAAGTCTCCTCCACTGATTTAAATTCAGCCTGAACCCAGTCTCGGCAACCCAGGTTACTGTGACCAAACCAAGCTACCACCTTTTTTTAAGGACCAGGAAAACTTTAGGGCTCTGCTCCTGGAAAACAAGGTCTCTGCTCTCTGCCTGCATCAGGCACTGAGCACCAAAGCACCATAAAACCCCAGATGAACTCCCCAGCACCGCACCAGGATGGGAAGCAGGTCTAGCTGCAGGACAACAGACTATGCAGGTACTGCAGGAGCACAAATGCTTTCCTAGTGAGGAAAACACGTGGCAGCTTTGAAGGCAGCTCAATAAAAACAGCTTCCCCACCACACTTCGCTTTGCCCATCCTGCAGACACGGCCATGCAGGAGGATGGAGCCATTGGCAGCTGTGGAGCTGCTCCGGGTGAGGATGCACCCGGTGCTGTGTTTGGTGTCATGCTGAGTTCATTATTGGAGCAGGAATGATTTTCGTTGGAGCAGGAGGAAGCAGAGACACCGTGGTCAGTCTGGCTTCTGTCTGTCGGGGGTGGAGGTTTGTTTATCAGGGATAAGGAAGGGAGGTTACACCACTCCACAGGACATGGCCATCATCCCTTCAGCCTTGCACCGTGTCTGCTAGGTGAGATCTCACCTATGCCACAAACCACGCACAACAAACCAGACCTGTGCCATCAGCTGAGGCTTCAAACAGGAACCAGGGAACTCCATCCAAGGTGTCAGAGATGCTGGGAAGGCCTTGGGAGGGAGATTCGCCACCTGATATTGCACAGCCCTGCAAACATCTCCATAGGGGGAAGCGATTCGAGCTCACCTTGCTTCCCAGCTTCCTTTTCCTAATGGCCAAGAAGACCCCCCACCATTCACAAAAGAAAAGCCCTCCAGAAACCCACCCCCCTCATCAGGTCTCACTTATTAATATACATCTACCTTCAGGAGAGGTAATTAAAAGGTGCTTAATAAGCACCTTCCAACTGTGTGGTTGTGGAGCCATCGGCACACTGGGCTTTGTTCCGCGCCCCAGCCAGGAGCAGCACCCTCCTGGGATCCCAGGGAACATGGAAATCCCCGAGCAGCCCCACCTTGCCTCCCATCCCGAAGTGCTTTTTCCATTAGGTGTTTCTGTGCACAGCCTTGATCTGATAAAGAAGTTGGGATTCAACCCCACGTTTTGATCTTCCTCAGCTCCACTGCGGATCCATTCATAAGCAAGAGGCAGAGATTGAGGATGAGAGAAACACCCAGCGTGTCTTCTGCTGTCTCTCAGACCACAATGATCTCCATTCATCCAGAGAGAACACAGTACAAGGTTTTTGCCTGGTTTCAATCTCCCTACATTAATCAAGCCTATTTTCCCTTTCCCAGCCTGAGAGACACAGCGTGGGAGGCACAGGCTGTCCCATGAAATAATATTTTCCAAGCCATAGTCAAAGTCTGCCTGTCAACTCGAAGCCTCTTTTCTGTCTGTTTTACCAAAGCTGGACAGGAAACAATCTGTGGGCACAACAGATCAAAACAAGGCCAGCATTCCCAGCAACAGGGCCGATGAATGGGAAGCATTGTGCTGCAGTGGAGGAAACATCACCATCATCATCGGGGCGAGAGGGGGGGGATATAAAATATATCTGTTTACACCACTTCCACACACACAATCCCGCTCCTCAGCTGCCCTAAATAGGAGATTTCATTCAGGAGATAACCAGGCAGGTGGGATGTGGTAGGAGATGCAATGGTCCATCAGTTCAGTGTCTGTGATGGGGAAGGGCAAGCCTCAGTTAGACACCATACCCACAAAACCATGCACTTTTCCCCTTCCTTACAGTCCATGGTGACCAGCAATCAGCCCCTGGACGAAGCCTGACCTGCACCTTGCAGAAGGGACTGCTGAAGGGGATCCACATGAACCCCGAGAACAGGGAAAGCTGCCATGAACAAACCTCCCCAAATGGCCCTGCTTTAAACCAGAGGCAGCAACTGACACCCTGCAGCCTCTCACTCCTACATGAGCTCAGCTTCATCCCAAGGCAGGGGGTTGCCAAAAACTTGCCTACATCCTTTTTACCCTCTCTAAATTATTTGCATCCATGGTATCCTATGAGCACCCGGTGCCCAGACCACCCATGATTTTTAGTCCTTTATATATATATATATATATATATATAAATGTCATCTGCTCAAAGTAATTTATGGCATTTAACTCGATATTGGTTTCACTCATTAAACATTCTCTCCCATCGGAATGAGCAGCCCTTTGCCAGGAACTTTGCCAGGGAAAAAGCCACATTTAGGAGTCCCATCAGCTCCAGGGTTTGTCCTACAGCGATGCAAGACCATGCACCAGCCCCACATCCACCGAAAACAGGCTGATAGGAACATGGATGTTACCACCTAGTGTCAGACAGGAGAGGAGCAGCAACCAGGAATGAAGAGGATGGGGATGAGGACCTGCACGAGGATGCCTCTTGCTTTGTAAGTGTCGGCCTGCAAGCCCAGAGCCTGTGGATCATCCCAGACACCTCCACTTCCCTGGCCAGCAGCAGGAACGTGAGTTTTCTACTCCTCTCTAACCGGATGGGTTTAAAAATAACAATGCACAATACACTTCAGGGGAGGAAGAGTGCAGAAGGAGTCGCTCTGTGCTTTGCTCTGGCTCCAGCTCAAGACTTGCAGATATTTCTTTCCTGGCGTTATACATTTAGAATTTAATTTATAAATCAAAATTAAATGCTCCATCTGTCAAACTTAAACCTCTCTTAAACCTGGAAACACCACCACTGTTGAAACTGCTGTGTCCCACGGCAGGGAAGAAGCCTGAACCAAACTGCAAAGGGCCATGAGATGGATAGGGAGAGCAGAGGAGCTGGAGAGGGGAGAGGAAAAGGCACATGGAAGGGTCTCTTCCTACACCCAGCCCTGGGGAAGCCATGGACAAAGCACACCAGCATTGGCCAGCCCTGCCTGCACGCCCAGAGCAGCGCACATTCAGCCTGTCTCGGCCTCAGCAGCCCATCTGGTTCCTGTTAAATCAGCCACACAAGGTGGAGAGGGTTTCCTCCCCCTTCGTGCAAAGAGGGGGAGGCAAAACAGCTTTTTTAAGGCATGGCTGCCCTTCTCTTTACCTTCCTGCCTGGAAGGCAGCCAGGAGCAGCTCCTGCCTCCCTGCTCACATCTGGAGGGAGCCCTCCCCTCACCGGGCTCGCTGCACCAGGCACTGCTCCTCTGTACAGGCGTTGCTCCTGCACCCCGGGTACACACTCACCCTGGGTCTCACTCCTGTCACCACAACAGCATTGTCCTGAGCCACTATTTACAGCCTGTGGGGCTTTCCAACGCTTTTATCCTTGCAAGGAACCAGGCAGATGAATCAGTTTTGCAGCAGGCAGGGATGATCCGGAGCAAGGAGGGATGCTCCTGCCTGAGGATGAGCAGGGGCTCAGCCCTCGTGGGAAACACCCCAAAAGCAGACACTAGGTCACCCTAAACCCCATCTAAACCACCATAAAACCCACATCACCTTCCCAACAAAGGCTTGAGCATGCCCCCCAGCCAAAGGGGCCCCGATACCACCTGCACACAAAAGCCAAGAACTGAGATCTCGGCTTGCTCAGGCACAGGACCACGCTTCACTCGCATCCCCTGATCGGCCAAATGAAGTGGGTTCCACCCACACTGCAAACCCAAAAATGAACCAGCTCACAAGGCGAGGGGCTGAATCCCAGGGTGAGCGCTGGCATTGGTGGAGAGAACAGAGGAGCCAGATCGCAGGAACGGAGCCTGCACACCCGGTGGCAGCAAAGAAACACAGACGAGCACGGGCAGGAGCCTGGCAGGCAGCACCGAGAGCATCCGGGGAGATGAATGGATGGGGGGAGCCCAGAGGGACAGATCCTGCAAGCCAGAGGTAAGGGGCAGGACCTTCCAGAGGCCAAAGAGTCAGGGGATGGCACAGGCGATGTTAGCACATGCAAAGCACCGGGCGTTTAAAAGGTGAGAATCCCACCCTGCTTCCTCATCATCCTGGTTTTGTTTTGTAAGCAATCCCCAAAGCACTTCCATGAGCTTTAAGGTCCCTTCCAACACAAACCAGGCTGGGATGCTATGCAAACTGCCCTTCACGATACACCACGGTCACGTCTCATCAGGGCTGGAACAAACTCAGGCTCCTGCCGAGATTTCTCCCCTCTGGGAGCAATGCAATCAGGCAGCGGTTCCCTGAGCAAGCCACCAGTTATTCATGGAGCACAAGTCAGCGAGGAAGGTCCTCTGATGAGCGTGGCACATCCCAGCCAAGCCTGGGAACGTCTGCCAGCCACTGCAGACATCCCCAGGCATCCTGCTCGGGCTCCGCGCGCACCAGAGCGTTCATAACCACCTCGGCACGATCCAAGCTTTGAAGGAATGAGCCTTCCAGAGGCGGCTTCAGCTCGGTGCTAACACAGTTCCTCACACCCAGGGGGGAGCAGAAGCAGGAGGTAGGAGGTAAACCGAGTCACACAGCTCCTTCATTACAACCCTGTATCAAAGTAACTGGACACAAGGGGGATCACGACTGTCGCGTCCCCAGAGAGGCTGGCCAAGGAGCGATCTCCCCTTCAGCTGTGCCAAAAGAGGTGGTTCTGTTTCTCACATTGGCTCACAGCAAGTATAATCCCACTGGTTTTTAAGCCTCCATAACACAAATCAGCCACCTAATATTTTACTCTTGGACATTCGCCCAAATAGCTTCATGGCAGAGCGGCTGCACTGAGTGATTCAGGGGCTGCCCGCAGCTGACACTGACAGCCAGATTGATGGCAACCGAGTTATTTTGTCTCCTTTTGCAGCTGACTGCATTTGCATTGGTATGTTCATGGTGCAGACTCCACCTTTCATCTAACTTGATTAATGCTGTTGTAAATACAGAGAAAGAACCAGCTGCTTCTGGCTTTTTAGCTTCGACCGAGCAGCTGATGAAAACAACTCCTTTTGTTCAAGCATCTCTAGAGCCTCTGCAGACTTTATGAAGAGCCTTTTATTCTAAAAGGTTAGAGAAACTCAGTGTTTGGAGCTGGTGTATCCTGCTGGCTTCCCCACAGAGCTGGATGGTACCTGGTACAATCAAAGTGCCTGGGGCAGTGCAGCCGGTGCTGTCAGGTTGGGTCCCCCATCAGCCAGGGATGTAACAGAGCATCAAATTGAGAAGGCTTTGCTTGTATCCTTGCAGGGTTCTCATAAGCACAGCTTCTGCCTGGCCAGGGGAGCCTGGATGGCTCCAAAACCAGCCCAGGGACCCACAGATCCTCTGGCAGGAACAAGGCAGCCAAGATAAAACAGCATTTCCATCCATAAGCCACGAGAGCTGGGCAGGTTATACACTGACCAAACACACTGCACGTCCCCAGCCACACAGACTGCAGCGTGGGGCTAGTGAAGGAAGGATGAAGAGAACACGGTGTGCTACGAGGCTGAGGTGCCAAACAGAGAAAGGAGTTTGGTAGCAGAGCACAGAGGAGCCTAGGCAGGAGGTGCCATTTGTGAACCGACCACCAAGAGGTGTCAGCAGCTCTCCCAGAGCCCCGGCAGCTCCTCCAGCTCCCACTTCCCACCAGGTTATTCCTTTCCCCCATTTCTTTAGCAATGCCCCAGCCAGCCCAGTCCCAGCAATGCCAGGGGGAGCCGCTCACCCCGCACCCCCGGGGCTTGATCCCAATTGGGGTGAAAATGCACCCAAAGCCCAAAACGCGACCCCAGGCAGTTTGGAGGAGCTGCACTACCCCCTTGTGCTCACAGCAGTCCTGAGAGAAGCACAAAAGGGTTTGCCTTGTAGCATGGGGACAACGCTGGCCGGGGCAGGGATGCTGGGAGCAGGGATGCCGGGGAGCAGGGACGCTGGGGAGCAGGGATGCCAGATGCAAGGATGCCGGGGAGCAGGGACGCCGGGGAGCAGGATCTTACCTGGCACTCTGGAAGGTCGCAGATGCAGATTTTCCAATAGCCCCAAATCCAACTCCCACTGCCAGACCCTCTGAAACAGGAAGGAAGAAATCAGTGAGGCCAAACCCTACCACAGCCCTGAGACCACCCCTCCTCCTGCTCTTCAATGCAGCAAAGAGTGGTGTGAGCAGGAACACAGGACTCCAGGCCTGGCCATTACCTTCTCATTTCAACCTAAGCATGTTTAACCTGAGCTTAAAGCAGAGCCTGTCCGGGGAGCTTTCCTCTGTGAACCCAACCAGGAGTTTCTTAGGAAGTCAACACAGAGAGATTTCTGCATTTGGTAGACTGAGATGAGCTCTTAGGCAGAAGCTGTTCCCTGTGAGGGTGCTGAGGCGCTGGCACAGGGTGCCCAGAGAAGCCGTGGCTGCCCCATCCCTGGCAGTGCTCAAGGCCAGGTTGGATGGGGCTTGGAGCATCCTGCTCCATGGAAGGTGTCCCTGCCATGGCAGGGGTTGGAGCTGGAGGAGCTTTAAGGTCCCTTCAACACAAACCAGTTTGTGGTTCTGAGTGCACTGGAAGGGAAGAGGTGATGACCTTCACCAGCTGAAAGGCTGTTTTAATAAGGCACAATGCAGTGTGAACCACCAAAGTCTGTTAAATAATGTTCAAGGTCATCACATACCCCTGCACAGCGGTGTCTCTGCAAGGTGCAGGTAGAGTGGTACCACAGCTGGCTGCAGAACCAAACACCAATTTCTCCCATGAAGTCCCCAGAAGCACTGCTAAGCCAGGATCAGGCTCCCAGCAATGCCACCTCCCTGTGCCCAAATCCCAGCACTATACCAAACAGTCTCCAAGGCAGAAGGAAACCCAAACTCCATGAGAAAACTCCCACATTGTGGATTATTTCAGATTATAGTTCATCCCAAATCCCAAAGAAACCAGCCAAGGAGCATTCCCAGGAGGGCAGTGGGTGCGGGAGACCCACGATCCACCACTGCCTCCTCCATCATGCTTCATCCTTCCTGCTCCCCTCTGTCCCTCCCTCAAACTTCCCTTCCCACCATGGGCACAGCTCCTTCAACCCCCCCAGAAACCAGAAACACCTCATTTTTAGCAGGCATCAAACCACTGCTGCTTGGGTTTCCCCTGTTCAAAATCCCCTCTACTCTGCTCTCGTGAGACCTCACTTGGAGTACTGTGTGCAATTCTTGAGTCCTCAACATAAAAAGGCCATGGAACTGTTGGATCAAGTCCGGAGGAGGCCACAAGGATGATGAGGGGACTGGAGCACCTCCCATATGAAGACAGGCTGAGAATGTTGGGGCTGTTCAGCCTGGAGAAGAGAAGGCTGCGTGGAGACTTCAGAGCAGCCTTCCAGTATCTGAAGGGGGCTATAGGGATGCTGGGAAGGGACTCTTCATTAGGGACTATAGTGATAGGACAAGGGGTAACGGGTTCAAACCGTTTAGATTGGATATGAGGAAGAAATTCTTCACTGTGAGGGTGGTGAGGCGCTGGAATGGGTTGCCCAGGGAAGCTGGGAATGCTCCATCCCTGGTGGTCCTCAAGGCCAGGGTGGACAGAGCCTTGGGTGGCATGGTTTAGTGTGAGGTGTCCCTGCCCATGGCAGGGGGTTGGAACTGGATGAGCTTAAGGTCCTTTCCAACCCTGACTATTCTATGATTCGATGATTTTTGTTTTGGCAGCCTCGGGGGGGATCAGCAAGGAGGGAAAGAACGTTCAAAGAACAAAAGCTAAACCTGTCTGTGGAGCTGCCTGAGTTCTACAGCCTTCAAAGGAGGCAATTACCCACTCCAGCTGCTAGCAGCCATGAGGGGACAGTGGGGACTATTCAGATGAGCGTTCAAGCAGGTTGGAAATGTCACTGAGGGTGTTTACCTGCGCCCTGGAGGATGAGGTCTGGGAAGAAGAGGACCATGTGTGTGGTTCTGGTCTTCTGAATTTCCCGTTGCCTTGGAAACACACCATAAAAAGCAGCACTAACTCTGCTAATCACAGCATTTGCATCCTTGAGTCCAGGCGGAGCGTGGAGAACTGAAACACTCAGCAGCTCCTCGGAGCCTGGATCCACGGCTTGTGCCAAGGCGCGGGATGGAGACAGGGAGAACAACAGCAGCAATCCCTGAGTGCAGGGTTATGGGGTAAGGAGACTCCCAATTACCCCTAAAATACCAGATCTGGGGGAACCTGGCCTTGAACGCTGCCAGGGATGGGGCAGCCACAGCTTCTCTGGGTACCCTGTGCCAGCGCCTCAGCACCCTCAAAGGGAAGAACTTCCCCAGGGAAGCCAGGCTGGATGGGGCTTGGAGCAACTGGGTCTAGTGGAAGGTGTCCTTGTGATTCACTCTGTGATCCTATGAAAGCAAACTTCAAAGGACAGAAGTGCTTGTTTGTGTGAAGCACAAGAATAGCTTTGACAGAGGGGGAAAACCACAACGATTTCCCTGCTGCAAAACAAGCCTCATGGAATAAGAAACTCAGCAGCACAATTAATGAGAGTGCAAATCACAGACACAGGGAAACAAACCATGGGAAATGAAAATCAACAGATGGCGTGTAGAGAGCTGCTTGTTTGGAGCGGAAGAAGCAGCCCATGGTGGAAGCTGCAGCATGGTGGAGATGCTCCCCAGTGCAGACAGAAGGTGGCACAGCAGCCCCTGGCTGTTGCCTTGTCCAGGTCCCCTCATCCCACCAGAGGACATGAGAGTTGGGGCAGGATGAGTATGAACACGAACTGGCCAATGGGCTGCTAACCCCAGAGCATCCGATGGGAACTCAGCACCAAGTGTCTGGAGTCACATGTGGTCCAGAAAGCAGGGACCATCCCAGCACACCCCACAGTCACTACCAGTGCTCAGGAAGCCTCTAACTCTACGTAGTAGGTACCGTGTGACGCACTCAGCCCGCTGCTGTGATTTGTTTCCAGTATTTCTTTCAGACAAGCCTGCCAAGATCACAGAACCACCTCACTGTTTCAGCAACACAGGTTCAGCCTCTTGCAAAGATGTCAAACCTCTAATTGACTCTGTTTTGCAGATAAGGAAGCAGACGCACAAAGCTTTACATGGAAAACAAGCACAAAGAGCTTGCTGCCAGTCTTTGCCTGTGCTCAAAGCTCACTGCCTGCTCAGCCCTCTGATTGCAGCAACTCTGTACAACTGTGCACATCACCCTCAAATTATAAATAGCTTGAGTGGCTTCTTCAGGTAGGAAAAGACACAGAAAGAGAAAGGTTAATGTTTCTATGTCAACCACTTACGGATACACTGCACTGAAGGCTCTGCAAATGGATGACTAAGACATCAGGTCACCGACAATGGGAATGGGAGAGCAGATCTTACCTGCTGAAGGCTCAGGCATCAGCTTGAAAAATAGAGCCCAGTGTGATTGCTGGCTCTCAGCATCACTGTCAGCAGAGGAGCACAGTCCTGGGCAACCCTCACCAATTGAAGGATCTACCATGGACCACCCCTCTGCGGAGGGCAAGGCAAAAGCCTCACAGCTTGGGATGGGACAGAGGGTGGAAAGAAGCCATGCATGTCCCATAGGAAACATCTCCATGTCAGACAAGGGTTTTCCCTGGATTTCAGTTGTCAGCCCCTCCTGCAAGCAGTGATGGAGTGGGAAAAGCCAGAGGCTCCATGCATCCCAGTTAGCTGGAGGGCCCACATGGTGACAGCACCGGGCTGGGGTGCTCATTCAGCATCTTGGTGCACAGTTGCAGAGCAAAGAAAGAAGAATAGGACCAACCTCAGCCACTGCCAAGGAAATGAGTCTATTTAGCCTAAACAAAGGGATTCGGCCTCTCTTGGGCTTCTCTGGCTTTACCATTCAAGACACTTTGTCCTGATAAGGCATTACCCACGGATCAGACTAAGCCTATGCTAACTTAAGGATCAGCTCGGTCGGCAGTGCTCATTGCAAAGATGTGTTTCCTCTTCTTGTTTCCTGAGGAAGAAAAAGCTTCAAAACCTCCAACTGAAAAGCAATAACCACGCTGGAGCATCACTACAGAGACTCCTGTTAATCCTCAATAGCTAGGGATAGGTTATGCTGCCTGCTGATCGTGGTGGGAAGGGCAAAAAGCATGATATCCATATGCGCCCTGACATACCACATCTGATATGCAGACTGATCTAAAGCAGTGAAAGAACTGGGTGAAATTAAGCAGGCTGTGATTTTAAACCCCACTGAGGGCAGCGTAAGCAGCCAGGCAGGGATCCCAGCCCTGCATCTCGATCAGCAGCCAGGAAAACCCAGGGTGTGGGTTTGTGGGGCTCTTCAAGATCCTGCCATTGCCAGCTCTATTTCTGAGCATGAAATGAGCTTCTCAGGCACCACGGGAAGCCACTCGGGACCCTCAGGAGGCATGTTCACAACAGCAACTGAAAACAAAAGCCCTTGAAACTCCCCAGAGAGCCAAAGCAGTAAATTGGAAGCATCGCTCACAGGGCCCTGATAAATTAGAGACAAGCAAATTAACCCCAGTTATTAAGTTACTCTTCTACACCACAAAAAGCAAGAATATACGAAGTGGATAGAGAACAATAGTATAGAATCCCAGAGTGGTTTGTGTTGGAAGGGACCTTAAAGCTCCTCCAGCTCCAACCCCTGCCATGGGCAGGGACACCTTCCACTACAGCAGGTTGCTCCAAGCCCCTGTGTCCAACCTGCCCTTGAATAATAGCCTACAGGAATGTTAAAAAAGAATCCACTAAACAAAACCCCCTTTTCTCCCCATATCAGTTCGTCAGCACGTAGACAGGATTTCAGGGATAAAGCAATGACGTTGCAGCATCCCAGAGCTTGGGCTTTGTCTGGGATCACCGCTGTAACAGGGACTGGTTTCCAGGCAGTAATGCCCTCCGAGTCTCATCTCGCGTACAAATGTGGCACCAGGATGCCACGGGCAGAGCTGACCCTGCTCCTGTGGAACAGCATCAGGCACAGATCTGTTTGTTATCCATTAGTTTATCCCACGTTTCCTGCTCTCCGCGAGGATGCAGCAGCTCAGCCCACCCATGGGGGTCTTTCCCTACAAAATACCCCTGCAGGACACTGCTCTGGGGATGCAGCACAGCCCTGCCGGGCAGGCAGAGCAACAGGAGGAGAATCCACAGGGACAATGAAACAACAGTAACTCATATATCCCACAGTCTGAGCGGAGGCAAAATCTTGGGCTTGGAGGGAGGGCAAAGAGCAGGGGAAAAGCAGGTTTGTAAATAGCTTCTATCTAGAGCAGAAATCCCACAGCGCTGCCTGCCAGGACATGGGATTTGTTGGGCGGACAAGGGGAGCATGGCTCAGCAGAGGTTTGTGCCTGCAGGGCTTTGAGAGCAATAGAAAGAATTAGGGATTGAACAGCAGTAAATGCCTTTGTGAGCAAAGGAGAGTCCTGTCTCACGTACGACTGCTGAGAATTCCCTTTGCATGAGCTAACACATCCCTGACACAACACAGGACCACGGGTGCCAACATGGACATGGACCAGAGACATGCTCATGGCAAAAACATCCCCTGATTAACCAAAGCAAACACTGCCAGGCTCATAAACGGCTGCCCAAGTCCTTCTCCTCTGTAATCCCAAAAGCTGGATGTACCTCAGTGTTAAACACCCCCTGACCCATGTTCAGCAGCAAGGCTGGGACCCTGCATCCCTCACCAGCACATCAAGCCTGGCAGCAGCATTCATAGAGCCAGGAGTGACAGGATCTCCTCCAGCAAGGAGTTCTGAAGCTAATTCTCCTGGGTCAGCAAATGAACACGCTTCCTTTAGGAAGGTACTACGGATGCCAACGTGTCATCAATTATTCATCCTGCTCTTTGAAGAACTGTTAAGCTCCTAGTGGGAAATTAATCTTGCTATAATGAGGTTTGTATTTCTAGGAGAGTTTAAGCATGTCCCTGTCGCCACTATTCAAACTCGTTTTCCCTCAAGACTGAATCCCAGCTCCCTCCAGGTAACATCATTTTGCCATTAAAGCACCAGGAAGTGCAGAGATTATCAGATTTCAGCAATTTCCATGTTTCCAGAGGTTAAAGGCATTTTAGAAAGGCTTTTTTTTTTTGCTACTTTAACTAAAGCCTTAAAGCAGTGGAAACACAAACCCCACTGTGGCTCCAGAGGCAGCCCTGCTTGGCCAACATCCACACACGCAGAGCAGTACATCCCACCAACTCTGGTTCTGGGAAGCAGCTTTTCCCCCCAAGGGCCCGGCTGCTGCCCCAGGCAGCCCTGGCACAAGACCAGAGGTCCTGGCATGGCAGCGTGAGTGCTTTTACTCCTGACCTACCATTCTCCACATCGTGTTTCTCTTCCACATCCATAACCACAGCTCTTCTAGATCCTGGCACAACTTGCCTGTAAGAAGCTGCCTGGCCAGATTTCCACCTCCCTGTGCAGTGCAGGAGTGCCAGGACACCATTTACCTCCTGCTTCAGCCCAGGAAGCAAATCTGAACGCCAGCAGCACCGACCCCGCTACCTAAGACTTCCAGCAAAAAGCATTAGTGCACGAGCATGGTGATGCCAACCCCCCCAAAACCCCACATCCCCAGGCTCCCCAATTCCCCCAAAGTAGTAAGAACAAAGGTGCCTTTATAGACCCAGCAGCACATGTAAGGGTTTCCATTCCCATGCTAGAAACTGCTCTGCCCATGCACATTCTAGTTCCACGCTGATGGCACCCATCACAGCTGCTACCTGACTTCATTGCGTCAAAGCATGCCACGGCTGATGATAACAGACTGCTGCTCGCAGGAGCTTGACTTCAGTTCAGCTCACCCGGATGGGATGCAGACTTGTGCTGTTGCCCCAGAGCTGGACATAGCACTGCAGAGGGGTCTCACCAGCGTGCAGTAATCCTTGTCCTCTAAATGCGCATGGGAAGTGGATCCAGGGAGCAGCAGTGATTGTGCTGTGAGCAAAGCAGGAGTCCCTTGAGCATTAGATTGTGATGAATTATCATTAAGCAGTGGCAGTGCTTGACCTCACAGGAGCCCTTCACCATGTGTATGAGCTGTCCAGAGATTCCATAGCCAAGAGGAGCTGTGACAAAGCCATACTGGCCAAGCAGGATTTCCACTTGTTCGATGCAGAAGCAGCAGCTAAGGAGGCCAGAGCACTCCTTATCATTACCCTAACTCAAAATCCTTTCACCAGAACACAAAGAGAGAACTTACATTATTAATTTCCATTGTACAGCAGCATGTCTTATTATTTGTGGTATGAATTATTCACTCATTCCCTCTCCTCCCCTGGGCTCCTGATGAACAAGAGCTTTTGTTTGAGGAGCGTATGTTGGGATGGGGAAGTGGCCGGGTCCCTTCTCCCTGTGGATCCACAGTGCTCACATCCTGACCCTGCCAACAGACAGCGACAGGACAGAGAGAACAAAACCCAAGGCACCAGCTGGATTGATCTGCTCAGACAAAGCAGTCCTGGGCAATCATTATTCTCACCACTACTTGCAGCCACAGGCAGATGCAGGCAGTGAACAGGCAGAGCTATGAAGCCCCACTGATCCCAACCCTCCAAAATGCTGCCGTGGAATAAGGAATGGGAGAAATGAACCCATTTTGGTGCCTTCCTACACTGTAACATCCTAGAAGGAGCAAACAAAGGTGTGAGCATGGTTGGGCTCATCATGCAGAGCTGCCTGCTCCGGCAGAGCCAGTACCAAGGGATGCCCTGTGGTGCCTAACTTGGGTAATCTCATATTTATGGGGGAAATAAAGGCATGTTGGGCAAAATCCAATAAAGGTTTGTGTGGACGGCAGCAGTAGGGAAGCACAGCAAAGCCAGGCAGTGTAAACCAGTGAGAAATTGCCTTTTTGGGTAGGGAATTACAGGGAAGCCACCCCGGACCTGCTTCAGCATCGCGCATCAGCTCAGGTCCTCTCTCCTGCTCCAAGCAGAGCTCTATAAACCCCTACAGAACCTACCCATTAGAGGCATTAATTACTAAAGCACCGACTCAGCAGTGGCTGAGGCCCCTGACGTGCACACATGAAGCTGACAGAGGTGAAACATCTCAAAAGCGTCCAACGTGCCCACAGAGCTCAACTGCACCGCTTTGATTTCCAGAGATACAAAACTAATGGTGCAGCTCAGCCTCTGAGTTTTCCAGGGATTCGCAGATGGGTCCCATCAAGGTTGTGCAAGAGGTGATGACAAACAGCAGATGATGACAAGGTCCATGCGGCCATCCCCTGGAAAAGCAAATAGCCGAAACGCCCAGCTCACCCATGCTTAACAGCAGGACGGACACAAAGCAAGGCAAACCATACTGCTGCGTGCGATGCCATGGACTTAAAATGCCGTTAAAAGGGGATTTTAAGCCCCCAAATGCCTTACCCTGGGGGTATCCAAGGAATTTCATTGGAGCTTTGTCTGAAAACAGCCTCCAGAATTGGGTGCTCGCACTGGTGCAACCAGAGAGGTGAAGGGGTTTGCTTGGGATTGAAATGAGGGCACTAAAGAGCCCAGATTGCTCAGAGCAAACCTTTCAGGATATGTCACAAGGTGACTCTGGGCAAGTCACGGCAACAGATACAGGGAGAAACCAGGCCAAGGGAAGCCCTGCTCGAGGATTTGTGTCCATTAAACAAAGTGGAATTGGGTAGCACAAGGCAATTCCCCTAACGCCACCTCCTGGTTCAACCCGCAGGAGCCACACCGTCTCCATCCCGTCCTGTCCCACTTTTCTCCAAAGCACAACAAGGTGGAATAAATCATTTCAATCCACCAAGCTGCAGCGGCCAGACAGGAGCTGATGGGGCAGCACGGGGCCACTGCTTACACCAGAGGTACCCAGTTTAACGAATGAGAGTAACCGCCCAGCATCCCAAAGCTGCTCCATCACAGGAATGCATCTCTGGAAGAAGAAAACTCTCCCAAATGAACACACCAGAACGACCCTAAAAGCAGGGACCGACCCATGCTGGAAACAGGCTCTTCCCCACCCCACACAACCCAAATCCATCACAAGTATTTAATGTTTCATTGCCAGCACAAAATGATTTCTCAGGCCACCGCTCACCGCCGTCTAATGCGACAGACCTGCGAGATCTGGTGGGGATAAGAAGGATGAACAGGCTCCACATGCATATTTCAGCAGACTTTCATTCCAGCTGGTGAAAATACTGTCTTTAATTGGCTTTTGTCACCTCTGTGGCTGTTACTGCTTATAAAACAACCGATCCCCAACTCAAAACGATGCCTTAGAGATAAATGAACATTATCAGCTCCCCGCTGGCTTCGCAGGTGTCTGGGCACATATTAGTTTTTGAAATACGAGCTGCTGGCAGTGGGGTATCACAGACCCCGCAGCTCCCATCCCCCTGCCCATGTTCCCCCCCCCCCTTTAACCGTGTGATGGGCTGCAGAGGGAAACTTCCCACTGTGCCCATATAATACATGGAATTACATTTACATCAGGCTGTTATTCACACACAGGGCACCCCAATGATTTGTCTGCCCAGGAGGAGCAAAGGGAAGATCCAAGGGAGCTGAGCTGGTGGCCATGGAGCCATAAGCAGCCCAAAGCCAAGGCACTTCCCATTGATGTACACCTCAGCTCTATATGTATTGGCATTTTGCACACCAGGTAATGATCCTGCTTTCCAGCCCTTGGATGCACAGAGGACAGGGAAACGGCGATGCACAGCATGCATAGGCACCCAGGAGAGCCCTGTTGTGCCCATAGGAGGATGGGAGGATTTCTCTCTAGTTTCTACATTCACAGGATGAGGTTTTTGCTGGTGGCATCTTCCCTTGGGTGGCTGAGAGCATCACCTGCGGCTGAGGCTGCTGCCTGCATCCTCCTTCTGGCAGTATCACCCAGCTGCCTCCCCACACTTTCCACCCCTCAGCACAGAAGCTTCACAACTTTGAGCAAGTGATTTCAATCCATTGAGATGCTTAATAGATGAAAATGTCAAAATACATGTTAAGGAGACAATTAATGGGAGGTTTAATGAAAGGTTAAAGCCACCTTTCCCAGAGCGCGTGTGGCTGCGCTGCTCCTGATCCCGCATGCGTCACCGCTGAGTGAAACCCCCTGATGAGCCCCCAGCTCTGCCTCCACGGGCTGCATCTGAGCTGACCTTCCTCCTCTGCCGCTTCACAGCACGGCACCATCGCAAACAACAGCCACGCGATCCCTGACGCATCCATGCCCAAGGGTCCCTCTGCAAATCAAACCGGAGATGCGTTGGGCAGCAGCCTCACAAAGCCACGGCCCAGGCTGGCTCTTCTCCCCGGAGCAGAAAGCGCTGTGAGAAACTCATGACTGCTCAAACACGCATCTCCGCATCCTTCCGAACTGGGAGCGCAGGCTGAGCTGGTTCCTCTGCTCCCCTCGACCCTCTGCAGCATTTCAACTCCATCAAATCACTGCACAACCTCCTCACCGCACACATAAACACCGTCCCTCATCCACATCTTTTTCACCCTCTTGTCTCAAACACAAGACGCAGAGAAATCATCTACGCCTATTTCTCACTAAAAATAACACCTACTAGAAACCAAAGGTGCTCCAAGAGTGCCCAAGAGCAGCCATCACAAGCAAAGCAACCCGCAGAAGGGATGGTGGAAGGAGGTCTGCTGTCATTTCAGAGAGAGGCATCACACAGATTAATCAGTGCAGCTAAACAGCTCCTGTTCTCACGCTCTGCTGAGCCCCAGTGGGTGCCAAGCGCTTATTAAAGTCAACAGTTGTAAAATAGTCTCAGTTTCAGCAGATCAATAAAAAAGCCCATCATTCAAAGTGAATGTTACCAGCCTTTAATGGGGCTCTGAGAATATTCATAGAAATAATCACTTTGCTTTATAATTGAGATGCAATATCACACTCGCAGCCCCAGCTATCTCTCAGGAGGCTGAGTGCATGGGAGCGCCTGGCCCAGGAGAATTAATTCAATCAGGTTTTGCTAATGACAAAGGAACCAGCCTGGAAATCACCCCCTCCCAAGGAACACCAATCTGGCAGCACAGTGTGCAACTGCTGTGCTGCTCCAGCCATCCACAAACCTCTCTCTGCATCCCCTCCTCCTCAACATCCTCAAATTCATCGTCGCCTGAGGACCAGCTCCACCACAAGACACCAGCTTAGCTCTGGGTCTGATGGACAAGCTGTGTCTGAACTTTGTTTAAGGTTTAAAGAGTTGCAGCCTGCAGCATCCCACCTCGCACCCACTGGTGGATCCCATCGAACCTGGACCTGGGTTGAGAGATGTCAAACCACCCCACAGTTCAGGTACAGACCTCACTGTGAAGCTCCCTTCCCACTGGTGGGAAGAGATCCTTTTGCAATGGACACATCTCCACCAGCTGACAACCAAGCAGCACATTGCACACCTACATCATGCACCCACAGCCCTCAATGTATGCAGCTGGTTTTGACAGGCCAGCCAAGGAGCGATGGAAGGGACTAAATCACTGCCCACCACTGGAGATGTCCACAGCAGGGTACATGGCCAAGCAGTGACAACACTGGGATCCCCACAAGCTTCCTCCACCTCCAGCTGGCTGGATCCCCATCAGTGGTGTGCAGCGATGGAGCTCAAGGATGCAGCTCTTATTTCCAGCATTAGGTGCCTGCACAAAAGCACCCATCAGCCAACAACCAGAACCAGACCTCACCACCGTCTGTTCCTCTCCCCCAGACAGTCATAAAGCTGAAGACACATAAAGGGACATTAAAACTGGGTAAAGCTGTAAGAAGCCATAAAGAAAAGCCTCATCCAGGCAGCCTCCATCCCCAGGCAGGCAGATCCCCCTCCTGGGGCCATCCCCAACCCCAGGGTGCAGAGGGCAGCAGGCAGGTCTCACGCTATCCAGGCTAAGGGCACTCAACTGAACCGTTCTCCTTCCCAGTGAAGCTGCAAACAAGCGTGTTTCAAATCAATGTGACATTTACCATCCTTTGGTGCAGACTTCCCTTCTACCCCCGTTTCCTCGGGATAGAACAAAGCAGCAGCAGCACTTGCTGCCAGACTCAGCTCCTTCCTTAGGGATGGAGAAGTGCCACAGAGCTGCTGCAGGGACGCACAGGACGTGCTGAAGTCAATCACCAATGCGAGGAACTGCTGCTGTAAGTAAACGACTTGGTCGTGCCTCAATGATGGGGGACACAAGCAGGGTGCCAGCACTGTAAACCCTGCACTCTCTCCTCTGCACTGGGCTATATCTTCCCCTACAGCATTGGCCAGAATGTGACCTACAAGTTCTGGGGCTAAATCTCTTCAATGAAGAAGGAAGGTCCCCAAAACACTGCAACACACCAAAGCACAGCGCCAGCATCAAACCTCAGTGCAGCTGGGTGGCTCTTGCTGCCATCTCCAAGCATGGTCCCAAAGGCATTGAATTTGGATGCTGTCACCCGGGTGTGTAGGGACCCTCCCCTGACCCAGCACAGCTTCCCAGAACATTCATTCATCCTTCCCATAGATGTCACCTCCTGTAAGTTTCTCCATTTAGGTTTCTTCCCTCCTGCCCACAGCAATATCCCACCATCCCTCCCTCCTCTCCAGCACCTTTGCCACCAAGGCTGCATTTGTTCTGTATTTAGCTCACACACACTGTTCTGCTCCTTGCTTTGCTCTTTCTTATTGAAAGGAAATAGATTCCAGCTTGTTTCTGGCAATGGGAACTGAAGATAAAGCCTCAGGTGAAGCCACATGAGGTTTGGGGGTGAGCAGAGGATGCACGCTGCAGCACCACTGACACGTCCCATTTACTCCCTCCCAGATACCTTCACTGAACGGTGACACTTGAGGCAGAAACACTGCAGAAACTGAATCAGGGACAAACAGGGGGTGATAGGACTGAATACAGAAAAGCAAGGCTTGTTCCTGCAGGAAGGGAAGGGCTGGAGCAAAGGGGATAGCTCCAGCTCTGTGTGCAGCTCCTGGGGATGTTTATGGCATGTGCCAGGGTCTGGGACCGCCCTGCTCTGCCCATAGTGCAAAGAAACAGGAGAATCCAGATTCCCTTGGCAACATTAGGGTGGCTGGAAGCATTACCTTGTGCCCGTGACAACTGGGATCAGCTCCATTACCTCCCCAGGAGCAAGAGCAGAAGAGGGCGCATCAGTGGGGATGCTCCTCGGTATGAGCAGGGATGGAGCATCGTGGTCCTCAGGGAGGCACAGACCCCACGACCCCCCTGTGAGCACCACGATGCCAATAAGAGCCCCAAGGCACAAAGACTGTTGCAGAACATGGTCTTGGTCCTGTTCTCCATCTCTCCTAGAGCAGCACAAGCATTCAGGGCTCCTGCAGCATCTCCTCACCAGAGGAACCCCCAGTCTCACGCAGCCTGGAGACCACCACAGCTGGGCTCAGAGCAAAGCAGACCCCACCAGAAGCTCCCCATGGAGAGAGCAGTGGCCTCAGGAGCTCCATCCCAAAGGGCTCTCCTCCTCCCTTCTAAACAAGCACAAAGAGAAAGGCGGTTCTACTCGCACCTCGCTAATTGTTATTTGTGATACACCAGTAACATTTTAATTAATCTGAAGTCTTCAGCATAACAACCACCCAAGGTACAAAGATAAACCAGAATCAACAGGGCTTGATTAAATGCATAATTAATGTTTCGCTAAACCCAGCATATATGAATATTAATTACCAGCAATAGTCTGTGGTTTGGCATCTCCTGTCATCATCAATTTATTCCTTACATTGCCATTCCCGGCCCTGGAACAAATTAACCAACCTCCGGCTTGCCAGCAGAGCCCACTAAATACAACTGAATGCAAGAGGCTTGTCTTTACATTCCACTATGTCACCTGCACATTAACTGCCTTCCAGCATGTTTGCCTGAAGAGAGATGCATTGCCAAGGCTGAAGCGTGTTCATCCCAAAATGGGACTCATTGTAAAGAAAACTGTTGCCTCCTGGCAACAGAAGAAGACCAAGCCCCACCAGTGAGAAAAGAGAACAGGGATGGACCTGGGCCTGGTGAAGGTTTTAGAGTCATAGAATCCCCGCCTGGTTTGGGCTGGAAGGGACCTTAAAGCTCCTCCAGCTCCAACCCCTGCCATGCACAGGGACACCTTCCATAGAACAGCTTGCTCCAAGCCCTGTGTCCAACCTGGCCTTGAGCACTGCCAGGGATGGGGCAGCCACAGCTTCTCTGGGCACCCTGTGCCAGCGCCTCAGCACCCTCACAGGGAAGAGCTTCTGCCTAAGAGCTCATCTCAGTCTCCCCTCTGGCAGTTAAAGCCATTCCCCTTGGCTGTCCCTACATCCCTGTCCAAAGTTTTAACCTCCAGACAAAGGGACTTCAGGCAGAGTCTGGGCTCAGATGTGACACACCACAGGTTTCAGGGAAGCAAAACCACCTCCTGCTCATCACAGCCCCTGGGCAGACCCAGGATCCAGCAAGGTGAACACAGACAGGGGCAGCCACCCATGGGTTGCATCCTCCTTGCCGCAGCAACCAGAGCATCCCTGTGCATCTCCCCAGCACAGGCACTGCCGCCCCACGCGCTCCCAGAGGTGTCATTACTCTGCAGGAGCCTGCACTAATTACAGTGTCAGCCTCGTGCTGCAGGGCTGCTAATTAAGGTAGAGCATTACAGTGTTTCCAAACCCGGAGCTGCAGGCAGGGGCCGCAGCAGATCCGAGCAGTGCCGCTGGCGCTGTTGGGAAAGCAGAAGAGCTTTAAGGAAAACCTATCCTGCTGCTCACTGAGAGGCTGAACCAGCATCTGCTCCATGTAAGACAGACCAGAGCCCCTTAGTAAGCAGGGCAAGCTACAAGCTCCTGTTTCAATCACAATCTGAATTATTTATTGGGGTGAAATCAGTGTTGGCATCCCATGACCTGCAGGCAGGGCTCTGGGGAACACAACGGCAGATGCAGGCACAAGCCCCAACCTCTCTGACGTGAAAACGTCTGGATGACTTGGGGCAAAGCCCCACTGAAAGGAGGGTGCTGGCACAGGGTTTTGCCATCAGTGAGTGGCCCCACAGAGCACGAACAGCCATTGTCACCCACAACATCACCAGAGGCTGCTGGAAGGGCACACGCCAGGTAGGAAAGAGCAGGAGGAGGAACGTGGGACAGGGCTTGACAGGGTCAGACACCCCCAAGGTGACCCAGAGACCCCACTGAGCTGAGCCAGGCCTCAGGAGAGAGGCTGAGCACAGACCTTCTGCAGGCCATGGTCATGCTCCTCTCTGGTTATTAAGCTTTAATATTGCAACCTTTTAGATGCAAGAGAGAGTTCCGGAGCCTCTGTAACTGTCCAAGAGAGGCTTTGTGCTCTTGGACAAAACCAGAAAGTCAGAGCAGCATCTCCACAGCAGCCAGGGCCATGTGCCCATTAACTTATTGCTACAGGTGACACTTGGCTCACTCCTCTACAGAACTTCCTCTGTTTGCTTGCTGAACGACAGGAAGCCTCGGACAAGAGCCCAAGGCGCTGAGGTGCACACAGCGCCTGGCTCCTCACCCGGCCCCCTGACACCCCGCTTGAAGGATGAAATCCAACTGCTGCTCACTTAGTGCAAAACCTTCCCCTTTTTGTGTGTACCCACAATGGGCTGGCAATAGCCCCCTCACTATGAGAGGTTTGGCTGCCAAGACCTTACACGGTTCAGCCGTACCAAGAGAGCAAGACCTGACACGAGAGATCTCATCACAAGGCACCCAAGCACCCATCTGGGGCGCGCCACCTGCGAGCAGCAAGAAACAGAAGGCGGCAGAGAAGGTGGCAGCAGCCATGTGGGATCCTCCTGGGATGGCCTCGGGAAGGGGCTGCCTGTGAGCAGGGGTGGATGGACAGGACTTACCTGGGATGTTGTGGATGGTGATAGCGAGGATCATGAGCATAATCCGCCTCCAGCTGCTGCTGCTGGCCGCAGGGGCCCCATCCCTGGCCACGGGGAACGCTGCGGGGGGTTCTGGCAGGGTGGCCCCTGCACCCTTCCTCCTCTGGTAGGGCTCCCCGTTCTCACCCTTGTCTGCAGGGACAGAAAGACAGACAGGTCAGAAGAGAGGGTGACAGAGCAGGGCACCTCCCGCCTCCCCTCCCAGAGGGAAAGAGCAGGGAGAAGGACTAACACTGACCAGAGCAGGGCTGAAGGTGCGTGTGTTGTCCCCTTCATTTCAGGGTAGAGGTTTCCCCCCAAGGCAAACTGCAGAGCCCATGGGCCAGGGAGTCCCAGAGTCAAAGCACAAGTTCATCTTCTGCCTCCTCCTCCTCCTCTGGGGACCCACACAGCTCCCCAGCATCACCCACCCCTGCAAAGTCCCAATGTGGTGGGGACAAGCGCTGGAGATGGTGCCTGATGAGGATGATGAGCAGCAGGAACGCATAGTAAGTCCATTGCCCACTCCCCCCAGCCCCAAACTTTGCAGGTCCGCAGTTCCATTGCCATCACTGGTACAGGAAAGCCCCATAACGCTTCATTTTGATTTCACCCCAGTCACAAAACAAGTGCATTGAGAGCTGTACTTAGTGACTATTTGTTCCGCCACCAAAAGATTTGCCACTGCCATTTGCAAAGACATCACCAGATAACTCCAGGCTCTCCCAGACCTCTGCTCCCAGCAGGACCATTACCATCAGCTTTACTTCAATTACCTAAAACCATGCCACTAAAACCTCAGCCCCAATTAGGGCTGCGAACAAGCACCAGGCAGCACCATAATAAAGCCCACGCACACTGAGACCTTCAGCACGTAAAGGTGAAGGGATGCCAAGACGTGAGGAGCACAAATCCTCCACCTCCCACAGCTATGGCTCAGTATTAAAGACCTGACATTTAGACAATATAATTCTCTCCCCCTGGATTTATAGAATTCTCTTTGTTATCCCTTGACCCACGCTCTCCACGTTTCTGTTCATAGACACAGTGTAAGGAGCCATCTGAAGCTATTTTGATGGAATTCCAATTGCTTTCCCTGCTATTTGGAGGCAGGATGGTACCCGGCCATCACATCACACACCACACAGCATGCGTTTCAGCACCAATTAAGAACCTGGGGATAAGAGGGCTCAAGCAAATTGACACAGGAGGTCACCTTGAGAAAGCAACACTGCATCTGGCCATCTGCACACAAACACGGACCCCCAAAGGCATCCCAAAACGGTCCTCAGCAATGCAGAAAACACACGCAACAATTTAATATCATTTGGTAGCAAAAAAACAGGTCAAAGACTAAAACCCCACTTGACAGCAGTGGGAGCAGGCACCTCCTGCCACCTCCCATGCACAGGAGCATCCCTGGATGGTGTCACCAGGGCTGCAAACCACAACGCTCATGCTTTCCCCCACAAGGCCACCGCACAGAAAGATGCTGCACTGCTAAATATTGTCATTAGCCATATGGAGCCAGGCACTTTGTCCCCAGATCCCAGCCCAGTCAATAACACACAGTCACATTTGATGGCAGAGCTCCCTTCCAGCCCATGGGGCCAAAGATAAATATGGTTTTAAGCAACAGCAAGGCCAATTAGATCCATCGGAGCAGCTTGTCCAATTCACTGCAGGAACGCTGGCGTGGCTTGGCTGGCAAAGAGCAGCCAAGGCTAAAGCCACTTACAGATGACATCCCCTCCTTCTGCCAGACCACTGCGTTACTTTAATTGCTTGGCACACACCCCCCTGGCCCACAAACAGTTATCCTCAGCTGACGCTGACCCACAGGGCTGCACCCAGTGCTACCGCAGCCCCATCACCGCAGGGTGATGTGAGGATGCAGAAGGGTGCAGGAATCCCCCTCTGCCATTGAGGGCTTCCGAGGGAGGAGGAAAAATTCCATGTAAACCATTTGAGAAGAGCACTTACATTCCAGTGACAAAGCACCAGCGTTTCTCCCTTTACAGAGAGCAACAAGTGTTCAGTAAAAGCAGGAGTGACTGCTTTGATGCACAACGGATGCTGGAAGTGGAGGTTTGGGGGTTCTGGGGGAGCTCTGCAGTTTGCAGACTTCGAGGGAATGCAGAATGTGAGATCAGTGATTTGGCTTTGCTTAAATCAGGCAAAAAAGCTGCTGCTGACAGCACAGCAGCACCTCCACTGCGCTCTCATCGCTCACAGCACCAGCTGAGAACAGTAGCACTGACACCAGGCAGGGTGCTCCATCACTGTTTAATTCTCACCAACCTCACAGTGAGGAATTTCGTCCTCATATCTAATCTAAATTCACTCTGCCAATTTAAAGCCGTTCCCCCTTGTCCTGTCACAACGTGCCCTTGTAAAAAGGAAACCCGGATGTCTCAGCTGTATCCCCATGGTTTAGGCAGAATGAGCCAAAGAACCCAACCCCTCCCAAGCTGCTTTTCTCTTGGCACCGACAGAACTGATCAACCAAACGGCAGCAGCGTTTCCAAAACCCTGACTTTCTGGCTCTGAACGAAACAACTCTGCCTCGACATCTGCTCTGCTCGCAGAGACGCTCATTTGTCCCACTCCTATGATGCTCCCATCTCCCTTTCAGCTATTTCTCATGCCCCATTCCCAGGGGATCACAGGGATTGTGGCAGGGAGGGGACCGCTGCGGTGGCACGATGCTCACTGTCCCCTCGGAACACACACAGAGCCTTCAGGAAGGGGAGAGCTGCTCCAGCTCCAGCTCCAGCTCAACCCAGCCATCCAAACCACTCACGATGCACTCATGCACATTAACCCCGAGTGCTTGGAGCTGATGGTTTATCAAGCTTTTCATTGCCTCATCTCAGCTGTACTTTCTCCTCATTTCCCTTGTCCCTGGATTTGATGGGCTCACTCTGGATCTGCACCGTACCCCAGGACTCCTGCAGCAAGGCACAGCAAGGCTTTTGCTGCTGTTTAACCAACAAAGCAAAGCCTTCCCAGCTCCCTGCTCCTGGTTTTGATCTCAGCTCCCCCAGCTGCTGTCTGTAGGTGAATTTTGGCTGAGAAAAAGCCTGCTCTACTGAATGCGTAGCCACCAGCATGGGAGAAAGCCTCAGAAAGGAGCTCCGAGCACCACAGAGGGGCCCAGCTGCACTTTGGGACCACCCATGCCTGCAGATACCAGGTCCCTGAGAGCATCAGACAGGAACATCCACACTCCCCCCATGCTCATAGGCATTCTCTGTGAAGGAGCACAGCAAGGGATGCAATGGCCAATGCTCATCTCATGTCTGTAACAGGGGAAGCTTCAGCTTTGCCCATTCTGATGAAAATTACCCCCCTCTCCCCATTATTAAATGACCAGAAAAGACCCATTTCATGGCTCTTATGCACAAAAGGCAATGCTCAGACAGTTCCATTGCTTAACACAAGCCTGCCACCCACAAAGGTACCATCCAGCCCCAACACACTCCTACCACTTCTATCAGATCCCTTTTTTGTTAATTATTACTTTATTTTACCTACAAGTAGTTTGTTTCCTACTCCTGACAAAGCTGTTGATGAACATCAGACATTCTATGAGCAGATCTGAAGCACTTTCAAGGACAGCGGTGACAAAGGACGGGGGGATGCCACAGTGCTCTGCAAATGTGGGGGATAAAGAGAGATGCAGCTTTTACCAGGTGGTGTGCCTAGAGAATCTGAACACAGAATTGCCTCTCTTACAGATTATCAGTGCATGAGCAGAGGATAAAGGCAGCAAGACCAATCTG
Organism: Myiopsitta monachus; assembly: GCA_017639245.1. Classification (NCBI taxonomy): domain Eukaryota; kingdom Metazoa; phylum Chordata; class Aves; order Psittaciformes; family Psittacidae; genus Myiopsitta; species Myiopsitta monachus. Next base: position 1,404,192 of record CM029931.1, on the reverse strand, counting down.
AGGGAGCCAACCCCAGCATCATTTTCCCACTAGTGTCACATGTAACAGTGAGGCTACAGAGTGCCCACGGGTCAAGCAATGGGGTTTACTGCCAACTGGTGCTGGAAACGGTTTAAAAACCAGGAAAAAAAGGATAATTACAGTGGAGGGGTGATCCCGGCACAGCATCGGACACAGCACGGGAGGGGATGCGTGCGGCTGTCACACAAAGCACAGCACCCGGAGTGCTCCCAGCCTGAAACGCTGCATCTCATACAGGCTAAGGGGAACAAAACAATAATTACAGCAAAACACGGATTTGGCTGGGAGTCAGGAAAGCCTCAATAGCAAATTGGAGTAGTGATAAGAGCAGAACAAGGGAGGGGGGCTTTTAAAGAATAGCTGACACAATCAGACAAGGGCGCTGGCGAGAACGCTGCCAAGACAATTATGTGGCAAATAATTATCTGCACCACATACATTATTTTAAGTCTTGTTCACAGAAAGTCCTCCATACATTCTACTCCATTTATCATTATTGGATTTCTTCGCAAAGCTGCAGGGCAAAGATTCTGCCAAAAGTTTAATTACATATGTGCAGCCTGCTGCATTTTTCATATCCTCTGCAGCCAGCCCTGGAAAAAGATAAATGGCTTCGAGTATGGCTAAAACTGCTGGTGAAATACAAAACCCAACTGGCTCCTTATCAGCATGTGAAATGGCTTTTTATTTCTGATTATTTCTTAATGAAAACTGTTTGCATTAGCCGTGAGCTCAGCTTTACTGCGCTCGCAAGCGGCACACAAACAAACGAATACGCTGTTTACCCTGGCCTCAAAAAAACCCTCATGGCGGCACTGCTTCAGCTCCCAAATTCGAACCAAAGCCCACGGAGCTCTCTAGCTTTTCACGTCTGCTTTAGAGCCCTGCTCCTTCTCTCCAATTAGGCCTGGCTTTAGCCCTGCCTCTCCTCCTACAGCTCTCAAATGCTTGAAATGAAGTGTGCTCAACCAGGCTGCTGATCAGGGCTGGGGCTCTTCAAATCCCTGTTGGAAAAGTGTGGGAGGAGCCCATGCAACCCCTTTTAGGTGGCCTAAGAGCCACTTTAGGCTCGATTTGGCTCCAAACCTCCCCCTCCAGCCCAGTCCCATGGCACTGGGGAGCTCCAGAACGCTGTAGGAGCTGGTACCCTGTGGCGAACACACTTTCTCCTGGGCAGCATCCCAGCATCGCCTTCTTTCCCCATTCCAGAGCAAACACACTCATGGCAATCTGGAGCTTCCCTTGGCTTAAGATGCTGGAAAAATCAAGCTCCAAAAATCCTCCTTCATATTTTCCCCATTGATTTCCTCATCAAATTCTTGCAACAAGACTTTGCCTCACTGAGGAGGGACCTGGAGCTGAAAGCAGCTCAGGGAGGGACCTCTGGGCTCTCGCAGCAACACAAATCCCATACTATGGGCTCCATAATTCTTTCCTTCATCTTAAACTGACAAAGGATGAATTAGCACCCTCACCTGTAAAACTTTGTCAGCCCCTGTCTCTAAAGTGTGGGAGAAGGGAGGCAGAGATGGATGCACAAAACACTTGTTAAAATCAATGATGCTGCTCACCGGCTGTAATTGTTTGGTGTTGATGCACATGGGAGCAAGGCAAAGGAAGAAAAGCATCAAATACTCTTATTTCTAAAGCCCCCCCCTCAGCAATGTCTCTATCTCTCACCCGTTCCTATGATATCCATTATAACTGCACCCACAGGGAACAGCAAAGCATCGGGACAGAGCAGGGAAGCAGCAGCCACACGCAGAGCCAGCGGCCGGCCCGGCTCCAGCAAAGCTGCTGCCAAATTCCTCTCGGCTCCTCCGAGCCCCACACCACTCACCACACTCCCCAGTGCCAGCACCTGCTTGTATGCAGCTGGAAATGTGTTTTAGGCATTATTGCTGCTCGAGTAAAAGCTGAGCAAGCCGGGTGCGAGCCTTTATCTGGGGATGGGGGAGGGAAGAAGGAAGGATTTGCTAAAGAAAACAATACCTCAAGTCACTGCCATCCTGTCCCGAGGTACAGAACATAACTGCACGTTAAATTGTCCCCCCTCATGGATGAGATAAATCAAAGTTACTCAGAAAACATCTAAGATTCCCAAAGGCTCAATAGTCAATCCAAGCCCCTACAGAAAGGCTCTCCTCCACTGCAGGCGTGACACTACTAACATCTTCACTCTACAAACCCAAGCCCATTCCCTGCTCCGCTCGTCTCCATAAACCCTCAATGCTCCATTAACTCTTAGCAGATGTAACAAATGCTCCATGGTGGCTGGGCTTCATCCCTATTAGCACACAGCTCCCAGCAGCACTTCTGGTCTGCAAATTCCACCCTGGACCCCATCTCTTGCTGCCACACCACAGGCACTGCTGCTCACTCAGTGCCATCAGCCACAGCCGGGCAGGGACCTGGGCAGAGGAAGGACCACCCCGGTAACGAGCATCCCTCCTTCATCTGAAGGCTGGAGTAGGGCAGGCAGCACCATTCCCCAGCTCACCCCTTCACACACTGTCCCCTTCTCCCTCACCTCTCATTTTCCATCATGTTTTGACCATAAGGAAGCCCCAGAAGAAAAACTGCATCAAAATCAACAGCCCTCAGGAAGTGGAGCAAGACACATGCACACTCCCAGCAGCAACCATGCATTGCAATGCAGTACAGCAACAGCTCTGCCTTCTGGGGACACCATTGTTATCTTTCTTCATATTCTCCATTCTTTAAAGGCTCGTTTCAAGGATTACTGGCACCACTTGAGTCTGAAACCATCAATCCCGAGTGCCCAACCCATAGTGCGGACAAGCAACCGAAGTTATTCCTTGCACACATAGCAAGAGATGGGAGCTCATCATAGAATGGTTTGGTTTGGAAGGGACCTTAAAGCTCATCCAGTTCCAACCCCTGCCACAGGCAGGAACGCCTTCCATTAGAGCAGCTTGCTCCAAGCCCCGTCCAACTTGGCCTGGTCCTAAACTCCTCCACATCCCTCCTTTTGCCACTGTGGCATGAATTGCAGGGAGCACAAAAGGGCCTCGATGCTAAAAAGCAGATGGGTGCTAGTGAGCATCTGCTCCCTGCTGCCATGCAGGCACGCTGCTCTTACCCAGCACCTCCATAAGAGGTTTAATTACTGCAGGTAATTAAGCACAGCACCTCTGGTGGGATAACTGCTATCCCCTCCACAGATAGGTACAGGGAAAGGCAGCGAGCGCCGCAGGCTCCAAGCTGGGCAAAGGGAAGCAGGCAGGAATCCCGGGTTGCACTCATCAGCTCTGATCAGCTCTGACAGCACAGATCACGTCGGAGCTGGAAATAAAACCATCAAGGGAGAAGGTTCTTTTTATAAGGAATGAGTCCCCAAAGTGGGGGAAATGCAGCTACTGGAATGTCTGCACACACAGAGAACAAAGCGGCCGAAAAAGGAGCTCCTTGGACTTGCCCAACTACGGTCAAAATAAGGATTTACTTTTAAATATAGCAATTTATTTACTGCTAGAAGAGCACGTAACTGGCCAGGCTCTGGATGTCCGAGCACAGCCCAGTGCCACTGATCCCACCCCTGGGTGCTGGTGGCAGGGATGGAAGCAGGACATCCGTGCCACCCATTTGCACGCTACGGTGACTGCAGCCCCAGCCTGCTGGCATGATCTCACCCCACAGCCCCCCGTACGTAACAAATTCATTTTCCAACGTTTCTGGCAGATACAAGAGGTCCCTGCATCTGCTCAGGCTTTCAGCAAGGAAGATAAATAGAGTGTCATGACTCACTGTCTATTAGGCGCCTTCATTTATCTGAGCATGCACAGGAGCTTTCATAAAAGGTTGTTTAATTCAGCATGACTGACTACCACTTGCTCTCAGACACACGATTATTGCTGGGATCTGTCTGAAGTTTGGAGCCAGCAGGATGCTGGAGCGCGCCAGCCTGACCCATGGGTCCCCCTTCGGCCCCAAAGAGAGCATCAGCTACCAAGCGAAGGGAGCCTGATGCCCAAAGCCGAGCTCCAGCATCACACCAGGAACAACCTGGCCAGAAAAGAGACCCAACACATCTTCAGCACTCCCCCACTGCTCCCTTGGGACCCAGGGTACCTCCTTGTGATGCTCCCAGCAATTGCTCCAGAGCATCCTTGCTGGTCCTGCATCACTTGTCTCCCTTCTCAGCCTCCCCCCACTTTCAAGCACCACTTCTGTCCCCCCAAACCTTGATCCTAATTCATGAACTTCTCCCCTGCTGCTCCAGTGCTCCATCGAGTACCTCATGAAAATCACTGCTCCAGCCCTCTGCATACCATCATCTAACCACAGCAGCCCAAGAAACCGGGTAATTCCTGGGATTTACCAGGAATGTAACAGGAAATTTCCCTGGGAAAGCTCTCACCATTACAAAGAGCTGCCAGTATGCATTTGGGTGCACTTTTGTATGGGAAAATGAATCCTTGACACAGCTCTTCATTCAAAGCGAAAAGCACTGGAGGAATGAGACGAAAGAAAGGAACAGCATGCATTGTCCAGAGCTGGCCCAGACAAACCAACCCTTTGGAAATCTCATCCGGATCCATTAAACCAGCACCCTGTTCCTCCAGAGCCACAGGGATTCAGTCTCAAACACCAAACTCCCTGATCACAGCAACATCAATGCCAGGGCAGCCTCTTCCACGGGGATGAGGAGGATGACAACCGCAACAGAGGTGACGGGACACGAGCCAAGCACACGGTGGGAAGCCGCAGTAACCACAAGGCCAAGGTGCTGCTCCTCAAGTGGCACAGATTGCCTCCTGGCAGCAGGAATGCCAAAACCCTCCCTGCTTCATGCCTGCCCTGTTTAAAGATTAATTTCTTGGGCGAGAGCAACAGCGTGATGTTCAACGTAATTACATGCCTCTTAAGCAAACTAACGCACACCAACTTCCAAGGTCTCTTTACAGAGCTCCCAGTAGATGAAGTGCATTGCTGAATCATTTTCTGCTGGAATCTTACACATCCAAGTTAATTTAATCATTTCGTTTCAGAGGGCTGAGCTATGTTCGGCTCTCGGATCCTTGGCAAGCAACAGCTTCTGATGTGAGTGAGATCAGAGGCAGCGAATCTTGGAAGGAAGAACAAGACCAGACCACAATCTCATTACAACCTTAGAAAGAAAACAGGGATTTTGATGAGGAGCTATTTAGGGACCAGGCAGCTCTCCTGCACTGGAAGGATGGGGCTCACAGCCCCAAGGCAGCCCTGCGCAGTGGGCAGGACCACAGGCTTAGCGCTGTCACTGCAAGGTCCCACCAACATCCCAGCACATCAGAACCACATCTGCAACCAACCAACCCTGCCCCTAGCCCAGGGGTGCTCTGGCATCGCCCTCACTTCACACACACCTGCATATCATAGCATCATGGAATGGTTTGGGTTGAAAGGGACCTTTAAAGCTCATCCAGTTCCAACCCCTCTCACAGGCTTCCTGGGGCAAGGCACAGTTAGGACGAATTCTAAAGCAGCACCTAAATCTGTGGGTGCAGAGACCAGTTGCAGCCTCTGTAATGGGCCCTGCACCAGATCCTGCCCTTCACACCAGGGACCCACATCCAGTGATGCTTCCCCAGCACACACCAGCTCCTCACAAGCCAGTTCCTAGAGAGCGTTTCCCAGTCCCAGGTTGAATCTGCTGTTCATCAGCTTCACATGTGCTCTGGAATAGGGACTCATCTGGGATTCCCATCCTTATCCCCCACAAGACACAGCCCGGAGCTAGGGAAAGGCACTTATCCCACTGGATCAGTCACTGCCATGGATGGGCAGACCCAACACAAGGGAAAAGGGGCTATTCTCATAGTCTAAAAAGTAAAAAGAATAAATAATAGCTTCCCGAGGAAAATGAAAGTGCTCCTTTGTTCTCAGCCCTCCAATGTACAAAATCAATCCCAGCTCCCCCCAAAGGGACAAGCAGATTGGATTCCTGCCTGCTCTCCTGGCAAAGCCACACCATCAGGCTGCTTCCAGGAGCACAATCTATCATCCCACACTCGCCGTTCCGGCGGGTGATATCCCGATGGTATCGCACACACAAACTACCCCCTTGATCCACAGAAACTAATTCCACCCCTACAACAGTGCTTGTGCAAACAAAGCAGGTTTCAAACCCGTCTGTTGCAGCGAAGGAAGGAAAAGGACTTGAACCGAGCCCTGCCAGAAGAGCAGGAGATGCCTTCCCACGTTAAGGAAAGGATCCCAGGCTTTTCCTTCTGTCTGACAGCACTTTGTAGCCTACTACTAAATGTTTAAATTCTCCTATTTTGGGTATTCTTTGGGGTAGAACCAGAAAAGCAAAACCAGGGCTCAACCTGCAGCATTACTTGGTGAAAGGGAGGATTCATCCACAGCCTCAGCTGCAACAAGAGCCTTTGCTCAGGATCTGGGCTTTTTTCCTTCAATAAATTCCAATGTACGGATCTGGAATGACTGTCTCAGGAATGAAAACTCCTGTCTGGAGCAGAAACAGACTGCTCCTCACTGCAGGCAGTGGGGATGCAGCAGAGGGGATGCTCCTGGCCCTCAACATTTCGGAGAGCCACAGGACCCCATGTCCTGAGGGCTGCCCTTGGCTTGGCAGAGACCCGGAGCTGGGGGAAGGCAGCAAATACCTCTCAAAAATCAATTGCAAGGAGCAGGGTTCCTTTTTTTCTTCTTCGAATCCAAAGCCAATCGATCTCTCTCAGCCCGGGCTGGGATGACTCAGCCACAGAACCGCGCTAAGCTCTCCTCCCTCGGGATTTCAGCCGGGAAGCACACACATACACGGAAAACCCACCCATTTCTTACACTTGCGGCTAGTATTCCAAGAAAGGATTACTTTAAGCATCCTTTATCTGCCTTCGCAATGGAAAGCCGCAGCACTGCGCCTCCCAGAAACTCCCGTTTTCAGTTGAAGGCATTTCGATCCGTACACAGCGCGACTCCGATGTTCAACACAGAGACACTGCCCTGGGGCCATTCCTGCTTTCGCCCAGGACCAACCCCAGAACCAAACCAGCAAAACCCTGACCAAATGCAGAAAGTGGTGGATGCTTCAGAGGGCTCTCGCACCCAGCAGTGAGGCTCCTTCCACGGGCAGGGACACCTTCCATGGAGCAGCTTGCTCCAAGCCCCGGTGTCCAACCTGGCCTTGAGCACTGCCAGGGACAGGGCAGACACAGCTTCTCTGGGCACCCCGTGCCAGAGCCTCAGCATCCTCACAGGGAAGAGCTTCTGCCTAAGAGCTCATCTCAATCAGACACTTCTCCAGGCTTTGGGAAAGCTGCCGAGCTCCCCTTGGAAAACAATACGCAACTTTGAAAAACCCCCAAAGTTACTCTACTAATTGCATTCCCTGGGATGGGATACGAGGACACAGCCCCATCTGCACACTGGAGAAAGACTCCCGGGTGGAAAAAGCCTAACAAATACTTTACTGCTTATTTTAAAGCCAAACATTGCTTACGGATGCCGTGAAATCCCATCACCTGCTTGCAAGGAAGCCCCATGCCATGGTCAGAGCCCCTTGCACAAAGAGGACAGCCACGACTGGTAGGAAAACAAATAATTAAGCAAGCACTCCTTTAATTCTATGCAATTGGGAATTCAGTGCTATTTCATACTGACTTTAAGGCGGTTCACACCATCTGCTGCCACAGATACATCTCAGGGCTTTGAAGAGAATCAATCTCAGCTTTGCTTCCCCTCTCCAGATGCCCCTGAGGCCAGAGTTCTCATTGAGCAGCATGTACCACGGGGGGCATCACCTGCTCAGCTCGCACCAGGAGGGCAAAACTGGGGCCTGGAGCAAGTACCTAGCCTGAAGCGGCTAGGTAGAGACACACAGATGGCAGTGAATATGCTTGAGCTTTAGGACTTGCAGATAACGCAGTTTAGAAAATAGAGACTTAGTTTAGGATTGTAACAAATACAGATGAGACACCGCCAGGTCTTTATAAAGGAAAAACAAAGGCCTTGTTTGTGGAGCTCCCAAGAAGCCAAGTACCAAACCCGGCTGCTATGGTTCACAACCAGCAGTGGGTCCTGCCCCACTGCCATTGGTCCCCCCCCAGCCCATCCCAGGCAATGGGATGCTGGGGGAGCACGCTCCCCTCACACCTCCCTTGCAGGCAGCTGCCAGGCTTGGCTCCTGCTCTGGGTGCTGGGGCTGTTCCAGTCCCACCAACCCTCCTGCTTCCACCGCCTACGAGAAAATAAGGGAGGAAAAGCACAATCTGAGCTCTCTGCTCATACGCTGCAGCTATTCTGCATCCAAACCCGGATGAAGTAACTCCCTGTGCAGCCTCCAAATAGGAGGACAGCACCACTTCACTGCTTCCCTGGATCCCACTCCAGAGCTAGGAGCAGCCTATTTCCGTGCCGAGTAGCAAGCCAAGGAAAAAAACAACCACGAGCCCAACAATAACTCACCCAGCCAGGCTGAACGCCGTTTGCCTCTGTATTGGGATGAAATAAAGCCTCATTTACAACAGCCCACCGAGAGGGACGTTATGTGATGGACAGGATGTCTAAGCAGCTAACCCATTACATGGGCACAGCTTGAAACCAAAAGTCATTTCAGTTCAGTGGTGCCTGTGTGAAAGGCAGAAAGATATTCCCTAATTGGGGTTATTTATCCAGCAGCTCTCCCAGCAGCCGCACAGACTGGGATCACTGGTGTGTGGACAAGCCCTGGCCTGTGTGAGCATCTCCCACATCCCCCATGCTTGCATCCCCCTCCCCACATTCCCCTCCCTGCATCCCAATCACAAAGCACATTTCAACCAAGTCCCCTGGGCATCACTGGGTGGATTTGGGATGCAGCAGGCAGCAGCAGGCAGATTGGAGGCAGGGGACGCAGCTGCTTCAAAGCTATTCTCCCTTTCAAGGAAGCAGGCAGATGAAGGGGGGGATGTTCTGCAGTTAGTGTTCCCTTCTCGGGAACAGCACCAGCAGGAGCTCCCTCTCTTTAAACCCCGAAAAGTTCATATTAAATAGAGCCATTGGAAAACTCCAGGCACTGACAAAGCTTCAATCACAGCTTCTGTCATATTAGGCAGCAGGGACTCAGAGGGAGGCAAGAGCTGCAGGAGCGCAGCCCTCATTACCTCTGCCCCTTGCAGAGCTTTCTCCTTCCAGTATGTAAAATCCCTCTGTTACCACACAGCATCTCCTGCTCCAACCCTGGGCACCACCTCTCCAGACAGCCTGGCCCAGGAGGGCCCAGCACTGTTCCCCGGGGGAGCAATTTGAACCCATGGTCACCCCAATGTTGGGAGTGACGGAGCAGATCCCGGTGCCCCTGGGTCATGGATGGGAAGACCCTAATTCCATCCTGCATCAGACAACCTCTATGGCTCAACACCACCATCCCACATAGCTGTGGGCAGGATCCATCCTCCTGTATCCCCAGGGACTGGGGCAGAGCAGGCAGCCACCAGCTCAGTGCCGCCTCCAGGTATAGGAACCCCGGCAAGGTGCTGTGGAGCATCACCAGCTATTTGCCATTTCACATCGCAGTGTATCCCTCCCGCCAAGCTGCCCTCTCCGGAGCCTGTTGGGATGCACTGAAAATACCATGGAAAGTACCATTACTGCTGGAGTCACCCAGGAGGTGATGCTGCACCACAGCAGCTCCCGGCTCCATGTAACCTGGCCAACAGCAGAGATTCTTTCAAAGTATTATCCATGCCCTTCAGATGCCCACTGCTTGCTGTGTCTCTCAGCATCTTTGCTCAGGGACCAGCTCCATCCCATGGCATCCACCCAGCACCCGTAAGCACACTGGTTTAAAGAGCAACTAGAGTGTAAACCCACCAGCCCCACTGATTTCAAGAGCAATTAGAGTGTAAAGAGGGCTTTTATCTGCACAATCAATACTCGTATCTGGGAAAGCTTCCTGGTGAGAGGTAGAATATAAAACATTGATTTTTAGTGCAAAGGCATATTCCATCATCCTGTGCCATATACCATGCGGAAAAGGATAAAAGAGAGGCCCGGACATGAACGTGTCTCAGGACACAGTGAACAGAAATAAAAACGTGTTGCGATTGAAATCAGATGGGAAAGAAATGAAGAGCACAAATCACATCCCAACAGTGACAAGGGAGAGAACCTCCTGCCTTCAGAAGGAAAAAAGCCTCCTCCAGCAGCAGCGGTGCAGGAAACCTCACCAAGAGCTCCAGCCCCAAGCCACCACCTCCAAATGACACACATGATCAAAGCCTTCATTTACCCAGCTCTCCAGAGCACAGGCTGAGCTCCACAGATGCCTTTGAGCACCCAAAGACAGAAAACTCTGCACAAGAGCTTCATGGGTTTAGGTAATAAAATCCAGTTCATGGTGCTCCCCCGTGCCCCTCTCTGCACCCAGAGAATAGCTGCAGCTTTGCTGAAGAGGTTTGCGCTTGCTCAGAGGTGGCTCAAAGCAGAAGCAGAGTTCGGATGCTCCCAGGATGCTCCCAGCACGCCCCAAGCACCACCAGGCACCAGTTCAAAATCCCAAAGCAGCCAGGCTGTTGCCTGAATAGATCCCAATCTGTCTCCATAACGTGGTCGGGCTGCTCTGAACAGACACACTGGAGCAGAGCACCACTTCATTGCCCTCCCCTAACTCCATCTGGGGACTCTCCAAGCCCTGGCCCATCCATCACAAACACCCTTCCACTCTCAAAGCACGGTCGATGCCCAAAGATGCAGCTGGGCTACAGCTTTTTACACACTTCATTATCCTTAAACCACTTGTTTTAGTTGGAATGTGGGGAATAGCCCTGGTTTTATTTTTTAATGGAGTTTATTCCCTTTCCTTCAAAGCAATGACGACGGCTTTCCTCTGCTTCATGGTACATGCCCTGGCATTGCTCCTCAGCTGATACTGCTGTCATAATGCAGACTGACTGCTAGAGCCCCTGATTTTCATTTCACTCCTCCAAAACATCCTCAGGGTGACTAAAACTGATTCCCGTCCCCATTCAACTAAAGAACCATAGCTAGGAAATAAATGAATTACTGTGCTTATTGAATGAAGCCAGAACAACATCCACTCTAGAGGCAATGATACTGATTGTTAGTTCAGTTTAATAAACCTTGAAATTCAAGGCTTTGCAGAACGCAGCTGCACCGGGGTGGTGTTTCTCCCAAGTTTCACTTGTGCTAATCCCCTTCCAGCCTGGAGCTGGGCTCAGACAGGATTTCAAGCCTCCAGCCAGCTCCGAGCCACAGGACAAGCACCCCAAGACATGGGTTTGATGCAACACAGATCTCCAGAGATGCTCCATTAAAGCAGATGGTTTAATGCCCTATTACCTCGCTGTGTCAGGAAAGTTACTTCTAGAGGACTAACTACCCTTGCACACACGTGTGCACACACTCGTGTGACCCCTGCACTATCGCACCGAGCACAGCAGTGCATCCGCAGGCTGAGGATGGAAAGGAGCCCCTGAGGAACCCATTTTATACAGCTGCAGAATTAAAAAGACTTAACAGATTGTCAGGTGTAGCCAGGAAATTAAAGCTCCTTGATAATATTGCACCGAGTTAACGAAGCTCAATTGGGGAAATGACTCCCCTGATTAATGGCCCAAGCAGCACCGAAAGCCTCCCGGCAGCTTCCCCACTTACTGATAGACCTGATTTCAGAGCGTGGGTCCCAACCAGCACGTCACTCAACAGACTTTAATAAGCCTCATCATAGATTAACAAATTACCCTGAAATAAAAGGAGCACAGAGCAGAGCAGCCAGTGCGTATGTACCATGATGCTACCTGCATCCCTGTTCCACAGCATCCGTGGGTGATGGCTGAGAAGTCCCCCCAAGAGCTGGTCCTCCTGCACCAGCAGGCATGAAGACACTGCTTATCTTCCAAAAAGCACTTCAGATGAGGAACCTTACACCCACTCAGCCCTCTTTGCTTGCTAACTTCATCTTTATAGGCAAGAGACCCAACTAGACCCTACAGCAAACAGCAGAGCAGGAAAACCACATCCTCGTGCTGTTAAATCTCTGCCTGTGTTGATTCAGGCAGGATTACAAGGCTTACAGTAAAAGCCACCTCAAAGACCAAAGCTCTTCCAGCATGAGGCATTGCTGCACAGCGCATCCTCCACCTCAGTGCCTGCAGGGCACAAACTGATCCTCCAACAAAGCCATCACCACTGGTGCACACCAAACCCACAGCAAGCTGTTGGCCTCTTCCACCCACACCAGCTCCCTGGGAAAGCTGAAATGCCACCCACAGGTCCCCCTGAAGGGAAGTCTTGAAACGACAGTGATGGAAATAAGGCTGTAACTCTTCTGGAGCTCGAAGAGTTGAACAGAATTAAACAGAGAAGTCTGTGGCTCAGCCCTTCTGGTGTTTCGTTCAGGACACACTGGATGAACCCCAGGAAAGACAGACATGGTAATGAGAAGCCATGAAAGAGAACACTCGCAGGAAGCAGGCTGAGATGCCAAGAGCACATTTCAGATGTCATCTGCAGAGGGGACATTGTCTCCTCTGGGCACAGCGCTTCTCCCTGTCCAAGTGGTCATGAAAGCAGCAAATGCGGAGGCAGCTCCTGTCTCCCCAGGCAGATAAAGCAGCAGTTCCCATTGCCAGCAGCTCTCACGCTCGTCACAGCACTGTTCAACTGAGAACAAAGCAAAGGACAAAGGAACCAAATGTGCCAGGCTTATTCCAAGCGGCCATTCCTCAAGCGCCCTCAACCTCTGTCAGCCTTCCAACTCAAGGCTTCTCTTTGAAGGGTCTGACAACCCTGCTTTGAAAGTTACTCCCAACTCAAGCTCCAGATCTCTCCTCCTCTTCAAAGGGCAGCTGAACTCTTTGAAGACCCACTGCTAACTCAAGAGTACCTTGAAATAAAACCCAGCCAAGGAACTTGCAAGTTGTTTTGCTGGTGCTGCTCCAGCCTGGTCCTCCTCCTCCTCCCTATTAGCAATCATGTAAGCACCACGATGCGCGAAAACAGGCTCTGCTCCCCCAGCAAGGTGGAAATGAGCAATGGGAAACAGATGGGATACGCAACACACAGATCCCCATCTCGAGAGCCCTGGGAGATGGAGAAGGTCGGCACTGACACAGCATGGGCGACACTAAGCCAGGGCTCTCTCCTGGTGGGTCACAGGCTGTCATTTCCTGAGCGCTCAGGCTGGTCACAGTATGAAATCTGTGTGAATTATACCCATTGCAACCTGCTGAACTGGGTGGGTTATTTACTGCAGGCTGTGGTAAGTGTAGGCAAGTGTCAGGGAAGCGTAGGAGTGCAGCAGGGTCCTGCAAAGATAACCAGGATAATTCCTGGAAAGCACAAGAAAGAAACATCTCCTCCCAGTGACAACACCAACCAAGAGCAAAGCAGAACAAACCACCAGGCTCCATTGAGCCCCGTAAAGCCAAAATTCCTCATCCAAGGAGTAAAGCTGTGATCAGAATAAGGGGGGTACAGCCCTTCCTGTGAACAAGGGATTTCATCAGCTGATGAGGGATTATGTGCTCCAGTTTTATTTATTCCTGAAGCTCTGTGTATATAAATCCACATTTAGTCACGACTATAAAACCCAAGCACAGAACCCAGCCTGACAAGATGGTCAATAACCATTTGAAACACTCCAGAAAGGGGCATTAGGATGCTTTAAATCAATACAGACATTGCCAGAGGTGTTCAGCATTGAGGCTGGCTATTAAAACTCAAAATGAACTGGCGTCTTTTGAAAGCAGCAGTTTTCTGGACCAAGCATGTTGTGAACGTGTCAATGTTATAACAAATACAGCTGGAGCCATCTAAACCCGGTGAACATCCCATTTTGCAGAAGGAGCCTCTTGTTACAGGAGGTGCAATGACTTAATGAGCCTTTTGGATGCACACGCGAGGCTCTGGCTGAATTACCCTCATGAATCACGATGGGTTTCCTGGCTGGAGAGGTTTTGTACATCATTCCTCCTTCACAGCATCTGCTTCTGCTCAGGGAAGGAGGGAACAAGGAGAAAACTCATAGGGTAAGCATCAGCAGACCACTCATGCTCTTACGATGGGAGCTGGCCATTCCTATGGAGCTTTTGCTTTGGCACAGTGGGACAGACGCGGATCAGGGCAGCCTGAAAAGCTGGGACAAAGCTGGACTTTCTAGAAGCAGCCGATATACCAGCAGTAACAGGGCAAAAAGTGAATTTCTTGGCTGTAGGAACACAACCAAAGACAGAAGCAAACCATAGGCAGCATCAGTGCCAATCCCACAATTCAGCTCACACCCTCTCTTTGTACCAGCCCCTAAGGGGTTTGGCTTCTTATCTCCCCAGCCCCCTTTCTCCCTTTCATCAGGGGTTTACTACAGGGCTTAAACTGCCTGGGCACTGATGAAAGAGATGCTACGTGAGCAGGGTCTGCTTCTCCCTGTGTGCAGTCTGCTCCAGCAGCCCTGATGCACGACAACTGCCTTTGAAGGGGGAAATAAAGCAAAAATGGGGGAAAAAATTACAACAGCCTCTGGAAGGAGGTAGACTATTAGAGCAGAGGCTGGGTGGTGCTGCTGAGATGGGCCCAGCAGGTCCTGGGGAGTGCAGCAGAAGGGTATCCGGGTGTCCCCAACCCATCACCTCCTGCTCCAGGGCTTACCCAGCCAAAACACCACCTAAACCTCAGCAGCTCATTTGATGAAGCAGCTCAAATTGAAGGGGAAAAATACTAATTCAACACAATGAGCTTTCTCTACAGTGCCCCCAAACCCCAAGGCTCACTTAAGTAACAAAAGAAATGAAATTTCCTTTCTTAAGTACACTACTTCAAACGCCAGTATCTTTTTCCAATTAGCAAATCCATCTGGATTTACTTACTGAACATCCATGCAGGAATGCCAGAGTACCACTTCCTAAATCACGGCCCACCAAAAGTCAATCAAGTCATTAAAGCAAGCCCTGATTCCCTCTAACAATGTTAGGGAGTTAAGAGCATCGGCAGCACAATGTCAGAAGCTAATCACATCCCCTTGGCACAGACATCCGTGTGTCTGGGATGGATGACGAGCGAGCAGAGATGCTGCTGGTTAGCCAGGTACTTCAATAGACATTTATTTGCTCTTTGGGTCAGCAGCCAGCTCCGATTCTACCACTTTTACCTCCCCAAGGCCAGAGCTCTGCTGACCACTGAGGATGCTCCCAGTTGGGTACCAAAATGATACTTGGTACTTTACAGCTACGTTGCTGTAAACCCCGCCGTCCCAGCACACCTAGAGAGCATCTCCTTGGACACAAGACCTCCCACCTGCAGTAGAGGGGTGAGGATGTTAAAGAGAGTGGAGGAGGCTGCTGGGGAATATCGCTGCCCTCCCACTCCACTCCATAATCTGATTTGGAGAGACATGAATCACTTGGCACCAAGACACGATAAAGAATCAACATGCCTTGCTGTTCAATATACAGCTCCTGGGAGCGTGAGTCACAGCTCAGGTTTCAAGGTGGGACGCTGAATGTAAATCCTTTCTGAGAACTACCCAAGAACACCACGCACGTAGCTATGATCTAAGGGGTCAAACCTGGCCTCCCAGTCCCGCAGCCTGCGGTGACCCTGACAAAGCCATTTCCCCTGGGTTTAGTGCCTCAGGCTCCAGGAGGATGAGCTGCCCCAGGGCATGGGCTGCAGTGGGAGGTTTAGGGAGCAGGAAAACCCATCAGATCCCTCCATAGCACAAGAGAGGGCTTCACCTGCACCCAGAGGAATGAGCAAACCCTCCTCAGCTTTATCCCAACCTGCTCCAAGGGAAGCAGAGAAACACAGATTACATCCCTTGCCTACCCAGACATATTGGAGACAAGGCTGGATTCCCTTCCGTTCGTAGTAATTAAAGCCTAGTGATTATCCCACTCGTCAAATACCAAGTCTAGACACAGGCTTTTCACTGCAATTCATACCAAATCCACCCATGCTCCACTTCACATGGATACACGTGCCTTACACGAGGCAGCCAGCTACTTCTGCATGTCCTCCATCTCCTTTTCTACAGGTCTAAAAGGAACCTTCTCCCTTGCTCAGCGCGGCTACATGGATCCCAGCACACACGTGACCACCTCCTCATTTCTGCTCGCAGCCTCTCCTCCAGCCACGTGAAATCAGTGTTTACACCTCCAACCGCAAAGCCCTCAGACACGCAGGGCCCTGGGGAGCTGCATGCTTCCCGTGCCCAGCCATCTCCATCCCAGCTCCTCACCACCATCCCCAGACAAGGCAAGCCAAGGCAGCGCTCTGGGAGGCTTCTTTCTTTTCACAGCTTTAGTGATTTTAAAAGGGAGATGTGAGGGAAGGGTCAATGATTCAGCTGTGATTAAGTCTGAAACATTCCACTTACTACCCATTAGACTTTGCAAACACCCCTTTTGTTCCCAGAGCATCCCCAGAGCACAGCCAAGCAGCACCAGAGCTGGGGAAAGCTGCTTTCTTGGAAGGCTTTGAGGTGCCTTGTGAAAACACGGAGTTCATTGCAGTAAGCAGCAAAACAACAGCAAGAGGCAATAAAAGAGTCTGTGTATTGTGCATCCTTAATAGCACTGCCCCAGAGAGAAGGAAAACAACAGAGTCTGATGGAGATTCCCTATTCTCAAAACCATTTGCACTGTTGTTGTTTGCAGCTAAGAGCAGAGGAGAACAGAAAGCCCAGCAGCTGAGGGCCCTGACAATTGCAGGGCTGCCTGCTTCCGAGTTTGATCTTGAAGAACAGAACTGAACTGTACCTGGGATGGAAAGCTTCCGCCTTACCAAACCACCACGAACCTTACAACAGCCTTAGAGCCTGCGGGGCGGGAGCAGCCTTTGGGCTTGCGCTTGCCCCAGGAGCTAAAAGGCTCCAAGGATGCAAAGCCCACTGAGTCCAGCACAAAACTTCCTCCCATCCCGCTGGAAAAATCCAAGCTGGTATTAAAAATCCTGAAAAATCCCATGGATTTGAAACACTTTATGAAACGTGCAATTAAGCAACGTGGTTAAATTACAGCCTGATTTAAGAGGGGAGCAAAAAGAAGAATCAGTTCTTTATCTTGATCTGCTCCCAGCTGTACTCAAGATACCGTAAACCACTATTTCACTTTCCAACCAAGCAAAAGCAGAGGAGCAATAGGATTAATTCACTCAATTACATTTGTCTACTGAAAAGCTGCTGGTAAATAAGAGGAAAAGAAAGTTGTGGTGCCTCAAAGGATGTATCCCCACGCAGTCAGGATGGCCACCACCGTCCCACATACACACCCAGGAGCTGGGGGAGCCTGCTGAGGTTCCATCACTTAGTTCCTCCTTTAAAGATCTGTTTCAGGAGGGAAGGGCTGCCAATGAGACAATTCCTTCCACATCTCAGCAGCTACAATTCTATTAACCTCCAAAACAAGGAGTGACAGCACGAATGCCAGCCCGAGCCTGTAATTAGGGAGGGCCACCAAGGGTCACTGTCACGGGGCACCTTCAACGTGGTGTAATTTGGCAAAGGCAGGGGCAGCACTAGCTGCGCACACACTGGAAATAAACTTCTCTCAAGCTAAGCTGATGATTTCATTTCCCCAGTGGATGAGATATCTAATTATCAATAATTCATGGGCACAGACGGACGTGCAAGTGGTTTTGAGAACTGCAGGAGAAACAGAAGTAATGATTCTTGGAATAGGAGCCAGCAGAGAAGCAGATCCAGAGAGGGAAGAGGTGCACTCTGCATGCACATGTCAGAACCAATCTAATTTCAATCACATACGTGACAGCCTAGGTGCCAGCGTAACAGGGGTGTTCCCCCCGTACACTCTGCAGGTGGTATATGACAGGATGCTTGCCTGGATGGAGCCCAGCTCTACCTATCCGGATGGACAACTCGCTCTCGTAGGGCAGCTGATGGGCAGGCTCATGCTCATACTTTTCCTTCATCACTCGGTGGTCGCAGCTCAAGGCAAACGCTGCGTGCGGAGGTCCACTGAAACCCTGCAAGGCAAGAGAGAAGGTCAAGGGCTTCCCCACATATCCCCACCAACCTTCTCCCAGCACCATCCTCAGGAACTGCTCTGGCATCCATGTATTGGGAAGCCAACCAAGGTATGTGTCACAGCTGCATAGAGAGGTGGCTTTTGGGTCCCTTCTTTCTATCCAGTTATTTAAATGCTCATTTCCAGCAGACACATCAAGAACAGGGTTAGGAGGAGCCAAGAAGAACAGGGCTAAAGAGAGAAAGCCAAAATTCACGTGCATTAACAACAAGAAAGGCAATTCCATAAACGCGACTCCAAAGTCAACACGAAGGAGACCAGCAGACAAGGAGAGACATTCATGAGCAGCTCAGAGGGTTGAGCTGTTGGGTTGACCTCTGCCAAAGCTGAGTTTGCAGCAGGGTACCCGTTTCCTCAGCTTGGATGGAGCTTGCCAGGGAAAAGGTTTGGTCAAAACTGAACCCATTTGAGCATCAGATGAGACACCATGTTCATAACCACCCAGTGTTAGTGCAGTGGGACTCATCCAGCTGGGTTGATGAAGCTTCAGGCTCACTTGGAACCTATTTCTACACCATTTAGAACCTCCAGAAAGCAAAGGACAACCAAGACCAACGGTGTCCAGCTCTGCATGAGGTCTGCAGGGAATTCAAGCAGACACCCTGTGGCAAGACAGACCACACTGTACCCATGAGTGATTCCTGCCAACCTGGATATGGCTCATAAAGCCAGCCACAACTCAAGGATGTGCCAGGGACTTTATCTGCATCAGCCAAAGAAAACCTGGCAGACACCAAGGCCTTTTCCCCGTGGTGCTGGACACACAGAGGAAGGTCAGGTGTCCTTCTGGACACCCCCAGGCTGCTCCATCCCACCCAGAGCAAGCTGTAAAACTGGTAGGAAATAGAGGCGTAACCACACAGCTAAGAGAAGGGAGTGTGTCCATGGAGGAGGCTGTACAACCTGGTGTAATCAAGCCCAAAACATGGGGAGCAGGACCTCAAGTGCCTGTGTCCTCACGGGACTGGGACCCATCCCTTCTGAGCATCCACGGGGAGGGATGTGCAGGCTGCACAGGAACACAGGCTTGGAGGGTGGATTGATGGCAGCAGAATAAATGAACGTACATGGAACAGGCAGAGACAGTAATGAGAGACTGGATGGGTAAGGTCACATTAAACAAAAATAAAGGTTAAAGATGAATAACTAAATCTTCTACTCTCCCCTCATTTGCATAATATAGGCTGACCGGTACTATTAATACTCATCACATATTTGCTATCTGCTCTCTATTGCAGTTTAATCAGGTGCTTTCACCTCCCTTCACCCAGCAATTACAAGGTGCACGGGTGAGCTGCTCGGTTCAAACCCCTCTGAGAGGGGGGAGACCCACGCAGCCCCACTGTGCCAGCTCATAGGAGACACCAGCATCCCCACACCTTCCATCCCCAGCAGGCAGAAATACCACTGTTTTACAGCAAAACCTGGACAACACAGAGAGGAAAGAGGGGAACTTCAGCACCTTGACTTGACTTGAGTAAAGCAGGAAGAGACTGAGAATGGAAACCGATTTGCAGGCATGGGGCTCTCCAGCCCTGCTCTCACTGCTGGCTCCCTCCTGCTTGCCATTGCGCTCACCGCAGAGATGGGAAACACCAGGTTGCATGGAGCAGAAGGCTCCTTCCCCATGGCCCTTGTTAAATTAGCTACAATCACTGCAACAGCAGCTTGCAGGCTTTACCACCACCGAATTTATAGCTTTTCCCCAGCCCAAAGACTCAAATGGGTCTTGTCAGGCAGGGAAGCAAACCCAGGGCATAGCCAGAGCCTGCAGGACTCCGCAAGTTACACTAACTCAACCAAAGGGGGAAGAAATCCCTTGTACAAGCAGGAGCAGGCAGGTACTGTTCAGCATCCGCTCTCCATTACCATCTCCATAGATGCAAAGAAGCAAGGTCCACGTGAGGTCAAGACCACTTCCCTCAAGGTCTGCAGCCCTGATGAGGAGCCTCTCATGTCTATTTGCTGCGCCACCGTTCCCAGCACATCCAGTACTTACGGATGTGGTACCCACAAATCTGCTTGCAGTGAAATGGAGGCAAACTTGAAGACATTTCGGATGCTTACTGTGAGGTGAAGTCACCTCCTGTTGCAGGCAGGAATATACAACACCAGGAATATGGGGAAATATTGGTGACCTTCAGTAAAGCACATGCTTTAATCCAACTGTGATTGCTCTGACTCATTTCAGCCCAGCCGCTGCATGAGGCCTCTAATTGGAATGTGGCAGTGGGTTAAAAAAGCATTAGGAAGAGAAGAGGAAAGTGAACCCACATTAATTAGTTCATGCCAGTAATTAGCGTTAACTGAAATTACCACAGGGGCTTCAAAAAGCAAGCTGCAATGAGAGGCTTGGACAGGAAGATCTTAGAGGAAACCTATTCTGGGATGCGGGAGTCCCCACTGCACTCGCCTCCGCTCGCAGAGCTACAAGGGAAAGGTCATTAGATTGTCACAGCCCCGTGTGTATAAACAGACAAGGAAACAGAGGAAATCTCCGCAGAGGGCCTGAACAAGCAGATCCTGCTTTTGTTACCCAAAAGCTGCAGCAATCCCGAGTTAATCCACATGGAAGCCTGTTCCTCTCCAAGCGATGCGGCTATCACCCTGGTATTGACAGTATCACCCTGGTATTGCAGGGCAAAGGGGTGAGACAGCTGCTTGGTGTTAGATGAAGCAAGGATTTGGGATTGCAACCTTGCACAAGTTGCTAAGAAAGAAATGAAGAGTGAGTGACTCCTTTGAGAAACAATCTGTTCCCCACCTGACCAGGGAAGGAGAATAAGTTAACAAATAGTGGTGACAAAAGCTGATGGGCTGGCTTTGGGTAGACCACTTGGTACCACATCTGGAGGTGCTGCTTGCCTGGGATGATTGGTGATGCTGCTCTTCCCATGCAATATCTTACTGGCTCTAACCCAGCAACCATCCTGGAACAGGCTCCACATAGCCAAAGGAAACAAAGACCATAATGCATCAATTAACAGCAGAAAGCACCTTGACAGGGAAGAGAAATGGAATAAATCCAACTACCTTATTAAAAAGAAATGGCAAATGTTCCTAACTTGTCCAGGAGCTAACACGGAGACAATAAGAGGCAATAACAAAGCATGCTCGGATGGTGCCCAGCGGCTCCCATTTCACACTTACTGAAGGAGACACAGTGATAACAGATCAGACACCAGAAAGCAGTAAGAGAAAGAGCAGGGTTGGGAGGGCAGGGAGGGGAAGGGGAGATGCTGCAGGCCCCAGCCCACAGGGATAGACCCAGCACGTCTCTGCAGCCCCCCTGTACCCCTGCTGAGCTTGGGGTGAGCTCTATGCATCAGCCACTGGCTCAGCTCCACTGCTTCTGCACATCTGCACAGAGCCCAGGGTCTCTGGGGATGGAGACGAAGGCCGGGCAGCAACAAAGCAGAGTGGCCCCGGCTCTTCTGAAGCAGAAAACCAGATTTATGTTCAAAATGTGACATAGGAAGGGAGCTCCCTTAGAAAGCACTGAGTTATCAGAGAGCCCGTTTGCATGTAAAGCAGCAGGCTGGTATTTTGTTATGTGAAGCAATATATCAAAGGCTGGATGCTCCCAAGTGAAACTCTGTGCTGGTTTTCCATATCCCTGTGCCAGCATCACTTGTTTGTAACCCACTGAGAGCTGAGGAACGTGCTCAGCTGCTGATGGTGAATCATCCCATGCTCCCTCAGCACCTTTTGGTGTCATCTCTTGAGACCTCAGCTCCCAAAGTCCTTGGAGCACGGAGCTGGGCAGGTGAGGAAGTGCCCAGGATGGGGTTTAAAGGCCACAGTGAGTGGTGCTGCCAGAATCCACCATGCCACAGAGCATCCCACCACACTCCCAGCACAGCATCCCCCAGAACTGCCCCATCCCTGGCAGTGTTCAAGGCCAGGTTGGACGGGGGCTTGGAGCAAGCTGCAGAGGTTGGAGCTGGAGGAGCTTTAAGGTCCCTTCAACACCAACCAGGTTGGGATTCTAAAACAGTGCATCTCCCAAGCTCTTCTGGGATAAAAACAGACTGATTTTGGTCAATATTGACCTGGCACAAACTGATGGGTTAAGGTTCAGCAGGACTTGAATGGCAGCTCCTCTCAAAGCCACGATCACGGACACCCCCCCCCTCAAAATACTAAAATCAACAACTCAAGTGCAACCTTAAATACTCCACACAATAAAAATGAGCTCTTCTCACTGCTGAAGTGGGTGCAGTCATATTTATGATGAGTAGCATCTGACGCACAGCTCTGGGACACAGCAAATCTCTCCTGGTTTAGCCCCAAGCCCAGTCCACAACTGTGTCACACCAGCAGCACGCAGACCCCTTTGATCCAACAAAATGCACTCCCATAAATTGGGAATAAACCCGGGGACACCCAGCACAGCACCCGCACCACAACAGCTCCAGCTGCCAGAGTAACCCCGACCCCACGCCAAAACCCATGTAATGAAGATGGAAAACCACATTCATCCTCCTATGAAAGCGGAAAGGTCTCCAAGTGCTGCAGGTACATCTCAGTTCGCATTTTAATCTGGGGGCTGCTAGCAAGGGAGCAGCAGCAGCGGGCACAGCAGATGGAAAGGCACTTTCATGCCAGCTCTGGTTGAACTCGCTAACGAGAGCTGGGGCAGCGCTGGCTGTCACGCTGAGAGACCTTTTCCTTCCATTTTCCCTCTAGAGTTCCACTGCCCGAAGTTTCATAAAGCCCCAGTGTGTGCAACCAGAGGCTGCCATCAGACCTGGCCTCTGAGCCTCCAAGCGTAGCCAAACACAACCGCAGAAGACGAACCACATCAGAGAAGGCAAATGGAAGAGCTGAGCATGTGAGAAGCATCAACACGAGCGCTCGTGCTGCCGGTGGACATGAGCAGCTCCTGGGGTCTGTGAACCCTAACCAAGCCCTCATCCCAACAGTCAGATCCCAAATACGTCCTTGTCCCACCACAATATCAACTGCTCTAGAGGCATCGGGTTGGGATTGAAGTGAGGGGGCTGGACAGGAATAGCTCCTCAATTGGAATTCCACCAGCACCAGCTCGCTCAGCACCAGGCAGGAGCAGAACAACCCTAAGCCACAAGAGCCAAACGATCAATACAGCAGACACTTTAATGCAACAGCATCCTCATGGAACAGAGTTTCCCAAGGAGGAACACACTCCAAAGGCTTGATCCTGCATCACACCAGCACCACAGCCCTCCCCGCCTGCACTGGGAACACCAACATCTTCCCAGAGCTACAGGGGGAAGCCCGAGGGCCTCCTGCTTCCCACATGGAGCATCTTCCATCTGGCTGCTCCAGCGCCACATCCTCCCCCAGCCCAGCACACAGCCCTGCCTGCAGCAGGCAGGAGGCTCGTAGCTATGGCAGCGCTGCCGCGGGAATGGGGAAGGAAAGGTTCATCCAGAGACCCCAAACTGCAGTGTTTTCCTGGCAAACCTGCTCCGGCAGCATCCTGTGTGCAGATCGCATCGGGCTGGGAGGCCCTTCTCATCCCACGACACCAGAGCCTGAACCAGTAACTGCACCAGGGAAGCTTAAGTGAATATTAAGGCAGGCTGGTAGCGCTTTATCTGTAACTAATGTAATATTATTGCGAGTACATTTTATTCACTGCTAATTATCAGGCACTTTGATAACTCATAATTCCTGACAATTGCAAACAGCAGCTTTAATCACCAGCCTCTGCAGGCAGGCTGCGAGGGCAGGAGGGATAAATCACCCCCCTTTGTATCACCAGGGGCATGGGGACAGAATGGGTGTCCCGCAGGGTGACCCTGGAGCAATCCCAGCACCAAAGGCTCCCACGGGAGCTGCCTCATCCAACAGCAGCAGATGGGAGACACTCGGTAGTGCCACAACCAGAAACACCACCCAAGGGAGGGAAATTTATCAAACCCCCCCCCAAAATCCTCATATAAACCAGATCTGCCCGCCAACAGGAACAAGAGGAAAGCATCCCGCAGCCCTTCCGATCCAGGGATGCTGCGGTACCCGCTCAAAGCTAGAACGCAGCACGGCCAGACCCAAGAGCATCCCTGCCAGGGAGCTGACACATACTACCAGCACCCGCCCCACCAAGAGGAGCTCCAAGGGGAGACGGGCAAAGGCCAATCCAGCTTTTTGTCCAAAGCAACATTCCTATTAAAAATAAACATATGGATTTCTCTCCTTGGCACATTTGGGGCTTTGGCCTTTCCAGGAGGGAGGAAAAACACAGCAGGAATGTCGTTGGCACCCGATCTGGGAAGGCACAGCTCCAACAGCACGGGGCTGGGTGAGCCCTGCCCGGGAGGAGGGAACACACGAGTGATTCCCAGGGAAGCGGAGGCTTTGTTACCAAACAGGATGTTTTGCAAGCGCACTGCTTTACATGGCAGAGAGGAGGCTGCGGCTGTAACCTTTGCCACTGCAAAAACAAGAGCGCAGGAATGTGTTTGCTGCTTTTGCCACAGGACATAGCAAAGCAACAAACAAGATGTTAAACAAGCAGAACCCACCTCTGCAACAGCAGGACACGGGCTTCATGGCACCAACCTCCTGCCTGGAGGTTCCTGTCATCGGGAAGCTCAGAGAAACACAGCCACTACATCTATTTGTGAATGGACCACCAAAAGCAGTCAGGATGCACATGCACTTCCAGCTCTCTGCTGGGAGGAAACTTGGCTGTTAAAGCCACAGACAGATCCTATAGGATATATGAGGGATATCCTAAGGGTGTAAGGGTGGTGAGGCACTGGCACAGGGTGCCCAGAGAAGCTGGGATGGGCCCTGGCAGCATTCAAGGCCAGGTTGGACACAGGGGCTTGGAGCAAGCTGCTCTAGTGGAAGGTGTCCCTGCCCATGGCAGGGGTTGGCACTGGATGAGCTTTAAGGTCCCTTCCAACCCAAACCATTCCATGATTCCATTATTTTCCCAAGGGATATTTCCCTCAGGACACATATCACCACCACCCACATGCCAGCAGCTTGCTCAGCAGGACACGGCAGAGAAGTTTGTGGCATCAAGTCAGCACTACAATGAGATTTTAATTGTGAGCAATAAACCTCTAAGCCTCAGCTGGGATTAACAAGAGCTTTTTCTCCACATGCTTATTAGTCTAATGGAGACCAGCTTTGCCTCTTTCCTCTCTCCCTGCCCCCTTCCCACCTTGTATATTTGTAGCGTGGCAACATGTATTTTTACAGCCCTTTTATTATGCAAGGCTTTTTGCAAGGGAAAGAGAAAAAGCAAACAAAACTTCAATTAACAGCTCATTTTTACACAATATACCCCTCAGTAATGATTTGCTATCAGTGCAGATTGAATTAATGGCAAAAGGGAGAGCAAAGCGGGTGGCTGCTGCGGCAAGGTGGGATGCTGGGAGCCCTGGGAGGGCTGGTGGGATGCAGAAGGCTCAGCTAGTGATCCATCACCCCTCAAACGAAGAGCCACACCACGCCGGTGCTGCCTAATGACATTATGTTAACACACAACTTCCTTTAGACCCACAATTAGCAATGTGGATGGTGCACAAGTCCCAGGCAAACGGATGGAGAAGCAGCAGTGCTGGGGTGCAGCCCCTTCTCCCTGCCTCCCCCAAGCATCACAGCCAGAAAAGCCTCCAGGGACCCAGCCACCATCAGCTCATTCCCAAGGACACTTCCTTGGTTTCTGCTCCTTTTCCCCATATCTTGCACATCCCATAACCACCAGAACAGCACCAAGGGAGGCACTGACTCCTCTGTTCGTCCGTAGGAGCCACGGCAGAGCCAAGGGAGCATCGACCGCTTTCCTGGAGCTCAGCACAATAAATGCACAGGAGGAGCCATTGATTCTCTTCAGCTACTGCAATTAATTTGTTAATTCATTACTGAAGAGAGGAGCAATAAGGGACAAGGCAC
This sequence comes from Myiopsitta monachus, assembly GCA_017639245.1. Taxonomy (NCBI): domain Eukaryota; kingdom Metazoa; phylum Chordata; class Aves; order Psittaciformes; family Psittacidae; genus Myiopsitta; species Myiopsitta monachus. The sequence goes on along the minus strand of CM029931.1, from coordinate 1,378,270 downwards.
TTCCTGATTACCACTAACAAGAAGCTCGGGTCTGTCTCACGGGCACTGCTGCATTTTGGGCTGGTTCCCCTCCAAGCAGCCCTAAGGCAGGGCTCGTCCTTGGCTTTCACAGGCAACTCCTTTGGGCACTGAACTCCAACCAAGACAACCTAAAACCCAGAAAAAAGGCTCCAAAATCGGCCCTCATAGCATTTATTTCTGTGTGTAGCATGTATCTCATTTTTAAGGTCTTGAGAAGCCTAAAACCAACACATGCAAGGTGTAAACCAGGAGCAAGATGCCTTCCCAATGCAAACACCCTGAAACACAGAGAGGAGACTCACCCAGCCACTTGTTCACTTCGCATTAGCTCCAAAGCCTGCAGACAGCAGATTACAGTCACATCACTTTCAGCACCTCGCTGATAATTGGAGCATGATGGGGGGAGACAGGAAAACACCACAGGTTTGGAGCGAGGCCAGAGGAGGCCATGGAGATGCTGCGAGGGCTGGAGCAGCTCTGCTGTGGAGCCAGGCTGAGAGAGCTGGGCTGGGGCAGCCTGGAGAAGAGAAGGCTCCTGAAGGGGAGACCTCAGAGCAGCTCCAGTGCCTGAAGGGGCTGCAGGAAACCTGGAGAGGGGCTTGGGACAAGGGCCTGTAGGGACAGGACAGGGGAATGGCTTTAACTGCCAGAGGACACAGACAAACCACCCCACAGCATCGAGTGGGTGCCAACAGAGACACCCACTGGGTCCAAACACCAGCAGAGGAGCCTCACCCAGGCTGAGCAGCAAGGAACAAACCAGCCCGGCTTTCCCCCAGTCCCATGCTCCTTTCCTGTAGGCTGTCGGAGGCACAATGTTCCATTGGATTAAGAGCAATGGTCTGTTTGACACCATCCACAGCACCTCCGAGAGCTGTTTGCATGGTAAGGCGACCACTGAGCATCACAAGGAGCAACCTACGCATCCTCCTGCAACCACTGATGTCAAGGGGACTTGTGTGTGGCCTCTCTGGGGACAGACACACACAAGAGGCACAGACCCGACTCTTTACAGCACATCCTCTCAGCAGACAGCAGTGTCAAGTCAGTCTGGGTGAGTCAGAGTTTACCCTGAGAGCAAGCTGGCTTTGTGCGGCAGTTACAGATCTCTGCATATGTATCTTCCCATGATCTCCGGGAAAGCAGCCTTCCTCTTCCAACTGCCACTTCAGTCGCTGCTTCTCTGTCACTTTAATGGCAGGTTTACTTTCCACAGCGGAGGCATTAATTTGGGGTTATGCTGTGAGAGAATTCAAAGGAAGGTTTTGAGATCCAAGCACAGGCACCGAACCGTCCCTGGCACTCGGTGATGCTCAGCTACGGGCAGTGGGTCAGCAGCACCCACACTCTGCTCTCCCCTGGGAGCTTGCTCTTTAGTCCTGCTTATTCCAGGACTAAAGCTTCACCTAACAAAAAGGGTGCTCAGCAAAAGGGTCAGACACTGCCCAGGATCCAGCAGAACCCCCTAACACGCTGCAGCCATCCCTCCCCATGGTGCCAGCCAGACTCAGCAGGTACAAGGAGATTTGACATTCCAGCAGGTTCTTCCTGTTGGAAAATTCATCCCCTTTAACAATTCTGAGCCAAGCCTCAGAGTAATTGAAATTCCATCAGCAAAGGCTGAGCCACGGAGGCAAGGGCAGCCCCATGTTACATTACCAGCCTCATCAGCTGCAATACCCACGCAAGGTGAGCAGTAAGGAGCAAGGTGCTTTATGGTGGGCACAGGTATGTAACAGAGAAGGGAATGGTGGAGAAGCACTTATCCAGCGCAGGAGCCCACTGAATGAGGAATTCAGCCACATTTTATCTGTCCCTGCTGCTTTACAAAGGGAGTTTTCCACCACCTTGTTCTCAGTGTGACCCTGCAGAGCCTCAGACCACCCCAGATCCCATTTGATGTTGGTGACAGTCCCCATAACACCTAACAAGGATGGGAAGGGAGTTTAACCCCTACCTGGATTGAGAGCATCTCTGCTTTTCAGCTTTAGCTTTGGGGCTTCAAATGCTTTTTGAAATGCTTAATGCATAATGAGAGCAAATGATAATGAAGAGCAGCTGACAAATTACACTCTGGAAGTAAATAATCCTTTACCTCCATTAATACAACAAAATCCTGCTCTCCAAATTAGTATAATTACAACTTTGTGCCTTGGGTTTTGCAAATCATTTCACCCTACACAGCAACAACTGGATTTCAGTCACTAAAACCACTGCATGGGGCAGGGAAAGGAGGGTGGCTTGGGGCAAACAGATCATAATGAAACCTTTAGGGGTCCCTGGGTGCTGATCTGAAGAAGCAGGACTCTAACAAGAGACTTCCAGAGGATCCCATGGGTGGGTTTTGTGGCCAGCACCGGGGATCATGTTGGAAAACCTGCCCTGGGACAGGATACAGGGGAGCCGGTCCCAGGCATCAGTCCTGCAGGGATCCAGAGCTGGGTTGGATCTATCTGATAAACTAATAAACCCATGCCCAGGTGCTCCTGTTTCCTGTAGAGCTGGAAGGGGAAGGACCTTTCCCAACAGAAGGCATTGCTACATTCCCTTATGAGGCTCCCACAAATGTTTCCCTTCTCCAGTCAAGCCGGATCCTTCCTTCCTTCCAGAGCCAGTGGGAAAGGGCCAGAATCCCACAAAGAAAACAAACAGAAGGGCTATTTTCCCCCTAAGGAAAGGAAATCAGAGCAAACCAGGAATGCACGAGTCGAGCTGCAGCTCACGCAAGCCCGGATCAACCAAATCCCTTTGGCCCATCAGAGGATCCATCCATCCTCATCCCTCTGCAAGGCAAAGGCACATAAATGGGAAGAGTCACTTTGCATGCCACAAACCACCAAACCCACCTCAGTGGAACTCCTTTATTTGGTCATTTGACCAAGACACAGCTGGTCCCTGGGCTGCTCTGGACACTGCTTCAGTCCCACATACAAATGCATTACACCAGAAACTGCACGAGCCCCACACACAGGCATGTCCCTTGGTTAACACTGGAACCCGCAAAGCCTCTGTGTAGGATGCCAACAAGGATGTGCAGCTAATTAACTTTCTAGGAGTCACAGATGAACAGGAAAAAGCACATTAAGAATGGGAACTTGTGATGGGCACGTCCCAGAGGGATTAGCAAATTGCATAAGAGGAACCTTTATTCCAATTATAAATTAGCACCAGCGACAAGACCCAGCACATTTTTACTGCCTCATGAAATAATTAACCCGTCACATCCAGCTCCATGCAAATCAGGAGGGAGGGAAGTATTAAAAGCTTTCCATCTTCGCTGAGTGGAAGCACATACCGGGAGCATCACCAGCATCCTCAAACTGCACCCATGGCACTAGCGACTGCACTGCCTCATTACACCAGTGCACCCAGAACGCGCCAGGAACCACTGCCTAGTGAACCCAAAGATGCTTCCCATGGTCTAATCCAGCTGTGGTTTAGCCCTGAGAATGAAACTGCAGTTTTAAATCTGCATCCACGCCTGCAGCGGGTGGGATGGTCCCTCCTCCCCCTTGTGCAGCATCACCCTCCCAGCACCAGCCTCAGCTTTCCCCCTGTAAGTGACTTGCACAGATTTAGAAAGCAAAATATACATCTTCAAGGCACATGGTGAGCCGAACACCAGCGTTATGAAATGAGAGGAACCATCGGATATCTGTTTATCGAGTTCCCAAAGTCTTCCCAAGGGGACCTGCCTAAAATAGCCTCAGATTCGCTGGACAAAGTGCCCTCTCCCAGAGGATATTCCAAAAACCTCAAACAGCAAAAATAGGAACGGGCAGGAGCACAACACAGTCACATTTAAGGAGGGTTAATGGGATCCAGCCTCCTACTACGAGCATCCACGCACACGCACCCACCCCGCTCCTCCATCCCACGTGAAGACCCACGGCCTGCTCCTGAAAACCATTAAACAGCTACAGACAGCCCCAAAGCCTCTCAAAACGGGTACGAAACACAAGCCCCAGACCCCAGGCAGGGGGTTTGGCCATGCTGGTCCTTCCTGCAGCATAAGGGGCCCCACAGAGCACACACCAACCCAGGCAAAAGGCTTTTAAAGGGCATTTTAGTTGCTATTTGTTTTATATCTAAGGAATGGGTCACCCATCACATGCAGCTTTATTGATTTACCCTGTACTCAGGAGGGAAAAGCCAACAGACCCTGCGTCTAAGTGACAAGGGAAAAACCACATCCAATTGAGATGGTATTTCCAGGACAGAACTTACAGCCCTGCCTCCCCATCCCTCCATCCCCAACCATCTTTTACACATCCCTGACCATCTTTTACATGAGAAGTATTGGCAGGCTCCTTGTTATAGCTGAGTAATGGCCCATTGACTCTCTCCCTGGATTATATATTAACTCCTGGTGCTCCTGCAGCATCCTCCTTCCTCTCCCTTCCCCTTGACCACCCATCAGCTCTCCAGGGAAGACCCCGAGGCTGCTCCATGCCCCACAGCATCCATCCAGGTCCTGGACCGAGCTTGGCTCTGGCTGCAGACCTGCACTCACCACACTGGGAGTGACAGAGCTGCTGTCCATACACGGACAGATGTTTCTGAGCAAAATGGAGCCTGGAGGTAGAGGAGATGGAGCTGATTAAACCTCATTATCCTATTTAGTGTAATGATCAGAGCTGAGGGGACATCATGCAGCTGGGAGTGGAAGGAATAACACGGTTAATAACTGCCTGTGCTACAGCAGCTACAGCGAGCTGATGTGCAGCCTACAAGGGGTTTATCATCTCCCACCATGGCCAGCTTGTTTTCTCCTCTCCCTTGCCTACGCCTCATCTCCAGTCCACCAGCAGCACGTCTGTGCATTCCCGCTTGCCCAGAGGAGAACTTAAGGGCACTGATGTGGAAAAGGCAGGAGAGAGGGAGCTCCTGGAAGCACAGCTTCGACACAAGCAACCCCCTGTGCATCCCACTGCAGGCTCCACTGGAACACTCGTGGGAGCTCCAGCAGCAGCACCGCCGGGATCCAGCAGCTCAAAGGCAAAGGCAACACACAGCCATGTGAAAAGTGAGGAGCAAAAGCAGCCAGGGACTGCCTGAAAGCCGGAGTCAGGGCTGGATTAGCATCCTCTGGACTCCTGTGGGATTCCTCTGGGAAGGAGGAGACCAGAGCAGGAAACCCATCCTGGAAACCCAATAAAACCTGAGACTGAGCAAACCCCAGCCAAGACAGCAGAGCTGCAAGACAGATTTGAAGGATGAGAATAATAATACTTAATCTCAGCATTCTTATGCATTCCAGTAGACCCAAAATAGCTCCTCAGTGAGCAGGGACCGACTGTGCTGAGCGGTACTGCCAAGTAAACGCTCCCTCCAAGGCTTCGGGTCTTGGCATCAGAGACCCTCAGCCCCAACCCTTTTTGGTAAAGGCAAGAGCATCTCCTTCACCCTGCCCATCACCCACCCCTCTCCATGCAGCAACTGCCTCAATACCAGTCGAAAGCCAAGTTCTTGTTTAAACTATAGCAGTAAGGTTAAATGAGAGCAAAGGAAGAGAGAAACCTGCTGCGGCATCACCAGGGCCAGGCTGGGAAGAGGCAAATGGGCTGCCCTTTAATGGTTTAAGGTATGCCAGAAACTCCAGCAGCATCCTGCTGCAGACCCAGCTCTGCTGCTACCTCCCGAGCACCGAACCCAGTCCTGCTGCTGAAGACACGCTTTGGCTGAACACATACAAGGAGACTGTGGCCAAAATAAGGGTGAGCCTCTTATTTAGAGCTCCTGAGGTCTGTTCCTGCAATGGTCTCACCATCCAAGTCCTCCCATTGTAGTCTGTTGTCCTCCATCACCAGCGTCTCCTCCTCCACAAGCTCAGCTAAAGGATAACACATTCAACGCTTCACACAGGGAAATGGCAAAAGATAACGACGTAATAGATTTGACTTTCCTAAGGAATTCCGTGACTACAGCTGTTTGGCATCATTAAACCAGTTTCTCTTGGAGGCTTAACCCTCCTGCCAGTCCCAGCTCTGCCACTGAGCAAACACTTGGGTACCACCAGAGCTGCCCAGCTCCTGCTGGGGCTGCTAGAGGAGCAACATCTTTCTCCCTCCCCAGGGAGCAGGGCTGGAGTGATAAGGACTCATTAAAAGCTTTTACTACCCGTTGTTATCCAGCAAACCGATTATGGAGGAGTGCCAGGTACAGAGAGAGCTCTCTGCATAAAGAGCAACAGGCTAAAAAGGGATCCCTCGTCCTGCCCTGCATCCTGCCCTGCGGGGACAGTGGGCCCCGTGCTCTCACCAGCATCCCTTCCCTGCCTGACTTAAAGCGCAGGGAAAAACCACCCAAACCGACCAACTCCGAGCTTTCAACTGATTTAGAAAGAAGTGACACTTGTTGGAAACGCAGTGCAATGGCTTAATCTTCGTCTGAACAGCTTCTGAGAGAGACGTCTGGGCTGCAAGTGAAGGGAGATGCATCTTGAGCCAATTTTCCCTGCCAGCACAACCCCAAGGATGGCTCCAGACTGACCAGACACCGATTCTTCTTTTCAACACATTCGGCTTTAACCTCTACCCGTGCTCCTTCCTCATCATCCCTCATGACTTCACCAAGTCTCTGTGTAGCCCTAAAGCATCCCAGAAGTCCCATCCCCTGCCCACTGCAGAGCATCTGACCAGCCTAGGAGCTGTCACCGCTGCCTCTGGGCAGGGAGTGCAGGAGCCCCCAGTTATCCAAGCGGCATTGTGCGCTTGCGCAAGCTCTGACTAGGTGGGTCCTGCCCATAGCTCAGCACAGGGACACCCCCACTTCCATTCCACCCTTGTCACCACCCCATCCGGCTCCGTGCAGTGCAAGAATTCCCCTCCCCACAACGCTCTTCCCCCTCCGCCAGCTCTCATTTCAAAACACAGCAGCAAAGAGCAGCAGCCATCAGGAAGAAGTGGGTTTTGCGGTACAACTGTTTACCCTGTTGGGAAACAGCAGCTTCAGGCAGCTGATCAAATACATCTTGAGCCCCATCCAGCTCCTTCTGACAAGGGCAATCACTGCGATGGCCAATGCAGGCAAGAGACAGGCAACTGAGAGCAACAGGAAAAGCCGGCTTTGATGGCAAACAGCTTCCAAGGGCTCTGGCAGCCTGAGAGCAGCTCCTGGCCTCTCACTGCATCCTGCAAAGGGTTCAGGACCTGTTCCAAGAGGCTCAAAAAGCAAGGGAGCAGGGAAAGCTGATGCCACGGCTCCTCTGGATACCGGGTAAGTGGGAAGCCTCACATTCCTTACTCGTAGCCACAGATAATCTCCTCTTCCACTCAACTAAATACAGTTTAGAAAGCTCTTTGGAAGTTGTTGGAAACATCCTGCCAAAGCCACGCTCATGCTTCCAGCTGTAAAAGCCCAACAGCTCCCGATTTATTTGTTTTCGCGATAACACTCTTCGGCACCAGGATGGTTCATTCCCTTCTGAAGTGCTCAGAGGGTTGGCAGCTCCACAAATTAAACCCCTGGGCAGAAACAGAAGGTCGCACCTGAGCTGTTTGCAAAGCGCTGCCAGTGAAAAGAACAAAAGCAGCAGCATGAAGGGGAGAAGAAAAGGGCACAGAGAGCCTGAAGCTGCAGCAGCACCGGCAGAGCCACGCAGGACACACGGGTTTATTAAAGCTGCAATAGAAACCAGGCTGTATCTTGGCTCTGCCACTGCAGAAAGAGCCCAGGAGCATCCTCACTATGAGGGTGCTGAAGCTGCGGCTGCCCCATCCCTGGCAGTGCTCAAGGCCAGGTTGGATAGGGCTTGGAGCAAACTGCCCTAGTGGAAGGTGTCCCTGCCCGTGGCAGGGGGTGGAGCTGGAGGAGCTTTAAGGTCCCTTCAACCCAAACCAGGCTGCGATTCCATGATTCCACTTACCAGAGCCGGGAGGAGCAGGTCGGCAAAGTACACGAAAGCTGCTCCCAGAGCAAAGCCCAGGGCCACCGGGAAGAAGGCGAAGGCTCCAAAGCTGCCGGACTCCTCAGGCCATGTCAATAGCTGGGGCCAGGAGGGACCAGTAGGAAGCAGCCAGCATGACCTGGGAAACAAGGGGACCATTGAGAACCATGGAGACACCAGTGCCACAAGGGTGCCCACCCTCCAGCCAGGGAAACCCCTGCACTTCACACCTACCCACCCATGGCAGAGCCATCAAACCCTGCTCCTGACGGAACATATCACCAAAGGATGGAGAAGAGTTTTTCCCCATTTTCACCCCTGAGTGTTTTCCTTGGCTCAGAAGTGCACGGCAGCAAACAACTGACACGAGCTCTTTAGGGTGACTTTCTGTGGAGCCGGCACAGCCACAGCAGCCCTTCTTCATGACCCCACCGCTCCACGCAGCATCCCCAGAGTCCCGTTTGCAGGATGCTCAGGAGATGCTGCTCAACCTGCTCCCACAGCACGAGTGTTCACCCACAGAAGTACGTAATAAACTATTACACCTTAACTCACTTCTAATGAAGGAGCGAGATGCCTATTGCTGTAGACACCAGCCCATGAGGGACTGTGTATATCTCAGCTCTCTGTGAGTAAGAAGAAAGCAGGCTGTCATGTCAGCCCTAACCACGGCTGTCAAACTTCATATTTCAAATGCCACCTCCTTTAAAAAACAACCACACTCCCCAACATGGAAACACAAGCAACAGGGAAAGGCTTTGCAGAATTATGTTGTCATCCTCCTTAAGATATCATTCCCCTATGGAAAACAGAGGCATGACACTGCTCAGCCTCCAGATCCCATCACCCCTGAAGTCAGCAGCGGAGCTCCCACCAGCTCTGCTGTGCACAGGCCCTGGGGGAAGGTGATGACAGAGCTTGAAGCCACCCCAACCTCAGCAGCTGAGGGAATGAACTGTGGGGCTTCACAACCACCTTCAATTGCTTGGGGGGAGAAAAGACATTGATTCCTACACCCTTTCACGCAGAGAAACCCCTTGTCCCCACTCCGTAGGGGAGCTGGAAGGAGGCAGAAGTGATGATGTCCCCATGTGGGTTTGGGACATGAGCTTGCTGGGGAGCAGCCAAAGTCCTGCCCACCACCGGAGCTGGCACTTCCCCCTCTTGCTCAGCAGCATCCCTTATATCAGAAGATGCTCCTGAACTAACACCAGGGTGAGGATTTCTGCCATGTGACCTGATTTAAGTAACAAAGAAATCGCTATTTCAAACCTCTCTATGTCCCCAGGCAGGGAGAGGAACCCAAACCCCACCCATGTCCCTGAGCACCCTGGGGACAACAGCAGGTATAAAAGGGAGAAGTCCTGCCTGGGATGCCTCAGATCAAACACGAAGCCACTTTCAGCACAAAGCCTTCCCCTCACAGCAGCCCCACTCAGCCCAGCCAAGACGGAGCAGGGGACTCGCATCCCACCAGCTCCAGGACACACAGCTCCTGCCAGTGTGGATTTAGGCATTTCTAGAAGGAGACTCCACGCTCCTGAGCCAAGACGCAACAATGCCATAAATCCACCAGCTCCTGACAAAGCCGTGGCTGATGGGGGAGGAGGAAGTACGCAGAAGGCAGCCACAGATCTACAGCATCCCTGGGCTGTGCGGAGCCCAAACCCTTTCCTGGGATACATCAGCACAAGCAGAGGCTCAAACCCCAACTGCCTCGTGCCCCACAGCTTCAGAGCTTCCGCAGGAGCAAATACAGAAGAAACAGGGCACTGATCTCCATCTGCAACCACCACTGGCCCTGCTGGACACAAGGGCAAGGGGGGGCCCTGCACTGATCCAAGCCTGGCATCACACCACTGAGTCAAAGCCCTCATCTGCTGCAGGCAGCAAGCATCTCATCACACTCCTGCGTGGTCCCCAAGATGAGAACAGTGGCTCCAAGGGAAGCAGCCACATTAACAGTGCGCGGGTCACAGTGTCCGAGGTGCCTTACAAGGGAAAGGCATTCCCTGGGCAGGAGGGGAAGGAAAATAGGAAGGTGAGAGCCTGGGAGGACACTCTCCCTGCCAAGCTTTTAAGCCTGACTGCATTATGGTTGGATTCAATGATCTTAAAGGTCTTTTCTAACCTAAATGATTGCAAGGCTCCAACAACAGGGACCAGCCCCAGCAGACCTGTGTAAATTACTGATGCTGTTTTAAGCAGCACTGAAAGGGAATATTCAATAAGAGACGTGCCTGGTGCAGTTTAAAGAGCACATCCTTACCATTCGCTGCTTCACGTGGGACAGGAGAAATCAAACTAAGAGACAGACAGGAATAGGCAGGAGAGGCTGCAGGGAGGGAGCACTGCAAGCGTTTATGATGTCTGAGAGCACAGCACCTCCGGGGTGACACCGAGATAACAGAGGGCATCTAAAACATAAAGGCCTTAGTTAAGAATATCAAGATTTAAGAGAAAAGCCAGGATTCCACATCAGATGCCCAAGCAAGCAAAGCCTTGTCTCTATGGAAACACATCACCTCGGAGGCTTTCACATACAAAGCCCTCTATTATCCCTGATTTCCAGAGGGGGAACTGAGGCAGAGAGGAGGTGAATGCTCAGACCCAAGCACAGGTACTGGGCTGGAGGAAGCTGAGCTCCTCCATACCACAGTGACCAACCACACAGGTCCCCTTTGACACATCAGACACAACATGACACATATGACACATCAGACATCAACAGGAGAGAGGACTGTGTTTCATCAGCGATCCTGGTCCTGGAGAGCACCGCACATGGCCCCTGGAGCCCAGATGAGCATCAGGGATCCTGAGCTAAGCACCGAACAGCAAAGGCAGAAGCGATACCTACCTCTGAACGCACAGACCTGTGGGTTTGCTGCCTCTGAGAGAGCACAAGGGAAGCTGTGCTCTCTAAACCCAGCAGCCCAGGTTTGAGAGCAGAGATGAAGAGGAAGCTCAGTCCTTCCTGTCTCTGCCCCAGTGCCCTCAGAAACAGCCCATCTGTATCTGCAAGAGACCTGCATCAAAGCCGCTGTGTCTTAAACACAAATCCCATACAGCAAGAGCAGCAGCCCATGAGCAGAGCGGAGCTGCTGCCTGAAGAGATGCTCTTAAAGAAGAGAGGGAAAACTGTACAAACAGCTTTCAAACCTGGCTGTCCCACATCCTTTTTGTCCTTCCTGGAGCCAGCAGAGAGCCCCCAACACTGGGTCTGCAGTACAAGCCTGGAATGAGGCCGGAAAAGCCCCTTGTCCCAGCCAGGCAGGACTCCACAGCCTGCCTGGGTTCCCTCTCCAAGCACAGACACGCAACCAGCTTCATTCCAGCATCACATCCCACCTAAACCTAACAGCTACAGTCCCTCTTGCCAAAGGGCTGGGTCAGGAGGCGGCTTCTCCTCCAGCTTCTCCACGGACTCTTTGTACAACTGCCAAACACACACATGGAATAGTTGGCATTGGAAGGGACCTTGAGGCTCCTCCAGTTCCAACCCCTGCCATGGGCAGGGACACCCTCCACTGGAGCAGCTTGCTCCAAGCCCCTGTGTCCAACCTGGCCTTGAATCACTGTGGATCTCTGGTATCTTCCTCTGGAAAAGCTGGTCCCGGCCGGGCTGCAGTGACCCTGTGTGGCACAAACACCTCACCCCCCCCCGCACCGGCTGCAGCAGCTCAGGCCCACAAACACAACGTAAGACACCTTCACGAACTGCAGCCTGTGGGTGACAGCACCTTCTTCAACAGGACCTGCCGGCGCTGCCGCTCCCCTGCAGACACTGCAGCATCCCTGGACAACAATTCCCCTTTCCTGCTCCAAGCCCAGCCCATTGGAAGAAGCCGAGGGAAAAGCCAATGTCTGTAGGAGTTGTGCTTCCTCGGCTGAGCCACACCTCTGCCACGCAGCACTGACAGTGCTCCTGGCAGGGTGACGCGGTGGCCGCAGCAAGGCCACATCACGCTGTGCTGTGCCAGCACTGAGCCAGCCCCACGCTGTCCCCAGCACCTCTGAAGTGGCACTGAGTTGGCTTGGCAGGGACACGGTTGTGCCTTCCACAGCAAAACAGCTCCAGAACCAAGCACAGAGGAAAGCTCCAGACCGGGATATTCCCCGCGCCAGAGATTCATTTATAAGTGATGGCCCCGGAACGCACTACAACAGATGAGTTGAATTATTCACACCAGCAGCAGTCGCGGGCACATTCCAGGGAAGCTCGGCAGGGAGCAGACTGAGCTTTGTGGTGTTTTGAGTCACCCCCCATGGCAGTTCAGACCCCCAAGACAATGAGAAGAGCACCAAACCCAGGGTGCGCAGCTCAACATCCTTATGACCCTCTTCGTGCCACCTCCATGCTCACAAAGGAGGCACTGAAACGTGACATGAGGCCACCAGAGCTGCACTGCACTCCTGCCCCACCTGCACCTCAGGCCATTATCCATGAGACACTAATGTAAGCAGGCAACCGAACGGAGCATGGCTGGGCTGGGGAGGTGTCCTCATGCTCATGTCCTCAAGGATAGAGACAAGGAGCAGAAGGATGCTGTACTTACCCCCGCGGCGAAGCCTAAGCTCCCATCGAGGATCCGCCTCTGGAAACCAAACACAAAACACACCATTTACTCCCAGCAGAAGCAGTGGGATAATGTCCTTCTCCCCATTCCTGCAATCCAAGGGATTCCTGTGCTTTGAGGCAAAAACCGTGCTCCTCATGCAAAGGAGCCCACTTGCTGGGGTGATGGCACCTCACCATCACAACAGTGCGTCTCATCTCCCTCAGCCCATCCCATAATCATACTAAAGGTAAACCAGGAACTCTCCCACCTGCATTTCCCCCCCTTGAAGACTTTGAGGCCTCTAAGAAGAGGCTGCTATAAACAAAGCCATTACTCGCCCAGTAACCCAGTACCTATCCTGCCCACTCCGCTCCCAGGGCACTTTTCCCTCTTTAGCCCATCACCTCTCCTAGGAAGGAAACCAATGTGTGCCTGCAAAGGGAACCTCACTGGGCACAGGCTCCTGAATAAATCATCACAAGAGGAAGGCATAAATAATAAATCCATCTGGGCAACTTCGAACACAAGAGCAAGAGGGGCCTCTAATTATGGAACACAACACGACTTAAAGATCAGCGCTTTGCCTGCTCTGACCCGAATCCAGGGCTGGGGATGCGGCAAGAAAACGCAGGTTACAGAAGGAAAACCTGCTATTCCAAACACGGAGCCCTGCCTGCGGCTCTGCCCCGTCTCCCCAGCGCTGCGAGCTGTGTTACTGCACATACCACTGCCTGGGGTCAGGAATTTGATTTCCTTCTCTTCTGTGTGGATAAACAGGATAGAAATGAGCTGGATTCTTCCGCTCCTGCCCCCAGGACCGATGTTGAGCACGTCACACTTGGGACCAGGCAGCCAAACCCACCCACGGACATGGTGCAGCCCTCGCCTGGACCCCAAGGATGTGCCCAGCACCCACCTGCCCACTGGAGAACACGAACACCAGCGCGGAACCGGCCGCCGTCAGCCCCCACGTGAGGAACGTGCCCAGCACCGCCTGCAGCACCGGCCCGTGCCCTGGGATCATGCTGACCTGTGGGGACCGCATGGTCAGGAGAAGCAGTTGGTGTATAAAGAGAGAACAACCCCCACATCCATCCCTGGTTAATGTGGGAGCCCCAAACCCCTCCTCAGCCAAGGGGACAGAGTGATCTTAACCATCCTCAATGCCCCTCCGAGCTTCTCTTTTCCCCTTAAGTAAGGCTTAATCTGAGCTCAGAGGAGCAGGAGGAACCAAGGAGGGATGGCTGGGATGCACCACATCCCATAACCCCCCACCGATTTCGGGCTCAGCTCCCTGAGCAGCATTAGAGCACAAAGAAAATCACAAAGAAACAGTGCTCAGACCTCACGGCGCAAGGGGATGCTGCATCCCACATCCCCAGGCCGCTCACCCCACTGCTGGGGGGCACTTACTCGTGCCCAAAACCAGTGTTCCTGGCACTGAAGGCAAATACCCCTGTGGAACCCAGCTCCCAACACTGCCGAGCCCCAGGACCCAGCAAAAATGGGAATGAGCCCTCAAAAACCCAGCTCAGGGGGGGGTCATTGAGCTCACCGCGCTCCGGGAGCTGCGCCGCTGAGGAAGCACACACATGTGCGCATAAATACATAAACCCACGCGTATTTACATGCCCGCAAACCAAAACACACCCGCGCTCATACACTTCCATAGGTACATAAGGAACACACACACCGGTGCCTCCTTCCTCCTTCTAAGGCCCTCCCAGGCCCCGGCCTTACCCCAGGGCTGCCGATAACCCCTTTGGGGCGAGTGCCTGGGTCAGGACCCCCCCCCACCAACCCGGGTCAGACCCCGAGCCCCCAACCCACGCGCAGCCCGAGCCCCCCGGGCTCCCGGAGCGGGGTCCCCGGCACCCGACCGGGCCGTGCCGCGGGGGGCCCCGGTGCCGGCACCCCAAGGACGCTCCGGCCGCCGTCAGCCGGGCCCGGGACCCCCCCGCAGCCCCCGGCCCCGCTCACCGGCCGCGGCCGCCGCAGCCGCTTCCTGGTGCCGCACACGTGTCGCCGCCGCCGCCCCGCCCACCACCGCGGCCTCTGCCAATGGGAGCGCGGCGGAGGCGGGCCGCCCGTTGTTCTTGTGTTTCGGGAGGGCGAGGCCGCGGGAAAGTGAGGCGGGCGGGCGCGGCACGGGGCTGCCGTTGTCACTGCTGTCACTGCTGTCACTGGTGTCACTGCTGTCACTGCTGTCACTGCTGTCACTGCTGTCACTGCTGTCACTGGTGTCACTGCTGTCACTGGTGTCACTGTCACCGCTGGTCGCGGCTCGGCTCCCCCCGCTGCACGGTGACCCCCGGTCTGGGCTGCTCAAACCCCGGTCTCTGCGCTGGGGTAGGCTGGCAGCTCCCTGCAGGTTGCCAGCACGGTCCCGCGGGGGGCTGTACCCGTGCAGCGCAATTAGCAGCGTTCATTAGCGACCGGCGGCTGCACCTTAATGAGCAGCCTGCAGCACCCAGCGGGAGCAAACAGCTCCCATACCCATCAGTGCTGGCAGCCAGCCCCGTCGCGGCCTTTGGAGGGGGCATGCGGCACCCCCATCCTCCGCCACTCATTGAGGTCCCCCAAAGCATCATCACAAGGGACACGGTGGCCAAGCCCCCGGCACCACATGGAGCTGGAGAAGCTCCAGCACTGATTCCTCCCCATTAGCTCAGCCTGAGCAGCAGGAGCCGGGCTCGCTGGTAGTCTCCAGCTTGTGCCACAGCAGAAGGCGCAGGAGGTGGCAGAAGGACACATCCAGCTCTTCTGCAGCATAACCCGTCTTTATTAGAGTGTTTGTCTTCCAACAGCCTTTGATCAGCCTCCCCTGCCACCGCTGGGAAAGGTCAAGGCCATTTGAAACCTCCCTGATTTAGGATTTAATCAATCTCCCCCTGTAATTGCCTCATCCTTCATTAGCTCCCACAAGGAGCAGATGCAGTGTGAGGTACCAGCTGGGAGGGATGCAGGGACAGAGCAAACAGAGCTCTGGGGTTCCCTGGGTAGCTATGATGGAGCATGAGGACACTGCTGAAACAGGAGCCTGCCATGGTCTGGGGGAGGCTGATGGAGATGTTCCTGCTTAGGGATGTGTGGGCAGCTCCAGGCAATGGGAACAGTGTGGCAGCACATGGCTCTGTGCAGCAGCAGCAGCAGAATCAGCTCGCGTTCCCCTTCCCCAGCGTCATCCCTGTGTGCAGGGACACCTCTGGGTCACCTTCCCCAGGATAACAGAGCTGCACGGTCCTGCCTGGCCTCTGCAGCTCAGACCCAACAAGGACAGGATCAGCCCAGTACCATCCCCACGCTGGGCAGTTTCCCACCCCTCTGCCCAGTGCATGCAGGCAAAGGCAGTGCCAGGGAGGGCTGGCAGCTCCAGTGGGACCCCTAGGGGCAGCGCCAGGAAGGGTGAGACTCACGGTAGCAACCACACATTACATGGAGTCCTAAAATGCATTTTAAACCACAAAAGGGGCACAAATTCTTGTGCAATCTCTCATTAAGGTGTGTGAGATGCCGCAAGGGGCAGCACCATAGCCATGGGCAGTCAGCACCCAAATCCCTTTGGGTTTTTGCAGTAAAAACTCCTTAGTGACGTCTGGGGAAGCAGTGGCACAGAGGCACAACCCAGCACCAGAGCACTGCAGGCTGAGGGGGGTTTGGAGATGCCCCAGACTTGCCCCTAGCCAGGCACTGCAAATGGGGTATCCTCTGCATCCCCTTTACACAGGTTGGGCTCATGGCCAGGCTCTTTCACAACCCAAACCCATCCGTGCCAGGCTGGAGCAGTGGATGGAGCCAGCGTGGATGTGCATCAAGGTGGCTGCGGAGCAGAGGGAACGTGGACATCCAGAGATGTGCCAGAGGACAGAGCACCGGAGCAGCTCCATGCCAGGCTAACGTCACCTCTTAGTCACAGGCACAGTGACAGCTCTATGCCCCTCCACTGGCTTTGGGCTCCCCAAGAGAGACAAGGATGGACCCAGTGCAGGGCTGGGGGAGCACAGAGTCCTGCCAGCACCGGGCTGCTTCCAGCAGGAGGGCACAGGGACACGAGCATGGGCGATTGGCATGCGCTGTAACCAACCCTGACAGGCCAAGCTGGTGCAGAGCCCGGCTGCCAAGAGCAGAGTGCTGCCAAGTCCCCATTTAATGCTCATGACCCTCCAACAGGCTGCACACAGCAGGGCAAGGACAGGCAGGAGCAGAGACTTCAGCCCATGGTTGCCAAAGGCTCATTAGCACCAGGGGTTCAGCGATATGATCCAGTGGGGAATGTGCAGCTCCCACCACAGCCCAGTCCTGGTGCTCTCACAGAGATCAGTAACTGATTACAGAGGGAAATAATGCACGGAATGGATGGGAGAGGTGGGAATGGGAGGAAGAAGCATCTGCAGGGAGGTCTGGTGGGAGCAGGAGGCAGCCCTCAACAAGGAGCTGTATGCGGATGGTGAGATGCACCGCTGAGAATGCCTCCAACCCACTGGCGCTGCATCCCATGGGGTCTGGATGCTGCGGGGCATGCGGGATGCCACCGGTCACCCTCACCTCTCCTCCACATCCATCATCCTCTCCCTCATCCATCACTGCTGCAGATGCTGCCAGATTAGATCTGGCAGCAACCAGCTTGGTTGTGCCCTGCCTGGGGGCGCGGGGAGATGGTCCAAGCCTGTTTGTCTGGATAATTAGCAGAAAGCAAAGCAAAGCCTCCCCGACCCCAGGCAGCCCTGTCACCAAGCCAGGGCGGCAGCAGAGCCACCAGCCCTGCTCCTGGCTGTTGGGCTGGAGATGGGCAGGGAAAGGACAAAGGAAAGGACAGGGAAAGGGCAATGCCACCTAAAACACACACGGGAAACACCGTGGTCATCTCTGCCTGTACTGGCATCCACTTGGAACCTGCAAGTGCCTCCCAGTTCCCCTTCAGCAGACCAGAGAGCCCCACCAATCCAACAGGGCCTTATTCCTGCACTATTCCAGAGCTCTCATTGCCCCTCCACGTATCGGGGAGAAAGGCCGGCTCACCCTACCCCTCTGTTGGCAACCAACCCACCTGCTCCTTACAACACTCATTTCCAGGACAGGGGTCGAAAGCGCTCTTTTCCATAGGGAATCTTGCAGAACAGCTGGGCAATGGATGGCAGCAAACTTGGAAGGGCTTTAAAAAGGGCTCTGTGGTCACGTAATCCCCTTGCCCCTCTCCCATGGGCTCTATCGGCCGCCGAAGCCGTGTGGGAAGAGGCTGTGCACTTCTCCTCCCTCCAGCCCTGCCAGTAAATGGCTTTTCAGCAGTGGATGCTTCCCAGGCTAAAGGACAAAGAGGAGTTTATCTGCCAGCACCAAACCAGCTGCTGGGGTACAACGTCTCTGCGATGCAGGGACCACCCAGAGGTACAGATCAGGCTTCGATTCAGCCCCAAATCAAAGCAGAATGAAAGGAAAACCCTCCAAAGGCTCGGGCTCGCCCATTCTGCAGCACGGCTGCGTTCTTCGCTGGGTGGATATCAGCGAGGATCAGCCCTCAGCACACACCAGCACATCGGTTCACTTGGTGCGGGGGGTTATAGTGAAGATTACATCTGGTTTTAGCCAAGGAGCTAAAGCTCACACAGCTCCCAGCCCTTGCGTCCAACACCAGGCTTCCCATGGAGGTGAAGGGCAGAGAGTGGCTGGAGGCTGTGATGCTCAGCACCACACTGGGTGAAACCAGTATGAACCGGGGCTGCTCGAGGTGCCGGGGTGAGGAGGTCCACAGCATCCCGACCCGCAGGGACCCAAGGGGGGGATGTGGCAGCATCATCTGTTCAGGGGAGAAATTCACAGAGGCAGCACGGGAAATGGGCACAACGAGGATTTGCAGTCCCCTTCCCACTGCCAACGTGGCTTTGAGGGAAGGGTGCAGTTAGGACACCCCTGCTGGGCACAGGAACCACTGGGAGAGGATAAAAACAGGGGAAAGCTCAGGGGCTATGAGCGCGCTGTGCTCCCTCCTCCCAATCCTCCTTCCCTATCCTCCCTCCTCACACACCTTTACTGGGGCATTAATTCCCAGAAGCAGCTTTCTGCAGCCTCCTGGTGATTTATGAGGCTGACAGTGATTCTCCCGCATGCTCCAGGACCCGGTGTCTTCAGGTCCACCTCGGGAAGCGGATGGCCAAGTGCAAGTGAGAACCTCCCAGTCTCTCTTACCACAATCAGTCGCTTCACTCTGGGCTCTTTGTTCCAAGTCACTTAATTTCCTGCTTCCTATTGTCTCTTTGATAAGTGATGGAAAGGGGAGGGGAGGAAGAGCTATTATTTAATTGCTTTCAAGATCTCAAACAAACCAGAGCAGGGGTTATCTCCCCCAAACCCCTGGGGTTTGGTCCTCCTCCAGTCATCGTCACTGGCTAACTGCAGAGGCTGTGGCAGAAGCCACCCTTATTGTGCAAGTCCCCAGAGACCCCAACGCTGTAGCAACCACAGCGTCACCTTCCCACCTCTCCAGGGCTGTGCCAAGCCAGCAAGGACCTGCTCTGCCTTGATTTGGTGGCAAGGTGCAACATCCTGGAGCCAAGGAGCTCCCAACTTCCCGGGAGACTTCGGGACTCTCCAGACACCTCTTGGGATTCTCCGGCTCCATGGTCACAGATTGGCCATCACGTTGCCATCACCCTGCCCCGTCCCTCCCTTGTGGTGGCCCTGGGGACATCAGGAGAAGCTGAGCCCTTTGCACCATCACTGGGACCAAGATGTTGCTTCTGCAGCAAGAGCCAGGTGACAAAGCCAAGGTCGTGCGAGGAGGAGGAAAGAGCTGAGGGATGCATTTTCTGCTGGAAGCCCCGTGGAACCAGGCAGGTCCTGCCACGCTTTGGGGGGATCAGGATCCCTACAACTAGAGAGGGCAGAAAAGGGCAGAGCGGGGCTGGCAGTGCATGGAGGGCAGAGCGAGAAGAGTGGGCAGGGTGGGCAGCGCAGGCAGGGCAAGCAGGGCTGGCAGCGCGGGCAGGGCTGTCCCCGCCCCGGCCCCGCAGAGCCGCCCCGTGCGGGGCGGAGCGCAGCAGCCGGTGCTGGGTCCAGCGGCGGAGCCGAGCGGAGCGGAGCGGAGCGGTTCGGAGCGGAGCGGAGGGCGCTGCCGGTGCCGGTCCCCAGGTGCCCGCCGGGCTGTGCCGGGGAGCGGCGGCGGGCGCAGGTGAGCGGCGGGGGCAGCACCGCTCCCGTGCCCCTCGGGGAGCAGCGGGATGGGGCGGGGGGCGCGAAGCCGCTCGAGGAGCCCCGTCGGGGCCGGCGCCCCGCTGAAGGGCGAGGCACGGGGGGAGGTTTCCCCCAGCACTCGGTGCTGCGGGCATCGGCAGCAGCCGGCGGGGACTCACGGGTTGGATGTGCGGGGTCCCGGGGACTCCGCTATCACCGGAGCCAGGAGGAGCTGCGGCGCGTCCAGGGCAGAGCGCGGCAGTCCCGGGCTCGGGGGAGGCGGTGAGGGGGGAGCCGCTGCAGGGAGCAGCTCTGCCACCACGGAGCTCGCAGCAGGACGGGCAAATCCTCCCCAGGAATCCCTTCATTTCGCTTTATTCTCCCATTTCTAGAATCTTCTCATCTGTCCCCAGAGCGAGGGACGATGACATCCCGGCTCCTCTGAACGGGCAGCACCCAGGGACCAGCAGAGCCATGGAGCTGGAATACGAACTGCCCAATGCCACCGCGTTCTGGTTCTCCCCATCTTCCCCCTTCGACAACTTCTCGGTGGAGGCGCCCACCAACGCATCGCAGAACGCCACGGGCCACCACTTCGACCTAACCAGCAATGCCATCCTCACCTTCATCTACTTCGTGGTCTGCATCATTGGGCTGTGCGGCAACACGCTGGTGATATACGTCATCCTTCGTTATGCCAAGATGAAGACCATCACCAACATCTACATCCTCAACTTGGCCATAGCAGACGAGCTGTTCATGCTCGGGCTGCCCTTCCTGGCCATGCAGGTGGCCCTGGTACACTGGCCCTTTGGCAAAGCCCTCTGCAGAATTGTCATGACAGTGGATGGGATCAACCAGTTCACCAGTATCTTCTGCTTGACGGTTATGAGCATTGACCGGTACCTGGCTGTCGTCCATCCCATTAAATCTGCCAAGTGGAGGCGGCCCAGGACAGCCAAAATGATCAACATGGCCGTTTGGGGCATCTCCCTCTTGGTGATCATGCCCATCATGATTTATGCCGGGGTGCAGCATAACCATGGCAGGAGTAGCTGCACCATCATCTGGCCAGGAGAGTCAGGTGCCTGGTACACGGGCTTCATCATCTATGCCTTCATCCTAGGCTTCCTGGTGCCTCTCACCATTATCTGCCTTTGCTACTTGTTCATCATTATCAAAGTCAAGTCCTCAGGCATCAGAGTGGGCTCCTCCAAGAGGAAAAAGTCCGAGAAGAAGGTGACCAGGATGGTGTCCATCGTGGTCGCTGTCTTCATCTTCTGCTGGCTCCCCTTCTATATCTTCAACGTCTCCTCTGTCTCCGTGCTGATCGTGCCCACGCCTGTCCTCAAGGGCATGTTTGACTTCGTGGTGGTCCTTAGTTATGCCAACAGCTGTGCCAACCCCATCCTTTACGCCTTCTTGTCCGACAACTTCAAGAAGAGCTTCCAGAACGTCCTCTGCCTGGTGAAGGTCAGCGGCATGGACGAGGCGGACCGGAGCGACAGCAAGCAGGACAAATCCAGGCTCAACGAGACCACGGAAACCCAGAGGACCCTGCTCAACGGTGACCTGCAGACGAGCATCTGAGGGGACAGCGGCGTGGTCCTTCCTTTGCTCTGCTCTCGCCCTGCTGCAGCAGGGTGGTGGCACGTATGGAGTCAGGGCAGCAGCGCTGGCTTAGGGATGGCAGCACGCACCGATGGCCATCGGGGCTCCCCACCGGGGCTCCTGCTGAGCTGCTGGTGGTTGGGGAAGGAAACGGTTGGAGCGGAGCTGCCTCGCCAGGGAAACAAAGACCACTTGTAGCGCTGCTGCATCTTTCAACGCCAAAGTGCCACTGCAGGGGCTCCGCTGGCTCCTCCGGTGGTACCCTCGGGGCTGGTGGGCTTTGGGTGCTCTGCCCCAGAACGGGTGCTCACGCGTGGACACACACACATGCAGCTGGGTGACCTCAGGAGGAGCTGAAGCCACGGGTGTGTGTCAACACTGTCTTATAGCAAAGACCTGATGGGAGCTCCCCAGAGAGCCGTCCTCCTCCGGGACCCAAGGATATTTGGGGTTGTATTTTACCCGGCTTCTAAGTTACTCCATGGCCTCCCCTGCTGCTGTTTGACTGCATCATCTGCAACAGCCGCCCTGCTCGGAGGTGACAGACCAGGACAGAGGTGGCTGCCCTGTGAGAAGCAGCTCTGCCACCCCCGGAGCTCCTCTGGTCCCACCACACTCCTACCCTGCATCCTCCATCCCTGCAGCAGGAGAGACCCTTCCCTCTCCTGCCCTGACGTCACCTGCCCGCAGGTTTTCTTCTCCAACGGAGGAAATTCCCCCTTCTCCCTCCACAGCAGTATCAGCCCCACACCGGCAGCCGAGATCACTGCTTTCCCCACTGGATGAGCGCCCATGGCACCATCACCTGCACCAGTTCCTGCTGGGGAATCCTTGGAAGCGACACACCAGGGGTTTGGAGCACCCTGGAATGGGCTGTGGGTGAGATCTGGGCTTGTCCTGCCCCGGCCGTGGCTCTGAGGATCTCTGGGGCTGCCGGACACTCGGAATGTGGTGAGCGGCTGCCCTGCTCCTGCCAGGCAAGTCACGCTGGAGGAAGGGGAGATGGAGAGGATGGCGACGGGAAGTGGGGGGTGCTGGGGACTTAGTCCTGACCCTTGGCTGAGCAGAAGGGACTGGGCAGAGAAGAGGACAGGGCTTCCAGCACTGAGGCATGACTGAGAGCAGAGCAGCATATGTCCAGACCCCCCTCCCTCTCCTGTATCACAGTGTGGGAAAGGGGGGACACGGTGCAGTGCACAGCATGAGGGGTAAGGGGTCTGACTGAGCTTCCACTGCATTCGGCTTCTCAAGACCATCCTGGAGCACTCGGCTCTGTCCCTGTCCACCTCTCCAGCTCAGTACAAATCCAGGGCTCCTGCCCCGGCCAAGCCACCCTCCTTGTCCAGCGCAGCGGGAGCAGTGGGGAAAGCCCAGGGGAGCAGGACAAGTGCTGTCTTCCTGTCGGAGCAGCCGGAGCGGATTCTGTGCCAGAGGCCAGGCTCTGTTCGCAGGCTCCTACTCCAGAGCCGAGCCATGGGAACACAGCGGTTTAGGTGGAGGAATCAGCTGGGTCTCACTCCCCTTCCCCTTTCCCATCCCACCCTGGAGCCCCCACAGCAGCCCCATGGCCAGCAGGCACGGAGCCTTCACCCCACACTACACGGATGAGCACTGCCCACGAGGTGCTGCCCACTTCGGGGTGCCACCTTGCATCACCCCCAGTTGATGCTCTGAGAGCTTCAGCTCTGGGAGATGATTTTCCATGGACCTACCTGGCTCCTGCAGCGAGTCCCTGCCCAGGGCATCACACATCCTTCTGTGCACCCCAGCACCCCAAAAGAGCTCAGTGCCAGGCTCAGTGCCTGCTCCTCGGCACAAGGGACACCAGGGGCATGGCTCAGGGTCTTTCTGCAGGGCAAAGCAGAGCGTTGTCAGCATTGATTTGCTTTTAACTCTTTACTGCTCCTCTTGAGGATCAGGGTATCTGCATCTGAGCACCCAGAGCACTGCTTGGGCTCAGCACTGAGCAGGCACTCCCTGTCCCTCGCTGCCTCTGCTGGGCTGTGCCGAGGGAGGGAAAGCCAAAGCCGGGCTCTGAGGCAGCAGGAGCTGCCCTGCCGGTGCTGCAGGGATTAAACCACGAGCAGCACATTGCGCTACAGTGAGGTACTGGATGGTGATGGACAGGCCTGGTGCAGCCAGAGCCCTCTGCTAGGATGAGGTTTTCGTGTTGGAGCTGCAGCAATGCGTCAGCCGGGCTGTGGATATTTCATATTTGGTGGGTGGGGAAGGAGGGATTTCTGTGGAAAACAGGGAGGTGATGGGAAGGGGTCACTGTGCCCCCTGCCCCTCATGGGAGCAGCTGTTCACCCCCCCAGCACTCACCTGCAATGGGCAGCTTTGCCTTATGCAAGCTCTGCCACCCCTGCCTCAACTGATGGCACAGGGAGTCTCCAGCAGGAGCACCTCCTCTCTGCTTTGCTTTAACGTGGAGGATATGGAAAGCCTGGCTTCCCAGCCCTGGGAAGGACCCTGCCCAGCACAGCGTGTGCCCGGGTCAGCTTTGTCCTGGCAGAACCCTCAGGCAGTGCCATTTCTGAAAGCTCAGAGCTCTGCAAGGGGACTGATATCAGAAACACCCCATTCCCCCACTTTGCACCCAGGGGATCTCTCATGCTGGGGTTAAAGGGGTGCAGGTGAGGAGCGAGGAGCACAGGGGCTGCCGCCGACATCCCAAAGGCCACCGAGGTGGGATGCTGCAGGGGAGGAGCATGAGGTAGCTCTGGGGATTGCCAGAGCCCCCTGTGGGCACCCTGCCCCGGCTCACCCCAGGGGAAGGACAGGAGAAGGAGCGAGCAGCGGGAGCGCAGCGCACGCGGTAACGCCAGGCAAATAAAACCTGCTGCTGGCTCGTTGCTGACTAATGAAGAGCAGCCCCGCTGCCGCTGCCTGCGGGTAGCAGTTTGCCTTCGCAGCCGCTTGATTTTAGTGGGAACTTGACCTCAAATTGGATCCGCTCTGCGGAGCCTCGCGGGGATGGCGGAGACCGCACTGAGCCGGCGAGCGCTGGAGCGGCTCCGCTGCCGCCCCGCACACACGCACGCACTGTCCCCGGGCAGCACAGACTCGTTACAGCGCCCGCACACCGGGCCGGAGCAGCGGGAGCGGACTGAGCACGGCTCGGAGGTGTTGGGAAGCGCGGGGCGGCCGTTCCCCGCAGCGTGGCTGCGCACCGGGAGCACGGACCCGCCGCCCTGCTCCCCCGGCAGGGCCGGGCGCCTTGCGGCGGGGCTGTGGGCGCGATGGGGCTGTCATCGGGGGTGTTGGCTGTGGGTCTGCCAGTCCCGGCACCTGCGCTGTCCCCCCTATAGCTCATGAGAAGCCAATTCCCCTCCCGATCCTCAACACTGGACAGGCAAAGAGCCCCGGCAAAGCCAAGGGGCTCTACAAGCCCCCCTGAATTGCCCTGCATGGAGCCATCCTCGCTGTCTCCTCTTCCTCAGCCCTCAGAGACGCGAAGCCCGGTGCTGTGGCTGGGCATCACGCCAGGCAATGCTTCCAACCGTGCCGTGTCGCCCCCCCCCCCCCCCCCCCGGTGCTCAGTAGCCAAACCCCGCTCTGCTGGGCAGCGTTTGGACCCGGAGCCTTCCTGTTGCATCTCTCAACTCCTCATCACATCAGCACTAAAGCCACCCTGGACTTCTTTACGCTAATGACCTCCTAACGAACAGCACTGCCGTGTCTCCGGAGGGGTTCCCAAGCCTTTGTCCTCACAGGAAGAGCCTTCTCTTTGATGGAGACTCCATGGGGAGGTTCCTTCCCTCCCAGACTTGCACTGACTGCGCTGAGAGGCAGCGGGGCAGCCCCCGCCAGCTCCATCCCCTGCAACGAGAGCTCTGGATCCGTGACGCTGCTTTAGAGCAGGGACTGACCCTCACATCTCGAGGGGTTCTTTCAGCCCTCGCTGTGAACAAGCTGACTCTAAGCTGCTCAAGGAGTCTCCATCCCCTGCACTGGGGCTGCACACCCTGCCCAGGGCTGCTCAAAGCGGGAATCAGTCACCAACAAGGCACAAAGTGCATAGACCCCCGAACCAACCTTCCTGCTTCCAAGTTTGAAGCCAGAGCTGCTGCTTTCCAACGCAAGGATACCTCTGCCTTTCCCTGCCAGCTTCGGTCCCCCCCAGCCTCACACCCATGTATCCTGCTGGATTTCAGCCCTCTCCCTGCTTGCTCCATGATCCGGACTGCAAAAAAAGCCAGGACAGGAGGGCTGAGATTTGGGGGAAGCTGCTTCAAGCCACATCCTGACCAGGAGACAAGGAGGGATGCAAAGCCCGGGCACTGCAGCCATCCCACCCCACACTGCACGGCCAGGAGGAGAGGAGGGGCGGCTCTTGTACATATCTGTATATACCGGACATGCCAGCACCGGGGTTTATTATCCTGACACTGCACAGACACTCGGCTGCCCCTGTTCTTTCACCTCAAAGGGAGACTTGTGCAGGGCAAGGGAAGATGAGGTTTAGGCTGTCCTAAGCACAGGAGCCCTCCCCTGCCAGCCCCAGCTCCGTGCTGCCACCCCCTGTACATAGACCCCCCGTGCCTGTCTCTGTGCTCTGTGCTGCGTGTGTGGGTCTGCTGTACACACCGGGTGTTCTCTGCTTCACGTCTTGCTTCCCTCCACAGCAGCTGTGTCAGCGCGGAGCCAAGCCACGGTTTGTGCCACAGGGAGGGAGCTGGGAGGGAAATGAAATGGTTTTCCTACACTTCCCGGCTTTGTGTGTGTGTGTGAGGGCCGGTGGGAGCAGCGGGGTAGGACCCAGGCTTGGGCACTGCCCTGGGAGAGGAAGAGGCACCAAACCTGGAGCCCCACTAAAGGACAAGGGAAGGACCCGTTCTTCCCCACATCCATCTCCCCACGCACTGCTGGTGAGCAACACCCATGGGGTGTTCTCTGCTTTGGAGGGTCCTTGCAAGCAGGAGAGGTGGAATTACCCCCAAAGCCTCACAGGATCATTCCCTGGGCAGCATAAACTCAGGACATCTGTGTCAGTGCCCCCCCCCCCCCAACCTGGATGGTCACAGCTGAAGCACGACCACAAACAGCTCTGAGGAAAGGGGTTGCAGAAGCTCTGAACAACCGGATGGGAGAAGCTTCTCCTCTCTTTCGGGCTGTTCGTGATGAGATCAAGGGCACGTAAAGCACTGCAGGTTTAATCTGCTGGTGAAATCAGCAGCGGGAGGGACGGGCAGACACAGGGGTGCTTAAAGGAGGGGAACACTGATGGCAAGAAATCAGCTGGGCTCTGACCAGCTGCATAGGCTTTGCCATCAACAGGCTTCCACACCAAACCCCCCTCATTCCAAACCACCATTTTCCTGTTCCCCCCCCTAAATTTACAACAATAAACATGGGGTTATGGGATCTGAACACAACCCCTACCGACCAGCACGCTCCGGTTACACCACGTCCCGCAGGCAGCGGGATGCTGCCCGGCAGCTCTGCCCCACGGATCCGCCTCGCCAGGGCAGCGGCCGATAACGGGGCAGGATTTGCCTGCAGGAACAAGGTAGGGAAACAACCACCGTGCCGGTTGCTACGCTGTGGTGTAGCTGAGTCAGCACCAGGCGCTGAGCCGGTACCTTGGCTGCGGGGAGCTCTCCTGGCTGGATCCGTGTCTCTATATGTGACCACGCAAGGACCTGCACAGGGAGCGGGCTCTGGGGTTCTGTCAGGAAACAGCGTTGTTGCGAGAAAGGCAGCAACAGCCCAGGGAAGATCGAGCAAACAGAAACCAGAGCCTTGCGATTTCACTCTGCCTCCACCGGCTGAAATGCACGAGGTGATGCGGAGAGGCTCCAAGAGACCTCAGAGCAGCTCCAGTGCCTAAAGGGGGTACAAGAAACCTGGAGAGGGGCTTTGGACAAGGGACAGGCCAAGGGGAATGGCTTTAACTGCCAGAGGGGAGCCTGAGATGAGCTCTGAGGCAGAAGCTCTTCCCTGTGAGGGTGCTGAGGCGCTGGCACAGGGTGCCCAGAGAAGCTGTGGCTGCCCCATCCCTGGCAGTGCTCAAGGCCAGGTTGGACACAGGGCTTGGAGCAGCTGCTCTAGTGGAAGGTGTCCCTGCCCGTGGCAGTGGTTGGAGCTGGAGGAGCTTTAAGGTCCCTTCAACACAACGCGCTCCGCGGCTCTGTTACGCACAGACATTAACCAGGTCCCGCCGGGCGGGGACGCGACGCTCGGTCCAGCCCCGCCGCTCCTCCGCTGTCCCGCGGTCTCCCTCTAGCGCTGCTGGGCCGCTGCGGGCGCGGAGGCAGCGGCGGGAGCGGGGAGGGGCACGGACCGGGCGCATTCCCGGGAAACGGGCGATAAGGGAATAAACGACCAATAAATCCCAATTAAATCCGCGCTTTCTCCATCCCCCCGTCCCCATGGCAACAGCGCGGCTCTGCCCTGCACAAACATGGCGGCGGCCCGCCCCGCCGCCCTCCCCTTTCCCGTCCCCAAGATGGCGGCGCCCACGTCAGCGGCGGCGCGGCCTCGGGCGGCGCAGCCATGGCGGCGCGGGGCGCGGAGGCCGAGGCGCTGTTCGAGGCGCACACGGCGGCCGAGCTGCGGGACGGTGGAGCGGCGGCTCCGCGCCAGCATCGAGCAGAAGCGGGAGGACCTGCGGCAGATGGTGGGCGAACGGTACCGCGACCTCATCGAGGCGGCCGACACCATCGCCGAGATGCGCCTCAGCGCCGAGCGCCTCCTGGGCGCCGTGCGGGGCCTGCAGCGCGGCGGCGCGGCCCGGCCGGGCCCCGCGGCACCGGTGAGGCGATGGGGGCGAGGGGCGCGGCGGACCGGGCTCGGAGTTCGCCCTTCACCTCCTCTTCTCCCCCTTCCAGGCTCGGCCGCCGGCTCAGGAGGGCTTCTACCGGGCGGCGGCGCAGCTGAAGCTGCTGCTGGACGTGCCCGAGAAGGTGTGGGGGGCGGTGGAGGGCGGCCGGTACCTGCCCGCAGCGCGGCTCCATCTGCTCGGAGCCCATCTCCGCCGCCAGCTCCAGCTCGACGCGCCGCGGGCCCGCAGCAGCCCGGTCCTTGCCCGCTTCCCCATCCTGCTGCGGCAGGTGGCTGCCGCCAGCCACCTCAGGTGGGCTGTGGGGATGCCCCATCCCGGGCAGGGCTCAAGGCCAGGTTGGGCACAGGGGCTCGGGGCACTCTGCTCCGGTGGAAGGTGCCCGTGGCACGGGGTGGAGCTTTAAGGTCCCTTCCAACACAGACCGGTCCATGACCCCAGAACCTGGGGCTCTCACACCCCTGCCAGGGCCATAACCGCACCCGAACGCCTCGCTCCAGCACCCGCGTGCTCACTGTGCGCCTCATTCCCTTCCAGATCCACCATCCTGCAGGAGAGCAAGGCCCTGCTGAAGAGCCAGACCGTGTCGGACCAGGCGGTGGCGGAAGCCCTGTGTGCCATCATGCTGCTGGAGGACAGCTCTCCGCGCCAGGCCCTGGCTGACTTCCTCCTGGCCAGGAAGCTGGCCATCCAGCAGCTCCTCAACCAGCCACACCACGGTCAGTACCACTGGGCTGCTTCCCTTTTAAACCCCTTCACCTCCTGTCCCTCTTGCCCCAACAGGGGTGGGTGGGTTAGTGCTGGGAAGCTCACTGTGGTGGGGACACAGCCATGGCATGGTGCTGTGGTGATGGGGCTGACAGCACTTTGTCCAGCACCAAAATGCCATGATAATTAACAGTACTGAGGTTCATCTGTAACGGAATGAGTCTTTTGCCCTCCAGCCCTTCCCTGAAGGTCTCACTGTAACCACAGGGCTGTTGACCCCTCTGTTGGAGGGGCTGCCTCAACTGAAAGGCATTGCTCTGCAGGTGCAGGTATAAAAGCTCAGGTGTGCTCGTTGATGGAGCTGTTAACCACCACCCTGTACCAGGCCCATGCTCTCTTCTACACCATGCCCGAAGGGATGCCACGGGATCCAGCCCTGCCCTGTGGTTTGCTCTTCTCGACTCTGGAGAGCGCCACAGGGCCAGCACCCAGCAGGTGAGGGCACAGGCAGCTCAGTTTGCAGGCAGGAGGTTACCCCCGTGCTGGGCTGATGGCCTGCCTGTCTGCTTGCAGGGAAAGGGGGGGTTCTGGAGGAGGAGGTGAAGCTGAGCAGCTGGTTCAGGTACCTCCCGGAGTCCGTGGTGGAATTCCAGCCAGCCCTGCGGACCCTGGCACATCCCATCAGCCAGGACCACCTCAGAGAGACGCTGCAGAAGTGGATCGCCATGTGAGTGCGGCAGCACCCCCCTTGCAGGGCTCTCCCAGGCACCACACTGCAGCAGCACAAAGCAAACCCAAGCTCATTTACATCCTCCTTCATTCCAGCCAGGCTGTGTGCCCACCATTCCCTTTGCTCTGCAGTTTAACAGCCAGAGGCAGCACAGCCCCGTCCTAACAGCCAGGCTGTAGCACTGACACAACAAACCACCTGGGCTGTACCAAGCTATGCAGTCTAGAGCTGCTTTATTCTGCTATAGCCACCAGCAAACAAGCACAGACTAAATGAGAAGGAAATCTCTTACCTGGCTCTTGATGCAGCACCTCCTTTCTCCTCACTACCCTTCCCTAGAGTGGAGGAGGCAGCCAGCCAGCCTTTATAGGGCTGCCAGCTCCACCCCAGCATGCCTTGCCCTGTGGGGAAGGCACCTACGGCCCTGCCTGCCCCTTACAGCCTCATTAACAGCCTCGTTAGTCCTGTGTCATTATCTGATGGAGCCAGCTGGTCCCTGCCCCAGCTGCTGCCCCCCATGTGTGTGCCTGCTGGCCATGGGATGTGTCCTCTGCAAGGCTTCCCAGAGCCCCAGCAGCCCTCCCTGCTGCCAGTGTTCCTGGGGCACCGTGCTCCCAGTTTGACACCCACTGTGTGAAACCGTGATCTGGGGTGCAGCTGCCTCCCCACGAGGTACCCTCAGCCCCACAAGCGACTCTACAGACAAAGCCTCTTCAGGTTAAGGAGCCCACTGTTCTCTCCTGCCTTCCCTGGGGCTGTGCCTGAGCAAGTCAGTGAAGCCAAACGTGTCCTTCAGGTGCAGCGAGGACATCAGGGCGGGGGTCAGCAACCTGCTGGTGTACGTGAAGAGCATGAAGGGCCTCGCAGGGATTCGCGATGCCGTGTGGGAGCTGCTCACGAGCGAGTCCGTGAGCCAGAACTGGGGTGCGCTGTGCCATCGCCTCCTGGACAAGCCTGCTTCCCTCTGGGAGGACCTGCTGCAGCAGCTGTTCCTGGACAGGCTGGAGGTAGATGGCAGCTCAGGGGAGCCTTGCTCTGTGCTCCCCCTTGTTGTCCACTGCTGGTGTTAGCGTGTGTTTTAAGTGCTAAGCGGCAGGAGGCACATGTGAAAGTGCTTTTGGTTTTCTGTTCCAGACACTGACCAAAGAAGCGTTTGACTCCATCTCAAGCAGCTCCAAACAGCTTCTCACCGTAGCCTTGCAGGAACTTGAAGTCCAACCCAGCACCTCTACCCCGAGCAAGCACATCCAGTTTGAACACAACGTGGCCCTCTTCCTGTGGTCAGAGAGCTCCAGCGACCTGCCCTGCGACGCCGCGTGGGTCAGCGTGGCCAACCGCGGCCACTTCACCAAGAGCGGCCTGTCCATGAAGGCGCAGGCGCTCACGCCGTGCGTGCAGAGCTTCTGCTCGGCCCTGGACTCCAAGCTGAAGGCCAGGCTGGATGATCTCCTGTCCTACCTCCCCATGGACTCCTCGGCCAAGGAGGCTGCTCCCGTGGTGCAGCCGCGCTCTGCCTTTGACCGCTACGCTGATGCCAGCACAGTGGAGGGGCTGCTCCGTGACCGCTGCGTCGCCTGCATCCACCATGTACTGGGCTGTGTGCGTGAAGAGCTCCAGAGCACGCAGAGCCTGCTGGGGGGGCAGGCGGATGCTCCCAGTGATGCCAGACTCAACGCTGTCCTCTTCATGGCCAGACTCTGCCAGTCCCTGACTGAGCTCTGCCCTCACCTGAAGCAGTGTGTCCTGGGCCGGTCGGACAGCTCGGAGATGGTGCTGAAGGAAACCCGCTCCACCAAGAAGCTGGGAAAGGGGAAAGCCCAGGAAGTGAGCCCCGTGCAGGCCAAGTGGCAGGGGGTGAAGGCAGAGCTCCTGCAGCAGAGCCTGTTTGCTTACCAGATCTGGAGCTCAGCTGTCACCAAAGTAAGGAGCAGTTTCTCCTCTCATCACTGCTTCCTACATGGGTTTTGCTCACTCAGCTCCCTCTGGTCAGCACTGCTGCTCCTTAGCTGGCTGCTGACAGCTTCGCTGTGCTGCTTCCATGCTCCTCAGTCAACTCATGGGGAAAGGAAGTGGCATCTAGTGGGATGGTCTCTGTAAGACTGACTTCGGGAGGCATGGGGGGCTGTGGGAGATCAGCCTCTCTGCAGGGAGGAACAGGCTGCCTGTCCTCTGACCGCGTGCTTTGTGGTTTGTACTGCAGGGGCTGGTCGAGTGCTTTACCCGCACGCTGCTGCTGGACACAGCCGGCTCCGTCCTGGCCACAGCCACCAGCTGGGATGAAATTGAAATTCAGGAGGAGACCGAGTCTGGAACCACCGTAACGTCCAAGATCCGGCTGCCCATGCAGGTATGAGGTACATCCTCCTGGTAAACACACAGAAACAGTCTGCTGGGGGGAGAAAAGTCTCCAGAGCCAACGCTCTGGCCTGCTGTGGAGTTTGCTTGGTATTACAAGCACAGCAAAATGCTCCGCAGTGCTTTCACTTGCTCTTTGAGATACTTCCTAAGGACAGAGGAAGGAAATTAGGGAGTTGCTGCTGCAGATTCAAATGAAGAACATTGGCCCAGATCCTGTAAAACTGAGCTGAAGGACTTAGGCCTGGTTTATACACAGAAGTAGGAAGCTGCTAAAGTAAAGCTAACGCAGCTTAGAGACCATGGGAAAATAACAGGGTTTTCTTCCACAGCCCTCCTGGTACGTGCAGTGCCTCCTCTTCAGCCTGTGCCAAGAGGTGAACCGGGTCGGTGGCCACACTCTTCCCAAAGTCACCTTGCAGGAGTTGCTGAGGACCTGCATGGCACAAGTGCTTGCTGCCTATGAAAAGCTCATGGAGGAGAAGCAGGAGAAGGTACGTGAGTAGGATGATCCCTCAGGATGGAAAGCGTCTGCTTGTGAGAGCTGGAAAGGGTGAGAACAGTCTTCCCCTGCGTCCCCCAGAGATGAGGCAGAAAGGGATCAGACACCAGACTGCTCAGAAGGGTTGTTAGGTTGGTTGGTGCTTGATGCTGGTGTTGCTAAGCATTTCCCTGAAGCAGTCCTTTGATACCTTTGGTGTGAGTGAAGAACCTTGTTCCTGACTGTCCTATTTGCAGAAAGCAGGCACCTTCCCCGTGACCCAGAACAGAGCTCTGCAGCTACTCTATGATCTGCGGTACCTGAGCATCATCTTGACAGCAAAGAGTGAGGAAACAAAACCCGGCAGGATCAAGCACGACTCCAGGTGCGATGCGGTTCTGGGGTTCAGATACCAGCAGGAGCTGGTTTAAACCAGCAGCTTTATCAGTCCCAGGAGGATGCTTATCCTCAAAATATAGGAGCAGGGGTGGAATTCTGCAGCCGAGCGCTCGGAGATGGCGGCCTCACCCACAGTGTGTCTATAGAGTTAAAACCTTGCACATGTTCCAGTCTTGAGAACTGACCCATCTCTCTCTGGGACATACCCCAGGGAGGAGGTTCCTCTGCAAGAGCAGACGCTGTAGGTTGTGGAATAGCTGGAAACTTCGGCAGTTCTACTGAGTAATTCCCATTTTTGCTCTATTGTGAAACTGCTCTGTTGGCCTTGGCAACCGGTGCTGGGATGTAACCCCTGATAGGGCTCTTCTGCTCTGCTCGTAGGATGGAGAAGGTGATAGACTTCCTGGAGGGACACATAGATCCATTTGACTTGGACGTTTTCACTCCACACTTGAACAGCAACCTGAATCGCCTGGTTCAGCGAACCTCCGTGAGTTCAAGGCACAGGGAGGGAGCAGGCAGCAAAACACCTTCCAAAGGGCAGCTTCATAAACTGCTTAATGCCTAAAGATAACTGCAGGCACTTAGGCAGAAATGGGAAGAGTATTTAATGCCAGCTGAAGATAAAGAGTTGTTGGCTGAACTTTATCTAATGGGATTCACTGGAGCCTGTGCAGCTCTAATCGGGTTAAGTAGTGCTGAAACAGGCCTAGAACTAACCTACCGTGATAAAAAGCAGTGCCAATTAAAAGCAAGTTAGAGGGGGAAGGGAGACACTGTGTTCAAACTTAAACCCAGTCCAAGCAGTGTGCTCACCACTGTATGGCCTGCTCAGCAGATAGCCCCTTTGTGCCTCCTAGGTTCTCTTCGGCTTGCTGACCGGGACGGAGAACCAGTACACGAGCAGGAGCGGCGCGCTCAGCTCCCAGGAGCAACACATCATCTTGCCGTTAGCATCCAGCCAGATCAGGTAAGGCATTCCTGTGTCCTGTTGGGAAGCAGAATGTCGGGAATTGCTGCTTCCCTCTGACTGACCACATTTCTTTCTTCCATCTCTTACAAGATTTGGACTGCTGCCGCTGAGTATGTCGAGCTCGCGGAAGACCAAGTCTGCTTCCAGGAGCACAGACAGAGTTCAGGTCAGAGAATGGGGCTGTACTCACTGTCCGGCAGTACTCATTCTGCCACCAACACTAGGGCTTGCAGGGAAGGAACAAAGTAGCCAAGCAGTTCGTGTTTAACCTCATCTTTATTTTCGGTAAAACCAGAGAACCATTGCAGCAACACAGCACAAGATGGGTTTCCCCTTGACCCTCAACAAACCAGCTGATGGCCCCTGTATTTTGGGGGCCCTCTGCTCTGTGGTAAAGCATAAGCAATAACCACCATAAAAATGCAAGGATGAGGCATTTTGAGGTCATTGCATAGAAGACAATTCATTTAAAGATGGCTGCCAGAACTGTTGAAGGACACAAGCTAATGATCTGAACTCCTTTCCAGTGGGATGCTGACCTCTAACTCCTGACGAAGCCTGGCTTGGGTACTGAAGCCTGTGTGAGCAGAGTGGTTTGCTTCTCCTGCAAAGGCTTTGTGTCGTCTTGTTTCTGGGTTTTAGAAGTAGACAACTTATGTTGCTACATTTAAAACATCCACTTAGATGGAGTTCTCTGTGCTCTGAGGCTTGAGAGCCAAGGAATACCTCACTGCTACAGGAAGCAGTAATTATTGATCTCTTTCCTTTAGCTGTTATTAACACAATAATCCATCTGTGGTTATGTCCCTTCAATGGGGACAGAAAAGGTCTGGTTTTATCAGAACTGAGTGTTACCTGAGATGCTGATGCAGTTTACTCTGCAACTCTCGCGCTCCATTATTCAGACCATGAATAATGGAGACCAGACCAGACATAGTATGAGGGCTGTTTGCAAGCCCAAAGCTTCACACTAAGGGTATTCTTTATCTCTTACACCTCAGCTGGAGCAGAAGTGTGCAGTGGTGTTTGGCTCGCTCCTACCACTCCCCTTGTCTGCTGTGGTGGCACATGTGTGTTCAGTGCTAGCCACACTTCTGTCAACCCCTGACAGATGCTTGCTCCTTCTTTTATGCTCAAATGGTTCTGGAGAGGTTAAAGTCCGCTCTGAATGACATCAAAAGAGTCACCTGTTGCTAACAACAGCCAGATGCTGTGCTTCTGCTGCTCAGAACAGTCTGTCACTCACCGCCTGGAGTGGCACCGCTTCGGTTGTGGTTCAAACTCCCGTTGCCTGGGAAGAGCTGCTCTGTAGTCTACACCTCCTTGCAGTGGCTGTAGTTGATGGTAGGGAGAATTCAGAGGTATGCTCTAATAGTTACAGATGCTTCTGTTATATGAACTAACAGGTTCCACCTCCTGTACTCACGAGAGCAGAAGACGAGGCGTCGCGGCCTGGCTCTTTGTTCAGGCAGCTTGTAACCGAGGAGGAAGACACAGCAGCACCTTCTCTCTTCAAGCTGGGCTGGCTTTCTGGCATGACCAAGTGACCCAGTAAACACTGAAACACCTGGCTGTGTGTCTGTCTTCACTGAGGTCGTTCTCCCCCCTTGGCAGGGACCGGGGCCGCCTCTGCTGGTGCTGTCAGAAGAGGAGTAGTTCCTGTCCTTAGCCAGGTCGCAGTGCGCCACGTGAACCAGGCGCAGGTCAGGGATGTCCGTGCCCTCTGGCTGCAGCTGCTCTTTCACCTCCTGTTCCTTAGAAGTTGCTAGCCTTAAAATCAAATTAAAGAAAAAAAAAACCCAAACAACCTACACACTAACAGAGAACAAAACATTTCACAGCTAGAAACGGGCACTGGAGCAACATCATACTCCTCTTGCCATCAAGTCCCACCAGTGTGCTCCAGGATGAACCCAGCAGGCGTCTGGCACTGCAGCTCCAACTGCCTGAACCTTCCTGCTTCTAGTTTCACATTTCAGTACTGCAGCAGTAAAGCTCAATCCAGGTAAAGCCCGCCCTGCACTGAGCTAGGTGGGAAGTTTGCCACTGGAGCGGTCCTAAGGGATTCCAGTGGTAGCACCTATTCTTCCTGTCTCTGTAACTCAATGCTCCAAGGAATTATGTTGCCAAATAAAGTTTTTACTAGTTTATTGAAATTAAAAAAGACTTATAAAACTGAAGATGAACGCTTGAAAGAACTTTACAGAAAGCAATAAACTGCTAACGAACAGATTAGGCAGTCAATTGGAATTGGACATTTTGCAAACCTATAACACAAATGCAGATTCCTCAAGTCTCCTCTTGACAAGTACTTTAAAACCACCCCAAAAATGAATCCTATAAAAATTGCTTAAAAGCCCCTTTTGCATTGCAATAGTGCAGCAAACCACAAGTAAACAATTCCCTGTTAACCTGTTATTTCAAATATAGACTGAAAAGGCAACAGGCATTTTGTGCAATTCCATTTTTAACAAACTTTTGAGTTGAAATATCAAATCGACACAGTGCTGTCCCTTCACAGAAGGCAGGGAGCTGCTGGTTCATCATGTGGGAAGGCGTCCCCGGCTCTGTAGGCTGTGAAAGTGTGCCTCCTTCAGGATCTGGTTGATGTGGAAGTAAGGACCTTGGCTTAGTGCAGACTGCTCATGGAAGGACTGAGAGGAGACAGGGCTGGATCCTGCAATGACGGGGTTTAGGCTGCTTTCTGCACCGCACGCTCTGTCAGGGCTGTTGATGCTACTGCTACTACAGCTGCTGCTGCTGCTGCCGCTATCGCTGCTGGAAGACTGAGACAAAGAGAAGGTTAATGGCAAACTCACACCGTTTTCTCTCCTGTCCACAACAGGAGACACCTTAGATAAGCAAATCATCTTTACAGTAAGTCCCTCCCTTTCATGTTTCAGGCTCACATTCAGCCTGATGGAGTGACATAAATCCACCAAGTGCTTTCTTGGCATTCATCGCTTCCGATACTGCCAACCCATGGAAAGCTCTGCAGAGCTGAAGGGATGAGCAAACTTTCACCTGGAGGTTCACTGCCCTCTGGTGCACTGGATTTCATCTTTCAGTGTTAGACCCACCAGCTCTGCCCCCACGACCCACATTAGCACTAGTGAAGTTTGCCGAGTTCATCCGAGAATTGGGAAATAAAGCACATTCCTGCTGAGCTGCAGGTGGCAGCGAAGGCAGACGGGGCAGGGGAGAGCTGCGCTCTTCTCTTCTAGCAGACACTTTAGGTAAGCACCATGCAAAGCAGTTTCCTACAAGTCAGCCTGTCTAAAATGAGATCTAAAGCATCCAAAGCAAGAGGTTGTTAAAAGCAGCTCAATTCCCATTTTAAGTCTTTGAACACCTTGACATACACACAACTTTTCCCAGTTAAGCACTGGGACAGCAGTGCGGTCCCAGTAGTCTTTCATAATGATTTACTTGGCAGGACAGCAGAAGAGCATCAAAAACTTCCACATGCAGAAAAGAGAAGTCGTGATTTAGCTCACAGAGAGGAAAGGGCTCATTTGCCAGCATTACACTTCATGGTAATGACTGGAAGAGCCTTAAGCATCATTTTCAGCGTTTCAAAGACATAAAACTCTTTGGCTTACACTGTTTTAAGGGCTGCTAATGAAAGGTTCCATTCGTTACAGCTGAAATGTTTCATTAGTGTGCGACAGGCTGTTCAAGACAACAGTGGAAATACTTAGGTGCTTAAGAAGGAGAGAATGGCTACACCACCACCCCAGGAGAAGTAAATTCATAAAAGCAGCCAGCAGAAGTGACAGCAGCTAAATAGCCCCCCATGTTTTAAGTATTAAACTAAAACCACAGAAGTCAAAGCTTGGTGGCCACAGCAGAGGAAGACCAATTTGAAGAAGTCCACAGTCATTTAAGAGTCAGCACCACATCCAGGAGGCCTTACTGTGGATATATCTAAAGGACGGTGCAAACAGCACCCACCATGTCTGTCAATGAGCAGTGAGAACGGCCTAGGAAGGCACTGAATGAGGATTTGGGGTGGACCACGTCTCAGTGCCACTGGAAACCCCAGGGCACCGATTCCACATCATGACAATCCAACCTTCTAAATGGCCTCGTTTTGTTAAGCCCCAAAAACGCTTCAGTTCTGTGGCAGTGCAGCAAGCAAGACAACGGCACCCAGGCTTGCTGCAGCAAGAAGACAGCAACACACGGGTGAAGTCATCCTTGAGGAAGCAGCAGCTCCTCTTCCTAATGCTGCTAACACTAGAGAGGGAGAGAACACCGGAAGGACAGAGAGGAGGCAGGACGTGGTGCTTGCTAGACCATCCCATTCTGCATAGAAGCACAGGTACTGAATGCAATGCTGTTAGGCTGGACAAGTCGCAGCAGCCTTGGAGAGAAACCCACCGCACAGGACACTTTGTTGCCTTTTAGTCTCTGTTCCTTACTGTTTTTCGTTACAGCCACCTTCTGCAAATCAAGGTAAAAATCGAAATGAGAACCCGCTGCAGTTTCACATCTCAACAAACAGTTTAGAGCAGTTAGTGATGAGTATTATATGCATCTCGCATCTTTTTAAAGCCGAGATTGTGTCCTGGGACGTGCTTCCTGCACCTAAGGCTGTTGACAGAGCTCTTTGTCAGACCCTCTTTATTTCCATTTCTCTAATGCAGAAGTTCACTAGCACAGTGAAGCCCATTTATTGCCCAAACCATGTCAGGGACCTACCATTTCCCCAGGCTGTGGTGCACATTCTGTAACGCATTTGGACTACAATTAGACAAAAAAAGAATCCTTATAGTCATCATGTCAGCAATGACAGGCATCTACACAATGAAACAAAGCAAAAGGGCAAAGGAAAGGAGCCCAATGAAGGTTTATAAGTACTTTAAGTATCAAAAGGGCATCTTGGAGGTTTACTTGCCTCAGGAACACCACACTGAGTAGCTACAGAAGTTTTAAATCACTTCCAAACAAATGTCCTGTTAAATCTATTAACGTGATCTGTGACGCAGCATCTCACTGGGACAGGAACTTAAGCAACAGCCATTCGGACCCTGCTGCTCTCCAGATCTTTCAAGACGAGTTTAACAGAGGCGTTATCTGGCTTCAGTTTGAATTCAAGACCTCAATCGTGTCACACTGTGGAGCGGCAGAGACAAATCCTGTGACGTGGGAGCAGCGGGGCTGCTGTGCGTCAGCGATCTCCACCCATAACACAGTGGTGGTGCTGAGCACTGGGGAATCCCGTGGTGGGTCAGCCCAACAAAGAGGAACCCCAAGAAATCAGGTTTTACAGAAGTTATTCAGGAAGGGAGTAACCCACAACGCTGCAGACTTCCTTCCTTCCCAGGGAAAATCAGAGCAAAGGGCTTTGCAGTGGTGATTCCCCGGGCTGTGGATTCTCCCGTGGCAGCCCCTCCGAGGATCCGCTACAACTGCCTGACCTGACTTACACCCAGCGGGGAAGGGCTTTTGGTGAATGTATAACCAAGCAGCAGGGACCGCACCAGAGCTGACCTCCTGGTAAACGGGACAGGCCGAGCCGGAAGCAAAATGCGGTGGCAAAGGCTCTGCCTCGCTAATGTTTAACGTCTGCTCCAGCTGTAGTGCAGTGTTTCATCGTGTGCCAGTCCACAGATTGAGCTGCACAGCAGAGGTTTACTATCATCCTCAGGGTGGCTGTCACTCAGGGGTGGTTTGTTCCAGGAGATGCACTTCGTTACAGCAATGTGCCAAGAGCAATATTGATCAAGATGGAAGAGAACCTCAATTTCCCTCCTGTAAAAGGCAGAGTGAAGGACCCCATCTCCCGTGGGTGAAGGGACAGTCCAGTTGGAGAAATCAGCCAGGTCCTTTTGCATTCAATCCAGCTCATGTGAGACCCAGGGCTCAGAGGGAGGGACTGAAGGGATAACACCACACGACAGCCCGTTTGAACTGCCATGAAGAAAAATACCTCCCTTCATCCTAAACATACTGCTGTCAGTAAAAATAAAATGGGAAAAGATCCTGACAAAATCCAAGTGCAGTTCCAGTATCACATTGCCTCATTTCATACTGAGCTTTATGTTCTCAGTAAACTACACTGTAAAACAGCGACTTTCCAACAGAAGGGAGGCAAAAGGAATTGCTACTTCAGCTCATGTTTCACAACAGCAGGTGTGGGTATGCCCTCAGATGAAAAGCACTTATCTGCTCTTCCCTTTGAAGTTACAAACTGCTCCTGCACACACACTTTCCCTCCCAGCTCAATATCCCAAAGCCTGTGATGATTTTGAATCACCAAGAGCTGTCTTTGCTAATGGCAAAGTACCGGGAAACTAAAAGAATTACAAATGGCCAAGAATTCCAAAGTGCCATCAATCGGAAGCACTTGTGCACTGTGAGCACATGAATGCCTGCATTCGGCACAGGAAGTCCTTTAAGAGACATTCAACTAATACTGATTTAATCTCCTGGCTTGAATGTCTGAGCATGCTCAATGTGCTGATCCTCCAGTGCAAGAAAACAAGCCAAAATAAAACAAGCTCTATTCATCAGCAGCAACACGGTGAGTTTTGCTCCCTGGAGAAAGGGCAGACTGAAACCTGTGTTCAGCACCAACACTTAGAGCTTCTCCTCGCCTGCACATGGGGGTTTAATGTGTTAAAAACAGACTTCCACAAGGCAAGTGCATGCAGGAAGCAGCAGCCTGGTGTTAGCCTGGGCGCCGACCTTGGGGTGGTGAGGCAGGGGGGCCATGCCCATGCTGTTTGCTGCAGACACCCAAACAAAACAGCCGTTCAGGACACGGTTAAGGTCACCCATTCCTGCGGAGCTACTACAAGGCTATTTATTGACAGTTCTGTATTTCAATGGCTTTGGCCAGTCAAACATCAAGTGTTTATATGACAAGCAAAGGTGCTTCTGCCACTCACCATGAAAGGCTTTTCCTGCTAGTCTTAATTTCATTACTCCTACTCCAATCCCTTGTTCCACACTAAATTTTTCCTCCTCCCGCCACAAAGCCATTAACTACTCTACACACGGAGAGGTGTTTAACCTGTTGGACAAGTGAGTCAGTGTCAGATGGCAAAGCAGCTATGGATGGTTCTACCCGTTATACCCGAGAAGCAAAACGACCTCATCCCAGCAAGTTCTACTGCTGCCTAAACAGCAATTCAGGAACCAGGAACAGTTTTCAGCACAACAAATTCCTTCGTGGTGAATATCTCAGCTCTTGGAGCATTTTCCATACAGTGGCAGGGGCGGTCCCATCAGCTACTTGTAAAGGTATATGGCTTAAAAGTCTCCCTCAAAAAAAGGAATGGTGGGATACAGAGCTCTTGTCATTTTAATGTGGATATACATTTGAAACCATTTTTCTATGGTAAAAGATATGTTGCTCAAAAGCATATAGCTATTTCCATTACAGATACACTAATTTGTGCACAGTATAATTCATAGTTCAATGTAGTGCAACAGTTCATAATGACTCATTACAGTCAATCTGCAGTGAAAAGGCTGTACAAAAATCTACCAGGATGTTCCAAAAACCTTGCAAGAAATTCATGTTGTTAACAGAAAGCAGGAGGGAGCCTCTGCTCCACACTCTCCTTCATAAGCATTTTGCAACAGAACCACGTTGCTAATGAGAAATGCACGCAGTGAAGTTTGGGATGATTAAAACAGACACCAACTCAGGAAATCTGGCAGCAGTTTGGAAATCAGCATTTTGTATATAAAGAAATCTCATAATATATTATATAATATATTATATATATATTTATATAGCAAATGCACCATCCCAGAACACCTGACATGAGAGCAGAGAGACAAAAAGAGACAATTCATCCTGCCTCCAGCAAAAGATCACAGCAAACACAAGCAGGAACCCAACAGTTCAAGTGCTGTGAACGAGCAAGTCCTGCTTGAACTGCTGAGCTCCAGCAGAGCATTTTTTAACCATCAGATAAGAACTACTGCAGCCAGCACAACTTGGATGTTTTTTGACCTTCTACCACAAATAATCATGTTACTGTGTGTAACTGCATAGTTGCAAGAGCAGATGGCCAGGCCCAGGGACCACACAGAGTCATCCACCCCAGCCACCTCCTCAGTGCTGGATATATCACACCTCATTTCAGACAGCAAAACCAGAAGTGGCAGCAAATGCTTTTCTTGTATCTTCACTGGGTGCTATGAATCGGTGTTTGAAATACAGTAACAGCAATACTCAGGCCCCAGGTAATCAGATTCCCTGGAAAACGCTGATTTCCAAACCACGCTTTACAGATTTCAACCTCTGAAGTCAGGAACAGAGTTGAGCCTCATGAGCCCACACACACAAAGTGTTTTCATCCTCCATGAATACAATCCCACAGAATATTCTAACTGTTATTTAGCTTCAGCATCAAAGGGAACGGACTTTGCCGGAGAAGGCTCTCACCTCAGTGTCCCAGGAGTCCTGAAGGACAGTATTCCTGGTACTACGCTTTGTTTGGGGAATGTGACCATCATCTTCACTGCCATTCCGCCTCCTCTTCCTGAAGAACGTTTGGGAGGAAAGGAGAAAAAAGCATTAGCAGCTTATTTATACCCCTTCTGCTTTGTTCTCTGAAGGCAGCTCAAAACGAAGGGTAAAACTTGATAAATTAACGCTGTATCTAAACCTTTGATGTGCTACAGTCTCTTCTTAGCTGCTGTCTACAGAACAGAGAGGAAATGATCGAGTTCCTCTCAGAGCAGCCAGGCTGATGTTTTCTACCAGTTCAAGGGACAGGGACTCACACCTGCCACTAAACCCAGTGCTGAGCAGCTTCCTAAATAAACTCACTTGACAATTCTTAGCCTTGCAACTGCTCTCAATACTCAGTCACGTCTCAAAATAAGCCTGAGACTCTGAATGACATCTGACAGGCTGAGAACAGCACCTGGAAGAGCAGCAGTGACCATGCTGTCAATGAACACCCAGTTACGTTCACCTTGCTTGCATGAGCCTGCAGTTAGTGCTTGGGGTGAGTTTTGTCTCTCCATTCTAACAGCGTCTGAAGTCAAGTTGCAGGAGTATTTTCCATGTGGAAAGGAAGCTTTGTCAGAAAACACCTCACAGAAGACAAATCCTTCCCCGTATCCCATAGATTTGCCATCCTCTCATAACATCAACGCTGCTTCATGGCAGCTGATTCAAAGCAGTGACCCAGAATTCTGCAAAGCAACGTCCCTCAGTGTCCACAGCATTTCAGTACTAATGTCAGATGACGCTTCCCACTCTACAAACATCACATGTCAACCAGGCCCTCGGCACGCTGGGCACTATCCAAAATACAAGATAGCGCAGTTTCAGTGCCTAAAACTGAATACACACTCGAATGAGTCAAAACAGCCTCAAGTGAGGTATTTATAACCGCATCTTCTCTTACAGACAAGCTCCCGCAGCAGACTCAGCTGCCAGTGTTTGCTCCACGCCTACAGAGCAGGAGCTGCCTCCTCACTCCACAGCCCCGGGTGCCCGCAGCCCCCTCAGCCGCTGCCCACCCATCGGCCCCTCCTCTCCTAGGAAGAGACGTTCCCGCCCCGCATCGCCTCCAGATCCCCCCTTCTCTTCGCACCTCCATCCCCTCTGCCAGCCCTGCCACGGGGCCCAGCTCCTCCGTGCTCCACAGCCCCTCCTGTTTCTCCCCTACCCAGACAGGACCCACCTCCTCCCCTTCCCCACCACGCACACACCTCGAGGCCCCCATTCCCTCCGCATTCCCTTTGATCTCCCAGGCGCAGCCATCCCCGACCCGGGGCCACCCCTTTAGCACTGCCCACC
This sequence comes from Myiopsitta monachus, assembly GCA_017639245.1. Lineage (NCBI taxonomy): Eukaryota > Metazoa > Chordata > Aves > Psittaciformes > Psittacidae > Myiopsitta > Myiopsitta monachus. Next base: position 1,334,819 of record CM029931.1, on the reverse strand, counting down.
ACATCCCGGCTCCCGCTTAACCCCTTCTGCAGCTCAGGAGGCCGCTGTCCTCCTCTCCCCCCATCCCCTTCGCAGCTCCCCCCTTGCTCCATGCACCGCAGGGGCAGCACAGGCCACGTCCCCCCCCGCACCGCGCTCCGTGCCCCGCAGGCCGCGCTCCCCCGCCTCACCTCTGTCTCGCTCCCCGCTCGCTCGGCTGCCGGCAGCTCATGGCGGGGCGGGACGGGACGGCCGGAGGGCGGCTGAGTCCCGGCTCGGTTCCCGCTCGGTCCCGGTTCTGTTCCCGTTCGGTTCCCGCTCGGTCCCGGTTCGGTTCCCGTTCGGTTCGCGTTCGGTCCCCGCTCGGTACCGTTCGGGTCCTGCTCGGGTCCTGCTCGGGCCCGGTTCGGTTCCCGTTCGGTTCCCGTTCGGTACTGTTCGGGTCCCGTTCGGGCCCGGCCCCCGCCGCCCACCCCCGAGCCGAGGCGTCCCCCGCCCGGCTCCAACCGCCGCTTCCGGCGTCCGCCGCTTCCTGCGCATGCGCAGCTCTCTCCTCGGGGCGCGGGCACGCCCCCCTGCGGCGTCACAGCTTGCGCGCGGAGCGCGGACCAGGCCCCCGGCGGGGGTGGCAGCGGCGGCGCCTGCACGGGGCGGGGACCCCCGGTAACGGGGCCGGGGGAGGGCCGCCATGGCCGCGGCGCCGCCGGGGCGGGAGCGGGAGCGGGAGCGGGGGCAGGAGCAGGGCCGGGAGCGCTGCCCGCACTGCCACCGGCCCTTCAAGCGGCTCCGCTCGCACCTCCCGTTCTGCAAGGCCGCGCCGAGCGCGGCCCCCGGCCCCGCCGTTAGCGCGGACCGAGCCGGCCCCGGTAGGAGCGGCAGGAGCCCGCCGAGCCCCCGCGAGGGGAAGGGGCTGCCCGGCGAGGCTGCGCGGGGCGGAGGGGCCGTCCCCGGCGCGCAGCGGAGCGCGGGGCCCGCGGTGCGGGAGGCGGCCGGGCCGCCGGGTTTGCCCCCGGAGGAGGTGAAGGACGGCCCCGAAGCGGTGGGGAACGGCGTGGAAATGGTGATCGAGAAGCACCGCGCCCGCGTGGTGCGGGGCAAGAGCGGGGCCGGCGGCCGGGGAGCCTCGGGCGGGGCAGCGGCGCAGGGCCGCGGCCCGCAGCAGGGAATGGCCGGGGCCGGAAGCGCACGGACGGAGACGCGCGGCCCTGGAGCTGCGGGGAAGGCCCCTGCGAGCTCAAAGGGGGGAAAGGGCAGCTTAAAGGCAACCGAACCGCCCGTACCCGGAGCCGGGGGCAGCAGCGGCCCCGGGGACCTCGTGCTGCGGGAGGGAACGGGCAAAACCGAGATGGAAGAGAAGCGGCGGCGCCCGGAAGCTGATGTGGGGCAGGGAGCCCCTGTTCCTGCTTTGCATAGCAAGAACGTCCGTGTGTCCCTGCCGGAGGCGCTTGGAGGTCACGGCGAAGGGACATCCAAACATTACCTAACCGGCACACAGCAGCTGAGGGAGAGCAAGCAGCAGATGGTGTCTGAGCCCATCCTGAGTGCAAGGAGGGATGCTGAGCTGGCGCCGCACCAGCCTGCGTGTCACACTTCCCAATGCCATCCCATCTGCCTGCCCCGGGCCCCCGGCAGGAGCACGCAGGCAGGGCCCCTGGGCTTGGAGTGGTTTCCAGACTTGTATCCTAATTACAGTAGGCTGAGTATGTTTCCAGGGAAGCTTTTTCATGAGGATGTGGGGATCACAGTGAAGACACCGACGGGCAATTTCTCAGAGGGGCAGCAAGGTAATGTGGGAAACACAAGTGTCTGCCAGTGATTCCCTGCACTGTCAGGCTCAAGTGTCTGACATGACTGGGAGAGGAGGGGTGGGAAATGCTGGGCTTATCTGGAAAGGGATCCAGGAATGGTCCATGGAGGTTCAAGCGTCCAACCCTCCCCCCTGCAAACCCAAAGGGTTACACTGGTATTCAGGTTTGAGTCAGGCTTTTGCATGTTTGGGCTGGCGAAGCCGACTCCCTTTGTGGGGGGGATGGTTCCTTCTCCCTTCCTGAGCACTCAGTCCCTCATTTCCCTGCCTCTGACCACTCTCCTTGCACAGGTCCCCTCCTGGAAAGGCGGCTGATGGACGTGAGGCTGGGGGAGCTGCCCTTGTGGGTGACCACCAGAGACTTCTCCCCCCAGGCGCTGCTTGGAGGAGTACAGAGAGGTGAGGCTGAATTCCTGCTCCTGGGGCAGAACTGTCCCATTTACTCACTACAGCCTGATCCAAGTGGCCAGCCTGGATCTTTATGCAAGTAAATAACCAGACCCAGCCATTTGGCTTTGGGGAGTGACGTGGCAACCAGTGAACTCATAAGATCTACATATGATCTGACCCTCACATTTCTGTTCCAACAGCCTGGGACAGCTACTACAACAAATACATCAACGTGAAGAAGGGTGGACCAGCCGGGGTCTCCATGCTGCTGGCTGGGTACTGCTTCCTCAGCTATGCCTGGAACTATCAGCACATCAGTAAGATTCCTTTCTTGGTACCGGTCTTGTTTCAGGGATTGTCCCTTTTGCGGCAGCAGCAAAGTATTTGCCATTCCTGTTAATTCAGGCTTTAAAATAATTCCATTACTTCACAGTTAAGATCAATATCAGAGCTCAGAGAGCAGTATTCTGACCTGGCTTAGGTGGGCAGAGGAATTAGCTAATAAAGGTGATGAAAGCCATTGCTGATTCACAGCTTCTCCCTGGAGAGCTCCAGAAACCATCAGTTTTAAACCCTGCACAAAGAAGGGATGTTCCAACGCTTAAACACCCATTCCCTGTATTTACTCATAACTGAGCAGGGATTCACTGGGCTGTGTTCATAGTTTCCCATGCAGGACTTGCACTCCTGCAGTCCCAGAGCACGGTGCTAACACTGTCCTGTTGTGTTGCTCCCTTGTATTTCCAGAGCATTATCGCTGGCGTAAATACCACTGAAGCAGCTGGAACAGCACCCAAGGAATGGTCAGGAATCTGCTGGGAGCCAGCAGAAGAGCTCACAACCAGTGTCCCAGCAGGGACTCAAATCAGCAGAGGTCAGCGTTGGGCTCTTGCATTGCAGGGGGGCTGCTTTTCAGTTACCTCCCTGTAGGCAGAGGGAGGACACTGACAGTGCCTGCAGTCACTGCTCTGTGGTTCAGGCAGCTTTTAGTACTGAAAGAAGAAAGCATTAGAGCCACCCTGGGAGGGCAAGGTGCAGCAGAGCTCCTGTAGTCTGCAGAAGCCTAAACCTTGCTTTGGGACACCAGGCACATGACAGCTCTTGGACCTGGGCTACTACTATAGATTAATGGACCTGTATGTTGTAGTCTGAGTGATGCAAGGTTTGTGATGGGTTGTAGCCAGAGTACCTGTTCCTTTAAGTTAGAGCCCATCTTTTACTTACCCTGATGGGGTTTAGCAGGAGAAAGGGGGTTCTTCCCTTCCACAAAGAGCCCCCCAGCTCTGCTTTACTGTCAGCACAGCACTGGTGCGACTGCCGGGCTCTGAGGTGAAGCCATGAGAGCAGCAGCACTCGGACCACAGCGCCCTATTTCTGGAGGAAGGGAAGAAAAAAATCCATTGGATGAGCTGTTGCGCCCGAAGGGCAAACCCGTGTCTGCATCAGACAGATGAGGACAGTTAGAGTGCTAGTTGTAGCCTGCCGTTGCCAAACATGTCTGGGAAAGGGTTGCTCATGCTACAGGCATGAAGGGCAAAAAACAAAAGCCAAGTTAGAAAGATGCAACCTCTTTATTCGGAGTGGTGCAGTTGTATTGTGTCAGCTGTGCCGGGGGTGGTTCACCACTAACTCCCTCCCTCTCAGCAGCAATAAAAGCTTGTGTGACTTTGCCTTTCCTGCTTGGTCCTGTGTATTCCCAAACGTGGTGCTTTTGCCCCCTTCCCAGGGGTTGGCATCCCCACATCCCCATCTGCCAGGGCCCCACATGGGCTGGTCCCACAGCCATCAAACCTGTGGCTGCCTGTGCAGGAGGGCACGGGGCAGCTGCGAAGATCCCAGCTTTAGTTGCATTATGGAAGTTGTGATTTCTCTGCTGCTTGTGGGAGCTGGTGCTGAGCAAAACCAAACCCAACTGGCTTTTCTAGTCCGGCAGCTGCCTCGCTGGCTCCATCCTGCTCTGCTGTGTCCTCCTTCCATGTCCGTGCTGAAGCACTCGAGTCACCTCCACAGCAGGATTTCCAGCTGAGTCTTCCCACAGTTACTGGAGCAGTGACCCTTCTGCCTGCACTGGGATGACAGGGAGAGGCAGGCACCAGGTTTGTGCTGGATCAGCCCAGTGCCACATTACTACGTGTTCATTCTCACATCGTTTCCCTTCACCCTCCCTCCAAGGTGAGCCATTGCTCCCAGTCCCAGCACCACTCACCTTTAAGCCAGTGCCTTGTTCAGGCAGGATCTGTGTGCCCAGGGAGCAGCTATTGGTGTCCCATGGCTGCACTGCCGGGCGCTGGGTAGCGCCAGTGACTGGTAGAGGGGGCTCCATGGGCAGCACATCCTTGCATCCAATCTCCTTGCTGGCAGCCTGGTCCAGCCGTACCAGCCCCCAAGGACAGCCAGCTCCCTGGAGGGAATGGGGCAGTTGTAAGAGCTTGTGGGGCAGCAGCTGCCAAGAGCTGTGGACCAGAGGCAGCTCTGCATCACCCTGATGGGCAGAGATACAGGAGAAAAGGACTTCTCTGCATCACCTTGAATGGATCTGTGCTGCTCATCATCAAGCCAGCCTTGAGGCTGCGGAGGGATAGAACAGGCAGTTAGTCCTTGGGACATGGCAAGTGGTACTCTCAGATTGCTCTGTGGCTTCCCATAGGGACTGGAGCATCCCCTGCCCACCCGCTGCAAACCATGCGGTCACCAGCTCAGGATGGACATAAGGAGAGACCAGAGGGGTTCTGTTAGTTCAGATAAAGACTCAAAACACCATTGTCCTTGCCTCAGACACTGCAGGGGCCACAGCCACCTCTGCAGCCCCACAGGGGTGGGTTTTCCCCCCCAGCCTGCCCAGTACTTACTGCATGAATCTGCAGTTGGGTCCTTCTGGGCAGAAACCCACAAGGTAGTTGGCACACATCACCCTCCGCGTGTGCTTGTACTTGCACAGGGGACCTGCCACGCAAAGGAGAGGTTCCCATTTAGGTGGGTAGGGGACATAGGCAGCCCCCCATCACCCATCCCAGCAGCTCACCCTGCCTGCAGAAGCCACGGTCGTACCAGGGGCAGCACACGGTGCTGGCATCAACGTGCAGGAAGGGGCAGGCCTTGTTGCTGCATTCACCTGCAGGAGCAAAGTGTGGGACAGCGCTCAACCGAATGCAATGGAAATCACGCAGGGATGGGCTGGGTGGAGGACCCGAGGTGCCCCAGGGGCATTTCTCCCCGCAGACAGGAGGTGGCATCAAGCACTCGCTGGAGGCCAGGCCTGCGGGACCCGGGTGCTGGGGGGGGGAGAGGCTCCTGCACCTACCGAAGGTGGAGCAGAAACAGCACTCGGGCATCCTGCTCTGGTGGCACTTGTGCAGGAAGCCACGGCCATCACCCTTGGTGCAGAGCCCACGCAGCCAGAGCTTGCACACCAGGGTCCTTGCCCCGCCAGTGGGCTGGAAGGGGCAGCACACACTGGGCCACCCCATGCACCCGCTGTTACAAGTCCCTGTGCCCCACAGCACCCATTGCTGCCGCCCTGCCTGCGCCCCGGATCCCCCATCCTGCACCTCCCAGCTTGGGGCATCCCAGGAGAAGCTTTCCCATGGGGAGGGGAGGTGCAGCACCCACTGGGTGCCCAAGGCTTGGTCCACGAGGAACTGACAAGGTCTGGTTGCCATGGGGGGGCTCAAGACCTCCCCAGTGCCAAAGGGGTGGGAGCACCCATCCCAAGGGCTGGGAGGATGATGGGCTCTGAGCAGTGTTAGCATTTGGGGCAAACCCTGCCAACACACCGGTTGTAAGGCCATAGAGAAACCTGCCATGGGCATGGGCTGGGAGTGAAAAGGGGCTCATCCTGGTGTCCCCAGGAGCTTGCAGGGTGATGCTGGTCCCGTCCCAGCACTAACCCTTGGTGCACAGCCCTTGGTGGAAGAAGGTGCAGACGGCTGCCCCCAGCTCTGTAGGGAAAGCAGAGCAGGGAGAGCTTCCCCCACCAGCCCCAGTGCTGGTGCCATCGAGGACAGGAGCATCTCAGCCCTCTCTCCAACAGCCCCCAAAGTACCATGCTGGATGCATCCCTAAGGAAACAATGCCCAGAGCCAGCCTGGCCTCAGGCAGGAGCCCAGGGAGGACACAGAAGCAAGGAGGAGAACCCCAACACCCTCCAGGGATGCTACAGGACCCTGTCCCACACTTACTCTCCATACCCGGGAAGGGCAGGGGCTGAGCTCCTCGCTGCTGCTCCACATCAGCCTCCAAGTCAAACCTGATCTTCTCCACACCAGCCACCAGCTCCTGCATCACCCCGGCTCTGGCAAAGGGGCAGACACTGAGGCTACCCAAAGAAAGGATAATATCCCTGAGGAATCACCACACTCCGCAGGTCACTGCGGCCAGCCTGGGCCCCAGCAGCACTGAAAACCCCTCCTCCACCCCAAGCCGGAGCAAACCCAACCCCTGCAGCAGCCCCGAGCGCTGTATTTAGAGGGAGAAGCTGCTCACATCTGATGTCAATTTGCACCGGGATTGGTGGTGCAGGGAACTCAGCCCCGGCCCCAACGCATCCCTGTAATTGCCTCTGCACCGACATCTGCTTCTCCTCCAGCCCCAGCGCCGAGGCAGAGCAGCTGCTCCGCATCTCCCCAGGAGCACCAGGGGCTGGGTTAACCCCCTCCCACCGGGAATGCTGCTCGGCATCCAGCAGAGCCAGCCACGGCCCGAGTGCTGGGACTGAATGCTCGGACAGAGAGAGATAGATCCTGTGTTTGAGCACTGCTGGGTGCACAGCACCACTGTCCCCAGTGCCACTGTCCAGTGCCTGGTGCCTGCAGGACAGCCCCGCGTCACCATCTGTACCATGGGGACAAACAGGTCACCTTTGGTCCCCGCTGCCAGGCTGCCCCACACCAGGCTGCAGCAGCACGTGCTGGGCATGACCGTGGTGCTGCACTGCTGCTTGGTGCCAGCCAGAAAAGACCCCGCAGCCCCCAGGTTTAACCTAATGCTCCATCCCTTCTCCATCCCGCAGCCATGAGCATCCTGACACACATGCCCGGAGTGCCGTGGCCTGACACATCGGGGATGGAGACCTGCTCCCATTCTGTCAGTAGCGATAAATGCACTGGAGCAGCGCTGCCGGCGGGGCTGCGCACCGACCCGCACCGAGCAGCCACGGCTCACTCACACACCGGGTCCCAGGCTGAGATGTCCACCCTGTGCTGTGCGGGTGGAGGGGCTGGGGAGGCTGCGGGTGCAGCTCAGTGCTCCCATGCAGCAGGCGCTGCCAGCACTGTAACCAGGATCCAGGACCTGGATATAGCCAGCACTGGGCCCATTGAGTGGGGCTGTGGCATAGAATTAGAGCGGTTTGGGTTGGAAGGGACCTTAAAGCTCCTCCAGCTCCAACCCCTGCCACGGGCAGGGACACCTTCCATAGAGCAGTTGCTCCAAGCCCCTGTGTCCAACCTGGCCTTGAGCACTGCCAGGGATGGGGCAGCCACAGCTTCCCAGGGCACCCTGTGCCAGCGCCTCAGCACCCTCACAGGGAAGAGCCTATTCCTGATGTAACCTCAGTCGCACTGAGGACTCTTTCTGCCCCATCGGCTCGCGGCAGCGCGGTGCTGCCGAGCGGGAGGCTGGAGCTGACAGGCGTCACCGAGATCACCATTGCCAAGTGACAGTCGCAGGCGGCCGGTGCGGGGTCACCCGAGGGCCTCTCCCCTCCCTGCATCACCAGGGAGCACGGGGTTCAAACCCCAGCGACCTACCCTGCCCCATTGCTTTACATGAGAGCATCCGTAAGGGACCAGAGCCAGGTCCTCCCCAGCAGCCTGCTGGCCTCCCAGGTGCTGGGACCAGCACCATCAGCTCAGGGCAGGGGATGCTGGCACAGGACATTGGGGCTGTGTTGCAGTGACCGGGGCAGAGGCCGCCCGGTGAGCTCAGAGCAGCTGCTGTTGTTCTCCCATCCCGGACAATAGCCCAATGTCCCACGCCACCGGGCATTGCATCGGCTCTGGCACAGGCATAGGACCCCATTGTGTCCCCACTGCAGCACAGCACTCACCCGCTCCCACCGGCCTCACCAGGGGAGAGCCCACCGGGAGGGGCAAGATCCATCCTCCCCATCCATCTCTAGTGAGGGAGCCCTGCTTGTAGCAGGGGCCAAGCCGTGGGATGGGAGCAGCCGGGACAGGCAGTCCTGCTCAGCCATCGCTCCCTGGCTGGCAGGGAATGGGGCTGCAGGAGCAGAGCAGCATCTTGGCAGAGCCGTTGCTTGGCAGGATCCAGCCTGGCCGGAGGGTCCCAGCCCGGAGCCAGATCCGGTCAGTGGGAGCTCGCCCGCTTCCTCCCACCACAGGGCAGATAAAGCACGGCCACGGCAGGGGCCACACCACCGGCCAGGGGCTATCTGCCAGGCAGGATCCAGCCAGGGATGGTGGAAGCAGCAGGACAGGGTCTGGGGATGGTGAGAGCACAAAGCCGGGTCCCCTCCTGCAGCAGGGTCAACCACATCCCACCCCAGGAACTCAGGCCACTGCGGTCACTACCGGTTCCTTTTATTCTTTGCATTTGTACACACATGGTATAAAACCTGCCCTCGAACCGCCTGCACCAGGCCAGTGTCAGCACTGCCCAGGCAGAGCAACGCCACAACAGTGGCTGCACGGCACGGACACACCAGGGCTCAGCCTGACTCACGGGGGTCAGACCCACGCTGCCATCAGCATCCCTGGGAGCAGCCGGTAGCAGGGATGGCCAAGGGCATCCCCCCATTTGTAGCGTTGAGCATCTGGGATGGATCCATCCATCCATCGGAGGGATGGGGAGTGAGCCCCCATCACAGCACAGGGCTGGAGGCTCTTGGTCTGTAAAAAGTCCCCAAGAAACCCAGGGAGTCAGAGCCTCATCTGAGCTCCCGAGCTAAGTCCTTCCTCATGGGAAACCTCCCCTCCGTTGAAACCAAAAACGAGAGTAAGGAAAGTTAAGTACAAATCAGAGAGCAGTAAAAACTGCACGGTGGAAAAAAAATAGACATATTACTAAAGGGGCTAAAACCTGGAAGCCTCGTCTCGGTTGGCCCTATATTGCTTTACACGGGCAAGAGGGGCAGAAGAAAAGCTAATATCCAAAGTCCAACACAAAGAACTGAAACAGAGTCTGCTTTCCCCTCCCGGGATGTGCTGGAGCTCCCCAAGGGTGCCGGTGGCCCCATTCCCAGGAGCTGAGCACTGTCCTGCTGGGATGGGGAGAGGGAAGGAGTCATGAGTTGAGTTTCCCCGGTGCCACCCGGTGCAGCACCAGGACATTCAGCCCCGTGTCCAACCACCGCAGATGAGAACCAGAGCCCTCAGCGCCCGCCTCTTATACTCTGATCTCATCATCATCTTCATCAGCGAACGAGAACTCCTTGTCAGGGCGTTTTTGGGGCCCCCCCCGCTGGCTCAGGGGCGCAGGGACAGCGCTGCGCTCCTCTGGCCCCGAACTGCTGTCCCTGGGGCAGCGAACGCCGCGGGACGGGCTCTGGCTCATTGGGAATACTGCCGGGGAGCCAGGCAGGGTGGCGGCATCCTCCTCCTCCTCCTCCTCCTCGCGGCTCTCCTCCGCCTCAGGGTCTTCATCCTGCTCCCACTGCTCCTTATCCATGATGCTCAGGACGTCGCCCAGCATGGAGGGCCCCAGGTCGATGTGGAAGGACATGATGGACTCGGCGTGCTTCATGCCCGCCCCGCTCTTGGCCACCACCACGGGCAGCTCCGTGATGTCCCCGAAGTCGCGCTCGTCCAAGCCGGGGCTCAGCGGCCCCGCGGCCGCCCCGTTTGGGCGCTGCTGCTCTTCAGGACTCCCCTCCTCGGGCAGCTTCTTGACGGGGCTGGAGGAGAGGCTCTTGGGCAGCTGCCCCGCGCTCCTGTCCACGTCCTTCTCGTTGAGCTGGGGCAGGGACACCGCGTTCTTCACGAAGAGCGCCGAGTCCCGCAGCGAGCCCAGCATGTCCCGGCGGTCACCGCGCGTCACCGACTGCGAGCGCTTGCTGCTGCGGAAGCGGCGGGACAGCAGGCTGGGCTTGGAGGCTCCCGGCTCCTCGCCCATCTCCATCCCCGGCTCCCCGGCCTTGCTGGTGAGGAAGGAGGTGTCCCCAAAGGCATCCCCTGCTCTCCCCACGTGCATGGTGTGGCGGAAGTCGCCCAGCGGCGCGCTGATCATCTCGGCCGTCAGGTCTGCCCGGGAGCGCCGCTTGGAGTGGGCAGAGTTGGACACGAGCTGCTTGAGGATCGGCATCGCCGCGGTGGGACGGGGCCTGCGCCGGGGCGGCCGAGACGGAGCCGTGCGTCCCACGGAGCCGGGAGGTGCTCACACCGATGCGCTGTGCTTGGGATCCCGCCGGCGTCGCAAGGGGTCACTCCTAAGGGACAGCAGAGAGGGGCATGGTCAGGCTTTGGGGACATGAATGGGTACAGCCCTGCCGGCACCGGTCCCGTGACCCTGTGCATGACATCCGCTCTGCTCCCCTGGGAATAGCATCCATATGTGGAATCATTCATGGGGACGTGTCCTCAGACACCCCGAGCTCCCCGCACCCTCTAATCGAGTGGGTCCCAAACCCTATCAGTGGAGCAGACAGAAAGGGTCACAAGAGAAAGACCTGGGCGCAGGGATGTTGCAGGACGATCCCCAACCCTGTGCCCCACATAAGTGGGCACCAAAAGGGCTGTGGGGCACCGCAGGTACCCACCATCCCCTCCCGCACAGCCCCAGCTCACCGGAGCCTCGGGGAGCTGCGCGCTGAGAAGATGCCTGGGATATTTTTTCCCCCTTTTTTAATTGGAAGCAAGCAGGGAGGAGCAGCCGCCAGGAGGAATTGGAAACAGACGGCAGGAAGTGTGTGAGGAGGGCGTAGAGCCCGTGGGAGGCACCGCCAGCAAGCAGCAGGCTGGGGGGAGAGGGGATGGGGACGGGCAGGCACCCCAGGGGTACCACTCACACCGGGCAGGATGGGGACATGGGGACGCAGCCTTGCTGCTGCCTTTGAGCACCCCAAACCCCTTCGCGCTGTGGCCATACCCCGGCCACCTCACTGTCCCCGCTGTGACTCAGGGGTGGCAGCAGAGATGACTGTGGCTGACCGGGATGTGGGAAGAGCCACGTTCCTCCTTCCCACGGCCCCCTCAGTGCCACCAATGGACCTGCCCACGCAGGAGGGGACAGGGACAGAGACCACGTCACCGCATCCCTGGCGCCGGGCAGCCCCAGGTGGTGCCGGGGGAGGCTGATGGGGAGGAAGGGCTCACAGCCACACGCTTCCTCCCTTCGGACACAGCCGGTGACACCGCAGCCCTGTGACACGCACGGGGAAGGGGCTGAGGTCAGTGCTCTGTGTGAGCCTTATGGTGGGGACCACATCCCCATCACTGCCCACCCGGCCCCACAGTGCAGCTATCACAGCACCACCCCAGCACAACCCGCTCCTGTATGTGCTCGGCTGGACACTGCAGGGGACCACAGCATCAGCCCCAAGCTCCTGGTACAGCTATGGGAGGGTCTCTGCCCCACATGCCACCCCGAACCCACCCCATGACACCCACCTGTCCCCCACTAAAGCAGCAGGACCTCATGCAGGCTGCAGAAGGAGGCACTCTGACCCCATACGTGGGGGCAAAGTCCCAGTGCCCAGCCCTTCCATGCAGCGCTTCCGCATGGAGCCGGCCAGGGTGGGCATGCAGAATGTGGGGAGCATCCAGTTCATCCTTAGCAGTTGTGGGAACAAATACAACCACTCTGCCTTCTCCACACCCTCAGACCAGGAGCCAGGATCTCACAGGCACCCCGCTGAGCCCATGTGCACGGCACAGCCACTTTCCCTTTGCGAGGTCTGCTTCCAGGCCAGCATTCCTGCAGCCTTTGGTTTTACATAAACCAAACACTCCCGAAGAGCCCCGCAGCTGGGCCAGGCAACCGTGCTGCTGATTTAGGCCATCTGGGCACTGTCCTTCCCTCCTATTTAGATTTCGAGGCCAAGTCCAGCATTTGCGAGATACTTCGCAAGCCATGGCTTGGGGGCCAGCGGAGGTTGGAGCATCCCCAGCGCGCTGCAGCAGCCTCCCCGGCCAGCAGCCCTCCATCACCCTCACAGCTCCAAACCAGGCACCAAGTCCCCCCTTGATGCTCCTGCCCACGAAGCCTTTTTGTGGTGGGCAAAGTCTCCCCCATCCCTCCCCGCCCATCCCAAGAGGTGATGGCAGAGCGGTGGGATGCTGCTGCCCAGCTGCCAGCCCCGTCCTGCCCAGGGGAGCAGGACACAGAGCTCTGTTCTCCTCCTCTTCCTCAGGGACAGCGGATCCTGTGACATTCCCACTGTGGTGCTTTCATAAAGGAAACCAGGCCAGGGCAGCTTCGCCACTGCTGCCTCTCAAGCTACCTACCAGGGAAAGCAGCTCTGTAACCCGAGAGACTGTGCAGGCAGGCAGGCTGGCAGCGCTGCCATCCTGGAGCGAGCCCGGAGCACAGCCAAGTCCCTGCAGGACTTTGGGAAAGGGGAGGAACAAGACCTGCAAGTTTGGATTGAGGACAAGAGGGATGAAGTGTACTGACAGAACATGTGTTTCTCCCCACTTCTCAGCCCTTTGGAACCACAGGCTCCAAGGAGCGAGAGCCTCCGGTCCCCATGGACATGATTTCATCCTGCTGGCAGGACAGCGGATCCTGCAGTCAGTGTGGAGGGGGGGACAGCCCCGGGACTGCGTGCCCTGGTGGTTCAGGCTTCCCACAAGACCCCTACATCCTCCCCACCTCACCCTGCTCAGCACCAGGCACCCACAGAGGCAGAAGTGGCTCAAAGAAAGACCCCGGTGAATGGGCGCACACAGGGGGGACGTTGGGTCCAGCTGCGCTCCCGCACATCCTGCCCCCGGCTCATCCCGCTCACAGGCTGGGCGAGGGAAAGCATCCCAGCCAGCCCGGCCGGCTCCAAACGAGCTCTGCCGTGCACAGCACCCCAGGCAGCACCCTCCAGCCCAGAGATCAGAGGATGCTCTCCCCACCCCGCTGGGCGCTGGGGCAGGGGCTGCGCTGGACCGGTCGGGGATCCGGCTCCGGCTCATGTGGCCCTTTGATGTTGCTGCCTGGCAGACAGGGCACGGATCACACCCCGCCACCGCCGGCCCCGGGAGGGTTCCAGCCCGTTGTCACACCCTCACATGGAGCTCCCCAGCGACTCTTCCCAGGACCCGCGGGCAGACGGTGCTGTTGGTGCGGGCAGCCCAGGCGCCCCGGTGACAGCCTCCTCCCGCCGAGGCGACGGGTCTGGTCCTGTCCCTGGCATTGGGACGCTGCCGAAGTTCAGCCCTGGGATGCACGGAACAGCCCCGGCAGTGCCTCTGGAAGTGGAAAGTGAGCCGGCGGCGAGCCTCAAAGCCAAGGCCAGCAGACGGCTCACCGGGGTGGGAGGAGAAGCTCGGCTCTGGCCAGGGCTGCCGGCACAGCGGTGAACGCCAAGCCGGGAACTCGGCACCCCAGCACCGGCTCACCGGTGCCAAAAGGAGAGCAGCGCTCCCCAAGGAGCTGCCAACAACGAGGAGCTAGCCAGAGTTCAGCGCGGAACTCTTGGCAGGACACGCCAGAACACGCACAGGACCATAAATCCTCCTGCTACGGGGCCACGAACCAGCCGGCGGCTCTGCAGGACGAGGAGGGGACCCTTCGCGGGGGGAAAGGTTATCTCCTCGCTGGCCCTGGCTCCGTCTCTCACAACAACAGGGGCTGGCCGGGGTCCGACAGGATACCGGGGCTAAACAGAACCTCCCGACCTCCGCGGGCTCCGGATTCCTGCGGTTTTCGCTGGGGTGGACGGGAAGTAAACAGGCACATGGCCCACAGCCCGGCCACGCACCCGACCTGCGGGCAGGGCCCGGCACCCCCAGCGCCCAGCTCGGGGGGCCCACAACGGCGGCGGCTGCGCTGCGCTCACCACAAAACCCCGGGAACAAAGGGAGAGACGGCCGCGGTCAGCGCAACGGGGCCGGCAGCGGTGGGGATGGAGCCCCAGGGCTGGGTTAGCCCATGGTATGGCGGTGTGTGGCCGGTCCCGGTGATGGGGATTGAGGCCAGCGGTGCTCTTCCAGCCCCCTGGACCCAAATCCAGCGAAGCTCCCCCGCGTTAAGTCTCATCTGGATTCGCTCCATGGTATCCGAGGGAGCGGTGTACTAAACAGACTTGTTTACTGGGTGCCCAGCTAGGGAGCAAGCCCTGTCCCGAGGCGCAGAGCCCGGTGTTCCCATCACTCCATGCCTCAGTTTCTCCCCCAGCCCAGTAACGATCCCAGCTCCCTTCCCGATCCATAGATTCGGCACTCGGAAACATCTATACCGAACGCAGCCACCGCCGGGGTCAAACCAGGGCGAGTCCCGCTCCCCACCAGCTCCCCCAGCACCGAGGCGGGTTTGGGAGCCAGCGCCTGCTGTGGGAGCGCCCATGGGAACAGCAGGGACGGAGCGCAGGGCGGGAAGGCCGGCGGGAAGCCCCGCTCCCGGGCAGCGGGATGATGAACCGGGGAGGGGATTTCGGACGGCCCTGACTCAGCACCCGCGGTGCCCAGCCCCGGGGTGCCGCTGGCCCGGCTCCAGCGCGGGGCGGATCAACCTTTCGGAGAAGGGCCGAGGGCAGCCACCGCCCCGGCCGCGGCCACCGCCGGCTCCGGACACCGCAACCCGCCGGTGGGACCGGACGGAGCGCGGGGCGACCGCTGCCGCCGGGGCGGGGTGAGCCGCCCGGTGCCTCACGCCGGGCAAACACGGCGCCGCATCCGGTTAACTCCTTCGCCCACCGGACCGGCCCCACGGTAAGGGGAGCACCGCCGCCCGCAGCCCGGTACCGGAGCGGGGCTTGGGGCAGCCCCGGGGACCCCGCCCGCCGCTGGACAATAGCCGAGCCGGGGCCCGGCTGCCTCCTCCCGTACCGAGCCGTATCGTACCGTATGGTATCGTACGGAGCCGTACCGGGCTGACCCGCGCCCCCCCCGTACCTGCGCGACCGGGGCCCGCTGCCGGTCCATGGCCGAGCCGAGCCGGAACGAAACTGCCCCCCCAAACCACGGCGGCGGGCATGATGTCATCGCCCCGCCCGGGCCAATGGCGCGGCGCGACGTCACTGGGCAGTCCCATACCCTCCATTCAAACCCGAGTGGGGTGGAGGGGGGGATCTCTGGTCCCAGCCCGTGTCGTGAATGGAGCCCCCGAGTGGGGTCCGCAGCCCCTCCGGGGCCAGGGATGGGTGATCCCGGTTCCATTCCCTTGTGGGGGTCCTGAGTGGGGTCCCCGGGGGCAGAGCAAGGGGCTGGCAGCCCCCCCGGGAGGAGGGAGGATGGGAAGGGGGGGTGTGACCGGCTCTGTTTAATTAAGGGGAATTAAGAGCCGACCTGAACTGCGGGGGGTGGCGGGTGCAGCCCCAGGGCAGCACCGATGTCCCTGTTCCAGTCGTGACCGTGACCCCACACTCCACAGCCCCCCACCTCTGCCCCGCTGCTCCAGCCCAGTCGAGGGGCCAGGGCCGAGGCTCCGTTGGGTGATGTATGGCCAGGAGGCGACGGTGGGGTGCCCTGTGCTTCTCCCCCCGTCCTCTGCGATGTGCTGAAAGGGAGAGTGCAGCGCTTCGGAGCAGCTCTTAGGGATTAAATGGAGACCTTTGTGGGAGAAAAGGGGCGGGAGAGACAAGATTATCCCGAATCTGCCTAATGCGGCGTTTCTTGCATATTCCGGAGCGTCTGGCGGCTTTTCGAGGGAGCCAGGCTGGGGTAGGGGTGGCAACTGGGGTGCTGGGGTCCCCCGGCTGTGCCACCCGGGGGGTTCGGATGCTGGGACACGATGCTGCAGGGACCGAAGATGTCTCATGTCAGTGGTGCAAGGAGCTCCATTCCCCAGCACTACTCAGGGGTTGTGGTTTTGGCAGCAGCCGGGGGCTCTGATGGCTCATCCAAAGCAGACGCTTCCCTCCGTGGAAAGGGCAGGAGGCTGCTCAAGGCATAGCCATGGAGCAGCTGCTCCTGGCGCTGTGGAGGTGCTGGTGTTGGCGCCGCATCCAAGCCACCCAGGGCAGAACCTCTGCCCGCAGCCCGGTGTCCAGCACCACCACACCAATGCCTGCAGTCTCCTTTCCAGGCCGTGCTGCTTCCTTGTCTTGCACCAGGTCCATTTCCATAGCTGGTTTGTGTGGCAAATTTGATCTCCTTTGTTTTCCATACGGGGAAACTGAGGCAAGAGGCAGAGCCCCGTGCTCACAGTTGAGCAGGGAACCCTGGGAGCCAGCACTGGATGCAATAGGGGCTTGTTGGTAGGTGAGGAGAAGTAAGGTTTGCCTGAGCCCCCACCAGCAGCTCTACTCACTCGTGTTAATCACAGCGCTGCTCGCCTCACCTGATGCTGTCATGGGAGCACGGCGCTGGCTGAGACAGCGCGGTCAGGAGGGATTAACATCAGCGGGTGGTGGGGGAAGGCTCCCATGAGCTGCCCCGACTCCAGCTGGGAAGAGCAGGCACCCACTCCGCTTGAGACACTGCCTCGGGGGGACAGAGCCCCTTCCCTCTCCCCTCCTCTGCCGCGCCTCAGGCCGTGCAGAGCCCCGGGGCTGGATCCAGCAGCGGGGTTTGAGCGCTGGGGGCTCCTGAGCGGGTGTTTGCATCGCTCCCCCCTCCCCGAACCCGTCACCGGTTCCTTTTACTGCTTCTCAGCAGCTTTTGAAAGCAGAGAAGAAAGAACGGTCTTGAAAAGCACTTTGAAAGGCAGAGCAGGGAGAAGCGCCCGAGTTTCCCGGCAGCCCCATCCCCTCCTCCTGCCTCAGCGCTGCCAGCTTTGTCTGCCAACACCGCCTTGGCCACGCAGGAGATGCCGCAGAGGGAGCTTGATGCTTTCCCAGAGCCCCTTTTCCATGCTGTTCACCCAGGGAGGAGCGATTATCCGGCTTACTGAGGGGCATCACCTGCTCAGCACCCATGGGTGCCAGCACAAGCCGTGCGCAGGTTGGAGCCTGCTGTGGGCAGGCTCGTGGTGCAGATGGCTGCAATTCCCAGCAGGGATGCTCCCCTGGCCAGGGAGCAGGCTCACACAACCCATTATCTGCCTGTGAATCCATCACCTGGCCATGCTGCAGCCACCCTAGCTTGTGCTAGGGGATCAGCATCACCCATGGAAAGCACCTCCCCTGGCACAGCTTTGGCACAGGGACCCCTTTGGACATAGCGGGCAGCCACACGTGCAGGAAAGGGTGCAGAGACCTGAATCCACCTTCTCCATCGCTCTCCTCTTCCTGCTGTCCTGGGAGGACTCATCCTGCCTCTAGGAGCTCTGCAGCCTGGCACGGCATGGGAGGTGGCAAGGCCTGGGGCATGTGGGGCTCTGAGGATGCACCGGTCATGGCAGGAGGGGCTGTTCCTGTCCCGATGGCAAGGGAAAGGTGGGGGCACTCTGCTGTGCCCTGGGGGCATTGGAGAACTCTGGAGGAAAAGGGGAGCCCAGGCTGCAGGGCCGCAGCTCCTCCACTGCCCACAACGAGCGCTTCTCTTCGCCCTCATTACCCCTCCTTGAGATCCAATCTCAACCTGGCAAACAAACTCTTGGTACCTGACTCTGCAACAGCAACGGGCTGCAGCTGAGGTACGTAAATAACGATAACTCATGGAATTCAGCCCAGAGGTCACAAACCCCATTCCCGGCACATAAAGGCTCCCCAGCACCCCAGCAGCAGCGAGCGGGTACCGCTCCAGAGCTGCCCATCCACAGCAGAGTCTGGCATGCAGCTTCTCCCTTCTGTCCCGCTTGTCTCACCCAGTCCTGATAAGCAAGCGGAGCTCTGCCCTTGGCTGAACCACAGGGCTCTGCGGAGCAGCAGTCAGGGGATGTGTCAAGGCCAATTCGGTCCCCAGGGACTGATTGCTGCCAACAGCTCACCCTGCACAGAGACCTGACAGTGCAGGCAGGGTGCAGGCAGCACAGACCTGGATGTGGCAGCAGCGTGGGGAAAGAGGTGGCTGTGCTTGGCAGGGAGCACAGCATCTTCCCCTGCGAGCCCAGCAGGGCCGGTTGTATCTGTGCCGTGGGGAAACTGAGGCAGCGCAAGTGAGCAAGAGCTCCCAGCGGTGCCAATGGCACTCAGCCCATCTCTGCTGTGCCCACACTGGGCTTTGTGCCCTGGGTGGCTCCTGGACCAAGCCAGGGAGGTTCCTCACGGAGCAGAGGGTGGATGCACAGCCACGGTGGGATGTGGCATCTGCCACTTCCTCGGGTGCTGCATCCTTCCATTGTGGGAAACCACAATAGAAAGCGCTCATTCTGGGTTTGCCACCATCGCTGCCACAGGGCCCCAGTGCTCCGGCCACAGCCACACCGGTGGCTTCACCACCCGGCCCAGCGCCAGCTCCAAACCTGCTGTGGATGTTGCTGCACCCTCCAGCTTCTGCTCCTCATAGCTGCAGATGAACTGGACTGGGGCAGGCAGCAGGGCTTGGGCTCTGCTCTGGCTGCAGGGGCTGCAGCATCTCACTGTGCTGGGGAGCACACGTAGACCCCACACAGGCACCTCAAGCATCCCTTACACAGGGAGCATCCCTCACATGGGGAACTCGCCTGTGCTGCTCAACTCCCCAGACCTGCTCTGCCCCATGGCTCTGGCAGCTCCATGTCCCAGCCCCAGTGGCAGAAAGATCTCTCTTGCACAGACCAGGATGCCTGGGGCTGGAGCCAGGCTGCAAACAAGGAGCAGGATTTGTCCATGCTCTGCTCCCATGCAAATGCCTCCACCCAAGCGGGGTGTTGGGGCTCCCTTTGCTGCCCAGGTTGTGGACGGGCGCCCCTGGGTGCTGTGCACCCTTTAGCACCAGCTTCCAAGTAGGTCAGATGAGTCACCTGCCAGATGTGGCTCCAGGGCCACCACCATGTGCTGTGGAGACGGTAGCTTGTTGGCAGCGATGGCACCGCAGCATCCCCCATTTCTGCCCAGACCCTTGCTCACACCAGGGTGAGGGTTCAGGCATGCTCCTACATGGGGCTCGAGCCCCTGGCCCTGGTAGCCCCCGGGCAAGGAAGCCAGAGCCGTCAGAGCAGGCTGAGCCACCCCCTTAGCTCCACACCCCCTCACCTCCATCCCCACAGTTTGCTGCTGGAGGGGTGACAGAACCCAACCACATCACTTGGATTTTCCTGCCAGACCTGAAGGGCAGAGCAGGCAGCGAGGGTGGAAACCACCCCAGGAGAAGCCTCCAGTGCTGGTGATGCCAAAAGCATTCGGTGCATCCATCCACCTCCCTCCTTACCCATCGCACCATTGGGTCACCCTTTCCCCTCTGGCTACAGACCCCAATGGGATGGAAACACGCAGGGATACCTCCATCGCTGCTCCCCGTGCCATTCTGAGCCACATCCTGGCACCACACCTCTGCCTGGCTCCTTCCATGGTGCCATAGGGCTGACACAAGCGCAGCTAGGAGAGCAGGACAGACTGACACATCCCAGCAGGGTGACAGAGAAGTGAGAGCCACTGATCCTCAGGCTGTTTATTGGCATCTCCCTCAGCTCAGCAGTAGGCACTGCGGGGGTTTGCTATGCAGAGGCCACCAAAACAGCCCCGGCCCCCCCCAGCCATCACCACCCAGCGCATGTCCCTTGCGCTCCCTCTGCACAAAACCCCATTAAAAAAGACCCCCAAACCACCAGCAATGCAGAAGAGGGGGGGTCTGGCTGCTGCATCGCCCCAGCTGAGCCTCATCCAGGGTGCAAAATCAGGGGGGGGTCATCAGCACCGTGTGCACCCCGGCAGGGCGCTCCTGGGGTTCAAGTCCTGGGCACCAAGGAAAGGAGGAATCAATTGTCCCCTGGGTTCCTCGCATGGGGGTGCCTCTTTTCCCAAAGGCTGGGGGTTTCCGGGTTGGGGTTCCATAGCCAGAGGCTTTGAGTTGGGGTCCCTCTGTCACCACCGCTTGCCCCCATGTCCTGGGGGGACCACAAGCGGAGGGGCTGGGGTTTGGCACGGGGAGATCCCCAGCACCCCGTAGGGACCCCAGCACTGCAGGTCCCGGGGGCAAAGTCCAGTGCAATCCTGCCAGCATGGCGAACATTCCCAACCCTCCTCGGCTGAGCAATCCGTAACACAGACGAAGAGCTGGGTTCTGCTCCGCAGGGAAGCAAACACCCACCATGGCACCGAGCCCTGGGGCCCTTCAGCCTCTTCCTCCTCCTCCTCGCTGCTTTATTCCTTAATTTCTTGGGCTTTTCCTTTATTTTTTTTTCCCTTTTTTTTAGATATATTTTCCTCTCTCCCGTGTTCTGCTTCTGTTTAACCATCAAACGAAAGAAGAAAACCCGGCGATGGGAGCTCTGGAGCCGGGGGCCAGGCTGCTGGGCGGGCGGTACAGGGTCCCGGGCTGGCTGGGGGGGTTGCCGGGGGTCTGGGGGGTGGGAGTCCTGCTGGCTTTGGGCCGGAAGAGGCTGCCCTGCTGCGTGGAGGTGCTGTTGGAGAGGGCCGCGGGGTCGGGCTCGCCGGAGTCGCTCTCGGTGTAGCTGTACGCCTGCGCCCGCGAGATGCCCTTCTGCTGCCGCCGCCACGAGTTGTAGTACGTGGGGTCGCTGATGTAGTGGTTCACAAAGGAGTGGGCTTTCTGGTGGCCGGGGTCCACCTCGTACTCGCTGTCACTGCCCTAAAGAACGGGATAAGAGAATGAGCACAGAGTGAGGGGCATCACCCCCCCCCGGAACCCCGAACCGGCTCTTGGAGGGATGCTGGTGAGCACATCCCGAAAGACGCGAGGGGCTGCGGCACCGCCGGGGTTGGTTCTGCTGCTTTCTAAAGCCAAACTGAACGCACACAAAAGGGCAATGGGGCCCCTCGGGGGGTCCCGGGGGCCGCGCTCCCCCCACGCAGGCGGGAGGTGTTTTTGGGAGGCGCTGCCTTCCCGCTGGCTGTAATTGGATTCAGCCTCCTCCATGCGCACAAAGGGCCCATTGAGGGCAGTGGGGAAGCTGCCCCGCGCCAGCGCCAGCTCCCGCCGCTCTTCACAGCTCCTCAAAGAGCCACTCGAGCCCCGCGCGGGCAGCAGGGAGCAGGGCCGGCATCTGCAACGCCGCAGCCAGGGCAGGCAGCGAGGGGGCACCCCTGGGGCTGGGCACCCCCATGCTTGGGGACAGCGCTGGGGACCCCAAGGACTGGCCCTTGGGTTCAGCCTTCTCTTTGCACCCAGCATCCATACAGAGCGATGCTCCCGTGGTCCCTGCCCATGGCCACAGATGCCCCTTGCTCCAGGATGAGACAAAAGTGCCATTTTCCAGGGTTGCCACCAGTAACCGGGCAGCGGGACAGGCCCCAACCCTGCTGCCCTCAGCAGCCCTGGGTGCACCCCACGGTGCCACATCCCCAGCACAGAGGCAGGGGGCTGTGCCAGCTTTGCTTTGGCTCCATGTCCCGAAGCCACGGGGGATGCTGCTCCCTAAAAAAGCAGGAGAGCAGGACCGGCATTGCTTTTCCCAAGCACGCAGCAGGATGTGCATGGCGGTGGGCAGAGAGCAGGGCTGGTGCTCAGGGAGGGCTCCCAGCACTGTCCACCCTTTCCTTGTGTCCCTGTGTCCCACATCCCCATCTCCTGGGTGGTCACCTGAGAGTCGGAGACCTCGGAGGGTTTCTCGGTCAGGCTGCTGCTCTCGGCAGGGATCAGGTCATTGTACTTGGTCACATCCTCATCCGAGTAGTGGAGGCTGCCAGGGCTGGGCCGTGGTGGGGACCTCGGGAAGAGGGGGATGCTCAGCGCAGGTCCCCCCTTGGGGCTCTACCACACAGGCATGAGCCCAGCCAACCCCTGGGACAGGCTCAGGGAGCACCCCTAAGCCATATCCAGGCCCTCCAAAGAGTCTGTCCATGGGTTCTTAGGGATTCCCAGCTTTTCAGGCTGCTCAGGATCCCGGCACAGCAGGCTGCTGCAGCAGCTTCAGCACATGGTGTTAGGCAGAGTGGGGTCACTCCTTTGGGATGCCAGCCCTCCCCAGCCCCATTCCCATCCCACAATGGACCAGGGATGAAAGGTGCCCCCTGCCCAGGGAAGGGGCTGTGGCAGCGGGTTCCTACCGGGTGTAGATGCCATTCTTGCGGCAGAAGGAGTTCTTGATGGAGAGGCGCCGGTTGTTGAGCTCCAGGGCCGGGAAGCTGCCCTCATCCAGGCTCACCATCTCGCCGTGGTTCAGGGCCGTCGCCTTGGAGCTGTTCCCTGGGGAAAGGGATGCTCAGGCTCCCCCAAAACCCTCCCCAAAGTGTGTGTGGGGGACCTGGACCCGGAATGGCCCTGGTAGGGTTGTGCCAGCTCCGGTGTGGACAGACCACAGCCAAGCATCAGCCTCGTGCCAGCGCTGCGGCCGTGCTGAGCCTGCTTTGGCTCTCACCCGACCGGTCCCGTCGCCTCCAGCTCCCGGCGCTGTTTGCTTAATGGGAGGTCTGGATTTTCCCCACAATTTGAGCCCTTGACACAGCTAAGAAAACAGAGCCATGTTTGAGTAATCCCCGTGACCTCTGCCGAGCCCTCATGGAGGCTGCCCTGCCTCTGGAGCCACAGCAGGACAAGCCACTATTTCATCCTGAGCTCCCGGCGCTCGCCGGGAAGCCCGCAGCATCTTTATCAGATGTCAGAGGAGGAGCTGAGCCCTGAGGCAGGATCCCACTGTCCCACTCACCCCAAAGGCGGGCAGGAAGGCTTCCATGGGGTCACAGAATCGCAACATGGTTTGCGTTGAAGGGACCTTAGAGCTCATCCAGTTCCAACCCCTGCCATGGGCAGGGACACCTTCCACTGGAGCAGCTTGCTCCAAGCCCCGTCCAACCTGGCCTTGGGTCAGGGCTCTGCACCCCGCAGGGTCCCATCACCACCCACCCGTGCTCACCTGAGTCTGACTTCTTGGAGTACTTCTTGCTCTGCCCGCGGATGATGAGCACGAAGACAAGCAGGAGGATGAAGATGAGCCCTACCAGGGCGATGACCACCAGGAACCACCACTCCTCGTAGAACGGGTTGGCTTTCTGGGCTGGGGCACAGCAGGGAGGATCAGAGGGGGATGAGCGTGGGGGCAATGGATGGGGACGCCCTCATGCTGGCCAATGGCTACCTGACACGGAGGGGGAAGGCGTGCTGGGGGTCCCGTAGCCATAGTCATTCACGGCGATGACACGGAAGTCGTAACTGACCCCCTGCTTGAGGATGTCCATGCTGAAGGTGTAGGAGGTCACCTCCTTGGGGATGTCTTTGATGAGGATGTCCCAGAGCCCCTCGTCTGGAAGAGAGAGGGAGCTTCGGAGGTATGGGCCTGGGGGAGCATCAGGACCTCTGTGCCCATGACAGCGGCAGCAGCAATGAGTGCTGCTCCACTGCTCACCAGCCCCTTTCCATCAGCCCCAGCAGCATGGTCCTCACAGAGCAGCACACAGGTAACTCCCCAGACATCCATGTCCTACTCCCAACCCATCCTGTTGGGTGGCCTGGGAGAGCTCAGTGCTCCCTGCCTCAGTTTCCCTTTCTCCTGAACCCATCCAAGGTGGGGATGGAAAGCAGAGCAGAGCTGCAGTACCTGAAGGACGGGCTTCGATGACATATCTGGTGATGGGCCCTTGGCCGGGGTCCCCGCTGGACCAGTGGATGGTGATAGCTGAGCCATAGCGGGAGATGAAGGGCTCGCCGGGGGGACCAGGGGCACCTGGGGACCAGAGCAGAGCTGGAGGCACAGGGATACAAACTGCACACACCATGCCAGCCCCAGAGGCGCTGGTCCCCATTGCATCCCCTCCCTCACCCGGGCACAGCATCCCACAGATCCCCCATACCTTCCGCAGGCCCCGTGGTGATGTTTGCCTCAACATCTGGCCCATAGGCGAAGGTTTTGGCCCGGATTCGGAACTGGTACGTGACGCCCTCGGCTAGGTCCTTCACCTTCATCCATAGCGGGCTGTTCCCCTTCACATCCACCGTCACGATCTTACTGATGCCTGCAGGGATGGAGGCTGAGCCGCATCCTTCCCGAAGCCCACCCGGCTCCCCCCAGCAC
The DNA here is from genome assembly GCA_017639245.1 of Myiopsitta monachus. Lineage (NCBI taxonomy): Eukaryota > Metazoa > Chordata > Aves > Psittaciformes > Psittacidae > Myiopsitta > Myiopsitta monachus. Next base: position 1,310,608 of record CM029931.1, on the reverse strand, counting down.
CCCAGCCATGCCCTCACCATCCACGGGCATGCAGGGCTCATAGACAAGCCGGTAGCCCTCGAGGATGCCATTGGGCAGTGGTGGCGGCTCCCAGGACACGTTCACTGATGTGGTGGTCAGCTCACTGAACCGGATGGATCCTGGGGCACTGGGGGCTATAGGAGGAAAGTGGATGGGGCCAGCTCAGTGCTTCCATTGCCCATTCCCGGCATGAATCCAGCCCCTCTCCCTGTCTCCATCTGAATAGGGGTGGGGCACTTGTTATCACCATCTCACACCACCCCAATGCCTCTCCCCTGTGTTGCAGTAGGGATGGAGTCAAAGACCCTGCCAGGCTACCATGCATGGCTCAGGGGATGAGTCTCCTCGTCTCTCCTTCTGAGACCTTCATCCTTCTCAAATCTCAGCCCAGACCTTCATCTCCATGCGTCCCCAATACACAGACCCTCTGGGGTATCTGATGTCTGCTTGGGAGCAGGAGCTGGGGTGCAGCTGGGATGAAGCGGCATCAACTAAACATCCCTAGAAGCTGGACCCGTGCAGACATCTCCCCATGGAGATAAGGGGTAGGAGGGTGCTGGTGTGATCGGGAGGGGCCGGGGGGAGCCGTGCCACGGGCCCCACCTGCCTGCAGCGTGCGCCCCTCCACCGGGGCGCTGCGGGGCCCATCTCCCGCGGCGTTGAAGGCGGCGACGCTGACCCAGTACGAGGTATACCCCGTGAGGTTCTTCAGCTTCACCCCGCGCTCCGGCAGGAAAAGCGTCTTCACCCGCTCGCTCCCGTTCTGGCGCTGCGCTTCCCAGAAGTGGATCTGCAGGAGGGAGGAGGGCACCTGGGTGATGCAGGGATCCATCCTCCCCAGGCCCTGAGGGTGCTGAGGCGCTGGCACAGGGTGCCCAGAGGAGCTGCGGCTGCCCCGTCCCTGGCAGTGCTCAAGGCCGGGTTGGACACAGGCGCCTGGGACGTGCTGCTCCAGCGGAGGTGCCCAAAGCACGGGGCTGAGCATCCCGGCGGGATCCCAGAGGCATCCCAGGACCGAGGGCGCCATCTGCCGCCCTGCGGCCGCCCGGCACCGGGACGGGACTCGCGGTATCTCCGCACGCTCCCAATAGCACGCACAGCACCTCCCGGAGCACCCAAAACCTCCCCAGATCCGCCAACACACACAGCATCACCCAGGGAAGCTCAGCACCCACCAGCATCCCGCCAGCCTCCCGTGTCCCGGCTCAGTGGCGGTACCTTGTACCCCTGGATGTCCCCGTTCTGGCTCTCCACGGGTGGCGGCTCCCAGGTCACATCCAGCTGCGTGGCCGCGGCCGCCTGCACCACCACGTTCTGCGGTGCCCCGGTGGGCACTGTGCCGAGGGAGGGGACAGTGTCACATCCCTGCAGGACCGGGGAGGGGAAAGCCCTCCCCCCCCGCCTTGACCTGGGGGCATCCCTCGGCCTGGCACACGCATGGGAGCGTGGGGCACCCCACAGGACCATGCTGTGCTATGGACTCACCCGCTTCACCCACAAACACCTCCTGTGGGGGACTGGGGGGGCCCTCGCCCACCGCGTTGTACACGCTCATGCGGATCTCGTAGCGCCGGTGCTTGCTCAGGTCTGTGGGGGAAAGGGGTGAGCGGGGTCCCCTCTGCTGTGGGGGGTCCTGAGACCCCCAGGGGACCGAACAGATCCCCCCATTGCTGGGTATGAAGGGGGTGTCTCCAAGGAACAACAGGAGAGGAAGGCAGAGGCGTCCCTGGGCACAGGCACCGGGCTCGCCCTGCAGCACAGGCAGGCAAAGGGGGGGGACACACACACAGAGGGTGGCATAGGGCACATGCAGGGGATGGCACGGAGGGGCAGGGAGCGGTGACTTACTGTCCAGCTTGTACTGGGTGAGGGACACCTCGCTGAGGTTGTGCACGGTGTAGACAGCTGGGAGCCACGGGGCAGGGAGAGCAGCAGCCGGTTAGTGCCATGGCACGGTGGTATCCCATCTCCGAGCACCCACCCCTGCACGGCTGCCCACCCCTGAAAGGGCCCTGGCACCCTCAGGTGCCGACGGGGCTGCCACAGCACCAAGGAGTCCCCGAGTGGCACAAGCTGGGTCTGGGCAGCAAGGGCTCCATGAGGAGCAATAGAGAGGGATGGAGGGAACATGGTCCTGTGCTGGGCTCTGCCCTGGTTGCTCACGTCCCTGATGCCCCTTGGAGTGAACCCTATTCCCGCTGGGGTCTGAGAACAGAAGCACACCCAGAAACACACAGCAGGACATCACACCCATGTCAGGTGGACACGTGGACACCAGCACTACAGGGACATGGAGCTGAGCACAGCGGAGCTGAGCACAGCGGGGCTGAGCCGGTGACATCAGACAAGCACATTGGTGACCACAGTCCTGGTAGCATGAGGAGGTGCTACCTGACCTGACATCTCCAGGCTGGTACCCAGGAGAGACCACGGAGCGCGGGATGCTCCATCCTCCACCCGCCACCGCTGGGGCACCCCCAGCCCCACATCCCCAGGCCCGGTGGGGTCAGCAGCACTCACGGGTGAGCTGTGCCCACGTGGCACCGGGGTTGCCGATGCCGCGCAGGCTGACGCCGCGCAGGCTGTCGTGCACCAGCTCGCGGTACCGCAGGCGGAACCCCAGCAGGATCCCGTTGATCTTGTCCTCGGCGGGGGGCTGCATGAGAAGCACAATGAGGGGCTGCTGCCCGTCCTGTGACACCCCGCACGGCAGAGGGGACAGGGCAGTACCTGCCAGCGGATGAGCACGGATGTGGTGGTGTGCGGGGTGACGGAGAGGATGGTGGGGGCTTCCTCGGGGGCTGTGGGGGAGAAGTGGGGGATGAGGCTCCACGGATGCCCAGGGAAGGGGGGGATCCCCCTCTCCCTGCCCCAGGAGGTGCTGACCCGCCTGCAGAGTGGTGAGCGACTCCGACTCCTCGCTGTACTCGCTGTCCCCAATGTCATTTGTTGCCTTCACACGGAACTTGTAGGAGGTGAAGGGCTTCAGCCTGTGTGGGGACAGTGCAGCCAGTGGGTGACCCCATAAAGCACCCTTCATAGAATCACAGAGCAGTTCGGGTTGGAAAGGGCCTTCAGATCCCCCCATTCCACCACCTCCCCATCGCCCTCCATCCCTCCATCCTCCCATCTCCCTCCATCCTCCCATCGCCCTCCATCCCCCCATCTCCCCATCTCCCTCCGTCCCCCCATCTCCCCGTCCCCCTCCGTCCCCCCCATCTCCCCATCGCCCTCCGTCCCCCCATCTCCCCCCGTCCCCCCATCTCACCTATCCACAACGAAGGCGGTGGCGTTGCGGCTCGCAGGGGCAGGGTGCAGAGCCCACTCGCCGTCGGGCAGCTCGCGGCTCTGCACTGTATAGAACCGGACAGGGGAGAGCCCATCGCTGCCCGGCTGCCAGGACAGCAGCACGCTGCGGGCACGCACCTCCTCCTGCTGCGCCAGCGGCTTCCCGGGGGGCTGCGGGCGGGCTGCGGGAGGCGAGGGGCTGCAGGCACTGCGGGCACCCCATGGACACGCCATGGGCACAGCCCCATAGGCCGGACCCCCCCTGCCCCATTACCTCTCTTCTCCGTGGTCACCACGAGGGCTTCGGCCGCCTCACCCCAGCCCTTGCGGGTCTGGGCCGCGATGCGGAACAGGTAGGTGGCCTCGGGCTGGAGCCCGGTGGCCGTGTACTGCCGGGCGCTGGGCTCCAGCACCTCCACGGCAGCAGCGTTGACCGCGGTGGTGTTGAGGCTATGGGTGACCTGGTACGCTGCGGGGAGGGAGCGGCACAGTGGGGATGGTGGGGGGAACACCACCCTGCGGTCCCCCCATGCATGGCTCCCTCCTCCATCCCTGCCCGTGTGCTGCCCTGCAGTGAGGGGTTTGGCTCCCTGCGCAGGGCAGCTCACATGCAAACATCAGCCCTGGGGTCTGAGGTGCTCAGGGGATGTCAGGGACCTGGGCTCTGCCTCCCCATGCGGATCTCTGCACCCACAGGACCTCCGCACCCCATCCCAGCGTGGCACAACCGGGGCTGCTCCCCACCTACCCAGGATGATGCCGTTGGGCTCCGCAGGAGGCTGCCAGATGAGCCGCACCAAGGTGGTCCTCACTTCGGGGAAGAGGATCCCCACAGGGGGCCCGGGCACTGGAGGGCAGAGATGGGGCTCACCAGGGAGTGCAAGGAGCCAGGTCCCATCCCCTGTGCCCTGGATGTCCTCATCGGGGAATAGAGGGATCACACCAGGGATGGGATGGGAAGATCTTAGGCACCATGGGGACCCCCAACACCCCATTCGGGGGTCTCTGCACACCAAGATGCTGCCACCCACCATCATCCAGCGTCCGCTCGAGGACGGGGGGCCGGCTGGGCGCTCCATCCCCGATCCTGGTGAAGGCCAGCACACGGATCTCATACAGCGTGTACTTGCCCAGCCCGGTCAGCTGGGCACTGCGGGAGGCATTGCCCTCCGCCAGCCAGAACTGGGCACGTGTGTCCGAGTCCTTCTCTTTGTACATCACCTGCAACAGACCTGTGTGACACAGCCAGCCCCGGGACGGAGCTGGTGTCATCGCTTGGAGGTGGCACAATGGTAACAGCTCACCTTGTAGCCAAGGATGTGGCCGTTGCAGTCTGCCTCAGGGATGTCGCTCCATCGCACCAGCATGCTGCTGGAGGAGGTGGCCACCACCGACACATTGCTGGGGCCGGAGGAGGGCACTGAAGGGGTGATAAGAGTAAGTCAGTGGTAGATCTGGCTGGGTTGGGTGCCTGGTGCCATGGGGTGGGCAGCGGTACCTGACTCCCGGGTGCGTCCCACCACCGCATGGCTCCACGGCCCCGATCCAATGGCATTGAACGCTTGGACCTGCACTCGGTACTCGGTCCACTCCTCCAGGTCCTCAATGGTGTATTCCCGCTCCACACGGTCATGGATGATGTGCAATGCTGGCTGCCCTCGCCCATCCAAGCGCGTGTACCGGACCCTGTAGCCCACTGAGTCGGGATTCCCATTGTACTCCTGCTCCAGGAGGGGCTGGACCCATCCAGCAGAGATGGCAGCATCAGTCACGATGTCCCACAGCCCCTATGAGCCCCTTGCCCATGGACATGAGCCCTGGTCCCCCCTCACCATCCAGCGCAGCCACAGGCTGGTCTCACTGGCTGTCCTCAGGGTGACGTTGGTGGGTGCCATGTCCGGGGGGGCCTGCAGGGTCTGGATCCTCCGGGAGGGCAGGCTGGGGGGGCTGGTGCCCACAATGTTCACCTGCCGCATGCGGAAACTGAGGAAGGAGAAGGGGGGGGTCATGGAAGGCGAGAAGGGGGCTCCGGTCCCTTGGGAGGACACTGCAGCATCGTCCTGGCCACTCGCCTGTAGTAGGTGTAGGGCTTCAGGTTGGGCACCTCCATGGAACGGGCATCAGGCTCATTAGCCAGCTGGTGGACGAGCCCCCAGTCTTCAGCCTCACCGCTCTGGCCTGCCTATGGGATGGGAATGGGGTGAGCTGCCCCCCAACACCCCACTATCCTCCCTTGACCTGCCCCATACCTGTGCCTCCACCTGCCAGCGGGAGATGGAGGTTTTGCCATCGTAGCCTGGGCGAAACTGGAGGGTGACGGAGCGGGGCCCGATGTTGGAGATGCCCAGGTTGGTGGGGGCACCGGGGAGCTCTGCAGGAACAGGGCAGGGTGGGTGGCACCGGCCGCTTGCCCCCAGCCCATTGGCATCCCCACGCTGCCACACTCACCTGGAGGCACCCCCGAGGAGATGGTGGAGGAGGAGAGTTGGCCCTGGCCCTTGGAGGTCATGGCAGCCACCTCAATGGTGTAGGTGGTGAGGGCGGTGAGGCCGGTGACGCGGTACTCCAGGGTGACGTTGGGCAGGTAATGGGTCACCCGTGTGTTGGTGCGGTTGTATTCCTCCCAGGAGATCCGGTAGCCTGGAATGCACCCCATGCTGTCAGCCCCTGTCATTGCCCATCCCAGGGAGCTGAGTGGGACACCAGGGGGAGATGCTACAGGGTGGGAAGAGGACCAGGGGATGATGCTGTGGGGCAGGAAGGGGACCAATGCAGGAGCTGGGTACCCGTTCATGCTCCCTTACCTGTCAGGATGCCGTTCTTCTCCAGTGGCTCCTGCCAGCTGACCTTCAGGGATGTGTCCAGGATGTCACTGAAGCTGAGATGTCCCACAGGGCCAGGCACTGCCCAAAGACACCCAGGCTCAGCACACAGCACCCATGGGTCGCCCACAAGGAGCATGGATGGAGGGGACGCTCCTTGGACAGGGCTTCCTGGGGCTCAACAGCATCCCATTCCACATCCCCATAGGCATCCCCAGTGGGACTACAGTCCGCCCCTCCCCAGGTGCATCCCATGGGAACACAGAGCCTCCCCGTACCGTCCTCGTGGGTGCGCACCAGCTGGGGGGGGCTGCGCGGGCCGTCCCCCGGCGTGGTGAAGCACAGCACCGAGGTGAAGTACTCGGCGAACTTCCGCAGCCCCGACACATATCCCACATGGATGCTGTCCTGGAAGTTGGGCCGCACCGTCACCACCATTGCCTCCTCCTCGTGCTCCGGCTCCCAGGCAATGAGCTGCGGGAAGAGGGAATTGGGATGATGATGCGGGTACCACCAGTTGGGATGATGATGTACCAGCATCCCCACCACACACATCAGCACCACAAACACCATCCCCTGCTCACCTCCGGCCTCTTCTCATTTATTCAGAGTTGATTAAATATCAATTAAGGACGCAGGGAACACTTGATGCTGTTAATGGTGTGTGTTTACCCCTCCGAGCCGATGTGCTGTGATTAACTCCCATTGATAACAGAGCGTAATCGCCTGTGTTTAGGAGGGGTGTTTGGGCATTTAATTGCCATTGTGCGAGATAGCCTATAGCTACTTAATTAAGTACTAATTAGGCCCTAAAAAATACTAATCAAAAATACTAAGTGGCATTTAATAAGAATGTTAAATATCTGCCTTGCTCCGGTTATCGCATCCAGCGGCAATTAAAATCCTGAACTTCTTTTGAGTGGATTAAGAAACAAGTTTAATGTTTTTAATTCAATTTCATTAATGTAAATTGGAATTAATTGCAAATTTGGAATTAATTAAAGAGCAGGGGAGCCTCTGAGCCCAAGCAAGTGTTAAATATCATCAGTAAATACTATTTTAACTGTCAGGCTGGAACCAATTGGAGTCGTGGGGTTTGAAGAGGAGCTGAGCCAGTTTGTGGAGGTTGGATGAGGAATTCCCAACCCTCCCTGGTTTTAGGGAGACCCTCAGGAATCGCCCCTCACCTTGTACCCCTGGTTGATGCCGTTGATGAACTGGGGGCTGGGGGGGTTCCAGGTGAAGCGGATGGTGGTGGAGTTGGTGGCCTCGGTCTGCACGTTGCCTGGGGGCACCGTGGGCACTGCCGGGATGAAGGTAGGGCTCGCAGCGTCCATCAGGCCCACGGCACATCCTGCTGCCGATGGGGTGAACGCCGAGGCCCTGCCTACCTCCCTGCAGCGTCCACTCGGTCACCTTCATGCTGTACACCCCCAGGCCGGCGCTGTTGTACGCCGCCACCTCGATCTCGTAGTTGGTCCAGATGATGAGGTCCTCCAGGAGCAGGTTGTTGACCTCGGCGTTGGTGATGTTCTTGAACTGGTAGCCCACGGGCAGCCCGGCCAGGCAGTACCTGGGGACCAGCGGCTGTCAGAGCTGCCAGTGTCCCCATCAGCACCCTGGGATGCCAGGGATGGAACGCCCGTGCTCACCGGATGATGTAGCCCTTGAGGACACCATTCTGGTGGCTCTCAGGGGGTGGCTGCCACTGGATCATGATGGACTGGTTGGTGCGGCCACTGGCAATGACATTCTGGGGGGGTGCAGAGGGGGGCTCCTCGGGCAGGGACACCCTATGGGGGACAAGGCAGGGGTGAGCACCCATTGCACCAGCCCCCCCCAGCCCCCCAGCCATCACTCACCTCTCTGTGTCCTTGCTGAACTGGCCCCTGCCCACATCATTCACAGCACAGAGGCGGAACTGATAGGAGCGAGCGGGGACCAAGCCCCGCACGGCCACCGACGTCACCTCGGGGTCCACACTGGCCAGCAGCACGGTCCAGGGGGCATCTGTGGGCGAAAAGGGGGAAGCAGGGCAGAGGATGCAGGATGCTGGGGTCCCCAAGCTCCACACAGCATCCCTTGCCCACCACCTCGAGGTGATGCTGGAGCTCAGGCTTTGCCCAGTGCCAGCCTAGCCAGGGAGGTGGGAGCAGCCCCTTACTGTTCTCAGAGACCTCCACGATGTAGCGGAGCAGGGGGCTGTTGCCATCGAAGGGTTTGGCCCAGGTGAGGTTGATGGCTCGTTTCTCCAGGGGGCTGAGCATGGCCACAGGGCTCTCGGGAGCGTGGGGGAGCTGCCTGGACAGGGGGTGAGGGATGGGGTGGTGATGGAGCGGGCATAGACTTGGGGTGCGGGATGCTGAGGGGATGGGGGGGGCGTCTCACCGGACACGGAGGTGGGCGCTGCGTGAGTCGTTGCCCCCGGCTGACACCACCTTGCACGTGTAAGTGCCGATGTCACCCGACCAGGTCTGGGAGATGTGGAGGGTGCCCATCTCGTCCAGGCGCACCCTGGGCCCGCTCTCTGTGCTCAGCGGTGCCCCGTCCTTCTCCCAGATGTACCTGTGCCGGGGGACACCAGGGCTGTTGGCACAAGGAGGGGGGACCAGGGGGGGTCCCACCACCGTGCCGGGCTCCCTGTGCACAAGGCACCAGGTGGCACTGCAGGATCACCGGCACAGGGCTGGGGATGGCACCCACCATCCACCTGCAGCCTGGGGGTGCCCGGACCCCCCAACCCTCCCATCCCCATCACATGCACCTCACATCCACGCTGGGATCATGGGTGACCCCGCAGCTCATGACAGCCTTGGTCCCCTTGATGACGCTCTGGTCCTGCGGTGGGTCGGTGATACGTGTCCTTGCTGTGGGGGAACAGAATGAGCCACCAGCACCGCTTGGAGGTTTGGCATCAGTAAGGATGTGTGCATCCATGTAATCAACCAGCCACATGCTAACCCATCCCTACAGACCTCTGTGCCTCTCTGTACATCATAGAATCAACCAGATTGGAAAACACCTTTAAGATCATCAAACCTAAGTGTTACCCAGGACTACCAAATCCACCACCAAACCATGTCACTAAGGGCTTTGTCTACATGGCTTGTGAACACTTCCAGGAATGGTGACTCCATCACTTCCCTGGGAAGCCTGTTCCAATGCTTGACTAAGCTTTGGGTGAAGAAGTTTTCCCTAATATATAGAATCCCAGCCTGGTCTGGGTTGGAAGGGACCTTAAAGCTCCTCCAGCTCCAACCCCTGCCATGGGCAGGGACACCTTCCACTGGAGCAGCTTGCTCCAAGCCCTGTGTCCAACCCTGGCCTTGAGCCTTGCCCAGTCTGCCCACGGAGCTGCGTCCATCCCACCCTGCGCATGCAGAGCGGGGTGAGGCGGGTTCCTGGCGGGTCCCTTACCCCACACCACCAGGTCAGCAGATGCCTCGTCCACGCCGCGGGAGTTGGTGGCCAGGCAGACGTAGGTGCCGGCGTCGGCGATGTGCGCGGGGCTCACGAGCAGGCTGCCCGACTCCAGCAGCGTGAAGCGCGGGAGCTGCACCGACCCGCTGGCCAGGACCCGCTCCCCTGCCACACGGGGAGCCCGTCAGCTCCATCAGTGGCCTGGTGGCCAGGCAGGGATGGGCAGGCAGACACAGGGCTCGGATGCAGGCTTGCCTGCACACCCGTGTCCCCGTCCCCTTTACCTTTCTGCCACGTGATGGCGGGACGTGGAGCCCCTGAGGTCTCGCAGTTGAGGATGACGGACATGCCATCAATCACTGTGCTGTCCTGGGGACCCCTGGTGATGTTGGGGGCAATGCCTGGAGGGAAAAGAGATGCACAACCCATCCCGAAGCCATTCCTGGCGCTCGTCCAGGAGCTCATCTGCTCCTGAAGCATCTCATCCTGGTTTCCTGGGGTCCCCGAGCCCAGCCATGGGGTCTGGGCAGAAGGGGGTGGCTGTCACCTACTGGTCACGGCCAGGTACGTGGTGGTCTGCACCTCGCCGGCAGCGTTGCGGGCGAAGCACTGGAACATGCCGGTGTCATCGGGGACCAGCCCGCTGATCTGCAGGCTGCCGTCCGCCAGCAGCTGGAAGCGGGACAGCTTCTCCAGCTGGATGAGGGCAGCATCCTTGTACCAGGCCATCTCCGGGGGGGGCACGCCTGCAAGGACAGGGTCACATCAGGCGTGGGGACGTGGTGGCATGGGGAAAGCGGCTGGGGAGCAGCTCACCTTTGGCTTGGCAGGGAATGGCCACCACCTTCTCCATCTCGGCTGTGATGTGCCTCTCCGGCTCCTTGATGAACTGTGGCGGCTCTGCGAAGGGAAACCCAGCAATGGGAAGGGTTTGTGTCACAACCGGGCTCAAAACACCCCCAGTGACTCCCGCCTGTCGTTCCCACCTCAGCCCCAAGGGCTGAGACCGCCCTCAACTCATTGCACGCTTGGTTTGGGCTGCCCATGGCCAGGTCCTCACCCATGACGGAGAGGAAGGCGCCCTCGGCCACGGCGGGCACGCTGCTGCTGCGCAGCACGGCCTCGCACTCGTAGTAGCCACTGTCGCTCAGCACGGGGCTGAGGATGGTGAGCCGGCGGCTGTAGTCGCTGATGCCGCTGGAGAGGGGCACCCCGTCCTTCTTCCAGATGATGTGCAGCTTCATCAGCGGCCTGGGGGGCCAGGAGCGGGTCAAGAACCTGCCATAACCCCCACGGAGGCCCCCACATCGCTCCATCCCGCAGGAGCCGTGGTGGGAAGGGAGCTGGGGGCACCCAACCCTGGGGGATCCCCATCCCGCTACTCGCCTGGCGTTGGCCACGCACTCCATGGTCACCTCCGAGGTGCCAGCCACCACGCTGGTGTTCCTGGGTGGAACAATGATGGTGGGTGCGATGGGATCAGCCGGGCCACCCACATCTGGGAGAAGGAAGACAGAGGAAAGAGCATCAGCACCCTCTGCTCACCCCTTGGGTGCCGGAGCACCCAGCAAGGCCAATGGGGCACCTGAAGCCCATCACCTTGGCATCAGGGTGCCTTCATAGCCCTCTCCTCCCACAGGAGCCCACAGAACCAGCCCGGCCCCAGACTGTGCACCAGGGAGGAGGGAGAAGGGGAGTATATAAAGCAAAATGATTGCAACAATAAAAAACCCTCATGTAGGCGCTGTAAAAATGCAATGGGCTTGAAAGCTGCTGATATGGCTGAATCCATAAACATGGGCTCAGGTTGTTTATGGCCCCCCAGGACCCTGAGGTACAGAAAAACAGATTAATGGGGCAGGAGGGGAAGGGGAGTGGGGAGAGTCCTCTATGGAGAGGGAATAAGCACCCCATGGGGCAGCGGGATGGGAGTACCAGGATTGATGCCACCCTGGGGCATACTTCCCCATGGGCTGCCACCCCCTGAACAGGGGCTGGGGACCCTCACCCAAATGGACCAGAGGGATCGACCACAAGGGTGCTGAGCTGATGGAAGCAACGTGCGTTGCGAGGGGAACATGAGCAGGAGCAGGGCAGCATGTCCTATGGGGATGCACTGCACCCTCCCATCCCGCAGCCCGGGGCATGGCCGGATCCATCCCCAGCAGCAGGGATGGAGTGGGAGGCTCTGCCCAAGACACAATTAGCGCCTGCAGCACAGCCCAAAGTGCCTAAATAAATCGTGAGGCAGCTGAAGTGTGCAGTCAGCAAAGCTGGAGCCTCCGACGAGATTTACTGCAAATTAAAGTGGGGGGAGCCCGGCGGCGCTGGGGAGCGGGGCCGGGAGGGGGGGAACGGCCCCCAGCACTCACTGGCCACGCTCAGCGTGATGGGCTGGCTCGTCTTGTTGTCCCCGTTCTTGTCATTCACCGCCTGCACGTAGTAACGTCCCGCATCCGGGGCCACCGTGGAGAGGATGACGAGGGTGTTCTCCAGTGTGATGGCTCTGCGGGGATGGGAACACAATGGGCATACTGCTGCAGAGAGATGGGATCCTCATTCCCAACCCAGTACCTACATGAGACAAGCACAACCCTCAGCCTTCCTCCCACCAGCTGCCAAGAGGGGTTCAGCTCAACCACTGGCCTCAGGACCACGCTGAGCCCCACATCCCCCCCACATCCAGCAAAGCACATCGGACAGTGCAGATTAATAGGACCTTTTCTTAATGGAACGATCTAATCTGCAGGAAACATAAAACGGTTTGGGGAATATATTTTTTCTACCATTAAATATGAGATAAAGGAGTTTTATCTCTTCAATCCTGCCTGGCAAATAGAAAGGAGACCAGTTCAATTCCTGCATAATGTGGGTTACAAATTCAATTCCCGCACGCTGCATCTGCCAGCGCTGGGTTTGCAGCTCCGACAGCACCGGGGCCCGATGCAGCCCCGTAGGGACACGTGTGCTGGCCCAGCTCCATCCCCGATGCCCACCTTTCCCCCACCTTCCTCCCTCTTATTTTCATTTCTGTTCTAAATTCATTTCCCCAGTGACAAACGGAGCCATTAGTCGCCGAATGCCTGTGGGTGTTAGCACGATGCGCTCGAGGCATCTGTTAAACAGCCTTATTGCAAGGACAAGGGCAGCCAAGGGAAACGCAGCCCCCTGGGATGCAGGGGAGGATGCCAGGAGGATGCAGGGGGATGCTGGAGGGATGCAGGGGGGTACCAGGGGTACTCACATGCGGCTGCTGGGGGAGATCTTGCGGCCGTCGCGGAACCAGGTGACCTGGGGCTGGGGGAAGCTGGCGATGCGGGGCGCGCGGATGACGGCCGCCTCCCCGTGCGACACGCTCTGCTGCGTCTCGCGGTCCTCAAAGCTCCCCATGTCTGCAGAGCGGGTGGGAGAAACAGCTCGGGGGTTGGAAACGCACCCAGGGACCCAGCAGGGCCCGGCTGGAGGCCACGGGGATGGGCGCCGCCAGGGGATGCAGAGAGGCTGCGCTGGGGGCTGCGCTCTGCTCCCCTCCTTGGCTGGTACGTGCTATGGGGGCGGGGGGGGTAGCTCAGATCCCATGGGCTGCTCCTGCACACCCTGCACAAGCCAAGTCCCAGCACCAGGATCATCCCAGCATGACCTTGGATTGGGAACCTGCCGCCTGCCTCCTGCTCAGACATGGCAGGCTGGAAGTACACTGAAAGCAGAGTGAAGCAGGGGGCATGGAGAAGTGGGGGGGGCAGTGGATTTTTATTGACTTCCCTTAATTGCTGTAATTAAAAACATGTAAAGAATCTTTTTTTAACGACTTTGCCATTATCATCAGTTGCTAGCACAGCTGCCTTATTAATTTCTCATTAGCTTCCTGATTTCTCATTGCTCCTCAGGAAGGTGTTGAAAGGGTTGGGACTGGGAGTATCCCAGAGGGAAGGGGGGACAGAAAGGGGCAAGTCCCCAAGGTACAGAGCCAGCATCACGGCCCTCAGCATCCTCAGTATCCTGCTTAACCTCCCCATGGTGCCTTTGCATCACCCCCCAGCGCAGTCTCCAAAGTCTGGCCCATCCTGCTCAGGTCCATCTGTCCACAGGATCCATGCGGAGCCATGAAAGGAGCACCCAGGACTGAGCCACCCATCCCTGCTCCTGCACTGCCGGGTGCAGCCGCCAGCCTCACGCTCCTGTTTGCCTTCAGTAACGATTATAACGGTGTTTGCTCTCAGAGCAGCCGAGAGGAGCGGGGCTGCTTCACACCATCAAGTGCTTCTCCCCTCCAGGGAGACAGAACTGCGTGCTCAGATGCAGGTGCTGAGGGTTTCCCAGCCCTGGTACGACCTGCATTGCCTGGGGGGTGCCCCCTTGCCCCCCGACCACTGCAGCAACCATGCAGCAGGAGCAGCAACATCCCCATCCCTGCTGGCATCACCCCAGGGATGCTCCGCACTCCCATGGGCTGCACTAACACCAGAGCTGCCCTGGAACCGGGTGTCCCCGCATGGGACTGTCACTTACATGCCACCTGCACCTCGGTCTGGCGCTGCAGCAGGGCTCCCATCCGGTTGCGGACGATGCAGCGGTAGAAGCCGGCATGAGTGCGGTCCAGGGATGTGATCACGTACCTGCGGGAGACAGGAGCCACGTCAGTGGTGCTGGGGACATCCAGGTCACCGCCACAGCCCCCGGGAGAGGCTGCAGGTCCTACACAAACCCCCATTTACTGCTGGAGGTGTGTGAGCATGCGTGTATGTGCACATACACACACAGTGTCCCTTGCTGGCCTGCAGTGACTGGTGGCCATGCACGTAGGAGGTGCTCTTTGCTGCGCCACACATGCAGCGTGAGCTGGTGGCCATCAGTGACTCATGGCTGTGAGTGGGAGGCACTGGACAAGTGGCTTTGGGATGTCAGAAGCGGAGGTGGCTGCTGGGGACACAGGACCTGGGACTCACACTGAGCCTTGGTGCTGAGTGGCAGGGACACAGCAGGGTGTGCTGGTGCCCCTCCGCCTGGGACCCACACGCAATGAGCAGAAGCTGAGCTGCCTTATTACCCCCAGCACAGGCTCTTATCAGCCAGCAGCAGATAAGCAGATAAAGGGAATAACCATGTCTCAATTCACCCACTGCTCCCGAGCATCACCCCGATCCACACGCTGGACCCGGTGCCACCGGACCTCCCCGAACCATCCCCACCCCAGGAGGGATGCAGGGGCACCAGCTCCACCACCCCCAAACCAGGCTGGATCCCGCTGGCTTCACAGGTGGGTGAGCCTGTTATTACGGGGATGGGTGGGCGCTGCAGCATCACCTTTCCTGATGTGGAGTGCTCGGAGACAAAGCAGAAAGGCAACAAATAAGCAAGCTCAACCCTCCCTTGCCCAAATCTAATCTTACATTAAAACATGCCACAGGCTGTTTCGACAGAGCTGTGTTCTTTTGATAACTGAACATAAATTAAACTTCGGGAAGACATAAGGAGTGTGTCCCCTCTGCAGGGAAGCAAAAAAGGACCTTGTGACCCTCATCCCTGCATGGAGATGGTGCTGGGGACACAAGGCTTCCACCTCAGCCAGAGGCACCACCGAGCTGGGGTGATTGCAGCAGGGCTGGTGTCAGACCCACTGCCAACACACATCCACGTACACAGCATTCCGGGGGTCACCCATCCCCGTGGGAGAAGGGAGGATGCCATTTGGGAGCGAGTCCTTGAGTGTCACAGCTGATATTTAAAAATGATCCCCAGAGGCTTTAAGTAAGAGATTTCAATTCCAGGGAGCTGTCAGGCACTGATGCAGACACCAGGAATAATGGGCCCGCTCTCCTTGTGGTGTCCTCGTGAATAAATCACACACCGTGACTCCTCAACACACACATGCACACGGATGGACAGATGGACACTGATGCTCGCCTGCCTGCTCAGCAATGCAGGGACCCCCTCTGCATCCCCTCTAAACCCTCCTCCTGGCAGGGGGCTGGTCCCAAACCCCCCATCCCAGCCCACAAGCCACCCTATAGGACCCAAACAACCCTCATCCTTAGGGCCCATACATGGAGCACCCACCGATGCACAGCCCCATCTTGTCCCCACAGCCCGGGAGCCAGGACACCTCCATGGGCACCGGCAGCCTTCACCCCCCTGTGGGGACACCCCTGCAGATCCAACAGCGCCTGCTCCACCGGAGCTGGAGGAGGTATTAAGGAGCTGAGCTCCTGCACACACCTAAAGCGGCTGAAAATAGCCCGGAGAAAGGAAATCAATTACCGGGCGCAGCCTGGCCCGCAGTCATTAACCAGACACGAGCAGGGACTTTGTTCTCTGCTTCCATAGAGGCTTTTATCTGAGACCACTCTGATTTCATTTCCTTCCCCCTTCGTGCAGGGCTGTGAAGGGGGTGGTAACCGATTTCACCCCTGTGCTGCGGGCAGGAGGAGGGGTGAAGCCCCTGAGTCTGAGCAAGCCACGGCCACGCTGCTCGCCTGCTCCCACTGTGCCCAGCAAACAGCTCTTCACTGGATCCAATCCTCAGCTTGGCCCCAACCAGGTCACTTCGCCCACAGCCAGCCCGGGGACGCGCATCACTCTGCTCAAGCCAGGACAGAGGTCTGGCCGCGCTCCCGGTGCAGCCCTTGCTGCTGACTCGGCTGTTCCAGGGGTTGGTTTGTGAAGACAGAGGTTGACAGAGCACCGTCTGCAGGGAAAAGCACTTCTGAAGCGAGGAATGACCCCTGCTTCAAGAGGCAGCACTGATGGAGATCAGCACGGCCCCGGGGTCAGGAGGGGGGATCCGGAGCCACAAGCCCTGCGCCAGGGGAGCGGTGGGTTTGCGGAAGCGGTTGGAAGGCTTTGGCATCGGATCATGACAGATGGGTGAGCTGCACATTGGGAATGACGACCTCCCATCCATCCCATCAGTGGGGCAGGACAGGGCACAGCACCTACCATCAACCACAACCCCGGCAAGGTGTTGGCATCCCTGGGCTGGACACGCTGCCTCGTGGTGGTGGGGCTGGTTGGTGCCATGAGGCCCCAGCCCCTGTGGCTCTGTTATTGCAGGGCTGCCGAGAAGCATGGGGCTGCTGCTGCCGAATTATTATTAGATTGAGGGGGTGGAGAGGGGCCGGGAAAAGCATCAGCCAAAGGATTTGATCCATCAAATGGAAAAGGCAGACGAGCGCAGGAATCCTGTGGTTCTTCCAATGCCGCCCAGTAACAGCAACAGCTGGATCGGATTTTGGATAGCAGCACATTGCCACGGTCCCTTCTGATTAATATCCTGTATAACGACTAATTAATTCTAGGGGGACATGCATCTGAATAGTTACCTTGTGATAATGAAATGTCAAGTGAGCATTAAAACACACTTAGCAAAGGTTTAACGACTCACAGCATCCAAGCAGCGCATCCCGGCACCTCCACCCGCCCGGCTGCTGCTCAATATGCTTTTAAACACCCGCCCTGGTATTCCATCAGCCCCCATTAACTGTATTATTGGATCTCAATTAGCTCCTGATTGGAAAGGGCTCTGTTGTGATACACGTGGCTGGAGCCTCGCTGCTTCCCAGAGGGAATGGGAACTCGGCGGTGCCGGCGGCGCTGTAAATCCCTGCCTCAGTTGGCTGGGTCAGAACAATGAACCAGTTAATAATTAATGTCCATGTATTGATCTGCCACCTGCCTGCAGAGAGGGGGAGAGCGGGGGCACAAGCCTAAAGCCATGTGAAGCATCCTGAAGGCTCCAGCATGGCCCTCACCAGCTCAGCCACCACCATCCAGCTCAGGAGGTAACTCTGGGTCTGAGAATCTTCTGCTGATCCCCTTCCGATGCTGCCTGAGCCCACATAAGGTCCCAGCATGGAGATCCCCTCCATCACCTTCCCCTACCCTGCCAGCCCCGATGTCCATGTGGCTCATAGGCACTGCTGCTCTGCGCTATTGCTTGTGCCACCCTCAAAGCCAGACAAGGCACAGAGCAAGGCAGGACCCTTCACAGCACAAACATCACCAGCAAAGCCCACCCCATGTTACCCATTACCGGCTTGGTGCTGCCTCACTGGCACTCCTGGGAGCTCCGGCAATGCCAAACCTGAAGCCAGCCAGGCTGGAGGCACAGGCAGCAGAAGCTCACTGCTGAGCTCCCACTGCAGCCCCTCTGCTTTATCAGCTCCCATTAATGATCCCATTGGACGGCAATTAGCTCCCCAGGGACGGGCTGTGCTCCACAGCTGGGCTGGTGAAGAGCTGGTCCAGCTGGAGCAGGGATGTGCTCCAGTGAGTACAGGGTGGGTCCCAGCAGGGAGCCAGGGGTAGAACACCCCCTTTTGCCCCAGTTCTGTGTTTTTGAGAGGGTCCTGGCTCCATATTTGACATAATCTGAGGACTAAGCACAGGCATCAAACAACTGGGGTCCTCCAAAGGCCATAATGGCTTGGTGGGATGCCGTGTGTGCAGCATCCCTGCATCCCTGGGGTACATACATCCCAAAACATCCTATAAAGGAGGGAGGGGGGTCAAAACAGCCCCAGATCTGGCCATGGGGCTGCATTGCACCTGAGGAACCCAGAGGAGCACCAGGAAGCTCCATCCTGCAAACCTCGTTTAGCTGGGGGAGGCACAGGGAGCACTGCAGCAGCAAAGCCAGCCAGTGCCAGGGATGTAATTACACTTTCCTGGGCTCCGAGCTCCCGGAAAAGGGGATCTGGGCTCTTGGGAAGAGGCACGGAATCCTTTAGTAGCTCCTGCACCACCTGCAGAGGGACGTGGAGAGAGGCAAGAGCCTGATTTAGTGCATAGGAGATGCATCTCTACAGATGGGTGTCTGTCCAGAGGTAATCTATGTGCAAGGTAATTCCTCCAGGCAGCAGGACTCGATGCAACCCTTAATAGGACAATCTCATGTGATGAATTACCAGACCTAACTAATCTGCATGTTAAATTTCTTGTATGAGAAATAAATATCCTCGATTCACCAGAGAAGCGCTTTCCTTCCGAGGATTTCATTAAAGGCATCAAGCTGCCTGATTTGCATGTTATGATTCCTCGTACGAGGAGAAGTCAGGCTCTGGAGAGCACACCGGAGAGATCATGCAGGGAAAAACGGAGCAGGCCCTGGAGAGCATAGGGAAAACTGGAGCAGGCCCTGGGGAACGCAATGCCAGGATATGGGAATGCAGCATGCAGCACATTTCCACCACCCAAACCCCTGCCATCACCTTAACAAAGGTCACAACAGGCAGTGGAGGGGATGGCGTTTTGCTGTGGGGTCCCCAAGTGTGGGAGGAAGTGGGGGTCCCTTGGGAGAGCTGTCTCCATGCACCCCATGCCAGCAGCAGGCAGTGAGTGAAGGCTGGTCCCTGATCCCCTGTGGTCCCCAAGGATGCTCCCAGGGGAAAGCATGCACAGAGCCATTCTGGTCCCTGATCCCTCTGTGGTCCCTGATCACATTTGCTCCCCAGGGATGCTTCAATGGCTCTCATGCATTCTTCCCTCTGCGATCCTCAGGGATGCTCGACTGCACTGGCTGGGGGCCAGGGACCTGCTGAGCCCGTTCCGCTCCCATTCCCATTCCCCACCTGCCCATCACCACACGCCAACAAGTCGCTCGGTGGCAAGCTGGCGGCTGCGGGAAGGGAAGGCTGGTCACCATGGAAACGCGCTGCCAAACTGGGAGAGTGGCTCCTTCCCTTAAAACACACCATGAGCTCCACAACCATCGGACCAGGATGAACTGGGATGGCTCACGCAGAGCCACGGGGAGCCCCAGCCCACAGCCCCAGAAAAGGGGGTGCAATGCACAAGGGTGAGAGCAGCTGGCGGTGCCGGTGGGATTCCCAGCTATGGGAGGGATCTGGGGAGGAGCTGTGAGGATGCTGAGGGTGGAAATGCTTGGTGCCACGCTTGGTGCCACAAAACACGTAGATGAGACCTTAGTGGTCATGGCAGCCCTGGCCTGGACTTGGTGATCTTAAAGGTCTTTTCCAACCTGGTTGGTTCTATCCATGGTTCTATGACTCTAAGCCTGGGACATGTCCCCCCTGCAGCACAGGGCCCTGCTGCAAAGGACGATGCATCCCGTCACGGACACAGCCAGGATGCAGCGAAGGTCCCTCCTGCCCCTGGCATGGGGAGATGCCGGGGGGGCACAATCCACGCCCGATATGAGCTTGTACACCACATCCCTCACCCACACTACTGATGCAGCCACAGCCATTCCCGGCCCCTGTATGGACAGTCGCATCCCTGAGCCTCTCTGTCCATCCATAGCATCCCTCCCCTCTCCCAGGATTACGCCGTTTCTAAACTCATTAAGTGTTAATTACTCCCTCCCGGTGACTGAGCGGGCTGGCTCCATGCCACGACAGCTCTATTCAAATTCCACTCCTGCCCATCATCACTCACTCTGGTGCTTCACCCTCAGTTCCAGGCGGGACATCCCAACCCTCATATGGACACATGAAATCCCTGCGGAGAGGCAGGGTCAGGCAGCACACACGTGGTAGAGGGAAGCCGCTGCTGGCAGGTTGTGTCCTCACCACGGCGAGGACGGGTTGAAGCCAGGCAGTGATTTGCATCCAGGCTGTTTGCTTCATTAGCTGCGCCTGGGTTTGTTTGGGTTTTCCCCATGTGTTTGTTTATTTGCTCGCTTCCTTCCTTAATCCTTTCTGGCTGGATGCTGGAGCTGGAGGCGGGGGCCGGGGGCTCATTGGACAGGGAGTCACCTTGGCGCCGGGATGCGGGGATGTGGGGCTCCAGGGCTGCTGAGCATCCCTGAGCAGACACCTTTCCTACAGAAGGGTAAACTGAGACGCAGAGCAGACCCAGGAAAGGAACCCAGGAGTCCCCAGTTCCGGGGTCCAAACCAGTTCTGGGTTTGGAGGTGCCCCCCAAGCACTCCAACCCGCTCCGAGGTGGGGCAGAGCCCGGGGTCAGGGTTCTGACACCTCAGTCCTACTTGGAGTGTGTGGCTCAGCCCAGCACTGTGCAGCGGCCCTGCGGGAGCTCCTGCATGGGCTCTGTGTCCCCCCACCCCAGTGTCACCACTGTCCCCACAACCCCATTCGAGAACTGACACGTTGCATTGTTCCCACTGCAGCCAATGTGGCTCCTGACAGGCGTGAGCTGTGGGAACCGTGGGGCTCAACAGGTCTCTGAGCTTCAACACTGGGGTTAGGGACAAGGGACCTGTGCCATGGGGCACCCAGCACCAAGCCTGGGGCCCTGGGGACACCACAGAGCTGCAGCCGCCACAGCTTAGTGAGGAACAGCCCCATGGTCCCCAAGGATGCTGCAGCACCCGCACAGCACCGTGCAGGGGAGGGCACCCAGCATCCAGCACAGCACAGGGTGATGGGGAGGGGACGTCACCAGCCACATTGTCTGCATTCCCAGCATCCCGGAGCAGCCCCGCGTTGCTACAGCAACACGAAGCCTTTGGATTCAATGCCTTTAAATGGGGAACTGCTTGTCTCGGGCTGAATTATTGATTAAAACAGAGAGGATGACACACACAGGCACAGGAGATGACCAGAGGTACCCGGCTTCACTTAGAAGCGAGCTCCAAGTGGGCTGCGATGCGGGGCTGTCAGGATCGGTCACCACATGGGGCTGGATGTCCCAAACCAGGGTGATCTCTTGTGCTGGCCTTTCCTGCTCCATCCCTGGGCTGGACTGTGCTCAGGGAGCCAGGAGCCAGCAGTGAGTTGCAGCCCGGTGTTAATCCCCTTGTTCAAACGCCTCCTCCCTGATGTTGACCTGCTTAAATCCACCGTTTGTTCTCCAAACAGAGGAGGCAGCTCCTGGCAATGTTAATGGCTGCATCCCCAGCACAGCATCCCCTCGCAGGGGGACCGGTGATGCCCGCAGCATCCACCAGCAGGGACCGATGTGCCGGGCGGGATCGGTCCCGGCTGCTCAGCGGTGTGATGGGACTCACCGGTACTCCAAGGAGAACTTGGTCAGCTCCTGGCTGTTGTGCAGCCACTTGAACTCGAGGGGCCAACTGCCCTCGGCCATGCACGTCAGGACCAGGCGGTTCCCCTCCAGATGGACCTGGCTCCGCACCGGCTCCGTCTTAAAGTATGGGGAGACATCGTCTGCAGAGAGAGGAGGGAGAGGGGTGAGAGACATGGGTGAGGACCCATAACCTGCCGGACCCATAACCTGCTGGACCCATAACCTGCCAGCCCCGTAACCCGCAGCGCTATTCACTTCCTCATAACCATAACCCAGCGGCGCACGGGCACAGGGCAGGGGGATGCTGGTGGCCTCATCCCCATCCCTCTGTCCCAGCCAGGCCTCCCCACTGGCCACTTCCCCGCCCTGAGCCATTTCCCAAGCCTGTCGACAAGGGCTTAGCCCATCTAGGGTTTATCTAAGCCGCTTGCTTTGCTTTATTCCCAGCTGCCTTTGTAGTGCTTCAGAAGCACTGAGCTTTTAACTTGGGGGGTGAAGAGGGTGGAGGGGCTGGGAGCGGAGTGAGACATAAACACTTACTCCTCTCCTGTTTTATTTGCTAAGTAAAACTATAAATCGAAACACACAGCTCCATTTTCTGCTTAACAAATGGAAGCCCTTTTACTTCAAAGACACATTCATATTCCCCAGCAGCTTTCAAGTGTGCTTTCAATCACGGCTTTGGGTTTTCTCTTTGGGGTAGGGCTTTGCTCTCTTGTGCGCGAGCTGAATTCCTGCCGCAGCTCTCCACACCCTGAGCTCACAGCAAAGCACTGCCCACGGGCTCAGCCTGTGCTGGTGTCCCACTGCCATGGGGGCTTAGAGACACCACCAGAGCTGCCCTGGGGGTCCCTGTCCTCTCCTCCCTGGGGTGCCAATTGCTGCATCCACGTGGAGATGCCCGTTTGATTCACACCCCCCCTGCTGCATGTCCCCGGGGTGGGCACAGGGATGCTAAATGCCAGGAGAGTCATTAGGCAGGGAAGCAGCAGCAAACAGCTCCTTAGTTTAATGCTCCTCTCTGACCTTCAGCATCGCTGGCTGGTGCAGGCAGCCCTTATCCCATTGCCCCTGCGCCAGATCCAGGCTGGATCAGGGCATCGAGGCACCTCTCAATGCAGCCAAGGGGCTCGCTGCCCGTGCATGGTGTGTGCCACCTCTACATGTGCGTACACGTGTCCCTACCGTGCTGTGGCAGGAGCTTGACCTGCAATGCCAGAGCTTCACCCACGCCAGGCTGGAGATGTGGGATTATTGCAGTACCCACTTGAGGTCATGGCAAAGCCGAACACCAGCTCTAAGGCTGAACATCTCAGGCATGAAACCAGTAGATGAGCCATGGACCAGGCTGGGCATCAGGCAGGGCAAGATGCAGCCAATGCATCCATGCAGCAAAACAGGCTGATGCCCAGGCTCTGGTGACGGTCACCTATGCGTGAACCCCACCAGAAACCACAGGGCTCAGCATCCCAGAATGAGTGATCCGGTGGCATCCCCCCACTGATCCCAGCACCGAGCACTTGGGATGCTCTTGGGATGCACTTGGGATGCAGGGTGCACCCGCCGCACCTCCCCCGGGCCGCAGGCCATTTGCATACATCCTAATTTGACTTTAAGCAGCTCAGGCTCATCTCGCTTTGAAGCACAGGAGCCATCTGTTCTGCATTAAGGGGTGAAGAACAGCACCGAGCAGGAGAGGCAGCTCCTAATTCCACCATTGATCGTGCGATCATTATCCACCCGCGAAGGACACTGCAGCCTCCTCAGGCCAAGCAGATCCTCCGATCCCTTGGGAAAGCCAAAACCTCCCAAGCAGGGCAGAGGGTCCCAGATGCACCAAGTGTCCCTTGCGAGGGTGAAGGTGGCACCGAGCTCCAGCCTTCCATGCCTCAGTTTCCTTCTATTTGATGCCACGCATCTCAGCTCTGCTCCCAATATGCCAGGGGGACTTTTCTCTCCCATCATCCTGGTAGCATCACAGGGCATGGCACCACCAAATCCAGGGTGCACAGGGGTGCCCATCACCTCATCACCCATCACTTCACTGCTCCCTGCAGAGCCAGCATGGACAGAGGCCACGATCCCACAGGTCCTGGGGCAGTGGGAGCTCTCCCGGTGTGTGACACCACATCTCCCTGAACCGAAGGGTCATTACTGCTAATTCCGCCTCTCCCCCATCTGCTGTGACTGTTTACTCTCCACTTGCTCATTAGAAGCTAATTAGTCAGTGCAGAAATTCATCACTTTGCAAAGGCAGCAGCGAGGGGTGGCCCCGGGAACATCTGCACATCTGCTGGGGGCACGGGATGGCGCTGAGCTCCCGAGGCCATCGGTCGGGTGCTGTGCCATGCCACGTCATGCCAGCCCAGCACAGCTCCCTCCATGGAATAGGTGCCACCAAACCACTCCATCCCTATCCTGACCCGCACCCGGAGCTGAGCTGCAGGCAGGGATGGATGGGATAAATAGGATGCCAAAAGCTGGCACTAGGGAAGGGGGACGGGAACGAGGATGATCCCAGCTCTCTCCCTCCACCAGCAGTGACATTTTAATGCCAGGCCCTCACAAGGCACTAATCCTGCCTAATGGGATCACAATCTTTGTCCCCGCACTTTATTTACATAGAGCTGGGTCTGAGCCCTGAGCATTAGTGAGGGGAGGGGATGTGGATTTAGAGCAGGGGCCCTGGCTGTATCCAAAGAGCAGTAATGGATCCTAATTCCTGGGCGTAATGGGCGAGCCAGGAGCTAAGTCCCCCTCTCCAGGCTTCAAATCCTTCTTGATGGGAAAGGACGGGAAGGTTTAAGCCCAGAGGAATCCTGGAATGCCTGCCCAGGGAAGGGCGCTCTGTGCAGCTGCTGCTGGGGAGAAGGAGGGTAAGACCCCCCCCTGTGCTCAGCAAACCCCAGTGAACAAAGAGAAGGTGGGAATGGGGCATGGGATGGGTCCCCCCAGGCAGCCATGAAGAAACAGCAGCTCATGGGACACCCAAGCTCTTCTAAGTCTTCCAGTGCCTAAAGAGGCTCCAGGAAAGCTGGAGAGGGGCTTTGGACAAGGGATGTAGGGACAGGACAGGGGAATGGCTTTAAGCTGCCAGAGGGGAGACTGAGATGAGCTCTTAGGCAGAAGCTGCTCCCTGTGAGGGTGCTGAGGCGCTGGCACAGGGTGCCCAGAGAAGCTGTGGCTGCCCCATCCCTGGCAGTGCTCAAGGCCAGGTTGGACACAGGGGCTTGGAGCAGCTGCTCTATGGAAGGTGTCCCTGTGCATGGCAGGGGTTGGAGCTGGAGGAGCTTTAAGGTCCCTTCAACCCAAACCAGTTTGGGATTCTACGCCCCTTATGGACAGGGGGGGACATCCACCGCTCCCCTCCCCACTGAGCAGCCCCACGCTCGCTCTCAGCGCCCTGGCCCCCCCCAGCACGGGGCGATGAAGCTCAATCTCTGCTGCATCAGACGATCACGGGCGCTCCGCAGCACGAGGAGATTAAAAAACAATAAAGAGAAAGCGAAACCCGCAGCTATAATTACCAGCCTGTAGCCGCCAGCGCAGGCGGGGGGGGGGGGGGAAGGGGGGGGGAAGAAACAGAGAAGAAGAAATCCGCTAAAATTTTAATAGGAACCACTGCATTTAATTTAAGGACACATTTTTTCAATTACCACAATAATTGTTTTATTCCTAAAACACGTTCCAATAAGGGGGTAATTTTCCTTCGGTTTTATTACTCATTTGTGTAACAGGCTCGCGGCGGTTTCCCGGCACCCGCTGCCCATCCCGGGGCAGGAGGGGACCTGCGCTGGCGTGGCAGGGGTTAACATCACCACTGCACCTATGGGGGACCGAAATGTCCCTGAGCAACCCAGTGGGGTCACAGCCACTGGTTGGGTGCAATGAGAGATGCTGGCCCTGGGTACCAGCCATAGCCACCTCTGCTGGGTGGCCCCATGCCCATGGAGCTGGGCAGGGACAGGTAAAGCCCAAGGGCTGCGCTGCTGCCCCAGGAGCCACCCCTTGGCCGAGTTTCATTTCCTGCTTGTCGGATGCAAGCGTGCGGTTGGGAGGCATCGATATTTCAGTGGCTGTTGGTAAAGTCACTGGGCTCATGTCCCCATGGGCACCGAGAGCACGGCTCCCAGTGCTCCTGGTGTCACCACCACGGTCCCCTCCAGTGCTGGGGATTAGCAGTGCTCAGTGCCACAGCCATCAGCATTCCTGAGACGAGGCTTCATCCCCTTAATAAACAGCAAACACAGAATTGAAATGCTGAGTGCTCCAGCACCGGAGAGATGCGGAGCACAACATGCTGCTGAGTGGGGACCGGGTGGCTGGGGGTGACAAGGACAAAGCCAGGCACAGGGATAACATGGGGTGAGCATCCTTAGTGAGCCTCATTCCCCCTCCTACCACCTGAGCAGGCAGTGCCATGTGGAAGGGGCAGGCAGGGGTGCTCCAGCCCCAGTCACGTGCTGCAACCTCTCTGGGGCTCACACAGCACCAGCAGTGGGGCAGGATGGCTCCATCCTCCCCAGCCCATCCGTATCATTGAACCAATCAATATCCATCCCAGCATCAGCCCTTGGTCCTTATCCCAGTGGAAAGGGCTGGCCCAGGAGCACAGGGACATCCCAGCCATTCCTTGTACCCTTCCAAGCTGGGCTGGTGGCGATGGGGTGTCCCCACGGGCCCACAGAGCAGTTCCAGAAGCACCCAGCACCATCCTGCCCATCTCAGCCCTGTGGCTCAGCCACACCTCCCAGCACCCCCCTACCCCATGGTGCATCTTCTAATGTAGTTATTTTTCATTCCACTAAGACTTCTAATTGCAGCTGTGCCCATTAATCCTCACAACTTACTTTGTTCCCTTCCTCCCCTGCCTTTCCCCTCCCTCCCCTTCTCCCCCCACCGAGACCAAGAGCTTTCAAACTCTCCTCCTGGCTATTAATTAAAAGCAACCTCTCCACTACGCAGAGTGTACTCGCCATAAATTAATAGCGGGCTCCTTAATCAAATCTTATCTCCTCTCGGAGCGCCCGGCGCTGGGGTTGGTATCCCAGCCCGCCCGGCCAGTGAAATGCAATTTCCAATGCTCCGATGGGCTCTGCTCCATCTCCTGCTCCAATCCACACCGGTGCCGGTGCCCGGCCAGCAGCAGCCGGGGCTATGGGAAGCAGAGGAACTGGCGCAGACAAGGACCGAGGTGGCTCCCCACAGACACGCTCCATTTCTCAGCCATTTACCACGTTTATCTGCAGCCCCCACGGACGGCTCTCGCCTCCTGCATTATGTAGAGGGCACAGCCTGAGGAGGATGTGAGAGCAATGTGGGAAATGCTCTTGCCATGGGAAGGCAGAAGGGCCATGGCACAGCTCGCGGGGGGTCAGCTGAAAGTGATGCTCTTGGATCCTGTAAGCTCGTGGTGCTCCAGTTGCAATGGCACACTGGAGAGCATCATCTCCCTGGTCCCTGCAGCGTGGTCCCCAGCCTGGCTCCCCATCCCTGCGCCACCAGGTTTTCCTTCGTTCCATCCACACAGCGCCTTCCCACCCACCCCAAGCACTGCCCTTTCTCAAGGGCAGGAGCAACACCAGGATGATGAGGAGGACCCACATATCCAGGGCAATTCCACGCCAAAGCACATCCCCATCCACTTGGCCACAGCTCCAATCCATCCCCAAGAGCCTGACCGGGCTGCAGCAGACCTCAAACCCAAACACCCCTTCCAGCCCTGTCCAACGGCAGCAGTTCCCCATTCCCATGGGATTCCCAGACAGCAAACATGAGCTGGGACAGAGTGGGACCCAAAAATAGTGCCCCAGAGCTGCTGCTTTTCCACGCTGGGGCTGATAATTGAAGCCCTCTCCTTTGCTGCTTGGAAAAGCCCTGTGTTAGCTTTGATTTTCCTGCCTTCCCCAACAGCCCAAGACAGGCACATGGGGCTTCAGCTCCATCCCTCCAGCAGCACTACAGCCCAAGCCCTGAGCAGTGGGGATATGATGGGAGCTGCAGTCAGGAGCAATGCCAAAAGGCAGCTGCTTCTCATAAAGCAATTTCAGAGCAGAGCTAAGAGGGGTTTTAAGGGAGGCAGAGCAGCCTGAAGAGCCTCCCTCTCTCGGCCCCACTCACACTGAGATCACAGGAATAAAACCAGCTTTGTTGCACCGAAGAGGGGCCACAGCCCCGAGCCATCAGCAGGTTGGAGCAGGGCTGCGCTGCTGCGCTCAGAGGATGCAGGAGCATCTCACAGCAGCTGCATCCCTCCATCCATCCTTGGACTGGGCACCAGTGCAGCCCTTGGAGAGGGAAAGCAGGAGCAGGATGGAGCAGTGAGAGGCTCCCTCCAGCATCTTCCACCAGCACATACCCTGCACGACCTTGCTGCTGAAACGCATTCGTCTCTGCTCTGATGCCTCACACTGAGCCCACAGACTGCTCGCACCATGAGGAGCTGCGGTTCTGCCATGGAGAAGGGGCATGAGCAGCCAGACAAGGGCACGCTGGTCCTTCAGCTCCGGCAACAGCTCCTGCCCAGCCACAGAGACACAAGGCGGAGCCGAGCACCTTTTCATTCCCATCAGCATCTCTGTGCAATTGCTTTAGCGATTCCCTGGCACAGGAAAAAGGTCATTGTGGTGGTGGGGGAGCCCTTGGGGCATGGGGCCAGCTCCCACATCACCCACCTTAGGATGTCTGGAGGGGACATCCTAGTGCGGGTGATGGAGAGGTCTGGTGAAGGAGGGGACCCGGAGCCAGGCTGGACCCGGCACAGCTCTTGTGCCGCTGCCCGCTCCTCCCTCGGAGGCGATGTGGGGTTCCCTACGTGCCATAAGGGGATTGCAGGGGGGTGTTCACTGGATTAGGTGGGAACCCGAGCGAGATGCGGCGCTGGAGCAGATGCTCAGCGGAGCACGGCTCCTGCCTGCGGGATGCTGGCAGTGCTCAGGGATGGCTTTTCAAGTGGCTTTTTCCCCTGCAGCCTTGGGGAAGGTGAAGCTGCGGGAGGGATGGGGGCTCTGGCACCTCCTCACCCCTCCAAATCCCTGCAGGGCCCCGGTGTGGGCTGGCAGAGGGGTCATGTCCCCATGTTTGTCCCTGCAGCCACCCCTGCCCTCAGTGCTGGCAGTGACAGGGGGACACTGCACTGGGGAGCAGCACAGTGACCCCAAACCCCACCACAGATAATCCCCACCGGCAGCGGCACCAGCCCAGAGCTCTCTGTGGCAGCCCCGGGGTTCATCGAAGCTGATCACAGCCATGGTCTCAGCACCCAAATGCCCTGCACAGACCCAGCCCAGGGTAAAGGAGACTGGGATGGGGACAGCAGCAATCCCAGGGTGCAGAAGATCCAGCGACCAATGCCCCTCATCTTCCCCACACGGTCCCCAGTGCAGCACCGGTGTCACCTGCGAACTGCACAGCAGCTTTGTCAGTGTCACACTTGATCCATCTCAGTGCTTCCCAGCCTCGGGATGTAGGAATAGGCAGTGGGTGTGATTTCCTGAGCCAGCAGTGCTTGGCAGAGCCCAGAAGCCCCAAAACCAAGGTGCATCTAGCCCAGTACATGGCCAGATCTGCTATGGCACAGCCCCTCGCACCCAGCAGGATTATCAGTACCCCACCAGGGCCACCGCATCCCGCAGGACAGGCAGATGGATGGATGGACACCCTCCTCCCACACTGCTTCCCGCCAGTGGGACCTCACTGCCATCTCCCCTTCCTCCTTCCACATCTGTCTCCAGGCCCACAGTTATTTATTTATTTGTTAATTAACTGCTGTTTCCATAACAAACGCTCCCGCTTCCCCCAGCCTCCAACAGCCCTGGGGCTGGATTGTTAACTAGGATTTTAATTTGTTAATTAAAAGCAGGATGGCTCCATAACAAGCTCCTCTTCAGCAGTGGGGGCTCTCCGAGGGCTCAATGGGCTGTTGGCTGAGCCAGGGGCCTCACCAGGCCCAGCTGAACCCCTGCAGGGATGGGGCACATGTAGGGATGAGCACAGCTCCCCCAGGACAACCAGGACAAGACGGGGTGCAAAAGGGATATGGAGCTCAGCACCATGGTGCATGCTCAGGACCTTCCTTTTCCCAGCAGAGATGATGCCACTTCCCATCGCGGTCACATCCTGAATCCCTTCACTAAGCATCACACATGTCCCCAGCCATCAGAGCATCCCAAACCTGGGGAATGCCCCACTGCACCAGAGTCAGGGCAGTGCCAGCATCACCCACACTGCAAGGACCTCAGCCCCTGCAGCACTGGGGACCCATCCTGGGTGCACCACAGTGCTGACATGGGCCAGGTACAGCTTGAGATGGTCCCAGCGCCAAGGGAGAGGCACCAGCCCTGGCCAGGGAACAGCGTCTCATTGAGCCGGGCGGCTGTGAACAGAGCGGGGCTGTGTGCCGGCGCGTCCCTGCCTGCCCTGCACACCCAGTGCCTCGCACATCCCGCCTGGAAAGAACAACATTCCCATCCCGGGAAACCCACACAGGCACACACACACACAGGCACACACACACACACACACACACGGCATCGCTGTGTGCTCCCAGCCCGTGGGCAACAGGCAGAGCTTTGTACTCTGAAGGACCATGCGGCCCCTAAGCATCCCTAAAGCCGGCCCCGACAGCACAGCCCTGAGCACGGAGCTGCAAGGGACCCACAGCGCAGGAGCCATGCAGGGATGCTCCCTGGGGGGACAGGAGCCCTCCCAGTCCAGCCCCGCGAGGCTGAGCACATCCCCATGCAGGGCACAGCCGTATCCCAAGCTGGGAATGTTTAACAAGCTCCAAGCTCCAGTCAAAACTCCTTCCCCAGCAAACTCCTTGTGATGATGCCACAAACCCTCCTGACCCCTCGATTCCACAGCTCTGCCGTTATCTGGGTCACTGCTGTGAGTCACAGACACCCAGAGAGTGACTCAACATCATTAGAGGGGCCAGATCCTGCTGCTGGCTTCCTCAGGAGACTCCATGAGGGGATGGAGGGACAGACATCATCTCCAGACCCACCAACAGACACCAGTATTCCAGGCAGGAGAGAGGAGAAACACGCATCCCCTTCCCCAGAGCCCTGGAGGGGTAGAAGAGCCTTTCCCAGTTCCATTCCCAAAGGCTTTGCAGCCAGGAATGGAGCTTCCTCAGTGAGGATTTGGCAGCAACGGGCTCCATACCAGCAGCCAAGCAAAGTGAGGGTCCCCCACAGCCCTGGACCCCAACGCCATCATAGTGCTGGGTGGGATGGATGACACATGAGCCCAATGCAGCACAACACAGTTCTGGGCCGGATTTAGCCCCGTGGAGCACATTGGGCATATCCTCCAGGTATTCCTGGAAAGAAACCACAGCCCCGGACTACCGTGGCCACTGAGGCTGAGGAGAGGCGGGAGAGCAAAGCAGCACCAGACCTGCTCTATGGGAGCCTCAACAGGGCCTGGGGTGTCACTTCTGCAAGGGGCATCCGTGCCCCCCGTATCCTCCACCCTCACAGGATGCTCAGCACAGACACACGCACACACAGACAAGCAGCCGCTTTCCAGCCTCACCACGGGAATCTCAGCAAGGCAGTGGGCAAAGAAAAACAGGAGGCAGAAACCACAGACAAACCCCACTCCGCCTTTCCCATGGCATTGACGCAATGGAGCCTCCAGCCCTGCGGGATGGAAAACCCTTTGCCAGGTCCCCCCTGGCCCCATCCCCAGTGGGACGGCGGTGCTGGTCCCCCCCTTCAGCCAGCAGGCACCGTGCACCCACCGATGTACTGGGGAGGTGCCCAGACATCCTCTTTCCTAAGTATTAATTAGTCATTGCATTGCTCACTTGGATCATAAATAGCTGCAGCATGACGGCGAACATGAGTTTTCCTTGGAAAAAGGCTTTTCCAAAGCTTTTCCTCCCCAGACACTCTGTTTGCAGATGGGAGACAGGAATAACTCACAGCCTGCCAATCCCCCCCCAGCCACGCACTGATTTTCCAGGGCAAGGAAGCGAACTCTGATCATTGCGCTTACTTCCACACTTGTGGCTGGCTCAGCCAAAGGGGCTTTTCCAGCCGACACCGTGACTCCAGGCCAGCGATTCCAGCGGGAAAGCCAGCGCTGCTGCCCAGCCTGATGGGAAGCTGATGGGGAGAAGCCAAGCGAGCGCGACTCCATCACCGCCCCAGGTGAAGCGCTCCCCAGCTCATTGCCCTGCTCACAGCACATGCCTTGTTTCCACCCTCCACTGCACAGCTCAGCTCCCTGCCGCTGCCCTGCCAACCCTTCATCCCACCCTGCAAGCAAGGAACACGGGGAGATGAAGGCGCCCATCCCCTTCCTCCCCTCGTACCCCATGCGCACAGGCAGGGTGCTGAGCGCTTCCCGGTGCCCAGCCGCCGGCAGGGAGGCTTCTCCCCAGGGCAGAGCTCTGAATTAAACATGCCACCCTAATGAGCTGATTTTATTAGTTTGTGAATGCATCGAGAACTCATTATCAAAATAAACATCAGCTCACTCCAGCTCACTGGAGCCGCAGCGCTGCAGCTGGGGCCGCACGTGGCGCCCGCCCCGACGCACGGTGATGGGCTCCGTCGTGCCCCAAACCCTGGCACCCACCCCACAAAGCTCCTCACACCTCTGTTTCAGATGCGGGGCGTCAAACTGGGCACCCAGCATTGCTGGGGTTGGATAGCCCCAAGGTGCTGCCACCCCAGCATGGGATGCGTGAGGTCCCCTGAGACCCATTCGATGCTGTTGTGGGGTGAGAAGTCCCCATCCTGCCCCATGGTCTCCAGCCTCCTGCAAGCACCCCGAGGAGCCTGTGCAGCACCCAAACCTGGAGCACTGGGGGCCTGATACACCCAGGGAGCCAGGGCCAAGGCATGAAGCAGGGGCACAGCGGGCGCATTGTCCGGCTCAGCAGGACACGCTCCCTTTGGAAACAGCAGCTAATCCCATTTCATCCCCCTTCATGGCCATCAGCTGTTTTTCAGGCATGCAGGAGGCGGGTTGCTGAAACCAGAGCTATTGTGTCCACCGAGCCCCAGCCCCCTCCATCCATCCATCTATCCCGGCGCCATGCCGGGCCAGGATCCGGCAGCATGTCCGCATCCAGCTCCCGCCCTGGCACAGCCCCAGCCCGCCCGTCATGGGATGCTTGGAAATAGGGATGCTGGATCCACACAAACTTCCCCCACGTTCTCAGCCTGACTTTGTGCTCCAAGCCCAGAAGGAGGAAGAGGAGAAGCAGCACAGAGCATCCCACCATGCAGAGCCCCAAGCACAGAGGCTGAGCCCTGGGGACAGCCACTTGCATGGCCCAGCACTCGATTGCCCCCCACAGAGAGACACAGCTCCTGGCAGGGATAAGGAACATAAACGACCCCATAAAACCCCAGCTAAGGCCCAGTCCGTGCCCTACATTCAGCTCCATTTCCTTGCCCGGCTGCAGCTCACAGCCAGGGATCCGGGATGTGCTGGGAAGAGATGGCCCCATGGAATAGGGGCAGAGGGACAAGTTCCCCCAGCATCCAGGCAAACGCACCCCAGCCCTGCAGGCATGGGCCTGGGGGCACAAGGGACACCCCTCCTCACAGGCCAGGGGTAGCAGAACCCTTCCAGGCACCCCAGTCCCTGCCAGCCTCACACGCAGACCCCAGTATCCTGGATAAACCCTTCCAGAGCCCAGCATTCCCATGGATAAACCCACCCCTGGCCCCGGCACCGCCACTGTGGGGAGCCAGGAGAGCTCAAGGTTACCGGCGAGGACTCAAGGCTGTTGTCTCACCCAGCAGTGCAAAAGCAATTAATGATCGCAGCTAAAATTAGCTCCGCGGCTCCTTGCTGCTAATGGTCAAAGCCATCAAGGTTCCCCTTCACCGGGGGCCTCAGCACATCCGTGGGGCCGGCAGCGACGGATGGGAGCCGATAGAGCCGCTCTATCACAGCAGGATGCAACGGGCACCATATCGTGGTCCCCATCCCGCTGCACCCACTGCCACCTCTGCCCATGCCTCAGTTTACCCCTTGGCTTCCTATGGGTAAAGGGAGAGTTCTTGGAATGCTGAGGAGCTGCCACTGAGGCGGATGATGGGACAAGGGATGTTGGTAGGAGGAAGGGTGGGTTCGGCATGGGGGGACCCGGCATTCCTGGAATTGCCACCGTGCCATCCCTGGTCCCTAACGCCGGATGGGATGCCCATCTGCTGGCACCCCTGGCAGCTGGTCCCAGTGCCCAAGGCCTTCTCCAGCCCATGAGCTGACACCGATCCATGCAGGGAGGTGATAACGCAGAGCAGGCTGCAGCTGCCGGTCACAGCATCCCCAGGGATGCTCCTTGCATGAGGCCCAGAGCCCCTCACACCCCAAGTCCCCATTCCTGAGGGGGCCGAGGTCTGCGGGGAGACAAAGGGGGCTGGGGACCAGCTGCAGCCCAGGAATGTCCCCTGCCCTCGGCCCCGTTCCCAGGGATCAGGTTTCCCAGTTCCCAGGCAACCCGAGCCCGGTATGGTTTTCCAGGCCAGGCATTCCTGCACCCTGCAGGGCTGGGGCAAGGGGGGGCCGCTGCCTCCCCCAGCACAGGCAGGTGGTCGGCGTCAGGCAGGGGAGATGATGGGAAGGTGAGGAATCATGGGGAGCAAAGTGTGGGATGCACTCCTAAAGCATCCCTGGGAACCAGGGGATGGACCCCTCAAAGCATCTTTGGGAGTCAAGGAGATGGAATCCCCCTAAAGTGT
Source organism: Myiopsitta monachus (assembly GCA_017639245.1). Taxonomy (NCBI): domain Eukaryota; kingdom Metazoa; phylum Chordata; class Aves; order Psittaciformes; family Psittacidae; genus Myiopsitta; species Myiopsitta monachus. Next base: position 1,276,401 of record CM029931.1, on the reverse strand, counting down.
CCCTGAGAACAAGGGGATGGAATCCCCCTAAAGCATCCCTGGAAGCCAAGGGGATGGTATCCCCTAAAGCATCCCTGGAAGCCAAGGGGATGGTAACCCCTAAAGCATCCCTGGGAGCCAAGGAACACAACCTCGACAGCTGGTCCCCAGCCCCACAGAGGGGTGCTTGGGGCAGTGCCCATGCCGGCAGCATTGCCAGCGTGCCCAGGGTGTGAGGGATGCCAAGCAGGACCAGCAAGGCAGGGAGCTGTTGCCAGCACATTCCTGCCTGCAGGAACAGGATGGCAGGAACACACCCCGAGTTCAGACCCACCTCCATGGGGATGCAGAGGAGGGACCCCCAAAACACAGCAGCAGCAATGGGAATGGGATAGGTCCCAGTGTCACCACCACATCTCTGAGCGACCCTGGTCCTGCATCCTCTCCAGCAGCTCCATGCAATGCCCCTTGCACTTGAGGCAGCTCCCAGGACACCCCTTTGATCCCAGCCCCATACAGTGCTGGATCCCCATGGGAGCTTTGGAAGACCAAAGCGAACAAGGGACACAGGGCACCAGCACAGCCCCGGGGGCCCCGCTCGCCCTTCGTTAGCACGATCACATCACCTCTGACAGCACCAGATTTATTACTGGCCTGGCACTGGCCATTTGTCACCCAGCGACACGCGATCCGCTAACAATGCACCCCCAGCCAGTTTGTGTAGGGCCTACAGTAATGTGTGCTGTGCCTGGAGCTCATCCCAGGCAGGAACCAGCCACACAAGGTATGAGCTCCAGGCACGGGCTGGGAACAAGGACATGGGTCGGGAAGCCCCAGCAAGGTAAAGGCAGGGTCACCCCTCATCACACCATGATGCACCCTTCCTCCTCCCAGGTTTAATTATCAGTGTTCCCCCAGGTTCTCAAATCTGCCTCCTCCTTTTCTTCTCCTTCAGCTCCTTCATTTGCTCTCACGAGCAGAAACGCCACCGCAGCCTATTCCCCATCACTAAAGGATAGGCAGCATTTGACATTGCCCCCCGGCCAGCACTCTGGGCAGTGGAGGTGGGTAGGAGCCCATAGCCCCCACTGGCACCCCTCATCCTGCCTGCTCTGCCCCAGGGAGCCAGCTCCCAGCCCATGGGCATGGTGCCATAGCCAAGTGCCGCCGTGACTCGGATTCCTGGCACCCCAAACCTTTGGGGACCAGCGCAGCAATGGGGCAAGGTGACACGGACCGGATCCCCCTCCCCTGATGGTTATCAAGTCATCAAAATTGCACTGCTGAGCCTGGTCACTAATGGCTTCCAAAGCAGCATCAAATTTTAATCTTCCCTTCCTCTCCCCTAAAAGCCACTTTGCTTCCTGAGCCGGAGCTTTGCACCAGGCCACCAGCTAACGTGATGGCTGTGCTTGTGGGGAAGAGGGGGGCCAGGCCAGGAGAAATCCATGCTCTGCCCTTCCTGCTGCCTGCGGCACGGAGGGCACTGGCAGCATCCTTCAATGACACCCTGGCATGAGCCTGACACCAGCATCCCATCCTCGGGAACGGGCAGGGGCTCAGCTCCCTCCGTGCACAATGCGGGTACCAGGAGATGCTGGCTCTCTCCCGCTCCAGCCTCTAATAAGTCTCTTTGGTAGAAGCTGCCCATCTCAGGCCCCTGCCCCAAATCCCTCCTGGAACCTTAAGCTTCCCAAATCCCTCCTGGGACTGGCTGCAGGCTCCTCAATCCCATTAGAGGTGCTGTGCCAGCGAAGGGGGCTCCCAGGCTGTGCCCATAACACTGAGGGGGTGAGAACCACATCCCTGGGGAGCACAAAGCCTGCCAGAAGTGGGGAGAAGGGGGCTGGGACCCCGGTGGGGGGGTCCATGGCACCAGTATAGGTCGCACTGCGACACAGCTCCCGCTGACTGATGAGCCGCCACCAGCATCACAGTTGGCTCTAAGTAATTAGCGCCAGGCCCCTAATCAATAAGTTATTTTTTGCCGGGGGTAATTAATAATTACACAGCCCAGACGGGCTGTAATTAAACTTCCCTCCCCTCATTCCCAGGCAACGAGGAGCCTTTGTTTTACCAACTGCAGGTATTAAAGTGTCTCATCCTGCGCCCAGGCCACGGAGTCCCTTCCTCCTCCCCTTCCCTGTTGATCCCATTTTCTTTGGCTGCCTGAATCGATCCCACTGGCACAAAGCTCTGCCTGTGTCCGCTCCCGCTGCCCCTCGCCGCCAGCCCTGCAGGGATGCCCATGTGGGGCTGCCCTGCCTGCCCCACTGCAATGGGACTGAGCCCGAATCCGAGCATCCTGCCAGCTCCATCTCCCTTATCCCAGCGCTCCACCAGCACCTCACAGGAAGCGCAGCCAGGGAGGTGACCCTGAATACAGGCAGGGAAGGCGGGCACGTGCCAGCCTTTGGCAACGCTCCCTGTGCCCGTGGCCGCTGCCCGCCACGGTGACGGGCACCGAGCAATGTCACAGCGCCCGCGAGGACGTGACACACGCAGCAAAGCCGGGCTCCTGCGCCAGGAGAGCGGAGCAAAGCCCCTTGGCCGCCTCTCCGAAGGGCTGCGGCACGCACAGCCCCACGACATCCGCCCCACGGGGAAAGGGAAGGAGATCCGTGCCCACCAGGAGCCCGTCCCGCTGGCAGGGAACAAACGGACCACAGAGGACCCGCCAGCCGGAGACGCCAGCCAGGAGAAGAGAAACTCAGCAAGGGAGTGAATCAATCAAAGAGACCTTCACAGCTCCCCACACAGGGCCTGCCCGGATAATGTACTGCCGCTTTAGATGTTATGTTCTGAACTTAATTACTGAGAAATTATAGCAGTGCTGGGGGAGGCTCAGGGGGAGCGGGAGGACGGGAGCGCACGGGGACTTCTGGCTCCGCTCGCTGCCGCAAACAAGGGCAAGAAATGTCGTGGGCGAGGACCCCCCGGCGCTGCACCCCACTGCGCTCCCCACATTTCACAGCCCCGATCCGCTTGGTCCAAGCGGCAGGGATGGAGGCAGCCGCACTGCAGCCCCAAGAGGAGCCTCGCTGCTGGGGAGGGGACGGGACCCCAGGGTCCTCCCAGCATCTTGGAACCCCGGCTGCACCCCAAAGGGACACAGGGTGTTTCTGCATCCCCCTCTGGTAGAGGAGCAGCTAAAACCAGACTGTACCATGGCAGAGCCCTGGAGCGAGGAGCAGCGAGGGCTCAGCCTGCCCGGCGGTACCGCCTCACTAAACGGCGGTTGGGTGCTCAGGGACCCCCAGGCACCCCGGGGGCTCAGGGCTCAGACCCCTCCAGCCCCAGCCCAGTCTGAGCAGGCAGCTGGAGGTCGATGGGAACGACACCAGGGCAAGAGCTGCTCCTCTGGAGCTCCCCAAACTTGCACCCCACGTCTTGCGGTGTAACGGGGGTTCCCCCAGAGGGGGTGAAATGGGCGCCTTCACCCCTCGCCATCCCCCGGGGATGCTCAGCCTCCCGAAAACGGTCCAGGGGGGTCTCTACCCCGTGCTCTGAGCAGCATTCACCCCTCATCCCCAACCCGGGGGCAGTTTTGGGGCAGGGGAGAGAAGGAGGAGGCAGAACCGTACTGCTCGTCCCCGCCGAGCCCTCCCGGACACGGGGCTGTGCTTGGCACCGGCGGCGCTTCTCCAACACCACCGATGCTGTTCCCCGCACAAGAGCAGGCGCTCGGGGGCTGCCTCACTCCACACACACATCCCTCGGCTGGCACAAAGATTCCCCGACCCGGGAGGGCGGGAGCAGCGCTGGGAGCCCCGCAACCCTCCGCTCTCCATCTCCAGCACCCAAAGCCGGAGCTGGAGGATTCCCCCTCCGCCTTCCCCAAGTATCCCCTTACCTTGGGCGCGGGCTCCCGGGGGTCCGGGCAGGGCGAGCACCACGAAGCACAGCAGCGCCCAGCTCCCGAGCCGGGCCATGGCTCCGTCGAGCCGGGGCGGGGGGGGAACTTCCCCGACTTTATAATCCGGGGGGCGGCGGCGGCGCCAGTCCCGCTGCGGGCCGGGCACTGGGGCGTCCTCCGGGCTCCGGCGCAGGGAGCCCCGCAGCAGCGCTGCCCGGGCGGGGTGAAAGGCTCCCCGTGGGGCGCAGGGGGTTCCGCAGGCAGCTCCCCACCGTATGCAACTTCCCTGGGGACGTGCGCAGCCGGGACCCCCAGATCCGGAGCGGGGCCGGCGGCAGAGCCCCTCCCCGAGCGCTACGCGTCAGGGAAGGGGACGGGAAGCGCAGGGCTCCGAGCCCCGGCCCCTGCGGGCACCGCGGCGGCTCCCGGAGCACAGCAAACCGCAGGGGCCGAAAAGTTTGGGGTCGGGGGGGTGCGGCCCCTCCCTAGCGCTCAGCTCCTGCCTGGGGACATCCCCGCCTCGGCGGCTCCGGGCCACGGATGGGGGGGGGGTGGGAGGGGTGGGGGGGGTTCTCCCCTCGTTGCACCCCGGCACCAGCGGGTACCCCCGGGGAAAGTGCGGCGGCGCAGCGCAGCGGCGCGGGGTCCCGCTCGGAGCCGCCGGCGGTGCGCGGCGGGCGGGATGGCGGCGCCGCGCCGACCCCTCTCGGCGCTCCGGCCAGCGGCGGCCGCTGCTGCTCCGGTGCGGCGGCGGAGTGAGCGGCGGCGGCGGCGGGGCTCGGCGGAGCCGGGGGCAGCCCGAGCCGGGGAGGCGGGGAGACGGCGCGGCTCCGAGCGCTACCCAGCGGCAGCGGCCGGGCGCGCACGGAGCCGCGGGGGGAGCGGGAGCGGCGGGCGCGTCTCCCCACCCCCCGGTTCGTGCGGAGAGGGAGGGACGGGTCGTGTCCCCCTCCCCGGTGTCCCCGGCAGTGTGAGCAGCAGCTCCCACCCGGCAGCTTTCGTCTCTCCCAACGCCCCAGCCCCTCCGACAGCGCTCAGAGCATCATCACCGGGTCCTTGGGAAGGGGACACAGTTTGTCCCCGAGGCAATGAGCAAACTCATTGCCACAAGATTATCGAAGCAAGTATTTTCGGGTTCTCGAAACATATGAGCTCTCCCTCTAAAGATGAGCCAGCAGCACCTCCCAGATAACGAACCACCCCACAGGCCCAATCCTGCAGTTCCTCAAGCCCAAATCTCCCAACAGGATCAGGCCTTGAATGCACATCCTTTGAAGACGTCCGTGCTTTACGCTATTACAGTACCTTGCTGTAATGTAGGGGAGAGTGGCTCAGTCACGGCTGCTACTGAGCATTAACACCCAAGGACCTACACCATCTGCACAGAAGGAAATAGCTATCCTGAGTGCTGGATCAATCTCTGAGCGCACGCAGTACTGCTGAGCCAAGGGACCTACAAGGATCAGGGTGAAATAAAAGCATGAGCAGATTAGCCTGAAGCCAGGCCCAGCACCGCCAGGTCAAATCAGGGCAGAGAGGAGGGAGCACTCTCCCCACCAGCATCAATACCACCGTGCCTTCGTGCCCCAGCCCCAGTGTGCATTTCCACCGCATTAGAGGCACCCGCGTGTAAACCATGCGCAGTCCTTGGTGGGGGACAATGCTCGTGTGCACATTGCTGATTTGGAGAGCTACCGCCAAATTTCCCATCGACCTCTTGAAGAGAGACTGAACAATAACCCAGCGCTTGCCCACCCCAGCATTAATCAGCTCCGTGGCTGGCATCGCAACGGAGCTGACAGGGATCGATGTGCTGTGGGAGGCTGCAATCCTGGCTCGCCTCTCCAGGAGGTGTTCCCCAGTGTGGGCTGGAACAAGCAGGGAGAGAGGCTGCTTCACCCCGCTGTGGTGGGCTCAGACCCTGCTCCCCAGGCACCAACACGTGCTGCAGCCACAATAATGCTCAGCAGGCTCCAGGGCCCTGCGGGATCAGGGCTTTGTTCCATAAAGAACAGGAATTCCTGTCTCCGGGGCCATAAATTCAGTGTCTGCCCCTGGTGCCTGCACTGATTTATGTTTGTTACAATTAATCTTGCCAAGGTGCAAGCCATTTATTACCCACTTGCACAGGTACATGGTTCCCCACAGTCACCCGGGCAGACTGGTTGAGTTTTGATCTCGCAGCAGTGCTCGCACCAGAGCGCATCCTCCTTCCCAGCCCCGACAGCACAGACCTGCCTGCTCCATACCAGCTCTTATGTGCCCAAATCCATCCAAGCAGGAGCAAGGCCCAGCAGGCAACACCCCAGCTCTTTCCAGGAGTGGGTGGAAAAGCAGAGAGATGGCTCCTCTCATGGATCAGAGAGGGCAGGGGGCTCTGGTGACACCTATCCAGTGACACTGAGGACTTGCCAGCAATGCCTGGGTGGGAGGCTGTGCTGCTGGGTTACCCCCATGCAGGGCATCTCTCCATCACCCGAGAGTTTTGGCCTGGTCCTCTATAACCACCACACAGCATGCTGAGAATCCCAACTTCTGAGCCACAATTTGGGGCAGCATCACTTGTAATTACACTGGGAATACACGATGGCACATGGACCAGCTTAGAGCCACGTCGTGCGACTCTTGCCTCTCCAAGACTCTTCTGGAGGGGGTGAAGATGTGCTCATTGGGGTTTTGAGCTCCTCTCTGGAAACCCCTGATCCCAGCAGACGCAGCAGCACATCCACCGGCTGCTGCTGGAGACCTCAGCTAATGAGGGGCTGGCCTGGCACAGCCACCACAGGCCCCGCAGGCAGCAGGAACCCGCCTCGGGGCTATTTGTGGATTTGAAAGCTGTGATTTTACCTCCTGTTTGAAGAGGGCGCATCAAAGTCAAACCCAAAATCCGGCGCTGGGCTCGAATTAAAAACTCTTGTCTGAAACCAAGGCCAGTTCCAAAAAAAGATCAAGGCTTTGTTTGAAATGGAAAAGTCTCTGCTGGGATGTCAGGCGCTTTGGGGACTGTCAGCCTTATCCAAAGGCTGCAGGACAACAGCCAAGAGCTTCCCTCATCCAGCCTCAGCATCCCTCGTCTTCCTTGGACGAGGCACTGACTCTTAGCGTCGCTGTACTTTAAGCACGAGAGCAGCAACCCGTGGGGAGCATCGTGCCACCTCCGAGCTCCCTGCTCTCAAAGTGCAAGGAGAAGCAAGGTTGGAAGTATTGCCTGCGAGAGACAGACTCCAGGAGCTCGGTCCTTCTCTGCTATCAAAGGGGAGGGGAGACGGATGTAACCACAGGCTGTCAGCACCGGCACGAGGAAGAAGAACTGGATAACAGAGGCTCTGCAGCCTCAGACAGGGGTATAACAAGCTCCCATAGGCAGAAGCTGAAGCCAGACCTATCCAGATATGCAATAAAGTGCACACATCTAATGGTGAGGGTAATTGACTGGCTGCAGCACAGCTCCCCAAGACTTCTGTTTGTAATGAAGATTGGAAGTGGCTTTTTAATCTCTCCAGAAGAATCTGCTCTCCTGGAAGAGTTAATTCAGGGGAATGCTGGAGGCCATGAGTGATACGTTAACTCCTCTTCAAACCTGGGCTTAGGACAGGTGCCTTCTCCCCAGCAGAACCATGGTGAGGGATGAGATGCAGCCATTGCACACCCCTGAGCCCTGGGGCCACTTCTGCAGCCCCAGGCAGAGGCACGCAGGCAAATGCTCCATTTCCAGCAGGACTGAAGGTGCCTCCCCTTGAAGGGCATCAAACAGCTCCACACTGCCCTTGGATGCCGCGCAAGGAGCCTCCGGGCCAGCTCAGAACAGAAACATCTTAAATATTTGATGTCTTCAAAGATAATAGCGAGAAAAGGAATAGCAACAGGAGAGAGCCCTCTCCTCCTGCTCCTCTTCCCAGCCTCGGGCACTCTCCCAGCATCAGCTGCTTGAGGCTTCTCGGCCCAATTACGATCTTTCTCCAAGCGCAGAATGAGCTCATGCTCAGTGCTGGGGTTGCAGAGGCGGCAGAGAGCAGAGCAGTGGCATCTCCCTGTGATGGTTCCAGCAGTCCCATTTCCAAGCAGGATCTGGCTCCTTTTGGAGAGCAGCAGTTTAGGAACAAGCCGAGAATGGTCAGAAACTTCCCGGGGTTGCCACAAACCCCCCTCCAGAGCATCTTCTGGGCGCAGCATTCCAGGCGCTGGGGAGCAGGAGCATTTCTAAAGGTAAACCAAACCCAAAGCTGCATTCACAGGACTGGGAGCCCCGCAGCAGCACCCCCGCCTCCCTGCAAAGCCAGGGCTTGCTTTTTCTCCGGCCGGATAGAGGCAAAAGGAGCCCCCAGGAAAGGTCTCAGGGCAGCTGGATTTGCTGTGATGTGACAGGGCAAGGGTGCAACCGCTGGCTTCATGGCAGCGAGCTCAGCATTGGCCCTGCACCCCAAGAGCACCGGCGCAGAAGCAGCAGCTCAGCAGCACCAACCCCATCGACAGCCCAGACCCCAAGGCTGACTTTTAAATCAGGAGATTAAAAATTCAGGCGCAGGTTCTGGCTCACTTTAATGCGATTTCTTAACATTTAAAGGCCACCTTCCCCAGCATCTCTCCAGCGCAGCTGCTGGGGAGCAGCCAGCTTTGCTAAGGGCTGATCCAAGACTCTCACTTCATCACACGCTTCCAGGAGCTGATGCTGTAAAGGAACTCGCTGCTGAACCCTACACATTAGCCCGGGCCAGGCTGGGGGTGTCAGGAGCCCCCCAGCTCCACTTCCCTTGGCCGGAACAACTGCAACAAACACATTCCTGACACCCAGCTCCCCACATACCCCAGCATCCAATGCTCAGAGAAGGGCTGCACACTGCAGAACTGAAAGCCAAGGACTTGGGAAGAGATCAGCTCACTCTTTAAGACCACATCACATCTGCTTATGCTCCCTCCAGCACCCCAACCTTTGTAATCATCACCACTGCAGCACATACAGGTCTACGTGTGCCCACTGCAGCCCCAGGCACTGCTCACACCCCATAACCCAGCAAGCAGAAGCTCACAAAAGCAACAGGAAAGCCCCAAAATCCATCCTACCTGTTGCCAATGGGCACTGCTTGTGGCTCATCCCTCCTGGAAAGGGCCAGCTTGCTCCTGCTACTTCCCAGATGGCTCCAGAGCAGGGTTGGACACCCCCAAGCTCACCAGCATCTCAAAACAACACCATAGAACCCCCAACCACTGCCTTCTCCCAGCTCTGCCTGCTCAGGCTCATTTAACTCCTCTGCATTCAGCCATCGGATTTAATTCACCTGCAGGTTAAACCCCCCCAGGTGCATGCAGGGGGTGGCTGCAGCCCCCAGCCCCTGTTTTCCTCACTGTTACTGAGGGAAGGGGGAAGCCCCATCCCTGGATCCATGCTGGGGCTGGAACACAGGCAGGGGGCTGCTGGCTCCATCCTTGTGTGCCCACTGAGCTGCATTACACGTTGGCCCCAATGTCTTATAATAGGAAGCCCCCAAAATGCCTGGCTGCTCCCCAGGACCATCAGGAGAGTGGCAAGAGACTGTACCCCCCCATGTCCTCACCCCATGGGCCCCACACACCCCAACCTCACCATGCCCTCTGTGCTCAGCCCTGGTCTCTGCTCCAGCCTGGCACGTCGCAGGGGCTCTCCATCATCACAGGGTGCTTCAGGTGCTGCTCTGCTTTTCATCACTGCAGGATTAAGTGATAAATAATGTGTAATAATAGGAGAAATAGTAAATAATGTATTTTGTGACTTGTATAATGAATAACACCAAGCGCAGCCTGACGGAGCCGGGTGCTGCAGTGCAGACTGGCAAAGGGCAGTGGGTGCAAATGGTGGCCCAGGGAGGGGGATACACGGCTCTGTGGGGCTGCCAGAGCCTGTCCCCCCACAACCATCAGCCGTTCACTCCCTTGCTTGTGCTCCCACAAAGCCCCAGGGGCATTTCAGGGAGATGCAATTGCAGCTCCTCAATCAATCCCATCAACAGCAGCAAAACCTCAAAGTGAATTAGTCCATGCTTGTGGGCAAGCCATCGGGTTGGGAATGGGATTGTGGGGAACCCCAGGAGGAGGAACCCTGCCCAGGCCCCTCTGTGTTCCCTGCTCCAGCTCATCTGCTCCATTCCCCAGTGGAGCTCCAGTGGGATGGGGACAGCGCTGGGGTCACTGCATCCCGAGCATCACCCTGTGTTATCCGAGGGAGAGCCAGGGAGCGTGGAGGCGCTCGGGAAATGGATTCCAGCTGGTTCCTGCTGAGTTATTGCACTGAACCAGGGGCCGCCGATGGGATTTGCTGTCAGTTGTCACCCCGTGCAGAGCACGAGAGCTGCTGACTCATGAGAAATCAGCGGAGGCCATTCAGAGCGCGGTGATGGGGCAGGTCTGTGCTGCAGCGCTGCTCACCAGCACGTCTCTTCCCGCACCAAACACCCTCATGGAACACAGGCAGAGAGACCTGGATCCAACCTCGCTACAAAGGTTGGCCTGGGAGAACCATCCCTTGTGCCTCAGTTTCCCTGTTCCCAGAGGCTGGGGTAGCTCAGGGTGAGCATCATGGCGATGCCATGGGCGAGATGGGGACCAGCTCATCACAACTGGGTTGTGCCATCACCACCCTCTGGGAGTGAGGACGGAAGAGGCCTGAATTCCTGTCGGCTGGATAAAGCAGCTACATTTCAGATAACTCCAGATAGTAAATTTTTTGAGTCCCTATAAGCTAAAATCAATATTGGCACAACTGTGTGTCATTAAAAACTAAATGAACATGACAAAGCCAAACTGCTGCCTATTAAACAAATGAGTTTTCTATCCACACAGGCACAGCAGGTTATGACAGTCTTTATTACAGGAGCATTGCCTTTTATAAAGGGGTGGGAACACGTTGCCCTGTGCTGCTGTGATGGAGCCGTCGTGCGCCTGCCCTTCCCATGTCACCAGGACACGATGTACCAGGAGCAGAGCAATGTACTGGGCAGCCCTTGGCTTTCCATCTCAATTCACAGGCTGATGTGGAGCTGCCAAGCCCCTGCACTGAGTCCTTTCCTTGACCAGGCTTTGCTGCAACAAGGAAAAGCCGCCAGGATAAGGGATCTCTGTGGCCTTCAGCCTCGGAGAATGGCTGGTGGGGAGACATCCTGAAAAAGCAGGGTGCTTCTGAGGCTGTGCAGGATGCAGGGATGCGCAATGCCAATGTGATGGCAATGAGAGGGTAACGTGATGCAAATGGTCCAGTGGTGGTACAGCAATGCAACAGCAATGTTACAGTGCTCCCATGCAGGGTAGTGGGTAACCTCCATCCCTTGCTCTTGAAAGCCAGCAGCACAGTAGGAAGGCTGCAGCATGCCTTTCCAGCCCAGGTCCTGGAAGTGCTGGAAGTGTCCTTGATCCTCTCCAGGGACCAGGAGGATGCGGAGGACCAGGCTCTGCCTGTCACCCTCATCTGCCACCATCACTCCCTGGTGTCATGGGTACCGCAGCGCTGGACACGCTCTTCCAGCCACCCACTGCCTGTCCCTATGCAATGAACTGAGCGTCCTGATTGTGTCCAAGCTCTTACCACACACCAGCAGTATAAATATTAATAGGTGCTGGGCGAGGAGAGGGCTGGGAGGGGACTGGAGCAGGGGGAAGGGGCCAGGGCTGCTCCCGCTCTGCCCCCGGCAGCCGTCAGGAGCAGTGGCTGGGAGCCGAGCAGGGAAGCGCTGGGAAAGGTCAGTGTGCTCAGCCATGAAGAGCAGAGCGCTGGCCAGAAGCTGCTGGATGAGCTGCTCAACAAGTGCCAGTGGGGATGATGGGGAAGGTCATCCCATCTCCTTCCTGCAGGACACACACCCCCCCTTGGAAACACAGACACTCATGGGCCAGTGCGGTGCAATGGGTTCCAACCCCCTGCCTTCCACTAGAGCAGCTTGCTCCAAGCCCCTGTGTCCAACCTGGCCTTGAACACTGCCAGGGATGGGGCATCAAGTTCATCTCTACAAGGAGAGAAGAAAGTGACTGGGAAGGGAAAGCTCCATCGGGATCCATCCACAGCCCCCAGTCCCAGCCCGCCTGGCACCCTGACAGCATGATGGATGGCACAGCAGCACATGCGCTGCATCCCTTATCAGGAGCAGCTCCAGCAGGGAGCTGGGAAGGAGCTGCACATCCAGGGATGCGGATTCAATCCCGCTACAGGCAGAGGAGTCAATCACATCCCTATTGAACAGAGGCAGAGCCGGCCGGGAGGGGAGTGAGCTGCCACAGGAAGTTTTATGGGGCCTGAATCAATCAGTAGGAATCCCATAAAGACCGGTGGGTATAAATGGGCTCCTCGGATAGGTTTTGACATCCAATTGTCTTTTCCATTTCAGTTGTCATAAAGCTGTGCACACCCATATATACAGTGAGAACGAGTGTACACGCTCAGGAAGATTGAGGCTCAGCCACGTGTACAGCGGAGCTCGACACACGTGCATGCAGGCATGGAGGGGCTCCGGACACACGTGTTACAAATGGAAAAGTCCCCAGGATCCAGGGATCCATTTACCTGCATTTACCCAGGGAAGGAGAGGGGGGAGGGTGATGGGGGTCTGATTCCTGAGGCTGTTTAGGAGAAAAAGCGTTTAAATAGATGAAATCAGAGACCCCTCCAGCACCCAAGAGTGAGATGCAGGAAGCATCCCTCCTCCCAGCCAGCATCGCGCTCTGCAGAGACAGCGACAGGATTAGCCACAAACTTAGATGAGCAAGCAGGTCGTACATCATCTCTACATAAATCATTTGCTGGGCTCGGATATGGAAGCATCAGGGCCCAGGGATGAAGGGTGGTTTGTGTGCTTAAATAAAATGATGGGAAATCCACAGCACTGAAATGCAAACCCCAAGCGATAGGGGAAGGAGGTGCCCTGGCCTTGGCCCTGAGGCAGTGCGTGGCTCCCACCCTGCCCACAGGCTTTGTATTGCTTTTAATTGTGCCGGTAATTAATTGTCCCTGAAGCACCACATCCTCTCCTTCATGCTGTCATGCATCATCCATGGCCATGGAGCCGGTAAGATGGTGAGGAGCAGCATTGGAAGCATCAGGAGAGAGAGGAAAGGAGGTGAAGGAGTATTGCTGACCCATAGTTGCAGCTCCAGGCAGGGGGATGGACATGGGGGGGCCCAGGAGCAGGGGCCCCCCACTCCTGAGCCCCCCCATCTCCATCCCCCTTCCCTGGAGCTGGGACCATTGGGAGAAGGTGACTGCTGCATCGCATCACAGATGAACTATTAGAGATGATTCCCTCTGCCCATCTGGCACACAGGAAGAGGTGTGCAGGAATGAAACACATGGCTCCGGTGCCTCCTCTACCTCCTCCTTCCCCATATTGGGCTGCAGCCTTGTTTGTAAATGAGAGCTAAAGAAGATGGAAAGGTTGGGGAGGGGGGAAGAGGAGGGCCTGCATGGTGCAACTGAAAGGGCCCCCTGCAAACCTTGGCTGTAGGTATTCTCTCCATCATGGTCTGTGACAGAAACCCAGCATCCCTGGGGTCTCACACTGGAGTCTCAGCATCCCTGGGGCCCTGTGCAAGCCAGACTCTGGGGATGCTGCTCCCCAGCCAGTAACCACGTCCGAGCTGCTGCCTTCCTCCAAAAGCCATCTCATCCAAGCAGACGGCCATGGCAAGAGAGATTTATCACATCCCAGGGTGCCGGGTCCCCTCTGTGGATAAGGTAGTTTGTGCACACAGACACCAGCCTCCGTCACCTCCTTACTTCTCTCTCCTCAACTCGCAGCTCCTCATCAGTTACAGCAGTGACCAGTCACCTAAATCACCCGCTCTGCTCCCACTGCCTGCTCTGATTGATGCTGTGATTCCTCCCCTCTCCAAACAGCCGCTGTCTGGGCTGCAGCCCTGCAAGAACCCCGGGGAAGGTGGCATCTAATCCATGGGGCACTTTGGACCTGCAAAGGAGCCCCCAAAACCTCATCCCCTGGTGCTAATCCTGCTTGTTCAGAGTGGGCACCGTGAAGCGGATTAGCAAGAGCTTGTTCAGCGTGGCTTGGCACAGGCTGCGGCACGGCTGCCCGCTGCCAGGCTCTGCCTCCCTGGCAAACAGCTGCTTCCTTCTGGCTGCCATCAGGGCCGAGGGCTGGGAATTGCTGGGAGCAGCAGGCTGCTGGCACGGCTGCGTCGCTTGGAGCTGTATGAACAGTACAGGATGCTCTGGGGCAAGGGACCTAAACCAGCTCACAGCAAGGTCCTCTATGAGCAGGGACAGGCAGTGGCTCTCACAGCGGGGCTGGCCAGGGAGGAGTGCTCTGCAGTAGCCAGCTTTGGTGTTGGATGCTGCTCAGCATGCCCGTGCCACGCTCATATTTGCTTTCCTGATGAAGTGTTCAAGGGGATGATGCCAGCATCCTCCCAGCGCTCAGATGGGGTCTGCTCCTGCACAGGGAAGGAGGGATGGATGGATGGGCCGTGGGCTGTGCCAGACCGAGCATCCCCCTAAGCCTCTTCCCAAGCGCTGGCGCTCGCCAGCCTGCAGCCAAGGGAGGCTGGAGGGAATGATGCTCCTCGGCTCACAGCATATGCAAGTGAAGAGCGAGTGGTCCCCGGGCAGCGCTGCGAGCAGCGGGGCGTGCGCCGAGAGCTGGCTGCTGCATCCCCCAGCCCTGCCAGTGCCTGCCCACACTGACACGCGCTGGTCCCCTGCTCGCATCACTGCTGTGTGGGGTGATGCGCACTGAGCCGCGGTGCTGGGCTCGTCCCCGGCATCCATGGCCAAGGATGTGGCACAGCCCCAAGGGAAGCAGCACTGGGTATAGTGCAGGATGGATGGAGCTGCAGGTGCCCACAGCCACTGTGACCCCTAAGGTGAGGAATGGCCCCCTCTGACCCCCAGTGTGCTGCTGCCCACAGAAAGGAACCCAGAAGAGGCTGTGAGGAAAAGCAGCGATGCCCTTGTCCCCTGTGCCATGCAGATGTAACTGTGGCCAGGCCATGAGGACTCACATCCCTGAGAGCTGGAAAGAGTGAGATCGACTTAAATCAATTTTAAATGCACCTCCACCTCCATGAGGTTTGATCCTGACTGAGGCGACATTAAACTCCAGCATCACCAGGGCTCACAGCGGAGCAGGATGAGGCCCCACGCCGCGTTCAACAGAGGACAAGGGGGGTTTGCAGGGACTGAGCTCCTGCTGATTCCATTTGCACTTCCCTGGCAGGGCGCTGCCAGCCCAGGGAGGTGTGAATGAATCCCTCCCTTTATCCCAATGTGCTTCCCAGCCACGTGCCAGCACTGCTTCTGCACACCCACACACCCCCTGCATGTCCCTGTCCCCCACGGGGGCTCTCAGCTGAGCTGTGGTCCCCATCGGGGCAGCCCAGGACACCCCACACCTCCCCACGCTGGCACCGCCTCCCCAGCGCACAGCAGGAATGAGCTGCTGATGAATAATTGAATCCCACAAATCGCTCCCTTTTCCCCGGTTTCGGGACACGTTTGTCATCGAGCCATGAGGCAGAGCTCTGCTCCTGCTTCATTTATTCATACGCATGCTCAGGGCTCAGGCAGTGGCAATGACAGCGGAGCTGAGTGCGAGCGGTGGCACAGGACACGGGTGGCACCAAGGTGACAATGGAGGATGGGGGTCTCTGTGCATCCCCCATCACCACACTCATTGCACGCTTCCCTGTGTTGGGGGACCGATGGGGATGTGTCAGCTCTGTACCCCCTGCACCCCATCTCCAGGGGCTGGCAGGGTGGGGAAGCCCCATTTCTGTATGGAATGTTCCTGCACGGAGCAGCCTGTGACAAAGCAAAGAAATAAGCTCATTATGGGACAGCATCAAAGCACAGCAGCACACACCGGGTGAGCAGAGTGAGCCAGAGGGACACGTGCCACTGCACCGCTGCAGCCCCCCTATTACGTGCTCTGCCCGCAGCAAAGGGACTCCAAAGCAGCCACTCTTCAGAGTGTCCCCCCTCCAGCAAGATGCCAGCCCCACGGGACACATCCTGTGTCTGCCCACATCGGGCTCCCCTCTGAGCAGAGCAGCCCAAAGGCAGGAGGTGAATGCGCCCATCACCGTGGCTCAGGGGTCCCTGGGGACAGAGTGTCTCATGCTGTGCATGGGATAAGGCCCAGGGGAGGAACTGAAGATAAAACATGAGTCAGTGGTAGGAGACACCAGCACCTCCCGCTTGGCACAGCCATGGATGAGCAGGGGTTCCTGCTGAGGTGCTGGGAGTCATAGGGGATAGGAAAAGGTCACGAGAGACAGCACCAATTTGGTGGTGAACGTCACCAATCCCACTGCAGAGACAAGGACAAGAGCCATGTAGTGCTGCAGGGCATCAGCACATGCCCATCCCACGGCTAACTGCTGGGTGCCTCTCTCAGAGGACTGGGATAGGGATGGGGATGGGGATGGCAGAATGAGCTCTGGGGGGACCAGCAAGCCCATATATGTGGCCCTGTGCTCCTCCCAGGGTTCCCAAGGCACTGAGCACCCCAGGGCGCCAAGTTTGAGGCCCCCAAGCCAAGCAGAGCATCCCCAGTTCCATCCAGGCCATGCTTGGTGCCACCTCCATGGGCTGCATGGGTGCAAGGGATGTGACAGGCGAGCGCAGGCCAGCAGGCACTTGCAGGAGCACTGCTCAGCTAATTGCAGTAATTAGCCCATAATGAAGTAATTATTTGAGCACGTGGTGCCATGTGTTCCTGCAGGGGAGGAGGACAGGGGACACATCTTGCACGTCTCTGAGCAGCACAGTGGGCACCGGGCATGGGCTGATGGAGGGGACAAGGGGCACCACCGCAGCCCAGACATCCCCGAGGGGACCAAGGGCATGTGGGGGTCCCTCATATCGCTGTGGGGCACAGAAGTCGGAAGTGGGGAGAAGGAGAGAGCCCCCGCCAGCTCCTCCCTGCCTGTACGAGGAGGCGTCCTCCCACTCCAGCTGGTTTTCCACGAGACAGCAGTAAATCTCGGAATGAAGCCTCATTGCCGGGCAGGAGCGGGAGCAGTTGGGGCTGGCAGCCCAGCACACAGGCTGCGAAGCAGCCGGCAAACACAACTGCCTGCCCTTTGCTCTGCTGTGCCATGGCCCCTGTGCCCCGGTGGCACCAGGGTCACACACATGGTGACAATGGATATCAGAGCAGCAGCAGTGATTTACAGCGCTGAAAAGTTGCTGAGATGGGGTGGATGCAATGTCCTTGGGATGGACCCAGTCAGGTCCCTGTGCCATCCTCACGCACAGAGCAGGCACAGGCTGCCTTCCCCCATGAGCATCTGCCGCAGGATGCTGGCACCCCCGTGGTCCCGGACCCAAGGGAATCCCTGGACCACTGCAGTGGGATCCTGCGGTGCTGGCGGGGAGGCAGCAGAGGGATGGAGCCGGGCTGGTTCTGCGCAGACGCAGTTGCTCCAGAGGCATGTGCCGGAGCGGGAGCCAGGCGAGGGGCTGCAGCCAGCTGGCCCCAGCTCCTGCCTGCGCCTGGCTCAGCGCCGGCCCGTCTCTGCTTGCATGGCCGTGGCCAAGTTAACCCCCTGTGCATGGAGAGGGGCCAGGGCTGGCTGCAGCCTGCACTGCAAAGGCATCTGCAGCCCCTCTGAGACGCATGGGGACATAGGGGCATCCCATGGTGGTATCCACACCAGCAAGCCCTGCCCTGCCAGTCAGTTACAGCCAGGGCATTCCCTCTCCATAAGAATACCAGAACAGCGTAGTTGCAGCAGGATATATGGGGACAACGGATCCCACTTGGAAGCTGCTGGCCCCCACTCCCTCCCCACTTACACCAACCGCACCAGAGCAGCCAACAGAAAACAGCCCAGATTTCCTCAGTTTCCCCACTTATTTAATGGAGAATTAAGGGCTCAGCACAGCTCCATGAGGAGCCACGGATGGCATTGCACCGCTGAGACCCACCCAGTGCCTCTGCACCACAAGCTATTACTCAGCATCACCGCGGTTGTGCCGGCACAGGCCGGGCTTGCAGCAGCAAAGCTCCCGACGTGGAGTGTGGCTGACAAGTGAATGGTGGCTCCAGCAGGGAAGGAGCAGACGGGAGGGAAAGAAAAGCACATTACATCAGTGCTGGCATGGGAGCCCATCCCGGAGAGCTATTTTGGGAAGGGCCAGGCCGGCGGCGTGGTTAAACACTTGCAGATGTTGCTTTGTGCTCCTTCCGCCGGCGCTGCCGGGCAGGGATGCTCCAGCACCAGGGATGTGGTGTCAGAGAGGTGCTGGCTCCTGTCCCTGGGATGAGGGGACTCCCGGGAGCCCCTTCACAGCCTGGGATGTGTCCGGTGGGAAGGGGATCCCCAGCACAGCTCTGCAGCCAGCAGCCTCTGTGTCCCTCTGCAGTGCTGGGATTGATGGTGGGACTGCAGGAGACATGGGGTGCCCAGCTGGTGATGGGGACATGGTGGCATCTCAAGGTGATTGGCAAGGGCAAGGAAACAGGAACCTGGCAGTTGCCATGGTTACCACTTAGCATCCACCAGTGCTGGCTCCAAACATGTTTAACGCCGGTGTTCAATCGCTCGGGTGGGCTGCAGGAGGACGGGAAGGGCTGGATGGCTCCCAGCCTCAATCACAGCACTGTTCAGTGTGGGGGAAACTGCGGCACCGCTCTGCCCCAATGTTCCCACAGCCAGCACTGGTGGGGGCTCAGACAGCCCTTATTGCAGCAAAGGAATGTAGGGACAGGCCAAGGGGAATGGCTTTAACCTGCCAGAGGGGAGACTGAGATGAGCTCTTAGGCAGAAGCTCTTCCCTGTGAGGGATGCTGAGGCGCTGGCACAGGGTGCCCAGAGAAGCTGTGGCTGCCCCATCCCTGGCAGTGTTCAAGGCCAGGTTGGACGGGGCTTGGAGCTTCAGTGTCCATCACCCCCCAAGGCCCCACTTCTGCTCCACTATCCCGGGAGGATCTGAGCCACCGGCAGAGATCCGGACCAGGCTCCTCGTGCTGCAGGCTGGATCCTGGCTCTGAGCTGGGATCTGATCCCAGTTCTCCATCAGCCTCAGCGTTACCCTTAAACCAAAAGGAAAAGCAACTCAGGATGGAATGAAGTCAAATGGGAGACGTGGCAGATGTTCCTCCTCTCCCCAGCTCCCGGTTTGCTGCGTGAGGCACGATTGCCAATGGGTCCCCATCCTCACTGCTGCCCATGTCACCCCGTGTCACCGCGTGACAGGCACCACGGTGCATTTACCAGCTGCCCCTAGCCACTGCAGAGAAATCAGCATCTCCTCCACAACAGGCAGGAATAGCCCATTCGTTTGCTGCTGCCAGATGTTCCTCTGCAGAATCATTTAATGGAAAAACAGGGAAGGGAGGGGGAGTTTTGCCAGCAACATCTTGCTTTAATAAAAAACCAGGAAATAATGTTGGAGAAAGGAAAGATGTGCCCGAGTTTATCCCATTCTGCACAGGGGATGGATGTGACACTGGGCTGCGCTGCTGTGGAAATCCCATTTCCAGGCTTCACAGCCCGGCCCGGCCCCAGGGGTGATCCCAGCACTCCAACGAGCCCGAGGTGTCCTGGCCAGGCGCTGTGCAGGATGGTGATGCTCCACAGTCTGGCCATGGAGGGTTCCAAACCGACCCATGCCATGTCTGACACCGGGATTTACAGCCCAGCCAAGCAGCCAACTCCCTCCACAGCCCCCAAGGAGCAGTCAAAGACAACACGGTCCCTGTCTGATCCCCAGCAGCCTCCCACAGACCCTGGATCCCAGCCCCACGGGCTCAGGGTGGCCCCATCACGGGGATGGCACCAATCCCCATGGGGTCCCTCTGTCCCTGACCAGCTCCAGAGCACCTTGAGGCAGACCAGGGACAGCAGAAAGTGCTAAACATCAGGGGAAAGGAGCAATTCCTAATGCAGACAGCCAACCTGGGATATAGGTGCACTCCACATTCCCATCTCAGCCCCATCCTCAGCCCCTTTTCCAACTGCATTCCCATTCTCATATTCATCCCCATGTCCATCCCCATCCTTATTCCCTTCCTCTTCCCCATCCTCATCCCCATCCCAAACTCCATCTCTATTCCCATTCCTATCCCCATCCCTTTCGTATCCTCATCCCCATCTCCATCTCCATCCCCATCCCCATCCATAACCTCATCCCCATCTCCATCTCCATCCCCATCCCCATTCATATCCCCACTGTTCTTGCTGCCATGTCAGTCCCATGCCTGGAATCCGGGTCTTGGGGGTCAGCCTGGAGAAGGAGCGGGACATGGACACCAAAAGGCACCACAGTACCCAAGGAGAAAAGAGATCCCCTGGGAAAGGAGGGGGAAGGAGAAGAAAAGGAAACCAGCAGGGGAAAAAAAGTTCAGTCAGATTTGTAAAGGGCACAATTTACAAAATCCATCACATATTTTACTCGGCTGGGATTTACGGATTAGCCTGTAATACTTAGGTGGCTCTTTGTAATAAAACCCTGAGCTGCAGCAGCCTTGGGAAAGCAAGAAGGGAGAAGGAGTCTCCTCTACATCCCGCACTCATTTTCCCAGCGTTTCCTCCTTTTTCTTCCTCCTTTTTTGATCTCGGCAGCCCTGTTAATCTGGGCTTTATCTGCCTATGGAGAAGGACTGAGCTCTTTATTGGATTTTTGTCAAGAATAAATGATTTAGTTTGGGATATTGTGGAAACGCTTTCGCTGGTATTACACCAGTTAATAAATGAAGCAGCAGGATCAATTCCTCCATTGCAACACGCTCAACAGGCTGCGGGGATGCACCTTGTGCCTGTGTGCTGCCACAGCAGCAGTGCGGGTATGGCACATACAGCACAGGTATGGCAAGTACAGTGCGGGTACAACAGGCATGGTGCAGGTACAGTAGATACAGCATGGATATGGCACGTGCAGCACAGGTATGGTGGGTATGGTGCAGGTACGGTGCAGGAACGGCGGATATGGTGCAGGAATGGTGGTTACGGTGCAGGTACAGTACAGATACAGCAGGTATGGTGCAGGTATGGTGTGTACAGTGCAGGTATGGCAGGTACGGTGCAGGGGATATGGCACAGATATATGGTGGTTATGGCACAGGTATGGCAGATATGGCACAGGTATGGTGGGCACACACAATGCTCATCCAATGCCAGTGGGCACCTTCCCTGACCTTCCCTGCATTGCCCCTACCACGCCACAGCCAGCTCCTGGCACCCTGCATAGTTTGAAGCCCTTCAGAGGAGGATGCACGTGGGGCAGTGGCGGAACCGTGTCTTGCCTCCGCAGCGCATCCGGACACTGCCAGCATCAGCCTCATTCACCCACAGCCAACCAGCACAATGGGCAGCACTGGGATCAAACCCAACCGATGAGCGGGTAAAACCCACCCGGAACTGACAGGGAGGACTCAGCACAAGGTCACCAGGTGGGAATGTCCCTGCTGGGGACAGGAGGGACAGGGCAGGGAGAAGAAGAGCAGAGGTGCGTTCCCCTCTCAAGCATCACTGAAGTTCTTGACCGTCTGAGCACGGACTTCAGCAGGGAAGTGGATTCCGGGGGGCAGGAGCGCGCCCCATCCTTCTTGACCCGGGCTCAGCCCTGGGGGAGCAGGGTCCCTGTTCCCTCCTCAGTGTCACCACAATGCCCCTGTGCCAGCTGGCACTGCAGCAGGTTGGGTGGGCAGAGCCTCTGAAGAGCTGCTGCTGAGTGGGTGCGTGTGTGCGATCGCAAGTGATGAAGTCTCCTAATTAAGAAAATCCTTTGGGGAATCAAGATCCTTCGGCTGCCAGGTCTGTGCGGGGTGTGGGAGCACAGACAGGCAGAGCCAAGGGCCTTGGGGATGAGAGTGTCATCCCCAGAAACCCTTGTCCCCATCCCTGTCTCTATCCATGTCCCATCAGTGATGCAGGCAGGGTCCACAGACCCCATCCCAATCTGCGGGCGGAAGTTCTGGCTGTTCATGACAATGCTGCAGGATGGGATCTCAGGGGCACCCAGGTACGGAGGTGAGGAGCTGCCCCATCCTTATTGGGGTGCCAAGGACCAGCTCGAGAGCGCAGAGGTGACCCACAGCCTGCGCTGGGATCGTGGTGAGTTACTGCTGCAGGAAATGAAGCTGCTAATAAATCCCCAGGCAGAAGCCAGGAAGGTTAAAACTGTCTATAAAGAGAGATGGTGGTTTATACAGTGATGTCCAACTCCTCTTCCCTGCTCTAGGGCTCTTGGGTCATCGGCTGCCTGCAAAGGGAGAGCCGGGGCCAGTGCCTCTCTGCTCTGGAGCTCACTGGGGTGAAAGGCTGTGATCTTACCCTGCATTGGTGGTCCTGTGGGATGGACAGGAGGAAAGGTCCAATCCCCACGCCACGACATCCCCATTCCCATCTCATTCCAGCCCAGCCCATCCCTATCTCCATCCCCAACCCCATTCCCATCCCCATCCCCGTCCCCATCCATATCCCTGTCTCCCTCTCCATCTCCATTCCCATCCCCATCTCCATCCCCATGTCATCACTATCCCCATCCCCATCCCCACCCCATCCCACCAAATCATCTGTCTATCTTGTATCTCCCAGGGATGTAGAAGCACCCTGGGTAGACCTGGCTTTCAGATGGGACCTGCAGCATATGATGCTGCTGAGGAGGTGCAGGCAGCGATGGGGTCCACTTCTCCACCCGCCCTTCTCCCGTCGCCACAGTCCTGGCCTCGTCCAGCAGCAGATCCCACCAGGATTCACTGCCACACGGCAACTCCAAGGGAGAGAACCAAGGGAAGCGCAAGGCAGGGAGGGAGGAGGAGAGCCCGTAAGTCACCAGCCCTGAGATGCTCATAAATAACACACGTGGCACAGGCTGAGGAGCTCCTCATGCTGTTAATTACCACGTATGGAGAGCGCAGGGTGCGGGGCTCCCCTGCTCCCACTGAAAACCCCTCTTGAGCACTGACACATGGATTATTTCTCCCATAATTACCTTACTGTGAGCGTTTGTCAGGGAGCGCCCTGGGAATGCCGACCCCGTGCAGGGCTCCCCAGCGGGAGCCGCTTTCAAATGCTGCCGGGGACTTTGCTGCTTGGGAAAGTAGGTCAGGATCAGACCCAGGGCCTCAGCGCTGTGGTGCTTGGGCATGGCCCATGCTGGGCTCTGCTTGAGGTGGGGGAGCAGTGAGGATGGGCAAGAGCTGGAGCTGCTGCATCCCATGAGTGGGATGCAGTGGGATGGGGTGGGGAGGAGGGATGTGGAAAAGGATGGGGGTAGAGTGGGGTTGGAGAAGCAAATGGGGAAGGAAATGGAATGGCGATAGGGATGGGATAGGGTGAGGATGGGATGGAGATGAGAATGGGATGGAAATAAGAATGGGGATGGGGATGGGAATGGGGATAGGATGGGGATGGGGATGAGGAAGGGATGAGGATGGGATGGGGTTGGGGATGGGGATGGGTTTGGGGATGGCAGTGGCAATGGGGATGGGGATGGGGATGGGGGTGTGGTGGGATGGGGATGGGGATGTGGATGTGGTGGGATGGGGATGTGGATGTGGTGGGATGGGGATGGGAACGGGGCTGAACAACTGCAGTGTGAGCCGTGAAAGTGGATATTAGAGGCTTTATTACAGTGCCGCTGGCTAATTGCAGAGCTCCTTTCAGGGAGCCGGCAGCGGATGAGCTCGGGCGACAGCACCCAATTATTGCAGCTCAGCGGGGGGAAAGGGAGAGAAAGGAAGAAAAGAAAGTGCAATTATCAGGACCTGGGCTGCAATTGCCAGGCAGCCCCATTCTGCTCGAGCAGGTGACAGCTTGCATCTGCCTTTAAACAGGCAGCCCCCCATCTCTGCCCCTTGTCCTCCATCCCAGGCCAGGCTCCTGCATCCCACTGGTACTCCCAGAGCATCCCTGACACCAGCTCATCCCCAGCTCTTGGTGGGTACCAAAACACCACCCCGCTGGGAGGTTGCGATGCTTTTTCCCCCCCATCTCACTCGCTCCCACCTTTTCCTCCCAGAGCTGCTCCCGGCTCTGAAATTGCAGCCTTGTATATTAAAAAAGGTCAGATTTCAGCTCCTGTGAAGTAGCAGAAACCAGAGCAGCGTGAAGAGAGGGAAACGCTGCTTCCTGGGGGATTGAGGGGTCCCGGGCCTGCGGGGGGGAAGCTGGGGGCAGGCACTGCCGTTTGTGCCTATTCCCCATTGCCACTTAGTAATTGACAATTAGACTTAATGACACCTTTGAGAAATAATAGAGTACGTTGGTTAAAGGGCCTGTCTGGAGCTGGGTGTGTGTGTGTGTGTGTGTGTGTGTGTGTGTGTGTGTTCTCCTACGCCTTCTGCTGAGTGAGGTTGATCATGGGGTGATGTTCAGATGGAGCTGAAGGCATCACCGGAGCCGGCCTTGCCATGGGATATGCTCCATCACCAGCCACATCGCACATGGAGTCCAGCAGCACCCGGAGTAAGCAACGCCGTCGGCTTCATTCGACCCTTGAGTTGGGGATGCTTTGGAGGGAGCCAAGGCTGCCATGAGTCTCCATGATCCCAGGACTCCAGCTCAGCATCTCCCGGAGTCTGGCAGCCTCCACCTTCCCCATCCCCCTGATTCACACCGTTTCACTCTCTAATTAAAGATAATCACCTGCAATTACCTAATTAGTCATCTGATTTTCGCCCTCTGATGCCGTACATATGGGATGGGATGAGGCTCTGTGCAAACAGCACCCACCAGCACTACAGGGTGGCAGGGGGTGATAAGCTCACCCAGCACCCAGCACCCAGGTCACACAGCATCCCACTGTCCCCAGGCAGGGAAGAGCTTGGCCAGAAGCAGGTGAGAATGTCAGAAGGATCACAGGGACACCATGGAGTGGAGGGGCTCATCCTTGGGTTTCCCAGTTCCATAATGCTCCTGAGTGACACCAATGTGCTGGCAAGAGGTGACTGTGCAGAGATGTCCTCAGCATCCCCTATTTCCACTGGTCAAAGCTGATGCCTACCCAGGGACTGCGGCACTAGCATGGATTCATATTCAATCACAGCCCTGCTCCAAAGGACGAGCACAGAGGTGGCAGAGCCACCACCAGCACTGGGGATGGGACAATCCAGGCTCTTGGACACTCCATGCAACCATGGAAGAAAAACGAGGCCAAAGCAGGGCCGGCGCTCTCTCCCGCTCCGAGTGCTCATCGCCCTCATTAAAACACAACTAATCATTATTCTGGCTCATTAGCGATTAGAAACCTCCAGCTCCGGTACTTCATTAAAAAAAATGACAAGTTAGCACTTAATTATGTTCCCAGCAGCCCGACGGGGGAAGTATTAACCCTGCGCACCCTGCTGCCAGCCAGCACCCACACCAGCACCCATAGCAGCATCAGCATCCACAGCAGCATCCACAACACCACCCACTGTAGCACCCACACCAGCATCAGCAGCCACAGCAGCACCAGCACCCATAGCAGCATCAGCACCCACAGCAGCACCAACCCCTAGAGCAGCACCCACAGCAGCGCCAACCCCTACAGCAGCACCCACAACAATGCCAGCACCCATAGCAGCACCCACGCCAGCACCAGTGCCAGGACCCACAGCAGTGCCAGCATCCACAGCAGCACTCACAGCAGTGCCAGCATCCACAGCAGCACCCACAACAGTGCCAGCACCCATAGCAGCACCCACGCCAGCACCAGTGCCAGCACCCACAGCAGTGCCACCATCCACAGCAGCACCCACACCAACACCAGCACCAGCCAACCCCTGGGGTGAGAAGACACTTTGGGGTCCCCTCTCGGTCCTCCCCCTAGCATCACCCCAAACGCTCTCCCAGCAGTGCCTGGGTGCCCTGGGTTTGCTGAGCCTCCTCCTTGGCACAGCATCGTGTTCCCCCCAGGGATAAGGGAGCTGAGAGCAGGACTGTGCACCCAACATCCACAGGGAGCTTACAGGAGGCAACAAAAAAAACCCTTCCCAAAGGGAAAAGCTGATCCTGAGCACGTGTCCCTGAGGAGCGCCAGCTCTGTGTCACCTCCACAGCATCCAGCCATGCTGCAGGCCCCAGGCGGAGGTTTGCAGGCAGCAAAGCTGCTGTTTGGTGCTAAAGGCCTGGAAAAGCAGATGCGTGGTGGGGCAGCAGCTTCCTGAATCCCCGGGGCTCACGGCACAGAGCCAACAGCGAGCACCTTCCCGCTTCCCAATGGATAATTGGCCACTAAATCCCTCCAGGGGAGAAACGGTGGGGAAAAAAAATCACAGCTGCGGAACTCACTCTCCAAAATTATATCACCTGCTCTGACAGGATAATTGCTCCTTTTCCCTGAGATTTAGTACGGATCTCACATCCTTAAACAGTTGTGTGTTATTTTAAGGGCTCCCAGTGTTTTTCCTTCCTCTCCCAGGTAGCGCAGGAGCCGGCAGCAGAGGCGGTGCCCGCTGCAGGGAGAGGTTTTGGGGTGGAAGATGGTGATGGTGGCACCGTGCATCGGTCCTGGGGGGTGATGCAGGGAAGCACACGCCTGTGGTACCCAGTGGAGCAGCGCAGAGAGGGAATGATCCTGGTCTGGGTGTCACTGACATCCCACAAGCAGCAGCAGCAGCGTGCCTTGTTCTCCCTGCGCTCTAATGGCTACATCAATATTATCTCGCCTGCAAGTTGCCCTGTGACAGATATATTAATGATACAGTGCAGAGCACAGCATATGGGGACCAGCACAGGCAGGGACCTTGCTTGGATCAAGCAGAGCCCACCCCAGGGGGGGGGCAGGGTGATATGTGGGGGGTCAAAGCCCTTGGCCAGACCCCAAGGACTCAGGATGGTTTAATGCTGGGAGCCAGGAACCGTTGCTGAGATGCACCCCAACATTTAGGGGTACAGTGTGTGTCATTCCCTGGGGCCTCTGTCAGAGCCAGGCACCCGCTCCCAGACACTTCCACCCAGGAAACCCTCCCTCTGGCTTTCACCTTGACTTAATTCCACAGACCCAGGGCAGCGAGTGATAAATCAGCCCGGGGATGCCACCATCCATCACCGCGCAGGGGCTGACCCCGCTGCCGCCTGCCACCTGCGTGTCCTGCACAGGGACAGTGGCCCCTGGTCCCGTCAGCCTCCGGGGATGCTCTGCCGTGGTGACCGCAGGGCCCCGGCTCAGCCCTGGGTGCTCATTAGGGCTCCCATGCAAGAGCCATATCCCATGTCCTGGCAAACCGGCGCTCCTGTGCCGGCGCTGATCCGGCAGCAGCTGGCAGCCGGTGCATGGGAGCAGATGGGGTCCTGGTAATCACATCTGCCCCTGCCCACTACCATGGGATGGGTGAGGGGACTCCCCCATCACCTCACAGCCTCCCTGCACCCTTCATGTGCTGAGCCCGTTCCAGCTCTCCAGGGCAAGGAAAAGCA
This sequence comes from Myiopsitta monachus, assembly GCA_017639245.1. NCBI lineage: Eukaryota > Metazoa > Chordata > Aves > Psittaciformes > Psittacidae > Myiopsitta > Myiopsitta monachus. Next base: position 1,249,244 of record CM029931.1, on the reverse strand, counting down.
GCCCTTGTTATTCCATGGATTGCTTTGAAAATAAACCACCATTAAAGCACTTTGGGATTACAGTCAAGTGAGAGCGAGTTGTTTAGGAGCCAGGGAACATGAAAAGACGGCTCAGCAAGAGGCTTTCCATCGCGCAAGCCCCATTCAAGAGCAGCATTCCCGGTGTTCGGGAGCTGCTGCCCGATTACACCCCCATGCCATTCCCGAGGGGATGCCGTGGGGCTTGGCACCCTCTGGCAAAGGTTGGCACTGAGGTACAGAGCAGCACTGGCCGTGCCTCCAGCCATGGGATGTGCCAGCCCCATCCCTGGGAGCCGGCTGGGGCAGGACTGCGAGTTTGTAAATATATTATTTAGTATTTCTATTACCCTTCTCCATTATTCATTGTTTAATTCGCTGCTGTTCTATTATTAACTCTCCCAAGTGCTTTGGTGTTGCTCTGACATGAAAGAGGCACTGTGAAATTTCTCCTGTGTACCAGGGCGGAGGCAGCTGCAGGACCAGTGACCCCCAGCTTGGATCCAGCCATGCCCCATTGGTGGCTATGGGGCTGGCTGCTGATCCCACAGCCACATCCCACTCGCCATGTGCCATAGAGCAAACTGCTCCCTTTGGAGGCTGGGTTTGGCAGAGGGAGATGTGGGATGCTGAGGGAGGTGCAAACATCTCCCCATAGTGATGGGGATGGAGTTTCCCACAGCCACCCCTGAGCCCCAGGCCGCTCAGCGCCTACCCAGCATCCCTGGTGGTGTCTGCTTTAAATTGCGCTGGTTAAATTATGCATTAGGTTTTTAAAGAGCCATTTAAGCCCGGAGCAAGATGGTGGAGGGGTTTAACAGCGCCTGGTGCCCACCTCGGGCTGTTAAATTGCATCTCAGGCTGATGAGATGGGTCTTAATTTCTCCCTTTATTGAGACATAAGAAGCAGATCCAGGATTAGCTTTTTGGGGTGATTTTCAGTGCAGGTGATGGGGTGAGTAATCACAAAGACAAACTGATTCATGCCAGCCCCTGCCCACTGCCTGCCCATCAGGACTCACGTGTACCGGCAGCCAGGAAAAGGGATGCTCAGTCAGTGCATAGGAAGGATTCCAGCGCCAGGATCCTCTCCAGGTCTCCACTGGAGGTGATGTGGAAGGGGATGTGCCCATGACCCAGAACAGACCCCCGGGGACACAGCCCCTCGATGGCACCACACCACAACCAGGACTCTGCTTCTCCTGGTGCCGCAAGCTGCCACCATACCTGTCCCCATCCCTGTGCCGGAGGAGCAAGGATGGCGAGGAGACACTTTAATCTCCATCAATTAGAAATAAAGCAGTTCTAACAGCAGGGCAATAAAAGAACCCTTTAATTTTAGAGCTAATTAAATATCAACAATTGGAATGCAGCAACAGACAGTTAACCTGGAGTAACCCATTATTTATAAGGAATATAATGCATTGACGGGGGGGGCGAAGTGAGTTGTAGTCATTTTAATATCAGCTGTCACAGCCTAACTGCTCTCTTTTGTCTCACTCCAGCACAATCATCTCGCCGCTTCCTCCGGGACCATTTCCACTTCTCTGCTCGACAGAAGATTAATTAAGCCCAGGTCCCAGCAGAGGTGGGACGTGTGCTCCGGTCCCTGCGCCGTGAGCTGGGGTGGCACCGGGGCCAGCCCGGCGAGGCGATGGCTCCAGACCCAGGGGTCAATGGCAACCGCATCCCACCTGACAACACGGTACAAGCCGGGAATGAGTAATGAGGAGCATCAGCAGTGGGCACCAATGGGGACCCAGCAATGGGCTGTGGTGGTTCTGAGGATGGACAGAGACACAATTCCATGTGGGAATGGGTCCCAGTGCCCCAAACCCAGTGGCAAAGCCCTTGCTGCTGCAAACCCCCTGCACTGGGGAGCAGAAGCATTTGAAGAGGGGGAAATCCTGGGGTCCCCATGGTCCAGGCTGTGTGGTGGCTGGGAGCTGGGCAGGAGGGATGCTCAGCCTCAGCACAGTATCTCAACAGAGATGCCCTGAAAGCCTCCTGTTGCTGCAGCTCAGGCACATTCATCACGGGCACTTCAGCCGCCTCCCGGCCTGCTCTGGGAGGTTCATTCAATATGTGCAAAAGCGCTATTTAATTTAGTGATTTGTTAGATCTTTAATAGCTCCAGTGGCAGGAGGAGCAGCGGGGACCAAAGACGACTCCAACTCACAGGCAGCGGCTGCCTGTACCTGGGGTGCTGGGTCCTGGCCAGCCCTAAGGGGACACCATCCTCACAGGGCAGAACTTCTGCCTAAGAGCTCATCTCAGTCTCCCCTCTGGCAGGTTAAAGCCATTCCGCTGTCCTGTCCCTACAGGCCCTTGTCCAAAGGCCCTCTCCAGGTTTCCTGCAGCCCCTTTAGGCACTGGAGCTGCTCTAAGGTCTCCCTGGTCTTTAATTCCCCTATTAAAGCAATAGGTTGACTTTCCCCTTTAGTTAGTCACTCTGCCTGGCCTTGCCGTGTCCCTGAGCATGGGATGAGGCTGCAAATGGGATATATCTCAAGCTAGAAGGGATCCATAAGGATCATCAACTCCAAGTCCAATTGTTGTGGATCTGCGCAGTGTGGTCAGCGTCTACCCAGCATGGGGAGAGGAGAGGAATACGGGAGGAGAAGGGGAATTTGGTGGGCGCCTTGGCACAAACCCAATGCAGGGGAAATGTTTTGACTCCCAGTCACGGGGCTTTTGTTCGAGCTGTGATGTATTGGCTTGAAGAGAAAACTGCCATCGTGTGACAAGAAGGGAATTTTTCTTTGGGAAATGTCAAAATGAAACACTTCCCGAGGGAAATGTCGCACCAGCGAAAGGCTGACGGCAAATCCCCCCCCCGCCCCGCGCCAAGCCTGACACCAGCACCGGCACCCCGAGCACCAGCACTGCTGTGGCAGTGATTTGCCATTGAGCAGGAGCAGGGCAGGGGACAGCGGCCCCCATTCCTAAACACCCATCATCCGCAGTGTTTCCATGGGTCTCATCATGGTCTTAATCACTAGGAAAAGATCCCAGCTCTTTCCCACCTGCCGAAGTGGCTGCTCCGAGTGGGAAGTTCCATGGGATTTCATTAGGGTTATTATTGCTATTATTTAATTCTCAAGGTCACGGGATTTACAGCCTGAGGTGGGTGATTGCAGCCCCAGCCAAAGAAAGACGATCCCTGTGCTCTGCAGCAGCTCTTGGAGGCTCTTAAAGCTGCTAAAAACGTTTGCTGATAAATTAAAAACAGAGCAAAAAAAAGAGAGGAAAAAGAGTGGGGAAGAAAAAGAGCGAAAGGAAAACTGCACTTGGAGCCATGGAAATGATGGATTGCGGGAGATAATCCATCTTGTCAGCCCAGGACTACATAACCTTGATGTCAGCGGGTATTTTTCTCTGTCTGAGTCTCCAACTCGCCAGCGCCAGGATGGAGCCGCATCCAGGGAAGGAGGGGATGGCACAAGGGTGGCACCTCCAAGGAACTGCCGGGATCTGGGGGCTCCTCCTCATTCCTGCGTCCAGATGGGGAGCAGGATGTGAATGGGTCCTTAGGGATACAGCAGAGGATGCGGCAGGGTGACAAGGGCCAGCAGGGGACTGTCCCCAGCACGTCCCAGCAGCAGCGCTGCCCCCTCTCCTTCCTCTCCATCCCTTTCTGTCGCCTGCTCCCCCCGCGCTCCCTTTCCTGCGTCTCTGCCATTTTTATCTAACGCTGGCCGTGCAAATTGGTGTGAAATAAAGAAGAGGCATCTCTGCCCACAGATGAAATCAATTGATTTGGCAGGTCGCCTGTGGACACCTCCGAGCAGCACTTCCAATTTGCAGGACAGACGCTGGCTTGGCTGCGGCTCCTTTCCCTTTCTTCTCCTCCATCTCTCCCACTCCCGCTCCTCCGCCCCAGTTTTTTTTCCTGTGTCTTTCCAATTTCCCTTTGATGTTCCTGTTATTTCTGCTTTCCACTTAATAGAAATCAGCCCTGGGTGGGTGTTTGTGTGTGCGCGAGTGCGGGGTTTGTTTAGGGACACTCTGCACACACATACATGTCTCCTTTCATCAGGGACAGGGATGATTTGGGGGATCCCATGGGGCTGGGTGGGAGCTGTAGCACCCCAGTGCTGTGGGTTTCTGCTCTCTCACCTCCCGTCCTTCCTCTGCTGGGATGGATCATGGGAGGTCTTGGGGCTGGGGACTGTTCCTTGTGCTCGGAACAGCCCCATATGTGGCAGGACACAGAGAGGACCAGGAGAGGATGCACATGATGCTGGCACTGCCCCAGGCTCTGCTCCATCTTTCCTTCATCTTCATCCCTTCTCCATCTCCATTCTCCCACTGCCTCCATCCATCCATCTCCGTACTCCTCTCTCTCCATCCCTCCTCAGCCTCTTTCCTTTTTCCCTCCACCTCCATGCATCCTCCATCTCTATCCCTCTTCTGTTTCCTTCATTCCTGCACCTCCATCCGCTTTTCACCTGCATCTCCCTTCTACCTTCATCCCCTTTCTACCTCCATCCCACCCACGGACCCACAGGATAACAGCACAAATAGAGTTGAGTGGGGGTCTGACCATCTCTCCCCAGCCTGCGAGCAGCCGGACGGGAGTCTCCATCCCCAGACCAACCACACTGACCCCCAAACCCCACCAGCACACATCATGGGCAGCAGCACAGAGCAGCCCGAGCTCGGCGGGGTCCCACACAGGCCGAGCTGCCTGGGTCCTGGCTGACACCCTCCCTGCTATTCCCAGAAGTTCAACATTACACAACTGCTCTTCATTAGAGCTTCAAGGCAAATGTGACGTTAATCACGAAAACCTTGATATTCCGCAGGAGACTTCAGACCTGAAAGGGAAGGGGGGAATAAAAACCCCCCACGCTTTCTTTCCAACGCTTTCATTTTACTTTGAGGTTAATAGAAGGCTAATTTGAAAGCACTCAGTTAATGAGAAAGCTAAAAATACTCCTCCCGTGCAGACCCTTCCTCCGGAGCGCCTGTCTCGGTGGCAGCGCCTGCACACGATGCTCTTGCAGGCTGGGGATGCGGTGCCCTCATGATGGAGGGACATGGTTGGTGGCCACACAGGGGTGTGTCCCAGACATGGTCCCTTGGGCAGAGATAAGGAGGAGACCTGTGGGGTGTTCTATGGGGCTGTGGCTCTGAGAACCTCAGCTTGGCCACACGTGGGGCCTTGCAACCACAGCATCACCCTCCATATAAGAGCAGGGCTGGGGAGGACCAGGGCCATGCAAAACATGAGCCTGTCCCAGCCCGTCCCTCGCTGCCTTCCCATTGTCTGGAACGTGCCGCTGCCAAGGGAATACGCTGTTTTCCAGCACATCAGTCTGTGATGGGAAGCTAATGTTGTGTGGCTGGTTACAGCACGGCCTTGGCAGCTCTGGGAGGCACAACCAGGATCCCTGCTGAGAACACTCCCAAGGAGCCCAGAGCTGATGTGTGGGGCTCCTCCATTGCACCCCATCACCCCACTGACACCCCATCCTCTGTGAGCCCCCCTTTGAACCCACTGCAGCTCCCAAGGGATACAGGCGGGCACAGAACCCACATCCTGCTTTAGTTTCCACAGTGGCTCCCAGTTTCCCTCCCATAGTGATGCTCCAGGAGGAAGGGACCAGCAGTAACGGGTGGATGGGACCTTCCAGCTGTGGGAGGGCTTGGAGCCAGCCAGTGTCATCCGTTCCCTGCCTGCTCCTCGCATGGGCGCTGCTGCCAGATCCTGGTTTTCCATTGTAGAGCCTGGACCAGCTCCACGCTTGATGGGGGACACCCACTTGTGCCACTGGGCATGAGCCCCTGCCAGTTTGCCCCCTGGGAGCTGGCACCGGAGCTCCCGGCAGTCCTTTGGGAAGAGGTTTAATTAGGAAATGATCTGCATGGAAAATTGCACATTCGAGTGCCTCGAACCTCCTGCTCGCAGCTCGGCCCCAAAACAGCGGAAAATTCAGCCAGGTTTGAGGACAATTCCTGGAGTGTTCCTGGAGCTGCTGCCTTGGGATCGGCCGCACGCATGAGGCAGGGGGCTGAGGGTGGCACCAACCGCTCATCAGCCATCAGAAAAGAAGTCACCTCCCAGTACCTCAGTTTGGAACCTGGGATCTGCTGGAGCCCAGAGCCCTACCCCGGCATTGCTGGGCTGCTGGAATCACGCTGGTACCCATGGGAGATGCTGAGATGCTGGGATGTGCCTGGAGATGCTGGGAAATGCTGGAATGTATCAGAAGATGCTTGGAGAAGCAGGGACCACGCCAGAACATGCTGGGAGAAGCTGGGGTGTACCAGAAGATGCTGGGAGAAGCAGGGACATGCCAGAGTCAGCAGCAGGCAGCGACTCCCAGCTCTCATCTCTCCAAAGGTGCCGGTGTGACGCCAAAGCATTTACAGCAAAATGGAGCTGAGAAGGACAGAGCTGAATTGCCTCCCCAGAACAAACGAGGAGACTTTAACTCCCTTTCTAGAGCCACATTAAAGGGTTCCTTGTTCTCCGTGCGGAAGAAAAGCTGTCCCTTCCCCATCTCTGTTCTCTGCTCCTCCAGGGACACACTCACATCTTCCCTTTGAGGAGCGCTCGGTGTGTTTAACTGATGACGGAGGCGATTCCAAAGCTTCCCCGGGGGGCTGTGGGAGATGGGGGATGCTCCAAGGGTGCACGCGCACACAGCAGCACACCTGAGGCTCCCCCTGCTCCCTGACTCCTATTGATGGTTTAATTTTCCTTGGGGTTGTTGGAGGGGGGGGGAGAAGAAAAGCGGGAGATAATTGTAGCGGAATGGGCTGATAAGTAATGTTTGGTATCCTTTTTACAACCATTCCCCAGGGGCCCATTATGGTAATTTTTCTTCTATAACTGGCAAATTGTATAACAAGTCGGATGATAAACTAGCGAGCTGGGCAGAATTTGCATTTTAATACAACTGTCTAAATCACTTCTGCACGTCTGCCGGACCGGTGCTGCAGCATCCCTGCCTCTGGGGAGCTATGAGGAGTGAGGGTTGGGATCCCCCCTCATGCCCCTCTGGCAGGGTCTGCAGCCTCACAGTGTGCGTAGGCCATGGGCTGCCACCACTCTGGGTTGGGAAGAGGAGCCCAAAACCAACCATGCAGAGCCCTTTGCCAAAGTCTTTTCTGCACCACAGCCCCTGGTTCCTGTGCTGTGACATGCCCGAGCCCTGCGCTGCGATGTCCATGAGCCCTATCGCAGGATGTCCCCAAGTCTTATGTCATGATGCCCGTGAGACCTGAGTCACGATGTCCTCAAGCTCTGTGCTGCGATGTCCCTCAGCCTTGTGCCACGATGTCAATCCCTGTGCTGCCACATCACAAAGCCCTGTGCCACGATGTCCCACAGCCCTGCATTGTTATACCCCCAAGCCCTGTGCCACAATGTCCCCAAGCTCTGTGATGCAATGTCCCTGAGCCCTGTGCCACAATATCACCAAGGCCTGTGCCGTAATGTCCCCAAACCCTACATTGCAGTGTCCCCAACCTTTGTGCCATAAAGCCCCCAACCCCTGTGCCACGACATCTCCAAGCCCTGCACCGTGATGTGCCCAAGCCCTGTGTCATGATGCTCCTGAGCCCTGCATCGTGATGCTCCCAAACCCTGTTCCAGCTCCACCTGCCCGTTCAAGGAGAGCTGTTAGCAACCCATCCCTAGAAACGCAGTCGCAGGATGCCAGGCTCCCTGACAGCTTTACAAATAGCTGCTTGGAGTCCAGTCTGAAGTGCTGATTAAAAAGAAAAGAAGAATGAAACCAGGAGAAAGGCCGGGGTGAGGACCCCAGGCTGGGGCAGGCATCAGCCACCCTCTGCCATGGCATCTCCAGGGTTCAAGGCCATTAAAGCCGAGCCTTGTACCTGCCCTCGTTTCAAATGTGAAACTTAATTAAGGTTTTATAAACCCTCACCCCATGCAGAAAGCTGCCACTGCATTAGCAAGGCAAATAACACCCTGATGAAGCTTTTTTCTTGCCTGACCAAAGTCCAGTTTTTCATTAGGCGGCTGCTGAGACATGGCATGAACCGTGTGACTGTGTCAGAGAGCCTTGGGAGGGCTCTTTTAATAAAAATAACACCAAAAACCCCACAACAGAGCTGCAAATCGACATTCTTAACAATAGCAAACATGTTCTCCCTGCGCCCTCATGCTGGTGGGGACGGTGGCAAGTCGCCATGGGATGCAGGGGAAGGAGTGAGATGCAGTGATTCACCGGGGCAGCAGCACCCAGGTTTTGGGGTGGGGTGTGAGAGGCAGGGCCGCTGCCAGCTCTTCAAAGGACATTAAACCAATTGCCACATCTTGCAGGATTAACACAAGTGACACTCGCTTTGTACCCACATGTTTGCAGCATGGAGCAGATGGTGAGGCCGCTGGATGGGATCCAGCGCGGCTCCGCGGCTCTGAGCCGAGCCCAGCTCCACCGCCATGGAAAAGCCGTAGTTCCCCAGATCCACTGGGATATCCGTTAGCTCTGCCAGCTGCCGGCATGTCCAGCACCATTGGGAACAATCCTGGCGCGCTCCTGCGCTGCCAGGGCTTTGGCTGGAGTCGGCTTCATTTGGGGGCTTGTGGGATGCTCGGGTAATTGCCAGTGACAACATTCGCATTGCCAAATTGCCTCTAATGGAGGAAGAAGGGAGAAGAAGCACCCTGGTTAAAGGGGGATTCTCAGATGGTGAGGACATTTCCCAAGTAGCGCAGTGATAAGCGGGTACCAAAGCGGGTACCTTTTGGGAGAGGACCCTGCAAAGCCATTGGGATCCAGAGCCCCATCTCAGGGCCATCGTGGATCTGGGCTGGCATGCTCAGCCCCTTGTGAGGTTTCCGGGAGGTTTTCCCAGTGGGACGCTGGAGCTGGATCTGTCTCTCCCACATCAGCAGAGGCAGGCAGGTTTCCTCGCCTCCCCCTTGCATCCTGCCTGGCTCCTGCCTCCTCCAAGCGCTGCCCTGTGATTGATGGCATGATTCAAGCCCGAGTGACCAGGCCAGAGGAACGCGAGCGCTTTGTCCTTTCTTTTACAGAAGGGAAAGAAACCGCTCCCAGGGAGCTCTGAAGGCAGAGCCAGGAGTGGAGCAGGGCCAAGGGCCGGGCAAAGGGGTGAGCTCTGCCTGCCCTGGTCCGTGCCTGGTCAATGCGGATACCGCGGGTTGTTCCCTTTCCCCGTTGCCGCCTCTGCTGATGGAGGAAGGTGAATGATGCCAGGCAGAGGCACTCAGGGTGTCCCCACCATCCCAGACCCACCCCACATCTCCATCCCACACCACCCCTGGTCTCCCAGCCCTCCTGAACTTGCTTCCACTGTGCTTCCCAAGCTCATTCCATGCCCCTCGGCAATGCTGGTGCTTGGGCCAGCAGCAGTTACAGTCAGAGCCATGGAATCTGCCAACCCAAGAGCCAAGCACTCCGAGGCCATGCTTTGCCTGGAAGTTCTCCTGAGCATCCTGCTCCAGGCAGGAAAGCACCGGATGATGGGGAATCCCTATCCTGGCCATGAGGGGCTGTGAATAACAGAAGAGGAATCTATAAGTAATCGCATTCTAATTAATTAAGGATGATGGATGGAGGGGATGGGGTGACTCCACGTAAATCACACAGATCCGTAAAGGGCTTCATTCCTGCCACCATCCAATTGATTTGCTGGTTTGGAGGAGGAAAAACCAAAGCAGAAGAAAAAGAGCTTCACATTGCAACACTTAGAGGAGGTACCACTGCCCAAGCACGGTATCCCATTGGACCGGCACATCCCTGTGCCGGCTCTGGCTGTGCCAAAGGAGGGATGAGGGGAGCACAGCATGGACCCAGAGCACCGGCACAGCCACGGCCGCATCGGGGCAGAGGGATTTGGCTTTGCAAAGCTCAGCCCTGGGCTTCATTTGCTCCTCATGACCTGGCAGCGCTGCGGCTGCCGTTGGTGACAGCCGGCACACGGCTGAGGGCTCCTGTCAGCCCCTGCTGCAGTTCATTACAGCTCAGTCTCATTAGTGCCTGATCCGCTCAGCCCCGCGCAGAGCATGTGCCACGCTGCTCCCCGCCAAGGTGACAGGATGCCGGCTGGCAAAGGGCCTGGCACAGAGGCTCATGTGCTGCAGTGCACTCTGCTGAGCCAGCACCGGCCCTGGGGCACGGCAGAGCTGCCACGGATGGGCAGCTCCATCACCGCATCCTCCCCAGCGAGCGGCTGTTGTGTGGCATTGCCTTTGGGACTAATACAGGCACCTGTGTGGGCTGCAGCACCTTGCCCGGAGGACGGCTAATGGTGAGAGGAGGCTGGAGCTCGGCATTAGCTGCGGCGCGGCTGGAACCGTTCCTCACCATTACATTAATGGTGCTGCCGTGTCCGTATTCGTTAAGTAATGGGCAGCTTTTCCAAGGGCTTGTCCATTTACTTTCCCAGGACATTAAGGGTCATTGTGCACAACTGCTCCGCAAAGCCCAATTTCCGCCTTATTGTGTGGAAAAGCAGCCAGTAATAAGGTGAGGGCATGAGGAAGGAGGAGCTGTGCTGGCAGGGTTATTCCCTTGGGAAGGGAAAAGCTCACCAGCTGCAATCATGGGACTGCCAGGGCTGGGTGTTAGGGGTGGACACATCCCCAGGGAACCCACATGGGCATGGAGAGAGGATCCCCCAGATCCCTGTGCTGGCACATGTGGGATGTGCACCAGGACAGAGAGGTGAGGGGAGGAATGGGATGGGATGGGATGGGAAAGGAAGGGAAGAGATGAAATAGGATGGGATGAAAAGAAGGGAAAGGAAGCTCCAAAGAGCAGCCAAGGAGGGGAGCTGCTGGGCACTGCCAGTGCTCCAAGTCCATTCCCATTCCATGATCGCTGCCTTTTAGCAGCGCAGGGAAGTAAAAGCATTGCTTAAGGAAGAGCATATCTAAAAAAGCCAGCTTGCCAACATCCCTTTCATTAAGCGATAAAAGGAGCTGCACGTGAATCCTTCCCAAGCCATGGGCACGGGGCCAGGAGGAGCCTCTCGCTGCGGCAATCACATCCCTTTAAAAGATGGTTTCACTCCCGGTTTTTGTTAAACATTTGCTCATTTAACCAAGAGGCTGAAAAGTTACGAGCAGGAAAAGTGGCTCCTCCACGAGCTTCCCACCGCTCGCTTCCAGCGGGAAGCGCTTAAGCCACCGCTTCCCTTTCCCATCCCTATGTTTTAATCCAGAACTACTTTATCGCCCACTGAAGGAAAAAAAAAAGAAGGGAAGTGTCTAAGTAGTCATTTATTAACAGCTATAAGTATCATTAGGCAGGGAGATGTGGTAAAATATAGATTACACCGGGAAGAACCAAGTATCCGAGTGCCATTTTTCCTGTTCAGCATGTCATTACACATCCCGGCGTGGCGTATCGCAGCCATGATTAGTAGCATCAAATGACTTCTGAAAAATGATTATGTGCCATTAAAAACATCAGTCTCCCCGAAACCAGCACAAACAAATGGCCGTGCCGGGGATGAGTCATTAGCTCCCGGGCCGCGGATGTGACAGGAATCCCGGAGACGCGGCGGGAGCAACCGGTGGGTGCTGTGGTGGTGCCTTGGGGGTGAGGGTGATGCAAACGCTGGTGGGGTGGAAGCTGATGGACAGAGCGATGGGCTGGCTGGGTACCAGAGCAGTGGCTGAAGGGCTGCATGGGGAGGGTGGTTGTAGGGTGGGTGCAGGAGGTGCCTGCCTTGTCTTTGCAGGTCCCAGATGTGGGGCTCCCCCTGCTCTGCACCGCCTCATCCCACTCTGTCTTTCCTTTTCTCCATCTACAACAGCAGAACATGGCTCAGGCATCTCCTTGTCCTGGCACAGGCCTGCCTGTCTGTACAACTGTACAGCTCCACTACCCCAAACCCCAGCCCCATTGCCCCCAAGTCCATTGCCCCATCTCTATCACCCCAAGCCATTACCCTTGTTCCATCCAAACCATCACCCTGTCCCCATCACTTCAACCCATCAACACAAGGCATCACTCCATCCCATTGCCTGGGGTCCATCACTCCAGTCCAACACCCAAACCCATTACTCCAGCTCCATCATCCACACTGCCTTCCCTTGCACTCAGCCATGCCCACCCCGCTGCCAGCATTTCTCTCCTTGCTCTCTCCGCTTTAAGAGGACATAAATCCAGTTAGTATGTCCAAAGAAGGAAAATCAAAATGTCACATCTGTGGGGACGGTGCAGTTGAAGGGCTATTGATTGTCTCAGAGAATATTCTCACTTTATTCACCTACTTAGTCCCTTCCCTGGGCACGTATGAATTCATCAAACATTGTCACACCACATAATAATACTTGTTCCCAGGTGTTGCCGCAGCAGCTCAGACTTTGTCCTGCCCTCCTGGCAAGTAGGAATGAAGGGAAGAAAGGCTTCTGTGGCAGAACAAACGCTTGATGGTGGCTGAGGCCTCCCGAGGCCAAGGGAGGACTCACCCTGACCATGCGCAGGACTGCCTGGGCTTTGTTTGCAGCCTTTTACTGCTGTATCTTCGCTGCCTCACATATCCCTGGGGATACAGCCCCTGAGGGCCACGCTGGAGGTTCCCTGAAGGCTGGTACCCCATGGGGACATCCCAAGTGGTGCCACCATCTGCAGCCATGGAGCTCCTCCCCGCGTCCTGTGCCCTGTAGGGACCTGAGCGGGATGCGGCCACCTCTGACCTCTGGCCATTTGGGTGGTGGCAGCCACCAGCCCTCATTGTCTGGTTGCAATGAATAGGCAGCATGAACCTGTGCCTCTGAGCCATGCTTATTATTCATATTATTTGTGCGTTGATCTGATTGTGTGTAATGATTTAATCTGTTAATGGCCCCTGATTCAATCCGCTCCTCTCTACTTTAATCTCCTTTTGCCATTTGCACCTGAGCTGCTGATTTATCTGACGGCCTTTTGGCAGCGCAGGGTCGGGTTTGCAGCTCTCAGCACCACCGCAGTGGCAGGGCCGTGGCAGGGCACCGGCATGCTGCAGCTATGGGTGCCAGGAGGAGGAGGCAGAATGCAGAGGGACAGGAGCCCCTCGGGGCTGCCCAAACCTGGGGTTGGGGTGCTGGGAGCATCTGGAGGTGCCAGCTCCACCACCCTGACTCCATCACGTTGGGATCTATCAGTGCAATGAGAACCCGTGCGATGAGGGCCCAGAGGGCTGCACAGAGCTGCATCCCGCAGCCTGAGCAGGGGTGGATTTACAATTCATAACCTGGATGACAGTGGGGTGCAGCCTGATGGGGTCAGTGCAATTTAGACCAGGGAAACATTTGCAGTTTTCAATTCCCGACATCCCAGGGGGGATGGATGCATCCATGAGCCTAGCGGTGGAGGAGAGGGGCTGGGGACCCCCCTGCAGAGGGAGGGAAGGAGATGGGAGCACACGGTGGCTACTGACGCTCATCTCCTGCCCAAGAGGCACCCTCTGTGCCATTGCCATTCCCCACCTCGTGCTGCCAGAGCTCCGGCGCTGATTTATGGTGGCACAAGGATGCAATCAAGGCCCCCGGCTCCTGAGGACACCGTGGCGGCTCCTGCGCTGCATTCTGACCCCGAGCACGCGGCAGGCGCAGCGGCTGCATGCCAATGGGAGTCGGTCCCGGCGCTCCGGGCTCCTCCTGGGAAGATGGATCTCTGCACCGGAGCCAGAGGATGCTCATGGCAGGAATGGAGGAGTGGGATGTGCCGCTGTTAACGTGGTGTCAGAAGAGCTTTGGGGGATGCGCGTGTAACCGTAACGGGGCAGTGACAAATGCCATCCCTCTGGAAGGAGCACTCCAGAGGCAAAGCAAATCTCCCCCGGCCAAAGATGACAGGAACTGTGGCAAGTAACAGGATTTGTCACCAGCTCCTGGGTACCAGCCAGAGCTGGGGAGTCTCTGCCTCTGCCTTCCAGGTTGCCCTGGGTGCCCTGCGCTCTCCTGCCTTGATCCCAGCACTGCCGAGCCTGGAATGGCAATTCCCAGCACCAGGCTGGTCTCCATTCTGGCTCCTCTCGCCTGACGTGGAATGATTTTTGGAGGCAGTTGGTGGCGAGGGAGTACAGCTGCCGCTAAGTTATCCAAACGATTTATCTTAAGATTCATCCAGAATTCATTGTGCCGGGAGCCTGAGCAATGTCGGCTTTTAATATTCATGCGGATTTGGAGGCAGCGTTAATCACAGCCTCTGACAATTTGCACTTCCCTTAATTGCCCGAGCAGCCGGCTCTGCCCGGCCACCACCCCTCGCCACTGCCCCCAGGGGCAGCCGCAGGGTGCCAGCATGTCCCAGCTCGGCTTTCCCTTCCCTTCCCTGTGTTAACTGGGGTGTGCGGGCACGGGGCTGCACGGTGCACCCCTCACCCCTGCTCGGAGCACCCGCAGCACCCCGGGTGAGCATCCCGCAGCAGAGGGGACGCCGCAGCCCCACAGCACGACCCAGTGTGGGCGCACGGAGCCGGGCCCCGGCTGTGCCCTCGCTGCCGCCCCGCCTGCTGCCGCCGTCCCCGTGGCTGGCGTTACCTGTCACCGCTGTCACTCCGCTCCCATCCCGCCAGCTGCCACCGCACGGGGAAGGAATACCAATGAGGCTGATGGAGCCGCAGCCTCGCGGGGGGCTCGCGAGGAGATGGGGGGCACGGTGTGCCGGGAGCAGGGGTGGCACTGCCACCAGCGAGGGGCCGAGACCCGGGATGGTGAGGTGGGACACAGACCTGCCCCCAGCACACGCAGCCTCGGGGTCACCCACCAGCGATGGACACCACAGCCAGTGACACATCCACACCTGAGGCCACTTCCGCCCCTTTGCACCCCAAAGCCAGCACCACCACCCTGGCATGAACAGCACCGTGAAGGAGCCCTGAGACAGCGCGTGGGGTCCATCCATCATCCCCAAAACACCCCCCAAAAGCACCGGTCCCCCCTCCCAGCGGAGGCAGCCCTGTCGCAGTGCGGCGCTGGGTGGGTTTCTGCTGTCCCCACGCTGTAATTGTCCTAATTAGATCTCCGTGTTTTGATGAAGGCTTCACAAGGAATGAAAAGGCAAGCGGAGCAGGCAGGCAGGAGGAGATAATCGAATCGCAGATGACATTCCCATCACCCAGCCTCCCCGCACAGCCTCTGCTGCAGCCGGCTCGGAAAATTATGCATAAGGGGGGAGGAAAATTACCATAATCTTCCTCTGCAGGCTGACACCGACTTCAGCTGGAGCTGCTCTGCCCTGGCCCCGGCCCTGCCACCGCTGGTGCCTCCCCTCCGGGTCATGCGCCTACCCAATGGCCCCCACCGCCCTGCCAATGGCCACCAGCTCAGGGACCTTTGCCCACCCATTGCATCCTCCCTTCTTGCAGCACCCATGGGGTGATGGTCCTGGCTGTGCTGTGTCAGGCTGGGTCACTATTAGTGGCTCACCACGAAGACAAGAGCAAGACATAGGCCAGTGACACAAGAGGACATGATACAGCAGCTCACACGCTGCCCTGTGCTCCTAAACAGCAAATCCCCTTTGGAGGCGGATGGGGGCAAGGAGGGGGTAGCACCACAGCATCACCTCAGCTCCTCCTGCTCGGGTACCATGCAAGATAAGGCACCAGGGCCTATGAGATGGTGCAGGATGGGGCAGCCAGCAGGGAGCTGGGCATGTCCTGCCCCATGCAGGAAGGGTGCCCACTGCTGGAGTGGGGATCATCGCCCCAAAATCCCACTCAACAACCTTCCCCATGCTCAGACCATCACACGGTGATGCTCAGGGGAGCGATGGGGCTGGATAATGGGACTCGGATCCTTTTTATCTCTCCAACTTCAGATGAGGAGCCCAGAGCCCAGCTGGGAGAGGGTCCCGGGGGTGAGGCTGGCTCCAGGGGGCTGAACAGGCAGACTGTGCTGTGATTAAATACGATTAAGATGAAGTTCTCTCCCTTTTCTCCGCACATCTCCAAGTTGCAGAAAAGCCCCTTTGGAGATGCAGCCGCTGCTCCTTCCTCTGCAGAGCACCTGGTTCTGCCTGCGCCAGCATCCCAGGCCATGGACCATGCCCCATGGAGCGTATACCATGGAGTATGTGCCATGGAGAACGTCAGTGCCCTCTCCACCAGATAAATGCCATCACACAGGTACCCCAACAGCAGGAACACCATCAGCATCACCAGCTTCCCCTGGCACTCACATGGGCACACAGCGAGGAGGAAAGAAAGGAGCATCCCTTGACACCTCCAAACACCACTGCCCTTCGAGCCACTGTGTCCCTGTCAAGTGTCCTCTTTGGAGCCGGTGGGTTACTGCTGCTGTTTGGTGGCTGCGATTTGCAGGCAGGAGCTCAAAGCTGCCTGCTTTGGGAAGGAAATGCACCCAGAAATAACGGGCTCTGCTCCTGCATTGCTGCTGGGATCACTCATGCTGCCATGTGGGATGCTGAGACCGGAGCAATTCATTACAGGGGTGGCCAGACACAGTGCTGGTGGGCATGGGCTGCAGATGGGGACCCCACCACCTTCTGCTCTGCATCCTGTGGCTGGTTTTTACCCCCTTGGTTATTGCTCCCATCCAAGGAGGGATGCGGAGCGGATGGGACCTGGATATTACATGGCTTTGCTGCAGCATCACCCCAACGCATTAAACACCCAAACCAGCAGCAGCGCAAGAGCCAGGAGATGCTGATCCTGGCTTCCGTGTGACTGCTCCACAGGGCAGGATCCGGCCCAGCCCTAATTAAAAGGAACATACATTCAAGAGCTTCAAACAACTCCCGACGCCTGCGGGATACTTCCCACCGCGTTTATTCCCCTTTTCCCTGCTCCGGCCACACTGAGATGCTGCCCATGATCTGAACCCCCACCAGCTTCACCCCCAGCCCCGTGTGTCCCCCATCCTCAAGTTTCCTCCTCCCTTTCCAGGGCATTTCCAAGAAAGGAGCTCTTTTGTTTCTTGGGATTTCGTCTCCCTCCGCTGCTGGTCCCCACCTCGAGCCTGCGCCTGCCTTTGTCCTCAGCAGATAAAGAACAAAAGGGGAAGAGATGGAGAAAATATCATCTCGCCTCCAAATGGGCTTTTTTTGCCCCCCCCCTCAAGTCGCCTGTGGAGCTTCGGATGCTCTTTAAGAGCCGTGCTGATGAATGCGAGGGCATGGGAGCTGCCATTAGGAGTGAATTGATCGGCGCTCGGCAGCAGCGCTGCCAGGGCCCTTTCTTAAGATTGGAGAAAGGAAGAATGAGAGTGAAGGGAGGGAAGAAAGAAAATACAGAGTGATTGGAAAGAGGTTCCTGTCCCTGTTAATAATGAGCGCATCCAGCGACCGCAGCCGCGCTCGGAGCAGGCAATCGCCATGCAGGGCCTCGCTCCTCTGCGCCAGAGGGAGAAACTCCAGGAAACGAGGGAAAAATCCATTCCTGCTGCAGGCTGTTACCTTGAATGGGGGAATCTCCCCGGGAATGTGTCCTTTCGTGTCTCCCGTTAACTGTGCCAGCTCCCACCTCTGCCACGTCACCTTCCCAAGGTTGGGAGGAACCAAACCCAATTCCACAAGGAAAACAAGGGATGGATGGTGGCTGGGGCTGGGGGCTGTGCAGCCTGGGGACGTGCTGCTCTGTGTGCATGTCTGCAGTGCACGCGTGCACACATGGATCGGGCATGCACTGCTTGGGCACGCAGCATGTGAACTGAGTCCATGGCTCCACGCTGTGTGTCTCAGACGCGTTTGTCTCAGACACACACATCCCAAACATGCACATCCCAGCCATGAGCATCCCAGATGGGTACATCTCAACCACGCACATCCCGGGTGTGCTCATCTCAGCTTTCCACCTCTTGAACGCACACATCATGGCCCAAATTGGGGTTCAGCAGCTGTGGGGTACAGCCACAAAGTGGGGCTCCTGAAGGCTCCCCAGGGACACTATGTCCGTCTGTGGACACATCTCCTGCCACACAAGTACCACATCGTGTCCCCAAGGATGGGCAATGCCTCCCATTCTCTAACCCCTGGGGTGCATAAACCGTGGGTAAAGGAGACATCGGCAGCACTCCAGCATCGTTAAGAGCAAACATGTGGGGGTGCTGCATGGGGACCGTGAGCAGGGGACAGTTGTGTCCCCAGGGAAGAGCAAGAGAAGGAAACCACCAGCACTCTGGGTGGGCAGGGTGCTTCCAGGTCTCCAGGGCATGCCAGAGGATGGGAAGAAGAGGAGATGTTCGGAGTCCATCGAGGTGCGCTGCAGGTGAGGATGCAAAGGCAGGGATCCAGGCAGTGGGCACCAAATGCTGCTGCAGGGACTACCACTCTTGCTGTCCCAGGCCTGCAGCAAACACTTGGTGGGGCTGGGACTGGTCCCATAGCTCAGAGCTCACCCCGATACACAGCCAAGCTGTGGTTCCCCTCCCTAAAACACTGAAGGATGGGGTCATCAGGCACGATGAAACCAGGGCTGCCCTGGCGTGCGCACACCGCGGTGAGCCCCAACTGTGCCCCAGGGAGGTCACAGAGCAGCGCCGAGGGACGGAGCCAGCAGCAGATTATCCTCAGCGCTCATTTAACGCCGGATCAGGCCTTTGAGAGGGGAAGAGAGAAAAACCGCATCGGGTTTTCATCCCTTGCTGGTTCCCATCCACCCCGTGTTGTCTCCCCCCTCCCACAGCCCCCAGAGCTGCTGCTGCTGATAAGGTGATAGCATCTAATCGCCTGCTGCCAACCGCTGCTGCAAATAAACCCCTGTGCGAGCTGCCAGGGGGATGCCACCCATGTCGACCCAGGCCCCATTGTCCTCAAGGGCCCTGGGGAGACATCACCCCAACAGGCTCAGCAGGGAGCACACAGGGGTTCTGGTGAGGTTTGGGGATCCAGCATCCTGGTTCTCTTCCATGTGTCTCCATCAACATCCACCTCACCGGAGCATCCTCACAGGAGGAAGAGGAGGAGGAAGGCTCCTTTCCCAAACGGGGTAAGGGGCTGATGATGCCCCCAAACCATAGGGTTAAACACAACTGCAATCCTGGCCCTGCGCTTCCCAGGCACAACCAGAGAAGGGGTTTAATACCTCGAGCTGGTGTTCAGTGGGTGAATTAAGGCTGCTAATTGAATTTCATCAGGCAGCGGAGCCGGGCCGGTGGGAGGCAGGGAGGAAACGCGTTTGATGTGTTTTAAAAGCCTCAGTTTCAGAGCGCGATGGGGTTTGGGGCTGGGTTTATTTGCTTTTGATTTTAATTTAAAGCCGGTTGTAAAACGATCCCGTCTTTGAGAAGCAAATGACTCCCATGAATTATTTGGTGTTGATTTAGACACCCACCCGGCTTTAAATAATGGTAATACAGCGAAAGGGAATCCGTTCCAGGGAGGAGAGAGAAGGATGCTGCTGGGGGGAGGGGGAGCAGGGATGTGGGATATGACCCACACTCCCCATATCAGGCTCCCAGAGTGAGGCCACGCTGTACTTTGGGTCAAAAGCATCAGTATTCAGCATTGGTGCTGGAATGGGCACTTTTCATGCCGGTTTGGTTTCCTGATGACACGAAGGAGCCGGCGTCACTCTCGGCTGTTGATTTACGCTGGTGGTGGTTTAATTGTGCGATTCAGTACGCCTCGAAACGTGAAATACTGCTCAAGTTTTGAAGCAATTAAAAGGCAGCCGGGTGGATCAGCCCCTTCCCCTCAGATAAGTAAATCACACAATTAGAAACTCACCGGGTGGCAAAGGGGAAGCAAGCCATCCGGAATGCTTCACCCATCCGTGTGAGCCCCACAGATCCCGCCCCAACTGTGTCCCAGAGGTCCTTAGTAGGATACTGGGAGCAGCTGTGGGATGCAGTGATGGGCGCAGGGTGCGGGGTCAGGGTACCAGAGCAGCCACACAGGAGCCACCGGTTCCATTAATTCTCCTTTCTCCACCCTGGGAATGCTGGACCAGGACAAGCCACGCCACTGCTCCCATCACCCATGGGGTCCAGCCCCTGCAAGTGATGACCCAAGTTGGGGCGTCCCTTCATGAATAGAGGGTCCCCGGGTGGGCTGATGGGCAGGCTCCTGTCCCCACCATTCCCATTGCACTCCATGATCCCATTAAAGCACCCAGAAATCAGCATCACCGAGGAGCACCCCAGCATCCTCATATACTGCTCCTTCCCCACATAGGGCTCAGTGGCATGGGGACGGGATGAGAGTGATTGATGGGATACATGGACAGGACGAGGTCCCTCTCTCCCCCCGATCCCCGATGGCTCTTGCAGGGGTTTAGGGTGTTTTGAGGGGTTTTGAGCGTGGCTGAAGCTCCCTCTTGTGGCAAAGCTGCTCCATTACACCCCTTCCCGAAACATCGAGCCCCAGAATCTCTCCGGGGGGAGGAACTTCAGGCGCAGGACCCCATCTCTGGGATCCCCCCGGGGAGATGCCGGGGCTCAGGAGGATGCCACAGCCCATCCAGCCGTGCACGGAGGGATGCAGGAGCCCACAGGGGCCCGGTGCTCCCTGCACACCCTCCGTTGCCCATGGCACGGCGCTGAGACCCTCCCAACTCACCATAGGAATCGCGCTCTCCACCGCGATCGCGACTCGGCCCTTTTTGTCCCTCGGCCCGAGCCGTAGCGGCGCTCCGAGTGGGGCGGGCTCAAGTTCTGTATGCGGAAGCGGGAGCTCACTTCCGGTTTGTGCGCTGAGGAGGGCGGTGTGAGTGTGGCACCGGGGGGGGGGCGGTATCCGCCGCCATCCGCGGCCGTGCGGGACCGGGCGGCCCCGCGGCGGGCGGGGGGAGCGGAGGGGACGCGGGAGGAGCCGGCTGTGGCCGATGGCCGTTGGGCGGGCGCGGGGATGGCGGCGATGGGCGGCCTTTGTGGGGGGGCTGTGGGACCGACGCCATCTTGGGTTGTGTCTGTCGCAGGTTGGAGCGCTCCGAGCCCGGCCGGAACCATGGTGAGCAGGGGCCGGGTCGCGGGGGTCCCTGCGCTGCCTGGCCCCGGCCGTGCTGGGGTGGCAGCGCACACCCCGCCGCGTGGAACGGCTGTCACGGTCCTGTCGGAGCCCAGACCTGAGCTGCAGGGAGCAGAGACCGGGGAGGGGGGTGTTCACAGAGGCCGCAGTGAGCTCTGGGGTGGGGGGGTGTTGGGGTGCTCGGTGTGTGCTGAGCCGCTGCTTTGCTTCCCAGCCCCGCAAGATCGAGGAGATCAAAGACTTCCTGCTGACAGCCAGGAGGAAGGACGCTAAGTGTGAGTGCGGGGCTGCTGGGGCCTCGGGGGGGCAGCGGAGCGGCGGCAGCCTGCGTCCCCATGGAGCCCCTTGGCTCGGGAACGCTGCCCGGTGCTCATGTGCGGTGGCAGTGATTTCAAGTGGGTTTGCTCAGTGTTGACCTGAGAGAGGCCACGCTGGGCAGGGGGATGCTGTGCGTCCGGGGCTTGCGTTCTCTGAGGGCGGCTGCTGTGACACTGCCTCGGCTACACTGCTGCTGCTGCTCACCCAGGGGGGTTCAGCCAAGCCCCAGCGTGGAGACTCATTTCACATCACCCCATCGCTGACCCCCTATAGCCCGCTAAGCACTGCAGCGTGTGAGGCACTGACAGGGCTGTCGCGGTGACAAGTGAATCGTGCCCAGACTTGGGTTTTCTTCTATTGCACGTCCAAAGATGCTGATGATTGAAGCTCTGGCAGTGCCTCTGCTCGGTATTTAACCATGTGTGAAGAGTTTTCCCTTTTCTTTCGCTTATTTGGACGCGGCTGTCACAGGGAAGAGGCACTTTCACACTGAAAGCCTTTTGTTAACTCGCTGGTGTGGGTGAGAGGGAGAGTTCCGCATTGAAAGCGCTGATGGAGCTGCTGACAGCCCCTCACAAAGCATTCCTGTGCTGTTCCGCTTGGATTTCAGCAGCTCCAGCCAATGGCTCGGATTAAATGGCTTTTGGGGAACACTGGGAACACTCCCAGTTGGGGAGCTGCAGTGTGGAAATGGGAGATACAGTCACTTTTTCATGTTGTTTGGTGTACAACCGGCCTCAAAATGAAGCTGTTGGCTCCGAGGAGCCTGAGGCTGAACCCCTGGATGCAGCAGAGGCTGTTGGTGCAGCAAGATCCACTTATTTGGGGGGTTTCCAGTGCAGGCAGGGCTGGGGAACAGGGGGAGCTGGGCTGAGGTGGCTCCATCCTGAGCTGTTCCGGATCCTGCAGCCGTCAAGATCAAGAAGAACAAGGACAATGTGAAGTTCAAGGTGCGCTGCAGCCGGTACCTCTACACCCTGGTCATCACGGACAAGGAGAAGGCCGAGAAGCTGAAGCAGTCGCTGCCCCCAGGTACCTCCTGGTGCCCCAGGGGGGACGTCTCCCACCGGGAGCCCCATGCCGGGATGTGTCCCTGCTCCAGGGTGTGGGGCTCCATGTGAGTGGAGCTGTTTCTCACCAGCAGTTTCTCTCCTCCCCAGGTTTGGCTGTCAAGGAGCTGAAATGAGCCGATAAATGGGAGTTTTGCTGTTGTTTGTTACAATAAATAAACCCGACTGTTCCCCACTGGGGGTGTGTGTGTGTCTGTGTCCCCAGCAGAACTGGGGGGGGGGGTCCTTTGGTGACCGAAGCCCCCAGCCCTGCTCTGGGGCTCAGGAATGCTGGGGGTGCTTCCCAGGGTGATGCCGTGGGCCTGGGACAATATGGAAGTACTCTATAGTTCCTGGACAGGGGGACAAGTCATTATAGCAGGGGCAGCATGGGAGTGTGGTTCCCCTATAGCAGGGAGGTGATGGGGTACACTGTCTATAGAGCAGGGCAGGGATGCAGAGTGAGGCCCCTGTAAAAAGGCAGAGGTGGGGTGCAGTGTCCCTGTAGCAGGGTGGTGACGAGGAGAGGCTGCTGTAGCAGGGAGGGGATGGGGTGCAGCGCCCCTATGGAAGGGCGCTGACCATGTGCGAGGCCCCTATAGCAGCAGCGATGGGTACGGTGCCCCTATAGAAGGGCAGTGACGGGACGCGAGGCCCCATAGCGCGGTGTCCTATGGGTCCGGGCGCGCGGCTCTCCACGCGGAGCACGATCCGGGGGGTGGGCGTGGCGAGGGGCGCGGCCCGGGCGGAGCGGCCGCGGTTCGGTTCCCCCCCCCCCCCCCGCCATCGGCGGCGGCCCCAGCGCCGTGGCGGCCCCGCGATGCCGCCCGCCCGCGCCGGGTACGTGGCGCCGTGGTGGGTGTCGTGGCTGCACCGCCTTCCCCACCGCGGGCTGCGCCTGCAGAGCGTGCCCGCCGCCTTCCGCCCGCGGGACGCCGACTACCAGCAGGTACCGACCCCGCGCCCCCCCCGGGACGGAGCCCTCCGCGGCCGCGCTCCCGGTACCGGGGTTCCTTCTCCCCCCCCCCCCCCCCCCCCAAGTCCTTCCCTTTCTTCGCTCGGCGCCGGCTCTGACCCCAGCGCCGCACAAAGCGCTTCTTCCAGCGCGGGCTGCGGCCCCCCCCCCCCGCCGGGCCGGCCGGTACCGGCACCGCAGCCTTCCCCCCTCCCCGGTTACCCCTTTCTCCGGCGCTCGGTGGGGCCCCCTACCCGGCTGTAGCCCCCCCACTGCAGCCCCCCCTGCCCCGGGGCATTGGCTCACTGTGGACCCGAAACGGGGGGAAGGCAGCGCCGGTGCCCCCACCACCGCTTAGAGCCGATCTCCATGGCCCGGGATCGGGATGGGGACGCTTCCTCTTTCCCCGTGTGATCGTCCCGTGGGGCCCTGGACGTGGCCTCATCCCCCCGCATCCTGCAGCACGTGAGGGACACGAGCGCTGATTGTCCCTTCTCCTTCCCAGTCGCTGCTTTTCCTGGGCTTGGTGTCCGCCGTCTGCCTCGGCCTCAACCTCCTCTTCCTCACTGTGTACCTAATCTGCCTGTGCTGCTGCAAGAGGGACCAGGACCCTGAGAGCAAGCGGCCCCACTCCTGCTGTGTCACCTGGATGGCCGTCACTGCCGGGCTCATCTGCTGGTGAGGATGGGGACGGGGACCCGGTGCTGTGTCCCCATCACGAGGTGCTCAGCCCCAGCCATGAGTTACTTTAATTAGATCCATGCAATTGAACACAGCCCATCCCTGCCTCCATCCTCACAGCCACCGATGCTGGGGTCCGGCCGCGGTCCAGCCCTGTCCCTGTCCCCACAGTGGCTGTGCCTCTTTCCCGGCTAATCCCAGCCGGGAGCGGGGCCGGGCCGCTAATCCCAGCCCGGAGCAGATGGCGGGCGGCAGCGTGACCCAGCTGCCGGGTCCCGCCTGCTCCCGCTCTTAATTGCGACCACAGCAATTAGCGAGGGGACCCGCAGCGTTCCGGCCGCTTCCCAAACCCATCTCTGGTTATGGCTGGGAGGGATCCCTCCATCAGCCGGCCTGACCCAGGGTGATGGGCTGGGACGTGGGCCCTTCCACCAAGAGACAAAGGGGCTGGTTTTCCCTGGGCGGAGCGAGGCGGATGCCTGGAGCGTGGTGGGGAGCAGGGAAATGGCACTAAGGATCTTGGTGTGTGTTCCCACCGGGATTGCTCCTGCTCATCCAGCCTCAGGCACCCCACAGAGCATGGCAGGAGGGCTGGGGTGCCCGCTGGCAGGCAGGAAAAGAGCTTGCTGCAGCTCCCCAGGGGCTCTGAACCTCTCCCACAGCCACGCTGAGCCTGCTTGTGGATGCTAAAGGCTTAATTGTGGTGAATGGGTTCGTGTCTGTTGGGTTTATGGCGTTTGATGTGGGGAGGGGGCACCGCGTGCATCGGCCACGTGCAGGCACATGCCCGCCACATCCCTCCTCGGGGCCACCTCTGACTCCACCATGAGTGCTAAAGCAGCCATGGTGTGCACTCCCCACTGTGGTGCTGCCCCTGTCCCATCTCCTTTGGCTCTGCCCTGCCAAGGTTAAGGGGTCCTCCCAAAACCAGGATGCTCCAGGGAGTGTTTCGGGTCCAATCGCATCCTCCCTGTGCCCAAATCAAGGCACCCGTGTTGGGGTGAGCGTTTCCCTCCCTCTAATCAGGGGTCCTCTCTCTGTCCCACAGCGCAGCTGTCGGCATCGGCTTCTATGGGAACAGCGAGACCAACGATGGGGTGTACCAGCTGCTGTATGCCCTGGACCACGCCAACCACACACTGACCGGCATCGACTCGCTGGTAGGGCCATGGGGCCGGGTCCCCCTATCCAAACCCCTCCACTTCGCACAGGGTCACATCCCTCCTCCATCCTGGGTTTGGTTAAAGCACTGTGGAGGGGGAAGCATCCGGCTGGAGGGACCCAGGCTGAGCCCTGGGCAGCCGTGCAGTGCTGATCACAGGGTGACAGTGATGTCACCCTGCAAAATGGGCCCTTTGTGGCCGGGAAGGGCCGCAGGGGCCGTGGCAGGGCTGTCCGGAGGATGGATCCTGCTGGAGGACAGGGCGCTGATATGGAGCTGCTGTCCTGGAGGGAAGGACTGGAACCTTCATGGAACCACAGAGTGGTTTGTGTTGAAGGGACCTTAAAGCTCCTCCAGCTCCAACCCCTGCCACAGACAGGGACACCTTTCACTGGAGCATCTTGCTCCAAGCCCCTGTGTCCAACCTGGCCTTGAGCACTGCCCAGGATGGGATGCTGGGAAGCCCCGGTGGTACTGACCATCCCGCATCCATCCCCAGGTAGCGGACACCACGCTGCAGATGCAGGTGGGCCTGGAGCAGCACCTGCAGCGCCTGAACGAGCTCCTGGCGGCGCGGGGGGACTACCTGCAGACCCTCAAGTTCCTGCAGCAGCTCTCGGGCAGCATCGTGCTGCAGCTCTCGGGGCTGCCCGTGTGGCACAGCACCAGCACCGACCTCACCGCGCTCGCCGGCCACGTCGCCTACATCGAGTATTACCGGTGAGCGGGGCCGCCGGTGGGGCTGGGGACGTGGTGAGGACACGAGTGACGGAGCCTTCCTCTGCACCCAGGTGGCTGGCTTATCTCCTCTTCTTCATGCTGGTGCTCACCGTCTGCCTCCTGGCCTGCCTGGGGCTGGCCAAGCGCTCCCGATGCCTCCTCACCACGTGAGTACGGCCGTGCCGGGCTCGGCGGTGCCGGGAGCCGCATCCCACCGCATCTCTCCCCTGTCCCCACAGGATGCTGTGCTGTGGGCTCCTGACCCTTATCCTCAGCTGGGCCTCCGTGGCTGTGGACACGGCAGCGGCGGTGGTGAGTGGGGCCAGGGCAGAGCAGGCGGTGAGGGCACCCGTCGCCTGCCTCCCCAGCACCAATGATATCCCTCTTGTCTCCACAGGGCACCAGCGACTTCTGCGTGGCCCCAGATAAGTTCATCATGAACCAAACAGAGAGTGACATCAGTGCGGGTGAGACCTGGTTGTGGGGCGGAGATGTGCTTGGGGGGGACACCAGTGATACCCCAAATCCTGCCCGGGGATGTGGTGGCCTTCGATGCTGGGACACTCATACCAACATCTCCCATTTGCTTTGCAGAGGTGGTTCACTATTACCTGTACTGTGACCAGGGCCTGAGCAACCCCTTCCAGCAGGTATGGGGGAGTCTTGCACCCCGCTTGGTACTGCCTGTTGCAGGGGGTGTCCCATGGGATGAACAGCTCTGTGACTGCTCCTGCTCCTCCTCGCAGGCTCTCACCGTCTTCCAGCGCTCACTCACTACAATGCAGATCCAGATCCAGGGCCTGATCCAGTTTGCACTGCCCATATTCCCAACAGCTGAGGTACAGGGTGTGGGGAGCCCCGTCTCTTCCCCCCTGCTCCCCATCCTGCTGTCCTGACCCCCCCTTCTCCCACAGAAAGACCTTCTGGGGGTGCAGCAGCTCCTCAACTCCTCAGAGACCAGCCTGCACCAGCTCACGGCCATGCTGGACTGCCGGGGGCTGCACAAGGTGAGTTGGGGGGGATCAGGCTGGGGACCCACATCTCCTGGGGTCCTATTGCCACCAGCACTGCCCTACCCCATCTCCTGCTGCAGGATTACCTGGATGCCCTCATTGGCATCTGCTACGATGGGGTGGAGGGTTTGCTCTACCTGGTTCTCTTCTCCTTGCTGGTGGCCGCCTCCTTCTCCACCATCATCTGCGCCACACCACGAGCATGGAAGCTCCTCACTGGACGGTGGGTCTGCTGCAGCCCTGCCTTCACTGAGGACATGAGCTGGGCATGGGGGGAGCTGCCTTTGGGCCCGAGGGGGTGATCATTGGTGCCTTGTCCCCACAGAGACCGGGACTACGATGACATGGATGATGAGGACCCCTTCAACCCGCAGGCACGGCGCATTGCCAGCCACAACCCGGCACGGGGGCAGCTCCGCAGCTTCTGCAGCTACAGCAGCAGCCTGGGCAGCCAGAGCAGCCTGCACCCGCCGGCGCAGACCATCTCCAACGCACCCGTTTCCGAGTACATGTGAGACCCCCCCCTTACATCTTTGGGTACCCCACAGCTCGGGGATGGAGCATCACCCGCACTGGGTGCAGGAGGGTGGGGGTACCACACACCTTGGGATGGAGCATCACCCACAAAGGATGGGGGTGCTGCACACCTTGGGGATGGAGCATCACCCGCACTGGGTGCAGGAGGATGGCGGTACCGCACAGCTCAGGGATGGAGCATCACCCCCACCGGGTGCAGGATGATGGGGGGGTTCTCACTGCTGGGATCTCCCCTCTCAGGAACCAAGCTGTGCTCTTCGGTGGAAACCCACGCTATGAGAACGTGCCCCTCATCGGCAGAGGCTCTCCTCCCCCCACGGTACGGTGGATGGCTGAGGCCAAATCCTTCTCGTGACATCCCCGGGGGGTGGCGGAGGGGGGACTGGGGGGCACAGAGCCCCTCTGCTCTGGCACCGATGGTGGATGGGGTGAGCTCGGCCCCCTCCTCCTGCCCTATCCATGAGCGCATCCTTGCTGCCCGTCTCACTAACCCAGATCCCGCCAGGCTGCGGGGAGAGGTCAGCAGCCACGTGCTCGGAGGAGACCGAAATAGTCTTCCCTTCCCTCACTCTGCTGCTTTATTTCTTCATTCTGACTTTGAAAGGACACTTGTCCCAGTCCCCCCTGCACGTCCCCATTCCCTGCTGCTGCTTTGAGCCCTTCGTGGTTTATAACACCTGCTTTATTTGATTTATTCCCTTCTTTTTACTTTCATTTGCATCAATTCTTTTGGAGCTAAGTTGCCCATCAAGAGTAAGTTCAGCTGCTTCCTTCTCCCGCCTTGTCCTGGGTTCCCATCCTTCCCCTCCTCAGTGCCTCTCTCCATCCCTTTTTCCATGGAGCTGGTTTGCTTTCCGGAAGAGTGCAGAGGGCTTGGGAGGTACAAGAGGATTTGCAGCTCCTGTGTGCTGGGAGTGGAAATGGTCCCTGTCTCCATCCCCTTCTTGGGGCAGTTTTTCCCCCTCCTTTTCTGACAGTGTTTAATCTGCTTCAATGCCTCCGTCCAAAGGATGGAGCACGGTGGAACTGGGCTGGTTCAGCCTGGAGAAGAGAAGGCTCCTTAAGGGGAGACCTTAGAGCAGCTCCAGTGCCTAAAGGGGCTACAAGAAACATGGAGAGGGGCTTTGGAACTGGATGAGCTTTAAGCTCCCTCCTATGATCCTCAGGCTCTCTCTGGCTGCTCAGCAGCGCGTGGTGGTGCAGGGGTTGTGTGTGGGTCACCCCATGGGCTGGGGTTAACACTGCCCCCATGTCCTGTCCCCGCAGTACTCCCCGAGCATGCGAGCCACCTACCTGTCGGTCACCGATGAGCACGTCCGGCCCCACAGCACCGAGGTCCCAGCCTAAGGCTGGCCCCACGCGGCTCCAGGGCAGGAGGAGACGGTGCCACCGGCGTTCCTGTGATGGGAAACCAAAGAGACCCAGGACAGACGTGGTGGGAAGCCCGGCAATGGCTGAGGATGAGCCCCGGCGGTGGGGAGGCCCCCGGGCTCCCTTTACCTTCCTCTTCCCCCTTGGCAGCTCCTTCTCCCTCTCAAGTCTTCCTCTCCTATGGCTGACAGTGACTCTGGGGCCAACCACTGGGAAGATTGGAGATGCTTCACACCCTCACGTGGGCTCCTCCGGTCCTTCCCCACGTGGGGATGTTCTATGCCATGGAACGGAGCCTTCTCCAGCTCCCTGGAGCACCCAGCCTGGGACCACGGGTGGCTCCTTCGCTCCCGTAGCAATGCAGCACCAACCACTAGTGATCCCAGCTCCTGCTCCTCATGGATGGAGCCGGTTCCCTGTGTCCCCCTCGCTGCTGCCCTGGGTTCAGGGGCTGTAGAATTAAGGATGCTTTGTCCTTGCTGGTTTTCCTTTGCTTTGCTCCCGGGTTTTCTGAGTTCTCTGCAGAGCAGAGGTGCAGTTTGACTCGCTGCCTCTGCGTGAATGGGGTTTTACTGTGGTGCACGCTGATAGCAGGTTTGGGGCTGGTTTCAAGGCTCTTTTTGGCTGTTCAGCTCCGCAGCGCTGCTGGGCTGGGCTGAGCTCCCTCTCCTTCTGCAGGACAGCCACAAACCCCCTGGGAGAGGGATAGGAGCATCCCTGGGGCAGGATGTGGTCCTGGGGAAGGCATGGTCCTGCCAGGGCTTCAAGGAGCCAGGAGGAAGCAGCGTGAGCTGGAATGGATCTTTCCTGGATGCCTATTTCAGTACAGGCTACGCTGGAGAGCAAAGGCTTATCCCTTAACCCTCATCTCCTGCAGGCAGCAGCCTCCTGCGCTGCTGGTGGTGGTTTTCATCCCCTCATCCCTGCTTCGGCTAACAGCTGGGGTAGCCAGGCTGTCCCTTGGGTGAGCCCCGGGGTCTTACTTGATAGCAGCGACTCACTGTGTCTTTTGAAGATAACCTGTATATTCCCCTCAGTCCCTTAACCCGTGTTCGTGTGACTGCGCTACTCCCCGTTGGAATCTTCCTTCCAGGGAATACTGGGTGGGGGGGCTTTGATGTTTGACTGTAACGGTACTGGTAGTAGAGCTGGTGTTAAACGCATGTGAACTAAACCTCCCCAGGGGCTGGAGCCCGCCTCGGATGTGCCCTCTGGGGAAAGGACAATAAACACTTGTACTAAACGTGCTCCTCAGTGCGGGTTTCTCTGCACCAGGCACCCCTTCTGCCCACCCCGCTGTGGTGCTGGGGGAGCTGTAAGGTCCCTTCCAACCCAACCGGGCCGCGATCCTGTGCAGTGCTTGGGTGCGCGGGGAACAGCGCTGGCTCCTGATGCCAGACCCCACCGGATCCAGGCCGCTGCAGCCCTGGGGCCAACCCCTGCAGCAGCGGGGCTGCCTCTCCCGGGATCCCCTCCTGCTCCCGCAGGAATGATGCGGCATTCCCTCTTCCCAAAGCTGAGCAGGAGGGGTCCTGGGGAGCACAGAGGGCATCCCCAACAACGCCCCACACTCAGGGGTGGCCCCAGCCTGGTTCCCCCCCCATAGCAGGGCGGTGAAGCAGAGCCCCTACTAACCATGGTCAACGCGCTAATTACCCCAGTTCATTAATCATGCCTGGTCAACGCGCTAATTACCCCAGCTCATTAACCATGCGTGGTCCACGCGCTAATTACCCCAGCTCATTAACCACACATTACCCTCCCACCACGGCGGCCGCCACGCGGCACCACTACCGCCCTCGCCCGTCACGTGATCGCCGCCCGGCGTTGCCTGGCAACGGCAGACGCGGCGCCGCTCGGCCGGGCCTCCCCCGGTCCCCCCGCAGCAGAGGCCCCGGTCCCGGCGCCGCGGGGCCGCGATGGAGATCTCGTACCTGTACACGCGGAAGCGCAGCGAGTTCGGGCGGCCCTGCTGCTTCTCGGACCAAGCGGCCATCGTGAACGCGGACATCCCCCCCGACCCCGGCCTGGCCTGCGGCTTCGTGCCCAGGGACCCCGTGCACGCCTCCGTGCAGCACAGCGCCGAGATGTCGGAGCACGAGGTAAGGGCTCAGTGCCGGCGGCCTCCCAGGGTGTGAGTCATGGAGCCATGGGACGGGTTGGGCTGAAGGGACCTTAAAGCTCCTCCAGCTCCAACCCCTGCACGGGCAGGGACACCTTCCATAGAGCAGCTCCAAGCCCCTGTGTCCAACCTGGCCTTGAGCACTGCCAGGGATGGGGCAGCCACAGCTTCCCTGGGCACCCTGTGCCAGCGCCTCAGCACCCTCATAGTAAGAGCTTCTTCCCTATATCCAACCTAAATCTCCCCTGTTTCAGCTTGAACCCATCACCCCCTGTCCTATCAATACAGCCCCTGACGAACAGTCCCTCTCCACATCCTTGTATCCCCCTTCAGACACTGGAAGCTGCTCTGAGGTCTCCACGCGGCTTCTCTTCTCCTCTGAGCAGCCCCAGTGTTCCCGGCCTCTCTTCCTATGGGAAATGAGAGGGAATGGTGTTTTCATAGCCTGGTTTCGGTCAGGTTTTGCCCCTTTTTGGCTCAAACCTTTGCTCTGCTTCCCCCCGGGCCACCCCCAGGTGAACACGGACCGAGTGAAGGTGCAGTCCCGCGGTGTCAACCACGTGGAGGGCGGTTGGCCCAAGGACATGAACCCGCGCGAGGCGGACCAGACAGCGCGCTTCAGGAAGAAGCTGGAGAAGGATGAGCACTACATCAACGTCATCACACAGCTCAGCACCGTAAGGACAGGCCATGCCCCTGCTCCCAGAGCCCCCTGCCCGCCCGCTGCCTGTCCCCTTGCCCAGGCAGCTGCCCACAGCCCCTGCTTGTGCTCCCCCATAGCTGATGGAGCACTGCGTCAAGCAGAACAACGCCATCGACATCTATGAGGAGTACTTCGAAGGGGAGGAGATGATAGAGGTGGAGATCGAGCCCCCCTCTGCAAAAACTATCAATGCCATCAGGTAGCACAAGCAGCGGGGCTCACCGGGCTCTCCACACACCACACGTATCAACCTGCCTTTGGAGACAAAGGAGGTGGAAAACCCGGCAGCTTTAGGATCGTGCTGGATGGGTTCATGGATGGAGAGACCTGCTGCAGCCCCCTGCTCCATAACTCCATCTGTTCCTCTCCACCCTGCCCAAAACACTTTGGAGATAGGTACCACCAGCCAGGGACTGCCCTGAGCATCTCCTAACAGTGCTTTAAGCAGGATTTGATTCATTCCTTTTACGCCTCAAAGATTATTTTCCCGTGTCAGGGGCTGTTTAGGTCATTTCTAGAAGTCAGATCCAGTAACATAGCTGGCTTCTTAGAAACATATATCTGGAAAGACTTCATTAAATCATCAACTCCTCTCCTTCCACCCAACCGCCAAGAGGATCGTTTCCTGCACTCAATGCTCCCCAGTTGTTTTGATTGCAATTCCCCCAGTTTCCTTTGGGAGACAGTCATCCCAGCGCCTGACAAAGCTGTTAGCAAACTAACGTCTTTATTTGGTGTCCTGTTATCAAAAAGGGATCCCAACACAGCCAAGAGGACAGCCACGCACCTTTCCTGGTGCCCCAACGCAAGCAAGAAACTGGCAGTGGCTTATTCCATCCTGGAGTTCCAGCAAAGCAAGAAAGACATGAGCCTTGACTCGTACATCTGGGATCTTGGTAAGGGAAAAGCTCACCAGTCAGTAATGCTGCTGCTGCGGAAGCACTTTGTGTCTTCAAAGTGTGTAATGAAGCCTCACAGCACCCTGGAGGGGGTGAACAGGGGGTCAGGGTCTGCTTTGACCACAAATCAATGCAGAGAAGGGGAGAAATGGGACCTGAAAGCTCGCTAACAGGTGGGAAATAACCACTAACATCCCACTGCATCAGGAGCTGCAGAGCCTGTGACCGCAGCAGGCAGCTGAGCACCGCTCTGATGTGGTTCTTGTCTTGCTATGGTTCACTTGTGATTGATTACGACAGAGGCTGCACGAGCACAGGTGAAGCATTACCCTGCTTTGCCAAAGCTCTCTCAGACCTGTGTATTTTGGGGTGAAAAACACCAAGAGGAGGGCTCAGGGTACCATGAGTTGGGGTACCAGGGGTCCCTCCCTTCCCTGGCTCAGGAGAGGCATCCTGGTGCCATGGGCACCTCATCCAGCCCAGTGTGGAGGAGCGGGTGCAGTAGCATGAGGCTGGTTTGGAAGGTGGGTGCTGGCCCTCCAGGCTGCCCCTGCACTTTGCTCTTCACTCATCCCTTCTTGGCAGAGAACTCCAGCAGGCCCGAGATGGTTCTCAAGCCGCCATCCCCTCTCGTGACCCTGGAGTACAACCCCAAAGACTCGTTCGTGCTGGTGGGAGGATGCTACAATGGGCAGATGGGTAAGGAAGCTGAATCCATCATAGAATCACAGAGGGGTTTGGGTTGGAAGGGACCTTAAAGCTCATCCAGCTCCAACCCCTGCCACGGGCAGGGACACCTTCCACTGGAGCAGCTTGCTCCAAGCCCCTGTGTCCAACCTGGCCTTGAACACTGTCAGGGATGGGGCAGCCACAGCTTCTCTGGGCACCCTGTGCCAGCGCCTCAGCACCCTCACAGGGAAGAGCTTCTGCCTGATGTCAAATCTAAATCTGTGTCTTTCAGTTTAAATCCATTCCCCCTTGTCCTGTCACTGCACGCCCTTAATCTAAGTGTGAAGCTGTATGAACGATGGTCTTCATTTTAATTCAGCAAGAGCCTGGCTCCAGCTCTGCCACACTCACAAAGACATCGTGTCCTTAGTGCTGCAGCTGGGAATATCCCAAACAGGGCCTGAAGCCCTGGAGCTCTGCTCACCTGATCAGGCACCTAGAGATGGGAGGACCCTGCCTGGATCCCTTTGCATGCACTTGGGGCAGTGACACTGCCGTGGGGATTGCTGGAGCAGACACCGAGCAGCACGTGTGCCGTGCTTACCCTCAGCCCCTGATCATGGCATGGCAAGAGCCCAGGAGAGTTGCCATCATTTCATGCCCTGAATGGTCCTGTGCTGCAGTTCAAGTGCTTGGAAAGGGCTGCTCTTTGCCAGCTTCCTTTATGGCTCTGTTATTTACTCGGCCAGGCGAGCCCTGGGGTTTCATTGCGCTCATTCGGCTGTTTCCCTTCCCCACTGCAGCAGCAGCGCTGGGAGCAGGCAGGGCACGTGTGGCAGAGGCTGTGCTGCACGCTCCGGGGTGATGAAGAGGATGGACCTCACCCTGTCCCTCCGTCACCTCCAATTACCTAATGAGCAGTGAGCAAGAGGGAGCGCGTGGGGCTTGGTGCCTCCATAGACCGTGTGTCGGAGGCAGAGATAGGGAAATAGGAGAAGGAAATGTGTCCGGGGGGGACCTGCCTTAGCCAGCATCCTCTGGGCATGCAGGAGGGGAGCAGGGCAAGGATCAGGTCACGCAGGCTGGTTTTCAGCATCACTGAGTGCAAGAGGCACTGTTTAGAGTTGACAAGAGGCTGCTCGGACCACATCTGGCCCTGCACAACCCCTTGTGCAGAGCCAGGGGGGATTTATTGCCTCCAGGGATTGCTGTGCATCTGGCACAGATTGATGAGAGCTGAAGAAATGCTTTTTAGGATGTTGCCACCCTCCAGGCCGGTGTTTGCAGAAGGTACGAATTGTGTTATGGCTCAGAATGGGCATCCCTGGTGCTTGTGGGGCTGGGAGGTGTGGGGGGAGCACCCAGTGAGGTTTGCTCCCATTCTGGCTTGAGCAGTGGGGCAGCATCTCCTTGGGAAACACATGGCAAGCAAAGGAGCCAGGGAAGAGATGGTGCAGATCTTAACATCTCCTTTTCCCTCCCAGCTTACTGGGACACCAGGAAAGGGCAGTTACCCGTGGAGGTGTCCACCGTAGGAGGTCAGCCACAGGGACCCCGTGTACGGAACCATCTGGTTGCAGTCCAAAACGGGCACCGATTGCTTCTCAGCCTCCACCGATGGGCAGGTAAAGGGCAGGGGCAGGGAGCAGAGCCCTGCGCTCACACAGGGACACCCTGGCAGAAGCTGACAGCCCAAAAGAGCATCCCCGGGCTGGCAGCAAGGGCTGGCACAGGGGAGCTCCCAGCACCCATAGCCATGCCAGCAGCATCCTCTGCAGCCCCGTCCCGCTCCTTGTCCCTGCAGGTGCTGTGGTGGGACGTCCGCAAGCTTTCCGTGCCCACCGAGAAGCTGATCCTGGACATCTCCCGGAAAGGGATCCTGCAGAATGCTCTGGGCGCCGTCGCGCTGGAGTTTGAGAGCACCCTGGTCAGTGAGTGCAGCACCCGGGCCCCGGGGCAGGGATCCAGGGCTACAGCACGAGTGTCTGATGCCCAGAGTGACCCGGAGCATCGTGCTGCAGCCTGCGGCGTGTTCCCACTCATCTTTAAGCATCAGGAGCTGATGTCTCCCAAAACACGGGGTCTCGCTGGCATTTGGGTCTCTCAATCACAGACTCCCCACCTGGTTTGTGTTGAAGGGACCTTAAAGCTCCTCCAGCTCCAACCACTGCCACGGGCAGGGACACCTTCCATAGAGCAGCTGCTCCAAGCCCCTGTGTCCAACCTGGCCTTGGGCACTGCCAGGGATGGGGCAGCCACAGCTTCTCTGGGCACCCTGTGCCAGCGCCTCAGCACCCTCACAGGGAAGAGCTTCTGCCTCAGAGCTCATCTCAGTCTCCCCTCTGGCAGGTTAAAGCCATTCCCCTTGGCCTGTCCCTACATCCCTTGTCCAAAGCCCCTCTCCAGCTTTCCTGGAGCCCCTTTAGGCACTGGAAGGCTGCTATCCCAGTCTTCCAATACCTAAATTCCCCAGATACCCCTGCTCCCACAGCAGAGCCTTTTGCTGCCCCACATGTGGAATCCCATGAGCTGCTGACAGCTGCTGTCTCCTCCTCCCACCCTCAGCCCACCAAGTTCATGGTGGGCACGGAGCAGGGCATCGTCATCCTCTGCAACCGCAAGGCCAAGACACCCGCCGAAAAGATCACCTGCACCTACAGTGGCCACCATGGACCTGTCTATGCCCTGAGCAGGAACCCCATGTACCCCAAAATCTTCCTGACGGTCGGCGACTGGACTGCTCGGATCTGGTCGGAGGATGCCAAGGAGTCTGCAATTATGTGGACCAAGTAGGTGCTGGGGTGTGTTTGCCCTGCAGAAAGTCATCTTTTTTGTTGTGGAAGAGCACGCTGAGGGCAGGGGACCCCAGGGTCTGCTCTGGTCGAGTCAGGCAGGAGGTGGTGGGGTGGTCACCAAGGCAGAGCGGTGTCATCGTGGTGGAGGGCACTGCAAGAGGATGGCTGAAGGTGCTGCTCAGGCAGCAGCCATGAGCCCATCCTCGCTGCATCGTGTCTGCTGGCAGGTACCACTCTGCCTACCTGACGGACGGGTGCTGGAGCCCTGTGAGGCCGGCTGTGTTCCTCACCACCAGGTCAGACGGGACGCTGGACATCTGGGACTTCCTCTTCAAGCAGAACGACCCCTTCCTCAGCCTGAAGGTTGGGTCCCCAGCTGGCTCCGGGTCCCTCCAGCCTGGCAGCAGGGTCCTGGGCAGAGCTGCCACCCTGCCCTGCATAGAGCAGGCAGAGCCAGAGATGGAGTCTCATCCCATCTGCATGGAGCTTGGGATAAGCTCCATCAAGCAGCTCCCCTCAGCCCCAGGCTGTGCCTGGAGCCCCGCGTGCCCTAAAC
Organism: Myiopsitta monachus; assembly: GCA_017639245.1. NCBI lineage: Eukaryota > Metazoa > Chordata > Aves > Psittaciformes > Psittacidae > Myiopsitta > Myiopsitta monachus. The sequence continues at coordinate 1,212,812 of CM029931.1, read as the reverse complement.
TTCACACGTAGGCTCCTGTTATAGGCAACCACATGGATTTGCCTCATCCAGCTCATCCTGCCATGGGGCATCACATCAGGGGTAAAGTGCCACCACCTCCCGTCCTCCCTCCCCAGGTCTGTGATGAACCCCTCTCCAGCCTGCGCAGTGCAGGACAACGGCTAGCATCGTTGGCTGCGGCTCCAAGGTGGGCACCATCAGCGTGATGGAGATCTCCTCGGTGCTCTGCACCCTCCAGAGGAACGAGAAGAACTTGGTCAATGCCGTACGTTCACCCTGAGCCCCCGGGCGCTGTGCGGGCCACAGCAAAGCCTCGGCACTGCTGTGTGCAGGGCACGCTCACCCCTGGGGTCCCCCCTCACCCCGCACCCCCTGCCCCAGATGTTCGAGCGGGAGACGAGGCGGGAGAAGATCCTGGAGGCGCGGCACCGGGAGATGCGGCTGAAGGAGCGCACCAGGTCCGAGAGCCGAGTGATGGAGATGGAGGAGGCGCCGGCAGAGAGCCCCCAGGAGGTGTTTGACCGGACCCAGAAGGAGTTCTTAGAGGTGATCCAAGCGGAGCTGCAGAGGAAGGCACGGGCGGAGGCGCAGCAGCTGCATGGCAAGGTACTGGGGATGGGATGAACCGGCAACGGGAGCCGGGACTCGCTGCTGTGGGGCAGGGGACAGGGATCAGCCTCTGCCTTTCAGGTTAAGGACCATGCTGAGGAGGCAGCTTTGCAAGAGGAAGACGTCCAGGTGCCTGAGGAAAAGAGCCAGGAGCCCAAGGGAGAGAGCCAGGAGCCCAAGGGAGAGAGCCAGGAGCCCAAGGGAGAGAGCCAGGAGCCCAAGGGAGAGAGCCAGGAGCCCAAGGGAGAGAGCCAGGAGCCCAAGGGAGAGAGCCAGGAGCCCAAGGAAGAGGAGGGGAAGAAGGAGGATGCTGCCAAGGTCAGTTGTTGTTTCCCCCCTTGCTTGGGTTGCTGCTGCATGGCTCGTGTGGGGCTGAGGCTGCTGCCCCTGAGCTGGGCAGAGCTTGGGGGTCTCTGTCTCAATGGGGTGGTGAGCAGGGGGGCCCCACACAGCTCCCTGACCCCACATCTCCCTCTGCAGGAGGAGTAGGACCGGTGGGTCTCTCAGGAGCCCTCGTGTTGGGCACAGATGCTCCCTGCCCCATCGGCCTCCTGCCTCATTGGCTTTTCATTCAGGGTGAATAAAGAGGAGTTTTCCACGTTTCCTGGTTTCTCACAGCAGGGGTGAGCAGAGTGGGGGAATCACATCCTCTCGCTCTTTGTCTCCCCTCCTCAGGCCAGAAATGCAGTTCCTGACCATGGCAAAGCATTCCCAGCCCAAGGAGCAGAGCAGGGACCTGGTGGTGGCAGCAGGGTCCCTGGTGCAGCGCCGTGCCCCTTTCAAGCTGCAGAGTGATGCTGAGCAACGCCCCATGGCCCCAGCCTGCAGCAGCAACCTGTGGAGCCTGGGCTGGGATTATCCGTGCTGGGTAAACACCTTCTGCTTACCCACCGTGAATCATTAACCAGGGACCATTCCCTGCAGCTCCAGGCTGGGAGCTCCAAGGGGCAGGGAAGGTGCAGAGCATCAGGTTGGCAGCTCACCAAGCACCTCATTATGGGCCAGCGCGGATTGTCCCAGTAAGAAGAGGTGGGAAGGTGCTTCCCCAGCCATGCAAAGCCCCACATGAGTGGGGTGAGTGCCAGGGGTGCCCCTTCCCCAGGTGCTGGGGTCCCTCTGCCCCTCCAGCTGCCACCATCCCCTGGCAGGAGCAGCGCCCATCCCTCATCACCAGGAGCGGTGCCAGGGCCACCGGCAAGGATGGATGGAGTCACTGGTGCTGAGCCCATCGCCCTGCCAGAGAGAGGCCGGACTCTGTGCCAGAACAGCGGGATGAGCACCCATCCTGCCAGCCCCAGAGCCAGGCAGCAGCCCCCTGAGCCAAGCCAGCTGGGGGCAATGGGCAGGGGTAGGGACAGGAGCCAGCTCTCCCCATGCCAAACCCACCCCAAAGATGTCCCCGCATGCCCGTGTTCGTTTTCTGGTTTTATTAGGCAGGGATGGAGGTGCTCGGGCAGGGTGGGCACCTGGACCCCCCCCCGCCCAGCCTGGGCACGCACCCAGCTCACCACTGAGCCCGGGGTGCTGGGTACCTGGGACAACAGCCAGAGCCAGCGCCATGGCTTCACCGCCCAGCACGGAGGGACCCAGTGCCACAGGGGTGGCATCACAGGAAGGCCGGGCTGCCCCTGTCCCCATCTTCTTGCCTGTTGGGGTTTGTGAGCCAGGATGTGCCTGTGGGTTGCATGTGTCACCTCCCGCATCACCTGCACGGGGCTGGGGGGCTCCCAGTGTCATCACGGAATCCCCGCCTGGTTTGGGTTGGAAGGGACCTTAAAGCTCCTCCAGTTCCAACCCCTGCCACGGGCAGGGACACCTTCCATAGAGCAGCTGCTCCAAGCCCCTGTGTCCAACCTGGCCTCGAGCACTGCCAGGGATGGGGCAGCCACAGCTTCTCTGGGCACCCTGTGCCAGCGCCTCAGCACCCTCACAGGGAAGAGCTTCTGCCTAAAACCTAATCTAAATCTACCTTCTTTCAGCTTAAACCCATTGCCCCTTGGCCTGTCACTACAGGTCCTAGTCAAAAGTCCCTCTTCAGCCAGCTCCCCACAGGCACCCAGGGACAGTGATGGAGGAACAGAGATGGGACTATGGCAGGGGGACAATAGGGGAGGGATGGGGAGTGGAGAGCACAGCCCAGGGATCCCCAGCACAGGGACCTCCATCTACCTACGAGCAGAACCAAACACAAGCCCCGCCATGGGGCCGGGCCCAGTCCATCAGCGGGACCCATCTCCGCCTCGTTACTTCTTCACCTTGATGAGCGAGTGGTACACGGGCTTGACGATGATGTGGAGGTGCAGGGAGTTGTCGATGAGGTACTCGGAGGCGCGCTTCTGCAGGTCGGCGTGCGCCAGGAAGTCGGGCGCCTCGTCGGAGCTCTGGTGGAAGCTGTACGCGTGTTTCACCAGGACGCGGCCCTGCTGCCGCACCCCCACCAGCACCGTCTTCTGGAAGCTGACCCCGGCGAAGTCGGGGCTGCTCATGGCCGGGGTGACCACGAGCCGGGGCCGCCCGTCCTCGATGCGCGCGGGCTGCACGGCGCCCGCCACCGTATCCGAGTAGACGGGGCGCAGGCTGACGGGCAGCCAACGCGGCGAGAACAGCGCGTTCCACGTCACCCTCTTCCCGGCGTCGTGGCTGCTGGGCCCCAGCTGCGTCTGGAAGCTGGTGCTGCGGTCGTCCCGCGCCGGGTTGTTGATGACCCACTGGGAGCCCCAGCTGGGAGCGAGGTAGTTGCGGGGCAGGAACATGCTGCAGTTGACGTCGAAGTACTTGGCGAAGTGGAGCGGGGAGGCAGCGTGGAACTGGAAAGCCTGGAAGAGCAGGTCCCGCACCGCGCCGTGGTGCCGCGCCAGCACCGCCGACTGCGCCTGCAGCCGGAAGAGCTGGCTGGGGGGTATCATGGGGTACCGGATGGCGCGCAGCACCCGCTCGGCCACGGCGGGCTCGGGCTGCCGCCGGCCCAGCCAGCCCTCTACAGCAGTGTAGAGCTCCAGCTCGCTGTGCAGCACCAGGTCGGAGCGCTCCAGCAGCAGCAGCAGCAGCTCCACGCTCACCGAGCCCCACTCGGCGCTGCTCAGCACCGCAGAGAGGTTCCAGGCCAGGAACTGGAGGCAGCTCTCCTGCAGCGCCGCGTCCCCGATGCGCACGGCATAGTGGTACCAACCCACCACGTGCCCCTGGCTCGACTCGCTGGCCAAGTGGCTCTTCATGTACTCGGCCACGCCGCGCTGCAGCCCCCAGACCCGGTACTTGCTGGCCAGCTGGTGCATGGGGATGGCTTGGTGCAGCAGGATGGAGACCCCTCCGCAGTACAGGTACCTGGGGCAGAGCGTGGGGACATGATGCTGGTGTCCCCCACTCCCCTTCCCAGCCTTGACACAGGCTCCATCAGCCCAGGGGAGCATCCTCCCTCCTGGGCTGCAACTCTCCAGGTGTCCCCATCCCATGGAAACATCTCTCTTCCTTAGCAGCATCCCTCCAGGCATCCCATCCTCTTGGGTCCCAGGGGAGAATCCTTCTTCTTTGGCTGTATTCTCCTGGGTACCCCATCCTTTTGGTTGCCTATGGTCCCCAGGGACCATCCTTTGTCTACATCCCTCTTGTTATCCCCACCCCATGGAGTCCTCCCAGGGGACCATCCTTAGCTGCATTCCTCCACTCATCCTTCCCATTGAGTCCCCATAGTCCCCAGCGGAGCATCCTCCCTCCATGGCTGCACCCCTCCCAGCAAAGCCATCCCACTGTGGTCCCCAGAGGAGCATCTCCCCTCCTTGCCTACATCCCTCCGGGCATCCCCATCCCATGGGGTTCCCGCGGTCCCCACTGGAGCTGTATCCCTGCCACTGCCCCCATCCCGTGGGGTCCCCGGGTACCTGATGAACTTCTCAAAGAGCGCCGCGGTCTCGGGCGGCTCGTGCAGGGTGAGGACGCTCTGGTTGCGCAGGAGGCTCTCGAAGACCTCGCTCTGGAGGCTGAGCAGCAGCTGGTGCGTGTGGAAGACCTTGGCCTCGTCGGAGGCCGCCGTGCGCACCCGCAGCACCGAGTCGCTGCTGTTGCTGTTGTGCAGCAGCTCCTGCAGCCGCTGCAGCAGCGTCAGTGAGTGGTTGATGGTGGCGGCCGTGGCCTCGCCGCTCAGGTCAGCTTTTTGGGCTGGGGGCAGATGGGACCGTCCCAGAGCTGTATCCCAGGAACCAGGCACAGCAGAGGGGGTGCAGCTGTGGGGCGATGCGTGGGTAATGGGCAGCCTGGCTCTGCGTACATCCTCCCCCCTCCCACCCCAACGCCAAAGGGCTGGCTGGTGCCAAGGGGGTGCGGGGAGGACAAAGGGCACATGGGGACATCTGTGCCCTGAGGAGCCAAAAAACTGCTTTTCTGCAGCAAAAGGGGTGAGACCACCATGTCCCAGGCTGGGACGTGCTGGGAAATGGCCCTGTGCCGGGCAGCGCTGGCTCACAGCCCAGTCTGCAGCCCTGATCCCAGCCCTGCTGCAGCAGAGCGAGCCCTGGGCATCACCCCCAAACCCTGCATCCTGCACTGCCCCGTGGGGTACCCGAGAGCCCCTGGATGGGGGGAGCCTGGCACCCTGTGTCCCTGCACCCAGGGATGGGTCCCCGTGGTCGGAGCTGCCTGGGCACCCCGGCTGCCCCGGTGTCACTGCGGGTCTGTGCCCAGTGCCATCCCTGTCTCCTCACTGATGCTGTGAACCAGCATCTCCTTCCCAGCCAAATTTCACTCCCGTCTTCCTGGCCCTGGCTCGGGCATGCACCAGGGGTGACCGTTCCCCCATGTCCATGGCCCTCCAGTGCTGGGCTCCCAGCCGGGACAGGAGACGGATGCGGGAATGTGAATCAGGGGTCTTTGCTCCTGTGGGCACAGGGAGCCTTCCCCCTTCTCCTCCTCTCCCTCATTCCTGCCACAACTCCCACCCACTCCCTGGAGCATCCTTCTTCCAGGGTGAATTTGGCTCCCATCTCTCTCAAATCCCATCTTGCTCCCAGTGAGCCATCCGATTACTCTTCCCAGCACCAGCTTAAACCCAGCTGAGCAGGGATGGAGATGGGGATGAGGACGAAAATGGAGATGAGGATGAGGAGCTCTTCGCCCCATGGCGCTGGACATTGCTGCCTGCAGCACCGAGCTTTCCATGGGCAGCAGTGAGCACAGCTCTAACCACCGGCACCGCACTGGCACCGTGGGGCACAGCCGTGGGGCTCAGCCCATCCATGAGCCGCATCCATCCCTCCCAATTCACCACAGCGGCTGCCGGAGAGCTCTGCTCATCTTCCCATGGGCATCACCGGGCGCCCACACCGCAGCCAAGCCCCACCGTGGTACCCGGCAATGGCAGAGGGGTCCCTCCACGCCTCCCCCCCCCGGCACAGCCACCCTTACCCGCTTGCACGGTGAGGAGGAGGAGGAGGAAGGCGGCGGCGCAGCCCCAGCGGCGGGCGGGCCGGGGGCCCGTCAGCCCGGCCATGACTTCGCAAGCGCATCCGCCGGGGCTCGGCGCGGCACCGGCACACGCCGGGAGCTTATGTAGGCCACGAGCCCGCCACATCGATTGGTGGAAACTGGGACCGGCCGTTGCCAAGGGAACCGCATCCGGGCCCCCATCCATCCCACCCTGAGCCCGGACCCCAGCCCCGCACCCCGGGGTGCTGTGACGGGGAGCCCCCGGCAGCCCCGGCGCGCCATGGGGGTAAATCCATTCACCGCAGCCCTGTGCCGTGCCGGAGCCCCACGCGTGGCTGCAGCCCTTTGTGCGGCTGAGACACATCAGTGGGGTCTTTGCATTCAGGGCACAGCTCTCTGTGGCCTCCCCGCTCCCCCCAGCTCATGGGTATTCATGCCGGCAGCAGCCCATCACCATGGCATCCGGGCTGCCGGCAGGAACTGCCTGCCCTTTTCCCAGCCTTTGCAGCCAAGAGGCTGCCTGCGCCGTGCGAGCGCCCAGTCCCGGCCTCTGCTGGCTCCCTGCCTGCCCCAGCACCTCTTGTGGGCTTTGGGGTGGGAGCACAGAGTCTCTGAACCCCACTTTTGGCTTTGGCCCCAATGGCATCATGGGGAGGGCGCCAGGACCCCAGATGGGATGGAGATGGGGGACAGACCCCACAGATGGAGGCTTTCGGGGGCACGGCAGCTCCTCACTCTCCACTGGAGCCCCCCATGAAGGTAGCGGGGGGCTGCCAGGCCGGGCAGGATCCACAGCTCGGTGCTCCCCAGGCAGGAGCTGCCAGCACCACTGCACAAGGTCACTGTGGGGTGTAGCAGGACCCCACCTCCTGGGGACACCGCGGTGGAGATGCTGCGACCTTCAGCACATGGCAGCGCTGGAGCCGCACCGGAGGATGCTCACCACTCCCGGTTATTGAGTATCTGTCCAGGCTGATGGGATTAGTGCTGCAGCATTGCAGCTCCGCGTTCAGCGCCAGCAAGGAGACAGCACGGTGCGCCTGGGGTCCGGTTCACACCACGCTTCCTCCTCAGGACCCATGGAGGGGAGGCTGTGCCACAGCCACTGCTGCCAGCACCAGCACCCTGCAGCCCACGGGATGGAGACCGCGTGGTTCATGGGGTGAAGGGGGTCACTGATGCATGCAGTGGGGTAGGATGGGCAGGGGGACTCCAGCAGAGCGGGGGGGGCTCAGCCCATCTGCCCCTTTGCGTCAGCTTGCCTGGCCCTGGCCCTGTGCGCCTGGTGCCACCGCCGTGGCCAGGGCTGCTTTAGTGCCAGTGAGGGCTTCTGAGGACACGTTTGCTTTGGGCTCATGCGGGAGCGGAGACAGTGCTAAGGAGCCTCATCCCTGAGCACAGCCCTGGCCCAGGGGGGTGAGCAGGGGGCTGGGGCTTAGATGGGGTCTCCAGATGTTGAGCATGGGCAGATGTTGATGCAGCTCCCATGGGGGGAATCACTCATCTGGCCCTGATCCGTGGATGGAGGGGCTGGGGATGAGCCACCCCTTGTGCCGTGCTCCCATGGGGCACGGGAGGAGCAGGAGAGCAGTGCAGGCAGAGCCCAGAGCCCAGGACAGCGTTCCTGCCTCGCGGTGAAGCGCAGGGGGACGGGGGGCCCCCACTGCAGCACAGCCGGTTAATGGCTCACCACATCCACCAATGCCTCATTTAACCACCCACCTGCAAAACAACAGCTTGTGCCCGGTGAGCCGCGGCACGGTGCCAGCACCAGCACAGGCTGCACCACACAGCCCAGAGACCCCCGTGCGCTCCATGGCTGGCCACAGGGCATGGGGAGGACATGGGGGACCGTGGGGCTGGTGTTGGTGGTCACCAGGGGACAGAGAATCCATCCCCTCCCTGTGCTGCTGGGGAAGGACATGCTCAGGCTTTCCCTCCGCTTTGGGCCATCAATGGGCACCCAGGCACAGACACAGCAAAGCCTGGCAGGGACACACACATGCACACATGTGGACATTCACATGCGCACGCACGCTCCTCTGAGTGCACAGAGGTCGGCCACAGACCCCTTGTGCGCCACAGGCCTTTGGGAGGGGGGCCAAGCTGTCCCCAGGCACCTGCACCACCATCCCTATTGCGCTGGGTGCAAGGACGAGCTCTGTCGCTCAGGACTGGTGCGGCTTTCCCAGGTGACCCCATCCCGGGCTCCCATGGGAGCAGCGAGGCTCGGGGACGTCACCCGTGCTCTGCTAGCCCAGCCCGTGGCTCTGCCCATGCTGCTCTCCCTCCGCCCCACGTCCCTTGAGCCCCGGGAGGCTGTGCCATGTGCCCGCTGTGCTGGAGGGGACACGGACACCAGCAGGGACACCGACAGGACAGGGACACCGGTGGCTCTCCAGGCCCAGGGAAGGTGCAATAGCACACCCAGAAGGTGGCACAGGGGCCACCAAGGTGAGACCCCACCTCCTGCAGGGCTTGGGGTGCAGGACCTGAGCAGGGGGGTACAAAAGGGAACCAGACCGGGATCAGATCCCCCCGCAGAGCAAACGGGACTGGGGCTGGGAGAGGGTTAACGCGCTCCTGCCTCAGCCGCAGCCGACCCGATCGATGCCCCACTTCCCTGGGGGACATGAGGGGCTGCGGAGCCAGACCTAATTAGCGGTTAATTGGCAGCCCCCTGCTCACCCTCTCACCCCTCAAGGCTCAGCTCTGGCTCCTTCCCTGCCGGCAGCAGAGGCCAAAGCCTCCTCGACCTCAAGGCTGGAGAGGTGGGAACTCCCCCGAGGGCACTGCTGCGGGGGCAGATCTATCGCTGGGGGGGGGCGGGAATGCGAGAACAGGATGCGGGAAACGTGCCCCCCCCCCCCCTCCGGCCCCGGAGCCGTCAGGGGACTGCGCTGAGCGGACCTGGGGCAGTTTGGAGTCCCTATGGGGCCGGGGCGGGCTGGGGCCGAAGGACCCCCCCGCTCCTCTGCTCTCGGGCCCGGGGTCGCCGCAGCCCGTGGGAGACGCTGATTCTTTCCGATGGGGGATTCTGACCAATCGGAGCACAGCGCTCAGATTTGGGTTTCCCCATTCATGGCAGACGTCTCTCTGATTGGGGAAAGCCTGTTCCCCTCTAACCAATAGGAGCGTGGAGTTCGGGACGCCCGGGTTTATGAATGGCGGGGCGCAGAATGGGACCGATTCGGGTGCGGGGTTCGGGCAGGGGTGCGGGCAGGGACAGGGTGAATGCAGGCAGGGTCGCTGCTTCATGCAGGCCGGCCTGGGGAGCTGGCAAAGGACTTAGCTAAAAGCCTGGAGATGGCCAATGCTCTTGGTACCCCTGGAACCCCCCTCCAGCACCCCTGGGTCCTCCCCCTGGTATCCATCCAAGAACGTGGTGGTTTAATCCGGTTTTCTTCAAGGCGATAACCAAGGAGCATCTCCAGTAGTAGGAGCCACCCTCTGGGCATGGGGACTGTCACCATGGTGAACCCATGAAAGCTGGATCCCAGGTCCCTTGTCCTGCAGCATCCATGGATGTTCTATCATGGGCAGACATGGAGGCAGATCTGGGGCAACTGCACCCATGGGAGCCAAGCCCCTGTGCCGTGTCCCACCTGAGCCCCCACCCGGGTGCCACCAGGGCCCTCAGCCTCCTGATGTTCCCTGTCTTCCCTCGCAGCCGGTCCATGGTGGAAGGCAATGTTCTCGATGCCCAACAGCACAGCGGAGGTGTGGACCAGTGAGGCAGTATGGCTGGAGCAGGAGCGGTCACCCTGCATGGTCGGCATCATCCCCATCGTGTATTACAGTGTCCTGCTGGGACTGGGGTTGCCAGGTGAGGGGCTGAGCCCCTGCAAGGGGTGCTGAGCCGCGCATCCTCAACCCAGGCCATGCCCTCAGCCCCCATCCCATCCCTGGGGTTTTGGGGATGGGGAGGAGCATCCTCGAGGGTACACGGCCCCAGCTGCAGAGCTCAGCTCTAAAGCCCGGCCCCTGGGGCAGGAGCCGCAGCAGCAGCAGGGACAGATGGTATTTGTGTTGCTTGGGCTGCCACATGGATGAGATTAATCAGCTCAGTAAATCCCCAATGCAGCGTGATATTTATAGCTCCACACCCCAGCTGGGGCCTGCGGCCGCTCACAGGGCAGCCCTCAGAGAGCCCGGGCACCCCTGGGGGCCTGGGGGCTGCAGTCTCATAGGATCACAACATGGTTTGTGTTGGAAGGGACCTTAAAGCTCCTCCAGCTCCAACCCCTGCCATGGGCAGGGACACCTTCCATAGAGCAGCTGCTCCAAGCCCCTGTGTCCAACCTGGCCTTGAGCACTGCCAGGGATGGGGCAGCCACAGCTTCTCTGGGCACCCTGTGCCAGCGCCTCAGCACCCTCACAGGGAAGAGCTTCTGCCTCAGAGCTCATCTCAGGCTCCCCTCTGGCAGCTTAAAGCCATTCCCCTGTCCTGTCCCTTGTCCAAAGCCCCACTCCAGGTTTCTTGCAGGCTCACCACGCATTGCTCCCTTCCGCACGTCTTCCTCACCACCACACATCGCTCTCCTCCCTCCAGTGAACATCCTGACTGCCGTGGCCATGTTCCGCCTGGCCGTGAGGACCAAGAAGTCATCGTACTGGTACCTGCTGGCCCTGACCACCTCCGACATCCTCACCCAGGTCTTCATTATCTTTATGGGCTTCCTCCTGCAGACAGCCATCCTGGCACGGGCTGTGCCCGGCGCCTTCATCCACACCATCAACGTCCTGGAGTTCACGGCCAACCACGCTTCCACGTGGATCACAGTCCTGCTGTCCTGTGGACCGCTACGTGGCCCTCTGCCACCCGCTGCGGTACCGCACCATCTCCTACCCACAGCGCACCCGCAAGATCATCGCAGCCGTGTACGCCGTGGCCCTGGCCACGGGCATCCCCTTCTACTGGTGGTTGGACATGTGGCGTGATGCCGACCCCCCCACCGCCCTGGACATGGCGCTCAAGTGGGTGCACTGCGTCACCATCTACTTCTTGCCCTCCAGCATCTTCCTGACCACCAACTCCATCATCATCCGCAAGCTGAAGCAGCGGAGGCGCTTGGGGGGGGGCCGGCCCCACACGAGCAAGACCACAGCCCTCCTCCTGGCCGAAACCACCGTGTTCATCGTGCTCTGGGCTCCCCGGACCATCGTCATGATCTGCCACCTCTACGTGGCCTCGGTCAAGCGGGACTGGCGCATGCACTTGGCCTTGGACATCGCCAACATGGTGGCCATGCTCAACACCGCCCTCAACTTCTTCCTCTACTACGTCGTGAGCCAGACCTTCCGCCGCATGGTGGGAGAGGTGCTCCGGGCCCACCTCCGGCACGGCCCCCGGCACGGCAGCGCCCGCTTCCCGCATCCGGCGCTGAGAGCGCTGCAGCCGGTGGCTGGCGCTGCCCTCTGAGCCGTGCATCACACCAGGACCTGGTGAGACACTGCCCCTTGTCCTCCATCCCAGGGAACCCGGCGGGCGCGGCTGCCCCGTGGCATGGGGTGATGGGTGCAGGTGAGCTGCTCCAGCCCTGGTGAGGATGCGGTGCCGGTGGGACGGTCCTTCCTCCATAAACTGCTGTGCTGAGACCAAAGCTCTGCCTAGGTCTGGCTCCCTGTGAGCAGCCCCGATGGGGTGCCCCTCCATCAGCACCCACAGGCACGGGGTCCCAGCCCACCCCACAGCTCCGGGGCATCCATAGGGTGCAGCATTCCTAACTGCAGGATCCGGCACATGGTAAGACCCCAGCTCCAGGTGCTGCAGGGTGCAGCCCCCGGGCGCACCCGGCGCAGGGGTGCAGCATCTCCCACCGAGGTGGCTCAGGGCGCTGCCCTGTATCGAGCGCACCCAGCACCAATGCTGCCCTCCCACCTACACCAGGGCCAAGCTGGTTGGGATGCTGTGCGAGCGGCTGTGCCAGCCTGCTCCCAGCTGCCACCAGAGGGCAGGGATGGACCGCCCTGCGGAGCTGGCACCCCTCAGACCCCAGCCCTAACAGAATCCCCTCCTTTCCAGCCCCATTCGAGCCTTTCCGGTCGAATTCCCAAGAGCCCGAGCAGGACAGCATCCAGGGGGGCTGCTCTGGAGGACAGGGGCCCAAGCAGGGCATGGAGACCCCGCTGCCCTCCCCACTGAGCCCTGGCTATGCCTGCCATTGGGGTGGGATGGGGTGCAGAATTTGCCCCCAGTGTAAAAGTAGGATGAGCCACAAGCTTAGCTATGGGGCTGACCCACAGCAGCACCCGACACCCGCCAGTGCACCCAGAGCAGCACAGCCGGATGGTTGCCCTGCAGGGGCAGCCCCCACCGGTGATGCTGCTTTATGCCAGGCAGGATGCGTGCCCCCAGCGACAGGGTTAAAGGCAGACCTGGCGGCACGGGGGGTACCTGGGAGGCGCTCGCTCCATTAATCCCGGCACTTGAGGAGAGCCGGCTCGGGAAGGGATTAGTTATTAACCCGGGCAGCGCCTCCCGCCCAGCGGACGCCCCTCGCGGGGGCTTCCAGAGCTGAATCCCTCCTGGAGCCCTTCCCCGGGGCCGGAGGGGCCACGTCGGGTGGCAAAGGCAGCGCTTGGCAGGGGCTCCAACCCCGCTCGCGGCCGCCGCCGGCCCCCCCTCGCCAAACGGTGCTTATTTACTTGGAGAGGGAGGTGGAAATGTGCTGACCGCGTCCGCCGAGGGGCTCCGGGCTGGACACAACCGGCTGGGCTGGAACACAGCTCCACAGCCTCGGTGTGAGCGGCGCGCAGGCAGCCGGAGCCCCGCCGGAGGCAGGGACAGCTCCGGCCTTCCAAAGGGGAGCCGGGGCTGGGTCGGCCGCGCCATCGAGCAGCTGCATCAGCCGCAGCGCGCCCCGGGCCCCGCAGCTCCATAGGAAAGGTAAGCCTGGAAAAAATGCGCCCGGCCAGCGATGTTTGCGGAGCGAGGCGGCAGGGAAAGCCTGGCCCTGCTCCCGGTGCTGTGCGAGCTGCATCCCGGGCACCTCGCTGCGGCTGCCGCGCCAAAGGACCGGCTCTGCCCCGTCCCACCATGGGGATCCAAGCTCCACAGCCCAGCCTGGGCGCTGGGGAACCGGGAGCGGGCGCTGCCCTCGCCAAAAGGGCTGTGCCAGGCACCAGCCGCGCCGGCACGTGGCCACAGGAGGGGACCGAGGGCTGGCAGTCCCTTGCTGCGCACGGTTGGTCCCTCCAAGGCAGTCAGCGCACGGTGGCATTGCCCCCGACCACCCAGCAGCTGATGGGGTGTTTCTGCAGGACCTACACCAACCCCAAGGGGGGGCAGCCAGGAGGGCCCCCATGGGAAGGGGGAAGGAAACCACTTGGTGATGGGGGGGACACGGAGATGAAAGCATCCATAGGGCAGGCTCAGTGGGATGGACGCCTGCCAGTGCCTCCATGGCCGGTGCCGGGGGTCGCGGGGGGGGGGGGGGGGGCTTGTGCTGAGTCAGCAGCTGGGAAACCCGCGCAGGCGGAAGGAAGCGGAGGCAGGAAGCCACATGCACCGCAGCCCCCGCAGCCCCGGGTCAGGGCAGCGGGAGCCGGGCCCTGCGGGCCTGAACCGGCTCCGTGGGGAAACTGAGGCACGAGAGGGGCCACGACAGAGCTCCTGCATCCGCACCCATGTGAGACCACACATGGTAGGGAAGGGGTGATCCTGCCCAAACACTGTCCTGAAGCTCTTTGGGAAGACAAAGAGCATGCGGCTGCAGCGCTCAAGGGACGGCAGCAGTGCCCAAGGGATGGCGGCAGTGGCTGCAATGCCCAAGGGACGGCAGCAGCGGCTGCAGCACCCATGCCAGACACGCTCCAGCCCTCGTGCCGTGGGTGCTGCCAGCTCCGGCTCTGCCTCCCGCTCTCCCGGGGCTGTTTTCGGCCGGGCCGGGGGAGGACCCGCCGGAGGCTCATTGAACTTTCCTCTGCATCCTTCACCCTCTTGCCTCACCCTCCCAGAATAGCAGCACCTGCCTCCTGGAAACCTCCTCCAGGGCGCCCCGGGTCTCCCGGGGCTTTCCCTGTCCCTGAGCCCCAGGGATGCCCATGACTGCTCCGGCTCCGGCTCCGGCTCCGTGGTGCACAGGGACACCCTCGCTGGTGCAGGGACCACCAGGCACCATTGGCTCCCCCAAGCCGGGGCTGCCCTGGACCCCAGCCCATCGCAGGAAGGGTTTTTCTGGGGCCCCGCTGCCCTGCCAAAGGCTCCGGCTTTATCCATCAGCTGACATTCCTCCGGGAGGCCCCTGCGGGCCTGAGCCTCAGGGTTTCCCGATGGGAACACCGAGGTATATCCTTACTGGGGAGCCCTGCTCCCGGCTCCCCCCCAAGGAGCCCACCCGCGAGCTGGGGGCTGCTGGCCTAGCACCAAGAGGGCTCAGTTCAAGGCCCCGTGTGGGCGATGCTGCCCCAGTACAGCCCCCCCTGCTCCATCCCTTGTCCCTTGGGGGCTCTTTCACTGGCCCGAGCTCAGCAGGGCCGAGCTGACCCAGCTCCCGCTGGCTGAGCCCCCACAGGTTCATTCCATTGATGGCTCCTGAGCCAACCCCCCCCGCCCAACGCCCCCCAATCCCAAGCTCTGGCCCCACTCCCGCCCCCTGTGCAGGTCCCCCCTTCCCGGTGCGGCATTCCCGGTTCCTTCCGCCCGGTGCGGGACGGGGCAGGTCCCTGCCGGCCCCTGCAGAGCCGCACCTCGGGGAGGGGCCGGGCCGGGCCGGGCAGGCGCGTACGGTGCGGCGGGACCGGGGCTCGCCCGGCGCTGCGCGGAGCGGCGGAGGGAGGGGAGCGGCCGCGCACCGGGCGCGGGAGCCGGTGAGCGGGGCTTGGGGGGCACCGGGAACCGTAACGGGAATGGGTCGGGACCGGGGAGCCGGACCCAGACCCTTACCCGGACCCGTCCGCCCCCACGGGGCTCGCCTGGGCGGGCAGCCGGGAGGAGTTGGGGTGAAGTTTGGGCTCCGGTACCGGTCGGGAGCCCCGGGGGCGCGGGGGGGGCCGGGGCCGGTGCAGCCGGTGGGAGCCGCGGGCGCTGGGCTCGGTCCCAGCGCGGTGCCGGGGGGTCCCTGTCCCCATCCCCGCCTCGCGGGGGCTGCCTCGGGATGGGGGTTCCCGGCTCCCGGCCCGGGGTCACTTCGCCGGAGGTGTCCTGCCCGTTCCCCCCTTCCCCAGCTTTGGGGCTGCAGCTTCCTCGCTGCCTCCTCTTCCCTGTGCCCACCCCCGTGCTCCCCAGGGTCGCAGGAGCGGGTACAGGGACCCCCATGTTGTGCCTGTGCTGTACCATGGCCGTGCCGTGCCAGGCTGTAGCCACCTTCGTGCCAGTGGACACGGGACTTGGGCTGGGTCAGTGCCCAGAGCCAGAGGAGGGAAGCGGCACAGGAGAAGTGGAACGAGGAACAGGCTGGCACGCAGGGACAAGGCAGGGGGACAGCCCCATCCCCGGGTGTTACCTCTGCCATTGGCCCAGGTCCGTGTTTGGTGTTCCCAGGAGAGCCAGCGGGCACGGTGCTGCCTGCTCCTGGCACCGGTGGATGTGACCAGCACAGCTCCAAGTGCTGGTCATGACTGGAATCCCGTGTCAGGAGGGAGCCTGTGTGGTGCGGGGAGCTCAGCCCCTCCGGTGGCCTCAGGCCTCTGGACAAGGAGCATTGGGGTGGGTTCGATTGTGCCACCATGGATGCAGCTCCCCAGCTCCTGAGTGCTCACCACAGTCCTGGCAGGAGGGAATGCTCTGAGCCCTGGGCCGGCACAAGCCATCACCAGGATCTGATCCGCATCCCCGATCCCTGTGTCCTGACACCCCCTTTGTCCCGCAGGGTCCCTGGACGCCACACTCAGTGCCCGCAGCACGGTGCAGGATGGGTGCTGCCGCGGTGCCGCCGGTGGCCGCCTGTGTGCTGCTGGTCCTGCTCCCCACAGCCACCGGCCAGACCAGCGCTCCCTCCGGCTGCGGCAAGGACCTCTCCTCCCTCTACTACAACCTCTGCGACCTCTCTGCAGCCTGGGGCATCGTGCTGGAGGCCGTGGCCAGCCTTGGCGTGGTGACCAGCTTCGTGCTCACCATCGTCCTGGTGGCCAGCCTGCCCTTCGTGCAGGACCACCAGAAGAAGAGCCTGGTGGCCACGCAGGTCTTCTTCCTCCTGGGCACCTTCGGGCTGTTCTGCCTGACGTTTGACTTCATCGTGGGGCCGGATTTCTCCACCTGCACCTCCCGACGCTTCCTCTTCGGCGTCCTCTTCGCCATCTGCTTCTCCTCCCTGCTGGCGCACGCCGTGGCCCTCAACTTCTTGGTGCGGAGGAACCGTGGCCCGCGGGGCTGGGTGACGCTGGCGGTGGCCCTGCTCCTCGCCTTGGTGGAGGTCATCATCAACGCCGAGTGGCTCATCATCACGGTGGCGCTGCAGGAGGGCAGCTCCTCGGACCCTTGCCAGCTGGCGGACGCTGACTTTGTCATGGCTCTCATCTATGTCATGTTCCTGCTGGTGGCCGCCTTCGGCACCACCTGGCCGGCCCTGTGCGGCCGCTACGGCCGCTGGCGCAAGCACAGCGCCTTCATCCTGGCCACCACCGGCCTCTCCGCGGCCATCTGGGTGGCGTGGACCGTGATGTACCTCTATGGGAACCAGCGCGCAGGTGAGAAGCCCGCCTGGGATGACCCCACGTTGGCCATCGCGCTGGTGTCCAACGCCTGCGCCTTCCTCCTGCTCTACATCATCCCCGAGGTGACGCACGTGACGCAGCGCGGCCCCGAGCAGCCCTTCGAGGACGATGGGTACCCCACGCGTGGGGTGGGCTACGAGACCATCCTCAAGGAGCAGAAGTCAGCAGAGCATGTTCGTGGAGAACAAAGCCTTCTCCATGGACGAGCCCTCCTTCGGTAGGCGCCGGCGCTCACCACGGACCCCCTTTGCCTCGCACCGGGGCTGGCAGTGGTGGGTGGCAGCGAGACGTCTGGCCACGGCCTGCCCGGGATTGACGCCTTGACGTGGTTGTGGCTCCCGAAAACTCGCTGGGCTGGGTCTACCAGTTTGGGCTGAGCTCAGGACTGCAGGGGTGCTCCCGGCCCTCCGCCCCGGGCAGGAGCTCCGCTCGCGGGACCCTACAATAACACAGGGTGATGTTATTGTAGGGAAGGGCAGCTGGGCGCCAGCGAAGGTGTCTGCAGCCCATGGGGCAGGGTGGGTACTCCCGAGAGACCCTACAATAACAAACCCCGGCCATGCAGCAGCCAGTGATGCAAACCCCAGGGACACCCCTCCTGTCCTCCACGAGCAATGGCACTGAGTCAGCTCATTAAACCTGCTAACCAGGACCAGCTCCCCAGTGGGTGGGGGTGGCTCTGAGCCCCCCTCTTCATTGTCCCTATCTCTTTGCAGCCAAGAAGCCGGTGTCACCATACAGCGGCTACAACTGGGCAGCTCCTCACCAGTGTCTACCAGCCCACCGAGATGGCTCTGATGCACAAGGGACCGGTAAGCGCGATGCTGGGCTCTGCAGTGGTGGCCGCATCCTGCCTGATGGATGGGCTACCAACCGGCGTGCCTGGGATGGGGACCAGGGCTTGGAGGGTCCCCCATGTACAAGGGCTGCTGAAACGGGGTGGTGGGAAGCATCACCCCTCACCCTCTCCCCCCGTGGGGCTGGGGGTGATGGTGGTGATGCTGCAGCCCCCCCATTCCTGCCCTTCAGACTGAAGGTCCCTACGATGTGATCCTGCCGCGTGCCTCCACGGCCAGCCCGGCCGCCGGCAGCGCCAGCTCCACGCTGCGAGCCGAGGACGTGTTCGCGGTGCAGGCCCGGCCCGGCGGCGCCGCGCGGGACAGCAGGAGCTGCCAGGTGGGTTAATGTGCAACGCCGCGGACGGGGAGCGGGCACCAAGGTCCAGCCCGCGGCGGGGGGCAAAGTCTGTCGCCACCGCAGTGTCTCCCGTGGGAGGGCTCTGTCCATCCCCTGGTGAGTCAGGCTGCGCCACGGCACGGGTGCCAGGGCCGGGTCCGCCAGCCCGTGCTGCAGCGCTGCCCCCCCAGTGCCACCCCGGTGCCATCCTGCTCCGCTCTGCCCGCAGGTGCAGTCCCCGTACAGCAGGAACCGGTGGTGAAACCCCCATGGCACTGGATCTCGTGGCGCCGGCACAGCCGCAGCACCACCATCCCACTCCCGAGGTCTCACCAAGCCTCCTCCTGCCCCACCACGTTCACCCCATCCCGTCAGCAGCCGGAGCTAGGTCCCATGCAGAAGCCTGGATGCACCCAGAGCCATCGCTCCTGCCTGTGGCACCCACGAGCTGCCAGCTCTGCCGGACCCCACATCCCTGCCGCAAGGACTGGCTCCCGTGGGGCCACCCCAACTCGTCCCCTTGCTGCCTTCATGATGCACGGACACCCCATGTCCCCACGCCAGGGACCATGCACTGCCAGGGAGCCAGGAGACACCTGCCCAGGGTCCTGAGCCCTTGGGTCCACGCTGACTTTCACCTCCCCACAGGCCCTGAACTGAGCCAGCACCGCCCCACTGCAGGGCACAAGGTGATGTGAAGCTCTCCCCAGCTCTGGCTCCTGCTGTGCCTCAGTTTCCCCATTGCTGGGGCTGGGATCTGACCCCCCTGCGGCTCCAGCCGCCTTCTCGGTGCCTTCCCCACCTCGGGGCTCAAGGATCCCTCCTGGGGGGCAGGGAGGGAGCTGGGCCCTCACCCTCCTCTTGGCTTTCTCTGGTTTTCCTCTTTCCTCCTTTTTTTCAGGTCAGCCCCAATAAAGGCGGTTTTTCCTATGCGGTGCTTGCCCGTGATGGGGAGATGGTACCCAGCTCCCCATCCGCGACCGCACCATAGCAACAGCTTTTGCCACGGTACCAGTGGGGCTCAGCCCTTTCTGGGGGGCTGAGGTGCCCCCCATGACAGCACAGATGGGGCCGGATCCGGCAGGGCGGGCAGCACAGTGCAGGCAGATGGGCTGCTGGTGGGAAGCGGCACGGCGCAGAGGACGTGCCAAGGTCGGGGTGGTTTCTCCTGCCCGGATTGCCTTTCCCCTCCGCAGCGATTCCTCTGCCGGGCAGGAAGCTGTGGGCAGCAGCACCATGAATTATTCAGGGATTGAAATGGCTGCGTGGGGGCAGGCACGACCTGGTCTCCTTGAGCAGGGATGGGGCCGTGCGCGAGGGATGCACAAGCAAAGAGTTTGGCACATGCGATGTCCTGGCTGTGCCCCTGTCATCCAGCATGTGCCCACGGCAGCCCTAGAGGACAGGGATGGCCACGGGGGCCGGCTGTTGGCAGCAGGATGTGGCCGCGGCCCCCAGGGCTGAGCTGCGTCACCCGTGTTTACCTGGCGCTGGTTGGCAGCAGCGACGTCTCCGAGCAGCACCAGGCACTTGGAGTCCCCGGGGCTGCTGTCACCAGCACCGCATGGTACAGCACGGTGAGGTCACGGCACGGCCATGGCACAGGCACCTGCGAACTGTGCCGTGCAGCAGAGGCGGCAGCCAAGGGACAACCACGGTGCAAACACTGTCCCCACCGCGGGCACCCGGAGCTGCCGTGGCTCGGCTCTCCCCGCACTCAGCCCCTCCGGAAGCCCGGATCCCCCCGGCTGCCGCCAGCGCCGCCGCAGCGGCCGCGCTCCAACAAAGCAGCGCTTTGTGCCGGAGCAGGCGGCACGGGGCAGGAACAGCGCGGCCTTTGTGCGCGCAGGTGAAGCCGCCGCGGAGGGCACCGGCGGTGCCGTGCGGGGCGCAGCCCATGGAGCCCTCCCCAGGGCCGGGATCCATGGGGGCCTCATGGCATGGGGTCGGTAACGGCGCAGCGACGGGGAGGGCACTGCGGTCACCGTGACACCGGTGTCTGGCAGGGACATGGGCAGTGCCGCGCTGGGCGAACGGCACTGAGGGCAGATCAAGGGCACAGTGTCCCTGTGTAGGGACAAGGGATGGAAACAACGCAGGTGCAGGTGAGTTCTGTGGGGTGCTCCATGTCCCTGGGGCTCCTCTGACAAGGAGCGGGGGTGAGAGCTGGAGGGGTCATGGCCAAGCACTGGGGTCTCCCTCACAGCTGAGCAATGGCATGGTAAGGGACAGTGACCTGCCCGCGGTGAGCCGGGACTGCCATCTGCCAGCACGCAGCCGGGCACAGCAGGGCCCCCCCGCCAGCTGCCACACAGAAAGGAAGCCGGGCAGGGGGTGAGGACGCAGCCACCCTCACGCCATCAGCACTCAGTGGCACTTTTACTACAAGCACCTCCACGGCTGTGGGGGGGACCCAGCTCCAGCGCTGAGCCCATGGGGTGCCCTGAGCTTAGGTGTGGGGCTGTGGGGAGTCGCAGGGCTTGGCAGCCAAAGAGCAGCATCAGGACAGCGTCCCCTTCAAGTCCTGGGGTCCTGTGCTGCCTGCGCGCTGCCTGCACGCTCTCGCTGTGACCAGGCTCGGCTCGCCCAGGCTGTGCTCAGCGCGGGACCCTGCGTCCGGCCTTGGCGCTCGCCTCCGCCGCCTCCCGCTGCTGTTGCCTGCGCCTCTGGATGTCCCTGTAGGCCTGGATGACGCGAGCTCTCTCCTCCGCCACGATGCGCTGCCGAGCCATGGACACGGGCGCTGCCGGGGCCGCCGGGCTCTGCCCCAAGGCGGGGAGTCAGGAGGAGCCGCTTCCGTCCAGCCTGCGGGCAGGGAAAGGGCAGGCAGCGGGGATGGAGGGGGAAAAGGGAGGACCGGGCTCTGGGGAGCTGACACCCCAAGGCCAAGCCAGAGCTGGCTTTCCAGGAGCGGTGTCCAGCACAGGGGAGGGGGTGACCCAGATCCAGCCCAGCACTGGGGGTACCCGAGGGGCAGGAGACAGCACCCCCCCGACCTCACCTGCTCAGCAGGGCCCTGGCCCCTGGGCCGTGATGTGATGGTGGGTGGCTGCGTGACCACGTCTCCAAATGCCACCGTGTCTAAGAGAGAAGCAGACCCCAGCATCAGACCTGGAACACCCTCCGCACGCTGCTAGGTAAGGGGGTGACTCCAGCCACCCCAGAGCCAGACCCACCTTGGAACAGGCTCTTCTCCAGCATGGCCTCTTTCTTCTCCTCCTTCTTCTTCCGAGCTTTTTCCAGCTTCTTATTCTGAAACCTGAAGAGCCGTGCTATGGCCAAGACTTGTGACCGAACG
This sequence comes from Myiopsitta monachus, assembly GCA_017639245.1. NCBI lineage: Eukaryota > Metazoa > Chordata > Aves > Psittaciformes > Psittacidae > Myiopsitta > Myiopsitta monachus. The sequence goes on along the minus strand of CM029931.1, from coordinate 1,191,655 downwards.
AGAAGCAAGTGAGCTCCTAACCCATGAGACCCCCTCAAAACCCACAGCCCCCCAGCTTGAGTCCAACCAGCAATTCAGCCCCATGGAGAGGAGATCCATAGCCCTCCATCTGCACCCCAGTCACTGCTGGATGCCGGACCAGGGCTGCAGCAGCAGCAAAGCACCCACTGCACACCCCAGATCGGGCCAGGGACAGGCCTGGGCTGCCCCATGCACCCCAACAGCCACGGGGGCCTTGCTCTCACGCTTTCTTCCTCTTGGACTTCTCCGGTGCCGTCAGTTCCTTCTCAGGCTCCCGCTGCAGCTGGTTCTCGGTGAGGAACAGGACGCGCTGCACCTCCTGCTCCATGCGGCACACGTAGGAGCGCTCCGACTCCCCCTTCCCTCTCCTGAACTTGGGCACCGGGATGTCCCCCTGGGCTTTGGGGCCCTTTGACTTGGGCTGCTTCTTCTCTAGGAGAGACGGGTGGCATTAGGGCAGCAGCGCTGGCTGGGGGTCCCTCCCCACGGCAGGGCAGGGATGGGGCATCAAAGGAGGATGCTGCGCTGCAGGATCCAGCTGTGCCATGGGCCAGATCCAGCTGTGCCATGGGCTGGATCCAGCTGTGCCATGGGCTGGATCCAGCTGTGCCATGGGCTGCTCAGTCCAGCTCTGTATCCCACCTGCTGCTTTCTGCTTCCTGGGATTCGGGCGCTTCATGGCCTCACGGCTCCGGATGAGCTCCCGCAGGCGGAACGGGATCTCCTGCTCGTCCGGGTGCTTGGGCTTCATGTTGTCCAACTTCTGCTTCCTGGGAGAGAACGGACACGGTGCGAGGCCTGTCCTGAAGCACCGGGATCCAGGCACACCAGTGGGACACAGCGAGCTGGGCCCCAGGACCCGCGCATGGAGGGACATGGGGACCAGGACACGGCAGGATACCGGAGCACCTGCACCTGGTGAGGCACCAGCGGGCCCGAGACTCGCGTGGGTCCAAACCCGATCCCAACCGGATCCCATGGGCACTGACCTACTGCGCCCTAGGGCGGCTGGTCCCTGTGCAGGGCCTTGTCTCTGTCCCGATCCCTGTCCCGATCCCGGTTTCTGTCCCGGTCTCTGTCTCTGTCCCGATCCCGGTCCCGATCCCGGTTTCTGTCCCGGTCTCTGTCTCTGTCCCGATCCCGGTCCCGATTTCTGTCCCGGTCTCTGTCTCTGTCCCGATCCCGGTTTCTGTCCCGGTCTCTGTCTCTGTCCCGATCCCGGTCCCGATCCCGGTTTCTGTCCCGGTCTCTGTCTCTGTCCCGATCCCGGTCCCGGTTTCTGTCCCGGTCTCTGTCTCTGTCCCGATCCCGGTCCCGATCCCGGTCCCGATCCCGGTCCCGGACCCGGACCCAGTCCCATGGCTCCGCCGCTTCCCACGTGGCGACCCAACCGCCTCTTCCGCCTTCCTCCGCCCCCCCCCTGCCCCGCCCCCTGCTCGTTATTGGCCACACGCAGCCCCGGGCTCTCATCATCCGGGCTCCCATTGGCTGTCAGAGCTGTCACTCAGACGGGGCCGGGCGGGGCCGCAGCGCCCGGATGTTGTTGCGCAGGGCCCGGGGGCTGGCGGGGGCTCGTCGGGGGGTGAGGAGGGACCGGGGAGGGGGCAATGGGAGGAGGGGGTCAAAGGGGGGACACGGGGGGGGTAAGGGGGTGCTGGGGGTAGGATATGGGTGTGTGTGGGGATGTGGGGTCTATGGGGGGGATGTGGGGTGCTGGAGGGGTAATGGGGGGTGCTGGGGATGGGGTGAAGGGATGGGGGGACAAAGGAGAAATGGGGAGGATAAGGGGGTGCTGGGGGTGTGATATGAGGGAATGGGGGGCAGTGGGTGCTGGGGATGTGCTGGGGGGTTGCCAGAGGGGAAGGGGGGGGGGCAAGAGGATGCTGGGGATAAGGTGGAGGGGTGAGTGGGATGATAAGGGGATAAATAAGGGGGTGCTGGGGATGAGTTGTGGGGCTAAGGAGGGAATTGGGGGAATAGAGGGGGGCTGAGGGGGAAAAGGGGGACCTGGGGGGATGGAGGATGCTGGGGATGGAGGAGAGGATCTGGGGGGCGGCTGTGTGAGCTGCTGGGGGGGTTGATGGTGGGATGGGGGTACACTGGGGGCAGGGCTGTCCCCATGCGTCCCCCCCAGTTGATGCCAGTGTCCTTGTTCTCAGGAGCCCCCCCTGCATGGCACCAGCAGCAGTTGGGGGGCGCTCGGGGCAGGGTCCCCCCACTCCCACCCCCCCAACACCTCCAGCATTCGGGAGCGCTCAGACACCCCATCAAAGGACAGCGGCACCTGCAGGGAGCGATGGCAGCGTGGGGGGACCCCGGAGGTGACAAGGGGCTCCCCCCGGCACCGACCCTACTGCTGTGGGACCGGCTGCCCCAACTGCGTGTGGATCGGGTACGTGGAGGAGCTGCTGCAGCGGTACCAGGATGGAGGGGCCCGGGCCCTGGCGGCGGTGGAGGAGCACGTGGAGGACGAGAGCATTAAAGCCATCCTCAGGATGGAGATCAGGCTGCGCATGGGGAAGGACTGAGCATCCCCCGGCCCCCCAGAGCCAATGGGGACACCCCCCATAGGAGCCTCTGCTTCTCCAAACAGGACTCGGCTTGTTGGAAGTGCTTCTGTGTGCGTTGGGCTCTGTTGTGATGCTGCCTGAGCCCCGCCGAGGGCCCGTGCAGCATCACCCCATGGGCAGGCAGCGGCTCACGCGTGTGCTGGGCGCCCTGGGGTGGTAAATCCCATCCAAGGGCAGCGCTGACCCGCCCCACGTCACTGCTCTCGTCCCGTCCTTGCGCTCCCAGCTTGGGCTTTAAGCACCGTTTGCGTCTTGGCTGTGAGCGGGGAGGGCTGGGACCCCGCGCCGGACCCCCCCTCACCGCGGCTCTAAGCCTCTTAGGGGCTTCTCTGCTGTGAAGGGAGGCAGAGGCAGTGTGCGGCCCCCAGCACGTGGGGCTGCAGCCTCCAAGGGCACCAGCCCCGAGGTCACAGCCTGATGGGCTGTTCCGGGTGCCCTCTCTTCCTCAGTTGCCTTTGTTTCCGTGTTAAACTCCCATCAGTTTGGCTCAGCGCATCCCCGCTCCATCCTGCCCATAGGGGCTGGGGGACTCCTGGCCATCGGGATGAGCTTCCCCAAGGAGCCACGGAGCCCTGGAGCTGCACCAGCAAAGGCCAAGCTGGAGGCAGCAATCGACACCAGGGCCCTGCTCCGTGCCAGAGGAGTAGCCGGTTCTGCTGGCTTCATAGGAAACGCGCCCAGATCCCTGTAAGCCTCTTTGTTGGAGTCCAACTAATTGCAATTAGCGGCAGGGCTGAAGTTCAATTAAAGTGTACTGAGATTATTCCTTTTTGTAATTGCTTTAAGGCTGGGATTAAGGGAAGCTTTGGAATGATACCATCCCAGGCCAGTGGGGCTGCCCAGCCGCTCTTCTGCCAGGTTTTGGTGCAATTCCCAGGTAAAAGCACCTATGGTGGTATCGGTAGGGATGAATCCATCCCTAGAAGGGCAGAATACACCCGATCCAGGATGGATTCTGGCAGTGCCTGCAGGCAGGAGCCCAACAGCAGCATCCCTGTGATGAAGGGGCACTGGGGTGACCTTTGGGGAGTGGGGTGTCCCCTCGGTGGCCTGGGATCCTGACGCCATCATTCGCAGCAGCACTAATCCAGACACCCGCATTCCGCGGGGAAGGACACCAGATTACCCCTGCGGGAAGCAGGGACGTGAGTAATCCTATTACCCAGAGCAGGATAAATCTGCCCTCCCCTAAAAGCCCCCCCAGAGCTCTGCAGGGTGTGAGCTGGAGGACGGAGGGGCCCTGCGGAGCAGCGCTGGCCTCAGGGACCGCGACGGCCACGTAAGTCGGGGCTCTTCCCCATGCATGGGATGGGACCTGATCCCGGTGGCACCGGGGCTCACTGGGATGGGATGTGCTTTGCTCCAGGTAGGAGCCTGCTGTTGGGCTCTGCTCCTGCAGCCGGGAGCAGGGTACCTTCGGCATCTCCCCAGGCCGGATCCCATAGTGGGGACCCCACAGTGGTGCTGAACCCCCTCACATTGGTGCTGGATCTCACCCAGCTCATGATGTGGTTGCAGTGCTTAGAGGCACAAGCACAGTGGGATGGAGCCCAGTGTCCTCCCCTGTGATTCCATTGGCTTCGGGCCACCTGCATCCCAGCATGGATCCAGAGGCATTTGCTGCATGGGGTGCCCACCATTCCCAAATCCCATCCTGTTACCCTGAGGGACACCTTGCTCCCATGCCTGTGGCAGAGACCCAGCATGAGCCATGGCTTGGGGGTCCTGGCAACGCTAGTAAGGGGCTCCATCCACGCTGGGGCAGGGACCAAGGGCTGGAGGAACAGCCCCAATGGAGCAGCAGCTCTGTATCCCCATGGACGCCCTTCCCTGCCTTTGGCGAAGGGATTATCGGGCTCTGAGCCGGGATAAGTGCAGGCTGCAGGGAGGGGGCTCTCCTGCGGGGTGGATCAGTGATAACCGAGGGGTGCCGGGGGGCACGCAGGGGGGTGGGAGGAGCCGGTACCCTCACATCTCCCCTCATCCAGGTGTGAGGAGCCGTCCAGCGCCAGACCCACAGCGACCGCGGCGCAGCCATGAGCCTGGAGCCCCCGAAGGTGGAGGTCAAGTCAGCCACGAGGGTGACGGGGGGACCCGCCACCCCCCGGAAGGGACCCCCCAAGTTCAAACAGAGGCAGACGAGGCAGTTCAAAAGCAAGCCCCCCAAGAAGGGGGTGCAGGGGTGAGTGGGGCAGGGATGCGGGGGGCACAGCTCCATGCGCCAGCATGATGGGCTGGATGGGGCCAGCACAGACACTGTCTCTCTTTGCAGGTTCGGCGACGACATCCCGGGCATGGAGGGACTGGGAACAGGTACATGAGGGTCCTGTCCCCCCTTTGTGGTGGGTGGGGAATGGGGCTCGCTGCAGCCCGCAATGGGGTGATTGTGCTGACAGGAGCTCTCTCCTCTCCCCAGATATCACCGTCATCTGTCCCTGGGAAGCCTTCAGCCATCTGGAGCTGCACGAGCTGGCGCAGTACGGCATCATCTAGGCAGGCTGCGGCCACCGCTGCCCTCCCACCCTTTAGTGCTGTATAGGTAGAGCCTGCCCCATCCTTACGGCGGGGCTCAGCCTGGAGAAATGCTCATTAAAACCCAAAACGAGCGCAAGGAGCCTGGTGTCGTGCTACGGGGCTGGCAGGGATGTGCATGGAAACGTGGGATGGAGAGGACACGGATGGGGTATGGTTTCTGACAAGGTTTATTCCGGGTCAGATCACGCACCGCCGGTGTCCCCCACTGCGCCCTCACCCCCGTGCCGTGACGTCCCCGAGCACCTTCAACGCCATGAGCGCGCCGACGGCTTCAACCAGCACCAGCACGGCCACGCCGGCCCCGATGGCACCGGCCTGGCTGCGGAGCCAGGCGCTGAGCTGAGCCACGCAGCCCCCCACGTACACCACGGTGGCGGCTGCTGCATCCCCGAGGCGCAGCGCTCCAGCGGCGCACAGGGCATTGACCGCGGTGCCGTTCTGCCACGGGTCCAGGCAGCAGGACGCGGGGACGCTGCAGGCCTGCGCGCCCGGGGCGCTGCAGTTGAAGTACCTGCAGGGATGGATAAGGAGAGCGCCGCGTTCACATCCACGAGCGCGGGAGGTGCCCATCACTGCACCCGCCCCGGCGCCCCACTCACGGGTTGGCCTCCCAGTCGCGGTAGGAGCCGAGGCCGCAGCAGCGCAGGGTGCGCTGCGCCTCATCCACCAGGAAGCGCAGGTCGGGCTCGTCCTGGTAGCGCAGGAGGCAGAGGAGCAGCGCGTCCCGCAGCGCGTCCCGCAGCCGGTGCTGTGCCCCCAGCACCAGCAGCGTGCCCAGCGCCTCCAGCCCCGCGAAGGCGAGCACGGAGCCCAGGAAGAAGCGCAGCAGGCAGCGGCTGGAGCGCAGCGCGCCCAGGCAGCCGGCCAGGGACACGGTGCCGGCGCTCAGCCCCGCCAGCACCAACAGCAGCATCGGGTCAGAGCCCAGCGGGGCGAAGCGCGCCTCGGCCACGGAGCCCTTGGCCAGCAGCCCCCAGACCCCCGCGGCCAGGGCCAGCAGCCCCAGCAGGAGGAAGAGGAGGTTCCAGAGGAAGGCCAGGTGCCGCACGCACTGGCTGAAGGCGCTCGGTGCCGGGGGGATGCTGCAGCCCGCGGCGGGGTCCAGCTGGGGTGCAGGAAGGTCCATGTCCCCATCGCTGTCATCAGAGGAGGGGCAGGGCAGCTCCACCAGCCGGGACGCCTGCACGGGTGCACAAACCACTCATAACCGTTAGGGCAGCCCCCCCACAAAGTGCCCCCCCAGCCCATGTACCCCCTGCTCCGCACCCAGCGGCTGTCCCAAGCTCCAGGAGCTGCCACGCACGCCCAGCGCGGGGCGCCCCACATCCACACACCCCCCCCCCCCGCGTGACCCATCACGGCCACCCCGGGGGGCTGAGAAACGGGGAGCGGGCGCCGAGACCCTGCCCCTAACCCGGGTTCATCCCCATGGGTAACCCCAGGGATGCGGGTGCTGCATGGAGCCAGCACCCTGCGGTCGGGGGTCCCGAGGGGGGCACCGGGGGTCCCCGCGTTACCTGGGGCAGGAGCCGGGCGCGCTCCCCACCGCCGGCTGCCCCACGGGGCCGCGCTCTGCCCAGCGCCATCGCGCTCACAGCCCGGTGCTGTGGGTCACGCTCCCATCATGTGAGGGGCTGTGGCCCGCGCTTAAATAGGGCCGCGGCTCCCGGCCCCGCAGCTGGGTCAGATGTGGGTCCGGCCCCATCGCAGCTCCCGCACCGGGGCCGGTAGCGGGGCAGAGGGTGCGTGGTGAGCGCGGGGTCCGCCCCCGGCAGAGCCGCGGGTCCGCTGCCCGCCCCGCGGGAGCCCATCCGAGCTCCGTGAGGGGATACCCGGGAACCCCACGGCCGGGCCGGGCCCTGCTGCACGATGCCGGGGGGTCCGATTGTAGGCGGAACGAAAGTGTGGGCGCGGCAGCCCGGAGGGACGACTGAGGCGCCTGAACCGAGGCAGCGTGGGGGACCGCTATGAGTGTAGCACCGAGACAGCGCGGGGGGACGGCTGTGTCGGGTGCACCGCCCCGCCGATGGTAGGAACCCTTAAACCGCGGAACGCGTGTGCCGGGGTGCGGGGCTTGGTCGGAGTGCGCGCAGGCGGCGGGCCGGGCCCGGGAGGCGGCGGGCCTGCAGCGGGCCGGGGCCGGCAGCGGAGCGGGCAGGGCCGGGCCGGGCCGCGGCGGTGTCGGGACGGGGCGGCGGGGCCCGGGCCCGGCGGCAGTGCCATGGCCGAGACCATTGTGAGTGGGGCGGGCGCCGCGCCGGGGGGAGGGGCGATGAGGCAGCAGATTCCTGTGGGGCGGCGGGGCCGGGCCGCGCTCAGCCCGCACCGGGGCCCGCCCGGGGGAGCGGTGGTGTCCGGGCCCGGCGCCCTACTCGGAGCGTGCGGGGTTCGGGACCGTGGCCCCGGGTCCCCGTGAGCCGCGGTCCGGGGCGCAGGGGCCCCGTCCCGGCCTGGAGCTGGTAGCGCTGGAGAAGGGGCTCCCCGGTACCGGGGGGGGGGGGTCCTGAGCCCGTGGCGCTGGGCTCGCTCCTGTGCTGGAAGTTAGAGCGTTAAAGGGGCTCCTGCGAGGTGGTGCCGGGACACCGCGGCCGCCGTGTCCCCCATTGTCCCCCGAGTCCCTCCTTCCAGCACCCGCTGCCAGCCCGAGCCTGGCTCTGCAGAGCCCATCCGCAGGTGAACGTGCTTTAGGGCAGCTCTAGAGCAGCCCGAGTCACTGCTCCGGCTCTCAGCTGGCGTGAGGACATTGACGTTGATGTTTGCCCCTTTGCGAAGTGTTGTCCCCGGCCTTTTGTCCCAAAAAGCGCTGGTTTTCCCCATTTCTCACTCCAGGTTATGGCCCAGCTGCTGCTTTGTGTCACAGGAGCACCCTGAGCCTGTGCTCAGCATCATCAGTTGAAACAAGTGCAGGTGCCCAGGAGCACCAGTTAGACCAGTGTCTGTGGGCAGGCGCTGAATAAATCACTCCCATGGAACCTCTGATTCATGCTCCTGGAAGTTGAATTCCATGTCTGAGGGCAGAGCTTGGACTCGACCAAAAGCAGCGTCGGTCTTTCCTGGTGCCACCTTCTTGCCTCATGCATGAGGGTAACTCAGACAGACATCAGTGCAGGCATCAGCCAGGGCCACCCTCCTGTGTGTTTGCCCCTGCTCCTGAAGAGCGGCACTGGAAGCAGGAAGGGAGGAGCAGAGGGGATGCTCAGAAGGCAGCGTTGGCTGCCGCAGGGTGGGCTCTGTCCTGGCCCAGCACTGACCCAGGGTGTCCTTCTCCCGCAGATCATCCGCGTGCAGTCGCCGGAGGGGGTGAAGCGAATCACAGCCACAAAGCGTGAGACGGTGGCGACGTTCCTCAAGAAGGTACCTGGGGCTCTGCAGGGGGATGGGGATGGGCTTTTAGGACACGTTTTTAGTGTTGTAAAGGAATGGCAGCTGAGGCTGACAGCGGCATAGGAAAGCTTAGAGCAGCTCCAGTGCCTGAAGGGGTTCCAGGAAAGCTGGAGAGGGGCTTTGGACAAGGGATGTAGGGACAGGCCAAGGGCAATGGCTTCAACCTGCCAGAGGGGAGACTGAGATGAGCTCTTAGGCAGAAGCTCTTCCCTGTGAGGGTGCTGAGGCGCTGGCACAGGGTGCCCAGAGAAGCTGTGGCTGCCCCATCCCTGGCAGTGCTCAAGGCCAGGTTGGACACAGGGGCTTGGAGCACGCTGCTCTGGTGGAAGGTGTCTCTGCCCGTGGCAGGGGTTGGAACTGGAGGAGCTCTAAGGTCCCTTCCAGCCAGTCCGTGTCTCTATGAAAGCTGATAGTCAAAGCCTTTGACCTTTTCAGGTCAGACTCAGCTGCTTGATTTATGCTTTGAATAACATTTGGATGTGCTTCGCGTAGTTGCTGGTTTTCCAGCATGGTTTTGGAGAGAGCAGGGAAGGAATTGAGGCGAATCCTTAAGGTGATGTGGGAGCCTCTGGCATCTGCTGGGCAAGATTTCCACCCTGGGATGAGGAGAACATACGAGTACTGGAGTTGTCACATCTGGAGTTGGCATCTGGAGTTGGCTGTGGCTTGTCCTTTGGTCTGAATTCAACTGCTCAATGTTTAAAGTTTGCTATTCAAGAGTGCGCAGTTCTGTTTCCTTCCCTCCTGAACTCTGCTGTAACCTGGAACTGTCAGATTAGGATTCCTTTGCTTTATAAGAGAAGCACTTTGTGTTCCTGTGCCTGAAGGGCCTTTCTTTCAATCAGCTCCATTTCCTTTCCCCCTGCGAGGGGGAATGGGAACAGAGTGAAACCTTCTGCTGTCTGTGAGTCATTGCCTTTGTTTGATGCTTGGGCTCAGACCATCACATCAGTCCCCACCCGACCAGGCGAAAATCCTGATGGATTTCAGGGCCAGGGTCAGAGCCACCCCTCAGTCTCTCAACAGCTTCACCCAAGGAAAGAAAAGCTTTCAGAGTCCCTGTGCAAAGCAAGCTGCTGCTTTCAGGGGTTCATATTACCCGAGGCCATGTGGAACAATCCTCCTGCAACCACTTGCTTGGAACAAAAGCATCAGCACTCACTGACATTGCCTGTTGGAGGGGGAAACTCTGTCCTCTTCCTGAGCTCAATACAAGACACGTTTGGGTTTTTTTTCCTGGTACAGGGTTTGCTTGAAAGAGGAAAATTGCAAACGTTAGCACCCGAGATCTGTGCATGTTAATAGCTGTGGATTTTAGCGCTGAGATGTTCATCCATATGGTGGGGGTTGTATTTAGCTGCAGTTAAAACAGCATCAGGTTGCTGCTTCTGTGCTGGCAATTAGCTTGGATATCCCCTTGACTCCAGAGAAGCCATGAAAGAAGGAAGAAATCGGAGTGAGGAGGGTCTCCGTAATCTGTCTTTTATAGCACCTCCTCAGTAAGAGCACTGAAAAGTGATCTCTGGGGGTGTGCAGGTTCGAACTTGAGGTAGGAACTGCCTGGTGCCTCTTGGTAATGTACTGTGGGATTTGTCTCCCCTAAAAGAAGTGTGTGGCCTGACAAGGAAATATTTGACTCTAACAGAGAAGGTACTTTCCGTGTCTTCGCTCTGTGTGGCTCCTGAGGCTGGGCCTGTGTGCAGTCACTGCCTGTGAGCCCTACCAAAGCCACAGGGAGATGTTCTTAATGAAAATCAAGGCTGTTAACGTGAGGATTTCGGATGCAAGCTTGTCATCTAGAGAAACTTTTAACAGCCCTTTGAAACTGATGTTGTCTTGAAGTGGCCCAGTGTGAGAATTGCTATTGCTGTGAAGAGGTGTTTGGCTGACCAAGTGTAAAACAGCCGTAAAGTGAACTGGTGAGAGGATGAGCGGGGAAAAAACCTGCCTGGGACTGAGAGGTGGCTGTTGTGAGGCTAAGTTCCACTGGGATAAAAGAGGTAAATGAGGAAAACCAGAAGGGAGGACAGAGGGGAGAGCTTGAGTGAAACTCACGTAGCATCTGGTGGGTGAGAGCAGAGGGAGGTGAGAACAACTAGTAGCTGAGGGCAAGAGATCTTCAGAGGTGAAGCTCTGGATGGAGGAATGCTGGGTGCAGGAGGATGAGGATGACTTGGCAAGGCTGAGCGAGAGACCTGGGGTAATGAGGAGAGAGTTCCCCCTTCTAGTCATGACAGCACTTGCCTGGATTTAGATAAAGTGCTGCGTTTGTGTTGTGTGAGTGAGAGACATGTTCTGTTTCAGTTCCTTTTTAAAATAGATCTCTTGTGTTACTCAGTGTTTCTATTTTCCTCGGTTATCCTCTGCCCTTCAGAAATGCAGATGAATTCAGCTCACGTTTTGCAATAGAAGTTCCTGGATTTAGCACTCTAAGCAGCTTTCAGCATCTGCCCAGGGGTGTGAGGTACCTTAAACCGTGTCATTCTTCTCTCTCTTTCAGGTTGCAAAAGAGTTTGGCTTCAGGAATAATGGCTTTTCGGTGTACACCAATAGAAATAGGACAGGCGAGATCACAGCAGCACAAAACAAATCCCTCAACTTGCTGAAGATCAAGTGAGTCCGGAGGGAGCGCAGTGCGTGCAGGGGGGGCTCTGTGCGCAGGGAGCCTCCTCACTGAGCCTGCCTGGGCTCTTCCCTCGAGCTGGCCAGCAGCAGCCACGTCACCTTATAGCAGTGCCAAGCTTTTGGCTGTCTCTTGCCAGCTCCTTGAAGGGACAAGTTTAATGTGAAGTGGGGATGATCAAATTGACAACGTGTGAGGTTGCAGCAGCCGTTTCTGAGGTCACTTCTGGTGGTGTGCTTGGTGGTGAGGCAGCACCAGGCCCTCTGTTTGCTCTCACAGCCTGCAGCAAGCTCCCTCATCCCTCTTTCCCTCCTGCTCCCGTTTTTGCTCTGCATCGATGCCAGAGTCTGGCAGTCCCAGAGCCGGGATGAGTGATGCCAATGGTGCAGTTGCCTCGTGTTTGCTGGGAATGTTTTCATTCTGTTGGTGTCAAGAGTAACATTAAACTGGTTAAAAATACAAGAGCTGTTACTGCCGCTTGCAACTTGTCACTTGAATGTGTCAGTGCTGGCAGCTGCCTCGGGAAGGCTGTGACTTGATGGGCACAGGATCCACACGAGTTCTTTTTTCCTGCTGGAGTTGTTGCTTCTCTCCATATCCTCCTGTTGCCATTTTCTCCATCTTTACCCATCCCTGGCAGTGTTCAAGGCCAGGTTGGACGGGGCTTGGAGCAAGCTGCTCTAGTGGAAGGTGTCCCTGCCTGTGGCAGGGGCTTGGAACTGGAGGAGCTTTAAGGTCCCTTGCAGCACAAACTAGTCTGGGATTCTGTGATTAGTTTATATGTGTTTATCAGTGTATATTAGTTTATATGTTGTTATATGTGGTTCTGTGATACAGGTTTGTGATAAGTTACATGCTCTCTGTGGTCTGGGAGGTTTGCTACCCAGAAGCATCTCCTGATACCCGTGTGTTTTTTCCCACACCTACAGGCATGGTGATATGCTGTTCCTCTACCCCTCAAGCCCAGCTGGCTCCTCCTCAGAGACCATGGACACCTCTGTCTCCCAAAGCTTGCGGCCTGTGGGGGCCCCTCAGGTGGTGGAAGATGAGATCGACCAGTATCTGATCAAACAGGATGGGAAGATTTATCGGAATCGAGACCAGCAGCTGTGAGTACGGCTGGAATTTGCTTCTGCTGATACATCTGAGCCTCACCAGGGCTTGTAGCCAGCAGCCAGGAAATGTGCTACAGGACCTGCCCCCTGCACTGCTGCCTTGCTGCCTTTGGGACGTTCACAGGGAAAAACAGCTCTTGTCATTGTCTTGGAAGGTTAAATCAAGCTCTGGTGAAGGAAGGAAGCAGATACCAAAATCCCAGGGTCTTTGCCAGGAAGGACTCATTTAGAGCATCCATTGTTCTGGCCAAGGTGACCCCTGCTATGGGACTTGGGATCATATATTTTGTGCTCCTAAAACATTGGGGTTCTCTGGATTAAAATGAATACTTTGAGTCCTTCCTGGGATGTCCCAGCAGCCAGTGCTGTGTAGAAGCAGGAGGTTGTGCTCTGTGTGTGGCATATTGCTTAGAAAGCAGGAGCCTGCTGTCCGCAGCAGCTTCTGTCCCATATGGTCTCAATATGCAGCTCCACACCCGGTGGTGGGTGAGCATCAGGGTCAGATTTGCTTCCTAAATCCTCTGTCAGAGCAGGGACCTGAGCAGTGTTGCCTTTTCTGGCCAGTGCAGTCTCCCCCTGCTTGGGCAGAGTCAATGCAACCACACATCACTGTCTTCAGGTGGGGCCTCACCTGATGTCCCAAGCATCACTTGACTCCTGATAAAGAGGAAACACAGAAGAAAAGGGAATGAGTGGAAGTATCCAACGGTAAAGATGTGGAAGTGAGACTTGGGTCTCTGCCTGCTTAGTTTTTGGCTTCCTTTCCATCATGTGCCTTTCTAACCAATGTGTGGAACCAGGGAGTCCATTTTGCTCACAGCAAAACAACAGAGCCTGGCTTTGCCAAGGCTCTGAGCTCCAAGAGGCTTGAGTAAACAGAGCAGCTTGTGGGTTTTGTGGAAGTAAGAACACAATGTGAGTTAATACCACCCTCAGTCTGCACTGATGCTGCTACAATGCCCTCCGTCTGCAGAGCTGGGTTTTACTGCTTTAATAACATCCCTGGGTGCTGGTTTGATGTCTTATTCTGGTATGGGCTTGGGGCTGGACCCCTCTGCAGGGTAACTTCTGAAAGGGCTCCAGTGAAGGGTTTGAAGGCAACCAGGAATTCTTTCTGTACCAGAAGAGCTTTCCCTTCCCGTGGTGTTGTCTTCCATCTGGTTTATCTTTAGTGCTGCAGCAGCAAGGAACCAGGAGAGACGCAGCCTTCACGTGGCAAATCCTATCTAACCTTTTCAGGCTGATGATAGATGAGGGAAGTGTCACATTATTGAAACAATCAAGGCAAAAGCCCAGCACTCCATGGCACAGATACTGCCTTTAACTTGACCACATTTTTCAGCACAATAAATGAAGGTGTTGTTCTTAGCAGGGAGCCAGGGCACAGTGGTGGATATTTATGATAAAAAAAGAGTGTGTCTGGGCTTGTTCCTGTATTTGGGAGTGCATATCAATCTAAACATGAAGGGATGCTGGCGCTCAGCTGAGTGCATTAGCAGCCTTTAGAGGTCCTTTATGTACATTATCTGCCACGATACTTTGTTAAAAGCGATGCTGCAACTGGATCTGATCCATTTTGTCTTTACAAGCACCGTGCTCCTCTCCAGAGGCTTCCTTTGAAACCAGCTCTGACCGAAAGCAGAGGGGGGGAGGGTTTATTGGTTTGGGGTTGTTTTAAAGCAATCGCCTCAAAAGGAGATGTTTTCCCCTCTGCTTTATAACTTCACCCAGCAGGTCTTTATCTGCCCGATAAACACATGCTGCCCTGTTTGTTCCACACCAGCCTCTGGGGCCTGATAAAGGCTGAACGTTTTGGTTGTCTCTTTGTTAAAGCCACCCGGGCCAAGCCCGTGACGTAGGTTTGGAATTCTTTGAATTGAAAAGCAGCCCCAGTGCGGGGCTGTAAAACTTGAGAAGCTGTGATCTGACAGGGCTTCACGTGGCTCTGCAGAGAGCAGAGCACAGGCGTGAGCAGGGCTTCGTCTTGACCTGGGACTCACACAGCGAACCTTTAATCTTGTGGTGACCCCTCTGTAATGTTCCCAAGTGGGGGAGGCTCAGAGATCTGTGTTTGTGTAGATCTTACACACCAAACCAGTCTGATTTTCCATGGTTAAATGAGATCTAACGCTACTTCTCTTTCTCTTCGCAAAGGTGTCGCCACGGCCCCTTGGGGAAGTGTGTGCATTGTGTACCACTGGAGGTAAGAGCCCCGGGAAGGGTGCCCTAGGAAGTCACACAAAAGCACATCCTCTTGTGCTCAGCTTCCTCCAGGATGGAGACTTTTCCTTGGAGCAGTGCCTATGCAGGGGTGGCAGCTCTGGGTCAGGATCCTGCCGTGCTCTCTCGGAGGTGCTGGCTCACATCCAGGCCCACTAAAGCTCTAGGCCTTCCTGACCCTGGGTTCATTCTGGTTCATGCTCTGCTTCTCTGCAGTGATGAGTTTAACAGAAAGTCCTTCAGAAAAGCTCCAGTCTTCCTCCCTCTTCTCTCCTGCCTGGATCTGCTTGGTTCATTCCCTCTCATGGATCCCAGCACTTCCCAGTTCAACTGCGTTGAAGGCAGCTTAAGTAACGCCTACAAATGTGCTGTGTGATTTATGGCATGAAGCAGAGAGCCCTCAAGCCAGGATGGCTGTTCCCCCGCCGGGTGCTCTGGAAGTTCTTTGGCCTTGTTTGAGCAGCTGGGCTCTTTGTTGTTAGATATTGAAAGGGAAAAAGCCTTTTGCCTTTGAGGCTCATTGTGATTTGTGGAGCCAATCTGTTATAAAAGTAGGAGGTGATACTAAAACTCGCTGTTGTAAAGCCCCACTGTTTGTATCTCAGTAGTAGCTGCCTTGAAAATGAGCCTGAGTTTCCTTGATTGCTTCCACATTGGGAGGCAGAGGGGTTGACTCTAGAACATCCATTTGTTCAGTGCTCAGTGTGTTAGCAGACAGGTGTCTGACCTGCCTTTGCTTTGTGTGGTGTTTTTGGCAGCCTTTTGATGAGGATTATTTGAACCACCTGGAACCTCCTGTGAAGCACATGTCGTTCCATGCCTACATCAGGAAGCTGACCGGAGGGGCAGACAAGTAAGAAAATCTCTGGGTTTGAGGGAATCTTGTTGTAGCTTCTTTTCCTTTTCAAGGACAACTGAAAGCACCGACAGATCTCACCGGAGCAGTGTTGGATACTGCTGTCGGAATGGCAAACTGAGGAGAAAACAGCACGTTGAAAAGAAAAGGGGAAAAAAGGCAGGGAAACAAATGTGGTTTTCTTTTCTTTCTTGCTGTGGCAGTGTAATTGCTTCCAGGAAACGCTGCTGATAGGGGAGAAAGCCAGATGGAAGGAAAGAGGTTCCATAATGATTCCAAGCCTGGGTCTCAAACCTCATGGAGAGGCACTGAGACTGTGGTGGACCGGGGGAGCTTTGATTCATCAGCGGCTTTCCTTACCTACAAATGTGAATAGGACAGAAGGATGAGCCTGGTATTCCTCAGGGCCTGATTCTGCTCTGTCCCATGCTCTGTGTGTCCTTAGGAAACCTTTGCCTGTCGTGGTGCCATCATTCATCACCCACTAACTGGAAGATGTGTCCTACCCCTCTATGGGGTGGAGAGCACTGTGGTGACACAGGCCATGCAAGTGCTGAGCAGAGAGAGAGCACCAAAAGATCAGCAGAGGATCTAAAATCCCTTCAGGACTGTCAGGGACCCCATGTGTTCTGAAGTGCAGCTCCCCTAGATGGGTTACACAGTGGTGTGACCTTCTCCCTCCTATTCCTAAATGCCACTGGGATTTTTCTAATGGCTTTGTGAGATGCCACTCCAGTCATTTGAAGGGAACATCCCTCTGCAGGAAGCCTTCTGCACATGAAAGGAGCTCTAATTTGCCTTAGTGGTATAATCTATTACTTCCCCTGTGCTGTATGAATTATTTAAGCAGGGTCCCATGAGTTTTCTATCTCTGCTCTCGCTTGAATATCTGCTTAAGAGCTGAGCTGGGGACCACACATCAGCCTCTCGAACCTCCCACACTGAGTGGGCAGCAGAGGTTACTCAGGGATCACTCCCAGTGGGAGTTTGCAGGGTGCTTTGAGAGCCTCTGAAGATGCAAGGCATTGCTGCCACCCCATGTCCCATTAGCCCGCATCCTCTATATTTCTATCCACTTGGTGGTTTTGAGACCCAAAAGCATTTATGTGGTAACAGCAGCTTCGTCTTTCCTTCCTTGCAGGGGGAAATTTGTTGCCCTGGAGAACATCAGCTGTAAGATCAAGTCAGGCTGCGAAGGGCACCCTCCATGGCCAGAAGGCATCTGCACAAAGTGCCAGCCAAGCGCCATCACTCTCAATAGACAGGTGGGATGGAGCTCAGAGGAGCCTTGTGCCTAAAGCTGAGAAGGGGCTTGGCTTTTCTTTTGGGAGAGGTGACTTCAGGAGCAGCTAGCTCGGAGTGAGAAGCCCTTGAGTATTGGCAGGTGCTGGGAGATGGCTGTTAAGGTCTTTAGTCCTTGCAGAAAAGGACTTCAAAATGTGTCTGGATCAGCAGTTTCCTCTAAACGTGGAGGACGTCTGCGCTAACGATGAATCCCCACTCTTTCCTCTTGGGATTCAAAAGGCCACCCACTGCTTTTCCTTGTTTCCTCTTCAGTATCAGTGCCTGGGTTTAGTTGCAATGGGCCCTATGAAAGAAGCCAAGCTCGGGGGTGCTCAGTGCTTCCCCACACTCCATCCCATGGTGGGATTCAGCTTGCTGGGCAGGGCAGTGGTGCCAAAAGGGGAGGCTGCAGCAGCGGGAGAGGGTCAGCTCCCTTTCTTGGGACAGGGAAGGCTGCGGGGGGGGGGTGTCCTGGGCAGTGGGAAGGTTTCGGTGGTAGGATGGCCTGACGCTTGAACTTTGTCAAACAGAAATACAGGCATGTTGACAACATCATGTTTGAGAACCACACAATTGCAGATCGCTTCCTCGACTTCTGGCGGAAGACAGGAAACCAACACCTCGGGTACCTCTATGGCCGGTACACAGAGCACAAAGACATCCCCCTGGGCATCCGGGCTGAGGTTGCTGCCATCTACGAGCCCCCACAGGTAAAACCTGGGCCCCGTGGAGTCAATGTTCACTCATCAACATCATCAGGGAGCACAATAGCTCTGTGATTTGGGAAACTTCCTGCAGTATTTCCAACTGCAGCTCCATGAGCAGAAGTCCCGTGATAAAGGTGCTGTGATTTATGTCTTTAATGTCCGTGTCAGTTATTGCCACTGGAAGAATTTTAAACCCCAGACGTGCTTTTTGTTATTTGTACACTTTCTTTGACGTTACTCTGTGTTCAGATGATTTAAAGCTTAAGGGTGACTTCCGAGCAGTGGATTTCACCTTTCATATGTCCTTGATTACTGGATTTCCAAGGCTGTCATACGCAACAGCTTGAAAACAAAGTCTCTACTAGGAAAAAAAAATCCTTATGAGCTCTCTGGGAAACTCTAAGCAGTTTAATTAGACAAAAATGCAGTCTGCTCCTTGATGGAGAGGCCGAGGAGGAGATTTGATGCCTCTGAGCAGCCGAGTCCCCACTAGATGGTGCACGGCTCCACGCAGAGAGTCTGGCCTCCCAGGAGCCCAAAGGCTGAATGTGGTGTCAGAGAGCTGCAAATGGAGATGGCAAAGGCAAAAAGCCACTCTGCCCCCAGCACAAGGCTCAGCTTGCAGTGGGGTTTGCCTTCTGGCTCTTCAGTGCTGATCAAAGTCACTTCTCTAGGTGCAGGCACTGTGTACAAACGTACTGCGGTGGGTTGTGTTTTCTTCCTCGTGATGATTTCTGCAGGGCTGTTAGAGTAAGATGCAACAGATTTATCAGTGGAAAAAGAACAATTGGATCTTTAGGAGTGTGTGTGTGAGAGCAGAATGGCAAGGATTTTATAAGTTCTTCCTTTCTCTGCAATATGGATCACAATGTAGAATCATGGAATGGTTTGGGTTGGAAGGGACCTTAAAGCTCATCCAGTTCCAACCCCTGCCATGGGCAGGGACACCTTCCATCGGAGCAGCTTGCTCCAAGCCCCTGTGTCCAACCTGGCCTTGAGCACTGCCAGGGATGGGGCAGCCACAGCTTCTCTGGGCACCCTGTGCCAGCGCCTCAGCACCCTCACAGGGAAGAGCTTCTGCCTAAGAGCTCATCTCAATCTCCCTTCTGTCAGTTTAAAGACATTCCTCCTTTTCCTATCACTACACACGCCTATATATGAGCAGAGCCAGGCCCTCTATTGTTTCAGTATCACTGTTAAGCTCCTGCTTTGGAAGTTCATGTGCTTTTTTGGCTGTGCATGGTAAGAGCAAGGAAGCTTTTGCTGTCCTGGCAAGCAGTCCCTGCTGTGCTTCTTGACACGGCATCTCCCAACACGAGAGCTCGCCTCTGAAACACACCCAGATGGGGTTGTGTTTTCCAGAGCACGGGGGGGAAAGCCTGTGCCTGGGCTCTTGGATTCACCGGATTCCTGCCTCTGCTGCTCAGAGATGCAGACAAATGAAGCAGAAGCTGAAACTGGCAGTTGAACACAGAGCTCTGGAAAATGATAGAAGCTCTTGCGTTTTCCAAAGTGCTCCGAAACAGCAGTGCCCTGTTTGTGAATGCTCAGTCTTTCATTCATAAACCCTGACACAGGCTGAAAACACAGCTGAAGAGCTCCGGTGGGATGGGCCTGTGAGGAGAGGAGGTCCCTGGGGTGGAACTGGTCAGTGGTAATGTCGAAGGGGAAACCTTGACCTCTGCTTCCCTTCTCTGTCTCGCTCTCGACAGTGGCCGAGTGTATTATGTTTTCCTGTGCTTCTGTCTCACCAGCAAGCTTTTCTCTGCTGCAGATTGGTACCCAGAACAGCCTGGAGATCCTGGAAGATCCCAAAGCTGAGGTTGTGGATGAGATCGCGGCAAAGCTTGGATTGAGAAAGGTTTGGATGATGTTGGATCTTGTGTGTCTTGGTGTGGCAGTGAAGAAGGTCCTTGGTGCTTCCCTTCAGCCGCAGGGGGTTAACCAAAGTGTTGGACATCTCTGAAATGTAGTTTGTGTTGGTAGTTCTTAGGCTTTGAGGTATGGAAAGCAAACCAAGAGCATTTTCCTGAGCACAAGCATCTAGCCAGGCTGTGCAGCTGAAGTCAGCAGTCCTCTGTCACGAGCGACATCAAAGGGAGTAGCAAAGAAGCAGAAACACCATTTTCCCCTTTATTTCCCCTCAGATAGGGGCTGTTCCTGGTAGCATCTCCCCAGTGAGTGCTAATTTGATGCAGATGCAGCTGGAGTTGCTTTCTGAGTTTCTTCCTTTTGACACAATCTGTGCTCCGCTTCCAGAGCAGAGGCTCCTGCATGTGTTTTATTCTCCTCTGTGGGGTCCTGTCTCCTGATGCTGCTGATGCAGGCAATCTGTCTGTTGTTTAGGGGTGCATGGTCCCCTGGCAGCTGAGCCTCAGCCCTCTGTTCCCCACCAGCCACCCAAGCCAGACGTATGGCTGCTGGGATCCAGGGGATTGCTGACATCTCTCAAACCTGTCCTGATTATTTTCCTGTTTGGGAAATGTTTTGGTATCACGTGAATGCCAGGAATGAGGTGTACACAAACAAGATTTGGCTTGCTAAAGAAAACACAAAGCAGAAAAGCCTCGGTACAGTAGACTGTAAACAGCTGTGGTGAGGTCTTTTGTTCTCCACGATAAGATCTGCAGCCTTTTGCCACTGTCTGAGGCAAAGCTCCTGTGTGTGTTATTTATTTCCATGCTTTTCCTCTGCTTCTCACATCAGGAATTTTTAATCAGTATCACTTAACACGTACCTGAGTGCTGGTTGTGGGGTTTGAGCTGGCTGGGATCTGAACCAGCAGTTCTCCCTCTGAAGGGTTAATGGTCAGGAGGGGGCCGATCAGAGCTGGCTCCAGCACGTGTGTGAAGGGTTCACGCAGCGGTGTGTGTGTACACATCCATCCTCCGAGGTGCAAACAATGCAGAAAGCAGGAATGTGGTTTTTGGATCGGAGCAGGCCGGTTTGGAATGAATCAGACTCCAGCGGGAACATTTGAGCTTTATCTTAACTAGTGACTGAGCTTCCAAATGAGATCATGTGAGCTGCTTTGTCATCTGCTGGCGCTCCCGCTCTGCGCTCAATAGGAAATGCTTTTTGCTGTGGGTGGGAGGAGGTAGCGGCTGAGAGGCCTCTTGCAGCCTCCAGATCTTTCCATGAAAAAATATTCCATAGTGAAACATAAAGCTGCAGGTGCCCCTGGCCGGCCAGCTGGCATGCTGCTCCTGGAAATGGGATTCAAATGAGCCCGGCACAGCTGGGAGAGCCATTTCCTTCAGGCAGCTACAGCAGGGCCGTGCGAGGAGCCAAGAACATCTTGTCCTGCTAGGAGAAAATGTATAAGCTCTCTTCTGGTTTGGGGTTTGGGTTTTTTTTTTCCCTTAAAGCGACTTTCCTTGTAATGTTCCTTATAGGTTGGCTGGATATTTACTGATCTGGTGTCTGAAGACACGCGGAAAGGGACTGTTCGATACAGCAGAAACAAGGTGAGGCTCAAGCGTGCAGCTAATGAGAGCTGCTGATGCTGAGGGCTGGTAATGGCTGAATGCTGGCTGTGCCCAGCAGGGTGCTGAGCAGGGCTGGAGGTGATGCTGGGAATAGAGTTCTTGTGAAATGGGGTTGGTTTTTCAGAAGCTTCTGGAGGAAAAGGAGCTTGAAGAGCACTGTTAGGGGGTTGAAGCTGTTTGGAATCCAAAGCTGCCTCCAGCCACTCTGCTTTAAGAAATGGTGCTCCTGCTTGAAGAAGCTTTGAATGAGCTTTCATGTCGCTTCCAACCCAAACCAGTCTGGGGTTCTAATATGATTATATGATTGGGGTGGTTTGAGGTGCAAACTGAGCCAAAGTGGCTTGGTCAGAGGGCGTTCCGCTGGTCTGGGCTTTGTGAGATACAAAGCTCAAACTTTGACCTTCTCAGCTTCCTGTAATTCTAAATCAAGGACATCCCCATTAGGAAAACGAAACCCTGTTCAAACGAAAAGCAGAGGTGTGCAGAGGTGGATGGATCCACCGGTGGGGCAGTCCCTCTGGCAGGAGCCAGGCTTGGGGCTGGGGAGCTGACATGTTCATGCTCTCCCCAGTCTCTGTAGCAGCTTTCTACGAACACGTTTCCTGGGGGTGTTGGTAGTTTTCTTTGGCTGCGGACCAGGGAAGTGGGCCTGGGCTGCTCCACGTTGTCCTTGGTATTGATATTGCTGCTGCTCTTCCCTCAGGACACGTATTATCTAAGTGCAGAAGAGTGCATCACAGCTGGAAACTTTCAGAACCAGCAGCCCAACATCTGTCGCCTTTCTCCAGATGGTCATTTTGGATCCAAGTTTGTCACAGTTGTGGCTACAGGTATTCACTGGCCTGGGCTTGCCCCAGCTCTCCAGGTTACACATGAATTATCTCTTGTTAATAGAAGGATATACGGCTCTGCCAGAAGGAACCAGACATCCCGGTCCCCATCTGTCCTGTTTAACAAGGGCTTTGCTCTATCAAGTAAAACACTTCTTCATTCCTTCTGCTATCTTCTCTACAATCATTTACCCTGTCCCCTGCAGGAACCTTAATTGAGGGTCAGACTTGGAGCATCCACCTCTCTGATCCAAAAAGCATTTTTTGCCTGCAGCCAGGGGAATAACTGTTCCTCACTTCTCTGGTTTGAATCTTTAAGCTCCAAGTGCTGTTGCCTGAAAACGGCAGTGCAGAACCATGGGAATGCAGAGCCTGAGAGTTAACTCTGGCTGGTTCAGCATGAAGGAGGGACCTTTATCTCCTTTGTGTTGCTGTCAGGGAAACCCTTACATAGGATGCTGCACTCTTCTGCACGTGGAAACATTTCATGTTTGCCTGAATAAAAGAGAGAAGCTGCAAAACCTGCTTTGCTTTGTCTCCTCTGGTAAAGCCATTTCACAGCAAGTCTGCAGAGGCACTGGGGAGTGCTCTGCACTGCCCGGGCTGCCAGGGGAGATGTTGGTGCGTGCTGGTTGTTGGCGTGTTCGAGGTTCAATCTGCCACAGGATGACACATGTGTTCAGTTAAAACTCCCCTGGAGCAGATACACTGGGTTCTGGGTCTGTTTAACACAATAACCCCAAACCTCATGACTTCCAAACAGCATCCAGTGTTAAAACTGAAAGTGTGATATTCTATTGCCTGCTCCGAGCCCGGGTTTTGCAAGTGTTCCTGGAGCCTTTTCCAGTGAAAAACTCTCCTTCAGTTGAGGCCCGTGCAGTCAGACAGCTGCCCGTGCATTCCAGACTGCTCAGCGCATCCATCTTTCATTACAGATAGATGTGTATCTCCCTCACCCTTTGTGTTAGTTATTTCTGGGTTTAAACAAGGTGTTTTACTGAGAAGCTGACGGCCAGCTTTGTTCAGACCTTCCCTGGGCCTGGGTCTATGTTTCATTTCTAGGAGTGTTTGTTCTGGAGCAGTGAGTGATTGAGGCTGGAGATCAAAGGGTAGAAAATGAATATTTCCTCTTTTCTGTTCCAGATAATCTCATTCTCTTCTCTTCAATCAGCCCATCAGGTTTCTATTTAAGCACTTGATTCCTTCGTTTCGTGCCATATAAATATATTTGGATAGTTTGCATCAACTTTGCCTTTAAATCCTCGACACGGATTAATTCCTATCCCCTCCTGAATTCCCTAGGTTTGGAAATAGTAACGTTTTCCTACCATCTGTCTGTATCTTCTCTTTCCAGTTGTATTCTACTGACATATGACCTGATGTTGCTTACATTACCCAAATTAAAGCGCCAAGCATGTGATCTATCAGTGAGCCAGGGGCTTAATTTCCACTTTCCATGTCAGATTTCCACCGAGCCATCCATTACAGGCTGAGAAAACACTTTTTCTTCTTATCCCTGACATTTCTTAGGTGACCAACCCTCGATCTGCAGCTCACAGCTCCTTGGAAATGAAACAGGCTCCTAGGAGCTCTGTGTCTGGTTTCTGTTTTGAGGGAGAGGAGATACCCACAGGGTAGCGGGAGGGTGTTGCTATCCGGGGCCTTCCGAAAGGGCAGCTTCACCTTTAGGCTCCTGACAGAGTGCTCTTGCTGTCACTGCAGGGGTCTGTCCTGTTAGGCTGGCTGTGAAAGCATGTGTTACTTAATAAATGTAGAGCTTAGAGGGGATTCTTGCCTAGAAATCCTTCTGTGCAGCAGCACCAGGGGCTTCATCTCATTGTTCTTTGCTGTTAGCAATAGCATGGCGTTTAGTGTTGCTCCTGGGGTTGTGCCTCTCAGAGTTACACTGGACAAACCACTCCTGGGTGGGTTTTTTAACCAGCCTCTTCTCTTCTCTTCCAGGTGGTCCCGACAACCAGGTCCACTTTGAGGGGTACCAGGTCTCAAATCAGTGCATGGCTCTGGTTCGGGATGAGTGCTTGCTGCCCTGCCGAGACGCGCCGGAGCTGGGCTACGCCAAGGAGTCCAGCAGCGAGCAGTATGTGCCTGATGTGTTCTATAAGGTAAGAGCTGCGTGCCTGGGGCAGGGGGGGAGCTGCAGAACCGTCTCTGCTGTGTGTCTGGAAATGAGTATGGCCAGCTCAGGAGAGGATGTCTTTGAGGTCTGAACTATTTTCAGTAGTAACCGTTCACCACATGTCTGCAGAGTAATTGCATAAGCTCCACTTCCCCCTCGTAAATGTGCTGTTATGGTTCCCAGCACAGCAGTAGCCATTGGCTGTCCAGCTTCTAAATGAGGTCTGCCGTGATCCACCATGAGCCCATAGCAAGTGCTCTAAATTCACCTCCCCTCTATACATGTTGGCAGTATTTGCCATGCCTCTCTGTTGATTTTAATCCCCAGCTGAGTTCAGCTTCCTCCGCTGCACAGGCATATGATGTGTGCTCACAGGAATGGAGCAGTGGGTTCCCTTTGCACTGTCAGGGATTTGCTCATGTGTGACATGCTTACAGGCACCAACTGGGCAGCAGATGCAGCAAAAAACAGATGCAGGAAGAGGAGGGCCAGCCTTGTGCATGCTTCTCTGGGACAGAAGGAAGGTGCAAAGGCTGTCAGAGCAAGGGTTGTGCCCCAGCTTTCCTCTCTAGTGCTGGGGTGGCTGCCAGTGCTCCAGTTCTTGGGTCAGACTAAGCTCCATGAACTGGTCCTGAGGAGCAGTGGGAGATGCACACCCCCAGAGTGGATCCAGAATACTTCTGCATGATGTGTCGTGCAGGAGCACTGCTGGTAACCTGTGTGCTGTGGTTTTCAGAGCAGCTAGTGATGAATGGACTGTCATTATTCCCTTGACAGTTGTTCCTGGGGATCTTCAGCCCCCTTGTATCTGCAGGGCCGAGTTAGAAACTTGGGGACAGGAGCTCTGCAGAGGCTATTGGCACCGCTTCTCAAACGTGTGTATGTTGGTGCCCTGTGAGCAGGGACAGAGGAATTAATTAATGGTGCTGTTTGCCAGCTAATTAGCCATCCATCACCCGAGCTGGTTATCTCCTTCTTGTCTCTGTGATACTCACAGCGTGCTCCTGCTGCCTGTATTAAAGCTGTCCGTGAAGGAGCATGGGATAAGCAAAGCTGCCTTCCCTTGGGGTGACTGAAATGAGCCTATTGTGCACCAGCAACAGAAATGGAGCTGGTCAAAATGCTCTTGTGCGCCCTGAATCTGAAACGCTGGCCTGGGTGAATTAGCTTAGGGGACTCCATTCCACCCCTTAACACCCAACTGCTGGCTTGTCTAATAAAGAGGAACACCCCTTGGCTAATTCCAGCCCTGGAGAGGAAAGGTGGATGGAATCTGTGCCTCTTCCCTTCGCACAGGCAGCTCTCAGGAGCTGATAAGCCAGGTCCGATTCAGATGCAGCAGGGCTCGGTTGTGCAAGGGTTGGCCCTGGATGTGAAGATGAAATCACTCCTGGCGTGCTCTGGTCCTGCTCGGAGGAGCCCACACTGTGCCACACTCAGGGCGCAGCCTTGCAGGAGGTCCCATAGTCTGTGTCCCACATGTGGGCCACCCGGGGTGCTGGGAGCAGCAGGAAGGCAGTGGGTGTTCCCATACGGTCTTCACTCCCATTCGGAATCTGAAGCTGGGAGATAAACAGAATGGGAACTGATGGCTGCAGCCTTGTGTGGAAATTTCCACGCACCACACATTCGCTGGGTCGGGCTGCAGCTTATTTCATACATTTTAGAACTTGTATCTATAACTGCCTCTTTCGTGAGGAGGGCTGCTCCGGTGGGTGGAATTGTCCTTCAGCCTTAAACGTGTTTGGCTGTAGCAGCTCTTCATTTTCTTGGAATGTTCTTAAATCAACGGAAAGCTTAGTCACTGCTGGCATGGAAAACCTTTGGGGTCTCATTAAATGTGCAAGGCTTGAGGTCAGAGACACTACCTCATAGTTACTGGGTTGGTGACAGCGATGGTGTCAAAGCCTTGGTCAAATACAGTGTGAGGAACAGGAGTCCAGCGCTTGGCCTCGCAGCGGGGAGCAGATGGTTCAAGGTCCAGCGCCCTGCTCCCTATTTCCCTGCTGCAACTGCAGGAGCTGAGCCCCCAGTCCTCACTGGGGAGGTCCCCTCTATGCTGGCCGCCCAAACAGCTTTGGGCTGAAAGCTGCACTTGAGAGTAGTTGCTGTGTTTTGTCTCACGCTGAGAAGCTATCACTGCTGAAAAGTCCATGCATGCATTTCTATGTAATGCGCAAGTATTCATTTGAAAAGCCCTTTAGGATGAAAGGAGCTATTGGATGAGAAGCAGAAGGGCACTGTTTTGTGTAGTATGGGTATGTTTATAGAGCAGCTGTGCACCCAGATGTGACATCTTCTGAACCCTCCTATCTGTCTGCAGCAGGGCAGCACAGTAGATTCAGCTTTGGCTTTGCAAATAGGAAGAGGTGCTGCTGGCTGCATCTCTAGTGAGGGGTAAGCCAGCAACTGTGCTTTGATCATGCTCAAAGATGTCTCATGCCTCTGCAGTAGGTGTTGTTATTTCAGTGATGACTGTTAACAATGCACTGGGATTGGCATCGCTGCAGGCACAGGAGGGGGTGAGGGGGTGCTGCAGGCAGGAGCCACAGCCTCAGGAGTTCCCTGCACGGCTGAAGCTGTGTCTGTGGTCAGAGAGCTGCTTCTCCATGGCTTGCACCTTGTTTTGTGTCCGTGGAGCGGGAGCAGGAGCTGCCACGTCCTGTGGGGCTGCAGCTGCTCCTGCCTGAACGTGACTCACCTCGTGTGTGTTAGCGCGGATGGGCTGTTCTTCCATGGAAAGAGGAGAGCTGATGGCATTGGTGCTGTCCTGCCTCGGGAGGCGAGGCGTTCTTCCTGAGGCCCTACCCTTGTGATTCCTCTATTTCTTTACCATTCTCTTTATGTTGGCCACTGGCCCTGCTGCTTGGAGGAACCACCCCCATGGAATTGGCAGTATGTGCTTTCTGCATGCGGCCGCTGCTTTCCTGGCTCGGGAGGGCCGGAGTTCTGCTCCAGCATGAACACTGAGGGCTTTGGGGACCATGAGTACAAGTTCCTTTGCTCTGAGATGCCTCCCCAGGTAAGATTAGCCAGAAGGAAGAACACATCCGCCCTGGCCCCCGCCTTGTCTGTGCAGCATCACTGCGCAGCGCTGTCTCCGATCTGAACATTGCACAACCAGCACAGGCATCTCAGCGAGTTCAGTGCAATGAAACTCATGAAGGAGTCGCTCTTGTCAAGACAGACACACAGGTCAGAGTAACTGCTCTCTGTGAGTAGACAACGGTGTTGCAGTGGCCACTTCACCTTGTTTCTCAGCTGGATGAGGCAGAGCCCATCTGAGCGTTACGTACGAGTGTTTTCCATTCCCTGTCCTACCCTTGAGTGGTCTCCTTTGTCCGCCTGGTTCTAGAAATGAACAGTATTGATTCTGATTTCACTAAGAAGGTACCTTCCAAACCCTGGGTTGATTATTCAGAGCTGAAGTTGAGGAGATTGGCTGCATTTTACAGTCCCTTTGAAACACTTGGATAATTGGATTTTGGGACTGGCTTTGTCTCATCACAGGTATTTGTGTCAGCTTAGTGCAAACATGGAGATGTCACCCTTGCAGGGAATTGCATTTTACAGCTGCCTTAATATTCCCCCTGAGTTTCTTTGGGATGGCGTAAGACAAAAGCCCTTTACAATGGCATCAGTGTTGTGAAAGAGCCCTTTGCCCTCGCAGGGTCCAGTGTGGGCTTTTTGCCTTTACAGCGGCTGAGCCTTGGCTTGCAGCTTGCAAAGGGTGGTCTCATCTGGCCCCAGGTGAGCCCTGCCCCAGGGCACTGCTTTTATTAGAGCAAAGGGACCTCTGAGCCAGGCTGCCCCCAGCGGGGCACACAGTGCTTCCTCCTGTTTGCTCTGAAATCCTCTTGCAGGGAAGGCACCACAGCCAGGCGGCAGGGAGGGTTCACTGACAGTGAAGGACTTCCCCTGCCTGGCCTCCTCCCAGCACTTCGTGTTGGACTGGAAAAGCCGCCTTAGCCTTAAGTGTCCCAGCTGCTCTGGGGAGGAGGATGCTTGATTAGCTCATGAGGAGTCTCCTGAGAAGGGTTTCAACTCTCACTGACCTATTGCTCTTATGAAAGTTGCTTCATTTCTGTGTCAGCTGCTGGATGTGTGCGAAGGGGCAGGACTGGCAGGTAAAGAAAGCTCTTGGAGTCAGCGGAGGGAAGAGTGAGGTTGGGCTTTATGAATGCACAGGAAGCACAGAGAGCTGCTCAGCTCCATGGTGCCTTTAGCAGGGCGAGCCCAGCGTGGGATGCTAACAGCCATCCAGCCCTGGGATATGGAGCCAGAGCCTCCCTCTTGACTAAAGCCACCCAGGCTCCTCACTCAGATCACAAACCCAAGGCCACCCAGCAGCCTGTCCCACTGCAGCCATCCCGGAGCTGCAGGGGTGTGCAATGCATCCTGTGTTCCCTGTGGGAGCACCCATCTTCCCCCTGTTTGACCTCATCCGTTTGCAGCTCCTGCCTCCAAACAGTGGTTCGCAAGGCTCTATCCACAGCGCCTGATGCAACCTCCAGCTTGCTCCTGTCTTCAGGATGATTCATTGTCCAGATCCTCCAGGCTTTGCTGCTTGAGTTTTGTCCAGGAACCAAATACTTGCGCCTTCGTGAACCTCTTCCTGGCCTCCCTTTGGAGTCACTGCTTCTGGGCGTTCGTGGCTTTGGGGGTCACAGCAATAACATGCCAAGAGGCAGTGCTGGGGCCCTGCTGACTGCTGAGTTCAGGATGAAGATGTCTTTCTCCCAGCTTGACGTTTGTTAAGGCCTTTAAAACGTAATTGCCTAATAAAAGGGTGTTATGGGGGTTGGAGGAGAAGTGCGGGCGTTGAGGGGGGGCTGTGTCTGAGGAGGGGCAGGGACTGGAGGGGATGAGGTTCCAGTTTGGTGCTAACAGCCCAGCGCCCGTCTTGAGGCCTCTCTCAGCAGCATGACATTCAGAAGAAGGCATTTAACATGGAAATCCCCAGAGGCAGAGATTAAAGCGAACAGGTGCTGGAAAAATGTTTCTGCATATTAGAACTTAATTAGATTTGAAAACGAATTCCAGATGGGCTCATTATGGGTGAGTTGTTGCAGGTTCCTTCTTGCCGGGGCAGCGTTGTGTTTGGGAAGCCGCTTCAGTCTGATTGGATTTGATTCCTGCCTCTTTGCGGTATCACAGCGATCTAGGAGCAGGTTTAGCTTTCAGCTCCTGTGATCTCCCTGCGAAGGCTCCACGTCTCCTCCTGCTCCTGTCAGAGGCAGGGAGATCTGAGGCCAGGAGCCACCCGCCTCGTAGCTGAAATCATCACAGGGCCAACAACCTGTCATGTTCAAGGGGAAAAAGATCCTTATCGGGGCTGCTTTTAGAAAGGAGCTTCAAAGACTGAAGGTAGAACTTTAACAAAGGGAACGGTTCCTGGGGACTGAGGATGTTTGGGAAAGGGGCAGGGAAAGGGGGGATGCTGCCTGGAGGGGAGCAGCGTGCCGGAGCCTGCTGGGCCGTGTCGGGGTGTACAGGGAGCGCGCAGCAGGAGAGCTGCCACACCGCATACTTGTGCTGTGTAAATACCAACCTAAGGCAGCAGTGCTGATAGCGGGGGAGTGCTGGGAGAAAACATGGATGCAGGGAGGAGGGAGTCGGCTGTGGGCGGCTCATCCCGGGAATGCCGCTCCAAACCCTGCTTGGAAGGGGTCACAGCCCTCCACTGAGGTGTTGGGGTGACAGCTCTGGGGCTGCCTCCAGCCACGGGGCTTCCGAGAGCTCAGTGACTGCAAACTTCAGTGTAAGGCCCTTGATTGGGAATTATGGGCGTGTAATTTATATGGGGCTCGGTGAATGATTTATAACATGTTAAGTGATGATTTAGGTAGGGAATAAAAGCTCCTCTTAGAGAATCTTTAATGAAAAGTGTCACTTCTCCTGAATTTATTCCTGGAGCCGTGTTTGAACTCGGCGTGTTTGACATCAATCACGTCTAATTGTCATCCTGTGATTAATGAACATATGCTGGCCGTTTCTCGCCATAATTAAACTTTCCTTTCAATGCGCCTGGCAAAGCAAAGCAAGTTTGTGCCTTGTGATGTGCCGGTTCTTCAGGCTGTGTGTGAGAGAGCCGGGATTTCCACCTCCCAAGTGAGAGGCTCGCAACCAGTTCTGCAGAGTCAGGTTTGCCTTGGCTGAGTGGTGCTGTCCCTCCCTTCTGAGACACCCTGCGCCTCAAAGAGGCATCTGCAGTGCTCAAGTGGTGCCAGGCACCTCCCTGGTGCTGACAACAGAGGCATACAGAGCCAGGTGGGTTGTGACCACAGCTCGTGTCCTCCTGATGGAGATCCAGAGCTCTCCGGCCCCCAGGAGCTGCAGGGGCTTGGGCAGCACCAGCCACGTAGGAGCAGGTTCCTCTCTGCACCCTTAGGTCTGCCCAAGCCGAGGATCCCAGGCTCCTGTGTGGGTGTCTGCAGGGCAGGATCCCGTTGCCTTCATTTCCATGCTGAGGAATAATGAGACTCTTTATTTTTCAGGACATAGACAAGTTTGGCAACGAGATCACACAGCTGGCTCGCCCGCTCCCGGTGGAGTACTTAATCATAGATGTGAGTATTCCTTGCACTTGTTTGCTTGCAGCAGGAGATGGTCAGGGCGGAGGGAAGCTCTTAACCCACTTCTGAATTCACATTGGAGGTGATTCATATGACAGATACTCCTCCTTTCTCCTTTCCCCTCTGCTGCCAGGCATTTGTAGCACTGAGGTGTGCTCTGGGGTGGTTCCAGAGCTCCTTAGGATCTGCGTGGTGCCAGGGAACATGCTTGCTTCCTGGGAAAACACTGCCTGGTGTTATCCCAGCTGGAGCATAGCCACAGAGGGGGGAGGCAGCCAGCCCCATGGATGCGTGTGCTGGGCACCGCCTCACGGGGAGCTAATGAGGAAGCTCCCGTCGCCTATCTCTTCCAAGTCCATCCCCTTCAGTGACTCAGCAGAGCAGGTTGGTTGAACAGCAACGCCTGTTCCTGGGGGAGGGAATTCCCGATGGAGCTGGGCTCTGCCTGCCCCTGGGGCACGGCTCTGCCCTTTGGCTGGCAGGGAGGCTGTGGAAGGGAAGCAGATAATTGGGATGACAGATGACATTGCTGGAGGTGGTGCCAATGACGAGTAAATCCACCCGGAGCAACTGGTGGGGTGCAGCTGCCCCTGGCACAGGCAGTGTCCCATGGGAAGCTGGCGGCTCATCCTTCATCGCAGGTCACTTGTGTCACTGGGGCTGGCACTGGGATGTGACACAGAAATGGTGTGTCCGGAACAATGGGCTCTTTGTGCCGCTCAGCAGCGCTGCAGCAAATTTATTGCTCCAGTAGGAAGAGCATCTGTTTCCGGGTACCTGGGGTGTAACTCGGATGAAAAGAGATGGATGGAACACGCACGGAGGAGCAGTTGGGGATGTTGCACTTCTGAATCGTTGTGGTTTGTCTCTTTAAAGGGAAAAAAGGCTTTACTGCAGCCAGTGCTGCCCTGGCAGGTATTGCTGCAGCTCTGCTTGCAAAGGGCCTCGCTGACAGAGCCCTGCAACTCTCACCAAACCTTAAACCCCCAGGATTAGGACTGGCTTAAACATCAGCAGCTGGTCTAAACACCGGCTTGTGAGCTCAGTAACGTGGTGCAGTGTTGGGTTGCCCTGCTCCCATCCCTTTGGCACAGGCTTTGTGCACCCAGAGCACAGGGTGACTGTTCTGTGAAGTGCAAAGGGGTTTCTTGGCACCCGTTCCAGCCCCAAATGGAGCAGCGTGGACCCGTGGTTACCCCAGGGCCAGACATGGTTGCGTTCTCCCCTGTCACCCCTTGGTGTTAAGGTGACATCAGTACATCACCCTCCAGCTCCACGAGAAACAATGGTCAGGAGCTAGCAGACTGTGCCGATTGGAATATCACTTTAAGCGTTCAAAGCCAGTCAGAAGATCCCGGCTGCAATTCCTTTGCTGTCTCCTGGCTGAGCTCTCACATGTAGCCCGGCTGCTCTTGGCTATCAGGAGCTTCCCATATCCCACTTGCCTCTCCTGCCAGCGCTCTGATCATCCTGTCTTGGATTTACAGATTACCACAACTTTTCCCAAGGATCCAGTCTACACATTTTCTATTTCTCAAAATCCATTCCCCATCGAGAACCGTGATGTGCTGGGAGAAACTCAGGTAAGGAATGCTTCCGGGTAAGGGGAATGGCTTTAACCTGCCAGAGGGGAGACTGAGATGAGCTCTTAGGCAGAAGCTCTTCCCTGTGAGGGTGCTGAGGCGCTGGCACAGGGTGCCCAGAGAAGCTGTGGCTGCCCCATCCCTGGCAGTGCTCAAGGCCAGGTTGGACACAGGGGCTTGGAGCAAGCTGCTCCAGTGGAAGGTGTCCCTGCCCGTGGCAGGGGTTGGAGCTGGAGGAGCTCTGAGGTCCCTTCAAGACAAACCAGTCTGGGATTCCATGAGACCTTTTCCTCCAAGAGGCCCATGGGGCTGAGCAGAGGCAGCTGCTGGATGGCTCCAGGCTCTGTGGGTGTTGCCAGCACACAGAAACCTTGAGTTGCTTTAAAGCAGCAACAGCTCGTTTTTTAAGGAGGCGGTGTCAGAGGCTTCCTTCAGGAGTCATCACAAGAAAGGGGTCACTGCCTGTTGTGGCTTTGGGAGAGGTTGGCTTTGGTCCTCCTTTCTGAGCACACCCAGGGTTCAAGAGCAGAGAAAGAGGAGGGGATGGACGGGAGAAGTCAGAGTGAGTCCACATAGGAGACTTAAAGACACCACATGGGGAGGAGTGACTTCTCTTTATTGCTGTCCCTCTCTCCAGGACTTCCACAGCTTGGCCACGTACCTGTCCCAGAATACTTCCTCCATCTTCCTAGACATCATTTCTGATTTCCATCTGCTCCTCTTCCTGGTCACGAACGAGGTCATGCCTCTGCGGGTACGTAACGGGGAGGAGCGGCTCGTGTCAGCATCGCCGGGGCCCTCAGCTCCTCCCGGGCTGTCACCTGGGGCAGGGCAGGGTGTGCTGCTGGCCCGACACCTCCTCTTCCAGCTGAGCTGTTGGGAGAAGGTTTAAAAGTGAAGCCAAAGCCCTGAGTGGATCAAGAGGAGCTCAGAGCAGTGAGCAGGGGTGGCTGTGAACACGGTCGCAGGGCGGCCAGAGCCAACTTGGCTGCGGCTCTGGGAGCTGGGGATGTTTGTTCAGGGATCTCAGAATGAGAAACTCCTGTCGGAACAGTAATGGGATCAGAGCCCCCAGATCCGTGAGGCCGAGTCCCTGGCTGTGCAGCTTGGCTGGGCACCGGGGCTTGGCCCAGGCCCCTGCTCCACATCTGCACTGCTGGATGCCAGAGGACAGGGCCATGTCTTTGCCAGAGGCTTCGAGGACATGTGTAGGGCAGCAGGGCTGACCCTGGGCGGCTGGAGATCGGGCTGGGGTGCTCCAGCACAGTGGCTCAGCACCCACATGCTCTGCACAGGGCAATGCAGCTTGGTTTGGTGATAACCTCCTCTGAGGAAAGGCAAAGGAAGCATTTGGGTTTGAGGGCTTTTCTGAGTGTTGGGGGAGCAGAAGGGATCGTCTGCATCTTGCTCCCTGTGAACCTCACGAGGGAAACCCAAAGGACATTTTAAAGCAGCTCAGATTCACAGTCGTGTCTTGCTGTGGCTGGTGGAGGAGGGCAGGAGGCACTTCCCTGGTCACAGCCCCAGTCTGGGCACCGCAGGAGTGCTTGATTTCCCTCTTATGGTTTCCAGGACAGCATCAGCTTGTTGCTGGAAGCTGTGAGGACCAAGAATGAGGAGTTGGCACAGACTTGGAAGAAATCGGAGCAGTGGGCCACCATCGAGCAGCTCTGCAGTAAGAAAGGGGGTCTCTCTGGGAGGGGGGGGCCTGTGTCCCTTGGGCTTGGTCCTCTCAAGCCACCTTAGAGGCTGCGGGAGCCTGGGGAGGGAGGAACGCAGTGAGTGGGAATGGGCTCTGCCGGTGCCACCACCTTGGAGCATCCCCAGGGTGCCGGGCTTGGGGCAAGGGCAGCATCTCCTGCGCCTCCCCCTGCTCCGACCGGCTCTGTCTCCCGCAGGCACGGTGGGCGTCCCGCTCTCAGGACTGCAGGAGTACGGGGCCATGGGTGGCTCGACGCACGCGGCGGCAGCGGCCATGTGGGCCTGTCAGCACTGCACCTTCATGAACCAGCCGGGCACGGACCATTGCGAGATGTGCAGCCTGCCGCGGACCTAACCAATACACAGCAACCCCCCCGAGCAGCAGCGGTGGTGCTTGTCCCTCCCTTGTCCTCCCTTCAGCTTCCCGGGGTGTGGAGCCAGCGGGGGGCGGGGGGAGGCTCCAGCATTCCCCACCTTCCCAACCCTGTGGGGCAGCCCCATAGCAGGAGCGGGCGCCCTGGCTTTATCTTGATGCTGGGTAACCAACGCTTAACCTCAGCCTTCACCCCACCACCCCCAGCCCCTCTCTCAGCCCGCTCTGGGTGAGCACTGGGGGCTTGGGGATCCCCCAGGTGCTGCCCAAAGCACCCTCACTGCGTGGTGGAGGTGATGGGGAGGCTTTGTCATCCCCCTGCCCGCAGCTTTGCTCCCCTTTCCCTGCCCCTGCGGGTCCCAGCTGCTTCCACGCTAACCAGCCCAGGACAAGTGCTGGGCCAGACTGTGGCTCTGCCAGACCCAGCCCTGTGCTGGAGCAGGATGGGCCCCCCCTCTACACTGGGCATGTGCCAGCTCTTGTTTTGGCACAGCTCCTGTAGCACACATTCTCATGCACCAGGAGATGCTTCTGCATCAGGCTGGGTGCACCCCACATCCTGCCCCTTCTCTGCAGGGTGACGTGGCACCTGGAGGGAGCACTCTGCTCTCTGGGGCAGCAGCCTGTCCCCTCCTTTGGGCAAGGCTGGGCAGGGGCAGACACAGAACTTGGGGCACCCGTGGGCCTTGGCTTGGGGAGGGAGCTGCACCCCACAAGCGGTGCCTTCCCCCATGTCCCTTCTGAGCTCATATCCCCCCCCCCCCCCCCCCCGGTGCTGGGGCTTTCTCTCCCCTTCAGAGCCGGGCAGGGGCAGGCAGATGCTCGCATTGCCCCAAGGGCTTGACCCTCCTCTCGCAGGGCCGCTGGAGCCCCCCAGCCCTGGCACTGCGGGTCTGGGCCCTCAGTTACCCCCCCTGGGGTGCCGACTGCAGCGCTGCCCCGTGCTCTGCTGATAGCAGAGAGGCGCGGGGCCCCATCCTGCACCAGGACAGCGCGAGCCCTGCCTCGGGCACGGCGCAGGGCCCCCGGTTTGCTTTCCCCTGGGTGTGCGGGTGTTGGTGTGCGGTGCCTGACCCGGCGCGGGGTCACCTTGAATAAAGAGCACCTGAACCGAGAGCCAGCGCCGTGCCTCCTGCGCTCCGTCCCCGGGTAGGGGGGGGCCGCGGTGCCCCATCACCGGACACGCCGCGGTCTGTTCGCAATCAGCACCGGAGCCGGGCCCCGCGCCAGCCGCGCGCCTTCAAAAGGGACGGCGGGAGCCGCACGGAGGCAGAGCCGCGGGAGCCGAGGGCCGCGGTAGGAGCGGGGCTCCCGTGCCCCAGCCCCGGGGTCCCTCCCGCTCCTCGGCAGCGCCATGGCGCGACTCATCCCGCTGCTGCTCCTGGCGGCTCTGGGCTGTGCCAACCTCGAGCGGCGGCCGTCGGCGTGGGACGCCGGAGCTGACGGTAACGCCCCAGCCCCCGGGACCCCCGCGCCGTGCGGGCGGCGCCGGAGCGGCGCTGGGCTCCATGGGGACCGGGGGGGTCCTGCCCCAAGCCAGCCCGTGCCCCCCGGTCCCCGCAGCCGAGCGGACGGCGGCGAGGGGCTGCGCGAACCTGACGGTGGTGCTGGATAACTGGAAGTTCGCCATCACCTCCCAGCTGCGGAACCTGCTGCTGTTCGACCACCACACGGTGCTGCCCGACTACGGGAGGTGAGCGGGGACCGGCGCCGCTGGGACCGGGCGGGATCGGACCGGGGCGGGGGGTTCCTCACCGCTGTGCCCGCGCAGGATCCGGTCGCTGTCGGGGGCGCTGGACGGGCTGTACCGGGACTTCACGGCGCTGAAGGAGCAGCTGGGGCGGCTCTCGGCGCGCTTCGCCGAGCTCGAAGCCGTCGTGGAGCAGCTCAGCCGGGCCCGCGGCACCGGAGCCCCCCCGCGCCGCCGGGGGCCGCCCCGTGGCCCCCCCATAGCAGCGGGCGGGTCCATCCCGGGGCCGTGGGGGGGGTCCCATCAATAAAGCCGCTGCCGCCGTTACCGCCTCACTTCTCTCTGTGTGTGCCGTGTGCCGCCCCCCCCGCCCCCCCCCCCGGTACCCGGTGCTGCCCCCCCCACACCCCCGGTACCGGGCCCGCCCCTCGCGGCTTTACGGCTTGTCGCAAACTCTCCGCCCATTGCGGCGGCCGCCGCGCAGCCGTAAAGCGGAGCCGCCCGCGCCCCCCGCCCGGTACCCGCAGCCCCACCGGGAGGCGATGGGGGGGGGGGGGGGGCTGGGATGGGAACTGGGGCGGGAGCGGGGTTGATGCTGGGGGGGGAGTTGGGGGGGGGGGTTGGGGCTCAGATCGGGGGGGGCTGTGGGGCTCAGGTAGGTCTGTGGGGTGAGGCAGGGCTATGGGGCTCTATGGGGCCGGGTCACGGCACTCGCGGTGCTGTCAGTGGCCGCGGGGCTCCCCGTGGTGCTGAGCCCCATCCCCGGTACCCACCGGATCACGGGGTTGCCCCCCCCCCCCCCCCCCGCAGGCTGGCAGCGAGCGGCTGGCGGCAGCATGGCGCACGTGGGCCCTCGGGTGGATTACCTGGCCGGGTTCTGCTGCCCGCCGGGGGGGCTGGCGGCCGGCAAGCCCCGCGTGCTGTGCCACGACAGCCACATCTACCTCTCCAACGGCAGCGAGTTCCTCTACGTCTACGACCAGGAGGGGAAGGTGCTGAAGGTGAGCGCTGGGAGAAGGGGGGGGGGGGGTGTCACACTGCGGTACCCCCCCCTTTCCCCCTGCTGGAGGGGGCTGTGGGGACCGTGTCCCGCGGCAGGGTGAAGGATGGCAGCATCATCCCTATCCCCGCATCAAAGCCCTTCTTGGGGTCCCTCCATCGGGGTCCCCCCATCCGTGGGTGGCTTCTCAAGCAGCCAGACCCCCTCAGCCGGCTCTGTTGGGGGGGGGGTTGCTGCTGTCTGTCCCCCCTCCTCAACCTGCAAGACAAGCAGTGCATTAGAGCAGGAAGGGCTTTCTTCCTCGGCGAGGCGAGTGACGTGGCTGTCATTTCTCCCTCCAGAGGCTTTCGCTATTGTCTCTGCTGTGACTAACAGCGCTCGTCGTGTGCAGTTGTACATGGCTGCTTTTTTTGTTCCTGTTCTCATTCCTAAGAAAGCCATCGCTGTAAGAGCAGGATTTGCCTCCCACACCGTGCTCCTCCTTGGAAAGTGGATCCTCTCCCGCCTTTCTGATCCCTGCTTTCCTTCCCCTCAGAGCTCCCTCCTTACCCACAGCCCTCCTGCCCCTCACCCAGGAGCACTCAGCGCTGTCCATGAGCCATGGAGCTACGCAGGGATAGATTTATCCCTGGAAATCACTCGTTTCCAGGACATAATGGCTTTGATTTGGCCCTGTGTTGGGAGTTGCTGCTGTCCAGCAAGAAGCTCCTTTGCCAGGGCTCTGCCAGCCTGGCACCATGGGCACCGCGGCTGCCTCACACCGGTACGGAGCAGCCCCGTCCCCATGGGTGCTGCAGGGAGGTGACGTTTCTCTCTGCTGTCCCACCCAGGCCGTGTACCGATGCCCTGACCAGGTCTGGCACATGGAGCTGCTGCCCCAGCCCCGGCAGCTCTACATCCTCTGTGCCCACAGCGGCATTTACTGCGTGTCCCTGGAGCAGCAGAGCAGGTGAGTGGCTCTCACCCCCGGTGCTGTTAGCCCTGGGGCCACCTCTCATGGCTGGGATGGGGCATTGCTCTCTCCCTGCCCCTGCCCCTGCAGGTACGGGCAGCACTGGGTGGTTTGGAGCTCCGGCTCTCTCCGGATCGCTGCTCTTGCAGCAGATGCTAAAGGCTGTGCTGAGGGGAGCCTGTTTGCGAGGGCCAGGGTGAACGGCGGCCAAGGGAAGCGTTGGCTTCGCCCCACGGCTTGGCTGCGAGCTCTTCCCTGTTTGCTTGAAGGTTAATGGAGCAGACGGATGGTGACGGCCAAGAAAGCAATTGCCCTTCCGGCGTTCTCCCTGTGGATTCGGACGCCTGCATCTTCCCAGACTCCAGCCTGTGCATGTTCACTCTGCTCAACAACTTCGTCATCACCTTGTCCCAGGCTCACGGCAAGTGGTGGATGAGGCTGCACGAGCTGCAGGGCCCCGAGCAGGAGAGGCCCCTATACCGGCAGGTCAGCGAGGTGGGCTTCTGCCCCGGCCCCCCGCCCGGCGACGAGGGCGATGGGCCCCCCTCCCACTTCCTGCCCGTGCTGTGCTGCGCGTCCTCCCCAGGCACCCTGGGCTCCGGGGAGGGGCTGTGGTGCTCGGGGGGCTTCGTGCTGGAGGAGCCCCTCTTCAGCCTGCTCTTCGGGATCGACGCGGCCATGCTGGAGTCCCCGATGATCCTGTGCGGCTTCCCGGATGGACAGCTCTGCTCCGTGCCAGCTGAAAGCCCTCAGCTCCTCGCCTCCCGTTGACGGCTGCCACGACGTTTCCAACCAAGACCCTCCGGTGAAGATCCTCCATCACTTAGAAGAGCCCATCGTCTTCATCGGGGCCTTGAGAACGGAGCGGAGGGCGGCGGAAGACGCCGAGGACGAGCAGCTCTTCGGAGACGCTGGCTGTGACTGTGTGGTGGCCGTGGGGCACTACGGGAAGATGGTGGCCGTGAAGGCGGATCAGAGGGAGGAGGCCACGGTGCCGGAGCTCAGAGAGTACTGCCTGCGCGGGCCCATCCTGTGCGCTGCCTGCGGCAGCGGCAGCCGCATGTACTACAGCACCCACTCGGACATCTCCGCCGTCGACCTGGACTGGGTGGGCGACTCCTCCGACCCCGAGGACGCGGAGAGCAGCACCGGCGTCCTGCCCCCCATCCTGTCTCCGGCCAGTTTAAGTATCTGTAGCGTTGTGGCTCTTTCCCTGTCTTCTCGGGCGTCAGAAGGTACTGCTGGCAGCGGGGCGTGCGCTGGGGCGTGGGGTGGAGCGGGGCAGGAGAGCCGCCTATGCCGGCCCGTGCGTCTCCACCCCTCCTCTCGTGGTCCACATTGGGCTCCGTCCTCCACCCGTTCTTGTTGACTCCCCTCGTTTTTGTAAGTCCTTTCTGTGTCGAGCATGGCGACTCGGGACCAGCGCGGGGCCTGCTGCCAGCTCCGGCTCTTCCCTCTCTGCTCGGCGTCGCGGCGCTGGCACCGGCCCTGCCTGTCCCCTCGTGCTCCCTGCAGCGAGCTGGGGTAAGGCTCGCTCTGGAATGGGGGGTTCAGCCATGCTGCTGCCTGCACCCGGGGCTCCGAGCCTGCATTGTGCTCCCCAGCCCCATAGCTTTGGGTGCTGATTGTCCCTTCAGCCCCGGTGAGGGCAGCGTGCGGTGCTTGACCCAGCCTGGGCGTGCAGCAAGGGGCAGTGCTCACCCTCAGCTCCTGCTGTGGGAGCAGAGTGTCGAGACAGGGGAAAGCACCTTGTAGCTGCACTGAGCCCCCTGCATGGGGCGGCACAGATGCAGTCAGAACAGGCAGGGGAGTGAGGAGAGGCTCCTGGGACACCGGCTGAGAGCAAGGCAGGCAGCCCTGCCCGCGCCCGGCCCCACTCGCTGCCTGCAGAGCTGCATGTGTCTCGCTGCTGGGGACCCTGCATGGCAGCACCAGCTCCCGGGGTGCTGTGGCCCCCCCAGCTCCTGCTGGCCTTGGCTTGGGGGCGGCCAGCTCCGGGAAGCATGGCTGCGGAGGTGGGGCTGTCGGGGACAGGACAGGAAG
Source organism: Myiopsitta monachus (assembly GCA_017639245.1). Taxonomy (NCBI): domain Eukaryota; kingdom Metazoa; phylum Chordata; class Aves; order Psittaciformes; family Psittacidae; genus Myiopsitta; species Myiopsitta monachus. The sequence continues at coordinate 1,151,968 of CM029931.1, read as the reverse complement.
GAGGGGGGGCATTTCCCTTTGTGGGTCTGTGTGTGAGGTGGGCAGAGGATGCTGCTGTGGTCCGTGTCCTGTCTCTGTTGTACCCCTCTGCAGATGGAGGCGATACCTTGGGGTGGGCAGTGCCATCCTGGGCTCCCCCATTCCCCTGCATCCCCTCCAGCCACCAGGGAAGCTCCGGCTGCCTTCCTAATCCCTCACAGCCCTCCCTGGTTGCCTGACCTGCCCCATCTCTGCCTGTAGGTGAATCGGAGCTGTTGGCCCTGTCTGCCAAAGGCCGCCTCATGTCCTGTGGCTTATGCAGCCCCGAGGAACCCGACGTGGAGCTGACACCCGCCGAGATTGGCCGGAGGATTAAGGAGCTGCTGTCCGGGATCGGCAACACCTCGGAGAGGTAAAGGGCCCTGCGAGAGCCTGGGTTTATGGGCACCAAGCTTTTGTGCCTCAGCCGTGAGCTGTCAGTGACTGCTCCAAGGTTCCCTTTCGGAGCGCAAGACGAGATAAAAGCAGTGTTTGAGGGCCCCCCCCTCCCCGGGCGCTGCGGGCAGGCTGGTATTTACAGCCTCAGCAGCAGAAGGTGGCAGAGGCAGCGTGCCAGGCGCTGCCAGACGCCCCGGCGCTTGCCAAGCCAGCGGGGACAGGCAGGGCAGGCAGCGGGCCCCGCAGCCATCTGCACCGGGAGGAATGCACCAAGCTCCCCCTTGGCAGCAGCATTCCCGGGGTCTGGTTGGATGGAGCTGCTCCTCGGTCAGCTCAGCCCATGAGGGTTCACAGGCAGAGCACCCTGGATCTGTGGGGAAGGCGACAGGGAGTTCCTTGGTGGATCACGGCACTGGGGCTGCTCAGCTCGTCTGTGCGGGAACGCAGTGCCCTTGGGCAGCAGCCCTTTGTCACCCACCCCTTCCGTGCTCCCATCGCTGACCCAGTGTCCGTGCTGTCATCCCTCCTCCTGTTTCAGCTCTGACACTTTGTCCTTGCAGAGTTTCCTTCCTGAAGAAAGCAGTGGACCAAAAGAACCGAGCCCTGGCCAGCCTGAACCAGGTGATGAACCTGAGCGCGGCTTTGCTGTCCAGCCAAGAAGGCCAGAAGCCCATTGCTTGCACTGTCACTGCCAACTGGAGCTTGCCTCCTGCTCCGAGACACTGTCACCATCTCCTGCCTGCTGGAGAACTGCAGCGAGTACAGCCTGGAGGAGGGCTGGACCCTCTGTGTTCAGCTCCTGGCCAGCCCCTGTGCCTTAGAGGAGGAATCTGCGGACGCGGCCACCACCTTCACCTTCCCCATCGACCAGCTCCATCCTGGGAACAAGAGGGAGCTGACGCTGCCCCTCGGCTCTGCTGCCGACACCAAGCTGGACCTGCCTCTGACCATCTCCTGTGCCCTCTACTACAGTTTACGGGATATTTTGGGCAGTGGCTCCGACTCCTCCGAGGCCCTGGATGATTTCCTGCCGGACGACTCGCCCCTGCTCTCCCCGGACAGAGAAGGGATCTGCCTGCCCCTCAGCGAATGCACCATTGACATGCTCCAGTGCCTGCGTTTCGAGAGCAGCTCCCCCGGGACAGATCCCTCCCCACTGGCCCCTGCACCCCCAGACCCCGTGGAGACCTTCCTCAAAGTGTCCCGGGAGCAGACTGAGCCCAAAGTGGGGAAGGACGGGGAGCAGCCGCCCCCCCCGGGAGAGGGGAACCTGCCCCCATCAGCAGCGTCCATCAGAGTGTCCTCGGAGCTGCTGAAAACAGCGCTGAAAATCTCTGACTCAGGTGGGTTCCTGGGGAGGAGCATCCCAGGAGCTGCCAGGTATGTCCTGGGGCAGAGGCTGCTTCCATCCCGGCTGCCTTGAAAACGCCTCTGAGCCAACCCCCATTTATCAAATGGGTAAATGCTTTTCTTACCCTTTTACTCAGAGAAAAAGGGAGAAATCATAGAATGAGAGAATGGTTTGTGTTGGAGTGGACCTTAAAGCTCCTCCAGCTCCAACTCCTGCCACGGGCAGGGACACCTTCCATAGAGCAGCTGCTTCCAAGCCCCTGTGTCCAACCTGGCCTTGAGTAGTGCCAGGGACGGGGCAGCCACAGCGGTGGGTACCTCGTGGGGCAGCTGCATCAGCCGTGTAATGAGCTCCTCTTTCTGTCCTGTGTCTGCAGAGGTGCCGCTGAGCTGTGCCACCCTGCGCTGGCTGCTGGCAGAGAACGCCGGGGCCGAGGCGCTGAGCAGCGGGACGGTGACCTCGGTGCGCGGCGCGGCTCCGGACGGAGGAGAGGTGCAGCTGCTCGTGCGAGAGGCAAGCAATGGGTCAGCCCTCAGAGGAGCTCCCCATCCCGCCAGCTCTGTCCCACAGCCCCTCGCTCCTGCCGGGAGCTGGGTGATGTATGGCCTTAACAGTCCTGCCCCCACGCTGTCATCTGGGGGTCTGCTAGCCACTGTGCTCTGGGGCTGGGGCTGGTCTGCTGGGCTCAGGGGGTCCTCTTCTCCCAGTCTTAGGCTTCCCAAAGGCTGTGGCGGCTTCCCTTCCTCTCTAGGTGGGTTTGTGTTCCCGCAGTGTTCTCATTTCCCTGCTAGACAGGGCAGTGGGCTGCTGGCATGTGCCACCTGCCCTTCCCAATGTCCTTTGCTGGCCCATAGGATCCCTGTGGGTGTTCTTGGCTATCGGCTTTCTATTGGAGCAGTGTGGCCACTGCTCCTGGCCACCTCTTGCCCAGCCCCTCTGAGATGTGAAAACCCCCCCTCAAGCAGAGAGGTGAAGCACGAGCTGCCCAGCTTTCCTGGTGGAGCCCATGATGAGGGGCCTGGCTCGGGCCATGACCTGGCTTGGGTTGGTTGACACCTGAGAGCTCCAATAGCACCACTGTGATCAGTGACGGTGTTAATTCTGCCTGGGCTGAGCTTGATGGATTAAATCCGCCGCGGTGGCAGCCAGTGTCTTGTCAGGAATGGGCATCCGTTGACCACCGGCAGCACCGGTGAGACCCATTGCTCTCCTGGCTGCTCTGCCTTGGCTGAGGGAGCAGGCAAGGGCTCACCTGGAGCCTGATGGCCACCAGGGCTGGGCTGGGGGCACACACTCCTTAGAGGGGCCTGGACAAGGGCTCTGATGTGCCCACCTGGGCTGGCAGCGTCTCTGCTGCATTTGCCTGTTCCAGGCTGGAGAGGAAAAGGGTTGCAGCGGGTAGGGATGGGGGAGAAGAGCCTCTTGGGGACCCCTGTGCGTGGGGAGGGGTCCCGGGTGCCCTCACCCCATCCCCTATCTGGCAATGGTGGTGGTGAGGATGTTCTCGCTGTCCCAGGTGTCCATGAACGACCTCAGCCCCGCAGGGCCCATCCAGGCCTGTGGAGATCCTGGTGGAGAGCCCGTCCTTGGCTGACATGAGCAGGATGCACCACGCCGTGATCCGGCGCATCCAGGTACGCTCGGTCCCTGCAGACGTGGCACTGGGGGCAGGGGGGACCCCAAGAGCACCAAAGCCCCGAGGCCAAAGCCTGCAGCCGGGTGCTGCGGGAGGTTTCAGTCGGGCCTGGCCTTTGGCACCTCAGTGCACCTCATTCCCTTCCTGAGCCCTGGGATGCCGGGAATGCCGTCCGTCTGCCCCGGGAACAACCCTGGTCAGCTTGGCAGCCGAGCAGAGTAGAGCAATGGGGGCTGGCAGCTGTCCCGGAGGTGCCTCAGCGCCGGCACAGCGCAGTGCCAGGCCTGGGGCGAGCACGGCTGCCAAGTGGAGCCAGTGCCTCGGGCCCGGAGCCGGGGCTCCCGGTGCTGGGTGCTCAGAGCTCCCCACTCCCCCAGGCGCTGGTGCTGGAGCAGGCAGCGCAGGGCTCGGGGGCCCCTGACCTCCGCATGCAGTACCTGCGCCAGATCCAGGCCAACCACGAGGTGAGCCGGAGCACGGGGCACCCGCTGTGGCACAGTGCCCCCTCCCCATGGGGTGCACGCTATGGGGACCCCCAAACCAACGCACATCTCAAGCTGCCTTTGCACAGACGCTGCTGAAGGAGGCGCAGACCCTACGTGAGCAGTCACCGCACGGCGAGGAGGGAGCCGCGATGGCAGAGAAGCTCCTCCAGATCTACCAGCAGCTGCGAAACCCCAGCCTCGTCCTCCTCTGAGCAGTGGGGTGAGCCCGAGCCCCGCCGGCCGGGGCGGGTGCCTGTGCGACAGCGGCGAGGAGAGGGACCCCCACCGGAGGAGGAGCGGGCCCGGGGCGGGCGGTGAGCCCCGGGCGGCCGCGGCGGTGACCCGGTTTGGTGGTGGTGGTGGTGGTGGTGGGGAACGTGTGTGCGTGTGCGTGTGTGTGTTTTGTGGTCGTGTTGGCAGCACCCGAGGGTCGCGGGGCTCCGGCGGCAGCGCAGGGGGCTCCTGGGCTGGCCCCAACCCGGCCCTGCCGCCCCGCTCCGGGGCTGCGCCGTCTCGTGGATCGTTCTAGCCGTGGTAGTTGTAGTGCTCTCCCGGCCGTGCCGCGCGGCACCGCGCTGGCTGTGGGCTGTGCCCCCCCCGTGCCGCCTTGCCTTTCAGGATCAGGACAAACAGGGTGCTGTGCCAGGGTGCCCAGCGGGCGCCCGCCCCCGGGGGAGCCCCGTTTTCTGCTGGGCAGGGGAGAGGGTTTTCCGCTCCCCCGTTGTTTCTATCGAGGATCCCGTGTTTCCGTGGCGGTGCTGCGGGGTTTGGCCCGGTCCTTCCCCGCCCCGCTCCAGTGTCTGTAACTCTGTCGTCTGCCATGAAAACGATCGTGCCGCTCACCAGTGCCCGTCTCTTTCCTTGACATCTCAAGCAGGACCCCCCCAGCTCCCTGGGGGGCTGCCACTGCTGTCGCCTCCTGCTCCCCCAGCCTGGCAGAGGGTCCGTGGGCATCCCGGTCTCTCCATGCTCTGGTTCCCAGCGCAGCCCCTCGTGATGCTGCTGGCAGTGGGTTTGCGTGGCTGAGCCCCCAGCCCCAGCTGCCGCATGGGCCCCCCAGCCCTATGCCCCCCAAGCCTGGCAGCTCTGCCTGCAGCAGCCCGAGCATCCCCATGTGCTAGAGCGGTGGCAGGGGTGGGATGTGCCAATAGGATCAGCCCTTTCCCTGGGGTGTCAGAACTCAGTCTTGGGGTTCAAAGCCCCACGTTGGGGACAGGGACATGGACGGCATCCTGGGTGCTGCAGGCGGGAAGACGAAGCGCTGCCCTGGTGTGATCCAAACTGACTTTAATGCCACGAACCGAGGGGGAGCGGGGACAGAGCTGCCCCGGACGGTGCGGGTGCCGCCGGCGGCGCTTGCGCGCGGTGGCTCAGTACTCCCAGAGCGTGGCACGCAGCACGGAGTCGCTGTCGGCACGCAGGGAGCCGGCCGGGTCCCCGCGCAGGTACCGCCCGTTCTTCGCTTTGATGGCGACGCGGCCCCGCTCCCGGAACTCGAAGAAGAAATCCTCGGAGAGGTCCCCGTCGCTGCACACCGCGCCGCTGCTCGCCACGTACCAGAACTTGCCCCCCTGGCCTGCGAGAGGCCCCTGGGGCTGTTGGTGGGCTCTGGTTGGACCCATGGGACCCCCCCCCCCCCCCGACCCCAAGTAGCATCGCACCCGTCACCCACCTCGGATCTGGTAGGCGCCGTCGCTGAAGCTGATGTGGAAGACGTCGTAAACGGAGCGGTTGGAGTCGAGCAGGTTGGAGCCGCGGTGGTAGCAGACGAAGCCGTGCTCGCCCCGCAGCACCAGCATGGGGCGGTTGATCAGCTTCAGCGTGAACTCCTCATCCTCCCCTGCACGGGAGCCCGGCCATGAGCACCCCGGGGTGGGGGAACCGACACCGGGACCCCCCCCCCAACCCCAGCCCAGCACTTACCCACAGCATCGCTGACAGCCGCGAGCTGCCCGTTCCTCTTGGTGCAGACGTAGCGGCCGTTGCTGGCGCGCAGGGCCACGCGGCGCCCGCGCCACTCGATGTCGAACATGGTGTTGGCGGCGCTGGTGAAGGGGGAGCGTGAGCCGGGATCCCCTGTGCCCATCCCACCCCAGCCCTTTGCACCACTCACACTTCGGTGGCCACAGCCTGGATGCCCCCATGGGCCACGAGGGTCCAGTAGCTGCCGGTGTTGGTGTGCAGGCTGCACTTGTTGGTGTCGCGGTCAATCTGGAGCTGGAAGGTCTCGTGGTTCAGCTCCTCGTCCTGGTTTGCCGACACATTGATGCCTGCGGGCAGGAGGGGACGTTGGCACCGGCCACGCTCCGGCCACGTTCCCCCTCCCTGGTAAATCCCTCTATGAACAACCGTGCTAATTGGGCTGGGTAAGCTGATTGCTGCGGGTCCATCTGGCCCGCGCCGCGCCGCACAATTCCCTATTTATAGCCTGCCCGGCACTGCCACCCGGCCCTAAGCTGCTTGGCACAGGGGCAGTGCTGTCCCAGGGCAGCCGGGGGCATGGCACAGCCATGGGGACCCTCATGGGCTCTGGAGGCCGTGGTGCAACCGTGGCCCGTGCCAGGCACCCCATGGTGAGGTCTGACCGTGGGCATGGTTCTGCACTGCCCATGCTGCTGCCTGCCCCCGGTGCCAAACAGCCCCATGTCAGGACATGCGTGTCGCTGCGTGCGCAGACACATGCACGCACCCCCATGGCACTGAGCAGAGCCCTACATGTATGTGCACACGCAAACACATGTGCACCATGCTGGGATGAGCCCTGCACGCACACGTATGGGCTGCGCAGAGCTGTGCACATGCGTGTGCACACCACATTGTCCATGCATAAACACGTATGAGCTGCACATGCAAATGTATGAGCACACAGGCATCGTGTGCAGCCCTGCTCGCTCATGTACGCACACATGCGCACCTCCCTATGCACACCCACAGAGCCCTGTGCACCCACACGCACCCCTAAACCCACACACGGAGCTCTGCACACAAATACACACCCCTATGCAGACCTATACACACCCATGGAGCTCTGTGCGTACACACACAGCCTACACACACCTATGGAGCCCTGCACAGCCCCATTTCTGCTCTGGCCACAGCACCCCTGCAGCCTTCAGCTGCAGCCTCCTCAGAGCAGCAGCAGCAACACCGGGGTCCCCCCTATCCCTGGGGAGCAGCCTGGGACAAGGCAGCATCCTCCCCTGCTTGTTCTCGCAGGGTCTCCCCAGGCCAGGGCTGCACTATGGGGGTGTTATTGCAGGGTCTCCTCCCGTAGCGGGGTTCCCAGGGGTGGGAGCCGCTCCCTGGGGATGCCACGGGGCCGGCAGCGGGTGCAGGCAGCACTCACCCTGCCGGATGGAGACGTATCTGCCATTGGCCGCAGTGAACACCACCTGCGGGTGGCTCTCCTCCAGGTCGAAGAGTTCATCTTTGCCGGGCTTGGAGCTGCGGCCGGACTTGAGGGTGCCGGTGGGCCCGGTGGGCGCCAGGTATTTCCCATCGCAGTCCTTGAACGCCAGCTTGCCCGCCTTGAACTCGAGGGTGTAGCCGGTGCGGGCGCCGGGCTCGGGCACCAGGGTGCCGTCGCAGCGCAGGTAGCGCTCGTCGGCCGTGCGCAGGCTGTACTTCTTGTCCTGGAAGCAGAGGGTGATGAGCGCGTCCACCCCCCAGGGCAGGTTGCTGTCGGTGGCGATCTCGTCCTCGTGGGCGCTGAGGTGCGCGTAGCGGCGGCGGCTGACGCTGAGCAGGTTGGCCTGGGGGTGCATGGCCAAGTGCACGGTCCAGAGCTCGCCCTCCGTCACGCTGGGCGCGAAGCAGGACAGGCGGTCCTCGCGCCCGCCGAAGAAGCGCCGGTGCGGCGCCGACTGCAGCGCCCAGCGCCCGTCCGACTGCGTGATGATGCTGAAGCGCTCGTCCCGGCCCGGCTGCTCGGCCTCGCACCGCACCTTCCCGTCCTTGTCAGCACCCAGGTACCGGCCCAAGTGGCTCTTGAGGAAGACGACGGAGCTGTCGGCTTCATCCTGCTCCAGCGTCCAGATCTGTTTGCGCTTCAGGCTGGGCGCCGAGGCGTTCACCTTGTAGCCGAAGCTCTCCGCCGTCAGGTACCGGCTCTCGCAGTTGATCAACCCGAACTGGATCTTCAGGACCTGGTGGATCCCATTCGTTGGCATCTTCTGCGGGCACAGGGCGGGCAGTGGGGGGGTTCCCCCGGCCCTGCCGAGCCCTGGGGGCGGCTGCGCTGCCCCGGTGCCAGTTAAGCGGCCGCTATAGGGTTCTAAAGCCCGGCCAGATTGCGGCGAGCGCCGGGGCTGCCGGAACCGGCTCCCGCGGCAGCCCCCGGCCACCGTCCGTCCTCGCGGCCTCGGCGCTCCTGCCGCGGAGCCGCGGGTGGAAAACTGCCGTGGGAACCTGATCCGGCGTATCCGTTCCCAGCGGGTTAAGGTTACCGGCCCCTCTGATTGAGCAGCGGTCACCTCCAGCCGCGCCGCCTCCCGCCCTGCCCGTAAGCGCCTTTACCAATTAGCCAGGCATTTTGATTAGTTTAAACCTTTTATCCTGCTTTGGGGCCCTCGGCCCCCATCTGTCCCATTAGCACCAAATCCCTCCTGGGGCTCTGGATCGGGGTCATGGCTGCTTCTCCCCCCTGCAACAACCCACTGGGGCGACGGTGGGGACTCCCCATCTCCAGCGCCGCAGGGCTGAGGCTGGGTGAAGCTCATGACAGTGATGCGGGTGCTGCTTGAGGGGACGGGGGGGACAGTCCCCGCTGCGCCTTCCCCTCAACCCAGGCTCCAGCTTTGACCCCAGGCACCTAAGGGCAGGCTTTGGGCACCCCGGAGCTCTCAGCCCCCCATCCCATCCCCGGCCGCGGTGACGCTGTTGTGCCGCAGCGATGGCTCCGCCACCGCCATATCCGCAGCTCCGGTGTCAGCACGGCACCGGTTATTGTTCCCCAGCAGCCCCAGGGATTGGGTACCTCATCACTATTTCATGGCCGAGCCTCCCTCAGCCCCTGGGCCGCAGCGATACCCGAGCCCGGCGCGGTGTAACTGACCCCCAGGGAAACAGATACGGGTCAGCTTTCGGGATGGGGGGGATAAGTGGGTCAGGGTCCTGCGGAGGGGCTGGGGGGCTCTGGGGAGCTGTGGGCAGCCGGGTCTGGCGGGGTCTGGCAGCGCTGGGTCTCGGTGGGTGCCCATCGGCACTGAGCATCCAGGAGCTGCAGCTGTACGTGTTGGCCCCCCCCCGTCCCCCCCATGGGGGTCAGGTTCCCTTTGGGGGGGCCCCGTTTGGGCCTTGCCCCACAACCACAGCCTGTCCCTTCATCCTCTTGAGCTGGGGACACCCGGACCCCCCTCTGCACCACTCCCAGCTTTGGGGGGGGTGTGGTGGTGTGGTTTGAGACCCCACATGCTCACCACAGCCCCCCCCCCCGTGAGAGCACCACGAGGGTGCCCCCACCCCGACTCCATCCAACACCGTTCCACGGGGATGGGGGATGCCGGGGGGGTCCCCGCCTCAAAGCAGGGGTTGGGGGGGGGCTCCGGGGTATCGGGTACCGCTCCCTTCGCCCCTCCCTGCGCCAACACCCGTCCCGGCCGTCACCGTGACGACGGGAGGGGACGGGACCGGGTGTGTGTGTGTGTGTGTGCGTGACCGCATCACCACGGCGACGGGGCGGGGCGCGGCGCCTTCCTCCTCCTCCTCCTCCTCTTCCTCCTCCCCCCCCCGCAGCCGGGGCCGGGCGTCCCGCACCCCCCGGCCCCATCGCTCCTAATACGGGCGGGACGCGCTGCCGGGGCCCGCCCCGTCCCGCGGGGGCACCGCCGGGCACCGCCGCCCCGGCCCTGCCCCAGCGGCCGCCGTGTTCGGGCAGGAGGAAGGAGGAAGCACCGCCCGGCTCCGTTCCCCCCCCCCCCGCCCATCCCCGGTGTCGCCGGCCCCGACCCGCGCTGTCACGTTCCTGTGTGTGTGTGTGCGTCCCCTTTTTGGGTGCCCCGGACCCTCCCGGTGCAGAGACCCCCGGTAATGGGTGCCCCGGGGGGCTCCACCCGGTCCCTGCACCCCGGGATGGGGGGAATGGGACGCAGCCGTCACCTGCACGGCCCCTGTGAGCTGGATCCCGGCCCAAGCCCACCGGGCACGGCCCAGGGATGTGAGACCCTTTGCAGCTGTGCTGGGACCCCCCCGCCCCGTCCCACCGCCACTCACATCCCGACATCCCCGCTCTGCTGCTGCTGCTGCACCGGTGGCCTCTTCGCACCGGGCTCGGCCACCGGCAGCACCGGGGCCTGCAGGGAGGCTGCAGCTGTGGAGCTTTGTGCCCGGACGGTGCTGAGCGTCCCGTGGGAGTCAGTGCTGGCAAGGCCAGGAGCTGCCCCTGTCAGCGCCCAACAGCACCAAGGGGCTGGCAGGATGGTACGTGGGGCTCTGCCGTGGTGTGTGGCTACCTGGCATGGCACGTGGACACCCATCATGGCGCAAGGGTCTCTGGCACGGTGCATTGGGGTGAGCCATGCCATGACCCCGGTAGCAGTGTGGGCGATGCAGCCCAAGGTATCCCAGGATGAAGCCAGGGACCTCAGACATGAGGAGGGGCCCGGGCTGCCAGGGTCCTGATGTTGTCCATGGCCAGGGTGCCGTCCATGGGATGCACAGCAGCAGTTATGGGGTGTCAGTGCTATCAGTGGGTGCATGGCAGTGCTGGAGCTGAGGATGAGGGCTTCTGGGGTGCCTGGTGCTGCCTGTGTGGTGCTGTGGCACTGCCGGGGTGCAGGGTACTGCCTGTGGGGTGCAGATTGCTGTTTATAGGGTGCAGGGTGCTGGGTGTCGCTCCAGCATCACGACCCACCTATAGGCATGATGGGCAGGGGGTGCTTATGGCTGTGGGATGCTGATGCCAGGATGGGACCCGTGCGGGTGCAATGAAGGTGCGGTGCTGCTGGGGGTGTGAAGGGCTCAGGGACTCCCCGTGCTATGGGTGCCACCAGTGTGTGCTATGGCTGCCATCGGTGGGTGCTATGGATGCTATGGGTACCATGGGTGCCGTCGGTGGGTGCCATGGATGCTATGGGTGCCATGGGTGCTGTCAGTGGGTGCCATGGATGCAATGGGTACCATGGGTGCCACCAGTGTGTGCTATGAGTGCCATCGGTGGGTGCATGGGTGCTGTCAGTGGGTGCTACGGGTGCCGTTGGTGGGTGCCATGGGTGCCGTCAGTGGGTGCATGGGTGCTGTCAGGGGGTGTTATGGGCGCCATGGGTGCTGTCAGTGGGTGCTATGGGTGCCGTCGGTGGGGTACACGTGCTGCCCGCGGCGCCGCACGTGCTGCCCGGGGGGCACCGGCTGTCGGGGGGGGGGTACGGGGGGGGGTACGGACACACGACACAGCCGCTGCCACCTCCGGGGCGCGGGGCGGGACCCGTTGGTACCGGGCGGGCCCGGACCCTGCCCGGAGGGGGGGCCGCTGCCGGGGGGTCCCCGCCGGGGCCGGGGGTCGCCGCCATCCCCCCCCCCATAATAACCCCATGCAGGTTCCGGGGTGCGCGGGGCGGGGGCAGCCCGGCAGCCGCCCCACGTGGCCGGGTCCGCGGCAGCCAATGAGAGGGCTTGTTTCTGAAAGATCTCCATATATGGCGATGTTCTCGGCCGGGTGGGCGGAGCCGCCGCCCTCTGAGTATAAAAGCGCGGGGCTGGGAGCCGGGCGGTCTCACTCAGCCGGCGGCAGCGGAACCCGCGGCAGCGTCTGCCCAGCGCCGAGAGCAGCTTCCCCCGCACAGGTACCGCCCCGGCCCCGCCGCCCCGAGCCGTGCCCCGCACCGCCGCCCCTTCCCCTGCACCCCCCGGGGCGGTGGGCTCGGTCCCCACCGGGGTGGGCCGGGGCCGGGTCTCGTTTCGTGTTCCCCCCCCACACCCTCCCCCCTCCGCGCCGCGTTGGAATGGTCTCGCCCGTTTGAACGGGCCGTTGTGGGGTGGGTCGCGATTGGTGGCGGCGGTGGTGACGTCAGGGCGCGGGAGATTCAAACAGCGGGGGTGGGGGGGTTCTGTCCCGGTTGTACCGGGGCCGGGCCCAGCGGTGCGGAGTCCCTGACTGGGCCCCCCCCCCCCCCCCGCCGCAGAGCCTCCGCCATGGAAGAGGAGATCGCCGCGCTCGTCATCGACAATGGCTCCGGCATGTGCAAGGCCGGGTTCGCCGGGGACGACGCCCCCCGCGCCGTCTTCCCCTCCATCGTCGGGCGCCCCCGGCACCAGGTAGGCGGGAGGGCGAGCGGAGGGGAGGGCCGGGGCGGTGCTGCCGCCGGGCGGGTGCTGACTCACCCTCGGTTTCCCAGGGCGTCATGGTGGGCATGGGGCAGAAGGACAGCTACGTAGGGGACGAGGCCCAGAGCAAGAGAGGGATCCTCACCCTGAAGTACCCCATCGAGCACGGCATCGTCACCAACTGGGATGACATGGAGAAGATCTGGCACCACACCTTCTACAACGAGCTGCGCGTGGCCCCCGAGGAGCACCCCGTGCTGCTCACAGAGGCTCCCCTTAACCCCAAGGCCAACAGAGAGAAGATGACGCAGGTACCCGCTCCTGGCCCGCCGGTCACCCCCACTCCCGGCTCTCATCTTTGTTCACAAACCTGCTTTTGTTACATCTCAACCCTGAGTTTGGTTCTTTTTGTTTTCTCTCCCGACATTTTCAGGGCTCTGTACTCGTGGCATTTCTTCCTTGACGCCTCAGGTTTCTTTCGTTTGTGTTTTCTGCCTGCGGTCTTTGCGTTTCCCTTCACACACCGTGGTTTTAGCTTAATTTTGTGCATGTTGGCATGCGTGTTCTAACGGGGGAGGCTGAGTGTTCACCATGTCATTACTTGGTGCTAATTGACTTCTTCATCCTTTCCCTTTCTAGATCATGTTTGAGACCTTCAACACCCCAGCCATGTATGTGGCCATCCAGGCTGTGCTGTCCCTCTATGCCTCTGGTCGTACCACTGGTATTGTTATGGACTCTGGAGATGGTGTCACCCACACTGTCCCCATCTACGAGGGTTATGCTCTGCCCCATGCCATCCTGCGTCTGGACTTGGCCGGCCGTGACCTGACAGACTACCTCATGAAGATCCTGACAGAGAGGGGCTACAGCTTCACCACCACAGCTGAAAGGGAAATTGTCCGTGACATCAAGGAGAAGCTCTGCTACGTCGCCCTGGACTTCGAGCAGGAGATGGCCACCGCTGCCTCCTCCTCTTCCCTGGAGAAGAGCTACGAGCTGCCTGATGGCCAGGTCATCACCATTGGCAACGAGAGGTTCCGGTGTCCTGAAGCCCTCTTCCAGCCTTCCTTCCTGGGTAGGTGTGGGTCACGGGGCGCTGGTGTCACCAGAGCGAGGTGCAGCATGGGTGTTAATGGGCCTGCAACTCTCCTTCCCCAGGCATGGAGTCCTCTGGCATCCACGAGACCACATTCAACTCCATCATGAAGTGCGACGTGGACATCCGAAAGGACCTGTACGCCAACACGGTGCTGTCTGGAGGCACCACCATGTACCCTGGCATCGCTGACAGGATGCAGAAGGAGATCACAGCCCTGGCGCCCAGCACGATGAAGATCAAGGTAAGGGATACTCTGTGGTGGGGTGGCCTGGTCCTCGCAGGAAGAGGAAGGCCACTCCACCCTGACCACTGCTCTCCTCCTGCAGATCATCGCCCCACCGGAGCGCAAATACTCAGTGTGGATCGGCGGCTCCATCCTGGCCTCGCTCTCCACCTTCCAGCAGATGTGGATCAGCAAGCAGGAGTACGACGAGTCCGGTCCCTCCATCGTCCACCGTAAATGCTTCTAATGGGACTGCGGCAGTGCCGCGCGGGTGGCACTCGTGTCTGTGCGCCCAGGCAAAGCCCACACCTCATGCCAGCCTCCTACAACTGGAATAAGCCTTCCGCAACAGCACCCGCCCTCGGACACCGCAGCCGGCACTGGATGGTCGAGCTCTTGCTTGACTTGACCCTTGTTACTCGAGTCAGCCAATAATACCCTGTACCCATCGGCCCACCGTGCCGCCCCGCTGCGTACAGGGTATTGGGGGGCAGAGCTGCCATGCATCCAGTGTGTGGATATTCCAGATTTCCCTGTAGAGGCTGGTAGGAGTCCATCGGGAATTCACCTCTGTCGCTGCCGTTCTAGCAAGGTTGGGAAAACATATCGCGTCCGAGCCTTACGAACCAGCCTTCATCCTCCTCTTCCTCCTCTTTACCCACCCGCATCCCACCCGACATCACGGGGCTGAGGTTCCTCAACTTGAGTTGCTGAAACTTTGCATTTCCACCTGTAAATTTTCCGCCTCGTTTTAATTTATGTCAGATTTTTGTACGTTGCCTTAATTGTTGTCACACATGACGGTAGGAAACCAAAATTTGTAAACAATCGGGAAGTTGAGAAATTGTAATGCCCACAAATCACCTCATCGTGTACGGAAATAAACCAGCTGCAGTAAACTCCACCCCACCTCTGCCACTGCCTTCCTGGGGCTGATAAACCGCGGTTTAGGTGCTCTAAGGGTCGTAGAGAGGGGTGATGAGACCTCCTCGAGGCTGGCGTTCAGCAGGTAGGAGCTGGTTGGGTGCTGCTGTTTGGTCTGCCTCCAGTGGGGTGGAAATCCCATGGTGGTGGGCTGGTGCTGTGAGTGGTTCCTGGTGCTGCCGGTGGAGGTGTCTCCGGAGTGGGGTGCAGGAAGGGGCAGCCCCTGAGCCTCACCTGTTCCCAGCTCTTGTCAAGGAATGAGCAGCTTCCCTCGTTTCCGAGTACCTGCAGAAGAAGCAGCGCTACTGCAGTGAGGCCCTGTGTGTGTATCCTGGCCACCACCCTGTGCTGAGCACCAGGGAGCTGCCCTGGAGCTGGGCTGGATCCAGATCCCTATGGAAGGCTGGGCTTCTGCCCTCTGCACGGGTATTCCCAGCCCGAAGTGCACTTCCTCCTCTCCAATGCTGTGAAGTGGGTGCAGGCAGAAGCACGTGGTGCCCCTCGGGGTGGTGGGGTTTGCTCCAGGGGCACCCGGCCAGGGTTGGTTGATGCCCTTAGGGTGCCCGTGCTTTGGGTGATGGTGAGGGCAGCCACTGAAGGGGACAGCGCTGCTCTGGTCACCCACGAAGATGGTGTGGAGTGGGGCTGGTGGCACGGTGCCACAAGGCCATGCTTGGTGGCTGTGTGGGCTGGTCACTGTCACCCTCATGGTGAACACACTGCATGGGTTTGGGGTGACCCACGGGGGGCCCCAGGCAGGATGAGGCCCATGGGGCCATCTGTGCCTACCAGTTGCCTGTCTGTCCATCCATCCGGACCCCTGTGCACCCATCTGTCCATCTAGCCCTCCCTGCACCTGTCCTGCCATCCGTGTCCTCCCTCATCTGTCTGTCCCTGCTTACGTCCATCTGTCCATCCCTGCACCGGTCTGTCCAGCCTCCCCGTACTCATCTGTCTGCCCAGCTGCACCTCCCTTCTGCCCCTCATCCATCTGTCCATCCGCTATCGCTGCACCCATCTGGCCAAGCTCCTTCCATCCCTCTGTCTGCCCATCTGTCCCTCCCTCTCTGCCCCTGTCCGTCTGTCCCATCCATCCGCTCTCCTGTCCCGTCCATCCCTCCCTGTCCCGTCCATCCCTCTGTCCCATCCCTCCCTGTCCCGTCCATCCCGCTCTGTCCCATCCATCCGCTCTCCTGTCCTGTCCATCCCTCTCTATCCGTCCATCCCTCCCTGTCCCGTCCATCCCTCTGTTCCATCCCTCCCTGTCCCATCCATCCCTCTGTCCCATCCCTCCCTGTCCCGTCCTTCCCGCTCTGCCCCGTTCCTCCCCGCCCCGTCCTTGGGTCGGTGCCGCCCTGTCCCGCGGCGGCCGCCAGGGGGCAGCACGGCCCCGCCGCGCCGCTCCACGACGCGCGCTGGCGCGGTCTCAGCAGGGAAGGGGTTAACGGCCCCCGGGTGGTGAGAACAAAAGGGCTCCCCGCCAGCCAATGGGCGCCGGGCTCCGCGTCCCGGCACCTTCTGGTTGGATGCGGAGCAGCCAATGGTGTGCGAGCTCTGCCTGTCCTTCTGTCCCCACGTGGGGCAGGAGCCTTCTGCCCCCCCCTTCCTGCTGCCTGCGCCTGCTGCCTGCGCCCTCACCCCATTGAGCCCGCTTGAACCTCCCTGCCCCTCCCACCTGTATCCTTCTGCATCCCTCCCGTAGCATCCTTCCCCCCACTGCAGCCTCTCCTCCTCCTGCTGCCCATATCCTGCCCTCATCCTCCTCCCAGCTTCCCGCCGGCTCCTGCGTCCTTCCCCCCTTCCTGCGTTGCTCCCGCAGCGCTTTCCTCACGCCTGCATCCCTTCCACCCTTCCCCACTCCCTGCCTGCACCTCTCGCATTCCTCCACCCCTGCCTGCATCCTCCCATCTCTTCCTCCATCCCACTCTCTCTTTCTCCACCCCCTCCCCACGTCCTGGCACCCCCCCCCCGGGACCACCAGCACGGGGCTACCCCCTCAGCCCCTGCCCACCTCCTGCCTGCACTGAGCTCTGGGCGCTGCCGTGGGTACCGGGGCGCGATGCAGGGCCCATACCGAAGGACACGGAGGCAGAGCCAGCACCAGCAACCAACGGTTCATATATTTATTCATAAGCCAAGTTATCAATAAAAAAGTTCCATACTAAAAGGCCTTTACATAGAGTTTGCTGCTCATAAAACCTTTGTGTTTTAACCCTTTTTTTTTCTTTTTTTTTTCTTTTTTCCCCCCTTTTTTTTGTCCCGTTTTCTGTGTTTTTCATTAGTGTTTACACTGGAAAACCCCCTGTACACATTTACAGCGCGGGGCAGCGGCGGGCAGGGCTCGGCGGGACGAGCCAGCGTCCCCCGGCACCGCAGCCACCCCGCTATTGCACTGGGGCCGGGGGGGGGTCCCCCACCCATCCGCACCCCCCGTCCTGCCGCCGCAGCCCCCCTCCATCAGCGCTGCCTTGTCCCAGCCAGGCTGGGGGATACAGTGCACTGAAACGGACCCCCCCCCAACCCCCATATTATTAATAATTCCTTTTTTTTTTTGTGTCTTTTTTTTTTGTGTCAGAATTTTTCGTTTTCTGTCGCTGTCGCTTTTGTCCGTTCTTTTTTTTCCATAAAATTCCCGGAAGAAATACAATATTTACAAGCAAAATAAATAGAACAACACACCTGATTTCTGCTTTACCTGCTGGCAAACAGTCAGAGGTACTAGGGAAAGTATGGCTTGTAGGGGAGCCCCCCCCCCGCGATGACGATGACACCCCCCGTGTGTCCCGTCCCCCCCCACCTCCGGCCACCCCGGGCTTTGCATAATTGCCGGGGTTGGGGGGGGGGGGGGGCTGCCCATCGTCCCCGGGGGTCAGCAGAGGATGGGCACCCCATCGGCGGTCACCAGCCGGCCTGTGGTGGGGTCGTAGGTGCCAGCCAGGTAGTAGAGGTCCTGCCGGTCCTGGTACTTCTTACTCCGGGTCATCTGCTCGTAGTGCTCCCGCCCCACCACTTGGCACTTGTGGGAGATGGTCTGCACGTCGTTCTCGTCCTCGTGGCACGACTGGTACAGGGCGTTCTGCAACGGGACCGCAGCGCGGGGTCACCCTCCGCGCGCGCCCGTCACCCCGCGCGCCGCCCCGCGGCACACCCCCTCACCTTGCCGTCGCTCTGCCGCTTGCCCAGCTTGGTCTCCTCGGGGTGATAGAACCACTTGACCTTCACCACCATGTTGCTGCCCCAGGACTCCCACATGCTCTCGATGCGGCCGATGTAGGGCAGGTTGGGCCGCCCGGCCGAGAGGAACACGGCGCAGTCCCCGATGCGCAGCGTCTCCTTGCCCCGCACGATGGCCTTGTAGAACAGCTTCCGCGCCTTGCCCTTCATCCCCCGCCGCTGGGGGGGCGATGGGGGCGTCAGGTGTGGGGCATGGACCCCCCCAGACCTGCATGCGCCCGCTCTGACAGCCCACAGGCACGCAGGGGCAGCAGCGCTGGCGGGGTGGGATGCTCTCATAGACACCCAAGTGCTGTGGCTGGTGTAGCCAGCACCCTGCACTGAGCACCCAGTACACCCATCCCATGCATGCATGTCCCTGGCGTTGCATATCCAGGCACCATACCCCATGTACCCTTCTCCATGTACCCTGCCCCATGCATCTTGCCCCCTGTGCCATGCTCCAAGCACCTATGCCCTGTGCCCCATGCACCCTCACTGTCCGCCCGTGCCCGGTGCCCCCCAGCTCCTTCCCCTGGCCGTGCCAAGCACCGGGCTCCATCCCTACCTGCGTGGGGTTCCCCGACCACCTCCAGAGCTGGCGCGCGGGCAGGAACGCGGAGATCTTTGGCCGGTTTTCCACCGAGGGCAGGCGCTGCCTCCGGGAGAACTCTTTGGCTTTGGAGAAGCTGATGGCCTCCTTGCGCTTGAGCTTGGCCTTGGGGCCGGCGGCGGCAGCCTTGGTGAGGAAGCAGCGCTGCGGCGTGCCGCCCTTGGAGCGCAGGGCCTCGGGCTGCGCCAGCAGCGCCGGCACCGGGTGCGACAGACAGGTCTGGAGCAGCAGCGCGGAGTCCTCGTCCTCGGAGCTGTAGGAGGAATCCTCGTTGTCGGAGGAGCAGAGGCTGGAGGTGGAGATGGAGCCGGAGCTGGAGGAGGTGGAGGAGCCCGAGGACGAGGAGGACACCGAGAGGCGCGTCATGAAGCGCGAGGGCACCTCAGCCCCCAGCCCGCCCGGCTCCTCGTCCTCGTCCATGTCCGAGTAGGAGCTGTGGCAGTCGCTGTCGCAGTTCAGGGCGAACTCTGCCTGCCCCGAGTACTTCCTCAGCGCCAGCCCCACGGGCAGCTGGTGCACGGGCGCGCGCCCCTTCCGCTCCTTGCCCAGCGCCGCGTGGCCGTAGCCGTGGCTGGACAGCGGCCGCTCCAGCTTGGCCCCGAAGTCCTTGTCCGCCAGCAGCAGCGCTTTGCAGGTCTTGTTCTTGGGGGACGTCACCCCCTCGTGGTCCAGCTTCACCAGGTACTCGCTGCCGGCCTTCCTCCGGCTGCTTTTGCCCATCTCCGCCTCCAACCGCTCGGCTTTCTTGGAGCGCAGGAGCTTCTGTGCCGCCGGCAGCACCAGCCCGGCGCCGGCGCCGAAGGACGCGTAAGAGCTGGCGATGCGGCTGAAGGAATCGGCGCCGAAGCCGTTGCCGAAGACGGGGGCCGCGAGGTGGTGGTGGTGGTGCACCGGGAACAGGGCCTCCTTCGCGCGCAGCTTCTTGGTGCTGCCGTTGACCTGGAAGAGGTTCTGCAGCACGGCCGAGCCTTTGCTCACCGCCTTCCGCTTCGTCTGCGCCACAGCCGACCAGCTGAGCAGCGGCGCGCCGCGCCGGCACAGGAACGGCTCACCCAGCACCGGCGCCTTGCCGCCCGACAGCGCCTCCATGGCTTTGCCTGTGGGGAGATGGGGGTCAGGAGGGGCTGAGGCACGCGAGGGAGAATGGGCTGCCCCATGTCCCTGCATGGCCTTCCCTGCGGCCTTACATCCGTTCCCCATCACTGCAGCGCCCTGCACCACCCTCTTCCCCATCCCAGCCCCACATCCTTCCCTGCATCCTGCCATGCTCCGCTCACAGCCCTCTGCACCCCATCTTTTCCTGCATCCAAACTGTCTGCATCTCTGCCTCCTATCCTCCCCCATGCCAGCCTCCTTCCTTGCATCCCAGCTTCCTTCTCTTCAACCTGCATCTCAGCATCCTTCCGCGCATCCCGGTATCCTGCCATAACCCTCTCCCAAACCCCTGCATCCCCTTTGCTGCCTCCTATTGCCCACACCTTCACCCCAGCATCCTTCCCCGCATCCCACCGCCCCTCACACCACCGCTGCCGGCGCCACCTCCCTCACCACCCCGGGTAAGGTGCTCCATGGCGGCAGCCCCCCCGTCCCGTACCACTTTTCTCCTTGCCAGACGCCTTCTTGCCCGAGCTCTTGGGGGTCTCGGGGCCGTCGTGGTTGGGGCAGAGGCCGGGGGGGAGCTCGCTGGGGGTGGCCACATCGCTGCACGACCGCTTCGTCCTGCGGCACGAGCTGGGCACCAGCAGCGCCGGGGATGGCTCCGTGCCTGGGGGGGGTGTGTGTGTGTGTGTGTCAGAGTCAGCCCCACTGCACCCCCTGCCCATACTCCCCCCCCCCTGCCGCCCTCAGCCCACTCACACTGGATCTTGAAGTCGGGGGGCAGCAGGCGGATGTTGGACACCGCGATGTGCCCCGTGTCCCCATCGTCGAACTCCACCATCACCGCCTCGGGGTCATCCTCCTCCTCGTCACTGGATGAACCTGCAGCACGGGGGGGGGCTGTTGGGATGGGGCCGTGCTCCCCGACACCCCCCCCCGCCCCGGGCCGCACGCTCCTCACCTCGCACCACGTTCCCTGGGTACAGGCACCGGGATTTCTGGCTCCAGTAGGCGCAGACGCGGGTGCCCGGGGGGAGGCTGCGGCGCGACTGCGGTCGGACATCAAGGACCTGCGGGGAGCCGGGTGTTGGGCTCCATGGGGCGCAGAGCACGGGACCCCCCCCGACCACCCCCCCCGGGACCCCCGCCCCGCTCACCGCCTCCTGCAGCAGCTGCTCCTGCGAGTAGATGCGCTGCCGGTTGCCGCGCTCGCCCTCGATGATGATGCTGTAGCTGGGGAGGGGGCACACAGAGGGGCTCAGCGCCCGCTCCCCCCACCCCGGGACCCCCCCCGCGGCAGCAGGTTCCCCTCCACTCACATGTCGGGGGGCTGGATGGTGCGGACGCTGCCGGCGTAGAGCAGGCTGTCCTCCTTGGGGATGAGGATGTGCAGCCCGTCCCGCAGGTCCTCCTTCTGGATGGAGCAGGCGTGGGGCAGCGGTGAGCGGCGGCCCCCCCGCGCCGCCCCAGCCAGGCAGCCCCCCGCGTCCTCCTCCTCCTCCGAGAAGCTGCTGTTGTCATCGAAGTCGAAGTCGTCCTCCACGGTGAAGCTCTCCAGCAGCTTGCTGACCGCCCGGCCCTTGCACTGCGGGACACCGAGCTCAGGGGGGGCTTGGGGATACGGGGAGGGGGGGGGCCGTGCTGGGGTGGGGGTCCGTCCCCTGCCCTTCACCTGCTTGGTGGCCACTTTGCTCTTCACCTTGGCCAGCTTCTTGCCCTTGCTCAGGATGGTCTTGGCGCTCCGGGGGGAGAGGGCCAGCGAGAGCGCCCCGTTCTTCCGCTGCGGGGATGGGGGGGGTCAGAGCTGGACGATGGGGCCCCCACAGTGACCCCGGTCCTTTGAGGCCCAACAGTGACTCCCACCCACCCCAATCCCTGCGCCCCATAAACCCACGAGGAGCCCATCAGCGCTCCCAACCACCTCAGCATCCCCAGCCCATGCACTGCTGCCCCCGCAGCCCCTTCACCCATCCCTCTGCACCCCACGCTCCACGGGTACCCCCCCCACTCACCCTCAGGGCCGACTGCAGCACCTTGCTCTTGCGCGTGGCCTTCTTCAGCCTCTCGCTGGCCAGACGAGCCCCCTCGTCCCTCGCCCCGTAGTGCCGGGGGTCGGTGCTGGCGAAGATGCTGCCGGCGGCAGCCGCGGCGCTGGAGCCGCTGGGAGCCGGTGCCCGGAGGCTCTCCTTGGGCTTGGCCTTCAGCTTCTTCTTGCCGCCCTCCTCGCCCGCCTTCCGCCGCGCCGGCACCTTCTCCAGCTTCCCCGTGCCCGGCTTCACCGGCCGCCGCTTGATCTTCACCTCCCCCTCGGGGCTGCCGAGGCGGCACGGCCCTGGGGCAGACAGCGGGGTCAGGGTACCCCATGGGTGCCCACCCAGACCCCGCTCCCCATGTTCCGCTGCATCCCGTTACCTAGCAGCCCCTGCCTTTCCTTCTTCTTCTTGGCCTTCTCGTTGGCCTCCATCTTCACCACGGAAGATGGGGAAGGTCCGAGCACAGCCATGGGCACCGAGGGCGGCAGGGACAAGCCTGGCTCATCGTCACCATCCTCACTGTCTGTGTCCTCATCGGGCTCATCTGCGAGAGGAGGGGACAGCGATGAGGGACCCCGTGCACCCGGGGACGCAGCACCCCCGTGCTCAGGGAGATGCAGGACTGGGAGATGCTGCTTCCACCCCAAACGCTTGCAGCCGGATGCTCCCCCCCGCTACCCCCAGCCCCACTCCGGGCCCTGCACCCCCATCCTGGTGCCATCCTTACCTTTGAACCCCAGCGGCTGCCGGGGGTCGGGGTCCTGCGGTTGGTACTTGGTGGCCTTGGAGCTCTTGGGCCGCGAGAGCTTCTTCTGGATGCGGCCGCTGGGGTTGGGGTCTTTCCTCCGGAAGGGGCTGATGCCGGCGGGCAGCCCTTTGCTCTTCACCTTCTGCTTCAGCTGCGACACCTTGTGAGCCACCTTGCAGGCCAGCTTGCCCTGCGAGCCGCTCTTCTTGCACCGCACCTTCTCCTGCGGGGCACGGGGAGGTTGGGACGGGGGTGGCACCCCCCGAGCACCGGGATGGGGGTCACTGGTGGCGGGGACGGACTCACCGGGGAGCCCTTGATGCTGCTGAAGGCGGCCTCGGACAGTTTGCTCCGCTTCTTCTTGGGCTCGGGGTCCCCCCGCAGCTCGGCGCACAGCAGGGACAGGCTGCTCTTCACTGCCCTGGGGGGGGGGGGCACGGCGTGGGCACAGTGCCTGATGGACCCCCCGAGGGATCCTGTACCCCTGAATGGATCCTGCATCCCCCAGGTGGATCCTGCACCTCCTGTGTGGATCCCGCATCCCTGCCTGGACCTGCACCCCGCAGATACATCCTGCACCCCTGCATAGCTCCCGTAGCCCTGACTGCATCCTGCACCCCTCATCGGCATCCAGCACCTCACAGACGGATCCTGCACCCATAGAGGGATCCTGCACCCCCCCCATCCACCAGCTCCCCCCCTTCTTCCCCCCCCATAACCTTCACTCTCTCACTAATGTTTTGTGACATAAAACCTCGAGATTAATTTTTTTCTTCCCCTTTCCCTTCCATCTTAATTGAAGGCCCCATTTAGCGCAGATTTAACTGTTATTAGGGCCGGGGGGGCCGGGGGCCGCGCGCACACGCGCGTGTTTGGACTCGCTCGGAGGATTTATGCAAATGGGCCTGTCGGGAGAGGCAATTTGTAGTGGAGAAGGACAATTATACAGGGCCCGGGAGTGGGGAAACGGCTGCGCCGGGCGGCTAATGGGTAATAATAAAGCGCCGGCAGCAATGAACGCCGCTGCAGCGTGACCAATGGCTTTATACGGCACAGATAAAGAGGCTTTTATGCAACGCTGCTCCCGTGGTCGGCAGTGGGGAGTAGGGGGGGGATGCACGGTGCTGCCACCCAACCGAGCCCCCCACCATGGGGCTGCGGGTGATGGGGGGATGCGATGGGGTTGCCGGACCCCCCCCCCCGCCCCGCACCGCTCCATCCCCATCGGTCGGAGCTGCCCCGTCCCCCGGGCACTCACTTGACCTTGCGGCTCTCGGCCCTGCCCAGCGCGCTGGAGTGCTTGCGCTTCCTCGGCCGCCCCGGCCCGCGCCGCGCCGGGCTCCGCGAGCTCTCCTCACGCCTGCGGCAAGAGCAGGGGCAGCCTGAGCCGCGCGGCAGCCGCAGCCCCTGCACAGAGCCGGGCTGAGCACGGGCCCAAACTCATCGCACCGGTGACCGGCACTGGAGCTCCCCACCCCTGCTGCTCCCTGCCGTGGGATGGGGACGGGGACGTACTCGTGGTCATGGCGCCTCTGCAGCTTCACCAGCTCCCGCTGCTTCTCCTTGTAGCGGCGCTGGAGCTCCGCCAGCCGCATCCGCACCTCCACCTCCTGCGTGTTGAGCTGCTCGATGGCCGCCTTCAGCGGGCACACCTGGGGGTGAAGGAAGGGTTGGGCAGCTCGCAGCCACCGGCAGGGCTGAGGCCGGGCGCAGCTCACACCGCCTCCGCAGACACTCACGGCCTTGGTTTTGGGCGTCCACGTGTACTTGCGGCGGGGGATGCGGGCGCGGGGCGGCGGCGAGGCGGGCAGGGGGCTCAGCGCCGGGGGGCTGCCCTCCCGGCTGGCAGCCGCCTCCACCAGCGACCAGGCGGCCGCCACCGTGGCCAGGTTCTGCAGGTTGAAGGCCAGCAGGTCCTCGTCCTCCCCTGCCGGGGCGGGAGGTCAGTGGGGCTGGTGCAGGATGTGCCCCAGGCCCCCCGCACTGCCCCCCGCGTGCTCCTGCGCAACCCATGCATGCCATGGTGGCAGTGGGACCGCTACCAGCGTGGGAAGCGGCGTCTATGGTGCAGGGGTGCTGTGGGGTGCCCCGGGGTGGCATTGGCATCATGCAGGGAATAGTACTGGGGTCATACAGGGGGTGGCATTGAGCACAGGGGTGGCGCTGGGGTCATGCAGGGGATGGCACTGGGGTCACACTGGGCGCAGGGCTGGTGCTGCATGCGCAGCACAGCGGCCGTGGGGGGGGGGACCGGGTCCAGGTCCGCGGCAGTGGCCAGCGATGAACTCATCACAGAGCAGAGCCAAGGCCGGGGCCGGGAGGGCCGCGGTGACGCACCCATCCGGCCCCATGCGCGGGGGGGGAGCGGGGCCCCACGGCCACCCCCGGCCCCGCGCGGCACCGAGTGCACGGGGCCCCGCCGGCACCCGCCGCAGCAGCGCTGGGGACGTGCCAGGACGCGGCAGCCTTCCCTGCCGGGGCCCCGGGATTCCCTGGGGAAGCCGAGCCGGGAGGGAATCCCAGCGCCTGCCTGGAGCCAGCGCTGGAGCCGAGCCCCGGGCTGCGAGCAGGGCTTGGAAAGGGCACCGCTCTGCACGCATGGAACCGCATGGGCACCGCTCTGCACGCATGGAACCGCATGGGCACTGCTCTGCACGCATGGAACCGCATGGGCACTGCTCTGCACGCATGGAACCGCATGGGCACCGCTCTGCACGCATGGAACCGCATGGACACTGCTCTGCACGCATGTAACTGCATGGGCACCACTCTGCACGCATGTTATCCGCATGGGTACCACACACATGCGTGCCCATGCAGCCAAACATGCATTCAGACACCTTCTCACTGCACAACACAGACCTGCACAGCCCTGCTTGTGCGAGAGCTTGTGCAAGAGCAGCCCTGCACTTGCAAATGCTGCATGGCCCCTCCATAGCACATGCACTGCATGACCCTGCGCCCTGCATGCAACGGGCAGGGGGACCAAGGGCGTGCAACAGGGGTCCTAGAGATGGAGACACCAGGGATGGGGCACCGGTCCACACTCACCTTCCAGTGCCAGGTCGCAGCGGCGCCGGCGCAGCTCCAGGTCGGCGAGCTCGCTGAGCAGGGCGATGCCGGGGATCCCCGATGCGCAGGGAGCGGGCGATGGGGGCGCCGGGGGGGGCTCCGCGGGTGATCCCAGCGCCGGCAGCTCCCCCAGGTCGATGCCAGCGGCGATCAGCGCCTCCAGCCCGCCCGGGCAGCCCTGCCTGCCGCCGGGGCTGTCGCCATCCTCCTCATCGCAGCTGTCCTCCGGCTCGGAGCCATCGCTGTCACCCTCCTCCTCCTCCTCCTCCTCCTCCTCTTCCTCCTCGGCAGCGGGGGGCAGTGGGGAGGCTGCGGCCACAGGCGCCGGGCGCTGCTGCTCGGGCAGGCTCTGCTCTGCCGCTCCCTGCGCCGCCTCCCGGCGCGGCCCGAAGGGTACCGGCGCCCGCTCCTCGGTGCCCGCCGGCGCCGCCGGGGGCCGCTCCCCGCAGAGGGGTCCCGGTGCCAGCAGGAGGTGGTGCCGGTGCAGCAGAGCCCCGGGACCCTCGGCCATGGCCCCCCCGGCCGGCGGCTCCCGCGGGGGGCCCGGCTCCCGCAGCACCTCCGCAGCGGGGCTGAAGGTCCGGGACTGCTCGGGCTCTGCCGGCGGGGACCCGGCGTGCATCGTGTCGGGGTCGGCCGGCTCAGCCGAGTGCGCCTCCGAGAAGCCCATGGCGGCCGCGGGGTAGCTGTACCCGGGGGGGAGGTCTGCGGGAAGCGGGTGATGCTCAGGGGGACCCCCTCAATGGGTTCTCAATGGGTTCCATTGCCCACCCTCCTCCTCGCCGCCCCGGTCCTACCTGGCTCCAGGGACTTGGGGTAGTCGCGGGGCGGTTGCCCCTCTCCGCGCTTGTCCTCGCCGTCGCTGCCCTTGCTCTGGACGGGCAGGGGGCTGTCGGCCGGGGAGCGCGGGGCTACGGCGGAGCTGGCGGCGGGGCAGACGGGTAAAGTGCAGGGGGCCGTGGGGAGGGTCACGGGGCACTTGGCGGGGTGCCGCAGGGCCGGGGAGTGGCAGCAAGGGGACAGCTTGGGGGGCCCGGGCGCCGCCGAGGACAGGCCCTTGGCCGGGGGGTTTAAGGCAACTGCTTTGTGGGAGGGTTTGAGGGGCTTCTCGGGACCCCCGTCCTCCAGCTCCAGGGGCTGCTCCTCCGGCTTCCGCTGCGGGAGACACCGAGGTCAGCACACGCCAGAGCCACCACCAGCCCCGGCTCCGCATCCCTGCCCCGCATCCTGCATCCCGCAGCCCTGCCCCTGCCCAGCACCACGCAGCCCATCCCCTGCCCCACTGCCTGGCCGCAGCATCCCCATCCCCGCCCCGCATCTCTCACAGCAGCATCTCCCACATCCCCACCCTACATCCCCACCTCCCTCCAGCCCCGCATCCCACCCCGCACCGGCTGTGGGTACCTGTCCGTGCGCCTGGCGCTGGATCTCGAGGGCCTGCGCCGCACGCTGCTGCTGCTGCAGGGCATAGAGCTCCTGCTGGCGCAGGAACTGGGAGCGCGGGTACACGGGCAGCTGCCCCGTGTGCTGCAGGTGGGCGCCGGGGCCCCGGCCCGGGTACATCGGGGGCCACAGCGATGCCTGGTCCATCACGTCGGCTGCCGGTGGTGACAGGGGAGTCAACCAAGGACCCATATCAGGGTCACCCCACAGACCCCGGTGGTTTCCCCCAAGTCCCAGCCCTGCATCTCCAGCATCACCCACAGGGACCTATCTCCTACCCCTGTGTGACCAACAGCACCCATGGGGACCCCGTCTTCCACCTTTGCACATCCAAAAGCACCCACAGGACCCATATCCCAACCCTTCATCCCCGAAAGAACCCACAGGGACCCATTTCCCACCCTGCAGCCCCAAAAGCACCTCTGGGGACCCCACCTTCTCCCCAGCAGTACCCTCAGCCCCATCACAACCCCCCTTAGTGGTACCCCCCAGAACAAGGCAGGGGTGCCCGGTGCCAGCCTCACCCAGCGTGTGTGGGGTGCCATGGGCGGGGGGCTCGGTGGGCAGGATGACGAGCTGTGCGGGGGGGTCCTGGGACAGGGGGAACACGGGCTGCATGGTGCTGGGCATGGAGGCGGGGAAGGCGGGCGGCAGGTTCTGGTGCAGCGCAGGGTGCCCGATGCCTGCGGGGCCATGGAAGAGCCGTGAGCACCGGGGAGGGGTCAGCACCCACCCAGCCCCGCTCCCCTCCATTTGCCACCAGCACTGACCATAGGAGTGTCCCCCCATCCAGATGGAGGGGCTGCGGGTGCGGGGCAGCCAGTGCGTGTGCGCGGGGTGCGCATGGGCAGCAGGGTCCCCCCCGAGCTGCCCCGCCGGCAGCGAGGACCCCCCAGCGATCATCAGGTGTGGGGTCAGCTCCCCAGGACACCCCCCCGATGGGTGCATCCGGGCGAACTCCACCAGCTCCTTGTTGTCCCTGTGGGAAGAGCGGGAACAGGGGGTGCGGCGGCACCGTGCACCATGGGGCACCCCCCCCCCCCAATGGGATCCCCATATCCCTCCCCTATGGCACTTACTGGAGGAGCAGCTCCCGCGCCGGCAGCCCCAGGCGCTCCTCGCAGAGCCGACCCCGCTCCTCCTCCGCCTCCAGGTCGATGAGGTGCATGGGCCGCGCCGTGCCCGCTGCGCCGGGACAGGACGATGGCATCAGTGCGGCATTGCCGAGCGCGTCTCCATCCCCGCGCCCATTCCCCGGGTCCTACCTTTGATGCCAGCGGCCGCCCGGCCCTGCCGCCCGCCGCCGCCGCCGCCGCCATAGGAGGGCTCCGGCCGCCCCAGCGTGTCCTTCTGCCGCGCCACGGCCACCGCGATGCCCACGGGCGGCTGCCGCACCTCGCCCTCGCCGGGGGCCAGCGCGTCGTGCTCCCGGCCGCGGGCGCAGTCCGGCCGCTCCAGCTCCGGCTGCCCCTTTCCCGGCGGGAATTTGGCGTCCTGGTGGGCGCAGCTGCCCTTGACGCCCCCCAGCCCCACGAAGGGGGGGCCCTTCTGCCCCCCCAGCAGCGCCTGGTTGCTGTATTTCAGCAGGTTCTTCATAGCCGAGACCTCGTCCGGGGCCGTCGGCACCTCCTGGCCCAGCACCGGCCCCTGAGGCATCAACGCAGCCTGCTGCAGACTCGTGCCGAAGGGGTCCAGGTACGACCCCTTCCGCTCCTCCGCCACGCCAAGGGAGGGCCCCTGGCCCTGCACACCCCAGGGGGGCAGCGGGGGGCCCCCATAGCCCAGGGCGCTCAGCTCCAGGGGCTTGCGCTTGCCCTCGGGGCCGGCAGCGGCCGCCTCGGCCTCCGGGTGCTGCTGGTGCCGGATCCGCGCCACCTTCTGGGGTCCCGGCACAGGGGGGGGGTCTTTGGGGGGGCCCTTCTCTAAAGTGCAGCAGGAGGGGCCGACGCGGACGCCCAGCGGGTCGGGGCGGGCGGCGCGGGAGCAGTCGGGCGCCGGCGGCACCTCGAAGTAGCCCTTCTCCAGAGCACCCTTGGGTGCTCCCCGGCCGCCGAAGGGGGGCCCCTCAGCGGCCCCCCCTCCCAGGTACTCCAGCCCCTTCAGCCGGGCGCCGGGCCCCCCCCACTCCATCCTCCGCTCCGCCGGCCCCTCCGCCTTCAGCGGGTGGTGGAAGGGGCCGCCGTAAGCAGCCGCGGGCTCGGCCCCCACCTCGCCGGGCCGCTCCTTGCCCTCGGCACGCTCCATCCCGCCGGCTTCCGCCGAGACCTGGAAGGAGCGGCTCTTGTCCGTGAGGTGCCCCACCGAGGGCACCAGCGTGGCCCCGCTCAGCTTCAGCTCCCGCCCCGCCGGCTCCGGCAGCGGGCACAGCACCTCGGGGCCGGCGTGGAGCTGCAGGCACGGGAAGGAGCCGGCGGCGGGGCCGAGCGCTGCCGGCGCGGTGGGCACCGCGTAGGACACCGCGTGGTGCAGCATCTGCCGCCGCTCCACGCACTCCCCGTAGGGCTGCGGCACCTCGGGGGTGCCCGGCTCACGCTCCCCCCGGCACGGCTCCTTGGCGCTGCAGCGGCCGGCGCGGGGCATGGCGCTGCCGGCACAGCTGGGCAGCACCGCGCGGCCGGCGTCGCCCTCCAGCCCCTTGGCACCCAGCAGGCAGGACGCGAGGTGCTTGGGGCGGCCGTCGCCAGCCCCCCCCCGCGCGGGCAGCCCCTCTTTGCAGTGCCCCTCCGGCGGCACCGGCAGCACCGCTTTGTGCCGCTGCTCCTTGGGGTCCTCCTCGGGCGGCCGCTCCTTGGGGTCCCCCTTGGCCACCTTGTCCTTGCCTGCCAGGAAGCGGTCATAGTCCTTGGGGGTCTTGGGCAGGGCCCCGGCGTCCCGCTCCCGGCTGCAGGAGCCGGCGGGGGGCCCGGGGGCGGCGCGGGCGATGCCGGGGAAGCCGTGGCCGGTGGGCAGCAGGGCGGGCTGTGCGGGCAGGTTGCGCAGGTAGAAGTTATCTGGAGGGGATGGCATGGGGTGAGCCCCTCACCCAACAGCGCCGGCGCCCCGCTGCCGAGGGGAGGAGCACGGGGGAAGGCACGGCCTCATTAGCTCCGTTTCCCACCCAAACAATGTTCCCTATTAAACACCCGCCACAATATTGTGAAAAGCGAGAGCGGCGCTGGGACGGGTGCCCAGCACCCTGCGCCCGCCGGGCCCGCGGCTCCCCGGGGACCCGGCGCCAGCGCTGCGCTCCCCAGCCCTGCGCCGTGGCCTCTGCCGCACCGGGGACGCGTTGTCCCGTGGGGGCCCCGCAGCCAGCCCCGGAGGTTGTCCCGTGCTGGGACCCCGGTACCTGCCTTTCTGGCTCTCATAGAAGCGGTGCTGGCCGTAGAGGACGTTGCTGTTGCCGTGGTGGTCCAAGTGGCTCATGGGCAGGAAGGTGGAGGCCAGGCTCCCGGAGAAGCGGGGGTACCCCGGGGCTGGGGGTGAGGACAGCGGTCAGGGCACACACACGGGCACAGGGCCCCCCCATGGCATCATCATGCACAGCTATAAACGATCTCCCGGAGCCTGTGATCTCCATCCCAGGGATCCCCCCATCGCCGCAGGGCTGAGACCCCCCCCCCCCCAGCCCCTGTCAGCAGCGCACATCCTGCGGCACCCGGTGCGGCCGCAGGCAGGTTCCCGACCGCGCTCGGGCTGTCCATCACCGGCGGGCGCTGCCGGAGCCACCGCCGGAGCCGCGCGCGCTGCCCGGACCCCCCCGCGCCCCCCCGGCACGCCGGCAGCCAGCTGGCAGCCGGTCAAACTACCAGCCGGGCCGGCTGCCAGGGCCCCGCGCCAGCACCACCTCCCGCCCCTTAACTCCATCGGGGCTCGCTCCGGACGCTCAGGTGGGGACGGGGACACCGGTGTGGCCTTGGGGCAGCACCGGGACACCGGAGCCCCCGCTCCCCACCATGAGGGGGGGGGTCCGTGTAACCAGGGCTGTCCTTACAGGGTCCCCACGGTGTTCTGCACGGGGGTCCCCATGCAGGAGGAGTCGCAGCCCTTGCTCATCACCAGTGGCACGAGCTGGCCCGGCCTCAGCCATGGAGCAGGGGGTGAGTGGGGACACCCTGCTGGGACACCGTGCCGCCCCCCCCCCCCCCCCCCCCGGCCCGGGGTTGCGGTTCCCCCCACCCCATCCCCGGCGCCCCCTCACCTTCATGGGAGTGCGAGAACCATATCTGGGAGGTGCCGGAGTGGGGCCCGCAGAAGGCGGGCTCCGGGGGGGACGCGGCAGGGCCGCCGGGGTGGCTGGGCCCCCCCGAGCCCAGGCTGCTGCTCAGGAAGCCCCCCATGAAGGACGAGGCGGGAGCGTTCCCCATCAGGCCGCTGCCGGCTGCGGTGGGAGAGGACAGAGTCAGGGAGGGCTGCCTGTAATGACACCCCCCGCCACGCTCACACGAGCATGCACACGCGTGTGCACACGCCTGCTGCACGCCTGTGCACGACCCTCGCTGCATGTGTGCATCCCTCGTGCACGCAGGTCCCTTACGTGATCAAACCCTCATGCACGCACACCCCTCACGTCCCTCGTGCACCAGAGAGGGATGCACAAGGGGCACCAGCGCCCTGACACTGCGTGCACACCCATGGCACACACATGTGCTGGCACATGGGAGGCTCTGCACATGCGTGTGCTCCCCATGCTCTGGATCCATTGGCAGCTCTGAGCTGCTGCAGGACACCGGTGCCAGGACCTCACTGGAGCCCTGGCTGTGCCATGCCATGCTGTGCCGTGCCATGTTGAGCTGGGCCATCCCACTGCCAGCACAGGCATCCCAATGCCAGTGCTCCGGTGGCAGGAAGGACGGGAGCACAGGAGCATCATCCCATGACCGGGGCAGCAGCTTCCGGGGCTGGGTCACGGCAGAGGGGACAAAGCCACACGTGTGCACACATGTGCAGGTGCATGGGGAGGACACGGCCATCATGGGAAGCGCAGGGCAGGGCTGCAACTCCCACCCTGACCCTGTCGGCCTCACCCGCAGCCTGGGGGGCCCCCAGCACCCCCCGGGGAAGGCGCTCCCCATCCCGCTCCGCATCCCGGCCAAGCCGTGAGGTCATGGTGGAAACATGGGAGCCAGTGGCCAGCGGCCGGGCGGGAGCTGGGGCAGGGGGGGGCCCGGCCACCCCTCTGCGCCTGAACCCGCTCCCCACGTCCATGTGTGCCAGCACAGGCTGGCGGGGCCATGGCCGCTCGGCCCCTGCCCGGCACGGCCCGGCACGGCGCGGTGCGGAGCAGCCCGGGCTGGCCGGCCGCCCGGCTGGGGCAGGAAGCGATGCTTTGCTCTCTAAGCCGGCCCACGCTCCCCAGCTAATCCCTCTGGGATGCCTCTGGGATGAGTGTCGGGATGTGGTTTCAGGCAGCTCGCTCCTTCCTACGCCGGCCGGGGACCGGGATGGGGCAGGGGCGCGTGGGCCAGGGGCACTGCTTGAACCCTGGGAACCGGCACCCCCGGCTCCGCACACACACAGAGCCCGGGATGGGAGGGCACATCCCGCCGTGCCAATGCATCCCAAAGGAGCCGTGCCCGGAGCTGCCCACTGCGGTGGTGCCGTGGGGCGTGGAGCCGGCAGCGTGCCGGGCGGCTGTGCCGGGCAGGAAGCCGAGGTTTCCAGAACGAGCCTTTTCTGGAAGCTGTGAAACAGGCTGTAAAAGAATCACACCCCCCCCCCATCCCGCTGCTCCGGTGGTGGCGGGGCCTGGCTGGCGCGATGCTTCCCGGCGGGAATGGCGGGGCCACGGCCGCCGCTCCCCACAGCTCCCACCCGCTGACTCACAGCCCCTGGCACGGATGGATCCCCCGGCGCGCACCGGCCGTGCCATTCCCACCCACTGCTTGGCATGGCAGGGCTCGGCATGGGGCAGGGCGCAGCCCCCTGCCCCGACCCTTCCCAGGCAGGACAGGGAAGGGTCCCTGCGACCACGCGCGGCTCATGTCACCAGTGCAGGATGAGCCTGTGTAGCAGTGGGCGCATCCCACCCCGGCCCCCCGGCACTGTCAGCCTGGGAATTCCCTGGCCGGGCTCCCCATGGCCAGTGCTGTGAGTCAGCCCCACCAGCACCGCTCCCTGCTCCCAGCTCGGCACCGGCACAGCCGGCAACAAAGCCCTCCTCCCTTGGTGCCAGCACGGAGGGACGGGTGGCCACAGCCATGGCCATCAGCCATGGGGCTCCGGTGGGGTTTTGGGGGCCATATGGACATTGTGGCTCATGTCCATTTTGGGAACTCCAGGCAGCTCTGGCGCAGCCAAAGCCATGGCACACTCCCCCAAGCAGGGAAACTGAGGCTGGGGAAGGGATGGGGAGGTGCCGGTGAGATGTGGGGCTGTTGGCACCCAGCACCCCCCAGATGGGGCAGGGGGGGAGGCAGCAGCTGGAGGAAAGGGTTAATAACAGGGAAGCAAAGGCGCTTCCCCCTCAGCACCAACCACAGTTGGGGGGGGGTTCACCTTGGCCTCACATCCACCGAGGGTCACACGTGTGACAAGCGTGCCAGGTCTCAGCAGCAGGGACAGCGCCTGGGGGTGTGGGCTGGGAATGGGAGGATATGGGGGGACAACAAGGGGGGATCCCCATCCCAAGCTGCCCTTCGCCCCTGCGCACAGATGGGAATGTGCCGAGAAGATGGAAAGTTTCCTGGGCCAGCAAGTGGGGCCAGGGCGGGGTCTGGGGGGGCTGCAGCCCCATGGGGGGACCACCCCGGCCACAGCTGCTCCGGCCTGGCAGGTTTATGGGATGGCAGCGGGGTCCTCATTGCTGGGAATGGTGGGGTCCCCAGGACCCTCTCCGGGTTTCCCATGGCTCTGGGGATTGGGGATCTGCACCCCAGGATTT
Source organism: Myiopsitta monachus (assembly GCA_017639245.1). Classification (NCBI taxonomy): domain Eukaryota; kingdom Metazoa; phylum Chordata; class Aves; order Psittaciformes; family Psittacidae; genus Myiopsitta; species Myiopsitta monachus. Next base: position 1,118,489 of record CM029931.1, on the reverse strand, counting down.
ATGGGCTCCATAAAGGAGGCTGCAGGGTGCACCCCCTGGGACACTCCTGGGCACGGTGACGGCCCCAGGACGTGTGTGGGGTTGAGTTACTCCCTCGGCTATTTCAGGGCTGGAACATTCCTAATACCCATATGGAGACGCCGGGAGCAGACAGGGACCCTCCCGCACCGTGCCCCCACTGCCGGGCACCCCGGGGATGTGCCACCCCCAGTCCCCAGCCCAGGATGTGACCCGCAGCCCCCCCCCTGTGCTTTGCAACCCACGCCGCCCCTTTAAATATTTGCCAAATGAGAAATAAGTGTAATATAATTTCCTCGGTGTTATAATTTAAGATTAATCCATATTGTTATGGCACTAAATAAATGCCGTAATATTGAAATGCAGTTCAAATGAGCTTGACAGAGTGCCAGCAGTACAATTAAAACGTTATCCGATGGGTAATCACACGGCAGTCGCTCCGTGCTAAGTGCCACTCGCAAGCTGTCGGCTTTCGGCGCAGGGAAGGGGAGGACGGAGCCGCCGGGAAGCCGCGCGCTCGGGGCACGCTCCTTGCACGCTGCCCAGTGCACGCTGCCGTTTGCACACACAACACACTGCCCTTTGCAATGTCCAGAGGCCATTTTAGGAGCAGCTGCAAGGCTGGCATGGGCTGGGATCATGGGAATGAGTTGGGAAGGGCCCAAAGGGCCCTGGTGTCATAATACCCCAAGGAACCCCCCAGTACTTGGGGCTCATGCACTCCCCAGCAAGCATCACACCCCTGTGGTCTGGGCTGCCCATGCATGGAGTGGGATGGAGCAACCCCAGTGGGCTGGGAGGACACGTCCCATCCCCTCCATCGCCTTGGGAATGGGGGTCCCCAGCACTCAGTGGGGTGGGGATGAGGTGGGGCAGGCAGGGTAGCAGGCAGGGTGCAGGCAGGGCAGTAGGACAGGCAGGGTGCAGGCAGGGTGCAGGCAGCAAGGCCACACTGCCCATCTGTTTCACTTTACGGAGTGGCTAACGAAGAACTCCAAGAATGAGATTATTGGGTGAGTGTTTATGTACGGCGGGGAGGGGGCCGGGGGGGCCGCGCAGCCCGTGTGAATCGCGGCACAGTCACCCAATTGCCAAATCCTCCTATTTTTATGTCCTGCCGTAATTCCCCGCTTGCCTGTCGCGGATTGCTGCCATCAGCTGGGAGAGCAACCGGATGGGGGGGACAATGGGGACACCACAGACCGGGGGGGGGGGTTCCAAGGGGATGAGGGGCCCAAAGGGGCACCCAAATGCTCCATAGAGCCTCTCCACACCCCCAGTCCCTCCATGGGGATCAGCCCATGGAACCGGCGGCACAGCCTCCCCAGCGCAGGAGCTCCTCCATAGTCAGGCAGCACCAGGGGCGCAGGGATAGAGCAAAGGCCAGGTACCCAAAGTGGGGTGCTGAGACACCCCCTGTTTGGGTCAATCACCACATTCACTGACAATGACCGGAGATGCCAGATCAGGCCATGCACCACTCGGGAGCACATCCCCCTGGGCCCTGGCGTGCGGCAGCGTCTCAGCACGAATCCAGCTCATCACTACCCAACCGATGAAACCACTCCGGGGTGATTCCATGGGATCGGGGATTCTGCGCATCCCGCTCTTCCCACCGGACACATGGTGCGTGTGTGTCCCCCCGGCACGAGTGCGGCTAACGAGGAGCAGACGAGTTCATCTCGAAATCTGGTTTAACTTTGACACCTACTTTTTAAGATGCGGCGCATGCGGCGGCGCTTGCACGCGGTGCCGGTTGGGGGACACGGAGCTCCACGCCGCAGCCGTGCCGGAGCTGTGCCACAGCCTCACAGCCCCGCACCAGACCCCGGCTTCGATCATCAATGGGAAAGCTGCAGCATGGAGCAGCACTGGCACCCAACGGCAACTTAATATAGGGACGGGGGACAGCTGCCGGAGCCCATCCGGATGCCAGCGCCCCAGCACTGGCACCAATACGCAAACCACCACGGCCAAGCTAGATGTGAACCAGCCCCGGTGTGCAAAGCAGCACCGATGGGGGGAAGCCGCACATCCACACCGCTACGGTGCTCCCAGCAGAACCCGGTGCTCATGCGAGCCACCCTGGTGCTGCTATACGGCGCAATGCACCGAGGGCTCCGCCGCGGTGACAAACAGCCGCGATCTCCACTCTGCGTTAGTCCATAAAAACATCAGAAGGGCAAAAATTGAGGCCCCAGAATAAAGGTTTGGCTCGGATGAGCCTCTGCCGAAGTTTCCCACCCTCCATGACCGCGGTGAGGACACTGGGGACTCCCGGCCCTGCTCGGCACAGGGATCGGTTTGGGTGTGCCGGAGCAGTGGGACCGCGGCCCCCATCCGGGCCGTGCCATGATGGGGGATCAGGGGCTGCACCCCCCGGTTGCCCCGGGGGTCTCCAAACCCCCCTCCCCATCCCTGGGCAGGGCCGTGGCTCCCCACGCTCGGGGCCCCCAGTGCCGTCTCGTGCCATCATTTGCATGATCCCGGTGCCAAAAGCAGACGCAAAGCGCAGCATTTGTTTGCAATAAGTGAGCGGGGCTGAATTATGGCTTTAATAAAACCAAGAGGAACACTTTTTATCTCCCCTTCCCAGGGCGGCCTCCGGCCCCCGGCGCTCGGCAAAGGCTCCTGGGAGGTGTAGTCCCGGCCGGACGCCGGGAGCCATTTGGGGGAGCTTGGCCGGAGCCCCCCCCCTTTCCCCTTTCTTTCTTGGGCCGCCGCGGTACCCCGGGGCTGCCGCGTGCCGCGCCGGCAAACCGCGGGCTGCCTTTATTTGCTGGGTGGGGTAATTATCAATCACAGGCGTTAATTACGGCTCCGCGTGCTGCCGCGGCTCCCGGCCCCACGGCACGGCCGCGGCGGGGGCACGCGGGGGTGCCGGGGTTAGGGCCCCCCCCCCCGCTCCCTCCAGCCCTGTGCTGCTCGGGGCGCTCGGTTCTCATTGCTATGGGCTCCAGCAGCGTTCCCGGCGGGCGCGGGAGCCGCGGAGCGGCGGCTTCGCCGGGAAGGGCTCCGGCTGTGCCGGCCCTGCCAAAGCCGGGAATATTTTTAGCTCTTTCTGTTGTTGGGTTTGGCTTCTCCTTTTTTTTTTTTTTTTTTTTTTTTTCCTTTTTTTTTTTTCTCTCCTTTTTTTTTTTTCCCCTTCCAGGCGGGTTTCTGCCGGGGTATTTTTAGCCTGATCCATGTTATTTTAACAACCTCCGCTGCGTTCGGGCTCCCATGTGTCGCCCAGGCCCCGGCGGGAGCGAGGGTCCGGCCGCCGCCGCGACACCGACACGGCGAGAAGCCAGAGGGAAGCCAGCGGCACCCCGGCGCTGGCGTCCCCCGGGGATCCCCCCCCCCCCCGACACCATAGAGAGGGGCCGAGTCCCTGCTCCGATCCCCCACCACGGCGATAGGCACTGAGCCCCCCGCTCCCCAGAGCAGGGGGGAGGCCGGGGAGCCCCCCCCCAAGCCCTACGGGAGGCCCGGCTGCAGCGTGGGGGCCGCCGGCACAAAGCGAAACCGCCCCGGTCCGGGCCCGATCCGGCGCCGCCTCCCCGGCACCCCCGGTTTCCATATCCATGCCGGAGCCGTGGGCACCCCCCCGCCCCGCGCCGGCCCGGCCGTGCCCCCCGCCCTAATCCACGCACTAATTGTAATCCCATTAAAGCAGATATAATTTTATTAGTATTCACAGCTCATCAAGACGGCGACAAAAACCGGCGCTGCCGCCGCGGCGAGAAACCCGCCTGCGCCGGCGGGAAGCGAGCGGCCGGCGAGCGCGGTGCCGAGCCGGCAACGCTGCCCACGGCATCGGCCGCGCTCCCGCTTCGGCTCCATCCTACGGAGCTCGGCGGCAGGAGAGCGGCTCCCCTCGCAGGTCCCCCCTGTGCCGCGCACCCCGCTTTAACCCTGGGCGGCCGCAGCCGAGCGCCCGCTGTAGACAAAGCCACGGATGCCGGCGCAGCGGCCGGATCCGGCGAGCCCCATCCCGCTGCCGGCGCGGTTTGGCCGTACCACGCCGGGCCGCGTGTGCCGCGCTTTGTCCGGCTCCCGCAGCTGCAAACCATTCTCACCCCGACGCTTCGGTGCTTTATATAGAGCCGGTGTTCGCTGACCTTTCCCCGCCGCACCACGGCACTGCCGCGCCGGCCCCGCGCATAACGGCCTCCTTGTTCGCCCAGAAAACGCTTCCTTGTTCAAGCACCGGGATCGCGCGGAGCCAACCCGGGGATCACGCTCCTCCCGCGCCGGTAAAGCAGCGAAATTACCCCCCCTCCCCGTGTACGTGAGACCTCACACCCCAAAGCCACCGGGCGCGGTGACTGCGGGATCGGCACAAAGGGGACGCCGAGCCCCCGGTGCCGTGTGCCGGACCCCCGCGTCCCTCCCGACCCCACACACCGCGTCTGGCGCGGCGGCTCTGACCTGTGTGCGTGGCCATGGTGATGGGCGCAGGGAAGTACTTGGTGGGCTGGAAGTGTCCGCTGGGCTGCACGGCCCCGTGCGCCGAACCCGCCACGCGCCCCGCGCCGTGCCGGTGGCCCAGGCTGCCCCGCTCCGACAGCAGCCGCGGCGGGGGCGCGAACTCACGGCCGTCCATGCCGGGGACACGCCGGTGCTGCCCGGGCGCTGCCGGCGGCGGGCACGGCCGGACACCGACGCGGCTCCTGGGCGAGCCTCAGCGCCGCGGCGGGCTGGCTCCGGTGGCGGCGTGCCGCGCTCCGCGCCGGGGCTCCCGGCTCATCCTCCGCTCCTGGAGCAAGGGAGAGAGAGAAAGGAGAACGTGAGCGCGCGGCCAGGGCCCTCCGGTTTACCCCATGTATCCCCAGTGAGCCCCCGTTTTCCTCCGGTACCCCTCGTGCGCGGCCCCCGATCGCCCCGGTGCCGCTCGCACACGGGTCTCTGTTTCCCCGCCGTCCCTGGAGCGCAGCCCCCCCATCTCACCAGTACCCCCCTGCACAAGCCCCGGTGCCCCCCCCCCCCCGACCCGTTCCCGGTGCTCCCGGCACCCTCCGCCCGCCCCACCCCGGCTCTCCCGGGGCCCGGCCGCGCTCCCGATGCCCTTGCGCTGCGCTCCGGATCCTGCCGCTGCTCGGGCCCTTTCCCCGCGCTGCTCCGGCCCCACTTCCCCGGAGCTCGGGTTCTTTTATTTCTCCGCTGCTCGGGCCCCGGATCCCCCCCCGGTGCACCCGACCGTATTCCCCCGGTGCCCGGCCCGCGGCTCCCCGTGGTACGGGCCCCGCTTTCCGGCCACGGCCTCCCCGTTGTGTCCCCGGCGCCTTCCCCTGCCCGGTTCCCGCTTCCCCGTTCTCGGTGCACGGCCCTGGGGCCGCTCCCGGTGCTCCCCCGGTGCGGGCCCCCCCCCCCCCCCCGCCCGCCGGGGCATTGTTCTCGGCAGCGCCGGGGCCGGCGGGCCCGATCCTGCGGAGAGACCGAGGCGGCCGGGGCCGGGCCGGGCCGCAGCGAACAAAGGGGCGAGCGCGGCCCGGGGCTACCGGAGGCAGCGGGGCCGCTGGGCCGGGGCTGTGGGCGCGGGGTGAGCGTGTCCCGGGGGGAGAAACACACGCGCGGCCCCGAAAACAATAATATGTGCGCGGCTTTTTATTGATACGTGCGGATGGTTTATTCAATCGGGTTGTTTTTTTAAAAAAATAATTAAAATTGAAGAAAAACGATGCGAAAAAAAGAGAAATTTTTTTAAAGTAAAAAAGAAAATAGCGCAAAAAATAATTAATGCGAAATAAATGGGAGCGAAGGCGCCGAACGCGAGAAAATAACAACCAACAACAACAACAATAATAATAATAATAACGCAAAAAGGATTCGCCGCGGAAAACGCTGGGCTTTTTTTTCGCGCATCCAATTTTAAGGCGGAGATTTGTAACACGGCGGTTTAAGGCGATGATTTTTAACGGCGACGTTTTTAAAGGCGATGTTTTTGACGGCTGAAAATATTTGGATAAGAGCAAACGTTAAAACCAAAATGAAATAATGCGAAAATAAAAGGAAAAAACAAACGGGGGGGGGGAAATGTTTTTTTAAAAAAAGCGAAAAATGTTTTGATTAAAAAAAGAAACGAAGCGGAAAAAAAAAAAAAAACCAAAAATAAAGGTGGAAAACACGAAAAACGCTGAAAGGGAAGCGCCAAAAAATTAAAACAACCCCCGAACGCCGCCGCCCGCGCCCCCGATCGCAGTCACTTACCGGCGGGGCGGCCGTGGCGGGGCGCGCAGCGTGCTCCTGCCGGTGCCCGTGCACTGCCCATGCACCGGCTGCTGCTGCAGCGAAGGGAACCGGGGGGGTGGGGGGGGAGTGTGGGGGGGGTGGTTGGTTGGGGGGGGGGGGTTAAGGGGGGTGGTGATGAAGAGGGGGGGGGACCCCGCCGCGCCTCCCCGCTCACGCCGCGCACTCCGCCGGGCGGCGCGCCCCGCATGCTAATGAGCGCGTGCCCCACGCGCGCTCCCGCCACACACACGCGCGCACACACACACACGCGCGCGCGCGCACCCCCCCCCCCCGTTCTCCCCCCTGATTGGCCGCCGCGCGGCGCTCGCGCCCCAACCTCCAACCCCCCCCTCCCCCCCCGCCCCCCGCCCTCCACCGCTTCGGTTTCATTCTCCAACCGCGCTCCTATCGCGCGCCGCCGCGTCACGGGCGCGCTCGGCCAATCGGCTGCCGCCCCGCCAGGCGCTCGGCCAATCAGAGCGCGCCCAGCGTTCGGACGCGCGGCGGCGGCGCCCGATTCAAGCCCGGAGGATGAATGGGAGGGGAGGGGCGGGGGGGGGTAGCGGCGCGCATGCGCCGTGGGCGGTGTTGCGCTGCAGCGGGGGTTGCGGCGCGCCCTCGGTTGCGTTCCGGAGCCCCGCCCCCGAGCGCTGATTGGTTGGCCGCCCGCCAGCCCGCTGCCAATCACGCAGTGTAAACAAGGCGCTGATTGGTGAGCGGCGGTGACGCGCCCCGAGAGCCGTTTCAAGGCTCCCCCGCAGCGGGAGGGAGCGCGGGGAATTGGAGTCGGTTTCGAGGCTCCCCCCGGCACCCCCTCCACCCTCCCCGGGCGGACCCGGCAGCGCGGCCGAGCCCGGGATCAAAGCGGCGGGAGCGGAGCGGGACCGGTGAGGCGCCGGCGGCCGGGGCGCGATGGGGCTACAGTGGGGCGCGATGGGGCTGCAATGCGGCTGCAATGGGGTGCGATGGAGCTGCAATGAGGCGCGATGGGTCTGCAGTGGGGTGCAGCGGGGCTGCAGTGGGGTGCAGTTGGGTGCAATGGGGTACAATGGGGCTGCAGTGGGGTGCGATGGGGCTGCAGTGGGGCTGCAATGGGAGCGGCTATGTAATGGAGGGTGCAGTGTTGAGGGGCCGTGTGGTGCAAGCAGGGGTGTGCAGTGGGATGGCTGCGGTTAGAGGGCTGCAGAACGGGGGATGCAATGTTATGGGGCTGTGCAATGAGGGGATGCAATGTTATGGGGCTGTATAATGGGGGTGCAATGTTATGGGGCTGTGCAATGAGGAGGTGCAATGTTGGGGGCCGTGCAATGGGAGAGCTGCTGTTAGAGGGCTGTATTATGGGGGGTGTAAGGTTGTGGGGCTGTGCAATGAAGGGGTGCAATGTTGGGGGCTGTGCCATGTGTATGTTGGAGGGTGTGGTGTCGGGGGGCCGTGTGGTGTAAGGGGGTGCAAGGTTATGGGGCTGTATAATGGGAATGCAATGTTAGGGGGCTGTGCCGTGTGGAAAGGGAGGGTGAGATGTTGGGGGACCACGCGGTGTTAGGGGTCTGTGCAGTGTGTGTTGGTGGGTGATGATGGGGGGACATGTGGTGGGAGAGGGGAGTGCGCAATGTTAGGGGGCTCTGCAGTGTGTGTGGGGAGAAAATGTGATGTTGGGGGTCATGCAGTGCAAGGTGGGGCAGTGCAATGTTAGGGGGGTGTCCAATGGGGGCTCCATTGTTAACGGGCTGTATAATGGGGGGGGTGCAATATGGGGGGGCTGTGCAATGTGGAAAGGGAGAGTGAGATGTTGAGGGGCCAAGTAGTGCAAGGTGGGGGGATTCAACGTTAGGGGGCTGGGCAGTGAGGGGGTGCAAGGTCGAGGGACCATGCAGTGCAAAGGGGGGGGGGCAGTGCAATATTGGGGTCCATGCAGCGCCATACCGGGGACCATGCAGTGGGGAGGGCTGGGAGCAGACGGCAGAGGAGCAGGGGGAGGCTGGGGTCGGTCCCAGGTCCCCACCGGGGCCCCGTGTGTTGTGTTGGGGTTTTCTTTTTGCTGAAAGGCTGTAATTGATTGAAAAGGCTCAAATAAACCCAAATAAGGTGGAAAAGCGATTCGATTACGGGGGAGCTATTCATTACACGGGGACGGCAATCGAGTTAGGAGGGTGAGCGGCCGGGGGACGCGGCACAGCCCGTGGGGGCCCTCCGGCACGGCACGGCCAGACCCGTGCACACCGGGATGCACGGAGACAGGCACAAGGACAACCGGCCGGGGACATGGCGCTGGTGCATGGGATGTGCAGCTGCAGCAGGGAGCCCAGGGACACGCGCATGGAAGGACACGGATGCCACCAGCTCCCCGTCTCCGTGGCTGCGTGGTGAAGGCCGCGGTGCGGTGCCGGCAGCGCTGCGTGGGGCCAGGACCGCTGTGCCGCGGGGATCTCGCTTCCATCCGGATGAGGAGCAGGGCAGGAGCGGGGCTGGGGGGGGGGGGGGTTGTGCTGGGATCCCCCTCCCTCTTTGCTGCCCTCAAGAAGCTGTTTTCCTTCCTCAGTTATTTGCACCGTGGGGTTTCCCAGCCGGAGGCAGAGCGGAGCAGCCCGGCTGGTGCAGGATGGGCTCTGCGGCTGGATCAGGGGGAAGCCTGCGGCACACAGCGGAGCTGCTGCATCCCGGCCCCCCTGCAGCATCCTTGCCTGGCTGTACACACCATGCACTGGGAGCTGTGCTAAGGCATCCCCCTCAGATCCCCCTCCATCTGGGAAAGGGCTCCGGCCTGATGGATAACGTTACAGATTAACCCAGTGCATGGAATTGTTGCTGAATGGGAGCGCGGTGCAGATCCCGGTGTTGGGGTAACGTGTGCTGGGTTCCAGCAGCTCTGTGGGTTGGGGCCCGTGCGTTATTTGGTCCCTGGTGCTCAGGGGGCACTGGGGAATGGTTTCTGCAAGAAAAGACCTGCAAGAAACCCCCAAAATGAGCAAAACCCAGCGGCTGCGAGGCTCTTCCTGCCCTCGGGAGCACCGGGGGGGGCGGGAAAGGGCTGGGGAAGCTCCCGGTACCGGGTGGGAACACTGGGAGGCCCAAGCCTCATCCCTGGGCAGAGTGAGCAGCCACCCATGGGTAATTCCTCCCCATCAGCAGCCCTCCGCACGGGCAGATTCCCTATGGGCAGCCTCACAGAGGGTCTCCAGGCACCCCCACTGTGGGTACAATTCCCGCCCGTGGACCCCCCCCCCCAGCATGGGCTCCCCAAGGGAAGTTGCTCAATGAAGCGAGTCCAACCGAGTGCAATTAAAGCCGAGTAATTGATGCTCCCCCAACCCCACGTGGCCCCGTGGCCACCTTTGTACCGGGGACAATGGGCTTTGTCCCACACCGGGGCTCCCGCCCTTCCGCAGCACCCCGGGGGCCTGGAGCTGCTGCAGGCTCCGAGCCCTGCACCGGTGCAGGCATAGGGACCATGGGGAGCGCGTCAGGAGCCAGGCTGGGGCCGTGCCATTGCGGGGTGCCCTGAGCACCCTTGGGGAAGGGGTGCAGGGCAGGGGCTGCATAGGGGGGGCTTCCTCTGGCCCGGGCATGGTGCAGCAGGGAGGCTGCAGCCTATGTGCTGGCCCCAGCCGGGTCCCCGGCTCCCTGCCTACCTTGGCTGGAGCCTCTTCCCATGCTTCATTCTCCTGGGAGCTGCTGATCCCCCTTGGAAGGATGCCTGGAGGGTTCCCCACAACCCTGCTGCTGCTCCTGCATGGCCCACCCAGGGCTCTGCAGCGTGGCATGGCACAGAATAGCATGGTATGGCACAGGACGGCATGGAATGGAATGGCACAGCTTGGCATGGCATGGAATGGCACAGCATGGCACAGGATGGTACGGCACAGCGCGGCATGGCGCAATGCGGGCGGCCCAGGCTCCCTGCGCTCGGGACAGGCGGGTTTCCAGCTGGCTGCAGGTTTGCTGCGTGGTGCAAGGCTGCTGGCGACCAAGGGTCGTGTTTGCAGGCACCGAGGGAGGGAGGAGGCGGCTCAGCGCTGCCGTCACCTCCATCATCCCCTGCCCTGGGCCTGGGGAGGTTTCTGTGTGCAGGGGGCATGGGGCTGCTTTTCCTTAGGGGTCCCAAGGCAAACGGCAGGAACTCCGCTCCCATTGACTGTCCCATTGTATCGGCCGTGGCAACAATCAGTTTTGCTAATGCAATTGCTGCTGCGCCACGGAAATCCTACTGGAAAATGTATTAGAGCAATTATCCGTCTCACTCCGCAGCCGGGTGGAGCGTTAATATTCAATTGTGAGGTGCAAGTCCTATTATGTTAATGACTTTGGTGACAAAAGTCATTAATGGGAGACGTTTTCCTTTACGGTGCGGCATTAGCCGGGGTGGACACCAATGTGATACCGGTGCACGCGGCAGGATGGAACGGGACACACTGTGAGGGCAGTGGTGGGACCGGGCTCCCTCCCCGGGCTCTGCACCAACCCCTGTGGCTCTGTGCTGCTGCCAGTGCCCTGCGGGAGGGCCGTGCCGGGCAGCGGGGCACTCCGGGCCCCAGGGAGGGCGCGGGGCGGATTAGCCGCGCTGCAGCGCATCCGGCACTCCCTCTGCCGCAGATGCCCTCCTTTGTTCTCTCCCCGAGCCAGGGGAGATGCTCTGGCGCTTCCCCGCCTGCCGGAGAGCGCGGCGGTGCCGGCCTGGGGTGCACCGGCATCCCTGCCTTCACGGGTGACACTGAGGCTGACCCATGCCTAGCTGCTGCCTGGTACTGCTGCCTGCGGTTTGGGCAGCATCACAGGCAGGCCTGGATGGATGGATGGATGGATGGATGGATGGATGGATGGATGGATGGATGGATGGATGGATCCTCCTGCAGCCATGCTAGTGTAACCATGGACTAGTGGTGGCAGGACACAGGGAAGGGGATGAGAAGTACAGCCAGTGTCCAGCAAACCTGGCAATGGAGGTAACACCCCTTGATCTGCCCACCACCAACCACTGCCATGGCTCCTGGATGGGAATGGCAGTGCCGTGGCCTGCACAAGGCTGAGCCGTGCCATGACAGAGAACATCCTGGAGCACCCGCGGGGATTGGAACCATCAAACACAGGAGCTGGGAGCTGACTGACAGCCAAACCAACCGTGACCTTCACCTTCCACCAAAGGGCCCGTCTCAAGCAGCCGTGCTCAGCACTGCCAGCCCGGGAGTGACTGAACACACCAGCTTGGCTGCACAGTCTGGCATTGGGCACCCCTATGGCATGAGCATGAGGCCCGCCTGGCGCTGCAGCTGGGTAGGAAGCACATTTCTCATCGCCAGTGGTTCCTAGACATAGCCAGGTCCCAGCATACAGACTGGCACATGCCATAGCCCCGATGTCACCTCTGCTGCTGTGCCCGCTCAGCACCGGCCCTGGCCCACAACCCAACCAGGCTGGAACCCCGGGGACCGGGCTGGTGCTGGGGCCGCACCTCACCACGGCCACACAGCTCTGCCGGGGCAGGAGGATGTCGCACACGAGGGCTGACACTGCCGGCGCCCGGCGCTGCGGGGGGGGACACGGCTGGGGGTGGTGCGGGGGCGCTGCTCCCGGGCACGGGGAGGCAGCGGCGGGGCCGTGCCCAGAGCGGGGCCGCTCCGTACCCCCGGGCCCGGAGGCGGCGGCGGCGGCGGCTCCGCGCGCACGTGGCCGGGCCGGGCCGTCCCCATCCGCCCCGCCCCCTTATCTCCCCGCGCTCCCATTGGTCTTCCCTTCCCCCTCCCGCGCTCCCATTGGCCACGGCTCCGTCCACAAACAAAGGCCAGCGCCGGCAGGGGGCCCGGTGAGCCGCTCTGATTGGTGGAGCTGCGGCGAGGGGGCGGGACGAAGGGGCGGGATGAATGAAGGCGTCGGGGGCCTCTCCTGATTCCTTTTAAGGGTGTGGGCAGGACGCGCCCATTCATGCGCGCAGGGGAGAGGCGTTCCCATGGCTTAGCCCCGCCTACCCGGGGGGCGGGGCTTGGCCCCGTGGCGCGGCGCGAGCGGCGGCTGATCGGCGCGGTACGTGCGGGCGGGCAGCGCGTGCAGGCGCGGGAGGGACCGCGTGGCGCGTGGATGCGCGTTGATCTCCCCCCCCCCCCTCCCGCAGCACCCGCTTGTGCCCCCACCGGTGAATCCCCGGTGCCGTGGGGCTGCGGGTACCCCCCGGTCCGGCGGGGGTTGTACAGCAGCGCGCTGTGCTGTGCGGGGGGGGGGCGGGGTCCCAAGCAGCCCCACATGGGTCTCCTTTCCCCGCAGCCTGCGGTCACCGACACCCCCAAAATCCACCCTATGGCGAGCACCAGCTGCGGGGCCCCAGGGGCCCCCATGTGCCAGGACATTGGGGTGACACCCGAGGGAGCCACCACAGCTCCTTGTGTCCCCCCAGCAGGGTCTGAGCTGTTAAATCCTCACTTGGGTCGATCCCACGGGTGACTCAGGTCCCATGTCCCTGATAACGGCCATACATTGATTTCCATTTCCCATCCACCAGGTTCTCTCCTGATGCATGGGAATCCCAGCCTGCGCCAGAGATAGGGGCTGAACTTTCGTCCCTGAGCAATTAAGGTGCCTGAAACTGCACTTCATTAATGGTTGTTATGCAATAAAACCGATAAAACTGCCCTTATTTGCAGTAAAAAACCGCAATTTGTTTTGATTTATGTTTTTAAACACTTTCTGGGTTGTTCCGGGGCTCTGCCAGGGATCTCTCACTGGGGAGCAGGATGGTTCAGTGCAGGGTGCGGGCTCCCACCGGGACACTGAGCTGCACCCACCTCTGGGCTGTGATGTGGAGGTCCTGTTTCTCCAGGCCCCCCCCTGCTGTCCCCTCGCTCTGATACTGGTCTATGGACTATGTACCATGGCACAGTGAGGTGGCAGCGGTGGATGGGTATGTGCCGCTGACCACCGCGGGTGCCACTGGAGGCTTCTCTTGAAGGGGATGCATGTGCCAATGGTGCTGCTGGGGACAGGATGGAGCCCACCCAGCCCAGGGGGTTGCAGGCAGCACCAGCCCCTGGTACGCCCCATCAGTGCCGCTGTTGTGGTGGCCGGCTCGTGGCGTGGGGCCGCCTCTGATCCGTTTATCCGGTAGCTGATGGGTTGCAGGCAAGCAGCCGCAGGTGGTTTGGATCACAGCGGGGCCGAGGACATGGCGATTGGAAACACATTGTCCTGGCATGCACAGGGAGCTGGGCAGCGCTGAGCCATCCTCACCCCATCCCAGTCACACACATCAGCATCCCCATGTACCCGTGATCCCCGTCAGTGCCTGCCACACCAGTGAGTGCTGGGGACACCGTGCCACCCGCTGTACCGTGTCCCTGAGCTCACTGGTGCTGGTGGCAGGGTTGGGGCTGCAGGGTGATGGAGCAGGGGCTGGTCCCTGATGTTGGGGTCACGGCTGGTGGCTCTTGGTGCTTGCTGGGCCACTGGCTTTCATGCGCAGAAGCCACCTGAGCCCTTTCCCAGCCAGTGCTGAGTCTGGGGCTGTGCAACGTCAATTGGATCAACATGATTCCCCTCTAACTCGCTGCAGATGTCCCAGCGACACAGCAAGGTGCTCTCCCATCCCGGCACCGTGGGTCCTCCCCTGGATCCTGGACCCTTACATCCCCAGTAAGTGCTCGGGCACCCATGGGTGGGAGATGACCGGCCCCATCCCCACACCAGCACCACGAGGCTGTGGGGTGTTCCTGGCCCCATAGACACGTGTGTGCCCATCTGTATGTGGGTTTGCACACGCATATGGAGGTGCCTGCACATGTGGGTGTTGACACAGACCTGTGGGTCTGCATGTGCATTTACACACATGTGAGGTGAGCGCATGTTTACACACTGCTGCAAGCCACCCCCCTTACGGGGATGTCCCATGTGGGGCCTGGGGCAGCTTTTGTGGAGCACACATGGACCTCACTGCGTGTCCCTGGAGCCCCCCAACGTACAGGGGCTCCCCTCCCCATCCCGTGCCTGGGATCTGCTCCCGCCCCGGCGCAGGGAACAGGAGCGCAGCCGGCACCTGGAGGGAATTATCCGGGCGTGTTCACCTCCTGCAAACCTTTTGTCGGGCGAATTCCTGCGGTTCCCCATTGCAATTGCTGCAAATTATACAAGCGCCGCGTGCTCCATCCCAACGGGAGCGCGCCGGTGGTGCGCGCTGCGCCGACTGCCGCCGTGCGCGGCCCCGCGAGGCTCCGGAGCCCCCCCCCCCCGCGCCCTCCTGCTGTGTTCCTCCGGGCTTTGGGAGCCCCTGGTGCTGGGTGAGTGCCCTCTGTGGCTGTACGGGTGCTCAGTGGGGTTTGGCACACGCGGCACCCGGCGGTGGTGCAGGGCTCCGGGTGCAGCACCCACACAGTGGTTATCTGCACCCCACGAGGCCCTGGGAGCAGATCCTTGGGGTGCTTGGACCTGCTGATCCTGTGGGATGCATGTATGTGTGTGTGTGTGTGCGCATGTGCGTGCCTGTGTGTACATGTGTGTGTGTGCACGCACATGCAAGTGTGTATGCCTTTACATGAACACACTTAAATGCATCTCAATGCCTTTGGATGCATGTGCATGCATCTACATGCCTTTATAGTCATGTGCATGCATCCACATGCCTTTATAGTCATGTGCATGCATCTACGTGCCTTTATAGTAAAGTGCATAAATTTATATGCATCTGCCTGCCTTTACATACATGTGCATGCATGCTTCTGCATGCACACACACCCCCCTCTGCATGCACATGCACATCTCTGCATGCAGTTACATGCACCTGCATGCATGCACCTGCATTTCCGTGCCTTTACAGGCCTGTGCATGACTTTACAGGCCTGTGCATGCAACGTGTGCTCCTTTACATGCAGTTACATGCACCTGCACGACTTTACAGGCACGTGCATGCAACGCGCGCTCCTTTACGTGCAGTTACATGCACCTGCACGACCTTGCAGGCATGTGCATGCAACGTGTGCTCCTTTACATGCAGTTACATGCACCTGCACGACCTTGCAGGCATGTGCATGCAACGTGTGCTCCTTTACATGCAGTTACACGCATCCTCATGCAGTCAAACACATCCGCACGCCCATCCCCGCCCGCGCGCACCCGGGGGTCCTCCCGCGAGCACCTCGGTCCTCCCAGCCGGTGGGAGCGTCCCGCCCGGCGCCGCTCTGCCCCGCGCGTCTCTCTGTCCGCCGCCGGAAGCGCCGTTGGCGCAGCGGAACCCGGCAGTGCCGCTGTGGCCGGTGCCGGCGGCGGGGCGGGGCGGAGCGGGTCCCGCCATGGCGGGCGGGTGAGGCGCGGCGGGGGCGGCGCGGGGCCGGGCCGGGCCATGGCGGCGGCCGCGGGCTCCAACTGGGGGCTCATCATGAACGTGGTGAACAGCATCGTGGGGGTGAGCGTGCTCACGGTGCCCTTCTGCTTCCGACAGGTGAGCGCCGCCGCGCCGGGCCTGCGGGGCTCCCGCCCGGGGCTGGGGCCTCTCGTACCGAGGTTTGGTTTGTCCCGAGGGCTCCGGGCCGTGAGGGTGCGGAGGCGCTGGCGCACGGTGCCCGGAGGAGCTGCGGCTGCCCCATCGCTGGCAGTGCTCAAGGCCAGGTTGGACGCAGGGGCTTGGAGCACCCTGCTCCAGTGGAAGGGGTCCCTGTGGCAGGGGTTGGAGCTGGAGGAGCTTTAAGGTCCCTTCTGCCCAAACCGGTCTGGGGTTCCGTGATTTCTCCCTAATGTTTTGTGACTAAAAGGGTAAAAAGAGGAATTTATCCATTTGATAAACGGGTTTTGGCTCAGAGGCGTTTTCAGAGCAGCTGCACTCACACCGAGCTCTGCTCCTGGAGCTGCTGCCATCCCTACGGAAACACCAGGTTTAAATACAGCAGGAGAAGGGGCAGCAGCTTTAAGATCTGGTTTAAAGCCACCTGCTTAAAACGTGCCCTGTGTTTAGGACCCCCTTGCTGTGAACGCGTGGCACAGTGCTGAGGGTGAGCTCGGTAATTAATGTACCAAACAGTTCTTATTTAATCAGTCTACAACAGTGTTTGCACCTCAGGACCTGGACTGGGCTGTGCGCTCTGAGCCTGCAGAGAGAGCCCAGAGCAGGTGGAGGGAGGGAATGTGGATCCGCTCCATAGACGCTCCTGGTTCTCCCCTCGGTGCTGGAATGGGTGCAGCTGGAAGCTGTGGGAAGCAGGTGGCTGCTCCGTGTTGTCCTTGGGCTGCACAGAGAGCAAACAGGAGCTGGC
The DNA here is from genome assembly GCA_017639245.1 of Myiopsitta monachus. Classification (NCBI taxonomy): domain Eukaryota; kingdom Metazoa; phylum Chordata; class Aves; order Psittaciformes; family Psittacidae; genus Myiopsitta; species Myiopsitta monachus. The sequence goes on along the minus strand of CM029931.1, from coordinate 1,102,038 downwards.
GCACGTCCCGCTCCTCCTGCCTGCTCTGAGGCGCAGGGAGCTCCCTCCCAGGCAGCAGCGTGGCTGGAGATCCCTGCGGGAGCCTGCAGGTGAGGAGCGCGGCTCTGGCTCTGACTTTCCATCTCCTGTTGGTATCTTTCCCCCGCTTCTTCTCCCGTTGCAGTGCGGCATCGTCCTGGGAGCTCTGCTCCTGGTTTTCTGCTCCTGGATGACTCATCAGTCCTGCATGTTCCTGGTGAAATCGGCCAACCTCAGCAAACGCAGGACCTACCCCGGCCTTGGTGAGGACTCCAGCTCTGGTGCTCGTCTGTCTCGGGCTTTAACTGCAGTTTGCTTGCACCTCCTAATACACAACCTTCACGCTGATACTGTTGCAATAGCACATGGGTTCCCGATCCTAGCCTTCAATTTGCCTTATCCTCTGCCAGCCTCTCCCCATGTCCCCAGGGGAGCGCGAGGGTTCTGTTCTGCTCTTGCAGTGGAGTTAATGGGCACAGAATTGTTTTGACTCTGCAGGGCAGGGGAGGAGATGCGGCGCCGACTGATCCAAGCCCAAGCTCTGGGAGCTGGCAGGGCGAGTGTCTGGAGTAAATTACTGGTCTGGGCATGAAAGCCACGAGCTTCCCCACCCAGTGTGCTGCTGAGGACAGCGGGTGCTGCCAGCCCGGAGCCTGGCATGGAGCTGGGGCTGCCTCAGCCCAGCACAGCAGAGGAAGCGGTGCTCCAGCTTCCAAGCAGCCAAGAGAAGCAAAACATGTGCAGGATTCCTGTGTGGCGTTTGGGGCAGAGCTCGGAGCGGCGTGCTTGTGAGCTCTCTTCTGATCCTGAGTGACTCAGGGGGACAGGAGGAGGTGATGGGGTTCCAGTGCTCTCCTTTGGCTTGTGAAATGAGAGGGAAACATCTTCTTTTACTCAGTTTCCCTTATTTCCCTGGGGAGGAGGGAGCTGGTTGGCATTGCCTGTGGTAAGAGCGCTGCAGAGGCACATGGCTTGCTGTGTTGCCAGCAGATGGGTTTCCTCCATCCTCAGACAGCCCGATGTGATGCTCCCGGGCTGCGTGCTTGGCTTGTGCCCAGTTGTATCTGCTCGAGGCTGAAAAGATCAAGAAGCTCCGTGGTCTTGGAGACTGTGCTGTGATGCTGGAAGGAAGGGGGAGCCCCCCAGGTAGTGTCTGACTTGGCCTCACCGCTCTGGCCCAGCTGCCCCCTCACAACAGGTCTTTGTGTGCTGCTTCTCCCAAGTACAGAGAGTCCCCTCCACCTTGGAGCGTCTCCCGGGAAGAAGGGATCCTCCGCACTTCGGAAGCCAAGGGGCTCGAATACACAGAGAGCCAGTAATGCCTCTAAACTTCCTGGCACCTCCTGGCACGCAAAAGCTGGTGCTGAAAGAAATGCCTCTGCTCCCTCCCTCTGCCCTGGGAGAGGTGCCACCGGGAGGGCCGGCCCTGGGAGGAAAGGCAGTGCTCCTATAATGCATCCTAATGCATCAAGGTTGAGCAGCTCCACACAGGCAGCCTTTGTCACCATGGGCTTGTTCCCGGGTCCATCTGCGAGAGCTCCTGGCAGCGCCTGCAGCAGAGTCTGTGGGAGGTTTTGGCAGCGCTCAAAGATGTCACCGAGTTTTGCAAATGCACTTCAGTGAGGCAGCCCCTTCCGGAGGGACACGGAGGGATCCTGGAGCTCCGCAGGAGCCAGGCCTGCAGCAGGCTGGTGCCTGGCCCTGACGGCGCTGCTTGGCAGCACTGGGTGCCCGAGGGCCTTGCGTGGAAGGGAAGGGCTTTGCGCATCTGTGGACAAGAAGGGGAGTGGGGTGTGCTTCCCAGGCAGGTTTTAGCCAGGAGATGAGTTGGTGCTTCCCCTGAGGCTGCCTGGGTTTCTGCAGAATGCCTGTGCTGAGTACTGACCCCGACAGCACCCTGGAGGCAGCTCTGCTCCCTGCAGGGAGAAGGGCTGGACCACAGGTTCCCTATTCTAGTAACCACACTTGATTTAAAAGGGCTTCTCCTGAGCAGGCAGCTCTGCCCACCTTGGAGATCCCATTGCGAAGATGCTCCGTTTATTTACCCTCATCGCTTCCTTCTTGAAAAGATAAAGGCTCTGATTTTTCCAGCATCCCCAGATGGGCACATGTGGTACAACATTTGGAGGCTTGTTCTCATTAGAGCATCCCTTTAGAGCAGCCAGGGAGCCTGATTCTCCCCAGCCTGGGTCATCACCGGCTGTAGCTGTACCTGAAGCACGTGAGGTGTCTCATTGATGACCCACTCTCCAGGAGGGATGTTCTCCTCTTGCTGGTTCCTCTCCTCCCTGCCCCTTTGCCTGTGTGAACAGCCCTTGAGGGCTGTTGCCTTTTCCTTCCCCAGTTGAGGTGAAGCCAGGCAGTGTGCCTGTTCCCCCAGCCTGTCACCCAGCCATCAGCTATTTTCAGTGCTGCCCCACATCACAGCTCTGGGTTATTTCCCTGCTGTGGGTCTCCTGCCATGCTGCTTGCTCATTCTGCGGGAGAACATCTTGTTTCCTTAATGTTTAGCTCAAGCAGAGTCCAAAGAAATCAAGAGTTTGTAAGTTAATATCTAAAATAGCAGAAGATGCTTCCAGAAGGGAATGAAGTTGGTTTCCTGGTGGCTGCAGGAATGTGTGCTGTACCTTGAGAGAGCACAAAGGGGAATCCAGGGTGGTGGTTTTCATGCTGGACCTCTGCAGCGCAGGGCTGACAGGATGGGGCACTGTGGTCTATGAGTGCTGGAGGTTTCAATTCCCATTCTGCCCAGTTTGAGCTAAAAATACCCGCGGAGTTTTCTTGGCGTTTTCTTTTTCAGAAGAAACACAATGATTTAAAGCCGAGTGATCGTTTTCCGCTACAACCCAAGTATGGGAAGGGAGGGGGGGGGGAAGAAAGGTCTCTTGGCAGCAGCGCTTTGGTGTGGGCTGTGAGCACTGGGTATTCTGGGGATGGGATTGAACGTTCTGGGCACCAGCTCAGAGCTCCCATCCAGCAGCATCAGGAGGTCCACTTTTAGTGGGAAGATAAAAATAAAGCTGGGAGTTTGATTGGGATTTTGCACTGAGAAACGTTTCACCACACAGCCTCTTACCCAGGCGCATTTCTCTGCCTTTAATGGTTGCCATGTGTGACGGCGACTTCACACCACCTTTTTTTTCCCATCCCAAAAGAACCTGCTTTCTATCTTTTCCTCATCTTTGTTCCTGTCTTATGTGCTTTTCAGTTCTCGGTCTGAAATAGCAAGTGGGAGGGCAGGCAAGAGGAACAGCCCCAGAGCCCCGCACCGGCACTCATTGTTTGATATCAAACTGGAGCTTTGACTAACTGCGGCTCTTTTTTTTGTTCCCTCTTACACCAGCATTTCATGCCTATGGAAAAGCAGGAAAAATGTTGGTGGAAACAAGGTAATCTGCCACTTCTTTGAAGCGTGAATGGTTTGGGTTTCCTTACTGAATGATGCTGTAGCTTCCTGGGGCTTCGCTGTGCTCTGCTTTCGTACCCTCCTGCCTCCTCTGGTCCTGGAAACCTTCCGTCCACCAGAATTTGCACAAGAGCAAAGTGAGATTCCCCAAGCACAGCTCACGGGTATTGCCTTCAGCATATCCCACCCTGTTCCTGAGTGGAGGCCAGAGTGCTTTCCACTGGGGAATGGGTGCCCTGGGGGGGAATCCTGCCTCTCTTTCAGGACAGGCTCCATGGGACATCCTCAGAACTCTTTGCTAGAGGTGCCTTGAGCCCCAGGCAGTGAGTGGTGCTGGCTCCTTCCCTCTTCCCAGCTGCAAACTGCTGCACAGCACTAAAAATACACGGAATACTTCTCAGATGTTACTTGTCTGTGCAGGCAATTGCTGTAATTGCCACGGGGATGTTATAATTGGAGCTGGGAGGGAAAGTGACCCATGCAATCATGAACGGGAGGAGAGGCAGCTCCTAAGACAATCTTTTCATTAAAGTGTGGTCCATTCTGTGGGAAGAAGTTTGAGAGCCGAGTTGGGATTTAGGCTTTCCTGGTGGCCGCTGCTGCGGGGCGTGGGGCTCAGAACCTCTTGCTCATTCTTTTAAATGCTTTATTTTCCAAGAACTCAAGGAATTTTGACCATCCCCAAGATTTGTTTTGCTGTGGCTCCCTGCAGCAGGTAACCCCGTGCATGGGCTGTTGCCAGAGCTACGTCTCTCACCAGGATGTTTGGGGAGGATGAAGCTTCTCGGAGTTTTATTCTACTGGGGTTGAAGCAGAAGTGGTGGCTCTTCACGAGGCTGAGGATCAAAGCGTGGTCCCCCCCTTCAGCGCCTGCAGTGATGCACAGGCTGCTCCTCCAGCTGTGGGAGCAAACAGCATTCCCGTAGACAGAACCCCTACTTCACTGCTGGTTGCCAAATACGTTTTCAGGGTGGCTTCAGCAGAACTTGTGGCTTGCAGAAAGCTGCGTGGAGGGTGGGTGTACCCCCGAGCAAGGGATGCTGAGGCTGCTGCGCCTCCAACCACGAGTGACTGCACAAGATTTAAATTGCTTTAAATGATCCCTTTTAGCTGTGTCTGGTTAACTCTTATGGATGTTCCATCATCACAGGCTCAGTTACAGCCGTCCCAGGCAGTGGCTCCAGGTCTCTGTTGCCTTAGCACTAACAAAGCCTCCTCCTCATGAGAGCTGCAGAGAGTACAAATCCATTGGGAGTGTGGCAGCTGCCGTGCACACCGGAGCAGGGTTCTGCTCCAGTTCCTGACCCGTGTGTGTTGTGTTGCTCTTGCAGCATGATTGGGCTGATGCTGGGCACCTGCATCGCTTTCTACGTGGTCATTGGGGATCTGGGCTCCAGCTTCTTCGCCCGCCTGCTTGGATTTCAGGTGAGTAAGTCCTCACTGGATCACATCAGCAGTGCAGTGGTCCCAGTTCTTGCATGGAGCTGTGTGTGCCGTTGACACAGCAAAAGGGGTCCTGCCTTGGTAGTGTACTCAGCAACCCATGAGGTGGCATGGGGTCATTACGTGGTGAGCTTTAATGGCAGAGCCTGGTGCAGAGAGCCTGGAGCTCTGGCAGCCCAGACATATGGTGAGCAATCAGACGTGTAAAACCTCCAATGAGGCACTTCCAGCAAAGGAATTCTTTTTAACTTGGTCTCTCTTAATTCTGGAGCAGATTCCGGGGGGAGATGGTGCTTCCTGTCCTGATTCCTGCCCCAACATGCGGTAACAGACAGTTCCTCTGCCCAGGCTCCCACCCCCTTGCAGCCCGCTGGCTCAGGAGGGGTTTCTTGTCCTGTCCCTTGCTGTTCTGTTGTGCCTGCTCCTCTGTAAGCCAAAATAAACCTGGTGGTGGCTGAGCACACACGGCAGCAAGAGGGGCTCCTCCTGGGCAGGAGGCTCTGCTGCTGCTCCTGGAGAGCTGTGAGCCAGGGTGTGAGCGCTCGGAGCCTTGCAGGGGAGCAAATGGACATGTGGAAGGGGTTTTGGCTGTTATCTGCTCCTCCTGATGCTGCTAAGCTCCGATTAAGGGCCTATGAAGTTAAAAAGATGCATTGTGGCTGCAGCCAAATGAGGTATTAAATATTTCCAAGCATTTTGGAGTGTTCTGCTATAATAAATACCAGTGTGAGGTTTTGATTAATTTTCTGGGTTGGAATTTTGAAGTCTTCAATCTCCTGTATCCCAGTTAAGTTTAGTTTTTAGTAATTGCATGGAATACCTAAATAGCTTGTGCTGGATTAGCATTTAAACACCACCACCACCCCAAATACTTCCACTTAGGATGGAGCTGCATCCTGGCTTGTACCAGCAATAGCGCAGCCAGCAGGACCAGGGCAGGGATTGTCCCCTGTACTCATCCCTGCTGAGGCCACATCTCAAATCCTGTGTTCAGTTTTGGGCCCCTCACAACGAGAGAGACCTTGAGGTGCTGGAACAGGGCCAGAGAAGGGCAGCAGAGCTGGTGCAGGGCCTGGGGCACAAGTCCTGTGATGAGCAGCTGAAGAAACTGGGGTTGTTCTGCTTGGAGAAAAGGAGGCTTAGGGAAGACCTTAATGTCTTCTGCAGCTACTTGAGGTTGCAGTACAGTCGTGTAGGTCTCTTCTCCCAAGTAACAAGTGGTAGGATGAGAGAAATGGCCTCAAGTTGTGCCAGGGGAGGTGTAGGTTGGAGACTTGGAAGAATGTCTTCACTAAGGGGCTGTCAAGCACTGGAACAGGCTGCCCCGGGGCAGTGCTGGAGCCACCAGCCCTGGAGGGATTTAACAGACGTGTAGATGTGGTGTTTGGGGGCATGGGTTAGTGGTGGGCTGGGCAGTGCTGGGTTAATGGTTGGACTCATGATCTTTAAGGTCTTTTCCAACCTGAACAATTGTGTGATTCAATGACCTGTCAGGCACTGTGCAGAGCAACAGTGGCACCCAGTGACTGTGTGAGCTAATCACAGACCTAGCAAGGAAACGGCTGCATTGAGGCTTTCAATAGCTACAGAAGCAGAGCCTCAGGTTTGAAATGCGCCCTGGCTTTGCATTGCTTCTTGCACTGGAAGAATCAACTGTGTTGGGCTTTGGGGGGTGTTTTGAGTATCCCCCATGCTCCAGTTCTTCACACAGGTCCTTTTCCAGGTGTCTGGCAGTTTCCGGATAATCCTGCTCTTTGCTGTCTCCCTCTGCATTGTGCTTCCATTGAGCCTCCAAAGGAACATGATGGCCTCCATACAGTCCTTCAGTGCCATGGCTCTCATCTTCTACACGGTGTTCATGTTTGTGGTCAGTATTGACATTGGGAATGCTGTTTTCCTGGTGTTTGAGCACTGATATTCCCACTGGAGCAGCCTATAGGTGCCAGCCTCAAGTTTAAAATGGCCTTTCTGATAATGAGTGCTGCTGGTGCTGGGTATCACAAGTGATGGAAGTGCCCATGAGCTGGTGGAGGTGGGGAGGTGCAGCCTGCAGAAGCTGGCCAGTGGGCCTGTAAGCTGTTACACTGTGGTGGCACAAGTAAGAAGAAGCCACAAATTGAGTTGTGGTTTGTTCTGCTTCTTGGTGTCTTATAATTTAAGGCTCTGAACTTGGAATCAAAGGATGGAAGATGTGGGGAAGAGTGCCTGGAACCAGGAGGACTTTCATCATGTGTTAGTGTTTGGCCTTGAAAACCTCAGTGCTTCTGATGTGTAGAGGGAAGGCAGCTCTCGTTAAGGACTCAAACGTGTACTTTGCATGCTTCTTTGCAGCTGATGGTTAATGGCTTTCAGGCTGCAAATTTGGTGTTAGACACCAGCACTTCTCTTTCTTGAGCATTGAGTGCTTCATAAAGCCTGCAGTCTGGTACGTGGTGTAGGCTTGTGCTTGGATACGTCTGGAAAAGGGTTTTATTGCTGAGGTGAAGGATTCTTAGGTTAAGTAAGGTAAGGTGAGTGTTACCTAAAGCCAGCCCCGTTTAGCTTGGCCAGGCCCCATTGCACAGCACCATTTACTGAGGGCTGGAGACTCTCATTTGCTTTTTAATGACTTCAAGTCTCACCGCACATGTGCTCGTGTGCTTTGCTCATGGAGCCCCAGCCCTCTCTCGCAGGTTTCCGGCCTGGGATAGCTGAAACAAAGGGAAGCAAAGGGAGGTGTGGGAATTCTTTCCGCTTCACTTTTCCTTAGCAGGTTGCGCTTGGTCACGCTCCTGAGCTGCCCTGTGGGGAGGCTGGAATGGGAACTGGGTGTTCACGCAGGAGCCGTGTTCCAGGAGTTGTGCCTTTAAGAAAACCACACCACTTTGTGAGGGTTGGCTGCACGAAAGCGTAATCCCTGGGGATTAGAAACCCCCATTCAGGGGATGTTATAAACAGGCATTCAGACATATTTACCTTCTGTTTCCTGTGCAGCCCAGTGCTGGCCAGTTTCCTTGTCAATGGCAAAGGAGCTGCCCTGGCCTCCCCTGGGTGCCTCGCTCCCCGCTGTTTTCCTGCAGTTTATCCTTGGTGAGCTGCAGGTGTTAAATAGCTCTGGAGCAGCAGTGTGCAGGTGGGGCTCTGTTGTAGGGACCTTTGTCTCCCTCCTCTGCACAGGATTCTCCAAGGTAGATGTTGTTTCCCGTTAGGATTTAAAACCTTGGTTTATAAAGTGCAAAAGAAAGGGCTGGGAACAATAAAAATCTCCCAGTGAAATGTGTCAGTGGAGATGGTCCCACCCTGGTGCGTGCTGGGATGTCTGACGGCAGCAAACAAGGCAGGGAATGTCATAGATCTCCTAAACCCACCAGCAGGACCCTGGGTGGCAGGGGGCCCTTGGGGCTTACTGTGAGCTTTCATTCCAGTATCTGAAAGGGGCCTATAGGGATGCTGAGGAGGGAGTCTTCATTAGGGACTGTGGTGATAGGACAAGGGGGAACGGGTTCAAACTGAAACAGGGGAAGTTTAGATTGGATATGAGGAAGAAGTTCTTTCCTGTAAGGGTGGTGAGGCGCTGGAATGGGTTACCCAGGGAAGTTGTGAATGCTCCATCGCTGGCAGTGTTCAAGGCCGGGTTGGACAGAGCCTTGGGTAGCATGGTTTAGTGTGAGGTGTCCCTGCCCATGGCAGGGAGTTGGAACTGGATGAGCTTAAGGTCCTTTCCAACCCTGACTGTTCTATGATTCTATGATTAAGCCTGTGGCTGTTGTGGGAGTTTGACTGCAGGGATGGGGCTGTGGTGGGCAGTGTGAGCTGCTCCTCACAGAGCTGCCACGCGCTGCTCCTCATCGCTGCTTCTGGGAGGTGGTTTGGGGTTGGCTCTTAACCCCCTTTCCTTCTCTGGCTGCAGATTGTGCTGTCGTCCTTCAAGCACGGCCTCTTTAGCGGGCAGTGGCTGCAGCGAGTGAGCTACACGCGCTGGGAGGGCATTTTCCGCTGCATCCCCATCTTTGGCATGTCCTTTGCCTGTCAGTCGTAAGTACCTGCTGCTCCTGCTCCTGCTCCGTGAGGTTTTGGGAGGGCAGAGGGTCACCAGGATTGATACCATCTGGTTTCCTCTTGTATTTTAATCAAAATCTCTTGCAGCCCACTGAGGTACAGCATCTCGTTCCGTTGTTACCCTTGTGTTACCTACATGGGGGAGGGAGTTACGTTTCACTTGGGAGTTACTGTGTTTGAGATCATTTGGGCCAGGCAGATCCTTGGTGTAACACACATTGCTTCTGGTACAGCTGCATAAGGGATGAATTTCCCTTGTTCCTCAAAGGGGATGATTTAGTAGCAGGCCAGGCAGTGGGGCTGTGTCCCTGCAGGGCAGTGTATGCGCCTGCCTGCTCTCTGCTTCCCCAGTCTCTTTGAGAGACCTCAGATCACACAGACATTGACTCTGGAGACTGGGTCATGTGTTTCCACTTACCTGCTTTTAACGAGGGCTTCCAGAGGCGTGTGGAGTGACGTGGTGGCAGGGCAGGCTGGTTGCATGTGTCCAGCAGCATTACCTTCTGCCCCAGAATGGCAAGGGAGCAAAACGTGCCTGGCCAGAGCAGGGCCACGCTTGAAATGGAAAAGTAACTCCAAATGTGGACAGGGAAAAGACCATCCTCGTTTGGAAGGCTGGCAGAGTCGGGCTTTCCCCCCTGTAGCTCTAGCAAAGAGGTAGCATTGCCAACAGTAAATGAATGTGACAGATAAAATTTGCTCAGACTGCTGTGTTTACGCCCACATGCGAGTTCCAAATCATCATTTTCCACTTATTGGCTCTCTTGGCAGCTTGGTTCCTACCCGAACACGCTCCAGTCTTGCTGTTTAATGTCTCCATTACAACTGGCGAAGGGAATTGTGTTCGTTTGCGGCTTTACCTTGTTAACATTTTAGAGTTTGTAAATTCCACTGTTTTTTCCTTATGGGAGCCACACAGTGCGCAGCACAGTTCTGCTGGGAGCTGGAAATGCAGGGGAAGGGTTAGGTCTGGGCCAGTGCATGCCTACCTACGTACAGGCTCCACTACAGCACTTCTGTGGCAAGCTGGACCTAAAGCTAAAGGTGTTTCCCAAGCATCATGGCAATACAGTGTCCCCAGCCCAGGCAAGCCTTCTAAGCAGGTTATTCTCAGCTGGGTAGGTTTAATTTTGCTACCCTCTGAACCACCTTTTTCAAAGAGGAATAGTTGTATCGTGAAGCAGGATTCCTTTTCCTTCAGCACGTAAACGCAGCATACATTTGATTCTAGCACTGTGCTTCTAGCTTGAAAACCTTGGCTCTGCTTTACTTGTGAGTACAATACCTTTTAAAAGCTGTCCTGTTGTTGCTGAAGTTGCAAAGTAGGTCACTCCTTTACAGTTACGTAGCATGGAAATCTGCAGTGGAGCTGGGAGCATGAGGGCTCCAGGGTTACCTCCGCTGCAGTCCGCTTGTGTGACCTTGGTCAAGCCACTGAAGCCTCTAATTAAAGAGGAGTCAGTAGAGCTTTCCAGGAGAAACCTTCTTTCTGGAGATGGCCATTCTGGTGCAGAAACACTGACTAATAAGGGTCCGGTGGTGGTCATGGTTCTGAAGCATCAGTTCCCTGCAGGCTGGGTTCGGGCTGGGCTCAGGGAGCCTGTACACGGCAGTCCCAACGGTGGAGGTGCAGGACAGCAGCTCTGAGTTAGCTCTGTTCATCTCTGAAGCAAGGCTGCTTCGAGCACTTGTGCTGACTTGCCTACTCTCTGCTTGTGCCCTCTTTAAGGTACAGGGTAGCAGAGAGCATGAGGAGGGGTCTCTGATCCCTCCCTGCAGTCGTTTTGCTTAGAAATAAACCCTGGACTTGCCAGGACACGCTGCCTGTTCCCACTTGGCCTCTTGCTCTGCCTGGAGCAGTGGTCGTGGCCAGTCAGGTGATTGTAGGGGGCTTTGCAGGGCACTTTTCCTTTGTGCAGAACCCTCTGATGTGAAGGGATTAAGGTTTAAGGATTTTTCTGCTTGGCCTCAGCTTGCCACACTTTGTGTTAATGGCTTTGGTGCCCATTAGAGGTGGGGATACCCCTTCCCATTGAACTGGGTGCTCCCCCTTTCTCAGAGTTACTTCACTAACACAAAGCCACTCGAGTTCAAGTAGTAAGAGGTCAACGAGTTGCTAAAACGTGCGCCTGATGTCAAAAAGCACATTCCAAGCGTGTGGACACCCCAGATCCCCAGCGATGGGCGCTCCCAGCTTTCTGTGAACCCAGCCCCAGCAGCAGCAGCGCTGAAGCCCAACAGGCGCTGCGTTTCCTTCTGTTTGTTTAACTTCTCTTTTAGACACGGTGATGCTCCAACCTTCTTCCTGCTTTTACTCTGTAAACACTGCGTTGCTTTAATTATCAGCCTGGAGAGCTCCAAGAACAATAATCTCCGATGCTCCGCCTGGCCCGCAGCCACTGCTGTTTCACTGGAATAAACGGTCATTCATTGTGCAACACTTTTGAAGCAAAATGTTTACATCACACGCTCAGCTCCACGTGGTAGGGTGGGGAGAGCAGGAGTATTTTTGCAACACTTAAAGTTCTGAGTGTTCTGAAATCTCTTGGCATTAGCAGTATAAATTGTGGCATAGCAGCGAGTGTTTGTGCTCCATAGGGGGAAGGTGTCAGGGATTCGTTGCTGCTGGGCTGAGGCAGAATGTGCTGGAGTTGGTTTTTTCTCTTTCTCTTTCTGCAGAAGGCTTCCTTAAATAATTCACTCTTTCCTACAGTCAGGTCTTGCCTACCTATGACAGCTTGGATGAGCCCTCTGTTAAAATCATGAGCTCCATCTTTGCTTCTTCCCTAAACGTGGTCACCACCTTTTACATCGCGGTAAGAACCTTCCCCTTCTCTTTCCTTGCCAGAAGTCACACTCGGGAGAGGCAATGGGGATGGTGATTTATCTGCAGTTGGGGCTGGTTTCTGCTTATCTGTATTTATTCTGAAAGACAAGTTGTTTTGCTGAGAGCAAGGTTAGATGGGAGATGAGGAACCAAACAGTGCTGGAGGCATTTGGAGACTCCCCATTTTCAACATAGCACATTTCCTTGGGTGGAGGTGGAGTGGAAACCCAACTTTTCCATGGGCATCAATCTGCCTTCCAGGGCCCAGCCTGGAGCTGAAGGTGCTGCCTGGAATTCAGGAGAGCTTCTTTTTCATCCCATTGCAGTTAGAAAGATGTGAAGGAAGTTATGCCTCATAAAGCACCAGTTAATAGAATGGGGTTAATAATTCCTGGGAAGAGCCTTGCCCAGTGAGCTGGGCTGCTGTGGGGAATCATTGCAGCCCCTTCCTTGTTGGAGGGGGCTGGTCCATTGTCCTGACACTGAGCAGAGCGTTGGTGCTGCCTTACTGCAACATCCTCCATGAAAGTCCCCTGTATTTGGTAAGAAACTTGCCTCTGCTTTTAGGAAGGCCCCACCAGTCATCAACTGTTTGGGGGTGCTGCAGTAGGTTGCCCAAGGAGGTGGCCCCATGCTCCCTCCTTAGCTGGCTGGTCCTAACTTATGGGATGTCACTGTCTTCCAGCCTTGGTAGGGCAGGTAGGAGTGTGCTTTGGAGTCAAACCCCATCGACTCACCTCCCCTCCTGCCACACAGGTGGGCTTCTTTGGCTACGTGAGTTACACCGAAGCCATTGCTGGGAACGTCCTAATGAACTTCCCTTCCAACCTGGTGACGGAGATGATCCGAGTGGGATTCATGATGTCGGTAGCTGTGGGGTTTCCCATGATGATCCTGCCATGCAGACAGGCGCTGAACACCCTTCTCTTTGAGCAGCAGGTAAGAACCTCCTGCGTGGCCAGGGGCAGCTTGGTGTGCACCTCTGAAACTTGCTTGTTGACTCTTTGCCTTCTGCTGCTGACCTGGGCTACAAACGTGCCTTGGTTCTGTGAGACTGACAGCTGCCTGTGTCTGACGTGTGGTAGGTACTTGCTGTGCAGACGGACAAACCCTCAACTCACACTAAAATCCCAGGTGCCCGGTGTGTGCTAACCGTGCAGCAGGAGCCCTGTGGCACTCTGTGACTCCTGCTCTGCAGAATGGTGAAGCTCTGGTACTTGGAGGTCCTTGTCCTCTTTGCAGAGGAATTTCATGGGCAGCAGTGCTGGAGTTATGAGTCTGGTGCCTGCTCTTGCTCTGCTGCTCCCCAAGTCCCATAGCTGCTGCTTCCCTGCTCCTGTGGGGATTTTGGCTCTCGTGCAGAAGTGTGACACAGTTCAAAGCCGAGGTGCCTCTCCCTCTCAGAAAGAGGGAGAAATGTGCTTTTGAAACAGAGGAGCCTCCTTATTTCCTGCTGCTCCAGCTGGCATCCTTTAGCTGGCCAACTCCATCTTGCTTTGCATTTAGCTTAAGCTTCTGTTCCTGGTCTCAGAGCTCAGCCCAGCCTCATTTCTTCTTGCTTCTGTTTGTGCCTGCTCGTGTCTGCTCTGTAATTACTACTCTCATCCTTGCACCTTTGTCAGGAGCCCCCTGAGCATCCTTCTCCCCTCTAGGTTCAAATGTCCCCTTCCTCTCGTGCCTGCCCCGGCTGTTTGGTGCCGAAGCCGACGATGCAATACAGCCCTCTCCCCCACGTTCACCTTTCCCAGGGTCAGATCTTCAGACAGCCTTTGTGACTATAGTTGGTCTGTCTGATTTAGACTGTAAGTCCCTTGTGGCAGTAGCGTGTTCTCCTCTGTGTATTGTACGGCACTAAGCATGCCGATGGTATTCAGTAAATAACAGTAAGAGATTGTGGGAATGTTCTGAGGCCTTTGTGTATCTGCATAAATAGAAACCTCTTACGGCAGGAAATAAAACTTGAGCAATTTATAGCTCTAAATCCTGCCACTTCTGCCTGTGAGAAGCCCCCGGCTCTTTTCTCACATTGGGAGGGCCTGAGGATGGGGGAAGCCGATTGATGAAAGCCAGCGGGTGCAGAGCAGTGAGCACGGGAAATGACCGGGAAGGCTTTGGTTCTTGCCTGGGCTCAGCTCCTTGCTCCTTGGGCTCTGAACGTGTCACTTCTGCATGCCTCTCCCATCTGTGCAGCCAGGAGATGGGTGCCCCCTGTTCTCCAGGGCGTGTGTTTGCTGAGTCCTCTGCGCTTCCCACTTGGAGTGTGGGCATGGGATGGGAAGCAAAGGGCATCTGGAAACCCTCTGGCATCAGCAGCTCCCCAGCAGCACCCACCCTCCTGTCTGCCATCCATCAAGCTGGTACATGTGGTGTAACATGGTGGTGTTGGGGGATACCTTGCCATAGCAAAGCCCTGTGACCACTCTCCCTCCTGCCTCCTCAGCTGCTTTCTCATGCCCTTGGCCTTGGGGTGGCTGGACGCTGGCACAGGGACTGGGATGCCGCTGCACAGGTCACATCTGGGGCAGGACGGGAGCAGCAGCTTTGGCTCCGTGCCCCCCGTGACTCTCTTTTGGAAGGTTCAAATGCAGTTGCATGTTAAAAATGCTCAGCCATGTCTGAGTGCCCCCCCCAGCACTCTCCTCTGTGGAGACCATAGCATGGAGGTGGTGAAGCTGCTGGAGCCTGCTGGGGTAACTGCTTAGGAGCTGTGGGGTTGTGGTGCAGGAGCTAAACTCATTTTCCCTCTCCCACCTTTTCCAGCAGAAAGACGGCACCTTTGCTGCAGGGGGTTACATGCCCCCCCTGCGGTTCAAAGCCCTGACACTGGCTGTTGTGTTTGGAACCATGGTAGGAGGCATCATGATCCCAAATGGTGAGTGAGGAGCTGGGGACGAGTTGTCTTGGCTGCGTTCTCTGCTCTCTTTGCTTTGCTCTTCTGCTGGGGTGGTCGGGCTGTCCAGGGGCTGCTCCAGCAGCCCAGCAAGGGACCTTTGCTGACTTCTCTTCTTCTTCACCAGTGGAAACCGTCCTGGGCCTGACGGGTGCTACGATGGGAAGCCTCATTTGTTTCATCTGCCCAGCTCTTATTTACAAGAAGATCCACAAGAATGCGCTTTGTTCACAGGTCAGTGCTGATGCTGCTTGACATCCCCCTCAGCCCTCTGCAGAGCCTGGGAATTTAGTTAATTTGACTGCTCAGCACCTCCTCCAGCCTCCCCCTCCAGTCTGCCCAGTCCAGGTGGGAGCTGTTCTGGTCAGCTGCTCTGAGCAGCGTCACTTATGGAATCCTTTAGGTTGGAAAAGACCTTTAAGATCATCAAGTCCAACCATTCCCCCAGGACTAAAGGGCGTGCAGACAGCAGAGGAGGTGCTGGCCCCAGTGTATGTGGCCCCGTGCTGAAACACCGCTCTTTTTGTCCCTCCCGCAGCAAGTGAAGCATTCATTTGGTGCATAAAATGCTGCTTCTGGTGGGCTTCAGGTTCTGTACCCACAGAATGGGAAATCCAGGCAGCCTATAAAACCTTGCCGGGCCTTAACATCCCAGCCTGCCTGGGCTGGGGAAAGCAAACACAGTTTCTCAGCGGTGCGGTTCGTGCTGCTGACCCTCAGCTCTGCTTTGAACCAAAGTGCTAATAAAAGGGAACACACACGGAGGTGTTGCTCCAGGATTTGTGCAGAGCCAGGGTCCTTGGGAGCCTGGTAGAAATTCAGCTTTGCCTTTTGCTCCAGTTTGAGTTGGCCTCCTCCGGGACTGAAACAAAGTGGCTCTTTGCTGGGCTTGATCTCTCCTCTACTGCAAATGCAGCGCTTTGTGGGGCTGAAATGAGTCGTGTTTGGGGGCTGTTTTTTCTAATAATAACTTAATCCACTGCCTTTTAGCAGGGCCCTGCCCCACTGTTACCAGGCACGAGAGCGCTGGGCTGGGAGGAAGGTTTGCAGCAAAGTGCAGAGTCAGCAGGGGGAGAGCAGGACATTCTTGTGGGTCCTCCGGAGCTAATGGCTTTTGCTGTGTTTAATGACTTGTGGCTTTGCAAACGTACGTGCAGGTTTGGAGCAGGGTGGGTATTTTTATTTGCCCCGTGCTTTCTCTGACGCAAGGAAACAGTCCAACTTTCCAGCTCGCACTCAGAATGCTGACACTTTGCTCCCAAGTTCTTTGACTGAACCCCCGAGCAGGAGCCGAAATGCCAGCCTGGAGCTTGCAGGGAAACAAAGAGCACTTTCAAGAATCGCTTTCTATTCCGGCTCGAGCCAGAATGTTTCTCTGCAGTGCCTTGAAACTGCACTTGGGGTGTGCTGAGCTCTTGGGCTGGGCACCCCGAGGCGACTGTCAGCTGCCCGGGGTTGGACACTGGTGCATTCAGTGTGTGACCTGGAGTCTGGTCACGAGGCTGCTGAAGATGTTTGTCCTGCAGGAAGCTCCACAAAGGAGTAAGGGCTTATCTAAAGCAGCGCTCCCTAGGTTACCCTGGCACTGCGAGCTCTTCAGCCTTCTCTTGAATGATCCACTGCCTGTCAGGTTTGCACACTCACTCTGGCTGATGCTCTGAAGTGCTGCATCGAGGGCACAACTGCCTTGGGAAGCACCCTGGGCTGCACAGCACCTCCGGAGCCGGATTCAGAGCCCACCCTCTCCTCCTTCCTCCGGGTCTGTGGCAAAGACTCATTTATTCTTCCCCTGAAGCTCTGTCTTTGGTCTCCTTCATTCCTGCTTTTCTTTGATCAGGTGCTCCACTCCATTAGCCGATGCTCCTGTGAAACATGGCAGTCAAGGGGGAGAAGAAGCCGGCTCTGGGCAGAAGCTGTCCCTCCCTGCCTTTCCCTGTCTAAACAACATACATGTATGTTCTCCCTCCATCCCTCCATCATCTTTAGCTCTTTCCAAAGCAGCAGACCTTCTCAAGGCCAGCTTTTACGCTTGCCTGAGTTATCTTCTCTGTTATGGTGCTGCTTCTGAGAACCAGCTGCTCTTATCAGGCTGAAGCAAAGTCCCGTGTCGGGCAGCTTACGGGGCTGGCGAGATGTAGAGCTCAGATTTACCGAGCTGGGAAGATGGTGCAAGTGGGGCTGTAAACAGGGAAGTACCACTAAAAGTAGTGAAAAGGGCTCCAGGGGGAGGGATCTGGGCAGTCCCAGTGGGTTAATCATTGCAGTGGCCAGGCTGGGGGCTGACCTGGTTCAAAGGCTTGTTGCATTGGGAAGACGACCTGGTAACAGAGCAGTTAAGAAGGCTGAAGCCAGGCAGGCAGGTGCTGTGAATGAGCTGGGGAGAGCGGTCCCTTTCTTGTGGTTAAGCATCGAGTGTGTTCCCGTAAAGGTGCAGGTTTGTGTCCTGCTGCCCTCTGGGAGCCCCGAGCAGGGGGGACAGAGTGAGATTTGGCAGAGAGCGGCTGAAGGTCGCGTCGAGGTCTGTAAACAGAGGGTTTAACATCTAACAGGAAGGTGTTGGCTGCCCAGTGTTGACACAAGCTTGTCCGAGAGGCCCCTCCTAGGGAGGCCGGAGTGGCTCTTGTCCCAGTTGGGGAAGAGGAGCTGTGGAGAGGCTGCTCCAGGTCAGGAAATGACCCCTGGGTCTCGCTCCTGTGCGGATGGAAACGCTTCCCCTCTGCCCTCCCCTGGTGGAGCCGTGACCAATGCACCTTCACCACCAGGCCCTTCAAACACAGCACCTCTGTCCCAGCGCAGCAGAGGAGCCCGGCAGTGACCGGGGCTCTGCATTCCTTCCCCATGACTCTGTGTCCAGCCCAGCTCCGAGGCCAAAGCAGCGCAGTTTGGAGGGCGCCGTCACTCCACACTAATGCAGGTTTTCAGCCTCCTGTTGGTGGCCCAGGCATGGTCAGGGGATGGGGGGAGCTGGTGACGCTGCTGGACAGAGCTGGAGCTGTCTGCTGGGAGGAAGAGGAGCTGAGGGAGAGGAAGCAGCAGAGGAAACAGCCGCGTAAACTTCCTCTCCTGAGTTCCTGTCGGTGCTCGGAGCACTGCTCTCGGGGCCAGGCCCTGCCTGGCTGACCCTGCTGCAGGAGGCTGCAGCACATCCTCACTGGAGCTGCTTCTGGGGAATCAGAATCCCAGCCTGGTTTGGCTTTAAGGGACCTTAAAGCTCCTCCAGCTCCAACCCCTGCCATGCACAGGGACACCTTCCATAGAGCAGCTTGCTCCAAGCCCCTGTGTCCAGCCTGGCCTTGAGCACTGCCAGGGATGGGGCAGCCACAGCTTCTCTGGGCACCCTGTGCCAGCGCCTCAGCACCCTCACAGGGAAGAGCTTCTGCCTAAGAGCTCATCTCAGTCTCTCCTCTGGCAGGTTAAAGCCATTCCCCTTGGCCTGTGCCTACAGGCCCTTCTCCAAAGCCCCCCTCTCCATGTTTCTTGCAGCCCCTTTAGGCACTGGAGCTGCTCTAAGGTCTGCAGGTTCTCAGCAATTCAGTTGAATGCTTTGGGGGTAGGTGTCTCCTCCGCCTGCCGCTGGTTCCTTGAGCTACCACGTCCTGCAGCCCAAGTTCCCATTCCTTGCTTGCCGGATTAGCCTCGGTTATCCCTGGATTACAACTGTATATTTTCCGTATCATAAGTGTCTCAATGAAATTAAGCCACACTGTGGACCTCCTTATTTTCAGCTGCTGATAGTGGGTGTGGAGGAGCTGTGCTGATGTAGGGATGAAGGTTCGGGGACACCCCAGCCTGTCTCTGCTTGCCACGTCTGCCCATACCCATACCCATCTGGAGATGAACTCCAATTGTTAAACGTCCAAGGGGGTTGAGTCGAAGGTGGTCGAGCCTGTGGTTCCCCGCTGCAATAAGGACCAACACAACTCCTTTCAACCATTTACTGTTTGCAGGCATTTCCTACCGTTCCCTCCTCTCCCACGTTCCCTCCTAGTTCCTGTGGCACCAGAATAGATCCTCTCTGTGGAAGTGCTCTTCCTCTCCGCTGTTGTTGCTGGAAGAGGCCAGAACAGTCACAAACCCGTTCCTGCCAGGGCTGGGGATTGTGTGAGGGTAGGAAGTGGCCGAGCTCCCAGCCGAGGGCAGCCGTGGCAGGGACCTGCTGAGTGTGCTCTTGGCCTGAGCAGGATATCTGCTGTTTGTGCACCCCCATGGCCAGGCAGGGACCACGGTTCACTTCTGTTTCCTTTGCAGCACCCCTAAGGTCTGGCCTCTGCTCCCTGGCCACGCTGCTCCCCCTTGCCCAGAGCTGCTTCATGTCCTGCCAGCCTTTTCCTTCTGAAGGCGTCTGTCTGTCTGCAGGGCTCTGCTGGGAATGGGGTCTCCTGGTCCCAAAGCACTGACCTGGCTTCTGGGTGATCTCCCTCAGCGTAGGGAAGGACAGCAAAAGGAGGAAGGAGAGGAGAACGTTCGCCTCTCCTCACTCCCCTGGATGTGGCAATGTTTTAACTTGGACAGGGCTTGGAGCAAGCTGCTCTAGTGGAAGGTGTCCCTGCCCATGGCAGGGGGTAGGAGCTTGATGAGCTTTAGGTTCCCTTCCAACCCAAACCATTCCATGGTTCTACAAGTCTCCTTTCAATTTCACTTCTCTCCTTTATTTTCAGTTTTCAGCCTCTGTAGCAGTGCTCCCCTGTGGCCGTTCCTGCTTCTCCTCCCACTGAGCAGCATCCTTTTGTTGTGCTTTTTGGGAATCTTGGTGTAAGCGCTGCAGGGTAAGGATCTGGGGGGAAGAGGTTGAGTCCCCCAGGCTGTGGTGCTCTCCTGGTGTCACAGCCTAAGCCAGGAGCACCAGTACTCTGGGTGTTGCACTGCTCATGGAGCCCTTCCTCCTGCAGGACCCAGATCCTGGCTTTCTGTTTTCTTCTGCTTGGTCCCAGCTCTCTGGAGCTCAGTGAGTTCCTTCCTGCAGCTTTGGAGCTTCAGGACTCGCGTGTGGGCATCTCCGTCTTGCTTTGAAAAGCTGAGAGGTTTTAAACAGCTCCTTGGAAACCTTTCTGGGCTGTAAACAGGTCGGGCACCTCTGTTCTCAGCCAGACCTGATCTCATGGTCTTCTAATGTGGAAATACCAGGGAATGAGGTTTTGCAGCTGGCCTCGTGTGCCGCATGCATTTCCCCAGCTTCACATCCTGCCCGCTTGCTTTGAGCCTGTCTGCTGCAGGAGTTGCCTTTTCAACAGCTTCCAGCACCTGAAACTGCCATTTGTAAGTCCTCACATCCAAATACAGCCCTCAGCCGAAAGCTACTGGTTTTCTCTTTTAGGCCTCTTAATTTTCCCTCTACTCCCTTGTATTGATGTCTGTAATTGCACCAAGCTTGGAACTGTTCGGAGACCCTGTTTGCATGCAGAATGCCCTACAGAGCGCTCCTGGTTGTGTCACTGTGCTAACCAAAGCTCTACTCCTTGTGCAGATTATCCTGTGGATTGGCCTGGGAATACTGGTTATTAGTACCTACACCACCTTGTCTGCCTCTGAGGACCCCCCTGTGAAGACAGAGGCGATGGGCTTGGAGCACCTGGATGGAGAGGAGAATGGAATAGACCAGGATTTGGTCAAAATCCCAGGTATGTGTCTGCTTGAGTTGTGCTTCCCAGCCCTGCTCCCAGCTCCACCTCTTCAATTTAGATGTATTTCATATTTTTATATATATATATATAAAGAGCTTGTGATGGGAACAGGGTCAGTTCGAGGCAGCTCTGTGCACCTTCACAGCATCCTGGGGATTTTCCCAAGAACAGCTGCAGTTCTGCCTTCTGGAAAAGCCTGGTACCTTCTGGAAAAGCTCCCATGGTACCTTGTGGGAATTGTTCCTTTGGAAAGGGAAAAGTGGGTGCAGGGGCCGGGATCCGCAGTATGGGCAGAGCATCGATTCTCCCTGCTGGGGGTGATAATTCAGCTCTTAGGCAGAATCTCTTCCCTGTGAGGGTGCTGAGGCGCTGGCACAGGGTGCCCAGAGAAGCTGTGGCTGCCCCATCCCTGGCAGTGCTCAAGGCCAGGTTGGACACAGGGGCTTGGAGCAAGCTGTTCTATGGAAGGTGTCCCTGCCCGTGCAGGGGTTGGAACTGGAGGAGCTTTAAGGTCCCTTCAACCCAAACCATTCCCTGGTTCTATTCTGAGCAGCCACCCAGGGCTGCTTTCCCTCTTCCTGCCAGCGCGTTCTGCACCATTCCAGTCACAACCTACTCACTGTGCTCAGGGGTATGTAAATTTATGGGAAGTGCCTGGGTTTTTTTGGTGCTGAGGATATAAATTTGGACGGGGTTTGAGCACTGACAAAGGCTGTGATTGCGCCTCAGCTTTGTTTACTGGTCCAGGTTATTTACTGTGTGTTTGCTGGGACCGTTGATGGAATTACGGCCGATCCCTCCCGTGCCCAGCTGCAGGCTCCCAGCAAGGCCACTGCTGGCAGGTGTCTCCTGACCCCTCTCTCTCCTCGCGCAGGGCTCTCTCCTGCTCCTTTAGTTCATTGTTCTTCGGGTCTGCTCCTGCTTTGCTTTTGCTTTATTTGTTCATTGGGGCCTTGAAATATCCTCGCAGCGACTGCAGACAGAAGGGAGACAGGGGTGGTCTCTCCTGGAGATTATCCTCCCTCCTGCTTGTTGGCTGTGCTCCTGCTGAGCTGCTTTGAGTGTCTCCGAGACACCGGTGCTGCCGCCGATAACATTCACTCCTGGGCTGCTCCATCACTGGCAGCGCCGGGGCTTTTATGCCTTGGTGCTCACGGTTCACACGAGGCGTGCACGTCTTCTCAGGCACTGGGATGCTCGTGAACTCTGGAGCAAACGATGCTCTCAATCCCTTAATCGAGCACACTCAGCAGGGCCGGGAGGAGGGATGCAATTGAAGTTCTTCCATCTTGGTTAATTTTTGGAGCAGTAATGGCCGAAGAACAGCTGCTTGTTTCAGGAGGAGTCGCTAATGACACGTGTTCATGTGGCTGGGAGCATAAAAGGAGTCCCATAAAGGATGGTGTCCGCTGGAGGTTGCTAAATCTCTTCTCTATGTGAGCCAGGTTGGCAGAGCAGGATGCCAGTGTCTAATGATCGCGTGGTGCAGCAACCCCGCTGTACCCACCGTGTGTGCCTGGAGCTCCTCAGCATTACCCTTATTGCCTGGGGCTTGCTGCTGGATGAAGGAAGGAAGGTGGTTTTAGTGCTCTTGGGCTGTAAACTTCCCAGGGAGGAGCTGTGCAGCTCCTCAAGCACCGAGTGTCTGCTGCCTTTCGAGTTTAATGCAGTGCATTTTGTAGCTGGGGGCTGCTGGCTCTGGACTGTGCCTTGTCCCCCGAGAAGAGGGAGCAGGATGGTGCAGGGGTGATGGAGCTAGGCAGAGGATGAGGGACAAGGGCCTGCTAAAGTGAGTCCTGAGTAGGCCATGGAGATGCTGCGAGGGCTGGAGCAGCTCTGCTCTGAAGCCAGGCTGAGAGAGCTGGGCTGAGGCAGCCTGGAGAAGAGAAGGCTCCTGAAGGGGAGACCTGAGAGCAGCTCCAGTGCCTGAAGGGGCTGCAGGAAACCTGGAGAGGGGCTTTGGAGAAGGACCTATAGGGACAGGACAGGGGAATGGCTTTAACCTGCCAGAGGGGAGACTGAGATGAGCTCTTAGGCAGAAGCTCTTCCCTGTGAGGGTGCTGAGGCGCTGGCACAGGGTGCCCAGAGAAGCTGTGGCTGCCCCATCCCTGGCAGTGCTCAAGGCCAGGTTGGACACAGGGGCTTGGAGCAAGCTGCTCTATGGAAGGTGTCCCTGTGCATGGCAGGGGTTGGAGCTGGAGGAGCTTCAGGGTCCTCTCCAACCCAAACCAGGCAGGGGATTCTGTGACTTCACAGGGCGATAGACGTGGGGCTGCCCCGTGCCTTGGACCGGTGCCTCCCTGTGCCTATGCAGGATGTCGGCCTGACTAGCAATGAGAGGCGTTAAATGGTGCCCTTCTTCCCGCTCCGCCGCTCCCCCCTCATCCTCACTGGCTTGTTTTGCCCAGGCAGGAGCCTGCAGCCTGGAAAACACAGCAGCAGCTGCATCCTGCCATTGAGGGTGTGCAGGATGCGCCTGCCCCACATCACCTGGGTGCCCTCATCCCAGCGCATCTGGGTCCTATCCCTCACATGGGGCTCCACCAGGAGCACATGGAGTCTCCCTCAATGCCTCCATGCGCCTTCCCGGGTGGCCAGAGCCTCCGTGCCCATTCCCCCCGGGGCCAAGGCAGAGCTGGGGGCTGCGCGGGGCCTTTTCCCAGCGCTGCCTTCACCGTCTGACTTTGGCCTGTCAGCATGTGAGAGGAGTTTTATTGGGCTCTTTGATGTTGCGGAGACCAGAACTGTACAGACTTTCATTAAACCCCTGCCCTGTGGGCCCTGGGATTATGAATATTCGAACATTGCCCTTTTATGTGAACACGTATTGACCAGCAACCTCGGAGCAGTGTTTTTACTAACGACACCCAAGTGCTCATTACAGCCCCTGCCTGTATTGCTTGAGGTTTACTGTCAGCAGCTCTTCGGGAAAGGTATAAAACCCCTTTCAGAGGGGCTCTGCCGCTCGGTGCCGCGTGTGCGCCTGTGTTAAAAGGTTGCTAAGCTGCCTGTGAAAGCTCACGAAGGCAATTATCCATTTAAAAACAAGAAGGGAAGAAGCTAATGAGGCAATTCCTCTGTTTGAAAGCACCCCCCGGGGCCGGGGCTGGGCTCCGAGTTTGTAATATTTTTCAGCTCCATACTCGATCCTTGCCGCTGCATTTTCTTCCTCTGGTGTTGTGCAACGTTGGGTAACAAAGACCTGATTCACTCTCCTTATGCAAGAGTGCCCTTGCCCTCTGCTCCAAGGAGCCCATGGGCTGCAGACCCTGCTCCAGCCCTTCCAAGGGACACGGTGCCCTGTGTTCCATGGGTGAAGCTTGGATCTGCGTCTGGCTCCTGGGGGTGAGGGCTCCTCCATCCCTGCCCTGTGTTTGCCCCCCAGAAAGAGCCCTGCCTGGCTGCAGGCTGCGTCCCGCCGGCACCGAGAGCCGGAGCAGCCTCCAGCATGTGTGGGACGTGGGCTCTGCACCGCTCCTGGAGCTGCAGGAACAGCTTGACTCCGCTGCAGCTCTCCCTGGTGCTTTGTGCGAGCGAGCTTTTAATAGTGCCTGTGACACAGAAAAGGAACTCTCAGCCTCTTGTAATTTGGGTTCGTTTTTACTGCGGGTGCGTCAGGAGACAACTGTGAACTAATTTCAGTGATGCCATTCGATAACCTTGTGAAATCTGTCCCCGGTTCAGGGGGAAAGGGGGGGCTCCTGGCAGCGCAGCTGGGCCGGGGCGGCCGCGTGGGGCTCCCCGGGGATGGCTCGTCCCTGCCCCACTTGGCATGTTCAGGGGCAGCCTTTGCCCCCTCCCCTCTGCCCTGCTTGTTCTGCTTCCTTTTCCTTAGCAGGAGCTCAGGCATCTCGCTCTGTTTCACTGCACTGAGCTGGAGCAGCACCAGCAGGTCCTGAACCCTGTGTCCCCCATCAGCCTCGGGTGATGCTTGGGCATCACTCAGCATCACAGAGCTCCCCATGCATCCCTGGGTATCCCCAGGTCCCTGTGCCAGGGCCCCCTCAGCTCAGGCCTTGCACAGCGGGTCCATCTCACCACCTCTACGTGCAGACACCGCTTTTGGCTGCGGAAAGCTGTGTGTGAGGAGGGGTTGAATGCCTTTCTGGGACCGCTGCTCCTATCGGAACCAGGAGAGGGGGAGGAAGGGAAGCTTTTAGGCTGCTCATCACAACACTATTGCAGCCCCGAGAGGCTGCTGCAAACCACAATGCATCGGCACAAAGCCCCTCGGCTGCCGCACAGCACCCTGAGCACCGGGGCAGGGCAAAGCCTCCTGGTGCTGCCCAGCACCCAGGGCCTTGCGGTTGGGAGCCCAAAAGCTTTTACAGCCTCTCAGGCCTCTGCCTGTAAAGTCCAACGCCGCTCATAAAACATTAAGAGGCGCAGCATTACTGGAACGCTCTCCAAAGGGACCTGGAGGGCGATGAGACGGTTTAGAGCGATTATTACACATCCTGAGCAAAACTGTTCTCTGCAAACCACATCGAGCCCCTTATAGATTTCCATGCAGCGTGAGAGGTCGTTAATTCACGCCCTGATGATGAACTTAATTTTGTTTCCTGCTGAGCAAATGATGGCTTCGAGGCAACTTTGTCTTATTATGGCATGGAGACTTGTGTTCTTGTCTGTGTTTGTTTTGGTCCTCCTCTTCGCATTGTTTGCAGGAATGGGGAACATGCAGCTGCCTCTTGATTTACAACTGATGCTTCTCCCAGCAGCAGGACCTCCCCCAGCCCCTCAGGGTGCCCTGGGCCCATGGAGGGGGTTCACCTGCTGCAGGGTCCTCTGGTCAAACCCTGCCATGCACACGGGGGTAATTCTGGCTTTAACTCCTCCGTTTCCCACTTGTGTGGGAAGCTTCCCTTTGATTTCCCCTCTTGAACACTATAGAGTCATGGGATGCTTTGGATTGGACCTTAAAGCTCATCCAGTTCCATCGTTGGGTCACCTTCACTAGCCCAGGTTGCTCAGTCTCGCTTTGGGTCATCGCTCCCTTCTGCACTGGGAATGGCTCTGCCTGTGCCGCAGTGCTCCGGATCCCTGGCTTCCAGAAGTGCCGGGATGAGCTCCAAGCGCAGCCATCTCCCGGCTCCATGAACCAATTAACACAGAACTTTCCTCCAATAGAGTAAATAATGTTTTCTTGCAGCGAGGCCAGGATTTAGCTGGGAACATCCGCAGCCGGGCCCAGTGCTCCCCTCCCCGGCCTCAGCCTCCTGCTTCCCAGGGCCCCCGTCCAGGGCTGGGCACGGGTTCCTGCAGGCTGCTCTTTCCTGAAAGGAGGAGCAGTCCTGCCCTGACTCGCTGAACCCTGGGAAGTCCCTCAATGGAGGGAAGGGACCCTTGGGTACGAGGCTCAGAGTTCTCAGAAAATCCCAGCCCTTTTCGCCTCCCACCGTCATTCCCAAACCCAAATCCGCGCTGAAATCGCGCCAGCCCCAGCGCACGTCCTTGCAGCGGGGTGTGGAGCTCCAGAGTTCTGGAGAGGCGCTGGGTCCTTCTGGCACGGATCCCTCTGGGCCAGGATCTTGTACTGGTGTTGTTCAGGGTCCCCCCCGTGCTGGGGTAAGGCCCACGCAGCTGAAGCTGTGGCAATCTCCTCTTTCCCATGAGTTCATCTCGTCATAAATCGCACCAGCCCTGCGGAGGGGGAGGAGGAGATTGAAAGATGTTTATGGAATGAATTCCCCAAAGGAAATCGCCTGGGGGAGGGCGGATGGGGGGGGAAGAGTTGGGAATTTTTTGGTTACTGAAGAGAGGTTTTTGCTGTTGTTGTTGTTGTTGTTTGGAGTTTGTTGGATGGAAAAAAGTCTGCAGAACAGCTTCAGTGCTGGGAAACGACCACATTCCCTCCTCTAAGGGAGAGTTCACTCCCTGTGTGCGCTGCGTGGGCTGTCCTCTGCCAGCCTGGGGTTGGAAGGGGCCGTTCCCCAGCCCAGGGGACATGCCATGGATTCCACGTGGTTCCTCCGGCGCTGAACTCAGTAACTGGTTTGACTGGGATGTGTCTTTCAGGAACATCCCATCTCCGAGGGAGAGAGGAGAGTGCCCTGCATCCCTCACGTGAGTTTCCCCTAACGCCTGTGTAAGCCCATTCCTCAACACGGGGTCCTGCAGCTCTCCTCCCACCCGCTGCCCCCTGAGCAGCGTTCAAAGGGCTGGGAAACACTTACGGGCAAAAAAAAAGAGGAAGAAATAGAGATAAGAGCGGTTTTGAGCCACTTTGCAGCTCGATGGGGACCGCAGCTCCGTGCCTGCGGTACCCATGGGTCCGGCCAGCCGGGAGGATGCTACCATCTGGCGGCAGTGGCGGCCGCCTGCATCCCAGCCCCCGGCTTCCACTGCCGCAGCTCCATAAAACCCAGTGCGGGGGGAACAAACAACCCCCAAACAAAAGCCCCGGCCCTTCCCTAGCAACGCTGGAGGGAGAGGGCAGCTGGGCTTGTGCCGGTGGAGGGGCTGCAGCAGGCAAAGCCACTGCTCGATGCTGACGACGCGGCCGTGCGTAACCACGTGCAATGAACTGTCCTGCAGACCCGCACCCGGCGGTGGAGGAGGCAGAGGATGACCGCGATAAACCCAAGCTGCTGGATGAGAAGGAGGAGATGGAGCAGCCACAAATCAAGGTGCCCATGCAGGTGCCCAAGAGAGAGGAGGAGGAGGGAGGAAAGCTGGAGGAGAAAGTGCAGCTTGACCGTCCCGATCAAGGTAATGGGGAACCTGGAGAAGTGGTGTCAGTTCTGGTGTGGGTTGTGCAGCTATTTCAGATAAAGAGCTTGCTCTCTGCTCATTGCCTGGTGGACTAAAAGTGATTTAGTATTTGATGCTCCTGAGTCTCGTTAGGAATGCAGCCTCTTGAGGAGGAAGGGTGGATAAAGGGTGCTGGGTATACGGTGAGCCTGCTGCCTCTCACTGTCTCCCATGGCTCTCAAGCCCCCTAACCCTGCCTGTCTCCCACTCTAGGGATTGCCCTGCCCGTGGGAGAAGCCCATCGCCACGAACCACCCATCCCACACGATGAAGTGGTTGTGGACATGGGGCGGGAGCGGGAGGAATCCGACGAGAACAAACCTGTGCCTGGAGGAGGCAGCGACCGTGGGGCTCAGCCGGCGCTGGAGGAGGCAGCGGGGCTGAGTCCCCCGAAAGGAGCACTTGGCCTGAGCCAAGGGAAGGAAGTGATTGCTGGGAACCAGCTGCGGGGAGGGACTCAGGAGCCCGCTCAGAATCCAGGGAACGTCCTGGAGGTGATGGCGCAGGGTGGCAGGCTGCCATACAAAGAGCTGGAGCCAGACAAACCAGTGCTGGAAGCCAAGGCGCAAGCTGCCGCAGCCGGACGGTGAGAAGAAAGCTGAGGCTGCAGGTGACAGGGAGAAAGCAAAGCTCCAGCTCCCCAGGAAAGCAGAGGAGGCTGCGAAGCCCATGGAGAAGGAACCAGACCCTGGTAAGCGCCCTCCACTGAACAAACTCCTCTTGGTCTGTAATCCCCCTCCGGAGACTGAGCAACGTGGTTATTGCTACCTCCATCCCAGGGTTCCCTTTTGATTCCAAGTAGATTAGCATGAGAGCTGCACAGCTCTGCCAGCATCTGCTGGGGGAGAGGAGGAATCTGGCGCCTTTGACAGCTCCTGTGCTATCTGTCACAGTTGTTTGCTAGCCCAGGCAGTGTCAGGTGCCAGGCTGCTCCTGCGCGCTCCCGGCTCGCTGGGGATGCCCAGCTGGGAGATCTTGACAGGTAACACATTGCTGAGTGCCCGGGTATAAGCTAGTTAGAGCCGTGCTTGCATTTGCATTGGCTGAGGTGGCTGATGCTGGCTCCCTGCCACCGCTCCGCTGTGTTGTTAGAGAGGTTTTATTGCTTCCCCTGCAGTTGTGGGGTTGAATGTAAACCCTGCAGGCTTGGGCAGGGAGGGACACCGGGATGCGGAGTCCTTTGAGGGAACATCCGCTGCTGGAGTGTCCTTACTGACAGCAAAGGTCTGCTGCTCTGCAGGTGAGAAGCAGGAGCTGCCCCCTCCGGACAGAGCGCATCAGCTGGAGCCAAAGGAGGGCCGAAACACGGAGGAGAAGCAACAGGAGAACGTGGAGAGCAAGCTGGAGGGTGAGTGTGGCCCTGGGGTGTGCAGGGAGGGGAAGGCGCTGGAGCCAGGGCTGGGAGAGTGGGATTGAGGGCTCCTCTCCGCAGCACAGTGCCAGCTGGCGCTGCTCTTGGCTCTGCCAGCGCATAGCTTTGGGCTGCAGTCACCTCCTGCGTGGCATCCGGTGGGATGTGTCCCATGGGGCAGCCCCTGAGTCACGCTGGCTCCAGGGCCCGGCTGCTCCCGGGCATGAGTGAGA
The DNA here is from genome assembly GCA_017639245.1 of Myiopsitta monachus. Lineage (NCBI taxonomy): Eukaryota > Metazoa > Chordata > Aves > Psittaciformes > Psittacidae > Myiopsitta > Myiopsitta monachus. The sequence goes on along the minus strand of CM029931.1, from coordinate 1,073,458 downwards.
CTGGAATGAAGCTGTTTGGCTGGTGTGGAGTGGAGGGAGCTGGCAGCACAGTGGGGAGTGGGGCGAGCATCACCCCACAGGCGCAGGCTGTAGCACATGGGCCAGGCTCTGCTCCTGGGGGACATATCCCTATCTCCTCCTTTTATGGTGGTTACCTCCTGGGTTTCTACCACTTTCCTTTCTATTCTGTATTGCAGTGGGACTTTAAAAACTGGGTATAAGAAGCTAGTGGTGCTAGGGACTACGAGGACGCGTCGTGTTTCGAGGGGGATGAAGGGACCTGAGTTCCCGTGGGGTTTTCCATCTCGGTGTGTGGGGGGCTTGCTGGGGATGCTCTCCCATGAGGGACATGCCCTGAGCTTGTTCTGCTCCTCTGCTCCGAGCTGAGCTTCGTATCCAGAGGCTGGGAAGGGTGGGAAGGTGTCACAGGAGCGAGGCAGAGGGCACATTGCTCCATGGGTGCTCTGCAGACAGCTGCCTCGGTGGGACCACTGTTGCTGTGGCTGCCCTGGGCCGCAGGAACTCAGGAACTTAGAGTTTCTAATGGGTTCAGATGGGTTTGATGAAGAGTTCCCATTCCCATCCAGCCAGGGCGCTGGCTGAGGCCTGTTCTCCCAGGATCAAAGGAGGAGCAGGGGATAGCACCACCTTTGTCTGTGGGGAAGAGGTGTGCTGCAGGTCCAGCGGGGACACGTGCTTGCAGAGCTCTCGGGAGCAACGCTTTGATTTGGGGATTAAACCTTTGCCTGCTGTGTGTTCAACCCAAACATTCCCATGCTGAGCTGGGCCTGGCAGTCTCCGGGAGCAGGATAGTAGGAATGCCTTCTGTTTGCCTTGTTTATCCTGAGCCAAGCGCGGACAATAAACACATCTCGAGAAGTCAATTGCTCTCTTGAAGTGACCAAATTCCCCTCGCAACCCAACAGAGCGGAGAGGGAATTCCAGGGGCCCTGATGTGGGCTGGAAATGCTTCTTTGTAATCACTGTGGGGGTGATCGGGGGGATAGGGAGAGGCAACCTGTGCTGGAGAAGTATGGGCCTGCACAACATTGCTTTCTGACTTAAATGGCATTTTATAGGCTGTTAATTTGGTAGGATTTCCAATGGGAAACGCCTCGGGTTTGAGAGGAGAGCTGGGGTGGGAGGCAAGTGACAGCCCCGGATCCCATCCCATCCGATCACCTGGCTGTGTGTCCAGGTGGAGCAGAGGCAGCAGCGCTTCCGTGCAGGCCTGGGACTCACAGCCTGTGGATGAGGTGCTCCTTAAATCACTGTGAGTCACTTCTGCTCAGTCCAGGATGCTCCTCTGCTCTGTGCGGCTCCGGTGGGATGGTGATCCAGGATTTCCAACCCTTGTGTGGCACAGGGAGCATGGTTTGATTGTGGGGCTGCCTTTGTGTGGATTCAACCTGCCTGAGCACGGGCACTGCATCCTTCCCTCCCTCCTAGGACCATCCTGCCCTTGCCCTCTGCTGACACTGAGAGGTGACTGCAGAGGGGTCTGGGTCATGATGTTTGCTTCATGTCTTCTTCCCCTCCTTTTCCAGAAGCTGGGCAGGCGAAGCTGCTTGACCACGCCATGCTGCTGCAGGTGATCAAAGAACAGCAGGTACAGCACAAGCAGCTGCTTGACCACCAGGCAAAGCTGCTGGCTGTGATAGAGGAGCAGCACAAGGAGATCCACCAGCAAAGGCAGGAGGAGGGAGGAGAGGAGAAGCCAAAGCAAGGTAAGGACATCGTCAAAGGACATGGGTAGATCCCTGCTCAAAGCAGCTGTAACATCTTAGAATCGCAGCCTGGTTTGGGTTGAAGGGACCTTAAAGCTCCTCCAGCTCCAACCCCTGCCACAGGCAGGGACACCTTCCACTGGAGCTGCTCCAAGCTCCTGTGTCCAACCTGGCCTTGGGCACTGCCAGGGATGGGGCAGCCACAGCTTCTCTGGGCACCCTGTGCCAGTGCCTCAGCACCCTCGCAGGGAAGAGCTTCTGCCTAAGAGCTCATCTCAGTCTCCCCTCTGGCAGCTTAAAGCCATTCCCCTTGGCCTGTCCCTACAGGCCCTTGTCCAAAGCCCCTCTCCAGGTTTCTTGTATGCAATGTGACCAAGAGAGATCCCAATCCTTTTGGCATATGGCAGTCATACAAAAGCCATTCCTGTGCCTGTGGTGGGGTTCCCAACTGCTGTGCACAGGGCTAACTGCTTTCCCCACTGCTCTCCTCATTCTCCCGCACGGCCATTGATGGTGTGACCTCTTCTCCTGTCCCGTTGTGGCAGGAGGTGGGAATGTCACACTTGTAGGATAAAGCTCTGATGCGTCGCTTCATTCTGCAGCAGAGACGCAGCAGGAGCCTGCAGGTGCCCCTCTCCAGGAGCAGGGAGGACGAGGGCCCCGGGGTCAAGCAGGAGCCTGCTGCAAAGGTGCTGAGCAAGAAGCTGCCGGAGCAGGCAGCGCTGGGCCCAGGCAGGGAGCCTGACTCCACTGAGCAGCGCAGGGGAACTGTAGGGAAGCAGGAGGAGGCTGGGAAGAACCATGACATTCCAGAGGTCCCTCCCAAGAAGCAGAAGGTGCTGCCGCAGGAGGACAGAGGTGCTAAAAGTCCCCCCGAGAACAGGGGATCCCCTGCCCAGGGAGGCCCAGCACATTCCAGCAGCCAGAAGCCACCCAGAAAAGAAGCCGTTGGTGGAGGATTTGGGAGGAGGAACACGGAGCCAAAGCTGCAAGAGACATCCACAACAAGAATCATTCCCTGAAAGCCGTGGAAGGAGCGACAGCTCCCATCCAAAGAGAACAGCTCGGGGCTGCCAAAGTTCAGGGAGTAGCAGGAAAGCGTCTGGAAAGAGACTCAGGAAGAGACCTTAAAGCCAAAGCGCCGAGTCAGGTGGAGCCCAGGGACCCAGCAGTTGTGCTGGACTCCTCCAGCAAGAGGAATGTGGCAGAGAGTGAGCAGCACCTACGGGAGCATCCGAGAGCTGCACACACTGAGGGAGCTGAGGGCGGTGGCAAAGGGGACGTGAAGGAAGAAGCTGCTCGGGATAACATGGTGGATGCGGCCCAGGACCCGCAGGATGGGCTGCGGAGCAAGCAGAGGCATGGGGATGGAGGAGGCTCAAACGATGGGGAGAAGAAACCAGCCCTTGAGAACGCTCCCGCCCCAAAGCCCGAGCAAGGAGCTGCCCAGGGGGACCAGAGGCTGGACCACGACCTCAAAGCCAACCGGGACCTGAAGCTGCAGGCGGACCTGGACCTGCGGCGGCGGAGGCGGGACCTGCTGCCTCCCGAGGAGGAGGAGGAGGAGGACGGGGAGGCTGCACGGGGCGCCAGGGTCCTGATCGGCCTCAACCCCCTCCCCGACGTGAAGGTGAACGACCTGCGGAGCGCGCTGGAGACGCGGCTGCACGTGGAGGGGGCTCCGCAGGTCCTGCACAGCCGCCAGATCAGGCAGGTGCCGCGGGCAGACGCCGTGTGAGGGGCGGCCGCGGGGCCCAGGAGCTCCGGGGGGGGGGTTCAAGGGAACCAGATGGGGTTTGGGCGCTGTTGCGGTGCTGGGTCTCTTTGCTGGATGCAGCCCGTGGGGTCTCCTCGGAGCTGTGAGCACCGGGGGCTTCTCAGGTGGCACCTCCCTGTCTGTCCCTGCGGGCAGCTGAGGAGGTGGCAGCCCTGAAAGCAAAGCTGCTCCCTGCTGCCATCCGCCTCGGTTCCCTGCCAGCCCTCCAGAACCTGTTCAGCATCTCCTCCGTATCAAATTGCCTTCTCCATCCAGCTCCCAGCTCCCCTTTTGTCACTGAGGTGGCATCCACGAGGTTCCCCTGCCTGCGTGGGCTCCGTCACTGAGGCTGTGGGGCAGAGCGCGGGGGCTGCAGGAGGGGGGGAACCAGGGGATTGCTCCTCTTGGGAACGGAGAAGCACCAAGCCCCAAGGTGAGGACCAGCTCAGCCTTTTGCCTCGGTGTTTCTCCTCAAACGGGAGCTGTTGGTCCTGCATGTGTAGGACATAGTTGTGGTTTAGGAACCCGGTTTAGTAGAAACGCTGCCTTAAATGGGCACAACCACTGCTGTTGTGCTGCCTCTTCTCCCAGGGACTCGGTTGGTGGCCACACATTAGCAATAACCCGGAGCTTTGCTCTCCCGCCTCCATGGATGCTCAGCTCTCTGCTCTCAAGCTTGACTCCTCCTGTCCAAAGTGCATTAGGAAGCTCAGCCCCGGGCCTGCGCGTTCCTGCTCCCCCTTCCCAAACCAGCTCCTTTTCCTGCAAGAAATGACTCCTTTGGGAACAAACGGCTTGGAAGGGCGGCCCCGGGGGCTCAGCTCAAGCCTACCTACCTCTTCTCTGCAGCACAGTGTGCTCGCTGCATCCCTCCAGCCCCTCCCCTGTGTTTGCCATCCATAGATGTCCGTGCTCTGCCCTTGGAAATGCGTTTTAGGAGCCAGGAAGGGAAGAGCTGCTCTGGGAGCCGCGGTTGGGTTCCGGCTCTCGCAGGGCTCCATCCCTTCGGGGGGGTGGCGGTGGTGGTGGTTGTGTTGTTTTCACATCCTGACTTGTGAATGTAAGAGATCACATCCCAAAGCTCTCCCCGGAACGGCTGAAACTTCCCAGCCTGGAGCCTCCAGACCTCATCACTGTGCTGGTTTTTATAGCTGCATCTCAAAGTGTCTTGGGTCCAGTCGCCTCGGTGCGTTCGTGTCCGGACGGGACCGCACGGGGCTGGGATGGGTGGTTATGGACTGGGCGCTCGGGAATGCCGCTGCCGCGTGCCCGTTGCTGGAAGGATCCTGTCTTAATTTCCCATTAAAACAATAAAACGGAGCCACAGGGCAACAGCCACAGACCGGGGGGGGGGGGACGGACACCCCTCCCCGGCTGCTTCCCAGGGACTCTCATGGCCTTAACCCTCAGGGCTGTCCCCGGGGTACAAAGGAGCTGTACCACGACGCTGGCTCAAAGCACAAGCAACGCAGCCGGCATCCAGCACCGCTCCATGGGGAGCTGGATCCGGATCAGCCCCTTCTTACCTGCGGGCAGGGTGAGGGTGACCCCTGCCCGCGTCTGTTGGCGTGAAGCCTCTGCGTGCACACCAAGGACCAAAGATGCTCCCGACATTCCCACGGGCACCCCAAGCCGGGCGGGAAGGCGGCGGGAGCTGCGTGACCCACCGGGAACCGCTCGTGTGGGATGGAGTGCTGGGGGATGGAGGGCGGCTGAGCCGTAATAAAGCAGCTGAAGCGTTTGGATCTACGGTCTCTTATTGAACGCAAAAGCGCGTCTCGCCCGGGCGCGGCGCTGCGCGGCCGCAGCCATAGGGAGGGAAAGCGGGGTTCATGCTTTGAGGACGTTGAGTGCAGCAGGAGCTCCCCCGGAGCCGGGAATGGCGCAGGATCACGGGACGGACACCGGGCAGGGGCCGGAGGGGCTCCGGGCTGGGCCTCGGTCCCCTGCAGCAGCTCCGGTGCCGGACGAACCGTGCCGGGTTTGTCTCCGGTGCTCGGGCCGGGGAGGCGGTGGGGGGGGGGAGCGCCGGGGCCGGCACCGCCTCACTTCGGGGTCGCCTTCGCCTGCGAAGAGCCACGGTTCAGAGCGGGCCGAGGCCCCTTAGCGGGGCCGGGGCCGGGCCGAGACCCACCGCCCGCACGAAGCAGTCCCGCAGCGCCCGGAACTCCTCCAGACACGCGTCCCGCCGCAGCTCCGCCGCCGCCGCCGCCGCCACGCACCGCCCGTAGGCGGCCGCCTGCAGGGAACCACACGGAGCGCGGTCACCGAGCGCAGCCGGAGCGCGCCCCCCCCCACCCCCGCCGCCGCGGCCCCACCTCCTCCCCGCAGCCCCACAGCAGCGCCGGGAACCGCCGCAGCCGCGCCCGCGCCCGCGGCCACACGTCCCGGCCCGACATGGCCGCCGCCACCGCCGCCTCACCGCACGGGCGCCGCCATGGTGGGGCGGTAGCGATTGGCTGCGTGCGCCGCTCGTCACGGCGGTGAAGCGCTCTGATTGGGAAGGCGGCGAGCGCACGCCCCTGCGGCTCGCTGATAGGAGGGCGGAGCGCCAATCAAAGCGCGCTAGGTCTCCGATTGCGTGCCGGGGGAAGGGCGTCCTCCCGCCCTTCTCGGATTGGACAGATCGGCTGTTCCGAAGCGCGGATTGGCCAAGCGCGGCACCCGCCCCCGAGCCCTCCGATTGGTGCCGGGCCCGGTTGTTTACGTCCTATCTCCCGCCCTCTCGCCGCTTCCTCCCGGAGCTCCGCCCCCTCTCGCCGGTGATTGGCCCGAGCGGCCGCTGCCCGCGCTCCCATTGGTGCTCAGCGCCGGGCGGGGAGCGGCGGTGGGGCCGTGATGGCGGCGGCGCTCCGGGACCGATTGAGCTTCGTGAGCCGGGTGCGGGCGGGGGCAGAGAGCGGAGCGGGAGCGGAGGCGGAGCGGGGGGGGAGCGGTGAGGAGCGGGAGCGGGGCCGGGAGCGGAGCGGGAGCGGCGGGAGCGGGGCCGGGAGCGGAGCGGGAGCGGCGGGAGCGGAGCGGGGGGGGAGCGGTGAGGAGCGGGAGCGGGGCCGGGAGCGGAGCGGGAGCGGCGGGAGCGGGGCCGGGAGCGGAGCGGGAGCGGGGCCCGTCGCCCGTCGCCCGTCTCCCGTCCCGGTGTCGCCGCCCCCCTCACCCTCCTGCTTCTCCCGCAGCTGCCGGCGCTGCTCAGGGGCACCGCGGACGACGACGCCCCGTGCCCCGGGTACCTGTTCGAGGAGATCGCCCGTATCCTTGCATGGGGCGGGCCGGGGGTCCCGGGTTGTGGAGGAGGGGTGGGGGGGGGGGTGTTGAGGCGGTGTGCGGCGGGGCCGGGGCCGCCCCGCGCCGCGGCCCCCACCGTGCGGAGCAGGATCCTTCACACGCGCCGCAGGGATCTCGCACGAGTCGGCGGGCAGCAGCCGCTGCCTGCTGGAGTTCCTGCTGGGCCGCCTGCGGAGCGGCTCCTGCCGCGTCAAGCTGAAGGTGCGCGGGTGCCGAGCCCCGGGGGCCGGGCGGGACCGGGGCAGCCGTGACACACATACACACACTCCCCCCCCCCATTCCCGCCGCAGGTGCTGAAGCTGCTGCTGCACACGTGCGCGCAGGGCTCCCCCCACTTCCTGCTGCAGCTCAGGAGCAACGCCTGCTGCATCCGGGACGCTGCAGGTAATGGGGGGGGGGGCCGGGGCTGAGCCCCGGTGGGGGTCTGCCCCGTGCTGGACCCAGTGCCCCCCCCCAGCGCCCCCCGCCTCGTTCCCTGCAGCGTTCGCTGGGCCCCCGGACCCCCTGCATGGCAACAGCTTGAACCAGAAGGTCCGTGTGGCCGCGCAGGTGAGCGCCGGCCCCGCTCCCCGGGGGCTCTGCATGGAGCCGTGGGGCAGCTCTGCTCCCGGGAGCCCGCGCAGGGCTCCCCAGCGTGCGCTCCTCTCTGCCCGCAGGACCTGGCCACTGTCCTGTTCTCCGATGCGCCGCTGCCCCCGCCTGCTGCCCCCTCTGCCCGTTCCCTGCCTCCCGCAGGTGAGTGCAACCCCGCGGCCCCATCACCCCCATGAAGGTGTACAGAGCGGGGCTGTAGGGGGGCGGACAGGGTGCCCCAGCGCCGGTGCTTCCCCTGCTCCTTCTCTGGGCAGAGCCTGTCTGGGGGGGCAAAGGGACGCTGCGCTGCACCCCAGCTCCTCCCCTGCGCTTCCAAAGGGGGCAACAGCAGCGGAGGGTGACCCTGAATGTGCTTTATGGCTTCCCCAGGCATGGGCTCCAGCCCCAACCCCTGCGGCTCCCTGCAAGGATTTGGCTACAGCACTGAGAGAAGCTCTGGTAGGTCCTGATGCTGCCCCGTCTGTGTCCCCTGCTCCATCCCTGCCGCAGCCCCGGCCTCCTGCCTGCAGTCAGACCGAGCTCCCAGCGTCCGGTGACACCGGCGTGGGTACAGGCTCTCAGTGGGTGTTTGTGGGTGGCTCTGCTGTGTCATTCCCTGCTGGGGGTGTGACATGGTGCTGGGAGCCCGGCTTGTCCCTGTGCTACGTCCCAGTAGCTCCCACATTTCCTCAGCCTTCCATACCCAGCCAGAAGCTTGGTCTGTGCCAGGGGGGCTCCCCTCTGTCCCCTGGGGCGGTCCTGGGCTCCTGGGAATCACCTCATGCCTTGGCCATCCTCAGGTTCCCCAGGGGAAGCCCTGCTCAGCACCATCCAGCGCGCGGCCGAGGCTGTGGCCCACGCTGTGCTCCCGTCCCCGGGGGGACACCATCCGCGCCACGGGGACCTCCACGAGGACACCTACGAGCCTGTGAGAGCCCCATCACCTCCCCGGAGCCCCGCCATGGCTGGGAAGCCATCAACAGCCACCGCAGCACACGGCACCCGGGGTAGGTCCCCCCAAGCTGGGCTGGGGCAGGTGCTGGGGGTCCCCATGTGGGGCTGTCAGCACATCCCCACTGCGTCCCCACTGCATCCCCGCTGCGTCCCCACTGCGTCCCCACTGCATCCCCACTATGTCCCTGCTGTGGCCCCGCAGCGAGGCACCAGCCGGGGCTGGCCGGAGGAGGTTGGGAGGAGGCGGACAGCGGGCACAGCTCCCAGGACTCCTCGCAGGGCATCGGGGACCGGAGCCGCACCTCGGACTCCTGCAGCAAATCGGGCAGCGACAGCCACTGCGGAGCCGGGCGGGAGCTGAGCCACACGGCCGAGAGGTGAGGGCAGGGACATGGGGGTCCCCTTCCCCTGGGGCCTTCTGAGGGGCTCCTCTCATCCCCAGGAGCGGCGCCCTCGTTTTCCAGAGGCTCTGTTCCCCTGGGATGTGGCCTCTCCTCCTGGGGTGTGCAGAGGAGGGTGGTGAGGGCTGCACTGGAGCCCCAGGAGGGAGCAGGATTGGCTCCTGTCCCCACCAAGGCATGTCCTGGGGCAGGGTGGACACTGACAGCCTGGGTGACTGCGTGCGGGAGGTGAGCCTGGTGTCGGCGCTGACCCGCGGCGCCAGGGTCTTCCTCACCAGGGAGGAAGCACAGCACTTCATCAAGGAGTAAGTGCCTCGAGTGGCCCATGGGTGCTGTGGGGATGGGGGGGGGGAGCACTGTGGGGGCTTCCAGGAGCAGCCTGAGCCCCTCTCACCTCCTCGGCTGCCTCGGCACGGACCTTGGGGCTGGAACGCAGGCGGGTGGCGCGTCCCGGTGCAGCCGTAACCCCTATCCCGTGGCCAGATGTGGGCTGCTCAACTGCGAGGTGGTGCTGGAGCTGCTGAGCCGGGCGCTGGAGGACCCCAGCGACAGCGTCCGCATGGTGAGTGCAGCGCGGCGCCGCTGGGCACCCACGCTGCCCGCAGGGGGCCCGGTGCTGCCCCCCCCCGGGGTGCTGCCCGCCCCGGCTCAGCCTCGCTCTCCCCTGCAGCGGTCCATGGGCGCCATCTCCTCCCTCATGTGCTCGGATCTGCTCTCCCTGGACCAGATCTTCGCGGGGACGCGGCAGCCGCTGCAGCAGCTCAGCCAGGGCAGCCCCGGCCCCGTCGCCAACCGAGCAACAAAGGTGACTCTTGGGTGTCCCCACGTCCCCTGCCCAGGGCAGCTGCCAGGGCCCGGCTTTCCCATCCTTGCAGACACCCAGCTCTTGGGAATTGGTTCCATGTTGTCCCAGAGGGGTGGGAATTGTCCCTCTGGCCCAGGACGGGGGAGCCTGGAGGATGTGGCCCTCAAGAGCCAGGTCCTCACCCCAGGGCCGTCTCTCGAGCGGGACAAGGGTCTGGGGCTGCGTCCTCTTCCCGATGCCATTCTCACTCACCCCATCCCACTCTTCTCCTCGCAGATCCTGCGGCAGTTCGAGGCTCTCTGCAGGGGCCACCCCTCCCCTAAGGGCGCCCGCCTGGACCCAGACCCCTCCAGCCTCCCCCTGGGCTCAGCCCCGTGCCCCGGGGACCTGCTGCTGGACATCCCCCCGCTGCCCGGCCACAGCATCCTCACCCCGCTGAGCACAGCCCCGCTGCCCGGCGGCTGCAGGCAGGAGCCAGGGCTGGAAGCAGAGACCCTGGGGCAGCCCGGTGCTGCCGTGCCAGCCGGGCCCGGCGGGCAGGAGCCGGGGGATGCAGCGGGGGCCCCTGCGCGGGCCCACAGCCTCTCCCTCTTCGCTGGCATGGAGCTGGTGGCTCCTCCCGGTGCCGGTGCCGTGCTGTGCCCGGACTCTCCCCCTGCAGAGCCGCGGGCGCTGTCCCAGCCCCACATAGACACAGAGGGTGAGCAGCAGCCGTCAGCCTTCGCCTTCCTCAACGTGTAGTTGAGGGGGGGCTCCCGGGGGGCTGCGGGGGCTTTGCCCTCCCTCCCTGCGGGGGCTGTTGTGCCATGGCCCTTTGGGCTTGGGGGGAAGGGGGCTCCATCCCCCCGGATATCCACTGTGGCACCCTGGGGAGAAGCAAAGAGCAGCGCTATGCGCTCTGTCCACAGGGACAGGGAAGGGGATGCTGGGGGCACACAGCTGCGGCCATGGGGGCCGGGCTTGGATCGGGTTATAACGGTTCTTGAGCCGCTTCTGTTGCCGAAAGCCCCCGGTTTGGGCTGGCGGAGGGGAGCGGCTGCGAGCACTGAGCTGGGGATGGGCCACAGCCCCCTGGGGCTCACCGGGGGGTGGTTGGGGGACCCCAGCACGGCGCTGGGGTGCTCCTGGGTGCCCCCCCCAGCTCCAGCCTGGGCAGCCGTGGGGTGGGGGAAGGCAGCGATGCAGTGGGGCCGGGACCCACCAATAAACCCCACTCTTGGGTCAGGGAGTTCGTGACTCTCCGTGCGCCGCTGCTGGAGCCCGACCCGAGGTTCCCTCTGCCCCACGGGCCCTGTACCGGCCCCGGCCCAGGGGGCCAGCCCCGCCTCAAGCCCCGCCCCCTCCCAATCTCATTGGCTCGCTCTTGGATAAGCCACGCCCCATTCCCTCTGCTCCCGCCCCTTTTCTCTCAGCCTATCCCCGCTCTCCTCTTCGCCCCGCCCCTCTCTTCCCATTGGCTGTCACCTCCCGCCACCGCCCACAAGGGCCGGGGCGGGGCGCGCGGCGGCGGCCGGAGCGGGGCCGGGGCCTGCTCGGAGCGGGGCCCCGGGTACGGCGGGGACCGAGCGGGGCGCGGGCGGGAGCCGCGGTCCGGAGCGCTCCCTCCGCCTCCGGGTGCTGCGCTGCGTGCGGCCGGGGCAGGCGGGGCCGCGGGCGTTGGGGCACGGGGGCCGGGGCACGGCCCCGGGGGCCGCGGTCCCTGCGGTGCGGGGCCGGAGCCCGGGGCTGTGCTCGGGCGCGGCCCCGTGGTTTCCATTGGTGCCCTTTGTTTGCCCCGCGTTGTTGGGGCTCGCGCGCTGCGCGGTCTCCAGGGCGCGGCGGAACGGCCCTGCCGGGGCGGGGGGGGATCGGGGATGGCCCCGGAGGCGAAGCGGCGCTTGCGTGGGGCCGGAGGCAGCCCCGGGGCCGCGCTGCCGCGAGGGTTGCGGCGGGGTTGAGGCCGTGGACGTGCTGGGACGGGGGCTCCGCGCTCCCCGTGCTGCTTCCGGACGGGTTCTTGGCGGGGACTGAGGGCGTTCGGTGTGGGAAGGGTCCCCCCGGTGATGCTCCCGCAGCCTCCGTGCCCAGCGCGGGGCGCCGGCAGAGCTGAGCGCGGCCCTGCAGGAGGGGATGCTCTGGGCCCGTAGGATCCTCCTGCAGCCTTGGTCTGTTCGCAGTGACGGAGCCCGGGGTGCGGAGCGCGGCTTTCGCCCCTGTGCGCATCCCCCGGCCCGTGGCTGGGCCAGCGGGGCACGGCACACGCGGCGGTTTGGGTCCGAGCAGCGCGGAGCTCATCGGAGCCTCCCCAGGGCTGTGTGCGGGGGGGAACGCAGAGGAAGGGTTTTGTCCCGTTGGAAGCAGTCTCTTTGCTCGGCGCTCGCCCCGCGCCTTCACTCCTCCGCCTGTGCTTTGCTTCCAGGGCTCCTTCCCGCTGGAGCATGAAGAGCGCCCGCAGCGGCTCCTCCTGCCCGGGCGCCGGTGCTGGCGGCGTGGATCTGAGCCTCAGCGGCTTCCCCGCGCCGGTGTCGCGGCGCCCCAGCAGCGCGGCCCCTGCCAAGCACATGGCGCGCTCCGCCTCGGTCACTGCCGACGGCAAACCCAAGAGGAACGCTGTGGTGAGGCCTCAACCGCGCTGCTCGGGCGCTGCGTGCAGGGCTCCGGCTGCTTCCACGGGGTCCTGCGCTGCCCGGAGCCGCGCTGAGCCGGGGCTGGGAGGCGGCGATGGGGGGGTCCCGGCTTCCCTTGGGAGCGTGTGGCACCTCTGTGTGTTCATGGAGAGCTTTGGGGGGGGAGCGCTGGGCTGCTCCAGGGTGGAGCCGCAGCTCCGGGTGCTGCGGTGCTGTGCTCGCTCCCAATCTGGTCCCCCTCCGCAATAAGCTGCTCTTTAGGTCTCTTCTCAATGATGTAACGCACGCAGAAGAGCAAGCAGGGAAGCGTCAGGCTTCGCTCTTTTCCCTTCCTTGCCCCTCACCTTCCTGCACTAATTTCCTTGTGGGGATTCCCCTGTTCCTGGCTCCTGCCCTGTTCTGGTGGATGCTGCAGGCTCCCGGCGTGTTGCACTGTGCCTTCAAGCTGAGGTTGGGGGGCCCAGAGCATCGTGTCGGGGCTGTGCTGTAGGGCAGCGCTGCCCCAGCGCCGTTGCGGGGTGCCTGACTCGCAGGGGAGCTGCCCAGGCCCGGTTTGGCAGCAGCGCTGCTGACCTCGGCTCTCTCCTCCGCAGGAAGATGCGGGATCTCGGGCAATGAACAACCTCCGGAGGTCCAACAGCACCACGCAGGTCAACCAGCGGGTGAACAGCGCGCGCAGGTACCAGCGGCTGACCCTGTGCGGGATGAGAGCCCTGTCCTGTCGCTGCGTGTCTGTGTGCAGCGGTAACTGCAGAACACGCGTTCTCTCCTCTCTGCCTCCCCTGGGTTCGTGCTGAAGCTCCGAGCAGGCAGGAGACTTCCTGACCTTCCTCGAGGGCGCTTCTGGGGGCAGAAGGAAAGGGTCGAGTCTGAGCAAAACCTGCCCGGAGAAGAGAACCACGTGGAACGTCTTGGTGAGGACGGCGGCTGCGTCAGCTCTGCTCACCTGGGAGCTGGTTTGGTTTGCTGGAGGACTGGGAGGGTTTCCCTCGGCCCGGGCATAGGGTGGTGCATCCGGGGTGGCCAGGCCGCTCCTTCCTCAGCCTGCGCCCAAAGCTGCCACTGTTTGAATGCCCGCAGTGCTCAGGTGGTGCTCCAGCCTGGGCTGCCCCGGGACCTTTGTCCCATCACCTCCATGCTTCTGGCAGAGGCAGGCAAAGCCTCGAGGTTTGGAGGTTTCTTGTGGGGAGGAAGCGGGCTGTGAGGAAGGAGGTGTTTGAGGACATGGGGCTGGTGCTTTGCCTGCACTTATCTCCTGCCGGCTCCATGCAGGACGATCAACCACGAGCGTTCCCAGGCCCCCCCAGTGCCCGACGCAGTTGAGCCACCAGCGGGCATGAGGAGGAAGGAGGCCACCATGCTCCTGGCAGCCAACTTCACTGCAAACAACAGGTAAGAGGAGAGGGACAGGAGAGACTTGAGCCAAGGCTATGTGTAAAACAGCCCAAAGATCTGCTTGGGCTGTGTCCTGTCTGTGCATCAGGTAACAGCTAGCAAGTAGTGAGCTCTAGGGAGGCTGCTCCTACCCTGGGAGATGCTCCAGATGGTCACAGTTGGGTTAAGAGTTGCAGTGGAGGGAGCATCCGTTGCCAGTGTATGACGTACCCTTCAGATCCAGCAAGTCCTAACTCCTCCTCTGCTCTCCCCAACAGGAGCAACAAGGGCGCGATGGGCAACTGTGTTACCACCATGGTGCACAACAACTACTCCACCACTGAGAAGGGCCCTGCGCCCAAGAGCTCCAACCAGGCACCCAGCTCCCTCAAGTAAGTGTAGTGGGGTCCTGGCTGGGAGGCCGTCCTGATCCCGTGCTCATGTGCAGATGTGCCATGGGGTGGGCAGGATGGTGCCAAGTCACTTTGTCTTCTGCCTTAGCAATGTTGTCAAAGCGACCTCCAATGAGGATGGTGAAAGCAGCATCGTGAAGTCGCAGAAGAATTTCTCCAGCAACAACATCATGGCCCGCAACAACAACAGCAGCAGCAGCAGCAGCAGCAGCAGCCTGCCCCGGAGGAAGGAGGTGACCGAGGAGGAGGCAGAGAGGTGAGGCAGGGCCGGCGCGTGCCCTGGGGACAGGCAGGAGGATGGTGAGAGCCCCAGGGGAGCTGGAACTGCTTTGTTCAGTGCCTTGTGGGGCTGAGATTCGGGAAGGGTCCCTCTGAGAGCCCCACAGTGCCTGATTGACCCTCCCCATCGCCTGCGCTTTGGGCCTCGTCCTCCAAGGCCCAAATTCCTCCCACCCCAAAGTCAGTCCCCATTGAGTCGGGACAGAAGTCCCGGTGCTGTGGGGGAGCAGCGGCGCTGTGCTGCAGCGGGATGGGTGGGTGATGGTAGGCAGGACCTGGGGCTGTGCTGAGCCTCCTCGTCCCCGCAGGTTCATCCAGCAGGTGAACCTGGCCGCTGTCACCATCCAGCGCTGGTACCGACGCCACTCGCAGCGGCACAGGGCGGCAGCGGCGGCGCTGGGGCGGTTGCTGGCTTCCAAAAGGGAGGTGAGTGCTGCCTGATCCGTGCAGCGTGGACCCTGCTGACACCCGTGTCCCCGCGCCTCGCTGCTGGGGAGCCCGAGCCCCTCCGTCAGAGACCTGAGCCATCCGGGTGAGGGGTTTGGCTTTGCGTGTAGCAGCCCCTCGCGGAGCAGAGAGCCAGGAGGATCCTGTCCCTGCAGAGGTGTGCTGGTGCTTTAGGGCACAGCCCAGGTTTGGCTCCATGGGGAGCTCAGGCCAGGCTCGGCACCACACAGCCCCATTCTGCAGCTCCCTTCGGCCACGAGCAGGCGGGTGCTTGGCACCAGCAGCACAATGCCTCGAACGCTGCTGGTGGCCAGAGGAGGGGAGCCCTGTCTGGGCTCATCCCAGTGATCCAGGAACCAGTTGGCTCCTTCGGGAGCGGCGACTCCTCCACAGCTATTTGTGTTTCCTCGTGTTTAATTATTTATCCCAATACCGAATAGTTCTGTAGCTCTTTGCATGTGAGAGTCTATTTTTGGCCTTGTCTCCTCGATGGTTTCAGACCCAGATGCCTAATAATTGCTTTTATATCTATAGAAAATAAGCTGTTCTAAAGCAAAGCTTTCCTGAGGGCTCTTCACCTGCATGGAGGGGAGGGTTGTGGGGATGGGAAGCTTGGATGTGGGGTGACCTCGGGTGCATTGGGCCCTTCTCCATTCCTGTGCTGTGGGTGGTGGGTGCCGAGAGCTCTCGGTAACGGTTGGTGACCCTTCTCTCTGGAAGGAAAGGCAGCAGCACATGGAGGAAGGGAATATCCTGGATTTGCACCAGAGGAAGGATGAGGAGCGCCGGAAGATCCGCGAGGAGAAGGCGCGCCTGGCCCGACGTGCTGCCATCCAGGTAGGGACGGGGCAAGGGGACTGTTGGTGAGGCAGCGAGAGGGCCTCTCCCCTGCATCCCCGTGGGCTTAGCACAAAGCAGGATTAGAGCCAGCCTTGGAAATGGAGTGCTCCCCATGGAGATGGAGGTGCTGTAGAGCAGTTCCTGGCTGTGCTCCTGCCAAGCCGTGGCAGCTCATTCGCAGCTTGCTGGTTTCCATCTCGCTTCTGGGGGAAAGGGTGACCCCGTGAAACGGGGACCCTGGAACTGCAGCCCCTTGGGGTGGCTGGGAAAGGGATGCTCCTCGGGAGTGGGGCCCCTCCAGGCTGGGCTGAGGCTGCTCTGTGCCGTTGGCAGGGAGCCCCTCGCCATCTGCGCCGTGTTCATCAGCAGGGAAGGGCTGGTGCTGCCGGGGCTGTTCCGGGTTGGCTCCTCCTGCAGCTGAAGACGTTTTAAACCCCAGTTTCTCTTTGCCCTAAATGGAATCGTGTTTCAGTGGGGCCGTGGGGAGCCACGGAGCAGCTGGAGGAGAGCAGAGCTCTCCAGCAGCCGTTCGCACATGTGCTTGTGCTGGAGGAGCTTCCCAAG
The DNA here is from genome assembly GCA_017639245.1 of Myiopsitta monachus. Classification (NCBI taxonomy): domain Eukaryota; kingdom Metazoa; phylum Chordata; class Aves; order Psittaciformes; family Psittacidae; genus Myiopsitta; species Myiopsitta monachus. The sequence continues at coordinate 1,057,437 of CM029931.1, read as the reverse complement.
GCTGGGCTGAGGCAGCCCCTGGGGCTGTGCAGTGCTTGGCCCTCGGGATTTGGAGGCTCTCATGGAGCAGCAGAGGTCACTGTGCAGGGGCATGTGAGCAGCCCTTGTTCACATGTGGAGCTGGCAGAGCTCTGAAGAGCAGAGCCCTTGTTCCTGCGCTCTCCCTTCCATAGAGCTGTCCTTGTTAACCCTTCACAACAACCATGTGGGTTGTTGCTTCTCCCTTGCTAGCACTTGGAGCAGTGCAGGTATGTGTCAAAGCACAGCCTGTGCTGGGCAGGGCGCTGATGGCTTGTCTGTCCCTGCAGGAGCTGCACCAGAAAAGGGCCCAAAAGGCTTTGGATGCAAAGTGCTTGGCAGAAGAAGAGCTCGCGCTGATGAAGGAGAGCAGAAGGGGAGCAAAGAAGAAGGCAGCCAAGCCTGCTTCTGCAAGGAACGTCAGCCCAGCCAGCAGCGTCACCAAAGCCAACAATGCTGGTGAGTCCCTGCCGCAGGTCTCGGATGCTTTGGAGCAGTGTGTGATGTGAGGGCGGAGGAGGATGGAGGAGCAGCTCTCCAGGAGCTGCTTCGAAGGGGCTGCGTGTTGCAAGTGCCTGAGAGCAGTGTGGTTCCTGCAGAGGCCAATTTCCATCCAGGAGCTGCAGAGCCGGAAGAGGGCAGCCCCACAGACCTTGTCTCTGTGCCCTCGCAGGACCCAGGAGCAGAGGAGAAGCTGCAGGTGGGTCTGGCTTTGCCTTTGCTCCTGGATCAGCCTTTTTGCTGGGGCAGCGTTGGAGTCTCCGTTGACTTCTAGAAAGATCCAGCAAACTCACTGCAAGGCGTTGTGCTCTGCCCAGGACGTGAGCTCCAGGGAGACGGGTGGTGAGGACCTGGAGACGGTGGTGACTGCTGCCAGCAGGTCTCAGTCCAAAGTCACTCTCAATGAGCTGCTGGAGACTCTCAGGCTGTTGGAGGAGGAGCCCGAGCTGCTGCCCCCACCGAAGCTCTTCAAGAAGGACAGATATGCCTGGATGGAGGGGGTGAGCGGGGGGCTCAGCCTGGTCACGTCCCCCCTTGGGCAGCAGCAGGCTGCCTGGTGAGGGCAGGCTCCCCTATGGGCTGCATCCTCCAGCACCGCTGTGTGCTGGAGGGGGAGAAACGCAGCGGGGTCACTGCCAGAGGAGGTGCTGGAGGGGTTTGAAGGTGCTGGAGGGGTTCGGTTTTGTGCAGCCAGGGCTTGGGTCTTTACAAGGAGAAGCAAAGCCATGCGAGGGCTGTGGCGGGACTGGGGCTGGCACAGAGGGTAGGGCTGCTTACTGGGGTGCAGTGGGAGGACTGGGAAGAACCAGCTCCTCTTCTCCCAAGCCTTCCCCCAGGTGCTCATTCGGAGCTGCGTCTGCCCAGCAGGAGCCCAGCTCCAATTCCCTGACTGCGGATAACCTGGAGAAGTTTGGGAAGCTGAACCACTCCCCGGGGGTCCCCGAGGACGGGGCCCTGCTCTCGGAGGCCAAGCTCCAAAGCATCATCAGCTTCCTGGATGAGATGGAGAAGTCGGAGCAGGAGAGGCCCAGGTCGGCTGCCTCGGCCACACAGCGGGAGGTGAGCACTGGAGCGAGAGCCCATCTGTGCTGGATGGGGGTCAGGACCCGGGGGGGGGATCTCCTGGCTTATGTCCTGGTTCCGGGTGGTGCCCACTGTGTTTTAATGCCTTTGTTCGCTGTGGCAGGGTCTCCTCTCCGAGGAGGATCTGGCTCACTTGGAGCAGGCATCGGCTGTTGCCACAGAGGTCACCAGCTCCATCATGAGGCTGAAGCTGGAAGTGGAGGAGAAGAAGCGAGCCATCAGCCTGCTGCAGACCGCGCTGGTGTGTGAGCCACATGTGCTTGCTTCCTGGGGGGGAGGGCCCAGAGCCCTCAGCACATGTTTCTTGGGGCAGCAGGCTTCAAAGCACAAGATCAGGGCTCTGAACAGCGCTTCCCATGTGTGTCCCCAGTGAAGTGCTGCAGTGCTCCTGGGCTGAGCTCCTCCTCTGTCCCCTGGGGGTTTGGTGTTCCTGCTGACAGCAGGCAGGAGGTGTGAGTGCCAGGCTTTGATTTAGCTCTGTTCCTCCTTGTTCTGGCCCAGCAGTGCCTTCTGGGTTCAAGAGATACCTTCTGTGCACATGGGGTGGGTGTAACTTCTCCTTCTAATGTCTTGTGGCTCTTCCTTCCTTACATCCAAAAGGCTCAGCAGAGGGAATCTGACTGTCCAGCACGTCAAACAGACCGAGAAGGAGCTTGGCCACCAGCTCAGGCTGCAGAGGGAGCAGTATGAGGCAGCTATCCAGAGGCATCTGGCCTTCATCGACCAGGTAATCCTTCATCCCAACTCAAGAGTCGTGCTTCTGGAGCCAGAAGCTGAGGTGGCTCTTACCCTGCCCCCCCGCTGATGCCTTTTCTTCACCCTGCGCAGCTCATTGAAGATAAGAAGGTGTTGAGTGAGAAGTGTGAGGCCGTGGTAGCTGAGCTGAAACAAGTGGACCAGAAGTACAGCAAGAAGATCACCCAGATGCAGGAGCAGCATGAGCTGGTGAGGGGATGGGGAAGGTGGGGAGACGTGCCATGGCCAGAGTTGGTTGGGTTTGCTCAAGTGGGCTCTGTCTCAGAGCTGTACGGTCTCTCTCACCCTGTTTGGGGTCCCATTGTTCTGGGGAGCCTTTCTCTGTGCACAGGTCTGTGTCCCCCACAGAGCTCTCCCCTGGCTCCCCAGGAGGCTGCTGTCTTCTGCCACCCAGTGCCAGGTGCATGGGACTAGGAGGCAGTGCTGGCTCCCAGGGGCTCTGCTTGGGAAGACCCTTCCCACCCATTCTGCTGTGGACAGAGCTCTCTCCTGGCTGGGGATTGCTCAGGGGACCTTGCTATGGCAGAGGTGGAGGCAGGTGCTGGCACAAACCCCATTCCGCAGAGGAATCTCTATCTTTGGCCGTATCTTCCTTACCTGGGAGCAGGATGCTCTCAGAGCTAAATGGGCATAAGACTGTACTGGAACATGGGATGTATAGGCAATAGTAACAGTGCTCTGTGAGTTTGCTGGGCCGTTTTCCTGCCCAGCTCCCACACTGGGGAGCATGCAGGGAGCTCCCACAGACGCAGCTCAGCTCGCCCTGTTCCCTGGCAGCACCTCTGGCTCCCAGCTCAGCCCTGGGCTCATCCTGGCTCTGCTGCCCTGCTCCCTGCTCACCCTTGGCCTTGCAGCAGAGCTCGTGCCCAGGGCTCTGGAGTGTTTGCACTGATCTGAGCCTGTTCAGAGGCACCCTCATGCAGACGCAGCCAAGGCTCGCTTTGCCTTGCTGAGCCCAGCCTAGGGTTAGAAGCCAGCACAGTGTGCTGGATGCCTGAAGGGGCCCCTTCCCACAGCTGGTCGGGGCTGGTTTTGCTGCTGCAGCCTGCGTGGGGCAGAGGAGGTGCCTCATTCCCTCACACTCCCACTCACAGCAGGGCAGCAGCACTGGGAGCAGCCCAGGACCCCTCTCTGCTCTGTGGCCCCTTCATTGTTCCATTCCTGGCTCTGCCATATGGCCCCCTGCCTCCTCTGCGTGATGGGGATGTTTGTTCCTATAAGGGTCCCCTGGTCACCAGAGCAGGCTCCTGACCATGCATGGGCTCCCTGCCCCTCATCCACCCTGCCCATATCTCTCTCATACACCTGGCTGCTTGGCTTTGCCTCTCTGCCATCTCCCCTCTCCCCCGTGACTCTGCAATTCCCCTTCTCTCTCCATCCCCTCCTTTCTTTCTCCCCAGGTCTGGCGCACTTTGGGCCCCTTTTCCCAGGTAAATGTGGTCTTTGCTGTGGTTTTGTGCTTCTGCTCTCACACCCTGACCCGCTCCAGCTCCGCAGGCGCCTGTGGGCAGCAGGGCTGAGCTGGGAGCTCCACACTCAGCAGCAGGGTCAGTCCGCTGCAGGAGCCCCATCTCCCCAGGCCACGTGCTCAGCTGCTGCCTTCAGGCTGTCCCAGTCTTCCTCTGCTGTTATCCTGCCCTTTTTTCCCCTGACGGGCACCCCCTGCTATTTCCTGCTCCTCTCTGCGCAGTGGCCACGCAATGAGCTCCTGGGTCTCCAGCTGCCCACTTCTGTGGAGCTGTGACGTGTCCCATGTCCCGCATGCAGACATCACCTACCCATGCTGAAACAGAGCCGTCTCTGGCCAGGCTGGTCCTTCCTTTGGCCTTTCTCACTAGAAACCCCAGCACAGAAGTACGTGGTTGAGTGCTTTGACTGCCTTTGGTGAGAGGAGCATTGGGGAAGAGCTCTGTGGGCAGCAGGGCTGGAGCGTTCCTCCAGCTTTCCTGCTGGAGAGGAGAGCTGAGGAGATAACTGCAGGCAGAGGAGGAAGCGACAGCAGCGGCTGTGCCGGGGCTGTGCAGCCTTTGGGTCATGCAGGAGCTTGGTCTGCGGTGGTACCATGGTGCAGGGGTCCCTGTCTGTCTGTTCTGCTGTCAGAGGGTCTTCCATGCCAGGGAGAGGGGAGGCTGGAGCAGAAGGCATCTTCAACATGAGCCTGTATCTGCTCAGAGCCAGGCTGCCCTGCACACAGGGCCTGTCAGCAGCCCCAGAGTCCCCTCTCCTCTCTGTAAGTGCTCTCATGGCCTGGCCAGCGTGTGCTTTCCCAAGGGTTCTGCTCTTTCCCCCATGTTCAAGGTCTGTGGGAGCAGCAGCCCCATCCCATGACAGGAGGAAGGCACAGGGAGAGCTTACGGCTGCTTCTCTGGACTGGGAGAACGTGCCTGGCTCTTCCGTGCAGCTCAGGCTGCCTGCTCCTGCCTGCAACCTCCTCCTTGCTAACCGGGCTCTCCTCCCCCAGCTTGTCACTGATGCTTTCTCCTTTGCTTCCAAACAGGAGATTAAGAAGCTGAAGGAGCTGATGAGCGCGACCGAGAAGATCAGGCGGGAGAAGTGGATTGATGAGAAAACCAAAAAGATCAAAGAAATCACTGTGAAAGGTAGGAGCACACTCCTGCAGTGGCTGAGCTGGGCTGCTGCTGGAGTCCCATCCGTGCCGCTCCGTGTCCGCAGAGGGCAAGGAAACCCATACGTGCTCATCCTCATCTCTCACCAGCCCCTCTTTGCTGTGTTGACGTTTGCAGCCTCCTCACCAGCTGGCCAAGGGCACTGGTGTTGGGGTCTGGACAGCCCTGAGCAGTAACTGTGCTTACTGCTGCCGCAGGGCTGGAGCCAGAGATCCAGAAGCTCATCGCCAAGCACAAGCAGGACATCAGGAAGCTGAAGATGCTGCACGAGGCGGAGCTGCTGCAGTCGGACCAGCGGGCTGCCCAGCGCTACGGCCGGCAGGCAGAGGAGCTGCGGGGCCTGCTGGAGCGGGAGAAGGAGGAGGAGAGCCAGCGGGAGCGGGAGCGGGCCCGGCAGAGGTGAGGCCCTGCAGAGGGGCTTGGGGCTCACAGCATCGAGGTGGGGTCCTGCACCCATGTGTCTGCTGTCTGCAGCAGTGGATATCCATGGGGAGCAGCCCCTTTCTCCCCTCCAGCCCGAGGTGGGAACCAGGGGCATCCTCCAGCACCAGACCAGCTCCTGGTTGGCTGTGGAAGGGATGGGATGGGGCAAGGCAGGGGAGTGAATGAATGCCCAAAGCCAGGCCCATCCCTGAGGCTGCTCTGCCGCACAGATGTGAGCAGCAGCTGGAGCAGGAGGAGCAGGCGCTGCAGCAGCAGCGGCGCCGGCTCTATGCAGAGGTGGCCGAGGAGAAGGAGCGGCTGAGCCAGCAAGCGGCCAGGTGAGAGGGATGGAGAGGGCTGGGCTTGAGGAGGGCCATGGGGAGCAGCCTGGGGAGGGGGCTGTGACGCTGGGCTGGTGCGGACGTTGGAGCTGCGGACGTTGGGAGCTGCGGACGTTGGGAGCTGTGTCTGTGTGCGGGCAGGCAGAGAGCAGAGGTGGAGGAGCTGCGGCAGCAGCTGGAGGCCAGCAGCTCGGCCCTCACCAGGGCGCTGAAGGAGGAGTATGCCAAGGAGAAAGAGGAGCAGGAGAGGCGGCACCAGGTGTGGTTTGCCCCTCGCCTCTGGGCCCTGGATTGCTGTTCCTGGGTGTGAGCAGTCCAGTCCCCAGCACATGGCTGTGGTGCCCCGTGCTGGCACCACTGCAGCCCTCTGTCCACACCGGGATGGTGCCGGCTGCTGCTCCAGGCTGAGCTGTTGTTGTCTCTCCATAGGCAGAAGTGAAGGAGCTGAAGGACCGGCTGGAGATCGAGAAGCAGGCCTGGGAGGCGAGCTACGTGAAGAAGGAGGTAACGGCAAGGGCTGCCCTTCTCCAGCAGTGCCAACCTTGGGCTCTGAGAGGGATAGAGGCAGCGTTTGCCGTCTCTGTTCCCAGGAAGCCTGGCTGCTCTCCCGGGAACGGGAGCTGCGGGAGGAGGTGAAAAAGGAGAGAGACAAAGAGATCGAGCTGGTGATCCGGCGCCTGGAGGCCGACACGTCCTTGGCCAAGGAGGAGTGCGAGAGGGCAGCAGAGAACCGGTGAGGGGGAGAAGGGAGCCTGCGTGCCCCAGCTCCTCAGGGGGTGATCCCCTCCCCTGTCCCCACAGCATCTCTGCAGCGCACTCTGGATGGGAGCCATGAAGGTGGCTGGGGTGGTCCTGGCAGCAGCGGGCTGAGCCTGTGTTTTCCTCTCTTTAGGATTAAGAGGATCCGAGACAAGTACGAGGTGGAGCTCCAGGAGCTGGAGAGATCCGAGCGGAAGCTGCAGGAGCGCTGCAATGAGCTGAAGGGGCGGCTGGCAGAGCTGGAGGGGGACAGCATCCGGCTGCAGGGCCTGCTGAAGCACAAGGAGCAGGAGGTGGAGGAGATCCGCAAGGTGAGCGTGGAGCAGAGCCTGGCCTGGCTTTGTCCCCATGCATTGTCCTCTCGGTGCCTCCATGTCCCCTCTGTCCCTGCGGCAGATGAGGGATGAGCTGGCCCAGGAGCGGGGCAGCCTGGCCGAGGTGATCCGGCAGGAATTCGCTGACAGGCTCCTGGGGACGGAGGAGGAGAACAAGCGGCTCAAGGCGGAGATGGCGGAGATGAGAACGCGGCAGCGCCTGGAGCTGGACAGGCTGGTGCAGGAGAAGGACAAAGAGCTGGAGGAGGTTCACAGGAGGTGAGGCTGCCCGGGCTGGGCTCATGGCCGGGGCTGCGGGCGCGGAGCTGGCCCGAGGTGTGTTCCTGCGGCGCTGCATCCTCAGGCCTGGCTTCAGGGCAGGATGGGCAGCAGGGACGCACCCGAGCCGCCTGCTCGGCCACCGTGGGTCCTCTGCCCCTTGTGACTTGCTCTGTGTCAGCCTTGTCCCCAGGGCTGCTCCCTTGCATGCCTGAGGATGCAGCAGCCGGAGCCCTGCGAGGGCTCCTGCAGGAGGGGCCGGTGGTGTGCAGCTCTGTGCTGGTTCTTTAGCAGGGGCACTGCAAGCGGCCGGGCTCATGGTCAGCTCCTGGAGGGTTCTGCTGTGGGTACCACACAGCCACAGAGGTTCAGGGGTGCTGAGGCACCCCCAAAGCGCATTGGGGCTGTTGGTTTTGGGGAGCAGGGCATTGCCGTGGGGCTCGGCTCCATCCTGTGCTCAGTGTGGAGATGGTGCTGGGAGCCGGGCTCCATGTCAGGCACCAACATAAGGCTTCCTCTTCCCTCGTGTCTGCCTGCGGAGGAGGAATTTTGCAAGTGAAAGGAGAATGGGAAGGGGAAGTGCAATGTCTCCTGCGGGAGCTGTGGCTGCGTGGTGCAGAGCCCTCCCTCCTGCGCTGTCTGTGCAGAGCTGCTCTAGCAGGGAGGCTGCTGTAGAGCGCATGGAGCTCGCTGGCTTTCCTGGATCCTGCTGAGGGATTCCCACTCACTGTGGAGCCAGGGTCGTACCTTGAGTGTGAGATAACAAGGATCCCCTTTCTGCTTCCATCCCCTGTGTGCGGCCTGGCAAAGGTTGGAACACAAAGCCTGGTGCTCTGGGAGCTGTGGGGAAGAGTCCACCCATGAGGCAGCAGCTGTGGGCTTGAGAAATGGGAAGAAACTTAAAATCCCCTCCCTGTGGTGCTGTTAATTCACTCTTGTGAGGCTGATGTCCCCTTCTTCCTATAGCTGACTCCATCCGAACTGCATAATGCTCACCAAGGGGATTAAGATGCTTCTAGTGCATGATAGCCCCAGGGCTGCTGCTCTTTGGCTTGCTGCAGCGCCTGGAGCAGAGGGGCTGCGCTCCCCAGCGCTGGAATCACCCTCCTGGAGCACGGGGCCAGCCCGTGTTTGGTGCTGGGCTCCTCAGCCCCTCTGTGTGCCTCTGCTCAGGGTGAAGACGGCGGTGCTGAGGAAGGAGGAGAGCGTGAGCGGCCTTCGGAGGCAGTACGAGGTGAGTGCGGGGCCGGCGCTGCCCCGGGGCTGCAGCTCTGCCCCAGCTGCTCTGAGCTCTCCCCGCTCTGGTGCAGGCGGCGGTGCAGCGAGCCACGCGCCTGGAAGCCCTCCTGGAGCAGCAGCGCCAGCAGCTCCTGACCCCCAACTGACCGCCGGGGTGCGTGGGGCCCCCCCCGTGCCGTGGGCTCCGCAGCCTCTGTGCATTCAGTGGCTGTGTCTTCAAGATAAATCCGTGCTGGTTTCTACAGCTCTTGGTTTGATTTGTGTCCCCTGGGAGCAGGGGAAGCCTCTGCCCCGCCGGCATCCGCCGCTGCTGTTTCTTTATCCCTCCCCATGTGTTACCGGTGCCAGGGCATGAGCTGCTCTTCCTCATGGTGCCACCCTCCCTCCCCCTGTTTCTGCACCCTGAGCCCTTCCCTATGGCAGGAGCCTCCTCTCGTCAGCTTTTGGAGGCTGTGGATCCTCAGTTCCTGCTGTCACCCAGCACCCTTCCACCATGAGCACTCCATGGTGGTGCCAGGAGGCCGGGCCGGGGCAGGATGTGGTCCCGCAGCTTCTGGTACCTGCACGTCTCTCCTGGCCCCGTGGCAGCGAGGGGAAGCACCAGGGCTGGGCCGGCGGCATCTGTTTCCTCTCGGCAGGGAGCGTGCGGCTGCTCCTCCTGCAGCCCTTTCCCTCCGAGGAGGTTGGGGCTCGGCGCGGGGGGGGCAGCGCTTTGCTCATCCCCGTCCCAGGGTCTTTCCCATCCGCTCAGCTGAGCCATGGGATCCTTCCCCCCCCATGGCAGCGCTGCCGGAGTGCCCTTCCTCCTGGGGAGAGGGGAGTGGGGATGTGGAGCCACAGTGGAGGGAGCCATGGTCAGCCCAGGAAGCTTCAGAGGAGCTTCGCTGCTTCCTGGTGCTGGCATTTATCCTGGCACTGGTGATGCGGCCCCAAGTCATCCCGGGGTGCAGCTAAGCCCTGAATGCCCATGTAAGGGTGTTTGGGGGCCCCCGGGGTGCTGCTGGCTGGGTCCCGCTCAGCTCCTTTCCCTCCTGGCTGTGGCAGTCTCTGCAGTGCCAGACTGTTCCCCTCCCCAAGCTGCCCCTCTGCCATCCCAGCGAGGGAGGAGCCCTCATCCCGTTTTCCTGGGGAAGGCCCGGCACGGAGCTTGTTCCACTGTTGTTGCTCTTTCTAATGAGCGCTTCCTGAGCACCACTTCCGTCCTCCGCCCCTTCCCAGCTCTGCTTGGGCCACCCCGAGCCTTCTGCTGCCATCTCCTGCTCCCGGCCCCGGCTCTGTGGTTAAATCAAAGCTGCCCTGGTTACCTTCATTAACCATGAGAAATCCGGTGTGGGAGAAGAGGGGATGAACCCCGTCCCTGCCTCTCCTGGGGGCCTTCTGCCCTGTTGACCCTATAGAGGATGGCAGCACCCTGTGCCCCATCGGGCATCACTGGTGGGGGGTGAGCACCCATTCCCGGTCCCCTGTGTGCTGTCATGCCTGGCCCCGCTGCCCCAGGGCTCAGCCTCCTCCCAGCCCAGCCTCACCCAGGCTCATTTCTAGGCCAGTGCCCGGTTCAGGCATGAATAAATCAGTGCCGTTGCATAACCGGGATGCGGATTTTCACCGGATGGATGCCTGTGCCCCGCTGCTGCGCCGGGATCCCCTGGCACCGGGGCTGCTGCCAGCCCTGGCCGTGCCCGCAGCAGCACCACGGGCGCTCAGCAGGGCTGGTTGCTGTTGCGGTTGTCGCAGGCTCTGCTAAAGATCCCCAATTAAGGGCCCTGGTTCCCAGCGCCGGGATTAGGTGGGATGAGCCCCTTGGCTGCCGGGAAGGAGGTCAGGAGCTCAGGGGGCTTTTGGCAGCCGCCGCACAGAGATCGCGGCTCAAGCTGGTGTCTGCCCCGGGAAGGATTAACCACGGCCCCAGACGGAACAGCGGGAAGCAGGGAGAGGGGTAATCGCTCCTGCTAATGGGGGCGAGGTGCTGCTCGCTGGCCCGGCACGTGCTGGGATGCTGGCCGCGTTGCGCCTCTGGCTGTCCATGGGGCTCTGCTGGGCTGGGGCCGTCCCTACTGCACCCCGGGTGATGCCTGGGGGGGATCCTCGCTGGGGCTTTGGGCCTCAGCTCTTCTTTGGGATCTTCTCTTTCGCAGCAATGTCAGGAATTGGGTGTGAGGAGGGCGGCTTTGGGGGGGGTGGGCTCGGTCCTGCTCCAGGCCATGTCAGCTGGGGCTGAGCACCAGGGCTGTCACCTGGGCAAGGAGGATGTGTGGGACATGCCTGGGGTACCGGTGGAGATGGGGAGCTGAGTTGTGCCCACCACGGCCCACGCATCACCTCATCCCTTACCTCATCCCCAACCTCATCCTTCAGCTCCATCCACACTCCAACCTTGACTTTGTCCTCTATCCCTCTCCTATCCTCATCCCATCCTGCCTCAGACATGGGCTGTGCTGGGCTCCTACATGCAGGGTGGGATGGGATGCTGGGCACCAGCGCTGCCTCAGTGGGGAGCTTCCTTGGCCCCCCAGCCACAACCGCAGGCTCCTTTCATCCCTTCCCACTCACCAAAGCCACCACTGCCCCTGGCCCGCATCGGGAAGGCCTCGAGCTCACCCTCCTGCAGTCAGAACCGGCTGCATGTGCTCGGGTGCTGGAGGTGGTTGGTCAGATGGGTGCTGCTGTGGGCTCTGCGCAGCCACCCAGGCTCACTGTGACTCAGCCAGCGCCAGCTCAGCCACATGAGGAGCAGGGTTTGGCTGTGCCGATGCCACCGCAGCTCCAAGAGAGCTCAGATCCACCCGCAGTGTGCCAGGCCCCATGTCGGAGCAGTGCCATGTTCACTTGGCTGCTTTGGGTGCTGGGAAGGGTCAGAGCTGCTCCGGAGCAGGGAAATATGGAGGTTTGGGAGAAGGAAGCTGGCTCCGGCTGCCGGGAACGTGTTTATTCTCCCAGCAGCCTGTAATTCTTCCAGGCCTGTGTCTATTTGCGGCAACGTGACATGTGCCGCGTGGTGTTCCCTGCGAGCTTCAGCTCTACTGAGGAATTAATTGTGTGCACAGAAATTTGGCTTCAAACGTGAAATCCCACTGTGGGGAAGGCGAGCCCGGGGCTAAGAGCTGAGCCCTTGGCCTGGGTGTCTTGCAGCGGCAGCTCCCAGATGGGGTCCAAGGGATGGGGATGGGAAGGGACCGTCCCAGGGATGGGGATGGGAAGGGACCGTCCCAGGGATGGGGATGGGATGGGACCATCCCATTGTGACCCTGCAGCTTTGCTGGGGTGTCTGCTGGGGTTTGGTCTTTAGAGCACCCCGGATCTGGAGTGTGCAGTCCCATGTGCCAGGGCTGTGGCGTCGAGCACACGAGGCCGGGCTGTGTGGTCCTGCATCGTCCGTGGGCTCCTGGGGCCCGACTTGGGGGCTGAAGTGCAGTGGTGACGATGAGCAGTGTCCACCTGGGGTGTGGGGTCTGAGTCTGGGGTGTGCGGGACTGTGCTGAAGCTGTTTGGGGTGCAGAGCTGCCCCTCCTGTCCCCGGTAGTGTCGATGGGTCCCGTCCAGCTCCAATCCCCCCCTGCCTCCAGTGCCATCACTGGGTCCCGTCCAGCTCCAATCCCCCCCTGCCTCCCGTGCCATCACTGGGTCCCGTCCAGCTCCAATCCCCCCCTGCCTCCAGTCTATCACTGGGGCCCATCCAGCTCCAATCCCCCCCTGCCTCCAGTGCCATCACTGGGGCCCATCCAGCTCCAATCCCCCCCTGCCTCCAGTCTATCACCGGGGCCCGTCCAGCTCCACCGCTGGACGCTTCTGTCCCTGGGACCGTCACTGGGTCCCATCCTGAGCCCCAACCCCGGTCCCGGGATGCTGGGGCCGGGTCAGCACCGGAACAGCTCCGCGGGGCCGGGCGGGGAGCCCCCCTCGGGGGGTCCCGGTCCCATCGCGGGGGGTCCCGGCGGGCTCCGTGTGCCCCGGGGGGGGGGGGGGGCGGGTCCCGGTGCTGGTCCCGGTGCTGCGGCTCCGCCACCTGCAGCCCCCGCCCGCCCCATCCCGCTGCTCGGCGGCGGCGCGGCCCCTCCCCGGGGCACGGGGCGCGGGGCCGCGGCGGCCGCCATGGAGGAGGAGCCGCCGCCGCCGCCGCCGCCGTGCCCAGCGCGGGGCCAGCGGCAGCCGGCGGCCGTGAGGCTCCCGCCGCCGCCGCGCCATGGGCCGCCTCGCCGCCGCCGCTGCCATGTCGGCCGCTTTCCTCAGCCCCAGCCTCGCCTTCAGCTCCCACTTCGACCCCGGTAAGTGCCGCAGCACCGGGGCCGCCCCCGGTATTGCCCCCCTTACACCGGCCCCGGGGACCCTCCCGCTGCCCCCGGGGGTCTCTCCCGGGCACCCTCCCGCTCCCCGCTCCGCTGCCCCTCGCCCTTCTCGCCGTGCAATGTGGCTTTCGGGGCTCACGGCTCCCGCCCGCCGCGGTGACAGCGCGGTGCGGCGGCGGGACCCCCGTTTCCGCGGGGCGGGGGTGCGCGGAAGCGTCCCCGGGGGGGGCTGCGCTGCCTCTGAAGGCATCTCCGCCGTGGAAAGGGAATAGCAACAAAGGGAATAATGGGGACGGCGAGAGGGAGGAGAAGGGGGGTGCGCGGCGGGCTGGGGGTCACCCCTTGTGCTGCGTGAGCCGTCGGGGCTCGGCGGGGGCCGGGGCCGGGTGTTTTGGGGGGCACATTACATAAGGTGCCGTGCTACGGCCGCGGCGCGGCTGCGGGAAGCTGCTGCAGGCGCGGAGCCGAGCAGGGGATGGCTTTTGTGTGTGCGTGTTTTGGGGCTGCTGCAGCCGCAGCCTCGCCTCTGCCTCTCGCCCCCCGTCCCTCCCGGTCACCTGGCGCAGGGCACCGTGTGAGCCCCTCGCCTCGGGCCCCGCAATGGCAGCGTCCGGTGGGGCTGGCGGGGAGCCCGGCACCGGCCCCTTTGTTTACCACATCGCAGGTCGGGGTCCCAGCGGCGGGACCGCGGCTCCCACCGCCGCCTCCAGCGCCGCAGAGGAGGCCGAGCGGTGCCGGTGCCGGTGCCGGAGGCTCCGGGTGCCGGTGCCGGGCTCCCGCATCGCTCCCAGCCGCGTTCCTGGTTGCGCTTCCCTCGCAGCGCGCTGCTGCCCCGGTGAATCCGTGGAGGGATTTAATAATGAGCCATGCCAGGACCCACCAAACCGCGTCCCCGTTGCCAGAGACTTTGTCCCCAGCCCGCTCGGCATCGATTGCTCTTCGGGAGGAAACCTCTTTATTTGCATCTCAAATGCGGCAGCGCTGGAACGGAGCCGCGTTCACCCTCCTCAGCCTCTGGCGCGGTTTTCTCTGGGGTTTGGTGAGATGCCCCTTTGCCACCCTGCTCCCCCCAACGGGGCATTTGCAGAGCACGTTTGATTTAAGCATCCTCCTCAAGAAGGTTTCCGTCACCACACACCCGGGTCAGGGCTCAGCCGCCGCCGTGCGCTGCCGCCCTCGGTTGTTGGCAGGGGCAGGAATGAAAGGGGGGAGCAATCCGTGCTCCCTGTTTCACGGCTTTGTTGATTTTGTCCGTTCGGCAGCACCTCCTCCCTGCGCCAGCCCGGCTTTCCCGGGGTTTGCCCGTGCCGGTGGAAGAGAGGGAAGCGTTTGCAGGGCACGGTGGCACCATGGCACTGCAGCTGGGCAACGCGATGGGCCCAGGGGCTCCAGTGGTGCCAAATGGAGCGGAGACGCTCCCAGCCCATGTTCCCACATTCCCATGCTGGGTCAGGCCATGGGCTGAGACAGCAGCAGGGAACGGTGACAGCGGCGTCGCTTGGATGGGGATGCCGATGGGATCTGTGCTCCCGCCTCACCTTGTGCTTTTGGCTCCATTGTCAGGCATGCCCATGCCGGGCTGCGCCTGGGCTGGGATGTGCCATGCAGGGGGATGGATGCATTCAGTGCTGATGTTGGGGGCTATGGGAGGGATCCCAGCCAGGCAGCCTCATGGTTCCCATCTTGCTTTGTGGATCCACAGATGCTCCCACATAGAGCATGAAATGCCAGAGCCACTGGTGGAGCGCCGACCGCCCCACCAGCGAGCGGCACCGCCACACTGCCCACCCCAGCCTATAGCCTGGATCTCTAAGGCTTTCAGTGGGAACTGAGTGCTCATTCCCTGCCCTGGAAGCGCCGTGATCCATTGCAGCTCAGCTGAGCAGCCACTGCTTGGAGACACCAGGAAGAAGCACCACGTTCCCTGTGTCACCCGGGTGGGCAACACTTTGCTCTGAGGTCAGCAGCACCCTATCCCCTTGCAGTAAAGCCGATGGCAGCTGCTTGGGGACACAAGGACACCTCTGCAAAGGGAAAGGGCCGTTCCCCTGCGCGCCTGCTGCCTCCCCAGCCTTTCTCCCCATCCCGTGGTGGCCGTGGAGGTGTCACTGGCTGCCGGCCCTGCTCCTGTGCCCTGTGGTTTGAGGGTGTCATGTGCCGGGGCAGCGCAGGGCTTGCGGTACGGGTGGGGATGGGTCCCTTCAACCCTGTATTTTCAGTGCTGGCTGGCACATGCTGCCATCCCCTGCCCCAAAGCCACATGGTGGCAACAGCTCGGTGAGAGCTGGGGCATCCAGCATCACCGTCAGCTCCTGGGATGAGGACGGGAAAGGATTTAGGGAGCTGCAGTGGGAAAGGGGCTGTCGCACCCAGAAGGACCCCAGCAGCCCAAACAGGGGCCAGGTACCACCTGAGCTCCCACCCTAGCGCCGACTGTGAGAGGGTGGAAGGTGCTGCCAGGACTGGATACAAAGGGGAGACTTGGGATAGGGAAAAGGGAGGTGAAGGTGGTGGCTATGGCGAGCCGTAATGCCTAGCACAGCTGCGACAGCACCGTGGCCAGTGTCCTGGTGCCTGCAGGGATGCTGCTGATGGGGCAGCCCATGGCTATGCCCCTGCCCTAGGCCATGGTGTTGGCACAGCACCACAGTGCAGCAGGGCCCTGTGCCCCGGGGGTGCTGCTTTGATCCCCCCTTGTCCCTTGCTTCCCTCTCTCCATGTGCCGCTCCTCCCAGCGCACACGGGTGGCTGCGCTCCGCACGGCGATACGGATCCCTGGCAGAGCCAATTAGGAGAAATTAATACACCGGGGTTGAAAGTGCTCCGTGCTCCGGGGGCAGTGGGCTGACACCCACGGGCTCCCTGCCCGGCTCTCCATGGGACACCGTGTGCCGGGGCAGCCCGTGGGCTCTCTGGCACTGCGTGGTGCCAGGCAGAGCAGGGCTCTGGTGCCTGCCTCGCTGTGCCACACCGCTGGGGATGTGGGGCAGAAACAGCACCACCAACGTGCTGAGCACCAGCACATCCTTCCCGCTGACATGAGGGTCTGCATTTAGGCAGGGCCTGCCTGTGCTGATGCCTGCAGCCGCGCAGCGCGGGGGACTCGTGCTTTCCAGGTTTTGCCTTGTCCGTGTTACAGTGCCTCAGCATCCTGCTACTTCCCTGGGCTTGGAAATCCCACAGCTCCTTCCTGCCCCCGGGTCAAAGGGGCTGTTGGGTCACTTGTCCCGTGATTGAGCCTATTTCTACCTTGCGCTGCACCGATCAGTGAGCACGGAGGCACCTCCAGGATGGAGGATGTGATCCTGCTGTGTCCGGCAGCCATTCGGGACCTGAATCCCTGCAAACACCTCGGTATCCCAGAGGGACCCTATGGGGACAGGGCTCGGCGTGGGGCTGGCGTGGAGAGGAGCTGAGCTGTGCTGACTCAGCGTGCCCGGTGGCAGGGAAATGAGTCTCCTCTGGGCATTAATCCCGCTGACAGCCCGGGGAGCGTCGCTGGAGTGTGCTGTGTCGTAGGGCGGCATCGGCTGGGCTCTGAGAGCGGCTTCAGCCTGGGGGCATGGAGGGGACAGGGAGCATCCCGGGGGGCGCCGGGGCTCACAGTGGTGCTCGGGGGATGGAGAGGACATGGGGTGGGTGTGAAAGGGTTCAGCACCGGAGGAAGGGGGAGCAGGTCCAGGATTTCCTGCAGAGCCACCGCTCTGCAGCCCGGAATGAAGGCGGTGAGGGGGGGGGGGGCTGCTTCCCGTCCCTTCCCCTCTGCCAGCCACGGCCGGCGCCCCCCTCTGCAGCCCGGTGCCAGCAGCCGTGTTGAAATGGTTTGTTTTAATTACTGGAGCGAAGGAAAATTCCAGTGTAGGCAAATGCTGTAAGTGGAGCAGCGCTGCCTGCCTGGCTGGGCATGCCAGGAGCACCCCAGGCTCCCATCCCGGCACTGCCGGGGTCTCCCACTGCCTCTGCAGCCCTGCGTCACTCCAAAATACCCATGAGGTTGTGATGTGCTGCTCCCGGCAGTGGCTGCACCCCAGGGGGTGTTTGGAGCAGGGCTGAGACCCTCTCCCACCCTTGGGTCATCCCTGCGGTCATCGCTATGGCAAAGTAGGGTTTGTCTGGGCTCCCCGGTCTGTGTGATCCCATGCTGTGTGGTGGGTGCTGTGGGGCTGGCTGAGAGCAGGTGTGGTATAAAGGGGTGCTGGGCTGGCTGGTGCTGAGCATCCCCCTTGGTTTGTGCCTGAGCATCCTGGATGTTGACCTCATTTCCCTGCTGCGCCATGGGAGTTGGGTCTGGGCTGATTTAGCCTCCCTCGTCTGTTGTGGGGGACACCGTGGTAACTGCTGGGGTCTCCTGAGTGCCCACCCAATGAGTGGCACTGGTAGGCCCATGCAGGGCCCTCAGCACCCATTGCTGCTCAGGGATGGGGCCAGTCACCGTGGCTCTTGGTGCTCAAGCCGGCACCGAGTCTGCAGCAGCCACAGAGTAGCCCACTGGGGCCATCTTCAGGGTCTCCTCCACATGCCTGGGCAGTGTTTGGGCACACAGGGCTGTGCCATGCCGTTGGCTGCTGCCATGTGCTCGGTGATCATTGCGGTGATGATGGTGCCATCACCATGGTGCTCTGAGGTGTGGGGCAGGCGAGAGGGGAGCCCCTGGTTTCCCACTGGAGCAGCTCGAGGCTCGGTGCAGGGATGAGTTCCTGGTGGCAGCTCCCTCTGCGGCTCCTGCCGCTCCCGGACTGCCATCCGGGTTTCCTCCTGCGCCCGGCAGCCTCCCGCTGCCCGCTCGCCCCTCGCCCGCCTCCCGCGCGGGGCAGGGCCCTCGCTCCGCTCCACTCGCAGCCATTGCTGCGGTTTCATAACGCCGCCGAGCGCCTCTGATAAAAATAGGCTGCGCCGCTCTGCGCTGCTCCGCTCTGCGCTGCGCCGCTCTGCGCTGCGCCGCTCTGCGCTGCTCCGCTCTGCGCTGCGCCGCTCTGCGCTGCCCCGTTCGGCGCTGCCCCGTTCGGCGCTGCCCCGCTCGGCGCTGCTCCGCTCTGCTCTGCCCCGCTCTGCGCTGCTCCGCTCTGCGCTGCCCCGTTCTGCGCTGCCCCACTCGGCGCTGCGCCGCTCTGCGCTGAGCCGCTCTGCGCTGCTCCGCTCTGCTCTGCCCCGCTCGGCGCTGCGCCGTTCCGCGCTGCCCCGCTCGGCGCTGCCGCTGCCGCCGTTACATAAACGCCGCTGCGCCGGCAGAGAGAGCCCCGTCCCGGCCGGGGCCGCTGTAGGACCGAGGGGCCGCGCTCCCGGGCAGCCCCGGCTGCTGGCACTGTCTCCGGCATGGACCTGGCGTGGGCAGGGGACGGGTGATGCTCCCTCCGGTACGAAGGGCTGGGGCTGTTCCTGTCCTGGGGACCGTGGGTTTGCTGCGATGCAGCCGTTGTATCCCATTGGCGAGGGCGGCTTTACAGCCCCCGACCCAGACCTGATCTAAAGCAAGAACATTTGGTTTTAATGATGAATTGAATCTTGCTTTGGGTGCTTTTTTATATATATAATTATTTCTCTGGATGTGGAGAAGGTTGATGCGTTGGGCTGCGTTGGTTGGAATCCCGGCTCAGCAGCAGGGCAGGCATTGATGGAGGAACTTCTTGTTTCTCGTCAGGCTGCCACGCTTGGTATATGCACAACAATGATGTGGCTTGGCCTGTGCTTATTCCAGCCCTAATTTTTATTTCATCACGTTAGAAAGTGATGGATGATTTTTTTTTATTTTCCATCTAATTATTATTTTTTTTTTACTGCTAATTCATCCCAAGGTGATAAAAGCAGAATTAAGAGGCAAGAATCAATCCTTTTAAACAACTCCTGCACTGGTTAAATAAGCCCGCATTAAAAGATACATTAGGAGAGCAGATTAACAAGGAGTGCCTTGCATTTAAAATTAACACATCTATTAATCACCAGAGAGGTTGCCCAAATGGCTCTGGCTGCTTATGGTGGGAGAAGGGCTCCAGGGCTGGGGGTTCAGGGTGTGCTTCCTCATGCCCTGGTTTTGGTTGAACGCTGGGAGAGGACATGTGGCTCTTGTGGTGTTTTGGTGGAGGATGCTCTGGGTACCAGCTCTGTGCCAGGTGCACCGGTGGGTACTGCCAGCCCTGACTCTTCCTGTGGATGTGCTCAGGGTGCAGCAGCCGGGGCCATCCCACTGCTTCCCAGTGCCTCAGTTTCCCTCTGGAGCTGCAGACAGGCTGTGATGCGCAGCCTTGTGTTTCCGTGCTAAAAGGCAGCGGATGGTTTCTTGCCGCCTGGATGCGTGTGGGTGAGCAGAGCGCTCGTCCTGTGGGGTGTAAAATTGCTTTCCTGGAAGCCGCCCATGGATTTGGGATTAACACGTTATTGGGGCTGTGTCTGTGCTGGGAAAGCTGAGCTCGCAGCTGGAGCTGCTGATGAGTCTTGTGTGTTTGGATCCGGCCCTGCTCCCTGCCTGAACCCTGTCCCGCTCCTTGCCTGAATCCTGCTCTGCTTCCTGCCCAAATCCTGCCCTGCTCCCTGCCCAAATCCTGCCCTGCTCCCTGCCCAAATCCTGCCCTGTTTGCCCAAATCCAGCTTCTCCCAGCTGGATGCTGAAGCCTGTCCCAGGGGGCTGCACCCCGGGGTGCAGGGCTAGCAGGTTGATGGGGTGGGGTGGGAGCTGTGGTGGGGTGGGAAGGGGCAGGAGGAGATGCGCAGACCGTGGTTTCACGGCCGTGAAAGCATCCCTCATTCCCGGACAGCCCTGCGGGCCCTCACCCCGAAGTGCAGCCCCTCAGTGCTCCCGGGGGCCCCCACGCTGTGTAAATTACAGATGGGGAAACCGAGGCACAGGACAGTGGCTTGCAGCAGGTCCTGCAGCGAGAGGCTGGGCAGGAGCAGGGAGTCAGGATGCGCTGAGCCCCGTGCCCTGCAGCTCCCCGCCCCGGGGCTCTCGTGTGCGCTGAGCCCGGCTGGGAGGCGCTGGGCAGCCGGTGCCCTGCGGGTGTGCGCGAGCCCCGGGGCCGGGAGCGCTGCGCTGCCGCCGGGCTCTGCGGGAGCCCCGGCTCGGCCCTTCCGCACACGTCAGCCGCGCCGGGCTCCGTTGTCCGCCGGGAACAACGAGCGGCGGGCGCAGCATCGCCCCAGCGCGCAGAGCGGCCCAGCGCAGCGCGCCATGGCCGGCGAGGGGGCCGCGACCGCGCGGCGAACGTGAGTCAGCAAAGGCCCCGCTCCGGGCCCCGCTCCGCTACCGACACGCGGGGGTCGGCAGCGCGGGCAGCGGCCGGCGCAGTGCGGCGGGGCTGGGACCCCCCCCCCCACCTCCGGGTTCCCAGAGCCTTCTCCCATCTCTGTTTGGAACCGGTGTTCGGGGCTGTGACCGGGGCTGGGTGCAGGCAGCGCTCTGCCAGCTCCATGGGGTGGGAGGGCAGCGCGTGCCCCGCTGCATCCCGCTGCATCCCGCTGCATCCCACTGCATCCCACTGCATCCCGCTGCATCCCGCTGCATTCCGCTGCATCCCGCTGCATCCCGCTGCATCCGGCTGCATCCGGCATCCCTAATCTCTCTCCGTTACCGTTCTGCTCCTGTTTTCCAGGGCTGGATGCGGGGCTGGGGTAGATGTCCATGGGGGCTGGAGCTGTGGCCTCATAGGTCACCAAACCCCGCAGGGCTGGCTGGGTGATGGGTTGGTGTTGCTGCCAGTGCATCCTGGCCCTACTGCTGGGCTGGCCCTGGATGCTGGGGGCTGCCTGGGTGATGCAGCAGTTCCTGCGGGCCATGCTGGAGCATGCACTGACCCCAGCCCCAGGGTGAGGCTGAAGGTGCGTTTGGAAGAGTCCTACAGGACCCCCATGGCTGGGGCAAGGGGTTCATGGTGGTGCCAAGAGCCAGGGCCGAAGGAGGGCATGGTGTCAGTGCCAGGAGATCCTGCTCCTGGTGGGAGAGCAGGGGCAGAGCCTCAGGGTGGGATGCAGGATGTGGTGAGGCCCCCAGCTTCTATTGAGAGCCCTGGGGTCCTTAACATGGCATGCAGCCACCCTGCTCCCTGTGCCGTGGTGCTCCCTGTGCCCCAGGGCTTTTGCAGCTGCTGCTGCAGGTGCATTCGACCTGGTTTTGGGAGCATTTGGCCTCTGAAATGACGTCACTTTCCATCCCACGCTGAATGCCTGTGCTATGGTTACGGAAGGGCAGCCCTTGCTCTGCCCAGGCAGCAGGATGCTGACGGTGGATCGTGGTGATGGTGGTGCCCCTGTGCCGGTGTGACACCCGGCCCAGCCTGGGCTGCTCGTGGTGCCCAGGTTGTGGTTGTGCAGGTGGGGAAACTGAGGCAGGATGAGCCTGACCTCACTGGCGCGTCGGTTTGGAGAGTGGTTCCTTTGCTCCGGTTCCTGAGCTGCGGCCGAGGGGCGCCTCAGCCGATGGTCCCTGTTGGGATAGCTCCTGTCGCCGCGCTCTGCTCCCTGTCCGTGTTCAAAAGGCTCTTTTCAGTGAGTCATTTTCTCTTTTGCTGTCCCACTATCCAGGGAAAATGGTGACGTTCTCGGTACAAAGTGTGTTCACCATGGAAACCGGCTGAAAGGAGGGGGAACGCCAGCCCCTGCTCCTCCCAGGTTCGGCTTTGCATCCGTGAGCCTTAGAAGATGGCTCTTGAGCTCCTTTGCAAGCACCAGCAAAGAGTTTGGTGTGGTTTGGGCTTTGCCAAAGCACACGGGGCCGGTGCATCCGCTCATCGCCGTGCCGGGAGCCAGGGTGCCCTGTGCCCGCGCCGGGCAGTGCCGGGCAGTGCCTGGGAGCAGCTGTGAGCTGTTGGCTCCCACCGGGACCTTCCTGAGACCTCTGTGCCCTTCAGGTGCCGTTCCAAGGACACACCGGAGCTGACAGCACGGTGATGGTGGTGGCAGAGGGGCAGCGTGGTTGGTGGTGGGGCAATGCCCCGTGGTCCATGCATGGGAGCTGCGTGTGCGCCATGAGCATCCCTGAGGGGCTGGGGAGGGACTGCGGCGCTGCATGGGGATTTGGGCAGGAGGTTTGGCTGAACCATGGAGCAGCTTTGGGCAGGGCCCCCGTCCCATCCATGATGTCCTACGGGGACGGCACCGTGGGGCTGCGTGCGGGTCCCCGGCGATGCCGGCTCCATTGGCAGCACCGTGGCCACCGGCTTCCTCCCACCACAATTGCGCCGGTTGTTCGGGCAGGCTCTGGGCAGAATAGTAATGCGGCAGCTGCAGCCTGGTGGGGACGGGCAGCAGGGCCGCGGCTGCCACCACCGTCACCGCCACCCAAGGGTACGCGGCCAGGGCTGCAGTGGGGTGGTGGGTGCCGCCTTTGGGGGGTGCTGGTGCCTGGAGGATGTGGTGAGCAGCCGGAGCAGCCGTGTCCCCATCCTTGTGCTCCATGGTATGGGGCTGGTGTGGGGCTCAGGGCAGGAGCTGTGGTTTGCCCGTGGTGTTTGCATGTGGAATGGTGAAGGGCAGAGAGGCAGAGCTGTTGGTGTCAGTGGCAGCAGGATGTGTCCCATGCCAGGGAGTCTCCAGCAGACCCTTCCCCTGGAGGATCTTGTCTCCGAGCTCCATGGATGGGATGGGGCAGGAGCGCTGGGGACCAGCTTCCCATCCTCCCGCTCCCGCAGGATGCAGCATCCATCCCACCTCGGGATGCCCTGTCCCGCTCCAGGCAGAGTCCTGACTCCGCTCTGGGGTCCCTCCTGGGCTCCCCAGCTGCCCTGGCCTGGGAGCCCCAGTTCCCCCATGACCCCCAATGTGCCCCAACACATCCTGTGACCCCCCCCAGGACCCCCTGGCACAGCCTCATTGCTCCCCGGTCCCCTCTTCTCCCCTGTCCCCACAGACGGCACCCCCCTTAGCGAGCTCTCCTGGTCCTCCTCGCTGGCTGTCGTGGCTGTTTCCTTCTCGGGGCTCTTCACCTTCATCTTCCTCATGTTGGCCTGCTTGTGCTGCAAGAAGGGGGACATCGGCTTCAAGGTGAGCTGGGACACGGGGACATGGGGATCGAGGGTGTCCACAGGCCAGGCTTGTCCTGGGACCAGGGGGCCTTCTCCCAGGAGCCCAGCAA
Organism: Myiopsitta monachus; assembly: GCA_017639245.1. Taxonomy (NCBI): domain Eukaryota; kingdom Metazoa; phylum Chordata; class Aves; order Psittaciformes; family Psittacidae; genus Myiopsitta; species Myiopsitta monachus. Next base: position 1,034,754 of record CM029931.1, on the reverse strand, counting down.
AGGATAGAGGTGCCCAAAGGCTCTCAGTGCTGCTGCTGGGGCCAGTCCCAGTGCCAGTGTGGGATGTGTCCCGGCTCAGGGTAGCTCAGGGAGCTCAGCACCCCCTTGCCTGCTGAGTGCTGCCAGAGCTCAGCATCACTGTGGACCGTACCCTGACCCAGCCACAATTCCCACTCTGCAGACTCTGGATGCTGCGGGGCTCAGCATCACTTGGGGGTCGTTTTGTGATGCAGCGGGGCTCCCCACTCTGCAGTGCCGGCACCTCTGGGGCTCAGCATCTCTGCAGACCACATCCTAACCCATGCATGCTCTGTGCTCCATGCGGGGCCAGGCCACGGCATGGTTAAGGGCCGCGTGGTCCCACCCGCACGCGCCGGGGGTGGAGGCTCCGTGACCTCACAGGCACAGAATGTGCCGAAGAAACGGTTTTTCCCTAATTGCTGGGATTTTTGTGGAGGCTCCGTGGCACTGGGGCGGGAGGGGGTCAGCGGGGGGGGGGGGCCCTTGTGTAACTGTCCCACACCAGCCGCAGCACCTCGCCGTGCTGGAGGGGAACAATGAGCCGCTCGTGCCCCCGCATTGGTTATATAGGGGCCGGTGTCCGGTGCGCCGTGGTGCATGGCACACCGCGGTGCCGGCGAGTTTGGCAGCACCATGAGGCAGGGCTGGGCAGGGCGAGATGCTCACCATCGCCTACCTGCTCGCCCAGGCGGCTCTCGGGTGCCGGCGGCTGGCGGGGTGGCACAGCCAGGTAAGGCGATGGGGCGGCGGGTGCCTGCCCCTTGGGGTGCATCAGGGCTGTGTGCTGGAGGGGGTGACTTGGGGTGCGCGGTGGCGGGGTGCGGCAGTGCGGCACCCGCAGTTGTCTCTGCTCCGTGTGTGCCCCCCTGCGCACCCCCCGGCCCAGGAGTTTGAGAACGCCGAGGGGGACGATTACGTGACGGAGCTCTCGGCCCAGGGCTCGCCCGCGCCCCAGCATGGCCCCGAGGTCTATGTGCTGCCGCTCACCAAGGTCTCCCTGCCCATGGCCAAGCAGCCGGGGCGCTCAGGTAAGCCGGGCTGCGGGCAGGACCCCCGTGTGCTGCGGTTGGGGTCCCCCATCACCGGGCGGTGGGGTGAGGTGGGTCTCCTGCTAAAGAGGGGTGGCTCCAGTGGAGCAGGAGCGTCTCTTGGGTGGGGGACAGGCAGCTGAGGGGAGCGTTGCTGCTGTGCCTCTGTGCGATGGTCGGCAGCAGCCTGTCGCCAGCCCCATGCATGGCACCAGGATGTACCCCACTGGCGTGGGATGGGGGACATGGGCACCCCGAACTGGGACACTGGTGAGTCCCAGTCCCATGTAAACAAGCCCACGAGTGGGAGAGGAATGTGGGGGGTGCCTGGCCATGGTCCCCTCCCTCCCAGTGTCACGCCCCAGCCCGGAGAATGGCAGCAGTGTGGTGGAGCCCAACAATGGCCCCATTGCTGCCTGCCCTTGGCATGGGTGCCCGAGGGGCAGGACCTGCACCGGGGGGGGGGGGGGTTTGGAAGGGGCTAAATGCCAGAGCTCCGGCTGGGCTTGGCTTTGCTTTCCCTGGTCCCCAGGGAGGAGAAGGGGCCACCCAATGTGGGGACACTGGTACCCTGCGTTCCCCAGCGGCTGCGGGGCGATGCCTGGACAGGAGGATGCTCTGGCTGCGGGGTGCCTGGGGATGGCTGCTCCGGAGCACCCCGGGGCAGTGCAGGGCCTGGCACCGGGTGGCACGGTGGGGACGGCAGCGCTCGGCGGGCACCGGCGGGTAACGCATGATGCGGGGCGGGCGGGCGGAGGGTGCGGGGCGCGCGGGCAGCTGGATGTGCTCCGTTACAGTGCAGCTCCTCAAGTCGGCGGACCTGGGGCGGCAGAGCCTGCTCTACCTGAAGGAGATCGGGCACGGCTGGTTCGGCAAGGTGAGCAGCGGGGCAGGGTGCCCCGGGACACCCCGGCTCCGCAGGATGGGGTTCGGGGTGAGGATGGACGGGACGAGCCTGTCCCTCACCTCAGGTGTTCCTGGGAGAGGTGAACTCAGGCATCAGCAGCACTCAGGTGGTGGTGAAGGAGCTGAAGGCGAGCGCCAGTGTGCAGGACCAGATGCAGTTCCTGGAGGAAGCGCAGCCCTACAGGTACGTGTGGGATCGCTCCGCCGTGCTGCTGCTCTTGGATGGTGCCTTGTCCCCCCCATGCCACGTTCGGCTGCTGAGCAGAACCACGGCTACCCCATAGAGGTGCCTGGCCGAGCTCTTTGGGCAGCGCAGCTCTGTCCCAGCCCCACCATCTCCGCATGGGCACACTGGGGCAGGACAAGGGCTGTTGGCTGCGGTGTGGGGGCTGCGGTGAGGTCACGGCAGAGCACAACCGGGAGGCGAGGGGGGGAGTGTTGCAGAGCTGCTCCCTGCCCTGCCGAGCTGAACAAATGTCCCTTTGTGGTGTGTTCTGGGGCGCTGGGACACGCTGGTACCCGCTCCCGGCGCTCCCGGCAGCCCCGCGCTGGTGCCAAGCCTCAGGAAGGAGGGAGATGGTTCCCTGGGGGCTGCTGCAGTCCCCCCACCATAGCCAGCACAATGCTGATGTGTCCCCATTGCTCTGCCCCACACAGGGCCCTCCAGCACACCAACCTGCTGCAGTGCCTGGCCCAGTGCGCCGAGGTCACCCCATACCTGCTGGTGATGGAGTTCTGCCCACTGGTGAGTCCTGGGTGTCACCCTGGGTCCTGTCCCACTCCCTGAGGTGCTGCTGTGGGACAGGGTCGTGCGGTACCGGGGGTGTTGCAGGGCTGCAGGCAGGGTGCACAGCATCGCTGTGCCCTGCTGAGCCTGCAGCGTGATGGTGACAGTGATGGTGACGGTGGCTCTGCTTTGCAGGGTGACCTAAAGGGGTACCTGCGGAGCTGCCGGGGGGCTGAAGCCATGACCCCGGACCTGCTGACCCTGCAGAGGATGGCATGTGAGGTGGCCTGTGGTGTCCTGCACCTGCACAGGAACAACTACATCCACAGGTAGGCTGGCCTGGTGCCCCCCTTGGGAGGAATCAGAGGGCCTGGACCCATGGGGTACCCAGGACACCATCGCTCCCGCCCCACCGCTGCTCCTCCCACCCAACAATATCCTGGTGCTGAGTGAGTTGCAGATGGAGACTCCAGCATCAGTGATTTTGTTGAGGAGGGGGTGCACTGACATCGGGGGCCACCGGACTTTCCCCACCCACCAGGCTCTGCGGGTGGGTCCCTGCGAGGGTGCCCAGTGCTGTGGTTGGGGGGACGAGGAGTCCCCGGCTGTGCCAGAGAGGGTCATCCCTGTGGGCATCCCGGCTTCCATAGATCTTGCCGCACCGGTGCCACACTGGGAATCTCATGTGTGTCGCCGGGAGCCCGGCTGCGTGCCAGGGCTCACATTGCCTGGGGACACCCGCTTTCTGCTTGGCTCAGCGCGTGATGGATGGATGGACGGACGGGTGGAGATGTAGCTGGAGCTGCGCAGGCATTCCTGCTGTGCATTTGGTGGCTGGTTATCGGCACACCCAGGGTTGGGCAGTGAATCCCGCCACTGCACACCCATCCTGCTGCCACCACCAGCACACCGGTGGGGTCCCCGGGCAGTGGGTACCCCTCTGTCCCCCATGGCAGCGGTGACAGCGCTGGGGTTTGCTTGGCAGCGACCTGGCTCTGCGGAACTGCCTGCTCACAGCAGATCTGACTGTCAAGATCGGGGACTACGGGCTCTCGCACTGCAAGTACAAAGTAAGGCTGGTTTGGGGAAGGAAGGGGCTGGGGGCTGCGTGCTGGGACCCAGCACACATCCACACACGTGAAGATGAGGGGGAGCAGGCAGAAGGGAGGAAGGATGTGATGGGAGGCAGGAAGGAGAGGTTGGCGCCAGGAGGAGCAGAGGCTCGGGCCTGGGTTGTAGGTACCATGGGGGGATAAGGCACTTGGGGTGGCCGGGGATAGGGTGGCTGGGGAGGGCAGGGGATGGTGGGGTGGGGGCAGCTCTGGCTGCGGTGTGGCCGGTCCCTTAACTGCGTAGGTTTGACGTTCTCTTCTCGTACTGACCCTGCATACTTGGCAGGACGACTACTTCGTGACGGCCGACCAGCTGTGGGTGCCGCTGCGCTGGATCGCACCCGAGCTCATTGACGAGGTGCACGGCAACCTGCTCATCGTGGACCAGACCAAGGCCAGCAACGTCTGGTGAGCAGGTCCTGGGGGGGGCAGAGGGAGGTGGCTGCCACAGTGGGATGTGGGATGCCTCGGGGTGGATGGGTTTGGGGCCACCATCTGGGAGCGCTGTGGGGGTCTCCCGGTGTCCCCAGCATCCTGCCCTGCCCGCAGGTCGCTGGGTGTCACCATCTGGGAGCTGTTTGAGCTGGGCAGCCAGCCCTATGACCACTACTCTGACCGGCAAGTGCTTGCCTACGCCATCAAGGAGCAGCAGCTCAAGCTGCCCAAGCCCCAGCTGAAGCTCTCGCTGTCGGAGCGCTGGTGAGGCCGCATCCTGCCCCTTCCCTCTCCTCACCCCCGGGCGGGTGCGGGGCTGGCGCTGACCCTGGCCCCTTGCTGCGGCAGGTACGAGGTGATGCAGTTCTGCTGGCTGCAGCCGGAGCAGCGCCCGACGGCAGAGGAGGTCCATCTGCTGCTCTCCTACCTCTGCGCCAAAGGGGCCACAGAAGCGGAGGAGGAGTTCGAGAAGCGCTGGAACTCCATGAAGCCCAACGGCAGCTCCAGCGCCGGCCACCACGGCCCCGAGCTCTCCTCCTTCCCACTGCTGGAGCAGTTCTCCGCCGACGGCTTCCCCTCGGATGGCGATGACATCCTCACCGTCATGGAGACCAGCCACGGCCTCAACTTTGAGTACAAGTGGGAGCACACCAAGACCGAGCACTTCCAGGCACCCCTGGGGTCGCTGAGCCCCAGCAGCGCCGCTCGCTACCACGACCTCTACTACCCGGCCACGACAGCGGCGCGCCTGAGCCTGGGGGTCTCCCCCTCGTGCTATGAGTGCAAACCACCGGGCTGCCCCGGGCTGCCGGCGCCCGGCGTGGTGCCCATCCTGGGCGCGCACAGCCCCTCGCTGGGCAGCGAGTACTACATCCGCATCGAGGGCCCTGGGGACGGCGGCGCGGAGCTGGACTACGCCATGTGCACCTACAGCCCCGAGGGCGAGCGCGGGCCCCTGCGGCCCCCGTCCTGCTGGAGAGCGCAGGGCACCCGCAGCGGCAGCACCTACGACTCCGACAGCAGCCCCACGGTGTCCCTCAGCATGGAGCCGCTGCTGGGCCACAGCGCCCGCGGGCGATGGCTCCTGGGAGTGCGCCGAGTACTATCCCTACCCCTGCCCCGGGCAGGAGCCGTCCCCCGGCCGCGGGGCCGAGGGGTACCCGCTGGAGGAGGAGCCCCCCCAGCCGGGCAGGCAGGACTGGCCCGGGCCCAGCTTCCAGCCCCGCGCCTTCACCGACCCCCTGGGGGTGTCGCCGTCGGTGTCCTGCGCCTACAGCCCCCGTGGGCACGGGGAGCTGCGGGGGGACCCGCCGGGCGGGTGCGTGGCGGGGCAGAGCGCGGCGCGTCCGGACTGCGTGGCGGTGGAGCTGGGTGAGGACAGCCCCCCGAGCCCCCCGCAGGGCGCCAGCCCCGCATCCCCGCGGCACCCCTGGGCCTCCAACAGCTCCTCCAACAACAACATCGGCAGCGGGAGCCCCGCCGAGGCGGCGGCCGGGGACAGTTGGTGCTACCGCCGCATGATCACCTTCCGCGGGCTCATGGCCAAGCCGCTGGGCACGGTGCCGCGCGGACAGCTCGGGGGGTCTCCGCCGGGACACGACTTCCGCCGCCCGTGGCAGGATCAGCCCCCCGGTGGGGCCGGCGGCTCCTCCTCCCCGTGCCGCTCGCCCTCCCCGCGGCGTCAGGCCTGGCACGGCCGTGACTCATCAACCTCGGGCCGCCCGCAAGCAGCAGCGCTGGCTGGCAGCCCCGCCGCGCCGTGGGGCCCCCGCCCGGCCCCCGCCGCCGCAGCAGGGGCCCCGCACGATGCCCACCCGGAGGAGAGCGCGGAGGGGAGCAGCCCTGCCCGCAGCCCGCTGCCCCACGCCGCGCCCGCAGCGGGGCTGGAGGAGGCCGCCGCCATGGCTGGCACCGGCACCCCGAACCCCGGCCCCCCCGCCGAGCCTGGCATAGATGGCTCCCAGCCCGCGCCCGAGGCTTCCGAGGCGCCTGCGCTGGTGCCCATGGAGGCTGCTGCTGAGAGCGCCGCGTGTGCCGCGGGCGACGCGGACCGGACCCCGGACAAGACCTGCTCGAGCGCCAGCTTCCCCAGCGCGGACGAGGGCAGCGATGAGGACACGGCCGAGCTGACCTCGGGCGTCTTCACCGACTTCTCCGGGGACTACATGGAGCGGGTGGAGGCGGCGCCGCCGTTCAAGTCCCTGCAGAAGCAGGTGGGGACGCCGGATTCCCTGGAGTCGTTGGACATCCCATCCACGGGCAGCTCCTGCGAGGTGTGCAGCCCCACCGCCGCCTTCGCGCCCGCCGGCCACGCCAAGGCCCTCGACAGCGGCTACGACACCGAGAACAACGAGTCCCCCGAGTTCGTCCTCAAGGAGCCCCATGAGCCGCGGGAGCCGGAGCCCTTCAGCCAGCTGGGGAAGGCAGCGCCGGGGCTGCCGGGGGGCGAGGGCGAGGGTCCGGCCCCCGAAACGCGGCTCCCCACGACCCTCGGGGCCGAGCTGCACAGCCTGGCCGAGAAGAACCCCTACCGCGACTCCGCGTACTTCTCCGACTACGACGCCGAGGCCGAGCGTGGCGCCAAGGATGAGGAGGACAGTGATGGGTCCCGGACCCCGGAAGCAGAGGAGGGTCCCCAGTCCCCTTTTGAGGACATAGGGCGAGCCCCTGTGCAGGGAGAGGACCCGCTGCACCCCCCCGGGGCACCCGGCAGCCCCCCAGCAACGCCCGGTGCTGCGGTGGCAACAGGACACTGCCGGTGCCTGGGGGTTTGGTGGCGGACTGGTGTGGGGCTGAGGTTGGCAGCACTCTGGTCAGCCCCACGGGGCAGGCGCCCTGGCACTGAGCAGCGTCCCGCTGGCACGGGGCTGGTGCTGGGCAGCTCCGTTCATCCCGGCGGTTCTGTGCCACACAAGACTTTCCTCTTGACCCCGGTGCCGGTGAGCCCCGGGGAGCCGGCGCCCATCGGAGGGACCCATGTGCCAGAGGGCATCCCGGGCCTTGGGGGAACCGCAGTTGGGAATGGACAGACTGTGTCCCCCGCACCGGGGCTTGGGGATCTGGGGCTGCCCCCCGAGGGGACTGCGGCGGGCGATGCGCCGGGGGGCCCCAGCACACTGCGACCGGGGGATGAGTCACCCCCGGGCCTGTCCCCACTGAAATCGCCCTGGGAGCCGCATCCGGCAGCCCCCGAGCGCCGCGAGGAGCCGGAGGAGGATGAGGAGGACACGGAGGACAGCGATGAATCCGATGAGGAGCTGCGCTGCTACAACATCCAGGAGCAGAGCGAGGAGAGCGAGGAGGAGCCGGCAGGCCGTGCCCATCGTGGTAGCCGAGAGCCAGAGCGGCAGGAACCTGCGCAGCCTCCTCAAGATGCCCAGCCTGCTCTCCGAGTCCTTCTGCGAGGACCTGGAGCGCAAGAAGAAGGCCGTCTCCTTCTACGACGACGTTACCATCTACCTCTTCGACCAGGTAGGTGGCTGTGGGGTGGGCAGAAGCAGGGTGCTGGTCCTGACCCTGTGGTGTTTTAGGATGCCATCCTTGTCCAATGGGACCGATGGTGGGAGCCATCCCCAGGGTCTCCTCCCGCTTGTCTCCCCTTGCACAGGAAAGCCCCACGAGGGAGCTGGCTGAGCAGAGCTTCCCGGAGCCCCCCCCGCCTTCGGAGCAGCCCCCCGGCAGCAGCAGCCCCCCCAGCCCGGCAGACCGGCTCGGAGCCTCGGATGACTCCTCGGATGGCAACGCCTCAGAAGAGAGTAAGTGGCTGGTGGGCAGTGGGGGGTGGCAGTGGGCCAGGCTGGGGTGACCCCACAGTGGGCTCAGCCCCCTTGGTCCATGTCACAGGCGGTGGCTTCGAGTGGGACGATGACTTCCCGCTCATGCCGGTGAAGCCGTCACTGATGGCCTCGCTGACGGGGCCGCCGGTGGAGCCCGACCCGGCTGTGCCCGCGCTGGTGCCGGTGCAGAAGCAGGTCCTGCCCATCCAGTTCTCCCGGTTCACGGTCTCGCCTGCTCCGGTGTCCCGGTTCTCCATCACCCACGTCTCCGACTCGGACATGGACTCCATAGGAGGTGAGTCCTGAGCCCCTTGGCACCCCCAGTGGTACAGAGACCATGGTGGGAACTGAGTGTGGGACACCCTGTGGTCATCCGCTGAAGGATCATGTGTCCCATGGGATCTTTGGGTCTCACATCACCTCTCCATCCATTGCAGGCAGCAGTGAAGATGGTGACCGGGAGTGAGCCAGCGGAGACGCGGGCACCGGCACCGGCACCGGCACCGGCACTGGCAGGGGGTGGCAGAGCACAGCGGGGCCGGGAGCGGGGGCCACGCTCCGGACTTTTTTAGGCAGATTTTCCTGGAAGGAGCTCGTTTGCTGCTGCGAGCGGGAGCGGGGCCGGCCCGGGGCCAGGCGGTGGGTGACGACCGCGCGCGGGTGCGGGTGGCTGCGGGTGCGTGTATAGATAGACACATATATATATATATATAGACATATATATATATATAAATTATAGCATTTAAAGGGTAGTGCCCTGACCTTGCTAACATTTGCGGAGTGTTCCCCCCCCCCCAGTGCAGTCCCCCCTTGGCTTCTCACCCATGTGTGCTCCTGAGGTGGTGTTTGTCCCCGCACCCCCTGTGCCATCCCCTTGGTCTCGCACCTCACGGCGGTTTGGCTGCCCCACGGCTGCCCCACAGTGTTCCTGAGCGAGGGGGGCCACCAGCTGCTGCTGCTCAATGGCACCCTGAATGCACCCCTTCCCATTCTGGTGCTGCTGCACCAAGGGTGGGCAATGGCTTGAGAGCCTCAGGGGGCTGGGAAGCTCCCCCCTTGCTTTTTGGGGAGCAGCCTTTAGACCCCAAGGGCTGGCAGGACCCCTGCCCCGCTGCAGTGGGGAGCAGCATGGGGAGGGCTGGGAGGGGGGTCCTGGGACCCCTGGGACCCACTGACCCCACTATTTTTGTATTTAAAGAAAAGGATAACCCCCCCCAACCACCCAAAGGCACTCTCAAAACAAAACTTGCTGTTGATGAACCCACATTGATGCGATTTTAAGTTATTGCTGCCAAAGAGACGTAATGAGTCGGGGGGCGGGGGGGGGGGCACTTGTGGTTCTTCGTTCTGGTTTCTTTCTTTGTTATCTTTTTAATTCATTTGAGGCTTAGGATCATTGTGCAATTCCAGCTTCCAGAGGGAAATAATGGAAGTAAGCGGAGCTGAGCGAAACCTTGAAATCAGGGCTGGCTCCTTTGGGGTCTATAGACCAAACCCTGAGGTGAGAAATGCCCCCCCCTCCCCAGCCCCATGTCCTGCAGGCCCCGCTGCCTCCTGGCACCCCATGTCCATGGGGCGAGGGCGCACGTGCTCGGGCACGGGCATGCACACGTGCGCAGACACGCACACGTGCACCCACATGTGCCGGGGCTGGCGCTGGGGTTCGCTCCATGCCGGGGCTGATGCCGCCTTGGCACAGCTCCGGCACCGCGCCGCCGCTGCGTGCCCAGCCTGGTGCCGGGCACAGGCGTTACCCCATTGACCCCCCCCCCCCCCAGCCCAGCCTGGAGCTGTGTCCCCATCACAAAGCTGTTGTCCCCAGGGGACAGACACAGTCCGGGGGGACCCCAGATTCACCCCCAACACCCAGGGCGGCCGTGCCTGCCCTGTACCCCCCCGCTGCTGGTTGCTTCTCCCACTGCAGTTGGTCACTGATGGCAATTCCTGCTCTATTTGTTGTATTTAAGCTCCAACCTGGCCTGTAAACCCCCCCCCCCCATCCCCAGTTCTTGCAAGCCCTTCCTTTATGCTTTGCAGCAGGGGGCTGATCTCCCCACACTGGCTGGTGTCACCCATCAGCAGGGGTACGCCTAAGGGTGTCCCTTTCCGGCAGCACCCATCCTGCTGCTCCCAACCCTGTGCCACTCCTCTAACCCCCTGTCTGCATCTTGCATTGCAGAGGCTTACTCAGCATTGCAGGGGGGTTTGTTCATCCCCTTCCCCAGTCCCCCCTTGCACCTAGGGTGATGGGATGCTGCTCCTGGTCTTCCCCCCAACCCCCGGGTTTGGTCTATGGCGCCGCAGGTCCCTGCCTCTGGAGGGCAGCATGAGGACAGAGCTGTGTCTTGGAGAGTTGTTTTTAATAGAAAGGCTACTATTACATTGTCTATTTTATCAATACGGGTCATAATCGCTGTATTTTTTATCAGTGCTGATTTCCATACAGCTCCCAGCATGTGTGTCAAATAGCATCGGGCCAACAATAAAGTTTGTAAAATATCTTAAGCCGTTTCCTGCCCAGATCATTGCCCAAGGCTGGGACCAGGGTGGCTCGGGATGGAGACCAAGGATGCTCCAGGGCCAGGCGGATGCCTCCAGCCAAGGGGAACGGAGGGGGGGGGAAGGGGGGGGAAGGATTTTGTTGTTCATAAATTATATCTTTTTCTCATAAAAAATTATTTCAGGTTACATCTTGCAGGTGCCACAACTGAAGGAGGTGCAGTGGAGCCCCAGGGGCTGGCTGGAGCCTGAGGGGGCTGCACAGGGGTCCTGGGGGGCTGGAAGAGGACAATGCTGGGCCAGTGGCTGAGGGGACACCAAGCGTCCCCCTCCTGGGCTGTGACCCCCCCAATCCGCTGCTGTGCTCCCCAGCCCCTCGCTCCTGCCCCATGTGGTCCCCATCCATCTGCTCCAGCCCCAGGAGATGAAGCAGCAGCGCATGGACCATTGAAGCGGCCCCTTTCCTGCAGCAAGAGCCATCGGAGGGGACACAGCAGCTACGAGCCACCACGTCTGCGTGGGCGAGAGCCCTGCCTGCATGGAGACCCACCGGCAGCCACCCGTGTGCCCGGGATCCCGGTGCGCAGCAGAGCACCCGGGGCACTTGCGAGTAGAAAGTGCAAATATGACAAATACAATGGAAAAGGCAAAATCTCCGAGGGCTCTGCCCAGCGTTCAACCGCTCGCCCACAGGAGACACAGTTCCTGCCTGGAAAACCCTCTTCTCCCCGTTTCCATAGTGAGGATGTGGACGCAGCGGGAGCTGTGGGATCAGCCCAGGAGGCAGCTTGCTCGTGGGCGCACATCCCTGCAATACGCTTAACAAGTGTGTGTGTATATATATATATATATTTCTTTTTTGTTAACCTATATCTATCTCTTTCTCTCATGCAGCTCTAGTAATAGAGGAAGAGCAAACAGCCAAGCAAGAGGTCTGGATGGGAGAGCCTGTCTGCGGGGAGCAGAGTGCCCCTTTGCCCGCTGGGCACCCAGGCACCCCAAGGCACGCTTAAACAGAGCCCTCATCCCAAAAAGGATCATTATTCCTAGCTTATGTTTTACAGCAGTACCGTAATTCCCAACTGTACACAGAGACCGGAGCCATCCCCGTCCCGGCGGGGGCTGTGGTACCAGTGTCCCAACACCTCCCAGCCTGGAAACTGGGGTCTAGCAGGAGCTGGGAGCTGCCTACAGCACCCCTTTGGCTTGCACAGGCTATCCCGGCTATCCTGCCTGTACCACGGGTCCCTCCGGCCGGGCAGGGGGAGCAGAGAGACCATCTCCCCAGTGCCATTGCTGCTCCGAAGCACAGCCTGCCTCTGGAGAGCTGTTTTTCAGCTGAGGCCATTCTCCCAACCGTGGTGAGCTGCTGCTAAGCCTAGAAGCAAACTTGCCTCCGGGACATGCTGCCCTTGCGCAGCAAAGGACAGGCTACGGGCAATGGTTAAACCCTCTGCCACCAAGGGGAATAAGCTGGGTCTAGAGAAGCGAGAACTGGGGCACTAGCGGGAGCCTTTGGCTTTCAAAGCAGCAGGGGTAGATAGATTCCGCCTAAAGACGAGGTCCTGGCAGCGGACATGCAGTGGTGAGGAGGCGGCGGGTGCCGGCGGCACAGCGGGCACCAGCGCTGCGTCAGCTGATGAGCGGCGCCGAGCGGTCGTTCGTCACCGTTGGCTTCAGCTGGACGTTGGCAAAGGGGTTTCTGCAGAGAGAGAGGAAGCGGTTTAGCAGGAGGGAGGGTGGCAGCGGGGCCTGGGAGGATGGGCACGGGTGCAGCGAGCGGCGACGTGGAGACACCCCCAAAAGCTTTTGCTGTGCTCGGTGCAGAGGCTGCGCTGGGCACCCCTCGAGGCTCAGCCCGAGGCCATCAGAGATCCTGGAGCCACCGGTCCCATTCCCTCCGTCTGCCTGGGACCAGGAGCATTTGGGACCGGGTGAAGCTGGAAATGCTCTGCTCTGTGAGCCCCTGGGCCGAGCTGCTCCCAGCTCCTCTGCTTCTCTCCCTGTTAAAGCCATGGTGGATGTAAGACATGAGCTGGCAAGTGCTGGCCGTTCTCCTGCCTCGCTCTCCAGCAGGACTAAAGCTGGGGCTGCTAAGCAGGGAGCCAGGGCTGGAGAAGCAGTTTTAAACCCCCAGACTGTGCTTGAATCATTTCCACACATGAGCAGCCCTGTGCTGCTATGGGGGAGCAGAGAGGGGATTATGGCTCTGTGTTTGCCATGGGACTCGTGGGGACCCCCTGGCTAAGAGCAGAGCAACCAGCTCCATGCAGAGGATTTGTGCTGCGCCAGCTGGGAACCCTTTGCAGAAGTTCAGTATCCAAGAAACAGGTTGGATTTGCCAGAGGAGCTCCGCAGGGCCACAGGACCAAGCACAGCCAAGCTCCCAGCACAGTAGCCCGGTGACCAGCCAGGCTTTCACCTACCTGGGGTAGTGGCAGCGCTTTCCAGGGCCAGTTCATTGCTGCCACAGCCCCAGCATGCACAGGTCCTGTGGCTGGAACCAGGGACAAATGCTGCTGTGACATGGGGAGCACCCTTACCTGCCCCAGGAGGTCCCCTCTGGGAGTTAACTCAGGGGTGCAGACAGCTATCAGGACACATCAGGTCCAAACATGCACCAGCACAGCAGCCAAGGGAGCCACAGAGCACCCCCGCATGCCCCTGCCCCTCCTGCTTGCAGGCAGCCCTTCCTCTGTCCCCATGGAGTTGCACAAAGCCTTTTCCTTTCCGCAACTGAGGTGATGGCCACGAACCACAGCAAAGCCACCTCGGGGCCACCGGCCGGTCACAGCCCCGCTGTCCCCAGACACGGGTGCAGGTAAGTGTCAGCAAGACAAACATGACCATAAGGTTCCACGTCAGGAGCTGCTGTGATTAGTGGCTACCTCTACCTGGAGCCGAGCAGCTAAGGGACACTGGGGACATCCCTCTGCAGCCACCCCCCTGAAAGGCACTCGCTGCCTCCCCCAGCCTTGCTCCCCTTCCATCCCTCACCTCTTCAAATGCGCTTTTGCCTTCCTTAGAAGATAAATGGCTTCTGCTTAAAAATAGGGTAATTAATTTCCCACCTAATTAATGCAGCTTCTTAGATCACTTTCCCCCCAGGATGCCAAAATAGATTCTCAGGACTGGAGGGAGAGGAAAGGTTGCTTTGATGAGTCACCAGGGATTGTTATTTATCTGGTTTTGTCCTGGCAGAGAAGAGCCCTTGGGATGGGAGCCCCCAGCTCCAGCAGGAAAACCAGCTCATGGATCAAAGAGAAACAGGGAAGGGGCTCTCCTGGGCTCCGCAATGCCAGCGAGGTGGGTCCGGGCTCCTGGGGAAACTCCTCCATCTCTGCCCTGAGGCCATGGTTGGGATGAGGAGGCTCCTGAGACACGTCCCAGAGGTGGTCTATAAGCAAAAGAAGCTGCTCAAAGAACTTGACATTAGTGTGGATGTGCTCCAGGGCTGGGGACAGCGATGCAGCGACAGGTGGGACAGCGGTCGCTGGACACCTACAACCAAAGAGGCTGGTTACGGGGAGCAGGGAAGCAGCAGCTCGGCATTCCCAAGGGAAGCGTGGCCCCAGCGGTCTGCGGTGCAAGGAGCTGTGCGATGCAGCGCGGTTACACCGGGAGCTCCCGCCACCAGGACAAGCGGTGACCGAGGGAGGGATGTGCTCAGCCGGGTGCGGGGGGGGGGAGAAGCAGAGCGGTGGCACCGTGCCCGCGCAGCCCCGCGGCCGTCACCCGCTGCCCAGCGCCAGCACACCCAGGGCTCGGCCCCCCGAGACCATCAACTTACTAACTACGGGCAGGGGCAGCTCAAAACCTGGCCACTTCAACATCGGGGCTGCAAGGGAAAGAGAAGGCAGGTTGGAGGACACCGGGGTGCGCTCCGACCCCTGGGTGGGAACAGAAGGCGTTGGTTAAGGAGAGGCACCGGGCTGTGATCCCACACACAGCGCCTCCGGACAGAGGAAGCAGGAGGAAGAAGAAGGAAAAGGAGGAAAAGTGGTGTTTACGGAGCTGCTGGTGCTGCGAGGAGGGGAAGGAAGGGCACGGCCAGCCGGGAGCCACCTGCGGGGAGGAGAGGCCAGGCATGTCGGGGGCTACGGAAGGGAGGGGGGCAGCTTCCTTCCCCCTGCATCGGCATCGCCGCTTTCCCACTGCCGGGAAAGCGCAGCCGCAGCGTCGGCATGAGACAAGCGCAGCATCAGCATCGTCATCCTCCCCTCGAGATGCACACGGAGGAGGGGACGCAGCCCTTAAACAGTTTTAGCTGCTCCCGCTCAGCAAAAAGCTGTTTAAAGCCTCGGGGCTGAGCGCGGGCAGGCAGCACCCGGGCATCCCCCGGCCTCTGAATGCCACGGGGATGGAGAAGGGAACACAAAAAAAGGCATGGCAACGTGCAGCAGGCGATGCGATGGGCAGCACACAGGCACGGCAGCCGAAAAAGACACCGAGGCCCAGCTCAATGCAATAAATAAAACTTTTATTCAAACAAGAACTCAGTACAGGGCACATTTCTCTCTCTGGCTTTTAAAAAAGGGGTTTCAGCACTTTACAATCTCCATACAGGCTTCACTAGGCTGGGGTGGGGTTTCACCCCCCTCTTCTACATTGAGCCATTCAGCATGAAATATCCTGTGTTAAAAATCTTTAGCAAAAGGACACCGATGCGAGAGGGTCTTGTTACAGTCTGCCCATAGGCGAGTATAGAAAACAAAGCCGTGTCCGTGTGTGTGTCTCTTGCCAGCAATGTCCCAGTAAACAGGCAATGTGACGGGTTGTATAAATCACATCAGAAAAAGAAAGCGTGGGCAGCTTTGCAGTGGAGACGGCCACGGGAAGGGCTCTGCACCCCAAGTGCCGAGGGGAGACCCCCAGGTGCTGCCGACCCCCCCTCCCCGGCCAAGCCGGGTGTAGGGATGCGGCCCCGCACCCGCCCCAGCGCTGACGTGAGGTAACAATACCTTGCTACAAAAAATATATATATGTACTTATAAAACAACCAGGAATAACCCTTCCAGGGGGGCTGCCGGCTGCGCCCCACGGCCGGCGGGACCCCAGCCCTAAAGCAGCCCTTTCCCCGGGGCGGGGGGCTCTGCGCTATCCCCTTCTCCCAAAGCCACCACGGTGGGTGGTTGGGTGGAAGCGGATGAGGCTGGGAGCAGCATCCCGGGTGCGGGCATCCCGGATGCTCAGTAACAGTACGGACACCAGAGGCCATGCATATTTGTTCCAGTGTGGGAGGTTGTGTCCAGGCTCGTGCGAGGCGCTGGCAGCCCCGGAGGAGGGGTGATAGTGCATCGCTAACGGTCACAGGGGGTACAAAAAACCGGGTCCCACTAACGTGTCAACTGCATCCGGGCTGCTGCAAAGCGAGCGCAGCCCCAGCGGCAGTTTCTGCTCGGAAAAAGGCTTCAGAAACAAGGGCACTGTGAACACCGGGCGGGTGGAGAAGCACCATGGTTTCCTTGAAGATCACAAGAGTTTAAAATCCAAAGGAAGTAGAGAAAGAGAAATGAAGGGGAAAGAAAACCAAGAAGAAGTGGGGAAAGAAGCAGAAAGCTCTTCCAAGCAGCCGCTAGCCAAGGTGTCCTCACACCGTTGATACCAAACTGCCACTGCCACTGCGGAACAAAGCACAGGAGACTGCCAGAGGGGCCGGGACCACGGCACGCACCGCGAGGCAGCACCGTGCCCGGGAGCCCAGCTCCGCAGTTCAGTGCCACAGGGATCAGCACCGGAGCGGGGCAGAGAGCTTGGCCCCTGCCCGTCACCACTGTGCTCACAGCCCCTGTGTTTGGGGTTAACCCCAAGAGTGGGACAGGGCTGCGAGGCAGAGGGAATGGGGATGGAGGAGCTGCTGGGTGGGAGAAGATGCTGGGGAATGACCCCAACAGTGTGTGCTCTCCATGGTATCGCTATCCAAAGGAGGTTGACTCTCTCCAAAGGAGCACGAGCCCACGCGGGTGCGAGGTCAGGGACACAGGGGCTGCCCCAGGACCTGCCCTCCCCTGGAGTCGTTGGGTCCCTCCACGCTCAGACGAGACCTGCATTGTGTTCTGCACCACACAACCGCATCCCCACCACTGCGTGTCCCCTGGGGAGCCCACACTAGGGACCCTCATGGGGACACTGCTCAAGAGCTTCACCCAGAACCAACACAATTCACTTTCAGGTAATGCGACAGGAAGGTGAGGTCTTACCTGCTGACGGACCTCGTCCCGTAGTCATCCAGACCCTGCGGAGAGGAGGGGAGGAAGCATGGTGAGGGGTGGGGGACGTGGGGCTGCGCCCGTTCAGGTGCCACCGGAGGGTCACACCAACAGACCAAAGTGCATCGGGACCCAGGGCCAATGCATTTGGAGTGGAAAGGGGGAGATGGAGATGATTTGAGTGGGATTTAGGAAGTAGGGAGGAAAGGGGCTCCACTCTCTTCAGAGCAGGACTTTATCTGGCAAGCCAAGGGAAAGCAACAGGCGGGAGAGCCCCAGTCTGCTCTGCCCGGCCCGACTGAGGTGCACAGCTCCGGTTGCTTTTGAGATGTGAGACACTTGAAAAGGCATTGAACAAGTCACCAGTGAAATGCTTTGTGGAAGGTGTTTCTCTGTATTAACTCCCACCAGAAACCCACAGGGGTTTGGACCGATTTTCTCCTTCAGTTGGTACTGAACAGCCTGTGCAGCAGGGAAGGACTGCACTGGTCTGAGGAGCAGATGGGGACCAGGGCTGGAGCATGTACCTTGAGGACATCGCTCCTTGGGTGAGGACTTGCCCTGGGATATGACCATGGAGCTCCACGGGACCACTCCAGGAAGGAGCAGGAGTCATCGGCCATGCATCATGGATCAGAGACCCATATTCCCATGGTCCCAGGAACACTGCCAGTCACAAATCCCCAAATCCAGCAGCAAAAAACCCTGCTAGGAAACCCCAGCAGACATCAAGAAGTGGGGAAGTGGGGCTGCAGAGAGGACCAGATCCCACTGGATCTGCTGCCTCCTCAGAGCATCCTGCTGAAGGGTCGGGTGCTGCATGGCTGCCTCTCCCCCTCCTCATCCTCTCCCCATCTGCCAGCATGTGCCAAGTGCTCCGGAGAAGCCAACGTGGTGGCTCATCCTCGTTGTTCTGGTGGGGAAGCCCCACTACACCAGTGGCTCCTGGGTAAAGCTGATCTCATCCACACGTGCATCCTCCCATCTCATTACCTCAGAAGCCCTGAGCTCATCTTGGATACAACCAGAGCCCTGGCCAGGGTCTTGCCCCAGCCCCATGCGCTCACCCCAGCATCCCCACGGGACCATCACTGGCTTGACCTGGCCTGTACCAGAGAAAATGCTTCCAGCTGCCTGTGAACAGCCTGTTTCTGGTGGGAGGCTCCCATGGAGTCAGCAAGTGTTGTCCTTTGGGGGTTTACGGTGGCATTTTGTGCCATTTGCTCCCGGTGCCTTGCCTGTTCTGCCCAGGTGACCCAAATTGGCCAAACCTCCCCATCCACTTCTCTCCTCTCCCACTGCATCCCTGCATCCCCTGTCCCATCTCCCCAGGAGAGATGCTCAGAAGGAGATGTGGCCCCAGGCAAGGCACATGGATCACCAGGCAAAACCAGCCAACTGCCCATAAATCCCAAGGGAAACATTGCGTGTGTTCGGACTTACTGCTGTCGACCTAGTGTAAGGCTTGTAGTGAGCGGAGGGTGGTTGGCAGAGGCCACTGGAATAGTCTTTAATTGCACAACCATAGGGCATTAGGTAGTCCTACAAACAATGAACAGAGGTTGGAGAGCAGCCCTCCGTGGACTGAGAACACGCTTAACACATTTCATCCTGCTTTAAAACCACCACTGGGATGGAGAGGCTGCGGACACCCGGGCTGGGCTCCCACAGGGACTAAAGCCCAGGGATCCACCCAAGCATCTCCTGTTTATAAGGCATATCTCCCAAAGCGGGAGCAGCCCCCACTGCCCCACGGGCTCACCTGGGAGAAGGCGGGCACGGCCACGCTGTATGGCCTCTGCTTGAAGGTGTTGGCACCTTGTGCCGGGAAGGCTTGGGAGGCCATGCCGTAGTCCGGCGGTGGGATGGCGATGTCATCCTTGTCCAGCAGGTTGCCGGTGCTGCTGCTCTTCCCTTGCTGCAGGCTGGGGTGGGGGGAACCAAAGCAGAGGCGTCAGCACCAGGCCAGCCCAGTGTGAGGCCCCCAGGCTGCCTGTCCACCCACAGCAGGGGACCCCATGGCCAAAGACCCCCTGAGACAGCTACTGCCTGCCTGCGCTGGGAGTTATTCCTGACAGCATCATTGTGTTCTGGGACAGTGGACTATTCACAGAATCATGGAATGGGTTGGAAGGGACCTTAAATCCCATCCAGTTCCAACCCCTGCACAGGCAGGGACACCTTCCATAGAGCAGCTTGCTCCAAGCCCCATCCAACCTGGCCTTGAGCACTGCCAGGGATGGGGCAGCCACAGCTTCTCTGGGCACCCTGTGCCAGCGCCTCAGCACCCTCACAGGGAAGAGCTTCTTCCTAATGTCTCGTCTTAATCTCCACTCTGTCAGTTTAAAACCAGATCCCCCTGTTCTATCACTACAAGCCCTTGCAAGAAATCCCTCTTCATTCATCTCCATCCCAAGCCCACAGTTCTGCCCTGGGAGCAGTGCAGCCACCCACCCAGCACAGTGCTCCTACCTCGTGTGGACCCGCTCGCTGCCATCATTGTCAAGGACCCGTGTGTAGGAGAAAGGAAACCAGCCCCTCCTGGAAAGCAAAGGCAGGGATGAAACCTGAACCCACGTTTACACATGGAGGACCCAGAAGAGGCTGCACCCGGGGTGCAGTGGTTCCCAAAGGCAGCCCTGGCACTCACAGCTTTGTTTTCTCGCTCTCCCCATAGTGCCAGCCATCCCGGGCCTCGGGCACCAGCAGCGTGATGAGATCACCCTCCTTGAAGCTCAGGAGGGTGCTGTTATCTCCGGCAGCGTGAGAGAAAATGGCCTGCACCCTCGTCCTGCCGTTCCTCTCGAGCCCTGCGGCCATGGAGCTGGACCGTGGCAGTGTCTTGTTTTCAGCTGGTGGGAGAGAGACCAATGAGCACCTCAAAGTCCCTCACCCCATGGCCATACCCAGGCGCAGCCCGGAGGGACCAGGGGCAGGACAACCTTGCCAAGACAGGTCTCTAACCCTGCTTATCCTACCCATGTGCCAATATAACCTTCAGTGAGACTCACTTTCCCACCCGCATCCCAGGCAGGATCAAGCCACTGCTCTTGGCATCACCCATCAGCCATGGCTGCTCCCTGCGCAATATTCCTCAAGGTTTTCCTTCTGGAAAACTCACAGCAGAGTCCAGCTCTGCTCGTTTCCTAACCCTCGGCTCCAGAGGCACAAGCAGCACTATGCTGGAGTGATGCTGCCGGTCTCCTTCGCAGCACCACCAGCATCCCCATGGAGCACGGATGGAGCCTCACCTGAGGCGTAGCTGTTTTTCGGTGCCACGTTTTTGCGAACTGGGAGTGTGTTGGAGTAAGAGTCACTCAGCTGCTTCTGAGGCTGGGGAGGAGATAAAGATTTGGGCTGTGCTGGCTTCATCTCAGACCAGTGGTTGTACCCGTCACTGTCTGGGCCTGAGACTCCAGTTCATCACCGGCATGGCCTCCTGCGCCGACATGCGCTACGGAGAGAGGAGAGGAGGGGGGAAGATGGGGGATGTCTTCATTAGGGCATCCCACCGCAGCTCCCGCAGCGGGACACAGCTCCAGGGGAGGTGGTGCACAGCAACCAGAGCTTCAGCCTGGTGGGTTGAGCTCCCGCCTGAGACAAACTGCTCTGGGGGAGCAGTGGGGTCACCTCTATGGCCTTTTACTGCCCCAAGCTGACCTGCACCTGATAAACCCCTCCTGGGCTCAGCTCATGCCTCCTCATTGGGGGGGACCCTTTCCATGCCATGGGTCCACTCCCAGTGGTTACTGGGGTATCTCGCTTCAGCCCCACAGCTCTGGGACCACCCTGACCAGGCAAGTCCAGCTCATGGGTTCCCCAATTCCCCCCCAAAGAGCCTCTGCAGCCCCTGCCCCTCTGGAAGTGGGATGGGATGGGACAGGCTGCCCATTCCCATGCCAGGCTCCTTCCCACATCCCAGGGCAGCACATGCATGGAGCTGCCCATCCCTGCACATCAATGGCAGTCCATCAAGAGGCAACTTGCTGAGGACAACGGTGACACTGGCCCTGGGCTCGTCCCTCCAGCTTTGCTCAGAAGGGCAGCACAGCTTCCACCACGGAGATACTTACTCCTACAAAAGGTGCCAGCTCCGGGGGGACAGGGAGAGGTTTGGCACCAGGGATGGGGTCAGAGATGATGAGGTTGGATTTGGATGTAGACAGAGGGCTGGGCATAATGGTGCCATTGCTGCTGGCAGCCATCTGCTGCATCAGTTGGATAGCGCGGTCCGGGATCTTGTTGGGATCCGAGCAGGACTGTTGCCACAGCGGCAGCTTCTGTGTCAGCATCTCCTTCCCCTGCAACAGAGAAAAGAGGTGTGAGGGCACAGGAGCTGGCCTGATCTTGGCCACGAGGCTGATCAGCTCCTCTGTGCATGGCACGGGTGAGATAACAACAGGGATTTACCACTTCCAGGCTCTGCCAGCAGCTGAACCAGGAAGGGGGCATGAAAAATGGAAAGGAGGGAAGGAAAAGGTAATTTATCTCCCCAGCTTATTCTGGTGTATCCTGCACGGGCAGCTCTCAGCCACTGGGCTCTTTGTGGAACAGCATTAATGGACTGAGCAGGCATATAAACCTGCCCGAAGGCCTGACAGGGCTCAGCCCATGCTCTGTGCTGTCACCCATGTCCCAAGGAATGAGCTTCTTAGTTTAGGGCTGTTCAGTTCTGACTAGCCTCTGGCTGCACCCTGCAGCTGAACCCCTGTTCCCTGTCCCTGGGGCAAGGGGTGACCTGACTCCTCTGACTGACATCTCAACTGGTGTCATCCGGGGACAATTAGGTCCCCATGGATCAAAACGCCAATGTGAAGGTCCCGGAATGTTTCCGCACTGGCCCCGGAGAGGCACAGCCCCATCACTCAGCCTCTGAGCACCCCCAGAGCTGCAGCAGTGGAGCCGGTGCCAGGCTGGAGCAGGGCCAGGCACCCACCTCGCACCTACACCCACCGTGCTCTGGGTGAGCCACCCGCAGCGTCCCCCCTGCACCATCACCCTCCACGTGCTGCTGCTGCTGCAGGAAGCTCTGGGGTTCACCGTGCTGCAGCCACGCTGCGGCTGCCGGGACCCTCGTGCCTGCTGATCCCCCCCCTGCCAGGGGGAACGTTCCCCCCTCTGCTCCACAGGAGGAGTTCACATATGCCAAGCATGGATCCAGCCCGCAGCGCGGCGCGAGGAGCGCGCTGACTAATCCAAACTCCTGCTCCGTGGTGCCAAGAGCGGTGGTGACAGATGGATGCTGTGAGCAACGGGGGGTGGCAGTGGGGAACAACCAGAACAACGGGAGCATGAGGCTGCAGGAGCAGCGCTGGCGTTCCCAGCCCTCATCCGCACGGATGCTGCTCTGGATCAGTGCAGGGAGCCGCTGCTCCTCAGGCTGGCTGGCAGCAGCTCCAGCCCCTGGCCCGGGAGATGTGGGATGCCAGGAACAGGCAGGAAGGGGTTTGGAGCAGTTCAATCTCCGGTTCAATCCCCACCTTGGCAAGGCCAGGGGGTAAGGCGCAGGTTGAGCAGGCAGGCAGCACTGCCCGACTGCAAGCAGGAATGGTGCTGCTTTACATTTCTTCTGCTTTTACAGATCATAGAATCACAGAATGGTTTGGGTGTGAAGGGACCCTATAGACCATTTAGTTCCAACCTCTTCGGGGCAACAGGAATGCAGGAGAAACCTGACAAACCTTTGCCAGGACAGAGCCTTTATACCTCAGTGACCACAACATGCAGGAGGGGTGAATTCAGCCCCATTCACCTACCACAGCTTCTCCTGCATAGGTGAAATTGTACCGTGGAGGGACTGGACTGCTGGGGTGAGGCGAATGGCATGATACACTGCCAGGACCCGCCATCAGCACGCGAGCAAACCAGTGTCAGTCTCATCTACCTCCTGCAGCCAGAAGCTGCTTTTGAGGTGCAGAGCAGCACCCATGGGAGACATGCCCCCTTGTTCTGAGGAGGGTGCAGTCCTGCGTCTCCCAGTCCAGAACATGTGTCTCCCAGGGCATCCTGTCTGTGGGTCACCCACTGGTGTGTTCCTTTCCCTCTGCACCAGCTGCAGCTTTCAGGATATCAGCCTGTTCTATAGGCAACAGAAGCATCCACCCGGGACCCGCGGCCCTGCAACTGCAGGAGCATGGCATCAGACTGGCATCTCCAGTGGGTCTGACTCACCTTGGCATGGTAGGTGATGGCGCTCTTGGCTACTGCACACTGTTTCTCGACCAGGAAGCAGAACCGTCTCCTCTCTTCTGTGAGAGCTGTCTTATAGCCATCGGAGACGTAGTTTTCCAGCTCACCTTGCTTGTTGCTGATGGCTTCGATGTACTAGAACAGAAAGAGGAGCAGAGAGGTGGCTGCCTTCGTTATTTGGTAGTTTTCCTCTCCGTGGGCAAGGGCAGGGGCCACAGAATGGTTTGGGTTGGGAAGGACATTAAAGCTCATCCAGCTCCAGCCCCTTGCGCCAGTGCAGCAGCATCCCATGGAGCGGGGTCAGCAGCGCAGCAGGCAGGGTGCTCGCAGGGCGCTCGCAGGACCCCCCCGCACAGGACACGCACACGTGTGCCTCCAACCCGCCTTTACTCACCAGAACCCCCCACGCAGAGGCGCTGACTCAGCACGTGGGCTGGGAGCCGCGCGGGAGCCGGGACGAGCTGTACCGGGAGCAGCCGCCTGCTCACCAAACGGGCCCCGGAGCCGTGCCCAGGCACCGGCACCGGCGCTGGGGGGTGCCCTGATCACCCGGGCTGGCAACGGACCCCACGGCCCCGCGCTCATCCCCGCAGCGCACAAAGCACCGCGACACCCCGCGCAGGCTGAGCACCCCCAGCGCCTCCTCTGCTGCGGGCGGCTGTGCCGAGTCGCTGCTGCCTGCCCATCACTGCCTGTGAAGGATGGGCAGGACCGTGGTGCTGAGAGCTGGGGACCACAGGGAGACAGCACTGAACCCCTCCAACGCGCAACCATCACCAACACTGAACTGACTGCGGCCGCTCAGCCACACGGTGAGCGGCGCTGGGGACACCAGGACAGCGCCAGGGCTGGCACAGCACCTCCGTGCCTCATCACAAGCAGCACAGGGCCACCGGAGCAGCCGCTCCTTGACGCTGCACCCCGGGGCTGTGCAGACACGGGGCCCCTGCCAGCGCCTGCAGCAGCGGGAGGCTCCTCTGCTGGCACAGGCTCGGGCTCCACCGATGTGACTTGCGCCAGCACGGCTGTGCCACAGAGGCTTTGCCAGCGCCGTATGGAGCATGGAGGCAGCACATGGGGCTGGGATAACAGGCTGCCTCATGCGATGCAAACGTGGCACATGGGAGGGCTTCAGAGCAATGCCTGGGACCGCAGGGCCGCTGCTCAGCCTCACCATCAGCATCCCGGAGCACAGAGGGCATGAAATGTCCTCAGCCCCCTGACTCAGCCGCTTTCTCCTCCCTCAATTCTCTTGGGATGCACCCAGCTCCTCTGCAAGGAGCTTCCACCCCTGTGGCACTGTGAGAGCAGCCACTGAGCCTCTAAGAGGAGCATCTCCCTCACGCATGGCTGTCCTGCCCTCCAACACTCCTTGCCACCAGCTCTTCCCCAGGACAGCAGCACCACACTGAGAAGCCGCAACCAACCACACAGCCCAGGCAGTGCTAAACCTGTTTCAGGAAGTCTGAGCTTCTCCGAGAAGGGAATTAACTGGAAATTCAGGGTCCAAAGCAGCTTTAGCTCTTTCTTCATGTTTAACAGTTATTTTTAGCATGTTACAATATTTATTAGCAGGCACATAAACTGGAGCAAACCTCAACAAAAGCAGTGAGATTAAGTGACATCCCAGACTTCAAAGGGGGCTTTATTTCAGAGCTGGACCTTCTGCTGCTCCAACCCTGCTCAGAGCATCCTCCCAAGAGCAAACCCCATGTGGAACTTGTGCTGCACCCAGCGGGTTTTGGGTCTCCCCACATACATCAACATGGGTGGGGAAAAGGGGGTAACTGAGAAAGGGGTAAAACCTCCTGTCTCAAGGAGTAATTTTTTCCCCAAATGAGAAAATCCAGTGCAAACACCTGCATTTGGGAACAGAAATGAATGAAGGTGACTGAGCTGACGGCGCTGGGTGCAGAAGCAGAAATAATGGAGGTATTTGCATCACCCCCAAGCGAAGCCGCAGGGAGAGCTGCGCTGGATGGGGACCGACAGAGACACTGCGGAGGGCACTGGGAAAGGCAGCAGGCACAGAGGCACTGGGGCCAGCATGGTGCAGGGAAGAGGCAGCAGCAGCCCCGGGCACATGCTGGCGGGTGGGAGCAGGCGGCTGTGGGAGGATGCGAGCAGGGAAAGCATCATTCCCTGGAGTGGGCTCAGGACCCAGCACACCGCCTCCTCCCGGGTATTATTAGCCCTGGGAATAGTACAAGGACAGAGCCCAGAGGCGTCAGCAGTGGTGATGGGAGCCAGGAGAGAAGGATGCTCCAGCGCCAGCCCAGAGAGCTGCAGCTCCTCCAGGGTCCAGTGCTGCAACCCCTCCATCACAGTTTGCTATGCTGGGATGGCCCGAACCCCATTGTCCCCACGTGCCTGCACCACAGGTAGCTCCTGAAGAAGTCCCCTTCACTTCTCTCCAGAGGGAAGTGGTGGGATGATGCTCCCCCTCCTGCAGAGCCCCGTTTCTGGGAGGAAAGCACTACCCTGACAGCAGCTGAAATAGGAGCGCTGGAGCAATGCAGACCTGGACACCCTAAACTCATCCTGCTTAACTTCCTAAGTGGGCCATCAAGAACGAGAAGGTGAGGAGTGCAATGAGTCCACCTCCAGCTAATTGAGCTCAGTAGCACAAGGACCATCCCACCACGATTCAGGATAACAACCCCCTGAGCAGCAAGTGGCCCAGGTACAGCGGGTGGGCAAGGCTCAGCTCTTGTCCTGAGCACATCATACACTGCAACACAGGGGAAATTCTTCCTCATCTTAGCAATGTTAGGTTTTTAATTGTGATTTACATATGCAAATTAAAGCCTTATTTACATCCCTAATTTCAATCTTGTTTTGCAAGTATACTTTTAATTATTTCACTACAGAAAAGCTTGCCTTAATGGCTGCAGCCAGTTAGAACATGTCGATTGCAACAGAGAGCCTGAGCTCTAAACTTAGTATTCTCAACACTTGGTATACTTTATGGAAATATGCTTGATGTGCCATTCATTTATTCAAGCCTGGTTTACACGTTATTACATTACAAAATGGCGAGCCGCACTCCTCGTTCACGAGACAGCTTTCATTTTGGATCCGCTCAAAATGACAATGGGCTTGCAAATAATGCACAGCAAGGCAATCGAAATAAAAACCTGGCTAAATACGCCAGATGCACAGGAAGAAAAGGCAACACGCAGAGCACGGTGTGAGATCGCACTATGTGCTAAGGAGAAGCGCTGCCTTTAACCAGCAAGCAGTGCTTTACCTGCAGCCTGGTGCCTGTTGGGATCGCTGCTGCTGCTGCTCAGGGCTCCTTTCCCCCTGGTATGGGGGAATCCGGATCCATCCTGCATTTTGAACCCCCAAACCCCCACATTTCTCAGCTTGGCATGACCTGACAAGCAGTGTAAGGGCTGCAGGAAGGGGCCTCCCTGCTGGTGTCTTCAGGCTCTGTGGACCAGCAGCATCTTCTCCAAGACCTCACCAACAAGCAGGGCACAGCCTTTAAACTCAGACCGCGGTTTGGGCTGTCTCACAACTACCTTCAAATGCACATTTTCCGCTTCATCTAAACAAAATCCCCAGTTTAAAGGAGGAAATGAAACCCCATTTGTGACCTGAGCACCTGAGGGGCAGGAGCCAGCCGGGGCTGTGCTCGCAGCCATGCCAGAAGCCAGAGCACGTGCCAGAGCCACCCAACAGCTCCAGAAACCTTTTTCTGGGTTTCTAGGCTGGAGAAACCTCAAATAACTCCCCCGTGCCCCCCCGAACACATCACTTCCAGTGCACCGGGAGCCGCTGACCTAATTAGCAATGTCAGTGTGCGGCAGTGCCGGGCAAGGGGCTTGGTTTAAGATGCTGCCGCAGCTCAGGATGTGCTGCAGGCGGAGCGATGGCTCCTGCCTGGCCCGGGGAAGCTGCAATCCCAAGGCAGGAGCCTGGGCCCAGGGCGCCGCTGGTTCAACCTTCCCGAATGGCTGAGGTGATGAGTGATGCTGGAGCAAAGCTTGGCCACAGAGTCCCCTCATAGCCAGGCAATGTCCATGCTGAAACCAGACCAAGTTACCTAATGGGTCAGACAGTACATTAGGGACAAGGAAACATGAAAGAGGAAAGATGCTGCAAAGTCCTCAGCTCAAACAGCAGCTGTCACCCCCAGCACAGAAAAGCCAGGGCACACAATGGCCCTGCTGCTTACACTGACATCCTCTCACCGCTGCTCCAAAGCTGACAGCTAGAGGTGTGTGAGGAGGGAAAAGCAGCAGAGGAATGTCAAGATCTGGGTTCTTTCCACGCGCATATGGCAATCGGTGTAGTTAGTGCAGGTGAAACAGTAACATCACCCCTGAGCTGCAGTCAAGCTTTCAATAAGCCACCCATCCTACTGGAAAAAAACTAGTTCAAACTGTTCTATTCAAGCCAGGAATGTGCAAACGAGCCAGGAACAGGAGCCAAGGGCACTGCCAATCACCATGAACACAACTGTGGAAATCATCATTACATGTATTTACCAACCATGAGATGCCTCTGTCGCAGTCGGTAATGCAGGCTGCGCGAAGGACCAGCCACAGGAACAAGAGGGAAGCAGCAGCAGGCAGCAAGGCCACCTTGCAGGGGTCACCAGCCAGCAAAGCAGGGAGTTTTGAGACCGGAAAGGCAGTAACACAGGATCACACGGTGGGAGATGCAGAGCAGGAAGGGGACTGTGCTCTGTAGCAGCCCCAAACACTGCTCTGGTCCTATGGAGGGACAAAGAGGAAAGGGGAAGGGAGAGGACTCTGGGCTGTGCTGGACCATTGTGGCAGGCGGGAATAGCTGGAGGGAGTAAACACCAAGAGAAGGGAGGATTTATTTAAGGAACTACAAGGGAGAATAACTGGAAAGTCCTGGGATAAAATAAGAAAGAAGTTAGGCTGATTAACAGAGGGAGAGCATTTAAGCTGTTGAGTAGTCTCAAGGAAAACCAGCTAGAACTCTATCACAGCATATAGCCAAAATGAGGAAGCCAAGAAGCGTGGGGATCCTCAGCTCCAGTGGCTCCTGGGGAATGATGCAGCTTCTCTTTATTCCCAGAATTCACTCCTTGCATGGAAGCTGGTGGACCCTGGAGCAGCCTCAGGGGAGATGCCATTCTCTCCTGGCTCCCTTCAGCCTCCATCCTCACCCAAGTGCGTTACAGAAGGAGAGGGAAGTTGGTCAGCTTGTTTAGCTGGACACAGCGATGTCCAGTGATGGATTCAAGCC
Organism: Myiopsitta monachus; assembly: GCA_017639245.1. NCBI lineage: Eukaryota > Metazoa > Chordata > Aves > Psittaciformes > Psittacidae > Myiopsitta > Myiopsitta monachus. Next base: position 1,006,623 of record CM029931.1, on the reverse strand, counting down.
CTGGGATATCAGTGGTGCTTCCCAGCAGAGCACAGCCGGGAAGGAGACCAAATCGCAATAGCAGTAAGGCAAATAAAGCACCAGACCCAACCGACATCTTCAGACAGGGAAGATCTTTCAGTACCAGCACCGTGGTACCCACCAGCCTGGACTGCCCCAGCTCCATCACCCCGCAGTCAAGCCCCTTCCCGGATGCTGCAGATGCTGCTGCACTGATGGGTATCAAAGGTGAAACCAGACTCAGAGCAGCTCCCAGGGAGCACTGCCCTGCCCCAAGGATGCCAGCCTGCCTCTGCTCCCCTGGGAAGGGCTGTCTCCCCTCGTTACGCTGCCTGTCTCACACATCTGCTCATCAGGGCATCAGCCTGAGCCTTCCTGCACTGTTCCTGCAAAGTGCCATCCACGCACACATGTGATATTACATAAAACAGAGCAAAACAGCAGGCAAGCACTCTCCCAGCCGGCTGTGCGGGGGTTTCAGGATCAGCTGCTTAAGCTGTTCCTCAAGACAGTGACACCCTGATCAGTGATGCACAAGCCTGGGTACCAAAATGCTCCTCAGACATGGTCCCGACCCGCACAGGGACAGGCACCCACTGATCAGCTTCTGGAAGAGGCATTTGGGGCATTTCAGCCCAGATAAGTTTAAGACTTCACCTCCCTGCACCCCTGACTGCATTTGCTGGGTTTGGACACACATCCGAACTCAGTTACCTGGAGCCACCGAGCTTTTACATAGTTCTTCCCTACTTGACTTTCACATAAGCCCTCATAACCTGGTTTGTGCAAACTCCTTATCAGTTATAGAGCTGCTTGACCTCTACCTAAAATTATTTCTCCTGATGGGAATATCAAACGAGGTTTCAATTACAAAAGCCTATAACCTCCCCCCCCAAGTTATTTGGCACAGTGGTATTTAATGCTTAAAATATTCCCATTGGAACAGGTGTGGACAAAGACAAATCTGAGCTCAGTGTCCACAACCCATGACCCAGGTTGTGCGGGGTTGGGAAGAAGAGGGAGCTCCCTCTGCCCCCCGGAGTTACCAATGCAGCTGCTCAACTGGCATGGACGTGCCAAAACCCCTTTTGCCCGGGCCAGGCACAGCCTTTCACCACAAAGAGCCACCTTCAGCTTCGCTATTTAGGACGAATTACGGCCAGCTCCGTCTCAGGCTGATGGAGAAATCCAATTGTTCATAGAGCTAATATGATTTGATAAATGATTTGAACCAACATAACTTCATTGTTGAGCTGCTGATTCAATCAAGGTCCTAAACCGATCGTGACCTTGATTTCATAGCTTGATCACAAGCAGCGTTTAATGAAATTACAGCAGTTTAGCTTCCTTGGTGATTGTTTCACCTTAATATTGTTTTCATTCTTCTCCATAAAAGACGTGAAGCGAATGGCATTAGTTTATTCTCCCAGTTCTCAACACAGGTCAAAAAAGCCCTCAGTAACTACATAACTAAGATGAGACATTGGAGGCAGTTTGGTACCTCAGCTTTCATTCCTTGTGCTTAACAAAAGCTCAGGGACTGATTCATAAGGAACAAAAAGCCCAGCTTTATTGCGACATTCAGCACTAACAACCCACAACCACAGCATCTCTTTTGACCATGACAGACAAAGCTTTGGAGATGGAAAGTCACTCCTGCAGCCTAATTGCACTCCTAGCTGCTTTAAAGCTACGTGAGCTGTTTTTACAGCAAACCACAAGGTGTTTTACATCCCCAACCATTTTAATCCCATCCTCACCTATTAAACTCCACAAAAAGAGCACAAGAGACAGTGGCGAGACAATGTGAGACCTGCAGACAAACCTGGATCAGCTCTTGCCATGCAACAAGTGACTAACGCAGCCCAAGAGACGCCTCCTGCAAGCATCCATCAGCATCACGCTGCTGCCTGATCCCAAGCTGACCTCCTCTATCCCCGTGTTCCCAAAGCTACTGCCCACCAGCCACAAGCGAATCAGTTATGTGCACTGCCTGCTGAATATCAGCATTTATTTCTGCTTTATAAAGAGGGACAATCCAAACTGAAGAGTCACAGGCAAGAGGTTGGGCTGATCTGTTGGGCTCTCTGATCTAGCAGCGCATGGAGACAAACCATGCTGGTACCTGGCCCAGGTGAGGGCTGTCCTCTGCCACCCAGCAAACCAGAGCCTGAACAAATCTCTCACCTCTGCAGAGCGAGGTGATGCTACAGAAACCACATCCTGGAGCTCTGCACGGCTCCGTCTCTCCCACCACTCTCATCTCAGCCACCCATTTGACACGCGATGACAAGATGCGGTCACTTAACAAGTGGTGAAAAGGCAGAAAGGAGCAGCGCTGCTTCCTGTAGCATTACATACAGAGGGGGATGATGACAGAGCATCAGAATCCTGGCTGCTGCCTGCTACAGTAGCTTTAGTGGATGAGTCTTCAAAAGCAGAGTAAGATTTTATTGCCTCATGGAAGATGATGACTGATGCAGCTACCAGGATGCTTCCATCCACAGCAGCTTCCCCCATTATGAGACAAGTCATCTGCAACAGCCCATTAGGAGAGCTCCCATCCAGTTGCTGCTCATCAGTCTGTGGTCCCCAGGCACCAGCCTGATGAAGTCTTCAGCTTCCCGCAAGCATCACGAGGTGCCTCCAGCAGCCTCCTTGGAGGTTGCTGGGGTTTCACAAGCCGGCTGCAGGGCCAGCTAAACAAACTGAGCCCCATGAGGAAGGATTCTGTGGGGCAAAGCCCCTCAGGGCAATACCAGCAGCAATGCAGGTGCTCCTGGTTCACTAAGCCTGGTTTCACTAAGCCCCACATGAGGCTCCCAATGTAGCTCCATGCTGGCCCCATCCTTGCAGCAATACCCCACTCTCTGATGCCCTGGTAAAGGTAAGAACAGCTTCAAGGGTGGCCCCAAATCCCCTCTTTTCCTGTTGAAAGGGAATACCAGCACTGCAGCAGCAGCAAAGAGAGGGAAAACTGCCCTCTTGGCTGAATTCAGCAATTTAACTTCATGTTTTGATCTAGGTTGGAAAAAAAAGCAGCGAGCAGTTGAGCAGTCTCATAGCTCTTTAAGCTCAAAAGCCATCGTAAGGCTTTTTGAGAGATAAGTGCTTCCTAAATACTTACTGCTGAAAGATTAAGAGAATGAAAGGCTGATCCTGTTTCCCTGCCCAAAGCTCCCGCGCTAACAGGACCATCCCATCCCCACCGCATCCCAGCGGGAGGATCAAGCCACCGCTCCTCTCCCACTGCATAAAGCCAAACACTGGGATGGATTTTCTCCTCCTCCGACTCCCGGGTGTGGGTTGGGGATCCCGGCACGGCAGCAGCCTGGGGGGGTTTGGCAGGAGAGGGGTGGCTCTGGCAGCAGCTCCGCTCTGTTGTCCCTATCAGCAGCTTTCACAGTTTGGGGATAACAAAGGTCTGATCCCCGCGCTCCCCACGCTGCGCCTCGCAGGGCTATTCCTGCTCAGCAGGGATCCAGAGCAAGGGCTGGTGGAGATGCTGCTGCTCAGCTCCCACCGGCGGGGCAGGACACCAACCTGTGCCACACCAACACCTCCTGCCCCGCTCAGTGCAGTGCCGGGGCGGTGAACAACCACGAGCTCCATGCCACACACCGTGCCTCACCGCGGGAGCTGCACGCCGAGCCGGGGCGGGTGACGGCGGGCGCGTTGTTCTCCTCCAGTGCCTGCTCTGATTCACGCTACCAAGACAATGACTGATTCCCCAAGTTTTAGTGCAATTAATGTCACTTCCCCAGCACAACCTTTGTGGTAGCTCTCTGCTGATGGCTTTAAATGCCACCCTGTACACAGCCCCCACAAGGGAAGTGCCACCGACATTTAGATCCCCTTCAGCAGGCACGGATCACTGACACGTTACCAGCCTGTGGCATCCAAAGTAACAGGTCCTGGTCCCAGCACAATGCATGCCCTCATGCCTCACAGACAGGGGTAGGGATTTCTGCCTTCAGGGCTCATTGTCCCCTTTTCAAGGTCCTACTCATGCTGCAATCATTCAGTGGCTTTAACTCAACCAGCAGCAGCCGTGCTTTCAGACAGAGCGGGTTTGCACGTAGGTGCATCTATTATTTAAGATTCCCACATTCCAGGCGAAGCTCAAACTAAAGGTTGGAGACCTCAGAAGACAAACTCCTGCTGTGAACACATCAGTAACCCGAGTGCTGCAGCACCCTGGCACATGCTGCTCATGGCTCCGGCACCAGCCAGGGATGTGCCCTTGGACGTTCTCCATCAATATCCCAACCCCAACTCCATCCCTACAGGAAATCCCAACACCCAACCTCCGAAACGCGCCCACCCTGCAGCACAGCCACCCAGACACGTGCCATGAGGGATCCCTGTCCCGCACAGACACAACCTGATCAGCTACCGGCACGTGGTCGGTGCGGGAGCCCACACCGTGATCACACCGCGGTGATTCACTGCGGCCGCCCCGGCACACGCTGCCGCCCCGGCACACACTGAAGCAAACACCACCCAGAGGAAGGTGGCTCTGGCACAACAGGAATCAGTGATCTTGTGGGGCTCATTCATTAAAGAGCACTGGGAGCGGTGGATTCAGCAGGTTCATCACCACCGCACCGCCCGGCACAACATCTGCCGTCAGCATCCCCCTGCTCCGGCCTCCCTGCAGGGCAGCCACGAGACCAACGTGCTCCATCACGGGCTGCTACCTCCTCCCTATCCACACCTCCCACATCCCACCACGCTCCTAATGCTGCTGCCCCCGCTCCTCTGGAGAGAACAGTGAGTGTATCCGAACACTTGTAAGAACCTGGCCACCTCTAGCGTGTGGTACCCAGCACCCGTTGCCCAGGTCAAGGATGCTCGTGTCCCTCCCATGTCCTGGGTCCTACCTGCAGCTCCTTGTCAGAGTACTTCTGGGGGTTTTTGCTGCCCTGGCTCTTCTTCCGAAGCTTCTTCAGCTCTGCCTGGCACTTGTCCAGCGAGTCCCCTTTGCTCCTTTGCTCTGTCTGGTATTTTTTCAGCGCAGCCTGGATGGGACAGGAGAAAGTTCTGAGCAGCTGAAGCCAAACCTCAGCCACAGCTCCGGCTGCCAAGGGTTGGCAGAAGCAAGCAGCACCCCCCCAGTCTTTGGGAGAAGCAGGCTCCCCATGGTCTGGAGAGCAAGCAGGGACTTGAGCAGTCTGACAGGGGGAAACGCTGCTTCTGTGTGTGGTGATGGTCAGAGACCATTAGTAACCAGGGGCATGAGCAATGTCTGGGCACAACCACCCTTGAGTGGGGAGCTGGGCAGCAGGAAGGGGAGACACAGAGATGCCCAAGCCAATGCCAGGCTACACAAGTGCATAACTCACACTCAGGTACCGGGAGTCCAGCTCCACCTTCTGCTCCAGCTGCGTCAGGAGCTCGTTGTGGAAGGACTTGAGCTGCAGGCAGAAAGAAAAGACACGGTTCCTTGGGGAGGGCTCACAAACCCTGCCCGGGGCGCGCTGGGCAGGCAGGGGAGAGGGCAGCACCCAGGCAAGAGGTGAAACCCATTTTGTTTGGCTGCAGCACCAGGAGAGGCCCTGGCCATGAGGAAACCCTGACTCACCATCTCCTCCAGCTGGTTCTGGATCTGCCGGTGGACCTCTGCCATTTGGAAGAGCACATCTCCTGCAAAGACAAGATGCAGGGGAGGGGGTTGAGGCACCAAGCTCCAGGGGACATCCCTGGGCTGGGGCAGATGGCACCCTGTTAGCATGGAGGGGACCGCAAATGGAGCCATGCGTGCTCCTGGAGTACCCCCAGTGCCCATCTTTGGAGAGCTGTAGGTGAAATATCCATCTGAGACGCTTGGACACACACATACACCTTGTGTAGCATGAAGGGAAACACAGACAAGCAGCAGCAGGACCCCAGCTCCCGGAGGTGCCCGTGACCCACTGTGCTATTGGCCACCTTTACCCAAGCCAGCCCTTAGATGTGACCAAGGAGCTAATGATTCCAAGAAAGGACTCCTCATCTCGACCTGACTGTCCGCCTATTGAAAGGATCAATAGAGACAAGAGATGCTGCACTAAGCAACAGATAGGAATTTAAACAGCACCCTTAGAGCCAGGAGCTTGGCCCGCTGCTCTCTGGCTGTGCTCACAGCCCCAAGCCAAGCACGGAGCACCCATATCCCTCACCCTGCGCAGCTGATGGGCAGCCCTGGGACTCAGTCCAGGTCACAAGACACGGAGCTGCAAACAGAACTCTGTTGATATTTGCCTCAAAACCACTGGACCTGCTCGACCTCAGGGCTGAGCCGTGCAGCGAGGGCAGAGCCGTGGGTCAGCCCCACAAACAGCCGAGGGATCCCAGCTCTGCCTCGCCTCTTCCTTCGATTCTCCTTGTCCAGCGCAGGCACTGATGGAGTCGCACACCCACTGCGCTCTTCCTGGGAGGAAGGGCCGTGTCCTGCCTCAGCAAAAACCCCGTGGCTGGAGCCAGACACACACAGGAGCTGGTGGGACTGGAGCCAGCGCTGCTGCACGACCAAAGGCAGCATCTCCAGATCAGAGCAGGCTTTCGGGAAGAGCTGAGCTCTGTCAGCTCTTTGTAAGTGCTGTGTTAGGAAGCTCTTAACTTCCAGCATGGCAGCTTGAGGCTTCCAGCCTAGTGTGGGGCTGGTTGTGAACTGAAAGCCATGAGCTGTGTCTGAGCCGCTCCTGTTTCAGCAGCCAGTGCAAAGGAACCATTGGGACCCTCAGTCAGCCCAAAACCAGATGGTGGACACTGGGCACGGTCAGTCCATTCCCTGGCACACACTGGCCATGCATCATCCGAGCGTCAACACCTCCGGCTGATCAGGAACAACCTGGCCCGGTATTTCTTTGCTCTTGTGACTGGAGCAACTCGTACTTTGCACCATGCATCATGTGTCAAAACCTTCTGCAAACACTAAAACCTGATCCCTTTTTGTCCTTGGCAGGCACCAGCCCCCTCTGATGCAGTCACAGAACCGGTCGTGGCACTGGTAGGTGCTCAGCCAGCACCGACTCTCACCACAGCCACCCTGCGCCCAGCAATGCACAAAGGTACAAGGAAGAAGCTCTTCCCTGTGAGGGTGCTGAGGCGCTGGCACAGGGTGCCCAGAGAAGCTGTGGCTGCCCCATCCCTGGCAGTGCCCAAGGCCAGGTTGGACACAGGGGCTTGGAGCAGCTGCTCTATGGAAGGTGTCCCTGCCCGTGGCAGGGGTTGGAACTGGAGGAGCTTTCAAGGTCCCTTCCAACCCAGACCATTCTATGACTCCACAAAGCAGGAGGTGAGCGGGCACGGCTGCAGCTCTGCTCCTTCACCAGGAGCGCACCACATGCCCCAACTTCCACAGCCACAGAGCTGCTGTGACTCCTGCGGGCGCCTCACAAGGTGCTGATGAAGAGGAGCCTGTGGGGAAGAGCTGCACGCACCGAAGGGGAGGTCCGGGCAAGGGGTCACCTGCCGCAGCACCACCAGGAAGCTGCTCTCCGGACGGCTCAATGATGGGAAGTGCACGAATTCCCACTGTAAGGAGGCGATGACGCAACGCCGGCGCTTGGCTGAGATTCCGGTTTCAAGTCTATCAAGGCAAGGGTGGCTGGCTTGTTATTCCCAAGGCTCACACCACCCCCTCTTCCTTTCCCTTCCCGTTTGGCCAGAGTGGAAACCCCAGCTGGGAAAGCCGGCGCAGAGTTGGTTGAGAGGTTTCTGAGCTCTCAACCCACCGGAGAGCAGGGCCCAGGGATCAGCAGTGATCTACCCCCCAAATCCAGCCTCCTGCACCAGAACAGGGCTCTGCCCCCACCACATTCCTCACCCAGGGAATTAAGCTGCTCCCAGCAGCCGGGGAGGTGCGTGGTGTGTCTCTCAACAGATACTCATCTTTGTTTAGACTTTCTCCTCCATCACCGCCCCCGTGGCTCTTATCACGGTGAGCACGGGGCCTTTCAGCCCCACATCAAAGCCGGCAGCGGTGCGGAGCTTTTCCCACCCAGCCCAGCACGATGAGCTGCTCCGTGTCCCAGCCGGGGCGAGGGGACGCTGCCGTGCCCACCGCAGCCGGGTTCCTGTGCCATCACCGGCGGCGCGGTGCAGCACAGCCCAGCACCAGCTCAAGGCAAACGCGGTGCCGCAGCCAGCCCGGCACAGGAAGGCGGCTGGATGCCTGCCTGGGAGCACAGGAGCTTCCGCTGGAGCCGCTCCTGGGCTGAGAGCCTGGCCGGCTCCATAGGGATCGCTGCGGGCTCCCCGTGCTCTGCCATCACCGGGAGCCCATGTAGGGTAGCAGGATTTGAGCCAAGTCCCCCAGATCATAGCTGCGGCGCTGTGTGAACTCATACGTAGCACCTCCGACACCCCCATACCCCACAGCACTGCAAAAAAGCGACAGACTGTTGTTAGCCATCGACGTTTCACCCCAAAACCTCTCTGACGAACCCAGTGTGCAGCAGGGCACAAGTTAAACTGTGACCAACAGATACCACAGCAGCTGGAAGCTTAAATCCAGCCCCAGCTCAGAGGAGCGTCTGCGGCATCACGGTGACAACGGGTACCTCGTGGTGTTGGCAGAGCTTGATGGCAGGGCCAGGACCACGGCACACACCCCAGCAGCAGCACAGTCACCCACACCGTGGGCACTCTGCATCACCCACCAGTGGTATTTGTAAGTTAAACACAGTGATTACACACTGCAGCAGGGCAGAGAACAGAGCAAAGGCCTGGGTCACAGTGTACGTTGTACCCTGGGGTGTGAGCCCCATACCGGCCTCACAGCCAAAATGCGCATCCTATAGGTCAAGAAACCCAAGGTTAAGGTCTCACCTAAGCCCAGAGGCAAAAGTAAGCATGAGGAAGGGCTGCACAGCAGAGCCAGGGTTTCACCTGCCCTTACCCGGCTCACACACCTTCCCGCAGGCTGCCAAGCACACACAGGGAAGGAGGAGCTGCTATTTACGTCTGACTCACAGTATCGCCCTGGGAGAACTGTAGGGGCTACTGTGGGCCCTTCCCTACCGCACCCAGGCACGGGCAAACAGGTTGGTCCACATCCCTCCCATCGCTATTGGCACCACGCAGGAGCCAGCTGCCCCTCCAGAAGGCAGAGCAGTAGGAACCCACCTCACGGGGTTTTGCTTTGACTTCTCAGAGCCTCAAGATTTCCCCCCCCAGATCTAGATAGCAGCTATTTTGAATAGAAACACCAAACAGTGCATCAGCAGAGGAGCCGAACTGCTCTGAGCCGGAACATGCTGATGCTTGCGCAGGGCTGAAGCAGCCCAGCCTGTCCTGCAAGGGCAGTGGAACCGGTGGCCAGGGGACCAACTCCCTGGCAAAGCCACCAGCTCCCGCTGCCACCGGCACCGGCGGTGCTTACACAAGCAAAACAGCACCACAGCCTCTCCGGCACTGCTCCTTGCTCCTGCGAGATGAGGGATGCAGCATCGCCAGCATCGCTCACCATCAGATTGCTTGCTTTGGACATTCAGATCCCAAGTACAGAGCAGGAAACAAGGAGCCCAGGGGCTCAGCTCCTTCACTATTTCCCATTGTGCTGGGCTTTATTTTTCAGGGAGGCCAGGAAAGGCAATGGTGCTGTCAAGGAAGTAACCAAGCTCCAGAAAAGGAGTATTAGCTCCTTAATGAGAAAAACCAACAGACAGTAACAGGGCAAATTGTTTGAGCTCCTGAAGCTCAGGAGGGAAAAAATTAATCTGCTTTTGAACGGCTGGTTAAATGCTGTGAGCTGAATCCTTTGATGCCGAGCAACCACTTGAACCCTGGGAGGGATGTGCCAGCACATTCCCAGGGCAGGCAGAGAAGTGAGAGCACTGGGTGCTTGCAGAACAAGGGGACAGGAGGATCCTGCACCAGTCACCGCTCTGACACAGGCACCCATTGCCCTCCTCCCAGAGGAAACACAGCAGAGCTCCATTGAGCTGGGGTTTTTAATGGGGGGAGCAGGGGGAAGAGCATCAACCTTCTGCACGCTTTAGCAAATAAAGCACTGCTTCAGGGTGAAACCTGTCCCCCTGAGCACAGCAGAGCTCTGCTCTCAGCCCAGCGGTTAGCAGTTCCCCTTTCAGCATCCCATGTACCCAGTTTCACACCTCCCATTTTCCACCAGCAGCAAGTGGGGCCCTTCACCCTGGTCACGGCTCGGGCACGTCCCCCCTGCTGCCTCCCCATCCTGCACACAGACAGGCAGCAGCTGCTCACACGTCACATCACGTGCTGCAGACCTGATCAAGCCAGATTCAAGGCAGACGCACGCTCCTGAACGCTTCCGCAATCTTCCTTCTTCCCACACATTAAAGCTTCTCAATCCCAGCTCACAGACACAGCACGCGCCATGGACAAGCCCTCCAGCCATGGGGAGCAGCACTCCCCATCCCACCACCTCATCCCGACAGAGCAGCTCTGACTGCATCAGCGCTGGCACTGGGGGATGATCCATGCGTGTGCAGTGGGAAGGATCCGAGTGTGGGGAAACAATCAGCTTCTCCCCGCTGATTCATCCGCTTCCTCTTCAGAAGGGTTTCGCTCACCACAGCCCCAGAGGATGGTACCGATTTGCGGATGTTGTATCAGCGACTCATCGGCACTCTCATGGTGTGCTCTGCTCACAGCCTCTGCTCCAGCCCGGCCTGGCAAAGCCTGAGACATTTATTATGTACTTACTGAGGGACAAGGTATAGAAAAAAGCAGGCGGCTTCCCAAGGCACCCTGACTGGGGCAAGTTCAAAGACACATTCCCAGTAATTGGCTCCCTCAGGTTGAGCAGTTGCCACTGACACCTTCAGCAGGGATAGATTAGAGACCTGGGTGACCTGTGGTTCCTGACAGCCATCCCTGGATGTGAACAGACCATGTACCTTGATCACAACGTACAGACCAGCGGCTCCCTGCTGCTATATCGGCGGCACAGGGTTCATTAGCACCAAAGGACCCAACTGCGCAGAGCTCACCTTCACCAGCCTGGAGCCACCCGGCTCAGACCCATGGGAACAGACCCGTCTGCATGGCAGCAGTCCCAGGAGGGGAAGCAAACACCCCAGGGCCCAGGGCTGGGCACACCACAAGCTGTGCCCCTTCCTAAACCCTGCCAAGCTCACAGCACTGCCAATGGATGGCAGAAACCAGCCCTGGGACACACACGTGGCCCCTCCTCCCGCCGAGAGGATGGAGCATCCCACAGGAGCTTGTCCCAGGCATGCAGCAGGTAAGCATCCCTGGAAGATGGCACCACTGGAGGTGAAAGCCAAACGTTACACACAGCTGCCAACGATCAGGAGCTCCAGCCAGGCAACATGCTCCTCACAGATGCTCGTTTCACAACCCTCCACCATTGCTTTCCCAAGCACAGGTTGGTGAGAACAAGCCCACTGCTACGCCAGTCTGCTTGTAATCAGATGTGAAGGCAGTGAGAAGGCAACACAGGCAGCAGCAGAGCGAGTCCCTTTCTGAGACAGGCAGCAGCTTTTAAGAGGCTCTTCCCTTGTGTTTCTGCTCCCTTAGCAAGCTCATTCCATGCTCTACAGCAGCATCATGGACAGGACCGGGCTCTGCACTCAGCTGCAGCCACAGACCCCCTTTCAGTGCACAGCATGTCCAGTGGAGACAGCTCTACCCCGCACCCCTCTGTGATGCTCATCAGTGGTTTCAAAGCTGTATGGAGATGGTTTAAAGGAAGCCCACCATCCTTCACTGACAAACAGCTCTGGGACCACAAAGGTTCCACCGGTCCTGGTTTTATTGGGCAAACCGTGTGTCAGAAGAAAGCCACTATCTACCAGAGCCTCATTACAGTTCAACAATGGCTGACTAATTACTGCACATCCTGCCCTCTCACGCACCGAGCTTCAGTCAGAGCAGCCTTCACTAATGCCCAGGGACCTCAGAGAAAACCAGCTGCTGAGCCAAACGCACCTCCAGCCCTGAAGGGGCTTCCCACAGGTGCTGCTCGGTCCCAGTATCCCGGTGCCCCCGGCTCTGCTCGCAGGCACGTGCTTCCCTGGAGGAGAAAACCCCTTCCCATGACTTTGCCATGGCCCAGTTTCCAAGTGGGACAAAAGAAACAACGTTTGTGAGTAGCAGCCAAGGGACCCAAGCAGGAGCCAGACAAGGGCCAAAGTCACCCGAGCAGTTGCACACATGAGACCGGAGCTCCCTGGAAGCATCGACAAACCATTATTCCCGGATCAATGGAGCAAACCCTCACTGATCAGACACAGTGCTCAGGCTCTTCATATCAGCTTCCCCAAAGTCACTGCAGCAACTCCCCAAGAACAGCACAAGGAGCCTCCCTCAAAGAGGAACTGTGAGCATGGGGCTGTCCTCCAAGTGCCAGAAACTGGTCAGCAGCCTCGGAGCAGGGAATTACACACAGAAACTGTTTCAGGGCAAGCTCCTGTGTGTGGACAAGCGGCAGCTACACCCTGCACCCATCACAGCATCCCTTTAGTTAGAAACCAAGAGCTTGAGCGTCCCAAACCTCAGCAGTGGGGTTCAGACAGAGGCACGACCCCACCAGACACTTGCACCCAAAACTCAAGCCATAGAGCCGATTATAGCTCAAGAGCTTTATTATCGCTGGGTTTTCCATGACCACCCGGGATTATCCCGTCTACACTCGGAAAATCTGATGGAGAATTCACAAAATGTGAAGCTCTGAGCAGGGAGCTGAGCCTGGAGCCAGGGTCAGCGCTTCCAGCAAGAGAAATGTGCAGCACATGCACCAGAGCAATATGGTTTTAAAGAAGCCAGCATGAAGCAGAACAAGCCACCCTGGGTCACCGTGCTGGAGAGCTGGCACGGCAGCACCCAGCCAGGGACGGGCAGTTCTCCAGCACCCAGCTTGAAGAGCAATCCCTTGGAGTCACAAGGACTATTGGAGAGATGGAGGCAGGAAAACACGGCTGGGTTGGAGAGCCGGCACAGGGCGGCCTCCTCGGGGGGCTGCAGACCCATCCAGAGCTCCTGGTCCTTGGCTGTGCTGGATCACCCAGGGGGTGCAGAGCCCCCGGGGCCACCCCAGCACAGGCGGCATCACTGCAGCACAGCGAGGGAAAAGATGTGGCTGCCTTAACCACGTTTTAGACGCGTGCTCTGCAGTGGTTTTAATGCTCTTTTGACACCTCCTGCCCCAGAAATGAGATCAGAAAAGCACCCCCATTTACAAAAGAAAGGGTTATGGAGGGAAACTAACAGCTCGGATTCTTTTCCATGGAGGCTGGAAACAGACATTATCTGTGGTCCCAACCAGAGCATCCCAGAGCGCTGCCCGGCGCCTTGGAGCAGCTTTCCCTGTCACAGAGGAAACCACCATCACAGGGAGAGAACAGCGAGGGCACAGCATTAATGCAAATGGCAACTACGAACATCCCCATTTGCTGCTGCCTCTCATAGGGAATGAAATAACCCAGACACCAGCACTCCTTTCCGGCACTATCGGCAATCCCAGCGCAGGCACCGATAAGGTAAAGGTGTTCCCAGGAAGAGCCGTACCTTTGGCGAGCAAAGCTCTGACCTCAGCCACTTCTCAGCCCCTGTTTACACAGCATGGGGAGGGGGGGGGGCTGGTCCCTGGTTATCAGCTCCACGAAACCACAGCCAGGAATTTTATCTCCACTTTCTTCTGCACGGAGCAGCTGCCACAATAAATACCAGCAGGATCAACAAAGCAAGAGGTCCGAGCAGCAGCCGCTCATCACGGCGCTGAGCTGAGCAGGAGCTGCCAGGATCCCCCTTTGGATGTGCTCACTCAAGAATGGAAACACTTAAAGCAACCCCAGAATACTGAAGCCACACAACAAATGCGCATCAGGAGACTGAGGGGGGGCACTAAGGATGGCTGCTGCCAAACCACCATCCTCAGGTGAGGAACCAGGACCACCAGAATACACCAAAGCCAGGTGTTAAGTGAGAGCAAAGCCTGGAGCTGCTCTGAAGGGGAGGCAGGTTTGGGGCCTCCATGCTCCTCCCTGGCTGAGCCACCTCTGATAAGGTTTCCCAAGCTTTCACTTCCAGAAGGACAGATCTGCTGCATCCTTCCACCCCCAAAAGGTAGATGAGAAGCCCTTAGTAAGGTCTGCACAGCCCTTACAATCTCGGTCTCTGCCTGCATTGCACACAAGGCTCTTGTTTTATTTATTAAACAGAAACAGATTGCTATAGGCAGCTCTAATCCAAGCGATAGAATCGGTTTCCATAGACACTTGCTGCTTCCCTATCACAATGCAGGCGCAGGCAGCGAGCTGTGGCTGGGGTAAGCAGTGCCTGACACTGAGCACAGCACAGGAAAACTGAACCCTGGCTCCTGCGAGGGGCTGTTCACTGCCTGCTCCATCAGAGTCATTTCAGCTCAACCTCTGCTGTTAACTGACTGCCTCAGAGAGCTCAGCATGAGCAGTTTTGCCACCTCCTAGGACAGCAACCCGGTGAGCCAGACCTGCAGGAGGGACTGGGAGAGGAACTGACCTGGGACTGCAAATGCAAAGAGACCAAAACCCATCTCAGCCCCACACAGAAGCCTTAGAAAACACTGCAGCATCCCTGGGAGGAGCTGGGAGAGGAGCCACCTCGATCCACATCTGCACAGCAAAACAGCAGCGAGCGGGAGAACACAGGAGCCATGTTCTGAGCAATGGGAAGACTGGAAAAGCGTCTCCCAAAGGACTTACCAGAGGAGGAAAGGGAGGAAAGGGAAAGGAGGCACCGAGCGTCGCAGCTCGTGATGCCTGTCGCAACTGGGACCGACTGGGCAAAGACTGGGAGGAACCCTCCCCAGGACACCGACCTGCCCGGTCCCCTGCGCCAGCCCCAGAGGGGAAGGGGCTGCCTCAGCCCCAGAGCAGAAGCTGGTGCTTTCCTCTCCCTTGCAGAGCAAGGCAAACGCCAGCAAAGCCGCTCTCTGCAACGCTTCCTCTTTGCAAACACCACAAGCTGACAGTGCCCCAAAATCCTGCACTAAGAATAGCAGGCTTTTTTTGTTTTAAGCTACATTAAATACAGAGACGCTTTTACCATTCACAGGAGGCACGATCGGCTCCGCACTGAGCTCGCTATCCCCTTCAACAGCAAAAATCTGGTTCCATCCCTGTGCTCAGAGCCTGCTCCGGAATGTGGCTCCATTTAGCAGTAAATTGGTGACTTACCCAGTTCTTTAGATCCTTGGCTTTCACTGGCCAACTCTCCCATCTTAACCAGAGCATCAAAGTATCCTTTTGCTGCGTATGTCATACCTAAAAGCATCAAAAAATGCAGGTTATATTCTTCTTAATGGCTATTACAGCTTCTGTGACACTAAATAGATGCTAGACACTAAACCAGACATTACTTCAAAGGGCTTAACCCCACAGGGAGGGACTACATCACAAGAGAAAGGAGTGAAGAAAGAAGAAAGCTGGAGCAGCAGGTTCACAGGGCTATTTGGGGGGGGAGGTAGGTGCAGGCTCTAGGTGGTTTTCATTCCAGTGTAACCATCAGCCTGCTTAATGCTGCTCAGAAAAAACTCACTGCGGAATAATTGAATATCACAGACTTTTCATTATAGTTCAGTCTTGTTTGTTGACATTCCAGCTCCGCTCTCCACTTTAATCAGATAAGCAGGGGGTTTCCTCTAATCACCAGAACATGTTGTACAGCTTGAGCTCAATGCCGTCAAATTAGGTGCTGAAGCCTCTTCCAGTGTGATTTACCCATTAAGACGCTTCCTTCAGATGCCCCCACAAGCTCAGAGCTCCAAAGGAATGGATGACCAAAGACAATTTCAGCAATTACAGGAAGATCTTGAGCTTCAAAGTGCGTTCACAGCGAGGATGTGAGGGAAACAGCAAACAAGGCATCGCTCTGGTTACCCACAACACGCTGCAGCCCCAGTCTGCCTGAGCTCGGCCGGGATAACACAGCAGTTATAGATGGACCCCACCACCCGGGTGATTAAAAGCTGCATTATCAGTGCACCATTTCAGAAGGACAAATACAAACCACAGCCTCAAGTGCAACTTCCCTGCTTCAGCCCCTGCCTGCGCTGGGCTGCAGACCCAGCAGGGAGCCGTGACGTGAGCACACCCAACCCAAGCCTCCTTCATCAGCACCATTAGCAGAGCTGGGCAATGCTGTTGCTGCAAGGGTGCATTACATGCCCCATCCCTGGGGATCAAAGTCCACAGCCCGGAGCAGTGGACCAGGATGGACGGGCACTTCCCACGTTACGGCCAGTTGAGCCATTAAAACCTAATTAAAACCAGAGCTGGGAACTGGCAGGAAAGCAGCGTGCAGGGGAGTGCCTGTAACCTGGGACCAGCAGGAGGGCTGCTTCTGAAGAGGATTTTGACCGTAAAATACAGGAACCTCATTTGACTTGTGGGAATTAAAACCTGCTCCGGGGGCAGAGCAGGAAGGCACCGATCCTTCCCAAAGGTCGTATTGCAAACACGAGACATCAAAATATTTCTTTCCACTGGCTCCAGATGATGACAGCCTCTTCCCTAAGGGGCATTTGCACTGAGCCAATTAAAACTAAAATCCAGGATACAAGAGCAGCGCAGCTCTGAGAGGAGCAGAGCATCCCCAAAAGCAAGCAGCTGCCCCTGCCTCAAACAAAACCTGCTTTAAACCTCCCTAAAACCAAGCTAAGGAGGGCCCAGGCACTCTACCAAGTCATTTTAAGTCAAATGAGCCCAAGTTTGGTTTTCATCAATTCATATTTTACTTTTGAACATTTCAATCTACACCTCCCCAGTGCCTCCCAATAGGGCCCTGTATTCCTAATCAAGAGTTGCCATCAGTACTCTTAGGCTCTTCTGCCTTCTTTTCCAAGGCATTTTCCAGGTAATTTGAACACTCCAATAAGATACCTTTAAACAGAACTTAAAATCTAAATTCTAAGTATTTAAAGTAACATTTCAAGATAATCTGGTTGGAGATGTATTTGTTATCCAGTCATCACCCAACATTTTGTCACTTGAATCCTTTCTACATCCATGGCACCACAGCACATTCATGTCCTGCACATCCTAACAATGTGAGCTTTGTATTGAGGACCACGAACCATCTCCTCAGCTTCCTCCTCTCACTCCCCTTGAGAACAAAGAACATCCCAAGGGAGTTTTCCAGCTTTCCTCCCTTCCAGCATTGCAGCCCCCAGCATTCCAGCCATAAACGCAGCAGCAGCAGCGCAGTTTCACTTACTTGCTAAGGCTTTTTCATAGGTCTTCCCCATAGAAATGAAATTCCTGAGGCTGGGATTGAACTGCTCCATAATCGTCTAAAGGAAAAAGAAGAACATCGCGAAGGATTAGCGGAGATGAGGTACCAAGAGGTAGACAGAGCAGTGCCCCTGGGGCAGCCACATGGACCTCCATGCTTGGAAATGCAAACCCAGCAGAAAATCCCCCCACAGCCCCTGCAGCATCTCAACCCCAGGTTATTGATGGCTGCAAGAGGACGTTGGTTCCCACCAAGAAGCCTTAATACACCCATGGACTGCAAATAATCCCTGGTTTGGGTTGGAAGGGACCTTAAAGCTCCTCCAGTTCCAACTCCCTGCTATGGGCAGGGACAGCTGGCACTAGGGCAGGGCGCTCCAAGCCTCATCCAACCTGATGTTGTACAAAATAATGCACAAAAGCAATGCACCTATAGGCTGGAAGGGCAAATGTTCTTCTCATTCAGGGAAAGTCAGAAGTACAGGGTCAGGGCAGTGCAGAAGTGGCCTGAAGCTAAAGCAAACACGATGATAAGAGCTACTGAGCACAGCCAGGACGTCAGCTGAACACAATGACCCGTGCTGCCACTTCGAGCCATGCCCTTTGCAAGGATGATTGGAGGCACCTTCACCTCTCACCAAGGGCAAACACTCCACAATGCTCTTCCCGCCCACCGCAGCTCCAGAAGGTGCCATTGGCACTGTCTGGATATGGCAGCCAGGGAAGACGCCCCAAGTACCCTCCCTTCATCCCACAGCTCGACTGAGGAAGACCAAGGCTGTGTTTTGAAAGCCACAGGGCAGAGGGTCATTAAGGTGGTGGCTCTGCAGCGCCCCAGCACAAGATGCCTTTTGCAGGTGCTTTATTGTAAGAGATAAATGAATGCCCCAATCCAGCAAATTATGGTTGTATTTGCCATATCTGGTCAGTGGCCGTTTGAGACCGCAGGTAACAGCACTCAGACCAACCATGATGTTGACCTGAGTTCTGGAGGTGATGAATGGTGATGTCCTGCTCCTGGAATGGCCTTGCCCTGGGGAGCAGCAGCAGCTTGGTCTATTGTGGACAAGCAGAAGGGGCTGAAATAACCACCAAGGAGCTGAACTCAGAACAAAGCCACCAACATCCCCACTGAGCTGGTGCCAGCCACAGCTGAAGCCACATGCAAGGAATTACACCTCGGTCTCAAAGCACTTGGTGTCACTTTCCACCTGCAGATAAAGGCATAAATGCGGGTGTTGGTGCACACCAGCAGCAGTCTGACAGCTTCTCCTCCCTCGCTTTAAGGTCCTTATGGAAACACGGGGGGGAAGGAATAATCGGCTCACGAAGAAGAACGGCTCTTTGTGCGCTTGGCAGGGCAGCTCCGGACCCTCCCCTGCCAGAGCCATTCAATCCCCGGCACCGATAGCATCTCTCAAACCAGGCACCGATTCCCAGGCGAGCTCTGGGACAGACAACAAAATCTCCATTCTATTCCTGAGAACCCAACCTCCGGACCAAGCCTGGCTGCAGTGGAGCAGCTCCGGGCCCTGCCCCACCTCGGGGACAGCCCCTTGCCAAGGGTACCACCAGGAGATGAAGTTTGATGCCTAAATATCCCCACACAGCCAAGCAGGGATGCACCAGCGTTCCCCCTGGGAAGCAAGGGTTTGGCACCCCCCCACGCCACGCTGCTGGCAGCATCCCATCTTGGGAAGGGGAGGGAAGACGAGAGACAGACACTTACAGCAAATAAGCTGATTAAGCATCTGTCACTTCTTCTGAAGCCGGCCAAACACTATAAAGCTCATTTTCTGCCTGAGGCATTTTTATCCCGAGTTCCTGCTGCCTGGCCTTTGGAGACTGTGACAGTTTAATTTTCCTCCCGTGGGTGCATGTGTGCAAGGCTCAGGCAGCGCCTTCCCCGGCTCCAAACAGCCATTTTCTCATTTCTATGAGCAGGAACGTGCGTAGAACACAGCTCAGAGACCAGCACCAAGGTGGGGAGCATCACCGAGCGGCTGGTGCTTGTTAGCAGGAGAAATCCTTTCAATCCTCTGGGGAGCAATGGGCTGCAATGCCCCGAAAGCCACCGACCCGCAGCTCTTGGTGCTTTCAGGTCCATCCCACAGCACCACACACAACCCTGCAAAGGGCCAAAGGTGGTTGCAGGGATGTGACAGGAAAGCATGAGGCTAATGAGAAGTTTCGCTGCTAATTGGGACTGCAGGTGAAGCAACACGGCGCATGCGGAAGCTGCTTTGGGGCAGCACAGAGCAGCTCAGTGAACACTCCCAGCTCAGGAGGACAATATGAACCTGTAGCAACAAGCCATGTAGCCAGCTGTCTGCCCTCACTGTAGAAGACAATTGCACAGGAGCTAATTAACACAGATGAGGATTGCTCCATCCTTCCCATGGCACCTTCAACTCTGGTCAAAAGTCCACCTGTGTTATACCACAGAGCGGCTGGAGGGATGGGATCGCTGCCCATGGTAGGGACATAGACACATCCCCAGTGCCCGTGGTGGGGATGGGGACATGGGGACATGGACATGTCTGTGGTACCCATGGCAAGGACAGGACGCAGACACATCCCTTCCACCAGCAGAGCCATGGCTACAGCCTGCCTCACGCTCCAGTTGAGCCTCAGCAGTGTGAGGCTGGGTACCATGTATGCGGAAGGAATATTGGCAGGATTTCTGTGGGGAAGTGATTTTTAAGCAGTTTGCTGGGTTAAGTGCAATAAGTGTTTATGTATCTGTATGTACACATGTAGATATCAAGTCATTTCTGCAGCAGTGCTGATATAAACACATCTCCCCGAAGCACGAAGCTTAGTGAATAAATGATGGGGTAGGATCTGCAGCCGAAGCATCGTCCGCAGAGCAGGAGCCCTGATGAGCATCACTGGAATGGATTCAGGGAGAACCCCTTCCAAATTCAGAGCATCCTCCTCGAACTGGAGGGAACCAGAGCACGAGTTGGCTCCAGCAGCTGCCAGCACTGCTCAGGGCAGGACCCTGCTCCCCACCAAGCACCAACAGCCCTTTGAATCATAGGATCAGAGCGGTGAGGGCAGGGACATGCTCCACAGGAGCAGGGTGCTCGGAGCCCCATCCTACCTCCCTAAAGCACTAAATAAAGAGAAGAGAGCCCCAGAAGGGGTGCTGCTGCTCAGCCGAGGCAGGGGGAGGCGGCCCGCTGCTGGCCAACCACCACGGACAAAACCTTAAGAGGAAGCTCGCTGAAAGTGAATGTTTTGATGACATTGTGCGGAGCCTCCAACACAAACAGTGCAGCGGGACGAGGGCACTGCGGAGGGCTCTTCACTACAGAGATTAAAATGGAGCTTTTCAAGCCTTCTTCTCACTCCCAGGGTGGGAAGGGAAGGTGACTCCAGACCCAAGGCACCTTCACACCCCCTCCAGTGAGGGGCTGCAAAGCCACCAGCTGCTAAGGAGGAACAGCGCAAAAGAAACACCTCTATGTCAGGAATACGCTTCACGAGCATCACTTCACCCAAAGCAAAGCGCCATCGCTGCTCCTGCGACGCTGCCGTCACACGGCCGACGGCTGCCCCACGGGCAGGGCAGAGGCGCTGGGGGGCTCAGCACAGCTCCCCATAAGCCAGCGAGGTGAGGCCGGGTTTGCAGGACACGGCACCAAAGCTGATGTGCAGCAGAACACGGGCAGCGGCAGCAAAGCTCATCCTCCCTCCATTGCGCTCCATCAGCACCACCCACAAGTTGTTTGCCTTCCACGCGCTGCCCGGGCAGAGTTTGGAAAAACACAGGCAAAAAAAGCCCCTGGCAGCTAAAGGTTGAAAGAGCTTTTGCTTTGTTTCAGGCTGAGCTCCCCGGGTAACACCATTCAGCTCCCCGGGACCGGCGCGGCTTTAGTCAGCTGCCAAGCATGAAACTAATGCGAAGCACAAGGTTCTGCTGAGTTAGGGGGGAGAAGAAGCCCCAGCAAACAAG
Organism: Myiopsitta monachus; assembly: GCA_017639245.1. Lineage (NCBI taxonomy): Eukaryota > Metazoa > Chordata > Aves > Psittaciformes > Psittacidae > Myiopsitta > Myiopsitta monachus. The sequence continues at coordinate 985,461 of CM029931.1, read as the reverse complement.
GCCCCCACCTCTTCCCTCCGAGCACACGACAGCAAGGATCCAGCAGCCGCTCTGAGGCTGTAACAGGCAGCCCATCAGTAAGAGTTTGAGCCATCCCCGAGAACAAGCTGGAAGTGGAGCAGGTTCAGGTTGTGCCTGCTGCGTAGGAAAGACCCAGAGGAAGGAAAGACACCTCCCTAAGGGCCTTTCCAAGTATTTAAAAGCAGGTTCTCCCCAGGTCCATCCCTGCAGCCTCCCAGGGAGCTCATAAACCCCAATGCAGAGCAAACCAACCACCAGGTTCCCCTCTGCTCTGCTGGGGCAGGAGATGGTCAGAGGCTGTGGTTTGCTGGGTGCCGGGGCTCCGCACCACTGCATGGCTGCAACCAGGCTGCCAGCAACGCGCACGCTGCCCCAGTTACGGTGCCTTAATTACAGCCAGGCCTCACGTCCAGCCTCTGCTCCACACAGGAACACGGCAAAGGGATGGACAAGCAGGGACTGAGGTGAGGAGGCTCCTGGATTTGTCCAAGGGATGAACATCACCGCTAACACCACAGCGTGTGCCATGCCCTGGGGCTCCTCTTCCAGCCCCCCAAGCTCACTGCGGATGTCCCAGACACCTCAGTGAACACAAGTGATGGACTCTCAGCTAAAACCCAGCTCCAGTGTTCTCCCAGCGCCATTTTTGATGCCCCTGTGCAACAGCAGTATTTGACGCTCCTTGCAGGACTGATGCTGCACAGTGGCACGGGTGGCCTGGGCTCAGCCTGGTACCCATGGGTGCCAGCAGGACATTATGTGACCATGACAAGTGCCCTCAGAAGGGCAGCATTGTGGGGCTCAGCCCAAAGGAAGGTTTGTTTCTAAATGGGCCATCCCTGCTGCGGGAACACCTTCATTATTTCTGTATTAATATTGAATGGCCAAACCCAGCCCAGCGCTGCCTCCATCCGCTCCTCTGCCCTCTGCTCTTAGAACACAGCTTTAAGAGCCAGGTTTCTGCTGGGAGGGAGGGAGAGGAGCCTTGCTGGGTGCTGGTCTCAATTGCTCACAGCACATACCTCCCAGCTCTGCCGCCGGGAACATCCCCATCCAGCTGACATTCCCGGGACCCTGATACCATAACACATAACAGCAGCATTCCACAACGCCACTGAGCTGCTGACGGCTGCCCTGCTGCATCCCTCCCTTGCCAAACACTCCCAAAGCTCAGCCCAGGGCAATGGGAACGGCTGAGCCACATCCCCCAGCAAGGGCTCTCACGAGGTCCTGCCCCAAAGCCAGGCAGCACAACCAGGGATCAGCACAATCCTTACTGGAAAGGAGCTCAGAAGCAAAGGAATTGGGGAAAACCCCCAAGGTCCCCACCGAAATGCATTCAGTTTCTATGAGCTGCTGTGTCAGAGGGTGAAGGGGCGGCCTACACCGTGCAACACGAGCAGCACAGGAGTGAAACCATAGCCACGAGCAGGCTCAACACAACATAGCACCAAAGGCGAAGCATCAGGAGCAGCGTCGCTCATCGGCGGGAGCCAGGAGCACGGGAAGCGATCTGGGTACCTTCAGCCTTACACCACTCCTCAGTCCACAAGCTCCAGTGACCTGCAGATGCACCACCTCAGCAGAGGTCAGAAACCACCCTCCCAAACGGAAACATAGAGGGATGGAGCAGCCCCTCGTCACCCCCAACGTGCATTGAATTCAGGGGTGGCTCCAGGGGCCAGCTCCTTCCTCCTGTCACAGCAGGTCCCCCCGCTGCCAACACACCAAACCCCACAACTTTCCTTCTGATTCACTTCAGCAAGGATCTCTCCCCTTTCCCTCTGGACTGGAGATAATGAAGCAAGAGGCTGTTATGTTGGCAATAACATTTATTACAGCCGATGTGCAGCAAATGACTATATCAGGAATTCTGCCTGCATTTGTGCAAGACAATTGGGCCTCGAGTTTGGGGTGGTTTTAAGCAAACACCTCTTCAAACGCAGAGCTATTCACGCACCATTGCAAAACCATCTTCCACAGGAAGGAACGGCTTCAGAATGAACCAGAGGTGAGCATGGACGTGGCAATAATCTGATCTGTCATAAGTGAGATGGATTTGTCCTCAGGGGAAGGAAGAATTGCCAGCAAATACACCATCCTATGCAAGGGGTGAGCAGAGATGGCAGCTGCCCCGGGGGGCCGCATTGCTGCCCGTCCACCCAGCTGCCTGCCCCTGCCCACAGCAGAGCCACTACAACCGGGTCCCCACGAGTGAATCAGCGCCAGGGAGGGTGGGATTACGTTGGCGGAAGGTGGCAGCAGCCTCCGTCTCCCTCTGCAATCACTACACATGTGTGGGCAGCTGCGTGTAGTGGCAGCATCGGCGAGGGGGAGGCTGACAGCTCCTCCACCAGCTCATTAGCACCGTCACTCCGAGGGCGAGCGCTGGGGCTGGAAAACCATTACAATGGGCTTCCTGAGCGGAACGCCCTGGGAAAGCCTGGGCAGGAACGGGTGCCTGGCATGGGGCTGCCTCCTCCTGCTCCAGACCTCGCTCAACCCTGGCAGGATGACAGCGGTGGTGGGAAGCAAAGCGTGGGGCAGTCGCTCACCCTGTGGCTTGGGTCTGGGGGCTGTGAGGAGGCAATGGCCAAACCACCCCCTCCTCGGGGCTGCTGCCTCCTGACCGCAGCAGGGTTCAGGCCTGAAAAACATGGGACAAACCCCAAAGTACTTGGGCAATGGGGATGTGAAGCACTGAGACCTCAAAGCTTAATGGAGCTCCAGAGAGCCACTGAGCCTCCAGCCCTCACACAGGGCTCCAGGAGGTTGTAGAAGTCCTCAAAGAACGAGGCAAACATTGGGCTCCTGCACGCAGCCCCTGCCACACATCTCCAGAGGCCAAGAAAAGCATTGTTATTTGGAGACAAGGAGAAAAGGCTCCTTGGCCCCTGCAGGAAACAGTCAGGACCTCCAGCTCCCAGAGCAGATGTTGGCTTAAACCACATCGGCCTCCAGCACACCCTCACTCCCTACACCCTGACTGCTCCCATTAAACTACTGGGAAATTAAAGTGTTCAACAGCTGACAGGGACCTTTGGACTCCCCTTGGTCCATCTTTGACTCCTGGAGCCACGAGGCCCCGTGCACCCTCTGCTCTGCGGTCGGACCAGCCAGCACTGCTGCTTGCTCCGGCCATGGGTGCTCTGCCCCATCCCTAGACCTGCTGCTCCCACGGTGAAGGAATCTGACGGTCAGAGGCAAGAGAAAAGCCCGGCCACCATTCACCCGTCAGCCCTCAGTTCCTTTGGGAAATGAGCTTCATTTAAACACTGTCCTTGCGATGGCACAAACCGCCCCGCACGCTGCTGACAGGGCTGCGCCCAGGGAAATTGTGACCTGCTCCACAAACCTGTTCTTAGCACAGTTCTTCGAGGACAACACACCTCAAACACTGAGTCATCAGCTGAAACCGTTCCCAGCAACTGTCCCCAGACCAACCATCGCTCAAGCCCAGGGATGAGCTCCAGCAGCTCTCGCCCTGTGGCCCCGCAGCCACAAGGCTCCATTCAGACCTGCTCTACACCCAGAGCACCCACGATTTTGGGCACCATTAGCTCTGTCTGTGGCTGCTTTGCCACATGATCCCCAAACCAGGACTTCAGAACTTTACTACCTTGGTATTGCCTGTACTGAATTCCTCTATATGATGCTTTTTTCCTGCCTAATGCTCCCAGGTAACTCCATCCCACCACTTAAAATGCAGGAAACCATGCAAGCTTTCCAGTTCAGCAAACGACATCCTGCATTACACGTTCGGCTCGGAAGGTTTGATTAGCCCCGGTTACAGGAGCCAGCGGAGCAGAACCCACTTCCCTCACAGGGAAAATTAAAGCACATATTTTGTGTTTTAATGACACTGGGAGCAAAGCAGGGAGGGAAAAGCCGAGATTGCCCAAACTCCAGCCACGGGCAGGGCACAGGGCACGGGAGCGGCCCCGACCGCTCCGGGCTGCGCCTGGTTCCCCTGGTCAGGGGGCTTTGGGGTGGCGGTGCCACGCATTAACTGGGATAACCCCGGTCCCCCCGCGGGGTCCCCTCGTCCCGGACCCCGGGGCTCCCCCCCCGCAGCCGCTCCCACCCCGACGGCGGCGCCTCCCGCCCGCTCCCGGCGGGGGACGGGAACGCTGCGAGGGGAGCGGAGCGCGAGCCCCGGGGCAGCGCGGCGGGGCCGGGCTCACCTTGTAGACATTCTCGGTGAGGCGGTGAACCTCCTCGGAGCGGGACATACCGGGCGGGCCGGGCAGCACCATGGGCGGCGGCGGAGGAGCGGAGCGGGCGGCGGAGCGGGAGCGGCACCGAGCGCCCTCCGAGAGGCCTTTTATCAGCTCCCGACGGCAGCCACCGCCCCGCCCCGCCCCGCGGGGAGGAGCCACCCCGAGCCGGGCCGGGCTCCGCGGTGAGGGGCGGGAGGGGGGCACCGGCATGGACGAGCTCCTCAGGGCCTCCTGGTGCGCCCCACGCCGCACCCCGTTCCCTCTCTATCCCATTGCTATTCCTCCCTATACCATAGTGCCCATCCCATGCCCCATTCCCCATCCCATGCCCCATTCCCCATCCCATGCCCTCCCTATACCCCATTCCACATCCTAAATCCCATCCTCTAGCCCATTCCCAGTTCCATGTCCTCCCCATGCACAATTCCCCATCTTGTACCCTATCCCACACCCCATTCCCCGTCCCATTCCCCCTTTTTACCCCATTCCCCATCCCACACCCCATTTCCCATCCCATGCCACATATTCTATCCCACAGCCCTGCTGTACCCCACCCTATGGCCCCAGCATTCCCCACCGCCCCCCTTCTTTACCTGGCCTGTATCTCCTGCTGTATCTCGGTGCTGTGCTCCATCCCCAGGACATGGGAAAGAGCAGCCGGGGGTTGTAGGGCGTTGGTTTTATAAGGGGAAAGACAGAGGACACCAGCCAGGAAGGCCGGGAGAGCAGAGGTGGAGGAACCACCACTATGGTGCATGGCAGCCCGGTGCAGCACATGTGGTGCTTGTCTGTGGCCCAGGAGAGACCAGCACGTGCAGGAGGACAGGCAGCTCCTGCCTCCCCTCGCTGTCCCCACACTGTCCCACTGCCTGTCCAGCTCCGAGACCCGGGCTCACACCTTGTCACCCGCAGCACCGGCATTCCCCTGGGAAGCCCTCGGAGCTCTCCCGGCTGTGGGATGTTGAAGCTGTGGATCCCTGTCCTTCATCCTCCCCATCCCTCAGGCCGGCAGCAGCTTTTGCCTGAGGCCCAGCACACAAGGAGTGGGGACGTGCCCTGGAGCCAGCACCCCGCATCCCGCTGCCTCACGGCCCTCCCCACCAGGCACAAAGCACCACCAGCTGCCTCATTCTGGCCCTTGGGCCAAGCCTTCCTCTCCCTCCTCTCTGCCACGAGAAGCGGTGAAACAGTTAAGGAGCTGTGTGTGCTTTTTCCCATCATCTCCTCCATCAATTCTGAGAACAGTCGATACCTTGGTCCCAAACCTCCAGCCTCCATGTACCTATGTTCCTGCCTCCCACTCTCCATCCCAGCCCCGGTGAGGAACAGGGTTGCACCAAAGGCAACCGCTCGCTCTGGCCGCATTTGGGTCCCATTTTGGCTCCTGTCCCCTCAGATTTCACACTCCAAAGGACAGGAAAGAATCTACACCCCCTGAGAAGGGGTTTCCCCCTTTTGCTGGTTAACCCTTTCCAGGGGGCTGAGAGAGAGAAGCAGCAGTGGGACACCACCTCAGGGGGAAGGAGGCCACCACAGGAGACGTTCCCAGGAGGGATGCCCAGCTGCCTGTACCAATACAAGGTCCCTGCAGTGCCCCTTTCCCTCTCCATCCCGCTCCATCCCAAGCAGCCAGTCCTGGCAGGACACTGCTCCCTTGATCAGACACCGGGTCCTCATCGGCTTCCCAGTGCCGGCGATGGATTTCAGATCAGGAGAATGCCTCCATCCACATCTCCATCACCCTTATTTTTAGTTACGTTATGTAAGTTCTTCGCTACGTCAGGGATGTGGGGGGTTCTTGCATCTAATTGCAGAGTGACAGCCCAGCGACTCCAACGAGCTGCTCCTCTGGTGAGCAAGATAAAAGGATTTGTGATTCCTCATAATAAAAGAGGCCTTTGGGGACGACCCTCAGAGAATCTCGCGCATCCCGGCCTGCTCTCAGGCAGCTGCTCCACTTTCTTCCCAGCCTCTGCTTCTCCCTATCCCCAGGAAATCGGAGCACTGAGAAGCTTTCTCCCTCCTACCCACCCGCTCCCAGAGTGAGTCTTTGGTTGGAAGCAGTCAGCGCTTTATCCTCACGTTCAGAGGCACATTTAACAAATTACCATCGCTCCTGGCTTCCCCCGTGTCACAGACTCTTGATTTATGACAAAGGAACAGCCACGGGGGCTGCCATTTGTGACGGGGAACAGCCACCCGGGCTGGTCCACGCTCCCTGCGCTGTACCCACTGCGCCCATCCCACACCTCATCCCTTCCCCATTCCCCATCCCATTCCCTATCATACACCCATCCCGTACCTCACACCCCATTCCCCATCCCATGCCCTCCCTACCCCCCCCCCCGCTGTGCCGCCTGCGCCCCAGCCCAAGGCGGAGCTGCCGCCCCGCAGCCGCCCGGAGCACCCTGGGAATCCGGGGCAGGAAGAAGCTGCCCCTGCCTCGTGCCGTGCCGCGCGCTGCGATCGCTCCTTTCCCCTTGGTTGCAGCTCCCTTTTGTCAGGGGGTGATTCACTCCCCGGGGCTCGCGGCAGCGGGAGCGTGCCCGGGGTAACCACGGAGCAGAGTCCTCGCGGGCTGCCTGGATCCCCGCGGCGCATCCCGGTGCTTCTCCCGCTCCCTTTCCAAAGGCAGCGCCCTTCCACTGCGGGGGAGCGCAACGCGGTGGGCGCAACGCGGCACCCACCGCGCCGGAGCTGTAACCGGGGCGGTGTAGCTCACGGCAGCCCCGGCGCCGTCCCCATCCCCGGGGCAATCCCTCCCGTTGGCAAACGCGGGGTCCCTCCCCGGGGTGCCGGCGCCAGCGGCACACGCGGCGCGGCCCCCTCCGGCCCCGGGTGGAGCGAAGTCGCTGTGGCAACACCAACTTATGCAACCGCCGCTCGGCTGCGGCGCGGGGAGGAAACCGCTGCTGGGGAGCGACCATCGGGCTCCTGCCCGAGGACCGCGCTCCCGGCCGGGCCGCGCACCCCAGAGCGGGGACGGCCGAGGGCAGCAGCGCAAGGACGGAGTGTGATGGCCAACGGCCCCCCGGGATGCAGGGGTTTGGCCCCGGGCTGACCGAAAGGCCTCGGCGATGGGTGCGGTGCCTGCCCCGGGAGGGAGGTGGCTGCAGGGCAGCATTGCTGCCCAGGGAGGGGAGAGCGCCGCGTGGGGTCCATGGGAGCTGCCTCGTCGCCAGGGAAAGCCTCCCGTGACACAGGGGAGAGGTGGTGCCAGGACCCGGTGCCTCGGAACGCGATGTGTCACCAGCGCGTACGGAGAGGAGGGAACGGAGGCAGAGCCCCCGCTCCTGCCAACCGCTGCCTGGCACCGGTGGGTGAGCTGGGCCCGGGAACGGCTCCGGGCGGTCGCCGCTTGGTCCTTGGCACCTCGAAGGAAGGTGGATGGTGTCAGAGCAGGGAGCAGAGTGTCTCTGCGGGGGCCGGGCTGAAGAGGCCGCCTCCATCCGTAACTCACCCGCTTGCCCAGCATGGGAGGACAAACAGCCCCTGCCTCCTCTTCACCTCCGTTCCGGAGCATACGGAAAGGGAAGGATAAACCCAGCACCTCCCATGACCCCGTGCGGCTCAGGGCTGCTCCTACCTGCAAGTGTCAACTCCTCAAGGAGATTACCAGGACACTTCCGTGCTCTCTGGCTGGGGCAGATGGTTTCCCCATCGGAGCCGCGGCAGAGCCCTCTCCAGCCCGCGCCGGGAGCTCCTTGTGTCTCACCTGTGATTTAATCACATCTAAATGGGATGTTTCTGGTGTCCGGGGGGGATCAGCCTGACAGGTTGGAGCAAAACCAAGCCAGCCGCCAGTGCAGGGCATCCCTGCCCCGCACCCTGCTCAGCTCTGACCCTGGCCTCCCCGGCTCCCCTCTCAATAGCGGCTGTCCCTGCTTTTTCTTTGGAGCACCCCATTAACCTCTGTGGGAGCTGAGGCAGCAAACCCCCCCCAGCAGCAGCAACCCCCAGATCCCGGAGCCACTCACCCAAACGCGGTTTCACCCCTCCCTTGGCACCCCTCATGGTTCATACTGCTGAGAGCTGGTCCCTCCATCGCACAGGCACCGCGTCCCTCGGGTGCGCGACATTGAGTCGCTGCTCCGCGTGCAGCCTCGAGCCACACACGAGTTTACACCTCCTCTTCTGTAGGGTCAGGACCTAAAAGTCACTGCCGAAGTGGAGCTTCCCTGCGTGTGCCAACAGCTCCCAGCCCGTTAGCCCCCGAGCACACACAGGAAATCAAGTAAAGCCATTTACTGGGGATTAGCACGGGATGAACAGTCCAGGCTCTTATTGCGCTGGGGGGAATGCAGGGCTGGAATCCAGCACAGGGGCTGGGACATGGCGACAGCGACTTCCAGCCTCCGCCTCCCACTCTGCTGAGCAGGACCCATTGCACTTGCAGAGCGGGTCAGGATGAGTTCACAAAGGAGGAAATTGAGGCACGGTGCAGTAACCCGGGCGGGTTTTCCCTAATCCCAGCTGAACAGCACAAGGTGCTGTTTCCAGGTATTTGTATACCTGGAATTGTTTTGCCCACTGATGTGGCACAGCGGTTCTGTGTCTGTGCTGCGTTCTGCATCAGAGCACATGGTCCTGCTTATGGTAAGGGAGCATTGGGAAGCGGTTCTGCATCCTGGCCCTTCTGTGTTGGCCACACAGAGCCTGGGCAGGGCACTAGAACCGGGATCAGGTCTCATAACTGGGGTCATTAATGGCAATAGAACAAGTGGTGGTCCCAAGGTGGGAGCATGGGCTGGGTGATGGACCCAGGACCCCCAACTCCTGCATCCTCAGAAGGAGCGGGATGCAGAAAGTGGTGTTTTGTTGGTTGGGGTCTGGGATGCTCCCACTGCCAGGTCAGAGCCGGAGCCTACCTCTGTGGGTAAAATAAAGCTGGCAAAGCGGCAGCATTCCCATAGCACGGACCGGGCAGCCCTGGCTCCCATCTCGTGCCTGGGCAAACAGGGACCTGCTCCGTGTCCCCTGCAGGCCCCGGGTGATGGGACACGGCAGAGCCAGTGCGCTCGGGCAGGGTGAGCCAGGCCAGGAGAGCCGAGTCCAGGTGGAATCCAGCCTGGAGCAGCAGGGGCTGTCCCGCGGGGCTCCCGAGGAGAGCGAGCGCAGGGAGGAGCCGGAGTGACGGAGGAAATGGGAGTGGGTGGGAGAACAAAGCGCTGCGGATGCCGAGAGCTGCGCTGGGGACGGGGAAGATGGAGGGAGCGGAGGCACCGAGTGCATGGGGGATGCTGCAGGAGGGGATGCGAGGCTGGAGCCACCTGCGGGAGAGCAGGAGAGGTCCCGGCTCTGCTGCCTTCCTTAGGGACCAGGGAGAAAGGAAAGGAGGAACCTGGGCTTCGAAGCAAACAGCAAACCCCAACCTCTGCTCAGCCGCGCTGGGGTGGGAGAGGACATGGAGGAGCCTCACAGCACAGTGGGCTCAGTGGTTCCTCCATGCTGGTGTGCAGCCCAGAGCCCCTCTCGCTCCTCTTTGCCCCAGCCCCTGCTTCCAGGAGTGAGTAATGCTGAACCACAGCTCGCTCAGGAGCTCTCCGGGGATGCTTCTGAGTAACAGGAATAGTTTATGTGATCCGCATAATTGGCATGATGGGATTCGGCATCACGTTGCTGAACTCGGGGAAGCACACGGGGCAGTGCCACCAACTGATGGGGCAATGGGTGCTGGAGGACCTTCAGGTGCTGCCTTCCCCTACAGAGGGTTGGCTCACAGAGAGGAGGCTGAAGGGACAGGATCAGATCCCTCTGCCACCTCCTGCCCCTGTCACCTCTTCCTTTCAGAGCCACCATTGACCCCAGCCCCACACCACCCTTGGTCACGTTTGCTGCTTCCACGGCTGCATGGGATGGGCCCAGCCAGGCTGTCACTGCCAGATCCAGCTCCCATCCTGCTGCAGAAACACCAGGGCTCAGGGTGAAGCACACAGGGCTGAATCCCCACCGTTCCTCATCCAGCCCTGAGGCCGCCCGGCTCCCACATGGCACCTGCAGCATTCCCGCACCGATGGGCTCACGCAGGGGCATTGTCTCAAAGGCGGAGGCACGGCCCTGGTCTGGTCTCCACTCACTTCCTCCTCTGGCTCATTTATCAGCCACTGTCAGGCCCCGGCTCCTTCCAGCCCGGCATCAGCGCTCCCACGCTGCCTGCACCCGGGTGGCAACCAAGGGCCGGGGACCACGGGTCCCACCGCAGCCCCGCAGGGACACCCAGCGCGTGTGGGCGCCTTCAGGAGCCACATTCCAGGGGAGCCCGTGCGCCCTGGGAGGGAGCAGCAGACTGGGGCGGGGGGTGACCCGGGGGCAGCCCCCACTTCCCAGGGCTCCTTCCCGGGAGCTGGGTTCTGGCTCCCCTACGCCAGCGCAGTCACTGCTGAAGCGTTCGAGCCGCCACCGAGCACCACCACCCACCGAGAGCCCCCGTCTCACCCCCAGCGCCAGCAAAGGTCACATTCCCGGGCTGAGCCGCGGCCCTCACAAACCTGCTTTGTTCCCAGCGCTGCTCCAATCAGGAAGCGGCGCTGAGCTTCTCTTCCCTCCTCTTTTTCCCACAGTTGGAACCATCAGAACTGGGGCTCCCCTCTGCCAGAGCCTCTTCCATCGCTCCCGTAACTCAGCGTGACACGGGGCCGCTTACAACGCGTCACCAGGGAAAGGGAAGGAGCCGGCGGCCGGTTCCGAGCGTGCAGTCGGGACGGGGGGGGGGGGTGGCACTGCAAAGGCTTTGAGTGCACAAGAAACCACCATCACCAGCGTGCCCCCCAAGGGCGGCAGCACCACGGCCCTGGGGTGGGGAGTGAGGAAGAGGAGGAGGGGAACGGAAGAACCCTCTGCAAAGCTCTCTAAAGCGGTGCCGGGCCCTGAGTTGGTGTTTGGTGGGGAGGGAGGAGGGCAGAAGATGTGTCCAGGCTGTTCCCAGCAGGGTGGAACCTGAAAGTCGATGCCAGGGGGCACCGAGCAGGGATGCGGGGACAGCTCTGCCCAGCGAATGCTCCTCAGCACTGCGGACACGGGGGACCGTATCGGGGCGGGGGGGCACAGGCAGCCCCCATCTCCCCAGGCAGCGCCGCCATCCAGCTGTGTTGGCATAGAAACTGCCGGGGCTCTGCCACCGCCTCCCACATTACACAATCCAATTACACACCAGTGAAAGGGCTGCTGCCACTTCACGGCGAGGGGGGAGAGGCTCCCGGGCTGCCGGGGGGGATAGGGAGGCCTTGGCCCCAAAGCAGCTCCTACACAACGGCCAGAGCAGCTCCGGGGTGGGCTGCAGGGCAAGAGAACAGAGCCCCAGGGATGAGCCGCGACCCCGCTGCCTCCTGGACGCCAGAGAATAGGAGTCTATTTAAGCGGCAGCGCCGCTTGCGTAACGCTGGCACTAATTCCCTCTCCCCCACAGCCTCATGTGTCCACCCATTGGCAGCAGGAGGGTCTGCGCAGGCAGAGCCCATGGGCAGCGGCAGCTCTGCTCCCCCCGGGACAGGGGTCTCTGGAGGGGAGCAGGGAACAGGGTCCCTTCGGCAGCCGCTGCCGCCCAAGTCACGTTAAAGGCCGCGGCGGGGTCGGATCGGAACCACCCCAGAGGCTCCGGGAGGAGGGACCCATCACGAGCTCCTGTAATCGCTCAGGGCCTGGAATCCATTGCCAGCTTCACCCGACCGTGCCTGTGAGGGGCAGGACTAACGCGGTGCCCATCCCATGGCACAAACGCGGCAGTGCCTCTGGCACACTGTTGCCTCAAGGACTTTCTTAGGGAGGACGTTCCTCTGCGTAACTGCACGTGGCCGAGCACAACCCGGCTGGAAGGGCTCCACGCTCAGCTCCCGCTGCGGCGCCGGCTCCCACCCCGCTGCCCCGGCGGAGCGGCTTCGAGGCAGCGTTCATCCCTTAACGCTGCTCAGCACAGGCAGCTGCGCCCCAGGACACAGGAACCCCAACCCCGGCAGGCGCTGAGCGGCCACCAAGGGTCCGGGTGGGAGAGACCCAGAGGCCTCCCACTGCCTCCATCAGCAGGAGGTGCAAACCCAAACTAACGAGGAAGCAGCGGGCGGCAAAGCACCAGTGGGTGGCTCAGCACATCCTGCGCGAGGGGCCCTTGTCCTGTGCCCGTGGCGGAGCAAGCACGAAGGCGGTGCTGAGCTGCGGCACCCTGCAGACCTGTGTGGGTTCTGAATGGTACCAACCCGCAGGGGGTTGGAACTGGATGGGCTCTAAGGGCCGCTGCAACCCAAACCAGTCTGGGATTCTATGGCATAACAGACTCACCCCAGCTCACCCGTGCGTGGCACCATGCCTGGGGGCTCACGGGAGCCCTCCTGGGCCATCCAGGATGGTTTCTGCATCACACACGGAGCCCGCTCTGAAATTTCCTGCCCCATCTCTCCCAGGAGCAGGCGGTGGGGAGGGGGGAGGAGGAAGGCAGCGCCTCCGAAACAGCCACTGCGAAAACACGAAGGGGAACCGGAGCAACCACCAGAAACAGTTTCTTGTTAGAGCACACGCAGAGGTCACCCACCCCTCCTGGCTCTTCCTCTCAAGGAGACGCACACAATGTGGTTGGTGCAGGGATGAGAGGAGGAAGCCGCTGGCACTCTGCTCCCAACTTTCCTATTAGCTCTGTAAGCGGCCCCTTTGCTGTGTTAACCACCAGGAGCTGCGTTAACCCCTTCAGCACTGACCCCACTGCCTCTGGAGCAGCCTCCTCAGGGACGCTGCCGCCTGTCTGTGCCAGGACGCTCCTAAGCAAACTGGAGCGCAGGCGATGTGCCAGCCCTGTTTACCGGGTTACACAGCGGCGGCAGCAGGAGCCGTGCTCCCAGGACAGCTCCCTTCAGGACCGCACGGCTGAGGCCCGCGTTCCCTCCTATGGGTCCCAAACTAACCAGGGCACAGGTAAAGGCGTCGACACCGGGACAGCACCGGGACAGCACCGACGGAAGGAGCCTGGAAGGAAAGACGTCGCACAACCACGGCACGGCCCCGGCACGCTGCTGAGGACGAGGCTCCCTCCGGTGGGCAAAGTGCGCATTGCAGGGGAGCCGGGAGGCAGCTCCGAGCGGGGCAGGAGCCGCGCCTGGAGGGCAATAGCCCGGGGTTGCAGAACGGGGCACAGCCCGGCCCTGGCGGGCGAGCAGAGCACTCAGCTCAGGCCCAAGGCTCAGTTTAAACCCACTCTGCCCATTCCAGAGGAAGGGGTTGGCTAAAGCTGTCCTGGTCAGTAAACACGGGCCAAGGCTTTGCAGTGACACACTGAGAGTTGGGGGGACTGAAAGTGCTGCAGCTCCGAGGTGCAAACTGCCCTGAAGCCGCACACACGTGGGAGGAGGAGGATGCCCCGGCTGGTCTTTGGAACCTAACAGAGATGACACAGAAAGGACGACTCAAGAACAGAGCTGCTGCTGGCCCACCACCACACAGAGAGCAGCAAAGCCCCTGGGAATACTTATTATTGTCTAGCACCAGATCACATAACCCCAAAAGCAGCCACAAGAAGTCTCCCAAGGACCCGCTGGTCCTTCCTCTGCTGTCACAGAAACAGGGACTAAGGGTTGTGGCTTTGAGAACGTAATAAATAAAGATGTGCAGTGTCCTGAAGAGCATCTGCCGGCTGGCAAGTACAGCTTGTGTCCAAGCACAGCTACATCTGCCCACCACCTGCCTGGCCAGGCAGCATTGCAAACCCCGCACCCGTGCCGACCCTGCGCCCGCTGCACTGCAGGCAGCAACAGCCCATCCACAGCATGGATGGAACTGCTCTGCCCTCTGCTTACTGAGCGGTCTTTAGAGGGCTGAACTAAGAACCTTCATCTCTGGTACAGAATGAGCCTCACATTTATCCCAGCCTGACCTTTCCTGTCTCCAACCCTGCAAGGAAGTATCAAACATGAGCTGGCAACTGGAAACGGAATCGATCCCAGCCCAGGGGAACACTGCAAAGGTGAACTCTGGCACTGGGCAGAGCCAGCCAGGGATGGCTCCTGGCTCACAACGCAGGCACAAGACTCCTTGCTGGGATTTGAAGAGGCTCATCAGGTTCCTGCCACCCCAAGGTCTCACTCAGCACGATGAGTGCAGGCAGAGATGGAGCGGGATCCCAATGGGAATGGCTACCAAGCACCCCCTGCCTCATGCCCAGCACAGGGCAGCTCATCGCCTGCACCGAGATCCGGTTTTTCCCATGTTAGCGTCGCTGCTGAGCCATCCTCTGACCTTTGCTCAAGGGAAAACACGTCACTCGTGAGCTGGTTTTACACAGAACCGGTTCCAACCCGCAGCATGAAGTGTCACTGCCTGCAGAAGCTCAGGCTCGCTGCCTGCTTCCAGGCTGCCTGTGCCCCTCCAGAGCCTCATACACCCCAGCCAGTCAGATCTGCACGAGCACAAGAGACAGCAGCAGCTCTCCCACAAACAGAATGAGGAGGAAAGCGAAGGACTGAGGGCAGAGAGGACACCAGCGTGGTGTGGAGGGCTCCGAGGGCAGCGGTTTGCTCTTGCTCAGCCATTTCAAACACTCCATAGCTCCAAGGGTGGCATCTCCTGGGGATTCAGTCAGAGCAAAGGCAGGTTCTTCACTGACATCAGACCTAGAGATAGCATCTGGCTTCCCAGGCTGCGGAGCTGCTGTTCAATCCCGCAACGCGCAGCGGAGTGACTTCAGGGTTTGAGTTACAAAAACAGAAAGCACTAGAAAATAATCTTGATACAAGAGCAATGATGAGCTGAGGCTCCCTCCCTGCACAGGGAATCCTGCTCCACATCTGCCCAGCACAGCTGGGTGCTGCCAAGGCGTTGCTTGCTCCCAGCACACGCTGGGATGGCAAACTGTCCGGGGTGAAAGGTACGTGGGGGTATCCCCAGCAGCAGATACTGGTATCCCAGTATCCGAGTTAAGATGCTGCCACCAGCTCTGGCTTTGGCCTGTTCTTGATGGATGCTTCTTCTGTGGAAGGAAAAGAACTTTGTTACAGGAACAGGGAATGCAAATGATCTCCAGGCATCTCCTGGGAGGAACCAGGACTTGGGAACAGGAGACGTAACAAAAAGGAACTCCTGAAGAGGAATGAGCAGATGCCAAGTGAGCAGAGACAGAGCCTTGGGTGCTCTTAATGTAAAGGGCTGGCTGGGCTTGTCAGAGCCATGTGGGGGAACAGCCCAGATCAACAGGGCTTCAAACCAGAGGGTTTATGCTCCTTCACAGTCACTGAGACAACACTTACACCAGGAGAGGGTCTCAGACTATTGCACAGAACTGAGAAGTAGGAGAAGCCAAAGCTGCAGAGCACATAAAGCATACCTGGCATCTTCTCTGGAAGTGGCTCAGAAGGAACTTCGGGAAGCTCTATCTGTTCCTGCAAGAACATGGAAGACAATACATGACACACATCTGGTGGTGGCACTGACTCCTGGGGTGATTAGCTTAACCTCTGAGGACACAGTAACCAGGCATAAACAGAAACAACTGAGATCTCTGGTGGAAAAAGATAAACTATTGAGAAAGGATCTTTTCCCATTCTCCCCTATTACAACCAGCTTCCTGAAAACGTGGCTTTACAGCAGTTACATCAGTCCTACCTGAGTAATAGCATTTAATTCTTCTAGAATGGCATCTTCATCCTCCGCTGTCAGGCTGCCAGCCAGTATCTCATCTATTTGCTATGAGAGAGAGGATGAGAAATACTCCAGTAAGCAACAGCGCAGCAGAAGCAGCTCTCTGGCTTGCAGCACAGCGTGCGCACACGGGAGAGCAGCACAGAGCCAGAGTGAAGAGGTACCCAGGAAAACTAACAGTTAGATTGTCTGCAGACAGCTGGGGGTTTATGCCTACTCTGACTGCCTTCTAAATGAGGCTGGGAACACCTTGCTCCTCAGAGCAGCTCTGTATGCCAGGGAGCCTGCTCACAGCTCCTCATGCATGCAGTACGTACCCTCTGGTACTCCACAGCATCCTGGGTTTCACCTATTATTCTTTCTACTTCTTCTATTGACATAACCTGAAGAAAAGAACAGAAATCCAGACGTGAGTGAGGTCTGCAGGGTAATGGCTATAAACAAGAAGGACTCTGCCCAGTCCAAAGCCTGCTCAGCCAGCTCACACCAACCTGGTGCATCTTGTGCAGACATTCGTTGCCTATTTTCAGGCCCTCGATGACCTTCATTTCGATCTGGGTGAATTCGATATCCTGGACCTGAAACAGAACGGAGAAGGGGAAATGTCAGGGGCTGCCATGTTCCCATTGTTGGCCAGATACAGACTGCCAGGAACCCAGAGAAACTGCAAGGAGAACTGAGTCAAGAGCCCTTTCCCCGTCAGTAGTCAGGAGCACTCCCACACAAGGCCTCAGCATAGCTGCGAGAGCGCACGCAACAGCCCTGTGACTGATTTCTAGCTGACAGCCTAAGCTGGGGGCACAGCTTCCACAGCCCCCCACAGCAAACACCCCCCTTTCTGCAGCCGTGGCACTGAGGGAAGTTTCTCCCGCAGCTCTCCACACTGTGAGGAAAGCTTTGCTATCCTACCAAACACGTATGTAACACACACCCTGCCCCAGAGAGTCAAAGCACGCTCCCTGCTCCCTGCTCTAGGGAACAGTCACTGCGTACGTATGATTCCAGGGAACTTCAGGGGTATTTGCCCTTTGGACAGAGGAAAAGAGCTCCAACAGGGCTTGAGAGTCAGAATGTGATGCCCTGGACGCAGAAGGAACACCCACCCCAGGACAGGGGCTCCCAGAGTCCAGCGCTCCCAGCCCCGGCTCCTCACTCACCATCCGCTCCAAGTTGCTGATTTGGTTTTCTGTTCTATCCAGAAGCTGTTCTTGGTAACGCTTCTTCTTCAGCAGGAGCATGGCTTTGCTGAGAGAAACAGGAGGAGAAGGCACAGCTGAAAGTAAATCAGCCTAAAGAAATCCCATCCAAACCGCATTTGTTGAGAGCTTCACCCGAAAGAGGCTGAAGCCGCGTGCAGGTGAACCGACAGCTCTGACCTGCTCCTGGGAGGAACCGGGATGAGCAAATTCACCCCCGATTCACACTTGGGTGACTGGAATCTCAAGTGTACGCGCTGGGGTAATGGAAAGTGACCCCTCGCACAAAGTGCTGACGATAGAATCATGGGATCATAGAATAGTCAGGGTTGGAAAGGACCTTAAGATCATTCAGTTCCAACCCCCTGCCATGGGCAGAGACACCTCCCACTAAACCATGCCACCCAAGGCTCTGTCCAACCTGGCCTTGTACACCCCCAGCGATGGAGCATTCACAGCTTCCCTGGGAAACCCATTCCAGTGCCTCACCACCCTTACAGGAAAGAATTTCTTCTTATATCCAATCTGAACTTCCCCTGTTTCAGTTTGAACCCGTTACCCCTTGTCCTATCACTGCAGTCCCTAATAAAGGGTCCCTCCCCAGCATCCCTATAGCCCCCTTCAGATACTGGAAGGCTGCTCTGAGGTCTCCACGCAGCCTTCTCTTCTCCAGCCTGAACAGCCCCACCTTTCTCATCCTATCTTCACACGGCCGTGGCACCGCAGAGGCACCAACACGGCTGCGCTTGGGTTAACCCCAGCGGGGAACATGGGCTGCCCCCTGAAAGCACAGCCCCAGCGGCCCCGCAGCAGCGCCTCCCACCGGGGGGTGCCCCCCTGCGCTCACTCTTTCTTGCCGTCCTTCAGCAGCTGCCGGGCGAGCGCTCGCTCCCGCTCCAGGTTCAGGTTTATCCGCTTCTGATACTGCCTCAGCTTGTCCCGCTGCTGCTTCAGTTGCTGGAGGACACAGGGGCGGGCCCGGTCACAGGCCGGGCCCCGCCGCCTCCCCGGCGTCCCCGGAGCCGCCCTCAGCGCGCCGCGACCGCGGCCTCGCCGCCCTGCCCCGTCCCTCCGCTCGCGGGGTCCCGCCCGGGGCCGGGAGCCGCGGCTCCGCCGCCGGGCCCCGCCGCGCTCACCAGCACCGCCCGGTCCTGCTCCGTGACGCGGCTCCGCCGCTTCCGCCCGAAGAGGTTCCCCATGGCCGCGCCGCCGCCGCCGCTCCGCGCCCCGCCCCGGCCCCGCTCCTGCCGCGCCCCGCAACGGCGGCGGCGCAGGGCCCGGCCCCGCAGAACGCGAAGGCGAAAGAGAGCGCGGCGCAGGGACGCGCAGGAGCCACTGGAGGGCGCTATGGGAACGGGATAGGGAGCCAGGAGACGGGGAGGAAAAGGGGGTACAGGGGATGGGGCTATAGGGAATGGGGATAAGGGGGCTGGGGCTGCTGCAGGAAACGTGATGGGGCAGAAGCAGCAAAACTGCTCCCATGTCCATAGCAATTCCCACTCTCCCTTCCCATCATGTTCCAGAGCTCGACCGCGTCCCACAGCCACCGCCCCCCAGGTCTGCCCAGGGCCTCCCCCCTCCAACCAGCGCCTTCTCTGCAGGGAAACCACCCAGGAACACAGAGCCCATCACCTAAAATCTGAGGCCACGACTCCCCCCTCCTGCCCCAGGAAACCATCCTCAGACCGGGAAGTGTTTCTGCATTTATTTTTTATTAACCATTTATCTGTCGGTAATTGTTTTACTCTCACATTACGATCGTGTGGGTTCTTTATATATTTTTTATTATTATTTTATTTTTGTAAAATAAATAGAGATAAGTGAACTTTTTAAGTAGGATGCTCTGCGGATCCTTGGTTAAACTTCATGATTGCAATCTCTGCGACAGACCTGTGAAAGAACAGCCCGCAACACGCACACGCTCAGATGAAAGCTCAACAGGCCCAGACCCTTAACCCCCCCCTCCTGGCCACAGCTCCAGCTTCCACCAGCACCTCTGCTCGCTGCCGAGGAGTCCCTGTTCCCTTCAGAAGACACTGATATAAGTTAAAAACCTATGGGGTTTTAAGCTGTGCATGTTAATGGGTTACGTGCAGATCCCATGCCCTGGCTCTGTGCTCATCAGCCCCCGGCGTGGGCAGGGTGCAGGAGATGCTGGGACAGAGGCTGGAGCAGCACAGGAATGGGTTGGGAAGAGACACAGGTCCATTAGACCATAATTCATTTTTGGTAACTTAGAAGTAGACTTTTAGGTAGTTTTGCTTATGTTTTAAGCCTTTGATTCATCATCCTGTGAAGGGGGCCCTGGCCTCCCTGCTCCAGGGGGGACAGTGACAGTGCTTAGGACAAGGATACAGCACCCAGCCTTGAGCATCAGCTCCTCTGCTGCGGCTCAGGGACCCTCATCAGAGCCAGACACACTCTGCAGGCACCATGGCAGAGGCGAGGCCTCCACTGCACAGGGAGAGAACGCTTCTGTCAGCCTCATGGCTGGCAGAGGTTGCTGAGAGCCTGCAGACCAGCTGGAAGGAAAACTGGGAATGTCTGGACTCCACAGGTCAACCTTTGTGGCCACAGTGAGCTCTGCACAGCGCAAGTTCTGTTCTTAGCCAGCTGAATCACACCTCAGCAGCACTTGGGAGAAACCTGTCCTTTGGCTTTGCTACCCCTTCCCCAGACCCATCATGGATTTCAAGGGACAGAAACATTCATTATTAGACATGGAAGGTGTGGGAGATGGAGCAGGCTCTCCCCTGGGGAGCTCGGACAAAGCTGTTCTGCTCAAAGCAGGATGACCTGCAGTCTTCCCCCATTAGTGATTCTCTTGTGCTCAGACCACGTGTGGTTACGTGCTCAGTTCTACAGGGACAGACACAGGCATGTCCATATGTGTGTGCAGCTGCGTGCCCACAGCAGCGAGTGTGCAAATCCTCCTGAGCATCACCTTGCTGGGTATCAGCCCATCAGAGTGAATGAAAGCCCTGGGGCTCCCTCACTGCTGGGCAGAGCTCCCAGGAATCAACGTGTTTGTGGAATTCACCATGGGCAGAAGGACAGTGACTGTGGAAGCAACAGTGATCAAGATACCCCGGAGTCCCCAGCACTGTGCGACCTGGTGGAGAGTGCTTAAAGAGTGACTTGCTCCACACATGTTGGGCTGTAAGAGATGTTCGGTCTCTTTCTTCCCTCTTCCTCCTGTATGTGCAAGATTACAGCACGCTGGCATCCTGCCCTGCTCCTGTCATCTCCTCAAGCCCTTTTCTCAGGTTCCCTGCCTCCCCTTGCCACCAAGTCTCCATCTGTCTTTGCTTCCACTGGAGAGGACGCTGCAGAGCGGACGAGGGTCATGCAGAGGAGACACTTTCCCACCTCCTCACCGATGCTCAGTGCAGGAGCGTGTGCACTGTTCTGCAGATGGACAGCTCCGGTCTCACTGCACTGTCCAAGGAATTCCTGTTTGGCAGAGGGTAGGCAGCAGCTGGAGGGGTCTCATGGTCTGGTCGAACGCACAGAGCTGTAGGTGAGTCCTGACTCCAGCCCGTAGAGCAACCTGCGCCTCAGCAAAACAAAGAAACGAAGACTGAAGCAGAAAGCCCTTTTCAAGGGTATTGCCTCATGCAGTCCTTCCAAGCTCAGGAGCTGTGTTTCTAACAGAGAAGCCAACCACTGGAAACAAAAATAAAACGTTCCTTTTCTGTAGCTTTGAGGATATAGCTGGAAACCAAACAAAAAACGCAACAAAAAAAGGAGATTGTCTCTCTTCCCCTTGTCAAAATGATCAGTAGCTGAGTCAGGAAACGTTCAAGTTACGGGTTGCAGCAGCAGCCAACACGAAACATTCAAGTCGATAATTTCACTATGTACATGATGGTGAGACACGGCCCTTCCCGCTGGGACTCGCTCCAGCGCCGCTGCCACCAGCGCTATCTGATCCGCTTCTCCACCGAGTACACCGAGATGTAGTAGTCATTGCTCCCGACTGCCAGGTGGGGCTGTGGAAAGAGCACACGGGGATGAGCGTCCCGGTGTCCTGCGGCACCGAGGCACACCTCAGCTCACATTTCAGCAGTGACGCCCAGGTGCCCAAAGGCTCGGAAGTGCATCTGTGGACGCAGTGCTGACGGCATTCCTGCCAGCGTTCCTGCCAGCACCTACCTCATCCCAGCGAGTTATAGCCCCATTCCAGGCAGAGGGGAAAATGATGGGACTATTACTTGCCAACTGCTAACATAATTTTTCTAAATGGCTGCAAATCTGCTGGTTAGGAGCAGGCTGAGAATTAGCATTCGCTGCACTGAGAGCCCCGGCACAATCCCAGCACAGAGACCCACGCTGGGCAGGGCTGTGTGTGCATTTGTGAAGAGCAAAACATCACAAATGATTACCCACATCCTTCTCCATCCCTCACACTGTAGACAGCAAAATCACCCCTTAGCTTCTTGCAAAGCAGCCTTTCAAAGCCGAGGAGAGGAGCTTTCCTTTACCCTGCCTTCAGGACGCCAAACACACCCCAGGCGGGAAATCACTGTCCCTCTCCCTGCCCAGCTAATACCAAACCATCACAGGACAGCCCAGCTCCTCCCTCCTCCCCTCCAGGCCCTTTATCTTTCCCATTACACATTAAATATTTGTGTTCTCATCTGCAGCTCCCTAAACTAACTCTAATTAAGCAGCAACCAGATTTCCCTCTAGTAAGGGCTGCAGCCACCTCAGCTGGGCCATATTCTGAATTTCCTTTTTACTCATTCACTCTGGACTGATCAGCTTATGCCTTTCATTTCTGCAGTTCATCTCCCTGATGTGCATTTCGCTACCTCACATCATCAGGTCTTCCTAAAGCCTTAGGTAAGGTGGTGTCAAAGCAGCCCCAGAGACCTGAGGCTGAGCCTGTGTCTGTGAGGGAGGAGGCACGGAATAAATCAGCACATCAAATTCTGTGTGTGAGAAGTGAGAGGCTGCACCTCTCCAGGCAGCTCCTGGCAAACTCCCCGTGGAGAACTCCTGTGGCAAGAGCTATGTCCTCAGGAAGCCAGGCTGGGCAGCAGCTCTGTGCTGGAGGAGACTCCTCACCCTTCCCTCTGCCAACATTTACATGAACAGAGAAATGCAAATTCCCAAATCCAAGAAGAAGGAACACAGACCCAGTGAGGATGGAAAGCCAGGCAGCTGATGGCTCCCACTCTCTGTCCCATAAAGCCATCATAGTATTTGATGTTGTTGATCAGCTCCCCGTTTCCGTTGTAGATTGCAGTGAACTGGTTCATGGAGCCACTGCAAGGGAATCGAGAACACAGTGTCACCCAGGACGTGGTAACAACAGTGTTACCCACACGTGACACAGGAGGGTAAGACTGTGCATCACCACTCCAAGGCACCAGTGCAGGGGTCTCACTAGGGACAAAATTCCCGAGCTGCCAACATGGGAAGGAAACTGCACTGTGTTGGTGAGGTTAAACCAAACAACAAACCCAACCAAAACCCATGAGCAACATCTGTGGAGACGAACTGTCCTCCCCAGGGATGCAAGAGATGGAAGCAGAACTTACCAGGCAAAGAGGTTGGCTTGTGGGTGAATGTCAAGGGCTGTCAGCCCTTTGACAATCTGAAGGACCTTCATGGACTCTGGCATCCGGGGGTCAAAGAACCGCACATCGCCGTTCACACTACAACACAGGAGTGCCACAGGGTCAGGCTGCCCCCAACCAGCCCCCAAAGCCCAGGAGATGCCTGTCTGTGAGCTGACCACCCCCATTGGGAAGATCAGGATACAGAAGATGCAGCCTTTGCCTTCTGCATCAGTACAGCTCAATTCCCACCGATGCCACTTACATTTGGTCCCATCCACAAGGCATCAAGTGCTTTGCAAGCAGCTCTGCCCTCAGGAGTGAGCTGTTATTACTTTTATCACTTACAGCTCATCGCTGAGTGCAAGTGTCTTTACTGGTATGTCATACTCAATACACCAAACTGCACGTCAGGCCCAAATTCCTTCTCCTAGTCACAGCAGGAAATTGTATTAGAGAACTCTAACCAGATGGGAACTGCCAGTTCCATCCACTACACCAAATGTCTGGTCACAGATGCATGGGTCCTCATGTCCAAAGTACTCTGTGGGCCAGATGTAACAAACCAAACACTCAGGCGATGGTTCAATCCTATTACTGACTGCACCAGGGGAAAGCAATGATGGCAAGGACAGGATTCTGTGCTTAGCAGATCAAGCACCTTTCGAACACCCATGATTTCGTTTTGCTAAGTCGCCTCTCTGAAATACATCAGTAGAATCACGTTTGTTTGATGTGAAGAGGGTGCATCTTTCCCACAGCCCTGGACCAAGGACTGAAGGTTTTGCTGTAGTGCATCCGCTGTGAGCTCCTTGTAAGGGACTGGTCAAGTGGCGCACAGAAAGACAAACAGAAAAGTGTCTCAAGGAAATGAAAGCCATAACTCATGGATCTTGCTCTGCTGGCAGCAGCAGTGAGGCTTCCAGCACCACGGCTTTGAAAGGGTTATTTTTTCCAAGTCACTGACGGCCTTACAACTGTGAAACACCCCACAGAGCTCACAAGAACAAAGCATTAAGAAGCACATTGCCTCCAGTTTCTTTACCTCTAGAATACCTAATACTGCTCAAAAGGCTGCTCCACAGAATTACTTACAGCATCGCAAGAGCTGCAACTCCAGCTGCCACATAATTAAATTCAAGACAAATTAAATTTGAAGTTGATTTAGATTCTAAAGACTTGATGGAAATACTGTTTGAGGGAGATCAAATAGATGGTAAATTCATTTAAAGCTTGGAACCTTTATTAAGACTTGAAAATGGTTCTGAAGGCACTGGAAAACCATGCAAGAGCTTTAAAATGGAAGTGAAGTTCTGTGACGAGGGGACTATGTAGGAAACAAATCCCAGTTGACTTCTTGTTGCCTGTTACTGTTCAACAGTAGCTAAGCTACAAAACCAGGATATTCAGAAGGTGCTTAAGGTCATTTTCTAGCAGCAGGGTTGGCCTGATGGAAGCAGACCTGCTGGTTAATGAGAAGCGCTGTGGTGCCATGAGCACATAGATTGGGGTGGTTGAACTCAATATGACATGGTCAACCAGCACCAGGCAACAGAGAATGTCCTCAGAGCCACCAGTCCTGCATTGCTAACCCCTGCCTCTGGTCTGGAGAAAGAGGTTCAGAGAAGCTCAGGTTGAGGGTGAGAGAACTGCTCCGCAAGCAGCACAACACCTTCAAGTTTGTCAGACCCTCACTACATCCTAACATCGGTTTTTCTTGGATCTTGCTGTCAACTGAAGACAAAAGTGAACTGGGAGAAACCGAGAACAAGGTGCCTTGCTCAACAAACCCAGCTCCTCTGGGATGGGACCTGACCTGTCTTTTGAAGCACATCATTTTTTCATGTCTCTTCAGTCCAGGACAAAGCACCACATGCTGAGAAGGGCACTGAGGAGAGGGAAAAAACGAGCTCTGGACTGGGCTGGCCACAGACACAGGCCTGACCCCTGGGACTGCTGAAGGAGATTACAGAAAGGAAGATTAAAAACTCTAATATGTGAGCTCGACAGAACTGGCAGCTGCATCTCATAATCGTGCGCTGAAAATCTTCATACATTTGTGCTGGCCCATCCCCCGCCTCAGGAATGTTCTCAATCCCAGAAAATTCCTGTTTGTTTTCAGTTTGTCATCAAGAAGGAGCCTTTCTGTGTGCAAACACTGCCTTTGAGACAGTAACTTATACTCTGCTGTTGTTTAAGGGCCAAGCAAGTATATGCTGCTCGTTCCACAGTATTTACCAGGGAGGAGAAATGAATTTTCACGTAGAAAATTACTAGACAGAGAAGCGATCCTGCACAGCAATATGTCCAACAGATGCACCTTCCATCTTCCCTCTCATGTTCCCTCTCCAATGACACCACGGAGATGCTGGCAATGAAGAACAACCACCCATAAGACATACTATATCTAGCTCAGGTTTCTGGTTCACTCCATTCCTCCCTCACGCCTCGTGACAGTGATTTCAGCAGACGCCTTCTTGTTTACTCTCAAACCACTCTGAGAGGCTTCCAAGGGAAGCTTCACATTTCATTTTGCCTTCCCTCCACCACGTTTGGAGCAGGAGTTAATTACTGAAGCAAATACAAACCTGAAGAGCTTTATCCTCTCAGCTTGTGAAGTACCACAGGCGAAATTGAAATAGAAAAACAAACTGTGTTGAGGAGAAAAGAGCTCCAACAGTCAAATCTGTTACCTGACGCTCATGATGTTGCCTTCAGGATGTTTCTGCAGGTATGCTTTCACCACCCAGGCTGTGTGCTCCCGGTAGGTCATGACACGGCTGAGGAACAAGCACAGAAACATTGTGAAGGGGAGGAGGAGGAGGGAAGGTGAGGAAGGAGAAGGTGAGGGGTGAGCAGTGGGGAAGGACAGGGGTTACCATTCACTCAGAGCCATCCTCCTGTCGAAGACACGGATGGAGCCGTCCCCCAGCCCCGCCACGATGAGTGACCGATGAGAGTCACACGACAGGCTGGTCACACAGCTGTCTGCTCCAGTGGGGATGTCCTGAGGAGAAAGCACAGCAAAGCCACGCTCAGACCATGTCTCCCAGTCACTACAGTCTGATGTACACTGGGCACCCTGTACAGTCACAGGGTGCCCAGAGAAGCTGTGGCTGCCCCATCCCTGGCAGTGTTCAAGGCCACATTGGACACAGGGGCTTGGAGCAACCTGCTCTAGTGGAAGGTGTCCCTGCCCTTAAGGTCTGCTCCAACCCAAATCATTCCGTGACTCCAAGATTCTAAGCAGCACAGGGAAGCAGGGTAACAATCCAGAGGCAGGCCGGAGCTGTATTAGCTCATTTCACACTTCAGTCCTATTTTTGCTTCCGAGCACATTCACCTTTCCCCGCTGCTGTTCCCAGCTGAGCAACGCAGCTGCTGGTGAGAGGCTCCAGCCTTCAGGGCTGTTCTCAGCAGCTCCTCCACTGCCCAAACCCAGATCCTGCCTTTGAAGCAGGAACAATCAGCAGAAGTGAAAATGAAGTACTTGTTTCTTCAGCTACACCTCACATGCTTCCCAAGGAACGCTTCTGGAGTTCAAAGAGTGGGAAGGAGCCTTTGTTGGCTTGGATTACAGAGCTTCTCTGCTCCTCATGCTGAATTTCACTTCTCTAGTGTTACTGAGTCAGGACGTTTCAATCACTTGAATTCCACCACAACCCATCTTTGCAATTAGAAAAGAAACAACATGGGTTTAGATACTTTCGGTGCAACCATTAATCATTGTAATTTAAAAGATTTTCACCTCCTGAATTCTGCTGTTCCCTAATTTACATAGAAAAAGTTCCGTGCGAAAGTAATTAAGATTAACATAAGCTTAATTATCCTGCATTGCAGGGTCAAATGTTGTAATTAATGCTCATTCAAGGATAATTAGTTTCTAGAAGCTTTGAAAACCAGCCCTCCTTCCTTCTGCAGCGAGGTTACTCCATCCTCACAGACCAGCTGCTGCTTCCCCTTGGATTTTCTGAGGAGCTTTCATTTGAGTTGCACTGACGAGAATGTTTGCAGCATCTCTGCCCCACTGCAGTGCGCAGTATGACTGAAACGCTGTCTTCTGTTGCCTGGTTGCAGCAGTGAGATGTGAACACCCCAGGGCGCCCCAGTGCAGGCTCTGACACTGAGGGAGGTGCCGGCAGGTTCATGGGTACCTCCGTGCTCTGACACCCAGGTCAGACAGCACGGAGCAAACCCTGACCTGAGTCAGATTGGCCCAAGGTGACAGCAATTCCACAGGCTGCACGTGACAAGCAGGAACACTTGTGCTTCCATCCTGGAGACCACTAAGGTCCCGACTTAGGTGTGGACTAAGCAGGTACATGAGTGTTCTCCTCCTGGATGCAGCATTCCTGAAACCAGGCCTTTGGCTGGCAGTGTTGCTCCGCTGTTGGCTCTGTGTGCCTCCAGAGATGGCAGCAGTACATCTGAACACTGCCACCATCCCACCTCACCACTGAATTTCCTCAGGAATCTTTATGCCGTTTCAATGACACACTACCAGGGGCCCTGTCTGCATCCTGGTGCCTGCCTCTGGCTTTCACCACCTCACCTTTCTCAAGCACTGCTGTGGAATAACAGCAGCAGCTTCCAGGAAGGATCTGATATGCTCACCAAGCACGTGTGGATTTTCATTTCCTTCCTAGCATGCTCTAAGCAGATCTCTCAGCTCTTCACAGATGACTCTCAGACACTGTGGCTGTGCATAGGCAAAGTCCCCATGTGGGACCTGCTCTGGAAGGGGAAAGGAGAATGGGACAAACAGGCAGGTATTACCTGTACTTTCATTTCCCGGTCTGTGTCCCAGATCCGGATTATCCTCACATCTCCTGATGTCATCAGGAGCCCGGTTTCTTGTTCCCAGTCGACCACCATTCCTGCTCCTAAGATAAAACACAGGCAGGGGGTGCAAGTTACTCTCTGTGTCAGCATAGGCAGAACTGCACTAATCAGAACCCCAGCTCTCAGGACCTCATGGTACAGGAACCAGCATTATTAAAGGAAATATAAAATTACATCCACACACATCCACACGTGCTCCAAATGGGATCAAATCAGATGGTCCTGGATTTGAGCCCAAAATGTGTCTCCAGCCCTCATCCAGCCTCAGGGCTTAGAGAAGCTGTGGCGCAGAGGGGCCCTACAGGCAGGGGAATGCAGCCCTCCAGGGACACTGCTGGGGACTGCCACAGGAGTTAATAAACCAGAGAATCATGGACTGGTTTGGGCTGAAGGGACCTTAAAGACCATGTAGTTCCAGCCCCTTACCACGGGCAGGGACACCTTTATGCTGCAAAGTCCAACCAACCCCACACCTACGGGTTTTCCAGGGAGGCTGCCAGTCATAGTGAAACCACAAAGAAAACCCCAGGAGCACCACACGAGGGACCCAGGCAAGGACTCCGGTTTGTGTGCGCTCATCGCCTCAGGCAAGGCTCTCCCCTGGCAGAGGCATCCTCCTCCTCCTTGCCGTGCACAGCAGCACTTCACCCTCTCATCCACACCAAACAGAGCTGCTGGCGCTGGGCAGTGTTTCATAACCACGTGCAGCCTGGAGTCAGGCAGTGCTCTGCAATGCATCAGCACTGCAGGCTCCTGCTGCGAGCCAGCGCAGCCGCCCTCGGAGGGATTCCTCTAGCTCCACTCCACAACTTGCTTGTTCAGAGGTACAAATGTGACTTTGTCTTGATTTACAGCTAGGAACTAGCCCCAGCGGGAAATTTAAACCTACCTCTACATGCTCTTTGTCACCAGAGGCCCACAAGTACATTTTATCAGACCAAACACCTTTACAGGGCACAAATGAGCAGAGCGGCATCCTATAAACACCGAGTTTTCTTCAGAGATGAAGAAATGAGCTCGTTTTGCAGAGATCCAGATGAAACGTTTCGCCCATCTCCCTTCCTAAGCATCACATCCAAGCCATTTCCCTATCTTTTCTGCACACCCCTGAGAAGATTACTGACCTTTATTGACAGTCCATCTTCTTACTGCAGAAATTCAGGGCTCTCAGCTAAGCTGAACACTTGCACCTTTATTTCATGAGTCAAAGTGATTGTTACTTCAGCTCGCCTGGCAGCTCAGGGGCTGCTAGAGCCCAGGCAAACGAGCAGGCAGTGATTTAGATGATAAACACCACTGAAGTGATTTGTCATCTTGTTTATGGTCCATGTGACAAGATAAACCTGGCAGGCTGAGACAGATACCGCCATTTCCATCTCCGATGGAGGTAAGGAGGCAACGTGCTCTTAGGCAGGTTTAAAGCTCCCGATTTTCCAGCTACATTCCCCAGTTTGAAGACTAGTGTTTTTCCTCAGTTTGATCAATAGTAAGTCCCCAACCTGCTGCGATTCCCAGTGTCTGCTTTGTGGAGGGGGGCACAGAGAATGCGGAGCGACCACTGGCATTCCTGGCGCTTACCTTGGTGCATCTGTCAGGAATTCAAGCACTGAGGACATTTAATAATGCCATTGAGGAGGCTGGGAAAAGTTTCACTGAGGGAAGACGCTCCAGAGGGGTTTTGCTTTATATAAAACAGCACACAGACCTCCTATGACACAACCAGAGAGAAAGGACAAGGGATTCACCCTGAACCAGGCACTGACAGAGAGCCCACGGGTGGGAAGAGAGGAGGGAGATGATGCTGGTGTACGCCGAAGATTGTGATGTTCCAAGCAGTCAACACAGCTCCTGCCTTCCATATAAAACTTCACTAGTCCATGCAAGTGAGAACCTCTGCTCTCTGGAAGAGGGAAGTGCAGTGTTCTGATCATTCCTTAAGAAGGGATCTTCCCTTTCTGCCATCACCCACCTCATTCTCTCAAGAAAAGATAAAGTTGCATTTTTGGTGCTTCTGCTTCGTGGGTGGACTGGGCAGCCTCAGGGTACAGGATGCTCATTGCACCCCACAATTCAGGCACCAGAAATAACTGAATATCTGCATAGAGCCACAGCTGAGAAGTCCTGGCACCTTCCCACTGGGATCCATCTGCAGCCTGGAGCAGTGGTGGGTCCTGGCTGCCCTGGCAAAGAAATGGGGGAAGGAAAGAGGGAAAGGAGACCCCAGGAAGCAACTGGGAATGCTAAACCAGAGCTCAAATGTGGCTGAGAAGAAGAAAAGCCTTTGTACATAAATTTAAGTCCTTCACAAGTGTGCAGCAGGGAGGGAAAGCTTCTGCTGAGTGGGAAATGTCACATTCAAAGATGACACTCGCAGTAGGAAATGAGACATAAATAGCTGCACTATTTCTATATAAGAACAAACATTTCCATAGTGGAAATGATGGAGTATTGGCTCAGGTCTATATGTTAAATTCCCAGTATTTTGGGATGAGAAGCAAATGTGGGACTAGATACTAATTATCATTTCCTTTTTAATTAACAGAGGTCCTCCTCCAGGATGTTACCACTGAGACTGCAGCTCACCTGCTGGGTCTTGGCTTGCGTGTTTGGCATCCGAGATGCTTCCCAGCCTCATGCTGACAAAAAGGTAATGTTACCTGCACCCTGCTTCCAGCTCCCTCCTCCTCACAGGAACAGCAATGCCACAACCCTGGAGCAACCTCCTGGTAAAGGCCAGTGGTGGAACCATGGTACCCCCAGCAGGCCCCGAGCCGCAGGAGCAGGCACCCCTGCAGTACATGTCTTTCAGTGCATAGTTACTTAATGCTACAGTTATTCCATCAGGAAAGTTATGTTCTCAGACATGGAACAACAAATTTTCCACAGCTCAGGAAGAGAATTTTTAAAGGTTTGTGATGGGGAGGGGGGGGGGGGCTTGAGGGGTTTGGTTTGGGTTTGTTGGGAGTTTTGAATCTTTTAACAGCTGCAGTTCTGGATCAATCATGGAATCCCAAACTGGTTTGGGTTGAAGGGACCTTGAAGCTCCTCCAGCTCCAACCCCTGCCACGGGCAGCGACACCTTCCACTGGAGCAGGGTGCTCCAAGCCCTGTGTCCAACCTGGCCTTGAGCACTGCCAGGGATGGGGCAGCCACAGCTTCTCTGGGCACCCTGTGCCAGCGCCTCAGCACCCTCACAGGGAAGAGGTTCTGCCTAAGAGCTCATCTCAGTCTCTCCTCTGGCAGGTTAAAGCCATTCCCCTTGGCCTGTCCCTACATCCCTTGTCAAAAGCCCCTCTCCAGGTTTCTTGTCAGACCCCTTTAGGTATTGGGAAGCTGTTGTAAGGTCTCCCCTTAAGGAGCCTTCTCTTCTCCAGGCTGAACCAGCCCAGCTCTCTCAGCCTGGCTCCAGGGCAGAGGTGAGCCAGCCCTCTGATGTGGGTATGATGTGAGTTTATAACAGAAACCAACAGCCATTCTTAGAGCTGTAACTTCCTATGTCTGTTCCTTCAGGACTCCCCCTGAGCACAGACATTTGTCTGGATGAGACAGCTCCTCGTATAAATTTCAGTAACTAACACTGGTGCTGAAAGCAGCTGCATTCCCAGGGTCTGCACTTACTTTTAACGTCACTGGAACGTGGCCAACCTGTACTTGGCATTTCAATGAAATCAGGAATACCGACGCAGAACACAATATAAAAGCATCCTGGACTCTAACTGATGATTCGCTATAATCATGAGCCCTCCTGGTTGAGCAATGGAGCACATCAGGGTTTTAATTTCCAGGAAGCCGTGGGAGGGTTGGGTGACCTCACTTGTCATTAATTTCTACACCATCCTTCCACAAAGCGCCACTCTCCTCCACCAAGGACTGTGCGCATGGAGAGGAGTAGCTCTGGTGCTGGGAATCCAATTAAAAGCACACAAACCCCTGGAGCTGCAATTTCTCCAATTACTGTAGTACCCTAAAAAACTCTGACCAGAAATCAGAGCTCTTCTCCCAAACTTCTTACTCCTAAAGGGCAAGATACAACCCCTGGGGAGATGTCGGGACACTCAGTCTACTGCTCGCCCTGCCACTTGCTCTCTGGTACGAGCTCCTCTGTTGCAGGCTGCCCCAGGCATTTCCCCCTGGAAATTCCCTTGCAGCAAGCTGCTGAATTCCACTGCTCCCCCCCCCCCCAGATCACTGACTGGCTGCTGAGGAGTGGAGCCTCAAAGGGCAAGGTCCTGGTTTTCTGCAGAGCAGGTATTTATGTCTTTCCCTTTGTTTCAGAGGCCCCAGGAGAGCACTGAAGGAAGCCGGGAACTGCAAGAGCTCACTTGTTCATGCTTGGCATCAGTGCACATTTCTCGAGGTAACAGGTTATGGCTGTTTACACATCAGCACCAACAACCCCACCAGGCAGCGACAGATGGAGGTGGGCATAGGTCAGATGGATATTCTCCTGTTAACAGTCTCCTTTGTATCCCCATCCAGTCACGCTGATGGGAGGTGGTGTGGGGCTGAGCTGAGCCCCCCCAGCAGAGCTCTGATGGAGCAGGAGGTGAAGCAGCCTGGCAGAGGGTCACACTAATGCTTCTCCAGACGCCTCTGAGCTCACTCTGAGCTCAGCTGAACGTGTCGACTGCAGCTTTGCTCTGCGCTCACTCGAGCCTTAGGGATTCCCAGGCTGACTTGCACAGTGGCCTGGTGTGACCTGGACCATTAAGGCACTGGTCCGCCTCTGATTTACCACTGATCTGCAATACAGCAATGCCAGTGATTCCTGCTGAAAACCAGCACCCAGAGATGTGAGAACAGAGACCCCTATCCTTTTGGTAAAAACTCCTTATGGAAACCTAGGCAATGAGAACAGATTTTCTGTGCTTTGGTGACAAAACTCGTATATTTTATCTAAATATTGCTGATGTATTTTGCTGTCAAGCAAATAGCTCATCTCATCCATTTTTATGACGCTTTCAGTGGGAGAGAGGAATCCTCTTGCTGCATTTTTCACTAGGAGAACACCCAGTGAATGCTCTGTATTGATCCACAGTTACTGGTGGGCCTGTGACACAGGCGATCTCTTGGCATCAGCTGTATCGATCCAGCACAGGACTGGCTGGTATTTCCTTGCATGTTGGGATGCCCAGTTTGCCCAGAGGGAATTCCCTGCAGCTGAGTCTTGCTAATTTTAGCCTTCCTGTTTGCCACTGGGTTTGGAGTGGAATGCAGAGCCAGGCAGCCAACAGCCACGCACCAGCTTTGCTCATTTCTAACCCAGTGCTCTGCCTCTGAACAGCGAGAGATTTGTAAAGACCTGACGCTAAAGAGCTCCACATCACCCCTCCACAAGCATCTTCATCCCATTCATCATTACTGAACACTCAGCTCTTATCAGTCAGCAAATGTCAGTAAATAGTGAATGACCCAAGATGACTACGTCAACATGAACGCCCATGGATGTGCACACAAAGCTGCCCTGGCACATGAGCCATCTGTTTCCTCAGCAGCAGAGGAAGGATCCAGGCTCTGGAGCAACATAGGCATTGCCCAGCCCTGGCTGGGGAGCTCATTTACCTTCCTTCCACATGAAAGAACAGAACTGGGAAAATTTATTAGGCATATCCTTGCCAAAAGTCCACTGTTCTCAACCTCCTGGGAAAGCTTCATCACCTTCTTCTTTTCACATGGTCTTTAGAGCAAAAATGTATTACAAATAAAGCCCCGTAAAATCCACATTAGCTGAATGGTGGTTCACACGTGGAACGGTCGCTCAACCCCTTTGGGTCCAGGGATGATTTGAAATATTCCAGGAAAAGAGAGGCTTGCACACACAACCCCCCAGCTCCTCTCCCTGCAGACAGCTCAGAGTACAACAGGAAGATGCCCTTTTCCCAACACTTGGCTACACTATCCTAGAGAGCCCAGACACCCTCCCTGAATCTCTCACAGCTGGTACAGACATGGACACAAGGCAGGGAATGGGAGAGGTAGAAGCAAAGCTTTCCAGGACCCACATGGACCCAACAGTCATTCAAACAATGCCAAAAATACCAACCAACCAACCAGTCAACCAGCCCAAAGCCAGACGAGGAGATCCTTCCCACCCCAGCTGATCAAAGGTAAGAGGAAAGAAAGCACTCACCTCCCTGCTTACTTCTGTCAAGATAGATTGAAACCCTTCGGGCCAGACCTGTGAGAAGACAGGGATTAAGGGGTTGATGCTAAGGGTAAGTTGGTCAGCCAGAGCAAAAATAAATCTCCAAAAAGGATTAGGAATAAAGCAACTCAAATTAAAGGAAAGAACATAAAAGAGAAGCAGAAGCACCAAGAGCAGCACATGCCTCCATCCAGAGAGCAGGCACCAGTTCAGTCACAGCATTCCCTAGGAAGCCATCAACGGCAGCACTTGGCATGTGTGAAGTGAGTGTTCTGGCTGGCTGACAGCAGCACAGATCTGACATTTCTTCTTGAACAAGGAGCCTATCCTTTGCATGATCTGCTCCCTGGTCTGAAGTAAAAAGCATCGGGAAGTGACAGACAGAAATCCAAGTCACTCATGGCATCAGTACAAACCCAACCCAGCCCAGAACATGAGGCTTCTGCATACGGAAGGGCTGGGCTCCCACTGCACCCAGGGCTCCTCTGCTCCCGCTCCAGCACACAGTTACTTGGAGCTCTGTTTAAACAACTCACAAATGGGAATGAGCCTCAGGCACAGACTGGTTTCCAGGCACTGCAAAAACCCGGGCGAGAACAGAGCAGGGCAGCAAACAGGGAAGTGAGAGGCACCTTGGGACAACCCTGGAAGATCTTGCACAGGAAGAGACCTGGCTGAGTCTTTGACTGTTAGAAGCAATGCACTGGCTCTCTTTGCTGGGCTGGAGAAGGGAAAACAACACAGGTGTCTGCAGGGAACACACAAGGAGCCGGGGAGAAAAGCTGAGCAGACAGCGTTTGGGAACCGTGAAGCAGCTGGCTACACTTCTGCAGTTTTCCCAACTCCAGGACTTGTGCTGTCAAGGACAGAGCCATCCTGGGCAGGAAGTTGTGTCCTGTCCCCCTCTGGCACAAGAAACAACACAAAACATGGCAGATGTGTGCAGAAGCAGAAGCTCGGCCACTTGTCCTGTGAGCCACCAGGCGATGGGTCACTGCGCTGCTCCGCCTGCTTCCACCTCTCAACCTGCAGCCCTCAAACACCCTTTGCTATAGAAACTGCCAGAATTCCCAGTTGCCTGCTGTGAAATTACAGCTTCAAAGCACATCAGGTTTGGGTTCTTCCTACGCTGTCCAAAATGCTGAGTTTTAACTGCACCTTTTGGAACACTGGACTATTAGCAAGATGAGTTCTGCGTTTTCTCAGCCCCCTCCATCTATCCTGCGGGAGATTCCCAATCACTGCCTTATGCTACAGCCTCGATGCTGCTTTGAACACCCTGATTTTGGTTGGAGGCTTTCCTGGTGCATCATGAGTGCAGACTGAAACAAGATCAAATCAAAAAACCTCATACAGAAAAGAGAGGGGACCCACGCAGAGCTTTGCCAGTGTTCAGGTACTCACCTACCCTGAGTTTCTAGTCAACTATTAAGTGCAATGAACTGGGGCCAGGTTTAACACACTAACTTGGCTACGTTGGCTCACTTCTCTTACCTGAGGCTGCACACCACAAACTAGTCCTTTACAAAGCGTAGAAGTGTAAGTCCTGTGCCTCCCTCTGGTCTGTTCGCCCTCTCACACAGCCCCTGAGCAAAGTATTGCTGACCTTAGACAACCTGGGGAGGCTTTTCAAGCTTCCAAAGGATGTACAGAGGTATTGCATATTCCTCTCTGCTTTTTTAAGTAGGAAAACTGCCTAGAGAAGTGAGTATTCTTGTTGCTGTCAAGACAACTATTACATTCAGAGATGAGTATGGCAGAGGGAAAAAGGATGGGAGAGAAGGAAATCAATAGTAGGAGCAAACAAACTCCAGTAAAACTCCTGAGCTCTGCAGCTTCAAAGATGCATCTTCAGTTTTATGAGCCAGATCTGGACCACAACTATGGTCTTGTCAGCAAAAGATCACTGTTGAAGGGAGCGTCATTTCCCAGGGGACGTGATCCACATAACTCTTTTGAAGTGACTACACTTACTTCTCTCTCCAGAAAGAAATATGTCCTTCTTTTCTTCTGAATCTACTTCTATTGCTCAGAAGGTGAAAGGCAAAGAAAGCAGGACCCAGACTTCTTAAGGCCATAGGGGAAAATAAAACAGTCTTAAAGAGAACAGACTCAGAAGTTTCAGAACTCCTGTTTTGGCAAGCACAACCATTCAACTCTCACTGCTGCATCAGCTCTTGTATCAGCCCTTACCCTATTCTGCCACATCACACATCGATGCTAACAATCCTTTCTGTGGTATTAAAGGCCTGTAGAGACAAAGGCACAATCTGCAAATGCTGTGCCTTGGGAAGTAAGCAGGAGAAACGGGATTAGCCTGAAGGAGCTCAGCCACCAGCTGTCAGCATCCTCCCCAAACCCGACTGATGTTGCAGCACAGAGCTGGTGACCAGGGCAGCCTGGGGGAACCTCAGTTGTTTGGTTGTTAGAGAACCAGGGAAGGAAGATCCTGAATCCAGGGACAGTAAAGAGTAATCAACATCCTCTGGGAAAGCTGGTGTTGACAAGAAAGAAACACAACACTACCCATTGACACTACAAAGGGCAACTTGAGATGACCACTTCCCTCTCCATCTGAGGAGATCCAGGCCCTTCACCATTTGGGGCATTACCACTGCTTTCCTCCTGCTTCTGCTGACACTTCCAAGAGAGGAGGTTTTGTGTGGTGTATCATGGCAATTTTCACAGCAGGCTGCAAACTTCTAGCAGCTTGTCATCACTTCTGTGCACATACTGCAGTGAGGCACAGAGCTCACCATTACCTCAAATCCAGTTCCTCTTTCCTGGAACACCATTAAGGGAAACATAACAGGAGAGTACAACAAGGTAGTACTAGTAAAATCCAATGAATAGCTAAAAGAGCTGTGTCAGGCTCCTGTGATGAACCACAGCAGCTCAGAAATGAGAACTGTCAGATTTTAAGGTCAGGATGAATTATGATGGTCATCTCATCTGACCTCCTGCTTCGCACAAGCCAGGGAGCCTCGCTGAGCAATTCCTGCACCAATCCCACAAGTGCGACTGAACCGCTGCACACGCAACCTTGATTAGAAACATCCAGGTGACAGAGAATCACTGTTAGAGCCTTAGTACATTACCAGGTCTCAGAAGGACAAAGCATCCACTTCCTGTGATGTCCTAAAAGAGACTTCAGAGTTACTCAAACCAGTGTTCTGGCTTCTCCCTGTGTACAGCTGGATGCCAGTGCTCTTTTTACATCTATCCAACCTTTCTAACGCTCAGTGTTGAACTGTGCTGTCCTTCTGCATGTGTCACATTTAGAACAGTCTCTCCCCACCCCCTGACCCACAAAGAGTACACAGTGAAGAGTAAATGCCAAAATTTGAGCTCAGGCTCAAGGAGGTCCCAGGTGCAACATGCAAAGCTGTGCAGAGGCTGAGAAGCCCGTCGGAAGGAAAGAGGCAACACATGAGCTACTGTCCGACCCGAAGGGGAATAACATCCTGCCATGGCGAGAAGAGAAGGGCAGTGCCCAGTCCACCATTGTTCTACAGCTCTCTCCTTAGAATCATAGTTAAGCGGAATGCTTGAGCAAACCAGCTGCTGTGAAGCCTGTACAGGACAAGGACTTTGTCCCCTTCTGCTCCCCAGCACAGGGCTGTTCTGGTTGTTCTTCAGTGTGTGTGAAGTTGCTGTGTTGGGCTTTTGGTTTTGTTGGTTTTATTTTCCAGTAAGAAATGGACAAACAGTTCCTCCTCAAGACCCGGGAAAAGGCCATTCCAGAAGGCAGAGACTGTTGAACAAGGATGCTACCGACAGCTGAAGTTGAGAAACCCATTTTACTCTCCCCAGCCCTAGAGAAAACCCAGCACCGCAGATGATTTTTATCCCCCACCCCAACAAAAGTTGGTGGGGACCCACCTCGTGTGGTTGGCAGCATGTCCGACAGCCCTTGCCAGGCTGTTACCATCTCCGGGTTCTTTTCCAGGTCTGCAAAGTTCTTCCACACTCTGATGGCACCATCATCTTGGGTGAAAAGAGAACACAATGCAGTGTCACTGCTGATGCACCTCTCACTGCTTGTGCATGACAAAGGGAGAAGCAGAACTGTAGTCATACAACCTCCAAAACTGAGTGCCACTTGAACATAATCCTTTTTATTAGAGTTGGTTTTCCTCTCTAATCTTACATCCATGAAACCTAAAGCATTGCTCTACTGGGAACTGTTCTGGAAGAGCTTTTCTCCTTCCCTCAAATAACAGCTGACATTAGATGTCGCTCCGTTTCTTTGAGCTATTCATTTGCTCTAGGATTTGTCCTCCTTGCTATTGGCGCAGAGAGCCACAAAAGTATCCTGCTAAATACAAACCACAACCCCGCAGAAGGAGCTGAGTCAAAGCCCAGCCCATCAGCAGCAGAGCTTTCAAGAACATCCTGTATTTTTCAATTTGTTCCCCATCTGTGAAACTTTTGTGCAAGGAATCAATCACTTGAAAGGAAAATGTCCGAAAGGCTCTCTCAGCAGCTCTTCCACCTCTCTTAATTGCACCCAACCTGTACATTTCAGCATGAAGTTTGAAGCGCTATTGAAAACACTTAAAACTGATGGCTTTAGAATGGTTCCTTGGGAGAGAAGCAGATCTTACTCACAGCTTTACAGAGCAATGAATGGGAAAAAGCTCTTCACGCTACCTTACATGATGTGATAGGGCATTCTGGAGAACTGTTTCCCCTAGATGAGATAGATGGACTAGAGAGAAACTGAGGACTATGGGAGAAGTGTGGTGTGTAGAGTAAGGCAGAAACAACTCTCAGGTTTGACCCTGGAAATGCTCCTCAGGCAGGCAGGCTGCAGGGGAGGGAAGGGTCAGGCTGGGCCAGTTCATAGAGGGGACAGCAGAGGTCCAGAGCAGCTCTCAGGGACTTGAACTCTGTAAAGGCCCCCCAGTCCTGCCCTCATATGTGGGAAAAGGTGTTCTTTACCCGTGGCAGTCAGCAGCAAGGAGCAGTCCTGTCCGTTCAGGTACTCCATTGCCGTGATCCTGGTGTACCGCGGGTTCCCGTTGTGGAAATAGTCCAGCTTTTCCCCTTTCTCCCAGTCCCAAAAGCTGTGGGAGGAAAAAACATCGGGTGAGTTCCTGGCTCTCTGTGTGAGTCGTAAAGAGATCTACTCACTGCAGCAAAGCTAAAAATTATGTACATCTGATACCAGTTCCATTTGGTTTTCTCCTTTGATGTTCAGCAGCATTTTATTAATAATGGATGTGAAGCTTCTGCCAAGGAAACAGGATAAAAGCTCAGGTGTAAAAAACCACTATGAATCTGTCAGGATCCACCTGCAGCCCTCTCAGCCAGCACCTCCTGTAGAAAGGGACTCGGTGTGACCTTACAGCTTTGGCACTGAGCTCCGGGAGGACTCTGCCCTGATTTAGATTAGGTAATGGGAAGAAGCTTTTCCCTGCGAGGGTGCTGAGGCGCTGGCACAGGGTGCCCAGAGAAGCTGTGGCTGCCCCATTCCTGGCAGTGCTCAAGGCCAGGTTGGACACAGGGGCTTGGAGCAAGCTGCTCCGGTGGAAGGTGTCCCTGCCCGTGGCAGGGGGTTGGAACTGGATGAGCTTTAAGGTCCCTTCCAACACAAACCAGTCTGGGATTCTATGAAGGATGGCCACAAGATGGAGCAGGGGGAAGAAAAGGAACACACATGGCAGTGCCACCCCACACTCCATATGCGCTGCTCTGAACCCTCCACACATGCTGCCAGTGCTTTGGAGATCCACAGAATGCACTTACCAGATGCTGTCCTTGTCAGCTACTGCAATGCAGGGTGTGAATGGGTGGAACTTCACCACAGAGGGGACCCCCGGGTTCCTGTTGAGGAAGATCTGATCATCCAGCCGGGAAATACCTGTGGGGGGAGAGGGGGCGACCATGGCTCAGTGTGGGAACATCCCACCCCAGGGAGGAGCTTGCCAGTGCCACATCTCACCACTCTCCTCCTCCTTCTCTTCCCCAGTCCCCAACAACAGACTCCCCAACACTTCCCTCCCTCCAGAAGCTGCTCAGCTCCCAGCCGCTGATGGTCCCTGACTCGCACCGATTGTCTCACGTCTCAAGGTACAAACCGAAAACTGGTGACAAGTCAGGGGGTGCTGCGCTTCGGGAGCTGCAGAGAACAAGCAAGTGCAGCGGAGCCCAGAGAGACACCAGGTTGTGGTGACAGAAAAACAATGTCGATTTTTGCAAGAGAAAAATACCCCACACCCATTTTTCCCAATGCCGAAGCATTCCACCTTGGTCGTGGATTATTTAGTTCACCTTCCGTTCCAGCGTTTCTACATTATTCTAGCTTAATTTGCCAATGAAAAATACATTTTCCATGGAGACATTCAGAGGATGGTTAAAGACCTTTCCCTTCTCTTCTTCAGAACACTCTGCTATTCACAGCCAGAGTTGGTACCCCTGATGCGGCAGTTTTTTGTCGTGGTGTGAATTCATCATGCAAACCCCTAAGCCCAGGAGTCATTTACTCAACCCTAGCTCGTTTCAGAATGCACCCATCTGATCTTTCATTAAGAGCTGGTAACTCTATGTTAGCACTTTTTAATGTTTCATATTTTCTCTTTGTTTAATGGCTGCTGCACTCTGGTCGCTCAGGTCAAGCAACCAAACGTGAACAGCGTCTGGAAAACAGATTGAACTTCTTCAGGTAAACACAAAAACCCCTTCTTTGTATTCAAGAAGCTCTCCCAGGCCACCTCCTGGGCTCCACTTCCATTTCTCTGTTACTCTGGTTCATGATATTCTGCAGTTTCACAACATTAAGCTTCCCATTGCCCTGACTCAAGCCCAGTGACCCTCCGCATGAGGAGGTGCAGGCAGGAGGCTGAGCCTTGAGCAATTCTTCATTCTGCAAATGGTTATTTCCAACTCCATGTGCCTCTGTGAGCATCCCGGGAGAGGAGCAGCCCCCACACTCACTCCCCTGGGAATGCTGCCGGGGGCATGCCAGGACAAGAGCTCCCACCAGTGCTGCTCTCCAGCTCCGCTGTTCCAGGCACAGGAGCAGGAATAATTTACATATGCAAATTCCTGGGAAACGTCATTGGGTTCCACTGTATCTGAATAAATTCCTGTGCTAAAAGAGTCCCAGCACAAACGCTGCCTCGGAGGTGTGGGGAGTCATAAATAAAGCAGCTTTCTGGAGAGTACACACTAATGAAACCCAGCCCTGAGGCCGTTAGAGGGAAATGTGTAAGCAGCACACATAAACCATGCATAAAGGTATTAAAAAATATAAGGGGATGTAAGGAGTAAGCAATCATTTACAGAGTTCAGCAGAGAGGGGAGTGAGAAAGACATCACTGAGGTGGCTTCAACCTGCCAGAGGGGAGACTGAGATGAGCTCTTAGGCAGAAGCTCTTCCCTGTGAGGGTGCTGAGGCGCTGGCACAGGGTGCCCAGAGAAGCTGTGGCTGCCCCATCCCTGGCAGTGCTCAAGGCCAGGTTGGACACAGGGGCTTGGAGCACCCTGCTCCAGTGGAAGGTGTCCCTGCCTTTTTATCCTACAATACTCTGCCTTCTATCCCTTTAAAAACGCAACCTATGGTACTCATGTGAACTTTACAGGCCAGGGAGGAAGAGCCCAAATGGTAAATCAATAGCATCTGCTAAGGGCCTCCGAATTACCGATTCCACGCCAAGTGCTCTGGCTCTTGCGGAGGAGCCGGCTGTGCCCCGGCAT
This sequence comes from Myiopsitta monachus, assembly GCA_017639245.1. Taxonomy (NCBI): domain Eukaryota; kingdom Metazoa; phylum Chordata; class Aves; order Psittaciformes; family Psittacidae; genus Myiopsitta; species Myiopsitta monachus. Next base: position 944,159 of record CM029931.1, on the reverse strand, counting down.
GTGGCTGAAGAGCTCAGCTGCTGCCCTCAGCCGGGAGCCGGGAGCCAGAGCCTGCACTGCAGATCAGATGCTCTGTCAATTCCTGGAAGTGGGGAAGGCTGCTTCATGGCTGCTTTCCCTCCTCCTCCAAAGCAATCACTGCCTGTAGGCTCCTCTGGACTTGGCAGGGTGGCCAGCTGGGTGCTGTGCTATGGCTGAGTGCTCTGCTTGTGACCACCGTGTTGATTTCTAACACTGTGGTTAAGGTTTCAAAGGGAAAGGCAGAAATTTGACAGTTGAAATGGTCCCTCCCCTGATCTGGTGAACAAACCAGCAGCTGAGAACAGAGAGGTGACGATCAGCAAAACGCTCTGCACAGCATCACCTCGCCTGCACATGGGAGGGAGAGCAGGCACTTCTTCCTCTTGACAGTCACTATTAACTGGGGTCTTATAGGTTAGTGCCCTGCCTAAGCGCAGAGCTCAAGGAAGCTGCTGGCAGTGTGGGCAAGCAGGAAGTCACTCACCCTTCTGGATGATCTTCTGGGCTTGCTTCCTGACCCGGGCATTGCGCAGGAACCTCCACTCTCGCTCCTTGCGGATCTGGCTCTCCAAGTCATGCTCCTCTGGGATCTTTCAGCGTATCAGCATATTCACAACACAGAACAACAGTAACCATCAAAACTCCACAAATTCCCTTTGTAACACACACTCATACACGTGCATGTCAGACTACGCCATAAATTCTTTAGGCTCCAAGCCTCAGGCAGTAAATGGAGGAGCTCACGAGACCTTATGTTATTAAATACTTGAGCATCTTCCTGATCTAAATCTTCCCCACCATCTGTAATCTCATTTCCTTTTGCTGTCCTATATTTTGTGTTTAAGTTGTAGGCACTTTTCCAAAGTGAATGACACGGGGTTTCTGAAGAAACAAGCAAATTCAAACCCCCTGTGGTCGTAACACACAGGAAACATCTCTGGATTGGTTATGGGGCTGAGCTACAGGACTCTGTCTAGCTTCTTCTGATGATGGCTGTTCCAAAAGGAGAATCTCTTGAAGGGAGACACAGAAGACAAAGTCATTCCCCATTCCTCACAAACACACTTTTTTTCCCCTGAATACAGCCTTAAACCGTCTGTCACCACCACACTGTCCTCAAAATGCACCACACTTTGGAGAACAGCTACTGCGGAGATGGGTTGCTGCTTCTTTAAAAGAAATGAAAAAGAAGAAACCCACACTCCCCCTTCCCTCCTGGCGAAACCACCTCAAACCAAACCAGCACTATTTCATTTTATCAGGAATACAACATCTATTAGAGAGGCAATGACAAATGACTGATAATGTAAAGCAATAAACAAAGCAAAGATAAAATACATCAAAGGAGATGCGAGAGCGGAGAGGTTATACCTACACCTTAATGAAAATCCCCCTTCTCTAGGAATAAATTAGAGACAGACCTAAAAAGCCAGGAGATGGAAACGAGCAGAACAGTAAATTCTGCTGCAGGCACCAGGGGCTTTCACAGTTTCGGGCTAAGAAATTCACAGTTCTGCAGCTGAGCAAAGTGCTCCTTATTCCAGCAGATAAAGAACAGCAGATTAAAGGAGTTTCTGGGCTCTTCAGGTCTGAAAGAAAAGAACTCTTCCAAGCAGGCTGAGCAGGCAGTTGTTTTTATCATCTGGTATCAGTAATAAAGATTCCTCCTCTAACGAGATCTCCCAGGGTACAGTCCCCAGAGGCTGTAGCATCAGCAGACCACATGTGGCAAGACAAGCCTCAGACACCAAGTGACTGCAGGATGAAATGCTCTGGCAGGAGGGAGACAGCAAAAGTCCTTTCTCCCGCAGAGCAGCAAAGAACAGACGATGTCTTTACCTGGCCAGCTCCACTTTTGGTGCCTGGGCATCTTCCTGCAGCACTTGCAACTCACATATGGCCCCTGCTTCCACAGTCGTCTGTTTGCCACCTTTGTCTTCCTCTTCCTCCTCCAAAGATGTGAGCAAAGGGGAGTCCCAGATGCTCACCCCAAGGATCACCGTGCAGCATCTGACATGCAATTCATATCCTTGCAGCAGGAGAACACTAAGGGCATATGTTCAAGTCTTGGCTTTGGTACAGTTGACTCAACCAAGCACATTCTCTGTGCCAAAGGCTCTGCAGACGGGGGATGTCATCACCTTGCAACTCGTAAGGGAGGCTCCTGCAAAGATGCTTCCTCCAGGATCCGTGTGTGACCGATAGCTTCCTGCAGGCCCAGCTGGGATCACAGCTGAAAACGCCCAAAATACACTCGCTGAGCAGGAGATGCTTATTCTTGGCGCCTCCACTTCGGATACAGACCCTGGGTCTCACAAGTCCTCGTGTTACCCTCAAGCTGATTGATGCTGGCTGGAATTTGGTGAACAGACAAGTTCAAAGGGGAAAGCAACAGGGCCTGAGCCTGCACAGGAAGAAACCTGGCATGATTCTGTGATACTGCAGAGGGCCACAGAGCTTTGAGAGAAGAAAACCACCAGGAATAACACAGCAAAATCCCTGTGGGTCCTTCTAAAGTATTATCAGAGAGTGCACGTACAATACCCTTCATGGAATAAAGTCTGTTGGACTCAGCAGACCCCTAGGAAGCGTTGCAAGTAACCGCACCCTGGCAGAGATGCTCCACACAAGTTCAGTTAAGTGTGACACAGGCAGTTAGTGTAGGTGTGCTCAACAGACAAGGCCTGACTGGCCTTAGAGCCTCACTGCAGTGAGCAGGAAGTCAGAGCATGAAGCAAAACGCAGCCCCTTCCCCCATGTCCGTCTGCCTGTGGGACAGAGCTATGTGGGAGAACTTATCAGGAGGGAGCAACGATCCATGAAACGACAAACCCCACAGAACATGTTGTGAAGGAGCTTCTGGTAACAAACAGGCACAGGAGTATGCTGGGATGTGTGCAGCAGGGAGCTGTGACCTCCTGCCTGGTTGCTGCTGGCTGGAAAGCAACAAATTCATATTCAAAAGAACTCTTTCGGTTCATCATTCCTGTCTGTCTCCCTCCCAGCCAGCTCCTGTTTAGGCAGATGGGGAGTAGCAAACAGTGCAATATGATGAGGATCCTGACGTGTCACCAATTCCCAACGTGTCTGAGCCTCCACTTGGACAGAAACCAGTCCTGATACAGAACCCTCCCCCCAGGCAGTGACACCTGAAAGCCAGCAAAGCTTTTCTTCTTTAACACTTTGTCTCTCCCCCTCCCTGTGGAGGTCAGTGTTTAAAGCAGGGCAGGGAACTCGGCGGATGGCTCCAGTGGTACACCAGTTCTTCCCTGGTTGAGGTTACTGCAGCGATTGCCCAAGGCTCAGTTCTCTACCAGGGCTTTGAACACCGGCCAAGACACAGCGCTGCAGTTAAGGCAGGGATTTATCAGGAAGGGTTTCTTATGTAATTCTCACCTTCCAGGATCCTCACCAGCTCCTGCCTGCATGTTCCGCCAGTCCTGGAAATAACAGATGCTGGCTCCCGCTCTCCTCGGCTCAGGGCTTCCTGACAGCTGGCAACAAGGCTTTCCTGTGCCTCTCCAGCCAGGACTGCCTGTGGTGAGCAGAGCAGCCTTTGCCACAGGAGCTTTCAGGAAGAGGACAGACTGCAGGGAGCAGAGCTGGGGTAGGGATCTGCTCTTCCTGCACACTGAGCATTCACAATGCAGCGTTTCCCTTCTCTGTTTATTTGATTAGATAATAAATAAATCCAATTTGGTAGATGGCTTGAAACTGAGCCAGTGATTTACACTGGAAATTAATCCCTCAATCTTTCCAGTGAAAGCATTCCCAGAGCAAGGTCTATGAAGCAAAACTAAATTAATAAATTAAATATGACTAAGATGCACTCACAGTCACTTTATGTTTATTCATTACAGGGATAGTTGTCTTGTCTTTCCCTGTTTATGATGGTAGGCCGCATCTCCAAATGAAGTGCTGAAATTAAACATCAGTGTAATCTTTTCCCATCAGGACGTGGTAGCCTTTACTCTTTGCTGTGTTCCCGGGCCTAAAGCTCTCAAATGACAGCAGCCACCAGTCAAGGGCTGTTTCTTTCCTTGCTGCTGCAGGAACAGGGAGTCTAGGAAAGGAGCACACTGCAGAAACCCAGCCAACCCCCATGTTCCTGCCCCATAACACATGCAGCAACCAAAGTCCCTCGCAGAGGGACTTCTGCCTGCTCCTTGCACACACGCCCACTCCAATGAGGACATTACATATCATCCCGTTAGGACAGGATAACACACACGTTTTCTCCACTTAGCCTCTTAAAGCTGCTTTACAGAAGTAATGGGGAAATCAATTCTCTTCCCTGTCTTACTAGGAAACATGGATTTCGTTTTGCTCAAACTTCACCTAAATCATTGCTGTTGAGGACAGTCCGTGCTCTGAAACCTCAACCCCAGCCAGTGAGTATTTCCAAATGCAAGCACTTGGGAAACTATTAATGGAACCATCACTGTCATACAGGCTATTGCTCCTCCTGCTATGCTAGCAAATGCTTAAGAGAGGCCCCTGCACATGTGGGATGCACACGCAGGATGTGCAGGGGTGTACCCTGCAGTGCCTTAACTCTCACAGTGAGACACTGAACACCCTGGCACTCACTGGGGTGCAGGGCCACCTCAATTTCCATGACTCCCCCTCCCTGGCTTCTGTGAACTAGTACAGGAATGCTCCACATTTTGTCCTTAAAGTAACTTCCTCCATTTTATGCACATGAAGTAGTAAACCCACACACACACACACAGACAGAGCTCCCCACCTACCTACGACAGAGCCTGAAGTGCTGTCTCCCATGATTTACTTCCTTAATAAAACACCCCTCTTCACTGGAAAGAGCTTTCCTTAGAAAGCAGACAAATGTTTTTAATAAGAACTAAGAGACAGAACACCATACACCATCCTCCTCCTGTACTCTGCTGGATTTGGATCAAGACACCAAAACTCATCTTTGATGAGCGAAGCCTCAGTTGGAAGCCTGACCCAGCACCAAGCCCCACGGGCCAGGCATACGTCCTGGTGAATTTTACTTATCATGGTATCAGAAGGGGATTGATTCCCTGTGCAGCTCAGGAAGTGCCAGGCAATCTCTTTACCATCTCCTCTTTCCTCCTGGTGATTCTCTAAAGAAATCAAAGCTGCTCAGAACCCGGCTGCCATGTAACTACTTTTCTGATGTTCTTAGGACCAATTACCTCCCAAATGATTCCACATGCCTGGAGAGTGGAGTGGTGATGGATGGCGCAGTGGCAACTCCTGGATGAGGCAGCACATAAAATGTACCATTTCTTCATTAGTGAGATTTAGGTATCAGTGCTTGGATGCAAACATCTGCTGTGGAGTTGCTCAGGTAATGGCATTAATGCCAACTGTGCATTATTATTATTATTCACAGAAATTGCAATTCCGCCAAGAAATTAAGCTGAAAGTTCTGTTACAGTTTGCGCTGCTTGACCCCAGGGTACCTGGAGCCTTGCCTTACCGTGTCTGCGTGTAATGAGGGAAGATTTGCTGCTTGTTTTGATTCCGTACTTAACACTGAAACCTGATCTTTGGCTAAAAGATTCTGGGAATTCAACAGTTTCACCTTCCGGTCACTGATGATCTTTGCCCATCTCTTAAGAGCTCTGGGCTGGTTTTCTTCTAGAACAAGGCTTTGGTGTACCTCTCACTTCAGATAAAGCCAACTTAGTTACCAGAACACTCTCACTTATAGAAAGAGCTTAGTGAGGATCCGTCATTCCCACCCTCACTCTTTGCCATAGTAGCACTTCAATGTTTAACATTAAAACCCAGCAATGATGCTTCCAAGTCTCCCCACAGGCACTCCTGTGGATGTCCCATCATTCCCCCTTTCTCCTTTTTAAGTTAAAGGTGTCTACACAGGGTGCCCATAAGCAGAGCAGGGCTCTGAAGTCACATGTGAGCACAGAGCAAAGGCTGGCTTCAGGCACAGGGTACGTCCTGTGCCACTGGGATTAGGGGGCCTTCAGCCACAGAATTCAGCCAGGATGTCAGACAGAAACCAGCATCTCTCCTCCCCCAGACCCTCACAACCCTGTCTGGAATGAAAAACCTTCCTCACTCCATTTATTTATATAAAAAAGTCTATGCATTGTTACTCCAATACAGTTTTCACTACATAGACGAGCACATTTCAAACGAAACAACTCTGCCATGCAAGCTGCAGCCATGCAAAAGAGGTGGATCTGGGTCAACTACAGAGCCTCCCCTCACTGCTATGTTCTTTCTGGAGCATCCTCCATAGGGTTCAGGGCTTTGTTCTGAGCTCTTTCACTAGAAATACACCTTGCCCCATCTGCCACTAACTCTTGGTGACCTCTTCCCTCTCACTTCACAAGCACAGCGGTCACACAGCTCCCCAGAGCAGCATGATGCACCTGAGTCCATTCCTTCCCCTCGCCAGACTGAAGGAAAAGGAAGGGAAAAGGACTTGGGAAAGGCCCCAGCCCTCGCTCAGGACAGCAGCACTTTTCAGGAGCTGCGGTGCTGCCACTCACAAAGTATGCACAGAGGAAACAAAGTGTTACCTTCATGACTGGCTGAGCAAAATACTTGGCACTCCAGTCGCAAAACCCGGTCTGCACCGCGGCCGAAATGAAACTTTTGTGCCCAACGGTGTCATCGGCGTCGTCAGTGGTCTGCCCAGAGAGAGAATAGGACATCAGCCCCTGCCATGCACACGCCAACACACGCACACAGCAACACCCAGGTTGCCTTCAACACGTCACCAGGCAGAAAAGGCTCAAAGACATTGTCAAGGAGATGCAATTCTGTACTCCCAGCATTAAAATCTGTCATTACATTAGCTCTTTGGAAATGCACAAATTCCCCCATCTGCACAGCACAAGGCATAACCAGGCCAGCGTATGAATCAGGTCTGAAGCATCAGTGCATCATCAAATTGAGGTCCCAGCATGAGTTTCCCCAGAGTCTCCCAAGCATCTGGCATGAGAAACAGTGGAGCAGCAACGATGATTCAGGATAAGGCAGAGCCAGACACAGCTTCACACCAAGTGCAGGTGTGGGATGAGGATGTTACAAAGCACAAGACACCCAAAGAGAAAACAACATATGATCCCAGCTGCCATTCCCATGGGAAGCAAAGGTGCTCATGAAAAGGCTTCAACATTTTCTTCTTCACAGACTCGACTCTCCACCTCCAGTGGCTTCCGTGAGATCACCCATTAAGGCAAGGCAGAAATGCCAATGTAAGTGAAGGGCAGTTACTGCTCGGGAGTCAGGGCACCTAAAAGCTGCACTTGTCTGGTGGAGCGTGGTGCACACACCTCAGCCTCCCATGGGAGAGTAACCTCCCATAGGGAGAAACATTCTCATGGGGAATTATCTCCCGAAGAAGAACAATATTACAGAGTCCTTTCTATTGTACTGGGAGGGAGAAGAGCCCGGTTGATGTCAGGGCGGTGAGGCACTGGAATGGGCTGCCCAGGGAAGCTGCGAATGCTCCATCCCTGGCGGTGTTCAAGGCCAGGTTGGACAGAGCCTTGGGTGGCATGGCTTAGTGGGAGGCGTCCCTGCCCATGGCAGGAGGTTGGAACTGGATGATCTTAAGGTCCTTTCCAACCCTGACTATTCTATGATTCTATGTCCTCCCTCCATCTGCTTCATGCATCAGCATAGCAGTAGAGCTGACCTGCTGCCTTTTCCCTTTCCTCTCATCCACAGAGCCAGCACCAGGAAAATCCTGGAAATGCGCTGAAGTAGAGGAAGAGGGTGACACAAAAGTCCTGCCAGATGGCTGAATCCTCAACACCACTGACCACCAATTGGGAACAGCCTCTGCCTTCAAGTGATTGCCACAAGCATGTCCAAGTGTGCTTGGACTCAATGTGCTCACCTGGTATGAGTCATCTGAAGTCATCTGAAGGTGACATTCACATCGTTTGTGCATTCTAAAATCTGACTGATTGCTCTAGTTGGCACCACATCAGTCCTTCAAGCTCCTGTGAATGGAAAGCTGCCCACTACCTGATGACTCTTCAGAATGCTAAAAGGTATGCAAAAAGTATGCAACAGCCCTGTTGGCTTGCTCTGCTGGAAGGAGGAGTTGCTGCTCCTTCCAGAAGGGCTCTTAACCTACCAACTCCTTTAAAGCAGAGTGACCCGTGAGGAGCTTTGGTATTCTTAGTGTCCATTGTCCATAGTGAAGAAGGGCTGCTAAATACAGAGCAGGTACAGGCTGCAGGGAAGAAGGTGAATATTCCAGCGCAGAAGCACCTATTAGTCTTAATTGAGGAACGCTGGTTTGCACATTAGAGGAACAGGAATCTCCCCTTTTTCCTCCTCTCCTCCTGACATGCTCAGGTTGGAGAAAAAGCATCTGAGGGTCACGGATCTGACTCTGGGCTATCACTCAGGCAGACAAATGTTTGTGAAAGAAGCAGCAATCAACTGTGATTAAACACTTCTTAGCAGCAGGAGTGAATAATGCCCTATCAGAAGCTATCAAACAACATTTACCCTGAAGAAACAAAATTAATCAATTTTTATTTTACTGGTTAGAAGGAGGAGCTACTCTGGAGTTAACAGCAGCTCAAAGCAAACAGGAGGGATGTGGAAATAAGCCACAAAGAACAGAACGTGCCACAAAGCCCATGGAGCGGGGAAGCAGCTGGATCTGAAAGGGAAGACTCTTTACCTGCTCTGGCCCTTTGTCAAACATCTTCCTTGTCCTGGGGAACTGGTGGGAGTGGGGAGTGTACTGCACCCCCACACTGCCGACGTTGGCAGGTCTGACAGAGGCCATGTCCCGACTGACCGGCTGCTTTGTCACATCATTGGTCAGGCTGGAGCTGCTCGTACTAGTGGTTGGAGGTGACCCTCTAAAGATCAAAGAGAGGGAAAGGATTCAGGTATCCCTGGACATGAGACTCTTGCATGTGAATTAAGTCACTTTTACTTTGTTTCTTCTTATAAGATTTGTACTTCACTGGGGAGGATGGAAGCCCTGTGAGCCCACAGAAAAGCATGTTAATTTACACTGTGAACTGGGATTTATCTTGTGGCACAGTTACATAATAAAATCAGAAACCACCACTGTGCAGTCCCGGGCCCTTCATTCCAACTCTGAATCTTACTGGTGCACACTGGCTACAGGGCTACTATATCCAGTGAGGCCCTGGCACAGGGTGCCCAGAGAAGCCCTGGCTGCCCCATCTCTGGCAGTGTTCAAGGCCAGGTTGGACACAGGGGCTTAGAGCAAGGTGCTCCAGTGGAAGGTGTCCCTGCCCATGACAGGGGTTGGAAATGATGAGCTTTAAAGACCCTTCCAACACAAACCAGTCTGGGATCCTCTGAAGTGTGGTGCTTGCTCTTCGAGAGTAGGTTTTGGGAAACAATCAAACTTTCCAGTCCTAGCTTTGCCCACACCATTATCCCAGTTTCCCTGCAGTTTAGATGTGGCTTGTTGATCATAAGATAATCCTGGCTTTTGTCAGCTGAAAGGGCAGAAAATACAGATCAGGCTTCAATGGGAACTTTGGGTACCACAGAGGCAGAGTGCACCAGTAAAACCAGCAGGAGTTAGCCCGTCCTTTCAGTTCATCTTCAGATAATTACAGCAGTTAGCTACTCTTGTCCTGAGATGAAAAACCGGAAGAAACTCTCTGCCTTTCCCCATAGTTTTTGTTTCTGGACACCATACAGTACTAAAAGAAGATGCTGGCACGTTCAACTGGGATGGCTCCTGGTGACCGGCCAGGAACACCTAAATCTCTATGGCAAAAGCATTCGGAAGCAATGCTGCTGCTTACCCGACTTGGTGGATGTGCATGCCCTTGTTGGTGGGGCTGGCAGGGGCAGACTGAGTCAGCGAGGAGGTGTCGAGGATGCGCTGGGGACGAGCATTTACCGTCGCCTGGAGAGAAAACACAGAGAGTCCTGAGGAGCCCCGAGTGGCAGCGCCAGGCGCGGTGCGTCACAGCACATGGGCACCCCGGGGGCTCAGCGCAGTTAAAGCATCTCATCACTGTGTGGGGGTGTTTAAAATGTGTATGAAAAAAGCCCCCCTGCAGCTCCCAACACGTAAGATGATTCTTCTTTTTTAGGCAGAAAACACCACAAAGTACCCTTTTGTGACAGGGAAATGGCTCTGACTAACTCATAAGCCTCTTCCCTGCATCAGCTGTGGCCTACTACCTGTGCCAGCGCCTCAAAACAAGCTGCCATGGGGCAGGGAGGAAGCCCAGGGGGTCCCCTTCAGCAGCCAGCCCTTCCTCCCACCTCGCAACCCAGGGCTGTGATCCGTAGTGAGGTGGTTCGGTCTCTTCTCCCAAGTAACACTCAATAGGATGAGAGGGAACAACTTGAAGTTGTGCCAGGGGAGGTTTAGATTGAGTATTAGGGAAAATGTCTTCACTAAAGGGCTGTCAAGCACTGGAACAGGCTGCCCGGGGCAGTGCTGGAGCCACCATCACTGGCAGGATTTAACAGACGTGTAGATGTGTGCTTGGGAACATGGGTTAGTGGTGGGCTGGGCAGCGCTGGGTTAATGGTTGGACTCAACAATCTTAAAGGTCTTTTCCAACCTAAACAATTATAGGATTCTATAATCCAGCCTCAACCTTCCATTAAGGCAGCTGGATGAAGCAGCCTGGGAGGAAGCCAACTTCCCTTAACTATTTGTGATTTCAGAAAGTCTCAAAAGGCCAACACTGATTACTGGGTCCTTTCTGTTTGTTTTGGTACACACAAAAAGCATGCTTTGGATCTTTTAAAAGCTCAGGCTGGGAATGAGGGTTGCACCATCCCAACCTGCACCATAAACATAAATCACAACACAGCCACAATCTGTGTGGGAGCCGGTGGTGGCTGATCAGCCCATGAGATAACCACGGTGCAGTTCACATCCAGGAAGTCTCCACGCCTGTGCAACCTACTCACCGGCTGCTCAGAAAGACATCCCCCTATTTAAAGAGCACGGGAGCTCTCCCGCAGATGAAGATCTATATTCACAGCTCCATTAAAGAAACAGAATAGGCCTGCTCACATTTGAAAACAAAAACTGTGCTTGAAATTCATGCTGTGCCTCACAAATAACTATTGCACAGATGCAGACTCATAGCCTGAACACTTGCACAGTCACGGAGCTCACAGCACAGGCCCCACTTTTCACTGCAGGGGATCAAACAGCATAGCAGCATTTACTCACACTGCTCTCAACACGCTGTCTGATCACCCGTCAGGGCAGCCGAGCTACATGACAAACACCTGCCTATCACAAAACATGTGTAAAAGCATCAAGCCTCAAAGTGCTGAGCCTGGCAGCGTTCTGAGCTGAATGTCTAGTGCACTGAAATGGGAGCTGCAGATCACTGACCCCAGCCAGAGGTTTAAGGCCCCAGCTTGTATGTTCGGGGCTGTTGGCTGAGGAGCGCAGCGGTAGCAGGCAGAGCCGGACAGATTGCACTTCAGTTGTGGTACCATCAGAGAACGGCAGCTGTTCAAGCTCCAAAATAAAGCCTCATTCTCTGCATCTTTTAATAATTAGAACGAAAGATTTAAACCCCTAAAATGGGGTTTAAACCATTAACCATAGAATGGTTTGGGTTGGAAGGGACCTCAGAGCTCCTCCAGCTCCAACCCCTACCACGGGCAGGGACACCTTCCATAGAGCAGCTTGCTCCAAGCCCTGTGTCCAACCTGCCGTTGAACACTGCCAGGGATGGGGCAGCCACAGCTTCCCCAGGCACCCTGTGCCAGCGCCTCAGTACCCTCACAGGGAAGAGCTTCTGCCTAAGAGCTCATCTCAGTCTCCCCTCTGGCAGGTTAAAGCCATTCCCCTTGGCCTGTCCCTACACGCCGTTGTCTGAAGCCCCTCTCCAGCTTACTTGTCGGCCCCCTTCAGGTACTGGAACACTGTTATTCAGGCGCTTTACTTCACCTGAAGCAGTACTTTTGTTTAAGCAAGAAAAACAACTTTTGTTTTTATTCAGTGACAAAATTCAAACAAGAGAATGGAAAATTCAGTGTTGGCACCGGCTCCAGAGGTCCCCAGAGCCCGTGAGCAGCACCCGGGCTGCTCCCTCGTACACCCAGCAAAGCTGCATTAGCACCAAGGAAAGGCCTCAGGATACAGTGAGCAAAAATGTAATTGTGTGTAATCTGCATTATGCAGCAGACAAGGATAACGGGTCTGTGCTCACACCAGCACAGCAGGAGGTCAGGCTGGAAATCCTGGCAGCGCTGCTCGCCGCGGGAGCTTTGTCCATAATGAAATGAATAAAGGCCAGATCATAACCTGGGATCTGAAGCCTTAGCTTCCATTTTGATGGGCTCTTAATAGGTTTGTTTGGTTTGTTGGGGGTTTTAAAACAAAAGAAGCCTTTTCAGAAGCCACCTAAGCCAGGCGGCACTGGCAAGAGCAAAGCCCACAGTATCACAAAGCACACAGCAGTGAACTCGCCGTATAGGCAGCTGCCCAAACTGCAGGTTTAAATACTTCCCTTACGGATCGTACGGCTAAGGCAGAGAAGAACAAATAAGGTCTGTTCACTGAAGCACGCCCAGGTAAGAACCTCTGTAAACGGGAATGCTTCATTTCTTGTTTTGCAAAACCATTTGAAGAGCTGTTGCCTTACAAAGCCAGGAACAGAGCAGCTGCCTTGGAAGCAGAGCACGAGATGCAGGATACCCAACACTTGAGCCTTTGGACTCCATCCAATACTGAGACATTTAGGACCAAACTTGTCAGAATCAACACAGAATTTACCAAATCAACCATAACAGTTCACTGTGGGTACTACAACGCAGTGATCAGGAGTCCTGCTGGTTAAGCAGATCCCCACAGTGCTAGTGGAGGCACTGCAGGCCACAGCAGCATCTGTGTTAACACTGAGACATCTCCTTCCACTAGTGAGGAGCTAAGTCCTAGAAAAGTATTTAACACAGCAAAAGCAGATCTGGGTCCTCTTTATATCCCTTTAATCCCACAGCAGGAGTAACATTTCATTTTGTCAACAGCCTCAAATATACAAAACTGAAATAATTCCATGCATCTAGAGCAGAGAGGGGAATCCTGTCCTTTCCTTATTCACCTTAGACTGGCATCTCCAGCCTGACAGTACTTTGTTGTACACCCGTATCATCGGGGAAGGGTTGACCTTGTTGCCCCACTGTTAATTCTCTATCCCAAACCCAGACTTCAGCACTCACTGACAAGTATACTTAAAAACAAAGAGTTCAAATAAATCACTCTTTTCTCAATAGAAAACTAGATTTAAAAGCAAGAATCTCTAAGGCAATTAAATGGTAGTGCACAATGCTGGCATCTCTTACTGCAACTTCGGCTCAGAAGCCCAAGTGTGAAGATTTAGGATTATTGACTGGAAATCATCAGTAAGAGAAGTCATCTTGCATTGCAATGGCTCATGGACTTGATGCTGGAGCAACCAGAAAGCATGTGGGGAGGACTGCGCTCAGCCAGCTTTCCAACACCACCGACTGGGGCAGGAGGGGAGAGGCAGCTGGTGAGAAGATGTTCTGGGGTGGCCTGGTGCTTTGTTTGAGGTGGAAGGTGAGGGTGCTTCTATAGCTCCCCAGGCTGTCAATTCTGAATCAGCCGTGACGGCAGCCTCCAGGGACATCTTGTCACCCTCGGAGGATGAAATGTGATGAGGATGGCGGTTTAGGTGGATTAGGCCTGGGTTGAAGAGGTGAGTAGTGGCAGGGGTGTCTGCATGCTGACTCACATGTACTAGTTCACCTGGGTTGGAGAGCCGTTGTGGCTTCAGTCTGCAGGCCAGTCCCACTTGCATAATCTAAATCAGTTTGCAAACGGATAATTGAATGAGGTATATTTAAGGTTTCTCCCAGGGACTGATCTAGATAAGTAGACTTCTAAACAAGACCTACTGACTAAGCTCTGCACCTGATTCATATCCTAAACCATCCCCAGGCCCCCCCCACTGATTTATTTTACCTGATCAAGAGTGCATAGGAGGTTTTATCATCTTGAAACATTAAAAGCTCCTTCTGCAACAGACCCAGACTGAACTGGGCAGAACCCTCCAGAGCACCCATTCAGCTCAGTCTGCCTACACTCTGCCTAAGCATGAAGAAAATTAACATCCAAAACCTCATGGCCACACATGAACACAGAGGACATACCTTATAGGCAATACTGTTGAGAACTTTCATGGCCAGGTCGGAGACGTCGGGGTAGGGGTCCGCAGCCAGGTGAAGGAGCACTCTCCAGATCTGGGTATAAACACTGTTGAAACTCACACCTAAGATAACAAAACACAAAACAAAAAACAAAGCCCCACAGCACATGACAATCCATCGACTCAAACGCTTTGATCTTATGTGAGAAAACTCATTAGAACTGCAAGCATCACAATGACATCTAAGAAAACATCAAGAGAAGAGCTCAAAAACACCCTCCGTGGGTGCTTCATCTCCATGTTGTCTGCCTTTGTGAACTCTGCAAGGGCTTGTAGAATGAAACTGGGAGGAAGCCAAATAAATTAAAGGCTACCTTCAACCAGCTTCCATCAAACTGCTCCTTTTCTGGGCTGGAAAGGACAAACAGATCATGTCTTTGAGTTTCCTGACCTAAAGTACTAAGCAGTATAAACCCACAGTTCCTGGTCTGTATTTGTATTGTTATTTTGATTGCTGTTTTAAGCACTAATACTCACCTTGAACATTCAGGTTTTATATATTCTACGAGGTTACTAAACAGTTAAATCACAGAATCACAGAAGAGTCAGGGTTGGAAAGGACCTTAAGATCATTCAGTTCCAACCCCCTGACATGGGCAGGGACACCTCCCACTAAACCATGCCACCCAAGGCTATGCCCAACCTGGCTTGAACACCACCAGCGATGGAGCATTCACAACTTCTCTGGGCAACCCATTCCAGTGCCTCACCACCCTTACAGGAAAGAATTTCTTCCTCATATCCAATCTGAACTTCCCCTGTTTCAGTTTGAACCTGTTACCCCCTGTCCTATCACTACAGCCCCTAATGAAGAGCCCCTCCAGGGTCCTCATAGGCCCCCTTCAGATAAAACCGAAGCTGTAGCACCGGCACCTTTGTGAAGCAATAACTGCAACTCAGTCCTTCCTATTGACATTTGTATCAAGCCCTCAATTTGTCACTGCATGAGAATATCTGGTGCTTGGTGGTTCAGCAGAAGGGACTGACAGATTCAAAGCACAGATCAAATTAATGAGCATTTGCCACAAGTGACACAACTTTGTGAACATTTTATTTTGCTGCTTTCAGGTGAACCTTTAAGTTGCTCTTTCCTCCCAGCCTCGCAGTGCCTAACGGCTGCGACACCCTCGGCTGGGGGTTGAGCCATTCGGACAACGCTGAAGTGGCCACACTAACAAAAAAAGGAACTGAAACAGGGATTTCAGATGAGTCACAAGCAATGGCAAAGGACAGATCAAGCTGTTACTGCATTTCCTTTCATGTTTCTGGAGACATCTAAATATAAACTGTTAAGCCAGGAAAAAAAGGGTTCCTTGGTCAACAAGCAGCTTCTCCCCTGGTATAGCTGCTAAACCCAGTGCTCAAACCCCCAGAAAAGAGACTTGGACAGCCCAGTTTTAACTCTGGCTGAAGAAGGCACGTAGCAAGGAGTACAGATGCTGCACTTCACACGTTTGTCCTTGATAGCCAAGGGAGTCTTTCTTGTGTCAGAAAAGTTCCCTAATGTGTGACCAAGCACTCTGAAACACAAAGGCAATAACCTACCTCCATCCTCTCATCTGACCTGCAAGGAAAAGGGTCTCTTACTCAGCTGACTTCCAAAGGACTTTCTAAGTCGTGCCTGCTGACAGTTTCATGCAGAAATACCACAAAGACTTCTGATGGGACCATTGAAGGTGGGGGCTGCCTACACCACAGACCTCTATAGCTAACCCTGACCTTCCCCATACTGGTGAGATACAGGGCCTGACCATGATACCACACTGTTAAATCCAACCAGAAGAAATTAAGAAGTTGATAATCTGAAAAAGCAGTAACAATTGTCATGACACAGCAGAGTCAATAGGCACCGATCTGTCCTGTTCGGTTTCATGTCAGCAGAGGACAGAGGCCAAAGGATAGGAAACTAAGGTACACATGAGCTGAGCAGAACTGAATGGTGCGGATCCCCGTTCAGGTTTTGGCTTTGGTCACGTCAGACAAAAGTCACTGCCTTTTTCAGAAGCTCTTTACCCATGTTTAAATAAAGACAGTATCAGTACACAATAAAATAAGCCTCTGCTCAGAAGAGGGGTTAGGCCTCCTAACCCTAAAGGATGGTGATACAAAGCTTGTCTCCTCCAGGCTTCTGACCATTTGGGTTTGATTTCTGCAGTTGCCATGTTCATTCTGGAAGTGTCTATTACCAGGGAAAGAAACAGTGGAGAGGGAAGGGTAAAGAACAAGAGAGGGAGAGTGATAAAGTGCTACAGGCTGTGGGAGGAAAAAAACCCCCCCACCACTGAAGCAGCAGCCAGGTAATGACATTGGAGGTTTGCTGAGAGCTCTACCTCCCACATGTGGTCCTGTGCTGAGCTAGATAAGGACCAATGGGAAATCTGCATGGACTGATTTCTTTTAAAGCCTTTGAAAGACAGTGAAAGGAAAGGGAGGGAGAGAGAGAGCAAGAGGGTACCCATCGGATTTTCCAGTGTCTCAGATACCACCTCATTCGTGACGCAGCCATGAAAGGAAAACAAGACCATTTTTTATACATCTGAGCGTCATGGAAAAACCAAGTGAAAGCAGAACTGCGCCAGTGCAATTCCTCATGCACCCGCAGCCTTTGAAAGGAACAGAAGGAATTTCTACAGAGGCATCCCGGGCTCCGAGCCGGTGCTCCAAGGACTGGGCCTTTCTTCTGCCATCCTCCCCCTACGGTTTGTGCTGTTCATTACATCGATTCAGCCGAGGGATGCATCTAACACAAACCTGAGCACACGTCAGTGGGATAATGGAAGGCAGCAGAGGTGGCAGCAGGAACAGCAGCTTGATTTCATGGAATGGACTAGAATGCAAAACCATATTCACAAGACACAAACAAAGAGCCAAGCAAGGGGGACGGGGAGTTAATCTAAGCAGACAGCTCTGTAATTAGTCAGACTGATTCTAAGCCAGCTAAATGGACCTTGCAGCATAGATTTACGTTTACAGAATGATTCCTCTCTGCTAAGAATGTCAAAAATAAATTGCCTGCTTTTACCAGTGACTTTGATTTTCTTTACACATGCAAAGTTCAATTCAGCAGCAAGCACCATGCAGCGCCCTGATGATGGGACCTGGCTGAGGTCCTGTGGCCAGGTCACTGAGTAGACGAAGGGTAGAACCACGCTGGATGCAAAAACGAATGCTAATGGTTTTATTTATCCTTCTTGCTTTGCCAGGCTTTGGCAGTGTTTCTCTCCAATCCCCTGTAAAAAATCACTGCAGTGATTTTAAGCATCCATCTCTAGAAGAAGGTGCAGTCTGTTCCTACCCAGCACAGCAGCAAAACCTGAGCAGCTCCTGTGCCTGCAGGGAACAGCAGCTTCAGGCTGGGATGCCACGAAACACAGTTGAAATCCTTCAGACCAAATGGTACCCAAGGACTCTGGTATCTGCCTCCCAGCAACACTAATCCCACCTGCTTTGTAAATGTGTATCCCCTGCTTCCACAGGTGACACAGAAGGTCCTGTGAGAGCCACTCAGATAAAAGGTCTGAAATCCTGACTGCTGGTCTGACACTCCTGACAGGAGTGGACGCAGACCGTTCCAGACAGAAACACCAAATCAGCACTTCTTGTGCAGCCCCGGCAGTCTGTGAGCTGCTCTCTCTGCACAGGGCCATATAAAGGGGCTCCTGCAGGCTCTGACCCCATTCAAGCAGCCAAACCTGAGCTTTTTCATGTTCCAGCAGAGAGCAGAAGAAACTCATTAGGAAAAAGAAGGTTCCCTGACAGAGCAGGTCCCTCCCCTGGACCAGGGCTGTCACAGCCAACATGAAAGCAGCCCACCGTGAGCAACACCTACATCAAGCTTCCATTTCCAAAACCCACTCAAATCCCTCCATTTAGCTACTATGCAAGTTACTATTTACCACTACTGGTTGACCAGCTACTTCTCATTATGTCTGTGCAGTTCAATATATAGCCTAGTGATGCAGAAGGAGGCTCTATTTGTCCCAGCACCCAGTCTCTTACTTGCTGCAGCTCACTGTCCACCCTACATCTCTTGCTCTCTAGATCCTCACTGCAGTAACTTCTTGCTGTGTTTCTTTGAGGCAGCTCGTCAGGATGGATCCTGTGACGTGGCAAATAGGCTTCTGCCCCCAACCTCTGCTGGAAAACAGAGCTATTCCCAGCATTTCATCACTCCTAGATTTATTTTCCTCCTTCTTTGATCATTCCATAATATAATCTTTCCAGCAATGCTCTCTGTAGGACAAAGACTTTAATCATGCAGTTTGGATATGAATAATCAGCCTCAAGGTATGAAAACCCCCATCTGAATTCCTTCCCTTTTCCTATCTTGAAACTAAACTAAACTGAAAATTTCCAGGACATCAAGATTAATGACTAGCTGTATGGAAAAAGCAGCAAAGCTTAGCTTGGCTTCCCATCGGAACTGATGTCTTTGTTGACTAACCAAAACTGCCTCTTGCCAGCTTGAAAAAGTGGGCCAGAAATAAATGTCCCTTCTGGTAACAGGAGTGTCCAGGGAGGGAAGAGCCTGCCAGGAAACAGCACTCCTGGGCTACAAGAACATGTTGTATTTAGGGGGTCACTTGGCCTGTAGCTGGCAAAGAAACTGTTTGCAAAGTGATATGAGAAGAAACAGAGAGGTTTTCCTCAGGTTGATGGGAAGAAATACATTGAATGATGCCAGAAAAGTGGATAGAACAATCCACAACAATCCCTTTAGCACCATGTTCCTAAAATCACCAGACAGGAAGAAAGCCCTGAACATCAGTGAATCAACCCAGGGAATGCAAAGTACAGAACACAGCATGAAAGTGCGCTTGGAAATGTCTACTTTTATTATTACAGACCAGATTTCTGTTTTGGTCTGAGTCTGCCCAAAGCACCCTTTTTACTGCTCTGCCTCTCAACTACTTGGCAGAGGCATTTCTGCAGAGCCAAAATCACCATTACTCCTTCCAAAAAACAGAGTAGACGAAACACTACTTCAGGCAAGACAAGCCTATGACCCAGGTGGACCCTCCCCAAGTCACCCTGCTCCTGCTGGCTGCACAGCTCTATTTTAGTGCACACTAAAGATTTAAGGAAGGGGGTTAACCTGAGCCCGGGCTGTGCAGCAGCCACAGCACTACGGAGGGTGGCTGGAGCTGTTGGCTCCTTTCCCTGGGGAGCAGGAGAGAGCAGGCTGGGAGATGGGGATCCTTCAGTACATGAGAAAAGCCTGGCCTTCAGCAGGCAAATGCTGGAGGTAATGGGATTCTGTGCGAGTTATGAATTTTAAACACTTCTATAAGCTGTCATTTCCAGCTGGATGTGAGCTCCTGATTGAATAGGAATGAAGGAAGCTTTGGGGAACTGCTCATAGTGTTTGCCTAGGGCTCCCTCGCTCATCTCCTGCTCAACTCAGGTTCTTTTCCAACCGTGCCGTAAAGCTCTTGTGGGACATGTATGAGCCATCAACCATGCACCAGCGTGCACCAGTGGAAATGCAGAGTCAAATTCTAACTTAAGATGGAGAGAAATTTCCCTGAATTCTTGTCATGCTTTAGAACATCAGATTTCATCCCCTATAGTCAAAAGCAAATGAACTGATCAAGTTTCTAATGAACACATGATTTTAAACTGCCACAGGGGCTCAGGAATTACAATCCCAGAATCTTTCAACTCTGGAGAGCTGAATCATCATCACTTCTTCCAGAAAATACATAGAGGAAACTGACATTTCTCTTGCTAGGAGGAATTCTGTTGGAGTAAGGTCTAGCAGGAGCTGAGAGCCAAACTTCCTACAAAAGCAAGCGTGTGATGAAAGGCAATGCCAAAGAGAGGGCAGGAGAGTCTGTACTCACCTATTAGTGAGTTCAGAGAAGAGTAAGAGCTGACTCGTCTCATCTTGTCAATAGTCTCAAACGAGAGGATGTATTCCTCGTTCTCAGGGCTGCCCAAGGTGCTGCTGGCACTGCTGCTGGTGCTGAGATTCCCAGGAGAAAACGCAACAGAGCTTCCAGCTGCCAAAGGAAAAGAGGGAGATGCTGAAATAAGAACTAGGGAGAACAGTTTTCACCTTGGTAGAACAGCTCTTTCCTAAACCCTGAAACATTCAGTGAAGGTGTAGGCAAATCCACAACATCCCCTTTTAAATATCGAATGTTTAAATACAGAGCAAGCATCAAGGGGTCAGAAAAGATTCAGTTAAAAATCCATGTATGTTAGCAAGTTGGAAAGCACCTTTTTTGTCCACAAACACTCCAAAAAAATCAATGCTAATGACCAGAAAATTGAAACTAGTTATGAGGGGGCTTCTCCTGCAAGCCCATGGAGCTGGCAGCTGGATAATCTGGGCTGAAGCACTGCTTCCAGCTTGTGTTGTCTGGCACATGGAATTGCCTGGCTTGTACGAGGGGAGGGGGGAACGAAAGCATTTGGCAATGTCTCTTACATTCTTCATTCAGGCTGAGGTTCTGCAAGGACTTGTTCAGGTTGCGAGCGGTGGTAACTGCGCGGATGTTCCCGTAGGAGCTGACGGACCTCAGCCTGGGCGTGCACGGACCATCCCGCACTGGTGTCAAACTCCCACCCTCTGTGGAGGCAAAACCCAGCAATTGGAGATGGAACCAAAGCACCATAACCTTTTGGTTATTTCCCAGCAAATATATCACTAAAATACTACTAATATGAACAGAATGTAGTCATCGCCCATTAGGCTAAACCAGACTGAGGTGTGACAAAGGATTCTCTGCACACGCCACCAGCACAGAGCATATGTCTGTGCTGTCCAGGCTGTGATTTTGTCACATCCCACCAAGCCAGGTGAGCTGAGCCCTGCCAGTGCCTGCAGACAACCAGAATGACTCTTCCCTCCAGGTCACTGTTGGGCCACTGCCCAGACACTGTGCAAGGCCCCACTGCTGCAGCAGACACCATTCAGTAAGCAGCATCTGCAGGCTTCTGTCTGCTTCTGCTCATTACATTTTCATGCTATAAAAAGCGTTATGAAAACTCTGGTTTCCTGACCAAATTTCAGGCCTGTTTTCAACTCATATTTTTGCCCATGACCTTATAATTCTGCAAACTCTCTCATTTTCACTCCCAAATACACAAAGAGGCTTCAGAGTAGCGGTTTTATTTCACTGCAGAGGCGACTGCGTTATGGTGGTGGGGCTGTTGCTTCCACTTCATCCTACTTATAAATACTTCAGGATTCTTTTGGATAAGGAAAGGCAACATAATAACTGCACGCGATGTTTATTTCCTGCAACAAAAAGGACAAATGCGGAGAAGCTTACTTTCCAGTATGATTCAGTTATTCAGAAACAGGGAGATTAAACCTCTCATTGCAGAGGCACCACATGGTCTTGTCTCCAAGCTTCCATTGCAGCAGTCTTCTTATCCTTTGAGATTTCCAATGCACAGAGCAGGGCTGGTTCTTTGTTACGTGGTGAAGCTTCTCACAGGGTCAATGTGACACTCAAGTTTCAGGTATAATTTGAGGGGAGGGAAAGGCTGGTAAGCTTGTGGGCTGCTTTGAAAGACTTCAACCTTGATGCAAAGGGAATCCCTTTGAATTGACAGGGTGTTCAGTCTGCAGCCTGCTGGTGAGATCTAGCTGTGTTTTAGATGGAGACTCAGCAGAGGATGCACTTCTGCAGTGCAATATATTATAATGCTAAACAGACATTAGAGCTCCCCACTGTGCCACTCACCTTTGAAGCAATGATGCTGCCTGGTAAATCACTACCAGCAAGAATTTCATTGTGTTGCGCAAACTCCTTAAATAAAAGTTCCCAAGCACTTTCAGACTATACGTTTCCTACCCACAGGAACCCAAGCCACCTACCTGGGGCAGCTGGAGAAGGGAGAGGGTAATTCTTCTCTTCCTCCATGAACTGCAAGGCAACTGTGCAGAAATTGCTCTCATACTGAACAACCAGGTGACTTAAAGCCACCACCAGCTCCTATGGAAAAAGCAGAAGTGGGTATTTTATCGTTACATAGGTCAGAAACAACGGAACAAAGGGAAACACAGGACAACATGGTCATTATTATTGATGTTATTGGGCTGCTATCTAGACTAATCATTCTCCCTTCACAGGGATGAAAGCCTTGCTTCAAATCTAATTCTTCGTAAGTCTTTTATACCTTAGCAGGCTCCTACTGCTCTCTGAGTTTGCCCAATACTGTCAAAGTGATGCAGTGTCACAGAAGTATTGAACTGGTGATGAGCACCCAACTCCCTCAGCTCCTGTGATGCCCACATGCAGCGTGGGTCTCTTGCAGAGCAGTGGTGAGCTGAGCTGAGGATTTGTGCTCCCAGCCCCTGTGGCACAGCCTGACCCTCTCCCTGTGCTGCACAGGCAGAGCGCTCGTCCTGCAGCCTGTCCTGCATCTGTTCTGAGCTGAAGGAAACAGAATGTGACAAGAGGCCCTGGGGGACATGGCTCAGCTCTTCCTCCAAAAGCCACGGTGTTTGACACCTACACTAAATCGCAGCCTTAATGTGAGCACGGTGCTGCCTGCAAGGGATCACCAGCCCCTTCATGCTCAGAGATGCAAACTGAGAACCTGAATTACCAGGGGAGGGTAGAGAAGGTGAAGCTCAGACCATCAGTTAGGTACCATGTGCCAGGCTCTTGGAAACAGCAAATGGAAGAGGTGGAGAGCTGGCTTTGGTTGCTGCTCTCTGTTCAGAGGACTAATCTCCAAAAGGGAGATTTATGACTCTCAAAGAGCACACAGAGTGACGTGCAGTTCTCCTGAATTAAACTGATTAAATGCTGGAGTGAGACAAGAGAAATTAATCCTCGCAATGCTGGTGACAACTGTCAGGGTGTACATGTTCCAGTAAATAAACACAAGCACTAGAACACCTAAGTACAGTGAAATTGCTCTCCTTCCTTACCCCTATCTTCACATTCTCTTTAAGTAAAACAACAGGATATTTAAATTCCCACACAAATCTGAGATTGCTACTCCTATTTCAGGCATTCGCTTGGTGGAATCGAGCTAAATCAGAGGTCCACTGTTAAACAGCAGAAACATTGTAATCTCAATAACCATCTTGTCAACGCCTGGATATTACAACACACTCCACTTGTGTTACTCCTGTCACTAGGCTCCTTCTGGAATGTTGTAATATGTGCACTGAGAAAGGGCAAGTGGATAAAGCAGCACCCAGAAGGCTGCTGCTGGTGACCTCCGTGAGCATGAGTATGAGGCTCAGTGCCGAGCAGAGCCCCAGCAGGGGCTGATGCTGCTCTTTCTGCAGGTGGTGTCACTTGTGTGTATCACTTCTCAGCAGAAATGGGAGTTAAAAGACTTCACGACAAAGCAGATACTTCCAAATGAGTCAAGCTCATTGAAAAGTCTATTAAACAACGCATGCTCTGACACCCCTGTGCCACCAGCCCTTCCATACCTTTCGAACCATGGGGCTCCCATCATTGATGAGCTGGGCCAACATCATGGCCACATTGTGGTCAATGGTGGTGGAGTGATCGGTTCGTTCAGCAGAGTTGCCCACAAAAGTTCCCAGTGCAAAGACTGCAGCACAGCGAACCTGAGGGACACAAACACTCATTAGTATTTCCCTCGTTTCCAGCCCAGGGTTTGCCACTGGATTGTTTTATCCCCACAAAAGGCATCTCCGGAAACCTGGACTATTGTGTCAGGTAAATAGTGAGGTTAAAGGGAAGCCCGCAGAGAGTAAAAGCCAAAACAGATTCAGCAGAGCACTGAGTTTTAAGTATTCAAAGATGCAAGAATATATTCAATTTCCCAGAATACTCAGTGACCTTCCCATGGGTGCTTTTTCCAGTTGACGTTGCCCAGAATATTAATTAACAGGAATAAGGTAGATGAGGAGTTACTGCTGGGATGTGAATCTTTAATAGGAGTTCTGAACCAGACTCTTTGGCTAAGGGCTTACAGAAAGGTGGAAGATGATAGAAAAAAGCAAAGGAGAAAAGAGCAGCTCAAATCAGGATGAACTTTGCCAGATGAAGCAAGGAATGGAGGGATCAGATGGTCTGCTGATCTTACAGCGTGCCTGGGCAGAGCCTGCAGACAGTGGGACATGGTGCAATTGGTAACTGCAGGATGTGCTTCATGAAGCAGAAACCCTCACCCGGTGTCTCAGAGTGGGTGTGCTGGAAGCATGGGTTAGCCTGGCCTTCACACAAGGGCTCATAAAATGGAGGAAAGATGGGGCCAGGGAAAGAAGATGGAGGATCATAGAATCCAGACTGGTTTGGGTTGAAAGGGCCTTAAAGCTCCTCCAGCTCCAACCCCTGTACAGGCAGGGACACCTTCCACTGGAGCAGCTTGCTCCAAGCCCCTCTGTCCAACCTGGCCTTGAGCACTGCCAGGGATGGGGCAGCCGCAGCTTCTCTGGGCACCCTGTGCCAGCGCCTCAGCACCCTCACAGGATGCAGGACAGAGAGCCCAAGTGTAGAGGGGAACCTCATCTTTACTCGCTGCACGTTAGCGGCGGTGTTTATCTCCAGGCTGACTTCTCCCACATGCGATGTAATTTCACCAGGGTCTGACAGGATCTGTCAATCACAGCACATGAACCACTTCTCTCTTGGAGAGTTTGTCGCAAAGGTAGAACACATTGAATTAAAGATGTATTTTCCCACATACCAGGAGGACAGCTCTCATCCTTGGGCAAAAAGACCAGAGGGTTTGTTGCAACACACAGTGTTTTGGGACCACATTTTGAACAAGCTTCTGATATGCAAGTAAGCAAAAAATTATGGTGTTCTGTAACTTTGGAGCCACAAGCCCAGGACGCCCAGGCTGTATGAACTCCCCCTGCATTTCTGTGGTTACTTCTCTGGCAAGGCTTTTATGATTCACATCACCTTGAAGAAACAGCCATGAGATCCTTCTCTGACCCAGACGCAATGGTAAGGCTCTCAAAGACCTGGTTTTGCAAGTATTTCCATAGCCCTCTGCCACAATTCTGACAACTCCAGTGGTGTTTAGTTGAAAAGTGGGATTTTACCTCAGGAATGGGATCCGAGAGGAGGCTGTAGAGCTTCTCATGAGCGCTGTCCCTCACGCCACACCACCTGGCTGAGTCAAAGTTCTGCCAAATGCGGCCCAAACAAATGGCCACCCACTGACGCAGGAGAGGATGTGGATCATTCAGCTGCTCCAGGCAAATAGCAATCAGGTTTCCTTGAAGGCAAGCTTCCTACAACACAAATCAATGCCATTTATTTCGGATGGCAGCTTCCCACCTCATCATCAAAAGAGATTATTTCTGAAGTAGACAGGAAATCGAGAGAAAATAATTATCTGGTGGTTGTATATTGGTTTTGTTATAAAATACCATCTGGAAGCAGCATGAAGGGAAGGTCAACTACACACTGCTAGAGCTGGTTAAGTAGCTGAGTAACAGAAATGCTTCCTGTAACGCATAAAGCCTGTTTTTCCCTTGTTGGAAATATTCCTTGCACCTGTCAGAGCCCCAGGGTTTATGGCTAGCTCCATATCCTTCCCAAGAACTTTATAACAGCCCTCGAGTTCCCACTTGACAGGAACCAGGCACTATTTCTCAGTGTGCTGCCTGAAGGAGTACTTGAGTGACTTGTGTCCTTAACCTCCATGTCCAGGCACAGGCACATAATGTGTCTGTCACACCTCCAAGTCAACCTTTCTTCTAATCCATGCAAAACTAACATAAAGCAATCTTCTAGTTCAGTCTTCCAGGGCAGGGTTGTGCTTTAATGCCTGTTTATCAGAGCCAAGGCACAATGCAGAGAAGAGGCAGGAGAGAATGGAGGAAAAGGGATGCTGGGACTCACCTGTCCTGTGTTGTAGTTATTAACAATTACAGCCAGGATAAACGCTGTCATCGTCCTGTGTTCAGCCTTAAAACAACATACAACTCCTTGTTAGCTAGGAAACAGGCCAGCGAACAACTATATCCTGTGCTTTCTGAAGTGTGAGACTGGTCTAAGTGCAGTCTGCAGCACATTAAAGGAACAGGAGAGGGGGAATTTTGAATTTCCTTGTCATCCAGCCCTGTCAGTAGTTACACCCGAGACACTTCATCAGTGTCTTCCCCAGCCACTAACTTGGTGATGACCCTCCCACAGAGCAGTGGGTGCTGTGGGAGGTGGGAGACAGCCCTGTGGTAGCACCAGCTGTATCAGAGCAGGCCAGGGCAGGCCAAGGCAAGCTAAGCAAGTGCTAGGAGAGGCAGAGTGACGCTGACTTGTCCTTACAGGCATATACGGGTCTGCCAGAACCGAGAGGAAATACTTGTGTCCGTTGTCCTTCACAAGGTCAGCTTGGCACGACTGAAAAATGAGACAAAGGAAAACACAGTGAGTACTCCAACACGGGAGTGTTTTCCCTCCAGTGATGTACGAATATTTCATGTCTTCATCATTTTTCTCAAATCTTATTTTCTTTTGAGAAGCAAACTGAGGCACAAGCAACCGAGACCCCGCAGGAGCAGGGCCGAGGCCAGAGCAGTGCAGGAACCCTTTGCCACCCCAACGCAACCACAGCAGCTGAGAATGTGTCCTGCTTTGGAGAAGAGTTAAACTTGACATCTCTGCCCTTCATTAAACCTTCAGCAGTGTTTGAGAGCACCACAAGCAAAATCAAGGAGGAATCTGATTTGTTTGCTTCGGTTTTACATTTAACAGAATATGAATTATTTCACATTACATCTTCTAAAAGCCCCTGCTCTAATTCTCCCCTTGATTTCCAATCCCCAGGACATGGGAGGTGCAGTTCAATAGCACAGACAGTCCATTGGTTCCCTCCGTGTCAGTGTCTTCGTGTCATTGAGCAACGTGCTCTAGTGGAAGGTGTCCCTGCCTGGGGCAGGGGGCTGGAACAGGATGAGCTTCAAGATGCCTTCCAACCCAAACCAGTCTGGGATTCTATGACTGCAGCTGATTTTCCAGCTCAGCCTGGCAGCCAGGATGCGAGAGTGTTTTGGGAATGGTCAGTGGACAACTCTCGGACACTGCCACATGCACTAACCCAGCCACACATTTCCCTTACAGCAGCCCACATCACCGAGTGGTTACCAGTTAATCCATACAGAGTTGGGGGGGATGGAGGAGGAATTATTCACTCTTTAGATACTCATTCTCTATATTCAGCCCAACCCCCTGCCTACGCAGGGGTAGATTTTGACAAGAAGATTTCAACTCATCTACACAAACGAGACCTATCAGCGTTTTATTTGGTCAAGTGCTGACGTGTATTATACCAGTACAACAGGAGCGTGTAGCAGCACGACCTCCTGCTACACACAAACACTGAAGAGCAACTCCACCGTCTCTAAAAGCCTGCAAGGAGAGTAATGCAGGTTTTCCTGGGGCAGTATCAGCTGGGAAGCACGTGGCACACACCATGGTTCTGCTAACACACCAACTCAGCCTTCAGGTTGACATATTAGGGTCAAACGGAGAGAAGACATACTACAGAAGCTGAAATTTAAGGGAGGAAATAGTGGCTCGGCAGCCGGCTCCCCAGTGACGGTGGTTCTATTGTATGCTTCACACCAGAGACAGGATCATGTATTTTTTATCAGATGTAGAAGGTGAAGGAGGAAACTAATTGTTGAAAGGAGGGGGGATGGCAAGATAGAGATGCGAGAGAATATCTTATGGCTGAAGGGAGAGAAGACACTGGTTCTGGCAGATCAAAGAGCAGAGGGGATGGACTGATGCCAGGCTGCAGCTCCAAGAGGCTTTCCTGACTTCTGTGTAATGCAGCACAAAACCCAGCTTCCTTTCACCCCCCCCTTTTCCCTCTCAGTGGGAACACTTTGTGTTTCTTACAAAATCCAATCTCTTCATGGCAAGGTAGGCAAATAGAAGGCTGCCCATCTTCACTGTGTGTTTATTGTGCTGCCACTGGTACCCGAGTACTTGAGGCTCGAGGGTGGGAGGCAGCGTCTATGCAGGCAGCAGAGCTGCTCCAGCCCTCCTTACTGGATCCTGGCAAAAGCACGGAGAGCCAGCATCAGCAACACCTCCTCCTCAAGGAATAAGCAGCTACACTTGTGAATAATACTACAACGTGACCAAAACAAGCTGCAGCTCGGTGTGAAAGTTCAGAACTTACATAAAATAGGACGTTCCCAGCGCTGGGGAGGGATGAGAGCACAGATCTCCTCCTTCTCCTTCATATAACACGTGCTGTGTAACTCATCCCTAAAAACCTCATCAGTTTTCTGAATGCAGCAGCACTGCCGCAGCTTGGGGTGGCCTGGGTGATCGTGATGGCCAGTAACACGCCCCAGGTGGGCACGTTATGGGATTACCAGGGAACACTTAACCTGAACATGCTTTAACTGTAAGATCAGAACTGGTAGTCACACATCTGGAAAGCAAGGAGACTATTTATGTCACTCCACTGCTTTAAAAAGCATGAGAAATGCTTGCTTTCTATTGTCTTCAGCCAGCTCTCTGGAGTGGTAAAATCTCTTTTCCACTGTCGCACTTCAGCAATATTCACATTTTCAGCTCTCTTTAACGTGCAGATTTTGGGGTCTTGCTTAAGCTCCTCACTATGATCCTTATTACAAGCAGGGAGATCTTTTTCCCCTTTAAAATCAAGTATTTCAGATTCAGAAGGTGCTGTTTACCAAACATTACCTACGTAGCCTACAGAAGGTTCTCGAACTTGGGAACCACGCAACATGCTCACAATGATTCTGGCCTCTGTTAAATGTGTTTGAATTTGTTTCCAACATACATGGGCAAACCTTGCATCACCAGAGGGGGAAAAGACACATCTGTATTGATACTGAGCATACAAGAAGAAAGTATTCTTTTCACTTCTGAGACGACAACATACTTGCCCCCTGTATGCTCTGACAGCTCAAGATGCTGGGTGTCCCCTCCCTCAGCAGCACCCACCACACTGTCCTGGAGCTGCCCTCTCCTCCCTTCTCCCTTCCACCACTTGGCTGTGGAGCTAGAGAGTGAAATGATGGCAGAAAATCCAAATCCAAAGTTTAAGAGGCTAAAAAATGGGTGAGACATCAGCACGGAGCACAGGAGGAAGCAACACTGAAGGTGGCAGGAGGGGGAAGAGCCCTCTTGATCAGCTTCCCCATGGGAGAGGGTGACGGATGGTGTGACACACCACATACATTATACATGAGCCTACTCAGAAATCTACCTGGGGCTGAAGCATCAGCTGCAGAGAGGCATGCATCAAAAATAAGCTTTTCAAGAGTAGCTTGAAGATGAATAGTTTTCATTTTCTTTGCTTTCCAAAATCCTCTTAGGATGTTAATGAAAATGTGTTTATAAAAGTAAACCTGACAATGCTAGATCAACATGGGGGAAAACTCCAACACCGGCAGTATTACTCTCCATACTGAAATATGGAAACATGGAAAAAAGATAACAAAAATAACCCCCCAAATAGGCAAGATCCAACTTCTGCAAACAGCTCAGACCATTTCACATCACTTATAACCATGCCTGCTATTAACTGTCTGCAACACTCCTCATAATTTTATACTGCTCAACTAACTGCACCCACAAACCACCGAGTCGTATATGTAACTGTACAAATTCATCAGCAATCAATTACCTGCTTTGTTCTGTATTTCAAGCCCCACAATCAGAGCTCTGGCTAAGGCCATCTTCAAAAACCAAGGCTTATCCCAAAAGGTACAAAATATTGTCAAGAAGACCAGAATCATGGAGTCATGCTAGAAATAACCTGTGCTCTGGGGGGGTGAATACTGCTCTGCCAACCATCTTCGATGCATCAGCACATGCATTAATTTATAAATCCTGTTCCAAGTCTAAAGTCATCAAAAATCACTGCTATTTCTAGAAAAGTTCTGTCTGAATCCTGAAGTGACACAGAGAATCCCAAACTGGTTTGGGTTGAAGGGACCTTGAAGCTCCTCCAGCTCCAACCCCTGCCATGCACAGGGACACCTTCCACTGGAGCAGCTTGCTCCAAGCCCCTGTGTCCAACCTGGCCTTGAGCACAGCCAGGGATGGGGCAGCCACAGCTTCCCCAGGCACCCTGTGCCAGCGCCTCAGCACCCTCACAGGGAAGAGCTTCTGCCTAAGAGCTCATCTCAGTCTCCCCTCTGGCAGGTTAAAGCCATTCCCCTTGGCCTGTCCCTACAGGACCTTGTTCAAAGCCCCTCTCCAGGTTTCTTGTCAGACCCGTTTAGGTATTGGGAAGCTGTTGTAAGGTCTGCCCTGATCCTGGTCTCCAGCTACTGCAGTGTGTTTTTGAAGTACCATGGGAGAAACTCCTGAGTCTAAAGCAACTGGATAAAGAGAATTGGGGAGATGGGGAGAGGGGGAAGTTGCTGGAACCCAAAAGAAACAGCCAAGTTGAAAATACTCACACTGTCCACTGCCAGAATTTTGGCCCAGATGAAGACTAGGAGAGGCCTCAGCTCACGAGCTGAACTCTGGAGCAGCTTCAGCACATAGGGGAAAATGCCGACGGACAGAGCCTGCAGGGGCAGAGAACAGTGAAGGCTGTTTAACCACAGAGAAACGTGGCAGAAAACAATTCCATCCATTTCCAGCAGGGAGGGGATCCCTCTGCATCTCTATGCCCCTCATTTTCATCTTGGATGTCACCAGATATTTTCAGACTCATTTGCTCCACAAAGACTCAGAGCTAATCTAGCGCTCGCTTTCACTCCTTACAGCCTGGGCTATTTAATGCTCACGATACGTTGCGCTCTCCTCAGATGGAGCCATTTGCTCTCACAAGTAAACACACTGCAAAAACTCAATAATTGCAGCCTTCCCACTGGAAATTAAACAGGCTTCTTGCCTTGCACAGACCTTTTACCCTGCTTTTTCCATGGGAGCAGAGGCTGCTCACAGGAGGACGTGCACCACGCCAAGAATCACACTGATTGCTGTCACACTTCGTCAAGTGCAACGCAAAGGAGACGCATGATGGGAACTGTGCTCACAGCACTGGGCTTGAGGGGTTACATCTGAGCATCAGTGAGGTCTCTAGAGCACCTCACAGCCAGAGCAAAGGCTGTGGCTGACCTGCAGCTGCGTTTTGATCCCCAGTGTCTATAATCCAGAGGTCTTAAAATCCCCTTTAACATGTATTTTCTTCCTACCACAGAGGGCTAAGCTGTCTGTGAAGCTGCAGAAGGGAGTCTTGGCTGAGATGAAGGAAGAAAGTAAAGAAAACCACTAAAAGTCCCATCATTGAGCTATTCCACGACCATCTGGTGGTTTGTCTTCATCACTTTTCTCAACAAATAGCTCCATTTACAAGTGCTTGAAACCGCTCCTCTGTTTAATTCTTATTTATTATCTGCACTGTGCTAGACACTTTCCCAAATGCAGAAGGCAGCTGCTGCCTTCTCAGAAGAGGTTATAAAATCCAAAGACCAAACAGATAAAGGAAGAGATGAAACCGATGCAGGCAGTAAGCTGAGAGAGCAGATGATAAACGTACGTGCTATTTTTCTGTTATTTGACACGACAAACCTTCTCATTTGTCCCAGATGTTCCCTCCTGTTTTGTCCCTTACAGTATTTTACACTAAACTATTCCCAAGGAACAACCCCTTGTTTGATGCAAATGAACAGCTACCCCTCCTCTTTGATTAATACAAACCACTTTTCTTTTAGTGATGCTCGCTTCATCTCACGCACATGAACACATAAACCACCGGCTATTTGTCAAACCTAAGGAGTATCTTCCCCATGTTCCATAAATCACTTGTATTTATCTCTTGCCCTGAAATAAACCCGACATTACAAGACAACAAGCAACATCCACGCACCAAGCTAACGGCCCAGGGACCCAGGTCCAAAAACCTTCCCAGCAAATCCAGAGCCCGCAGCCGGTGAACCTGGCTCAGCAGCACCTGCAAGGACAGGCAGAAGGGTTACTGCAGAACAAACACACATTCTTGTGAGTGCAGAGCAATGTAAAAGGACC
Source organism: Myiopsitta monachus (assembly GCA_017639245.1). NCBI lineage: Eukaryota > Metazoa > Chordata > Aves > Psittaciformes > Psittacidae > Myiopsitta > Myiopsitta monachus. The sequence goes on along the minus strand of CM029931.1, from coordinate 912,019 downwards.
TCAGGACTGCTCCATCCCTTGGAATAAGCGTGGCCTGAATGCAAAAGCCACTGCTCAGACAGGCTGAATCAGCCCAGCTCTCTCAGCCTGGCTCCAGAGCTGCTCCAGCACTCGCAGCACCTCCATGGCCTCCTCTGGACTTGCTTGGGCCTGCAAATATTTTCCTGGGAACGCAGTTATCCTCCATCTCCACATCACTGCTCCACTTGCTCTCCCTGCTAATTCCTCTCTCAAGAGCAGTGGCTCCAATGCAGCAGCTCCTGTGGATCTCAGATATTCTCAGTGTTCCACCTGCCTCTCCCCAGCAAAGCAGGAACATGACTGTATCTGCAGGAAGGATCCAGAGGTGAGCAAAGGCTCAGCCTCCCATTACTCAAAAGAGCTCAGAAGCAGAAAAAGAGGCTTTGCTTTCCTTGGCAATCGATGTAAGAGACTTAAGAGGGAAGCAAAAGGTCACATTAGTCGTTAATAAAAATCTCATTAAACCAGAGTCTGACGACGCTAATGAGGTGGTAGTTTACTGGCTTATACCCACCCCAGTGTGAAATATTAACAGGCAGACTTTCAGTTCTTAATCTCCTTAACAGATGTAAGATATTGGAATGCAACATTTAATCCTCAGTTTAAATTGAGAAACATCCCTCAGCACGGGGCTTGGGCTGAGAGACTCACCGATTTAGCTCCCCAATTCCATCCCCTTCTCAGTGTTTTTCCACATTGCATATTCAAATTAAACTGTTTTTTCATGTTTGCTATTGAAGAATAACTAAATTACTTGGCTCACGGTTCATACTATCGATGACCAATACTAAAGATGTGCAGAAAGAGCCCAGAAGAGAACAACAGGAGGATGCGTTAACTACTGCAACAGTTTCACCCCTGAATATCGGAGCTCAGGCTCAGGTCATAAGAGAAAGGATTTTGGTCATCCTGCCCTAGTTGGCACCAGCCTATTCCATAAACTCACTACAGAACTTGGCATCATTATCAATGTGCTTTAAAGGTGCCCAGCCCAGGAATAACAGGGGCAGCTGGTTGAGATTAAAGCAGCGCTAGAAACCAGGGCACAGGAAGCTGAAAGGACAGAGAGGAGCGTGTTGGACACTGGGTGCTTACGCAGGCAATGGGAGGCACAGGGATAACAGAGCTGCTGGCCCTGACCCTCAGAAACAAGTAAACCCACAAATTCTATCAGAACTGGGGAAAACCAGATGTAATTGAAAAGGATTTCCAGGTGACAATGCAAAGCCACATCTCAACAGTGCCAGCATCCCACAGAACCTTTAACCAAATCGTTTCTTATTTTGAGAGCTGTTTTGTTATTTTCAAAGCCCCAAAAGCCACCAGCCTCTCCCACGCTTCTCTATTCCCACTTTCCCAACTGATCTGCACAATAACTCAAAGCCAAAACCGACACAAGTTCTAGAGACTTGGGTGAGGAAGTGGGGAGTCTGTGCATGACTTATGAACCTTTACTGGAATGATGGCCACAGCACTGCCTCACATCCCACCCTGACGTTTGTACACCTCTGTTCCTGAACAGAGGATAGGGAACCTAATAGCATCCACACACAGAGGTTACAGATTAGCCAGGACACAAGAGGGTAGTTCAGAAATAAAAGTCCATGTTTCAGCAGGCATCTCCAAGCAAACACAGGATGGAAGAAAGAGACTGCAGCAGTGCTGCCCCCATGGCTGTCTGTGGGACAAATGCTGCTCTCGGCCACGTGCACTGGATATGGGGCAGGAGATACCTCCTTGAGGATGAAGCATCTGCCACTCAGGCTGTGCCCACACCAGCTTCTCTTTCCTGACTCCTCTGCACCAGGACAGCACTCGAGTGCAGCCTGTCCCACGCACAGCAAGAATTCAACATGGAAAGCAACTTCTGGAAGTTAATTAAAAGGCCATTTACAAAGGACAATTTCCATGTCTGTGACAAATGCAGGCTTTGCATGGCTGGCAGCAGGGCCCTGGCACTCAAATACTGTCTTTTCCCAGGGGCATATCCAAATGGAAAACAGAATCAGCCTTTGTTAGGCTACAGCAGCGTGGTCTAAGCGCAGTCCCAAGGGATCAAAGCAAAAAGACACCCCAAAGGCACCTGAGACGCCCTTCCTTCCCTCTCCTGATCAGTTGGTCCCTGATTCAAAGTACCTCAGACCTGTTACCAAGCAATCCTATTCCATTATACAATTAATATGCTTTAATTATAAGAATAATGACATTGTCCTGGCTCATTTTGCTCCAGGATGAGAAGCAGGTTCCTTTGCCAGCTGACCTCTCAATTCCACTGCAAGGTTAAGCTCCCTGCAGAACCCTCTAGAGCCAAATAGTTCACTGGAAAGCAGCAAAGTTGGTGCTAGAGAAGAAGCCTGCCTTCTCCCATTGCAGTGACAGAGATAAATCCTACATCTCTTTATCCAGCTGATCTCTCAAGGCTTGGGAGGCTCAGGGAAATTAAGACTTGGTTTTACAGAGATTGATGATGCTGTCAGTCACAAAACAAACTGGTAGCTAACAGAGGGCAGGCAAGCCTTCACACATCTAGTGAAAGGAATCACATATCCTTGTACAAGAGACTGGAACCACATTCCTTTAAACAGAAAGACCTTAAATTTTGCTGCCTGGTAGAGAAGAGACCTCAGCTGCTGTGACAAGGGTTTATATTTCTGTCAATACAAACTCCTAGAAAGGAGAGGGCAAGAGCAGATGACAACTGTAATATGTGCCTTGCCATAAAATATTGTTTGAAATAAGGGGTTCTGTTTCTAGTAGATTTACTTCTCCTTTATACTTATGAACTCGGTCTAGGCCGAGCAAATGCCTACCAGAACTCTACATTCCTTCCAGGCATGGTCTTCAGAGACTTGTTTCTGTGTCCTTGCAGCAAAATTTCAGCATCCCATTAAAGGGAATGCTTTCCAGGCTGTACCAGAGAGATAAAGGAGCCATTTCCAAACTATTTACAGTGCAGTAACTTCCGCTTTCTGAAAACAGAGAGAAGATAAAAGCCTCTGCCTGATGGAGCTGGCATACAAGAGGAGATACTACAGGAGAACACAGCAAAGATGAGCTACTCTGTGAAACAGTCTTGCTACTTCAGAGAAAGGAGGAGGCAGCAGAACCCAATACTGATAAAGAGTGAAGGTATGGGGGAAGAAAAGCACTTTGCCTTCATCTGCACAGGTCTCACAAACACCCAGTCAGCTGTAACTCATCTGCAGGAACCCACAGTGGTTTCCGTGCCCGCTGGCACCCAGGCTCTCACCTGCAGGACAATGGGGAGCTGCTCCGGGGGGTTGCGGTTCTCCACACCCATGGTCAGCCAGACCTGGAACGCCGTCAGCTGCTCCGCAAAGAAGGGGCTGTGCTGTTGGAGCAAGGACAGGAACGCGGAGTTGAGTTAAAACCAAAACCAAACACAGTGAAGAGGTCTCAGCACTTACAGACTCACGCAGTTTACGGTTTCCAAAACCTATTTCTTTTAGCTGACACACATTTCATAGAATCCCAGAGTGGCCTGGGTTGGAAGGGACCTTAAAGCTCATCCAGTTCCAACCCCCTGCCACTGGGCAGAGACACCTTCCACCTTCCACAGAGCAGGCTGCTCCAAGCCTCATCCAGCCTGGCCTTGAGCACTGCCAGTGATGGGTTACTTGGTGAGATCTGACATCCTGCGGCATGTTTAAGTTCCGTGAACCTGCTCAATACACAGAGCATCTCCTGTCTCCCAACACCAGCAGTGACCTGCCCATCACTTGACATTACTCCCTAAACCATGCCACTGTGCAGCGCACACTTGGACGGCCCCTGGGCACACCAGCATCCCCCGCCAGTGCAGCAGTGCCTGAGGAAACGCTCCTTGTTGCCATCCATCACCCCAAGTACGTGGTCCTAAGCTGGGTATGAGAAATACCGACCAAAGCACACAGCAGCTGCCAGCTGGAAATCCACAGGGAACAGAAACTAAGCAGGAAGGAGGCAGGGGGGAGATGGGAGGAGGGAGAATGAACCAACCCAAACCCGCCAGAGGCCAGCAGCCGCCCGGCCACCACGGGGTGAGGCCCCCAGCCACCAGGGTATTGGATTTTCCAGGTCTGACTAGGCAAGAACACCTAGGGAATACGCAGGAGTCAGGCACACGTGGTTTATGATGTGCTGCTGAAACAAAACAGCCCTGAGGAGATTGCTGATTGCTTTATGCATGGCCAGGCTGGACTCCCAACCCGCAGCGTGGCTGGTGAATGGATGGCAGCAGGTAAAGGTAATGTTGTGACTCACCCGGGCTTCTGACTACCCTGGACACCGAGAGGTGCTTCTGCCAGCCTGGATATGAACCAGGCTGACTAAGCCCACAACGTCCCTTTCCCTGCCTTGCGCTGAGCAATTCCTCCCAGGATTACTGCTGGCCAGCAGCAGCTCACCTCCTCTGACTTACAACAACGCATCTTGATGGGCATACATCAAGAGGTTTGAGGGCAAGACGTTGATTAGAACACAAGAAATCCATCAGAGATGTGTCTGCTCCATCATTTGTCCACAGTGCAGAGTTGAGCTTTTTCCACTCCCTCCCAAACCAACAGCCAAACTTCCTATCCCTGTAGGTGTCTCATAGATGTTCAACAGATTAATACCTGTCCACTCTCTGCAGAGCAGGCACCTACCTGGTGTTAATCACACTGGACTTTAAATGGAAGCATGAGGAATAGCTCACAAGAGGACTTGAGCCCAGCCAGCTCACAAAGTCCAAGCTGTGACAGCATGTTGATAGCTCTACCCACTGCAACTTCTAGCCAAAACATGCAAGAAATCACATCTGTCATTGAAAACCTGCTTTAAACTGGGCACACAGGATGTCAAGACATCACCCAACTTACCCTAAAGGCAGTTCCTTCCTCTATAATTGTAGGTAATTGGGAAAGGCAAATATCAACTGCAAGGTCCCAAGCTTGCCTAGAGGGAAAGGTGAGAGAGGGAAGAGAAGTCACCACAGGTTAGTCCTAAGTAATATCAAGGTAAACTTAAATCCTGACCATACAAGTACGTGGACAAAGCAATGCTGTCTGAGTGGCTTAGAAATGCTTAATATTCCCTTCTTCTAAAGACACGTATAACATATGAGAACTATTCAGATAAACAGCGAGAAGGTCTGGTCCAGCATCAGGCTGATGAACAAAACGTGCGCGAGGTAAAGAGATCCCTGGCTGAAGTTCACAGACCCCGCTCCTCTCTGCGATGTAGAGAGAAGCCAGAGCGAACTGAAGTCCTATTATACACCTGCTCTCATGCAAAAATAGATGAACTCAACCCTGGATTAGCTCCAACCCACAACCCTTCAGCACACTCCTCTGCACGCACACAAATCCCGGCTCGCTCTGTATTCCGGTCACAGCAGAGCAGCTCAGGTAGATGCATTCCTCCTGATAGGCCCTCCACAATTCATGGATACACCTACACCAGTACCTTAATTCCCCCTTTCCACATCCTCCACACAGCTGCCGTGTCACTGCACACAGCACTGAGACAAGTGACTCTCTCTCCAGTAATCTAATTCCAAGCTGGGTTTTGCGTGGCAGCCTTGTTAGAGATCAGCCCTCCATGAGTCACCCCAGGACGCACTAAACTAGGAGAGGAAATACTGAAAGACTTCTGTTTTCACACTTCTCCCTATACTATTTAATGGCTGAAGTATTGTAACTCGCAATAGTTTAGTGCTACAGTTGTCACAGCACTTAAATTACATAGAGCGGCCGAGGAATCTGATCCAGTGCAAACAAAATGTGTTACAATCTGCTTCAGCAGGCTCACAAACTCAAAAACCAAACTAAAATCCATGCGTTTAGTCTCCAACATTCCTAAAAACACCTCTAAAAAGTGAAACAGTTACTTTTTACCCCAGAAACAATTAGCCCATCTCTGTCCATTGATGTTCCACACACTTCTCATTTTAACATATTAATGAGTGCACTCGGAAGGGCTGAGTTAAACCACCACCCGCTGGATTTCTGACACAGAAGGAACTAATTTGCTCCTCAACCACATTTGCTCTTCCATGGCTCAAGGCCATCATGTGGTAACATCAATACACTGAGCAATGTTTCTTCTCCCAGGAACATTTGCAGACATGAGGCCATAGGTGATAATCAATCCAGTGTGCTTTAGTTACCTGCTCTAATAAGTTCCTAAATCACACTGTTTGGAGTCAAACAAAGCCCTCCATTCGAACAACCGCCACGTGAAGTCCATCCCATTAGTCTAACTGGAGGCTGTTCCCAACTGAAAACCATCACCCCAATTAGACAGAGGAATAAACTCGAAAGCTCTTGTATTTTTCCTCTGGATTCAGGAGATGCAGCTTGGTTTACTTGCCCCAGACCTTGTCCCTCTGTTTCTCAGCCCTCACCTTCCACTTGACAATATGCTGCCAATATAATTAAGAGGCAATCAAGAGATAATCGAAGCATGGCAAGAAATGCTCCCCACATGCTCAATAAAGACCCACGCTGGAGAGAAACTGTTTACACAGAGCTGATGAGGCAGAGATTTATTCCTGGTTGTGGCAGAGGCAAAGTCAATCAGTGCAAATACAAAGATTGCTTCCTTCAGGTAAAGAAGGAGTATTTCTGACTTACAGGTTTCTTGGAGGAATGGGCACCAGCACCTACAGAAAATCTCTCAAACACTAAAACCCATCAATACCTTGTGCCTTTGAGAGATGTTTACTAGACAGGAGGAAAACAGTTTAGAGATTGGGGACAACCAGTTTTATTTTGGCTGTCTATAGAAGGGTTCTGAACAGGTCATTATACTGCACAGGCACAGTGCTAAGATGCTGAGCTCCTCACCGTAGGTGAGAAGCACTAATGCTGCTAGAAAAACATCCAAAGCAGCCCTGCAAGGCCAAATCTCAAAGGTTTTAAGTGTTATCAGAAAGAAGAAACTAAAATTTAAAGACATTTTAGTAGATTAAAACAAAACCTCTTTTATGCTTCCAAAACCAGCCAATGCAGCCACATGAGTGCTACTCAGCCTTTCTAAAGAGTAACCACCAACATGAAGTCTTAACATTCCTGCTTACCCAATCTAGTGCTGCTGAGTAAGACCAGCTGTGAAAGAGACTGGAAGTGATTCTCCAGCCTTTCAAACCAGCCCAGCACACGGCTTGTGAGGCTTTAGGTTGCCCGTGAGCTGCCCCACAGGTAACTCCCTGTGGTGGTGATGGCATCAAACAGCATTACAACAATTAAAAGATTCAAAACAAGCCCCAGATGAATGGTAAAGGACTAATGCCGTGAAATGCGTGAGGGAAACAGAAGGGGAAAACCACTTTTTACAGTCATGGTAAAAATAATGGCTGGTGGTGGGGAGGAGGAGCAGTGATTGACTGTTCTAATATGCCGGGGGAACCAGAAAGGTGGGTAAACCACAAACATGCTCACTGAACTAATATCCCACTTCAGCACACAAACGAGATAAATTATGGAGCAGCAGTGAACAAGGATGGGTGGTGTTGCACCCTCACAGTGATTTATGGAAGCCAACCCAAGAGATCACTCCTGCTCTCCTTCCCTGCAGAGACTGCTGTTTGCGAAGCGCTTTGGGAGATCTGTTTTCACTACATCAGGTACAAAAAGAGCTTGGCAATACCCCCACATTGTTCTTTCCTCTCTTTACTGTGCCCATCCAACAAGCCTGGGCCCCCACCACGACAAGATGACACTAGCCACAGGGCAAGTACCTGCTGAAATACCGCAGTGCTCCAACTGCACATTATGCTACCAAAGAATGTGTGTGTGTGTGCTATACTATGTTATCCTAATTGCTCTGTAGGTACAACAAATGGATTGAGCACGTGCATGAGAAGAGGGAACACCTCCCCTTTTTACCCCCCTGTTTAGTCAGAAGCTATCACACACTTAATGTAAGATTATTCGATGCACAAGATGCAAGGGATCACCCTGCACAAGGATACTGCACTTCAGACTGCATGAAAATTAAAAATGAAAAGGCAGTTTCCATAATTCTACAATAAAAATTAAACAGGGAAAAAGAGCTGCCCTAAAATCCATCATTAACTCCTCCCACGACAGAAATACTCATCTAATTTGTCTCTATATTCTAGTTTCAATTTCTCTTACCCTTCAGCACAAAGTCCCTATGCATGCACCCCCAGACTCCATCCATCCCCACGCAGCCCCATCCCAGCTTCATTACAGCAGGACTGCTGAAACTGTAAATGATTTAACGTGAGCTCATCCAGTGCCTTTACTGCTTGCCAGAGGCGCTGCAAAGTTCGGACTTGCAAGCAAGGAACAGACAGCCGAGAGTTCCAGCTCCGCTCAGTGACTGCTTGATGGGGCAAACCCAGGAATCAGCTGGCAACGGAAGCCCACATGACACTCTAACAGCAGAAATGAAGCACAGCTGGAGAGGCGAGCATTGGTCTTCCTTCAGTATGGTGGGACCTGCTGATCATGGAAGCACATTTTCTGACGCTCGCTCCTGGGCTGAGTCTGAGGCTTTGAATCCTCATACCACGTGTTTTTATAATGTATTATCATTAACATTCTCTCTTCTCCTGGGAACAGTCTGTATCATACTGTACCGCACAGGAGATTGGTGAAAATGAGTATTTCTTACTGGGACAGTCACCCTGAGGAGCCACCAAAGAGAAGCTGAAGCTCCCCGTGGTCCTGGGGCTCAGGTGCCAGGGTACCTGCATGGCTGGAACGGCGTTTCCAGAACTGTTACATGCTTCAGACTGTATCAAACATGTGGGACAAGACTCGTCATGCTTGTTTCTTCCTGCAAGTACAGTTCAGCCACGGCCCCTGCTTGATTGGATGCCAGACTTCAACTGATTCTCCCGCTCCTCAGTGACACTGGGAACTCCCAAGGCTCCCTCCAGGGGTCCGGCTGGAAGTAGCTCAGACACAGGTGTCTGGGACCAACAGTTATTGCTGTGAATACTTAGTACAACCCTGAAACCCTCCTTTCTTCTACCAATGCATTCCCCTGCTCTAGACACAACTTAAAGCACATGCTTTGCTATTTTTGTCCACTTGTCTCCATTAAACTATCCACAGTCCATTAGTGGGTCTTGTTAAGATGAACACACAGACACACAATAAAATCTGGTTAAACCAGCAGAGTAATCTGAATTAATCTCATCCTTCAAATGCCAAGCAGTTCCAAATACCCTTTTGAACAATCCCTCCTTGCTGCCATACGCAGTCTCTCCCTGTAGCTCAGACTCCCTTCTCTGAGCCAGTCGAGCAGCCCTGCATCCATCCTGCCACACTCCCCCAGCTCCTCTCCCACCTGTAATTGTGTTGCTACATTATGGTTTTCTTTTCAGCCAGAATTCCAAGCTTATTTTATTCGCAGTGTGTTATGACTTACTTCCAACCCAAATCTCATGATCACTGTACACGCTAGTGCAATATTTCTATAATGGACAAATCAAAGCTCTTCCAAAGCATAATTAAGGTACTTTGTTTTAATATATGACCTGTGTTAGGAGATATCTCCAAATGCATTATTAGGTCTTTTCAAAGGCTGTGAATATAACTTGCTGGCAACAGCAGTAACGTATAAACCATAATCCATCACAACAGAGATCAAGATGCTGACAGAGCATCAGGCCTCCTATTCTTACCGCACAATAGAGGGAACAACTCTGGAAGTCGAATAGTACAGTCAGTCAATCAATATATATTAATATTAATACCTGTATTATAGTAGTGCCTGCAGCAGCCAAGAACCTACAGTGCGAGGCACCAGGCAAGCACAATCCACAGCCCGGGCCCGGGAGGGTTCATGCTTGAGCAGGTGAAGCAGAGAAAGCCAATACAATCAGAAAGACACAACAGGAATATGTCAGAGCCCAACAACGAGGGCAAGGTCACTGAGATGAGCTCTCCTGACTCCTAAACACAGTTCTCTTGGTGAAATGAAGACTGGCAGATTTTCCCTTCAAAGAAGTTTTCACTTCCTCAGCTACTGGGGTAAAGCCAATGATGAACAAACAGGGAGGTGACCTTTGGTCTCCCATGTGAGTTGATAGAACAACAATTTAATAGGTCAAAATCATTAAGAGTTGTTTCCAAAGGCCTAAACCAAAGGAACTCCTACCTCCTGCAGCCCCCGTGCTCCTGTACCACCCGGCCAGATCCCCGGATCATGACTCCGGGGAAATGCCCAGTTCTAGTCACTATCCCAGCTGTGAACGTGCGGAACAGCTTGTGTCCAACAGACAACAGTCATAACAGAGTAATCCCGCAGTGCCTTTGTGAATGGAGGAGAAAAGCCCAGATGAGCACCCAGAGGATAATTGAAGAAGATATACGCACATATATACTGGGGAAGCTATAACAACACACCACCACTTTGTCTGTGAGCAATAACTTAAAACCCAAGTGGGCATCGCTGACAATACAGCAGCCAGGACTCACTTCCCAAAACACTGCCTGACACGCTGGGAATGGAAAAAGTTAGTGAAGAGCCTCAAATACACAGCGATCAGCAAACCTTTGCTGCATCATCCACCATGCAACGCTGTGGATGTAGATTCAACGCCATCAGCAAGTCATGTTGGAAGCTTCCCTTCCTTCCAGCTCTCCTTTGGCCAACTCTCCTGCCCTCCAGTCACATCACCGAGGTTATCTAAACACTAAAGTGGGTTTGCAGGCTGCAGATCAGGGATCCATTGGAAAATTCTTGAATGAAAGGTGACAGCTAAGTGACTATTTTTAGAAAACATTTAAGCAAGCCCTAAATTAGTTTCTAAATGCGTCCCTGCTGAACGTTCACACTAATGAACGGAGCCACCTCTGACAAAAGTGGAATTTTCCCTTTGCCAGATTTGCTTCAAACTGCACATTTTTTGGAGGACACTGAATAAAATGTGTCAAGGGATTCTCTGCTCACCGGCTGCTCCGCGTTTGGAATTCACAAGGAAGAGCCTTGTGGGTGACTTCTCCTAAGAACTTCTTCCTCTGGTAAATCTTAAAAAGCAGTGATGATGCTGTTAACCTGTGGTTTGGCCTGAGGAGCTTTACAGAGGTATTCACAGCACTATTCTGCAGCAGGAGAAATACAGTACAAGCAAAGAATGGACACCTAGAATCCATCACGCTACCATGCAGCTCTATAAGATAGAGAACGAGATCCAGGGATTCCTCCTTTCATTCCCGTGGTTCAGCATGTGAAAGGCAAGACCAACTCCACGTCAAGCCATACTCTCATAGGAAACCAAAATACAGGCTTTTAATACGCTCGCAATAAGAATGAATTATACTCCCATGAGGAACTGGAAATAGAGGCTTTTAATATGCTGGCAATAAGCTATAAATAACTCCAGAGATTTACTGGTTTAATTTCAACATTCCTGTAGTCATGTTCCACCTTTCTGCAACACGGTTCTGCTGCTTGAGATGAGCCACATCCAGCAGCAGCATCACCTCAGAGCCACCGTCTGAACCCTGGAGGGTTTTCTGCTCCTCACCAACAAACAGCCCAGCCCCTCATGTCACACAAGGTGAAACAACTCACCACATGTACAAAACTGGTTCTCCTCAGCAGCTGCTAGTCCAAAGCACTGAAGAACACAATTTGCTGGGTACAAGCTGGCAGCACACTTAGTGAGGCTGCCCAGCTCCAACTACTCCATCCAAAGCCTCCCTGTTGCCTCCACACTCTTCAATAATTAAAGCAGCTTCACAATTGCCAGCAAACGCCTCCGCAGCGACCGCTTCCACCTGCAACTGCTGGGGGAGCTCTGTCTTTAGCTTGGGGAAACCATGCCATGATTGCTGCTGTCAGCCCTGCACTGATCACTATCGCTCCATACATTCATTTTCCTCCACAATTTTATGGAGGAAACGCATCAAAAGTGCAGGCAAATTAAGGCCACTCGGATACCTTTACCTGCTGTTATATCAGCCTTTTAGCATGCTACCCAGTTATCATCATCTCCTACAGGAACTATGATAGCTTGACTCTACCAGCTTCTACTTAGCCCGATCTTGCGCTGTCCTATTCTTAATTACAGTGAATAAATAAAAGCAAACATTTTTGGTATTAGTTATTTTTATTATTATTGTTCATGGGACATTGGTTTGACAGCCAAACCCCCCTTAAGAGCTTTTCAATAACTGGTGCCACCTGCACTTCTAGTAATCATCCTAAAAGCACCACTAAAAGTTGATGAACTCTGCAGCAATGAATTTCTTCTACTTCAACATCCCAAGTTAAGAATTTTTCCCTCAAGTCCCCATCTCTCCCCACCCTTCCCAATCTGTGATCAGCTTTACTTTGGGAAAATAAAGGTAGCAAGGGAAAATAAAGATGCCCAAGTTCTTTTCTATTTGGAGGGAAAGACTGGAGTGACCTGATGCTGCTGTATCACAGAATTACATTATAATTATGTATGCACAGAGATGGGTATAATGCTGCCACAGGCTGTTTCAGTTTTGATTCTGGCTAAGTCACCAAAGCACTGTGTAGATTTAAGCAGTAACAATCTTTCATGACTACAGAGCCCGAAATCTCCTTAAGGGACCAGCACGTGCCTCTGAAGCCATTGGCTGTCACTTACCACATGGCGTGCATGTAGGTGGGAGGCAGGCGGGGGCTGCTCACCGGGGTGCAGTTGTAGGATCTCATAATCCTTTCTGCCAAGAGAAAGTTCCGAAATAAACTGGCCACAAGCAGATCCTGCCGGAAGAGCTTCTGGAAAAGGTCTGCCAAGAGAGCGCGAGTTACTGGGGGGGTGTCTCCAGAGCTTCAGTGCCCCAGGTAACATGCAAAACCCGCTTAAAACATAAAACCATGTTAACATCTTATTCCAGTTGGAAGGACTCCATATCAGCTCTGCAGTGACATGATGTGACAACTGTTAAAAGGGAATCCTGCCTCTGAGTTCCCTTCAAGCAACACAGCCACTCTCCATTTTACATTAACGGAATCAAATACTTTTCTATATCAGGCTCCTTTGCCATTTTTTTAGATAAAATTCCCGTTGGTGTTTCAGCCTGAGTTTTCGGAAGTTACTGAGGGAGAGAAGGACCTCTGTGTACTATTTAATCGAGCACTACACACCTGTAAACTGGCAGTTAGCTGTGCTCGTAAGAAGCCAAAATGAATCCTAAAAGATAGCAAATGTGCTCTCTTCCGTAGAGGTAAAGATGAATTTCGGTAATGCAGAGCATCAGGAAGAGCATAGCTGGAAAACTGTTCATACATTTGGCCACCCATGCTCCAGAGTTACCAATTCAAAGCACAACAGGGACAGAGAAACGGTATGTTAAAGATGGGGAACCCAGGCTGCCTTACCAGCAAAGAGGAAAGAACCCTTTATTTGTGATACTAACAAAGGCTGGAAGAAACAGATTGCTCTGTACAAGTACAGTAAGAACTGAGAATCATTCAAGCTTAAAGCAATCATGTTAGCACTAGAAAAAACCCTTCTGGTTTCTAATGGTCAGGTTGCTGAAATGCTTCTGGTAAAAAGAGTGAATTAAAAGGCTGAACTAGCCTTGAGATCCAGTCTGATCTGTGCTCTCCATAGCAGGCTTTCGTTTCCTCCTCCTGTCAGTGCCTCATTTATCTCACTCTTCACCTCTGTTCTGTGAATAAGCAATGATCACTCTTGGGCAGACTTGGTCCGCCTGCCCAAGCCTTACCTCTAGGCAAGACGTTCCAGGCGATGGTGTCTGTGATAGCGGTGAAGATCCAGTTCAGCTCTCCCAGGGGGGTTCTCCTGTCATTCAGTCTGCCTGGGATCCTACAAAGGGGAAAAATTCCATTTCCTATTAAACCCATGTTTGTGACACGCACACATGCACACCTCTGAGGCTCAATCAAGGCCCACCAAATAATTCCAGGCCTGAATTCTTAACAAAGAATTCACGTTGCTGACAGACTTCCCTTATCCAAGTCTATTACATTTGAATTTGCTTGGGAGATGAACTGCCAGATAAAGGATGATAAAGCAGGAATCATTTACAGGTAACTGAGCTAAAGGAAAATGTCTGGGAAGACATCACAGGGATGATGTGGAGTTCTGAGATGCAATGGCAATGCCTTTTTTCTTCTGAAGTACCACCCAGCTTCATTTTATCCATTATTGACTTCTTGCTGAAACATTCAATAATAAATCTTACAAACCACTTGCTCACCATCTGTAACATCCCTGTGTAAGAACTCATGAGTGATCACATTCCAGGAAAAAACAATTATTGCTCTTTAAACATTTATTATTCCAAGCACCAACACTCCAGAGTGGGGCCTGAGTAAAGCCCATTCAGCAACAGTGGACAGCACTGTCCCACCAGGAATTTTGCTGTTCCCAGGATCTTGCTGTTGTAGACTGAAACAAGTCATCCAGGAGCTGAACAAAGATCTCATCCTGTATCTGCTCACCAGTGAGGTCCAAAGACACTACAGGACCAACACGTAATCTGGGTTCTGTGACTGCAGAGATCAAAAGTCAGGGTGCCCTGACCCAAAATCAACGCACATGCTATTTAAAGGAGGAAAAGCTGTAATCTGGTCTTGAGCATCTCTCAGCTTCTGCCCCCAGCCTGACCAGCCTTCCTCACCGCGCTTTCTAATGCTTACTTTGCTTCTCCTAAAAACACAAACAAGAAGGAAAAAAGCCACCCACCCACGATGAACAGACTCATCCTGGGCTCTCTTATTAACGCTCAGACACTCACAGAGCAAACACAACTCGGCGCTCTCAAGCACAGCCTCTTCCCCTTGATAAGGTATCAGAGAGGATGAGGAAACTTCGGAAACATGCACCCAACCCAGTAAGACATCCTACGATTTAATCCCAACACACCCCGGCTTCCCTCCTGGAACAAGTTTCAAATATGAGAAGTATCAAGACAAACTACATGAAGCACTTCCCCTATCGTGACTTACCCTCCTGCTCTGTACAGCAGCACTAGCTCCATGCAGGTTCAGATGAAGCATATTCCCTTGTACAAATGTAATTTCTAAACCAGTCCAAAATTAACATCTTATAAAGAATTCCTGTCTGTCTTGATATCAGAGGAAAAACCTACATCTCTGAGCCAGCATTTGTTAACTGAGCCCTAGAGCAGGCGGAGGGAACCCAAGGCCGCTGCTCTGTGAGGATTTCACATCAATATTTGCATTGCAGAACACCCTCTGCAGCATTTCCAAGTCAGAACATTATTAAGTAGACACTGAAATGATCTTCGCCAAGATTCCCAGCAAGCCAAACGCGGAACCTAAACCATTTGATGGCCACTTCCAAGGCACTTTTCAGCCAGAAAAGCTGCACCGCAGCATGATGTGACAGCAACCAACCACAACGTGGGCCAGAGTCCAAAGAGAGACACAAACCAATGCACTGTGTGTTTCTTCGCACACTTATTCACATCTATTCAAAACAATCAGTTATGCTCTTTTTTAACATCATTTACCCCTCTCTTCAAGAAGCAGAGGTCACTTGACTTGTTCTTTCTGTAGAGTTCCACTACACAAATGCACTTACTGTCATTTTTCAGGTAAAATACTTTGGATGAGTACATTTCCCTGTAGAACCTTCTCTTTCTTCTTTTCCTTTCTGTCTGGGCAGGCATCTACAGAACCAGAACGTCACAAGGCTCCAGAAAGTCTTTTTCCCCATGAGGAACGCTGCTGTCGTCCTCATATCGCTTCTCCTGATGTCTTTCACATTAAGCTCTGACAACCAGCGAGAGCCTTTGACAGTGAGGACAAAGCAGACCTCATCTGTAAAAACTATTTCTGAGGGAGGGGAAGAGAAGGGAAAAAGGGCAGCACGTCCCAGCTGCTCGCTGCAATTGAACACCTCCAGACTCTCAATTGCTTCTTCCATCAACTTCCCGACAGATGCCTTCACCGAGACCTAAATCACGGCAGTCTATTGTGCAAAGTGAGGGCTACAAAATGTCAGGGTCACGGAGGAGCTCGTGCGAGGTACAACCATCAACCACCTTGTCAAAAATTCTGCAGGATCCCATGAATCATTTTCACTACAGGGGAAGCATTTGCCCCAAAGGATGCCAGGTTCTCCCTTCAATGGGCTCCATCGGTATCTCTTCTTTTGGAATGTAATACATACAAACACTGGGATATGCAGTATCATACTTAGATTTCAGAACACAAGCTGCTTCGGTACTGATGTATCAAATACCTGCCCACATTCACAATGATTTTAAACAGAAAATAACACAAGAACATTCCCCTTTGCATTCCTCCAGGGGAAAAGGGACACCACAGCAATCAGTACCATGAGCAGGAACATAATACAATGCTGTGGACACCTCTAGAACTGGCAAGTGCTGCTTAGACAGGATCAACACAGTTCACGTGCTCAGAGACAACACATTCTCACCACAAAAGGAGAGCAGCGAGGTAGGTGGCCGCCATTGGGCTCCCAAAACCTTGGGAACTACTCAAGACAAAACCTTTGAGGTTCTTCAGCTGTTTGTTTGAGTGCTGCAGAGCTCTGTACACCAGTGCTCAGTCTCTCATCTCTCCATATGAAGACACAAACGAAGTGTTGCCATGAAAACCACCCTTTTGAGTGCTATCTTCATGCTGGATTTACAATAGGCTTTGCCTACACTAGAGGCTGATACCCTGTAACAATGGTGAGAAGATGAAACACTCCATTTCAATAAACCCCAGTTTATTACAGAAGACAAACTTTCCAGAATAACAGCTTCAATGGCAAAGTTTTGCCTCAGCTCAAGTACTAACGAGGCAGGTATTGCCAACAGGCAGCGTGGCACAGCACCCTGTTAGACCAGGGCTAAAACCACTTAGTACAACACATCCTGAAACACGCTCTAATGCCGTCTACTGAATTTTCTGGAAGAAAACAAAGGGGCTGGAAGGTGCCTGCCCTCGCGCGAAAGGCAAACTCAAAATGACACGTTTCCCACTAGAAATAAAATGATAACTATAAACCCCCAGGCTGCAGCATTTCAGCATGTGAAATGGTTGAGCAGGTGACACGGATGAGCAGGGACATCTCACCTTGTGCTGCCTGTAATGACAGAGACCAGGGTCCTGTCAACAACAGAATCATTGCTCTGCCTTCAGCTGCCTTTATGCATTTGCCCAAGAGGCAGCAGGATTTGTCCCTGCCCAGTCCTGCTGAAACAACAGAGTTTTTTTCTAGCAGCCAAATGCTTCTCCCCATCCAGTTTGAATCCTGATGATTTCTACCAAGCCTCGGGACCGGCAGCTCCAGCAGCATCTCCTCCCACCAGGCAGCAGGGTGTTCCAGGGCACTACCAGTATGATTTTAGAACGCAGTATTGATTCTTGTTGGAAATACCATTTCAATTTAGCAGTTGGCCTTATCTGCTTACACAGCAACACTCATTTGCTTGTTCAGACCCAAGCACAGCCAGGAAGGTTCTTCTGTACTTGGGCAGCTTTTGTCCAGCGACTTTCCACACAACAAACTCTCTTCTGAGACCAAAGTGAGGAATTCAAATAGTCAGCAGAAAGCTGCTGGTGGTATGAAGCTCTGATGGCCCCAGGCGACACTAATAGGCCCCAGCACCCGCAGCCAGGCAGAGGAAATGGCACTGGAGGGGACTGGAGTGGCGGGGGGAGGAAGGGAAGAATCCTGATCCTACTCAGCTGCTCTCCTGCCCTGCCATTTCCCACCCTGAAGGCGAGCACTTAGCCAGGTCCTGAGAGCACACACCAAAGATGTTTGTTAGAGCACAGTGCACATTTCCCTCAATTACATTACTTTTGCCATGTAATATCATGGGATTTTATTTTCCTGCTTTATCTTTAAAGTAGCTCCTACTGAGCCATTACTCATCAATAATCAACAACATTAAAACATTCACAATTTCCAGTCTGTGACATTTGACAATACTTAAAGTGGAAACAAAAATGAATTTTAGTCTCAGATCTGTTATTTCTCATGATTTTCAGCAATGGGCTTTGTGCTGCTGAGTGATAGCAGAGATGGGCTCTGCTCTCAGAGCAGCAGCAGCTCAGGCTGCAGCCAGACGCAGCTCTCCCACGCTGCTCCTGCCTAGTGACGGAAAGCTGACAGTCAGAAAAGGTCCTTTGTCATCAAGCCCTGACAGCAGGGGATGAGGCTCCTTCCCATGAGCTGTGGTACCATATTCATGTGCTCCTTTGAAAAGATGGTTTTCTAAGCGGCCTCCCCAGAAGCACCAACACCCACCACTCACCACGAGTTTTGTTCAGAGAATTCCCTCCTTCTGCAACAGGGACCCAGAGAAAAAAAATCCCAGGAAGCAACATCCCAGCCCTGCTCCCTGGAGAATGTGACTTCAGGAGGGAGCCTAATGCAGCAACAGGGATCAAAGCATCATTCTTGTACATCCCTGGCTCTCAGAAGCCAGCTTTGTATTCCCACCCTACACCAAAAATTTAAACGATTCCTTAGGGGTTTTCCCCACATGTTTAAAAAGCAGATCCCAGCCCCAGTTCATTCCACTCAACAGCCACACAAGTTGTGCCCACAGAGACAGTGGGACATTGGTGATCCAACAGGAGAGAGCAACCAAGGCAGCGGGAACACCCGACATCAGCGCCGCCACCAAAGGGCTTTAGGAAGTGGCGGCCCAGAATTCCCAAATTCCCACTACTTCACCAACATCGTTTTCCTGTCTGCCTCCAGCAAAGATCCTTATTTTTGAAATAGGGATTATTTTGGCTCCATCTCCAAAGCTGTGTGATGTAACCGCACATCAGGAGACACCCCAGCCCCAGCCATCAGGCCCTGGCTTAGCCCAGACAATCAGAAAGCTGAGCTCCTCACGGAAGGTGCAGCCTCATTCAGTCCCCCAGTCTGCAGCTCCATTGCCAGATAAACTCCTTCACCAGTTTTAAAGACAACTAAATTATAAATTACAGTGTACACGCAGCCAACCCCGGAGGCATTCCAGCCCTATCTCCAGACTGTAATAAAACCCACGTGCTTCCTATAACTGGTACAGACTGAAATAATAATGATATCCCCAGGAACATACTTCTGGCACACTTTCCATGAAAAAAGGCCTTAAATAATGCATATTTCCTGTAATATTGACCTATAAGAACCAAGAATACTGAAGAAAACCTCTTTTGCCTGTAAACCATTATTTAAAGAGCATTTAACCCTCAGCAGCACATCCGAGTGTTCCATGAAGCCAACTCTTAAGATACCTGGTTCAGACCTTCCCTGACCTTTGTCATATGCTCCTTGTTCAGGTACACTCTTGCAGTAATGTTAACTGCAATTAACAAAACATTGTCATTGCTCTGGAACACATTTATCCAGTGGCCTGAGGTGACCCCAGCCCACACCGGTGATGCCCATCAGTTCTTCACACCCCGAATCCCATCCGAAGCACACAGCAGAGCAAGGTGAAGCCCTGGGGAGGTTTTACATTTCCCTCCTGCTCCTCATCTCCTGAAATCCAAAAGGAAACCAAAGCCCACCACATTTTACAATGGTTTTCAGAGAAAACAACACCCAGCAGTGGACCCTCTCCTAGGCTGCCACATCCCTGAAATTGCCCTGGTGCTGCCTCTGGCAGATGGGATCTATTATTCTAGTTGTAAATTGAAAAATTATTCTTATTTGGCAAGATTAGTGCCTCTGAACTACAGCTGTACGAGAATCGTTACTCAGCTTCCCCAACTGAGATGAGGTGGGATAATCAAGTTTTCACATATAAAATGAGCATGATTAAATACCTCAAGACTACTGATGAGCCCGACTCTTCTAAAATACATGTTGTGGAAGAGTGAGTAGCACCGAGAAGCATTTTTAACCCCACCTGAATGTAAAACATGCAGGTTAACATGGAGTGATTTACTGAAGCAAAATCTGAACAAGAAACGTTAGCAGAGGCAATCTTAGCCTCACGGCTTCTGCTGTAACAGGTAATTGCGACTGGCAGCAGGAGCAATGAAGGATTCCTGCACCTCGCCGCACCAGGCAGCGCCTTATTAAAGCACCAGGAAGTATGATAATGTATTTCTATTAAGAATTCACGCTTATTATGCAGATTCCTGTTCTCCTGACCCCTTCTGGGATGCCCTTCAGTTCTTCAGTCTCCATCTCACACACAGGATGCTACCTGGACTCCGGACATCCGTGGGGCACAAGAGTTCCAATTAATCAACAACTGCATTTCTAAGTCCACATTTCTCAGAAATCGAATGAATGATCTTTAATGAATCACTCCCAGGCAGTTTGTGTGTGTGTGCATCAGTGTTCCAGGCACAGGGCATTCAAAAGCAATCTGCAGGGAGCATAGAACTACTGCAGCTCATGGCTGCGAGCATCTGCTGCTGGTCCTTAAGAATACACTTCCCATGAAAAAAGATAGAAAATCAAGAAAATCTTAAACCCCAAGCATACAGTGGACAATTACTGTTATTAATAGTTCAAAGTCTCCTTTGTTTGTATAAACTGAATCTGACAAACAGTTGTCCTGGTTTATCAGTTTGCCTCAGCTGCCTGACAACCAGTAATTACGCTCAAATATTGCCTAGGTAAAAGGATTAGAACATGTTTCAGTGGTGTTACGTCTGAAACATAACAGCACCAGCAGACAAAGAACACGAGGCCAGCATAGTGATGACGCGCCAAACCATTTTTGGTTGTGTGTTTTCCTGTTTCTGAGCTGGTTTTGGTGTCGTGGGGTGTTGAACAGCTCACAGGGCTGCAAGCATTGCTCCTCTGGGCAAAGCCCATGCCAAAAACAGCCTCACGTGGCTTTGCAGGGTTGGGCCCCAGAACATGGCCATGACCTGTGTCGGTGGTTGCCATCTCTCTGCAGCACAAGCAGCAAAAGCTACAGGACCCAGAGCTCCTGGAGCCGAGCAAAGCCTCACTCGCTTTGATGGCCACACCTTATTTCAGCACACAGAAAGGCAAGAGATGACAAACACCATAGGTGCAGACCTGAAAAGCTTTCCAAAGAAATTTCCTCACAGAGAAACATGAAAAATGCAAGAAACAACATGGAAATGAAGAGCAACAGGAGATAAAGAATAATCGTAAAATTTGGCTTACTTCTCTATTAAATCCAGTGTGACTCCTGGCACCAGCCTGACACTCTTCTGCATGCAGAACCTGTGGGGAAGAGAATAAAATAAAACACACTAATTGACTATTTAATGACAGGGTTCTGTGGATAGAATATGGAATGAGATTTCCTTATTACAGTGCTTCTGCTTTTAAAACAGTGCTTGGGTAGCAAACTTAGCTACAGCACAAGAAGAATGAAGCAAAGCCCTCAGTGTTTGTCACATTCATGATTATGCGGCGATTTCCATCGTCAGGTGTCAAAACTGGGGTATTGTAACTGTCACAGTGACAAGTTTTCCAGCATGGAGCAGGGGAAAAGGGCTCGCAGTCATCCCGCACGGTCCCTCGGGAGGAGGAAGACGACACGAGAGCCAAGAAGGTTTATGCCTCTGGAATAATGATCAGCGTTGGCTGGGCTTCCCTGAAGAGATGTGGCGCTGCAGGCAGGGGAGGGAGCGCGGGAGGGAGCGACAGGGATGCGGCAAGTCCAAACGCCTCCGTTGTTCGATTAAAAAAGTGCTGACTCCATTTCCTCAGCACTCCACAGGCACTGTTTCAGGAAGGCCGGCCCTGGAAATGCAGAGCCCTGGGGGCACCGCGCTCCCTGTGCCTAGAAAATCCCAGAATTGCCTAAAGCCAAGTTGGTATGGGAAAACAAGACACTGCCGGCCGCTTCCCAGTGCGTCTCACTCCTCCAGCACTCTGGGATGTGCGTTGTGGCCCAGGGGACAGACCTGGGAAACAACAGATCTGGGAAGGAAAACCAGCAAATTCATCTTGAGAAATGACTTCCTCAGAGGTTTCACTGCATTCCTAGCCCCTTTTCCCTGTACTTCAGAAATCCACTCTTCCAGGAAGGAACAGAAGCTCCATGGGCAGCGTGGAGCAGGAGTGCCCGGCTGCCATGGGGACCGCTCTCCTGCAGCGGGAGCCCTTGAGGTCTCAAGCGATGGTTGATGCCATCAGCACAAAGATCAGGTGAACTATGTTAGAGCTGCACATAAACACACCAGTAAACGTCAGGTTGAAAGAAGAAAACCAGAAATATACATAACAGCCCCACTGGTTCTGCTCGGGTACCACAGGAGGGTCCCGAAACTCGATTTAGGGTCTCTAAATAAATTTGGGACTGAGGATTGGCTCAGGTAACCCCCAATAATCTCAAGCAGAAATGCAAAATAAATGGGTTAAAACCCGTCCACTTTAAACACTTGTTTTAATTGATCCAACAGAACATGAGTTGTCACAGCTTCAGTTTTTGTTTCCATGCACTTACAAGGTTGCTACATCACCATCCTGGCGTACAAACTGCACATCTGAGCCTGAGCAGCTCCCAAACCTTTGGCTTCTTTGTGCTTTGGGGGGTTCCAGCACTCTTCAGGAGCCCTATTACTGCTCTTTAACGAGTGGGACGTCATGGTTCAAAGCCATGGGGTCCTTCAGACAATTCAGACAAGCAGAGCCTGATGCATTAAATCCTGAACATACAATTGCAGCTGGTTTATCTCTTACGGGATTGAAGATAACACCAGCATATGACGCACCACTGATCCTAGCATCCGATACAGTTGCTTTTTGCTTCAGACAGCACGAGAGACATGGATCTGCCTAAAGCAGGGCACCAAACACACACTAATTTCTGCCTCTTCCTGCAATAGCTGCATTTATGCCCCGATTAGCGTGTGTCAGTCAAGATTAACAATGCAGACAGCTTATCTCCAAGCTTGTCTCACAGCTATACGTAGTTACAACATATATTTGGAATATGTCAGCTCACAACTGTCACTACACATGAAGATACTCAGCACCAGAATTCATACACTGGGTTCCTGGAACTGTCAGACCATACTGAAGTCTCACGTACCACATTCAGAACGGCATGACCGACCCGAGTTTCTCTCACCAGCACCAACTTTTCTTCCCGTGAAATCAGACTGAAGCTGCAGCCCCATCTGAGGAGTGATTTTTGTCCATCAGTTGTTTACTTACAGCACAGAGCACAAAATGGGATGCATAGAAATTTATTCATCAAACCTTTATTTGCCCATAAATTCAGGATATGAAACCTCATTAACCTGTCAGTCCAGAACGGCAAAACCAGTGGATTTCCAAAGCAATTCTGCAGGGCTCGGATCAGCCCTGGTAAAAGGGTGAGACTGAAGCAATGAGAAGTTTTAATGACCCAGATTTCCATCTCTATTTTCAGTTAACTGTCTGCTTTAGGACACCAACATGATTTGCATCAAGCAGCTGGAATGCAGGAGGAGGGTCTGGCTGTGCACGGATTCTGTTAACAGCAGTAACAGTGCTCTGCAGGCAGGCACTTCTTATGGATAAAAGCACATGGTAATAATGCCAATCAACAGGGACTATAAAAGGAGCATAATCTTCATCAGAGAATAGAGGAGGGTGTTTTTGCGTGCAGTAAGCAACACACACACATTTGATTCGATTTCCTACTATATCATTGGATTTGATGAAGTAGGAAATGCTGTACTGTCCAGGAGTTCACGTGGTGTCAACCAGCACCAGCCCCTCGCAGAGCTGAGGTGAGTTTTACATCCTTCCCTAGCTGCACTTCCACAAATGCATGTCCTGTCAGACACTAACAAGACCCAGCTCTGAGTATCTCATGCTTACGCCACACGCAGCTCTGCAGGAGAACCTGCCCTCAACACCCCCTCAGCTACGTTCCCATGGAGATGAAGTAACAGAAAATTCCTGAGCAGATCATACCATCAAAACAAACCCCAACCTTCCTCAGCGTGCATATAAAAAAATAACAGCATAAAATGCCCCACAACACCCAAACCCAAAGCCCTCTCACACAGCCACAGCATGTTCACTTCAAATATGGCCCAGCTGATGAAACATGGCTCTGGTAACCACAAGGGAAAAACAACCCAATGCTTCGTTTTTACAACAGAAGAAGGAGAAAGTAAGAGGAAAAGGATTTTAAAGCCAGGAGAGGAGCACCTAATGCCTAATGTACTTAGAGGCTTTCTATTCCTCAGCTGAAATTCCAGGCTACTCTCCTATTACTTTGGACTCCTGGTCCATGAAACCTGGGTCAGAAAAACCCTTCCTCCCCAGCTCTCTCAAACCTTCCCCTGAAACTATTCTTAATGTCACTGAGGCTCTTAGCCCGGCTTTAACACATCATCCAAGACTTCTGCCTGTGTTGACAAGCTGTGACTCTCTTGTGTGAGAAAACACCCTGCAAGCTCATGAAATCAAAACCGGGATTAAGGAATGAAACAAATCCTGTGCTGCCCCTCACATGAGCAGAAGGGATCAGTCAGAAGCACTGAGTATCTGAACCAGAACCTGCTCAAATTAACTCACTTCATTGGTTGCTTATTTAAATCAGGAAGCGTGTAAGAACTGCAAATTATTCTGAGTGTCTCCAAAAGACAGCTGATAGCTCCTGAAGCTGCAGTGACTCCACTGCTCACCACTGCTGCCATGGCTATAGGCTTCCCCCTGCTTTAACCCTGCTGAGTGAATGCCCTCAAGTTTTTTGTTCTCGATGACACAAAACCTTGAGAGGATGGAGTGAAACGTGCTGGTAGGAATGAGTCTGTGCGGTACGAGATTCCTCACACCAGCTCCTAAGCCAGCACCACCACCACGATTACTCATGATCCTCTCCATTACTGGGTAAAAATACTGCTCCTGGAAAGCTCTTGTAGCAGCCTTTGAGAACTTTCTGCCTAATTAACTTGGTCTGTCATTCCAGAGCATCTTTCTTTGGTTTATCGCTCAATTTCTTTCACTACAGCATTATTTAGTGCTGCTGCATTATTTACAGCAACTGCAATATTTGGAATATGATTTGTATAAAGGACAATTTACCAAAAGTTATATTGCACTATGAACTATTTCTGCTCTCTGAAGAAGTAGATACTTAATTCCCAGAACAGTAAATCCCTTAATCTAAGCAAACCTAGATATTGAGCTGGAAACTAAAATGTAATAAGTAGAAGATCACAATATTTGCACCTTTCTAGTTCTGATTAATAAAATGCTGTCCCAAATGCATAGTTCAAATCCTGTAATTCAATATTGCAGGGAACCTTTAGGTTGGATTAACAAAGCTATCATTTCAACAGACAAGCTACCCAAATTACACACTTGCCATAGATACTGAGGAAGATACTCACCATCTCAGAGCAATTTTGATGGGTGTAGTAAGGCATGACGTGAACAGGTCGGCCGGCAGGTCCGGGATCATGGGGAGCAGCTCATTGGCCTCGCAGGCTGCCAGCTGGATGCAGTTCTTCATCGAGGGAGGCAAAGGCATTTGGGCGAGTGGATGGTTGGGGTTAATTGCAGCCACCTGAATAGATCAAGGACACCACCCACATGGGGAATCAGGAAGGTGAGGTGCTAGGCCATTTTGAAAATAACCAAGTCAAAGGTTGGTGGATCTCTGGATCCCGAGTTGTTTGTGGCTGCAGAAGCACCAACCATCATTTTAACTCATACAGAATTAACAGCATTTAAAGTGCATTGACCACACATCAAACCCAGCAACGTGCAACAGCCTGAACTGTGATCACCACTTCAGAGTCTTCAGTTCACATCTGCCAGCTTGGAATCAAGCACTGTGGAAGCAAGTTAAGCAAAACTCATCCTCCTCATGGCCCATAACCATTCACCACAGATGGCAGAATAGCTTCAAATGGAAAAATGCAATTCATTTGGCTGAACTAGGCAGGAATTCCTGCCATGAAGCATAAAGACAACTCTTGTTGGTAGCCAGAAGAATCCTGAATGCCCTGTGTTTCTCCCCACACAGCATTCTACTTCACTAGAGCAAAAAGGGCAAGCAGGAGAAGGGAAGAGAAAAAATTACCCTGTGTAAGCACAGAGGCTACCTTCCAACAAAAAGAGAAAAGGAAATGTGCACTGCCTCCTGCAATGCAACTGTTGAAGTACCAGCAGGTACAAACCTTAATGCTTTAGTAGAAGGGCTGAAGGTCCTTATACATACTCCTCTGGATGGAAAAATGTGTTAATTTCTGCACTAGGTACTGTATCTTACACTGAAAAATAACTCTAAAGTAAGGTCTGTGCATCTCAACATCTACAACTGTTCTAGCAAGACTTCATTTTCCAAGACTTGATTTGTTCATATTTAATTGAGTATAACCCTCTGTTTAAACTGTGAGGAGTATCAGTGATTTATGTCAATAAATGTATTAGTAATTACATTTGCAATGTAACACAACTTTTCCTTAGAAACACATTCAACTTGAGCACTCTGTGAGCCTGAACCACCAGTGACAACCCCTCTGTGCATCAGGTTGATTTCATTTTGTTTCACGTTTTCACCTTCACTTCAACAGCACAAAGCTCCAACAGTACCCAAATACATACCCAGATACAAGACTTGGGCAACTAAAATACATATGTCTAGCTCACCTCAGCATTTATTCCAGCAGAAAAGACCATTAGGGCATGAAGTGAGTCTATTAACATTACCATTTAATTAGTGCTTGTATACAAAATCATTCCATGTTTAGTAGAATAGCAAACTGAACCAGAGAGACTGGAGTGGCGGAATTATTTGCAAATTAATTTGCTTTCCACCACAGTTCTAAACACATTTTTCAGCTGTATATGGCAAAGCAAGCTGAAACTTAGCCCTGCAGCACGAACAGGAGTGAAACCTTTGCAGGAGGCTGTGATCTCACCTCCAGCTCCTGCTCCCTCTGTAGTGCAAATTGCTTGAATGACTTGACAATAAGGCCGGCGTTGGAGCAGTCATAGACGAAAATGGAAGGGCTGCCCATCCAGGTCTGCAGGTCGTATATGGAGAGGGGAATGTACTGAGTGTAGTTCTAGGAAAAGGAAAACCACACTCAAGTTACAGAGAGATAGAGAAGCAACAGAACTTTCATCGGTGAGATACTGAAATACACAGAAAAATTCCAATTCTGGATCACAAAATAAACCGTACATTGAACACTGGGTATATTAATCAATACAAATACCAATCAACATCTACTCCTAACGAGGACTATGAACTGAACTCCAACACAAGCTACAAGCAGATTTACTGTGGCATTGTTTGAAAGGCTGAACTTCAAAACTCTAAAGCTCAGTGCTTTGAGCTGTGCTACAACTCCAACAGCAGCTCAGAGCCCCAGTATACCTTCGATTTCTGCAGGTCCTGGCAAAGGCTGTAAAGCAGCTGCCTTGAACAGCAAACGCCTCGGAACTGAGAACTCCATCAACACATCAAGATTGATAATTAAGACTATGGAGCCCATCAGCAGCTCCCCCGTCTCAGCCTAATGAGATGCTTCATAATGTTATTACAGTCTTCAACTTCTGTGCAACTTTCCAAATTAGCCAATAAAATGAAACCCAACAAAGGCTCCTCTACCAATGCGAAGTGCCACCAGCTCTACTGCTGTAAATAGGGAGTATTTTGTTCCTTGTCTTCCATCTAACACCCCCAAATCACTGAGGGCAAAAGCTTCTTAGAACACAAGGGGGATCACAAATAAGACATTAAGAATTAGCAGGGCCAGACCCAAGCAGCGGAACTGCAAAGAGGCACCACCAGACCCAGCGTGGTTGCTGCAGACCCCTCCACTCACAGGCAGAGGACAACCTGCCTGGGCTCCTGCATCACTGAGCCAGCCAAACCTACAGCAAAAGCTGTGATGTTCCTATTAACATCCACAGGGTGATGGATGGGAACAGAACTCCCATTTCCATGCAAGAGGCTTAAAATAGCTGTAATAAAACCTGTAAACTTTAGCAAAAATCAAATTCTCAAGGACACTTATCAGCATATATAAAGACAGAAGTGCTCGTAAACCATATGTTAGGTAAGGGGGGAAACTGTAAGCCATTTCAAAACCCAGTTCTGCCCATATATAAAAGTTTTGGTTGTTTCATTAAAATTAATAGGAAAAATTGTTTATAAAAGCCAAAGTTCCAGGTGTCAGGAGCTCTGTGAACTACTGCAGGACAGAATGATACATGAACAACTCACCCATGGCCCAGACCTCTTTAAGGGACATCACAGGGGTTAAGCACATTCCAATCGTCACAAGTTACACATAAAACCCTGCTCTGACATACATAACCAGGGAGATTTTATGGGTGTACATTGTTTTAACTTCATATTTACAGCGCGTACGGCTGCAGTTAGGATTGGATTATCGCTCTGATTAATATGGTGGTATTTCCAACCAGAAGGGTTTTATGTTCCAACGTTACTGTGGGGGTCACAAATAACATGAAATTTGCTAATGATATGTAAATGAGACAGTTTGAAGGAAAAAGGAATGCTAATCAACAGCTTTCCAGCACGGCAACTCAGGCTGATCGCTTGCTGCTTGTTCACCTCCCCTCTGCCACGCTGGGCTGTGAGCAGGAGAGAGCGCATCCGTGTGGTTTGGTCTCAGGGTTGACTCTGGGGTTTAGCAAGTTTCTGCTCTGCTCAGAGTCCCTCCATGGCTGCTTGAAGGGATGACACAGCAAACAGCTAACCTGGAAGCTCATTTTCAACCAGCTGCTTAATGAACAACTCAAAAATATACTGAAAACAAGCAACATTATTCAGATTTTGGCGAGAAGCTCCCCAGAACCTCAGTGATGTCTGAACCCTGCTTTGACTTTTACCTTTTTGAAACTACATTGGGACTTTCCTCGGAGAACAGCAGCCAACAAAGCTAGAAAAAAATGCACTGCTCCTTATTCGTACAAGAGCACTTCAGACACTATACGAGAAGCATGTTATGGCATGTTATTCACCAGTTTACAGGGACAGTCTCAACTGCCAAGACGTGACATAGCCAGGAAAGGAGCATTTTCAACACAATCATTCTTTCCAAAGCATGGTGCAGTTCCTCTGCCCATTTCCTATCAGAGATGAAGCAATGCTTGAAGAGGATTCTCTAGAGATTTCTCCCCAGAAGGGTTCTGCGCTCAGCTTCTGTCCTGGCTGTCCTGAACTCCATGCAGTCCCTCAGAAATCTCACCAATGAGCCTTGTGGCAATGAACCTACAGGAGTCCATCCCCAGCTCTTTCTATATATCTCACTATCTCTCTAACCAAAAGTTCAGGAACATTTTGTTTGCTGAGCTGCAAAGCAGAAATTAACCATCCAGAGCACTATAAACGCTGTCATGCGCTGCCTGGCGAAGCCCTGCACTTGTTGAGCTGCTGTGATTAAAAGCCAGGAAAAGAAATAGAACTGAAAATACTTTCTGCTCCCCTTGACGCCGTCTCTGACTCCATATTACTGAACTGATTTCTGAAGCGTGTGTTACCTTCTGAAGAGGAAGGGTGCGAGGAAGAGGAACAGGCACCTCCCCACACTCACACTCCATGCAGAGACACTCCTTGCTACCATCTTTTTGACAAAGCATATATATAGGTCAGGTTTACATTCTAATCAAATGAATGTGGATGACGATCAGATTATTTATTTACTACTGTCCTCATCATCTGTCAGGCTAGATTAAACATCAAAAGGGAAAACTTGCTTCCTAGATGAACCCTCAACAGCGAAGGTAACCAAAGGTATTTGTACTACAGCAAGCACAGCTTGTCAAAAGCCATGAAAAATTAAACTCAAGGAAATGCTGTCACGTCTGTCTGAGGAGAGAGGGGTTTGAAAGCCTACATTAGTTTAGCTACTAGCTTGTCAAGTGCCCTATCCAAACCACACTGTACTCCTTCCTCTTTCACAGGCCTCTCCAGCAGCATTTGAACACTGTGAACTGAACAAAGTGACCAAGATGTGCAGCTGAAGTGAACCTACATGATGCTTCTGAAGGTTTTCTCCTTTTCAATCTAGGCATCTCCAGAAGTAGCGCTAGCCATACAGTTTATTGTCCTCATGCAGTATCTCTAGGTGGCTTGAACAAGGGCTGTTCAGAACTCATACATTTGAAGCATAAGCTTTATGAGAAGAACATAATGGTCAGTCAGGGATGCCAGGCAGCAAAGCCAAGTCTCACTGTTTGCTCAGACACAACTGAGCTGGGTGCTACATCTGAAAAGCAGAGGGGGCAAGTAGCAATAGCTGTTTTTCCAGTGTTTTGCAAATGAGCTTTAGTGCACCTGAGGGAAGACCCTCCTGCCCCTGGGAGCTGAGGGACAACCTGTTTGGTCTCACAGAACTTCAAGAACAGGAAGAAACAAACAGCTCTCTGCAGGGAACCAAACAAATGCAAGTGCATTTTAAACCCTGAAAACCCAGCTGCTCTCTAACAGAACACTTCAGCATCATCCCTGCAGTGAACAAGATTGGGCTCTTGAGCACTGCTTTGCAAGGAGTCACCTTGTTGAAGACCCAGATCTCCCCGTTGACGGTTGGCCTGGGGACGCCATGGCCGTTGTAGTGGAAAAGCACCCGCTCCTCCTTGGCGTTCCGACGCAGAGATGTGCACAGCTTCTTAACCTCATCCACCGTAGGGTCAAGACTCTGCTTGTATCTGGCCTGGCAACATAAATGGAAGATAATAGATAAGCATGGAAGATAAGACTTTAGCAGTAAAACAAAATCTGTTTAAGATGCAGGCACCTAGTTAAGGTCATAGATTAATAGAATGGGTTGGAAGGTCCTTAAAGCTCATCCAGTTCCAAGCCCCTGCCATGGGCAGGGACACCTTCCACTAGAGCAGGTTGCTCAAGATAGAAGCATGTATATAAATTGGTTACTTTGGAAAAGGAAAACATAAAACATTTACTATTGCAATATAAACATATAGATCTAAAACCATAGCTGAATAAAAGGGTGCCTGCTGCTGGTGTGGTGGTTGCACACACAGTAACAGAGGTTTGAGGGAGTTCATCCCATCTCTGAACAAAAGCCAATGCTTGCTTTTGGGTAAATTTTGTATTCAATGTCATCACAACTTGGGCTGTGGACACTATATTCTCCTTCCAACCTACACAGCTCTATAAGCACATAAATCAGAGCACATTGCTATGTTTGAGGAAGAAAACAAACTGATAAAATACCCCAATACTTCAAACCCATTCCTACTCCTCAAAGTTCAAATGCCAAAGGAGCAGTTTGTCCCACTCCAAAGTGCGCTTTTTGAAGCAAGGCCAAATAATACCAAGAAGTCTCTCAAGCTCTTTGAAAGAAAAAAGCCTGATTCTTCCTCTCCACAACTGCAGCAAGAGGCTGAGAACCCCGAACCACAAGGGCCTGGAAAAACTGAAGTGATGCATGGAAATGAAGAGCCAAGTTTAAGAGCAGGACAACCCCTACACACATCTCCTCCAGAACCACTACTGAGAGCCCACTTACAAACCACAGCAAGATCTCAGAAGTTTGGGCTTTTTAGGTTTTCTTCTGTGGCAGGCAAAGATTAGAACATCTTAAGTATCACAGTAACAGAGGATGAAGCACTTATCTATGAAGCTTGAAAAACAGATACCACACTGCTCAATTAATATGCAGCATCTCAAGCCAACAAGCAAGGTGGATACAATGAATGGCATCATTTACATGATTACAGCAAGGAAGAAAGGCAAGCAAAAGGAGAGAAAATATGAAGAAAGAGCCTGTGATCTGACACACTCATCCTTTTGGGAAACTTCCCCACCAAGGAAAGACAAGAGGCTTTCTTCATCTTCACAAAGGTCCCCCCCACCTCTTTATGTCTCCTTTCAGTGTTGTCATGAAGGGGCTGATTTGCAAAACTGTGCTCTTTAAATCCTGTCCTGCCTCTGGCATCTTTACAAGGCACCAGCACCGAGTGCCTGGTCATTTCTCAGCTCTTTTCCAAAGGAGAACACACTCATTCGAACACTCCTCACGTCTTTGCAGCATAAATATTAAATAGAGCTGCAATTAATGGAGGTGAATTCACACTCTAAACCCAAAGCCTGCAGAGCTGGATCCAAACTGTAAGCCTATCCTTCCTGCATGGGGAAACACAAGGCTGAGGGAAGAAAAACGAGAGGAGGAGAGCAGAGAGGCCAAGTCCTACCTGTCCGCTCAGGGGTTTCAGGCTGAGTTTATTACATGTCATTCATGCACACATAGGACAGCAACGGGTATTTGAGCATCACCAGAGCAGGTGGTGTCTTCCCCCCAAAAAAAGAATATCTTCAAGACTTTTTCATTGGTATGCAAAAAAATAACAGTAGAATAGGAGAATAACTACAGTCATTACAAGCAATGTCCAGGGCTTGCTCATCTGAGTGGGGATGCCAGTTGTGGGGGAGAGGAGGAGCTGTTTCATGTGATGCTCTGTGGGACAGGCTGCTATTTGCAGTAACTGTAAAACAAATGAGGTCTCCTTCCAGAGAGAACTACAGAAACTGAAGGTCTTTGAGAAGAACACAGAGAAACAGGATCAAAACCTTCCTAACCCACAGGCTGCCACCCTACCCAGTCCAGACAGCCCATCACAAGTGACCAGCCCTGCGGTGTCCTGTCACACCGAACACACGGACACCCATACAAGCTGTGGTCCAGCAGGATTCACCCATTTGCCAGTTTCACCTCTCCTTTCCCAGCAGGAAGCAGCATTTCTTAAACGGTTTTAGTTCTCATATGAACATTTTGATTTCAGCATCGTTAGCCGTTTGATGAATTGTTTCCTTTTGTCACTCTCCTGTACTTCCTTCCGTCATCATTCATTGTCTTCCCTGGAAATGCGCTGCATCCTTGCCTCCCACTTCCCCAGAGACGCTTTCGGCAGCAGTTAAAGTTCAGCAGTTGCAAAAGGCAACCAAGTGCCTGACCAAAACCCTGGAAGGGGCTGCTGGGCACAATCTCTGCAACTTCTGTCAAAATCACTGACACACAACAAGACTTTGTTTGTTTTCCCTTTGTTTTTACGAGCTATAGACCAGCTCCTGACTGCTGCTGCACCTGCAGACTGTGCTGGCCTCCCCTGCCTTCTACTGTGTGTGGGTAACAGATTTGCTGGTGTTTGGCAGGAGCCTTTGCCTCCCAAGGCGATTACCAGACAAGGCAGCCCAGACTCTGCAGCTGTGTCCAGCTGTGTCTGCTGCTCCCAGCTGATGCTGCAACAGCAGCATTAGGGCTGTCAAAAGCCCGACCCAGCACCGTGATGGGCAAGCATGAAACTGCTGACAGTGATGTCAGCTGCCTTGCTGGTTCAATGTGATTTTCTCATCACCTCAGTGTCTTGCTGAGGAGCTGCTGTCAAAAGCAATCGCTTTGCTGTGGCCCCATCCA
This sequence comes from Myiopsitta monachus, assembly GCA_017639245.1. NCBI lineage: Eukaryota > Metazoa > Chordata > Aves > Psittaciformes > Psittacidae > Myiopsitta > Myiopsitta monachus. The sequence continues at coordinate 878,740 of CM029931.1, read as the reverse complement.
CACGATCCTCATTATTGTGCTCACGGGGCAAAATGAAGGGTTTTGCTTGCTCCTGTAATATTGCCACGCTTTTACGAAACATTCATCATTTTTCCAACCCTTTTGCCGTACACTTGTTTAAAAACACGCTCTTGATGTTAATTTTTAAGACATTTCAATTTTCGGTACGCCACAAGCTCCTTCCCTTATTGTTACAAATGTTTTTCCCTAACACAGCTTAATTCTTGCTTATGATGATTTATAATCTTTTCTGCTTTATTCCTCAGAGCAACTCTTCTGCTCAAGGTGAACCTCTGCGTAAATGGGACATCACAGGATGCATAGCTGCTGCATTGTGACTCGCATCAGGCCTGAATCCCAGTTTCTAAGCGCAGAAAAGACACTGAACTCGCGACTGCCATGCACACAGTCAGCCTTCTTAGCGTGATTTAATTACAAGGAATCAAAGCAATCCAATTATTCCAAGAGAGTGTTTTTTGGAACAATGCCTGACTTTGAAAAACAGAAATCTAAAGAGCTCTCCAAAGAAATACGTTACTAAAAACCCGGAGTCGTGAAACTGGCGCTTTTGAGAGCCAAAGACGTGCAGGTTTTGTGCTTCCTCTTCTGGCTGTGTGGGCGCAGAGCCTCCAGCCCAGCACACAAACCCATTGCTACTGCTCAGGGGATCAAGGTCATAGAAGGGTTTGGTTAGAGCTGGAAGGGACCTTAAAGCACATCCAGTTCCAACCCCTGCCATGGGCAGGGACACCTTCCACTGCAGCAGCTTGCTCCAAGCCCCTGTGTCCAACCTGGCCTTGAACGCTGCCAGGGATGGGGCAGCCACAGCTTCTCTGGGCACCCTGTGCCAGCGCCTCAGCAGCCTCACAGGGAAGAACTAATATCAGTATAAAGCCATTCCCTCTTGTCCTATCCCTCCCTTGACCTGCTACTCACACTATGCAAAGAATAAAGTGATAACCCTGCAGCCAGAGCTGTTTCTCAGGTGTCTGAAGACCTGTTAATGACAGACACTAAAACCTCTGGATTTAGTTTAAGTGAAAAATGTAAAATTGAATTAATTCCATTTCCACCTTTTATGGGACAACTGCCAGTTTGATGCAACATGTTCCTCCCAGTGTCTGGAACAAACTGGCTTAGACATATAAAATAGGTGTCTATGTGTCAGACAGCTTTAAGGTCCCTTCCAACCCAAACCAGGCTGTGATTCGATGAGGAAATCTTCAATTATATCTGTACAATTGCTCTGGAGAATCAGAAAAACCTGTTAAGATCCCCAGGGACTGGCAAAAGGACCTGGAGAAAGCTCATGCAGAGCATGAGGAGCTGTTCTGGCTGACCAGGAGCTGGGAATAAGCTTTGGAAGTCTACGATTGAGGTGTAACTTGCTGAAAGCAGCTACAGGTCAACACAGCCATCACCAACCACAGTCACTACAAGACACAAGGCCACCAGACCTCCCACAGCCCTACAGCATCTGCCGGAGTGGCAGAACAAAGAGGCTAAACTAAATTAACTCCAGTATTACATTAGTGCGCAGGGTAACCTTAGCTGAAGACTGTCAGGGCATCAGGAAGCATGGCAGCAGTAAGCACTGATGTAAATGAATCCAGAGGAAATCCAGAGCGCTCCCCGATCTGTGCTGAGCACATTGGTAGGGATAATAATAAACAAACAGAACCATGAATAACCCCCGCAGGGAAGAGCCCATTTAGCATCTGCAATGAGAAGCCATACTTCTGTTAATTAAACTCTTATCTTCTGGAGGGGTTTTAAGAAATCAAAGCGCATGGAGATGAGAGAACGTATCTTTTTGCTATAAACCCAGTCTGATCCCCAAAGACATTTAGCAAGATCCTAACACGAGATGCGGAGGAAAGTCCACATGTAAAGAGCTGCTTCTAAAACAGGCAGTGGGGGGAGGAAAGCATGAATTTTGTCCATGGAGGGAAGTCACTGTGAAGCTGAAGGGGGTCGGTTTTGTAGCCCAAATCACCCAATGCATTAATAACCACCACTGGAAAGCAGGGAGCAGAAAAACACCAGGCTGGTGGTGCCAGAGGGTTACTCAGAATTCCTGTGGACAGACGCTGCAGTAGGGAGGAAGAGGAGCTGCGTTACAAGGAGCAAGCAGCTTTCTGATTTTACACAGAGAACAACAGGCCTTGAACTCCAGTTTCGCACTCCAAGCAAGATCCTGGAGCCTAAGGAGCTGTTCTGGACACACATCAGCCCATCACAGTCGTGAAAGCAAGTACAGAGCTCGAAATCGTTAAGGAAGCAAGCAAGAAGCCCCAAAGCACGTTGCCGCTGCAGGGACCCAGCAAGCACCCACACCATGCAGGTGGTCTGGTGGGTTTCTCAGGTGTGCAATGGCTTTCACACAAGGAATGACTCAAAGCCCTGGGAATCTGCCAGGAGAAATGATACAGAAGCTGCATGTGACAGTGGCCTCTAAATGAGACCAGTTACGGATTATCCATTTTCTCTTGGTTGCTGTTACCTCTTCCCACAAGAGAACCAGGGAAACTAAAATGAAAACATCCACTGACAACGTTTAGAGCAAAAGACCAGATACAGCTTCACTAAACCCTGCAGACAAACATGTCCTTGCCCCAGGACAGCACCATCCAACCCCTGCTTTGAACCATTTGAAACATTTCCACATTCATAAACTCCTGGAAGAACAGCATGTGAAGGACAGTAAAACACCACAATCCACCTCCAGCTCAGAAGCCATCAAATGTGCGAGGTTCATGCTCAGGGTCCTCATGTGAGAGGTTGTTATGAGTCCACCTTGGCTGGGTACCCCCAGGGTCCTGGATCAGACCAACACAGTTCCTGCGCTCCAGCACAGCCCAGTTCCCTGCCCAGAGAGCTTTCAGTTGCTGCTTCATCAGTCACCACACCTCACTCACTCTACTCTTGCTGGGGCAGCACTAGGATTAATCTAAGGGAGGGACAAACCTCTACTGAGAGGTTGAGCTTCTCCCAGGACCCCTGTGGGTCTGCATCTGACACCACCCTCTCTAGGCCCCTTCTTCCACAAACTCTTCTTAACACACCAACTATTCAGGTTCCCAATAGCTTTCACTACAAGTTCCTTTCCACCCACAAATTTACTTTCAGTTAACTTCACTACTACACACTTTTCATGCTGCTGTTCTACCCGCTCTCCTTTTTCTTCCCCTAGATACGACACTGCATTGGCCTGCTCCCAAGTCCTCTGATGTTGAAGCTGTTTTAGCTAGAAACTACCCACTTCATTCATAACAAAACCACTTTGTTCTTCGGAGCATCCAAACCCGTTATTAATATCTCAATCCTGTGATTTACCGTGATTTAATTTTAATACTGACTAAACCACATCTTTTTTTCTTGCATCAAAGGAAGATTTAGGATCCTGAATTTGCACAGGCTTTGGAAACACGTCAAAGAAGAGCCAAATTTAGAACTGCACAAGAACACTTAGTTTTGCACAGTTTCACAATAAATGAACAATCTACACAGAAAATCATTCTCTCCTGAGCAGTGGAATCAAGCCAAATTTTCCCCAACTTTACTGCTCATTTTTTGATTTTCACCTCATCAGATGCAATCTGAGGCTGAGGGTTTGGTGTTGACAGTGTTTTCCCTGCCCTCCCTAACTGGTAGCTGTTAATGAGTTGAGTAGGAGTTGGGCTGAGGCTGCAGCCTGTTCCCCAGCTGACCAGAGCAGCAGCTCAGCCCGTCCCTGCCTCCACCCAGCTCTTCTCACATCAATGTTTAGGACTACATTTAAATCCCAATTTCTTCCCCCATTTCAAAAGGGCAGGTGATGTGTTATGGTGCTGGAGTGTCAGGTAGGTGCAAGATGCAACCCCACACTGCATGCTTGTAAAAGCCTGGCTTCCTCAGGAAATCAGCCAGGAGTATATTCAATCTTTGAAATTCATGTAGTGACATGTTCTGCACTTCCCCATCCAAGCGTCTGTTTAGAATAACCCTCGCTACATCAATAACAAGTATGTCTTGTAACAAACCTGGATCCTTTTCCCTAAAGGAGAGCTGACATTTTATCCAAAAGCAGTGTACTCCAATCACTGCTGTCTTCCCCATCCATCCCAAACAGAGAAAGCAGCAGCACAACCTCAGTAGGACAGAAACCCTTCACAGGCTCACAGGACCTCACAATCACTCCAGTTTGCTGTCAGGCCCGGGACGGAGAGTGGTTTGTCCCAGGGGACCTGGCAAACCTGCCTAGCAGGGAGCTGCGGGGGAAGCCTGCACTCACAGGGAGGCTGGAATATCACCACACTTGCACTGATGCAACTTTGCTGTCAGTGTCCTTACACTGAGTACTGGAGCAGGATGGTGCTGTGCTGGGTCCCAGCCTGCAGAACGTGGCAGCCGAGATGGGAGGAGCTGCAGAAGCATGCTAGGTGGTAACTTCGGAGATCGATTCAGCAGTGTGAGAAGTGATTTCAATTTATTCCGACTACCAATCCATCATAAACTCAATTGCCTCTAAGTGCAGGCTGATATGACCACAATAACTCTCAGGTAAGAGACATGCAGGCAAATACAAATGGGGCTGAGCCATATTCACAGGCTGCAAGCTTTCTATTCACTTCTTTTTAAACACCTTTTAGGTGGTCTGATCTTAGGCTGTGGCCATATGAAATGACCCTGACATAAACGCCAGAGGATTAATCATAGATAATAAAAAAGCTGCAAATTTAAATACAAGGGAGCATCTGGAAGTCCCAAATGGATGCTACGACCAACAGCTTAACCTGGTTAACACAAGCCACGAAAATGGTTCTGATAAAAGTAACAGTTATTGCTAACTTGAAAAATATTAATTCCAGTGACATGCACTGTGACTTACAGACACCTCAGCTTAAATGCTAAACTAAGCCCAAAGGAAGACTCTTGCAAGCCTTTGGCAAGCTCCTCAGCAGGTATTTGGTTGCCTTTAAAAATCCATCTCCCTCTCCTCCGTGCCAGGATATTCACAAGCAGCCCAAGATTCAAACAGCTTCATTTGCCAGATGTCTTGGAGCAAACGCATCATAAGCATGGAGCACTTACTCACTGGACTGTAGTCAGCAGTGGAGTGACTTTACCTTTCCTCTGCAGAGCCTCTGACCTTGCTTTTAAGTCCAATGTGAAGTGAATTCCAAAGAACCTGATCCTCATGATGTGGATGCAGGATTCAACAATACTTCCAAAACACTTCCTTTGAGCACTGTGTTCCTGAGAGCTGATGTTGACAGGGAAGACAAAAGCCAAGGTTACTAACCTTGAGTATGCTACAACAGATTCAGGTGACAGAGGTGTTTCCCTGCCATTACCAGCTGCTAACACACAAGTTTGCCCCAAGATGTACAGGATTCAACCCCCAGCCTACCCTGTACAATCCCTCCCAATCTGATCAGATTAAATGGCTGATAAAGAATTGGTTCTTTTTAAACAGAAGGAATTGTCAAACAATTTAAAGCTGCTTCTTACACGCCAGATCTTGCCCCTCAGCCTGATGCCACTGTGATGGCTGCGATGGGCCACAGCACAAAATGCTCTGACAGGATTTGGAGTCCACACCAGGACACATCCTTAAAACCTGCTTAGTCAAATAACAGTGCTCCTAAGCAGCAGCGTCATTTGAGCACTGTTCCTTCTTTGTAACCTCTATTTTAAGAGCTCTTTAAAGTTTCAGGCTCTGCATTTCCTTATTTCTTAAATATAAACTTAGATACCACCTGGAGCCAAGCTTAGGCTGCAGATCCTCAAACTCATCTTTCTATGCTGGTCAAAGCTCCTCATTTTCACCAGGAGGAACAACTGAGCTGTATTCACATGAGGACGAGAAGTTCATCTTCTCAACGCTAAGTAATTATTTAGTAATTTCAGGTTTTCCTCTGGCTGCAGAGTAATTGTTTAATGAAGCAATGTGCAGATTAACAAAGAGCCTAATGAGTCAGGAGAAGGAAAAACAACCATTTAGAGGTTTAGGCTTTCTGAGGATCCCTATGAAAGGAGTAAACCCAAAGTATTTCAGGCTTTCGTCATTCTGCCTTAGGGATGAGCCGGAATATATACAAAAACATAACTAGTTTTCTTTGTTACTGCTCTAAGTTTTGCATGAAATTAATGCCTATTCAGAAAGAAGCTTCAGTTGTCCAATACAGAATCATTTGCATGTCCAAGTTTGCAGTGACTGAATCCCTGAGGCTACCTAGTGGTATTCACTGGGTAAAGAGCACCAGGTTCTATGCAAGGGGCTCAAGGAAGGCTCTTCCCTGTCTCCCATCCCCAGGATTCACAGCTCCCCAGGAACACAAAGACAAGGGATTTTTAAATAGGTCACATAGAGGCTGGGTGGTAATTACAGAAAAACGTTAATCAGATTGGAGCAAGCAGAGCTGCTTATCTCTTGCAAGAAGCCTTTCTAGTATCAGGTCTTTCTGCCCATCTCAGGACAAACTGCCATGAAGAGCACAATGGTCATATGGAAATACCCTGGAATACACAAATCTTGCTTGTTGCCAATTCTGGCCTCATTTTGATGACAAAATACAAAATGAGAGGAAATAGAAAACATGTGAATGGGTCTCATTGTCAGAAGACTGGGGAAAGCAACGCAAGAGCAAGCACGGGCACTGGAAGACCGTTGTCTTTACAGCTTCTGAACGCGCTTCTCCACGTCAGCCCATGCCTGCATCTGTCTCCCTTTTTGTGCCTCAGTTTTCCACAAGAATCTCAGCGAAATCAGTACAAACCACATTAACTGCTGCAATTTCACAGCTTCCACTTCATTTTTAGTGCTTTGTTAAAGATTCAGCATATTTTTTTCCACTATCAAAAGAATTCAAACACATCCTACCCAGCCCAAGCCCCAGAACTGCAGGAAGCAGATTCCCCACTTGTATCCCGTACTCCCAAATCCTTTGGTTATCACTGCTTTAGGACAGCTTTATGTACACGGTGTACAGCTACTCCCACATGAAGCAGTTACTTCAGCAGCACCTACTGCTGCAATTCAGGCTACAAAACTCCAGGCAGTGGTTTCAGATGCTAAAATCTTTACAGCTGTTCTCTGGGACTTCCTCTCGGTGCTCAGTGCCCTGGTAACAGAAGAAAATAGGTGGCCCAGGGCAGATTCTTCAGCCCAAAAGAGCTGAAATTAGCTCTTTGGTGGTGGTTTAAACCGAACCCTGGTCTTGTGTCCCCCCTGCCACGCTGTGCTGTGGAGGAGCAGATGGCAAGGTTGCAGAGCACTCTCACAGAACTACGAGTCAGAACTCCTGCTTTATATGTCCTAATTTTCTCTGTAACCACAAGACATAAAAAAGTGGCTTTCAGCATCCACCACACTTACAACTTGTGCTTTTCTGGCTAAACCGCCAGTGCTTCTAGAGGGACATCTGGTAACAACAGCACAGGGTTACAGTCACACCCAGAACAGTACCAGCACAACCTCTCAGGTAGAATGAGAACATGAATGAGTGGTTCTGCAGTTGTACTTGTTGATCCCTCTTCTACAACAGACTTTTTTCTCCCCTCTGGAAAAACTGCTGCCTTCTGCTGAAGACAGTTGATCTTTAACAAGACAGCAAAGGCTTCATACAGCAGCAATTCTGCAGAGCCTCAAAGAGCTGCCAAATTCAAGAGGCTGTTGGGAACTCAGAAACAACAGCGTCCTCTTAGGAAAACCAGCTTTTGTTAAACAAGGTCACAGTGTCTTTCTTTAATTCCTCCTCTGCTTTTTCTGTTACTGTTACATGTTCCTACATGTGCAGGGAGACAGAGTTTTTCCATTTTCCCCTTTGGAATTCTACAGTCTCTTTTGCCGGAGCAATTAGTATTTGCTGTTGTTTTAAAAAGAAAAACCCTACAGAAATGAAGGCAAAGGATGACTCACAGAGACCAATAATTAGGCCATGTGTTCAATTATCTTTCCTGCTTAACTAGTCACTCTGTAGGAAATGCTCAACCTTTGATGTGCAGCAGCAACTTACCAATTCATTAGGAAGAAAGAAGCAATGCGAGGAAGGAAACCTCAGGAACTGTATCAAAGCCCAGAGACATCTAATGAGGGAAACAACAGCATCAACAACAGAAAACAGGCACAAAAAGGTGGAGGTTTCAAATTATCTGTTTCAACTATCTTGGCTGCACTTCCTTTGAAATTAAAACTGTTGGGAAGCAGACAAAAAGAGAGAAAGAGGCAGCCTCGTTTGATCAGAAAAGCATCACTGTTTCCTTGAAAGCTTGCCACAAAGAATACAACCTCTCTGTATTGTAGGAGACTCCTCACAGACCATCCCTGGCGGGTGGATGGAAGCTGCAGGAGGCAGCGCTCCACCTACTATACCAGATTAGGGAAAAATTGGAAACCCCTTTATTTAAAAACCTGCATAGTTAAGCACAATGGGACACACACTGCTGGGAGTCTCAACCTGGCACCAACAGCTTGGGAGAATCAGGAATGCAGTTAACTACCTACCATATCTATTAATGCCCCACAGAGAAGGGGCAGCCAGGCCCGCCTGGGATAAGTACTGAGGTCCTCAGTTTCCTTAGGCCCACTCCAATAAGGGATTACTGCAGTTGCTCCTCCTTGGCTACGTCACCTCTTTGAGCTGAGTGAAAAAAATGGGTATGACCATATAAATGAAATGGGCTGGAAAGACCTTGAACATGCCTTGATCTGCCAGTTCAGATGTGTTACTGCCTGTCTCTCAATAAGTGGCACTAATGTAAGTAACAGAGCATCCAAAAGAGAACTGCATAAGGACTGACGCAAAACTGCTGCATGACAGTGTCCACATCAACACTCCATCCTCAGTGACTGGGGATGCTGTGGATGCAGGAGTTCTCAAATCCCAGTGTCTGCCTTCAAGCCACCCCTCCCAAAGGCTTTAAAAAGTCGATTTAATCTTGCCTTCTAGATTTATCCAGCTCTTCCCCTACCTGGGATTTTTAGTCCCTTTCATAGGTCATGGCTCCCCTTCACTCCAGGGGTGTCTGTTCAGGAGGAGCTATAATGAAATACAACTAATTCCATCAATCAAAACAGCGCAGGTGACTGTCTTAGCAAAAAAGGAGGAAGCAGGAAGAGAACAAGGGGGACAGCAGGGGGTTAAACCTGAATTAGAAAACTCAATGCTGCAATTGACCTTGTTTTATTTAGGCAAGTGGGTATAAGGGGAAAAAAATTCTTCGGGGTGGCACATTGAGTGACATGAGAGAGAGGAAGAAAGGTCCTGTGAATTTTCTGGTCAGTTTGGAGTTAAAGAAAAGAACTGGTCAAAGCCATAGCCAACAGAAAGAAAAAATAATCTACAATTTCCTGCAAATTTAATCGGCATAAGCTCCAGAGCACCTCTTAGCACATCCTGAATTATGTAACATGTGCCTCATGCAACCTACAGCTCTGCTCTTGCTACACAGCCCCATTCTCAAAGGCAAACACACAGCAATGGAAACGAAGGAAACTTTATTGCCTGGAGAAGGCCAGAAGCCAAGTGATGAGGTGTCCATTATGAGAGAGGGGAGGGAAAAGAGTGAAAGTCTGGCACCCTTCTAAGGCAGCAGCAATCAAAGAGCAGCCTCACCTCGCAGCATCGCGGGCAGCGCCACACACCAGGATCCTTTTACACAGTGTAACTGGTGCTCCCTGCACTGCAGCTCAGCTCAGAGAACTCCAGCCAAGAGGATGTAGAAGGCCACGCTCCCAAGCTGGTCCACATGGAAAGGACCAGGGTGCTGTGCAGAGAGCAGCAGCACCACCTCCACCCCTCCTCTCACCCCTTTGTTCCAGCACTGCAGAGCGCTGCAGCAAAGAGCCCAGGTCCCAGCTCTGCTGGCAAATGGGTGTGAACTGGGACTTAAGTAAGAGTAACTTCTGCTCATAAAATCCCTGCTAGTGACTGCATCTCCATAAGGCATCCACTGCAGAAGCACTTGGAATTCACAGTCTATTATTCCTGTTTCAAACCAAGTCTGTTGACTTTTAAACTAAGGAAAGTTTCTGCCTTTTGACTGGCACAATGTGCACAGCTGCCAAGAAAACTGAATTTGCATCCAGACAAGGGGGAAAATGGTTGCTACTTACTGCCAGCACCAGCAAACTACTGCTCTCCCTGGTCACCTACACAGCACTGCACCTAACACAGGCACTGCTCTGCAAAGCGGAAGAAAAGAAGACCAGCAGCAGAGAAATACCACTTCAACAGATCTATTCTTATCCGAATATCTGAAATCCAGAACACACGAAGAATCTCCGGTGGAAATTTAAAGTGGTTTATTCTGGGCAATTAAAATCATGTAACGTGCAGCCTCTGCTAAAGGCTCACCATGTCCATGGGGTTCCCCAGCCATTCCCTCCTCCCCCACGATGACCCCCAAGGACGGAAGAGAGTCCCAGGGAAGGTTATTCCCCTCCATCAGGCTGCATCTGGGGAGGAAGGGTGGTCCTCGGCTCTCTCACTCTTTTCCTCCTCACATCCTTAGCTGCCTCAGCAACCCCTTTTACCTCCCATAACTGAGCCTGCTTTCCAGATTACTCTCAGGGTTAACCCCTTCCATGCCCAGTGGAACTCAAACCCCATGACCTATGGTAACACTAGGTAAAAGCTGTCTTGTTTTTCTTCCCACTTTCTCCCTAGCATCCAAATTCTCTTTGCACTGAATTCCAAGAACTCTTACTTGCTCCATCAGTTCTTGATGAAGACAGATAAAGGCAACAGCTCTGTCATCTCCCCTCTTCCCCCAGTGAAGTTTTCTTCTGAGAATTGCAATGAAATGACAGGATATTGTTTAACTGCAGCATTTTGCAGATGAAACAACGGCTGGAGTGTTTTTTACTCCCGCAGCACACAAATTTATGTTGCTACACAGCAATAAAGCAAAGCCTTAAATTTAATCAGGACAAATACTTCAGGCAATGGCAAGCTGATAGATTATTTAGAAAGGGACTCGATAAGAGCTGGAAGGAAATATGCCTCAGCCTGGGAGTCTCCAGAAACAAAGAATTTTCACGCTTAGCCCTTGTTAAGCTTTTTCATCTAAGCTGTTTGTATTTAGTGCCTTTGAACAACCTCCGAAGATTATAAGCAGGCAGGGGCAGCACTGGCAGGGGTCTCACAGCACTCCACACAGCATGTACCAGTGACATCCTCCCCTGAGCAGGGGCTCCCTCCACTTGTGCACTCACAACCAGCCACTGAGGAGGTGCTTCCCAGTGCAGGACCCTGCGGACAGCCCAGCAACATCAGCTGTGTCATGATTTGGTCTCTCCTGCAGAGTGCCTGGCTTTCCCCAAATTGTCCTCCTTCCATCAATCCTTCAACCACCCCAAACCACTGAGAAATAGACAAAACTAGATGTATTAGTATTTATATGAAAGGTCTAGGAAATTCAATAATGTTCCTATTGTTTTATTGCAGATGGCACATCAGCTCTTTATTACTGCAGAAAACTCAAGGGCCCTGTAGAGTGCAATAAACTGGTGCGTGTTCAGCTTTGCAATGCTCCACAGGGCTCTGATTTACTGGCCAGAAACCAGCACCTTCCACACAAGCAGCTGAGCTCAGTGATTGCCTTGCGCTCCCTGCAAACCCGTCACAATGAGGTGAGATGAGGTCTGCCCACACAGGGCCCCGCTGCTCCCTGGTGCCCACCCTCATTCTCAGTCATATGGGCTCTGTTATTAAAGAGCAGAGAAAAAGATTTGTTTTCACCTTTGCATCAAGATGTTTCCCTCTCCTATTGGATTTCAGACACTATTTGAGTTTTCTGCCCAATTCCTGGGCTGCAAGAGACAGTTTAAAGAGAAGTCAATGTACCAGGAGGAAAACCAGGAAAATCACAAAAGGAAAGCCTCAGTCCCAAACATACACCATCCGTGCTCCAAGACAAGTCCTTATGTAAATACACTTACAAAACACTTCAGGAAAAAGCACTCCCACGGACAGTTACCCACAGATTTAGTAATGTGGGCAATTCTCCGCTAAACCCAGTAAGTCTCCTTCAGGACACTGAGCTTTTACTGAATGACAAACCCAGCTCTAGTCAGCCAGCCCTGAATAAGAGAGCAGGGAAAGAAAGAAAGAGCTAAAGAACCAGCACGAACTGCATTTCCATTCAAATTGTTCTGAATATAATATTATTTCCACCAAGTTTGAATTGGAAAGTACAGGAGGGACCTGGAATGCACCCAACAACATTTATCCACAGCCTCTAACCCTACACAAGCTAACAAGCCTGTTTCTGGTGACAAACACTCTCAGACCTTCAGTGGGGGCAATCTCTCTGCATTGATTTTATAAATGACAAACAAGTAAATGGCTGGAACCCATCTCTGTCTAAATAGAAGGACTGATTACAAATGCCTAAGGGCACAGCTAACACAAGGGCCTTCTCCTTCCAGGCATCCTATACAGAGGACAGGGAAGTACCAGGAACTTTCCCAATTACAGACCATACTCTTACACTAATGAGAACAGACGTTACAGAGACACTCAGTAGATTATTTATACATTAAATAAAGTAGTGAGTAATGATAGAAACAGAAAGTACAGCCTGGTGCTGACAAAACCCACACATCATTACTGAAAACAACCTAAAAGGAGGAAGAGAAACCATGTCTCCTTAAGAAAATGAAGACCAGATTAGTGTGCACACCACATCATAAGGGACAACACAAATTAAAGCCCCCCTGCAGGTAGGTTCATTCAGTGAAGTTACTATTTCTGCTTTGCTTACATATTCCATGCTTATAATGATAAATTCATGGTTTAGTAGTCAATAGTCCAGGTACTTTGAAGAGGAATATTCTGACCCGAACTGCCTAGAGCATACAGATAAGGACGTGAGCATGCTGGGGAATGTTAACAGAGAAGAGGACTCTGCAGCTCAGGTTTTGAATCTATTTGGAAAATGCTGCAGACTTCAAATGTTATTCTTTAGATCTTCCTGTAGTTTATTTACTGAGACACACGAAACCAGGAACAATGAAAGATCCAGAAGCAAAACACTTCCCTTGTGTGAAAGGTGAGATGTTACCAAAGAGGAAATAATGAGCCAACTGCTTGCGTGCTGCTTTCACTCCTGATCCGATTCATAAAGTGCTACTAGCACCCCAAACATCCATTTTCACAAACATCTACACACATCATACTTTAGGTAGAACTGGCAGTTACCAAGCTCTGGACTCATGTTTCAAAACAAACCCAAATGCCTTCCTCAACCACTATCTGCACAACATCCACAACAAAGTCAGAGGAACCCCAGTTTAAGACAATCACTGTAGAACTTTAAACACCCCCCAAGGATGTGATCAAAGAGAGCGTGAGCCAAGAGGGGCATCAGCTGCAAAGCCACCAAATTCAACAGCTGCAAGAATTCATTCACACTTGATGGAGGAAGGAAGCAACCAATGCTGCAGGACCACCATGCCACATAGCAGACACGTGGCTTTGTGTGCAATCTATGCAGAGGAGAAGCCCAAGGAGTACTCACTCTTGGCTGCCAGTTCTCATACTGCTTCTGTAGATTTGCACCAATGGTTTCCAGAGCTTTCTGAGGACCCATTGACAGAGGATCTAGGAAAGAGAACACAAATGAGCATTTCTGACCACACCTGAATCCCTCAGCTTGACAAGAAGCAGAAATTATTTCCAATTTTATGTGCATTTAAAACTTTGTGTTTCTGTCAAATCCAGATCTACAACCCGGGAGACCAAAGTCTACATCAAAGCATGGACACCACCCCCCTTTGCAGAAGAAAGAAGCCAAAAATCTTTCCATTCTGTCCCTCTCCAGTGTTCCACTTGCAAGAAAAATCATTTCATGATGTTTTAATGCAAGTTCCTGCACACGTTCCATTTCAAGTTCACAAACACTGCATTCTTCATGGAAAAACGCATCCCCAGATTTTTCACTCCAGTACAAATTAAACACCATTAAAGACTGTCAAACTTGGAAGATTTCTGTCGCTAAGGCAGCAAATGCAATTGGGTTTTGAAAGACAGGAGAGGCATTGCATTTGTTTCTTTCATAAGGAAAAAAAGGCTTCCATAGTAAATAATGACAAAAATTTCAACTGGTTAAATATTTGATGATAAACATATTTTCTTGATGAATGCAGAATCCTGCCTCATTTGCTTCCATTGCTGACTGCTCCAGAGAGCACACTCTAGTTGCAGTTTGAGAAGTTAATTGTGTCACTGGGTAATTACCCCCATCCATCCGTACCAGCACAGTTTCATCTTGTGTCCTTTATTCAAACACCATGGCCATGTAGCTGACACTAGTAACAAGAAGCTAGAAGCTAATATTTTGCTATTTAATATAAATAATTCTATTAACCAAATCAGTGAGTTACTCAAGGCCAAGCTGGACTGGGCTTGCAGCAACCTGGTCTAGTGGAAGGTACCTCCGGGTAACCGCTCAGACCCCAGAAGCCTGCTGTGAATTAATATGCCATTAGCTACTGCTCAGATTAAAAAGGAAACAGAAAACCAGCATAAACACATCAGATTTCTTTTTTGAGTCCTTCAAAAGGACCAAACTGAACTTCAGAAAAAGAAGTTTAAAACACTTCACATGCACTTTGACAGCAGAGGAACATAGTTTGGTGTGTCTAGAGTGCCAGAGTGCCTCCAGAGCAATTAGTGTTATTAACAACACCCTTTTGTATAAAAATCAAGTTCCCTGGTGCCATTCCAAGAGCCAAACAGTGGAAATAAATTATTTTCCTAAATATAGCTCGTGCACCAGAGTCATGACGTGAGCCCTCAGCCTCCCGTGTTGAGCGCACACGTAAGGCCAAAGCCCTGCAGACACCAGCCAGGACACTGTCCGTGCAGACACGGCATGAGGCTGCCCCGGTGCCTTCCCTTGCGCCAGGCTGAGACCACAGCACAGGTGTCAGCTCAGGCTTCATTCTGGAGAAAAACAAACCACTTGAGATACTCTAAGGGTGCCTCTGGATGCATTGTTCACACAATGGAGATCTCAGCTTGGCTGTGAACAGCAGCAATTGCACCAAAACAATCTCCACAATTCCTTGCCCATCTGGCAAAGACAGTTCCCACCATCCATTCATCCCAACAGACGTTCCTCACCTTTAGCTGCCCTGGAGAACGTTGTACAGAGAAAAAACTGCAGAATTTTTGCCATTACCTTTGTCAAAAGTTGGCTAGCAATGGGAACAACTACTTGTGTAGAGATACACACTGAACATTCATTTCATTACGAAGCTGCATTCAACATTCTCTTTGCTGATGACAGTCATTAATAACTTTATTCAATGACTGCAACACTCCTCATTCTCTTTGCTCTCTCCTCATGTATCAATGAGAAACTAGAGCTGCTCTCCCCACTGAATAGATGTATTTGTTAGTGCATGCTCATGGCTTTTTAACTGCTTTAAAGTGATCAGCATTTTTAGGTTAAAACAAATGAGCTGCCATGATTCATAAGCAGGTACAGCAAGGTTAGAAAGGAGATATTGTGCAAGTTTTTTAGGACACTCAGTTTGTGCAATGATTAATTTGCTCCTGCAGCCTAATGGAAGCCCCACAGCTCAGGATTACAGAGCTCTGCA
Organism: Myiopsitta monachus; assembly: GCA_017639245.1. NCBI lineage: Eukaryota > Metazoa > Chordata > Aves > Psittaciformes > Psittacidae > Myiopsitta > Myiopsitta monachus. The sequence goes on along the minus strand of CM029931.1, from coordinate 863,145 downwards.
TGTTAGTTCCTGAAGGCTGAACACTTTCAATTCCTAGATAAACCCCAAATCTCTCAGAAAGCTTTATTACACCAGGTATTTCCTCCTAAAATTACTTCAGGCAAGTCTCGTCCTGATAATGAGACGTGATCTCCAAAACCAAGGCAACTTTGCATTTCTTCACAAACCCCTAAGAATTCACTCCGACACTGCACCAGAGTAGCAAGCCCAGGTGCTGGAACTGCTGGCAAGACATCCTTGGGAATAATTCCAGGACTTCTGAATTCACGATCCCAATTAAATTAGCCTCAGAGCAGTCACCTCACCATGCAGTAAAGTCCATGCATTTTACACAAGCTTATTCCTACACTGTATGAGGCAGGGTAATTGCAAACCTTTGCAGATCACAGCTCCCTAAAGATGTAACTGCTCAGAGATTTCCTTAGGTATTTATAAATCCAGAACAATTAAAGGCAAGCCAAGCACCTCATTACCACCTTGTCTTCTTCACTTCAGAACAACCCAGGAAAGATGAGCCAAAACAGCAGCTACTGCTGGACTCTCAACTCACAGTGAAGTCAGATGCTCCGTTTCCTTTTGTTCACCCCAGTTTTTAGTCCAGGAAACACACCACTCGAACACTCCTGTACATAACTGACAACAGAGTTAGCTGGAGCTTGGAAGTTCTCAGGACTTACCGATCCAACACTCCAGGCGGGCACAGGGAGTCGTTTTCACCACATCAGGAGGGTCCACACCAACGTTTAGGCACAAAACTAAGGCAACACTGACAGTCTTCATCTGCAAAGACAGACAAGAAACCCCTTACCTAGTGTAAAAACAAAATCAATTGGGTTTGTGCTGGATTTTTACCACTGCTGTAACCTGCGAAGGGCTTCAGTGAACTTTTGTTGCCGGCTCTTCAACACACACTGTGCCAAGCAGGGGACGACCGGTGCAATTTTTCATTTTTTAAAATAGATCAGTACTGAGACTTTGAGTTCCTCTTTTTTATGATTATTTCCAGAGCTCATTCTTCTTTTCCAGAGCGTGGAAATGGGTATCAGCAGACTTCTGCTGCTCACCTTAAAATAGTCATTGTCCAACCGAAACACATTATTAAAACATGAGAATATGCTATTCAGGGTCCCTGATCAATATTATAATAGAGGATGTCCTTTCTAATATTAAAACTAAGAGCATTGCGAGGGAAAAACACCCAAGTGAGCAACTAAACCATAACAACACATTCACTCTATTTGTTGTTTATTTTCTTAATCATAGAATGGTTTGGGTTGGCTCCAGCTGCTGCTTCACTGTCAGCCCCTGGAACCCACGGGCAGCACATTCCCACCGCTTGTGGAGACACATAAGGCGCCACAAACCTACAACATCCAAACCCAGCAATGCCTCACCTCCAACCAAAAAGCTGCATCAACCAATGACTTGGTGCTATTGCCAGTTAAAAACAAGGCTTGAAAATCAGTATTTCACATCTTTATGCTCTTTTCTGCATTCCCTCATCCCAACACCTAAACCAGAACAGGAAAACAGAAGTAAGGTGGCTCAAGTTGCTTCCATCACGTGCTCAGCACTCCCTGGCTTGTCGGAAGCAAAGCCACCCACACCTCCACTCGCCCAGGGTGCTCACTGCAATTCCAAGCAGCAGGCAAAATAAGAAAAACTAAAAAAAACCCCAAACTTCACACTTGGAGAATGAGTCAGAGGCACACAAGTGTGTAATCTATACAGAAACTGAAGCAGAGAGACACTATTCACACCAAGAAGGGAGGACAGGACCAGTGTCTGCTCACTCCCATGTCTATGTTGGGGAACCCAGAAAAAGGTAGCATGAAATCTGATTATGTTCTTCCTAGCAAAACCCTGCAATCATGTGGGAGTTACTCATCCCTGAGCTAACACGGAGTAAGCTGCACTTCCTAGAATGCATGAAAAGGATGAATAGCTCCGTATTTTGTTCATAGAATAGAATAGTAGAATCACTGAATAGTTTGGGTTGGAAAGGACCTTAAGATCATTATCTAATTCCAACCCCCGTGCCATGGGCAGGGACACCTCACACTATTCAATTCATCCCCTACAAAATCTGTATGTTATAAAAGAGGCCTGGTTTTTACAAGTGATCCGAGGTGACTGGGAAGCTCCATCCCTCAGCCACCAGCACTCCCTGGCCTGGGCTCTGTGAGCAGCGCAGCTCCTGCACCACGGGCTGCTGCAATGAGTGGCAGTGGATGAAAACAGTTCCCCCTGGTCTCAAACCTGAAAGAACAGGCTTCCTACCAGAACAGAAGAAATCTGGCACCAGATACTTTAGTGCCTTATTCTTCCTCAGCAAGAGTCCCTGGCTTCCTTCCTGCTCTCCTGTTTCATGTACTCAGCAGCATAGGAAGATGGAAAAAAGGGGAAAAAATAGGAAAAATAAATAAATTTTTTAAAAAAAGGAAAAAAAGAAAAGGAAAAGAAAAATATAATAATAGGAAATAAAAGAAAAAAGGAAAAAGCTCACCCAGCCTCTGAAACCCAAGGTGCTGCAGGTTGTTAGAGAGCCCCAACACTGGCAAACACACACTGAAAACCCAGAAGGAAACAAAGAAAACTACAGGACAAAATCTCTTCTTAGAAGTGGAAACACACAAATGATTCCTCCACTAGAAAGGCTCCTGCTAAACAGTCTTTTCCTTCTCATTTATTTATTGGTTCCCACTTGTGGTTTAACACTGACTTATTCTCAGTGTTTTACTAGCAAGGTCTGGCTGTGACTTACGCTGATCTTGATTTTCTCTTCCCAAGTTCAGTGTTTTAATTCTCCTTGAGCACAGACAGCAGCCCAGTAATGAAATGTAACAGGCTAACCAGTCCTAGGGACAAATGGGGTTATTTCCCTGCTCCTACCTCCCCACAACAGAGGTCAGGTATTCTACTGCACAACTATTTGCTGTGCTACTACAGAACACATCTTCAGTCGGAGTTACAGCACTTTAATACTCCCCAAACTCCTACTAAACAACCACCGATGATGCTGAATCATTACAGACCAAAAACCTGAGCCCAAGCAACCAAATAATGCTTTTCGCATTCCTGAACAACTTTGGAACATGCCAGCAGAAACTCTGTAGCACATTTAAAGCTTCTTAATACGAGAAGTATGGGGACATTCTCATCCATCATTAAGACAGTGGAAATTTTCTTCTCCACATTTCAAGAACACATCCATCGGAATGCATGTCACTGGGTGTTGTTAAAACTGAAAAATGAAGCAGAGAATATATGGCAAGCTTCTAGGAAAGCCGACATCCAACACGCTTTCTCAGCAAAGCCTCAAGATCAAGCCCATAGAAGCTGTAACTGTGGGCTCCTCCGGATAGAGTGTGATTTGACTGCTTAAAAAAAGACAAATTGGATACAATTCACAACGTCATGTTGCATCCACTTGAAAACTGTTTAATAACCGGTTCAAAACCAGCAATACTTAAACTGCAAAACCCATGGGGTCCAAAAGCTCTTCCTGAGAAGTAACAGCATTGAATTCAACTCCCAAATCAGGAATGGGAGTAAGTGAGCAGAGGTACTTTGGTGTCTGTTAAGGAGAGAAGATGCTTATTAAAGCATTGACATTAAAATTCACACATTAAACTGAAGATCAGAGAACTTGTGAAGTATTTTTAATTTGCCTTTGATTTCATTTTGAGACAAAAGAGATTTGCAGATGAGGCGGTAACCTCAGACCAAACCCAGTGCAACTGCTGGGGGTTCTCACTGTTGCTAACCTGCTCTCACCAGTTAGTAAGAACAGGTTAGCAACTAAGGAGTCGCATCACTGCTTCATCTTCTAGCTCAAGTAATGCCAAGAGTGAGTCAGTCAATCAATTCCTGAGGAATTTTGTGGGAGGACCCTCACGTAACATTCCCAAACGGACGCTTTAAAACCCATCAATATTTTATTTCCACACTGCAATTTTCAAGCTGAAAACTTTCTGTTCAACCATCTCACAGCTGAACACTCAACCCTGATCAACCTGCCTGGGTTCATGCCAGGAAGTTAAAAGTGTTTCTGTGAGTTAATACAAACACAGCACTAAACATAAAATATGAGCTGCTACATTACTGTATAGAGCTGAAGGTGAACTTATCAGCATTAAATACAAACACGGGGACAGATTTTCAGACTGAGAAATCCTCACACCCGTCTCCTTTGGAAATCCTCACTGGCCACCCAGATCAACCCTCCTGCGCCTCCAGGGAATTCATCCCCTTCCTGAAGGCTTTTCTGGGGTATTTTTGTTTATGTGCATTTACACAGATTGAATATAAGCCTCTCAAGCAAAAGGCAACACAAGGTAGATGCTCCTCGGGTGCCTGCAAGATGCTGACTGCTCTGGAGACGTGCCATTAATACTCCACCAAGGTGTCCTCCTAACACTGAGCAGCAATAGCAATGTTTAGCAACACGAAACATTGTTCTCCCTTTGGTTTCAGTTGCATTCATTCTGCAGCACCACAAAATCAGGGGTTTTCCTTCCCAAGCCTCATGGAAGCTTTCTCACAAGCCAGTGGCCCCCTGCAGTGATCTGCATGCTGGAGGGGGGCTCTCAGGGGTGATGGGATTCATGGCATATCAGCCACAGAAGGAGATGGGCCCTCGGAACTCTGGCAACTTCCCATTTCAGGCTCCCAGCTAAAAGGTGACAAGTGGCAACACTCTGTTCAGCCCTCTCTAACAGCACAGGCGTCGTTTCCAGGGCTCAGGCACCAAACACGCCACTGAGGAACACCAGCTTGCAAAGCAACCGTGAAAAGCCTGCAAACCCAGAACAGGCAGAGAAAACCCTGACCTCCCTGGTCCAGTGGGTCACACACCTCCACAGAAAGGCTTCTGAAGGGGGTGACTCGGAAGGTATCCCACAGGAACATGATCTATCTCTACCTGCCACCAGGCAGAGGAACACAGACCCTGCCTGCAGAAGTGGGTGTTTGATGTATTGCCCTTCCAGAAGCCTCTTACACCATCAAGCCCTAACTCAGTGCCCTCCCTTTACCCTTTCCACACCACACTTCCTGTTAATGGATCTTCCCTTTAGCAGGCCAAATACCAGAAGAAATGTGCCCGTCCTCTTCAGCTTCCCTGCAATGTTTGCAGGGCAAAACAACTAAAAAGGCAGAGCTTCCAGTTTCAAGGAAGGGGGTATTTCTATACAAAGCTTGAGAGAAATGAATTGTTATGGAAAAAAAAAAAACAACTCGGTGTGCTTCTCCTCAGTGATAAAAATAGTAGCATGCAAAGAAACACTTCCAGTTAACATTAATAATTCAACACCTCTGCAGGTAGTCTCCAGCCATCTGTAGCCCAAAAGGTCAGTTCCTGCTGTGACTGTGGTGACAGCATACACGAGATTCCTAGATCAACTCCTCAGTGTTTGTTTTCCTTTTCTAACCTCTCTATTCCACACTAATCCTATGAATTTTACTTAGAGGTTTATTATGTCCAACATGTTCATTTACCCAGTGAACGCAGGTGCTACGCAAAGTTCAGGAGCAGCCGGTAATGCCCACACAGCTCCCCACAAAGTAGACTCTTAACTGCTGGCTTCACTGTTTACTTTACAAGCACTTCTGACACCTCTAGATGAATTACTGCTGTCAGTCAAGACCCAAGACATATGTATACACCTTCTACATACTTGCTCTGGGAACAGGGTGCATCTTCTCTGGCTGCTGCGACCTCAGCTTCTGAAGGTCCCTCTGAGATCAAAGGTAACCAGGCACCACAGCATCGCTCTTCAGATTAAAAACTACAAAGTCAAGTAGGCTGATTTGCTCTATCATAGCAAAGCATCAAAATACTGCCTTTAAACTACTGCTTAATGCATAGAACCAAAATGGGGTTCAAGTCCCTGCTAATCATTTCTTAAACACAGGAAGCAAATATTTCATTCTATGATCTTTGCTTTCTTTATGCAACACATAAAAAGAATCAATGAGCCATTTTCTAGATGTTACTCCTCATTTGATCTGTGACAACGACTTTTCTTCTCACCACAGCACAACTCTGTATCTGCTTTGCACTCTGTACAGGCTTCTTTCCATCATTCCACCACATTCCTGCTCTGTCTAGCACTACCTTTCAAAAGGAAATGGAATCATAGAATCGTTGCAGTTGGAAAAGACCTGTAAGCTTACAGGAGCAAGGAGGAAAAAACAGTAAGGAGAAGATCAAGTCTGTAATTTCAACAGAAGTGCGAGGAATAAAAAGATGAAGATGTCTGGTTGTGTCGAGAGCCACACAGTACATAACACTGTCACCTACTGTAGTGCGAAGCTATGATGTGGGATAAAGAATGCCATAAACACAAACCTGTGTTAAGTATTTCATCACATCATTTCTTGAGAGAGGCACCTACACTACAGTCTTCACAGAAGAATAGGAGAACAAGACAAACATCTTGAGTTTATCAAATTTACTTAGAAATGCCAGTTAAAGCTATGACACCGAGAGCGATCAATAGGCTCCCTCGGTTACCCATGGCCATCTACGCTAACAGTCACCTCTGGAAACGTTCAAGGGCAGCAGCTCAGCACAGCAGCAAGCCAATTAAATCAGCACCTCAGAGAGAAACGTAAGAAACCCCCCAAACTTCCCAGAAAGCCTGCATAACCCATGGAGACAGAACTGAAACTCCGTCAGCCTTGACGAAAACGTAAGGGAAGAGGGAAGAAATGTAAGACCCAGAGAAGCGTTAACAAAGCATGTCTGAAACATTCACTGAAGGTTACCTTCAGCCTCTCAGCCACTGAAACACACACCATGCCAGAGTAAAGGAGCGGTAGCTGGCAGCAGAACAGATGTTTCACAGTTTGCACAGTGAGAGGTTCGTGCGAAGCAGCCGCTGCCGTCTGGCCATCCACCGCTGCACGAGGCTCCACCGCTGCTTATTAACATCTACCACGCTTGAGAATTCAAAGTAAAGCCTCACATAGAGATATGTATTTTAATTAAAGTCTGCAGTTTCCAGCACCAGCCCAGCACTCAGGTCTGTCTTTCAGGTGTATGGGGGTTTTTCACTGTCTACTCATAGGCCTTGCAAATTCCTACAAGCGTGCTGGGGGCAGGAGCATAACCAGCCCTACAACACACATATATGTTGATTTTAAATAGCAATAATTGCCTAGCTCCTCTCCAAACACCATATGCTCAGCAACACCAGTCGCCAAGACAGAAAAAAGTGAAGCACATTATATACGTGTTCCCTTGGTGCATTTTCTTAAGGGGGAAACACAGACACAGTTCTTTTCTGTCACTCCCTTTGCTAACAGTGCTCATTTTATATCCCCTGCATGTCAGCCGAAGTGAGAAAATGCACAGGATGGGAGATTGACTCAGTTGAAGGTTTCGGTGTTTCCTGCTGGTGTATGGAGGTGAAACCTTTTTCTTTCAAAAGATGTGACTAGCTGTACTCTGCAGAGCTGTTAATTAAAGTCCCCTCTCTGCTCAGACATCAAAACGTGTAGATAATGGTAGATACAGCACAAGCGTCCCAACTCCATCCAATCAATATACAATCACCTTCATTCAAAATGATCTTTGTTCTAGGTTAGAGAAGATCTAAATCTATAACTTAAATGACAGTGCTCATTACTTGCAGCAGCAGGCGCAGTCTGGGGAGAAGCTGGGCTTTTGTTTGGCTTTACACGTCTGTAAGCCAGTGGTGCCCTGCGCTGCTGCTCAGCTCACACACCTCACTGGGCAGCAACTGCCACTTTTAGGAACTCTGGAACTAAAATGGATTTCAATCACTGACCTACAAGAGAGGGAGAGTCACACCATTGCCAGCTCTCAGGACCACGCTACAGCATCAAAGCCAAGCGCTGCATGCCAGTCCTCCTATGAGTTCATACCGGAGGAAGAACGGAAGCTACGTACATACCACCTGCGTTAGATCCCGGGCTACTCACTGGGTTACGAGTTTCCTGAATTGTTGCTAGCCTGTGATCATGCATAAGCAAACAGAAAGCAAATACTGAAAATGGAGTAAGTCAAAGTAAAGAGAAGGCTGCTGCCAAAACACGAACTCCCACCCTCTCCCCCCACAAGACTGCTGCTGCTTCATTTCAGCTCACAAGGAACACACGGAGCTACACTCAGCCAAGGGATGAGCCTCCAGTGCCACAGCGCCTGGAAAACTTCCTTAGATTGACATAACCCTTTCAAGCTGCAATGATGTGTGCAAACCTCCAGTGCTGCTATCCTTCATTAACCTCCTCTGACACATGAAGCATTCACCATGCAGGCAGGTGAATTCTGCTTGTCTGAGTTAAGCCCATTTACATGTGGTTCTGCTTTAATCTGCATTTCCATAGAAACCTCATTGTGTATTCCTCTGCTCATAAAAACAGGACTTAATTCTCACCCAGCAAGTTAGGAGGCAGCAGGAAAAAAATGCTGAAGTAAAACTGTTACAACCAGCTTTGTGGCTCCCTGCTCATTTCAGAAATCAATACAAGTACAACAAATCTTAATTTAAATATGCTGAATTTGGTGGGAACTTGTCAGTAAAACCTGGTGTGTTTGAAATGCTTTTATTTAAATGAAGTTTCCTGATTCAGTTGCTACTGAGGCTGTGAGATTTAATTCAACACACAAAGCATAATTCCAAACCTCCTGTGATAAAAATACCCTTTAAATAAATAATAGATCAAAGCAGTGTCACTTCGGTGGCACATGTACTCCGTGAAAGCAGGAGACGAAGGAGTAAATGTTTTCAGAGCAGTCCTTCTGGATGAAAGGGGGGAAGTCAATGTTCAGTAATTTTACCTAGATTTAACGCTCATTACTTTTCTTATTTGATCCTTCCCTCTTATTGGAATTGTGCCTTCTAAAGAACCTTCGAGTTCCTACAAACTCGGGGGGCTTATAGCAACGAAGCAAGACGAAAAAAAAGAGTAACTCCATAGCCCAAATCTTAGTGAATCATTTCCCATTAACTACAGCAAAGGGAGGATCACTCCCAAGGACTGCTCAAGACAATGAATAAGAGCCAAATCTGCCGCTGCCTGTGATTTTTCCTGATTCACAGGGAAAACAATGCCACAGATGTTCCTGCAACTCAGGCAAAGAGAGACTTGTCCTGGTTAACCTTTGAGAATGTCTTGATTTAGACAGGCTGGCTCATTTAAATACAGGTTAACAGTTCCCACCCTGAGCTTTGACAAGTTCATGTACCGAATTCAAAATAATGGAATGCTTTCCACACTCTCAAGTGACACCCACAGGTATGACCCCCCTGACCTTCGGGAAAACCTCTTTCAGTGGCATCTTGAGGAGAAGAGCACACTGAAGTCACTCAGACCTGGCCTGTGGGAAAGGAAGGCAGGAGCCAAGGAAAAGAAGCTAAAGTGAACCAGGGGATGCAGCAGACTCACAGTCAGACTGACTCTGGAGGGACCACGTGTTGCTTTTAATATGATGAGCAAAAAGTAATAAACACAATAGCAAGTTTGTCCCAGCAATACCTGATAAAGCTGTCCAGGTACAAACGATGTATGAGCAGCGCCCCTGATCCTGATACAAAGAAAAGTTATTTGATTCAGGCTGATAGTGAAAACAGAAGGACCAAACAGAAAATTACAGATTTGCTTCCATCTTCTTCATTTACAAAAATCAGACTCTGTACCTTGGAGAATTATTCAGGGCCCAATTCCACTAAGCTCTTTCTCATTGAGTAGCATGCTACTATATGAAGAGCACACCATTCCCACCACAGAGGACTCTTAGAAGAGACTGCAGCTCCTCAGGAGTAAACATGGTCAGAACTAGGCTGTTGTAACCACTGCTCTCTTCACTGAAATTACTCTCTCTGGCTGCAAGCCTGCATGGGAAACATTTAACAACAAGTACACAGAAGACAGCTGACTACTCACACTTTACTCACGCTTAAGCTGGGCAACCTATTGATTATCTTGATCAAGTCAATGTCATTCCAATTTAGAAAAAGACAACTCTGCAGATCAGGAAATAAGTGAACAGGAAGCATCACAGGAAGGCACAGGGATCACTAAAATAGACTAGCAAGCTCATCACACCTCCACAGTCTACTAGAGAAAAACCTCTTCCTTGCCAAAACCCTTCAAAGGATGTACCGCAAGACTCTGTGCTCTTTGCCTCATTTAAATTACATCCAAAACCCCTCAATTCAATCCATTAAAGATCTGCCAAGTTAGGTTTTCTGTATGTGATTCTACCCATGCAAGTGATTCTAGTTCAGCCGGAGCCTTCCCCAGAACTTCACAACCGTTCAGTGATGGCCCCACCAGGAACATTCTGATTCACGTACGGCATCCTCACGCCTGGTCATAGTAACTCTGGAAAGAATCACAGGTTTTGACTGCAGTTCCCAAGTTATTCCATAGTGCTACAAGAGGGATCATAAACATAACAGAAAATCGGTCACCAAAAGAACTCGTGCATATTCATAAACACAAAGTTATGCAGAGCAGCTTTGAGACCCGGACAATCCCACAACCCAAAGCAGATTCCAAGAACAGAATGAGTGGCACTCGTTACCCATGACATTTCTTGGGTGCTTTGTTTGGCTGCTTTTAACTTAGATATCTAAGTTGGAGACAAGTTCGAGACCCCAGGCAGGGATCCTTCTTTGCCACACTTGGCTTTATCAGTTTAACATGCCACTTGCATTCAAACACAAGGGAAGCACCTCGCTTTAGTACAATGAGTGCTTCATCTCATAACTCCTTCCTGCCATCAAAATCTCAGTTTCCCACACACAAAAGATGCCTCGATTTCATATTCCACATAACATGCTGGTGGCAAGCTTCAAAACCACAACACTTCCGTGCATCTTCACCACTGCAGACAACTGTAATGACTACACTTATTGGCCTTTGTTCTTGCACCATTAACCTGCTGATCCAGAAAACACTTTAACACCTCATTAATTTTACTGCCTTTCCTGAAAAATACTAAGTGTCCAAATTTCATTTAAAGATCTTAAATGAGGGAACTAGTCAAAGAGTGTGTTTCCATGAGCTTCAAATTAGTACTTTTGACCCATCTCCATGTTTGCTTCCCCCAGTGCCATACGACAAGCACACAAACTATTGGATCAAATACCCAGCATTTCATGTGAAGAGAGACTGCTGCCTGAGGTGCAGCAGCCCTCTGATCACCGAATCCTCCCTTTCCAGCACCTATCCCCCCACTCCTCCTCCAAAACCCATCCTGCCCTTGGGCATTACCCGGTCCTTCATCCTCCAGCTCTGAGCCAAAGACTTGGAGCCTTCGATCTTCTCGCAATGCCTTTTCTTCATAAAGGCCAGAGGCAAGTTCCAGTCAGTCAGGTCGGATTCATCCTCCTCCCCAAGCCCCAGAAGAGGCGACTGCAGCATCTCAGACTCCATCAGAGAGGAAGTACCAGGCAACAAGTGAGCAGCAACCTCCAGCCCAGCCCGCAGCGGGGGCCGAGGGATCCCTCCTGGAGGCGGAGGCGCGGGCTGGCGGGGGGGAGGACGGGGCAAGGGCAGCGGGAGGCTCCTCTCCCAGGTGTGCAGGTAAGGACGAGCCCGGGGGAAGCAGCACCTTCCACCCGGCGGCTCTCCTCCGCCGCCGCCGCCCGCAGGCAGCAGCCCCGGCCGCGCTCGGAGGAAGGCGGCGCCGCTCGGCCCCGCGGAGGGCCGAGGTGCCGGCGGGGAGCGGGCCCCGGGCCTCCACTCGCGCCTCTAGCCCCGCGGGCCCTGCACTCTCTGCGGCGGGAGCCGCGCCCGGCCCATCGCGGCTCCCCGCTCCCTCGCACAGCGGCGGGCCGAGAGCGGGTCGGCGAGCTGTGGAACCGGGGCGGGCGGGGAGCGGGCGGAGGCGGCGGCAGAAGGGGGCACTCGTCCTGCGGCGCGGGGAGCCCGACTCCGCTCACCGCCACACCAAGGAGGCGGCCATCTTCCCCCGGCCCATAATGCAGCGCGCTACGGGCCGCCGCGTGGGACAAGCCGGGCCGCCGCGGCCCGGCCGCGGTTACCATGGTTACAGCGCAGCCTGCCCCGGGCCCGGCGCCGGCCGGAGCGCTCCCGGAGCCCCGCTCGGTGCCGCGGGGCTCAGAACCGGCCGCGGTGCTGCGGCCATGCGGGGACCGCCCGGGTGAAGGTCCCCGGCGTGCCCGGCCCTTCCCCGCCGTGAGCGGCACCGAGATGCCGGTGGCGCCCGGTGGCAGCGCGTCCCGGCGGGCTGGCGGCTGTCTCCTCTCCGCTGCGCACAGGGGCCAAAAGGCAGGACCCGTCCATGCCGCCTGCTGCCCGTGTCAGCGGTCCCGCCGAGCTGCAGGTCCCCACGGGAGCCAGAGGATGTGATGTGCTTGTTCCCTCCCGCAACGCCTCAGGGACAAGTTCATTGTTTAACTTTGAGGTGCCAAGAACTACATACACCAACAAACTCCACAGTGGCAGGTTCCCATCACTCATAGGATGCCACGCTGGGACTTCAGATATCACCTTGTCCAACCTTTCTAGGCAAAGTATGACCTTGAGATGTCCCAGCACCTTGTCCAGTGCTGGGGAATCCATCCCTTCCCTGTGGAGATTATTCCAGTGGATGCGGTCCCGCTGTGAAAAACCTTGTGTCCAATCGCAATCTCCCCACGAGTAACCTGTGCCCATCACCCCTTATCCTTTCCATCCGGTTCCTGGTAAAAACAGAGTCTCCATCATCTTTATAGCAGCCCTTTAAATACCGGCACATGGTGACAGGGCCTCCCTGAGCCTCTCGGACACCCTGCCCTCAGTCACAGCCCTGAGGAGCTTCAGCTTAGACACAGCAATGAGCCTGCGACATCAGGCTCCGACAGCACGGACACCGCTCTGGCGTGCTCTGGTTTCCCCAAACGCACCGAGCCGAGGCACAGGCACCGGCACCGGTTCTAGGACCTTATCCCGGTTGCTTCGGTCATTTACCCCGGGGCAAAGGAAGCCCGGGACTGGTGACAGCGGGCAATAGGCTCCAGCAGAATCACTGCCTGGGTTATGCTCATCTGCGAGCAGACACAGATGCAGTATTGCAGGAAGAGATCTTCTTTGCTACCAAATACACCGAAGGTTAATGAATATCAAATATTGCTCCTAATGAAGCTCCTCGGGGTGTTTGCTCTTAGCAGTAATCAGTTCCAACAGCATTTGTATTTCTAATGCTTTCAATGTGTAAAAATTACTTCGAATTTCAACTCAAAGAGCACGTGTAGAATTTGATTTGAGGGCTCACTCTGATTTTCAGGGGTATTTTCAGTGTGTTTACATTCATGGAATATTTAAATGCAAAGACCTTTCTCTCCAATAGATTGGAAAATAATGTTTCTCAGAGGCTCTGGGGTGGCCAACATTTGCTTTTGCTCCTTTGATTCACTGCCGGAGCTGATTCATTGCTTTTCGGGTGCTTTGTGCTGATAGCTGATCATAGCTACATGATTGTTATGGGAATGAATTGCTGTGGCATAGAGAGCACTTACAGTGGTGTTTCTGCTAACCTTTAGAGAACCCCTGGTACCAACGGCACCTACACAGAATGGGAGCAACAATCCCCACACACTACCTGAAAGAGCTCCGGGCACTGGAGCTGTAGGGCAGCTAATCCAGTGCCGCGGCTGCACAGATGGACCCTCGCGCTGGTGCCGTTAATCCCAGCTCCCAACAGCTTTACGGAGCATGTGGCAGAGCAGAGCCTGCCCCGCCAGAGCGTGCTGCTCTGCAGCCTCGGAGCCACCAAAGTACCTCTGAAGGACACAGCTACCAGCGGGCAGAGGGCACAGATGGGCCCCATTGCCCATGCGTATGGGTCTGGACCATGTGCTTTCACAGTCATCCAGGCTGAACAAGCCGTCCATTCCTCCATCCCCTGTGTACCCACATCCTGCCCTGCCATTTCAGGGGCTTCTCACACACTGCCCTGCTCCTCTAAGGCTCTTGGTGCTCCCAGTGTTTTCATCCCATCCATGCCAGCATCCCCACTCCATCCCACCATATAGGGGACAGGGAAGGTGGCAGGAGGAAGACTTTGCAGAGCAGAGCCAAAGTGACGGCTTGGCTGTCGGGATGAGAACCAGACGGCGAGAGCGGGCTGTCAGCACACTTCCCACACAGCTCGGAATGCACCAGCTCCGAGCTGCAGCACTCCCATTATCACAGACACGTACTCCCCAAAAGGACCTCAGTCTACACCTGCAGCTCTCCGCAGCACTGTTCCCATTACAGATCCACCATGGCTGTTTAATCGCATCCTTTCTTGCCACGGCTGCCCAGGATTCCCTGTGCTGCCAGCTTCTCTGTAGGCAGCATGTGGTGATGCATGCTTCTGCCACGGACCCCCCACTGCCAAAATCCAATTCCTCAGACTCTGAGCAGAATAACATTAAACTGACACATTACAATTATGCTTGCCTTAGATGTATATAGGCTGTTTGAAGGCCCCGGCACACAAGAGGTTCTTTATACTTTCAGAATAAAGCAGCACAGTGCTGGCTTAGCAGCTGCTTATGCTCAAGCTGGGCCAGATCAAGATGTATATGACTTTCCACAGCAGAATAAAAACAGATATGTTTACAGGGATGCCTGTGGACAGGGATGCTCGCAGGCACACACCACTACAGGCTATGTGACCTGTCCTCTGCAGCAGAAAGCCCAGGGCCAGTTCGCGCACTGCAATGGGGCTGCACACACAGACTGTGCTCACAGTTTTCACAACAAATATTCCTCCAGTCCCTATGCAGTGATTGAGGACGCAGCCCGTGCTACCTCCAAGGATTTGGGTTGTGGTTTAGGGCATTGCAGAAGAGTCAAACGAGAGGAACATCTGAAAGGCTGGCTGGCTGAAAAATAGGGGGACCTCACATGCTCCTTATGACGTTCCTAAGGCTGCTGTGCCATTTCTACAGGTGATAGAACACCGTAAGAGTCTGCAGGCAGGAAACAGTGCCAGCACAGGCAGCAGCTCAGCCAGGAGCAGGCTGGTGCAGGGCAGCACCAGCACATACATATGCAGAGCACCCCTAACCTCGGCAAAGGGGGGGGCTGCTCTCGTAGCAGCTTCTGACACCCGCCTGAGATGAAATCACCTCCGTGCTACATAATACATGTTATTTTTTTTAATGCATGTTGAAAAGGGCATAACATTTAGTTTTAGCAAATCCGTGATTGGGAATTTGTGAACTGACCAGAGCCAGTAAATATCAAATGAAAGGAAAATTATCTGCACTTTATCAGACCTCTGAACAAGCCTCGCAAATATCCTTTCCTAGAGGACACATGCTGCAGGTCAGTGGGATCAGTCTCCATCTGAATTCCTAATTTGGCAAGTTTTGATGGAAATCAGAAGGAATTGATTCGCTCAAAAATAGCTCTGCCAAGCATTTGGCCCTGATGGCATCAGCTCTCTGATAATGAAAATCTTCAGGGTGGTGGTCATGGGCTCTCAGCCTTTGCAGCTCTGTGCTTTAATCAAAGCAGCTCACCTTTTTTCAGTCTCCGTAGGGCAGGAGCCAGAGAGAGACATAATTAATCTTCCATTTATATCACCATACAAATTAGCTGTTAAAAGTGATGCCATTCCCGGGATCTCTTCCACTTCACTCCACAGCCCAGTGTCAGGTCCGGGGTTCTTTCATGCCACAGAACATTCTGAGGCTTTCACTCAGGTGAGGCTCTTCTCAGCACCAGCAGCTCGTGGTCAGCCCCAGCCCACCGGGGTACAGAATCTACACTAAGTGTGCGCTTCTCCTCTGGGCTGTGGGGGGGCTTCATGAATGCTCTGAGTTTTTTACTTACAACCTTTAGTTCACATTCCTGCAGTACCACAGGCTCTTAAGACCTCCGGTGATGGAGACTGTATAATTTCTCCAGGCTATGTGCCCTTGACAGCCAATTTCCATCATAAAATTAAAGCAGGCACTTCTTTCCTACCCTTGGTGGGCAGAGAGAACAGCTTATTTCTCCATATGGAAATGAAACTAAACCTTTTTAGCTCTTCCCAGTTTGTCCAAACCTTTCCTAGTTCCAATCCCATCTTGTGATGTGCTCTAGGCACACCCAGTTTCAGTATGAAAACCTCATGACTATGCTTCCTGATGCATCATTCAAAGCAGCAGCAGATGATCTCTATAACTCCTGCTCCTTCCATGTTGACAGTAGGTCCTTGATAACTCACATCAAGCATCCAAATTGCTGTGGTTTCACCTAGACTATGTTTGCTAGGCCACTGCACGTTCTGTGTGATTTTAGGCATTGGCTGGATGGGTGTCTGTGCCTAAGCAAGGCTCCTGGGCTTCTGTTAGAGCTGATGAAGATCTCGACTAGTCAGGCAATAGAGCTTAGCAGTGTAATCCGTCTGAAAAAAACCACAGGGTGAAGCGAGCTGTGTCCTGAACCTGGTTGAGTATTGACTAGGGCTCTGCCTGCCTAATGAGGAAAACATGACTCTATTCAGCCTGCAAAGTCAGTTTGCTTTAGTGCTCCAAAAACTATGAAGGGAGCCCCACAGTCAAACACTTAATGTCTTCTCCCTTACATTCCCACACTAAGGAAGCCCTCATTGCAAGTGCAGGGAGATGCTCCCTTTGGAGGTGCTTTAGCTGGTTTGTGTTTCTTTATTGCACTCCTACATCCGCCTGCCCGCAGGCCAAAACTCTCCCTTGGAGTTCTCCATGGCACTTACTGCCTAGCTGGCTTTGCAGCCCATGCAGGACTTCACCTACTGTACTTCATGTTGGGAGCTCGCTGTTTCAGCTCACTGTGTTCCAGTCCCAGTTTCATCTTGGGTAAATCTGAGCCCTGGTTTAGCACATCTGTTCGTGATTAAAGTGGCATTGGAGAACCCTTGTTCCTATGGAATCTAGGGAATGGAAGCAACATGTCAGGTAAGGCACTGAGCATTGCCCTAAAGGCCAAAATGCAGAGGGATTATCTCCCAGAAACACACTTGGAGAGATTCTTCTGCCTGTCACTCTTGTTAATGAAAAATTTTCCTATCTCAGTGTCTGTCGGTGTCTTTGTTTTGCCTCATTCAGCCAGCTAATTCTAATTCCACTCCTGAGCAGGAAGAAAGGCAGAGAGGGAATGGAGATCGTTACTCATAAATATCAGGAGAGATTTTATCTTTCATTTTCTTTTGTCAGATTCCCGGGTCACCCAATGAGTCAAGGTCTGATGCAAAGGTCTGTGCCCTTAGCCGAGGGCTACCCTTTCTAAGGCTTTAAGAGTAGGTGGTTTGCCTTTATGTGTACATATGCGAGCACATGCCATCCCCACACACAGCCTCCCAGCCAAGCACTGTTTGCACAGCCATGGCCGGGGTTGTTTTAAGCATTTAGGGGCTAACAACAAGGTTTGTTTTAACACTTCAGTCAGGGGAACTTTGTATCCTAAAGACAGTAGGTAAAATATTTATTAGGAAGAATATCTATTTTTAACTACGTCTGATTTCAGTTCTATTATTTATGCACATACAGCACAGAGACTCCCTCCTTACAGTAAATGTGAATCGGAGCCTTGAGGCTGGAAACGGGAATTGGAGCCTGGGGAGGAAGGGATCGGGAAGCAGGTGAGAAGGGGGTGGTTGATGTTATGTGCCAGATCCAATACACTTCAAAACATGATGCATAAAATTGACTCTCCATCTCGTAAAAGAATCCCAGTGACTTCCCTCTATGAGACAGAGAGCGAACAAGTCTATTCCTGGCACTGCCATGCACTTCCTAACTCGCTTCCTTTAAAGACACATGGCCAGGGAAGCATGCACTCATATGGCACTGCTGCAGTGCTGCTGGGAAGCAGCAGTTGGAGCATTAAACCCATCAGATTGGGCTTAGCAGAGCCCCTGCCTGCCAGCAGTGCTGGAGCACAGACACTGAGTAACTGCTGCTGCAACTTCTGCTTTCCAGGCAGCTCACGTATAGCGCAGGGACCAGCACGGTGCCTGGCAGGAACAGAAAGTCTGAGGCTTTCCCCTGCCCAGGCAAGAACTACCTTGAGAAGACCAAGGACAAGAAGATGGCTCAAACCCGAAGTGGAGGAAACCACCACAGGGCTGCTGAGTCTTACTCCAACTCATCTTACTTCCAGAGAGGAGAATACGCATCTGTACGGATGCGGTCGCACCACCCTGCTCAACACAGGGCCGGGCTGTGCCACCCCACAGGTGCTGCAGAGCAGCTGCCTCTCTGCCCTGTAGGAAGGACACAAGTGTCCCTCTGAAAATCCTTTACTGTCTGCATTTGAGTATTCTGCAGCTGACACAGAGGAAACCAGCAGCTGCTTTATTCTGGGATCCTAGATGGAAGTTAGAGAGGGCTGACGGTCATGGCCAGAGCACTTCACATGCTGCTTGTTCTCAGAAGCCCCCGGCCCCTGATGCTGATGCAATGTGCTGTTATGAACACACCCAGGGCACTTTAAAATGATGGGAGACAGCAAATGGGTGCAAAGCTGTGCCTGAGCCAGGAGCACTCCGTTAGGAATATGACAGGGATTCTTCTCCTCTTTTTACATTGAAAAGACCAATCTAGGTCAAAAATCTCTCCTTGCCCTTTCAGGGTGAGAAATGCTTTGTCATCAGGGGAAATTTTTCATCAAGGAAAAGGAGAGAAAGAAATAAGTGGTGATGTAGCAGTCTGAAGCAGAAAAATTGGGAATTCTATCTTTCCTCTTTGCCTCCGCTGAACTATAAAAGGGCAAGTTTCTGGATGAGTCAGTAGCTGTAGAGTTCAGTTAATGAGGATATTTGACATCCTTGGATGCAATGCAGTAGTTAGAAGTAATTTAGGCTGTGAAGCAACAATTGCATTTCACCCCAAAGGTGGCTTCAGGTCACCAACAAATGTAAAGATCTCTGTGCTCCTGCTCACACAGGGGAGACTTCAATGACTGCTCCAAAGCCTGACAAAAACTGGTTGCTTAATGGAGATGTTTTTCTCATAAAGCCCAAGTGAAGCTGCTTAATACGTTTGGGGATACAATAGATTAGATAGTTTGTGGAAGCCGTTAATAGAGTTCTCAATCCACTTTGCTATCCATCTCAATGCAAGGCGTTACACAAACGTAAGCTCATTTGTTATCATTATCTCCCGTTGTCTCTTCACAATCTGGATAATTTGCTAGGTTATCAGGCTATGTGTGTTTAAAAACACGATAGATGTCACCTCGGCAGATACTCACTGGGTTTCACATTATTAAGAGCAGAAACATTTCCTTAAATGCTGTACCTGTTATAGATCAGCATCAGCGCTGACTTGGTGACAAAAGCATCCCGACACACCAGAAACAGATGCTGGTGAACTCTGCAGCCTCCCCTGAGCCTGTCACAAGCACTCAGGCCAAACGTCCTGTTTCCTGGTGTATCTGTTTGCGGTCACCTTGCCAAGCACACCTCCCCATGGGGGCAGGCGGGACTTGGCATTCCCTGCCCCCGGAGCTGAGCTGGCTGGTAAGCAATAATTCATCATTCTACAGGAAGTTCTCATACTGTCTTCTTTGGGGCCTGGGAATATGAAAGCTATTTCCCGGAGCAGCCTTTGGAGATGCCTGTGCAGCAATGCAGAGATTGCTCCAGGAATCAGAACCACTTGGGTTGGTTTTATGATGTATGATAAAAGAGGTAACAACCAAAAGACTTGGCTCCGACCAAAAGAAACACTGAATGGAAAAACACGGCCTGGCTTGGCCATGTAGTGTTAACCACTAACATTGTTTGAGATGGAGAAGCCCTAAAATCTCTTCCTCCACCTAGGGAATGTGATAACCCACGAAATCAGCACGTTTCTCTAGTCCTCTTTTTACCATTCCCATGCAATACATCAGTCAGAGATTTTTCCTTATGCCTGGGATATTTCAAACTCAGATTCCTGATACAGAGTGACACAGTGATCAACACCTATTTTCTCAGTCTTGATGGGTTTCATGGCTGATATGTTAGCTGCTGAAATTCAGCAGGTTTCTAAGAAATAACATGACTAGGCTTATTACAATTAATGGAAGTAAGATGAACATATATGCGGACTCCTCTTTCTGTCATTTACACTGGGGAGCATCCATACAGCTGGAAAGTAAATGCTTTCCTACATGGCAAAATAAGCACTACATAAATATAAAGTGAGAATTTATAGTACACTAACGACTTCCCATTAAACTGCTGATTGAACAGTTAGGATGTGGCAAGAATGAGAAGCTCACTCCACTTCCAAAGACCGTGCCAAGAGTCTCTGTCCTTGGAAGCACTGCAGCATAGCCAGCATATCCTGGTCCATGACTTCATTTACTTTGTATTTCCCCTGCAGAAAAGCCCAAAGAAGTAACAGCATCAGGCGAGCAGCCCCACAGGCCACGTGCTGAGGACATTACTACTGTGCGCAGGTAAAGCAGTGCTGATGCTCTCAGGTTTGGGTGGCATTGCAGTTCTAGAGCTGCAAAACACCGTAACAAATAACAAAACAAACACGCACCACTCCAGGTGTGGAGCAGCCCAGAGTTTTGCAGGTCCATCTTCCACCATACAGTGTACTGGGGTGTCCACCACCACCGCCGCCCTGGGGCGGAACAGCTCAGAAGGCCCTCCCTGGGCTCCTGCCATTCCGAGCATCCTCAGCTCCAGAAGTGCCAGCTTCACATACGAGCCAAAATGTCTCCAGCTTCACTTACTGCCTGGAAGCAACTGCAGTGCCATTCCAGTTACACTTACTATCTCTGCAGATCTTGAACAGGAATCAATAACATACCCAGCTCTAATGGCATCCTTGCCAGCAAAGAACCTTCAGTGTCCTAAGAGCCCCTTTTCCCCACTAAAAGCTCTACTTTAGTTAAGGGTCAGCCCTCACAGCAGGCAAATGCAACGAATTCCTATTGCTCTGCAGCATTTTCCTCTCTTCTCTCTTTAAGACCTCATTGTGTTTTAACTCTGAGCCATCATGAGCACAAACACAAATTGGCTTTGGCACAGAGTCAGACCTCTCACCCAGCACCAAGGAGCAAGCATCCCTCCCTGCGGGGAGCTCTGCCTCTCTGAGACCCCACTGCCTCTGCTCCAGCTTCCCCTTGTCTGGAAGCGGGTGCCAGCACAGAGTTCCCAGCTCCCAGTCCCAGATTTGCATCTACACTTGTGCTCGCACACGTACCTGCTTGACCCAGACTAGTACTTGTACAGGCTTGGAACTCCCTCCAGGCTTGTCCTGCTGTACATCCATCCTCCCTTCAACTCCATCCCAAAGGCATGCCCAGCCTCCACACACACGTGCAGGGTTGGCACTAGCAAGGTTTTGGTAGTGGGGGCTGCAGGGGTGGCTTCTGTGAGAAGCTGCTGGAAGCTTATCCAATGGAGTGTGAGGAGTCCTGTGAGGAGGAAGGAGCAGCAGGACAACATATGATGAACTGAATCACAAATCCCATTTTCCATTGCACTTCCCTGCTCGGGGGGAGAAGGCAGAGAAAAATGGGAGTGAAGCTGAGCCTAAAAAGAAAGGAGAGGTGAGGGGGAGGTGTTTTTAAGATTTGGTTTTATTTCTCATTACCCTCCTCTGATCTGATTGGCAATAAATTAAACTAATTGCCCAAGCTGAGTCTGTTTAGCCCATGGTGGTAATTACTGAGTGGTCCTCTGGTCCTTGTGTCAGCCATGAGCCTTCTGTTGTATTCTCCCTCCCCTGCCCAGCTGAGGAGGGCAGGTGACAGGTCTGGTGGGCACCCAGCATCCAGCCAGGTCAACCCATCACAAAGCATGAAAACAACAGAGCACAGAGAAAGAGAGCAAGAGACTGTGGAAATACTAAATAATCACAGGGAAAACTAGGGCACCCGCAGCGAGGCTGCTTTTGATGTCTCCTCATCCTGCCCTGCCTTTTCTCCTGTGAAAAGGGAACACTGCAAGGTGGGAAGGAGCCCCGGAGCCACAGGGACACAGGGCTGTTCTATGCAGAGGCGCCAGCAGGATTATGGATAAATATTGAGGCTATCAAAGAAGCTTAAGGGATTTAGGAACCCACTCCCCATATTATCCTCTCCAGGGGGAGGGGGAGTGATCTCTTATAGACAGCAAACACCAGGACAGTGCTGGCTTCTGGAACACCCCACTCCGGCTGCAAATCTCCCCTCCTTTGCTGGAGAGGGGTAAAAATGACAAATGTGGGGTTTATAATAAATAGAGTCACAGTTTGTCACTTGTGGGTGCTTTGGAGAGAGGCCAGGCTCTGTCCTCCTGGCTGGGCCTTCCCTGTACCAGACCCAGCAGGTGCAGTCCCACCATCTGGGCAGGATGGGGAGGTCCATGTCCTGCCCAGGATCCTGGACCCATTGAGCTGCTTCCTCTTCCAGCAGGTGAATCCTGGAAAAGCTGGGAAATGCCTTGAGGGAAGGTCAGGGAGGGAAAGCTGTTGGCTCTTGTGATGAGTGTGTGTGCAGACAGGGGTGGAAGTCGCTGCACAAATCAGTTCCGAAGCTGCCAGGCGGATGTGGGATGATTTAAACCTGCCTCCATTCAAACCTGCTGCTCCAGCAGCACAACAAGACTTCATTAACAAAACATGATCCCAGGTCCTTTCCCTCCTCCTGCCTCCCCGTCCCTGCGGCAGGACAGCTTCACTGGCAGTGAGGAGTTTCCGCTTGCACCAGCATCAGGCAGTGGAGGAGGATGTCTGTGATGTCTACTAAAGGCATCAGCATCCTCCCCTCCGCCTCATAGCTCCTGAGGTACAGCCCTGTCCCACAGCCCCAGGCACTGCACGGGTCTCATCTGTGCTCCTCAGAAGTTACCCTCTTCTACAAACCCCAGATGGGTGCTCGTGGCTGGAGTGAGGTGCAGGGAGAATGGGATAAGGACTTTTTTGTGCTCATTTGTGGCTACAAACCAGAAACACTGATTAATCCTTAATTCTATACCCAAAAAAGCACTCATGGTGGCAGGAGTCCACCAGGACCCCAAAGAGGCAGAGCCCCATCCTGCTGCCAGTGCAGCCCACTGGATTCCGGTGCAGGGAGCATCCTGCACAGAACTGAGCCCTGTCTGCAGCTCTCCCTGCAAATTTGGCTAATGCAAGACCAGTCCTCGAGCAGGCAGAAGGGTTTCTCTGCTACACTTTTAAGGGAACGCTGCAGTTTTAAACCACAAATTAAATTTTTAATGAAACTTCATAACTGTTGTACCCAAACGTAATGTAATATTGATAGGAACTGTGCATCCAGCTAGCATGAGATTGCCCTAGAATGCTTTTTAGGATGTTACGCAATATATAGCTAAATTAATTATTTGTAATGAAAGGATCTGTGTCCCTGTAGCATCACAGAGACCTCCTAGTGCAAGGAACACACTCCTTCTCACTGGATGTAAATGTCAGGCAATTTAGAAGGGAAAGCAGTGTTTGAGATGGGCACGATGAAAGAAAGGAAAGGAGAAAAGGGGAATGTGAGAGAGAAGGAGAGAGGGAGGGAGAGAACCAGAGAGGGAGAGATCTGCAAAGAAAGACTGCAGCAAAATGCAGCAAATTTCCTAACTCCGGTCCAAAGCGGTTGTCTGCTCGAGAAGGGAATAATCCGGCTCCCAGGCTGTATTTGTACTAGCGACACACCATGCTCAAGCTGTTCTAATGACAGCTGTAGATTTCAGAAGGCGTTCAAAACCCCATTTTGCATATCCATTACTCTGCAAACTCCACCAGCGGAGCAGCCCGGGCACGTGCGCGGCTTCCGCGCATCCTGTCTGGCTGCGCAAGGCAAAGGGCTCCAGAGAGGAGCCTGCTCCCTCCTTGTGTGCTCCACAGGGACAGTGGGGCCGGGTGCGAGCAGAGATCCTGTCCCTGCTGCCCCCCCCCGAGGACGCCCCTTGGTATTAAGACCCTGACAAACCTGCCTCAGAGCCCTGCCACGTCCTGCCCGAGCATGCTGGGATGGGGCTGTGCAGCCAGGGACTCGAGTGGATGATCCCTGTGGGAACCTCAGAGCTACCAGCTAGATGCACAAACAACAGGAGCTGGCTTTCTCACTCGGTGAAGTCTACCCATTACTGTTTCCCATCGCAAAGCTGCCTCCATCCCATAATGGATCATAGTGTTCCCACTCCACAGAAGAGACTTAACTGTGGAATCAGCATTACCCCACAGGATATGCTTTATGTACAGCAGGCTGCACAAATAGGAGAGAAAGCTTCCACTCCCTGCTCCCTTGGGCTCCAGCTCCCAGGATTAAAGAGATTTGTCCACTGGAAAAAACCTGTCCTTTATGCATTTGTAACTGCTGTTCCCACTGGAAGGCTGGCGCTGAGCAGATCCAGCATCCACACGCCTCACTGCTGCCCTAGGAACAGGGGGCAGGTCCCGAGGGAGCACCCGACCTGCCCAAAACCATACCCGGCCGTCACAGACACGGATGTGTCTGCTGGCTCCTGCTCAGAACTGAATCACCCCCAAGGGTCCCTCATAGCTGTGCTCAGTGCTTTCCACTACTGAGCAGTAACTCAGCCAGCTCTGAAGTGTGCCCAGGGAGAGGCACAGGAAGAGTTAAACCTCATCGGGGCTCCATTATTCCATTATGCCCGTGCATCTCCTAACTCTGCAAGAGCAATAACGGATCCTCCTGCATGATTCAGTGGTTCTGGGAAAGCTGAAATCTTGATCATATTTTCCAGCTCTTTCTTTGCATTAGGAGGCACAGAGGGGATTCTGCTTATCTGCTGGGGTGCAGCTCTGTTGTTTTTCCCTATCCAGGTATCCGTGCCGTGCCCATCACCATAGCACCCGAGTGTTTATATTATTGCACTTGTCACCTCGGCCTCGTCTCAGTCTGGTGTTCGGCGGGTGACGAAAGACTCCCAGTTACATGGGCTCTGTGACAGGAGCAGCCCTGTCAGTCCCATGCAGATGTTCCCAGCAGCAGGCACAGGCTCAGCGCCTCGGGCTGGCTCTCACTGCTGGAGCTGTCGCCTGCAGTCGCATTATTTGTGGTTTGTGTCCCTGGCTGTGGCAGAGGAATCGGCCCTGCAGTCCTCAGCCTCTGCCATCACATTCCCTTTCAAAACCAACCCAGCCCCAACCCCAAACCAGCACAGAGGGAGACTGCTCTGCCCGGTAAAACACACCCTGCCTGCCCCCTCCTCAGCTCCTCTCTTCTCCAGTCCTGTTGCACTGGGATGCTGCGCAGCACAGAGCACACGCAGCAGGGAAAGAACCCAGAGCAATGAGGCCAAAGGTGTGAAATGCAGACCTTCCCCCAGGATCTCCTGCAATGGGGCACACAGCACAGGGATGAGCTCCTCTCGGGGCTGCTGTGTGAGGCTCAGCACTGGGAACCAGCAACCTTGGGAAGGCTCCAAACACGAAGTCTCTGCGGTCCCCATGAGCACTGGGATGGGTTTGATGGAGGAGAGCAGTGGAAGCACCACAGAATCCCAGCGGAGGAGCCACAGAGGTGCCAAGGCTCTGGCACATCTCCAATTCTCAGCCACTTCTGTTCCAGAGCTGCTCTGTCTTCCCGGGCTGGGCATCAGTGGCTATTCCCAGCCATGGCAGAGAACTGGGGATTGTCACCTCTGTGTCCCATCTGCTGTGCATAGGACAATCTCATGCCTCAGGGTTTGGCCATGAAATGCTGCTTTAACCATAACCTGCAGAGCACTGACGATGAGGAAAGCGGCCTCCCAACAGCAGCAGAGTGCCTTTGAGGAGGAGACACTCAACGCCAAGGCAGTGTGGCATCAACCTCCTGCGGCTGCAGAAACTCCCACAGCTGAAAATGCATCAGACAGAGTCACAGAGCCCCAGCTCTGATAGGAGAAAGGGGGAAGGAACTCGGAGCAGTAGTACTGCATCTTCTGCAGACCCATGGACCAAAAGCATTTGCATCTTACTGACCCACTTCACCAACCAAAATTAACTGCTTCCTATTTCACGGGATAACTTGGCATTATGTAAATACTTCTGCCATGTGGACTGCTGCCGTGCAGGTCGGGTAGAGCAGGCAGTGAGCTGAGAGAGGAGCCAATTCCCATGTTTACCAGGCAGTCTGCTGGCTAAACATCCCAGAGACTGGGTATTTCCTAACGCAGTGAGAAGAAAAGGACAGAACCACAGGCAGGAACTCCTCAAGGAGTGTGGCTGCAGGGCCAGGGAGGTCTCACTTGCGCTCAGGTGCCTTGGCCAAGGGAAGGCCGCAAGGCACAGACAGGGGAAGAGGCTGCGCATTCAATTCTCCAGGTCTGAAATGGAATCTGCCTTGGAATTGGCCTTGGCTGAAGTGAAGACAAGAAAAGCCGCAGTGCTGGGGGCCACGAGTGATTCCCACCAAGGACAGACCCAAATGCTCCCCAGAGACTGGCTTCTTCTCATTAAAAAGAAAGAAAAGCAGTGGTCACTCTCTGGTGCCTACCACAGACCTGGGCACCAACACCTCACCCCTGGGACACACAGAGACCCGGGTCCCAGCTGCACCCCATGGAGCCCCCGGGGGGTCCTGCCGTGGGGCTGCCCTGCTGCAGAGTGGGAGAGGACCAGGGGTTGTCCAGCGGGGAGAGCAGCACTGAGCTGCTCCAGGACTGCAACCCGCACCCCCAGCCCCGCACACTGCAGCATCCCCTCCGTGCACCCTGGCACATCGCATCCGCATGCACCCGCTCTCCACTGCACCATCTCTGCTCCGCGCTGCACTCGCGACCGCCCATGCCTCTGAACATCCCCCCGTGCGCACACACCCCCGTGCGCACACAGTCCCACACACGCACCCAGACCCCGCACACACTCACGCATCCCATGCATGCACACACGCGCACTCGTGCACGCTCCCATGCACACGTACACTGCCCCCCCCCCCCGCACGCACACTCACACTGCCATGCACATTCACACGCACCCGCGCTCGCTCCATGCCGCACACGCACGCTCCCGTACGCTTCCCTGCACACACGCACTCGCACACGCACATTCGCTCCCGCACACTCCCGCCGCGGGAGCGCTCCCTCGCGGTCCTCTCCCTCCTCCCCCGCCGGGGTTCACGCGTCGCTTCGTCACGGCGCGGCCCCGCCCGGGCGCTATAAGAGCGGGGCCCGGTGCCGCAGCGGGCCCGGCGGAGCGGAGCCATGGCCGCGGGGCTGCTCCTGCTCCCGCTGCTGCTGCCGCTGCTCCCGCCGCCCGGCCGCGGGCAGGGCTTCGGCCAGACCCGCTTCGTCTGCACCTCGGTGCCGCTGGACGGGGACATGTGCGCTGCCGCCGCGCTGGGCAGCGGCTCGGCCGAGGAGCTGAAGAGCACGGTGCTGCAGCTGCGGGAGACCGTGCTGCAGCAGAAGGAGACCATCATGAACCAGAAGGAGACGATCCGAGAGCTCACGGCCAAGCTGGGCCGGTGCGAGAGCCAGAGCGTGATCGAGCCGCCGTCCGGCGACGGCAAGGGCAGGAAACCTTCGGTCTCCAAAACCACCATGGGCGATCTGTCACGGACACCCGCGGCCGAGACCCTCAGTCAGCTGGGACAGACGCTGCAGTCCCTCAAGACCAGGCTGGAGAACCTGGAGGTACGCGCTCCCCGGCGGGAGCCGCACCAGGCACCGGAGGAGCCGGGCACCGGGCGCCGCACCGGGCACCGGGAGCCACAGTGGGCACCGGGAGCCGCCCCGAGCACAGGGAGCCGCCGATAGGAGCGGATCCGTGCGCCGGGAGCGGAGCCGGGAGCCGCCGGTCGGAGCGGAGCCGGGCATGGGAGCGGAGCCGGCCCGGAGGACCTGGCACAGTGTGTCTCACTGAGCACCGGGAGCTGAGGCGGGCACCAAGACCCGGGAGCGGCACCGGGAAAGCCGGGCACCGGGAGCGGAGCCGGGCACCGGGAGCCGCACGGGGCACTGAGGAAGCCGGGCACCGGGAGCGGAGTTGGGCACCAAGAGCCGGGAGCGGCAGCGGGGGCCGGCAGAGCCGGGCCGGGCGGTAACAGCCGTCTCCTGTGCTCGCCCCTTGCAGCAGTTCAGCAGGATGAACTCCTCCAGCCAGACCAACAACCTGAAGGACATCCTGCAGAACAAAATCGACGACCTGGAGAAGCAGGTTCTGTCCCGGGTGAACAGCCTGGAGGAGGGCAAGTTCAACCCCCGAAACGAGTCCGAGGAGCGCGGCAAGATCGAGAGCACCCTCACCTCCCTGCACCAGCGCATCAGCGACCTGGAGAAAGGTACCAGCTGCTCCCGGTGCCCGTCCCGGTCCCAGAGCCCTCCCGCTCCCAAGCGCTGCCGGTGGGATACTGAGCTAGCCCATCCCATTATCCCCCCTGGAGCAATACTGAGCTAGCCCATCCCATTATCCCCCCTGGAGCAATCGCTTTCCCCCAGCTCCAGATAGATGATTCCCACCGGCTCCACAGCAGGAGCCAGGGATGCTCTGGGCTCTGTCCAGTGCTGGGGATTAGGGAGCAGAGCAGCGCCTGCGGGATTTGCTCCTCGGTGCCATCTCAAGGCCATTGCATAACGGGGAGAGTAGTTAGGGAGGGAGTAGGACACCCCCAAAGAGGGCACAAATGGGGTCCAGCCAGAGCCCACTGTGCCTCTCTCCCCACAGGCCAGAAGGACAACCGCCCCCCGGACAGGTTCCAGCTCACCTTTCCGCTGCGCACCAACTATATGTACGCCAAGGTGAAGAAGAGCCTGCCCGAGATGTACGCCTTCAGTGTCTGCATGTGGATAAAGTCCAACGCTTCCCCTGGCATGGGTACCCCCTTCTCCTATGCCGTGCCTGGGCAGGCAAACGAGCTGGTGCTCATTGAGTGGGGCAACAACCCCATGGAGATCCTCATCAATGACAAGGTACAGCGCCGGGGAGGGTGACAGGTGGGGAGGGACCGGTGTTGGGGGCAGCACTGGGGGACCCCCGTGCACACCACCCTGACCCACCGACTGCAGGTGGCCAAACTGCCCTTTGTCATCAACGATGGCAAATGGCACCACATCTGTGTCACCTGGACCACGCGGGACGGCGTGTGGGAAGCCTACCAGGATGGCACGCAGACCGGCAGCGGCGAGAACCTGGCGCCCTACCACCCCATCAAACCCCAGGGAGTCCTGGTGCTGGGTCAGGAGCAGGTAAGGGGTTGGTAGGGGGGTGTCCCTGCTCCGCTGGCTGCACCCGAGGGGATGGATGGGGCGCTGGGTGCTCCCGGGTGATGTCCCCAGTGACGGTGGGTCCTTGCAGGACACACTGGGCGGCGGGTTCGATGCCACGCAGGCCTTCTTGGGGGAGCTGGCCCACTTCAACGTGTGGGACAGGAAGCTGAGCCCAGGGGAGGTCTACAGCCTGGCCACCTGCAGCACCAAGGCGCAGGCGGGCAATGTCATCGCATGGGCCGAGGCCAACATCGACATCTACGGCGGGGCCACCAAGTGGACTTTCGAGGCCTGCCGCCAGCTCAACTAGAGCCACGGCCGAGAGAAGCCTCCTCATCGGGTTCTTCTCTTTCTTTGGGTTTTGTTTGGTTGGGTTTCTCCTCCTTTTTTTGCGCTAAACCGCCCGAGAACGAAGCCACCCGCCCCGTCCCCGGGAGCGCGGATGCCCCGGCAGCGGAGCGCCCGCCCCCCCAGCCCCACAACCCTGTGGTTTCTGTCTTGCCAACGTCCTTCAATGCCTGCGTGCCTTGGCCTGGCGCGGCTGCGCCCCCCCCCCCCCCCCCCCCGCTGCCCTCCTGGGCCCGGTTCCCGCTTTGCTGCCTCCCCCCTGCACCAGGACACCCCCTTCCCTGGGCACCGGCGCCTCCAAAGGCTGTGAGCCCCCCATGGGGCTCCTCTCCCTCCAACCTGGAGCCCCCCAGCAGGGTGGCGCCCCCGGAGCCCGGTTCCAAATCCCCCCCCCCCTTGGTTGTGCTCCCTCCAGGGAGCGCATCAGCAGCCAAGGATGGGACGACCCCCCCCGAGGGACGCCGGGGTGTGAGCCCGTTCTGTCCCCTTCTCCCAGCACCACAGCCATAGCCCGGGCTGCGGTGGGCACCGGGACGGGACCCCCTGGTGGGACGCCCCCACCGGCCCCGCTCCCCGCCCTGCCGCACTCAGGTACGTCCCCCCCAGCCCAGCCGCCTGCAGCCCCCCGAGGCCTCCTCGTGCCGTAGCTGGTGACAAAGAGCCTTTACCCTGCCCTCGAGTCTGGCTCCCACTGAGATGTCCGAAGCCTTTCTGCTTTTGATAAACACGATGTTGTTTCTCTTACTGTAAGGGGAAGTTTATTACCAATAATGAAGAAAAAAAGGGTATTTTTATGAAGATAAAAACCAATATTCCGGAAGGAAGCAGCTCCCCGAGGAAGCAGCGCCTCGGGATCCTGCAGGACACACAAAAAAAGAGATGAAGAAGCATATTTTGGAATACCAGAAGCATTTTGTATGGTTTCCTTTTCTAAACTCCCGGTTTGTACTCCAGAGCGCAGAAATCCCCCCCAGGCCCCCCCCCTGCCCCCCGAGGGCTGCCCTGGGCGGCAGTGGAGGATGAGGCAGAGAATTCCCACAGGGCTCCCACTCCAGAGACGCAGCAGGGAGATGCCGAGGGGCCGCACGGAGCCGGGCAAGGCCAAGGTCCCCCCCGGGCAGGAGCACAGAGCTGGGCCAGCCCCAGGCCCCAGCCGATGAGCAGCGACACCCCCCCACATCGAGAGACCTTCTACCAACTGTGGCTCAGGGCAGCGGGTTTTCAGCTGTGCTCTTTTTAACTCCAACCCAAGACAAGCAGCAGAAAACCGCCGTGGGTTAATTCCAGGTCCTCCTCAGACGCGGTTCGCGCCAGCAGAGCAGCGAGCACGACCTGCTGAGAGGAGCAAACCACTGCAAAGGTTCCACTCGCAGGCCCAGGTGCGTTGGGTTTGCCACAAGGACAAGGAAAGGGTGCGATGTCGACACAATGTACATAGTGTATAGTAGGGGAGAGGATAAATGTCTCTTGATTTGTCATTATTCTGCTAACCAAAGCTGTACATTCTCCTATTCCGTGCTCTCCGTCCCCGTTGGGTTTTGAGTGGGTTATGACAGACACCTCCAGCCCGCAGCAGCCGTTCCGAAATGCACTGTTTCTACTGAGACTCATGCTTTTGCCATTTGACTGCCGAGACGACATGAATTGTTGACTTTATTTTTACACAATAAAGAGTGAAGAAAGACGCGGGGCTCCCTGTGTCAGCCGGCGCTGGGGAGCCCATCCTGCAGCATGGGTTTGCCGGCATGAAGCAGGATTTCTGCCCTTCCATCCAGCTCAGGCACTCCCTGAGCCTCAGCCCTCCCCGCCAGGCTCCCTCCATCTCCTGTAGCATCAACCCACATCCCTCCCTGCTTTATGCAATGCCAACATACACACTGATTATCCCCCCCCCCAGCCCAAGACACAGGCTGGGTGCTCAGCTCCCCCGGGGTGTCTCCACCAGGCTGGTGGCAGCGGGACAATGACAGCCCACAGTGCCCGGTGCCCATCAGCCCAAAGGCTGTGGCACTGCTGCCAACCCCCAGGACCTGCAGCTCCCTCCCTGCAGGCTGAAACTGCCCTGGGGCCACGCTGCTTATCCCGGGGCTCCAACAGCCATTCCTGGAAGGCATCATCGCTCCCAAGGGCAGGGGTGACACCGGGGCACTTGGCTCGGGGGGGGGGTGCATGGCTGGAGGCCACCGGTGCCAGGGACATGGCAGCGGCGGCGGTTCACTCTGTTCCTAGGGAACATTCCCACTTGTTACACACCCGCTGCAGCGCAGGCTTCCCAGACGGATTGCCTTCAGCACAAAGATACGAGTAGGAAAACCTTTATTTCCTCCTTAAAACCAGCCAGAAACAATTCCCATCCCACGGCGGCTGGGAACGGGAGCTGTATGGGGCCGGTTCAACGCTGCTGCCTTGGGCATCACACAGCCCTTGATGACACCAACACTGCCATTCCTTCCCCTGTAAGAGCAAGGATGTGGTGACACAGCCTGGAGGGGGACAGTTGGCATTAAGCAGCGAGCCTGCGCTGGTGGCCAGTGAGTGTCAGCCCCTGGGGGCCGGCGAGGTCCCCATGGCTGCTTGTGCTGCATCTTCCCAAGCAGCATCCACAGCCAACTGCAGCCTCTGCCAACAGCATCCCTGACCCGCCGCCTCCTGCATCTCCAGCTGCAGGGAACAGCCACCCCGAGGCCCCTCTCCTTCAACCAGCGCCTGCCACACTCATAGAGCCTCTTCCTCAGGAGGGTTTTGCTCCTGTGACTGCTCCAGGCCCTTTCCAGGGTGCCTCCAGTGCACAACCATCAGTAATACAGCAAAGGGAGGGAGGACGCTTCCAGGCAAGCTGCAGGCCTGGGGACCTGGCGTGTCCTCTGCTGCCAGCCACAGGCAGGGGCAGGTTCACACGGCTGTGCCCCCATGGCAGGGGACAGTCACCAGCAGGAATCCTCCAGGAGCAAGAGGTAAAATGGCAGATCCAGACTGGGTTAGGGTGAGTTACTGCGCGGCGCCAGGAGCACGGTCCAGCCCCCATCAGCCTCCTGCGGGCAGTCGGGTGCAGATGGGCTGCTGAGGGAGGATGAGGAGCAACACAAGGCAAGACTCAAACAGGGGTGCGATGCCAGAGGACACAGAAGGGTGCTGGAGACAACGGGGCAACCAAGAGTTTCCCATCCCCAGCTCGGAGCCACCCCAGGTACGGAGACGAAATCATGCTCCCAGGAGAGAGGGGACAGCGCCTCAGCCGGGGGCTGGTGCTGCGCTGCCACCTGAACTGCAATGAAACGCTACACTAACAGGTTTTGTCCCTTTTGTCTTTCCTGGTGGGAGCTGGGAGCACCCCCGTGATTGAAGCGGGGCCTCACTCCCCGAGGTGAGCGCAGCAGAGCGGGATGTGGGTGAGCCGAAGGAGCTGAGTCTTCTGCATCGAGAGATGGATGCAAACAAACTGCTCATCACCCCCAGGCTGCAACGAGACCCTTGGTCTGAACCCCCCCCATGCCTGCAAGAACTGGGGCACAGCACCCCAGGGCTATCCCACACACAGCAGCAGCCCTGCTGCAGCGACGCCAGCCCCAGCGGGAGGGAGATGAAGGAGAGGAGCAGCACAAGCCCTCAATAACAACACAACCCTGACACCTCGCCCGGCAGCCGCAGACCGCTGCTCTTGGCTGGAAGCCCTTTAGTGGCACCAGCTCAGCCTCGCTGACACTGGTGACAGCCACCCCAGCGTCCCTGCAAGCGCAGGGCTGAGGGAGAGCGTTACCCACAGCAGCGCTGAGCGCGCTTAATCCAGGAGGCTCTTAGAGCAGCGGAGCAGATGTTGATCCCGGGCTGCGCGAGGACAGGCCCCGCCATCGGGAGGTGGCTCAGGAATACTGCCGGGGCTGAGGGACAGTTCTTAAGGGTGGGATGGAGCCGGGATTTACAGCTCTGATCCGACTCCTCGCTGGCGACTCGCATGGAAGAGGCGTTCTGTGCCCCATTGTTCATCCTTCCCTCCCCGCTCCTCAGGCACAGGTCAGCTCCACCGTGGGCTTTCAGGAGGGGAGAGGAGGTGATGGGCAGAGGGCAACGTGAACCTGCTGCATTCCATAGCAAAACACTCACAGGAACCAGAGGGACGTGTCCTGAGGCGGCCTCTCCCGCATCCCTGCCCTGCACGGAGGCACAGGGATCCCAAGGCCGCCTGCAAACAAAGCTGCCTGCGGCACTGGGTCCAGAAGCATCCCAGAGCATCATCGCTCTGCAGCGCAAAGGCGTGTGAGGCGCTTCGGAACACGTTACATTCATCAGCAGTGAGGGTGCCACTGCCTGGCCTGAGCCAGGAGCACACGGCTCCAGGTTAAATATGCGCGGAGCGGGAGCCGGGCAGAGCCCCCAGGAGCAGCGAGGGGGGCTCCGCTCCCAGCCCGGGCAGGGCAGTGACAGGCACACGGCTGCAGAAACGCTGTCCTCGCACAACAAAAAGTGGAGGTGATGGGGGAAGGGGGTGAACGAGGGGGTGAATGGGCTGAGCATCCTCCCCAGCACGGCTCCTCCCCAGCACCAGCACCATCCTTCCCGGGGGGGGGAGCTCTGCAGCTCCAACCTGCACATGAGCACCCCGAGCAGTGAGCACGGTGCCGAGGGGGGGGGGGCTGCCCAACACCGGCCTGGGCTCCCCCAGGACGCGGCTCCAAGGCACGGCACGGGAGGAGCGCGGGAGCCGGGGCCAAGCACTGAGCTTCGGGGACCAGGCAGGGCTGGGAGGATGTCCCAGGCTGGGGAGGGAAAGCACCGCCCCCCTGCAGCGCCAGGAGCCCCCGAGCGGGAGCCCCGGCACCGCCTGGGTCACTGCAGGCGGCTGCATGCGGGCGCAGCGTCAAAGGCCGTCGGGCACAGGCGTGAGTCACGGCTCCGAGCGTGCCCCAAAGGCCGCTCAGGAGCCTTCACTGGCGGAGCATCAGCTCCACGCTCCTCTGCGGAGCGTCCCGGGCATCCTTCCCAGCACAGCCAAGGGGGGCGCTTCCCGCAGCCCTTCCTCTCGCCGGGAATCCCAACCGGACCTGACCAGGGCATCACTGAAGTGGAGCCGGAGATGCCGCGGTCGGTGCCCGTGGGCGGGCACAGCACAGCCCCTGCCCGAGCTGCAGCAGAGCTCTGCTCTCGGGGGGGTCCTGGGAACATCCCCCCCCACACACACACATCGCTCTTGGCCACGCGTGTCACAACCCCCAGGCCTGGGACCCCCCCTTGGCTGCAGCAGACGCGGATATCCCCCGCGAGCAGCGCTTTGCCCCTCTGATGAGTGCTTCCGAGCAAGGTTTGGTCCCTGACCCCTCCATAGGCAGAGCTGCACCGGGCACCCCCAGCAGCGGGGAGACCCCATCCTACAGCCTCGGAGCAGGGGGGATGGAACCCCACTCCCCTCCTCCTTCACAGCCGTTTCCCGGCTCCTCCTCCTGCGACTTTCCCCGCTGCCGCCGAACACCGCCTTGCCAGCGCTGAGCCCATTCCCTCCATCCTTTCCCTCCATCCCTGATGGATTATGGCAGAGCAGGGATCGGAGTGGGAGCCCAGACTCCACCGAGGAGTTTGGGGGGTCGCTCCTCTGGTTGAGGATCCCAGGAGGGATCCCAGCCCCATCCCAGGGGCACAGAGGGGAAGAGCAACTGGTGTCCCACCGGAGGGTCCCTGCTCTGCCACGGGAGAGGCTGCCGGTGAGCACGGAGCAGAAGGAAGAATGTATCTTCCAAAGCTGATTAAAAATAGATGCAGCACCGCACTAATTATACTGGGTAATTAGCATTTGTTTTCTGCTTAGCACAAACCTGCGGGGAGCGAAGCTGGACCCCAACTATCTCATTTGGGCACAGGAGCTCATCCCATGGAGGAGGGATGAGCTGCAGCACTCCCAGCCCCGGGTGGCAGAGGGACCCCCACAGCACAGCCCGGGGTCCCCTGGTCCCCTCTCCCACACTTCGCTCCCTGTCAGCCCATCTGCACCCAGGCGGTGAGCAACAGATGACAAGATCCACAGCGATGCTGGAAATTAGGTCAGCGATAGCCTGCGGCAGATTCCAACATGCATCATCCTGGCAGGGCTCCGGTGGAGATGCCACGGGGCAGATTCACCCCCAGCCCGGCCGCAGAGAGGGATGCAAAGGCCTGGACCACCCCTGCAGCGCTTCCTGCTGTGCTCTCCCTCCCCGCATCACCCATTTGTTGGTGCCATGAATACACACGAGCGCAGTGGAAGCACCCATGGTCGGAGCCCCCAGCACAGCCCCGCTGGCTCCCACCCAGCCCTGGTGCTGATGCCGGGGGTGCTGAGCTGCAGATCCCCCCGGATCAGCCGGGTCTGCCCACAGCAGCAGCAGAGCTCTCTGGAGACAGAGGCGCCCACAGCCCCTCTACATTGTGCTTTGCCACGCTGGGTACAAATCCTGATCCCTAACCATTCCTTAGCCACAGAGCCACTGTACATCAGACATTCAGGACCCTTCCCAACACCTGGAATGGGGGCACTATCCCCTACACGCTCCAACTGCAGCTCTTGCCTCCTTCGCCCTACTGCTTGTGCCACTTAGGGAGCAGCTTTTGCCTCCCCAACTGCATCCCTTGTTCCAGCCACACGGTCCAATTGGAGCTTAGCAAATCCCAGGGAATGAGGCAGCAGAACAGCAGCAGCTTCACCTGCCCCTGACCACGGAGCACCCACCCCCGGCTGTGGAGTGGGACTCTGCTCAGTGGGAAGGCTGGCAGAGGCTGGGACGCCATCGTCCTCAAGGGACTGGGGTTGGGACTTCCCTGGCCCCGCTGCTGCCCCGCTCCCGTGGCGCCGGCAGTGGGGTCAGTCACAGCAACAGACCAGATTAATTGGGTCCCAGTTTACCGCAAACAAAGAGAAAGCGGTGACATTTACCCAGCAAACCGATTGATATCCAAGTAATTTGTTGGAGCAACCTCGTGCTATGCCAGCTGCACCTCCCACCCCCCCAGTCCTACTCGTCACAAACAAGGTCTGTGTGTTAATCAGAGCGCTTTAATCACACTGCTGCCCACCCCAGTCTTGAGCAAGTTGCACAGATACAGATTTATCACAGCCTTCCAGATCCTAAACGCTCTCTTAAGGACTCGTTTGGTTTTTATTAGCGGGCAGTAACGCTCGTGGTGAAGACGATGGATGCTCCTCTTTCAAGTGATGACACGGGGGCACAGCACCACATCTCTCCCCTTTCATCTCCCTCCCATTGCTGCCATCGCTGGCAGCAGCCCCCCCCCCCCCCCCAACATGCCACCGGCCTCGTTAATCACATCCTCCTCCTTTAGCACCCAAACGGGAGCTGTTTCCACTGCAGGAGGAACGGCTCCAGCCGGGAGCTGCCGGTGCCGCATCAGGACAGAGCCCCGGCGCCCCCCGGGACCTCCTGCAACCCCAAAGCTCAATAAATAGAGCATTAAGAGATCGATGAATCAGCGCAGGGGCTCAGGAACGCCAGCGGCGCAGTGTGAACAGCTGCGTCTGCAGGCAGAGGCACAACGAGCCAAGGAGCGGGTCCAAGGGAAGCCAGAAAAAACACGTTCCTAAGGAAACATCCTGCATCGAGCCCTTGAGTCGGGAACGGAACCAGGAATTAACTACAGGCCGATCTGATGGCCTGCATGTTGTGTGTCCAGAGCTGATCCAGCCTGAGACGGGGATGGAGACACGCACGGGGGGAAGCCAGCACATACAGGGATGTGTTTAGCATCCGTGTGCCCACCTTTGGCTTCACCACCCATCCTCCTCCAGCACCAGCACTGCAGGAGGTGCTCACTGCTGGATCTGCTCTGCTCTCTGCCCCTGCAGCAAATGCAACCCCAGAGATGGAGCAGGCACCTTAACACTGCCCCCAGCGCCTGCTGTGCTCCCGTGTGGGTCACAAGCCTCTGATGATCTGCCCAAGCACAGCTTCACCTCTGCCCACCGAGGCTCACATCAACCAGCTCCCCTCCGGGCAGGCAGATGCTGTTATCCTGGCTCTAGGAAGTGGTACCACAAAGGAATTGGGTCTTTACTCCCATCAATCCCCCCATGGCCTCCTCCTCCCCAGTGACCTCTCAGGATGCTCCAGCACAGCCCAAACCTCCCCGAGATGCACTGCGGATCTGCTGCCTATTCCTGGGCTGAGCCTGTACAGACTGCTCCATAACCCTCATGACCCAGCTCATAACAATCGCATCTGCCATTAATTTGGGTGTCAAGAGAAATTCCACTCATTTGCTTTTAATTAATATGGCCTTAAAATAAAGCCGGGCCCTTGCAGGAGGTGTCTGCACCAATGTCAGAGAGTCCAGCAAAGGGAAGAGCAGTTGGGGTGGAGAACTGCTTCCAGGAGGAGAGGAGGTCGCTGTAGGATGAAGGAGGAGTGGGAATTGGGGGTGTGGAGGAGGGAAATCCCAGCAAAAGCACTTCTGGCCTCAGCATTGAGTGTCCCAAAATACAAACCTTGAGTCACCAGGGCCCAGCCCTCACAACACAAACTGCACCCACAGCATCCAGCCTACCACAAGCTCCAGACACGGAGGAGGGAATTCATCTCAGCCAGCATCAGGCGCCTGTGACTGAGTTACCCAACTCCCTCCGGAACCAGAGGGAACAGACTTGCACCCTAAAGCCTTTTCCTTCCCTTCTCAAGGGACCCCGGGTAAGCAGCTCACGTGCAGAGATTTTCCTTCCTGATCCCTACATCCACAAAACACGTGGAGGAAGCAGATCCGGAGGACGTGGAGCAGAGCAAACCATCCATTTGGATTGGCACAAATCTTCCATCTCCCTTCCCCTCCCCGGAGGGCAAATGAACCTGCAACACCAGCGGCCATAAGAGCTCTCGGAGGCAGGTGAGAAGCGGGAGGATGCCAATGCCACAGCCCAGCCCCACCGCCAGCACCCGCGGGGCCGGGAGGCAGCAGAGGTGCAGAGTTTAAGCAAAGGCATCAACTCAGCCTCCAGCACACGGAGGTGCAGCACAGTGCTCCCAGGCACTATTTCACCATAGTGAGAAGCTAAGAGCTACCCCAGCAGCATTCTCCTTACAGAGCCCCCACTGCAGCCACAAGAGGATTCAGTCTCCTTCCTCAATCTCTCCATCTTCTTCCCCTTCGGTTTCACTCCATTCCATTACTTCTTCCCATCCATATCCCAGATTTTTACACTGCTGCTGTTATCCCGCAGCTCCAGCCCGATGCCCCATTCACCACCAGCACTGAGGAGCTCCCAAGCCATGAGACCTGCTCAGAGACTCCTGAGCAGTCACTAGAGGGAGCATCCTTGGTGATAACAAAAGACAAAGCTTTACAACAGGTCAGCCCTGAGCTGTTGGGAACCAGAGAACAAATACACCCGGCAAAGCACATTCCCAGCAAGCAGAGGGTTAAAGGAAGAGATGTGCATGGGTTTACTTGGGAAGGACACTGGAGCTCTAGTCCCTGAGTTTCTATTAGAGGAGGTTTCATGCATTACAAAGCGATTTTCCCTTCCCTCCTTCATAAGCCAATTAGATAAAGACCAAGTTAATCCCTTATTGTGTTCAGGGAGCCACAAGTAGACACCAAACACGGAGATTAGGCCCTTGTTCAACCCCTGCCTGGGCCTGGCAGCTGGGAGCAGGATGGTCCTCCCCATCACAGCAACCCCCATCCTGCACCTGAACCCCTCAGGGGTGACTTCAGTCCAGAGTTATCCGACCTCAGGGGGTTTCCTGCATTCCGAACCAGACCAATGCTGAGACACAGTGCTCAGGGATGCTTTGGGACTATTTTTCCTTTATAGGGGCTGCTTTCCCCCATTTCAGCCCTCGAGGCGGAGCCATCCCCCATGTGGGGAGGGTGCAGAGCGCAGGCAGCAGCGTTACCAGCCCCAGCTCTCCTGCAGACTGCACAGGCCTCGCATGAACCCAAGAGGAAAGAGGCAAACCCCAGCTGCAGACCCAGCACAGCGAGAACCTCACGTCCTGATTGAGAACCTGGGCTTGACATGGCCCAGCTCGCACCTTCTGCTGCACAACCCCCAGTGACCAGCGCACCCCAACCTGCTCGTGTCACACACCGACCAGGAGCACTCTATCACCGATGCCTCAGAGCCGCAGGCACTCACCGCTTCAGCAGCACAGCCAGGCCAGAGGAGCAAAGCCCCACACGCTGAGGAGCCTCCTTCTCCAGCAGAGCATCCTCAGAGCGCAGCCCCATCAGCCCCCTGCTCTGGCACAGCTGACCCCAGGGAGGCGCTCAGCACCCTAAGGTCAACCTGCAGCAGGAGTGGTGTGAGTCTGGGAGGAGCCTGGGCTGGTGCTGGCTGCTCCCTGGGCCAGCAAAGCCTGGACCAAGTTAAGCAGCAAAAAGAGATGGATTCCTCCGGTGTTCTGCCCATGAGAGCTAAGAAACAGGAGTCCTCTGCCCACGGGTGCCTTTTGTGCCTCAATCTGTGGCAGGCTCCAGCAGATCCCGTGATGTTTCTGCTGTGTGGTGAGGTGGGAATGAGAAACGGACGAAGTGTTTGGTGCTGCCAATGGTCCCACGGCTCCTGGGAGGGGCTGGGAAAGGCCCCACACCACTTCCTCCCAGTAAACACTCAGTGGCTCATACCCCTGCTCCCAGCAGTGAGCGGGGTCCTGCAGGGCTCACCCCAATCCATCGGCTTTGGCAGACAGGGAATGGAGAGCTGGAGCCCTCGGTGTGTGCTGAGGTGGGGGGCACAGGAGGCGCTTTCAGAGGGTGCTGGGCTCCCGCCCCAACAGAGCTCCATGCGCAGACACCCGTGCACAGCAAACCCTTCCTCCTTAAGCCAGATTGAGCTTCCCCTCGCAGGGAGGGAGGCCAGAGCTGCTCATTACAAGAGTAATTCTCCTCCCTGACAAGGGCACCCTGGCTGCAGCAGCTCCTCCCATTCCCCCAGCTGTGGGTCACTGCCATGGTCCCCTCCACATCCCACCCGGGGCTGGGATGCAGCATCTGGACCTCTCCCACAGCAGTCCCTTCTTTCACTGCCTCCTCACGCTGGCGGGCAGCACAGTTGCCTTTTAGGAGGCTCTGTCTCCATGCTGTTCCCTTGGGATGGGAGACACGGCTGTGTCAGAGGAGGTGCCGCCTCCACGTCCCCTTCCCTGCCCATCCGCCTCCCACACCCCTGTCCCTGCCAAAGCCAGCATCAGATACAAACCCAGCTGCTGCCTGTCACGGTCGCCAGGCAGCCCCTCTGATCCCACACACATCACCCGGATCAAGGAGCTTCCACTGCAGCATTTCCTCCCTTCCCACTCTCTGTCCACCCACAGACCAACCTCCTGCATGAAAAGGGCTTTGAGGATTCCCAGGAAGCATCAGGCTCCCCCCGGGCCTGGAAAGGGCAGCTGCTGCTGGCTTTGGTTTTCACAGCACATCCCTCGGGAGGGGGTTCTGGGAAGCACCTGGTCAGCACCTTCAGCATCCCCAGGGACCGGCCCAGAGCTCCCAACGCAGGCCCTGGGGGAGCCTCCTTGGTGCTTCCTCCCTTTGTGCCACCCGGACCTGGGGTGCAGCACTGAAGGAGGAACCAGCTCAGGCTCTGGCTGAGCAGATGCTGCACAGACACATGAAAGGGGCTGAAGTCCTCACACCCACCACAGCACCGAGACCGAGCAGCGAGAAAAGAGCACCAGAAGCTGTAAGAGAAATGTATGCAAAGTGAAGCACTTGGCAGCATCTAAACCAGCCTCAGGAGCCCTGACCCACAGCACTCCCCTTCTGTCCTGGGAAAATGGCCTTCTTCCTCCTCAGGCTGGAATCTTACACAGCCCTGGCTTTTTACATCAACATGCCAGAGTTTTGGCTCCCTTCTCTGCCCATTGCTCTTCAGGACCAACCTGCCAAATACAACCAGGAACCCCAATGCTGCAGGAACACTAGCTGTGCAGACTGGAGGAGCCTCATCACATTGATTCAGGGATAGAAGCTGTTTGCTCAGTGCTCTGCTGCTACAGCAGAGCTTCACAAATGGCTTAACTGGTGGGTGCTGCTGTACATGCTGGGCAATGAAAAAGCTGCCTCCTGACCTCACACGAGTGCTCCTGGTCCACTCCAACTGCAGAAACTCCAGCCTGGGACTGGCCACGCTGACTGATCTGTGTATGGGAAGGACCCTCCTCTCCATTCTCCTTGGTGGGAAATTCTCCTCTCTCCTGAGATGCTATTTCTTCAGGAAGAGCTGGTCTGCACCAAGCGCTCTGCCTCAGCCCCGCAGAGGGTGACAGCAACACTGGGTACCACAGTGCCCTTCCAGCTGAGCCGTGCAATGCAGAGCATGCTCCTGCCACCACTGGAGCACTGTGGCCCCAGCACAGACATCACCCGGACACAGCCACTGAGTGTGGTGGCACAGGGCACGCAGGAGCCACTGGCACCAGGAACAGGAGCTCTCCGGTACAGGAGCTCAGACCTTGCAGCTCTCCCCAGCAGCCTCTTGGCTCCGTTTCTCCGCGTGAGTCACTCGCCCACCTCAAAGCTGGTGTCCTCGGCACGTCTGTCGGGACCAGCCGGAGCTTCTGCTCCCCAGAGACATGCAGAGGGAATAACGTGAGCACAGGCTACGGGGACGGGGTAGAAGCTGCTCCAAAATGATGAGAAGGGAAGTGTCTGTGCCACAGAGGGGTGGTGGGAGCCAAAGGCCAGCGCTGGAGTTGGTTTAGAACTCTGTTAAGAGCCTCAGCACCTCTTTGTAAGTCACCTCCTGCCACTTCCCCAGTACCCAAGCCAGTTGTTGCAAACTTCCACGTGTATTTACTTACACAAATATCTTTACAATGCTTAAAAATAAA
Source organism: Myiopsitta monachus (assembly GCA_017639245.1). Classification (NCBI taxonomy): domain Eukaryota; kingdom Metazoa; phylum Chordata; class Aves; order Psittaciformes; family Psittacidae; genus Myiopsitta; species Myiopsitta monachus. The sequence goes on along the minus strand of CM029931.1, from coordinate 820,902 downwards.
CCCTGAGAAATATATTCTGAACATTATCCTTCAAGAGAAGCTGCTGCCCGCCCCGTTGAACCATCTGCCGTGGCTGGCGTTGTCCTGACTGATACGGCCTTGCACTGCTCTCCCCTGGGATGGCATTTGACAGACCCACAGTCTTGGTGGAGGAGAGGATCCAAAGAAGAGCAGCCCTGCATTTTCTTTTGGCATCATCCTAATCATCCAGTCCAGTCCCCTTTTTTCCGCTAGGAACAAACAAGAAAGACAGGGAAGGGTCAGAAAATAAAGTAAAAAGCAAGAAGACCCCATCACTAAGTCACTTGGTGAATAAGGGGCTCAGATTCACAGGTTTTGAGATACACAGCCATAAATGGGATGAGTTTAGTTTTTCTGTTGCACAGATCTCAAACCAGCTGAGCCTTTGTGTCAGCTGCAGCACCTGCCATGGCAGGAAGGTGTTAGAGATGAAGCTCCAGCACAAACAGGGGACACCCAGCCTGGCTCTGCATAGGGCTACCCCATGGCCTGGCCATGCTATGCAACTGCTATGAGTAGTAGAGCAGAGAAAGCCCCTTCTTTCACCTCTGCCTGCATGATCCAAAGAATAATGGAGCTGAGCAGAGCACAATGAATTGCACCATCCGGCTGTCCTAAGGAATCTGTGAGAGCTGCCCCAGCCAGTGTAAGTAATCCCTCACTACTGCCACCACAACCTTCACACCTCCTGGTCCATCAGGAGCCTCAGAGCACTGCAGGCTCTGGGTCCTGACATGCTTCATTCCTCCCTGAGCAGCTCTTGAGGCAAAGCTCTCTGGTACCTGGTACTGGTGTAGGTCTGAGAACCCAACAATGCTCTTGTGAATGGTGCTGAGGAGGCAGCATAGCCGCAACACTAAGGAGCTCCCACACCTCAATGGACTTGCTATCGATTTACACCAATCACAGCAGCCACTGGCCTACGTTACGTAAGGGGGGGGGGGTTTGGCCCTCCCCTGCTCTTCGGGGGCAGAAGCCAGCTCCCCACAGGGTATTTCTGTCCCCTCGTGTCACACCTGTAGGCGTTGGTGCTTATTGCAGGCACCGGAAATGCACCAAATCCCCAACGACCTTCCCCAGCCTGGGACATGGCACCCTGCAGAGAGGTGTGTGAGGAGCCACCACCAGAAATCACCCTCCGTGGAGGCAGCAGATGTCCTGATGTCACTTGAGCTCACCTTGTTACCCAGCCTGTCCCTTTAATGCCATTACTGAAGATCATTACATGAGCACTCCCTTGGGGAGGCAGCTGCCCACACACCCACCTCAGCGCCCCAGAAGACACAACCTCCAGCGGTGAACACAGCTGCTTCCGAATGTACTCCCTCGATCTAATGTCAGCCTGGAATCAAGGAGGAAAAGGAGTGAAAATGGATTGATCAGCCTGCTCAGGGCCTCCCCTTTCTCATCTCAGTATGCCCCTGCACACCCTATCACAAATAGCTCTTGTATGACTGTGGTGTGAACAAGAACCTGCATGTTTCTTTCATTGTTTGGTTTCTGTGCCTCACTGAAAGCTGCTTGGGAGAATGGAGACGCAAAATGAAGAAATAGAGGGTCCTGGACCAAAAGCCATATTGCAGTTATGGTCCATTTCAGCAGCAGAGATGACATCTGCTGAACCCTTGCTGTCTGCTCCTTTACTCCTCACAGGAGTAACGGCGTGGGTGAGACATCAGGCTCAGACAGTTCCCACCAGCAGCTGCCTAAGGTCTGCTCCACTGTGACCTACCCCAAGCCCAGCAGGAGAAACAGCCAAAGCAGGACCCAGCCTGGACTTCCCCAGCAAATCAGCTGCTGCTGAGGGCCGTCAGCCTCGCCCAAGGGTCCCTCTGGGACCCAGAGGATGAGCTAGCACAGGCTTCCAGCACACACTGCAACGCAGCGAGCCTTCATGCTGTACCTGAACTGCAGCCCTCTCTGATGAACCCTGGCAGCAGAGCCAGACTGGAGGAGACCTGGGAGTCTGAGACTGGTCCAGTGCTTCCATCCTCTAAACTGACCCAAATGACCCCTCCCACATGTAAGCACCTCCAAGTGCAATGCAGGGAAACATAATGAGCAGCAAAGTTCCTTCATAAGGCCTTCCCCAGCAACAGCTCATCAATGTCTGATGAGAGATGGAATAGACTTGTTAGAGACTTGAGGGCAGGGTAAATCTTCCTTCCCTCAAGAGGAGACATTCCAGAAAATAAACCAGCCCTCCCATTGAACCCACAAAGCTGCCCTACCACCCTCACTCCATCGAGGGATCACATGCCCTGATCACTTGGGAGTACAGCAATCCAGAAGGTGAGTTCTCAAGCGGACATGGGATGAAGAGAGAGAAGCTGGCATCGCCCATTCATGTACCCATCCCTTTCCTTCCTCTGTTCCAGCAGTTGTGTTGTGCAGCAACAGATGGAGGAAGCTCACCACTTGCCTGCTGCATCTCCTGTTCCTAGGCAAAGCTTGGCTCATCCTGCCTGTGCACTCGAGGGGCTGGCATTGCACGGGGATTGTGCAGCTAAAGCAGGTAAAACACCCACTGGAAGCCAACAGAGACAAGACACAAGCACATCCCTGGCAGCAGCTGCAAGGCAAGAGACTGACACACCTTTCACAGCTGTACTCAGGAGTCCAAAGGCAAAGCTGCCAAGGAAGAAAAAGGAGCAGTTTACATGCAGGCCATACCTGTGCTCTGGGCTCTGTTTTCCCATACCAAAATCAAAAGGAGTAATGTGGAGACCCTACCAAATTCATGTTTACTGCCCTCCCTGTTGAAAGCTTGGAGACATCACCAAGCCTCATCAAAGCCATCCTTACACGGGTCCAGCTCCTCCCTTCCTCTTCTGACGTGCTCTCCTGTGACTCCGGAGCTCACCAGGAAATCCAGATGGCTGTGCCTTAGCACTCTGCGTCTCAGCAGCAAGGCAGAGTGGGGCAAGGACAGCACCAGCAGAGATCCCAAGAGCTGTAAGAAAGTGCTGACGGACATTTACAGGATGTTCTTGCTCCCAGAAGTGCTACCATGCAGCTTTCCAGTGCTGCACCATGCTAGCAGAGCACGCCAAGATGCTCGCAAGCACGCGGATCCTGGGCTCTGGAGAACTTTGGGAATTGGCAGTTGATTTTTACATTCCCTCAAAGATTTTTGTCTTTTTTAGAAACTTCCTTTCTCAAAACCACTGCTGCTCTGTGGCATTTAGAACCGCTGCTGTACCCCTCCTCAAAGGCAGTGTCTCTCTCCACTTAAAAAGCAGTATGTGACCTTTCCCAGCTGGAAAAGCTTCAGAGCACATGATGATCATGCTAATAAAGTGGGTTAACGCATCCCCCAGTGGCAGTGAAGCATTTGCTACTCCCATCCCTGTGCTACTTCTGAAGAGCTTCTCCCCCCCCTCAAGAAGCTCCCCAGCACCGCTCCATCAGGCCTCTGGGGTGGTGGCTCTGTGGGCTCAGGGCTGGAAACACTCATCCACCACTGCTTAACCATCTGCAAGCCTGAGAATGAAACACAGTTACATAAGGGATGGTTTGTTTGGGAGATTTTTTTTCCCCTTCTCTCTATAATTGGACAGTTTCATAACTGAGCTGACAAATAACTTTGATCACTCTTCAGGATAAAAGATTACGTGATGTATTTTATAACAGAGAAGGAGGTTGTTCAATAAAGCCCCTACTGGGAGACCGAGGTAGCAAGAGTCACATCTACAACCATTTTTCTAGGGAAGGAAACCCCACCACGTTGTGCTGCTCACACAAGCCAGTGCCTGATTAGGTGGCAAGTTACTGGCCAGTCCTCACTCCTAACACAGTGCTGAGACACAGCTTAACCCAGAGATTAACCAGGAGGCTCATCAATAAGATGGATAACTGTCCAGAAATAATCCTCACATTCTGTTTCTATTTTCAGAGGGGACTAGTCCTGGCATTAGGGTCTGGAATTGTTGCTTTGCCTGTTTTGTGAGGGGCAGTGGTGATCCCTGTGCACACAGCAAGCTGGGGGGGGGGGGTACATCTGAAGACAGTTGGAGTTTCAGGGTATCAGCTACTGATTTCCCTGCTGGGCAGCAGGAGCTCTTCACATAGGGAAGAGGAATGATGGCTCATTCCTTGTTCTCCTAAGGGCATGTGTTTGATATTTCACATGAAGTGCCATACCCACAGCTCCAGGCAGGCTCCTGCCCTCCCCAGTGGGCTGGAGCAACCAGGCTGTCCCACCAGCCCCATTCTGAGCCAGCAGGGGCAAGGTGCCAGCTGGAGCTAAAAGGATCATTAAGTGAGCTGGAGGCTGGCGTGCAGCCAGCCAGGAACCTGGAGCAGGGAGAGCCAGAGTCAGTCCCAGCGCAATCCTCTCAGCTGGAGAGTGTTAAAAGCTGCTTTTGCCCTGCTGTGTGTAGTGATCCTGGCTCTGAGCAGGCTGGGAGCATGGACAAGCACTGGAGAGGGCCTCTGACCTCTGCCAGAAGCAGGAAAGGGCAGTTGCTCTCAGGAGGGCTCTGTATGTTCCATCGCCACTCAGTCTGTGTGCTTTGCTTACTGGTCTGGGATGACAGCTCCTGCCTACCTCAGTCCCTGTCTGGGTGTCTCCATATGACCAACTCTCTGCAGAAAAACCTCAACATCTCACATGAGATCACCCCCATGCAAGCAAAATTCTCCCAGACTGGCCTGGCACTTCCACATGGAATAAGGACTAAGTGGGAGGTAAATACTGACTGTAGGTGATAATGAACTTCCCTCTGCTTTCTCAGAAAGATCACTTCTCTCACCTTTGGCAGCATGGCCACAGTGTGGGCTGAATACCAATCAGACCATTTCTGATCAGTGCCTGGAGGCCTTTGCATGCCCAAGAAGCACAATGCACCCTGAACAGACTGGTCATCCATACCTCCAGGAAAGCAGAAGGTTTGAGTTCCCACAGCAGCTTCCTAGCACTACACGTGCTGCAGCATACAAGCCATAAGCACAGCCCCAAGAAGGTATGGGCAGCACAGATCTCTTAAGAACATACTTCCAGAACTTACAAACTAAGAGCTGCTGATCCAGAAGCCTTTCATGACAAGGAAAGCCATAAGCACCATCACCCATCAGGTCTGCAAGCTTGCGCTGGGGACACACCATAGCAAAGGGCTGAGGCAGGATCCCCCACAGCCATCCACTTCCTAACTCCAGCATGAGGTGCTCCAGAGCTGAGGCTTCCAGCACTGCCCTGTGTCAAGATCTGTGAGTTACCACACAGAGGAACCGCAACAGGGAGAAGTCCTATTTTAAGTGCCCTTTTCTCCTGGCATCCCTCTCTCTCTACAGTAAACACACTCCCTTCTGGGTTTTTAATCTCTCTGTAAGGAAAGTGACAATTCATTCCATCACTCCAAATCAAGGTCACAGCTAAGAGGACTGGGAGAGTCTCAAAACACAGACAAATCCTAGAGATAGCTGGAAACGAAATGAGGGTGATGAAAAGCTCCAAGACACCTTTTTGTTTCCAAAGGGAATGCCTTTCCCCTTCCCTCTGAGCACGCCGCTCTGCAGAGCTGGCTCAGAGCTCTGCAGAGGCATCTGTCCCTTGCTGGAGGAGATTACATAAGAAAATCTCTCAGCCTACTCCCGTCTGGCAGGTAGCGGTTTATGGGATTAGAAACCCCCGTTCTGGTATGGACACTTCAAGGTTTGTTTTGCTCTGAGGTGTTACATTTTTGTCTGGTTTATAACTACAGACTCAAGACTCTGTTTTCAGAAAACATGTTCTGCAGCAGCACCGAGAAGCTCCTGTGTGCAGAGACTGAATAACAGCCTCAGCAGCATTACCTTAGCACGGCTCTGAGGAGCTGCAGAGCAAAGGTGGCCACACACCTGACAAGTGTGGTGCTGCAGCAACGTGAACAGTGTGTTCCAGGGCAACAGCAGCACCACGGACATCCCAACAGGCCCTGTTCTGGCCTGCCTGAGCCACTAACAGCAGGGTGACCCTTCGAGAAGGGAAGCACCCGCCAGGCTGGAAGTCCCAGAGGCTTTACACTTCCCCAGATCCTTTCCTCAAACCCTGCTGTGATTTAAGTAGTCTGAAGCTGAGTCTCGGTGATAGCTGTGGCTCACTGATGATGATCCAGTGCTGTCACCTAGAGGCTGGCTGCTGCCCCAGAGCCTGCAGCTCCTTGCGGAGTGCAGTAGCAGGGAAAAGCCCAGAGAAGCAGCCCTGCAGTCTGTGCTAGGCTCAGAGTGCCCAGGAAAACTGCATTTCCAGCATGGGCATTAACATCAGCATTACAGAAACTGCCTGCAGAGAGGAATCAAGAAATCAGTCAGGCTGGGTCTGCAGTAAGGTCTGGATGTGCTCCTGGGCACTGCATCACCACAGCAGTCTGGGAGAACAGGTCAGAACAGAGGGTGCCAGCTGCAGAGGCTCTTAGACATCACGACAGGTTTGGCACCCACAGCCCCTCCACTGCCCGCTCCCCTGATCCAGGCTGCTCCTCAGCTGCCTGCTCCCGTACCTGGCGGATGGGCTCCGGGATGCGGTACCGGCAGCAGGACCGGACCAGGCGCACGGCTGTCCCCAGGCACACCCTGTGCCCCACTGAGACGTAAAGTGGCTTAGAGCTGTTGTTGCAGCTACGCAGGACCTGTGCACCCAGAAACAAGAAAGATCAAATACTTAAGCAGCTTATTTTAACAGATAGAGAGGCGGATGAATTATAAGCCAGCTGCCAAACACAGAGCCACCATCCCACCTTCTGAAGGCAACTCTCAGCTTTCTTGAACTTCTTCTGCTTCTGCAGATCTCCTCATAGGGACTGCTTGCCCTTTTGGACTGCTGTAGCCCTTTCCCAGATGCCTCATCCTGCTCTGGGAAGCAGAGCTGCTAATGCAGACTGTGCTAAAATACCACCAGACACAGGAAGTTTCTTACATCTGCCCATTTCCTGCACAGAGCTCTTCTGAGGCAGATACTCCTATACTGCACCCTGGTGAGGTGCTGCAGAACTGGCTCCTCTCCTTGACCACAGTTCATGAACAGGGGTGCTGAGGCACGGCACCTCAGACGCTACAGCCGTGGATGTGAACACATCCCACACCTCAGTTGTCAACTCTGCAAGCGTCTGAGCTCGCAGAAAGAGGGACACAGTGGTGACAGTAACCTGCTGACACTGAGACAACAGTGCCACTGTAGAGACAACACCCTCCAGTGCTCCCAGCTACACAAAGCTGGAAGACTTGATGGCCAAGCAAATAGGAAATTCCACACTGCTTACCATGCCCAGGAGTCTCCCCGAAGCGCCTGTCAGTGGGAATGCATCTCCTTCCCTCTGCAGGGAACGGATCTAGGGATAAGCACACACAAGCTCAGCTGGTCAGGAAGTGCTTGTGTGCTGCTGTCCCAACTCTTCCGGGAAATAAACTCCCACCTTGGCCTCACCTGCTCTCTGTGCAGCTCATCCCTGGCTAAGCCATCCACTTGCAGGAGGTTCTTGGCTACTCCAATGCATGGTAGATCTGTCAGGACTCCGAGGTGACAGGCCACACCAAACCCTGCCAACAACGAGTCACGGTAACCGCAGGATGCCAGAGACTTGGAATCTCAAGCAGCAGCACAGGGACCCTGCAGAGCGGGGCTCTCTAGTGAAGTCCTACCTCTGGGATGGAGCAAGCCATTCCCATCTACAAGAAGCACCTGAAAAAGCCAGAACAGAAATGTTATTTCCTGCACCCTGAGCACCACTCTCTCAAGCAAACTGGCCCCGTGAGGAAGAAGACTCTCTCCTTCATCTCAACTCAGGACAGAGAAATGTGCCATACCTGCGGCTTGAGCTTGGGCTCCTCCTGCTGAAGCCTCTGAACAGCTTCCACCAGGAAAGGGACCTCCCGGAAGGCCAAGAATCCTGCCACATATGGGGCACTCACAGCCACCATCCGGCAATCCTCGTACAGCACCTGGGAGCAGAGCAGAGACAGTGACCACTAGAACCTTGCTGGTCCCCTTCCTGGCTGCTTCAGAGGCCTCTCCTCTGGTTTACATCCCTTAGACTCATCTGCTTTAAAATACCCTGCTTCTGACTCTCTCCCACAGAGCTGAGGCCATTGGGTTGTGTCAGTCTGTCAGCGACAGAAGGGGTGGACAATGGACCGCTGAGAGGGGGCTGGACATCACCGTACCCTGCTTGAGAGTGGAGTCCTTGGGAAAACATTAGGGCAGCTATTTAAACTGACAGAGGGGGGACCTCCAAGTTCACCCACTCAGAGCATCACCAAAGGGTGTCTGGCTCCATGCAGAGCCAGGCCCAAAGTACCCCTGTCAGCCCAGACAACACCCACAAGTGTGCAGGGCAAGGCAAGAAGCAAGGCAGGATTTGAACTTCAGTTCATAAGCATCTCAGTGGCCAGCATCAAACTTTACTTCTCTGCTTGCTAGAGGTTTTATAGTTAAAGATAATTGTTATGTCATATTGAAAGGTGGGAAAGAACCAAAAATCTTAATAATTCAAGTAAAATGACTGCGGGGGGTGCGACTGATGGTGGTTTTGAAAGGCTTTTATATGGTACATCCCATATTATTAGCGGCTTCCCATCAAGAACTCAAAACCAAGACAGCTGCAGTTTGAGTGTTACAAGTGCTTTAACTCCCTCTCTTGATCAGCACTGAATATCAATGGTCCTTTTCATCTCCTGGGGAGTGGCTGAGGCCGATTCTTTCCAACATACACCTAAACCAACCAAAGCCGCCTGTGCCTGACCACGGAGTACATCTCCTGATGTCAGTAAACCAAGCAACGCCTCACCTGAGCGCAGGCTAACGCTCGCTCCCCACCCGTAGGCTCCCGCAAAGCTCTTGCAGCCCGGAGCAGCTCACACCCCACCTCCCTAACCTTGCCCCAGAAGCACCGAGTGGTTTGGGTCGGAAGGGACCCTCAGCAGACAACGGCCTTCGTGTAAGTTTTCTGTAACCCCCCTCGCGCTGTTCCACACCCAAACGCAGCCGCCAGGAGCGAGGGTTACCTCAAGAGCCGGGTAGCTGAGCACCACCAGGGAAGCGCAGGCGCTGCTGTCATCCCCTTTGATGTAAGACAAGTCCACGCCTCCCACCCGCTCCAGCCCTGTAAAACTGGAGTCTCTCTGCCATTGCTCCGTGTCCTCCTCAACCACGCCGGCTCTCAACCGGGCCTGCTCCCTGCGAGACACCACACAGCCGCAGTGAACGGGTGCCTCCGCCCCGGCTCCAGGCCCTGCTCCATCCGAATCCAAGGCACAAGGCCCAGGCTGTGCCCCAGGGCCGGCAGCCCCCAGCTCCGGGGCAAAGCTCGAGGGGCCCCCGGGCTTGTGGGGACACGGGACGCCCTGCGCTTTCTCCTCAAGGGAAGGAGCTGGCCAAGGCAACACCCCTCACGAGAGCCGCGGGTGAGCAGGGCCCGGGGCGAAGGCGGCCCGGCCCGGTGGGGGAGAGAACGGGGATCTCGGCACGATGGGCCCGGTACCGAGGGGCAGCGGACGGGGTCCCCGGCGGGGCCCACAGCAGCGCACGGTTGCCATGGCCACCACCACCTCCCCCCGCGCATGCGCAGGCCGCGCGGTTGCCGTTACCGTTCCCAGCGGCGGAGCGCGGCTGCGGGCGGCGGCGCCGCCATGGCGCACACCGGAAACCCGCGTCACACACACCCCCCCCCCCCGGCGGGCGGAGCGCGGCAGGGCCGGAGAAACGGGAGGGGCCGCGGGAGAGAGAAGGAGCTTTATTGGGAAGCGGCCCGGCCCCGGGGAGCGACCGGCGCAGCCCCGGGCGCGGGCGGCGTTAAGGCAGCGGAGGAGCAGGGTCCGCCCGTGGGGCTGCCCGGTTCCTCGGCGGAGGTGCGGCCCCATGAGAGCCAGGGGACAGGAGAGAGGAGAGTGCAACAATCAGCCCCATCGCGGGGGATGATGCTGTGGACAATCCTTCATCAGGCAGTTTGCGATGCCTTAAAGAGCTTCCATGCAGAGGTGCAGCCTTCGTGTTCCCGATGAACACCACTGATCTCTGCCCCAGCCCAGTGCTGAAGTTAGTAAAGAATCCAGACCCTCAGGCACGGAGGCTGCGGAATGCCACCAACACCGCCTGTGTGTGGCAGCAGAAGTGCCCGTGCAGGGGCAGGGCGGTCCTAGCTCTCCCTGCGCTCCCGTTTGAAGACAGCAGCCGCTTTCCATGTAGCAGTAGCGTGACAGAGAAAAATCTCATCCGGGAAGAGCTCCTCCAGCTCCAGTGGCTAACTCAGAGTGTTGTGGATCAAGATAAGGCAGGAGCCATTCCTTCAGGCTGGAAAGCAGAGCAGAAGTAACATTAATAGATGGTGTATAGCAATCTACAAGTGCCACATGGCAGTAGCATGTTCCTAAGCATACTAAAGATAGTGTTTTAGATCCTCCTCAGTACAAAATACACGTGCTAACAGCCTGTCAGAGAATGCAGCAACGGGAGGCTGCAGGTCAGAACCAAGCTGTGTGCGTTCATCCAAGTGACTGCAGAAGGGCTTGTGCTTGGTGCTCATGAACAGCGGCTCCTGGTGTATTCCAGCAGCGCTCCCCAAACAGCTTGTGTAAAATAAGGAAGAGTTATGCATACCAGAAACAGGCAGCATGTCTCAGACCCAGCTGTATGTTCTTAATGTTGGTGTTGGGCAGGGCAGTCGTTTGCCAAGGGAACCATTTCCATCACGTGCATTTTCAGAGCCAGAGCAGCCTAAGTTCACAACTGTGGTGGGTTTGGGCTACACAGCTCTTACCTCCAGTGGGGTCTGAATTCATCCACAGCTTGGATGTGTCTCAGCTTCAAGACTATCTTTTCATGGAGTTCCTGCAGGAAGGTTTCCAGCCTTGAGTTTACAAGGAAGGTGGTGAGGAGCTTGGAGGCCTCTGGACTGAGCTCATCTTTGTAGGCAGCACTGATGTCCACAAAAGGGTCCTAAGAATGGAGTTAGGGAATAAAACCAAACCAAACGCACACATTTGAGCAACTTCAGTTGGAGGAGAGGAATAAGCTGATGAGACACTGACGTTATGAGGGTACCTTACCCTTTTGAGGCGCAGAAGCTGCTCAGATTTGTGGATGGAGAGAAGCTGCCACAGGGCTATGTTGTGCTTTAGGTGGCATTGTCTGAGGGCCTGAAAGAAAAAACACATCTATGTGGTGACCCTGCAGGTAAAGGATGCATTTAGGAACCTGGGCACATCCTGCCCTGCCCATACACGCCAAAGCTGCAGCGGAGCATGAGGCAGAGGGAGGGAGTTCTCTGAGCCCTTTTTACCCAGGTCTGCAATAGGCTTCTCTCCCTCTTTCCCATTTTGCCTTCAATAATTCATCTTTTTGGTATCATGAAAGGGAGTTGGAAAGTGGTTTGACTCTGTCACACGTACTTGTCATAACGTGGTGCCTTTGGCCCTTATCAGTCAAGGGCCTCTTCACACATCATTAGCAGATAAAACCTTGCCCTGTCACCACTTCTGAGAGGTAAAGGGATATTGTTAATCCTGCTCAGCAGCAGCAAACCAGTGTCACTGAAAGCTGACTCATAATTGAAAGTTCTCCCTTTCCTCAGTTTTAGCATTGCAACTAATTATGCTGACACTCAACTGAGAATTCTCCTTCCTGGTGCTGACAGAAGAACTTGGATCCGCAGAGAAGAGTTTGACCGTCTGCACATCCTGCACCTGACCCTTCTGTAGGGTTCTGCAAGAACCTGCTGAGCATCACAGACTATTAAATGTTCCCACTGGTTGCAGGGGAAGTGAAAATTGTTTCCTCCCTGATGCTGAATACAGTGGAGAGGGAATTCTATCACCTCTTCAAGTTGAACTTGTGCTGGGCTTGGAGATGAGACTGGCTGGATTTTATCCTGTAAGAGCTTTGCTCTCAGGACTCACCTGAAGTACTTGAGGGTTTGTCTGGTCACCCATGTGCAGAACTTTCTTGATGTAGTCAGTCAGAAGCATTTCTGGATCCTCTCCAGCCATGGCCAGGAACCCCAGGGTAATTTCAGTGACAGACAGTGCATCACAGACATCACTGTAAGACTGTAGTTCCCCGCTGATCATGTTCATCACAGAACTGGGGAGAGCACTCTGAAAACCATGAAGTCAGAGCAGTTGCCAGCATTAGTTCGGAGGCAATCCTTACTGCTGCTCAAATTGCTAAAGCCATGGAAGATGGCAGAGCCCCTGATTTAGGAAACTGATGGTGCTTAAGAGTATCCCTTTCTTTCTTAAATCCTGACTGACAGAGGGCAGCCATTCAAGGCATGGTGAAGATTAGTGGACCAGCCTTCAGAAGAGCAAGGCAAGTGACAGTGGACAAACCTATCACTTCCTGAGACATCAGGGATCATGTGCTTGCCCCATTTCCTCCAGTGCAGAAACCCACCTGATGCACCTTACTCCTGACATCACTGAAGAGCTGTTCGTAATTCCGATCACGTCTGTACACGAGGGTGGGTATTCCCTGTCAGGAGAGAAACCTACAGCTGTAAAGCTTTGCTTGCCCTGCTACAGTGCAAGCCCAGCTGCAGCAAACACTGCAGGGCTCCAACAGCAGGCAAGAAGTTGTCTGCAGGAAGCGTAGCTAAGCTGCCTTCTCCTACCGTTAAGGTGATGAGTGGCTTCCCCTGCAGGAACTTGCTGACGACTTGCTGCTGGATCTTCTTCAAATCGAAGTCCTGCAACGTCTCCCCTCCCTTCTCCATGCTGTACTGGCAGTTGGACAGGATCAGAGGAATCAGGTCTTTCTCAACCTCATAACTGATCAAGTGCAGGTCAGCCACTTCTGATGGACTGATCAAGTACCTGCAGAAAAGAGTCTCCATTTAGAGCAAGAAGCCTTTATGAAAGCAGGAAAAGCTTCTCAAAGCTTTGTGATTGTGATTGTACAGGTAATACAACAGAGCCCCCCAAAAATGCCTAGCTGGAATAGCAACATACTTATCATCTTCCTTGATGTGCTTCTTCACTGAGTGGATAAAGTCATTGTGCAGACTAATGAGGTAACTGGCTAAGGCTGTGGAGCAGAGGCCCAGTCCCTGTCGACGTGGCAGAAGGACCTCAAGCTTGCTGTCCAGGGTCAGGTCAGCATCACAGTAGCCCTTAGGAAGCTTAATTTCCCCTGAAATAAAAGGCAGAGAAGACTGCTTGAGGTGGCCGAGGGCCAGCCCACAATGAGCAAGCCTCTCCTGAGCTGACCCATGTCAGGAGAAAGTACAGAACTTGAGCAGAGCAGCGCTCCTTCCATTATAGATAAGCACTAAAGGGAACAAGTTCAGGCAAGACTTTTACAGGAGGGAAACGAATTCTTCCCTCTGCACCCAGATCTTCCCAAACCTTTAATGGGCAGGGTCAGTTCTGAGCATATGTCTCAGCATCGTTGATGGAAGGAACTTGAACTGTTGAAGAGCAGAGGAGCGCTGTTGAACAGCTGGAAAGCCCTGGCTCCCATCACCCTCAAAACAAGGCTGGGAAAGAAAGGGACTCACCATTGGTGTCCAGTGAGCTTCTCAGCTTGTTCCAGACAGACAGAAACACATTCACTCTCCTCTGTAACAGGTCCCTCATCACATCTGAGGAGCAATAGAAAGACGTACGTAAGTACAACTGAAGGAGTCACCACAAAACGTCTGCACGCTGCTCATGGACGGAAGGACATATCTCCACCTTTAGGCCGGCCGTACTCCAGAGCAGAGCTTAAGAAGTTAAACCCACTGCTGCATTGAGGGGTTTATCTTGCCTAACTCTGAGCAGAGTCCCCTCTGTCCCTTGTGAACAATCTTCCCATGCTTAATTGTCTTTAAAGTCACCTGATGACTTTTCCAAGTTTAACTCCAGGGTTAAGGTCTCCAATTCATAAAAAAGGAAAATGAGGGGTTAAGAATGCAGCTCAAGAGAACTTTTCACCTTGGTTTTCAACTGGACTATCCAGTGCTTTTTGTTTCCCCAGTTACAGTTTTGGCAGTCTTCTCACCTGAGTGGGGTTCGTTGAGGAAGTCTCTGATGGAGCCGTGTTTGACATCAGTAGTGTTCTGAAATCGCCTCACCAAGTCTCTCTGCAGAGCCAGAATCTCCGGTAAGAACTTAACCAGCCTCAGCTCTGTTTCCTGGAAGAGGAAAGGGGGCCTGTGAGGAAGCTTGTTCCAGGACGAACCATGTTTGAGTACTCCTCACGGAATTACTTTTTAAGTATTTGTAATAAAACCTATTTTACACGTGCAGTTCTGGAGATTAAAGTTATGAGAATAGAAACTTCTGTATAATCAAATGGTGGCTTAGTCCTGGGTAACTGGCTGTAGGGACAACCTGCCTGAGCAGGGCTGGACCAGACAACCTCCAGAGGTCCCTTCCAGCCACAACCAGTCTGGTTCTGTGAACTGGTCTCTGAACGTTGCAGTCTCTTCCCTGTGTCACACCCACCTTCTGCAGGAACTTCCAGAGGAGAGGGACACTGTCCTTGGCATTCTTTTGCTGGACTACATGGCCCAGGTTCTCCACTGAAATCCTCTTTCGGCAGCTCCACATCTTGGAGTGATGTATGTGACTGTCCTTTGGCAGCTGGGACAGGAAAGTGGCTGGGTCACCATACACGACTTTCACTACTGGATTGGAGGAAATTCTCTCGTCCTCTTGTATTTGTCTGTTCAACTTCAGAAGTTTTTTATCCAAATCCTGCATTTAAAAAACCGAACCAACCAATGAGATCAGAGCTGGCAGTGTCCTGCCACGCCAAACCGCCGATTTCCCTAAGAGCTTAAGGGCCAATTGACACAAGTAGGTCAGAACAGAAGATGAGCTCTCAGGGTTCACATGAAAAACATACTGCAAGACAGCATAATAAGTAATAATAAAATAAATATTATAAAATATTAAAAATATTGTAAAGTTATGAATAAATAATAATATAAAATAATAAAGTTATTATTTGTTCTTCAGCTCATCCAGCTCACAGAGTTTCTGTTCTCGAGATGATGTATATAAGGGAACAAAAGGCAGACAGGATTCATTTGGGGCAACCGTGTGCTCACTTGGACAAGTACTTTCAACAGCTCTAGTCTCAAATACTCATTTCCACAAGTAAAATAAAGTTGGCTGACACTTGCAAATCAAAGCTAACCTGCAGCTGCGCCACAGACAGCTTGGCTTTAGGAATAGCTGGGTGAAAAGTATAGCACAGGTACTGCAGCAGGTCAGATTTCCAGCTGCTCAAGTTTGACACAGAAGATTTCTCACCTCCAATTCAGGAACAATAATTGTTTTTGCAACAATTTTTTCCCATGTGTTTCTCCTCTCCTTGGTAGAGAGTACATCATCAAAGTGAACTGGCCCTGCAACAGGAATATTTGATCTCTTACAACTGCAGCATTTGAGTTAAAAGAAAGCACATGTTCTCTAAGCTTCC
This sequence comes from Myiopsitta monachus, assembly GCA_017639245.1. Taxonomy (NCBI): domain Eukaryota; kingdom Metazoa; phylum Chordata; class Aves; order Psittaciformes; family Psittacidae; genus Myiopsitta; species Myiopsitta monachus. The sequence goes on along the minus strand of CM029931.1, from coordinate 805,502 downwards.
AGATGCGACATCCTTGCAAGTTAGCATCACAAACCCACGAGCAACTATGGAGGTCCTACGACCTAACTGTCTTGGTCTAACTGGACAGTGTCATCCAAAACAGCCCACAGTGATCTCAGGTTTTCAGCAGCTTCAGTTCAGTCCTTCCTCTGAAGGACAGGGACATTTACACCAGTCACTCATAATCCCAGAAAGGTTGAACAAGTTGTCCAAGGTCAGACCATGATCAATGACAGACCAAGGAACAGAGCTCAGAATACTGATTCATGCTGTCACACACTAAATATACGGCTATTGCATATAAATCCCTGTATGACACAATGAGTCAATGACTGATTTGAGTAGCACCTCTGCTGTTGAGCTGAAAGCTCTGTCAACACACCATGAAGTTATTTATGCAATAATTCCTTTCCAGAATTATGCACCAAACCTTGTAAACCCCACGTACTTGACTGAAGAAGTGAACAGCCAAAAATCTTTCACTCCCTACACTGAGAAACAAGCCTCAAATTTCTGGATCCTCCTCATCAGTTCAGCTACTGTCTGCTGGCAAAGCAGCCAAATGACTGCTGCCCTTCGAGTGCTGACACAGCCTACAGCTGTGATATGGCAGGTATCCTTACACTGGCCTGAGTGCTGATGGGTGTTCTTGAGAAGGCTGCTGAGGACAAGGTGAAAGGTGTTGATAGTCTCATCCACACTCTTCCCCAGGATCTTTGTCAGCTGTGCCAGGTCCTCCTGAATGTGCTGCTGCAGGAAATTCACTGAGTCGTGCACTGGTGGCTTAATAATGTTCTGCAGTGACTGAAGAGCCAGAAAAGGCAAGAATGAGCATCACCAATAACATCCAGTTCAAGCACAAGCCATGCAGAACTACAGCGCCACCAGAGTCAACTCTGCCCTATACGACTCCTACCACTTGAATAGAGGCAGGGTGTGTATATGCATTTCCATGCGTGGAAGCATATGAAGGAACCAAAATCACTGCAGGGCAAGGAGGGGAAGTGAATTTGGGGTCTTGCATCTTGAAAGACTGCCCCAGTTACTTGGCAATATGATGAAATGGACCTGCACCATTCAAAGGTCTCATTACATTTTATGTAGCCACTTGGCACTATGATGGGAAGGTACCTGAGGATCTTTCGTGGCTCCCAGGAACATCGCCAGATGTGTGAGCAAACGTGTCAGAACATAGACAACTGGGGACATGCCCCGGTCAGACACTCCTGTTGTTTTTCTGCGTTGCACATCTCCAAGTATGTGGCCAGTCTGAGTTCTGTCTTCACTACCCCTGTTAGAAAGTGTATATACAGGTTTTTTGCCTTGACAAAGCAAACACATGAGATGTCTTTTATACCCAGCAATGTCTGTTTGACCAGTAGCGTCTCTGAACGCCACAAAAGCTGCCAACTGAAAGTGCTACAGGGGAATGAGGACTTGCAGTAATTTTTGTACAGAAACAAGACAGTTTATTTGGTTTTGCTGGCTCGTTACTCTACCTTGGATATCTCTTCCTCAAGTTTTACATGAAAGAGGCAATGTCCAGCCCTGCAGGGCAAGATTAGCCAATTCCATGTTGAGTAGATAAGAAACCACTGCTGCTAGAATTAGTAACTTCAACATTCTTACACAAGGGCTGTAAGTGCTAACCCAGAGAATTGAGGAGCAGGGAGCACAAGCCATAGATACGGGAGCTCTGGAAGGAGTTCCTCAGTCACGTTGATCCATTTCAGAAAAGGTTGCCCATTACTGCACGCTGCTGTAGAACCACAAACTGTATCAGCCTGGACGAGCAGGGAGATGGAAAACTCTAAACCAGCAGCTTGACAAGATCTTATGTCAAGGCAGTTCCTGCAAGGTCAGAGTTATACCAGCAGTCCTAACAGCTGAGCCTCTTCCCCTCAGAAGCCAATGTCTGAGCTAATGGGGGAATCCCACGTGCCACCTTCCAGAGAGCAGCATGAAGTGGTTGGTACCTTTTGCCTTGTAAGCATGAGAGGCAAATACTGCATCACTTAGCACTGAAAAGGGAAATGAATCAAAAGCATACTGGAATTCCTGGAAGCCATGCAGCGGTTTGTGATCTTCCCCTCCAATCCTGACACCGCAGTCGACACAACGGCTGATTTGCATGGGGAGCCCACACTGGCAAAAAGCAAAAGAACACTCAATTCCAGGGCAGGAGCTGCTCCAGCACAGAGAGAGGACATACAGAGGGCACAGGACCTCTGCCTCTCTCGTTTCCTGGGGTTATGGTGTAAGCTGTGTTGGAGCTATTGTAAATTTTACAATGGCAAAATGATGAATACTGCAGAGTTTAGCAAATGAACCACTGTGCAATAGAACATTAAGCACTGAACCCATAAACAAATAAACTCATTTATTGTTGAAAATGATGCCTGCTTAACAGACACACACCCCCCCTCAGTCCCAAATTCTTACCTCTCCTACAGTGCAGGGGTGGCCATTTGGACATCCTATCAAGAGAAAGAAACACAACAGTATTATAAGACAGGCATTTATAAAGCCCCCATTACTCCCTTTTGTAGCGACCATCATTTTTGAGCAATAAATCTGCTTCAAGATCTAATCAAAAGCACTGTCTGTCCCAAAGCTCTAAGGAGTGATAGGGAACTCAAGGAATTTTTCAGTGCTTCTCCTTGAAAAACAAGGAATGGAAGCCTGAAAGATTCTGCTTCTGAGTACCAATGGGCTGGTAAACACGGATGCTCCCTCCCCAGATTCCTGGTCTGCAGTAGGATCCTAAGGTGGGAAGCAGAGAACTGAAAGCAGGCCAGGAAGGTGGCTGAGAGCGCCTCTTCTGCTCATACCGCTTCACCCTTGCCAGAAGTAGCAGGACAGCTCCTCTGCACTCTCACACTTTGTAAACAGCTACAAGCTTGAGACTAAACAGAAGCTCAGTGCCCTTTGGTTCATTGCCCACATAAACCATAGCTACAAATGGTACTTTACGAGGGATGACAGATGCTGAGGAGTGTGCCTGTCCTCATGTTTGGAACAGTTTCATTCAAAACCCAAGGCTTATCCTTGAATTTCTTCCAGAGCCAGTCAGGGGCACTTACTGTACCAGCGCAGAGCAGCCACTCCTTCCCAGGCCCTCGCCTGAGCCATGATATCTTCTGGCATTGTAGGCAGAAAAGAGTGCTAAAGGAGGAAAAAGGAAACAAGGTGCCAAAGGAATACACAGATCAGTTGCTCCCTGTAGCAGTAGCTTACTGGCTCTTCATTTGCAATGGGGAACAAGAGACATCTGAGAGCAGAGCTCATGCAGATGATACACATGCACGTTTTCAAGTTCTGCCCTTGAAAATCCACTCTTAAGAACTGTCAGCATTGTTCAGATCTGAAAGTGCACTTCTCCAGACCTCCTAAACTGGATTCCCCTTGGGGTGGCCTGATGTACCTTGCTGTGTACCAGCCCGTTTCCTTACACCATGGATAGCCAGGAGAAGTAGGGGTGGAGGGATCTGCTCCTTTACTCAGCCTAGGGCTCCAGGAGCCATAACAGAGCACGCAGGTCTCCACCAGCTGCTTTCAAACTCACTCACTCAAATACCAGCCAAAGTATTTGCCTGATTGCTCAGGATGCAGAGGTACCTTGAAAAGGTACCAGCCCAGAGCTTGTGGCTGCGCTAAGTAACCCCAACAACACTGAAACAGTCATACATTGGCAATTCACAGCTAAAACAATAAGTTGGTGCTTTTGATGTTGACAAAGGCTGGGTTATAGAGGGTCCCGCAGATACATGAAAGGTGAACTCGAAGGTGTCGAACTGCCACCCGAGTTAAACCTTTACCTGCATGGTGTGCGGGTGGAACGCCAGATTCCTCAGGGGCCCCAGGACGGGGTTCCCCCCGCAGAGCAGGACCGCTGCGGTGTGAACAGCCATTTCAGTCAGGGCCCCGTGGTGGCTGAAGCTCTGAGGGTTCACGCTCAGAGATGGCAGAGCATTCATCACAAGAGAAGATGCAAAGTCCTGCACGCCTGCAGATCTCAGGACTTGGGAGCTCTGGATGAAGTCACTCATAGCAGCTGTTTGCTGAGGGCACATATTGAAAAGAATTAAAACCAGCCTGATACTGCTCACTAAACTATCAGCTGCTTCCCAGCTGCATTGCCCCTGCTGCTGCCCGTTTCCAGTCTGCTCAGATCAGCACATAACCGTGTTTGGGGCAGAAGAACAAAAGGCTTTTCTACCAGCTATTCAAATCTCATTCATCCCTATCGATGAAGCAATGCTTGTCGCAAGCTTCCGAAGTGAAGTACCTCACCTGCTGTTTGGGATGAAGCCTGGAGTCACTAACTCCATACAGGGCAGTGACCTCTCTGAAAATAGCCAGGAGCAGATGGACAGATTGTACAGCCAGGGAGCTGCTGGACGCCTAGGAAAGAGGAGCTCATGAGATGGCAGAGAACAGACCATGGCTGTCACAGCTAAAGACACTGGATATGCTCTGGTAAACTCTCCCCACAAATCAAATGGAATAGCACAGGAATGGCTGTTCAGATTGAAATCTGACAGGAGGATTTTGTATCAGAAACCTCTCAAGTATTTTATTCTTCTAACATTGAGTCAGAACTGCAGTCTTAATAGGCAGCAACCTGTACATGCCTTCCTTCAAATCAAATCAACGAGTGAACACATAAATCACAACCGGTGTGCAATAGATGGTATGGAAACATTCATAGTCCTTTGGTCGCAAACTTCTTTTCATATACAAAATACCTATTGGAAAAAGGTTACAATCACACAGAGATCAATCACCTGTTTGAGCTCTGCACGCCAAGACAAAGCTAGGCAGCTACGTGCAGGCAGGGAGGGGGCATAACACTTCTCTTACAATCTGTCTACTGTTCTACCAGTTGGCTACAAGGTGCCCGTGGTGCTCACTGTAAAACAACCCCCTATGACAGATCACAAGGGGAGGAAAGCAAGGAATAACCCACAGAAATATCCTCAGTTACCTTTGCTAGAACACAGGTGAGAAAGCAAAGCAAATGTGTGTGTGTCTGCCAGCATAAACCAGAGTAAAGCAAAAGCAACGCAGCTATCTCCACTGGAAGAGACATTGCCAACAGGAACACAATGTCAAACACCGGCCATCCAGATCCCACAAGGATTGTGGTGAGGAGCATGTGCCCTACCTTCTCTGCCTCTAGAAGCGCCTCAGTTGTACACTCGATCATGGCTTTCCCCACAGCATCACGCAGGACCCTGTAATCCTTGCCACATGCCAGGTAGCGATCGATGTGATTAGACTGGCTGTTCTGCACCTACAACGGGAAAAGCCCACAGACATTACTGCGAACATTAACCACACTTCAATGGTTAATGTCCGCAAAACCACTGCAGACATTAACCAGCCATTGGAGAAGGCAGAATCTCCTCTTCTTCCCAAGAACTGCGGTGTTTCAGCCTTTGCAAAGAGGCAGCGGGCATGGCAACCCAAATGCTGCTGTAAGAAACTCCATTCAACAGAGAGAGAGGGTAAAGTCACTTTCACTCCCACTGTGGTGCGTCCCCCAGGAACCACGCAGCAGCAGAAACACCCCCAAAGCAGCACAAACTGAAGAGCAGATGACCAGAACCACCTCCCAGGAGGCACCTTTACCTGCTGCAGAATTTCCGCTGGGAGCACCCACTTAAACTGTGCCTCCGTGGCAAGTTTCTGAGCAAACTCCATCCCATAGTGACTAGCAATCTTCCGAACGAGGTAAACACAGTGCCAGTCATTCTTGGCGAGCTTGCAGAACTCCCTCACGTTTACCAGGTAACGCTGCTTCTCCTCTACCTGCTCTTGCTCTGTAACGGGAAGAGAGAAAAAAGAGAGGCAAAACTACACCCTACTTTGTAAAAGTTCTGTCTGCAGCAGCTGCAGCACCAAGTCCATCTTACTAGCACTAAGTACAGAGGAGAACTTGAGAGCCCTCTCTTCCTCTTATGCTTGTCTAGAGTGTTTCCTCAGCCGGATTTCAGTCTTTGACAGAGGGTGACATACTCTGCTGCCAAGGTGATGGTGCTCACTAAGAACAATCTCCTGGGATGTACTGCGCTAGCCTGACATCCTCAATGCAAGGGCTGGACACTGAAGTCATGGAAGCAGTTATGTTACTGCACTTTGATGCTTCACACACTGTGTATCCAAGGCTCTCCACATGCTGTTCTCCTTCATCGGCTCAGCAAATCAGCTCAAAACTTCTGCTACTTATTTTTAAGTATCTCCTCATCGTTTTTAGCTGCTCAGAGCTCTCATTCATGTAAACCAAGAAGCCTTACAGCAGTCATGTATCTGAGCATCAGTTATGCTTTATTCATTTATTCATTAAAGTTCAATTGGGTTGTCTCTAAATAAGACTTCACTGTTAGCATCTGGAGGACAAAATAAATCTTCCAAAGGCACAGCTCCTATGTAACTACACCCCAGGGGTCACCAGCACAGCCTTGCAAGTTCTAGAGCACTTCTAATGCATGGTAAGGAGAACGAGTAATGCCTGACACTTTTAATGAAAGAGAAAGGGAGGAGAAAACTGGTGCACTTGTCCTTGGCCATACACCAAAACAAGCTCTAGCACAGCACAGGTGCATTGGCCACATCCAGCCCATCTCCCATGGCGCCTTTGCTCTGGATACAGCATTTCTATTTGACAGCAGAACAGACTTACCTGTGGGCTCATGCAAGTCAAAGAGCAGCTCCGCAGCCTTGCTCAGGTACAGGCGAACCTTGGCTACTGCCTGCAGATATTCAACAGATGATTCCTGAGGAGTTTCTTGACTGTTCTTTGGGAGATAGTTCTCGGGAAAGCCTCCATCTCCAGGCAGAGAGTTTATATGCTCATATCCAAGGCTGCCCTCAGACTTCTCACACATGGCATCCTAAAGATGGGCCAGAACATGGCATGAGTGGCAGAACCACTTAAATCTGATGTCCTGTGCATTGGTACTTCATGTCTCCAATGCATCCACACTGCAATGAGCACATTCAAACTTTCATATCTCACAGCACTCTCCACCCCAAGGCCATTAGTTCCTCCCTGTGACCTCTTCAATGCTTATCCTAAACCTTTGCCACATCAAACACCATTGTCAGCAATGCACCCAAGCTTTCCCATGTTTTCTAAGCATGTAGATGAGCAGGAGTTATGAGCATGCTGCCTGGCCACACACATGCTGAAACACACATCACACGTTCCAAGATGCCAAGCTCTAGCTGACTTACCCTCAGCAAGAATCCAGACTTTGATCTTATCTACAAAGTCACCATTGCAATGCAGACTGCAAGAAATGAAACCTCTGCCCTGCTGTCAAGTTTGTTTAAAGTTGTCCAAAGTACTAGAAGGTATGCAAGGGAGGAAAGGGAACAATCCAAACAGCATCATAATCTACAGCTCTGCAAACAAACAGGGACTGTGAAAACAAGTAGTCCAGTAGCAGACTACTGCAACTAGCAATCCCCCTGCTCGCTGCACTTCTGTGCTGCAGTTTGGCTCTTATCAGGCCTCATTTAAATACCTTCCCAAGGTGTCCAAGAGAAAGAAGGATTGCTGTAATGCTGCAAGCACACAAACCTTCCCTGGAAAAGCAAGGCTAGTTACTGGAGAGCAGGTGATTTGCTGTAAGCTTCCTTTGGGGCCTTCCAGCTGGGCAGCTGGTTGTGTGCCCAAGAAACCTGTCTAAAATTGTGGAAGAATTCCTGTTCCCGGCCTTTGCCCTTCCCCTGCACCAGTTGCACTGCCAGCTCCTCCCCACCCTGCTCTTACCTCCAAGCAGTTGACAAAAAGCAAGTAGAGCTCTTTTTTATCATTTTTCTCTAGGATCTTGTCGTGCTCTACCCGGGACAGGTAGTGCTGCACATCATTTTTCACTTCATTGAAGCTACAGGAGAGAGAAACACTCCCTTACCACAACTGCAGTACTGACAACTACTGTTCTAAAGCATAACCAAACTACTGGTTGTGTCCATGTGACAAGCGAGGGTCACTCTGGATCCACCCGGAAGCTGGAAAAGCAGTTGTGCTGTGTTTTGCCAGATGCCATCTCGCTTCACAGTCTGAGCTAGGCTTTTATCCTCAAGGCTAAATTAGCATTTCTAGGGCATAATTCATCTGATCTATTTTAAGCATCTGAATCAGGAGATAATCACACTTGAGAAATCACTTCCTGTGCACTGACTGCAAAGGGAGGCTGGAAGAGCTAATGTGAATGGAGAGGTCTGTGTGAGCATACAAAAGATCATTCTTGATTAAATGTCTGTGGATGAGCATTGCTTTGCCGATCTTGAGCACATCAGTTAGTCAGCTACCTCTATGTCACCCAAGCCATCCACATTCAGCATAAGTTTAGGTAAACCTTGGCACAGGCTGGTCAGATACTTCAACACAAGCTATACGCAAGCCAGCCAAGCTGCATGATTAACAAAAGGCACAGGATGAATCTCACTTGTAATGATTCAAATTCAGTGAACAGTATGGCAGTGAGGGGAACAGGGAGATTGGTTTGATGAGCCCATGAAGAACAAAGCTGAACCACTCCCTAATGTAACAGCCATCAACTGTCTGACTGTGCTCACCTGTACTTCAAGAGGAGCTTCAGCATCACTGAGCGGATGATGGGAGTTTCATCCACTTCCTCATTAAATGGGGACAGAAGTTTTGTGTGGACAGTAGGGTGATCTGTGGAGACAGAAAAGGACACATTTGGCAGGTGAGAGGAAGCAGCAAGAGAATGAGCTCCATGAGGCTGAGCAGCAGGAAGGGGGGAGCTCACCTGAACCTTCCAGGACCCTTCTGTGAACAAAAAGCAGATTGAGGAGCTCTTGGATCACCTCTGCGTCAGGGGGTTCATTGTCCTTGAAGCACATGGTAGTGACCACATCTATGAAGAAATTATTGCATCTCTGCCGGAACTGGGCATTTCTTGCTATGGCTTCCCTAGGGGAAAGGGAAAAAGCATTAGGACAATGCTCAAATACAGAACCACTTAAATAATGGATAAAGCAGAGCAGACAGGCAAAAACCAGCAAGGCGAGATGCTTTTCCAGCTTTCAGAAGGCTGGATTTGTGCAAGACTTCAGCAGTACTGCCTGCAAAGGCTGTCTTTTGACACAGCAAACAGAACACAGAGCAGGGCTCCCTCCACCCATTCTGCTCATGCTGGCAGCTTCAGGGTACCAAATCAGAACTTGCTCACACCACCAGCCCCACTGCAATGCTTCCACCTTGGAGACGAAGAGTACCTGAGCTCCTCGGAGGCGCTTAAATTGACATCCTCCACGGCAACTCTGCAGTATGGACAATGCATCTGTGCTGGTACCAGCCACATCCTGATGCACTTCTGGCAGAACACATGGTTGCAGGGCAGGCAGACGGGATCCTTCGGCTCTCCAAAGCAGATCAGACAGGACTTGAGATCGCAACTGTAATCCAGAAACAGCAATGAACACAATTGCTTCAATGTTGTCTTAGCAAAAGCCTTTAATAAGATGCTCATCTGCAACTAAACCACGAGAAGATAATGCAAGACCAGCTGGTTAACTGCTTAGCCTCAGGGTGCAGAATAAAAAGGAAGTTATTACTCTTCACTTGGCTTTCATTCCATTGTATGCAGCACTGCTTTACACCCAGAAATATGCTGCAATATTGGCAATATTCCTACTGGCCACTTGACTTGCCTCAAAGTCATTACCTGTGAAGCCCATTGCTGACTTCTTCCTTACACTGGCACAGCACTCTCATCACTGCCACAAAAGTTGGATGGGTTTTCATGTCTGAATCGTGCTGAAAACACTGCAGAGGAAAAGGACAAAGCTGAATGAGTCAGCTCTAACACCAGAGACAACAATTCACATGATCAGCAGAAGCAAGCAGGGAAGAGGTGAAATCCCATCTTTGCTTACCTCGGCAAGAAGCAAAGTGTATTTTTTCACTAAATCCTCAAGTTCTGGCATCAGAGTGTTGATGCCAAGCAACACGTGTTCCACAAACAGAGACATGGAGAAAACCTGGTTCCAGCAGACTCTGTGGGAAGGAAAGCGTGATAGCAGAAAATACAATTATAAGGTACGAGCATGAATGGAAGTGCAGTGTGAGGCCAGTCTAATGACCTCCCTGCTTTTCATGCTCACCACTACAGCATTTGTGCAGTTCTCATGCAACCTCTTGCTTTGCCCTTTGGTTATCAGCCCTGGCTTCTTGTCAAGGACAAAGCACACAACAGCACCCAACACAGTGAGCTGGTCCTGTAGTCAGCACTGCAGCAGAACTAGGACCACAGCAAGGACCTTCTTGCGCTCTAACTTCTACATCACGGAAGTACTTAAAAATGATCACAAGTAACTAAATTTTCTGAATTTTGGTTAAACTAAACAAGGTCTATGAGAAACTGGGAGAGCTCTTGGGCCTTGTCTTTCAAGAGACAAGGCTCCATCTCTCTGAGTCTTAATGCAGAGAGCATGAAGTGGAGAGACATTGCTGGTTAACAGGAACCTAAGGAGAGCTTTAAATAACCCTTGAACCCAGCAGGAATGTACTGGATGATGCTGCCAGATGTAGAGGGAGAATCCACATGAGATGAGGAAAAAAAGATCTGGTTCTTGATGCTTGCTATGTAACTGGACCTAGCAGGAGCCTGGCAAGGTTTGCAAAGTCCCTGTGTGAGAAAAGCAGCAGCGGAGCAGCTTTCAGCCTGTACTAACAGCAAGGCAAAAGATCAAGATTGTGGGCAGATGTGCGGTACATACTCAAGTTCCTTCAGCAGCTCATGGCACCGACTCCCACTCCTCTGTAAAACCTTCTCTTTACACAGAAACTCAATGGGCATACGAAGATTCTTCACTTTCTGCAGCCAAATCTCAGGGGGGTCTGTCTGCACTTGACTCTGCAGCTCTTCAGCACATACTATCGCAGCGAACACATCCAAAACCTAGACACACACACAGGGTGTAAGCATAACACAACTGTTGCATTCCAGAATTACTTATGAACCTTGGGCTCTCAATCTGCCTTGCTATAGCATGTGTTCTACTGAATAACCTTCCACTTGATTATCGTAAGGGCAGACTATTTTAAAACCTGCTACTAACAGTGCTAACACAGCAGATCATTCCTGACACTAAGGATCCTGACTGAGCTTGTGCTCCCCACTTTACTGTTGCTGAAACCAAAAGGAGACTGAACATGAGCTAAAATTGAGTGGATAGAGGCCCCTGCTTGTGCTGAGCATCACAAAATGCTTCATAGTGACTCTACCATCTCTGAATGTGGTCTTCCATATCCTTCCTCGATACCAAGGTAGGCAACCACACGGGGGTGTACAGCCAGGATCCTGGCTAGGTTCTGCAGGCGGCTCTTGAACTGATTGTATCCCACGTGGACCCAAGGCAAGGATGGCACCGTCTCCTCTCTCGCGGGAGATGCTGCCTTCAGTTCCTCTACACACGATAAGAAAGCAATCCACAGGCACTGCAAGTTTAGAACAAAGTTAAAGTTACAAGAGGACTTGTGTCATTGCTTTGTCCTGGAAATCCTGGCAAAGTTCTCTGAGAGACGAGAATCAGTACTTCACACAGAGAGCCTGAAACGCGTCAGTTTTTACAGGTGCTCCCAGGGAAGTGCTTGTCTGAATAAGGTCTCAGCAATTTCTGCAGCCATTCACAAACTGACCTGCAGCTCCTTTGCAGAGGACACACCAATGGTCAAGGCAATGAAGTCAGTGGTATAGCACTGAAAGAGCATCTCCCTATCTTCCTTGGGCAGAGCAGAGAGAAATTTTCCCAGTGCCGTTTTCTGGAAGATATCCACAAACTTCTCAGCATGGTCTGGAACATGGGAATGCAGAGAAAAGCTGAATGTTAGGAGGAGGCTGGGTTTGACACAGCTTCTGTCTGAAAAGCCTGAAACCTCATTAATCACAGATGCATGCAGCACACCCCTCATTCACAGCACTAACAGGGATTTGAGGCCAAGCCTCCCCAGCACAGGCACCAGTGTTGTATTTATGGAATCTCACCTTGTCATTAACTCTCAGCATTCCCACAAAGGCACACAATACGTGAGAAAGGCCAATAGTGAGAAGCACAAAGAAAAACTCGTTGCACAAAGCTCTGCTGGCTCATATGAGCCCAGAGGTATTGAAGGTGACTCCAGTGTCACAGAAAGGTAGAGGCATGGTGGTGACAAACCAGAGGTTACACGGCAGGTGGATGGAGATGCTCTGTGTCACGAGCTCAAGCCAGGATCTCACCTTCAGTGTTTTGGATGTACTGAGCTTCCAACCACATCTCATCCAAGTACTCCTTTATCCTCCAGCTGAAAGGCATCCGATTCCCAGCATTAGCAGACACCACCATGTTGTTCTGCACCAGAATTATCTCCGGCTGAGAGCTAGGAAATTAAAAGGTCATTAATGCTTTGGGCTTTTGCCTGGAAAACACATTCAGACAGCAGAGGCAGGAAGCTGCAGAAAGCAAGAAATTAGCCCTGAAAAGGGACAAAGGAAGGGGAAAGAACTGAAAGACTCATTCATACAGCTCATCCTGCCAACTTTGTAGCATTAGGACTTAGTAGGCATTCCCTGGCCAAAGGGCTGTAGTGGCAGGACACAGGCACTCCAGGGGCTGGGTAAGAAGTGTGAGCATGCCACAAGCCAGAGAAGGAAGTCCAGGAGTACTGGGGACAAGGCAGAAAGAAGAGACCTCTGAAGGCACCAAGAACTGCCCTTCAACACAGCACAGGGGAGCACTAGCGGTGGATTTAACACCAGTACTGGTGTCGGTGCTGCCAGACCAGGCCTCCTGCTGCTCTCTCCAGGGGCTCACCTGCTCTTGCCCACACCGACAGGGACGGTCAGGAGTTTGGTATCACTGAAGATGAACATCCACAGCTTTGTCACCCACTCAGCAGCCGGCCTGACCAGCAGCTCCAGATTGCCATTCCTGTCTATGACAGCAATCAGGAGAGCCAGGATGGGAGTGATCATGTTCTGGACTCGCTTCCACAAGGTGTGCCTTTGGGAGCAGAAACAGACCAAGAAACCCAGAGGGAAGGTGAGCAACGATATCAGCAAACTGGGAGGTGGTTGTTCTGAAAACCTGCTGGCATTTCCATGTGAGAAAGTCCTAATCCTGCCTTTAAGGGATAAAAATACCACCACCAAAATACCCTGAGCTTCTCCCACTGGTGGCTGCCCCTAATCCCACCGTTCCACTCAAAGCACTTGTGAGATCCTGTCCCAGCACAGCCCATTCAGATGCAAGTCACCCTCCCCTCAGAAGCCAGGAGAGGATAGAGCTGCCTTCAGGGAGTTTCCAGCACAGACTGGAGCCTGACACTGCACATATTCAGCTTACTCAAAACTGCTGCCTCTGCTGCACAGTTGCCATTTGCAGATTGCTCTTGGAAGCCTGCAGGTTACAGGATATTGCTGCTGTCCTCACCTGAAGGTGCCTGCCTCCTGGAGAGCACGGAGATTGAAAGCCTCCCGAAGCACCCAGTTTTTGGGGTCAAGGGAGTTTTCTTCTTGCTTCTTCAAAAGGCCGGCGAGACGAGCCTTGGTTATCTTCAGGAAAGAGGCTGGAAAACAACAGGGAACTTGCATTTTTCTCTTCTACTGGGTCCTCCCAAACCCAAGGACCACACCAAGCTCAGCATTTTACAGTCGGTTCAATAATTAGCCAACCAGGAAAAGAAACCAGCCACCAGAGCTGGCACAGCCAGAGAAAACACTGCAACCTATAGTAAAGTAGAGCTCCAGAAGCCCTACAGCCACAGAAGGGACAGACTGGAGCAGACACAGACACGCTTGGGAGATTGCCTGGGAGATCCACCTTGTCTACACTACAGCAAGGACCATCAACCTTTGGGTCCCCAGAGAATTAACTGGCATGCTTTGGTGGTCCCTGGATGGGACCCTACCTGCAGCAGCCAGGGAGCACATACCTTTCAAGTGATCCTCTTTGGACAGAAGGCCAAGGAGGATCTCAATTCGCTTTCTGCTTCGACCAAGATCTTCATTTTGGTCCCGTAGCATCCCCACAGCACTTTGTACACAGGTCCTCAGGAGTACAGTGGTGTCCAGGATTTTCCCCTTCCCAGGAACAGTGTGAAATCAAGTTCATTACTCCAGGTTTACCCCCATCCCTCTTAAATGATCACAGTGCTCCTATAGAAAGGGCCTGTCCCCCTGGCGTCCCTTCTCCCAGTTTTCCTCTCATCTCAGGCTGCAAATTTTAGTTCTTCTTTTGCTATCAAGTACATGATGCAATTTCTGTGGCTTTCCAAACTGGCCACTGCAACACAGCACTGTATGAAGACTGCTATGGGGGAAAATTCAGCAGTTTAGAGAAAAAAGTGGAAACGATGTGATATGGGAAGATATTTCACTCCCTGAGAGATGCTGGGAGGCACTCGAGGGGCAAAAGCCCCACTCGTACTGGGCATCCCCCAGCACAGCTCCAAATGACACCTCAAAGCACCCACAGCTGGAGTGGCAGCTCAGAACGAGAGTTCTCAGCTTCAGGCTGTACAAAGACAACAGAAGCTTTTAAAACTGATGTTCGAAACTTAGAAGTGTGAAATGACTGAGGAATATGAGGGTCCTTGCCACGGTTCATTACTTCAGTGGTGCTGACTGGGAAGTGAGGAGAGGAATTTGTGGCTGACCCTTAACATTCATGATACAAATAATACTCCTGATGGATTTCAAGTGAATGGGGACGCAAAACGTGTGTTGCACCTATGGATGACAAAGAGCAGAGAGCCATGTTGACAGCTGAGAAGCAAACAAGTGTATTCTGAACTGACCTCACAGTGCTCTGCTTCTGGCACTGGTGTTTCAACCTCCACCTCTTTCTCCTCCTGTTCTCCGTTCACATACAGAGCTGCAACTAAGATGTAGAGTTTTGATTAGAAAGCAGCAGCACGCTCCTGCATCAGCCAGGTAAGGGTTTATTTAGCAGCACAGAGCAGCAGAACATCTGCAGAGATCCATTATCACCCACAGGAGCAGCTGAGATCCCCCCCTCCGAGCACAGCTGCAGCTGCTGGGCTGCCAAGCCTCATGCAGCAAGAACTGGAGGCAATGTGACACTGAGCTAATGCTCTAAGCTCTACTAGCATCCTGTGGGGCAGTTTGGTATCTTGCACCAAGCGTAAGTTCCACTAGCACCGAGTCTGGGACCACATCTCCCCTTCTCCCCGCTGGCACATTGCCACCAGTGGCTGGCACAGCCAGCCTGTAGCTCACCTCTGGTTTTACTCAAATCCTCATGGAACACCTCGCTGATGGTGAGGTTCTGCATGGCTGTCATATCGGAGATCATGTCCTTGGATCTGCGGAGATCGTCGATATGCACGGACTGCCACAGTCCTAAAGACAGGGAAGAAAAGAATCATTTCATGCCCTCAGCATGCTCTTGTAGAAGAGCTTCCCAAGAATTACCTCCCAGCACCTGTAGGCTAGCAGTTCACGTTCAGAGGTCATTTACTCTCAGTTCTTGATGCAGAAAGGGAAAGCAGCAATTCACTTTGAACATGTTAATGTGCACTGACTGACTGACAGTGTGCGTGCTGCTGGGGCTTTGAGACTTAGAACCCACCGCACACAGCAGGAACCTTGCTGCTGAAAGCAGGACAAGTAAGCACACACTCGGGAGCCTCCTGAGGGGTAAAATGCCAATGCAGTTTGCATCATGTTCACTTGCTGCTCTCCAGCTGACTAGGAAGAAGACTCATCCACCAGTGGGCAAGGCAAGGTGCTCTCAAAGGACACCAGGACTCCAAGGTACTGATCCCCCCAAGGCAGAGGGTAAGGGAAGCAGCTCTGACAACCCACAGGACACACCGATTCCTGATGTTAAGCATTAAAAAGGAGGGTGAGCACAAGGTGCTGCTGTGCTGTTAGCCTGAAGCCAGCTGAAGAGTGAGGAGTGACAGACAACCAGACCCACCTCCATGGAATCCCACGTAGGACGTTCCCCCTTCCACTCGGGAAAGCTTCACAATGAAATAGACAAAGACAGAGTCTTCTCCCAGATCCACCTTGTTGATTTCATTAACAACAGTGTATCTACAACAAAGAGGAAATGCAGCTGACAGGTCAAAGACAGAAAAGTTCAGAGCCACAGGGCTGCTCCAGAGGAGCTTATCTGGTAATTGGACCCGGTTTAGATAACTTTGCCTTGGGTTACGAGTTATTCTTTGAAACACAGCTCGTGCTTCTAGATCCATCCCACTACAGAACGAACAAAAGGATTACACATTCCTGATCCTGAAATCCCCAAACAGCACTAAAATATCGAATGGTGCTGAGGAGCCACCAAGCACAAGAGCTGCCTGGGAACCACCTCACATTTGCCTTACCTGGCTGAAGCAATGAGCTGGGCATTTTGAGAGCCATCTTCAAAGTCTGTCTGAATAATAAGGACTTTATTTCCTGGTGTGGCATCAAGGAAATCTCTGAAGAGTGAAAGGGGATTTAGAAAACTGAGCATAAAACCAAACTGTTCCTGTAGAAATCACTCTGCATTAGTTGTGGCTGCTGAAGGCAGCAGGAGAGGTTACAACACCCATCCTACGGGGATGGTGCAACTTCAAAACGTTACATCTCATACAACAGAGCTAACACCCAGTTTGCCCCAGCCAGTCCTCTGTTCAGCCCAGCACAGCCCTTGCCCCTCTCTGCCACATGCGTTACACTCCAGATGTTCTACCCATCCCGCACCCAGTTGACAGCCTATTTAGAGCAGGCTAATGCAAAACCAGACTCACCGGATGCCCTTCAGGAAGGAGTACTCTGTGTCAAACTGCTGCAGAAACAGGATTTGGGGCCTTTGGGCTTTACTCCGCACTTCTCTCTCCAGACAAGCAGCATCAGCACTGGTGAGAAGCCTCGAGAAGGTGGTGACCTGGGAGTGCAAGATGCAGGTTTGCTCTCTGCTCGGAACGCAGCAGGAAGGCAGTAGAGACCGACCCATCCATGCTCCAAGATGCCGGAGAGCTGGACTGCACCCAAAAGACCCCATTTATTTGCCCTGCCAGTAGGCAAAGGGTCAACATGGGCTGTGACACCAACCCAGGGCTTCCCGAGAAGAGGGTCTGAGCCTCTGCAGGGAGCTCACCTCTGTAAAGACCGTCTGGTTCCCAGCGCCAGCATGGACGTGAGCTCGGAGGAAGTCTGCAAAGGACGTGTGCTGCTGCTGCTTGAAGTAGATGTCGGCCAGAGAATTTGCCATGAAGAAGCGCACTGAGCTGCAGAGGCGGATGACGGAGTCCGGGGTGGCGCAGTTCAGCAGTGCCAGCTGGGCTTCCCTCTTCACACAGGACACGAGCTCAATGGGAGGACACACTGGTTTCAGCCTCTCCGTCATCTGCAGCACCACTGAGGCACAGGTATTGGAGTGGTAGCCCACAAACACATCAGAAGGGCTGTATTGCTCCTTGCTTATGAAGTGCTCTTCTGTATTGGCTTCAGTAAACTCGTGCACCCACTTCTTCAGCTCTTTTACGGTTTCTCTTTCTCCCTTGTCCAGGACAGTACTGAGATCCAGGTAGTGCTTTTCCAGCCTGTTGATCAGTGGGATGGGAAAGTGCTCATAGACTACATCCTTCTCCTCGATGACTATGAGCCGGAACTTGGGGTGCACTCGGCACTTCACCCGGTGGGTGCCCAGCCCCAGATCGACGTACTTCTGGCCAGCCAGGTACACGTAGTACTGATTGAGGGCATCGTAGAGGCTTTCGTAGAGGTTTTGCAAGTTCAGGAGCACAACCATTTGGCCAGTTTCCATGCAGACCTTCACCCGGTTGATGTTCCTGCATATCTGGGTATACTCCTGGTCCTTAGGGAAACTAGAGCCAAAGATAATTTCTGGCTGTTGTCGGGCAGTAAAGAAAGCTTGCTGGAGGATCTGCAGTGCTGCGTAGTTCTCAGTCAAAATAAGCAGGTACCTGCAGTCACCATCCTCACCACTGCTGGAAATGTTCTGCCGTACCAGCTCAATTCTACTGATACCATGAGCGTGTATTTCTCCTTTTTCTGGTAATTGTGAAGTGAATATTTCCAAGGCATTGACATCACCTTTGCCACCGAAGTTCCGAAGAACAACTGTGGCTATGTCCTGAAGTGTCGGCTCCCTTTTGGAGCTCTTAGCTAAGGCAAAGAACATCTTTATAAGGCTGTAGTAATCACGCAGACCAAAGAACTCCCTGTCTTGGGCCTTGCAAATATTTTCATATGCATCTGCAAAGTGACAGAAGTACTGTTCGACCTTCTGCAGAGCCCCTTGTGCTGAGCAACAAATCCCCTTGGCACTCTCTATGAGCTCTTCCCTGCTGGGGTCACCACGCGAGACAAAGATGCCTCGATTCATTTTCGCAGGGTCCAAAGCCCAGTTGGAAATCCCAATGAAACCAACCTTTTTGTGGGGAAGAGGGACATCATCTATGCAGCCATCTTCCAAAAGTGGATGCAAAGCCTTCAGGGGCATTTTGGGAGAGTCTTCGGCCAGCCCAATCTCATCCAAAACCACCACTGAGACATACTCCTCCAAGTTCTTCCCTTCTTGGAATCGAGCGCAGTGCTTGAAAGTGCCTATGATTCCCTCTGGGGTAGAGAGAGGGCTGCACTGGAAAGACACTAGATGGATCTGCTTCAGGACCTTAAACAAATCAGAATAGGCCGCCTGGCCCTGCATAGCATCGGCCACAATGGTTTTTGCAAGGGATTTGGAACTCCCAGGCTTCCCAACAAGAAAAAGAGGGATTTTCAACTCAATGCAGATGACCATCATGAAGACATTTTCCTTCAAGGCCAGGTTTCTTGCTATGGTATCTCGGAGGTGCACACCACTCAGGAATAAGTCCTGCATCAGAGAGATTTCTTCCAAAATCTTTCTCTGGGTATCATAAGGCTTCGGAAGGACCTGGCTGATAGCATTCCTATATGCCTCCTTCTTTTCCAAGGATGCATGATAGCAGACCCCAAGTGCCAGCACTAAAGACCAGATAATGTTGTTTCTCTCAACAGTGCTCTTTGAGGACCTCTTCTCAGCAAGGTACTTCTTCAGCTCCTTCAGCAGGAGTTCACTGCGCTTGTAGAACCACCTGAACACTTCCATGCAGCGTTCCACATCCCGCAGGCTGACGAAGCTGCACTCGTCATCCCTCTGCCTCATGTATTGCTGGGAAGTAAAGAGCACCTCTGTAATGAGCTCTGCCTCGCTCTGCTCCATGGGGACGTGCTCAGTTACTTTCTGGACAATCTGCTGTATATATATTTTTTCAGTTAAGCTGTTCAGCTGCCCAAAATCCCACACCAATGGGATCATGCTGGGTGGGAGCGCATGGACCCGGTACACGAGCTGTCTCAGTGGAATAGAGCCGAGCTTATCCTTGGTCTCTTCTGCTTTGACACGGTAGCCCAGTCCAGCTAATTCCAGGCGCTGAATCATCTCTGGTGTGTGCTTCCGATAAGGGTTGCAAGCTGCTATGATCTGCAGGCCAGAGCCAGAGACCAGAGGCTTCCCCTGCACTGTGCGGTCACACAGGACTTCCTTGATGCTGCTTATAGCCTCTGTTGTGTTGGCTTCATCAAAAAAGAGGACTGTGTCCAACCCATGCTGCTCCTTGTTGGTTTTAGCAAGGGCTTCCGCTTCTCTGATCCTGGCATAAATCATCTCTGCAGTAGTACCCCCGTGAACCTTTACAAGCTTCATGTTCTCCACCTCCATGCAGCTCCTGCGTAACTTGCACAGGAACTTGATGAGTCTGGTTTTCCCGCAGCCTGTTTCTCCCATGATCACCACTGGGATGTTGCATCTGAATCGCATCTCAATAGCCAAGATCTTCAGCACGTTGTCTGTTGTGAGTTCGTATGTCTCATCAGGGTCTATTACCCAGGGGATTCCCAAAACCATGCAAAGCCTCTCTAGCTTCTCATGACGGGGCAACTCATCAAACGGAATATTGAAGGGAACTCTCTGGAGTAACAAGCCATCGTACAGCTGTAGAGTCATGACATTTCTCTTGATAATGCTGCCATTCAAAGGGTTAATGGCATCAACACCCTGTCTGCCATGAGGCTGAAAGTGGAAACCAATGAATGTCATTGACACACGATCTTCATTGAAAAACAAGTACGGATGAGGCTCAGACTCCCACTTTTTCCGAATGCGGAAAGGAAGAAGATCTTCTTCTGCAACATTCTCCAGGTTGGAGGGTTGCCTTCCTGGACTCTGATCAGAGATGTTCAGGGAGGGTGTCGCAAAATCCCTTGCCATTAAAATCATGAAGCTAACGACAAAGTTTTTGAAGCCTTGCAAAGTGTCCTGCACAAACTCAGGGTTGCAAAAGTCAGAAGCTTCACAATCTCTCAACTGGATGTTGAGAAACCAGGTGAAGTTTCGGAGCTCTGACCACGAGGGATCTGTGATCCCGCAGTGCAGGAGAAACTGCTGCAGGCATTCCGCTGGGCTCCCTTCCACAGAGTTTGCTGTATAGCAGAATGCGTCCAGGTTGCACCCCTGGTCAAATCTCCTCAGATACTGGAAAGGTCTCTGGAAAGCCTCACTGCAAAACTCCTCCTCATCCATTCCTGGGTCCGAAGCATCCCCAAACTGGTCCTCAAGTGTCTCCATTTCCAGTACTTCCTTGGGGGACTTGCATGTTACTTTAGGGAACACATCAAAGAAATTATAATTCTGGCTTGCTGACTTCTGCAAAAGAGGAGAAGAAAATCTGTCATCACAAAGGTGCAGCCCTAAAGCATCTTCATCCTGTTTAATCTCATCCTATCAGTATTCTTAACTAAAATCACAGGCCTACCTGATTAACAGCAGGTAGCCTATGCAACTGAGACACTTCTTCCCCTGTACATCACTTCTGCTTAAAGTGCATCACAACAATTTACCCTATTCTCTCCTACAGTCTCCTTCCTGTAACATCAGCCCTTTGTTACCTCCTGCCCCTTCTCAGTGCTGCCTCAAAGGAAAACTTAACTCCAGAAACTGTTGTTTTATTCTGACCCTCACTCTGTTCATACAGCTGGAATTTACTGTCTGGTTTTAACATCACTTTGTAAGACACCAGTGTACCACTTCATAGTGCAGATGCACGGTACCCCCAATACAAACAGGGGATTTCTGTGCTACAATTACAGTTAATCTCTACAACTCGTGTACAAAACGTGCAAAGCGACTGAGAAATTCAAAGAAATCAACCACTGCTGTATACACACGTGTCTTGCTGCTTTCGTTGACACCGGTGATACCTCAAGGATTTCAATGATATACAAATGGCATTTCTGTCGTAGCCACATGTTTCCATTATTATCTGTCAGGTACTGCAAAACCAACAGCTTGAAGAGAAACTCTGGGATTCCACTTCGCACCTAGCACAAAAAGACAACACAAAGGCACTTCCTCTGTATTTAATCAAAAGGTCACAGAATCATAGGACAATTGAGGGTGGAAAGGAGCTCTGGAGATCATCTTGTCCAACGCCCTGCTCAAAGCAGGCTCAGCTAGAGCAGGTTGCCCAAGACCATGTCCGGTCAGGTTGTTAACATTGCCAAGGTTGGAGACTCTACAGCTTCTCTGGGCAACCTGTTCCAGGGTTGAACCACATTGAGGGTAGAGAGTTCTTTATGTTTCTTACACAAGAATTACAAAACACATCCTAGTGAAATGGCTTACTGAAATGAAAGCTTTACAGAAACAAATTCTGCAAGAATGCACACAGAACTTGTAGGGTAAGTCAGCGTGGGAGGGATGCACTTACCGAAGGGGTGATATCAAAGTGGAATATCATGGACTTTGTCTGATGTTCTCTCTTCAGAAAAGGCAGAAGAGATTTTAGCACTTTGTCTTCATCCACTTCTGGCTCGATGAGTCTGATGGTTTTCAGAAGTTTCGTACAGTCAGGCTGCTCTTCTTGCAGTCTCTCATGTAGCCGCTTCACATACAGAGACTTCCCTGTTATCATCAAAAACGTCACAAGAATTACAGCCGCCAATACGGACTGAGGTCATAACAGAACAAAGTCAAATGTTTGAGTACCCCATCCTTGAAATCTCTGAACCTTCCTGAAAGACACTGCAGAAAAAGAAAGCCTAAACCCAGTTAGAGCAGCTACAGCCTGGAATCAAAGCCGGTCCTGCTGCTGGCTACTGAAGGCTGTCATTAGCCACATGGCTTGTTTTGCTCAGGCTACCTGGGAAAGGCTTCACCCTTTAGTTGGATTGAGCCTATTCTATTGCGTGGTTGTTTCTAAAGTCAAAACATTGGACAGCCAAAGCAGTGCCTGGGCTGCCCACCTCCCACAGCGACAGCAGCAAAGGAACAGGGCAAGAGCACAGCTGACAGCAGCTCTTCCCCAGTATTTCCTCTGTGATTTGCAGCTCAGGAGCTCCAGTGTCAGAGATGCATCTTGGTGTTTAATCACCCCCGGCAGACGTCTCTCCAGTGACTACACCTGATCACTTTTTAAGCCTGTGTAAAGCTTTGGGTTCCACAATTTAACTAAGCACTGTTTGAAGAACCACCTTCTCCTGTTTGCTTTTCAGCCTGCTGAGTAGTTCTACTTAATGCCCTTTAGCTTCTGCAGTAAGAGGCAGCCAAAGATCCCTCCCCATGCAAGAGCAGGCAGGTTTTTACAGTCCTTGCCCCATCTCACACACATTTGCCCACAGGCATATTTTAACCTCAGGAGGTCAGATTAACCTTCCCCAGCATTAGCTCTCTAGTTTGTGGTAATTATGTAAGTCAGTAGCAGGAGACAGGGGTCAGATTAAAAAGATGAACCATCTCTAGAGATGCTTATCTCAGGACAGGATGAGCTGCCCTTACAGCTTCCACCTCACTCCACTGACTATGCGTCTGAATCACTCTTCTTCACTAGATGCTTATGACTTGGACACGAAACCTGGCAAGGTGAACCCTGCGCTGGTTTTCAACACTCAGTAGACCCCACTTCACATGTGACATCTTACCCACACCAGCTCTTTTGGAAGACACAATCCCAACACACATGTTGTCCTTGAACACAGAAGCAGCTGAGACCGAGGGCTGAGCAACTCTGTAGTGGTGCTGAAGGTATTGCTGGATTTCAGGCAGTTGCCTCTGGGGTATCAAGGGCACTTTGTACTGGCTGAAGACAGAAGGGATGTAGCTGTGCTCCCTCTCGCAGTTGCACAGAATGATGAGGCGATAGGTACTGCTGTAGTGCCGCAGGTGCTGGAACAGCTCCTCTGCTCTGCAGCTCACGTCATAGCTCAGCTCATCCGCATACAGCATGGTGTAGATTTTCTCTCCTCCGCTGCAGGGAATGAGGCACCTCCTGAGGAAGAGCCCCACTTGCTCAGCAGTGGTCTGAGGAGTGCACAGGAGAACTTCGTCGAAGGTGGGGAGGGGTTGGCTGGGGCTGTTCATGTAAATAGCCAGAGCAGATGTGAGCACCTCAGAGCGAGGGCATGTGATGAGGTTGGGCTGACCAACACACAGGAGATCCTGGGGGAAGTCTCGTGTGACCTGCTTTCTCTCCCAGCTGGCCAGGTTCTTGAGACACCCACCCAGTGTGTCGATATCCAGGCAGTTGGGAAGGAAGGAGCCCATGTTGCTCATGTAGCACTCCCAGAGGTGCTCCAGCTGTGCAATCAGATCCTTCCCCCCATCCTGCATCACTCGGAAGTCAGAAGTAGCCTTCCTTGAACTGGGAGGCACCCCGTTCATGGAGGCTCTAAGGACATCCACCTCAGTGCAGTCGTGTTTCAGGAATGAAAGCATCATGAGGGCATTGTGGCTGAGCTTCCCCTGCCCCAGCTCTGTGCACAAATACACCAGCTGCTCTGCGGTGTAGTAGTTCAGGTAGAAATGCTGCAATCGTTTCTCATACATGAAGCTCTTCCAGCTCTCCAGGAAGCTCTCCATCGTCTTGCAGAGGCCTGGGAGCACAGCTGCCATATTTCCTTGTGCTTCTAGCACTGGGATCGGGCCCAAAGAGAAGTCCATGAGAACACACGATTCTCTTTGGGGTGAGCAATACACATGGGCAAGCCAGGAGCGGAAGAGCATGTTCCCAGCTGAGTAAAGGTCTATAAAGGCCTGTGCAAGTCTTTGGACATTGAAAAAGATCTGTGTGAGGATAGAGGAGAGATTAAAAACACACTGAGCTGATTTACAAACACAACTCCCAGTCATGAAACCACCGAAAGTTTCACGAAATTAACGGCTTTGGTCCCAAGCCAGGCATGTCAGGCTTGTACAGTAACAAGAGTCTCTAAAAGCAGGTACGGAATCCCCTGCTTGCTACAAAAGCACAGCAACCCCCAGCCAGGAGACTTCCCAGAGGACGAGGGTACCAGTCCACTGTCCAGGCTCCAGCTCAGTTTCACCTTCACATGGAACCAAAGAAGTAGGAACATCTCTCTGCCTGCTCCCACTCATCCCCAGCAACACAGCTCTTAAACAAAAGCCCTAAAAGATGACATTCCTGGCAAAATCCAACCCCAGCCTCAACATCAGCAACCCGCTGGGTTTGAAATCTGACCTCAGAGAACTTCTCAACCTCCAAGCCTTGCTCTCCCTTTGCTGACATGAGCATCAGTTTGTTCTGCAGCTCACGGAGCTCTGCCAGGGAGTATTTCCATGACGCCTCACTATCCCCAGAGCTCCCTGGGAGGGTGAAGCGCAGGACACTGTCCAAAGAGACCTGTAGAGAACAAGCCATTAGTGCTGCTGTGCACTCAGGGCCTACTTCTGAGGTGGCGCTGTGCCCAGCAAGGAGAGCGCTTCTGAGGCAGCACCTCCCAAGAAGGGCTGTGCAGAGTGGGAGAACAGCTACAGCACATCTCCCACCACGC
This sequence comes from Myiopsitta monachus, assembly GCA_017639245.1. Classification (NCBI taxonomy): domain Eukaryota; kingdom Metazoa; phylum Chordata; class Aves; order Psittaciformes; family Psittacidae; genus Myiopsitta; species Myiopsitta monachus. Next base: position 780,633 of record CM029931.1, on the reverse strand, counting down.
CAGCAGCGCTGCCTGCAGGAGGGACAGGCCTCACCTTCTGGCCATCAGTTGGTGCTCTGAGAACATATATTCCTCTGCTGTTGATGGCAGCTGCCAGTGACAGTGATGACAGCTCCACAGACCCATGGCTCTCTTTCACTGTTTTCAACCACTCCAAGTGTTGAGCTGAAGCACGCTGTGGGAAGAGAAGACATGGCACTGCTCTAATTGCTGTCTTGACAATTCTTTCCAAGGTTTATGTCTGTGTTCAGGGCAAACAGCTTGGACTGGCAGAAGAGTTACAGGACGCGGAAGGAAGAAAGGAATGACTACAAGCCACAGCTCAGCTTTCTGCATGGATGTTCTTTACTGACACCATGAGAGACTGAACATAACCAAGCTCACAGTGCTTCAATGCCTGTTGCTACAGAACATGCCCTGCTGCAAAGAGTGGGACACAGCTCCAGGTACCTGCCCGTCCTCTTTTGCATCATCACTCAAACTCTGGAAAGAGCAAAGCTACACCATGTCACACATGAAAGCCCCAGCAGTGCTCTGGACAATCCACGCTATACCAGTTACAGTCACTGCAGGGAGATTCTGTGCCACAGAAACAGAAGACATTTTTCTTCCAATAACAAGAGCTGCTATGATTCCCCACACGAGTGCTATTTGCCCTGTGCAGTCAATCTTCCAGCCATTCTTAGCAGGCAGAAACAGAACTGGATGCAGAGAGAGGACCTTCTCCAACAGAACTCACCAGTTTCTTGGGAAGATTCTTATCACTGTCCAGGGCTCGCCACAGCTTCTTCAAGCACTGCATGAAGTCATCAAACCCTGACTCTTGCCTAAGCTCATAGAGCAGTGAAGAGTAGCCATGCACAGTGTCATGGAAACATGCCACCCGGTCCACATCCATGTCATTCTCCCCAGCAGAGATGGATGCCAAGTCCACAAATACCTTCAGCTCATTTATATCTTAAGTGAGAAAAACACATGAATGAACAACAAATGAGGCAGATTTAATGCCACACCACCACCTTCTACAGAACATGCAGGAAGAATGCCTTCGACCAGTATCTCCTGTGCAGCCTCCCCCTACCCATCCTGCCAGCAGCTGCACAAGGTGATTCATCTGCATTAGTGACACCCTCAGCCTTGGCTTCTCTCTGCATTGCCACAAGCCACAGGTTCACAACCAGGATGGAAGCAGCGCCAAGGGTGCCTCTGCATTTAAGACAACTGAGCTAGTGACACCCAACTAACCAGACCCCTGCCATCCCGTTAAATGGGTGGCCTCTGTTCTCTCAAATGATTAATCTGAACTACTACAACCCTTCAGACCAAGCCAGCTACTGGTCAGGGTAGCTACCGAGTGCCGCACAAGACTACAGTGGCATAGGCATGTTTAAAGGGACTGCTTTGTAGCACATTCCACACCAAAGCCTGTAAGAGATGCTTGTAACTATCAATTCCAGAAGCTGTGAAGGCATAAAGCAGATGGGTCAGGGATATGGCATTCCTTCTGCCCGCACACACGCTGGCATCCTTGCGAGCACTATCTGCCCAATTCCTGGGTGAGCAGCACACACCTTTCAGTGCTCCTCTGACCCAGCAGACAAACTCCTTTTGCTGGGCCAGCTCCCCCAGACACCCACGACGGTTCACAGTGATCCCCTGCAGCAGTTCCTTGGCATGCATAAGCTCAGGGCTGATGGAATCCAGCTTTTGTGTCTTGTACGATTCAAGTTTTTCTGTCTAGAATGCAAGCAGTAAAAACAAACCTTCACTCTAGATACAGGAAATACAATGTGCTCTCCAGCCAGGAAAGGAAAGCCATGCCCCAAACAAAGGCATAGGCAAAAGCATTTTGTTTGAATACTTCATTTTTATCTCAAATAAGCATTCTGTGACAGGGAATGGCTGTTGACAGTCTGGGACAGACTTGTGGGAACAATCAGATTTACCCAACCTTTAGGCAACACCCTGACAGTACAGAGCTGAAGTGGATACTTACTATGTGCAGCAAGTTCTCCAGGACACTGAAGTCACCAGAAAGGTTTAAACTCTCTTTGACACTGGCAATGATCTTTGCAGCATCAAAAGCTAAATGCATTTCACAGTATTGCTGGATCTGCTCAAATCGCTGACTGACCCAGCCTCTGTCTTCTCCAGGGCTAAGCTCACACATGATGTGCAGTTCGGTTTCGATACCTTCAGGATCATTCCTGAGTTTCTGAAAGATTTTATCAACTGCAGAAAGTGTGAGACTTCCAGCTCTGAGCTCATCACACAGCCTTTGATAGCTCTCAAAACAAGGGCTGATCAGAGCATCAAAAACATCATCAAGGTCCAATGCATCTACGTGCTCCTCCTCTTCCAAACTTTCATACTCCCTTGCCTCCTGTGCTGCTTCCTCCCAGAACTGCTGGAAGATGAGGCTGCTCCTAAAAGTGTGCATTTTCTGGGCAAATTCTTTCAGCTCTGGGCTCAGGCTGTAGTAGCTCTGGAGGGGTGTCTTCCCCACAGTCACAACTGTATTCAGTCTTTTTGAGCGAAAGATCTTCCAAATGTTGAAATTCCACTTCACCTACATTCACTTTAAGAGAGAGACAGGTCAGAGATGGATCAGGTGTCCAGCCTGCTTCAGCTTACTTCATCTAATCTGCTGAGATGCTATTGGGCACGTGGACCCTACAGATATCATCTGATGCACAAGCACTTGCTCGATCCCTCAAACACTCCGGACTTACAGCTTTCCCCACCCCTCCTCATCCCTGCTGTGGTTTAGAATAAAACCTGCTGACAAAGCCCAGTCCTTGTCAAAGAAAACCATGTTTTCCCAAGTTGCCACTTCCAAATTGCTCCCAAAGCCCTACCTTTCACAGACGCCTGCACCTTCCTACACATGCTCAGAAAGGTTCCTATTGCTTTTTTCTCTTTTCTGACAAGTGCAACTTCTTCTTGCCTCTTCTGCAGCAACTCTTTCAGGCCTCTCCGAAGCAGTTCTTTGCCTTCAGGTAATGCTTGCTGGTTCTCTGAAAGAAAAACACTCATCTGTAGTCACAAGGTGGAGGCTTCCCACCCCCTGCACCCATCACTCAGGTTTGGATTTGCAGAGTCACACACACAGTGAAATGCAAACAACCACAACTGGAGCTGGGAGCTCCATACAAAGGGCAGCACTACCAACTGCTGAAGCTCCTAGTTAACGTTACTAATCACCGAGTAGGCCATCGATCACGACAACGATGCCCTAAGCCAAGACTGCCACTACCAATGGTGCTCTTACTTATCTCATAGATGGAGATGAACTGTTCCTCATGCTGGAAAATCTCTTCCAGATGTTTCACAAGGATACTCCCACTCTGGAGGTCATCGGTGACACTCATAAACACAGAGTCTGCAATGACCATCACATTCTTTGCCTCATCTGTAAGTTTCTCCAGAAGCTTTGCGTTTGTTCCTGTTCCAGAAACAAAGCATGCAAAACCCAGATCAGCCCTGCTCCACAAACACCAGGCAGAACCACCAACTATCCAGGGCCATGATACAGAGTCATAGAATCACAGTCCTTCCACTTCCCATTCAAATCCCTACCCAAAAGCCCGTGAACTCATCACACCACTCTCCAACCCCTCATGTCTTCCTGAGCAGAAACAGCCAGGACCCCAGGAAAGCAATTCAGGAACCTTCCCATGCACAGCCCATACCCCAAATCCATGAAGGAAGAACAAACCATTTTGATCCAGTCACACAACCAATACTTCAGCATTTTTGTGTAGCAGTAACTTATTAGAATCTCAGAGGAAGAAGTTATGTTCTACAAATCCACCCGAGCTACAGGCTCAGGGGTCCAGCACAAATCCTGAAATGGCTGCAGTGGATTAGCACAAGAGGAATGCCAGCTTCCTCTAAGCCTTTTCTCTCCAAAACCAGGCTGAATTCCTTGAGCTTTGAGAAGAGGAATCGAACAAGAACAGGACAATGTTTACGCATTTGCTGCTCTATGAAGTGGGAGTGATGAGGCAGAGAACAGCTTTTCGTAAGACTCCCAAATGTAACTAACACATACCACTAAAGCTGAAGACACGTTTGATGTCAGGCCACGTGAGCACATGGTGCAAAATCTCATCAAAGTCATCCTTAGACTGTCCAGTCCTCGCTGGCCACGACTTTACAATGATCACTGATACAAGCTGGCTGAATCTGTCCAAGTTGTAGGATGAGATCTTCTCAAGGAGATTGCTCTCAGTCTGTGCAAGGAATACAAGGGGGGGGGAATGCATCAGTGGTCTGGATTACACTGGGTCCAGTTTGTCTCAAGGTCAGACATTGATGCCCAGAAGCCACACCTCCAGTGCTGAGGCATTCCAGAAAAGCCTCAGCTCATGCCTGACCAGAAGCCAGTAATGGCGAGAGCATTACACGTACTTTTCATGGACCCTTTATCGGTGAATCCTTATTTCCCGATTTCTTATCAATCCTTTTTTTGTTAGGCCAACAGATTTAAACAATCCGCAGCACCTCAAAGCCGCAACAGCAACGTACACCTCTCCTTCCACCCCAACACACATCACTATACCGCGCAACAGCATTTCCATGCAACAGGAAATGTCACTTTTCCTACCGTGAGGCAAAATATACTACCTGGCAAGCTGCAGTTACAGCCTCTGTGGCACAGTCACAGAAGCACTGGTCAACAGAAGAGTCAAGCTGTGGAAATCGGTAGTACTGACAGCAGTAGATCAAGATTTGGTTAACTGGAGGCTCCTACAGGGCAAAAGGGAGATTTCAGCTTAAAGTTTCTGAAGTGTTCCTTCTGAAAGCATGAAGGAGTGCTGCTGTAAAGACAGTAAAAGGAACTAATATGCACCTCTCCAAGTCAAGCTTCCACCAGGAAATACTTGTTTCCTGATTATACCATGAAAAATCAATGGCTTAAAGTATTTTGCAACCGATGTAGAAAGGAGATGAGGAGATATACAAACTCAATTTAGAAACGACCTGCACATTTGGGTGTGCATTTGGGAGCCTGGACAGGAATTGTCATTCCTGTAGAACGAATGAAGGGAGACAGGCACCAACTTTGCTCTGTAAGTCCTTGGGTGCTTCTTTTACACTCAGTGCTTCTTAAAACTGTAGGGGTGGTAGCTGGACATTTTCACATCCGATTTTTAAGCCTCCAGAGCACGGTTTACAACAGCAATGACAACTTTTATGACCAAAGCTACAGCATTTTCACATGTTCATTCAGGCTCTAGAAGCTATTCTCTGGGCACAGGAGAAGACTGTCTATCTGCTCCGGATGTGGCCCACCAGCATGCAGTGCCTGCCTGTACTCCCCCCCTACCTGCTGAATTCTTCTCTTCAGATCCCCAAGTAAAGTTGTCTTCCACTTCGCAGTGAACTGTTCATCTGGAAAGCTGATCTTCACAAATGCATCCCATGCCTGCGGGTGAGAAGCAAACAAAGCCAAACCATGAAGTGCTTCGATTTAACATTCAAATAGGAAATGAGAAGAACTGTGCTGAGGAGAGGCCCCACTGCTCCTCAGTCTGCTGTCCTTTCAGATGTTCCTATCCAGAAGAAAAAGAGCACTCCCAAAGCTGCAAAAGGCAACTTTAAAGCCCAGGGTCGTAATGCCCCAGCTGCTAAAGGAGACACTTGGGTGAATCATTTCCACCTTGATGCTGGAAACTGTCCCAGAAAGGGCTGGGAGCAGAGCAAGTCAGACCATAAGGATCTGCTCTGTACTTTGCCTGCTGGAAGCCAGTAGGATGTACAGCATGAGCAAGACAACAACTCCAGCTAAACACCAATAAGGGGCAGCTCCTCATCCCAGAATGCCTCTTGGAACAACAGATTAAAAGGAGAAATAAAGTGAGCTCAGCAGCACCAGTTAAAGCCCGTTGCTTTTCAACCCATGAGCGTTTAAAACAATGCAGCTTCTCAGCTTGTAGTCCTTACTGCCTATCCCCATCTCACTCCTCACCCAGCCACTGCAGCTACAGTTCCCACAAAGAGCCATTAGTCTCAAGACTACAAGGTTAAGTTATAGTAAACCACCATATTATAATAAGAGTTGTGGTCAACAGCTCAGCGTCCAGCTGGAGACCAGTAACAAGTGGTGTCCCTCAGGGATCGGTCCTGTTCAACCTCTTTGTCAGTGACATGGACAGTGGGATTGAGTGCACCCTCAGCCAGTTTGCCAATGACACCAAGCTGTGTGGTTCAGTTGATACGCTGGAGGGAAGGAATGCCATCCAGAGGGACCTTGACATGCTTGTGAGGTGGGCTGATGCCAACCTGATGAAGTTTAACCATGCCAAGTGTAAGGTCCTGCACCTGGGTCAGAGCAATCCCAGGCACAGCTACAGGTTGGGCAGAGAAGAGGTTCACAGCAGCGCTGCGGAGAAGGACTTGGGGGTGTTGGTCGACGAGAAACTGAACATGAGGGGCCTGCAGTGTGCGCTTGCAGCCCAGAAGCCAACCGTATCCTGGGCTGCATCAAAAGGAGCGTGACCAGCAGGTCGAGGGAGGTGATCCTGCCCCTCTATTCTGCTCTTGTGAGACCTCACTTGGAGCACTGTGTGCAGTTCTGGTGTCCTCGACACAAAAAGGACATGGAACTGTTGGAACAAGTCCAGAGGAGGGCCACAAGGATGATCAGGGGACTGGAGCACCTCCTGTATGAAGACAGGATGAGAAAGTTGGGGCTGTTCAGGCTGGAGAAGAGAAGGCTGCGTGGAGACCTCAGAGCAGCCTTCCAGTATCTGAAGGGGGCCTATAGGGATGCTGGGGAGGGACTCTTCATTAGGCACTGTAGTGATAGGACAAGGGGTAACGGGTTCAAACTGAAACAGGGGAAGTTCAGATTGGATATAAGAAGAAACTCTTTACTGTGAGGGTGGTGAGGCACTGGAATGGGTTGCCCAGGGAAGCTGTGAATGCTCCATCGTGGGCAGTGTTCAAGGCCAGGTTGGACATAGCCTTGGGTGGCATGGTTTAGTGTGAGGTGTCTCTGCCCATGGCAGGGGGTTGGAACTGAATGATCTTAAGGTCCTTTCCAACCCTGACTATTCTATGATTCGATGATTCTAATAAAATGACAAACCTGAAGTTCCCAATTGAAAGAGAACATCACATACTCCGAGCGTTCTTTCACTAACTTCTCTTTTAAAACATTTCTGAACCAGGTTCGAGTCTCTCTCAGAGCTTCAGTGAATACTTCCACCACTGGCACTTCCTGCACAGCATCCCTTGGAACCTGCCACACAAAGGAAGGGGCAATCAAATAAATACGTTAATATAAGAACAGTTCAAGCAGGACAGCAACATAGAAGTGAATTAAGTATTTCTAAAAGAGAAGACCTAATTGCATCTAAAGCACAAACATGCCCAGCAGAGACCCACCTCTATTTGAGGAAAAGACAGAGGGAGGCTGAAAAAACACAACGCTTACAAATAGCTTGCACTTAGGATCATTTATTCCAGGGAGTAAAGACAACATGTGCTTAAGGGTAAAAAAAAAGCCAGACAAAACAACCCCCCTGACAGGCAGCTGAGGCATGAGACCCGATTTCAGCAGGAATCAAAATCATTAAGTGATTTCACATCTACTCGAAAGTACCACAATCTTGGTTCATTGAGAGTATCAAGGTTTCCAAATTGAGACTGGCTGCGATCTAAACCCAGCCCCTTGTACCACTGCTGTAATACTTCAACCTATCTTGCTTCTATCAAGCCCTGAATGGTTCCTTGGTACTCACCGCTGTGGGCTGAAGTCTGGAAACGTTCAAAAGCATCATGGCAGAAGTGACAGGAACGGTGAACAACACCCCCTGCTTCACGCGCTTGCAGATCTTCTTGTGCAGCCTGAGGCAACAGGCGAGGCAGGACTGCCAGGAGTGAGCTGCCAGAGCCCTGAAGGACAGGAATGAAGAGGGAGAATTGCTTTTCTGCTCAGAGGAAAAGTAAAAGCCACCCTCCAAGTTCAGTACAGTGGGGCAACTGACACCCTCCTCAGGTGGATTTAAAACATGCTGCCCTCTGACAGAGCTAGAAACTCGGGAATCTTTTACTGACACAGAACTCAGTGCATACATTCACATTACAAGCGCACCATCACCCCACAGGCATGGTGCAAGCGAAAAGGGGGCCACTCTCACAGGCGTGCCCTTCAGTTACCTGGCCTGTTTCTCATCCAAGGTATGCAGTAGTATCTTTAGAAGGTTCTCTACAACCTAAGAATAGAAAGATGGGAATGTTCAGCTGTGGAAGGAATTTGAGAGACCAGTTTCTCCTGAGTTATGGGGATGCTGTGAAAGAGGGGATTTCCTATTTTCCTGTGCCTTCTCCAATGCTTTTTAGAAGTACACTATGAAATTGCTGAAATCATTTACTGGCTGCCAGGGTCAACATAGAGGTGGTTATTATTTCTACAGACAAAACCTGCACCTCTTCCAGTCTAGGGGTTTAAATTGATTGTTACTCGCAGTGTGGAGTTCTGTCCTCACACAGACACAAGTGGTTTTGCCACGGGCAGGAAAGTCTCTCAAGCCAGCAGCACCGTGACCAATCCCCAGAGGCCTGTGCAAAGACAGTTTCAAGCAGCCATCTGAGGAGCTCAGGATTAAGGCATTTGCCATCAGTGACTAAGAGCAAATCCAGAGAAGCAGATCCTTCTCCCACCAACGTCAACACTCTGCTACCGGGACAACCTCTCATCTCCTCTTAGGATTCTCCTAAGAATAATTCAGAGCAGCTATTTTTGCTTTTAGACAAGTTTAAGCTCTTTGTGCTCTGACCTGCCACCAAGCACGTTCCCTTCAGCGACAGCCAGTTCTACTAAAAGGCATGCTACAGCCCAGTTTTAGCTTTTAGCCCTTAGCTGGGTAATGCTACTGAAAGACAAACCTGAGAAGTGGTCAACGAAAGGTCAGTGTTCTCTAATCTGTAAGAAACACCTTGAAGAATGAATAATAAATCACTGGAGATGTCTTCTATAAATTCAGCCAGGCTCTCCAGGGGCAGCACACAGATCCAGGATTTGACCAGAGTCTCGTCTAATCCCAGCAAGTATTTCTTTGCTTTCATTAGTTGTAGTAGGGTCCTCCTTAAGGAAAGACACATCAAAATCTTCACGTTTTCAAGGTGCAAAAACCTAAGAGCTCATTCAGCCCCAGGAGGACTCATTCTCACTCCTGTGCTTTTTCAATTTACAGCTGAAGATCAGTAGAAGACCCCATGATCACAGAAGCAATGCCAAACCAGCAAGCAGAAGCCCTTGTGTTTGAAAGTTTATACACTGCACAGCTTTGCTACACACCATAATCTCTAAGCAACCAATGCCTGTGTTCATGTACCCAAATAGCCACCACCACCATGCCACGTTTCTTATTTTATAAAGACAAGAAAGAAAACAAAGAGAGATTAAAGATGTTCACCACCAACTACAGTGGCAGGACAATGGATGCAAGTAATAACGCTGGAAGACTCACGGATCTTGCTTCTTCCTTGTTTCAGCAAATGGAATCCCTTCCAGCCCTGCCCAGGCATCTTCTTCCATCAGCAAGTGGTCACGCTGCAAAGGGGCACCAAAGAAATGCAGAAGAGGAAGAATCCACAGCCAGTGGTCTACTTGCTCATCGATGCACCTCTGGCACAAGTTTGTCAGCTGTAACTTCAAACTAAAAGAAAAACACCAAAGCAAACACAGGCAGTGAAAGAACAGCTTTTTACAGGATACAGGGATGCTGCAGGGTGGGAGGGGAAGGCCACATCTCAATCTTGCTATGTACCTTCAGTAACTTCTAGTAATTATTTTAGCTCAATCTTCTCTTCATTGAAGAGTACACACAGTAAAAGCATAAGGCTCAAAGCTGTAATCCTACCTGAACCTCTTTGCACAAACTCCACTAACACAGCACTAAGAAGTGCCAATATTGTATCCACAGTCTCTACGTGAACCCCCAGCTCACTCAGGGACAGGGTGACATTGATGTGCAGAGCCCAGCACCCAAGAGACAATTCTCAGCTTCCTTGGTTGGGCTGAAGCACCACAAAGCCTCCAGAAGGAAATATAGTACCTGCAGCAGTGCAAGTGAAGAACTACACACCTGAGTGCCAGATAAGCAGTGGGATAACAGCCTAATAAGCAGCACCGAGGAAAAAATCAGCAAAGTTCACATGTAGTGGTGCACCTCAGAGGAGATAAGAGCCACCCAAATTCTGCATTTAAATTTAAAGGAGTAAATACATGATGATCCTGCTCACTGGAGTTTGTATGAACAGCAAACAGGTGAGGAGCTAGAAATGGCTTGAAAGGAAAGGATTTCTTATACACAAAAATCTAAGTTAAGACAACGCTTGTAACCCAATGTACTACTCTGACAACAGTGACAAGTTAAATAAGGGAAACCCCATTTGGGCGAAAGGAAAATGGGTTGCACACCAAGACAGGTTTGTGACTGTAAGCGGGCTCCAGAGGCGGGTGTGCAATCTTCACCCTGGAGCTCTTCAGAACTCGACTGGGACCTTGCCTGTGCACTACCCCTGCTTTAAGCAAGAGGCTGGAACAGAGACCTCCAAAGATCTGCGGGGCTTTTCTGGTCCTCTGACACTCCAGAACTGAATTTCTTATTGTTCTATCCCAGGGTGCTACACCTGCAGCACAACCAGCCCAGCTGGTTACCTTCTAAGTGCTGCCAGTAACATACATACCCAGCAGGTCCTGGAAAAGCCTTCTCGATACTGCGAATCTCATCCTGTGTGGCTGCTTGTGGCACATTATCCAAGCACAGGAGGCTACACAGGCTAGCCAGATGGCTTTTAAATACTGGAAGCTCAAGCATGTTAACTACTGTGAGAATGGTGAGCCCCAGAGCTACTTTACTTTTTATTACTGTATCCACCTGCCGATGCTTTTGCATCTTCAGGTGCAAGGAAAGGAAGAGCAATTTTTGTCATATATTTTAGCAGCAGATCATTCACCTAGGATAAAATAAAAAGGGAAGTTACAAACCAACCACAGCATTAGACCCCAACAAGTCTCTTTTTTTCTGAAGCCATTTTCTTCTGCCAGCTAGAGCAAGGACACTCTAGCCCTGTACTCCCTCTGGCACCATGGTGGTACCAGGACCTAAGCACACGTAGTACTGACCACCACCAGAACATCGGGCATGCGACTGCAGCACCTGCAAGGGCTTAGTGCCCTTCTCTGTGCCACCAGCTCCCACCACTCAGCTACTGCTGCACCTTCCCATGCCCAGCAGAGCTGGGGAGCACCAAGGGACTGGGGCAGACCTTGGCAGGGAAACCAGCGAGCTGAGCAGTGGGACAGCCCACGCTGCCTTAGGTCACTATCCCGTGACTCCACCTTCCCAGTAGACTCAGGCTTCACTGGGAGTCAGTTAAGGGAGATAGATTTCTGTCCTTATCCACAGCCCCCAAAAGCTACTCTGAAACCACACCCAGGGGGGTCCATAGTACTGTAGTGCTTGGTGATACCAAAATCACCCTTCCGCAAACCAGCAGCAACAGAGAACACTCCTTGCCTCCGCTGAGCCAGGCAGTTATGCCATCTTGTGGCCTCTCCCTGGTCACCAGGACGAGAGAGGCTGTTAAAGGCCAGAAATGAGCAGCCCTGACCCAGGTTTGAGGCCATAAAAAAAAGATAATGTGGCATTTCTGCCATAGTTCATAATTATGCTGCTTAGAACTGGGCCAGGAGGAGCCTGTCTCAAGAAAAGGCGGGTTTGGAAGACAACAACAAGTGCAGGTAAGTTAGTGACAGCAAAACTGCAGGGCCAGGCTTAGGAAATCAATATCCAGACAGAAAACCCACTTAAGAAGTCACCACATCACAGCTCTGCTGCTGACCAACATGGGATATTCAGAACCGCACCTAATTGCAAAGGTGCGACTGAAGTCCACGGCAGTCACCCCAAAAGCATCCCCACCCGTTCTGTCACACCTGAACCTTCTGACAGGAAAAGCAAAATTAACCCAGCAAAGTCAACAGCAAAACTGAAGTCCTGCGGTAACCAAACGCCTGCTTTCTGGTACCTGCGAAAAGAAGAGGTTACCTGCTCTCGGCCAAAGTTTAACTCCATCCATGGCATTGCCTCACCATCAAATACCCATGGTTCACTTGTAACGACATAAAACTGTCTCAACTGGTAGACAAAGCTTCTCAGGTTGCTGGAACTCCAGGTTCCAAGAATGCTGAAGATACTTTCTAACATAATATTTGCAGCTATTTTCTTTCCTTCCACCACATTCTTATATTCACTGCGAGAAAGCATATGCCAGATGTTTTTCATTACAGATGGCCTTGCACACACAATATCATCATACTGATGCCATTCTGGAATAAGCAACACAAAGAAAACAGGGAAACAATCATTTGAGGAGCACACACACATTTGCACATGCCTCACTCTCAGCTGTCCACAGAGAAATCCCCACCGACCCATTAAGCCTTCAGCCAGTGCTCTCTCATAATAATGCCAGCCCATGTACGTTAGAGATCTTCCCACCACAAAACGCCCCACGGATCACCCCCAGCTGCAGATGCAGGCAGGGCAGCTCACCTCTACCGTTGAGCAAGTCACTTCTTATCAGTAAGTGGCGATTCACATGATGATTTCCTACTGAGTGCTTGTAAACAAACTCATACTCCCCTTCTCCACAGCCAACCCAGTACTTGTAAGGTATTGATTTATTCAGATTTTCTTTTGCAAGAGTTACGGTGCCTTCAATGAGGTATCCATGCACTCCTAGATGCCTGCGAAACACAAAACACAGCATGTCTCCTGTCCTATGTAACTTCCTTTTCCATGCTTCTCTCCGTTTTTCATAAGAACTGTGATTATTCTTCCATGATGCAAGTTATAAAATAATTCACTATGAAAACTCTTTGTGGCAAACCCCACCTATGTACATATGGCTATTGCCTTTTGTACTAAATGAGGTCCCACATTGCATCCTGTTCTCCAGAGCCAAAACTCTCCTGTGCCTCTGTGTGACTCAAGAGGGTACTTACTTGGTGCAGTTCAGCTCACAAATGGCACTCCAGTCTGCATAAGGAGAAATGCCTTCAGCCCTGATGAATACTTTATGGATGGCAGGGTTTAGTCCTGAAGTGTCTGGATAATACTGCATGGAAATACACTATGACACCATCGCTTCTGCTCACAGAACTAAAAGAATGAATTAGAAGGAAAATAGAAAGAATTTTAATATTTACTTTTCCTTTAAATTACACAGATCATTACAACAAGTAAGATTTGAGCCACAGCTTACTGGCTGCAGGACCCAGAAGCTCTGTCAGCAATTCACTCCAGCTGATGCTATGTGGCAGGCCTAGCACAAAGCCTAGTGCAAAAAGGAAGAAATGGGTCCCATGAAATGCTCTGGCCACGTGCATCTGGGTCCCTGCATTGGTAAGCCAACAGAAATACCTGACCCAGCAGAATTACCTGCAAGGACTACACTTTATTCCCTCTTTCAGCCCATACACATTAAGCAAAACAAGTTATACTAATGAAAACAGCTCCTCACACCATTAACCCACAGAGTTACAGGTGTGAAGCACATGCTGCTTGTGAGAGTAAGAAATCGGAGGGCAATCTTGGGTTTAGCCATCAGATACTCAAAAAGCTTCAAGTACCAAGTGGATCACATGATCCACTACATGACCTACGCCACAACTCCTGATGAAACATCAGGTCCCTTTTGCATGAGCAGGAATTCACCTCAGGTTTAAGGCGGTTCTAATCCCATGTATCCAAGACACATGCAGACCTAGCCTTAGTACTTCAGTCCCCTGCCTCAGCCTGGAGTCCTCCTCATACCACACCCTCCAAGTGAAGAACACTGTGGAGCAGCAGGGCTGTTCTCACCTTTCTTTAATCTTATCTGCTGGCTGCTGGTTCCTTTGGCGCAGCTTGTCCTTGTGACTCTCTGCTACAGCCGAAGCATTGCCCTTTCCGGGAACCTCAGGTTCTTTGGCCTGACTTGCTGTCTCGGTTACTGCATGCATTTTCTCACTTGTGGCCTTCTTTTTCCCCTCCTCATCTTCGTTCTGTGATAGGAAGACAAACAACACGCGATTAAAAAAGGAAACCTTGCCCAGCTCAAATACTCCCCAGAGCATTCATTCACACCCTTACCCTGGGAGCAGGAGGGCTCACCTTTCTGCCTGCTCTCTGCTTTATCCTTCCCAGCCTGAGAGCTGCGAGGTGGAGTATTTGGGTCTTGACTCTGATGTTGAGCACAAGCAGCTGCAGACTTGCTTTTAGGAGCTCCCATTCCAGGAGATGGCCCAGAGGAAGCACTTGCTCTCAGCCCCGTTGAGGTCAGGTTCTTGCTGCTACCTGAGGGCTGGGAATCCGCTCTCGTGGCTGGAAGCTGATCAGCAGCAAGGGCACGACTGCCCCCTCCCACGTCACCCCTGACTACTTCTCCACATCCTGTGGTGCTTTCACCCTCCACCTTCTCCTCTGGGGTTGCAGGGCTTGGAGATGGGGCAGCCACATTGTCCGTGCTGCTCTGCTTCGCTGGGGTCATCACATCCACGCTCTGGTGACTGCCTTCTGCAACTGCTTCCAGGCTTCCAGCTTCCCTTCCCAAGTGACACGAGGCCCCCTCACTTCCACTTGTGCCTCCACTGTCCCCAGCACAAACAGCAGCACCCGCTTTGGCTACTTCACTGCCTGCACTTTGGATTTCTTGTGGAATCACACAGGTATCCGGCAGTTCTGGGCTTTCAGCTGGTGCTGTGCTTAGAGAAGGCAGAGAGTGCTGCTTCTCAGAGCTGGAAGGGCCTTTCTTGGATTTATTCCTCTTCCTTTTCTGTAGCAAACAGAAAAGAAGGAACATCACAATGTCTGTTTATCCATGGCTAAAGAGAAACTCTTTGCTGGTGCTGGCTGGAGTGGAGGAAGTGACATCTTCCTGCTACACTGCAGTAACGAAGAACAACCAGGAACAGCACAGACATGACCAGCGTCTGCCTTCTATAGCAGCTGGAAATGCAAGCAACTCTTGAGCATTCCCTACTACTAAGACTTCCTCAGCAGGAACGCAAAGCAGCACCAAGCATGATGCTCACTAACCAAACCAGTTACCAAGCCCACTGTGTCCTGCTTCCCCCAGCACAGCACAGGTGACCGTGCTGCTCAGGGCAGCTGCCCCACTCTACATATTGGCCGCCTGCATCCTCCACACTGAACTAAGCACAGGCATCTCCAGCTTGCCTGGGAACATAAGCAGCAGCAGCCAGTGCAGCCCAGCCTCAATGTCTGACCAAAGAGAGCAACAAGTGACCAGCAACCCCTGCTCCTCAGCACCAAAGAGCCTCACCTTCTTCTGTGGCTTCCTCAAAGAATCACCAGCCATGGCCTCAGGTGCAGTTTTTGAGGCATCACTCGGAGCTGTTGCACCCTCCAGCAGCGACGCTCCCCCCTCCTGCTCCTGTGCTTCAGCAGAGGAAGGAGGCCCAAGAGCAGCACATTCAGATGTGGTCATTGAGGTACTGATGAGAGCTCTTGTGTTCTCCGCCAGCAGTCCTCCCTCAGCATCACTTGGCTCCATAGTAGAAGGCCCACCAGCACCTTTTCCTTTCACCTCTGCTCCTGTATCGGGGACTAGAGTGAGCTTCACCACTCTTCTTCCTGCAGTGGAGGCAAGGTGTATTGTTAAAGCTCTGGTGGGGAGCAAGCAGAGTCTGCTGCTGATCAGTGTACCAAACTGTTGTGGATTACTCAGGCAGGCAGCTAAATACCACACAGCCTACCCCACAGTGGGATCCTTGAATGGTTTCGATTTGAAGGGACCTTAAAGCTCCTCCAGTTCCAACCCCTGCCACAAGGAGGGACACCTTCCACTACAGCGGGATGCTCCAAGCTCCTGGATGGCCCTACCCAGCCCATTCCCCCAGTTTTACTGATCAGTGTGAGGCCAGACGAGCTGGAACATCCCTCTGGGATCAGCTGTTCCGGCTGTGTCCTTCCCAGCTCCCTGTGCCCCCCCAGCAGCCACCTCATTGCAGGGCAGTGAGAAGCTGAAAAGTCCTCAACTTCGGGTAAACTCTGCTCAGAACAGCAATAATATCTGTGTGTTATCAGTGTTATTCTCATCCTGAATCCAAAACAGCCCTGGGAAGGGCTTTAACTCTATCCCAGATAAACCCAGCACATGGATATGTAGGAGTCACTTTGTTGTTCAGCAGCTACTGCTAGGAATGACACCATCTGCCCTAGCACGGCCTCCGTCCCTCTCCAAGGGCCCTGCAGGCAGTAGCAGAGTAATTAAGGTAAGAAACCACTGTACTGAGGTGCTGATCCATCCCCACCCTAGCTCCAGCTAATGTGCTGCCTGCCAGCAGAGGTTCTGGATGGTTTTCCTACAGCATTTAAGAGCTGGAGACCCTGGGTTTGCTGCCTTGCTACCCTGGATTAGCAGAGGGGTTTGCTAAGAACTGACCTTGTCAGGAGGCTGATGCAGGTTTAGGGTACTCTTTTAGGTCCCTACTTCTTCCTATCAACAAACCAAAAGCAGCCCGGGCGGCCCAGGGCATTCTCTCTTTTAGCGAATCACAGCATTAAGAAGTATCTCTGGCGGTGTAACCGTGTTAAATATGCACTTGATTCTGTTACTGCTCACAGAGAGAACTAAGGTGTTGTCAAACAGGAACTCAGTGCTTTCTAACCCTAACAACAGCCGAAGATGGGAAATTTGGGTTCAAGAGAGACCAGAACGGACTTCTTTAACACAGCGTTCCATAAAAATGGCCCCTGCTCTGGCAGCGCAGAAACCGGTTCAACACCGGCGGAGAACGCGGGCGGGAGGAGCCAGCGGCTCCTCCGCCCCCCACCACAACGCCGAAAGCTCCATCGCCGTCCGGACCGCGAGGGAGGCTCGAGAGGAGCGGAGCACAGAGCGCAGGGGAAACACAGGACCGGGGCACACCGCAGCCTCTGGTGCCTGCGCAGCCGCAGGGCTGAACCCCCCCCGCTCACCCCATAGCGCCTCCTCCTACCTGCATCCTCCCGCTCCCCGGTGCCGGGCCCCGCATCGGCTGCAAGAACCGGGGGAACCGTCCCCAGACACAACGCGACACCCGCGGCACTTCACGGTCCCCAGGCAGCGACTGCAGCGCGCTCCTGGGAGCCGGGAGGGAGCGAGGAAGGGGCAGGGAGAGAAACGGCGCCATTAACGCGAGGGGATGAACGCGCAGGGGCCCCCCGGGAGCTGCCGCCGGGCCGAGCGCAGCCCCCACCTGACCCGCCCGGGGCAGAGGCGGGGCTGACCCCTGGGCGGAGCTTATATGCAAATTAGGCGGCAGCTCCCGCTAATTCCGCGGCTGTATGCAAATGAGATGGGCAGACGGACCAATGGCGTGGCGAAGGGCGGGACGCAAACGAGGCCCGTTAGGTGAGGGAGGGGCGGAAAGCGCCGGGGTCCCGGGGCGCCGCGGCATGGGGGGGGGGCACGGACGCACCGGAGGGTGGGGGCTCACCGGGGACGGGGCGCACCGGGGGGTCCCGCGGTGCCGGCGCGCAGCGGGGCCCCGTAGAGGAGCCCCTTCCCCTCGCCCCCGCGCCGCCCGCACAGGCGCCCCCCGCAAGCCCGGTGCCGGTGCTCCGGCCCTGCCCCGCCGCACCCGACAGCCCCGACAGCGCAACTCACCCGCGGGCCGGGGCCGGCGCCTGCAGCGGCCGCTCCGCCGCTGCCGACCGGGAAAGTTTCGTTTTCCCGCAAAGCCCCAAGTTTCGGTCTGGGGACGTCACCGCCGCCGGGCGGCTCCCGCCGGGGTCCCGCCCCACCGCTGCTGCCGGGGCCGGGAGGGGTTTCCCATTGCCCCCTCCCCCGTGCTCCGAGGGGACGGTGGAAACCGTTCTCCCCCCGCCGAGCCCGGGGTCAGCAGCTCCCGGTCCTGCTCCGGACCACCCCCGTCCCTCCGGCCGCCGTCGGTCGGTTCTCGTTGCCGTCTGGAACAGCGGCAGCAACCGGCCCCGAGCAGGCACCCCGGGCCGCAGGAGAGGGGCTGTGCGGTGCTTCACACCAGTGCGAGGGCAAGCGCATGGGCGGAAATTCATCACACTGGATCCACCAGCCCGAAGTGGGGACGCGGCTGTCGCCCCGTCCCCGGCTCCAACCGGGATTGAGTTGATGGTGGGTCCCAGCAGCCCTCTCACACTCGCTTGCACACACGGTTTGAGCACACACGAACCCAAACCCTTTTCTACCCCCAGGTCCCATTTTGAGGTTACCTGAGCCCCCCCTCGGCATGCAGAGCAGCTTTCCCCGCGCAACCCCAGGCGGCTGCGCACGACGTGAAGAGAAACCTGCTCCTGGTCACTGCCTGTGTGGGGAGGCGGAGGGATGGACGGACGGGAACAGAGGGCACAAGTGCCCTTCCAGCTCTGCCGACGCTGCCACGGGTGCAGTGAGGAACAAACCGCGCTGCTCCAGGCTCCAGCGGCGGGATCCGGCGGCCCCGGCAGCTCTGTGTCTCCCGGGCACCTCTGCTGCTCTGGAGCCTTAGAGAGGAGGAGCTATGCCTTAAGGCACGGGGCACGCCAGCACCCGGAGCCTGGTTTCAGTTTCATTTCCTTGGTGTGCTCGGCAGTGCCCAGTTTAGTTTTTCTTGCCCGCACAAAAGAGAAAAGCTTTCCCCAAAGGAATGCAGAGCTCACATTGTCTCCTGTGCAATCACTGCTTTATTGCACCCTCCTTCAGGGGTGTCAGCTAAGGGCAGTCAGGAAAACTGCCTTCCCTGCCCCCTGCCCCAGCCCTGCTGCCTGATGGCACTAAGTGCTTTTTGCACCCCTTTTACAGCAAGGCAAGCACAAGCGGGGGTCAGGCTGCACCCGGAGGGGACAGCACAGCCCTGCCCCGTGGCAGCGTTTGACAGAATGCCCAACAAACCCAGAGGGATCAGCAAGGAGCAAAATCAGCGCTGGTTTTCATCTCCCAGCAGCGTGAGGGTGAGAGCTGCAGCGCGCCCATGGGCCGGGAGGGCAGCACCAGCACCCTTGGAGCTTGCTTTGCCACGAGCACGCTCTGCATCACAGTGCAGTGTTTGAATCATTGAAGCATAGAGCGTCCCAGAGTAAGAAAAGTCTCCAGAATTAAAACAGCTGATTTAAAAGATGGTGGCTTTGAGGATGGGGAAAGGTCTGGAGGAGGGATGGCTTTTCCCAATGACTGGGATAGGGAATGGTTTTCCCTCGCTAATCCCTTCCATGGGCTGTCTGTCCTAGAGGTGCCCGAGCCCCGGCAGCCGGCATGGGACCAGCGGGCCCCCTGGGACAGTGCAGGATGTCACTGGGGTGTCGGTGTCACCACTCACTGGATGAGCCCTGCAGGCAGCAGTGAGCTCTGGCTGGTGCTGGTGCTGGGGGCTGCCCCGCTGCCCTGTGGCTCCGCTCCTCCACACCGCTCTGAGCCAGGGAGATGGGAGAAACAAGACAGTTTTAGCTGGGTTTAGCTGGGATAGGGTTCATTTCCTTCCCTGCGCCGCGTTTTGGATTCAGGATGACAGCAACGCTGATAACACACGGATGTCCTGAGCAGAGTTTACCGCAAGTCAAGGACTTTTCTCTGCCCTGCAGCGAGAGGGCTGCTGTGGGGCACAGGGAGCCAGGAAGGACATGGTGGGGACAATGGACCCCAGAGGATGTTCCAGCCCATCTGCCCTCACGCTGACCGGTAAAACAGGGGCCTGGGCTGGGTGAGGGAGCAGGGGCTGCGCACAGCAGCTCTGGGGCTTGACAGAGGTCACATTCCCCGGTTCCTCTTCCAGACCCCCTGCTCAGCAGCAGCCTGGGGCCCCAGCCCCAGGAGAGCACCAGGGGCAGCCCAGAGCCTCACCTGCCTCCTCCCGGCTGGGGAAATGCTGGAATCCCTCTAAGTCTGCAGACAGCAGGACTTGGAGAACAGGGTCCTGAAGGCAGAGAAACCTGGGCTGGGGCAGCCTGCTGCTGGCCACTTCCCTTATACCAGGGCTGCGAGCCCCTCAGCCAGCCCAGGGCAGAGGATGCAGCCCTTCCCCACCACCCCTCCTCCCGCAGCTGGGCTCGGGACCTGCAGCCTCCACCTCTTTGGGGTGAAGGCGCTGCCAGAAGAGAGGCAGTAGCATCCTCAGGGTAGGTGCCCGGGGCCAGCAGAGACCCTGCCCCGGGGAGCAGAGCTGAGGCCTGGTGCAGGGAGAGGCAGGAGGACCCAGCCCAGGGCTGACTGAGGCTGCATCCCACGTACCTGCAGGCTACAGAAGGCCAGCGAGAGGCCGTGCTTGTGCAGCTCCTGCAGCAGCTCTGCCAGCCCGGCCACCACCGTGTAATCGATGCTGCTGATGTGGCAACAGTCCAGGATGACGGAGCGCGGTGGAGATGCTGCTGGACGAAGAGCACATGGTCACATTCCTGATGACAAGTCCAGATGTGACCAGCCCAGGGAACAAAGTCCTTAAAGCCAGAGCTGTTCCTGGAAGGGGTGAGACAGCAGTGGGCAGAAGTGATCCAGGTGGGTACCAGGTTACAACTAGGTCCCTGGGAGAGGTCCAGTGGGCCCGGGAGCATTGTACCTGTGAGGGCATGGCTGCACACAGCATCCCGCAGGCACTCAACAGCAGGGAAGTGCAGGCTGCTCCATGGCTGCACAAGGAGCATGTCCCCATCCAACAGCTCTGACACCTGAGCAAGACCCCGGTGCAAGGGGATGAGTCACAGGTAGCTCGGGGCTGTGCCCCTGCAACAAAGCAAAGCACCATCCTCCCTGCATCCAAGGGGAGGTTTGAATCCCACCTTTACTGGGGGCCTGGCAATGGAGTAGAGCAGGAGAATCCCTGAGACCAGCATCCCGGCCATGATGCCATACTGGATCTCCCAGAAGCAGAGCAGGAACGTCACACAGAGGGGCACAAGGTCCAGCCCTGCAAGAGAGACAACCTGCACCTTGTCCTCGTGGCGCAGGGCACAGGCAGAGCCGGGCTGCACCGGGGGATCAACCATCCCCGACTCGTGCCCTCACTCTTAACCCGCCAGAGCGTCCTGAAGATCCCAGCGTCAAACATGGGCACCACATCCGAGATGATGACAGCGGCCAGCGCCGCTTTGGGGATGTAGTAGAAGAGGGAGGTGAGGTACACCAGCGAGAGCAGCACCAGGGCGCCTGCGGGACATGGGGAGCTCCTCAGCCACGGGGCCCCCATGCCCAGGGTGCTGGGGGTGCTGGGCACGGGGACCTGCAGGGGGGCCCACGGCGGGGGGGGGCTCTACCTGTGACGAGCCCTCCCGCGGGGGTGCAGACACCCGACTGCGCGTTCACCGCTGTCCTGAAATGCAGAGCAGCGCATTGGGAGGCTGCGCCCAGCACCGCCCATGCAACAGCAGGAAAACCCCACTGCAGAAGCAGGAGCTCCCAGCCTGCAGCAGCACCGCAGAGCACGCAGGAGGGGAGGGAAGGGCACTGCAGGACCCTGCACAGCCCAGCAGCCAAGGGGGGCAGCTGGGGACCAGCACATGGGCATCGGGCTCTGCACAACCTTCCACCCGAGGTGTCGCGGAGCCCCAGCGAGGGGAGGGCCCGGGCTCCTACTACCCACCGGCCAAAGCTGCCCGTGATGGGATACGATGAGACGAAGGAGCCCAGGATGTTGGCGAAGCCTGCAGTGAGGATGGAGAGGGGCTGGAGATGCCGCAGATATGGGAGGCACTGCACAGGGCCACAAGATGGGTCTGTGCCCCTGTCATCACCTCCTCCATCCCTGGACTGGTACCCAAGGCCGGATCAGAGCCCATGCAGGTACCCGGGGTCGGACCAGAGCCCATCCAGCTGTGCGAGCTGTGCTCAGGCTGCCCTGGAAATTGCTAAGCTGTGAGAAAGGCTCACGGTGGGGGCAGCAGGCAAGGCAAGGGCGAATCTTCAGGCAGAGGTAGGACTGCTGGGATGGGGATCTCTGACAGCTCAGGGGCTGTGGGACACGCAGCGGTACTCGGGCTGCATCCGCACCCCTGCCCTCCTGCTCTGAGCAGTCTCTTACCCATAGCCAGCAGCTCCTGGTTGGGGTCAATCCTGTAATCATTCTGCGAGGCTGAAAGGAGATGAGTGACATTGCCCGAGCTTCCCATGGGCACACGCGCATGGAGACAGCCATGGGTCCATTCCCAGCACCCCCGGGGGCAGGAGCATCCCAACACTCAGATCCCACTCACAACACAGGGATCCCCCGGCCCCCTCCCAAGTCAGGGATAGGGGAGCTGCCTGGCCAAGGGAGGGGGTCAGCAGCCCCCCACGGACCCCTCCTGCCACCCCACACTATGAACCGGGCTCAGCACGGGCAGCCCAGTCCCTCCCAGTGCCCCCATGGGACCAGCACCCTCGCAGCTCCCCAAACCCCTGCAGACACCCCCCGTGCCAGCGCAGGCTCAGGAGCCTGGTGCAGCCGTACCGAAAGCCTTGGCAATTGCAATGGTCTCCAGCAGGCCCATGAGCGGCACCACGGCCAGCCCGACCCCCATGTCCTGGGAGAGAGGACACGGTCAGTGCTGCACAGAGGGATGAGGGTCAGCCCACGGCAGAGCCTCCTCCCGCTGCACAGGGAGCCGGTGCCTGCACGAGTCCGGGGGCAGCAGCCCAAGGGGAGCCCATCCTCTGCCAGGAGCTTGGCACCCACCTCCACCATGCTCCGGAAGGGGATGGTGCCGTTCGGTGTAGTCATGGAGAAGCGCGGCAGCCGGAACGGTGGGAGGCCCCGGGGGATGCTGCCGATGAGTGTGAATGGCTGAGAGCCCATCACCTGGAAGGAGTAAGCAACCAGGCCAGCAAACAGGACCACGAGGGCGTTGCGTGCTGCAGTGAGAGAGCAACCATGAAAGCCTGCCCGGGGCAGCAGGAGGTGGGTACCAGGCTGCTGGGGTCTTCCAAGCCTCAGGAAGGGGCATGCACAGCAGCAGGACCATCCCTGGTACTTTGCCCTCCCTTACCCACCCCCAGCTCTCAGCTCCTGCCGACCTGGAGCTTTACCAGTTTGGGGCTGTCTCTCGCTTGCCCCAGAGAGACCCCCGGAGGGATGGCAGCAGGAGGAGAGAGGCAGGGGGTGGCCAACGCACCCGCGGCGGTGGTCCAGACGATGAGGTAGCTGACCCTGACAGGCAGCGGCTCCACACGGGCAGCTCGGGGCAGGCGGCTCTTCATGGCCCGGAGCCCCGCCAGCACGGCCAGGCAGGCCAGCCCCAGGACAGCATCCCCAACCCTGCAACAGGCACATCAGCGCTGCGGGGCACAGGCAGAGCTACCCCAAAGCCCCGTGGGAGGAAGAGCGTGAACCCAGGGAGCTGCAGAGCTTGCAGGGATGCTGCCAGAACCTCTGCCCCACCAGCAAAAGGTGGCACCTCTGGGAGGAGAGCAGGGGAGGGAAGGGGGGGACCCCCAGAGATGGGGGGTGGAGCAGCAGAGCCTGAGACCTGCAGCTGCAGCAGGACAGAGCAGGGATGGAGCAGGGACACAGCAGGGATGGAGCAGGGACGGAGCAGGGATGGAGCAGGGATGGAGCAGGGACGGAGCAGGGATGGAGCAGGGATGGAGCAGGGACGGAGCAGGGATGGAGCAGGGACGGAGCAGGGACGGAGCAGGGATGGAGCAGGGACGGAGCAGGGACGGAGCAGGGATGGAGCAGGGACGGAGCAGGGATGGAGCAGGGACAGAGCAGGGACGGAGCAGGGACAGAGCAGGGACAGAGCAGGGACAGAGCAGGGACGGAGCAGGGATGGAGCAGCAATGGAGCAGGGATGGAGCAGGGACGGAGCAGGGATGGAGTAGCAATGGAGCAGCAATGGACAGAGCAGGGATGGAGCAGGGACACAGCAGGGATGGAGCAGGGATGGAGCAGCAATGGAGCAGGGACGGAGCAGGGACAGAGCAGGGACAGAGCAGGGACGGAGCAGGGATGGAGCAGGGATGGAGAAGGGACAGAGCAGGGACGGAGCAGGGACGGAGCAGCAATGGAGCAGGGATGGAGCAGGGACAGAGCAGGAACGGAGCAGCAATGGAGCAGCAATGGAGCAGGGATGGAGCAGGGACGGAGCAGGAACGGAGCAGCAATGGAGCAGCAATGGAGCAGGGACGGAGCAGGGATGGAGCAGGGACGGAGCAGGGACGGAGCAGGGACAGAGCAGGGACGGAGCAGGGATGGAGCAGGGACGGAGCAGGGATGGAGCAGCAATGGAGCAGGGACGGAGCAGGGATGGAGCAGCAATGGAGCAGCGATGGAGCAGCGATGGACAGGGACACAGCAGGGACGGTGCTGACCTGGTCTCCCCGATCCTCCGCAGCGTCTCAAACACCTGCAGGAAAAACTGCCGAGGGATCCCCCGCAGCCCCAGGAGGTTCTATGGGAAGGCAAAGCCTGGTGAAAGCCTGGCACCACTCAAGATGCCGGGTGCCACGGAGGGGCTGCCAGGAGCACCGGGGCTCAGCCCTGCCCAGGGCCGTGGCACACACACAGTCTCGGTGCTGCTGGTAGGAATGCTGCTCAGCAGCCATCCCATGCTCCTGCATGCACTCCACAAAGCCCTTTCCCTGCAGGATGTGTGCAGACAGGGCCTGGGGATGCTCTGATTCGTAACCCACTCCCAGGCTCTGAGATGCCTCCGCCCCTTCCTGCACCCCTCCTGCGCAGCTCCCAGAAGGGGTTCACGCTGGAGCCCTCACCCCAGCCCTGAGAGCCCAACCATCCCCCTGCACCGCGCTGGAGCAGCAGCCAGGGCCCAGCTCTTTCACAGCAGCCCCGCTGCAACCGCAGCCATTGGCCAACCGCGGCTGCCGACTCCGGGCAGTGTCTGACACCGCCTCCGGAGGCTCTGATTTTGGTTAACCACAGAGGAAGCACTGCAGCTCCAAAGAGCCTCAGGTCCCCGAGGCCGGTGCGGGACCAATGGAGCTGCAAACCCACCCTGACGAGAGAATCACCAGCACCCCCTGCAAGCGACCGGATCGAGTGTCCCGGGTTTCCGGGTGTCCTGGATGCCACCGGCTGGCCACAGGCAGAGGGGGCATTGGGCTCGGTCTGCTCAGAGCACAGCACTCATGGGGCCCCCAGAATCAGGGCCCCTCTGGGGCTCCTTGCTCTTGCACTGAGCCCATCACGCAGCCTGATGCTAAACATCACAGCTCCAGGAGAGGGCAGGTGAGGTGGGCAGGGCAGAGCAGCCGGTCCTACCTTGATCTGGTTGAAGCTAATAGTGATGGAAGCAGCTGATGTAAACCCTTTAATGACCGGGCAGGAAATGAAGTCCAGAAGGAAACCTGCACAGGACGGGCAGCAGTAAGCACGCTGCTGGCCCGACAGGGAGGACAGGCTGTTTGCACACACGTAGAGCTGTCACAAGCGGTAGCAGGACAACCCCAGTGTCTCAGAGAGCACAGGAGACGGGGGGACGGCTACAGGCTGTACAGCGATACCCTTGCACGCCAGAGCATCTCACCGAGGTGCAGGAGCCCCATGGCCAGCTGGATGCAGCCAGAGAGGAAGGTGAGCAGAACGGCATAGACAGGCTCACGGAACGCGTAAGAGGAGACAAGCAGCGACATGATGGCCGTGGGACCCAGCGTCACGTCCTTGGCGGTGCCCAGGAAGCAGTAGACAAAGCAGCCCATGAAGGAAGAGTAGAGGCCGTACTGCACAGGGACAAAGGGAGCGCTGGCACAGCGCGGGGCACCGGGAGACGCCAGAGCCCTCCGGGGACCCGGGCTCCCCCCCCCCCCCGCTCCCTCCACAGCCCTGGGGCACGGGTGATGGCACCGGACGGTGCCACCGAGCCACCGCTCTCGGCGGGGGCGTCCCGGGCAGCGGCACCCACCTGGGGCGGCAGCCCCGCCACCTCGGCGTAGGCGAGCGCCTGCGGCACCACCGTGAGCCCCACGCTGAGCCCCGCCACCACATCGAGCCGCAGCCAGGCCGGGCTGTACCGCGGGAGCCAGCGCAGCACCGGCAGCCGCCGCCGCGCCGCCGGGCACGGGCAGCCGCCACCGCGCTGCCGCGGCCCCGGGGCCGCCATGGCCGCGCCGCTGTCCCCTCCCCGGCCGCCGCCAGCGCGCTCCGGACCCGTTCCCAACAGCGGGGCCCCGCCCGGGCCGGATCTGAGCCTCCGGGACGGCCCCATGTGACCGGGGCAGAGGAGGAGCCGGAGCGGCCGGAGGAGCCGCCGAGCCCCGCCGCTGGTGCCGGTGCCGGTGCCGGTGCCGCCGCCGGTGCCATGCGGCCCTGGGCGCTGGCGCTGCTGCTGATCGCGTTCCGGACCGGCGGGGCCCGGCCCCCGGCCCCGGCCCGCAACGTGCTGCTCCTCCTGGGTGAGTGCGGCCGCCGGAGCCGGTCCCAGGAACCTCTGCTCCCGTGGGCAGCGCAGGGCCGGCCCCGGGGTCCCACCGCAGCCGCTCTGTGCCGGGACCGTCACCGCGGCACCGGCCGCGGTCTGCACCGGGCCCTCCAGGGATGCTCCCGCTGTCATCAGTCACCGGGCCCGGTGCCCAGAGCTCACCCTGCACCCCTCCCGCTGCAGCCGATGACGGTGGCTTCGAGATCGGCGCCTACAACAACTCGGCCATCCGGAC
Organism: Myiopsitta monachus; assembly: GCA_017639245.1. Lineage (NCBI taxonomy): Eukaryota > Metazoa > Chordata > Aves > Psittaciformes > Psittacidae > Myiopsitta > Myiopsitta monachus. The sequence continues at coordinate 754,032 of CM029931.1, read as the reverse complement.
CCCCAGCCTGGACTCGCTGGCCCGGCACAGTGTGGTTTTCCGGAATGCCTTCACCTCCGTGAGCAGCTGCTCCCCGAGCCGGGCCAGCATCCTCACCGGCTTGCCCCAGGTAGGGCACCCGCACGCACTGGGGTCCGGGATGACCAGAGCTGGCTTTGCGGCACAGTCAGGACCTGGACATCCCCCCCCGCGCCCGCTGACATCCCCTCTTCCCAGCCCCCTGGGACCTGCTCCCCACAGACACAGTGCACAGCTGGGCTTGTGTTGGGGCCAGGCCCGGAGGCATCCTCCAACTCTGTTGTCTCCCCTGCGCCACACAGCACCAGAATGGGATGTATGGGCTGCACCAGGATGTGCACCACTTCAACTCCTTCGATAGCGTGCGCAGCCTGCCCCAGCTGCTCCGCCAAGCACGCATCCGGACAGGTAGGGACACAGGGCAAGTGACAGGCACCAGGGACCTGTGCCCATTCTCTGTGCTGACTCTTGGGTTTCGCTTTGCTTCCCCCCTCCACTGCTCTGTTGCCACCCTCATCACACCTCAGCTTTTCTTCCTTTCCTCATCCTTCTCCTTCCCGGTTCTCAGGTTCACACCAGGCTCATGCTTTACCCAAACTTCCACTGACAGCCACGCCTGTGACCTGGGGCAGCGTGGGCCTGGTTGGGTCCCATTTCCAGCCAGATGTGGAAGTGCATCTGGCAGAGATGACTGGGGAAGCCGGTGGCAGCTTCCGCTCTCCCCAGCGTTGGCGGAGCACAGCCGGTGCTGGAGCAGAGGAGCTGCAGCAGCCGCTGTCCTCCCCTGGCTTCTGGCACAGCACATGTTCTTGCAGGCATAATTGGGAAGAAGCACGTTGGGCCCGAGGCCGTCTATCCCTTTGACTTTGCCTACACGGAGGAGAACAGCTCAGTCTTGCAGGTCGGGAGAAACATCACCCGAATCAAAGCGCTTGTCCGGCGGTTCCTGCAGAGCCAGGATGAGAGGTGATGGGCTCTGTGTCCCCGGGCCAGGCTGCTAGGGGGGTGCAGGAGAGGAGAGGGAAACACAGAAGAGGAAAACCCACTTCGCTGAAGACGTGTGTCCATGTCCCATTGGGAGACCTTGTCTCTGGGTCACCCCATACCCAGAAGCCCACATTAGGGGGAGTCCTCTTGCAAGCCCCAGCTCCCCCCTGCACAGCCCAGGGAAGGTCTCGGGGGTGTGGGAAGCCCTTTGCCTCCACCTCCACCCTTTCATCTCTAGGCCTTTCTTCCTGTACATCGCCTTCCACGACCCGCACCGCTGCGGGCACTCCCAGCCCCAGTACGGGGCCTTCTGTGAGAAATTCGGCAATGGAGAGAGTGGCATGGGCTGGATTCCCGACTGGAAGCCACAGCTCTACCGCCCGGAGCAAGTGCAGGTGAGGGCCTGTGGGGCTGCACGGTGCTATATGGGACTGCACGGTTCTATATGGGACTGCATAGTGCTATATGGGACTGCATGGTTCTATATGGGGCTGCACGGTGCTATATGGGACTGCCCGGTGCTATATGGGACTGCACGGTTCTATATGGGACTGCCCAGTGCTATATGGGACTGCATGGTTCTATATGGGACTGCACAGTTCTATATGGGACTGCACAGTTCTATATGGGACTGCACAGTTCTGTATGGGACTGCCCGGTGCTATATGGGACTGCACAGTTCTATATGGGACTGCACAGTTCTATATGGGACTGCACAGTTCTATATGGGACTGCCCGGTGCTATATGGGACTGCACGGTTCTATGTGGGACTACACAGGGGCTGCATGCAACAGCAGCCTCTGATGGAGCCAGTCACTGCCATCAGTGCCACGGGTGAGAGCTGATGGAGGCCACTGCGCTATACCCACAGCCCCCTTCCTGTGGTGGCCACTTTGCCTTTCTCTGTTTAGGTCCCACACTTCGTTCCGGACACACCGGCAGCCCGGGCGGACCTGGCAGCCCAGTACACAACCATTGGGCGCATGGACCAAGGTGGGAGCCGCGGGGCCAGGCCGGTGCTGTGAGCGCTGCCGTCCCTCCTGCCCCTCCTCATCTCTGCCCCTCCCTCCATCCTCAGGGATCGGGCTGGTCCTGGAGGAGCTGCGCCAAGCCGGCTTCCGCAACAGCACGCTGGTGATCTACACCTCCGACAATGGCATCCCCTTCCCCGGCGGCAGGACCAACCTCTACCGGTCGGGCACAGCCGAGCCCCTGCTGCTCTCCTCCCCGGAGCACAGGGAGCGCTGGGGGCAGGTCAGCCAGGCCTTCGCCAGCCTCCTGGGTAAGGGAGCAGAGTCCTGCGGAGCTGCTCCCCATCCTCCCCACACCAAAACCCAGGGTCCTGTCCCTTAGGACAGGCTGCAGCCCTGGGCACTGGCACAGCCCTGGGTAGGGAGAGGAAGGATGAAGAACAGCGGGGTCCCCTGCAAGGATGCTACCCCGGGGCTCGGCCCTGCACCTCCTCCCAGGACCACCGGCAGCCCATGTGGCAGCAGACCCCAGGAACCTTTCTGCCCCTCTCTGGCGTTGTTTCCTCCTCTCACCCTTCTCTTCCCTTCCAGATCTGACGCCGACCATTCTGGACTGGTTCTCCATCCCCTACCCTTCTTACAGCATCTTTGGCTCGAAGCGGGTGCACCTCACCGGGAAGTCTCTCCTGCCAGCGCTGCAGTCGGAGCAGCCCTGGGACACCACCTTCAGCAGCCAGAGCCACCACGAGGTGACCATGTACTACCCCATGCGAGCCATCCAGCACCAACAGTTCCGCCTCATTCACAACCTCAACTACAAGATGCCCTTCCCCATCGACCAGGACTTCTACGTCTCACCCACTTTCCAAGACCTGCTCAACCGCACCAGGGCCGGGCAGCAGACCCACTGGAACAAGACCCTGCACCAGTACTACTATAGAGACCGCTGGGAGCTCTTCGACTGCAGCACTGACCCCATGGAGAGCCAGAACCTGGCCCCAGACCCCCGCTATGCTCCCATCTTCCAGCTGCTCCGTGCGCAACTCCTGAAGTGGCAGTGGGACACGGGGGACCCCTGGGTGTGCGCCCCCGATGCCGTCCTGGAGGAGAAGCTGAGCCCCCAGTGCCGGCCACTGCACAATGAGCTCTGAGCATCCCTGCTGCCATGGGACAGCTGTGAGCAGGGTCCCGGCTGGGCCGGTCCCACATCAATGGGGGACACCTCTGCTCTGTGTCACAAACACTGCCTGGCCCTGGAGCATTCAGGGATCTTTGAATCTCACTCCTATGGCTCCTTTAGTCTCGCCCATAGGAGCCATAGGGATGAGCTGCTCCTCAATAAAGCCTCTGGGGCAGAGGTGTCTGTTTTCACCCAGAACTGAGCACGTCCCCATCAGCTCCCAGGCAGGGATGGGGGGGTCCCAACCAGGGGGTGCTGAACCAGGGCAGGCAGCAGCAGAGGGGCACAGACACGGCCTGGGCTGCTCCCAGCAAGCAGCAGCTTTATTACAGCCCCCTCAGCCCCTGTGCGGATCCCACTCCCCCAAAGCACAGATAGAGCTCCCGGACAGGTCAGCAGCGCAGCACTGAGCAGCACTGCTGGCTCACAAGGCACTTGGGTCTTTTGCTCCTGTTCTGCAGAGGATGAGGGTTCCCCTGTCCCCAGGGGGGTGTGCAATGACCCCCAGTGCAAGTCCAGTCTATACCCTCATAACTCCTGTTAGCCGGGAGGGAAGCCAAAGCTGCGTTGCATGGGACGGATTTGGCCCCAGAGCAGGAGGGAGCAGCTTGGTGCATCCAGCATGGGCTCAGGACCAATTGATCACAAACTGCTCCCCCATGGGCAGCGACAATGGGACTCTCAGCACCTGGGGGACAAGGAAGGGTCAGCACAGGGAGAAGCAGGGATGGAGCGCAGGGCCTCCCGCCGGCAGCACTGACCTGGGTGTCGCTGCGGTAGGAGAAGTCATCCACGAGGGCACCGTTGGCCAGGACTTGCTGGGGAGGGCTGGTGACACCCAGCACGGTCACAGCCTCCAGCAGGACCCCATCGAGGTGGGCGCTTGCCCGCAGGAGCTGGCTGAGCACGGCGCCCTGCAGGGACAGCATGGCCATCACCATGCTCCTGGGTCCCACAGGCACCCAGGGCTTTCCAACGTGTCCTGCCCACTGCAGGGCACCCAGCCCGAGGCGGTGGGTGCTCTGCCATCACAGAGAGTGGCAAAGCCACTTGTCAGGCTGCACAGCGCCAGTGGTGCAGAAAGAGAGCAGTCACCTCCCTGGCACAGCATCTTTCCTTCCTAAAGCTCCTACAGGGGGCTCCTGGACCCCACCAGAGCCGTAGCCACTCAGCCTGGCACTTTCGGCACAACCCAGCTCAGCTGCACCAGAGCACAGTGCTGCCCATGACCACACGTGGGCACCAGGACCCACACGTGGCAGCGAACCCCCGTGCCCAGACACCCCCATCGCTCACGTGCGTGGCCAGGAGGAGGAGCTCGGTGTAGTCGCCCCTCTCAAAGCTCTGCCAGCTCTCCCCATCGTCCCAGAACAGGTCTCCCCTGGCGAAGCCGCCCGGTGTCAGCGCCACCACCAAGGCCATGCCCTTCTTGCGGGACTCGGCAGTGTTGAACGCGGGCTCCTGGGGCACAGGACCGGGCTCAGCTCCGGGTGCTGCCGCAGCAGCTCTGCCCCAGCCCAGCCGGACACCGCAGGCTCATTCGGCAGCACCAGCTCTGGGGTCAGTGTTGCGCCCCACGCCTGTCATGGCGGCGTGGAAGGGACTCACCTGCAGCGGCAGGATGTGCCCTGCACGGATGTGGACGTTGATGGTGTCCAGGGGAGCAGGCAGGAGGATCCACTGCCCTTTGCTGTGGATGGTGGAGTCCTAAATGACAACAAAAAGAGGAAGCAACAGGTGCGGGGCGCTGGCGTCCCATGTTGTGGTCCTCGAATGGCCACAAGTGAAGGTGGGTGAGGTACAAGTCCTCAACACAGCCCTGGGGGGACCGGTACCCGCAGTGGGGTACAGGAATGCACATGGGGCCCCGCAGCAAAGCCCTGGTGCAGCCACTGGGGATGGCGGGGGAGCACCCACCCCTGCGAGGCTGTACCACGTCCCCGCCGGGAAGTAGCCGCTGACTTTGGTCTGCCCGGCCCCCAGCACGGGTGTGATGAGCAGCCCCGCGCCCCACATCAGCTGGCGGTCCACAGCCCACGTATTGCGGTCCTGGGGGAACCTGGGCGAGGAGAGAAGGGCAGTGCAGCGCCGGGAGACCCCCACCCCCTCCCCGAGCCAGGGGCACCCACGCTCACTCGAGGAACAGGGGCCGCGCCACCGTCTCCCCAGCGGAGTGAGCCCGGTGGAAGAGGGTGTAGAGGAAGGGCAGGAGGGAGTAGCGGAGGTGGAGGGCGGTCCTCATGGCGGCCTGGGCAGCGGGGCTGAAGGCGTAGGGCTCCTGCGGCTGCAGGGGAGAGGACGATGGGGAATGCTTAGGCCATGCATGGTGCCTTTTGGGGACGCAGGATGGACTCCCCGCAGCACGTGCTGCCGGACGGGACGAGGGCTCCCGGTGCTCACCCGGGCGCCGTGGTCATTGTGGTTCCTCATGAAGGGGTAGAAAGTGCCCAGCTGGGTCCAGCGCACACACAGCTCCTCCGATGTGTCGCCCGCAAAGCCGCAGATGTCAGCACCCACCAGCGGCACCCCAAAGAGGTTGAAGAGCAGCACCTCTGCAGGGGAGGTGCAGAGGACATCGGGGTGCTGGGGTACAGAGCCTGCGGAGCAGATGCAGGGGAGACGGAGCCCCAACACCCTGCAGCCTACCTGGTATGGAGTAGTAGAGCTGCTCCCAGTCGCTGCCGACGTCCCCAGTCCAGTGCCCTGCGTAGCGCCCATGCCCAGCAAACGTGGAGCGCGAGATGACGAAGGGGCGCGTGCCCCGGACCCTCAGCAGCGCGCTGCGGGCAGGATGGGCCCCGCTCAGCACTGCCCAGCCAGGAAATGGGCTCAGCAGCTCCCAGCAGCAGCGTGATGCTGGCATGTGCCAGGGCAGACACCCAGTGCCACCGTGGCCATGGGGCAGGTGACACGGACAGCACACAGGACATGAGCCCCCATCCCTTTACCACGTAACAGACCAAACCCTCACCCACCCATCGAATGCCTTCCGAATGCCCCAGCTGCCCACTAAGGAGGAGTCTCTCTCCCAGCTCTGGCATTCCCTGGGATGTGCACCAGCTCCTCCTGGACAGCAGCAGCTGCAGCAGGAGCCACAGGCTTACTCATGGGAAGCAATGGCCTCGGTCAGCCCATAGAGGCTGTGCAGGTTGTAGTGGGAGGACAGGTACTGCTGGCTGGAAGCACAGATGGTCCCAGCTTGGAGGCGTCCTCCAAACACACCTACATGGGAGAGGTACTGATGAGGGTGAGCTCAGAGCCTGCTTGGGGTCAGAGCACCCCCGGGGTCCTCCTGGTGCTCCCACCCTGGGCAGGGGCTGGTGCCGCTCCCACACCTGGCACGTAGGGGGGATGCTCCAGGTTATTGTCGGGGCAGCCGTCCTGGGAGCCCTCCACAAAGTTGGATGGCTCATTCATGTCCTGGGGCGGGAGGGAAAGGACGGGATGTCCGTGCTGCAGCACCGCGACTCAGCAGAGATGCAGGGTGGGATGCAGAGAGCTGCAGCCGGGAGCTCTGCTGGGACCACTCACAATCCACATGCCATCGAAGGGCACCTGGTCGTGGAAGTCCTTCACCATGTCGTGCCACCACTCCCGAGTCTCTGGGTTGGTGAAGTCTGGGAAGACCGTTGGGCCCGGCCAGACCTGCGGGAGGGAGGCAGCAACAGGCAAAGCCCCACGGCCCCCATGCGTAACGGACCGTCCACTGGGGCCATCCCTTTCCCTGTGCCCTCCAGCTCCTGGTCCTGCTGCAGTCACCCCACACAAGCCTCCTCCCCACACTCACCTTCCCAATGAGGGGCTGTCCCGTGGCATTCCGGATGAACACCCCCCGCTTCAGTCCCTCATCGTAGGGTTTGTAGGTGCCGGGAGGCCCCGAGCTGCTGATTCCAGGATCCTGGTGGGGCACAGAGCCGGGGCTTCACCAACAAGGGCAGGGAACAGCCTCCACTCTCCTGTGAGGAAGCTCCATCACCGCCCTTGGGGGTGGCTGGGAGCACTGGCACAACCAGGGGGTCACTCACCACGATCATGATGTACCTCAGCCCACGGCGGTGGAAGTCCTGCACCATCTCTGGGTAGTCCTTAAAGCTTCTCTTGTTGAAGGTGAAATCCCTCTTGGCATCCGCATAATCCAGGTCATTCCACTGCACATCCTGCGGGCAATGGTACTGGTGCTCAGGGAGGAGCAGGGACCCCCACCCCATGGGGCTCCCCCTTAGCCCCCCTCTGGGGCAGAGGCTCTGGGGAGCAGCCAAGACGTACCAGGGGGAAGCGGGCTGCCGACATGTTGGCCACGACCTGCCGGGTGATGTCGGTGGAGGAGTAGCCCCAGCGACAGAGGTGGAAGCCCAGGCCCCAGTACGGGGGCATGAAGGGGAACCCTGGAAGCCGAGAAGAAAGGTGATGGACAGATGGGATCAGGGATGGCATCCTGATCCCTGCAGCTCCCTCCAACATACTGCTCCCAGGAGAGCCATCCCGGGAGCACCCGTGCCTCAAGAGCACAGCTCAGCCCTACCGACGACATCCAGGTACTGCCGCACCACGCTCTTGGGGTCAGGGCCCAGGAACACGTAGAAGTCCAGGATCCCGCCCGTCGTGCGCCAGGTCAGGGCCGGGCTGGGCTGCAGGAGCACATCTGGGGAAGCACAAGCACCGGAGGAACGAGGTGGGGATGGGGACGGGACTGAGCCTGTGTCCGGCGCCTCCACGGGACTCACCCATTGCGTTGCTGTTCAGCAGGAAGACACCGTGGGCAGAGCCATCGTCCTCCATTCCCAGGTAGAAAGGGTGGGAGCCGTACAGGTTGACCTGGGGCTGGAGCAGAGCACGGTGCCGGTGAGGTTCCACCAAAGACCCCAACACAGCACCCACCTGCCCCTTGCCTCCAGCCAGGAGATCTTGGGGTGCAAACCCCGGGTGTGCAGCCCCAAACGCTGCTGGAGTTGGCCAAGCTCTGCCGTGAGCAACAGCCCCGGACTGCGGCTTCAGAGCCTTGCAGAGCTCCGGCAGGACAAAGCCTGGCCCATGGGCTTACCCAGGGCTGAGCTCAGCCGGGCACCTTTCCCCACCCAATGACCAGACATAAGAGGCCACAGGGCCACCCCTGCAAGTAGAGCTGAGCCGTCTCCCTCTCCCTCAGCCCCGCTCCATACCACGGGTGCCATGTCCCGATTCCAGAGGGTGACCCTGGTCCACGCTGTGTCAAGGACCAGCGGCGTCAGGTGCTCACCCAGCCCAGAGATGAAGTGGGAGGGCAGGGAGGTGGAGATCTGCAGGAACTGGTCGGCGAAGAAGAGCGGCGCGACCGTGGTGTTGAGCCTGCCAAAGGAGAGGGGCGCATGGAGCTGGAGCCCACCTGCGCCAGGCAGGGACACAGATGCTGGTCACCATGTGAAAGAAAACCAGGGTTTGGCTCAGACCTGGGATTCCTGCTTCCCTTCCCAGCCACTGGACCAAAGGGGAGGCAAAGCAAAGCCCTGCTGGCTGCCACCCTTCTGTCGTCACCAGCATCCCATCACCTCCCTTGCCGGAGTCAGGTCCCACTTCCACACCAAACCCCTTTGGGAAGCTCAGGGCAGGATGGGCACTTACAGGACCTGTCCACCGCGCTGCCGGTAAACGACGAGGCCGAAGGGCTCCTCATTGATCTGCACCCCATAGAGCGTGGGGGCCACTCGCCCGCTCACCCGTGGCGTGTCCAAGGGCACCTCATAGCGCTGCCGGGCCGGGTCCCGCAGCTGCGAGGCAGAGAGGGGGGGATCGGATGGAGACCAGGACACCGGGATTAGGAACCGGGAGCAGGGGATCGGGACACCGGAGCGCACCGTGAAGCGCAGGCGGGCCGAGGTCTCCAGCAGCACGTCCAGCCGCAGACAGCCCACATCCCCCGGCAGGAAGCTGGCGGCGACGCGGCGGAGCCGGGCCGTGTACCCGCTGCCGGTGGCCGTCACGTTCTCCGCCCGGTAACTGCGGTAGCCGCGGGGAAAGAAGCACCAGGGCGGGCCGGGGCCGGGACCGGCGGGCACGTAGCAGCAGCCCCGCGCCTCGCAGCCCTCCCGCGCCAGCAGCCGCTCGGGGCCGCAGTCGAAGCGGCTGCCCGGGGGCACATCGCAGACGGCGGCCCCGGCGCCGAGCCCCGCGGCGGGGACCAGCAACGCCAGCAGCGCGGCGGCGGCGATCCCCGGCCCCCGCATGGCCCCGTCTCCCAGCAGGCGCGGCGGGCCCGGAGCGCGTCACCGCTGCCCCCGCCTCCGGGGCGGCACCGGCACCGGCACCGGGAGCTGCCTTCGCCCTCCCGCTCCCCGCCCCGGAGCCGGCGCGCTTGGGCGGCAGCCGCCGGGGGTGGGGGGGAGGCCGCTGGCCCAGGGAGAGGGGAAAGCGGTTGCCCGTGAAAGGTACAAAGCAGCAAACAAAAGTGGTTCTTGATTCAGGTTTTCTTTCTTTACAAACACCAGGAGCCGGTGCTGGGGCCCCTCAGGCTTCCTGTGGGGTCAGCCTGGATTGCACGCACCGGCCGAGCCACTGCAGAGTCCCCAGGTGCTCAGGATGCTCCTGCTGGACCCGACCGATGATGGCATGAATGGTGCGGAGCCGGGCCTGCAGTTTCTGCTGCTCGTTCCTCCAGGCTTGCTCAGAGCGGCAGAGCAGACTGTACTTCCCTTCCTTCAGCGCCTGCAGGTGCTTCTGGCGGGTCTGGTGGGCCACAAGCTCCAGAAGGTTCTGAGAAAAGCAGAAAGGAAATGGTTTTGACAGCAGGCTGCACATAGAACTAAGAGACTGCTGTAACCATTCCATTGTGAACTGGAAGGGCTGCTTAAGGCCACTGATGTGAAGTCCCCCTCATTAACAGCCAAACAGCAGCTTCATTCTGTGGCTTGCAGACATCATGTCACAGAACTCCATAAATCAGAGGAACACCCGTGCATACAAGGCAATTTGCTAGGACAGGGTTTCACCAACTCAAAAGCCTCATTCAAGATGCGGAGCTGGCTCTCAGATGTGTCACATCCTTGGAGCGGACAGCTGGTGCTCCTACAGGAAAGCTGGTACTAGGTATTTTCAAGATAGAAACAATGCCCTTCAGATGAAGGCTGCCTTGATGAGAGTGCACCTGCAGCATCCATTCAGGTCCACCATGAGCCCTCAAAATATGCTCAGTTCAAGTGTTGCTTCAGAGCCTTGGGTGCCAAGGTTTAGTGTGAGGCGTCCCTGCCCGTGGCAGGAGGGTTGGAACTAGATGACCTTGAGGTTCTTTCCAACCCTAACTATTCTATGATTCTATAAAGCCCTTGTCAGTGTGCCCAGTTCAGGGTGGTGATGAGACAGGGACAGGGAGGTGGTCAGAGAAGAAAGCAGCAGGTTCTGTTTGTCTCACATGCTGTGCATAAGGGGATGTGCTCACCCATCGCTTCTCATTCTGAAGATGTTCTGAATCCGAATCAAGGACGTCAGACTCTGCCTGCAGCCTGCACACCTCCTCCTGCTTCTGGGAGACAGCAGCGCTGAGGGAGGCCTGGGTGCTCTCCAGCTCCAGGATGGTTTTGTCACAGTCCTGAATACTCTGGTTAATGGAAGATAAGGAAATGGCAGGTTCTGGTTCCATAGTTCAGCTGCATTCCCAGCCATCTTCCCAGAACTCCTGTGCTGGTGCTAATGACAAGGCACACATGGGCCATAGCCCAGGAGCTCTCACAGCTCTGCCCTTCTTGCTCACCTTCCGGGTCTCACTGATCTTCTTTCTCAGCTCCTCTTTCTTGCGGTGGAAGTCGCTCCTGGTGAAACGCCTCTTATCTGCAGTCTTCTGCCCCTCTCCACGAACTGTTACTGCCTCTCTACGAGAAACACATGCCTCCATCTCACGAATCATCTTCTCCTGTTGCTTCATCAGCTGGCTGTAGCGGACCTGCCATTTGTCACGACACAAAACAGGCTGAAAACGACTGTGTACAAATGGCCCCTCACTGAAGTCTCCTGTGTGGCCCAACCCATCAGCATGAACCAGATACATGTGACACATGAGTGTTGGCAAGCCAAATTTGTTCTAAATCCAAACCTGATTTGCCCTGTGTGGATCTGGAAGGCAGACGGCTGGATTATCAGCTCGTATAAAGTAACCTTCAAGTTGCCTCCCTGGAACTCATTAGCAAGAACAGCAGCAGAAGAGCAGAAGCATCCCAAGAATGAAAGGGAAGAGTTACTTTGCCAGAAGAGAGACAACTTCCCTAACCCGTGATGAGGATGATGCAATGTTCAGTAATCAGCATTTCTTTGCTTATAAATTGGGGTCAGAGAGGAAGGAGGCACATACAGCACTTTAAACACACTCTGCTGCAGCCTGGTATGCAGCACACAGACACATCCAGGGCACACGTGCTGGGTGCATTTAATTCAGATTGGCTGCAGGATGCTAAGATTTCCAATACTGCTGCAGCCTGGAAGATCCTACTTCTCCAGCCTGTTTCTCACCTCCTGCCTTACATGTCAGCCCACCAAAGCTGAATATGCTGTGAGCAGCATCCCCTCCTCAGCCCTCTTTCTCAGAGGCTTACTTGCATCCTGTGAATCTCTATTTTCATGGCTGGGATTTCGCCCTCTCCTGTCACAGAATCCACTGCCGCTCGCATCTCTCTTGTCAGCTGAATCTTTTTCTCCCATAGCATGATTTGATGCCTTCAAGGACAGAAAGGGAAAGCGGTGCCTTAGTAAACAACAGGGAGGATGCTCTCTGTGTGCACACTCCTGAAAGCCACTCTGAACATAGCTGAATGGTCCAGTAGAAACTGAGGATTTGTGCATGGGACATATAAAAGGGCAGGAGCAGAGCAGTGTGAGAGCACACAGGAAGCTCCACTACTCAGAAAATGGCATGAAGACAGTAAAAACAAGCGTGTCCAGACTGCTAGGGGGCTGCTGGACCCCAGTTAACTGCCCAGAGCAGCACACTTGCTCTGAGCTACTGGCATGGGGGAGAGCATGCAGATTCCCACACAGACCTTGGCAACACCCAGCACAAGCAAGTGAGCTGGAATCAGCAAAGCCAACATCTTTCAGCTCTTGCTGGTTCCAGAGTTGACTAAAGCATCTTCCAGTTTCTGTCTTTCAAAAATTAATTAACCCCCTTTCATCTTCCCCAAGGAGGACAGAAGCACATTTGCTGGTGCTGATAACATGGACACAGATACAAAAGCTCAAAGACTGTGGCACAAAGCAGGAACCTCTCTGGTACCTACTCTGCTTCCACCACGCTGTTCAGGAGTCTTTCCTTCTCCTCAGACAATTGACTGTGCCTCTCCTGCATCTCAACTGCTTCTTTTTCTGCTTCCTAGATCGGGGAAGCACAAAACAGGAAGACATTGTCAGACTGAGGAAGTTTGACAGGATCACTATTTGCCTCCAATCTGCATGGGAGGTTGAGGCCTGGAAATGAGATGTCACCGTCTGTACCTTGAGAGCGCGTATGAACTCATTCTCAGTGATTATGTTGCTACACTGCAGCTCCTCGTAGTTGCTGTTATTCTTGTTGATCAACACATTCAACTTTATCAAGTCATTGTACATGTTCTTCATGTGATGTTCGATGTCTTTCTGTTCTTTTGTTTCCTGCTGAATTTCATCTACAGGTGAACAGAGAAATGTCTTTAACTTCCCTCGAGCACTGGGCTGACTACAGGCAAGGGGTGACAGGCTGCCATTAGACCACAGTTGTTTTTGGCCGAGGAAAGTGCTATCACTGGGGGAGACATTTACCTACAACTACTTGCAGACTTGATTTAAAGAGGTGTAACTCATGACTTGGTCACTAGGGTGTAACTGTGTCAGTTCAGACAGCAGGGTCAACTGTTAGAGGAAATAACACACAAAGCAGCAGAAAGTGCCTGGCTGACAGCCCCAGGGATGGAGGACACTGGTGTTACTGCTCACATATGTATAGAAAGACAGAGAGCATTCTTTGGTGAAGGCCTAGCATCACCTATCTACAGGCTTTCAGTCCCTTTTTCCTCCCTTCAAGGATAAACATCTTAAGGAAGAGCTGGGGAATGACTTACTTTCCGTGCGCAGTTTCTTCTGCTGCATTATGGTCAACTGTTTCTTTAACATATCCAAGGAGGCAATTTGCTCCTCCTGTTCACGTGTTAACTTGACTAGCTCTTTTTGCTGATTCAGCCAGTTCTTCTGCAGTGTCATCACCTCAGAGTTACATTCTTCTATCTCCTTATTCAGCTTGTTAATCTCAATTTCCAGTGGTCCCAATTCTTGCCCCTGTGCAAGTGCAAGGTTTGGGATAAATCAGGCAGAAGCTGCTGGAGCACTTGTTTATAGCGCCATTGCAGAAAGCCCATCCAGCTGCTGAGCTGCCAACTAAATACTTCAGCTATACTGTTAATTTGTCAGTTACTTACTTTCTGCCTCCATTTCCCATGAGTTGGATGGGACCAATCATTCCTGACCTTGCAGGAATAACTGCAACAGCAGCCCTAAAGATTCTCAAACTCTGTTGCAAGCTCCTAAGCAATCCCAGCATGTAAATCTGGACATACACAAGTTTGCAGAGTATATGCCATAGCACCCATTTTCACACTCGTATCCATAAGGGGCTCACAGGGCTAAGGACAGAGCTGGGTATCACCTGAATGGGGTCACCATCAAGTGACTTAAATCACTCCACCTACTCCATTCCCCCTTGCCAGCCTTTGCAGATTCCATACGGAGATCCTATTTACTCCCAGAGTATCAATGCCATTCAGTATTTTCATCAGGCACACCTTCATTGCACAATTCCCTTATGCCACCTCCTCTTCCCACGCCTTAAGAACTGTTTGACAAATGCAAACACACACTAAATACTGCAGCTTTTAACTCACAATGCGGATGTCTGGTGGGTGTGAGCTACCCACCAGTTACATTTAGCAAGGATCTGTGGTCACCACAAAGAACAAAATCAAATTTGGGATTGAAACACAAAAGTACATACCCCCAGCTCAAAAAGAATCTCCTCCAACCTCTTGTTGTATTGGCTGATGACCCGTCGCTTGTTCTCAGCCAGGAGGTTGCTCTTCGCGATCTCTCTTTGCTTGCAGCTGACCAGATTATGGATATTATTTATTTCCTTGTCCAGCTCACAAAGTGTTTTCTGGAGCACTGCCAGCCTGCAGCTGGTATGAGTTGTGTTCAGAATAACCTGGGCCATATCATTCTCAACCTTAGAAGAATGCAGCTCCTGGGAATATCAACAGGACAGCAAACAAATTACTGTCACCACCAGCAACTCAGTGATTTGTAATGCCCACTTATCAGACACAGGTTCTAGATTCTGCTCCCAGGTCTGTACTACAAGCTGTAAGCAAGCTACTTACCCTCTCTGTACCTTTGTTTCCTCATCTATTGACAGGAGATAGTGATATTTACCTCTGCCATAAGGCTGTTGGAAAGCATTAAGGAGCCTAAACATCCCGACCCCCTTTAACAGACCACACTCTTCACTTCCGCAATTATCTTCCTTGCCCATCTCTATCTGGCTAACAGTAGTAGGACATTGCTATGTTGCACCTTCTCCACTATACCTGACACGCACATACCCCACCTAACAATTTCTCACAATGGAAGCCAACCCTGGAAGTCTTCCAGTTACTTAAGATATGCCCTCAATTTAAAAGAGCCAGGGGCAGGCTGAAGTAACACATGGAAATGTAGAGGTGTGAGCATATTGCGTTAGTGCCAGCCTACACAGCTCAGTATGATAAATACTACACTGAGGCTTCAAGATTTTCCTATCTGTACCAGTTGTACACTCCCAAAGAGAGCAACTTGTCAAGCCATAAAGAACTGTGGGTCTGGTTTCACTGTTCCCTGGACTGTAATCCTCACCAGGGAACTGTGAGCATGCTGATATCACATTCTGTGACTGGAGCACAGAGATTTAAGTTAGTTGATGTGGAGTACAGAACTACTGGTAACAGTTTATAGTAAATACTTCCAGGATTCTTAATATGCCCTATTATTTAAGTAAAAAAGGAATAGTAAGTTATGTGCCTTTTGGCCAAGCTCTTTCACATACACCAGAATCCTGCAATAAGACACTGGAAGAACCAAATTGGAGTCACAAACTCAGCAGGCTTTCAATTGCAGACCTGAAAACCAGAATGAAGACACTGACAAAACATGCTTGAGAAACACTGCTCTGGGCAGTTTCCTTTCCCTGCCCTCTCAAATGGGAGAGATACCATACCAGATCTGTTTTTCTCCTCTGAAGTTGTGCAACCAGCTGTGAGAATTGCTTTGTGGCTTTGTTGGATATCAGTTGGTCCTGAAGCTTTGCCACAATTTCAGTCTCCATCTGCTCTTTGACCTCAGTTCCTTTCTCTATATCCTTAACGATCAACAGCAACTCATTCAGATGAGCAGCTTGGTCCTAAAAAGTAGGGAAGACAGAGACAGGATCACTACAACTGTTTGGGGAAGGGTATTAAATACCTGTGTCCTATTCTGAAAGATTCTTCTACCATAGACCCTTCTCACCATCTTGGTCCTGTTGATGGCCTGCTCTGTCTCATGCAGAATGCGATCATAGGTGCTAAATTCAATCTTCAGGGCCTCCTGCGCTGAAAGGCACTGGGCAATCAGTTTCTTTGCTGTGCTGGCATGGTTCTGTGACCGGCTCAGGGTGCTGACAAGCATCTCATTCTTCTCCTCCTCTTTCCTGATTGATTTGGTACAGCCAAGTATGTCTGTTTCTAGGGACTTGAGGTCGCAACTGTACTTACTGGAGGGGCAAAGAGAATGGAAAATCACCAGAGGGTTGATTTGTGTGCTGAATATACTATTGCAGCAACAACTGACCAAGAAGGGAGATCTTTATAAAGCCTATTCTGCTGCGACAGTGCAGAGTCATCAGAAGATGGATGGAGGCATTAAAATTTAAAAGGAAACGACTGAAAGGAGGAATTAATTTTCCTACAGACTTGTCCCTCCTCCCATTCTTACCAGGATGCCACCATATAAAAGCATATTGTTTGTTCACAGAGAACCAGTCAAGCTTTAAGACTCCAACCAAATAAACACTTCCTTTGGCAACAATAAGAAGGTTTTCCTGGAGATTCCTAAGGACTTCGTAAACCCCTAACCAAAAGTGGCAGATAAACCCCTCTTGATGTTGAGCTCTTTGGACTGAGAGATGTAGCAAAGGTGATGGAACTCTTTTAAAGGAATAGAATAGAATAGAAAAACTCTAAACAGCTTAAAATACCCCACACATTTCTAGGGAGAGTTGTGTTTTGAATAAAGAAAATAACAACAAAGAAGTGTGCTTCTTATCCTTAACCTCATCATGTGCTTTAGAGCAGCAGGCTTGCTCTGACTGACATATCCTGCACATACAAGTAATGAACTTGATGGAGACACACTGTTTAGAATTTAGAAAACACATTTAGAATTCCTCTTGTCCAAATTATTTGAGGCTTCTCCTGGGACTGTTTTCAGACACCCTACCTCAGCAGCTTCTGTGCGGCAACGTAGGCCTCATCTCTTTGCTTCATTCCAGCCAAGCTGCTATTCCAGTAGTTCATCAGTCGCTTTTTCTCCATGTTAATAGCCTGTACCTCCATACAAGCCTAGGGAAGAGAGAGTTGGTAGATGAGATGAATTTATACTGTGTTGAAAAACCAAATTCTGTTCATAATATCCTGGGCAAGAACAGCTTCAGCTAATGTGTGTCTGGGTTACTGTCACAGCAGACCACAGAGCATAGGTCTGCTGTGTCTGGGTTATTGTCACAGCAGACCACAGAGCATAGGTCTGCAGGAAGAAAAATGCTGAGAAGGTGGAGGAGGAAGTGATTTACTGCCAATTCTCAGTGACAAAGGTGAGGGAAGAGGGAAAACCAAGAAGTTTTCATTCCTCCAAGCAGAAACAAACCATACAACTCTGGCCTACTTTGTACATACCACATGAGTGCGAGGCAAAGGGGCCAGTCCTTCCAGAGGGAAATACTAACCAGAAATGAATAAAGCACCCTCCTACCTCATTTACCGCTTGCCGAGTTACTTTTGTGTCCTCTGCCTGGGCCACAAACTGAGCTTCAAGCAGGGCAATCTGTTCTTGGAGTTCGTATGCTTTTCTGGTTAAGCGGTCTAGGAGAAAGTCCTAAAGAGTCAGAGCCAAACAGTTCAGGATGAGTAACATAATCCCAGTCTCAACCAGCTATGTTCTACAAGAATAACATAGGCTAGAAAAGGAATTACACTGGCAACTGGATTAGATTGGATTCCTGCCGACATTTTCCCATCCCTATACAAGTGACTCATGGATGCAGTAGTGATAGCTTTCGACAGAATGAGACCTTTTTTTGCTGTTTTTCTTATTATTCTATTTGCAGTAGTAATTGATACTTCAGGTCTGAAGCAACATCCATTCCTGTCAGCATGCTTTATATCGTTCCCAGCTGCTGGGGAGGTGGCACCTTAATGATTTATGGGTTTAAATCCTTTGTTAAAGAAACATCTAAATCCATTGATTTCAACTGTTTGCCTCCAATTCTGCATTAGTAACCCTCAACCTGTGCCGTGCTGCAGGCAGAAGGCAGCAGAGGGAGCTCCAAGCCACCAACCAGCTCTGCTCAGCTTCAAAGTTTGCTTTTCATTGTGAAACTCGTTGTGACTCAGAAAAATTCTCGAGACTTGAACATATGAAACTTCTTCATTAAATATCTTTGTCCTCCCACCCTCCCCTTTGCTTCAGTGCAGAGTGACTGTCATAAGGCTCATCAAAAGCCTCTGGGCAGTGCCACTATCTTGGAGTGGGGATTCTCAGTTTTAGAAAAGCCTGTGGGGTTTGGGGTTTTTTTCAATTATTTGGAAAAAATATCCCCCCAGATGTCCCGATTGAGTCACTGCAGCCTTCCTCTGGCAAGGCAGCACGTCCCCCAGCACTACCACTGCCATCTGTAGTTAGTTATTTACTTTAAAGACAGTTTGACTTGGTACCTGTTTTCTCTTTTCCACCTCAGCCTGCAGCTTCTCTGCCTCAGCCTTCTTTGTTGACTTTTTCTTAAGTAAAATATTATGATGCATATCCTCGTCCATATTCTGCATGTAGATGAGGTGCAAGGCCAGGTTTTCAACCTGGGTCTGCATTGCAGAAACTGTGGAGGCAGGAGAAAAAATATTCAGAGAAACGTGTTTGTAGGATAGACTTTAAAGAGTGATAAAAGGGAAAGAAATACAGAAGGACCCAAAACAAAACCACACACATACCAGGTAAATCAGCCCTCCCTGAAATAGCAATTTGCATCAGCTTTGAAGTATAGCTCCACAAGCTAAGCTAAAATGATTGGTAAGCAATTCCCTTGACTCCCAGCACATAAATCCCAGGAAATCAAAGAGGGGCCTCAGGAGGCTGGGAGTCCACTCCTCTGCCCCAAAGCAGAACTGTCTCTTTCTCAGCCTGTTCAATGCTTCCCTAATTTTTTTCAATAACCTTCAGAAACTTTCCAGGCAATCATTTGAATGCTTTGCTATCCTTGCCATTGCAATTGTTTTACTGATTCCTATCCAAATGCCTGCAGCACAAAAAGAATTAGCCAAGCCTGATTCTGGGGCTGGAATGCACTGCCACATGGACGGTGCTCTCATATGCCTGGATGCCCCTAATGACATTTGCAATCTCATTGTACCCCTGCAGAGACACAGGTAAACATTACAGTGATAGGAATTTTCCCCTGCTAAGCTGCAAAACAGCCCACCTGCCAGGAATGGGCTTAGTTTTAGTCCTAAAGACCTTCTGAGAACTACAACATAAAAAACATGGTCTTAGAAACAACAGAAATTATATGAGGGAATATAATTAACCAGGAATAGCTGTGAAACTTTTCAGCAAGTGCATTATTCCTGATTAATTTCCTGTGTTTTTCAACCCAATGCTTGACTCAGATTCAAATTAGTTTCTCCTTCTAATACCAGAATTAGGAAATACTGCCTCAGTCACCTTTCCTGCGTTCATCTTCTGCATTCTGACACATATTCTTGTAAGTGAGCCTCAAGCCCTCCAGTTCCTCTTCCAGCTGCTGGCGCACTGTGGCCGCCTGTGAGCGGCGGCTGTGGCTCTTCTCCAGCTCCAGCTGCAAATGGGCCAACTGCTGCTGTGCTCCGTACAGAACCACCCCGAGCTCTTCCCGCTGTACTTTGCCCTTCCTCATATCTGCCCTCTGCCAACACAAGAGGAAATCAGCGCTCTCACTTCAGCTTGCAAAGGAATGGGCTGCTGAGGGAGGGCAAAGAAAGGATGCTGCATACCAGCTCCTGAAGCTCTAGGCTCACTTTTTCCATCTGCTTAGTAAGGTAATTCTTCAGAGCAGTCTGGAATCTTCTCATCAGAGGCTGTAAGGTAGGATGTTGATAAACTTTAACATACTTGTGTAAATAAATGATGAAGAAACCTTGCAGCTATTCCCACAATTAAATAAAACATCTTATTTTCTGCCCTAGACACTCGCATTCTTCTTTTAGCTGCACTCACTCAGCAAGCGGGGAAAGTTACATAATGGGTGTTTGCTGACATCAGAAAGTGACTACTGAGAATATCCGAAAGTCAGAAACATATCAGAAGAGCTACATCTGAGAACCCATCCACTCGCTGCAAGTACTGCTCTTTCAGAAGCCCTGAAGAGCATCAGATTTACCCTTTACACTGCTCACTTCTGAACCTGCAGCTCTGGGGTTACTGCCGAGGGAGCAGACACACTCACTACTTTTGTGAAAGCTATTTTTAAACATGTAGTTTTAGCAGACAGCCAAAGCCCTGCTTACAATTTACCTCACACATTTTAGACAAAAATCTCAAGCCTGCAAAGGAGTATGACAAAATTTGAGGACTTCTCACATGTTCTGGATCCAAGACAACCAGTTCTGTTTCTTCTGCGGTTTTCTCACTTCTGTGTATTTCACGTTCCTCAGCCCCATGCTGCTGCCATTCCTCTTCCTGTTTTTGGTCACCACAATCACTAGTAAGTGCTCCAAACTGCGCAGTGGCAGATTCTGAATAGAGAGAACTGGGTTCTCTGGTATTACCTGAACCCCACACCCCCAAAAATAAGAAGATAGAGAAAAAGGCTTAGATGTCATAGTATTGTGCCTTCAGTTGGGTTAGTAATGATCAGAAAGGGAGAAAACCAGGAACTGTGCTCCATAGCTGGTATCCAGTGTTGTGCTGTAAATAAGGAACTGAATGATACCTGACTCTGTGCAGCTGCTCAGCTCCACTGACAAAGTAGATGCCTGCAGAGGAGCTTCTGCAGGAAGGGGAGCGTTTCCTCTGTCTGTCACTGGCTTCTCCATGTCATCCATCTCAGGAGGAGAACTGTCACATTCTGCTTTGTCCGAGAATGCCTCAGAAGGTTTTTCCTGAAACATAAAACTCAGCACCTGAAACAGTTTTTCAATCTAACCCTATCTGCCCCTGAAAGTCTGCTTATTTTTGTCAACATGAGACATGAACAATGCAGACAAAGGATTAACAAGAGGCCTTGTTCTAAAATCAGCGCACAGAGATGTTGGCAAAGCTGTTACTCTTCATTAAGAAAACCTTGCACATATACAGCACAACAAGGGAACTTCTCCAGGTTTGCCAGAGCTTTTCTATGCTTTGACCAATTCACTGCTTCTTTGTCCCAGATTTCATTGGCTTTGTGTTTGCAGCAATAAAACTGCACCAGCAGAATGTGAAGTTACAAACACTGGTCATATATTCTGTGAATAAGGCTATAGATAATATTATAGTGTCTCACTTCTGTAGCTCCAGAGTCCTCTCCTTCTGCTGGGGGAAGCACCTTTTCTTTATCCTCCAGAGGAACAGACTCTTCCTCCTCACTGTCCTTCCCCTTCTCTGCTTCCATGGCCTAGCATACAGCACAGGTGAAGAGTAGAACAGCAGCATTACAAGGGGCTGTGCACTTTGTTTAACATCATCGTAACTGG
Source organism: Myiopsitta monachus (assembly GCA_017639245.1). Classification (NCBI taxonomy): domain Eukaryota; kingdom Metazoa; phylum Chordata; class Aves; order Psittaciformes; family Psittacidae; genus Myiopsitta; species Myiopsitta monachus. The sequence goes on along the minus strand of CM029931.1, from coordinate 732,903 downwards.
AATGTAACAACTGGGCATAGGAGTTCAATTTAGAAGCTTAATCTCATTCCCAAAACCAGTCACACACCAAAGATTGACATAGGACAGACCCTGACAAAGTCCTGCACACCATTTGCGATCTCATGTGATTTTAGCTCACATCTAGAAAAAGAAATTAACGCCCTTAGGGTTTTATTAAATAACCTCTTCCAGCTTGCAACAAAATTGCCAAATTATTCTCTTTTTATTTTCTTTTTAAAGAGACGCTGCTTTATCCCATATCCTTTTTGCCAAATTCAAGTATTGTGCAACAGAAGAAAACTTATCACCAACACAGCCCAATAAAAAAGGACCAAGCATATGCATCTATGAAACATAGAAAACCTCCTTTTTAAGGTGTCCGCAGCAGAAACGTGTCAAAGGAAATCACCTCCATAGCGAGATGCGAGGGAACTTGGATTATATCCTGCTCAGCGGAGCCTAATTCCGGTCCAGACCCCTTCGCTGCGGCAGCGGGGGCCTCCTCCACGGGGCTGGGGCTGGGGCTGGCCTGTGCCTGCAACCAGAGGCAGGAGAAAGACTGAGCCCGAGCCCGAGCCCGAGCCCGAGCCCGAGCCCGAGCCCGAGCCCGGGTCCCGGGTCCCGGGTCCCGGGTCCCGGGTCCCGGTCCCGGTCCCGGTCCGCACCCACCCGCCACCGGTGGCACCGTCTTCCCGTTGCCCGGCAACGCGTCAACACCTGGTCACGTGACAGCTGTGGGCCGCACCATCTCAGCCCGCGGAGGGGGAACTTGGGCCGCACCACCTCAGCCTTTGGGGGGAGGAGGTGTGCGCGGGCCGCACCGCCTCAGCCCGCCGGGCCCGGGCCAGGGCTGCTGCGTCCCCGCCGCCATGGCCGCGCCGGCCCCGGTGCGGGGCAGCAGGTAACGCCGGGGGCCGGGCGGGGCGCGCCGGGGTCGCTCTTTGCCCTTCCTTGCCTGGGGCAAGCCCCACCTGAGGCAGCCCCGGGTCACGCCGGCGGCGAGCGGGCGGGGCGGGGCCGTCGGGCGGGCACACCCCGGCCGGGCTGGGCCGGGCGGAGCGGGGCGGCGGTCCCGGTGCAGGCGGTGGTCTGTCCCGTTCCGTCCCGTTCCTCCGCCAGAAGTTTCCCCGGGGCTCGTCTTTGCCGGTAAAAGCATCGGGGCCGCGGAGGGGGGGTCGCTCAGTGCGGACGCGTTGAGCGGCGGGGCCGCGGCTGTGGGCTGCGGTGCGCGGCGGTGGCCCGGGCCGGCAGCTCATCAGGCGTGGAGCTGCCACGCCGGGCCGCGGCTCCCGGTGTCCCGCCCAGTGATGCACCATTTCCTTATCCCGTTCTTTGTCTTCCCGAGGGTCGCTGGGGAGGGGGTGTGAAACCGGGAGGAGAAACAGTTCTTAAACTTCATCTGCTGCTGCTTGCCCCGGGTACCGGCACCGTTCCTTCCCTTCGGGAGGTGGCCCTGCTCCCAAACCACCCCTCTGTCTACCTCTTCCTTTGCCGAGTTCAACGGAGACATGAAGATAGATGTTGGGATCCTTGGTAATGATTTGATGTGTGGCCTTCAGGCGCTCCGGGGCAGGGATTACGTGTTGATATATTGCTCACTGTGCTGCTGACGCTCTAAAATAGCTCTGCTTCTTCCTCTCTGAAGCCTGCCTGTCTTTTTTGGTTCTCAGATTAGAAGCTTTTCTTGTAAAGGTATTATGTTCTCAGCTGCCACTCTGAATAGGAAGTAATAAAAATGAAATACCTTTTAAGAGAAAATAGTAGAAATATTGAGACCAGGACAGTCTCAGGGTGAAGATCTTGGCCTTGCTGCTTCTTTTACTCCTTTAAGTTTGTGGGCTTAGAGGAGCTCACCCTTGTTCTGGTGATAACTTCACTGGATTGCTGGGATGGGGCAGTGTTGCGTTGTCCGGCAGGTACGGAAGGAGGGGCAGGGGGAAAGGAGACTCTTTCAAAGCATCAGAGACACCTCTTCTGATGTCGTATTAAGAAAAGACTTTGCAATTAGTTTATTGACTCAGCTGTGATACCAGGTTCTGGGAATTCTTTACCTGCTGGTACTGGGGGCATTACCGTGCCACGGCTAAAGGGCATTGGGAATCAAAAGCCATAAAAAGTTACCTACTGCACAAGCACTGCAGTTAAGTGACATGAAATTATGTTTAATCTTGAGATGGAGGGACATATGGCACAAATAATTTCCTGCACAGAAGCGTATGTTGTGGTTTGGCTCCTGGTGCTGAAGGGAGGGAAGCTTCTTGTTTGCTTTCTTTCTGCCTCAGCAGGTGTGGCTGGAAGCAGCAGGCAGGCTCCCACCATAGCATTTGGTTTCCCATTTTGTCTCTGAGTCACAAACTTGCAGTATTTAGTCTGCTGTCCCTTTTTTACCTTCTCAGCTGAGGCACATCTGAGTGAAGCTCTTCCACTGAAGCGACTGGGATCAGAGCTGAATCCTGTCACGATTCCAGCCCTGGCTGGTGACTGCTGGTTCTCTGCCTTTACTCTGCGCTCCACGTGCCGCTGCTGCACCAGTGGCTCAGGAATGAAAGACTTTTTGTTGACCTACATAATTCTCCCCATGCAACGGGATGGCTTCCGAATGGTTCCCTATGGTAAACTTTTTGCTTGATTTGGCTAGGTCATCTTAAATAGCTCCAGCTAATAGCTAGTAGTTCTGGAAGCTTTATTTCCCACTAATGAAGAGGTATGGCAGTACAAAGGGAAGGTTTTTTCACAGCTCTCATGTACACCTATAGTAGTAGAGATGAAGGGAGTGACTAGCTGAGAGGTGCACAGAAAATCCACTCGGAGGACTGGAGAAAACCTGTGAGTCCTGACCCCAGGCTCCAGTCCCTGCTCTGCCTTCCAGCACACTGTAACCTGTGCTTGAACTGCCGGAGATACAGAGATGCATCTGCTTTCCCAAGGGGAGGAAGGGGAAGGAACTTGTGCAGTGTCAGAGACCTCCCTGGTGCAGTGACTCTGTGTTCCTTAAATATGTAACATCAAATTGGAGTTGTTAAGGGCAGAAAAAAAAAATTGTTACATTTGTCTTACTCGAGGCATTTCATGCTTCAGTTCAGTGCCGATGTTTGACAGCTCATGTTTCTCCTCTGTGCCCAGACATGCTGTAGGTCTCATGTTTCGCTTCAAGAGTCCTGTAGCTGGGCTTATTTTGCTTGTAAAGCTATTAAACTCACGCAGCAAGTTTGTCCTTGGAGCCACAAGACCCTCTGCCAGACACCAAGTGCTCAGCAGTGTGACTTGTCAGCAGCAGCTGACCCCAAAGTGTTGCTGTCATCTGCCTCTATGGGCTAAACTCATTTGTGAGAGGAGCCTTGCTGACCTGTGTGCTCCGTGTCAGCTTTGTAATATGCAGGAGCCCTGCATTGCCCTCCTGTGCCGGAATACAGGAATCTTGTGCAACCGGAGGCAGCAACATTTGGTCCAGCAGTGAGTGCCAAGGTGAGGGCGTGATCTGCCAAGGCAAACAGCGTTTGGTGGTGGTGGGTTTGGGAGAAGGGCTCGTCTGAGGGCGGCGAGCAGCCGGCGTTACTTGAGCTGCTGCTGGCTGGAACTGCTCAGGCTCTTGCAAAGAGGCTCCTGGGGTGATTTCAGGAGTTGGCTCCCCGGCACATTTGCGAGCTCTGGTGTAGCTGAGAAGTGCTGGCACTGCCTGGGAGAGCAGCCAAGGGCTGCGTGAGCAGACTCAGTAGCTGTAGCAAAGATTTTTAGCGGCGACAGTTGATGTGTGGGAGAAGAAAATGTATGTGTGCTTAATAAATATTGGCACTCAGCAAGAGCTTTTCAGCTAATTCAGTGCCTGAGCTGCTGGGGAGCTGGGTTGGCTCTGCCACGTTGAAAAGGATCCCTTCAGATCAGGGCATAAATAGAAAATTAATATGAGAGAACCTTTTTTTGTGAATGGTGCTAATTCACTGCTGACTGAGCAGCAGAACAGATCTAACCGGCCCTCCCAAGCTCACACAGGAGGCAGCAGCAAATCCTGCTTCTTCTCCAGGCCCGTGGCCTGTGTATGCAGACATTGTTCCACACAAAAAGGGCTGAGAATAGAGCAAACCCTGCAGACCTGGTCTCTTTGTTTGCTGGTTTCTATTGTATGAACTCCTGCCTTTTGGGAAGGAGAGGCACCTTCTTCACAAGCTGTGTTTCAGAGACTTTGGGGTTGTACAAGTAGACTTGATGACTGTCAGAGGTCCAGTCCATCATCTGCTCCTTGCTGGGATTGACCATCTATCTATTTCTGTGGCCAGTCTTTGAAATCCCTCAGTGATGGAAATGGCCTCTCTGGGTTGCCCTGTTCTTCACACCTTTATCGCTGCTATTGGAATAAGTAAACTACATATTCCTTGCCACAGCTTAACAGGTGTGAGAGGATTAATTCCAGTCTTGCTGGTGATGTTTCTGTCTCCCAGTATATTTGGCTGCTTGGTTGCAGCACTGTAGTGGTCTCTGATTTCTGATGCCTGGCTCTTCTGCAAGTCAGATGCCACAGGCTGAGTTTCTGTGCTGGCTGGACACCATATTCTTCACCTCTGTCATTTCTGTTGTTTCCTCTTCCCAGCACACGTATCCATGTGTGTACCTGCAGCACCGTCCAACTGCGCATCAGGGCAGTGCTGGAGCGACACGTGTTCTGCAGGATCACAGCAGTATTTCCCTTTAAATTCCTCCTCCTTTCCAGGAAGCAGCTTTTGATCTTTACCTGTGGCTTTGTTCTTTCTGGGCTAGGTAAAAGCTAATTAAATGCTGCCTCTGTTGGCAGTGAATCCTGCACCTCTGTTGTGCTCTGGGAGCCCCTGGAGAGCAGCAGGAAAGCATCACACAAACTCATTTCATACCTGCATCTCCATATGCTGTCCTTAGCAGGAAAAGCTCACTGGTGTTTCTTGAGGAAACCGCCAGGTACCACCCTCCTCCTTTGCAGGTTTAGTGCTTTCAGAGCCCTCATGAAATAGCTGGCGCAGCTGAAGGTCTAGTTATCTGGGCTTGACAGCAATGGGCAGAGCTGCACACCCTGCACTGCCTGGCAGTGGTACCCTCCTCAGGTGTGCCGGAGGCTCAGGGCCTCTCATGCTGTACAGGTTGCTCCACATCACTGCTATGGACTCCCTCAGCACTGTGTTGAAATGGTGTGTTGTAACTTGGTGGTGGGAAGGAGCAATTGCAGCAGAGTTTACTGTGTGTTCTTGCAGTGCAATGAGAGGAAAGATGACCTGCTCTTTAAATGTGGTTGAGGCAAATTACTTTCTCCAAGATGTGACCCAGATCCTCAAACAGTGCTGTGGTTTTTGGTGATCTGGACAAGAACGAGCATATGGCTCCACTGGGGTTTGGTTTGGGGGGCTGAGACATGAAGATACACGTGTTTGGTGGTAGAAGACAGCACAAGTGCAAAGGACTTGCAAAGTAATTGTCTTACGCCAAACACTTGCTGGGCACAGGATGTAGGAGGGATGAGGCTTCTCTCTCAAGTTCCAGCGAAGACTGAAATGCAGGAACTGCTTATGCTGTGATTCAAGCTGACAAATGCAGTGATTGCCAGTTAAACCAATGGTTTGTCCTTTAATGAAAGCTCTGTCAACCACTTGGCAGCCTCATTTGCAATCTTCTGTATGTGCAAATCTGTCAAAATCAGGACAGTTACTTTTCTTCCCTGCAGCTTTCATCCTGCTCTTTGAGAAGCACTGGTTTCCATTGGCTCTTTCTGCCTTCTTGCTTCCTGTTTGCCTGGAGATACCTTTAAAACCATATTTAAAGAAACCAGAGCTGTTCAGTGCTTGACGATGCTTTAGGCCCCTAAATGTTTCCTGCATATAGTGCCCTGATAGCACAAGTCGGGGCCTGTCTGCTTTTGGTTTTATGTCTACCTGCCCCATTGCATGCTCTGCAGGTCATGGTGTGGGAATTGTCATGAGGAACACAGCGGGCTGCCCCTGGACCTGGGACTGTGGTGATGTGTGGTGTGTGCTGGGTCAGACTGGCCTGCTCACAAGCAAGTGAGGCCATGTAAAGACAAAGGAACAAAAGTAGATGGTGCCTCTCCTCGTGTACTTTTGACAGAGCAGAAGCTGCTGTGCCTCGGACAGTCTGCTTCCCAGCTGGGCACAGCAGGAGCAGGTAGAGCCTGCTCCTTGTTGAGCTGTGCTGGGCTGTCTGTGGGATGCAACACTCATCTGTTGTTTCCAAACCTCAAGTCTTCTTCCTGATCCATCTGCTGAATAGTTTGCAGCATGGGTGACCCCCCTGGGCTCACTGTACAGCTCCTCATCCACAGCCCTGGAGTGGAGAACGTCTCATTTGAGTACAGTGATGAGGTGGGGATCGGACTCCCCAGTTAACTGGAGTCACCTATCGATAGATGACATGTCTGCTGGAGGCGGTGTGCCATGCTCTGCTCTTGGAGCCTGCTCGCTCTGCTCAACGTGGGCCGCTTGCCATTTATATCTGCAAAGGCTCTATAAAACCACAGTACTCAAACAAACAACAAAACCTCCAAACCCCCAAATCCCAACCCAAACACCTCAAACACACAGCAGGAATATGCCAAAAAATGGTGAGCACAAGATGAACTTGTTTTGCTTAATGTTTTCTTTGGAGATCAGCGGTTACTGCGGGCAAAGCAGCAGCCCCTTGTTTAATGTCATGGTCTCAGCAGTTTTTCCATAATGAAGGAATCCTCCAGGGTCTACTCTGACTCTCTTTGGCATTCCCAGGACAGTGATACATCAGGCAGCTCTGCATTGCTGAGCTATTCCCTTAATGGGCTGTTTGCAGTGACAAGCATCACTTTTCGCTTTCCCCCCGCAGTAACTGTTAAAACATGGGGGTTTTGCTGCCTTCATATTTCTTCATTGCGGAGAAAAACATCCAGGGATTCTGTACTTCATCTTTAAAACGTAAAGTTACAGCTCCGGAGCACTTGGAGGCTGGTGCTTGAGCTGTAGGATGGATGCAGCAGTTATGGGAGAGCTCTTCCTTCTCAGACAGTGGAGGACACGTGCTGTGGTGTCGTTGTGTCTGTTCTAACACTGTTCTGACCACCTTCTTGGCAGATATTCCCAGTGTGGCTCCTGATTAGAGCTGACGGATAATGGAAACATTTCCTTGGTGATGTCTCTGGGGCGACTCCTCCGACGCGCCTCTTCCAAAGCCTCCGACCTCCTGACCTTGACTCCTGGTGGTGGCAGCAGCTCACCCTCCATACTTGATGGGGAGATCATCTACTCCAAGAACAATGTCTGTGTCCACCCACCTGAGGTGCTGCAAGGCATCGGGGAGCATCACCCAGGTGACGCAGATTCTGCTCATGCGCTTTTTTCTCTCTCCTGGGGGTATGTTTGTATGGAGTTCTACCTCTTGGGCTCTAAAGAATGAAGAGGTGCCGGTGGGGGACAGGGGAAGGCAGTCTTATGGAAGACTAAGGAAAGCCATGCTATTTCTCCTTTCTTTTCTTGTCTAGCATAAATTTACCTGTTATAGTAAGTCCTTATGTGTATTGCTAGAAGATGGACAGTCGTCACTGAGGACAGTAACTCCTTTTGCTCTTTCGAATATGTGTATTGTTCAGGAAAGCTAAGTATCATCTTGTAACTGTCATTGCTGGTGGGGTCTCAACAGCCATTGGTAAAGGGAAAAGAAAGAAAACCTGGAGTAAATGAAGATAAATACAGCTCTGTCCCTTTATTCTCATCTGTTGTTGTGCTCTTTCATGTTCTCATCAAAGTGAGCCGTGGCCACTGGCTTAGCTTCACAAAACTAATTATTCTCCGAACATTGACCCACACTTCCCTTTTTGTATGTGTGACTCTTCTTTCTATTGACTTTTCATGAATATTGTAGCCCTTTGGCTACGCCAGGTAAATAGTCTTGAGAAAGAAATGTTTAGCTGGCACTTGGAATTGTTTAACTAACAAACAGCAGAAGTTTTTCATGTGCCAACATATTTCAAAATGTAATAATCCACGCAGGAAGCTGAAGTATTTGCATGTTGTTTCTCTGTCCACATAGGCCAGAGGGAATTTAGACTGTTCAAAAGCCATATGGAGACTTGAAATTATCTGTAAATACTGACTAATGTTGAGCATGCCACAGTTCATTTGGCAGAATTCTGTCCTGGTTAATGAAAGGATTTGTTTTGCCCTTGTGTAATGGTGGTGAAGTGGGGGAAGCTGGGGAAGAGCAAATTTCAGGCTTATGGACTTTCCTTAGACTGAATCTGCATCGTAACTGATGGTTTCTTTGCTCTCTTGAAGGCTACTTGTGCTTGTACATGGAGAAGGATGAGCTGCTGGGAACCACGCTGATCCTTGCCTGGGTGCCCAACTCCCGCATCCAGCGGCAGGATGAGGAGGCGCTGCGCTACATCACTCCCGAGAGCTCCCCTGTGCGCAAAGCCCCCCGCAAGCGCGGCCGCCACGCTCAGGGCTTCGGCACTGTCCGGCAGCCTTCCCCCACCGAGCAGAGAGGGGCAGTGATCCTGAGAGGAGAAGACATCCTGACTGTGTCACAGCTTGTGAAAGACGTGGCTTACATCAGCTCCCCGTCTTTGGAAGGGGAGAAGCTGCCGCAGTGCTGCCCAGCAGGAGACGGCACCCACCGGTCCCCCCAGCCTGCGCGCAGTGACTCAGGAATCCTCTTGACAATCAGCTCCCAGGAGGAGCAGAACAGGTTGGAGCTGTCAGTGGAGGGGACAGAGGAAGGCCTGGACTGCAGGCCAGAGCCAGGGGAGGACGAGGGCTCCCTGGAGCTGTCTGCTGATGACGTGAGCAGGGACAGTACTTTTGACTCTGATTCTGATGCCTTCTCTTCCCCCTTCTGCCTCTCTCCCATCAGTGAAGCCCTCGGGAAAAGCAGTAGTTCCGTGTTCCTGGATAATGAAAGCAGGTGAGTGCATCCTTTTCTCTAGTTTCTGGGTGAATAGCTGGGGTGCTGGTTGCTGAGCTTGGAGGTGCTGAAGGGAACTGAGAAGCTTCAGAGTGGCACTGAGCTGAATATCCTGTCTTGCTTCAGACACCTGTATAATTCACAGGAAATTGTTTGACAGCCAGTCCTGCTTCTGCTCAGTGAACCCTGGCCCTGAACATTCAGGGCTGTGCATGTGCAGTCTTACAGGTGAACTGTCTTGAGCCCTTTGAGCACCATCACTAAATTAAAAAGGTCCTTTGTTGGTCTAATTGGCTCTCTGAGGAGAGGTGCAAGTTACTGCTTGTGGAGAACCACATCAAAGTGTCAGCCTGACTTCCTCTGAGCCATGGCTGCCTCACTGCAAGACACCGTGTTGACATGAAGCCTGCTTGTGGGACTGTTTTTGCTGGTGTTCAGAACGTGGTCCCACATATGACACACAAACACTAATTCTTGCATGTCTACCCTGGATGTTTTAGTCAATGCTGCTGTATCCAAATGGCAGTGCTTCTCAACAGCATCTGCAGTAACCTCTACCTGGGGAAAGGAGGGCACCCTGGCAGGGGAATAATGAACAGCAGGATGCCTGTATAACTCCCTCTACTGATACACAATGTTTCTGGCTTTCTGGTCTGTGCTCTCTGCTGTGTTTCCCTCATTTCCGTCTTGGGGAGGATGTGTGTGCTGCGTTCATGAAGCATCATGGGACTGATTTTAAGGCTCAACTTTGAAACTACATCTGAAATTAGGAAAAGCAAGCTCTCCTTTGTGTGTTTCAGCAATGTACAGCTACATGAAGACTTGACCTCTGAAGAGGTTTTGCCCCTTTATTTTATGGCTAATTCAAGCCCAGGGAATGCTGGTAAGAACAGGGTTTGTGAAGGAAGTATTCAAATTGGTTCAGCTCTCTTCTGGGTATTTTAAACCACTTCAGAGCAGTGGTGTCAGACTTCGGATCAGCTTTACACTAATACATGTCTTTCCAGTATGCTTCTAATTAACCACGAGCCACAGGGGTTTCTGGCTTGGGCTCTGCAGCAGCTGGGTGGGCAGTGGTTTGAGCAGCACGTCGGCCAGCCCATCCCATTCCAGCCCATCCCATCGTGTCATGTTTTGGCTTCCAAATTGTGTTGAACAGAGTCAATTTGACAGTGTCTCTCTCAGCTTTCTAAATTGTGCCTCACAAGTATTCAATGTAGAATGTAGGAGACTTTGGAAACTACATAAATGTCACAAAACACCCTTGAAAAGAATTTTAGAGAGGCCTTTGAATCTTTAAATATCACTGCTAAGAACTGACTTGATTTTCTTGGTTTCCAGGCTTTTTGTCCCATTCAGATTGTGTTCTAGCACTGGGCTACTGCTCGGGGGTTGAAACTTCAGTCGCAAGCACCTTCAGAGAACATTATGTTGGGTTAGAAGCTGCTTGGCATTGAACTAAAAACCAGAAAGCGCCCGCATCCTCTGCACCCAAAGCCTCTCTTTGATAATCTTGTTTCCTTGACAGTTTGTGTTTGACCTGTGTCCGTTACTCTGAAAAAAGTGAAGTTTGAGGTATTTTTAAGCATGTTTTGGTAGGTAAAGTACAATTATAATGCTTCTGAGTTCCAAACAAGATTCTTGAAGCAAAAGTGTTCCTGTCCCTCAGTGTGTGTGTGTGGAAGCTATGGCCCAGCTTACCGCACACCCTAAGGTATTATCCCAGCATTAGCAGTTAGGAGTGGGAATAGTGCGGAACACATTCCAAACAACATCCTATTCCTGCTGGAAACCAGGAGATTGAACTGATCCGGGGGAAATGCCAGCCCTTGGCCCATGTGCTGTGTGAGGTGTGAGTGGCTGTGGCGCAGGGCTCAGGGCCCAGCAGGCAGCTGAGGAGCCTTGTGGTGTAACTGTTGTGCAGTGCTGATGCCCTGAGCTGCGGCGGTGTCAGGGGGAGAAGGAAACATTGCTCTTGCATCCTCACCCCTGCCTCTGAATTCCTGCAGCATGTCCCTGGCTCCGCAGCCTGGCTTGGGCAAGCCCTCTGCCGGCTTTGCTGCTGCCCAGCTGGGAAACAGCTCCTGCTCCTAGTAGATTTTCCCCTTTCCCCCCTCCCCCCCCATTTTTCTCCCTTTTTTCTTTCCCCTCCCCTGGCACCAGGCTGGAAGCCTCACACAGTGTGTGCAGCACTCATCGTTTGCAGCAGATTAATAAAACAGACCTTTCATTGTTTGGGACTTCAGGCTTGAACGGCATTTGTCCAATGTGGCCATGTTTTATGCCAATCTGTTCTTCCCTACAGAGCCCCCTTGCTTGGCATCTGCAGGATCTTACCAGCTCTATGAGCAGGAGATTTTGCATACAGTACTTCGGAGAAGTCCCATCAAAAGGCATTCCCTTATTCCCTGCATTCATCCCGGTGCGCTGGGGGTGGAGGAATGCTGGTTCAGAAGTCACTACAGCATGAGAGCAGCTTCCTTGTTTCTTAAGGGTGTTTTTTCCTTCTGCTGGCTGCTTCCCATCTGAGCCAGAACTGGAGTGTGAACAAAGTTTGTGCTGCTGGCAGATGGTTTGAACATTTTTCCCTCCCTACCTCCCGGTCACCGTCTCCTCCCTGCAAAGAGGAACAAATGTTTCTGATTATTCCCCTCTGCATCAGGGAGTTGATGTGAAGAGAGCTCTGCTTTCCCCTGGGATTGCTTCAGGAGCTGAAGCAGAGCATTGCTGGGTGTTTCAGTCCAGTCTTTCTGTGCAATCAGGTATCATCAGAAACAGAAAAGCATTATATTGTGGAAGAATTAGGATGCACACATGGACTTGGATCAGATGAGATCAGGGGCTCAGCAAGCTGCTTACCAAAATATCCATATAACCAGGAGTCGCAGGTCCCTTATGCCTCTTGGAGCATTATAGAATCCCAGACTGGCTTGGGTTGGAAGGGACCTTAAAGCTCATCCAGCTGCAGCCTCCTGCCACAGACAGGGGCACCTTCCACTGGAGCAGGTTGCTCCAAGCCCCATCCAGCCCGGCCTTGAACTCTGCCAGGGGTGCTCTGAGGAGTCCTGGCTGCAGGGCAGAAGGGAACCGACAGCACACCGGTGGTGCAGGGGCAGAGAGGCAGGAGAAGGGAAGTAGGCAGCAGCGTTTGAGTTGTGCAATGACTCAGTCATTGTAAGTTAACAGCTTGCCTGGTAGAACATAAGGAAATAAAAACGTATCCATTGTTTTTTGGGTGGTTTTTTTCCTCTTTGCTTCTCAGCTGACAGCTTGCCAGGGAACCCATGCAGCGACCGATGCTTTCCTCCCATTTACACAATTCCTCAGGCTAGGAGCTATGGGAGTGTCCTGTCACCAGCATACACATTCTTGCTTCTCCTTTTAGATGAGCACAGCACTTCTGCCTAGTGCACTCCTCTCACATGGAGAGGTGGCTCTACTCTCTTGGGGTTTGTGGCCTTTTTAACTTTGGGGGTCCCTTTCTGCTTGTGGTACATGGTTCCTGCAGGGAGGTAGCTAATGTGTGAAATCCCTGGATTGGTGGTAGCCTTATTATTGACTGTATTCCTGCAGGGAAGGAGGGATGCTGGAAATAAAATCATTCTATTCTGTTCCCTTTCTCCCCTATCACCATTGTTTGCTGACTCTCAGGAAACATTTGCCATGTGGTTTGAAGGGCACTGCTTGAGGAGAGCTGTGTTCTGCACCCAGCTCTGGCTTGCTGCTGCCCTGCTCAATTACTCGGCTTCCATTTTCTCCATCAGTAAAGTGAAACTAGAAGCCTTTTGTTACATCCTGGCAACCAAATAGCATCTGACACCAATATAATGTCTTTCAACCAATGCCTCTGAAGTTACTTTAACTGATTGTGACATCAGATCTATACCAATCGCTGCAGAAGCACTTAGTGCTCTGTAAGTGGGGTTTGTTTGGGGGTTTGGTGTTTTCTGTGCTGTGCCTGGTTGACAGGAGCTTCCCCTGGCAGTGGGTGGTCAGGCTGCTAAAGGCTTTTTGCTTCAGTAGTCAACTGTGGTTGCTGTTATCTGATGAGCACCATGCAAAAATGCTGAAGAGGCCAAATAAACGCTGGCGTTGATTCCTTCGCTAACATTAGGTTGGGGTGTTGGTTGATACAGTGAGAATTAGGAGTGAGAAGCCTTGGTGGGGCAATCACATGAGCAGAGCTTGGAGCAACATCTGGCCAAAGGCTGGAGCTCTGCAAAGGGTCCTGCAGGTGGTGGAATAGACACAGCTCACACTTCCACAGCTTTAAAGGACAGGCAGAAGCGATGTGAGTGATGTGGTCACGGGTACCAGTGGAGAAGGAGCCGTCTTCCATAAGAAAGTGATGATTTTAGCTGCTAGTAATAAAAATAGTGAAAGGTTTTCACAATGGAGCTAAACAAAGCCCCGGCTGCAGGTGTTCTCCAGCAGAGGTGAATTCACCTGACCCAGCTGAGTGCAGGAGGCCCAGGCGAAGCACACAGCGCAGGGAGGAGCTGCTCTGGCCCCGCAGTTGATGCAATTTTTACAGCTGTGTTGCACATCCTGTTGTTAAGCCTCTTCCCAGGGAGCTGATGAGTAAATCACCTCCTCGGGAGGGAGCGGAGGCACAGCGCTGCGGAGGGTGGCAGCGCCGGTGGGAGCGGTGGTAACAGTGTGTGGAGTTGCATCATGTTGTTTTGGCAGCTCACCTGAAGGGCTCGGTGGTGCTCAGCCCTCTGCAGGATAAACAGGAGGGAAAATTATAGGGGAAATGAGCTGAAATTAGTGTGAACTGCCAGGAGCTCTGCAGCCACCAGCAGGCTGGGGATTCATCACTGGTGTGACAGGAGTGATTATATTCTCAGAACCAGGGGAATTGGGCACACGCTTCTTGCAGCATCTTCCTTTTGATGATTCCAGCCTTGGGGATGAGTCCATGGGGTTCTGCTGCTCCTGGGTCAGGCTCCAGTTCCCCAAGACATGGCCTGAATAAGTGTGATTACAGTATATGACACCAAAGCACCTCGTTCCATTTGCACACAAATTCATGCCTAGGAAAAAACCATCCCCAAATCCTTCTTCCATCACAAGGATGGTCCCTCCTCCCTTCTGAGCCATAGTGTTGGTGTGAACCTCATCCAAGGCAGTGCTCTCGGGTGGTTTGCAGGGAGCTGGGCACTGGGATGACTGTGGGCAATGCTGTGTCATCAGTTAGGAGTCGTGACGGCAGCCGAGCTGAGGAGATTGGGCAGACCCGGAGCTTGCCGAGGCCCTCAGCTCCATCTGGCTTTGCACCAATGTTTGAACAGCGAGAACATTAATTACAGCAGGTTTGGGGTTTGCCTCCTTTGGTTCAACGCCAGATTCCTGTGGAAGAAAATAGTGACAGCAAACCCGCGATTGGGAGCTGCCGCTGGCAGGATCGGGAAGCTGTATTTGGAATTTCTGGGGAGGAATAGTGGGAATGAGAGCAGGTGATGCCTGGAAAAGGGACCCTATGGCCGTGCAGTCAGGAGCGGTGCAGGGGGACGGAGGAACCGCTTTGCCCCCGAGGGTTTTGGGTGCCAGGGGCTGAGGAGGAGGGGAACCGCTTAACGCCTGCGGAAAGGAGCGGCCGGGCCGTGGGGTGGTGCCCGTGGCAGTGGCCGTGAGCGCCGGACCGGGCGGCGGGCGCTGCTTGGCCGCCAGGGGGCGGGCTCTGTCCAGCGGCGCCGCCCGGCGCTCGCCGGTCCCGGTGGCCGCTCCGATCCCCCCTCCCCGTTCCCGGTACCCGATACCCCCCATACCCCCGGGGTTGTGCAGCCTGGAGAAGAGAAGGCTCCATAAGGGGAGACCTGAGAGCAGCTCCAGTGCCTGAAGGGGCTGCAGGAAACCTGGAGAGGGGCTTTGGACAAGGGATGGAGGGACAGGACAGGGGAATGGCTTTAACTGCCAGAGGGGAGACTGAGATGAGCTCTGAGGCAGAAGCTCTTCCCTGCGAGGGTGCTGAGGCGCTGGCACAGGGTGCCCAGAGAAGCTGTGGCTGCCCCATCCCTGGCAGTGCTCAAGGCCAGGTTGGACGCGGGCTTGGAGCAAGCTGCTCTATGGAAGGTGTCCCTGCCCATGGCAGGGGTTGGAGCTGGAGGAGCTTTAAGGTCTTTTCCAACCCAAACCAGTCAATGATTCTGTGATCTCCTGACCCCAGGCCTGGCTGGAAGGTCGGCACCATGGGCTGCCTGAGCTGCAGAAGCAGGAATCTGCTGCCGTGGTCGTTTCCTGCGGGAGGCATTGCAGTAAAACGCCTTTTCCCAGGATATTCTTGCATTTCTTCTGTTCCTTATTTATATGATTGCAACGCCCAAAAATCCTAATTGAGAGTGGAGATAAATGGTGCTGGCAGGTATCCACAGCTTTGTGAGGGAAGAATTGTGTTAACTGGACCAAAATAAAGAGCATGTCCCCTCTAAAGTACAACAGTATATGCAAATAAATCTGCATAGCCTTTGTCGTCTTGGCTCAGTCCTCACAATTATAACAGCATTAAGCATTTACAATAACTCTGAACCATGCTTTCAGTCAGCTCGCCTTTTTCCTCTCCCTTTTCTGCTACTTGAAGAAAGCTCTTCCCTTGGGAAATCCGCATTGTGTGGTGGAAACAGTGAAACCCTCCCTGGGTGGTGCTGGCGCTGGTGCTGGGTCAGTGCCGGGGATGGGTTCACCGTGGCTCACAGCAAAAGTCCCCCCGAAACCGCCAGTTTGGTGCTTCGAGCCCGGAACCCCGGAGCAAAGGTAACACAGAGGGCTTCCCTCAGCCGGGCCTGAGGCTTGATTGGAATGAGCGTAATTAGTGTAGATTTTTAGTTTTGCATGGAGAGAACTGAAAGAGAAAAAGCAAACTCATCCATTGATCTTCTGACTCAAATGGATGCTGGTATGAAAGGTCCCCTCTGCCGAGCTGGAATGGGCTGAAAAGCAAAGGTTCTTTTGGGGGCTTTGCTGAGAAATCACTTTTTCTATCTAAGGAGCTGGGGTTTTCAAGTGTTGCCTCTCGACTGATGAATTAATGAGCTGCAGGCAGGCAGGAGGTGCCCCTTCCCTGTCCGGATTGTGGAAACCCACCATTCAGCTGCGGGAATATTTTCCTTCCTTAAAACGAAGGTAACAGTTGCATCCTCGAGCAGCATACGCTCGGCTCCAAGTGATTTGTTGTGTTTGGCTTCTCGGGAGCCAAATGCGTGTTTTAGCCATGAGCATCAAACTGCTAATTCTGCCCCTGATACCTCAGTGCAAGAAGAAGTCACAGGGAAAAGCCTCGCCTGGGTTTTACTTCGGGAGCCTCCACCTGCCTGGGATCTCACCTGCGGAAAACACATTGAGTGTCTTTTAGCTGAAGGTGTGAATCACATTTCTGACTTTGGGGAAAAGAGTAAAGCACACATTAATTCAATGCAAACTTCTGATGATGGTTCTTTTTTTCCTTCCCATTTACAGTCAAAATAATTAACTCAAGAATTACTGGTTTATTTTGTTTTCCTCTGGTTTAATACACAGCAGCTGGGGGAGCCCTTTGGAGGTAAGTGGGGCTGCTTTTCTTAATGCCCCTCTCTTGCTGGCTAAAATCTCTTGGCTTCCCTTTAGGCCATGAGGACTTGGAGGAAGGAGTTAGAAGCAACAAAGCCCGCAGTGTAGTGAGGCTTCTTCCTCAGCAACGGGCAGGGACACCGGGCACCACACAGGTTGCCTTTTGTCCCCCGAGCTTTGTAATGATGAACTGCCATAGAGGTGGACACTGGGTGTCCTGCCTGCCCTGGGGGCGGTGGTGTGCTCTGGGAAGGCAGGCAGGGTGCTGCGAGCGTGCATTGCAGTAGCCATGTAAAGCATAACAAATTGTTTTGATCTTTATTTCCCAAGGACAGATGGATCCCGCCCATCGGAAGGCGCTGATAATCGGCTTTCCTTGAGTCCCTCGTTTTGTCCTGTTAAAATGTTTTGCTTCCCAGGCTCATGATCGCAGAGTTGATGCTGATTCAAAGCCCTGTCCCTGATCATGAACTTGCTGTTACGGCACAAGGTCAGAGGGGGATGTAGGAGTTGCTGCCAGCCCCACAGCGTGTGCCAGCGAGGTGGTAACCACGAACCACCTTCTGCGCCTTTGCTCATGGGGGGGAGGGATTCCAGCATCTTTAAGATGTAACCAGCATGTTCTTTGAATAGCATTAATGACATTAACAATATGAGTGACTAACAACAATACGCTGACTTCCAGAAGCGCTGCTGAATCTGCTTCCTCGTGCCCAGCATGAAAGGATACAATTATTTTTCATAACCTTTTATTTTCCCTTTACGGTGAGCTAAGCAAAGCAAGTTTGTCAGAGGCAGAGTGCTCCTAATTTGGTCTCAAATGACCTCTGGAGCCATGATTGGCAGTCTGGTGTCGGGAAGGAACTTGTGCCTCTGAGATAGAAATGAGCAGAACAAATGCCGTAGGACAGCTTGGGTTCCCCGGAGGACGCAGGCTAAAAAAGGTGAAACAAGTGCAATTACAGGAGCTTTTCAGCACAGAAAGTTAATTAGCTACTAAATAGCATTTAGTGCAGTTCAACGTGAGGAAATTTATGTTTTGAAAGCAAACAGATCAATAGGGAAGCTATGGAACGAGCTTCTGGAAAGTCCACGTTGACATTCGTGTACTTTGTACTGTGCTGTCCCAGGCAGTTTTTCCCAGGTTTCCCCCACAAAGAGGAAGAATCGCTGGACGTGTTTCCATGTGTTTGCAGATGTATGGACACGCTTCCACATGGGGTTGTTTGACATTCAATTTCAGAAGTTCTGGTCAGGCTTCTGTCTCCAGCACCTTTTTCCCTGTTCACTGGTGTCAGTGGAGACAGGTTCTGTTTGGGCTCTTCAGCGTTTAAACTTCAGGTTCCAAGTAATTCCAGCCACAGGATGAATTTAACACAATTCTTCGCCCAGCGTGTTTCACAATTCATAATACAGGTGTATTGTCAAGGGCACTGTTTTATCAGAACAATAGATTTGGGTTCCAACTTCCCCATATTCCCTGACTTTGTACAGTCACTGCACTAATTTTTTGGGCATTTCAGGATAGCTTTGAACTTTTATCAATGGATTATTCCTTTGAAGGTACCTGTCTTAGACGTTTCAGGCAGCTGATGCAGCCGCAAGCTATTTCACCTTGCTGGAAAGAAGAGGGACCTGGAAGGTCAGTGCCTGTGGGGAATAGTGGAGAAACAGGGAAATGGTAACCCCTGGGGAGGAAAAGGGGCATGTAATTCCCATTACATGGATGCTCATACATTATGATGGTACTTATTGTCTGTAAATGATGCTTCAGCAGCCAGCGTGCAGGAGCAGCTCGGGCTGTAAGGAGAGCTGTTATTAGTGAAGGTGTGCTTTGGTACTATGGTGGTGGAGAGCCAAGGAGGAGGGTTTGGCTCTTGCAAGAGGCTCTTTGGGATTTGGGTGGTGCACCCTGACATCTTAGGTAACTGCCACATCATGGCTGTAATCTTCAGCCCCTTTCCCTCTTATAATTACTTTTGTCACATCATGTTGTAAAATGAGTTATTAGATCTGTGTTGCTGAAATAGTCTTGCCATGCAGTCGGTGCAGGTCTCTGCCCTGGCTCTGTAGCACAAATAATAATGGGGTTTGTCTCTCTTTATGCTCTAGGTGTGTGCAAATGCTTTGACCAAACAGTAAGTTGGGTCCCATTGCTGGACATCAGAGGTCTCCCTTGCAGAGTGGCTGAGCCCTCGGATCAGCATGTGGTGGGAGAACAATGGGTCTTGACACAAACACTTTGCTTTCACAGGGGGTACAGAAGCTAGAGGGATGCAGATATGGTTGATGGCTGTAGTTGACTGCTGAGTGGTCTTGCTCACCAGCAAGAATGAGATGTATTTTGAGAGAAAAGAGTAATGGGATTGGGTGAGGGGCAGAGGCTTGAGTGGAATCATAGAATCACAGAATCACTGAAGTTGGAAAAGACCTTTAAGATCAGGATTTGTTAATCCTTCTTGGTTTTTTCCTCTGCCTCTTTTATTCCCAAGGGCCGTTGCACTTGTTCTCTTGTCCTGTGAGCAGTGCTGTATCCTGACTGGTGCTCTGTTTTTCCTGGGTCCTACCACCCAAATCTCTCTGGAATGTTCCTCCAGCTATTTTCCTTGCAGTGCCAGCCCCCTGCTTTTGCAGGGCACTCTGATACAAATTCCTCATCTAACAGATAGAATAGTCTGCCAAACAATGAATTCTTCCCTTGCATCTGCGTATCTTGTGTGCCTGGTTAAAGGAGTCCCCAAATCCACACTATTAGCATTGATCACATTACTTGTTCTTGCTAACTTACAGAATGATCTCAATATTAAAATGATTTGAGACAGAAGTCCAGCAGAACATTTTCTTTATTTTTTCCCAGTCAATATATACAGGGAAAAGTAATTTTAAACAGTGAGGTCTTTTCATTAATTTCCGCAGCCTGCACCAGTGCGTGAGGTCGGACTCTGCGTCTGCAGTGTGTGTGAATGCATTGGCCCCTCAAAGGGCACACAGTGCACAGATGTCTCTTTCAGATTTCAGCTTCTACATCACTGAAAACACTGGAATTTCCTGGGCCGCACACTCTGAGGCTCTGTGCTTGCACTTGCTGGCTTTCTGCTGTCCAGAAAGGGTAAATCCACTTACACATGTTGCCTCGCATCACTTCCGTGTGTGCTGGAATCATGTGCAAGCTTGTAACCAGTGGCTGAATGTGAGCTGCAAACATTTGTCTGGAAGAAGCGTTTCCAGGATATACCGCAGTGCACACTTGTGGCTGGGTGCTCCAGCCCCCACGTTCCTGGGTAGCTGCTTGTCCCTGAAGCAGATTTTGGTTGTGTAGCAGAAGGAACTGCAGCTGGCAATAGCAGCTACACAATTCCCGGGATCAGAGCGAGCCAGCCCAGCTGTACGGGAGCTCTTGTTTCTTGGCAATCATCTCTCTGCTGCTGGTTGTTCCAGATGATGCTCTTGAAGAACGAGCACGGTGGCTTCTGGGATGAGGGAACCACAGGACAATAATCCTCGGAGCCAACCTGTCTTCTAGCCCTTTGTCATCCTGACCAGTTCATCTTTGCAAGAGCTTTAGAAAATGTGTTGCCTCTGCTTAGCCTTTGAGCTGGTTTGAGTCACCTCTTCCAGGAAAATCCTGTGGAACCAGCTGTGGCTGTTGTGAAGTGTTGCTCCATAAATACCAGCTGCTTATAGCAAGCAGCCCAGCACAAGTGTCTCCTACCAGGACTCCTGTTACTTTGGCATTAACATGAGATACTGAATGTTTTGGAGAGTGTATTTTGCAGCTTTATCAGAAAGTAATGCTTGATTTGCCTAGACAGGCTGGACCAGATTCAAGGTTGAAGTCCCTTCCAACCTGGTATTCTGGGGATCTGTGATTCTAGGATTTTCACAAAGGCTGGTAGAATTTTAGTGGAAAAATTCCCAGGTGATGGTGTATAGCCACGCTTGAGACTGGAAGTATCCCAGTGCCCAACCTAGAAAAACTGCTATCAGTCCTCACTGAGTGATTTTGGGTATGCTGTGTGACCCTGCTCACAGGGAGAGATGGCCATGCCTCATCTAGGACCTCACCCTCCGAATGGCTCGAATGCAAGTTTTGCTTTGATGCTTTCTTTCAGCAACCTGGAGCAGCAAATTATGAACAGAGTCGTGAAGCTGCTCTTTTAGCTGAGAGTAACCCAGGCTTGGTCTCATATGCATAATGCTGCAGAACTAGAGGAGGGGACTGGGGATTTATTCCCCTGCGTGTGGGCACTGAGGTTTTGAGTCACACGTTTGAACAGGGCAGCACACAGGGGCATGGATAAAAATTTAACCCACAACTAACTGGGATGTCCGGAGACCTGTCCATTGGAATGCAGTGACCTGAACCATGGGTGGATGCTGCAAATGAGGCTGGTCCCAGTGGAAGAGGCACTGTAGCCAGGCTTGGAAAGCATACTGATGTGGTGTGCTGCCGGTGCATGCTGAGTGTGTGATTTTCAGCGTTCAGTGCCTACATTGTTAGATAAGCGGATTAGAAAACATTGCATAAAGTGGCATTGCAGGGGGCTGTCTTTATACCTGCTACTTGCCTTGTTTTGCAAACCCTGATTTCACAGCAGAACCCATTCAGAGCTTGCGCTGAGATTGTTCACATGTATTGGCCTTTTTAAGAATGAAGGGGTCACAGTTTCAGATTCACTTAATTCTCAAGGCAGTGATATTTTTCTTTTGGGATCAGGGTTGGTGATGGGTTTGTGGGGCTTTAAATCTAAACTCCTTTTACTCTTAAGGATGAATATCTGGGGTGCAGTGAGCTCCTAGTGTGTTGCGAGCAGTTGGCTTCGCTTTCTCTGTGGTGAGCTAAGGAGCTCATGTGTAATTTCCCACTCCTTAACTCTCCACAGTTTCCCCTTTGCAATGGAAACCATTTGCTTGAAGTTCATACTGCATGATTCCAGGTTTGTTGGGTCACTTTGAAGGGATCCTGCAGCTCAGGGCTCCATGGCGTGGCTGGAAAGCAGGCAAGTGCCGCTGTGCCGGCTCCCCAAACTGGTCCTTGTGCTGTGCCAAGGAGCAGGGACGGGCCGTTCCTTGGAGGAGCCTGGCTGTTCCCACGCTGGACTTCTTCATTTTGCCTCCTCCAAAGTCAGTTTGGTTTCGGCTCTCTCCGGGTCTGTGTGCAATTTAAGAACAGACCAAAATTAGGATCTATTTTAGGGATGGTAAGGAACTAATTTACATTAAAATAATATAATCTCTTATGTGGGCTGCCAGTTATTGACTCCATAGACCTGCGCTGAATTCCAGTTCCAGAGCTCTGACAAAAGATCTCTTAACGTGGAGCATCTGTGGTTACTGCATGTAACTGTTGTCCTCTTGGCTGATGGGGTTTCTCCCTCCATGCTCCTGTCTGCAGGGACACTTGTGACAGTCACTTGACCTGCTCCACCAGCTCTGCCTCTAGCCTCGACACCAGTGCCCAGTTCCAGGAGAATAACGGGCAAACACAGAGCACCAGATGGGATGAACAGCAGAAAGTATTTGCCCTCGAGCAGGTCTGTGGTGTCTTCAGAGTGGACCTGGGACAAATGAGATCCCTTCGCCTCTTCTTCAGGTAATGTGTTCCTGTATGTGACAGTTGTGTGTGCTCTTGATCAGCGCGTGCTGGGCTCTGGGGGCAGATGGCTTCTGCCATCCTCCTTGGAAGACTGTTCCTGGTTGTCTCCCGGAAAGCCGGCGTCAGCCTTGCCAAGGAGAGCCTTTGAAGTACAGTTATAGAGCCTAAAGGACTTTTTTGCCTAGTGAGGTAAAGGTTGCTCTTGCCTGTCTTACCAAAAGTGTTTCAGATAATGGTAAAAGAGTGCTGTTACCAGGAGTGGAGCTTCTTGAGGAAAATAGTCGCTATGGGCAATGTCATGCAGTCATAGAATATCTCAAGTTGGAAGGGACCCATAAGGTTCATCAGGTCCCAGAGCTTAAAATTACCTCTGTGCCCTGTTTTCAGGGACAACTTGGGACTATGCTTCCTTGTAATTTGCTTTCCACCCCCTCATCTGATGCTCCCCTTCCCACCAGGCCCCTTGCTGTCCTGAGCAATAAATGCAGGTTGCTCTCTCCATTGTTTTGTCCCACAGCGATGAGGCGTGTACCTGTGGACAACTGGTTATTGCAAGCAGGGAGAGCCAGTACAAGATCTTCCATTTTCACCATGGTGGCCTGGATAAACTGTCCGAGGTGTTTCAGCAATGGAAGTACTGCACAGAGACCCACCTTAAGGACCAGGTACCTGAGCAAGGTTCATGGCACAGAGGGTTTCCAGCAGGTGTTTCACAGGTTTTTAAGCCAGGCAAGTGTGTTGGAGAAGTGGATCAATGAGTTCATGTCACCACATCAGGCAGGAAGATACAATTCATTGCATGTTGTTTAGGATGGAACTGTGAGTGGGATGCGAGGTCTCTCTTGTACTTGCTTGTCCCCATCCATTCCCATTTTGCCTGTGGAATGTGGGGGAAGATAGTCCAGAGGGCTGCATTGATAGGTATTTGCTAGACCCAACAGGTCAGCTCGAGGCTTCAGGCGTGTGAAGGGGGGGATCTGCAGTGGTAGGTCTGAAATTCTGCCAGGAGTCTTTCATCCATTTTGTGCACCGTAGCACAGTGCTTGGGAAATGTTTTGACAAGGCATCTTGCCATATTTTGTTCAATCTACATACAAATGTGATAAGAGCTCTTTAATTATCTGTTTAAGATACTGTATGTGCTTATTAGAAACAGTGATTTTTAAATTTCCATCCTTCCCACAGAGCCCCCTGCTGCTTTTCTTATTATGGTCGCATGGGCTCACTTTTTGCATTGAGCAACCTTTGATTTTTAAATTAAATGTCAGCTGCAGTCTTGCACTGGGATCATGAGTGCCCTTAGAGAGCCTGGCAGTGCAGTTCCCTGCTTGCCTAACAGCAATCCCTTTGTATATGGCCAATCATATGTAATTTATTGCAGGCATTCCTGGCAGGGTGAAGTTTTGCTGTAAGCAGCATTAATTCAGTTTCAGGTCAGGGATAAGACTGGGGGAGGAATGGAAACAATTTTTTTCCAGGACAAAGCTGGTTTGTGGCTCTCAGGTTTTTAATTATTCGAATCACTCTCGCTATTGTAATGGTTGGAGTCTAAAAACCCCTCCCCAAGTGCGGTGCCTCAGTGCTTAATCCTGTGGGAACCATGCAAAAAGGTTTTCCTGCTCTGAAAATTGCTGGGTTTCACACTCTGCTGCTACCCCTGGCTCCTGCCTCCAGTGTTCTGCTATCTTTGCCCCTGTTCAGCAGCTTACAGACGAGAGGACATGTATGCAGTTCTCCATCCGCCGCCCCAAGCTGCCCTCCTCAGAAACCCACCCAGAGGAGAACGCCTACAAGCGCCTTGATGTGTCCGCCTGGCTCCATCACCTGAATGAATCCGGACAGGTGGAAGAGGAGTACAAGCTGCAGAAGGTGAGGGGCTGCCTGCAGCTGGTTTGAGCCTTTTGCTACTGCCATGGAGTGCAAGTCCCCAAGGTGGAAGCTGCAAAAGTTTGCTTCCATGCTGGGGCAAGAACTGGGCATTAAAGACTGGTGTGCAGTGCTTGGCTGGAAGTCTTCTGGTGACTGGAGATGAGTCTGGATAGTAGAGAATCTCCCTGCCCAGGTTCTGCTGCTGTTTGGAGTGAGTAAACCGAAGTGTCCAGTGCCAGATGTGTTTGCAAAATGCAGTGTGAACAAATCAAAGAGAGAAAAATGGAGACTGCTGTATGAAATAGTGCAGGGGGAGCACTGCGTGCAGGTCCTGAGAGAGAAGTTTGCAGTGAAATGCAGTGTCTCTAAGATTGGGGATTAAGCCGTGACATGAGAACGACACGTTAATCATAGAGCCTCTCCAGGGGGGGTTATTGACATTGAAATGAGCCCGATTTGTGTCTGGTCTGGGAATAGAAGGCCAGCACTTTCCCTCTAAACATGTGCAAATTGCAGGAGCTTGAATCAAGGAGTGTCACTTGTCAGGAAAGAACTGCAAAGCCACCAAAGCGTAGTGGCTGCAGTTTCTTGTTGCTGTTTGGGGGAGTGTTAAAACTGTACCAGTCATAACTTTTGCTCTTTCTTCCAGGCCATTTTCTTTGGTGGGATTGATATTTCCATCCGTGGGGAGGTGTGGCCCTTCCTGCTGCACTACTACAGCTACGAGTCCACCTCTGAAGAGAGGGAGGCACTGAGACTGCAGAAGAGGAAAGAATACTTTGAGATCCAGGAAAAAAGGTACCAGACCAGCTTCATCCTCCCCTGCTCATCTCTGCTCAGGCCTGACGTCGCAGTGATACCACTGGTGATGTACAGAGACTCTGCCTCCTCCTCTTCAGGAGAAGCTGATTGGAGTAGAGAAGTGAGAGGGGTGGTAAAGGAGGTGTATGGGGCACAGCTGAACTCTTGAGGGTCTGGAGCTAATACCATGCTCTGTAGGTGGAAGTGGAAACTTACAGTTCTTTATAAATATATCTATATATAAAAATAGGGAATTAAAAAGGATATGTAATTCAAGGAAGTTATTACTGCAAGAACTGTATGTTGTAACCCAGTTGTGGGTACATTTAAGCTGGAGAGGGGCAGCAGTATTATTAACTAGGAGACAATCAAAACAGAGTGGTCAGTTCTGGTATGCCACCCACAAGGAGCAGTGCAAATCAGAGTCTGACTGCTTCTGAATTGGAGTTTATCACAGAAAACTCATCGTGTCATCCCATTTATAGCCCAAGAGGCTCCTTCTGGTAATCCACTGGACAGACACTGCTGTTCTGGACAGACCTGCCTGTCTGTTTTCCACGTGATGAGAAAAATCTGAGCAGGAATAGTTTTTCTCTGCAATCTAAAGCTAAAATAAGGCTTTCTTTTCCTCGTTTCAATCGTATTCCTCTCTTGGCAACATATTCCTGTTGCTGCTCAATTTCCAGGCTCTCCATGACTGCAGAGGAACAGAAGGACTTCTGGCGTAAAGTACAGTTCACGGTGGATAAAGATGTGGTGAGAACCGACCGCAGCAACCAGTTCTTTCGAGGGGAAAACAACCCAAATGTGGAAACTATGAGGTGAGGTGTCTGATTCCAGTGTCCCATGCAACATGTCCTGCTGAGTGTATAGAAATCTCAGTAAGCCTGGCCCTGGTCACTGCCCTGGGAGGGCTGAAGAACACCACATGTATGGTGACTGGTACCAAGCGGTGCAAAACCAAGGACTTCTTCTCCAGTGCTTCCACTGCTGGTTTAGCCATGTACTTCTTGATATAATAACCCTGCTCCCATCACCCGGCTTCCCTGCACACACAGGCATGGAAGAGATGTGAGCCTCCTGTAGCTATGGGAGGGTCATGGATTCTGCAGCAGGGCTGTGGGCAGTTGCTTGGGTCTGTGGTTCTCCTGATGGGGTGGAGGATGAGCACAACAATCTGCTTCATGGCTGTGTCACATGTAAATGTGTGCCTACAAAACAGCTGGAATTCATCTGACAGTATGGCTTGGAGCCTCATAGGTGTGTAGGTACCATCTTTCCTTTCCTTGGGTCTTTCATTTCTGTCCTCTTAGTCTTTTTACGTTCTACTTTTCTTCTTTTTTTGGTGTCTGTGTATGCAAAACTTTCTCCTGGCATTTATTTCACTGAACTGATGTTTGCAGCAGTGTTTATATCTATCTGTTAAAGTAGAGTTGTGTGTCCTTGTACCTGAGATGTTGTGTTGCTTGTTCCTACTGCACTG
Source organism: Myiopsitta monachus (assembly GCA_017639245.1). Classification (NCBI taxonomy): domain Eukaryota; kingdom Metazoa; phylum Chordata; class Aves; order Psittaciformes; family Psittacidae; genus Myiopsitta; species Myiopsitta monachus. The sequence goes on along the minus strand of CM029931.1, from coordinate 706,702 downwards.
CTCCCAGTGGGCTAGAAAACAGGACGCTAAAGAGTCCTGTTCAGATCAGTTGCCTTATGCTGCTGTGTACTGTCCAGAGCTCTTCATGTCCATCCAGGAGCTTCTTTGGATTAATGCAAAATGTTGTAATCCTGAAAAAAGGAGAGTTAGGTATAGTATTAGCGTATCTTTGCTAGTTAGTGCATGCTTCTAGATACAGTCCTTTAGGGAATGCAGTTCTGTGGGATGCAGTGTGCTGCAGAGCTGCTCAGAAGCTCACAAGCCTCCAGGTGCAACTGGAGGTTAATGTTTCAGATGGCAGGAGTGATCTGTTGCTCTTCTGTACTTTGCCTGTCTCAGCCTGTGTGGTAGCAGCTGGAGTAGAAGGGAAAGGGCCCTGTGCTCTCGTGTCTCACCTCTCCCTTTGCATCTCTTCTCCAGGAGGATCTTGCTGAACTATGCAGTATTTAACCCAACAATTGGCTACTCCCAGGGGATGTCTGACCTGGTTGCCCCACTCCTGGCAGAGGTTCTAGATGAGTCGGATACTTTCTGGTGCTTTGTAGGACTGATGCAGAACACAATCTTCATCAGCTCACCCCGGGATGAGGACATGGAGAAGCAGCTGGTGAGGCTGAATGCTGAGCTCCTTTCAGCCCTGTCTTTAGCTTCTCCTCTCCCCAGTCAAGTTAGAAGGATGCCATGCAGCAGTTGCCTGGGCTGTTGGGTTCCAGCATGCCAAATCACGCTCCAAAGCACAAAATACCTGATGGATAAAATTGATCCTGGGTGATCAGGGCACTCCTGAGGCAGTTATAGCCAATGAACTGTCCGAGAGGTTACCTTGGCTATGCTAAAGGCTGCTGATTCAAGAAATCTTTTATGATCAGAAGTGCTCAGGATGCTGCTTGCTTTTTCTTTGTACTTCCGTCAGGCAGTGAAGTCTCACAAGTTCATTTTTGTCCTGATTCTGGAGCATTTGGTGTGAATGAGGCAGAGGAACTGATTGAGCTGCAGCCCTCTCCTCGGTGGGGTTGGTTTTGTTTGGGTTTTTTTTGAGGTTTTAACATTTTTAATAGATTTTTTTTTAATTATGTCCAAAAGAAAAGCCCGATGTGTCTGAAAGAGCTCCTTAAAATAAGGTGATCTTGTTAAAAAATAGCAACTTTTTAGATCCTAACATGAATGTCAATTGTTTTCTGGTTCAAATCCTGAAAAGGCCATTCTAAATCTGAACAATCCTGCCTGGATCATGATGGCACCAATTTAAAGTGGTAAATTTGTGGTGGAACCCCCCTGGGAGGCTGCTGGTGCGGAGCAGTTACTTATTGCACAGATTTATGCACTGTAGTGGGCCTGTATAGTCAGGCTTTCCAAAATCACTTCCATATTGCTCAGCCTCTATTGAAATGAAATACTGCCAGAGATAGCTGTGCCCTTTCTTTTCTCTGGTTTTTAGCTGCTTTCCTCAGCCTGAATCTCTCCCCTTCTTTCTTTTCACAATGTGGCTGTCAGGGGGTTTTCTTCTCACCCTCCATCTTTCTTGTGAAATAGCTGCTGTGCCCTGCAAGCTCTGGCCTTTAATGATAGATCCAATAACGCTGCCAGCTGTGCTGTAAGAACAGGCTGTGAGAGGACTGTGGCCAGCCCTGCGGGAGCCCAGGGCTCGCACACAGAGGGGGGGCTCCCTGGAATGGCGCTGGAGGGTGCAGGTCCCTGTGCAGGGGCTCAGCTCAGAGCATCTCTTGCAGATGTACCTGCGAGAGCTGCTGCGCCTCATGCATCCGCGCTTCTACCAGCACCTTTCTTCCTTGGGAGAGGATGGGCTGCAGATGCTTTTCTGTCACCGCTGGATCCTCCTCTGCTTCAAACGGGAATTTCCAGATGCAGAGGCGCTGCGCATGTGGGAAGCATGCTGGGCTCACTACCAGGTAAGATACCTGGTGATGGGCACAGCGCACACGGGGCAGCAGCAGGGCCTTTGCTGAGCCCTCGCCAGCTCAGCAGGCACTGCACATTTCAGTAAAGGCTCTTAGTAGCAAAGCATCCAAAATAAGTAGGTGCTACAGAGGGTCTGTAACCACCAAAGAGGTTTATCTGTGTAGCAGGAGGAGGGAGCCCTGCCTCTCCTACTTCAGGATTCTGGGCTTCAAAAGGAAGTGGGGTTTGGTTTGTTTTGTTTTGTTTTCTCCACATTCACTTCTGAAGTTCAGACTTCTCTTACACAGCTGGAAAATGCCTTCCCCAAAATCACTACTCTGCTTTGAAAGCTGTGGTGTAAACCTTGCTGCTGTGCTGGAAAGGGAAGAGGCTTTGACTCAGCTCTGGTTCAGGATTCACCAATAACTCATGTTCTCTGTACCAGCAGGCAAAACTGAAGAGCAAAAAATGTCACTCCGGACATGCTTGTGGAGGGTGGGGAGGTTAAGCCAGAGTCTGCCTCCACCTGCTGTACTCCAGCCCCTGGTTTCTCATTGCAGACAGACTATTTCCACCTCTTTATCTGCGTGGCCATTGTGGTGATTTATGGGGACGATGTGATTGAACAACAGCTGGCCACTGACCAGATGCTGCTGCATTTCAGCAACCTGGCTATGCACATGAATGGAGAACTTGTACTCAGGAAGGTAAGTGCCTGTGTGCTTGCTGATGAGGGCTGAGTCTCGGGTCCAAGAGATGTGTCAGAGCACTGAGAAAATCAGGGACTGATGCTACATCTTTCCCATCTCTGGTCTCCCCTGCTTGTCTGCATCCTGGGAGGGCAGGATGCTGCTGTTTGCTGGGAAACAAGACTGGAGAAATAAGAGGTAGTTTTGGAGTGCTTGGGTGGTAACAGGAGGGTTGGGATGACCCTTGCATGTGCTGAGGGAAACAGCAGAGAGAGCTGTTCATCTTTGTGCTGTGGTCCCCAGTCATCTCGGGCTGGGAGTGACCACATGCCATGGGATGTGCTGCTGCAGTGACATGGCAGTGTCCCAGTGACCTTCAGGTTTGTGTTCAGGAGGGCTGCTCCTTTCCTGAAGCTTTGAGTCTTCTCAGGTAGCGAAACAGGAGAATGGGATGCAAGGCCACAGGTACCTGTGCTGTCCTTCATCCCTGGTGAGGACTGACTTTATCTCTCCCTTCTAGGCGAGGAGTCTGCTCTACCAGTTCCACCTGCTGCCCCGCATCCCCTGCAGCCTGCATGACCTGTGCAAGCTGTGTGGGACAGGAATGTGGGACAGTGGCTTCATCCCTGCTGTGGAGTGCTCTGGCCACCACCCTGAGTCTGAGAGCTGCCCGTATGGGGGACTGGTGGAAGTGTCTTCTCCCAAACCAGGAAGTGAAGGCAAGAGAGGCTTGAAAACACGGGATGTCTTTGCTTTCCGAAAATAGCTGTGAGGAACAGGGTGTGCAGAGGAAGAGGGAAGGGCAGGAAGGATGTGCATAGGAATAAATGTCGAAGACAAAAATGGAGGGATGTCTTGTCAAGACTCCTGAGAACACTGAAAGGTGGAGAATGGAAACGGAATTCAGTCCCTCTATAGGAGAAGCAAATTCCAGTGCACTGGCGCTGGAACCTGAACAAGATGCATCAAACTAGGAACAGTGTTTGCACGTGTTTGGATTTGATTTTGTTAGAAACATGCTTTTTCTAGGTCTTAACAAGGAGTTTTTACTCTGCCTCTGGGACTGGACTGGTTCATAACCAGAACTTTGCTGCTTGCTGATGAGAAATGAGAACACTAAAGAGAGCCAAGTGCAACCAGCAGTGTTTGTGGGTCAGGCAGAAGGAGCAGAGCGGCGGCAAGGCCGGCCTCTGCGATGTCCCTTCGTCCAGAGCACACCACATACACTTGCTCTGCTTCAACCAAAATGTGCAGCTTTGTGGCTTCTCTCAAAAGCCATAAAGACCATTTTAATTATCATCTGCCAAAAATAAACCTGCAGACTATTGGGATTGCAGGGAAGGTGTCTGCTTTGTTGGCAGGGAAGAAGTGGTCACCTAAAGGTCTTGTCTCTTGCCTTTTTGTTGTTTTATATGGTGTTCTGCCTGGCATGATTGTTTTATCTCCCATTTGTACAGGACATGTACAGCCACACGTCTTACAGCACTGCTTTTCTGTAGTCAGGGTTTTCATGGACACCTTTCAGAGTTTACTTCTTCATGACATTACAGCAAAGCTGCTTCTTTATGCTGACAACTACGGACTTTCAACATTTGCTTATGGAAGTCTGTTGTTTCCAGTATGTTTCCCATTGTGTTTCCTTTGGCTCTTCCTGATTATGGAGTATTTACTGTCCTTACCTATCCTTGCCATAGGCTGCAGCACATACACTCCAAGTGGGCTTTGGGCTCCTCACTTGGTGCCACTTATGCACCCGCTTCCCCTCCCCAAAGTGAAAATGAAACTTGGTTTGGTTTTGCTGAGCTCTGTCTCTGGTAAAGGTTTCCCTGAGTGTTTCTGAAAGGACCGCACGTTTCTCCTCTCGTCTTCTGTAAGTGGAGCTGGGGCCTTGAGCACAGCCATGGTGCCAAACGTCCTTCCCAAATCAGTGACATCCAAAGGTGTGTCCTGAGCCAGCGCTTGTGCCAAACGGAGCCAGGGAAACAGTCTCCTTGTAAGGATGAAAAGGAGACGAGGTGAGAGTGGACTGTGCCAGTTTGCTGCCTCCCTTTGCATGGTGTATGAGGCCTTGCAGCCTTTCCTGGTTGCCTTCTGCCCTCACAAAAGGGGCTGGCAACTGGGATGCTTTCTGTGAAACCAAGAGCATGCTGTGTTAGTAAGGGGAAGATGGCTTGACCCGGTGCAGGCACATGCCAAAGACAGGCTGTTGTGTGGCAGGACAGTTTGGCTTCCGATTTGTGTGCCTTTAATTCAGAGGGTGAAAACCTTCCCTTTGAGGAGAGCAATGGTGAAACCTGCTGCAGCATGGCACACGTCCAGAATGGCCCAGCTTCAAGAGGTGCCAAGGCTGCAGGATGTGCTGGGGTTGTAGGAGGTGACACCTCATATAAGGGCTGGTGGCTGCTTTGCTGCAAAGTGGGGGGTTCTTTCAGTTTTATGATGTTCCATCATATGAAAATAAAGGTCTGTGTGAGGCGTTTGTGTGGTACACTGCTGTGCAGGCTGCTCTGTACCTAACAGCTGGGGGACAGCACTTGGTTGGATGCTGCTTGAGTGTTCCTTTTGCGGCTGCACAAGATGTGTTGGGTGCTGGGGCTGCACTGCTCTCCCCAGGCTCTGCTGATTTCACAGAATCCCAGACTGGTTTGGGCTGGAAGGGACCTTAAAGCTCCTCCAGCTCCAACCCCTGCCACAGGCAGGGACACCTTCCACTAGAGCAGCTTGCTCCAAGCCCTTCCAGCCTGGGGCTGTGTGGCTCAATGCATTCATCAAGATTCAAGCTCTTAAGTGGTGGAGGCTGAATTAAGGTCAGAAAAACCACAAGTCAGAAAGCACCAGAAGCATCTTCCCATGGAGCAGCGTGGTGCCAGTGGGCAGGCACCAGCTCCCCATGGGGACAGCAGGACCCAGGTACCACTGGCTGTCACCTTGCCTCCTCGTGCCAGATGGACATCACCAAGAGGCCACCGCACTGCTGTGGCTCATTGGCCGGTGCCAAAGCTGATGGATGCCTCGCTGGGAGGGCTGCACAGGGAGAGGCTGGTGTGGGCAGACCCTACCTGGGCTCTCCGGGCGCTTGCAGCAGGCTGGGGCACACCAACAGACACTGACCAGGAGATCTGGAGCTGGTTTTGCTGCAGCCATTGTTCCCAGCCAGTCAGAGACAATACGAAGAGATGAAGGAGATAATGTTGAGCACTGTTTTTCCACTATTAAAATGACACTCAGCAATGTGGAAATCGCTCAGGATTTGTTTAGTTAAAGGCTGCACTGCAGTTTTCCAGCATGTGGAAAAAGTTGGGGTTTCTGTTTGAAGTGATGCTCAGCTGTGTGGGACTTCATCACTGGGACCAGCGTGCCACTGGGACCAGCAACCTTGGAATTCCTCTGCCATGAAGGAAAGGCAGCAAGTCAAGTGTTGGACGGGACAGCAGGTTTCTGAGGTCCTTTTGACCTGTCCCCAGGATCCCCTTCTCTTTTGTGACTCTTTGGAGTGGACACAAGGAATAGAAAAGAATCAAAGCTTCTGGTCCTGACAAAGGAGTAAAGTGAATCCTGGGAACAATGACCCTCATGTGGCTTCTCTCCTCAGTCGCTGCCCTGTTCATTGCATTAGCTGCAGCTGAGCAGCCAAAAATAGACCCTTGCAAAGGTAAATAGTCAGCATAAGCCTCTTTAGACTCAGCTTTGAGCTGACGCATCCTTCTGCCTCCCACTGCCAGGGGGAAGGGGAGCGGGGTGAGCAGGAGAAAGAGCTAACCAAGGCTTTGATCCTGGCAGTGAACAGCAATCCATCAGAGAACCGTGTGGAGAGCGGCGTGAGCACACAGCCCAGGGCTGTGCCTGCCACGTCCTGCCCCACTGAGCCCCTGGTGTGGCACGGGGCAGCACTGGGGGACTGGGGAAGAGCCACAGCCGTGCCTGGAGCCAGGAGGCAGCTGAGCTGCCTCGGCCTCGCTGCCCGCTCCGGGTGTGTTTGGACAGGGCTGTTTGGCTGCTGTGTTCCAGGGGCACTGCCTGGCCAATGACCAATTAGAGCTCACGAGAACAAAGAGACTCACCTGAGTTATTGCAAGCACCAAAGAATTTAAAACCCGGCTTGGCTTGGCCCCGTGGGCTGCTTCATTAATCCCCATGGCTCTGCTTGGGTCATGAAAAGGGACCAGTCTGGCCAGCTGCAGTTCACGGTCACATCCTGCTGCAGGGCGCTGGTCCTGCCCTGCTGGTGCTGCTGCTTTGGGGAGGGCTCTGCTCCCCATTTACTTCTCTCATTTAAGCATTCAGCAGCGCAATGTGCAATGGGGGGAACAGAAGCAGAGGCCGATGGGAGCTGTGCTGGCGGCACCGGCTTGCACTTGCCACAGGGCTACCGCAACGAGATCCCATGGGAGCTGGTGCTGCCCATCCTGGGCATGCTCAGCCCTTTCCCAAACTGAGGGGTACCCCAAAAGCTGCTGGGTCCCCCCTTCCCTGTCCCCGGAGCTGCTCCAGAACCAGGTCGCTCCTGAAATATTTTTATGGCCAATTTTCTTGCAGTCTGTGCCTCAGCCAAGAGCTTCAGCATCATCCCAGTACCCCAAAATCGCTGCTCTTCGAATGGAGCTCATTTCTTCTGCTGGTTATGAAAGGCAGCTCTCTCTTCGAGCTTAGAAGGGGCTTTGAAATCCAGTCCTGCTGTGAAGGTCTGGGCTCTCCCTCTTCAGAGCCTCTCCAGGTCCCATCGCTGAGCTCTGGCCTCCCTTCAGGCCGAGCCTGCTGCCACGCTGGGCTTTCTCCCATGTCCCGCATCGCTCGCAGCGGGTGCCTGACGTCCTGGTTCGTTCCCCCCCTCGCAGACTGATGTCTTCTAACAAAACCCAGGCTCCTTTCCGAGCTCGTCGCCTGCCCGCGCCCGTCAGCCCCTGCCCATCACCGCTGCTTCCCGCCCCCTGCCCTGCTGCTGCATCCCTGCTCCAACAGAGGCCAGAGCTTTCGGTCTGGAAGCATTCGATCTGTAACCTGTCTGCGGCATTTGCCTTCATGTGCCCACAGGAGCTGGGCACCATTTTCTATTGCAGGAAGTACCTGAAGGTGCCGTGGTTGGGAGCAGCTCCTCCGGCCCAGTTTTGTGTGAGCACATTCACCTGCCAGGCACAGAGAGCTTTAATAAGAAAATATTTGGGTAATGTTGTCATGAAGCAAGTTCTGGGTGAGGAACCCAACAGACTGGTTTGGGTCTGGGGCGAGATGCTTGAATGCACCCAGCTCCAGGTCGCTCACAATGGCAGCGCCCGTGGACCAGCCCCACTGCAGCATCCCTCACCAGTCCTGGGGGCAAATGCCGCCCTGGTGCTTCAGCCCAGGGGTAATCAGAATAGACGTTAGCTTGAAACTGATAAGGCAAATAGCAACTGACGGCAGTGCTGGAGAGAGGCTGCAGAGCAGATTTTGGCTGTGCAAGCCTTTGAGCTCTGCGGCTTGGATTGGGAATTGGGCTGTGCTGGGCTCTCACGCGTGGCATCAGGGCAGGGACTGTCCCCAGCCCCTTCTCCCTCTCCTGGAAGGCTCAGCCCCAGCCCTGGGGAGCAGGGGGACCCCCCTGTCTCTGTTGGTTTGTTTCCAAACCCATCACTGTCTGCAAGCTGCTGCCATTTCAAGTGATGTTCCGCAGCTCACCCTTACAGCAAAGCCCCGGCTGCTCTCCTGGGAAGGGAATACCCCGGGGGGTGGTTTTCCCTGTTTCCCCTCGGCTGTTCTGCTCAGCACACGGCCATCCCCACAGGTAACTGCAGCCATGGGACACAAAGCAGGAAACCAAAGTGAAATGCATCCTCCGGGGCCAGGACACGCGAGTGTGAACACCGGCCTGGGATCTGCCTTCACACTGGGACCTGCTCCAATCCGCTGCTGCTGCGGCTGCACCATGGGGTGTCCTCCTGCTTTGCTGGGCTCGGGGCTCAGAGGAGCCCCCAGTGAGACAACCACCACCCTGCTGCAGGCGCTTTCTTCAGGCAGAATTAACCAAGCGAGTTCTTGGCAGGGAAATCGAAGGGACCCGGGTCTCTGCCGCCCGCTGGGGCACATGGAGCCGTCCACCACTCCTGGGGCCCACGAGTCACCCAGTGCCACCCGGCGAGCCCCAAGCCCCGGCAGTGAGCACGGTGGCACCCAGGCAATGCAGTAAAAGGGACCTGGTGAGAGCCGGCACTTCCAGGGGTGCTTTTTGGTGACTGGCAGAGATGCTGCAGCCACCCCTGACCCTCTGCGGTGCTCAGACAGACCAGGTCCCTCTGAACTGAGCTGGCTGCAAGCGGAGGCCCGGCCCAAGCTCCACTTCATGTGGCGAAGCAGCAGCCTGGAGAAGGAGCAGCCGAAGCCTCTCGCAGGCACTTTTCACGTTGTTTGGCTTGGGTTCGTCCTTCAGGAGCCACAAACGAGTTGAGCTGCTTCTCTCTGCGGCTGCGCTTGACCAACCTTGGCGGTGACAGGGGCGGCGGGGAGGAGGCTCTGGGCACTGGGCATTCGCCAAAGCCCTCCATGCTCCGGAGGTTTCCCACCTGCTCCCGCATGCTGGGAGCTCAGCATCCCACAGGGCCACACAGGGCTGGGAGGGGGTTGCTGTGTCCTGCCTGCACTGAGCCAAGGTTGTGCCTCCATCCCCTCCTGCGGGTGTCTGGAACAGGGCCAGGCCTGGTGACTGCAGGAGAGGGTCACAGCCGCCGTGATGTGAGCTCAGGGAAGCCTCTGTGCTGAGCCTGCTCCAGCACCGCTGCTGGGAGGAAAGGGTTAAGGAGCTGCCAGAATGAGACCAGGGAATTCAGCTGCTGAGGCTGGTGGGAGATCAGCAGGCGAAGCATCCCCATACAGACATTGAAGCATCACTGTCACTGCTGCCTGGGCTGTGAGTGGGTGACAAATTCACCCCCATGCAGGGAGCAGACCGGGACCTGGCTGCCACCCACGAGCACCCCGGGGTGCCCACCCTGCTTCTTGCCGCCAAAACACAGCCTAAACCTCCCCTTCTGCAAGTTGCTGCTGGAAGGATGCTCCGTGGTACCTGGATACCCACAGGCATCGCAAGGGTAGGCAGAGCTGGAGCCCTGCAGGGGTTGGGCACCGTGGGGCAGGCAATGAGGGTCCATACGTGCTGAGCACCTGGTCCTGAAAATCACTTGTCAGCGGTTTGGATAATAAGAAGATTTGGAACAAACAAGGCTGAAATTGGTGGCACGGGAAGAAACGGCCAACCAAGACCTGGTGCTTTTGGGGCTTTTCCCCTGCGTGGGATGGGATGGAACTGGGGATGGGATGAGGGTGCCCATGGGACCACATCACTTAGCTTTTCCTGAGCTTCACAGGCGACACCCAAGAGGAAGCCATGGCTGCAGGCAGGAAGCAACAAGGGAAGAAGGGGGACCTTGCGGGGAGAACAGCCCCACAGAAAGTGGAGAGCAAAGAGGACGCATCCCCCCCCGCACATGCAAATGGCTGGAGCAAGGCCTGAGCTTGCCAGGGCTGGGGTGGCCCCGAGAGCCCTCCGGGTGGGGAGGCTCCCGTGGGACTGCGGCCGTTTCCCTCGCAGGCTGAGGCGCGGGTTCTGCGGCTGGGAACGGGGCAGCGGCTGCCGCGGGGCCGTGGACCCGGCGCCACCGGGCGCGCGGTTCGTGGTGCTGAGGGCCCCGCAGAGCAGAGCTGCTGCCCAGGCCACGTGTGCTGCCCCTGCAGCCGCCAGCTGTGGAGTCAGGCCCCATGGCAGGATAATGGGATAATCGATGGCCCATTGTTGCTGGGCTTAATTTCGCCGTTCAGGCAGGGAACGAGCAGTGTGACCGCGCGGAAGCACGAGCGGCGGCGAGGGAGGAAGCAGCCCCGTGTCCCCGGCAGCCGGGGGCTGAGCGGGCCCGGAGCCGGTCTCACCGGGGCTGCAGCCCCCAGACCCCGGCAGCCACGTGTGGGGTGCAAGGAGGTGCCACCACCGGGGACCGACTTTGCTTTGTGTGATGCCAGGTCTAAGATGGCTGCAGCCGGGCTGAGCGCTACTGCACTGCCAAAGCCCCTCTGCCAGCTCCAGCAGGAGCCTTTGCCAAAGGCCCCAGTCAATGCCGTACGGGAGGGCTCCCCCGCGCCGCTGGCTGAGATCACGGCCCCTCGCACGGCCCCCGCTCTGCAGCACCTACACTTTGCCCTGCTGCTGCCGGTGCCCACCCAGGTACCTGGAATCGCCCTTCCTCCTCACTGTTTATCTTCCTCGCATTCCTCCGGGCTGGCTCACACCCACCCGGCAGCGCTGCCGCGTTCGGGCTTTCCTCACAGTCCCTGCTGTGTGATGGGGCTCTTACCTGCCTGTCTCTGCCGTTCCCTCTCTGCTTTGGTCAGTGCTCAGAGCCCTGGGGGCAGCCACAGCAAGTCCCCAGAGGGAATGAGTCCTGCATCACCCCAAAATCCCACTGCCTCCACTTTTCTCCCCACTGTTGCCCTCTGGAGCTGGCTGGTTTGTCTGCATTTACTGCATGGACCGCAGGTACTGCAGGTACTGCGCATCTGCTGGACCTCAGTTCACTGAACACCTCCAAGCTCTGGTCCTCAGCTTGTGTTACAAAAGCTCCTACATCACTTTGGTTCAGCCAAAACACACAGACACACCGCCTCTGTATCTGCCACCCCATAATGGCCTATCGAGGTTACTGCTCCTTCCCCTCTGCCTCAGCTCCTGCCCCATCCTCTCCCCTTCAAGACTCCTCCGAGCCCAAGCATCCCCCGGGAGGGATTCACAGTGTGCTTTCAGCCTGGATTTCGTCTCCATGCTCTCAGCCCGTGTCAGTCTCCCCCGGTCCCTCCGATTCCCATATCTTGGTATGTGCCACCCCTCCTGAGTCAGCCTCAGCTGCAAACACCCTCCCCGATCCATGGACTGTCACTGCCCCTTGTGAAGAACAACATTCCAGAGGAGCAGCCCCGGCTCCACAGCCCGGGAAGGACACTGGAGGCTGTGTCCAGCGGGATCCTGGCTGCAGCTCGGGCCCTGCTCCGGCAGAGGCACACCCATGGGTGTTGGGGTGAGGGTTTGCCCATGGCGCAGCCCCCGGGACTCCCCAGCGCAGCGGCCGAGGCAGCGGGAGCAGCGCCAGCGCCCTCCCAACGCTGCCTTTTATGGCCCTGCGGCAGCCGCAGCCCAAACATGGGCTGAGGAGCGGCGGAGCTGGAGCAGCCCTGGGCTGAGCAGCCCCGTGCCCGTGTCGGCAGCACCCCCCTTACCTGGGGGCTCCCCGAGCACTCTGCACTGCTGCATCCCCATCCCCCTGCTCCTCACAGCCCCATCCCTGCCCCACGAAGCCCCCATCCCTGCCTCGGACATCCCCACATCCATCACTGCCTCGGGTATCTCCACATCCATTCCCACCTCATGCTCCATTCACACTGTGCCCAGTGCGTTCATTGTGTCTTCACACCTCCCTGTCGCCCCCAGGAGGGACAAGGCTGCTGCAAGGGGTGGTCCAGAACTGAACCCCGCTGTCGCCCCCAGTGCGAGGAGGTTGCACGTGCTGCATTTCCTGGCTGCGGGCAGTAAATCCCCAGGGAGGAGGACAGTGGCTGTGTTTTAATGACAGGGCTCCATGAATCAGCGCTGCAGTTGCGTGCACGCCGCAGTCCCGCCTGCCGGGCAGACCATCAGCATCACCAAAGCCCCCAGTCCCAGGCTGAAGCCACAGCCCTGCCCCAGGCTGATGCTCAGCTGCATCCTCCGCTCTCGCTTTGGGCCCTGCTGCTCTTTGCTGGTCAAAGCAGCCCAGCTGCTTTGCTTGGCTCATTTCTCACATTGTCCTGACTCTTCCCAGCTGCTGGAAGCCTGAGGCTGTCTCAGCCCCCAGAGAATCCAGTGCCAGGGGCTTATCCCCGCAAGGGATCAAGCAGGGGATGACCACAGCCCATGCTGCCGACCTGGAGGATGGTCCTCCAGACTGGGACAGCCCCTTAATCCATCGCAGGGAAACCCAACCAGGTCCAACAGCTGGAACATGGAATTGTCCCTGATGTGGCTGGAAGCAGCCAGCACGTTTCCAAAAAGAGCTCTCAACCTGTTCCACCGAGCTGGTGGAGCTCCCACTGCACAGAGCTCCCTGGGAAGGTCCATGGGCAGCCAAAAAGCCACTCCACTGCCCAGCAGCGGTTGGGATCAGGTGATGGGCGGTGCCAAGTAGGACAGGATGAGGCACAGTGCTCCCACGGGTGCTCAGCACATGGATCCCCAGCAGCAGAGGACGTGGGGTGGCTGCAGGAGGGCGGCAGAGCTGCTGCACGTGCTGTGGGGTGAAGGGGTGAGCTAAGGAAGCGAAGCATCGCTCGTGCTGCCCGTGCGGGTGCTGGAGCTCCCAGACCCTGCCCGGCATCCCCAGGGGAAACCAGGCAGCGAGAAGCAGCCTAAGAATAGCTGCCTGGGGCACAGAGAGAAGGGGAAGTGAGAAGGGTCCGCAGCTCACCAAGGAGCAGCCCCTGGCCCAGCCGCAGTCCTGCTCAGCCTCGCAGAGGGGTTTCCCCTGCCCAGGGAGGTCCTTGATGTGGGGTTTCTCAGGCTTCAGGGCTCCCTTGGCAGGAACACCCTGCTCTCACCGTGATGCTGCTTTGCCACTCTCCCGTGTGTGAATTCCAACACCTGCACCTGAAGATTCGGCATGGAAAAGCATCCAAAGGTCAGGCACCAGTACCCACAGGGCCCGGGACAATGTCACTATGGACCAGGACCTCTCTACTGGGCAGGGGCAGGGCAAGAGTCCAACTTGAGTCCTTTAGCAAATACTCAGCTCTGTACACCCAAAAGCTGGCAGTCCTGTATAGCCACCAGTCCAAGGAGGGGCCGAGGTTGGAGGAGCCAGTCTAACCAGTCAGCCACCAGTGTGCCTCCCCAGTAGTGCTCACCCAGCTCCTGCATGGCTGTTTCACCCTGGTGTGAGCTGGGAGCCCAGCGCCCGCTCTGCCCTATCCAACACACGATGGACTTGCTGGTTATCCTTGGGCTGTAAGGAATGCACACAGTGTCCCATCCGCATCCCGGCACAGGGCTGAGCTGTCTGCAGCAATGACCCACGCAGGGTGTGTAATCACTGCCCGAGCCCCACAGAGTGGCAGGAGCAGGGACATGCAGCGGGGATCCCAGCGCTGTGTCACACGGTGGCGGCTGCTTCGTCTTGAGGCCCACGACCCTGCGGATTTCAGCCCTGCAAACACAGATGGGCGCCCACCCCCAGGCACACATGTGCTTCTAATGGGTTTAATGCCGTTGGGCATGGGTTGCACTAAGCAGCTTCATGGCAGGAGCTCCCCGGTGACAGTGCAACGCACAGGGCGGGCAGCAGGGCCGGAAAACCTTTGTGAAACCTTTGAAAGCAGCAGCCCTCGGTGCAGTGCGCTGCAGAGCGAGGTGCCCGGGCAGGCGCTGCGGATCCTCCTTGCACCAGCCCTGGGCTCGGGCTGCACCCGCCGAGGCGATGCTCGAGCAGCGGCAGGAAGGAAGCGGCAGCATCGCAGGGAAGGGCTGTGGGAGCTGTGCCGCGGCCTCGCTCAGGTGCAGGAGGATGGAAACGGCCTCACCGCAGAGCCACACGCGCTTCCTCCCTCTGCCTGCACCAACGCAGCCTGCACGCAGGCAGCAGCGCCTTCAAAACTGTCCCACGCTGTGTGGCAGCTGCTGGTCACAGCGATGGATCAGCCGGGGGGGAGAAGCACAGGGGCAGCAGCACTCAGTTGAGTTGCGCCCGCTGGATCCCCCGCAGCAGCTCCCGGCTCACTCCCAAGGGAACCACGTGCCCGGAGCAAGGATACTGTGGCCATTTGTGTGAGGAGAGACCCAAAAGTTCAGCCGCAAACCTGCTCATTGCATGGACACATCACCAAGTGCCAGGAGCTGCAGCTCGTGATGCCACTGGCCAGGACGCCAGGGCCCTGGGTAAGGTGCCTCTGCCCGTGGCAGGGGTTGGAACCGGACAGGCTTTAGGGTCCCTCCAACCCAAATCAGGCTGGGATTCTGTGCTGTATGAGTTATCTGTGACCACGCACCCTTTGCCATGTGCCAGCATCGCCATGCGCCATTCCCGGACCGCGGGGCAGGACAAGTGCTGACACAGCCCTTGCCTGCTCCTCTTCCGGCAGCTCCCCGAGCGGTCCCAGCCCAAACCAGTAATTACCACTCCTGTCTGTGGGCAATTACCCATCACTGCCCGGGGAGGGGAGGCTGCAGCATCACTTGGGATCAGCGCCATGGGGTGCGATGGCTCTGCCAGAGGAGCCGGTCCCGGCAGCGGGTGGTGCCCGCAGCACTGGTCCTGGCATGGGAGGGCTGCAGCTTTCCCTGCTTCCCTTTCCCTCCTCCCCATGGCCTGAATCCCAGGAGCAGCTCTCCACACCACTCCCCCTGCCCTTCCCAGGCAGCTCATGGCAGCACCCTGGTGCAGGAACACTCTCCACAGCTGCAATCGCTGCCATCACAGCCAATCAACCAATCAATCCATCAGTCAATCAATGTCTGCACTTAAATATCTTGGCATGACCAACACAGCTCCTTCTGTAGCTGGGGAAGGCTTCATGGGTGCTTGTCCCTGCCAGGAGGAGCTGTTGCATGGGTGAGCACTAAGGGAGCTTGAGCACAGGATGAGGCAGTTGGGTGACCTCCGGGTGTGCTGCACCCCAAGAAGCCCTTCTGAAGCCCCTTCTCCTGGCTCAGAGGAGCAGCCTGATGTAGGGTGAGCAGAGCCCGGCACTGCCATCCCTATGGGGGTGCGCAGCCCAAGCGGGCTTTGCAGCCATGTGAGTGGAGGCTTTGCTGCATGTGGCAGTTCCAGTGGTGTGTTACTGCCGAGGTTCAGGTGGTGGTCTATCTCCCAGGGGTGATTTGGGGATGGGTTTTCCCTCTGTTTAATGCTTTCAAAATAAGCTTCAGGTTGAAGTTTCTGATCTTCTTTCAGTTTGCTCATTGAAATCTCAGACCAACGCTTCCGTGTTCCAGAGCCCCAGCGCTCCCACCGAAGCCATCTCCCCGGCTGCCCATGCAGAGTCAGAGCAACCTGGGGAGCTCCAGGCAAAATCCTTCCCTGGAAGCGCCTGTAACTGTTCAGCAACTGCAGCTGCATCATCTGCCCTCATCCCACCGTCAGACCACACGGGGTGAAACCTGTGCCCAGTGACTCCTTTGCGTGGTCAAGGCTTTGTACTAGATACAACCTTGGACTGTTTCCTGGAAAGGGATGGGGACTCTCCTGCAGGTCTCTGCTCTGCCTCGCTCCGTTAGGAGCAGGTTGGTGGTTTCGCTCCTTAAGGAGTGTGGAGGCCCAGCTTCTGCTTGCTCTGATGGCAGAAGTATCTGCCTGGAGGCTTTTGCCCTTGCACCTCTGGTGTGAAATGAGCTGCAGCTTCTCAGCCTGGCTCCCAAGGAAAAGGGAATGTCTTGTTCTCCTCTGGAGCTTGTTGGAGAATCACGGGGGGGAAGCCCTGGGAAGCCACAGGGAATAACTTCTTCCCAGTGCCTCTGCTGATGGTATTTCCAAGCCACCACCTGGCCTGCACTGCTCTCCTCCTGCTTTCACCCACTCTCTGCAATGGGTGCACAGCTTCCATCTGCCTGGAGAGGGGAGAGGAAAACCCAGACTCACGTCAGGGCGGTTATGGCAGGGCCAGCCAGAGCCACCCGGGCTCCTGGGCTGTGTGTGGGACCCTGTTCCCTGTGTGGCTTCTGCTGCAGAGGAGCCTTTGTGCAATACGCTTTACTTGGGTTTGTGTCCACAGTTCTACCCGACTGCAGTGGCTTCTGGTCTGATTTTGTGGAGCGGCTCCGAAGCGGGGCTGGACGGGGCTTGCAGCCTGTTGATGCTGTTTGTCTTCCCATGGCAGTGCATGGAGCAGACTGGAGAAGCTTGCTCAAAACATCTCAGTCCTTTCACAGTGCTGAGCAGCTCCTCACTGCTGCCGTCAGTAACTGCAGCCTCATGGAGAGATATGCACAGCCCCACTGCTGATGGAGAGAAATCTCATCACTGCACTTGGCTGCAAGGAGCAGCATCGGCTTAAGTGATAAGAGGTGGAAGAGAGCTCGGAGCTCAGCCCTCTGCAGGGCTGCTCATAGGGCAGGTGAAGCTCATCGGGCTCCCTGCAGTGTGCAGGGGGAGAGTTCCCATCTCCCTCTGCCCCACAGCCCCCTGCTCTCTTCCTGAGTGGGAATGCTTCCCAGTGCTCACTGTGTGTGGTCCCAGGCAGTCCGCATTGCCATGGGATGTGGGGCAGGCAGGATCTGCTCCCATCAGGTGGGTGCTGAGTCCTGTGCTATGGAAGGGCAGTCACGGCTGAGGACAGAGGGATTCCAGTGCCTCTTTCCTCTGGATTTCTCCTGACTTGCCTGACTCTAAGGAGATTAAGGACAGATGGTCTCTGAGGCACCCATGCCTAAAGCTGGGGGTGAAGACACAGTGGAGAAGGGCCCTGGGGAAGGGGGGTTATTCCCATCCAACTCCCCAAGGGATAGAGTCTCCTGGAACCTGCTGTTAGGCACTGCCCTCCCTGCAGCTCTATGGGGCTGGGCAGTCACCTTCTTCCTTCGGGGCTGCCCCATCCATGGTGCCCACACAATGACTACCCAGGGTGACTGCAACGCGTACTCAACGTGTCTCAGCCCCTGCAGGGGAGCAGGCTCCACTGTGCTTTGTTGAACCGCTGTGGAAGCACACAGTGCACCGACACCTGCCTCATCCGGGGGCATTCTGCAGGCAGCCTCTCCTGGTCCCTGCTCGGAAGCAGCTCCAGAGAGAAAACTCACCCAGCGCAGCCCCGGCAGCGGCTGCAGCGATGCACTTGTGAAGCCATTTAGATTTCCACGTGATGACCCAGTTCAGGCTGGGTTTGTCTCTGGATTTTCCCACTGCTGCTGCCTCTGGGTGGGTGGTGGCAGCTCCAGACCCTGCTGCTGTGCTTGGGTTTAGAGCCACCAGCTTGTTCCACCCTGACAGCCCCAGCCTCGAGTGCTGACTCTTTATGAGCGTTACAGTGCCAGGCACTCCAAGCGCTGGTTTTCTTCCTGCTGCAGCGTCTGAAAATGCTCGTGTGTGCTCCATGGCCCTGGATGCTTTACTGAGAGCTCTGAAAAGTAAATGCTTTGTGGCAAAGGGGGGTTTTGCTGCATCAGAAAGCCCGTTACACTGGGGGCAGGGCGCGCGTCACTTCAGCTGCTGGAGTGAAGGTGCTGGCATGCTCCAGGGGTGTTCAGTGCCTGCGTTGGAGGGAATTCCGGCCCAGCTTCCAGCAGAGTTGTCTCTTCCCTCGCTGGTTGAACCAGCCCTGGCCAGCAGTCGCTCGGCACCAGTGGTGGGTTTGAACTGTGAAGCAAAGGGGCAGCTTGTGTTTAGAAGGAGACAATAATTGCAAGTCAGATTTGCTTGTTCAATACTCTATTGACAGATTTGCCTTGGCAACCTGGAGCAGGGTTTCATTGTCTGCATCTTACCTCATGGCATCCTATTGATTGAGTGGTGGGTTTTGTTTTGGTGGGTTTGCTTTTTCCGCCTCCCCAAGCCTACCTACTCGTGCTTTTCTTGTCTCCAGCATGGTGTTGACCTCAGCACAGGCTCTATTATAACCTGGTTTCCAAACTGGCCACAACTCCACATGTGAGCCAGGGCTGACAAAAGCAGAAGGGCAAACCCAGGAGCTTGGGTTTGGCCATGGCTGTGGGTGACCAGGTAGGAGGAATGAATGGGACGAGCACTCCCCCCCTCCAAGGACACCCTCGTATTAACAGTCATGAAATCTGTGCCTGGCCCCAGCAAGAGTGGCCTTGGAGGGAATGCTGTAACTATTCGTGAATTGACTTTCTGTTCTTTGGTGCTTTGCCTGGTGTGATCCTGGCCCTTCGGGGCTCCAGGAGGAACCCCTGGACCCACCAGGGCACCCAAACTGCAGCCTTGGAGTCATGTCGGTGGCATTGGAGGGTTACAGCTGAGGAAGAATTGCTGGTTTGAATTGCTAATAATGATAGAGACTAATGAGCAACATCAGAAATGATGGCACGTGTAATCAGTGCCGCTGATAGCAGCATCCAGCAGGTCTGCGTACCGGGCGAGGGGAAGTGAGTGTCTCGTGTTCCAGGGGCAGAACCTGGCCCTGGCCCTGGCTCTGGGGTAGGAACTCGATAAATAATGATGAAAAGAATGAACCCAGGCAGACCTCAGCCCTGGGCAGGAGGAGGGAACGTGGCCAGTAGGGGAAACTGCCCCTGCGGGCTTCCCAGCACCTGCAGGAAGCACATCTGCCTCTGGCTGGTGGAGGTTTTGTCCTACAGCTGCCCTGGGGCTGCCCCATGCAGGATCAGGGCACACAGGGGGTGGCTGGAGTCCCTGTGCTTGGTCTGTGCCCGCTCCTGGCATCTCCACTGGGCACAGGGCCCTGCGGCTGCTGATGCTCTGTGCGCGTAAAGGGACCTGAGACCTTGCAGGGTGTGTGGCAGCCACAGAATGTGTGTCTGCCCCCAGTGCCTCCCCCAGACAGGCAAATCGTAATCTGTGTGGTGTGAAACAACCACTCCCTTGGCTACAGTAGGCAGCGGCTGGTTCTGGTTTACTTTAGGTTGGAAACCTTCTCTCCCTTTGCTCATCCCTGGGATATGCCCCAGCCAGTCAAGGAGAGGCAACAGTTGGAAGCGTTGCCTCCTTTCCTCATTGAGGGTATGTTACATGGTTCAAATAAGGTGTCCTCTTTCGACTCGACAAAGGGGGTGATGCATCAGTTCATGAGCTGCTGTTATCTGAGCAAGGTAAGAGAGAGAAAATCACCACCATTACAATCATTACCGTGAATCATGTGCAATCAGTCTGGTAACAGAAAGCAGATGAACATCCTGCAGAAGCCTACAGGACAGGAGCTGGCGCTGAGCTGCGTGAGCCACGAAGCATTAAACGCTTTTAATGTTGGGTTTCGGTGTTGCTTTCACCTTTTCTAATTTACTTAATATTCTATTTCATCAATGACCTCTCAGGCAGCTCCCGACGCGGGTTCTGCCACGATGCCAGGGATGTCTGCTCACACGTTTAAAAATATGTATGTATTTTATATATATATATGCAGGCAGCCAGCCCCTGCCCTCCTTATCTCCTCTTCCTGCCGGGGGCCTGGGAAGAGCCCAGCATTCCCGGCCGGCTGGGCCCGGAGTTGGGGAGGAATCGCACCAAATCCTGCTCGTCCCTGGGCATTCAGTTTTATTGCAAGCATTAGTGGTTTGTGCTCGGCTTGTCTCCTCTGGCAACAGGAGAAGCTTGAAATGTCAAAGGGGAGGGTTAACAAACTCCGCTGGCATAAATTTCAATGGATGTGTGGTTCTTAGGAAAGCGGCTAAGTTAAAAAATAGATAAAATAAGACTTTAAGCGTGGCCACGTGCGCTGCTTTGGGCTGCGGTTCACAATGGATAATAATTCTTACATTAAGCCCCTTCGGCCCTCCAGGGAAATCAAAATTGTAATATCAGTTTGCTTTTTATTGGCTCGGCTCCGCGATCGCCGCGGCTGCGTCTTTGTTATGGTCCCCGATGCGGTGACATTCAACGGTGCCCCCGGGTCCAGAAGGGGCCGGCCCCGAGGGAGCGCGGCGCATTCTCGGGGGGGACGGGCGCTACGGCCCGACCCCCGGCAGAGGAGCCGCTCCGGGCCCCGGGGCCGCTCGGGCTCAGCCCCGCCGCTCCCGCACCACCACGAAAGCTGCCGGGAGCCCCGCGGGGAGCGGCCGCCCCGTCCGTGAATCAGCAGCGTCCCGGCGCAGAGGGGACGGCGGCAACAGGACCCCAGCGCCGGGGCGGCCTCGGGGCGCACCGGGAGAGGCGGCTCCGGTCCTCTGGCACCTGCGGGGACCGGCGCCGGCCGACACCAGGAGCGGAGACCCCCGGGACCTGCCCTGCCTCGTTCTCGTCCCGCCCCGCGGGGGTCGGCGGCAGGGGACAGCTCCCGCAGCGACGGCGGGGAAGGCCCGGAGCGGACCGTGCCCTCGGCGGGGGCTCCGCACCGGGAGGTTCCCGGCCGGCCCCGCTCCACCTGCCCAGGGGTAGGAAGGTCGCTTCCGTTTGGCACCGCCACGTTTCCCGGCGCAGAGCAGGGGACGGCTGCGGCGTCCCCCCTGTCAAGCCGCAGCTCGGCGCGGACACACGTGGGCCACAGCCCGCTCCTCGTCATCGCCGCAAACGAGAACGAGTGAGCGGAGCCTCCCGCCCCGCGCTCCTCGGTCCCCGCGCGCCGCCGCCGTTTGCGGCTTCCGGCACCGGGCGAGGGAAAGCCGCCGCCACCTGCCCCGGGCCCGCTTCCCCCGGGCGCTCCGGCCTTGCTGCGGGAGAGGATCCCCGCCGCTGCGTGGCCCGGGCCGTGCTCCCGCCACCACGGGGACCCTCCGAGCAACGCCCGGCCCGCAGCGGTGCGAAGGATCCTCCGGGCCGGGATAGGGCCCGCTGCGGGCCGGGCCCCGGGAACAGGCAGCGGGCTCGCGCCGTGCGAGGAGCGGGCACCACCGTTCCCCGGGCCCACGGCAGCTCCGCGACGTGGCGTGGAGCCCTCCCGAGGGCGCATCCCCGTCGCTGGACCCCCCGGGGAGGCCCCCGCCTGCTTCCCCCCCCCCCCCTCCCCGGTGTTGCGGGTTTCGCACCTGCCCCGGGGCTCCACCGCCCCCCGCGGGGGCCGTGCTGAGTCACGCGTGGGGCGGGGGCCGGGGTGCCCGCACCCCCCGCCGCCGCCCGCCCCCTCCCCGCCTCGCTCCCCGGCAGGTCTGCGCCAATCCCCCAGCCCCGCCGTTGACGGGCAGCCGGGCCCGGGAGGCGCCGCCTCCCTGACGTCTCGCTCCGGGATTTGCACGGGTTGCGGTGCCGCGGCTCAGTGTCTGTCGGGTCGGCGGCGGGAGCTGCCGGGAGCCGGAGCCCAGCTCGGCTGCAGCGGCGGCCGCGGACGCCCGGCCCGGCCCCTCCCGGGTGCAGCATGGAGCTGCCGGCGGTGGGGGAGCACGTCTTCGCGGTGGAGAGCATCGAGAAGAAGCGGATCCGAAAGGTGAGGGGCGGAGGGTGGCGGGGGGCGACCGGGCGGGCGGCGGGTCCAGCTGACGCCGTGTCTTTGCCTCCCGCGCTCCGCAGGGCAGAGTCGAGTACCTGGTGAAATGGAGGGGATGGTCGCCCAAGTGAGTACTGAGCGGGCAGCGGGGACGGGGCCGGGGCAGGGGCGGCCCGGCGGCGGGGCTGCACCGCGCTCCGTTCCCCGGGAAGGGCCCCGGCCCGGGCGGCGGGCGGACGGGCGGCGAGACGCGGCCGCGGGGCCCGGTGGTGGCGGCGGCGGGAGCCGAGCGAGGCGGGCAGGCGGCGGCTGATGTGCACCAGAAAATGGCTCCTTCCCCCTTTCCCTCCTCGGGAGCCGGGCTCCATATTGCAGAACCGAGCGGGGGGGGGGGGCGAGCGGGGGGGAAGGGGGAATAACCGCAAAAATAACCCGCAGCCCGGGCGGGCGGGCGGCCCCGGGAGCCCGCCGAGGCGGAGGCACCGGCGGCGGAGCGAGCGCGGCTGCTGCGGGGGCTTCGGGAGCTGCGTGACAGGGCGGGCGGGGGGCGCGGGGGGGCTCGGCCCGGTCCCTCCTCCGCGCCGTGGCCGCTTTCTCGGGTTCGGGAAAGGGGATTTGGAAAATTTCATCATGACATGCCTCGAATTCCTCCGGAATAATAACTGCGCTAAATAAACAGTTCCGTCCCCGTGCCGCCCCCCTCCCCGCCCATCCCCCCCACCCACCGGGACCCGCGCCCATCACCCGCTGCCAAGCGGGCCCGGTGTTGCGGGCGGGTTGCGGGGCACCCCCTTGCCCGGGACCCCGGCCCCTCCCGGCGGAGCCCCGCGGCTGACGGCCGTTCTCCTCCCTTCTCGCAAGATACAACACGTGGGAGCCCGAGGAGAACATCCTGGACCCGCGGCTGCTCATCGCCTTCCAGAACAGGTGAGCTGCGGGCGGGGGGCGGCGGGTGCGTCACGGGCACCGGACGGGACGGGCCCGGGCTCGGGCGCGCGGCCCCGGCGGGGCGGGTCCCCGGGGACGCGGGTGACGCCTCCAGTTCAAGGTCCTCCCGCGCCGCGCTCCCCCCGCGCCGCGCTTTGCGCTCCCGCCGCCCGGGGACTCGGTGCGGGCGCGGGGAGGAGGCGGCGCCGCCGCCGCGCTTGGACGGGCGGTGCTGGGCTGGGCTGTGCTGGGCTGTGCTGTGCTGGGCTGTGCTGGGCTGTGCTGTGCTGGGCTGTGCTGGGCTGGGCTGGGCTGTGCTGTGCTGGGCTGTGCTGGGCTGGGCTGTGCTGGGCTGTGCTGTGCTGGGCTGTGCTGTGCTGTGCTGTGCTGGGCTGGGCTGTGCTGTGCTGTGCTGTGCTGTGCTGGGCTGGGCTGTGCTGTGCTGTGCTTTTGCTGCTGTTGGGTTTTTTCCCTTTCCGTGCATTTATTTCCTGTGGTATTTTGGCGCAAACTGTAAACTTCAGCCCCTCGCCGCAGCGGCGGGAGGCGGGACATCGCCTTCATCGGGCGCCCGCTCCCTCCCCGGGTCACCCGTGTCCCCGTCCCGCCGCCTCCTGCGGGACCCCCTGGCCCGTGGGGTCCGCTTCCCCACCGCAGCCCCCGTGCGAGGTCGTTGGGGTGCCACGCGTGGGGTGCGGGATGGGGTGCACCCCGGGGTCCGTGTGCCGCCGCTCGGACCTCACCGCGACTCCGTGTTCCCGCAGGGAGCGGCAGGAGCAGCTGATGGGATACCGCAAGCGGGGGCCGAAGCCAAAGCCGCTGGTCGTGCAGGTAAATGCGTGGGGAAGCCCAGCCCCACAGCGCGGCCCTGTCCCTTCCCCTGGGAGCCGGCTGCAGTGGGTTTCATCATGCTCGGGAGCCGGGCGGGTGCCCTGGGGACCCCCAGGCCCCACCAGTGCTGAGCTCATCAGGCAGCCCCAGCCCTGCTGCGGCCGGGCGGCATTAGCAGGCTGCTCGGCAGCGGCGTCCCGCTCGGCCCCTGTTCCCAGACAGCTGATTGAAGGGTGCTTTTCTTCTTTTCATTGCTTCATTAATCTGGAGCAATGCACAGCCTCTAAGTTGGAGTGGGTTGGGGCCGCCTGCGCCCTGTGATGCAGCATCCCGTAACCAGAGCTGCTGGATGGGGGGTTCACCGGAGCCTTCGGCACCTGCCGGAGCAGTGGCAGCCGCGTTCTCCGGGCCTGGCCGACCACAGCCCTTTGCTTTGTGTTGTTGCAGCTTCCCTCCTTCGCCCGCCGCTCGAATATCCTCACCGGGCTGCAGGACCCTGCCGTGGACAACAGGCCAAAGCTGGATCTTGGCTCCTCCGGCAAGAGCCAGCAGCACCAGTATGAACTCAACAGCAAGAAGCACCACCAGTACCAGCCCAACGGCAAGGAGAGCAGCATGAAGCACCAGTCCCACAGCAAAGGGAAGTATTACTACCAGTTGAACAGCAAGAAGCACCACCACTACCAGCCGGACCCCAAGATGTACGAGCCCCATTACCAGCCCAGCAGCAAGGAGCCACAGAGCCAGGCCTGCTTGGACAGTAACAAGAGCCCCCTGGTCTCTCACCCGGACAAGTGGGCTCATGGCCCTGCCAAAAACCTGCTGGGCCCTGTCAAGAGCCTTGCTGCAGAGAGCAAGAACTGGAGCTGAGAAGAACCTGTCCAGTGGTACTGGGCCTCCCCCCCGGGACAGGGTGACCAGCAACGGCCTGGGAGGCAAGATGAAGATCGTCAAGAACAAAAACAAGAATGGGCGCATTGTGATCGTCATGAGCAAGTACATGGAGAACGGCATGCAGGCAGTGAAGATCAAGTCTGGGGAGCCTCCCCGGAAGCGGGCTGCGGAGGAGAGGACTCCTAAGAAGGGTGGGGAGGAGAAGCTGGAGGCTTGGAGGAAGCCAGGGGAGGAGAGGGTGATGGGCAGCAACGCCCTGAGCAAAGCAGAGGATGAGGGCCAGCAGCCTGCTGCGGAGCTTGAGGAAAGTCCCCAAAAGACTCCTGTGGCCAAGGAGCTGCCCCTTCCTCCGGCGGAGCAGCCCCTGCAGCTCACCACCAAGCCGGACCTCGTACCCTGGTCCCTGAATCCTGTCTGTGAGCACAGCCCTTCCTCTATGGGACTGAACCTCTCCAGCCCCGGCTCGCGGAAGCGCTGCCTGTCGGAGCCGCATGCGGAGCAGGAGCCAGGCAAGAAGCGCCTGACGTCACGGAGCATCAGTGCCCCAACCTGCCTCAGCCCCCCGGCCCCGGAGCGGCCGGAGCTGCCCGCCCAGCCAGAGGTCATCCTGCTGGATTCGGACCTGGATGAGCCCATAGACTTGCGCTGTGTGAAACCGCGGGCGGAGGGTGAGCTGGCCCTGGCGCAGGTGAAGCCGGAGGTGCCACCGGCACCGGCTGAGAAACCGGCCACGGAGCCTTCACAGCCCCGGGAGGCCACGGAGGAGGAGGAGGAGGAGGAGGCTGAGCCCCTGCAGGAATTTCAAGCCCTTCTTTGGGAATATAATTATCACAGATGTGACCGCAAACTGCCTGACTGTGACCTTCAAGGAGTACGTGACGGTGTGAGGTGGGACGGTGGCTGCTCCCTGTGGGAGCTGCCGGCACACCCCAGGGGCCACCGGCCCCACAGCCTCCCCCTAAGGTACTGGTGCCCCTTCCCCGGAGCCCGCGTGTCCCCTGCCCGCGCCGCGGTGGCCAAGCCTTTGGTCCCCGCTGAGGGGATGCTGGGACAGGGCCCAGCACCGCGGCCGTCCCTGCCACGCGGGGTGTCCTCACCGCTGCTCCCGCCCCGCCATCGGGGCCCACGAGGATGGGGCCCACCAGTTACTCAGAGTTATAGTATTATATTTTAACAGTGCTAACTTGTCGAGTGATTCTTGCTCCCGTTTGTACGTGGTGTTCTTGAAATGTATTGTTTGAGCTGAAAGCTGGTCGCTCTGGGGCCACGCTAATATATTTATTTGTAGGTATTTATATAATGAAATATAAAGCCTAGATTTATGGAGTC
The DNA here is from genome assembly GCA_017639245.1 of Myiopsitta monachus. NCBI lineage: Eukaryota > Metazoa > Chordata > Aves > Psittaciformes > Psittacidae > Myiopsitta > Myiopsitta monachus. The sequence goes on along the minus strand of CM029931.1, from coordinate 681,104 downwards.
CCTAGATCACCTTATAAACTATATCAAATGAATATTTTCTGTTTTCCTTTTTAACCATTCAGCATTTGTTAGTCTCGTCCCCTCCTTCCCACCCGCAGGACCATCCCTGGTATATATTTTTTGATACTGTACACATGTGGTGTTTCTATGTGCAAAAAAAAAATGGTTATCTAAAGCTAAACGAGCTATTATAGAGATTGCTGCTATTAGAAATGTCTAAACTATAAGCTTCCAATTATTAATTGCTTGAATGTAAATATTAAATGGAGATGTTGAAAGTGCATTTGATGTTCTGCAGCTAGTGTAGCTCGGATTGCAGAGCCCGGCGGCTGGGAGGTGGAGCGCGAGCCGCCAGCCGCGCTTCCTGGTCCGAGGGCTGTGTCACGGGGGAAGAAATGTATCATGCAATCACTGCAAAGGACTATAAACCTTTACAAAACCCACTGGGATTCGGAGTGCGTTTGTTACCGCATACGGAAGGTGTCCCTGTGCGGGCAGGTGGCTGGGGAGCCCTGGAGCGGGTACCTGCAGGTTACAGCCAGCTCCAAGGTTCCTCGTGGTCGATGTAGCTCCGAGTTCTCTCCAGGAGCGCAGGCAAGGACATGCATCGTAGCACGTGGAGGTATCCCATGTTCTCCTGGCAGCAAGGCCAGGAGCTGGGCTGGCAAAAGCACAATGGGCTGCATGAGGTCTGTGATGGGAAACCTGGAATGCTGCAGGGAAGGTGGATCACCTGATGGATGGGTTGTCAGCCTAACACTGTGTTATCCTCAGTGCATATGGTCAGATGAGAAGTTGAACTTTCCTGGAAAGGAAGATGGTCCAAATTCCACCAAAAAAAGCCTGTGGATGTCTCGGAACTGGATTAATAATTGCTGGGGTCCACTGGAAATCCAGCACAGGGCTAATTAATCCTTTACAACATGGCTCACGTTAAGGTGGCGACCTAGCAGCATGCCCGTGGAGCCAGTTTGCATGCGGGTGAGATGCAGGGCACAGTCCCCACTGCCCTGCAGATCCCCAGTTCGCATTCCCAAGTGGAGTCAAGTGCTCCCAAGCTTGTGTCTGCCCAGCTGCCTCTGCTGCCAGCTCTTCTCATGGGCCTTTTGCTTGAAGTGGATTTCTCTTTGGCAAAGATCTTAATTGAAATACTGTCATTGATGGCATGTTGATGTCTATGGACGAGAGCCTCGAGCTTGTAACAGTCGGAATTGGTTGTTTTGGGTAAGGTGGACCCTGTGGTTACACCAGAGCTGAAGATGTGGGTGAGTTGCAGTATCTAAAACCCTGTAGTTGTGGCAGGTACTGGTTTTGGCCTGGTACAGCCCAGGTCTGTTGCTTGGTGACTGGAAAGATGGCTCCAGCTATTTGGTTAAACCTCTGTGTGTTGGCAAGGTCAGCACTGACAGCTCGGCTCAGCTCATGATTCAGTTGATGCTCCAAAGTCAGTGGGAACTTGTGCAGTACATTGTGTGCCCGTGATTTTCCTCTGCCTGCATGGAGACCCCAAAACCTGATTGTACGTGCACAGAGAGCAAGTGGAAATAGGTGGACTCTGATTCAAGTCGACATTTTGCCTGCTGGCTGTGCTGAATCTTAAGAGGCTTTTAATCAACTCTGTGTGTCACAGTGACTGTGTGAGCGCTGGGTAGAGGCAGTGGCAGTGGATGAGGGTGCTGGAGGGTGGGTGCTGGGGCAGGAACCTGGTGGTGCCCAGTGGTGGCTTGGGGGAAGCGTTCTCCCGCTGTCCCAGGCTTGGCTGGCAGAGCAGAGGATCAGAAGTGATGCATTTCCCTTGATTAATTAAGCTAATGGTTATCTGAAAAACAAAAATGGCATGGAAGGGAGACGCATGCTCAGAATGCGAAATGTGATTTGTGAAAGGGGAAGTGCTGCTCCGCAGACGGCGCAGGAGCCGGGCACGGCCGCTGCCAAGGGGGAACTTTTTCCTTGGGCAGACAAAGGTGGATGAATCCGTCGGGGTTTCTCACGAGCAGCAGGATGTGTCTCTGAACCCAGGGCTTGCAGGTGCCTGGGCAGAGCCTGAGCATCGCTGCTGTGAGCTGGATCCGCAGCTTCCTCCTCCTGTCTGTGGGTATGTGTGACTCCCGTGTGCAATCCACAGCTGTCTGCAGGGTCACAGCAAAGTCATTAACGTTTGGAAATGGGTTGCGTTGTGCTGCAGTTTTCCAGGGAACACCGTCCCTCTGAGTGTGTGCTTCCCGAGTGTCCCTTCCCAGCATCCACCGCTGCTCCAGGAGCTCCTCAAACATTGTCTCTGCTGGCAGGAGCTGTGGCTTGTTTGAGCACCATTTCCCGGAAACCAGAGAGCCAGATACTCCTTGGTTTAATAGTTTGATCATGTTTATCACAACTCCAGCAGCTTCCTGTGCAGTGAAAGATGTGATAAGTAGTTACTGGGTTACTGCTTTGTGCCAGTTGGCTGGGAAAGATTAAGTGTGTAGGATATGAATTACTTATTTATACCGCTCTCCTTCCGTATTAAGTGCATCAAACCTAAATGCCTGTTACCGAGCAAATTAATGTGAAGTCCACTACAACTTCCAATGGTTATCAAAGTGATCCAGGATGAGATGGAGTCACCGCGCTCCATTAGGAAGGCTGGTGCATGCTACGTTTAATGTATTTCACAGGAATGCGTTAACCTCTGCTTGGTTTGGACTGATTCCAGGCAAACGTTTGCTGATTTCAAAGGAGAATTTGTATTCGGATTTTAGCTCTTCTGAAAGGGCCTGATGCATCCACAGCCATGCTGACAGGAGGGACTGCAGGTCTGTGCTGTATAAAGCTGCTTTCCCCTACCCAGCTGTGGGGGTGCCAGTGTCTGCACCCGTACCAGAGTGGAAGCCAGCCACTGAGCTCCATCACCAGTGATTGCCATGGCCCTGTGTGGTTTCAGCAGCCATTGGTGTGATTCCTGCTCCAGGGGAGGGGATGGAAACACAGTTCCCACTGTCAGCATGTGTCCGGGGGCTTGTTAGAGGGGTTGCATCTCTGGGGTGAGGATGCTATTAAGGAGAAGGATATTAAATAAACACACAACAATGAGCTGATGTCTTTTAATCAGAATAAACAGCCTCATGGGAACTGTGAGACTCTCAGGTCCAGACCGGGAATGGGAGAGGAGCTCTTCCCTGGGGGAGGGCAGAGGGTGGATAGGAAGCAGTGGGTTTCCTAGGTTGTTGGGGCACTCACTGTATTTGCCCAGGGGTGGCTGGGGGCCGCTCCTGCAGGTGATCCTTTCATGTGTTCTGGGGGGTCTTGCTTTATTTTTCCTGTTCTCTCCTTTCACTATGCAATGGCAGGCAGGAGCTGAGTATGGGACTTTGCTGAAGACAGTGGCCTCAGCATCGCATCCTGTTGGAGAAGCCGGCAACAAGGTAAAGCACTTCTGGTTATGTTTGGCATAGGGAATACCCACTGTTCATTTTTCCAGGTCCATCCCCTTGCAGTGATCATTGGTGGGGCTGATGTCCCTTTGGGAGGGTGAGACCTCGGTGTAGCCCCCACCACTGTACCGGGATGGGTGTGTGAGGGAATGATGAGGGGCTCCCCTGGTTCTGCCCCATCCCCTCGCCTCCCCCATCCCACCGGGCTGCCTCTAGTTGGAGCAGTGGAAAACGCCTGGCGATAGGAAGTCCTCCATCTCCTCCACAGATAAAGATCATTTGGACTCAGCCCAGATTCGTGTGAGATCTGTGTCGGGAGGAGACGACCACAAGGACGCTGCTCTGTTTATGTTTGCACACAAGAGGAAAAAGGCTGTGCAGGGCCGGGCACAGCCCAGACCATCTCCAGGCGCTCCCAGAGCCTTGCTGAGCAGCTCCAGAGGGTTCCCTGTGCACTGGAAAGTTCTGCCTGCACCCAGAGTGGGGGAGATCCCTGCTAAAGGGAAAACGAAGGAGCTCATGTGCTCATGAGGTGGCTCCACCACTGGAGTCTGGCCTGATCACAGCTCCATGCTGGCCTTGGGCAATGTCAGAGCAGCGAGGAGGATGGCTGTGTGAGCAGGATGCTGGATGGAGGAGATGGGGCTCAGATTCTGGGGAGGGACCCCCCAGTTGCTGTGGGGAGTGATGGGGATGGATGATATGGGAGAGGGGCCATGGCGGCTGCAGGAACCTGGAGGAGGGATTGGAAGGAAAGAGGATTCTGGTGGTGCAGCTGCTTGTTGGAGCCATCCCTGGGTCTGTGCTGGTGCACAGAGTCTTGTGGACATTGGAGGGATGGACCTTTGTGTGCAAATGGGAGAGAATTGAAGGTCTCTGTGAGGATGATGGTGTGGGCAGGACCGGGGCGGGGGGGGGGGGGGGGGGTGGCTGGGGTCTGCTCCTCTCAAGTGGGACCATCAGAGAGTGGGATCCCAGCTCACCCTGGAGCAATTCCCTGGCACCTACTGAGGTCATTTCTCAGAGGGAGCCATCAGTTCTGCTGACACCTTGATGTAGTTTAAAGCAAACTGCAAACATGAAGATTTATTTTTACCGACGGAGCAGGCATATAAAGCATCCTGTACAGCACAGCGCAGCCTGGCAGGAAGCACCCTGAATCCCAGGAGTCACGGCTTCGGCACGCCGGCCGTGTGCCATCCCCCCCAAGAGCAGGCCTCTGGGGTTTGTAAGGATGGAGGGAGGAGGAAACTTAAATTACCAACAAACAAACCCTCTGGGATCTCCTCAAACACCAGGAACCTTTTGCAGGGATGTCACTGGCACCACTTGGGATGACAGATCCCAGTTCTAACGGAGTGTATTTAATGTTGGACATAAAGACTGTGCTGAGCAAAAAATTCTTGTTATGCCAACATAAAGCTGCATCTGCCACTCTCCTGGGGAGCCGCTGAGTGCTCCATTTTCTTCTGCAGTGGGATGAGCCTGTGACGTACAATACAAGGACCATGGTGTTTGGTAATAGGTGTGAAACAATCTGGGACCTTGGGTTGGGAGACCAGGGTTTGCCCAGAGCTGGGCCATGGCTTTGCCCTCTCCCCTTACCCAGTGCAGTGGCCATATGGCCATTGGTCAGCATGAGTGTGGGAATGACAGGATGAAGTTGGCTCCAGCCATTCCCCCTTGGTTGAAGGTAAGGATAGGAAATCACAGCCCACGTTCCACCACCAGCAGCAGCCAGGCTGGAAATTCAGCCTCATCACTGTCCTCTGGTGTGTGGGGGTGAGCACCAGCCCCTATAGGATAGTATGTGGTGATACTCATGTGCCACACAGTGTGGGCTCTGCCATGCCAGCCCCAGGGCAGGACCTGTTCCCAGAGCTTTGGGGGTGTCAAGAAGGGACTATGAGGCTGGGGACAGGCAGAGAGGGTGGAGGGGGACCTGCCATCCCATGGTAGGGGCCATGGAAGGGAATGTACTCCCCAAGTCCCTGTTGCTGAGGCTGTTCAGAGCCCAGACTCACAGGGACCTGAGGAAAGGAATAATTTCTTTTGTGTGTTTATATATATATATATATATATATATATATAAGGAGCACCATATTCTTCTAGGTGCCAGGCATAAGCTGGGGAGAGGAGGGTCTGTTCGGTCCTGGCAGGAGGAAAGGTTTGTTCAGTATCATGGAGCCACCGGGACATCTCAGATCGCAAAATACACATTAGTTTTCATATATGTTAGTGATTCCATACAGCCTGAGAAATGAAGGGTGAAGCCCGTTCCCTGCACGTTCCCCCGTTGCCATACGGAGCAGCCGGGCTCCAGTCCCGCTGCTGCCAGGAGACACCAGCACTGGTTAAACTGCAGAGGAGATGTGGTGGTGGTCACACACCGGAGGGACCGGACTGTCACCGCGGGGGCTCGCGGAGTGCAGCCTAATCTTGAGTTTAAGGACTCAACCCGACCCGGAGCCGGTTTTAACCCGAAGAGGGGAGGCTCTGTACCCCGCGGTACCCTCCCGTGGCTCCCGCTCCGCTCCCGATACAGACCCGCTTGTCCTGGGTGTGATGATGCTTCCTGAGGATGCTCTGACCCGCAGGACTGAGGACTGACTCCAGCGCAGTGCACGGACCTGCCCGAAGCCGCCTAATCTAACGTGACACGTTTCCATCGTTTGTGCTGCGAGCAGCAATTTGCGGTTCAGCAGCAACGGCTGAGAGAGAGGAGCATTATCACAGGAATTCCTTCTCGCTCCCGCCCGAGCCTGTGACACATCAGCCCTGGCCGTGGCTTTGGCTTTCCCAGGCTCGAGCTAACAGCCTGAATCCTTTTTCCTTTCCCTGGAAAATCGGTTTTCCCTTCGCCTTGTGCTCTCCGTTCCCCGTAACAGAGGATCTGGAGGGGGGGGGGGGGGGGCTCAGCACCGCGAGCAGCTTCCCGGGGATACAGGGAGTGTGGCCGGGGCTTGGCCGCTGTCGCGGGACGTGCGGGATCACCCGGGGTGGGGGGCAGGCAATAATCCTGGATGCTGTAACCGGAGGGGTGCGGTAACTGAGGACTGCTGCTGGTGGGGGATTGCGGGGCTGAGCCGACCATAGAGGCTCCCAAAGCTCCACCGCTGCTCGCCTGGAGGGGGGCATGTAACCTGCCGGGGGTTCCCGGCCCGGTGTTGTCCCCCCGGGGCAGCACCGACGGGGATCGCCCTGCACCGGCATCCCCCCGCCCTCGGGGATCGGCCTGCCCTGGGGGGCTCGGACACGGACTTCCGGGACAAGCCGTGGCTTAGCGCCGCTCCCTCGGCCCCACCGGGCACCGGTTCCAACCGTGCCCTCGGCGGAGCCGTCACACAGGGAGGAGCCGGTGCCCGGGTTTCCCGATGTGTGCCGGAGAGGTTCACGGCAGAGCAGGCTGCCGGTACTGCTCGGTGTGTGGCACTGCTGAGCCTTCCCCTGCAGCAGCCTCCGGTAGCTTGAACAAGATGCTGAAATACCGGCGAGGAGTCGGAAAAGGGGCGGGGGGGCTTCCCGGAGCCTCCATGGGAAGGTTGAGGCCGTTTTGATCCTCCCGTAAACCTCTGCACGAGGGAGGAATTGGGGGATTGAGGTTTGATGTGGGATAGAAGAGGGGGGCTGCGGGAGCGGAGCGCGGGGCCATTGTCACCGCGTCAGGAAAATAATGATGATAATAATAATGATAAAAATTCAAATCCAGGTGGAAGAGCAGGAATGGGGCTGCTGCACGGCCTCGAGACCGGCTGCTCAACGCCGGGCTGCTGCGGGGGGGGGCCAGGAAGGCGAGGGAGGCACCCACGGCAGTGAGTGATTATAGACACGTACCGCCCCGAGTCTTAATATACCCCCCAGTATTTTATGTACCCTGAGCCCCGCTTTGTCCCGCTGGGTTTGTATCTTCATCCAACGTGGCTTCTAGAAGACTCATTTCTCTTCCCCTATAGCCTCGAGGGTTTCATGGGCAGCCGTGACTGCACACGGACACTCGTGGTGCCGGGGGGGGTGGGACTCCCACGCGCCCCATCCTTTCTGGGGGCTCCCATACGCGTCCTTTGTGCTGCGTGTCCCCACGGTGCGTGTCCCAGTGTCCAAGTGTCCTCCCCGCGTATGGTCTCGCGTGGGACACGCAGCGCTGTTTGCATCGGGACCGTGCAAAGGGGAGAGCGAGGACAGGACGGGGGGAACGGAAACGGGCGACTTTCCCCCGGGAGAAGCTGGAGCGGGGCAGCACCGGGACCGGAGACCCGCAGCACCGGGGACTTCGCAGCGGTCCCGGGGTCGAGGGGAGCTGCAGCGGGAAGTCGGGAGTGGGGACGACCGCGGGGAGCGGCTGTTGTGGCCCGCGGGCCGTAGAGCCAGGTCAGGATGAGGCCCCGGTTGCCCTCCCCATGGTAAACATCGGGCGAGCGGGATGTCCCGGGGACACCGGGCGGCTGCCTCCCGCCGCGGGAGTAAACGTCCCGTGGTCCCGGCAGGAGCGGGAGGAAAACGAAACGGGGGCGAGAAAGCGGAGGAGCAGTGGAACGCTGCTCGGTTGGGGCGGGGGGCGGCCCGGCGGGGCACGGGATGCCCGGCTCGGTTCGGCCCGGTTTAGCCCCGCGCGGCGGGCGGGGTCTCACACCTGCATTGCAGCACGGCCGGGCCGGCGGGCTCGGCTCTCTGCGCGGCGCTGCATTGCAGCACTGCAGGAGCCCCCTCCTTTCCTCCCCACTCTCTTCTCCGCCCTCCGCCTCCGCTCCGCTCCACGAGCCCAACCGGGCCACGGACCGGCCCCGCCGAGCTCAGCTCCCGCCGGTGAAGGCACCGGCCCGCCCCGTCGGGGCACCCACAGTCCTGCCCGCCCGTCCCCGAGCGGCCGGTTCAGACCCGCGGCCCGTCTCGGTCGCCTCCCGAACCACCCCACCCCGACGCGCTGGCCATGCTGTCCCCGACGGACCGCCCCGGACGTCGGGGCACCTGCGCTGTCCGTGGGGCGGGCAAAGGGAGGCGACCACCGCGTTCCCTGCCCTTCGGGACTGGCGACCGCTCTCCGGGCTCCGTCACGCGGTGCAAGCGGCCCGGCGCCCGGTGCCAGCCCTGACTGACCGCGTCTTGCGTGGACTCAGACAGCCACGACCACGGCAGCTGCGTGCGCTGGGCGCTAAGGGCAGCGGGGCGATGCCGGTGGGAAGGAGCCGCCGGCGGCTACCTGGCATCCCGGGACCTGTCGCGCCGCCGAGCGCGGCGGGCAGCGGGGCCCCGGTCAGGGCGGGTCGGTAGCCCCAGCACAACGGGGGCCCGTTCCTAAGGCTCCCGCTCTGTCTCTGCTTTGGGAAAACGCCAGCACGGTAACAAAATGGCGGGGAAAGGGTGGGATTGTCACGGAGAGCCCTGCAGCACAGCCCCACCGGCCCCCTGCAACGCCCGGCAGAGGTCCGGGCGTCCAGAACCGGCGGCGGGCAGCGGGGCAGGGGTGCCCCCCCCGGGCCGTGCCGCCGCCCGGCCCCGCCGCCCGGCAGAGCTCCGGTGGAGACGCAGCTGCAGAAAATGGCTGCTCGGCGGAGCCCGCTGAATCCTGCCATGAAGGGGGGGGAACGGGGACGGCAAGAAAACGGCGCAACCTCCCGACACCGGCCGAGGCCCCCACCGGGAAACCTCGTGGCGAGCGGCGCGGGGGGCAGGCGGAGGCGGCGCGGGGCGGAAGGACCCGGCACCGGGTGGAGCCTCCCCGGTGGGTCCTCACCTGCGGCGCAGCGGGGGGGAGCACGGGGCAGCCCGCTCCGATCTCGCCCGGTTCCCTGCAGGCGCTGGGACAGCAGCCCCCGGCCGGTGCCCGCCGGGGCGGAGGGGCGGGAAGGGAACCCCGCGGGACCCGCGGCCGTGCCCGGTTCGAAGAAAAAATCATGGTAAAATAAAATAAAAATGAAAGAAAAGAAATGAACCCGGGGGGGGGGGGGCGGGGGCGCGGCTCGGTCACGGCACCGGCGAAGCCGCAACGAAAACTGAACCCCACGGTCCCCGCGCCGTGTCGCTGCCCCCCCACCCGCCACTGCGGCCGGCTCCCCGGTGCCGGTCCGCGGGAACGGAGCGGACGCGCGTGAATGCGACCTCTCCCCCACGGACTGTCCCTGCCGGGCCGCACTGTGGACATGGGAAGGCGCTTTGCCTCTACCGGGGGTGAGCGTGGCACCGGCGTGCGTCGTGCGTGGACACCGCAGGCCCCGCCGCGCACGGTGCGAAGGACGCCGGTGCCTACAGGAGGACCCGTGGCTCCCCACCGCTGGGTGCCGCGCGGCATAGCGAAACCCCACGGTCTGTGTGCCCGGTGGGGCGGGCACGTTCACCTCCGTGACTCGCGCTACGGAAACAGCGCTGGGATCGGCGCTCCGCCTCACTACGGGAGCGCCGTGAGCTCCCGCCAGCCGTCGGTGCCCACGGAAGGCGGCGGTCCGGGAGCCCCGGGGCGGTGGGGCCGGGGGTGCCGTTGTGGGGGTGCACACGGGGGTCCCACCGCTGTCACCCGTGGGAGCCTGGGGGGGTCCGCTCTCGGGGGGCGGTCCCGGCCCCGTGGGGGCGCGCGGGGCCGTTCCACTCGTGAGAGCCGGTTGCTGCGATACCAACGAGCCAATGAGCGCTCACCAGCTCATCCCGGGCTCTGCCGCCGCTTCCTTATATGGTGCGCGCCGTCCGCGGGGCGCCGCGCTCATCGCCTTATAAGGGCATGAACCTAAATACAGCATCTGCCTTGTGAGGAGTGGGCGGGGCCGGGCGGACGGGGCTGGACGGGACGGGGCTGGCGGGGACCGGGGCCGGAACCGGGGCTCTCCCCCCCCGCACCGGTCCGGTCCCGCCGCAGACCCGCCCCGGGGGAAGCCGCCGGCGGTCATTCGGTGGAATGCAAATGGGCCACGCTTCGCCTCTAATTGCTTTTGTTAAAAGCGGAGACGCGGAGCCGCGCGCGGTCGGGCAGGGACGTTCCCGTCTTCCTCCCTGTCATCAGTCCCATCCCAACCGGCATCTCCCCCGCAGGACCCCTGGACACCACGGCCCGTCCCGCCCCTCCGGGGCTGTCGGGTGGTCGCTGCCCACTCATGGCAGTTCCGTGGCCTTTGAAGCTGCAGCCCTGGAGGAGCGGATTCGTCCTTCGTCCGCCCTTGGTGGCTTAGCAGCGCCGACGGGACGGAGCCGCCCCGGTTGGACGGGAGAATGAAAGGAGGGGGGGATATCCCGAACAGTTCGCGTTTCCTCGCCCCACGCAGCGGTCGCGTGGGTTCCTTCCCCGGCCCCGCTGCAAACCGCTCGGAATCGTGTTCCGACAAATAACGAGCAAATCCAGAAACCCCGGTAACAAAAGGGCTTTTGTGCCGCGGTCTCTCCGCCGGCAGCGGCCCTCCCGCGTGCCCGAGAGCAGCACTTTCCTCCCGCAGGGGTATTGGTGCGACCCGCGGAGCTGCGGGGACGGCCCCTGTGCTCCCAGTGCGTGTCAGCACGCCGGGACCACGGCGAACGGGCGCGCTGCCGTCGGGCTCCCCGTGGATGTCCCCGCAGTTCCCCGGTGGGGGGTTCCGCTCTCAGCCTCGCTGGAGGGGAGCTGGGGGGTTCGGTGTCTGCGGGAGCTGCGGCGCCCCTCGGGGTGGCGGGATCGCCACCGGCTGCGCTACTGCCGCCATTTCCAGGAGGACGGTGCCACCTATGGAAAGCACCTGGAATTAATCGGGGCGGCGGGAAGCGTCGCGTCTCCGTGCGACACCCTGGGGACGAGCCCGGGACGTGCCCACCTCTCTCCGCTCCCGCCCCCCGGGGCCGAGCCTGGCCGGACTGAACCGAAGGCGGCAGACGGGGCTCTGCCACCACGGTTGGCGAGGCTGCTGCTGTCCTCCAGCATCGGCTGCCGGTGAGGGGGAATGAGCCACTCTGTCCCGTGGCTGCTCACCGGTGTGGTCCCTGCACCGTCTGGCTAAGGCCACGGTAACCGGTGAATAACGGCCGACGGGGAGGAGAGCAGCGTCTCTGCCCGGCACCCACAGCCCCGCGGTGCTCGGCGTACTCCAGCTAGCACAGCCCGGAGTGGGTATCCCCCAGATAGGAGGCTCCGCGGAGCCCTCCCACCGTCTCGGCGGCTCCATCCCGAGCACCGGAGGAGGGGGAGCAGCGCCCCCAATTCGATGTCAAACAAGGGGATACGGAAACTTCCTCGCACGGGAATTTCTGTGTGCGGGAGAGGGAAGGAGCGGCTCCGCGGGGCAGCGCTGCACGGGCACTCCCGGAGACCTCCCCTCTGCGGACAGGGCACCCCCGGAACCCCGCCGGCAGCAGCCTCGGGAGCACCGGGGGATGAGAGGCTACGGGCGGGGCGGGAAAGAGGCTGGGGGCCCGGTCCCACCAGCAGCGAGCCCACGCGTGACCGCAGCCCCGTGTATGGCCGCGTCTCCTCTCCTGCTCCAGCGTCGGGGGTAGGTGCCGCAGCCCCGGGCCGGTCACCGCCTCCCCGCTTCGCCCCAGAAGGCAACGGAAGGGCGGCCGGGGTGACGGAGACCCGCTGAGGGTGGAGGCCGGCGGGGCGCGGGGTCCCCGAGTCCTCTCCCGCCCCACGGGGACAGCCCGGCATCTGCCCGGGGCAGAGTGGATTTGCCCCGGAGCTCGTCCCTACTCCGTTCAGCCACGGGTGGAGAGAATCGTTTTCCCAGCTGGCTCAGGGATGAGTCCGGACCGGGAGAAGCTCGGAGGCGGAACCGGGCGGCGGGCCTGATCGGGAACCGGGGACCGGCCGCCCCCAGGGTGCGGGCGGGTGTCCACACACGCAGGAAGCTCTCGTGGAACGAGGCTCCGGGGTTTGTTTTGCCCTCTCCGGCGGTAGCCGCGGCCCGGGCGGGCTGCAGGGTGCCTCTCCCTGGAAGCGGATTCTTGCCGGGCTGCGGGGTCGGTTCGGGACCGGTCAGGCGGGGGGGCGGCTTTGACTCTCTCGGTCCCCGCTTTCCCCCGCGGCCGCAGCGCTGGGCTACCCTCGGTTTGCCAGGAGAAAAGGACACGGGAGAGCGCGACCGTGGCGTGAACGTGTTTGCGACCGACACCGACATCCTCGGCCGCCCAGGGAACAGGGCCGGCCAGAGAGCTGGGCTGGTCGCTGGCAGTCCCGGGCTCGGGTGTCCGTGGGGCGGAGCAGCTTCCAAAGCGCGGTCACCGAAGCGGACAGAAGCCTCAGGGATCGATCGCGACGATATTTGGGTCGGATCCCGCTCCCCCCTGCCCCGCCGCCGCGCTCGGACACGCGTGCTAGCCCCGCTGCCCCACGCGCGGTCCCGGGGGGGGCAGCAGCCCCCCGGTTTCGTTGCAAATCCCGCAGCCGTGGCAGCCCCCGCGCAACAATAAAGGGGGGGGAGCCGGACGCTGTGACCCGCGGGGGCGCGCTGACACCCGAGAGGCTCATCGCACGAGTACGGGTCTGGGTAGCGGAGACCCGGTGGCCGAGGAGTGGATTTGGGGTCAGATGGACGGAACACGGTGTTCGCCGCGGCGGCACACGCCCTCGCCGGGCCGGAGTCGTCTCCGAGTCCCCGCCTACACCCGGGTCTCCCGGGGCAGGGTCGGAGCCGGCGGTGCCGGGGGAGCGCGGAGGAGATAGGTCCCCCCCGGCTGAGACCCCGTGGGGCTCCCGGACAGCTTCTGCCGTTGACCCCGGGAGCGCGGAGGGCGGCTCGTGTCCGGACTCCGCTCCTGCGCCCCGTGACCCGGGAGGGCGGGCGGGGGGCCCGGCAGCGCCTCCGGCCCCCGGCGAAGGGGATCCCCGAGTTCCCGCCGGCAGCGGGGGGAACAGCCCTGGGGAGCCGGGACGATCCCGCCCGCGGCTGTTTCGCCCGGCTGCGCCTGGGCTGCTCCGTTCTGCTTCTCCTTCCGAGCCAAGACTCCCATGCGGGGCCGCAGCCCCAGCCCCAGCTTGCCCACGGCCTTTGCGCTCCCTCCTGACCCCTGCGCACCGGCGACCTCTCCTCGCTGCTTCCCCCGCGCCGTTCTCGTTTGCGTCTCGTCTTCTCCGCGACACCCCCCCCCCCCGAAACAGGGGGCCAAGCACAGACCACGCGTGTTTCCCGCTCCAGTCACGGCTGGGGACGGAGCTGTTCCCGCTGCTGGTGCACGCACTGGCGGCGGCGAGAAACGGGGCCGCTCTGCTCTGCCTCCCCACGCGTGGATGAGGGGCGGCTGCTCAGTCGGGAGCTCCGCTGCTCGTCACAGCTCCGGTGCGGCTTCAGTGTGGGGAGCGTCGGCTCCGGGACTGTACTTCTCACCGACACAGGGACATCGGCAGCGAAGGTGGATGGCAAACACCCGTTTCCAAGGGCTGCGGCGCCCCACGGCCACGGAAATGGGCGCTGCCGTCTCGGGAGCCCCGAGCAGCGGACGAGGAGGAGGCACGGGCACCGTTCGGCACGGGAAGACGATCCGCACTCCCCGGGCCGCGCCTCCCTCCCGTTGCCACCGTATCTCTTTTCTGCGTGGTATCATCCCGGTATCGGGACTCGGCCGCCACGACTCCGCCCATTCAGGAGACGCTCCGTGACCGACCTTAATTAATAATGATGAATTCGATATTAACGAAAGTCTCTCCGGGACGTCGCTCGCCAGGGAGCGCCCCGCGGCCCTAGCACCGCGCCGGGCGGAACGCGGGGGGGTATGTCCCTCCTTCTCCGGTGAGTGCGGCTTCAGCTCCGCCAGCGGCGGCTGGAGTGGGGACTCTGAGCCCCGCGAGTACTCCGTGGAGGCTTCCACCCGGGTCTCGCCCAACGCAGGGGAACCGCGGTTTCCGTGACTCCATTGGAGGTCCATGTCCGCTCGTGTGGCGGGACCGGGCAGGGGCTCCAGGACACAACGATCCCCGGGACGGGGACAACGCCGGTGCCTGCCGGTCCCCGCTGCCGGTCCCGGTGTACCCCGGAGCCGGAGCTTCCCCCGGTGGGGTCTCAGGCCGGCGGAAGACAAGTGCTCCGCAGCCCCTGCACTGGGCAGGCTCGCAGCGGACGTGGTCCCGCAGCCACGAGGAACGGGCCTCCCCCCCACCTCGCGACAAACCGCCTGCAAAGCAAAGCCCCCGGCGGGGGGAGCCACGGTCTCGTTATTGGAAAACAGGAGCAACCGGATCCTAAGGTCCACGCTCACCGTGGGATCTCCCACGCGTGAGCACGGCGGCTTCGAGGCGCTTAAAGGAGGAGAGCGGGGGGAAGGTGTGTGACCGCCTTAGGAGAGACTTCACCTGGCCTCATCCTGCGTGGAAGCGGCCGTTGAAGCCGGCTCAGCACCGGGCCTTGGTGCTGCGGGTCCCACGCATGGGACAGCCCCAGGAGCGGGACCTGTGTCCCTCGGCGGACAGGGGCTCTCCGGTTCGGGGGCTCCCCCAGTTCGGGATCTTGCCCGGCTTCGGGCGGGGAAACGGTCTCTTGGGGGTTCTGCTCTCCCGGAGGCTGGACCCGCTTCTCTGCGGCTCTGACACGCGTGTCCCGGGTTCCCGTGGTCTCCTCGGGGACGGACTCGCGGTGAGAGACAGCGACGGCCCCCGTGCGGGACGCGGTACTGCGAGGGGAGGAGGCGAAGGGGGCGTAGGCAGGTCCCGGTACCGGCTGCCTGCCCCGCATTGACACCCGCTCCCTCATCTCATTTTGATGAGGGGTAACACGGCGAGGGGGTGACACCGGATCGCGTACGGGGCTGTTTTCTCCGCTGGCCCCGGTGCACCCTCGGCCTCCCGCGGAGCGGAACCGGCGCGGAGATCCGGGGTTGGCTGATCCCCGCTCTGCCGGTGCTGTCTGCTGTCGCCGTGGACGGATGCTCCGGGCAGGGAGGGCTGTGGTGGAGCGCTCCCACCCCTGACACAGTCCTCTTTGTCCGCACACCGCCCGCCGCGCCGGACCGCAGAGCGCAGGGGGGGGGCCCACGGTGTGTGCGTGTGTCCCGGTCCGGGCTACCCCATCCATGTCCCGCCCCGCACCGGGTCTGAGGGGGGCAGCGGCAGCGCCTCCTCGCTCTCCCTGGGGGGGGGGGGGCTGTGTCTTTGTGCTCCACTTCCCCCCCCCCACCCGGGGTCTCTTCTCCGCACCGGGGTTGCCCACCCCCCCCACGATCCCCGGGTTCGGCGGTGCCGGGAGGGGGGGGGCGTGTCCCGCGCGCGCGGGGGGAAGGGGGCGTGTCCTCCGCCCCGCCCCGCCCTCCCCGCGCGCCCCCGCCGCCGGCCCCGCCCCGCGCTCATCGGGACGCGGCGCACGTCGGGGGGCGGTCTCGCGGCGCGAGCCAATGCGGCGCGGGCGGAATATTCCACCCGGCTCCGCCAGCAACAAGTGCGGGGGGGGCCGGGCGGCCGCGGCGCTGACGTCAGCGGGCGGAGTATTATGGTCTGGGCTGCGCTGGCGGCTGCCTGTGTGCTGCGAGCGGCCGCGTAAACATGGAGCTCTCGGCCGTCGGGGAGCGCGTCTTCGCGGCCGAGGCCCTGCTCAAGCGCCGCATCCGCAAAGTAGGTGCCTCCCCCCGCCGCCGCGGGGCACCCCCGCGACCCTCACCGCGAGCCCCCGGCCCCCGGCCCCGCCGCCGCGGCCCGGTTGCGGCTGGGCGCCCGCTGGGGGCGGCTCTTTCTCCGCGCCGCATGCCCGGGCGGCCCCGCTGCCGCCCTCCGCGCCTTCCTGATCTTAATCAGCCTCGCATCTTTTCGTCGCGCCCCCCATCCTTCCCCTCCGCCTCCCGCCCCGCTCCTCCCGTCTCCTCCCTCTCGCCCCACGCGTGGAACCGCGGGCGGGAGCTTTGTTGCGGGCGCCCGTCGCCGTTTTGCCTCCGTGCGGGTTCATTTCATTCCTCTCACCTCTCTCTTTGCACCTGCAGGGGCGTATGGAGTATCTGGTCAAATGGAAGGGCTGGTCGCAGAAGTAAGTCCGGGTCCGGGGGCTCCGGGACCGGGGGGGTGGCCCCTTGTTTATACCCCGTATTTCTAATTTGATTTATTTATGCCCCTCTCCCTGCGCTGCCTGCGCAGGTACAGCACATGGGAGCCCGAGGAGAACATCTTGGACGCCCGTCTACTCGCAGCCTTCGAGGAGAGGTACAAGGCCTTTTGCTCGCTGCCGCCCTTGCACTTGTAAATATGTTGCTGTCTTGTAGCTATGCTGAATTGAAGCTTTGGTTTTTTTAACACCTCTAGGGAGCGAGAAATGGAGCTATATGGGCCCAAAAAGCGAGGCCCCAAGCCCAAAACCTTCCTGCTGAAGGTAAGGAGGTTGGTGCCCCACGCGTGCCGGCTGCATGCTGCGATGGGGAGTGGGATCCCCTCAGCCCCCATGGAGGATCCTCCTCGCCAAAGGCAGCCTCTTGTCTTGTGAGTTGTAATTACGCAGCCGGATGGCAGGATAATAAAGTCACCCGTTGATTTATCTCCTTTGCAGGCCCAGGCAAAAGCAAAAGCCAAAACCTATGAATTCCGCAGTGACTCTTCCAGAGGGATCCGGGTGCCATATCCCGGCAGGTCCCCCCAGGAGCTGGGCTCCACGTCCCGCGCTAGGGAAGGACTGAGAAACATAGCCCTGGCGCCGCAGGGCAGCTCCAGCACCAGCACCCCTAAGGGAGACAGCATCCGGGACCGGGTGATCCGCGTGGAGGAGAAACCTGGGGAGACCCCCAAAAAGAGAGGCCCAAAGCCCAGGAAGGAGCTTTACAAGGACCTGGCAGAAACTCTGGATGCTTCCAAGAGGAAACTGGGGGATCCGGGGGACAAGGTGGGGGACTACCTGAAGGCCAGGAAGATGGAGGAGGCAGCAGCAGGAGCCAAGTTCAGCTCGGGACACAGCGTCATCCAGCTGGCCCGGCGGCAGGACCCCGACCTCCCCGGCACCTTGCCCGGCCCCAACCGAGCCGAGGTGGGCACCAAGCTGGGCGCTGCCGAGAGCTATGCCCCGCGGCTGGCCAAGCACCGCGCGGACTTTCTGGACCCCAAGGGGCAGGGGGGCCTGGACCCCGGCGGGCCCAAGCTCCTGCACGGCGCGGTGAGTCCAGGCGCCGTGGGCAGCCTGTACCGTGACGGCGTGGGGGGCCAGGCGGGGCGGCCCTCCCTCATCGCCAGGATCCCCGTCTCCAGGATCCTGGGGGACCCTGAGGAGGAGTCCTGGAGCCCCTCGCTCAACAACCTGGAGAAGGTGGTGGTAACTGATGTGACCTCTAACTTTTTGACCGTCACCATCAAGGAGAGCAGCACGGACCAAGGATTCTTTAAGGAGAAGCGATGAATTTGTTGGAGGTGGTGCTGGGGTTTTCTTTGGTCAGATCCAGACAAAAGCTTGGGTAGAGCTTGGTGGGCTTTTTTTTTTTTTGCCTTTTTTTTTGCCCTTTTTTTTTTTTTTTATTTTCCTTTTCTTTCTTTTTGTTTATTCTTTTGGTATTTTTTTGTGTCTTGGAGAGGATTTAGAAACTGTCCTAAATTCATGAACTCCTTTGGGTTTTTTTTACGTCTCACATTTTGTTGGAAAGATTGTCTCTAGAGTTATATTTTCTATTAGATGTAAATATGTTATTTAAGAAAAAAAATGCTTATATATATATCTATATATATTTCAACTCTGAGTTGTTTTATTTAAATGGAGACAACGGTGACTGCTCAGTTGCTCTTAGAAAGGACAATAAAACTGAGAACTAACGGAGTTCACGCCTCTCGCAGGAGCCCGTGTACATAACCATGTTCATAGCGAAGTATGTCCTGGGTTGGTTTTTTTAAACTCTTCTTTTTTCATATGATGCTATGGATGGTGGAGGGGGATGTGTTGCTCCCTCCGAGGGCAGAGTGCCCTGGTTTCTTGATTGTGATATAAGGTGTTGCTTGTACAATCAAGTGTGTGCTGTGTCCAGAACTGTTGCCCTGACAGCTGAAGTAAGCACTTGAATTTCCAGTATTGTTGGGGAGGGGGCGTTTCCAGAATGATGTAGAGGAAAATAAAGGGATGTTGCTGAAAGTCGGGGTGGGGAAAAGCAGAAATCCGTAGAAAGGCTCAAACTGTTCTAGCAGAGTATTAACTTGAATCACCTTTTCTTGCCAAGGCAGAGGAGGTTCCTGTGTGTGAGGTTCTGGAGTGGGGTGGTACTGAGATGCACTTTAATAGAGTTGTCGTAGCAGTTGTGGGAGATGGGACTGAGCTGAGAATCTGTTTTCATTTTGTCTGGTCGCTTGATTCTGTTCCCCCACCCACTTTGAAGCAGAAACCCCAAACCCCGCAAACCCCCTCTGTTTACATTCCTGGCATGCCGGAGGGGTTGGGGAGGGTAGCCTGTCGCTGCCCATGTTTAGATGCTTTATCCCACTATAGAAAGTGGATGATTTTAATGTTTTTTGGTTTTTGCTCCCAACACAGTTCACTGCAGGCTGCTGGAAGGCTCCAGTTCAAGTGTGTTAGAATACCCACATCTCTGACAAATCCCAGAGCCACCTTTATGCATTCAGAGACAATAAATATTTCCATTTTCTTATGCTAGTTAAACAATAGCCGAGAGGCGAAATATTCCCGTGTGTGCGCAGCTAACTCCGGGCCTGGCTCTGGTTCTCTTGCCTCTCTTTTCCCCAGGCTTTCCGGACCAGGCTGGTTTTCTCCCCAGTGTCGGGCAGGGTTTGTGGCTCTGGGTTGCTGCCCAGCCAGGTTGAGTGGTGGCCATGGGGGATCAGGGGGCTGCGTTCCCTGCTCCATTCCTTCCTGCTCCCCTGGCTCGGTTGCAGCCCGGCCTGGATGGGGAGCAGGATCCTGGCCTGTGCTGTGATTTTTGGTTGAGGTGCAGCGGGTGTCCCTGTCCTTGCTCCGAGCATCGCTCAGGGTTGGAAAGCACAAGTTGATGTTGGGTCAGGTCACCCTTGTCCCTCTTCCTCACTGCCCCAGCTGAGCTCCGGAAGGTTCTTGGTGCAGGGCTCTATGAGGTGACAGCACAGGGAGCCTGATCAGCCAGGAAAGGGCTGGGAAGAGGAGCAGTCCTTTGCTTTCGGGCCCATCTTGCTTGGTTGCCTTCTTGTGGGATCTCTGTTGGATGGTCTAGTGGGAGAATGCTGAATTGGCTGTGCAGAGGGAGCATGTCTCTGAGTTCTATGTTGGTTTTTTATTTTGTAAGGTTTTGTTCTGTTCTTTTTTTTTAAGGCATATTTTGTAAAAATTGAGATTTTAAACTGATTGTACGAAGAACCAATGTGCTCGTTTTGGTGCTGGGGCAGCTCACGTGGGACACGTGTCTTGTTGGAGGGATGATGATGGGACTGAGCTGCCTGTCCTCCCACTGCCATGTCTGAGGCTGGAGGATTCCTCCCCTTGCAGAAGAGCCCAGAGCTGCGCTTCAGCCCAGCCAGGACACGGCTCCATCCTGCCTGTATGTGTGCATCCTGACACACGTGTATATGGGACAAAACATACATGTGGGTGTATATGTGTGTATGTATATAGCAACGTATATACTGAGTGTGTGTGCGTGGGGATGTGTGTGTGTGTGAACTATTTAAGACTTGTATAAAAACCCGATTTGGCTTAATCTCAGTCTCTGAAGTGAAGCTTAACTACGTGTCTTCTGCCAGCCGTGAATGTCCGTATGAGACCTGCTTTTTATGTGAGTTTAAATATATACTTTGTAAATAGAAACGTGTTTGTCTTCCCTTTGTGGCCCTGGGGCAAGAGGGGGGCTTGGGACCATCGTGCGGTGGGGCCCGATGGGGCGGGCGGTCCCCGCCTTCCTTCCCCAGGGCACAGGCGGGCCGGGACCAGATTGGGCGAGGACTGAGGGTCCGGGCAACTCCCGCGGGTCCTGCGGTGCTGAGAACAGCCCCGGAGCTACCGCCACACCGCGAGCGAAGGCGGCCGGGTCCCGGGGCCGCGGCTCTGCCCCTCCGACGGGGCGGGCAGCGCGGCGGGGGTGCGGTGGGCCCGGCCTTTGTATTCAAATATGCCGCGGAGCGGGCGCGGGGTGGGTTTGGTGGGGGTTAAGCGGTGTCCTCATTAACCTCCTTTTTCTGCTCCGCCGGCGCAAGGCGCGGACCCGGCACCGTGGGAGCTGTCAGCGGCTGGGCGCGGAAAATGAGCGTCGCAGAGGAGCAGGAGAAGGGTTGGACAATGGCGCCTTTCTCCCGGCCCCGCGGGAGGGCTTTCACACGGCCCCGGCGGGGCCCCGGCGGGGCGGGCGGGGAGAGAGGGGGGGGGGAGGGGGGGGGACGGGGAGGGGGCAGCGGCTGGCGGAGCCCCCGGAGGCACCCGCAGGAGCAGACCCCCCCCCGTGCCGGAGCGCCCCCGCGCCTCCCCCAGGGCTTCCCTCTCCCCCGACGATGGCCTCGACGGCGAGACCTGGAGCCGCCTCCGTCCGCGGCCGCGCAGCGCCCTCCCCGGGCCGGTCCCGGTCCCACAGGTGGGGGTGACCGGGTGGTCCCCCCCCGTGCTGGGCGCAGCTCCAGATGCAGCGGAGCCCGACGGACCGTTCATCACCTCCCGGTAAGAGCTGGGCCCGGGGGGGGGAACGTGGGAATGGGAGCATGGGGGTGTCCCTGATTCCCATCAGCCTCGCGGTCCCCAAGGCTGGAACATAGTGCCCCGGGGGGGTGCGGGAGTCTCAAGGCAGCAGCAGCCCCATTGGGGGTCTTTGGCCTGGAGCAGTGACCACAGCAGCCCCACACCCATCCCGCTCCACAGAGCCCTTTCCCTTTCCCAGGGCAATAACAGCCCTAACTTTTGTTCTCTGGGAAGAAAAGCAAACAAACAGCTGTAGTTTAAAGCAATTATAAGTGTCATACAGGAGTGATTTGGCTCTCCCTTTAATTAAAACGTACAAATCAGAGCAGTGACTGGCACAAGTTACAAGAACAATTGTTTGTTTTCACCCATCCCTCAATTTCTTTCAGTAAAAACCTTCTCACCGGCTCTGGATCCTTCACACCCAGTCCAGGAATTCCGCACGAACTGACCCCTCTAAACTATCTCCATCCTTCCACAAGCTCGTTTTTTTGGTACAAAATATATATATAAAAATAGACTAAGTTTCTAGGGAAGATGGCTGCATTGGCCACCTCTTCCAGTCCAATGGAAAACAACAAGTCTGCTTAACCAGATTATGCCTGGAGAAAATATCCATTCAATATACAAATACTGCAGGACTTTCAACATCGGAAAGCCCTTAGAAAATGACAAGTGACAAACCTTTAATTGGCTGTGTGACACATGGCTGAGAGCTCCAACCCATAGCAGCAAACTTAAAATGGGGGGGGGGGGGGGAAGAGAGGAAAGGAAAAATAAGGTAGACCTTGAATACTAATGGTCGGAATGGTGAACAGGGTCTGCAGCGGCTTTCAACCCCTGGCCACAAAAGATTACAGTAAATCACTCACATAATGTGCCTTTGAGAGGCAAACTCAAGCGTTCAGACACAGCAGCACCGCCGGGCAAGCCGGGAGCCTGAGATGCGAGGCCAGGAGGGGCTGGGGAAGGACGTGGGAGGAGGCGAAGGTCAGAAACCCATCTGGATTATCATGTTCACCATCCTTAGACCTTTGGAATCGAACTGCTGGTGAGTAAAAGGCACAATAGCAAGTGGTGACAGCAGAGTCCTGTTGCTATGGGAGGGGACAAGCTGGGGAAGGGTGTGTGATGGAGGAAAGCTGCTCACTGTCGGGATATGTGTTCCCTGGGTACAAGCCCAGGACCAGCCACCCTTTGCCCAGCTAGGAGGCAGGAGCACACCATTTCCCACACCAGGAAATGTAGGTGAGCATCTTGGAGCCAGTGTGCAGCCAGCACAGTGCCCACTACCGCAGCTCCTCCATGGATGGTCAGTGCCTGACCCCTTCATGGAGCATCTACAGATCCTTCTTTGCCATTGGGGTTTTCAGGCCCACATCCTATTGCTCTTGGTGGGCATACCCCAGCTCTGGGCATCTCCCTGGGAGTGGGGCAGCACTGTTCCTAGGACCCTGTGACCATCTCACTTTGCATAGGCACAAACCTGTTGTGGGACCGGTGTCGCAGACCAGGCTGAGATAAGGACGGTCCGAAAGGCACATCATTGTTCAGTTTGGATTTGCAAAGGCCAAGTAGCAAACATTTGGTGCGTGGGGAGGAGCGTCACCCCGTGCTCCCAGATTACTTGATTCTCCTCCGAAAGCATTCGTATCCTGAACACAAAAGCCCACCCAGCAGAGACCATGCTGGAGCACCTGGTTCTGCTGATGCAGGTTAATGCTTCCTTGGACTCTTCAAAGCAAAGGTAGCTCGTTTGGCGAAGTCAAAGGCTAGGAGGCCAACAGCACAGACTGACATTTTGGCATCGTGGAGCTCGATGGAAACTCCATCCTTGGGAGCCTTCTCCATGGAAAATGCTCCCTCACCTCCCCTTGGCCCTTTGCCTTGCAGAGCAGCGCACGGCACAGGGACTGCACCCATCCCTCACAGATCCCTGGCACCGTAACACAACAACTTCAAAGCCATGACCAACAGGACATCTGGGGATTGCATACAAAAGCTAAGGAATAGTGTCTGTGGAGCACTGGAGACTGATCCAGCAAAGGCTGTGGCCACTGCTCGGTACCATTCATCCGTCCATCCATGCAACCATCCCTCTCTTGAAGCCAGGCAGCACATGCAGCCTGTGCTGGCATTTCCGTTTCACCTGAGAATTGCGGTTCCACCAGCAGCAAATGCAACAGCTGGGGGGGTGTGGGGGTGTCAGGATTACCTGTACTCCCAGTTTGGTCCATTCATCTCTGCACTCCTGTGTGTGACGACCCTGTGAATGTCCCTGCCTGCGGCAAAGCAAGATGCCCCGAGCACGTGGGGAGTCCTGACGCTGGTGGGAAGCCCTTTGGAGGCACCTCCTAACCTTGTTCAGGCTTTTTATCTCCTCTGAGAACAGAGTTCAGCCTTAGCAGAACAAAAATGACCTCGAGTGCTACTAAACTCTGCCTGAACTATTGCTGCTAATTTTGGCTCATAAGACGAATCTACAGTAGGAAAAAAAAAACCTCCATAAAAAGCCATTGATTGCAATCATGAGACAAAATGAATACCCGGCTGCTAGCACAGGATGGCAAGACAAAGGTGAATGGCTGCTGCAGGGTCTCCATCTCCTCGGGGAACAATGGCCTCAGGTACCCACTGCCTGCTCCCTGTGCCTTCTCCTCCGTTCCTTCCCCTTCCACCTGCTCCAATCCACCCATGCAGAGCTCCTCAAGCAGCTCCTCTGAAATCAAGTCACTGTGAAGAAGTCAGCAGCTCTCACTGGCTCCCAAGGTAGGACCACAGGCAGTAAAGGAGGTACCTGCTAACAGCATCCCTTGCTCTGAAAGAGGCTCCTTTCACCTGCCACTGGCGGCATCTGGGGTTCAGCCTTCCCTCGACGGGGTTTATTCCTCTCCCTCAAAGACAAGAAAAGGGGTTTTCCTTACTAAAAAATGTAAACAATATTTCCCTATTAGCTGGAAACCACAACAGGAACGTCGTGGACTTCGTCATTGGAAGTGACCTGGCCCAGGGGGGTGGCTGGGCTGAGCGTACCCTGAAAAACCCCCGGATGCAGCTGGCCCCAGGGCTGGGAGCAGCGGCCGCCTCATTTGGATTGACCTGCGACTCGCCACGGCTCATGGACAGATACGTGGGGAGCCCAGGGGGAAGAAAAAGATCTCTTCCTCTCCCGAGTAGAAGCCTGGCCTGCCTCCTGCTGCCAGGGAGCTGCAGACCTTGTTCCAAGGTCTAAAGCAAAGAAACCCACATTCAGTGAAGCCTGGCTCAAAACTAGCCAGCCTGGCAGCCGCAGTAACACCAGTGCCCCTGCTCCTGGAAAACAGCATCAGCTGCCTTTGCTCAGGATGCTGCTCCAGGCGAGGATGGGGAGAAGCCGGGAGGGATCCGTTGACCCGCTGGCAGTTCTGAGCAGGTTTCACTGCGTCTCTCTCAAACTTCTCTGGACATGAGTCCCAGTAGGTCTCTGCGTTCACTTGAAGAAAGAAAAACCCTGATGGAAGAGCTGGGCAAAGCGGAGGGAGAGGCTGAAGGACCCTCTTCCTCCTCTCATGCTCCTGGGCTCAGTATTGCCGTAGGTTGAAAAACCCAACACTGGTGGGGGATTCCTTGACTGTCACCGTGATCAGGTTGGCGGTGACATCGGTGACAAAGACGTGCTCAATCAGGCTGCGCGTGGGTTTCCAGTCCTGACTGGTCTGAATGGAGACAGACATGTTCTGACCCACGCCTGGGAAGGAAGCCGAATCCCGGTCTGAATCCGAGCTGGTCTCATCGCCTGTGCTCACTTCGGACAGTGTGGCTGGTTTGCGGCTCTCTGCACCCACGTGCCCATCCTGCGTGCCAGCTGTGCTGCCCTTGGCCAAGTCCCTGTCTCCTGCCCGGTGCGTTTGCTTCTTGCTCTTGCTGCTGTCCCCACCTGAGCCCGAGCTGGCAGCATTCAACCCGGCACCCGCTGTGCTGCCTTTCACGCCACCAGCACTCGCCGCTGAGCCACCACCAGAGCCTTTGGACATGGCGGTGCAGAGGTGACGGGGGACACTGCTCCCACCGGCCACGCTCGGCCCGTTTTTGACGCTCTGGAGGTTCAGTGCCTGGAGATTCAGCTCCTGGCTGGAGGCCGGCTGGGAGCTGGACCCGGATGAGCTTGCAGGCATCTTACTGCCATTGTGCAGCACCTGGCTTCCTGCAGCAAACCCTGACTTCTGGTCCCCTCCGGCGCCGCTGCTGAGAGCCTTGGCACTCTTGGGTCCCTGCATGCTCAGCCCAAGCTCTCCAGATGCTTTCTGGTTCCTCATTTTTAAGTCCAGCCCTAAGCCACTTTTGCTGGCTGCCTGCGCCTTGAGCGCCAGCCTACCCAGGGGCGAGCTCTCAGCCGAGTTCTGGCTTTGGGACATCCTGTTCATGTAGTGCACGATGGAGCTCTGCCAGCTGATGGCCTGGTTTGGGCTGCTGGAGCCGCTCTTCATCATGTTGGGCAGGTTTTCTGCTGATGACCCCCCGGAGCTAAGCCCAGCCGAGGCGCCTGGCGGGTCCTTCAGCAGGGCCATGCCCGAGCCCTGTGTGCCGTGCGGGGGCTGCAGCTTCCCCATCAGCTTGTTGCTGCTGCCCACCTCCTTCCGGGATGTTTTCAGCACCTTTGTCAGGTTCACGGTCCTTCGAGCCGCTTTCTGCTCTGGGGGAAGAGGTTTTCGTCCACGCTTCTTCCTGGAACTGTCCTTCAGTTCGGGCTTTGCCACCAGGATCTGAGCTTTCTTCTGTGGTACCGGGTGAGTCTCTCTGCTGCGGGAACCTCTCTTTGCTTCCAGGTCACTTTCATCCTCTTCATCAGAGGAGGAGGAAGAGGAGGATGTGGAGGAAGAGGAGCTACTTGACTTAGTTTTTACAGGCATCTCTGGTTCCTGCAAAGCAATGGAGACAGGGAAAGTTAACAAAATTCCTGAAGAGCCATTATGGACATTGCAAATCCTTCAGTGTTGCCTGTCTGGGTGCCTTGGGCACATACAGGTTCTTCCTCCATGTTGGCTGATCTGTTCATCCTCTGCTATGAACAGAGC
Source organism: Myiopsitta monachus (assembly GCA_017639245.1). Lineage (NCBI taxonomy): Eukaryota > Metazoa > Chordata > Aves > Psittaciformes > Psittacidae > Myiopsitta > Myiopsitta monachus. The sequence continues at coordinate 655,166 of CM029931.1, read as the reverse complement.
TGGGGAGCACACAGGGCAAAGCCAACCAGGCTTAAATACCAAGTGGGATCCAGGGAACTCTTCTGACTCCTTCTCCACCATTGCGGGGATGAAGGGACATCCTCCTCACAGGCATCCTCACCCCCCTACCCATCACTGGAATCTCCAAAGCCCCTGCTGGCATCGCCTTGTCCTCACCACCCTCTGGAGCCCAAGCACCCACCACCCTGTGCTGCGGACAGACATGTGCTGGTGCCTTCCAGCGCCATCATGGCTGTGGATTTCCACAGGCACCAAGACTCACCACATGTTTCCTGGGCCTGCCCCTGGGCCGCTTGCCTCTCTTCCGATTCTGCACTTCTTTCTCGTGCTCCCTGAAGAAACAATGATTGAGGACAATGTTTGCGGGGAAGAAAAAACCATCCCAAACCAGCCTGGTTCCTCCCTTTCTTCTGTCATGAAACCCTCCCTTGCTTGGGATGCTGAAGGCTCAGGTCCCATTCCAGTGCCTGGGTAGTGTCTTTAACTCATTCCAACACACGATTCTACGGGCTCCCAGCATATCACTCACTTGAACCCATGCTCTTATAGGCACACCATGCTCAAGTGCAGTCAAAGAGCCCAAAGAACTTGGAAACCCGGGGCCTTGGGCAGTTAAACTTCCCCACATGGCACCTGGATCATGCACCCTGTGGGGCTGGCACAGGCCAAGGAGCGAATCGGACCATGGATGTGATGTGATGCAAGAGTGTTTTCAGGGCACTACGCCACTTTGTAGTTGTGGTTAAGGACAGTGTTAAGCTGCAATACGTACAGCGAGTTAAGCACTGTGCTGTCTGCACTATCCACCAGATTCTGTTCTTGAAAAATGGACCCAGAAACAAGTTATAATTAAATCCTATAATAAACTTTCACAATTTTGTATTAACATGGATACGAAATATTTGGCAGCATGGTGATTACCACAGCCAGCTGGCTACCTTCCTACCTCCATCCCTGATCCCTGCTGTGCAAGAGCTGCAGAACAATTGTGGCTCTGGGCAGAGGACACCATTTTCTCCCACTGTTACCTCCTTTCCCTCTCGCAAGTGCTCTCCATGAATGCACTTTGTGCTGTTCAAGCCCCAGTCCTGCAATCCCCACTGAGGTCCTGATCATTGGACCAGGACCGGGAGCCAAAGGTCTCTGTGGCACCATCCTGTCCCTGTTGCACAGCCAGTGCAAACCCAGCCCTGGGGCTGCGGATCCGCGGGGTCTGCCCGGCCCGAGCCGCGCTGGGTAGACCCGGGCTGTGATTTCAGGGGGTGAACAAAAGGGCCGTGCCACAAAAGGCACGGGCCGAGCTCCGGGCTGTTGTTCCCACAACTTCCACTGCACGCGCAGCCAATTAGAAGTTAATTGACTTTATCGTTCCCTTAGAAATATTTAGAGTTCGCTCACTTCTTTTGGAAAGCCAGGAGAAGTCTTGGATCCAGGATGTTCTCCTCGGGCTCCCAGCTGTTGTGCCTGTAACACACGACCCGGGGCTGGGCGAGTGCGGAGACCGGGGGTCCCCCCCGCCCCGTTACCGGCCCAGAACCGGGAAGTTCACCCAGGGACAGCCGGGCTCTCCGTGCGCCCGGTGCTGCTGGGACCGGAGCATCCCCGCACCGAGGACCGGTACCCCCGCGGGAGAAGGGGCCGGGGGAAGCAAGTCGGGGAGGGGGCGGCCACGCCGCCGAAGGGATGGGCGAGCCCCGCGCGTCCCGGAGGAGCTCCGGTGGCAGCGGGCGGGCGGGGGGCGCGGGGCTCGCCGGTAACGGGGGCAGTTCCCTGCCCGGCCCGGTGTGGGGAGGGGGCCTGGGGGCGATCGGAGCCCCACGCGGCAGAGGGAGGGCCGGGCCGCGGCCGCGCTTATTTGTAAACAAAAGGAGCGGCGCGACCCGAACAAAAGCGGCCGAGCGGGCGGCACCCGCGGCCGCGCACCGATCGGCGCAGCCCCCACCGGCGCGGCCCCCACCGCGCAGCCCCGCTCACTTGGAGGACCAGCCCCGCCACTTGACCAGGTACTCCAGCTTGCCCTGCGGAGAGAAGAGAGATGGGGAGAAGCGCGTTAGAGGAGGCGGAGGGGGCGGCTGCGGGGGGGGGATGTGCGGCGGGTCCCACCTTGCGGAGCCGCTTGCTGAGGATGCACTCGGCGGCGAAGACCTGCTCTCCCACGCTGCTCAGCTCCTCCATGGCCCCGGCCCCGCACGCACACACACACACAAGCGGAGCCCCCGGGCTCGCCCCCGACGGCGGCCGCGCGCGCGCGCTCCCGCCTCGCCGCCCCCCCCCCCCATCGCCGCGTGCGCGCCCCCCGGCAGCGAGAGGGAGGGGGGCGGGTAGTTTGGGGGGGGCTCCCCAAATTCCCCACCGGCCAATGGGAAGAGGGGGCGGAGTTTGATGGTGGCGGTGGGGGCAAAAGGGGGGGAGGCATTGTCTGCGTGCGACCCCTCCCCTTCCTGCGCGCGCGGGCGGAGCGGGACAATGGGGGGAGTGTGTCCGTGTCCGTGTCCGTGTCCGTGTCCGTGTCCGTGTCCGTGTCCGTGTCCGTGTCCGTGTCCGTGTCCGTGTCCGTGTCCGTGTCCGTGTCCGTGTCCGTGTCCGTGTCCGTGTCCCGGCTGGGGTGACCGGGAGGGCTCAGGGGGGTCCCGCAGCCGAGGATCCCTTCCGGGAACCGAGTGGCTGCGGGGGAGCGCAGCCCGGGGTCCGGGCAGCCCCCGCTTGGTCCCCGCGGAGCAGGAGCAGGCGGCTGTGGCGCCGTTCTGGTTCGGGTTCTGATTCGGTTCCGGTTGTGGATCTGGTTCGGGGTCTGGTTCTGGTTGTGGGTTGCAATATAATAAAGCGTGTTTCCGCGGGGGGTGGCTGTACCCATAAACACCATCTCACCGGTCAGCCCCAGGCTTGGGGACAGCGGTGACTTGACCCATTATCCTCCCCCGCTGCCGAACCGGGCTAATGAACCAAGCGGCGCAGGCAAGCGGAGCTGTGTTACCGAGCCAAGCCGTGCCGGCGAATCAAGCTGTGCTGGCGAACTGAGCCGTGCTAAGGAACAGAGCCGTGCTACTGAGCGTGCCGCGGCTGTGACCTCGCCGCAGCCCCGCACGCCACCGGGGCGTGTGAGGCAGCGTGAGGAGCTGCTTACCCGGCGGTTGTGCGCGGTGGGCGTGGAGCGATGAAATATGGTGCATGGAAGAAGATGAGTCAGCACCTCGGGGAGTTGGCAGCCGCCGGTCTGCAGCCCGCCGTTAACCGTGCCGGAGCCGGCGGGGAGTGAGCGCCCGGTGCGCCGGCGGTGTCGCGGTGGCTGTGGTGGCCCGGGGCTGAGAGGGACCTGGATGGCGATGGGGTGTCCTACGCGCAGGGCCTCACGTGGAACCTGGGCAGCACCGTCTCCGGTAAGCGATGCCGGGTTTAGGCAAGTGCTGTGAGCTCTGGGCTAGAGGCAAGGATGTCACTGCTGGGGACCCCCAGCATGATGGAGGGGGAACAGTAGCTTGGCTGCTGTAGTGAGGCTGCCTTGGGGTCTGCAGGGCAGTGGGTGTCCCTGGTGTGTCCCTGGGGTGCTGCTCAGTGCCAGGTAATTGTCTGAGGTCTGGCATTATCCCTCTTTATTGCTTTTCTTTCACAATTACTGCGGCTGTTCACTGACCAGGAGAAATGTTGGAAGCATTTTGTTACCCAAAGGTGACTTGGAAACGTAACCCTGCTCTGCTGCCCTTTTGGAGTTAATTCACCTTCCATCAGCCCTGCTCTTTGTGTGCAGAGCGTTTTAATGTCAGTGAAAATCTGCAGGCGACCTTCCCTCTGTGTGCCCGAGCAGCGTGCAGGTACAAGCACCGCTCATGGCAGCCCCGGGACCAGCCATGCCGAGCGCGTGGGGCTGGCTGGGGTCTGGATGCTGGTGCTGGGATGGGCATCACTGGGAGATGAGTCCCAATTTGGGTAATGTGGGGTGGGTGCTGGCATTCCTGAGCTCCCAGGAGGATACAGGAGTAGAATAGCTCATCTCTTCCTTCCTGGAGCAAAGAGGAAGAGGTGGTGTGAGCATAGGGGCTCTGTTCTCTGTGCCTGACATTGGGGTCTCTTTGAGAACTGAGTGTGGGCTCAGGGCTGGTGCCTGGCATGGGGCTGTTTCAGCAGCTTCATCCCCACCATTTGTGCCCAGCCTGAGCGATTCCTTTCCAGCAACACCCCATGTTTCTTTCATGCCTCCGTGTCAGCGGGGACACGAGTCCCCTTTTAACCCTGCTGGGGAAAAGGACTCTGCTGCTGCCTGGGCTGGAAATCCCATTACATCCCTGGGGTTGATGGGGACTGGTCCCAGTGGGCTCATGGGCCGTGGTGGGCTCCTGCTTCCCGCCAGCTCTCCCCAGCTGGGAGCTGCCCATTACTTTGTGTAGGTTTGAAAGCTGGATGCGATGGCTGAGGCAGGGCGGGTGTTTCCTCTAACACAAAGCACTCCAAGCCCAGGCTGTGTCTGTTCTGCTTTCTCAGGCTGATCCCAGGTTTCCCGAGATTTGACGTCTTTAACGGAGCTGTGTGGTGCAATGGAATTCTCACTTTTTCTCAGAAAAGGGAAAAGAAAGAAACCCGATTGATCTGAGCCTTGGCACGCTCAGCCTCCTGGCTTTGGAGGGTTACCCAAGCAGCGAATACAAACCCTGCGTGTGTTTCTGTGTCAGGATCTCGTGAGTTGTCGCATTGTGGCTCAGATCGTTTGCTCTTGGGCTCAGCAGTGACCAAGTGAGCGCTGCTGCTCGCCCCTTCCAATGCCAGGGGTGCCGGTCCCACTTCTCGACTTCCTTGGTGCCACTGCGGGATGTTTTAGTGATGGAAAGATATAAAGTTGTCCATGAGTGCTTCCTGCTGCTGCTGGGCAGAGCTCCTGAGGAGATGCAGTGAGAGATGCCCATTGCTGCTGCTGCTCCACATGTGAGTGATGATGAGCTGAGTTCTGTGCTCCCATCCGGAGAAACTTGGGAACAGGCAGTAGATAGCTTGGCTGCCACATTCCCTGCTCCATCTGAGGTAGCTGACAGTGGAGCCGGTTAACTTGGCAGTTGTGGAGAAAACCTTTGGAGTCTTAAAAAACCCCCAGGCTCAGATCCATGAACTAATCCAGCGGAACAGGATTTGTAGCTCTTCCCAGGTATGCTGGACATTCCAGGAATGCTGTGTAACCTGTGCTGTGCTGCTAGCAGGGGGCTGTCATGGTGGGGGGAGATCTGCTGTTGGAGGAAGGTGTCCCCCTGCGGATCAGACCTTCCCTTTAGGATTGGGGCTTTCATTGGAGGGTTAGGAGTGGGCATGCTGAGCTGGGCTGCAGTAGCAAGGGCCCATCCCACTGGGATTTATACCAGCACTGGGTGACACAGTTGTTCCCTGGGGTGTCCAAAGCAATGGGCTGCATTCAGAGAGGCACAGGGGGGTTCAAGACTGTGGCCACCCCATGGGACCTCTGTCTTTGTGCCTGGTCGCCGCAGGAAAAAGGAGCATGTCAGGGGCTTCTCTCCTATGCCACCAGCTCGGGGCTGCCTGGGTGAGGGATCACAGCACTGAGATGTTCCAAGGGGATGCCAAGTGTATGCAGTGCGCCCACCTTCAGAGCATGAAGCCAGGGCCACCGTGGCCATGTTGCTGTGGGCGAGTGGTGGTTGTTTTCCCAAGGCAGCAGCCAATTGAAGCACAGGGATCTGTGTGTCATTTGGGCACTGCAGGTGGGATGGAGCCGTGCAGGGTGTGGGATGGGATGACCAGAGAGCACATCGTGCGGCAGTGGGAACTGTAGGGGCACGTGCTACCCCCAGACCGGGCATTTCAGGATGCAGCAGTTTTCCTGCAAGCTGTGTGTGTGCCATAAATAAACACGTGTGTGTTTGTGGTTATATTACCATCTTGGAGCAGTTGGGACCCCTGGGCAGCAAGCGTCTTTCCAGTGCAGGAAAAGAAAGGGAAGCAAATGGTGTGGAAATGCATAGCAAATTGGGCTGCAAGACGCAGCAGGGCTCTCCTCGCTTTGTGACCCCCAGCTCCAGGGAGGGAATGAATTATCTGGGGGCAGGACGGTGGGGGGAGATGCAGTGTTCCATGGAGCAGGAATCTCTGGACAAACCAGAGCTGGGTCTGCTGGAGAGGCTGGGCAGGGCTTTGTTGGTCGGGTAAATGTTTGGTGGAAATATGACACAGTGAAAGTGCATGAGGTGTGAGATATAAAAGAAAGGCTGGGAAAGCCCTTTAAGGCCTTTGTAAGGCTTTAAAGCCTTAAAGGCTTTCCTTAAACTGGACTGCGTCTTCCAGAAACCAGAGGGGTTTGGGGCTAAACATCCTCACCCCACAGTGAAGGATCTGCCTCACCCCTCCAGCCTGGGATGTGAAGCATCTGCATCCCGGGGCTGTGTTGGAGGAAAGGACCAGAAGACGGAAGTGTGTGTGTGATGTGGCTCTCCAGCGCATCAGTTGGTGCAGCCCCAGGGCTGCAATGGGTGCCGGGAGCGCCCCGGGGCCAGCGGCTGCCCGAGGTGGGTCCTGGACTGTGCCGCAGGAGGGGCTGGGTTCTCCCGCGGGCGCCACGGGGGCCCCCACACAGGGACTCGGCAGAAGCTGATGGCTTCGGGCGAGCGACGAGCGGCGAGCTCGGGGAGATGCTCACCCCCCCCCCCGCCGGTACCGGGCTCTCCCGGGGAGAGCGCGGCTCGGGAGCCCTCGCCCGCCGGCTGCCGGTACTGCACCGATGTCGCCGGTAGTGCACCGGCGCTGCCGGTACTGACCCGGATTGCATCGGTGTAGCCCTAAAGTACTTTAGGAGTACAGACCTTGGAGTGCTCTGTTCAAAGCTCCCTTTTCCTCCCCCCCCCCGGCTCCGAGCAGCAGGAGCTGCTCCGAGGTACATCTGTGATTTCGTGGGCAATGGGAATCTTCCTGGCAGGGGTACAGTGGGTTTGTTCTTCAACTGAAGCAGTGCCTGCTCCGGGGAGGTTTTCCTGTCAGAGCTGTCTCACTGGAATGCTGCCTGCTGAATCCAGAGTTGAATTTCCATCCACAGCTGAGGTAAACCCCAGCTGGCAGGTAGAATTCAGGTTAGGAGGTTGGTTGGTCACCACAAACTCTGGGTTACCTCCCTGGCGCTGGGACCTAGGATGGAACCAGCCCTATGAGCATCCTGCTCTGTAGCATTTGCATCCGACTCTGGGCACCCAGTGAGCTTTGGCACATGGAGCCTGGCAACACTGGGTGACAAGCTCCGTGGGGCTGGAACTGGATGATCTTGAAGGTCCCTTCCAACCCAGTCCAGCCTGGGGTTCTATAGTGCAGTTGCTGCACTATAATTATCGCTATATCTGCAATAGCATCTGCAGCGCTGGTCCCTGTGCTCCCCTTTCAGAGCCTCGCCGTGGTTCTGTGCCGAGCTCGGTGTGTGCTGCAGGCCTGACCCCCACCCCCAGCACGGTTTCAAGCCAAACATTTTCTTCCTGTTTTCCCAAGCGCGTCTCCTGTTTCATGGGCTGGTGAAGGCGATGCGGGAAGGCGCTGAGCGAGTCTCTATGGCAACAGATGTTTATCGAGCCCATGAGATGAGGCACAGGGCTGGGGAGCTTCAGCCTCTGGGATGGGGTCTGGGGAGCTGCCCCCATAATGCCCCATGGAAGAGCCGGGACCAGGGCTGGGATGGGGCATCCTGCAGATGGGAATTTCCCATTTTTCTCCACCGCCATTAGGGGCAGCAAGACAGGCAGAGCAGTGCTGAGGGCAGCCAGGGCTCTTGGGGCAGGGGCTGGAAGCGCTGATTGACTTTGGGTTCCCTCTGAGGCTCCCAGGCTGAGTGAGCATCTGCCTTTGCCCAGTGCCGTTTCCAGGAGGCTCCTGGTGCTTTCAGACAAATACATTTAATGGCTTTGGGTACTCAGCATGTTTTAACTGTCCCTGGTCCAGCCCATGCTTGTTGGATGGGGCTTGGCGCAAGCTGCTCTAGTGGAAGGTGTCCCTGACTGTGCCAGGGGTCTGGAACTGGATGAGATTTAAGGTCTCTTCCAACTCAAACCAGCCTGTGATTCTGTGATACCTTGAGCTGATGGAGAAGCTGGGGTAACGCAGACCTTGTCAAGGTCAGACTGGACGTCAGCATATCCTAGTGAGCACCCCGAAGCTTGGGAGAGGCATCTCCCCTGGGATTCAGTCATCTGTGAGGAGTGTGAATCACCCATTTGGGGAGGTTTTGGGAACTCTGCAATTCCCTGAGACCGGGACTGGTTGTCTTCATGATCCACATCCCTCCCCATCTTCTCTGGTAGAGCTGCCTAGAAGTTGGAGGCTGCCAAGAGAGAAGAGCTCAGCACTGCATACAGATTTCAGGTGCATGCAGCCTGTGGGTATCATCGGGAATGCGTCATGCTGAAAGCGGGATTAGGAATTACTTGTCCTGATGGGTCTCCAGTCACAGCGAAGGCACGGAGCAGACTGATGGTGTCAAGGCCAACCTGGGCAGTAAAAATCCCTCTGTTGGGGCGCAAAGGGTCTGCTGCGCCCCCCGGGAGTGGGGAGCGGTTTCACGGACGGGCAGACCACAAAGGAGCGGGACAGGTGCCTGCCCGGGTAGGGGCACCCAGGGGCTCCTCCGGATGTCCCCTGGGTCACTTACCCCTGATGGGGGTCAGCACTTTCCTCCCCAGCATCCCAACACCAGAGCGATTCCCAGCACCACCGGCAGGTCCTGCGCGGGCGGCAGAGGAGCACTGGAACCTGGGGGGGGGTCAGCGTTAGCCTGGGGCCAGGAGGGCGGCAGCGCCGCGTCCCACCCGCACCCGGCTTGCGCGGGGAATCCGGCGCCTCAGCAGCCGGCAGCGGGGGGCGGAGGGAGGGGGCGAGGCGGTGGAGGCGACCGCCAGGGGTCGCTGTTCCCGCGGGAATCCCGGCGGAGCCCGACCGGCGCCGCCCGCCCCGCTCCAGCGCCCCGGGCTCGCGCTGCGCGGGTCCGTGAGTAGCCGTGGCCCCACGCACGCGGCGCAGCCCGTGCCGCAGCTCCGCTCCTGCAGCGTGGCCGGTGCGGTGTCCCCGTTCGCATAGCGCGTCGGTGCCGTGGCCCCACTCACGCAGCATGGCCTTGGTGGGCTCCAAGGAGCCGTCGTGGGGCTCGGGGGTGATGCCCAGCAGCCGGCAGAGGAGGGCATAGACGTTGACGCTTTCAAAGGGCTCCACCACCAGCCCCTGCTTGAAGGCCGGTCCCACGGCGCGGAAGATGGTTTTCATGTTCATGGCCTCGTTGTCAAAACCGTGTTCCCCTTTGTTGAACTGGACCTTGTACCTCTGAAAGGGAGAGGGAGGATGTGAGTGCCCAAATCCCCCGCCTCCTGCTGGGTGCTCTCCTCCATGCCGTTCCCCAGCCACTGGATTTAACACTCTGGTTTCTTTCAGTTTCGGAAGTCAGAGGAAGTTTGGAAGCTGGAGGATGCTGCCCAGACACAGCTCTTGTGCAACCACGTCCTGCAAGTTCCCTCCCTAAATGTCAGGGCATCCGAGTTTTGGTGTATTGAGGAGCTTCGCAGGGGGAAGCTGCCTCTGGGCCTTCTCTTAATGCCAGGTTAGGAGAGGACCCTGCAACTGATATTCTGTGTTCACGCAAGTCCTGCTCCAAGACTTCTGGACTTTTCTGAACAGAGAAGATCTTTACACAGAGCTGGAATTGCCATGTGGTTATAGGGAGATGAATCAATGGAGTGTGAGTACTGGGGTGCTATGAGAAGGACAGGAGGAGAGAGGCAGATCCCCACAAGACAGTAAGGTGTGTCTGTGCATACATCTTACCCCGTGGATCACATAGCCTGGATCACTGTACAGCAGGAGCGGGGTGATCCGGGAGTGGTTGGCATAATGGAATCTCCTCGGGAATTCTGCTTTCTTGTACACGTGGAGGTTTGGGTGGGCATTTTTCAGGACTGAGTACACATGCTCTAATTTTCCTTCTTTTGGCACCAGGAGTCCATTGGGTCCATAATCTAAGAGCTCGAACTGGATGTCTTTGAAGGTGAAGTTCTGTACAGTCTGGATGTGAATCTCGTTGGTCTTTATGACAGTCTCCATGCCGTGATCAGATGTGATGATGAGGTTGAGGTTTGATTCCAGGCCACTCTCCCGGATGCGCTGCCTCAAGTAACCAATGGTTCTGTCCACCTGCCTGACCATGTTTTTCCTCTGCATAGATTCAGGGCCATACTTGTGCCCTGTGGAGTCTGGCTCGCCAAAGTAGAGGGCGATGAAGTCGAGGTTGTGCACTGTGAACCATTCCATCGCGGTGTCGATGTTCTGCCTCCAGTTGGTTTCATTGCTGTAGTTGAAGAGGAGGGGCTCCACCAACTTCATATTCACTTCCTCCCCTTGGTACTTTGCTTTTCCTCCGGGGAAATAGATAGAGCCTGTCTTTAAACCCTGTTAGTGGAGACATTGCACAAACTCACCTGAGCTCACTCTGCAGCATCCTCTCCATCCATCAATGCTACCACCTATTAATATGATTAGTTCGTTCAGCCCCCTAATGTCTACCTCTGCCTCTAATGAGGTTTTCTTGCTCACTGCCAATTAAAAGTGATTAATTGGAAGTGCTGCCCTTCCCAGAACTCCTGCCTATTGGTTTCTCACTATGTTGGCTACACTGGTTATAACTTTGGACACAGTGACCTGTTTGTGCCTCTCTTGGACCCTGGCTGTTGGCCATGAGGATGTTCAGGTGTGTTTTACTCCAATCAATAAGTGCTCACCCTGAAACCAGCGGAGCTAATTTGGCAGGTAAATACAGGCAAAGAGGCATGTCTTGGGCCAAGTCTCAGGTCCTGTCCTGAAGCCAGGTTCAAAGCCTAAGGGGATCTAGGACAGCCTTACTGCAGTTCTGGCTTGTGGTCCTCCCCAGGGAGTTGGCTGAAGTTTCTTTAACGGCAGAAGAATAACCTGTTTTATTCAGGTCTTAATAAAGCTGAAACAAATATATTACTTTCCACTATTTTGAATAGAATGATCATAATTATTGCTGTGGTGTCGGGGGCCTCCAGCTCCAGCAGGACTCATTACCTGCTGTTTGCAGGGGGGGTCAGCTCGTGGCCACTGGAGATCGGGGCTCGCCTGCAGCTTTTACTGCAGGAGGCTCCTTCACGCAGGGCAGTGGGAGCAGGGCAGGGGCTGCACTTGCCTGCCTCTGTGCTGTGATCCAGATGGGGAGGCTGCCGTTGTCCCACCAGCTGTCCACCCCTTGTGTGCTGTGGTAGGGCAGCTTCTGACCTGTGCTGGTGTTGAACCACATGTTGTGGATCACTCCGTGGTTCTCCAGGTACCTTCCTGTTGGGAGAGATGGGGTAAGTGGGGCAGTGGATGGGGGGGGTTCTGCCTCCCCTTCCCCTCCCAGCTCTCCCTTGGCCTCCTTCCCCCCGTGCCTTGTACTAATTGGGGTTCCCAGGGCAGGGAATGATGCTTGGGGGTGCCTGCTCCTCACACCAGGGGTTGAAGCCAGGCAGGTCTCATCTGGACCCTGAGCACCCCTGAAGGTGCTGGTGCTGCCTACGATTGCCCCTGCTCTTCTCAGCATGGATGGGGCTCCCCATTATCCCATGTCTCATTAATGGCTTTGGTGTTTTGCTCTCTGCTGCTCACAGCCTGTGAGGTGGGCATGCAGTAGAAACTCCCGTTAGAAATGGCAGACTTGCACTTTGTACTATTATATTTCATGCTATTATTATTATTCTGGTCCTGAAGTCTGCAGTTACTTGTGCACTGTATCCCCATCCTCCCTTATATTGACAGTGCCTCCCTGCCTTTTCCCATCAGCAGATTTCATTAGCATGTTCCACGCTTTTTTTACCAAGGTTATTAATTAAAATCTTAAATAAGATTGGCTCCGAAATCGATTCCTCAGGAATTCCCCTGTCGCCCTCCCTGCAGCCTGACAATCTCCTCTCAGCATCACCTGCCCTCCTCTCCCCTGTACCTCTGTACCTCCCATATTAGAGATTTTGTATGAATCTTCATCTTCTCCATCTTAACTAATGATTTCCCGTGTGGCACTGGATCAAATACATTACTGAAGTCCAGAAAGATTACATTTAGAGCATCTCCCTTGTCTAAAACATAATTTATCTTATTGAAGGAGGCTATGGGCTGGGCTGGTGCTATTTACCTTTGATAAATACAGGTTCAGTTCTATCCATTTTGCAGTTATTGCCTTGTTGCTCCCTGAGTGGGGAATGCAGGTTAGGACAGTATTGTATGGAATGTTACTGTTGTGTTGGTGCCTTTGTAATTAGATTTGAGTGTTTGCAATGTTGTAGCGTGTGTTGTACTCAAATATGTACATGGATTAGAGGCTATTGATATTTGGCACCTATATAATGTACGTACTGTAGGTGTGCTGATAAAAACAAAGGGAGGACACTGCAGGAGAGGCTCATTTGTGCCAGAGCTCAGTACTAGTGCTCAAAGCAAAGGAAGCCTCAGGCTGCTCGAACTGTACTTTAATCTTGTTTGTGACTCTGGCAGATAGGGAAGTATAAGCAAACTTTAACTGCAGCTCTCCTGGAACAAAAGAGAAGGAAATCTCAGAATCATGGAATGGTTTGGGTTGGAAGGGACCTCATAGCTCATCCAGTTCCAACCCCCTGCCATGGGCAGGAACACCTTCCACTAGAGCAGGCTTGCTCCAAGCCCTATCCAACTGGGTCCACCTCTCCAGCCTGTCGAGATCCCTCTGGATGGGATCAAATGGGATGGAGAAATGTCTCACACACAAAAAGGGTGTCTGGAGGCTGCAAGAGATGATCCCAAACTGTGAACAGGGCTGGATGAGCAGAGGTGCCACTGAGAAAGGAAGCAACCTGTAGAGACTCTAAATTCAGTAATAGCTGACAGGCACCCAGTTCGAGCTGCTGATCACATGCATTAGGAGTAAATCCATACAAAAGAGTTAATCTGATGTTGTTAAAGCGGAATTTAGGGTGAGCCCTATTAGGGTGGCCTCTGTAATTCGTACTATGGTCTAGGTGGCGGCTGTGTAATTCCCACAGCATCTGGTGCTGATTACCTGTGCTAAATACAGGTTCAGCTCTACCATTTTCTGCAGTAGTTGTTGCTGGTCTCTATTCTACAGCTTCTCACACTGCTGACTCTGGGTGGCTGCTTGACTTCATGCCCTTTACTGATGCCCAAGCCTCAAACCTGCCCTTCTCCAACCTGCACCGCTCCTGTGTGCTTGGGGCTGGGGGCACTCACCAGTCAGTAGTGTGAAGTGGCACGGGCTGGTGATGGTGATGAAGGCAGGAGTCATGTACTGAGCCTTCACCCCCTCTGCAGCCATAGCATCCAGGTTGTGGGTGTCCACGTCCTGGTCGTAGTTCCACCGAAAGCCATCAAAGGACACCAGGAGGAGTTTGCTGCGGCTGGGTACCTGCTGCACGGGGGCACATCTTGCCACAGAGAGAGCAGCAAATAGGAACCCCAGTGAAGGGAACATTTTCATGCCCTTGAGCTGGAACAGCCCAGACATCCAGAGAGCTCCCATTAATACATGCTGGGTGGGACCAAGTTCAGTTCTTATCTAATCTTGCAGTTGCTGATCAAGTGCATGGCTTCAGTCAGCACTTCACATAGCAATGAGCCTCTCTAGTTTTTGTCTAATTCAAGTGCATTAATTCCCATCTCCTCCTGAGTCAGACACTGAGATTGCCTCCTCCAGCAGTGGCGTTGGGTGCTCTTCCAGTGCTGATGGGAAGAACTGCTCCTGTGGCAGGAGGCTGCCTGTGTGAAACCTGCCTCCCCCCCAGCCCCAGCCACCTCCTTCGCCCTGAGCTGCCTCTCTGCAGCACACTCAGGTTCTGGTGCCCGGCTCTTGGCTCAGCAGTTCAGCTTCAAAAGGCAGCTCACCCCCTCCCAGGGCCGCTCTCCACCTCCAGAGGCACTCAGAGGTTCCAAAAGAAGCTTGCATTGACCAGAGGTTCTCAGTGCGCTTTTGTGGGGCTACACACTGAGGAAGGAGGCTCTTTCCTGATCCTGACCGCATCATCAGCCCCCAGCGATGCTCCAGAGGGTGAGCCCGGCTCAAGAAGCCTCTGTGTGCTACCACCCAGCTCCTGCTGTCCTGTCTCTGCTGCTCACCATGGGTGACCCTCAGCTGTTTATTCACTGATGAGCTGTGCGTTATCAGCATCCCATTTTATCAATAGCTGCTGCTTTACGACTTCTCTGAGGTTTTATCATTGCTGACAACCCATTTCTCAGCTGAGTTTAAGGCTTTTGTGTACGTATGCATCAGAGGTTGCCCTATTTCCCCAGGGTCTGAGCTCACAGCCTTTGTGTCTTTGCTGATTTCCCTCTGCTCAGGTTCCAGATTTATTCCTTGGTGCTTTGCTTCCTAATTGCCCAACCATCCTCTCCTTCGCCATGCAGAGCCATGGCTTCCCTGGCATTGTCTGGGGTCATTCCTTGGCATTTCTCCCCCAGGGCTGAGCTGGGCAGATGAGTCTCACACACATGTCATCATTCATCCTTCCTGCAGACATGAGCATCCCTGAGCACTCCCATCTGGACCAATTCCTCAGGGTGAAGCAACATCTCTGTCGCCTCTTCCCCTGTGCTTGTGTTTCCCAGGGTCGTGCAAGGACACTGTGAGAGCTTTGAGTTCCCACAAGCCGAGAAACCTCCTCTGCCAGCCCCGGGGCTGCAGTTCACTCAAGGAGCTGGTTTGTTATCAACGTTTGCTGCCCTGGGTCCAATATTGTCCTTTCAGCGAGGCCAGAGGGGCCTGGCAGGCACCGAGGGTTTAAAGGGCTCATATGATAAAGATGTTATCATGTACCAAGCACAGGGAAAGTCTTAAATATTCAGTGTGCTGTTCTGAGGTGGGTCAATAAGTGCCCATGCCATTGCTAACAGCACAGGGGAAGGTCCCGATAAGTTATCGTGTTCATCAGCTCGGCTGGGAGGGAAGAGGCCAGAGAGGAGGCAGTACTGCTCTAATCTCTGAGGAATACTCAATAACAGGAGTGTCTCAAGGCCCCTTTTGATATTTGGTATCTGGGGAGCAATGGGCACAGATAAAGAACATCACCTTTGGCCACCCTGCCTGGGGACGCTCTCGATCTCCAGTTGAAAGGGCTTCTGCAGTTTATCTTGCACTAAGGTGCTCATCCCACAGGCAGATGTGCCCGATCGGCTGTGGTCACTCCAGGTCACATCTGCACTAACTGCGGAAGGTGGTCCCTGCGCAGGTGTGTTGAGGCGGAGACGGTTCCCCCCCATGCTTGGGTACCAAATAACTCAGAGGAGACAAATGAAGGGGCTGGAAAATAGAAATCAGGAGCCCAGAGGAGTCTCCTGCCCCTGGAACTGCCCTGTTTGGCTGTGATCAGGGGCTCAGCCCATTTCCAGCCTTTGGAAAAAGCGATGTGCCCAGCACCCTGTGGGGAAGCCCACAGCTTCCCTGCAGCTGGTGGGGGCTGTGCAGGGGGTCAGCTCGCTCAGGCAGGACCAGGCCATTTTCCTTCTTTAGTTTTCACTTTCAAAAGGAAAACCAACCTGCCGGGTTCTCAGGTGTGGCCACTGCTGCTCCCAGTGATGGGCTCGATGATGCTGGGGCCTCACAGCTGAGCCTGGTGCAGGGAGGGGCTGGGGCTGCTATAAAAGCCCTGCACAACCATCAGGGTACTTTCGGTGGTGCTGTGCCTGAGTGCAGAGGGAGGAAGCACTGGGAACGTGAAGGATGGCAGAGCCCTGGGTGTGAGCTGCTTTGGGAGAGGTAGGATGCCTGTTTGCAGGGTCCTTGGGAGGGTGGGTGGCTGCTGTCCCTGGGGAAGGGGTGAGCCGCAGCCCTCTCCTGGGCAGTGGGAAATAGTGCACTTGAACATAGAGGATGTGTTGATGAAAAGCAAGTTGGGTTTTTCTTTTCCTTGCCTTACTCTCCTGCTTGGAGCAGCTCTGCTCTGCAGATCGGTTGCATGGTCCTTGTCGTTAAGGTGTTGCATATGGAGCTTGCTGGAAAGAGGGTGAAGGGAGGGAGAAGATGTCCAGGAGGGTAAGGAAAGAGTTGAATAAAGCAGCTGGAGATGCCTGGGTTGCTCTTTGCAGTGTGCCTGCCTCCTTCAGTAGTGTGGTATAGCTCAGACAAGGGCTGTATGTCTACAGTGCTTCTCTTGGCCCCCAGCATATGACTGCCCCAGAGCCAGGGCCTGTGTGAGCTTGTGAGCATCACTGGGATACCTGGAGCTGGGACCTCGTGGTTGAAGTCCTAATGGTGCCCAGGGGAGCGGAGCCAGGAGGAGCTCTGCAGCTGGGCCTGAGTGATTGTGAGGGGGTGT
Organism: Myiopsitta monachus; assembly: GCA_017639245.1. Taxonomy (NCBI): domain Eukaryota; kingdom Metazoa; phylum Chordata; class Aves; order Psittaciformes; family Psittacidae; genus Myiopsitta; species Myiopsitta monachus. The sequence continues at coordinate 638,841 of CM029931.1, read as the reverse complement.
GTGGAGCTGTGGGAGCAGCTGGGGGGGCACTGCAGCTGGGGTGGCTGGGTAGAGCTGATGGGTGCGGAGCACCAGCAGGTGGTAAAAGAAGTGGTAATGGCCTCAAAGCCAGGAGCAGAGCAGCAGGGACAGGGTGCTGTTCGTAGCCGAAAGCCAGGAGCAGCCCCAGGCTTGGCTGGAGCCCTGAGGAGAAGGGTGCTCCCGCCGGGCAGCTCGAGGAGGCTGCAAAATGCGGGAGGGGGTTGGGAAAGAGGGTTTGGCTGCTGCCGGGAGCTCTGGAGCAGGGCCTGGGTGCCGGTACCGGGAGGCAGAGCTCGGGTGTTCTTCCCCAGGAACCTGCGCCCTCTGATCCCCCCATCCCCGGCAGCGCGGGCGTGCGCCGGGCCCGGCCACCAGGTGGCGCCGTTCAGCCGCTGGCGGGGTCTTGGGGGGTCCCGAGGGGAGCGGCGGATCCTGCGGTGGCCCTATCCCCCCCGCAGTGCCCTCTCGCCCTGGTAATTCCCCCCATCGAGTGCTGCCTGTCGGGTCTGGGGGGAGGGACGTGTGAGGAGGCAGCTGAGTGGGTCTGATGGACACATGGTCAGTGCTGAAGGCTGAGCAGGGGCAGGGGATGCAGCGCCGTGGCCCATTCATCCCATGCCTGGGTCACCCCCAGTTGGGTCCAACGTGGGGCTGCAGCTCTGGGAAGAGGGATGGTGCACAGCCTGCAGTGCAGTTGTAGGGTCAGGTGATAACGTGCGGATGGAGCGCGTGGCCTGTGCTCTGGGAGGTCCAGGAGCAGCCTCCTGGGATCAGGGCTATGAGTTCAACCCAGGGGAGAAGGGGCCCCACCACTGGGTTGCTGCTTTACTCCTCTTTGTGGGCACATACAGAAACTCTGCCTGAAGCACAGCCCCAGGATCAACAGCAGCTCTGTTTACATGGGCTGGTGCAGGGCCTTCTTGGGAGGGTGACCTCTTCACTCTCTAGCTTGAAGCTCTTCCATTAAGTGGTCCCTGGGGAGTAATCCAGCACAGAGCTTGAGGGTAGGAGAGGGACAAGAGCAGAGAGGACAGAGTGGGGTGAGTGAGGCTTTGCTCACAGAACTCCCATGTCCCCTTCTGGGGCTGGTTCCCCCAGCAATGACCAGTGCCTGAAGTTCACTGGAGCCTTTGGTCCACTGGAGAAAGCCCTGGCTCTTGCTCTCCACAGCCAAGTGATGTCCCTGGATGATGATGAGGGGCTTTAGTCCCTCTTCCCTGCCAGCAGCAGCCCCATTCCTTCTCATGCCCTCATCACCGTGATGAATACCTGGTCCAGAGTCTTGGCACCAGCCTTTGGCCTTGGCTTGGGCTCTTCTTCCTGCTCCCTGTTGGGGATTTGAACCCCCAAGGAGGGTCAGGCTCTGCTCCCCCCTTGGAATCTTTCTTCTGCTGCTCGGTTAAACCCGGCATTGACTGCTCCATCAGAGCCCAGGGCTCTTTCTCAGCTTTCTTAGCTAATGGCTGTGTCTGCTTCCCATTGATCTCAGCTGCAGAGCTCATTGATTAAGTACATTTCTTATTATACTTAATGGTATTTTACTCCTTTCTGTGCTTACCTTGTGCCAGATGCTCACCCTGTGCTGCTGCCTGCCTGGAGAATTCCTCTGGTCAGAGAGGCTGGTTACAGCCTCCTCTATGCTGGCTCTGCTTGCCTGCTCAGTCACCAGCCTTTCCTGCCCTCCCTTCTGCTTTCCCTGCCTGTCCCATCCTCCTGGCCAGGGCAGTCCCTCTGCCTTCCAGTTCTTTGCCCCTTGGTCTCTGCTCCCATGCCTCCCTCTCAGGTCTGCTGCTCTCTCAAGCAAAGCAAAGAGGCATCACTGTTCCCAAGGCTCCAGGAGGGCTGTGAGCCTCCTGGGCACCCTGTGCTGTACCCTGTGCTGTACCCTGCCTCTCACTGAGCTGCCAGGGACTTTACACTAAACTCCTTTCCATCCTGGTGGTGCCTCCCTCACTGCTGCTCACCCAGCCCTGGTGAGAGGCACCGTGTTCTCCTTTGCCTTCCCTCAAACACCTCTATACTCACCTCACGCCACACATGCTGTGTTGCCTCACTCTGTGCCTCACCTCCTTTCAACTCCCTTGCATGCATCATTCAAAAGCCATAACATTATTGGGCATAAAATATTTACTTAACTGAGCTTTTTGCAAATATTCCCCTCCATTATTTTTCCTCCTTTTGGAAGCAGACACTGCTGCTCCTCTGCTCTCAAATGGTTTCTCTTAAATAATACAATAAGAACATATGAACACCCAGTAGCCTGTTTCTTGCTCTTGAAATATCCATAAATATTGTGAAGTCACCAGTCCATTACAGCCCCACCAGGACTGGGGCTTGGCAATACCCAGCAGCACTGGCCTGGCCTGCAGGATCACTTCCCACTGGAAAAGGGACAGATATGGAAGGTGCTTAGAGAGGGAGCATAAATGTGAGATCTGACATGATGCAGAGTATTAATATTAATAAAGAAATGTTCTTTTTGGAAGGGGTATGGGAAGCTTAGCAGAGGGAGTGCAGGACTGAATGCTCCCAGTCTGCTCCCAGTTAGGATGCTGGACCAACTGCTTGGTATGAAATCCCCTGCAGCAGCCAAATGACTGGTCCCAGGGGGAAAATGAGTGTTCCCTGTGAGATGGGGGCACTGGGAGATGCTTCCCACCGCAGGCAGCAGGATGAACAGCCCTCAGCACCTCTTAAAGAACAGGATAAGGAATGTCAGGAGCTTGAGAAAGCCAGAGAGGGAGGATGTTTGTCTCGGAAGTAGACGGGAGTGCTGCGTGGTGAGTGCGTTCTCCCCATGCATGAAGGTGTTTGGCTGCTCACAGCTTTCCTGGGCATGGATTCGTGCTTGGGTCCTGGGGGCTCCTCCCACAGCGGGTGCCACGGGAGAACGCACGGGGGTCTGCCCGTGGCTGCGCTGGGCCCCGTCTGGGGCTGCAGCTCCCGTGGGTGGGGGGGGCCCGGCGCTGCGATGCTCCGTGCGCTCACGCCCGGGCCTGGCGCTGTCCGTGGTGCTGACGGCGGCGGCCGCCGGGCCCTGCGCGGTCTGCCCGGTGCTGGCCGGCCTCCGGCGGAGCGCCCGCTCCGTGCTGGTTCCCCCAGCGCCCGGAGGAGGGAAACGGCTGCCCCAGCCCTACCGCAAATGCTTGACTGACCTGAATGTTCTGGGGTGAATGAATGCCCGCTGGCTGAATGTTCATGGGATGCTTGGGCTTGGTTTCTGTAAGGTGGGAAGTCATCGCATGGGAGGAAAAACTGCAAACGGCAGGTAGACTGAGGCTCGTCGTCTGACTCTTAGTCAGAAGCTCTTCCCTGTGAGGGTGCTGAGGTGCTGGCACAGGGTGCCCAGGAAGCTGTGGCTGCCCCATCCCTGCAGTGCTCAAGGCCAGGTTGGACAGGGCTTGGGCAACTTGGTCTAGAGAAGGTGCCCCTGCCCATGGCAGGGGGTTGGAGCTGGATGAGCTTTAAGGTCCCTTCTAATCCAAACTGTTCTGTGGCTCTGAGATTCTATGAAAAAACCATCACCACCGCAGTGATAGGAAAAAATAACCAAAGGACCCCGTTCCCATATATGTGTGTCACCATTCTCGCATGATCTGAGCCCCAGGGAACTCACCGCCTCTAAAGAATCAAGTAGTTAAATCAGACACAGTGGAAGGAGGGCCCGAATTTTTGTCCCATGCCTAGGAGAGCTCGCTTGGGAGCTATTAGTCTGGCATCCCATCTGTCAGCACCAGTGGTGGCTGTCTTTTATCAGGAATAACGGGAGCAACTTAAACATAAAGGTGATGGGATAGGGTGGTGGGAGACCCTCACAGCGTACGTGGTTGGGTGGCAAGGGCAGATGAATGTCACTAAATCCAGTGATTAGATGAGAACATCCTTCACTCCAAAACACGAAGCAGACCTTTACTGTGATATTCCCTACTTGGGAAAAGAGACCTCAAAGTCGCTGTGGGTAGCTCCGTGAAAATGCCATCTCAGTGCCCAGTGTCAGTCAAATAAGGCAAATTGCTTGTTAGTAGTTATTGGGAAAGGGACTGAAGCAGAGGCCGCAGCAGCGCCGCTGGGGTGCAATGTGTCGCAGTGCAAATGCTGAGTGCGGCTTTGGTTGCCCAATCATGAAAAGGAGGTAGTTGAACTAGAAAGGTAAAGAAAGGATGACAAGGCTGATCAAAGGCACAGAACAGCTTCTGTCTGAAACTAATAAATTAGCACTCTCTTGGTTAGAAGGGAGACTGTAAAGGTGGTGCAGGAAAGAGTTCTCTAAATTCAGGAGTGGTATAAGGGAAATAGGTATTCGCTATTTCTCATAAATAGGTGGCATCAAATGAAACAACCTGGCAACAGGCTTAAATTGTGAATGAGGAAAAAGGTGCTGTTCTTTTCATGCAGTGCTCAGCACCCCTGGGCAGCTCAGGGACCCTCAGCCCCAGGTGCAGAAGCAGTTAGACACCTCATGGAAGGCAGGTGCATCAGCAGGGATTAGGTGCCATGGGCAGCCGCCGCTGCTCTGTCCTTCCCGTCTTCTGTGGTACCTTTATGGCCACCCCAGGGCCTGAAGGATGTCAGTGGTCCATGGTGTCAGCCAGCCCAAGCTTAGGACATGCCCTGGTGTCACTGTGGCTGGTTTCAGTGTTTCCCTGTTACAGCCAAGTGAGCAGACTTGCCCTGCAATGCCGGCAAATCCCTGCTCCTGAGGAGCTGGTAATTGATTTCCCTGTTCTCTGTCTCCCCCTGCCCATAGCTGTGCTGACACCTCCCTGCCTGTGCTCCCATCAGTGGCTGCGACAGGCAGATCCTGGAATTATTGATAAACACTCATTGGGGCTGGAGCCTGGGAAATTGCCAGCAACCCCAGCGGATTTCTCTCTTGCCAGCATCATTTTTCTTGATGACAGCGTGTTCCCAAGTTTGCGGGGAGGGGGCAGGGCCTCCTGCTAACTTTTTTTGGGTTTATGCATTGGTTCTTTCAAAAGATGCTCATGTAAAAGGGGAGAGGAGAGGCTCGGGAGCTGTTATCTCTGCCCTCCAGCCTGTCCCCAGGGAGCCCTGGGCTGGAAACTGCTCTGAGCTTTTCCCAAGCCCCTGTCCCCCCTCACGGCTCAGTTCCTCTCCAGGCTCTGAATTTCTTGATCTCACCATGACAGATCCCTGTTTCTTCCTCCAAATCCTCTATTCCCACAGGCTGTTACCTTGTGGTCTGAGCTGGGGAAGGAGCCAGTGTTAGCACAGGAGCAGGACATCACTGTCCAGACTTGGGAACATCCTTGAGGAATGGGGAACTGGCAAGTGCTGGCTTTTCCCTCCCCAGGGGGCAAGGATCCACTCCCACACCTTCCATGGGGTTGTCCTGGGGACTGCTCCGTGCTCAGTCCTGTGTTGTGCATATGAATTCGTGTGGGGCACTGGGGCTGTGGCTGTTGCTCTTCCTGGAGCTTGAAGCACTTTTCTTTCTGCCAGGGCTGCTAATTAGTGGGAGGTTGTGGATTGGGAACAAGGAAACGTCCTTCTGTGGTTCTGGCACTAGAAATAATTAAGCCATTTTTCACCTATGGCAAACCAGATTCTGCCCACATCTTGATTTCATTTTATTTTTTACCTTCCTAGTGTGGGGATGCTGTTGGCATCTGTGGGATTCACAGCCATGTCTAAAGCTTTTCAGTAATAGCCTGGGTTTTGTGCTTTCTTGCTAACTGGTTGCTGGTTTCACCTTAGTTTTTGCTGAAGCTCCTCTGGGGGTGGGAAAGGAGCTTGTTTTAGGTAGGCTGTGTTTGCCTCTGATGCTCCTTGGGCAGTGGCACCGGATACTGCACCCAGTGCAGCTCCTCTACAGCTATGCATCTCTGGAAGCAGTGCTCAGATCTGGTTCCATCCCTTTCTTGCCCCAACAACAGGCAGTGCTCTCAGAGAAAGGCTGTTGTATTTCTCTGTCCTGGTACCCCAGGTTCCCCTGAACCCTTCCCTTGGTGTGCAGGGCACATTCCGTGCTGGGTGGCAATAGGCAGCAGCTCCTTGGGCCACCACGGAGTAGGAAGCTGCCAGGTCTACCCTCTCTGGGTCACTTCAGCCTCCTGGGTTGGGCAGCCCTGTGGGAGGGGGCTCCTGCCTGCTGGTGTGGGGTGTGGGTACAAGCAGAGTCATGCACACGAGGCATTGCTGCCTGCTTGGGGTGGCTGATCTTGCTCTGTGCCTACCAAGCACATTCCTGCACACCCTGGTGCTCCTGAACCAGCAAATACCCCGTTACAGTTGTCATGGAAATCAGAAAGTGTCTGCTGAGTTTCCCTGTTCCCAGTGGCTCATACCCCAAGAGCTTCTCTCCGTGGGAGCAGCTCTCACCAGTGGCTGGGTTCTGTGGTGCTGGGGCTGCTGCTATGATGTGATGCATCCATCACTGCCAGCCTGGGAACGTGAAGCTGTTCCTGGCAATCTGAAAGCTGGGATTTATCAAGCCTGATCCCGGGATGCTAGAGGGCTGTCAGGCACCAACAATTCTCACGCATCATGGGGGAGGGGGACGGTTGCACTGCTGCCTCTGGGTTTGGGCTGGTTTTTGCGTTTTTGTGTGAGTGCCAGAGCACTGCAAGGTGAGCAGTGGGGCAGCAGCAGTGGGAGCCAGCCCTGGGCATGGGCTGATGGGCTGTGGGGATTGATGGATGCAGCTCACATCTTCATGCATTATAGAGCTCTCCCCTTTGCCTGTGCAGCTGGAGGCTGCAGCGGGTGTGTGGAGGGTTCTCCAGACTCTGCACAAAGGAAGGGGCTTGGGCATCTTCGCCAGCTAAACCCTGTCCTCACCTTTGTCCCTCTGCCTGTCTGTACACTAGTACATGTGTCTGTGCAGACTGGATTGTTTTCTTCTTTATAACATTTTCTTTTCCCAGTGTTTATGGGCCATGGGATTGGAAGTGAAGCATCTACTTAATTGCTGTCAGGCAAGGAAACGGGTTATAAAGTTGCTGAGGGAAAACACAGATCACTCTGGGGTAAATGCAGGGGAGCAGGGCTGATGTAAGGAGGAAGCAGAGAGAGGCTGGGGGTGGGAAGAGATGAGAAGAACGGGAAGGGATTGGTAGGCAGCAAGGGGAGCTGGCTCCAGGGTGGAATGGCACTTTCCCTGGTGCTGAGGGGTGCAACGCTTCCCAGAGGGAAGGGTTTACACTGGGACCACCACTGGGTTGACCTGTCCACCCTCTCTCAGGGTTCTGCCTGTGCTCCTGGGACTGTGGCATTTGCTTCCCTCATGCTGAGCTGCTGGAGCACTTTGTAGAGGAAAAAATGAAGAGAAGGGAGCCCTCCTGCATGCTGCCCCTTACTGGAGCCTCATAGCTGCTGCCTCTTCAGTTCCAGGCTCTTAGCTGGCAACTCTCTTCATCTGCATTGCTTTCTTGTTTCCTTCATTATCTCCCCCCGTCTAACCCTTCACCATGTCATCTTCATTGCACGGCTCCTCCCTCTCCCCGTTTGCCACATTACTGCAGCAAGGACTCACTTTCCCATCTTTTTAGTCTCAGTGCTATACATAAAAGCGCTCTGATGGCCACGGTGCGATAGCAAAGACAGAACTTAATTTCACAGCATTTTCATATAATACTCCATAAAACTGAACAAATTTGCTGGAGTCCAAATCCATCTCATTATGCGGAATCATTGAAAGGGAGGCTTTCAATGCTGGGACTCGGTGCTCAACCAGGGGATGGTACAGAAGAGAAGGAAAATAATTAATTAGGTGCTGCTCTGGATCTTTGATCCTGCATCGCAAGGCGCATTAAATAAAATGCCTGGCTCATGAATGCATGCACAGAGCCTTATTTGGCTGACCCCACTCGGATGATTTTCAGTGAGGCTGAGGTGGGGGGGACACATCCTGAGCCTGTGCCTCAGGAGGGGGGCAGGGAGGAGGGGATGGGGCAGATCAGGACATCTCCCCGGGGCAGGAGCAGGAGGCTGCAGTGCCAACCCCACTGGCATGGTTATAAAAAGCAAAGGGTGGCTGCACTGCCCTGGCAGGACGCCGGGGATCGGGATGGGATGAAGGAGCATCCGGCTCCCCGGAGCTCTGCTGCTCCCCTGCTATCCCTATTGCACTCAGAGACACTGCTGGCGCAGCCGAGAGATCTTAGCCCTGCTCTGCTGGGAGAGGCTTTCAGGCAAGAGCAGCCTGTGGATGGTTCAATACATGCAGGTCCCTGCAGTGATCCCCATCCTCACCTGGTCAGTTTACGTCTACCTTCTATGTGCGCTTGCAGTCTGTCTTGGCAGTGTTTGTAAGTGAGCTCGAGATTTGGGTCTATATTCTCTGAGGAATGCCATTTGTGAGAGCTAAAGATGGAGGCTCAGCTATGCTGGGCAGGGGAGTGGGAAGCCTCAAGGAAGCCTCAAAGTTCGGCTTCATTCACTGCACCCCCAATATCCTGGTGTGGAAATGAGCCCTGGCTGGGAGGTCCACTGTGTCTGGTGGATCACTGCTGCTCCATGGCATGGTGGTGCAGTACTGGGCACGTGGGTTGAAAATGCACCAGCAAAGCAGCCCTGTGAGGAGAGAGCTCCCTCACCTTGCGCTGCTAATTAATCTCTGAGCACAGAGGATGCTCTCATCTGGTCTTTACTTAATCCGTAACCCAGAAATCCTCAAATTATGTCATTTGCTCAATACAGATGAAATTAATTACTCTGGGAAATAGGCAACAAGTTGCGTTTCTGATGTTCCTTATCATGTAATCAAATCAGCACAGTGCTTCCCGTGCAGCGGTGGGATTCCTGCAGCAGGCATGAGACACTGAGCAGCAGCACCTGGAAATCTGGCTTAGGGCTGGCTCTTACTGGAAGCCAATGCCTGAGGCTGTGGAAGCACTGGTGGTGCCATGGCCTGGGCAGAGCGGCTGCACTTCCCATCCAGCAGAGCCACCAAGGAGCATCCACCGAGGGCTTAACCCCATGTTGCTCCTCCTGTGCCTGCCACCAGCCTCTCTTGTATTTATTACCTCTTATTGGGGTCCCAGATACCCCTTACAGGACTTCCCAGGGGATCCAGAGGGATGGATTCCTCCCTGGGTTTCTGTGCTGCAGGATGCATTCCCTTTGCCTGGTGACTTTGAGTAGATGAGGGAAGGTCCTCATCAGGATGGATCAGAAATGCTGGGTGCAGAATAACAGTGATTTAGGGCTTTATTGGAGCTATCACAGGGAGGGAGAGCTGGGGCGTGAGACTAAAGCTATGGCTGTGCTGCTGCTGTCCCCATGGGTGCTGGCTCTGAAGCTCTGCCAGGGGGCACAGGATGGCCCCGAGCCCTTCCTTCCCTGCTTGTCCTGAGGGTTCCTCCCTGGTGCTGGGAAAGCCCTTGGAGGTTTCTGCTGGAGCCTGTTGTGGGGAGCCCGTGTGCTCCAGCACAGCCACAGAGCTCAGAGAGCACTAAAGACCATTCCCAAAGGTATAAAAGCGACGTTTGCAGCCCAAGTGTGCTCCCCCTGCTCAGCTGCAGGGTGATGCTCTGCCATGTGAGCTGCTGAGTGCAGTCCCCAGGCACGCTCTGATTGCAGCCCCTGGCTGGAATGGGCTTCCCAGCAGGATGGATCCAGGGCTGTGAATATCCATTTGTGTCAGGATGTGATCTGGGGGATCCCCAACCCCTTCCCAAAGGGCTGGCTTCGGTGAGTCCGGTGTTCTGGAGGGAAAGGTTTCCTGTGAGCAGTTAAGGCAGGTACCAGCTTGCACACAGCTTGTACGTTAAGAGCGGTTGTAGCAAACAAATCTATACTGGTTCTTTGCTCAAATGGTGGTAATGAATTGAAAAATATGACAAGGTGCTTGAGGCAGCTCTTCCAAGGCCTGTCAGGGCCCCAGCCCCACGCTCAGCTCGCTGGGTCACCAGACACACCGAGATCTATTCAGAGAAGATAGAACTGTAGTTTCTCTGCCCTATCAATTTAAATAAATTATCTATTGGATTAGCTGCACTTAAACCAAAACAAGAAATCAATCCCCCCAGCCTCAGCTGCTGTTAAACTGTGCCTTGCACCACTAAACCCACGATTGCCAAAGGTCCTCACTGAAGGAGAGCAGATGGGTGCTGCCAATGGGCTCCCAGGGTGGGAGGAAGGGTTGCGGGGTGAGTGGCTGGGGATATGGACCAGCTGCTTGTCCCGAACTCGTCACCGGTGGGTGAGCTCCATTGTGTGCCTGGGCTGATGGGGGCAGCCTGATGCTGAAGCTGGGTCCAGCTGCTGGAGTCCCCCGGCAGTCCTTTGGGATTGCCACCTTGGAAGCACCTGAAGCCCCAGGGTGCTCCTGTTGGATGCGTGATCCCACTGCCCCCAGTTCGCTTCTCTGAGTAAGTGAGCAGAGATTGGTCCTGCCCTGAGTGCAGAGCCGGGGTGCAGGGGGGGATGCAGGGATCCCTGCGGGGAGCTGGGGAGGGCAGGAGTCCCTGGGAATGAGGGTGGGCAGGTTTCTGAAGCAGTGTTTCAGACATGGCTGTTCCCTTTTGTTTTTCTCCTGCTGAAACTGCTGCCTTGTGCAAACCTGCTTGAGCTCCTCAGATAAATTAGCATCCAGGGGATTTTTTTTTTCCCCTCTTTATTTTGTGCAGTTGCATAAGAGGGAAGAACAGAGGAGCCCAAGCAGCAGATTGCTTTGTAGAGAAGCATGAAACAGCCGCAGCCAGAGCTGCTGTCTCCCTGCTGCTGACAGATCTCATGCATCCAGTGGAATGAAGCTTGTGTGTGACCTCAGATCATCTGGGCGAGTGTGGGCATGACAGACTGGGGGGCATGCGGGCAGCGGGGGCTCTTTCTCGCATGTCTGGCCCTCTCCTGGTGTTCCTGGTCTGCAGGATGGCCAAGCCCAGCATAGCCCCATCCCTCCCAGGGGAGAAAGCTGCTGCTGGTCTCTGCCTCTCTTCCACCTCTCTGGGGGGATTGAGAAGCCCCTTTTCAAAGAGGCCCAATGATGCTTAGTACAGCTGTACCGGGGAAGCTGCTGGGGCTTCCCACCGGATGCCATTCCCAGTGAGAGGAGGAGGAGGAAGGTATTGGTATCCACTGAGCTCTTCTCTCCCTGCCCTAACCTCATTGATTGGTACCGATCTGAGTCTGATGAGATGTGAGAAGTAATCGATACACCTGCAGCTCTGTGGGTGGATGCAGGGAGGCCTGGGGTGAGGGGATGGTGTTTAACCCTTCCTGTCCCCCTCAGGGGCTCCTGCTCAGATCCTGCTGGCCGGGATCCCTTGAAAGGAGGTTGGGAACCAGAGCCCTGGTCCGTCCTGGCCCCCAGTAAGCTCAGTCTGACAGAGCCCTGCTCAGGCTCAGCTGCATCAGGAGGGGGAGCAGTGATAGGAGACCTTCCACTGGGCAGGAGATAAGGAACCAGGTCTGTGTCTGGGAGGAACTGAGAGTGAACTTCATGGTGGTGTGTGGACTGAAGGCACAAAGTCCCCCCTGACCTTGTTATGGTGACAGAGATGCAGTCTCCTCTAGCAGGGAAAGGCTCTTCAGCTGCATTAACAGCCTGAGATCTGATGGGGAAGATGAGGAAAATCCATCTCCTCCACTTCCCTCACCTGAGGCTCCGTCAGACTTGCCACAATTAGGAAAATTCACGTTGAAGGCTTCATTTGTAACACACCAACATGTGAGGGAATGTTCGGCCCAGAGGGAAGCAGGGGAGGAATTTCAGCTGCCTCTCATCTTTCATCATTTGCCTTCTCCTGCTCCTATCTTGGCAGCCCCAGTATTTTGCTTTGTCTCCTTCAGGTGACTAATCATTAGACTAATTAGTTGCTAATCAATGTTTAATTAAAACTTAGTTGTTAATTACTGGTGGTGCTACTGTAGGTTGGATATGAAATGTTCCAAAAGCAGTTTTGGGGGCAGTTTGTGGGAATCTGCCCTCCCTCCCTCGCCTGTGGGATGTGCCAGGGCAGGTACCCTCCCTGGGTGGCTGCTTTCCCACCTCAGGAGCTGGGATGGGGCTGCAGGAATATTGCAGCTGACAGCATCACTGCATCCTGCTGTTAGGAGCCAGACCATGGTGCCGGTGGCTCTGGAGCATCCCTGATGCTGTCCCATGGGGATGAAGGTGCCTGGGCAGCTCCAGGCAGTGGGTGATGCCAGCAATGTCCCGCACAGCTCCCTGCAGGGATGGGAAGCAGCCAAAGCAAGATCCCAGTACCCTTCCCAGGGCTGTGAGCCTCTTGCATGGTGGGCATCAGCTTTGGATGCTCTGAGCACTGAGGATGCTGATAAGCATCCAGCCAAGTGCAGTGGTTTAGCAACTGTTCCTGTCTCCATCTGCTCCCCAAAACCTCTCGGAGAGCTGAGGCCAGGCAGCAGGGCCAGGCTGGAGACGGAGGCTCTGTTATGCACTTTTCTCTGCGTGCAAGAGCCCGGAGGTTTTCCATGCACAATCCATTGAGAAGATCCTGTTAAATATTCCATCAGCAGTGGATATGTAGGTCACCCAGGTGTGCTGCTGCCTCCAGGTACCAGCTCAGCCCATGGAGGGGAGCCTGCGTCTGCGCAGTAATTCTGTGCCTGCTTCTCCCCTCCCCATGTCCTTTGTTGGGCTGGGGGGCTTTGTGCAAACCATGTCTTGTCCAAGGGCCCCGAACCCCTTGTGGCTCCATAGGGTAGGCATCCCTGGCTGGGGCAGGGATCCCCAGGACCCCCACGCAGAGGAGCTATGGCCCCATCTCGGTGGTGTGGGACCTTCCCCTCCTCTGGGGCTGTGCTGACCCAGTGGGGAACAGGCACTCCGCATGTGGTGTACATAAGTTAATGCCACCATTTACATTCTCCCTGTTCTTTACATCCCTTATTTCACTTGACTTGTCATTTTATGGATCATTTTAATTTCCTGAGAGAAGTCCCACAGCATAATAAGGTCTAGAGCTGCAGAGGGTCCTGAGGCAGACACTGCGTCTCCATCCATAGCAGACACTGGGAGCACCACTAATGTGCCTGTGTCTGGGTCAGGCTCCCTGTGGGGGAGCAGGGGGTGTCTCTGCCGCACCAGAGGAGCTGGGTGGCTGCGCAGGAGCTGATGTGCTTGGGCCTGTGGGAGAACCAGCTCCCGGCCTCTCTGCTTGGCATTTCCCTCATCCCTTCTCTGAACACAGGCACCTCCAGGGCCCTCCTGCCCAAGGCACTGGAGAGCCTCAGTCCTCCTCTGTGTCCTGTCCCTATCCAGGCTGTCCCTGGGTGATGCCTCCAGACACTGGCTTGTGTCAATCCCACTTTGACTTTGCCCAAGGCTATGGGTGCTCTTTGCTTGCCTGATGCCTACTGCATATGCTGAAGTATCTTTATTCCCTGTTAGACAAAGATGCTGACAACAGACCAGGGTTTTGGTGATTTGGATGGTGGCAATGCAAGGAAAGAGAGCTATATTTAGAAGTAATTGCTTTGTCTTTTGCAGAGGTATTAGTGCTTCCATGCTGGCAGTTACAGGAATTAGCTCAAGGTGTTGGTGGCATAAATACAGAAGAAAATTATTGCTACTTCAGATCACTTTCATGCGTGTGGGAGAGAGAGATGTTACCAGGGCATAAAGAGGAGAAAGAAACAGGACCAGAGGAGTTCTGGGGTCTTTGGTATAAGTACCCTTGGGCTCTGCTCTGGAGGCTGGGGGTTGCTGGTGTAGCAGAGCCCCTCAGGAGGCTGCTCTTCTCTGGTCCTCCATCAGGAGCACCTGGGGTGCACTAGGCTCTAGTGATGCTCTGCTCTCCTGCTGTTTGTTTCTCTCTGACTCAGCAGCATGGTTCCTTGCAGTCAGTGTCCTGCCTGTCCCTCGGCAGCAGGGCTGGCTGCAGTGAAGTTGGATGCCGGGAAGAAAGAGATCTCTGATGAAACCAGGCCATCCACGCTTTCAGGTATTAAATTCCATGCAGAATAGTAAATAATTTCCTCTTCAGTGATCCCAGTAAATTTAATTAGCTCTTGTTCCCCGACAGAGTTGTCTCTGCGATCCTGAAGCTCTGCGTTTGGAGCAAGGGAGAAATCCTCTCCCATCTGAAGCGCTGCTGTCCTGCAGCATGAGCACTGAGAGGAGCAGCCCCTTTGTTGTTGCTGCATTTCTGTTCCTACTGCTGCCTCCCTGCTCCTGTACTGGGACTTTAGAGCAGGATCTTGGCTCCATCTGCAGCGATAGGAAGGAGGGTGAAGGGACCCTTCCTCCCCGGTCTGGTTCCCAGTGGCTTGGCTCTGGGATGCTGTTGGAGGCAGGTTTTATAGGTGTTGCTGGTACAGCTTTGCTCAGAAGGTCTGAGAGCTTCTCTGCCTGGAGGGCAATGGTCTGAGGAAGCGGAGGATCCCGCTCTGGGCAAGCTGGGAAAATCAGTGGGATTTGGGTGACTTGTCCTGGCATTTTCTGCTGCTGTTGGTGAGCTGGGTCCCAAGGATAGATTGAAATCACACAGGTCCTTGACTTTGAACAGAGGTGTTTGTTACTGGTGCCTTTTTGGTGCTTGGTTTGGTTTTTAACTTTCAGAAGCTCAGAGTAAAGGGGGGAGAAGAAAACCCCTTCCTGATGGAAGCGGCTAATAGCGGGTTATAAATGTGTCCCTGGCATGGTTCATTAGCTGCTGTGACACACCGAGAGCTATGAGCAGTCTGATACCAGCAAATCAATTCAGGGTTTAATCTGAACAGAACATGTGGGGAGCTCTGGTCATGCCACATGTTACCAAACGGTTCACCTCAGCCCAAAGAGCAGCTCCGCTCTGGTGCCTCCTCCTGCCTGTGCTGTGCAACCTGCAACATAAACAAACAAACGGGGACCTGATTTACTGATGATTAATTTGCATAATTAGTGCTGTGTCAAATCACTTCACCAAGGTGAAGGCACACTTCGGGTAGGTGTTTGCATGGACAGCTCCTGCTCATGCTCACCGTATTTCATGTCTTGTAAGGACATAGCATCAGTGTTGATGGGATTTCCTGGAGTCGAAATGGGAGCTGAGACCCCGCCAGGTCTTGTGTGCCCTGTCCTGCTGCTGGAGCAAATGTCCTTCCCTGAAAACATGCGCCAGGAATGAGCTAAGACCCAGCTCTGCCCATGGCACGGAACAATGTTGGCTCCTCAGAGAGCAGCATTGGTGTGATGGCTGAATCCCGGGTGTTTCATGTCCGCTTGCTGCTTGCCACAGCTCTGCTCCAGAGCTGCTTTGGGAAGCAGCTGAGGTGGCTGCAGGCTCTTTGCTGTGTCTCCCCTGGAATAGGGGAAGTGGCTGCAAACCCCCCATCAGCAAAGATATACCACCACATGTGATGTTTGAAAGGAGGCCACGCTGTGGGCAGCCCGGTTGTGTGGCAGCTGCCCTCGCTCCTTCCCCCTAATGGAGATCAGATTGTTCTCCGGATCCTGGCATTGTTTTGGTAATTGGCTGATGCGGTGCAGTGCTCACGGATTTAATAAGTTTGTCAGTGTAATAGAGGCTCAGGGTTTTGCTGTTAATGCACAGTGACAATTGCATTTTAGATTTGCTCATTATGTTGCATAACTCGCTATGGAATCTATCGTAAATTCTACTTTAAAAAGCATTATTTGGGGGCATATTAGCGTGGCTCTGCTGCTCCTCTCCCAGCGCTGGAGGGGACTTTGCAGCCTGAGCATGTTCAGGACCAGACGTGCATTCAGCTCCCTGCTGGGTATCGAATGTTCTGCTTCAGGTTTTTTGGGTCAGGGTATCCAACCCATGCCAGAAATGTGGCTCCTGCCCTCTCATCCCACCATCTCCATTGTGGCCAAAGCTGGTGCAGGTATCTGGTGTCCTGATGACTCTCTGGGGATGGCTCCAGCTGGCACCATGCCCCAGCATTGGTGGATGTGGGTGACCCACCCAGCAGGGCCAGGTTTGAGCTGGGCCCTTGAGCTTCCAATACCCAACAGCATCTGGTACCTTACAGATGTGATTCCTGCAAATCTGGGTCTGGCTGCTCTGCACTGTCCTTGCTGAGGCTCCACCGAGGGACTAACAGGGGCCTTAGGGATGGAGAGGACCCCCAGGTGTGAGGGTTCTGCTGGGTTCCACGTTTAGATCCTCTGTGTGCAGGAAAAACCCAAGTTGGAGCCACAACAGGTCTTGTCATCTCTTTACTCCAGCAGTGGTTATGAAAAGGATAGAAACAAAAAGGCAGCAGTGATTTAACAGCTCTGACTGCCTCCAAAGGAAGGCCCTAAATGGCAAATAGGCTGTGAAATAAGCTAAGAAGAAAAGAAAAACAAGTATTTTCTCCAGATTAGTACTTGTTCCCTCTGGTCACGTAACAGCTTCACCAGAAGGCAGCGGTTTGTTGACTTGTGCTTTTTCTGATACTCCTTCTCTTCCCTCCACTGCTGCTCTCGCACATTCTCTGCCATTATCCCCTTCTGCTGCTGCTCCTTCTCTCCAGGGCTAGGCTCATTTGCTCGCCCTCTTGGAGCCCCATGGACAGGCTACCCCTGTGGGTTCCTCTCCCTGCCCTGGTGTAGGTGTGAGCTGCTCAGCTCAGGCCTTTCCTGTGGGGT
Source organism: Myiopsitta monachus (assembly GCA_017639245.1). NCBI lineage: Eukaryota > Metazoa > Chordata > Aves > Psittaciformes > Psittacidae > Myiopsitta > Myiopsitta monachus. The sequence continues at coordinate 622,310 of CM029931.1, read as the reverse complement.
TGCCAAGCAATCCCGAGCATCCCACTTCTCCCAGTTTGCAAGGCTGCACCTCCTGAGCAGGTCCCAGTTTGCCTTTCTAGGAATGGATGTCAACAGGGACCCTTCTCAGAGCCTTGAAACGCAGAGGCAGCTTCGCAGCGCTGAGATCTGCCCTGTTCCTGGTTCCTCATTCTCCAAATCTGCTGCCTGAAGCATCTCCAGGCTCAGTGAACCGTGAGGAAACAGCCCAGCGGGGCAGCGTGAGGAGCCAGCCCAGCGCTGCCTTTGTCTGCGGGTCTGAGCACAAGAGCTGCTGCGGCTCTGCCAGGGCAGCGGGGCTGGGAGGCTAAAAATACCCTCGTTTGTCATGCACAGTGGATGGTGAGATGCAGTTTATGGGCCTCATTCACATTGTGGCTCTGTAGAACCCTGATGGTTTTCTCTAGAGTGTTCTCAGAGTCCCTGGGGAGAATGTGAAGGGTGTTTGGAGGGGACGGGGGAGCCTGTGTATGGGCTCTGCAGGATGCTGATAATGTCTCAGAGATGGACCATGGGCTGAGTTCATAGGAAATAAAAGGTGGCTTAAAGAGGCTGCAGGTATTTCTTAGGAGAAGCGTGATGATACAGGCACTGTACCCCGCTGCCTTCCTGGGAGAGAGCTCAGAACGCTGGAGGCCTGCTCCCGCAGCATGCTCGGGAAGCTTTGGGGCTACCCAGGAAGGGTGAGGGGCTAGGGGAGGCCCAGAGCTTTTGTGGACCCGGTGTGCGCTGCATGGGCGCATCCCACACGGCCTCGGTTTTCGCAGCGGTTGCAGTGATGAACTAGAAACCTCCCTCGCTGCGGCCCCGGGCGGGTATGGCGGGGGGTGTCCGGGGACCGCTCTTCGGGGAGCACGGCCCGAAGCGATGCGGGGCGGCAGCGGGCAGCTCCTGCTCCGGCCGCTGCGCATTACCGGGGGAAAGGAGGGAAAGCGACCCTCCGTTGGGACCGGGCCCGGCCCCCCCCCGGCTCGGGGCTCCCGCCGGCCCCGCGGCAGGGGGAGGGGATCCCGAGGGGCGGGGCGGGGGCGGTCGCGCTCGTTCGGCGGCTCCGGGGGCGGCGGCGCAGCCGCGTGCGGGGCTGCCCGGTGCGGCGAGCCCAGCCCCGCGCATCCCGGTGCCGCCTCCTGCCGCCGGGCTGCCCCGGACGCCGCTGCTCGGGAGATGCCGCTCGGCGGGCGGGAACCCGCGGCTGCCCTGCGCCTCCTCCGCCGCCGCGGCGGGCACCGCTGAGCGCGTGAGTTACCGGCGGCGGCACCTCCGCGCCGCGGCACCGGGAACGGGAGCGGGAAGGCTGAGGGGAGGGCTCGACACGGCGCGGGGAGCGGCGAAGTTCCGCCTTGGCGGCCCTGGGCGGGAGGGATCCACCGGGAGCATCCCGGCGGACGGGGTGGGGAGGCTGCTCTGGGCGGCGGAACCTGTCCGGTGCGCTCCGGGGTGGAGTTTCGGAGCGGCGGCGGCTCGGGACCCTGAGACCGTGACCGGTAACGGAGCCGGCTCGTTACGGCATCACCCTGAGCTGGAGCCGGCAGCGGTTCGCTCGCCCGCAAACGCACTCCAACCCCCTCCTCGTTCAGTTGCAGTGTCGGTTCTTAGCAGATGTCTTCATTAAGCGCTGCCGTTCACAGGAACGTTGCGTTAATTGAAATCACACCCTCCAGGTGAAGGTAAATTGTCAAAGTTGGGTGGGATGGAGCCTGGGTTAATGGGGTGAGGGAGGAGGAGAGGAGAAAGGAAAGGAGGCTCCCACCCAACCTCGGGAGCGAGCAGAACCAGGCAGCTTTCCCTGGGTTTTTCGTTTTCTGAATTCCTGCCTGTCTCCAGGAATTCCATCACAGGAGGAGCTCACTGTGAAGCGCACGGTGCAGGGGGGGAATGGTTGGATGGCAAAGGCCTTTGGAGTTACCCTCTTTATTTGCGTTGCGTGTGTTGCACGGTGCTGTGCTCCCCTGTTGCTGTGTGTGCCACGGTGCTCAAGCGCCACACTGACGAGGTACTGGGCTGGATGGGCAGTGGGTGCAGGCAGCAGCCTGGCAGGAGCTGGGGGCATGGACCCATCCCTCCGGCTGGAGCAGCCTGGGGAGGATTCATGGCACCCGGGTGTGTGCAGGCGGAGATGGGGGAGAGCTGGGAAACCGGGATTTCTCAGCTTCTCACTCCAGTGAGTGTGACATTAACACCACCGACTATTTTCAGTTGCCTTTCATGGAGGTTTGGCACCCACTACCTCCACGGTGCTGGGGGGCTCTGTGCTGGGGTGGCAGTCAGTCGCTGCGTGCTTTGGCGTCAGGGAGCACCTTGCTCTGCTTCCCCTGCTAATGCATCCCGGTGTTTTCTGGGATGTCCGGGGTTCACGGTTGGTCTCGCTGCATGCTGAGGGTGTATCCTGCTGCCCCGGCGTTGCTGCCTTCCAGCGGTACCCGCAGGCTGGAGGCCGTGCTGGGAGCTGTGCAAATAGAGATGAAGGTGCTCTGCTCCCCACAGAGCTTCCTGCTTTCAGGCTAAAATGGTTGAGGCGTGATGAAGCCTCACAAAGCAGGAAATTAAGGCTATTTTTTTCTGGATAATAGATAGAGAAACGCCTGGAGTTGGTAATTTTTGTGGAGGGATGATTGCAGTGGGTTGGGGCTGCCCAGATCTGGCCAGTCGTTGGGAATGTGTTCTTGGCTCTGGGAGCTGTGGGGAGGCTCTGCTTGTTGTTTCACAGAACATAGGGTTGTTTTTTCCCCTGCCATCCTTTAAAGTGATCCATGGGTTTGTTCAGCACCATGGAAGCCTCGGCATAAGGGTACACAAATGCACTGCTGTAGCGTTGAGTGAACCTCTGTCAGGGTTAAGGTGGTTGCTTTGGGGGTCTTCTCACAAGGATGTGAATTCTGTGTAGGGAGCTGAAGGGATGGTTTTGGATCACCTAAGATGGGAGGTGGAAGCCTGCAGGGCAGCTGGCTGGTGAGCGCTGTGGCTGTGAGCTCAACCCCTAGCACCCAAAGGAGCTCAGGGGGACTGGGATGGGACTGGAAGCCCCTCAGACTTGTAGTTGTGGCTATTGCTCACTCCTGGCAGGTTAGGAACTGCATGGGGATGGATGAGGTGTTGGTGCTGGAGGAGCCATTATGGACAGACGTGTGCCCCAGGAGACCACTCGGTACGGGGCAGCACAGTCAGGAGCCCCAGGCTGGCATCTCCTGGAGGCCTCCTGGTGCCCATTCTTTCCCTTCCCATCCTGCTGCTCCTGAATGGGAGGGACCTGGGCAGGCTAGGATGGTTTAGGATGCTCCATGGGATGCTGCCTTTGGAAAACCAACTCTTCCAGCTTTCCTTACCCACACGCACTCAGTCGTGCATACCCTGAATGTTCCCTATTTCCACAGTCCCTTTGTGGCAAGAGCTGGGAAATTTCTCTCCTTTGCATTTATTTCACCACCTCCCATCACTAGAACATGTCGTCCTTAATCACCGCGTTGATGTCCCGCGTGGATGCTGGGGCAGCCTGCACTGCACTCACTGGTGGTGGAGCACGTCCCTTGTGCTGCTGCTGCTGCTGCTTTGCCTCCCTGTCCTGCACTGCAGGTTCCTCTTTCCCACCCTGGGTGAAATAGTTTCTGTAGCTCATTTGCTTCAGTGCCTGAGTGATCCTGGATCCCTCTGGTGTGGGAGGGGGGCTGGAGCATGAGCCTGCCGGGGTTGGGTCCTCGGGGGGAGGCAGGGGTCCCCATCAGAGCAGCTCATCCAGCACTGGCTCTATTTGCTCCCTCAGTATACAAATACAGGTTTTTAAGTGTGTGCATTTACTAAATTAGTTTGTCGTCACAATTTTTCAAATGGATCAGCTGACGGTAGATAAATCCCTCTGAAGGTTATTGAGATAATAAAAGGCATGAGGGAAGTTCTGTAATTTATTGGAGTTCTCTTTTAATTTACTGCCTTATGGGGTGAGAGCACACTGAATAATTAGTTTTTATGACTGATTTGCTCTTTTCAAACAACCCTGGAAGGGGAAGGGGAGCCGGTGGTGAGGCTTGAGGCTGAGCTTGGTGCAGAGGGGTTGATGGAGGTGGTGCAGTGCCTGAAGCCGTGCGGTGCCGGGAGCCTGCAGCTCCTCGGGCATCACCATGGAGCAGTGCAGAGGTGCCGGTTGGCGGCATCGCTGCTTTTTGCACATCTGGAATAAGAAATACAGGAGACCGAGGTGCCCTTCCTGAGGTGGTGGAGTGGGTCAGTGCCTTGGCTGGGTTTAAAGGTGACCTGCAAAGCTGCTCCCTTTCGAACTGGTCTGAACGCCTGCTGCTCACCGGTGGTGAATACAGTGAAGGGGGAAGGTGGTGTGTTTCCAGGTGTGTGAGCTGACAGGGTCAGGCCTGGTGCCGTGGTCACCCTCTGCCCTCCCAGCCCCGTCCTGCCCCAGGGGACTTGCTGTACCCAGGACCCTCGGGAGCACCCACTGGTGTCCCTCCAGTGACCGGGGCAATGGCCAGAGCTGAGCGCTCTGGTGCTGTGTCCCACCGGAGCAGCCTCTTGTTTCCTCTGTACCCTTTGGCAGTGCAGGCAGGGGCTGCTGTCAGTGCCATTCCATGGCTTTCTGCTGGAATCCTTTGAGGTGTTTCGGGATGCACATTCTCACAAACGGACGGGCTGAGACACCGGGCGAGGAAGCAAAATTTTTTCTCCTCTGTTATTTCATTTGCTACTGAGATTAAAATTCTGATTTAAAACTTCAATAAACCAATCTGAAGGCAGCACTCCCCTTTGCTCAGCTCGCACTCAGATGCTCCAGGCATCATTGTGTCTTCCAGACTAGACAAGATTGAATTTCTAATGGATAGAAATGAGCACACAAGCTTGGAATCCCTTTTCATGTTTCATTATCCACTGCGTGTGCACTCCCTACTTGCTGCCCGGTACCGGTTGTCCTGTCAGTGGCTCCTGCCCATCCTGGGCCTTGATTCCAAACTCTCCTTGGCATCTCCTGACCTCCCCTCTCAGCCCCATGCTGCAGGATCTGTGCAGTGTTAAACTCCTCTGCATGTCATCCACTGCAAGCGGTGTCAGGCTGCCTGTGTCCTGCTTTGGGGATACTCTGTCCCAGTGGGAGGCAGATGAAAATGGGATTTACATTTAGAAGAGGACCTGATGCTTCCTTTGGGTAGCCTGATGGGTTCAGAGTTTCTTGAAACTGGGAATCAAGTGACGTCTAAAATCATCCCAAGGAATGGGTGCGTGGTGCGTGGGTGCGGCTGGTGCTTCTGGAAAATGGGATTGTTGAAGCCGGGGAAGTCATTGCAACTGGAATTTATGGAAGCAATAAAACAACTTTTGACAAGAGGCTCCCCTCCTCTGCAGCCAGGAGAGAACATTCCCCTCGTGTTGGATCGATAAACAATTAATTCAGAAGCTGGAGGGAAAGGGAGAGTTTTCCAGATTTCTGGACTCTTAATCAGGCCCTGGGTGAGACACAGATGTGAGAATCTGAGACCTGCTGATAAAATCTTGCCCTTGATAATGGGCTCCTCAATTCCTGGACCATAGATGATACTTCCTTTGCTGAATACACCCACTTTTAAATATAGAACTTGTTCCCAGATATTTATGCTTCCAACACATTAATGTAGCTTTACTTAATAATCTGCTTCAAAATGCTGCCTTTCCCCCACATTTTAATTGAATTCTAATTTCCATTTGGAATCAGCTTAAATTAAATGAGTTTAGAAACATAGTAAATAATACATATAATTCACTTACTCCTACCATAAGCTGTGAAAGCAAAGAATCCAAATAACTATTTGACCCTGCATGTGGGACATCCTTCTTGATAGCACAAGACCTGGCATCCTTTTGCTAAATATGGTGTCTTTGGGAGTTGGCCATAGGGAAGGAAATGGGAAGGAATAGGAATTAGGGAAGAAAAGTAAATTGTAAGCTGGAAACTGGTGCCCAGACAGAGCTGCTCTCCCTGATCCCCATCCCAGCCATGTCCTGGTTCTCTGCAGCACCCCAGGGTGAGGGTCTGCCTGCCCCACAAGGGCTGAGGCTGCGAAACGAGCAGTGGCTCCAAGCTAGCAATGATCAGAATAAACTTGTTCCCTTCGGTGGATGCTCTTGGTTAGTGGCTCAGTGTTGGGGTCCTTGGGCTCAGGCTTGGAGCCTGGCTGGGCTCCAGCAGCAGTCAGTGCCTTTTTCTTTGGGGCTTAGGCTGTGTGATAGCAGGATGGAGACATTGGGTGGTGACAGCACCAGCATCCCCTGTGTATGGGTTTGTTAGGCTCCAGGTCACTGGGACCACTGCCAAGCCTTTGAGCTCTGGCAGATCCTCCATGAGCTGCCTTTGTTACTGCTGTGACTGAGGGAACTGAGGGTTTTAATGCAACTTCCCCAAACAGCATTTGGGTCCGTAATGCCCGATGGGCACAGCACTGTGGGATGGTGGGTACGATGGAGTGCTTGGCTGTTTGCAGGCTGGGAAGGTCTGTTGGCTCGGCACGAGTTCCTGGGGCCTGTTTTGCAGGCAGAAGGGATTGGAGATCTCTCGCAACTTGTGGTTTGGTTTCTGGACAGTGAAGGAATTTCTGCCATAGTGCTGTAGCAGGTTTGAGCTGGGGACAAACCCTGCTCTTGTCTGTGCTCTGGGCCCTGGAATGTGCTCCGAGGCCAGGGTGCCAGAGCCACAGTGCTCTGGGATGGAGTGCGGTGCAGTTACGGGTATTCAGCATGCACAAGGGGCGGCTGGTGCTGGGAGCACCGCTCTGCGCCGAGGGGCTCTGCAGGCAGCCCAGGCAGTGTGCACGTCAGCGCATCACTGCTGCAGCCACCCAGAGCCGTGCTGCAGCTGGGCTGGATGCACAGGGTGATCCCGCTGCGGCGGGAGGATGTACCAGCAGCATCACTGGGGCTTTCCCCATGCTCCCTGTGCAAGAGCAGGGCTTGGGGTGCAGCCAAAGGACCCCCAGAGCCACGAGCAGCAGGTGCTGCACGGGAGGGCCCTCACAGGCAGATCCGGCTTTGCCTGAGAAGGTGCTTCATGGAATATGCAAATCCCAGTACGGAGAGAGGGGCCTGAATCATTATACGCATAGGCGAGGCTCTTTTAAATAAAGCTATCTCCAGTATATTGCAGAAGTAATTAGAGAATCCTGAGCTGGCTGCATCTCGATCTTTATAGCAACAGAGCTGATAAAGCATGATTCAGGGACCTCGTTATCTTTTTTTAAAGAAGTTTTTATTTAACTTCCGTGAAGTTGCCATGGTTACCCCTGTGCATGGCTTCCCTGCCTCTCCTGCCTCGAGTGCAGCTGCCAGCGCACTAAAACATCTACATTTGGAGCAGGCCTGGCCCCCCCCGCTGCAATCCTGGCTGTGCTGTCGCAGGGGGAGGCTGCGGATCAGGAGCCTCGTCCCTTGCTGGGCCTGGAAAAGGCATTTGCAGCTCCTGTGCTTGAGCTGTTTTGGCGTAGTAAAGCCCAGCCTTTTCTGTGCTGAGCAAACAGCCCAGCGAGAAGGGTTTGAAGGGTAGGTTTGGGTCCCCATCAGCTCAGGAGGCAGGCAGTTGTGCTACCTGGCCCGAGCAGTGATGTACATTGCATGGCCATTGCTCTGTGTGCACTGTTGCATGCAGAACAGTGTTAATGGTCCCATCAAGATCTCTGACCTCCAAACCTCAGGATGGAGGGAACCTTGCTGCTGGTGGGTTCCGGGGCTGCCTGCCTGGCCCCAGTGGATTGGGGAGGTGGCAGGAGGCATTGGAACTGGCATCTGGAGTGCTGGGTCACCCCGTTATCTTGGGGTTGATGGAGGCTTCAGGTTTAGTGAGCCCCAAACGAGCCCTCTCCTGATCTTGCACCAGGAAGCCATGGATGCAGGAGCCAAGGTGGAGTATGAGATCAGCCTGTTTGCATGGCAACGGCCATGACATAAGACACCAACAGGAGATGTTTGGAGATAACACGTTCTCGGGCCAGGTGAACCCAAGAAGCTGGGGAGCCTGCAGCCAGCCCAGGGACTGGGATGCAGGAAGGTGTGGAGCTCCAGAAGGGAAAATCGATGCGTGAGCAGTTGTTTGACGGGAAGGAGAAGCCGTGCTGCTGCCTCCTGCCAGCGCAGGGCTTTGATTTCTGCTGGCAGGGGCACTTGGGTCTCACGGGTGCCTGGCACTGCCACTCTGATCCGCTATGCCGCTTCCCGTCCCCGCGGCGCCGGGCAGGTAATGAGGAGCCATGTGCCGGGTGGTGGTAGCGGCCATCTGCCCAGGGCAGGGCTGAACTCCGTCCTCATTACGTCTGTCAAAGTTTTGTCAAGCTTCCCCCCTGCTCCTCTCGCGTTCCGAAGCGGCGCAGGGTGGGAGGGTGTGTGGGAGGTGAAGCGGCACCAGAAATAGCTCATCGCGCTCGGGGGTGCTGCGGGAAGGCACCGCTCCGGCAGCCCCGCTGCTGCCCCGCCGCCGCTTCGCCGGCTTCAGAGTCCCCCGGATGAAGTGAGCAGCTTCTGTTTGTTTGTCTCCCGTTTGCCTCCTCCCTCCCTCGATTCCTCTTTTTTTCCTGCTCCGTTTTCCTTCCCGATGAAAGATTTTTCTTGCAGTGTCAAGGCAATGTGACCTGGTTCCGTAATAAAGAGGAGGCTTATTAGAATTAAAGCCCAGCAGTGTTAAAAAAGCAATCTTTGCAAGATTGAGGCCATGAGGGAACTGTAAATTCTCAGCAAAGACCTCATTTAAAGCCTGGGATGGAAACACATGCGCACGCACGCACCAGCGTGCTAGTCGGGTGCTGAGGAGAATTTGGGAGAGGACGAGGGAGAGGAGCAGAGCTTGGAACCTGCTGGATTTGCCTGGGATCCTCCTGTTGGATGGGCATGTTCATGGCTGTGTTTATCCCATGGCCTGGGTGGCTCCATGACTACCCCTTGGGTTTGGGTATATTTTCCCTGTTCCCCTGGCATCACCCTCCTGGCACGGCCGTGCACCACCACAGCGGCGGGAGCGATGGCAGCCAGTGCCGAGCCTGCAGCTGTTGTTGGGCTCCCTGGCGATTATGGTTCCATGCAAGCCCCAGGGGCTGCTCCCCACAGCAGTTCCCCTTGGGGTGCGATGGGTGCCGGGTCGGTGCTGGAGCCGAGCTAGGGTGTTCCTCCCTGGGACAAGGTGTGTGGCTCTGTGGACTCCCTGCTTCGGTGCTTGTTGCGATGCTGTCTGCAGAGATGCTTCTGGTGCATCAGGAAGGGCTTGCAGTGCTCCGCAGGCCAGACTGGTGCCTGTGGCATGGCTTTGGTTTCATCCTGCATGGAGCATATCCCTCCCGCCTGCCTCTTTGGGAGCATGAATGGGACTTCTTATCCGTGCCTGGGGACCCACCAAGCACATTGTAGGGCTGCGATGGGGAGCAGGCGAAGTGACTGGCTGCCTTCTCTTCCTTTCTCCCTCCTCCTCCTCCTCCTGCTGTTGTTTGTTCTGGGGCTGCCGCTGCATCCCCACGGCTGGCTGTGGGCAGCGAGTGAGGAGCAAGCAGCGGAGCTGCCAGCACAGCCCCAGAGCTCCCGCTGGCCGCGGAGCAGCAGCCCCTACCGCTGCACACTGTGGGCTGTTGTCATCATTTGCTGTTTTCTCTCTGATTACAAAGTCAGCTTTCCTGGCAGGGAGCTCGGCGGCTGCTCCGGTGTGAAGTGCTGCGTGCACCTGCGGTGCGGGAGACATGAGGAGAGATGAGGGCATCCAGCAGCAAAGGCAGGGCTGGTGGTCGAGTTGTCGGAGCCCAGCACTGCTGGGAACCCCGGAGCTCCGGTGTGGGGATGCCCCAGGTCAATGGGGGCTTGCGGTAAGGAGGATGCTTAAAGCTGGAGCCAAGTGGCCTGAGCCTGGAGGCTTTTCAGAGGCAGGGAAACAGCTGCCACCTCCCATGGGTCTGTGTCCTGGTGCCCGTGGCTGAGGATCCCCCATGGCCTTGCCTGCCGGGTCACCATTGAGCGCCTCTGCTCCCAATGGACAATGTACCGATGGATCCTGCCAAGGGATAGGACAAAAGGAAGTTTTCCCCTGGGTCTCACATGAGCGCAGGGAGTTGTGCTGCATTCCCATGAGATGTGGTGCTCGGTTCAGCTGTAGCCTTTGTTGTCACTTCTGCTCCTGGATATTTATAGACAGGCAGTGCTGGAGTTGTGCTTATCCTGAGGCATGACTTAGAAGTTGGGGTGTACGGTGGGGTTTGTGCAGATGGGCTTTGGGGGCATCATGGTCCGTTGCTATCCTCTGGATCCACTGCAAAGACCCTGAGGAGCAGCACTGGGGTTATAGAGGGGTTTCTTCCCGAAGGGATCAGAGCAGATCCCTGCCCTGCTGCCTTCCTAACACACTGTTAATTTAATGTCTCGACTTGGAGCCATTCACTCCAGGATAAATGGCTTTTCCATCCAGAGCCCATGTGAGTTATTCTGATGTTTTGCTACCGAGTAGATGTGGGTAGGGGAGAGCCAGGTGTTGGATTGGGCGATAGGCAAGGGAAGCAATCTCTGGGAGGCCATCAATTTGGATTAAGCTTTGTGGACTGGAATGTAGGGTAATCACCATCCTTCATTTCAGGGAGGTAAGAAAAAAGTCAGCTTCTTTATGGATTGTTATAGCTGCAGTAGGAATCGCTTCCACCCTGGCCATGGGCACACATCCCGCTGGGCAGAGGTTGTGGAGGAGGGTGTAAAGCCAAAGGAGTGAGCGGCTGCAGCAGAGCATGCTGGGGAAGATGTGATGGGATTCAGTGGGGAGCAAACCCCCTGCTCCCCAGGAAAGCGGGGTCTGGACCTGTCTGGGGGTGGGATCCCATCTGCCTGTCCCTCCTGTGGTGCCTCCAAGGGTGTTGTCTGTAGAGGCTCCTGGGGGGTGCTGGAGCTGCTCTTTGACCAGACCTCAATGTCCAGTGGGCCTGCTTGAGTGAAAGGATTCTATGATTCCATCTCCTGGTACAGCATGGGGGGGGGGACAGGACCAGCCACTGCCTCTCTCTGTGTGTGCAGCATCCCCCCCTTCCCAGCCCTGCGGCGCAGGAGCTGTGGAGCATCTCCCGGTCTGCTCCAGCAGCGCTCTCCAGGCATCCTCCACTCGTGTGCGCCTACGCTCAGGCAGCAAGAAAAGGCTCAGTCCCGTAAACAGGGGAGAGGGGGAGTGATGGAATGGAAATGGGAATGGGGCAGCGCTCGGAGGCGGGGGAGTGCGGGTGCGAAGGAAACCAGCCCCAGCCGAGTGGAGCTGGTGCACTGCTGCCTGCACACTGCCTGCATTGCTGCCTGCATGCTATGGTGGGGAGATGCTCGCGGGGCGGAGAGCTCTGAGCTCTGCACAAGGCCTCTCTTCTTCCCTTTTGTTTGTACTTTTTTTTCTTTATATATTTGAGTGCTTCATTTTCCAGGAGCTGTCATTTTACATAAACCTCTCAGCGAGGTACATCCATTCCCACTGCCAAAATCTCCATATCAAACACTTGTAACATGCCGCTGAACTGACAGCCCCGACTCTCCGCGCTCTGTGGCTTTACAAAGGGATGCTGCGTCGGGGAAGGATATAAATACACGCAGTGAAATGACACGCAGCGCTCGCTCCCCACTCGCTCCCTTGCTCTCTTGTTGCCCAGTTTAAATTCATCTGCAACCTCGGCACAGGCACCTGTGGCCTTCTGCTGCACTGCTGTGTGTGAGGGGACGCGGGACAGGCAGCTGCGGTGCTGCATGGGTGCTGCTGCGTCACTGCGGGGAGGTGATGCAGCCACTGCGGGGTGAGCAGCCTGCATCCTGGGCACCCCGGGAACCCTTCTCCAGCCTGGATGCGACCCTGTCAGCACCTTCTTGTGGCTGCCCTATCCCTGGCAGTGTTCAATTCCAGGGTGGATGGGGCTTGGAGCAAGCTGCTCTAGTGGAAGGTGTCCCTGCCCGTGGCAGGAGTTGGAGCTGGATGAGCTTTAAGGTCTTTTCAACCCAAACCGTTCCATGATTTGGTGGTTCTGCCTCATGGCAGCTGTGGTTGGAGCTATGGGGTGGGTTTATGGACTTGGCAGTTCCTCTGGGATGTGCCCCACCTGCCGCGGCCGTGGTGCACTTGCTGCTTGTTGCCCTGAGCACCCCTTGTTTGGCAAGTGCAGCTCCACTGCAGTCTGGGTACCCGTTCCACTGGGGCATGGAGAGGCCCATCTTTCTTTGCCTCAAATCCCATTTTAATGGGAATATGTGGACAGAGGGAGTTAAGCCATCCAACTGCTTTCTTTCCAAAGAGAATTCTTTTCTTCTGGATGAAATTCAAATCCAACCCAAATCTCTGTTTCTTTGCAAAGGATAAGGAAGGAAATGCAAAATACGCTCCCCACCCCCCGAGTCTATCAGTCTTGCAGCTGATGAACAGAACCGTTCCTGCTCGTCCTGGGATTCCCTCCCTCCTCTTTGGAAAGAATTCGCTGTGGTTGCTGATGGTGTCATAGCCACATGGTGCTGAGGTGGCCACGAGCACCCCTTGGTTGTTCCCCAGGGTGAGATGTGGTTATCCAGGGAGGCAGTGGGATGCTGGAGCAGGGGAGTGGGTTCTGCTTGAGGGCTGAGAGCTCCTGTGGTCCTTCTCCCCTTCCCTGAGCAGGGGCTCCATGATCTCTGCTGCTGTATTACGTGGCTGTGCCATTCCATTGGTCTTTCCCTGTGGCAGGGGCTGTTACTGGTGCCTCAGAGCTGGCAATGCCACGCTCGGGGGTTTCTGCTGCTCGTACAGACAGGAATCTCGGCTGGGAAATATGAGAGTTATTTTCCTTAATGTAATGCCATTAAAATGGGTTTTAATTGAGTTCATTTCCGCAAGTTCAACGATAAATTTTTAAGTGCCTCCACTTGGAGAGTCGGGTCCGCGCTTGGCTCCTCCGCTTCTCATGCGAGAGAAGCTCCAAGACCTGGAATGTTTCTGGGCTGTCGCTGCTTCCATTCAGAGATCCTCCGAGACCTCTGCCCCAGCTGAGGGGAAGCTTGGCCCGTGGGGGGGGAGTGTCCCCAAAGCTCCCGTCCCCGCAGCCCTGCTGCCGGGGCTGGCGCTGCTGGGGGACACGGAGATGCTCTGGCTCAGGTCTCTGGAGACCTGAGCTTGACTGGGGGACCATGGAGGGTGAGGCAGCGCGGTGCAAGCTGTGATGCCATCTGTGCCCTCGCTGGCAGAGCCACACAGATCTCGCGGCCACAAGCGGCTCTTTCTGGAGGAGGGGAGTGCTCCTGGCTGGTGATGATGCTCCTGCGAGCCTGGGCAGCACCCATGTGCTGGGGCTGGAATGTGCCGGGGTTGTACCTACCCCAGGGGGTGTTGCACCCACTGGGTGCCTGCTGTGAGCTCAGGGCAGTCCTGAGGATTCCCTTTTCCCATGTTGGGGAGGACAAGCCAGGCTTGGCTGCTGGCTTTAGAGCATGGCTCAGCACAGAGCCTTGTGCTTGCTTCAGGGGAGAGGTGACCGCTCATCCTGGTGCTGGAGGCTGGGATGGCACATGGTTGAGCTCTCCACAGGCTGATATATGGATGCTTGGGAAGGGGCTCTCCTGGAAAGAGTGGGTCTGGCTCTGTGCTTGCTGAGGGTGGCTGGCTCAGTGCTGCTCCACGGGGAAATTCCCGGTTTCTGGTTTCCCAGGCAGGGCTGGCTGGCAAGTGCACCCCAAGGAGGCAGCGTGTCTGTGGCAGGAGCAAACAGTACCTAACACTGCATGGTCTCAGATTGTCCATGGCTGCGCTGTGGGGCAGGGTCCCCTCAGCTGACAGATCCCTGGGGAGCTGTAGATCAGGGAGGGTTTGGCTCAGAGATGAGCACCTGGCCCCAGAGCTGTTCCTGGCCATTGCTGCCCTTCCCTCAGACCCTAGCTCCCCTCGCTGTGTCCGTGTGCTGCTGGGATGTGCCATGGGCACACTGGGTTTACCCATCTGCTGCAGGAGGAGAAGCAGTGATGGGTTCAGCCGGAGCATCACCCTTGGCTCCGTCCCTCGCAGTGCGGGCAGGCAGTGCCTCTCCCAGTGTTCCCAGTACCTGCTCTTGGTCCCATGCCCGTTATCCTGCTGGCAGCAGCAGCTGCTGTGGCTGAGCCCGGCCAGGAGCAGCCCCCAGTGCCAGCTGCCTCTGGGCCACCTTCCCTGCTCCTGTCTTTGTTCAGAGGCTTTTCCCTGCCTCCCTGCTTGTGCTCCTGCAGGAGCACTGGTGTTGGAGGGAGGGTACAGGCTGTGGGGCTGAGGGGTCAGTTGGGCTGCGGGAGATGGAGGGAAGATGGTCTCTGCAGGCGAAGTTCATGGATGTCCATCACTGGCGATGGGAAGTTTTTGTAGGTGCTGATGAACTGCCTCCCTCTGATGTGACATGGCAGGATAAAATATGAGCGACCACATTCTTTGACTTAAAACTTAATTAAAACTATACATCAAAAACGTGAGACCCCAGGCTTAATAAAATCTGATAAAATTATACTAATACACTTGAATTTCAATCCAAGGCTCCCTGATGGAAGAGCGTGAGAGGCGGAACACATAACTGGATTAGAAACACCTCCTATGCAATATTTATGGTGCTGTCCTGCTTGAGATGCATGGCCTCCAAGGAAGACCCTGGCATTTTGATGAAGGGGAGGTGTCAGCACAGCTTACATGTAAATAGAGGGCAGGATCATACAGGCTCTCCTGGCAGAGGGAAATGCCTCCGGCCCCCGGTGCTGCCGTAGCCCCTGTCTGTGGTGCCGGTGGCCCATCACCCGTTGGTCGGGGCAAAGGGAGAGGTGCTGAGCTCTGGTGGTGGGCTCTGCCCATGGGCTCCTGGCAGCTGCTGGTGCTTTGCTTTCATCAGGTGATTTATTGAGTGAGATGCTGTTGGAGTAGAGGCTTAGAGCCAGTGCCCTGCCATTAGGAGCTGAGTGGAAAAGCCGAGTCTGTTAGCTTGCTGTGCTGGTGTGGCCATTGCGGTGGGGAATGTGGTGGTTGAGCTGCTGGGGGGTGGTTTCATGGTGGAGATGCCTCTGCTGCAGGTAGAAATCATCAGCAGCTCCCTGTGTCCTGCATAGTTACCTCAGGCAGGTTCCCTTTGTCACAGCCTGGAGCATCCCTCCTGTCGAAAGTGCTCGCTCAGCCTTTTCCAGCTGGCCTCATGTCCCCAGATCTCACTTTTGGGCAGAAATGACCCAGGTTTGTGTCTGTGGATGGGTTTGTGCTCGGTGGGATTGGGGATTCCTGGGGTGCTCTGTGGCTGCAGTGCCACCTCTCCCTGGTGACACGGGAAGCAGCTCTGGTGCACTGCTAATGTGGAACATAAATCGTGGTGGAGACAGGGTAGGTCAGAGCAGGGAGGCAGGACCAGTAAAGCATTGCAGCCATGAGACATTGGCCTTAGAGGAGAACTCGGGCTGTAATTACAGAGCAAAGGGAGACACACAGCAATGTGGCTGTGGGAGCTCAGCCCTGCCCCTGCCCCGCTGCCCATGGGGGCCTTGCATCAGTTGACACTGCCCCTGTGTCCTCCCTGCCAGCCCTGGCCCACTGCAGTGGGTTCTGGGGAGCAATGTCTTTGCTCACAGCCTGGAGCAATGCAATCCCAGGGTCTGCTGCCTCTGCTCCTTGGGTTGCACCTAAACCCATTGAGCAGCCCCGTTCTGCCCTGGCCAGGGTGATGTGCAGCCTGCGCTCGGTTGGGATGCTGAGCATGGACAGGGGGGCAGAGCTGTCTGTTGGCGTACAACTGCAGGGCTCCGTGCCCATCTCCTGTGGCCTCTGGTGCTGTTCCCTCCGCTCCTCTCCCTTCCAGGTGACCGGGTGCATGTCTCTGGAGAGTGCTGGTGCATGTTGCTGTCTTTCCAAGGTGGTGGCAGCCAGTGGTCCTCCCACAGCAAGCGGCCAGGCTTGACCCCGGGTGCTGTAGAGGGGCAAGGTGGGTGCTGTGTGCTGGGGAGACCCTTCCTGGGCAGGAAGGGACATGGGGGCAGCAGCTCTGCCCCTCACAGGGTCCCTGTCCCCTTGCCTCCTGCCCAGGTCCACGGGTGCTGCCAGTCAGGGCAGAGCTAAAGGAGAAGGATGGTTTGGAGCTGGTACCCGTCGCTGCCTGCCTGCTGCCCTCCTCCCCAGCCTCAACCCCGGCTGCTCCTCGTGCCGTCCTGCTCCAGCGCTGGCTGCACCACGGAGCTGTATTTGCAGAGACTGTGGGGGATGGCATGTGTGTAAAATTAGCACTGCTTTGTTAGTCCTTTTCAGGCTAATTCGGAGTGAAATGCTTTAGTAGCGGTGGGCTGATTCCATCAGCAGAACAAGAACTAATTAAATTCACTCTGACCATCAAGCAGTAAATTATTTATACCCAGACAGATGCAATCTAGTCGGTAGCATCCAGCCCCACTGAACTTGCACCCTCCTTGCTTGGGGGCGAGGGGCAGGTCCCGTGGGCAGAGGGGCAGCAGGAGGGCTGGGGGGAAGAGTAAGGTTTGGGCAGGGGATGCAAAGTTTTCCTTTCTGGAACCAGTTTTGTGGTGGAACCCGTGGCCCTGCCAGGGGCTGCAGGGGTGGCAATGAGTCCCCCCAACATCTGCCTGTGTGAGCTTCATCACTCCCCTTCCTACATCTTCTCCAGGCCTGGCAGGGCAGTACAGGCAGAGCAGTGCAGGCAGGGCAGGCAGCTCAGCTCAGAGCAGATCTGAACTGTTACCATCTCCTTAAGGATGTCATTTTTTGGCTATCTGAGCCTGGTATCTGATTAGATCATTCTTACATCTCAGTGGTAACCTGAGCTTTGACTGCTTAAAGGCTGCAGTTCACTGTAATTAGTATTGAGCTGAGACCCCTCTTCTCTTGAGTCAAAAGAGTGAAAAACGATTTGCTGGTCCTTCGGGAGAGGTGTAAAGGTCTCCAGCAGCCTGGGACTCTGCTCTGGTTTCCGTTGGTTGAAATCATGTGTTAAAAGTGATCTGGCCAGCATTTATTTTGTAGGGACACAAGGAAGTGGTTGCAGAGCAGCCACAATGGCACGTTGCAGGGTCCTTGCCTTGCAGGGAAAGAGATCTCCATCCCATCCTTGGGAGAACAGTGTTGGGAGCACTGGTTTCACTGGTGAGAACATGCCTGGGGCAGCAATGGGCTGGGCAGGGTGCACAGGGATGGGTTTGGGTGTTTAATGTCTGGCAGGCAAGTGGCCACCGCAGCGTCTGCCCTGCTGTGGGGATGGGGACAGCTCCTGTGGAAGGGATCTGGGGCTTTTGCATTTACCTAGGTGAATAAGGATAAATTGGCTGTGAACCAGCCCGTATGGGCTGAGCATCTCTGGTCTGCAGGGCTGGAGCAGAGCTTCCATCAGGGCTGCCCAGTATTCCCTCCAGGTAAGAGGGAGCGAGTGCAGGCTCCGGGACTTGGCCTCGTCTGCAGTCAGAGCTCGGTTGCTGTCATGGGTTCAGCAGTAGCAGTCATTTTTCTCCTTCTTGGTAGCTGGTGCAGCGCTGTGTTTTTGATTTTGGGCCTGGGAACAGTGCTGATAACAGCAGTGTTTTCAGTTACTGCTTGGTAATGTTTTGGTCTGGCCAAGGACTTTCTGAGTCTCATGCTATGCCAGGGAGGAGGGGGAGCCGCGAGGAAGCAGAGACAGGACACCTGACCCAAACTGACCAAAGAGGTTATTCCATACCACAGCACGTCATGTCCAGGATGAGAAAATGAAGAGCAGAGACCCGGAAGGGTGTGGTGGTGCGCTGGGGGGTTCGCTGCTGGGGGGTGCACTGGCTGGGTCGGGCTTGGTGAGCAGTTGTATTCTCTTTCCTTGTATTTCTCTTGTATTGTTACTGGTGGTAGCAGCAGTGATTTGTGTTACGCCGTAGTTACGGGACTGTTCTTATCTCAACCTGTGGGAGTTACATTCTTTCGATTCTTCTCCCCATTTCCCCCCCCACCCCCCAATCTAAGTCCATCTGAACCACTTCAATTTTAGCAGTTTGTCATTCAAGGGTGCTTAAAGGCCATTCCACGTAAATTTCCACCACATGGGTCGTGTACATTCGACTTCATCTGGATCTATGGGTATATCCCCGGTATTCGGCTTTTCACTGATTCCTTCCGCATTAGATTAATTTTGCTGTATTACTTGAGGTAAAGGCACATCTATGGGTGCGGGCAGCACTGTGCTCTGCTCTGCTGCCTTTTGGGATGCTTGAGCCCAAATGGTGTTTGCGTTTGCGCTGGCGATTAATCTCTGTAGCAGGAGAGGGAACTCTTGTTATGAATCAGGCTCACAACTCTCAGCACACATATTTCCAAAGCCCTGTTGAACTATTAATCCTCCCGGCTCCCTGGGGTAGGGAGGATGGAGGGGGAAATGTCACCTTGTGGCAGGAGAGCTGTGATAGGCAGCCAAGGCAGCCAGCTCTGTCTTGGAGATGGCTCCTGGTCTCCAGATCACTCTGATGGACCATGTGGCCTCACGATTGATTTAAAAAGGGAAGAAAAAGGAAAAAGAAGGCAACTGCTTAGCTCTGGGTTTGCTGCTGCTGAGAGGACAGATTTGCCTGCTGGCAGCTATCTGCCATTAAATGGATGAGCTATTCAAGTGTGGGTTATGGATTTAGGATCAGCCTGACTGTGCTGGAGAAGACACACGATGCTGAGCCCAGATGGATGTGTGGTCCGGGACTGAGCTGACATGCTCTTTTCAGTAGTGGCAGAAGGTGGTATGGAGGAGCCTTCTCCGGGAGCAGATAACCTTGCGAAGGGCGAGAAGCTCCTCCAAGGTCCTCCAAACTGCTCTGTCCAAGCGCGCAGGCGGCTTGGCCAGGTTCCCTCCTGGCTGTGAGTGAGGGAGGTTCATGTGGGGGGACACAAGCAGAAAGGCTGGAAGCGCAGCAGGAGGAGCGAGCCTGGGGCTTGGCTCATGGCTGAGCTGGATAACAGGAGGTTGATTAAACAGGCTCTGCTGAGAGGAAGGAATTGGGAATTTCCCTCTGGGTTTGGTGATATTGACAGGAAGAGATCGTGGGCTGCTCCTGTGGCAGCGCTGGAGGAGAGGGCTTTGGATGTATCGGGCAATAGAGCAGGGACCTCATCGCTGTGTCAAGCTGTGCTTCACCGCCTGCAAACCTGCCATGGAGCTGAGCTCCTGGTGAGCCCTTGGCTTCCTCGGTGCCCCTTCCCTATAGCCAGTGTGGGAGCAGCTCATCAGGGCCCAGCCAGTGCCACCATCCTCCTTCCCACACTGGGCAGCGCCGGGAGATGAACTGTGCTTGTCTTGAGTATTTCAGAGCCTGGGAGCAACTTCCAGGCAGCAAATATCCCTTTCCAGCCCCAAGGCTGCCACAAAGATCCTCTCTGCTCCTGCAGGCAACGGCACACACAACCCTGGCATCCACACGGGCAGTGTGGCAGCAAGGGAGCGAGTGGGGCCTGCCGGCAGCCAGCAAGGTGTTTTGGGCTTGGCTCACATGGGTCACTTGTGCGCTGAGCAGCCAGGAAATGAAGCAGTTGGAAGACATCTCCCTGGTGTTGCTCCAAGCGGGGCGGGATGCTGCATGCCCCCTGCCCTGGGATGTGCCTGTGGCCCCGGCTCCATCACGCCAGCCCGCAGGTGCTGCCGGGTGCAGTCAGTGTGGGGATCCAAGGCGGCAGCACTAACACGGTTCAGGAAACTCTAGCGTTTGAATTTTGTTATTTATTTTTATTTTCCATTTTTGACATTGTTCCTCAACCCTCCATCGCGCTCCTTGTTAAGCTGTTAACTCACTCCATTTATTTAGTATGAGCATTGCTGAGAGCTCATTTTTATCTTGGTGAAAACCAGACTTGCTCATGGGCACGTAATGAAATTGTATAAATATACCCTTAGCTGGGAATCTAATTTATTTTTCCTGTTCATTATGGGGTAGAAGGCCATTATGAGATGTATAACTTTTTTTTTCCCAGTGCTGGAATTGAAGGGCTGGTGCGGGCTCTTTTTATACTGATGATTTCGTCCTGATTCAATTTAAAGCTGGTTAGAGCTCAAATACTGGAGCATAATTGACAAAGATCAGTGTGGGTTGTAATGCTAATGTCTTGTCTGCGGCTCGGCAGCAGCACTGGGCGAAGGCAGGGTCCGACAGAGAGCAGGCTGGGTCCTGGTGTGCCTGGGACAGGTACAGGGAGTAGGATCGAGGTGCCCGGTAGAAGCGCATCCACCGGGATCACTGCCGAGCAGTGGGAGCGTGGAGCCCGGCTCGTCTGTGCCATAGGGAGCAGCAGCGCCCCGCACCAGGGTCAGCAGGACGTGAGTCTGTCCATTTGTCCATCAGCGGGATTGATTTTTGACTGTATTGATATTGCTATAAAGTCATGTTTATAGAGCTATAATTAAGCGGGGCCATTTAGCAGGCAGTGTTAAGTGCTGCGCAGATTTATGGCACAGTGCAGCCTTCTGCGGTGTTATATTTCACCATGAAGTACACCAGGTTTTTATGCGTTCTACGATTGTGTTCGTTTGACAGTGATTACTATAATGGGGGGTTCCGGGGTCGAGTTGCCAAGCTAAGGAAACAGCAATTATGGTCCAGCTGCAGTATCAACTTAATTGCATCCATTTGCAAGCGACATGAGCCCGGGTGTGTGGTAGCAGCTGGTGGGGCAAGCCCCGGCCACCCCGTGCCGGAGGCCCCGGCTGGTGGATGCTGCTCACTGGCCATGGCCCTGAGGGTCCAGTACTGAACAGAGGGGAGGATGCATCCTGTGCAGGTGCTGTGGTGGGGTCTGTTCTGCTCTGGGGAGACCCTCCCTTCAGTTCTGATCCAGGTCTGGGGCAACAACACCAGAGGGACCTGGAGCTCTTGGAGCGAGTCCAGAGGAGGCCACGGGGCTGCTGCGAGGGCTGGAGCAGCTCTGCTGTGGAGCCAGGCTGAGAGAGCTGGGCTGGGGCAGCCTGGAGAGGAGAAGGCTCCTGAAGGGGAGACCTCAGAGCAGCTCCAGTGCCTGAAGGGGCTGCAGGAAACCTGGAGAGGGGCTTAGGACAAGGGATGGAGGGACAGGACAGGGGAATGGCTTTAACTGCCAGAGGGGAGACTGAGATGAGCTCTTAGGCAGAAGCTCTTCCCTGTGAGGGTGCCTGAGGCGCTGGCACAGGGTGCCCAGAGAAGCTGTGGCTGCCCCATCGCTGGCAGTGCCCAAGGCCAGGTTGGACACAGGGCTTGGAGCAGCTGCTCTATGGAAGGTGTCCCTGCCCGTGGCAGAGGAGTGGAACTGGATGAGATTTAAGGTCCTTTCCACCCAACCCCACTCTGGGATTCTATGGGCTCCTGTACACACTCAGGTGGACCAAAATAACTGCTGCTGGGTTCCGGTGCCATGGGGGTGGCGTAGGAGAGCCTGCAGAAACCTGCTCCAATCTGGGGGTGCCAGCAGCAGCAGCTCTGGGATTTTCGCTGGCATCGCCCAGGGCCGGGTTATCTCCCTGTGCTGTGCTCCAGTCGTGCTCGCTTCCACGGGGAGAGCTGAGCTTGCCGCTGGCGAGCGGCAGCGGGGCCGAGGTTGCTGTGCCCCTGGCTGGGCTCATGCCTTGCCCTGACTCCGGAGCTGCTCGGGTGGGGGATGAGCAGGGGCAGCGGGAGAGGGCAGCGAACGATCAGGGGCCACGGAGCCGCCAGTGAATTTGCCGTGGTGCAATTAGAGCTCACCTTGGCGTGCACTCGTCAGCCTTCCCTTTGAACTCCGTCCCAGCGGCTTTCCTGAGACACAGATTTACTGGCTCAGCCCTTCGCCATCATGATGAGTTGTGGTGAGGTTCTGCAGGGGGGTTATAGAAACCCAGGGGAGGCTCTGAAGGAGCCAGTCCTGAGCATCAGGAGTTTCCGTGTCCATCTGTGGGCCAGTCCCATCCTTTAGTGGTGTATGGGGAGCCCCTGGGGAGCGCGAGAGGCAGGAGCTGTCTGTACCCCAAGGTACAGCAGTGAGGCAGCTCTCCTGGCACTGGGCAGGGTTGAGGTGTGTGTCTGTGTCCTGCTGTGTGTCACTGGTCTCTCTCCTGCTGACCTAGGAGCAGTGGAGCTTTGTGTGAAGCTCATGGATGCACTGCCACAAGTGCAGCGATCCCATTTCTTCACAAGCAGGGATGGGGTTGGGAGAGGGCAGTCCTCCTTGCTCTTGCCCTTGCTATGTGCACTTTCCTAACTTGCTGCAGGAATCAGATGGGCTTTTGCCGACTAAGAGGTGTTAAATGGCTCTAAATACTCTTCACACTGCAATATCTCCACCACAGCGTTTAATTGAGTGCCACAGAAAGGCCTATAAATAAATGTAATATGCCTGTGCCAGTACCCTCCTACAGCATCTTGGAGCTTGCAGAAAAGTTGACAAGTGGCTTGTGCTCAGGCTGCAGCTCCTGCCCTCCCTGCTTCTGCCCTTTTCTCCCTCCTACCCCCGAGAGCGAGTGGCTCCAGCCCTGTGTCTGTGCTGCCCTGCCTGCCCCTGCCTGCCCTTCTGCAAGGCCATGGCTTTCTGCTCTGCTTGCTCTGACACCCAGCACAGTGTCTGTACAGCTGCATGTCCCCAGGACCAGGGAACCCTGGGGATGCTGAGATGCTCTACAGTGATGCCATCCTTCTGGGATGCAGCCACAGGAGCAGGGATGGGGGTTCTGGAGCAGCAGCCCAGTATCAGGCTGCAGGACACATTGGATCAGGAATGGGAAGCTCTTTGCAGGCATCCCCACTGTCCCTGGGGGGTGCATCCCCAGGCACTGCGCCCGCCTGCTTCCCCAGGGTCAGCCTGCAACAGTGAGGAACAAATGCGAGTGTAGGAAATCAGAGAGCAGCGGGAAGGGTGCAGAGCATTTCCCAGCTGTTTGTGCTGTTCCCGCATCTGTATTTGTGTCTGGATTCCTTTGTGATTGGAGATTCGTATACACCAAAACAGGCGGATTTCCCACCAGGCTGCTTTAAATCTCTGGCTTACCAGACTCCGAGTCCAAGCAGACAAATTGTGCTTCATCTGTTGCAAAAGGTACTTTTTGGTTGCTGGTGTGCGGTGCTGCTCCCAAGGAGCGCTGCTGAATTCTTTCCATGTGCCTTCTTCCCAGACCCTTTATTGTTAGAGAGAATAAGCAACAAGCTTAAGAAAGGAGGAGTGGGCAGCCAGGTGCTCCTTGGGACCATTGCTGAAGCAGTGCTGAGTGCTGGGTGTCCTCGGGTTGGCCGCAGGACATGGGATGGAGTGGGCTGCGTGTGTGGGGCTGTTCCCATGGGCACCCCCAGCCAGGCTGCTCCATGTGATCCTGCGGGGTCCCTGGGACACCCCTGCACCCGGCAGCTCCTCTCATGGGAAGGGAGCGTTGGGGCCTGGCTCTGGGTCCTGAGCCAACTGAGATCCCTAAATAGGATGCTCAGACTCGTCAGTTGACTGCCTCTCCAGGCTGATGAGCCACTCTGCTGTTACTATTTAAAATCCTAATTGCTTTAATCAGCTCGCCTTTAGCCGCAGCTCAGCCGGCACAGGCCGGGCTGAGAGCCCCCCGCGCTCCCCCGCCGCAGCTGCATCCCTGGCACACCGTGGCTCTGCACCGGTATGTGCCCGTGGTGGGGCTTGGCCACAGTGTTGATGGGCCGGTGGGATGGTTGCAGAGCTGAGCGCAGGTCTCCTGGGGAGCGGGAGGACAAGGACTTTAATGGATGAGGAGAAAAGGAGCTGCTGTCGCCATGGGCTGAAAGATGCCAATGCTTTAATGAGCTGGGAATTCCCGATGTCCTCTCTTGTAGCTCCCTGTGCTTACCTTTATCAACATTAATTCCCTTCCAGGGTAAAATCACTTCTATCGGCCAGGACCAAGGACACTCCTGGTCCTGCTCTCCATTCCCAAGGAGGCAGTTGCCCCCTGGGGAAGGGGGACACATCCAAGCCATGGCTGCAGCTTTGCACTTGCACCTTCTCAGGGCTGAGGTGGTGGTGGGTGAGCTGCAGCCAGCCCTGGACATGGGTTTGGTGCCCTCCAGCTCTCTCCTGCCTCTGGATCAGCTCCCCCAGGGGCAGCCACAAGGGGTTTATCTATCGGGGGCTCAGGGCAGAGTGGGATGAGGATGATGCTGGCTGATGACCTGCTGGGCGCTGGCTGTGCTGGGCAGGGGCAGTAGATAAGACCCAAATCTGTGTGTGCAGTGCCACCACTGCCGTGCTCTGGCTCTTTGGAGGTGTGCAGATCCACAGGGCCAGTTCCCTTCCTTAGCTTGAGGCTCTGCAGCTGCTAGAAGCCACGGTGGGCAATAGGGATGCATTTGCCCCTTGCCAAGAGGGACCTGGCAGGGGAGAGCTGGGACCGGGGTGCCTGGGCTGGCAGCTGCAGGCAGGAAATGAGCAGGAAGCTGCCTGCGGCGGCTGGTGATGCTGCTCCTCCTCTCTTGTCAAGCCTGGCACCATGGAAGGCATTTTCCAGGGGACTGTGCTGGCACCCCAGGTGCCAGCTCCTGGGGACAGGCTGCCCCTCGCCTTCCAATGTGCTGTAACTTGGCTTCTCTGGGCGCTGCATCCACCTGCAGCCCCTCCGCCAGCTCCAAGCACACCCCTGTTCCCGTCCCCCCGCGCTGGTGGCTGCTCCAGCTTCCACACCGGTGCCCACGGTGGCTTTGGAGGCAGAGCAGGGTCCCTGTCCCCCGGGGCTCGGTGCCTTCCTCACCCAACCGCATACCACGGCAGCCTGCTCGCCGCTGGTGTGCTGGTGATGAGCGGAGCAGGGGCTGCACGGGTGACATGTGGCCATGGCCCTGGGGCTGTGCTGTCCCAGAATGCCCCTGGATGAGCAGGGAAGCTCTCGCTCCCTGGTTGTACAACTCGCAGCAGACTTCCCAGGGAGCGAGGACATCTCCGCTTTTATTCAAGGACGTCCCTTCTCAATTAAATCCCAGCATGGCCTAAACAAATGGGCTGCTGAGATCAAAGGGGTTTTTTTCACTCTTTTCTTTCCAAATCATTGAAAAGACGCATTGGGGGGAGAGTGGAGCGTTGGGCTTCCATTCGCTTGGTGGGGAGGAGGAACTTCCATTAAATTCCCTTAAAGGCTTTTGCTGTGTTAATGTAGAGCTGGTGGAGTGTTGGTAGTATTGGTTCCGGGGTGATGCCTCAGGAGGCTGCAGGTGGGTGCAGGATTGCCCAGCACAGCACCAAGGGATCTGGAGCCGCTTGGAGCCATGCCATGTCCTAGATCCGGGGCCAGCCCAGACCCCTCGCCCTGGCTGTGGGGTTGGTCCCTGCCTGGCCGCACATCCCCCAGCCCAGCTTGGATTGATGGTGTCAGTTAAAGCGCCAGGCTGGCCCGGGGCCGGCCCCACTGCCTGGCAGGATTGATGGTGGAATCTGCCTCCGTGAAGGTT
This sequence comes from Myiopsitta monachus, assembly GCA_017639245.1. Classification (NCBI taxonomy): domain Eukaryota; kingdom Metazoa; phylum Chordata; class Aves; order Psittaciformes; family Psittacidae; genus Myiopsitta; species Myiopsitta monachus. The sequence continues at coordinate 596,990 of CM029931.1, read as the reverse complement.
TTATCGCAGCCATTAAACAGCCGAGTGTGTGCTGGGCTGGTGCAGCAAGAGGCTGCTCCTGCGCTCACCGGTAATGATGGGGGTCACTCTGCTGGGGACCCTTCGGATGGAGGCAGTGCTGGGATCCCCCATGCTACCAGGGGATGGGGCGGAACGGGATGCTGCAGCTGCGCATGGGTGGCCGACCCTGGGCAGGCAGAAGGGGCTGAAGCGCTGCTTGTCTGGGTGCGAATCCTGGGTTGTGTCCATGGAGGAGCAGCTGGGGCTGGGCACAAGCTTGCAGCCACCCCAGGGCCTGACCTCCTCTGGCTCCCTCTGCCACAGACCCGCCTGTTAAGAATCGATCCCGTTGCCACCAGCCCTATCTCCTTTTTCCTTTTAAACGGTGTCACTCTGCTATTTCCTGGCCTCTCTAATAGATTTTTATATAATCACTACAGTGCACTTTTAAAGAGTGATAGATCACGTTCATTGCTTTTCCCTGTGATTAATTTCCCATAATAGTCCTCTGTAACACCAAGGCAAAGAGAGGAGAGAGAAGAAAACCCCCACATTATCCACTTTGTGCTCAGAGTATAAATGAATTAGATTTAATTTTTGTTTAATTGTTTCCATAGCTCAGCCTCTGCTAACTTTGCAGGATAATTTATTTTGCAGTCTTGGGGAAAAGAAGGGAAGAAAAGTCTGTGCCGCCGCACGCCCTGCTCGCGGACGGGAGGTAATTACAGCTCAGAGCCTTATCTGCTTCTAATTACTGGAGCCGCCTTGGCCACGCTCTGCTGCTGGGTCCCCTTCGCACACCCCAGGTCAAGCATGGACCAGAGTGTGGGGCTCAAAGCTATGGGGAGGGGCTGGGAAGAGCTGGGAAGGGACAAGCTAGGGATGCGGAATGTTCTTATGTGTTTCCACATCCAGCAAGTGCAGGAACCTGGGGGCTGCTGTGGGGCAGGGCTGGGCTCCTTTCTGCTGCCGTGTGCTGTGGGTACCACAATGTGATGGAGGTGGGGGTCTCATTCCCATGGGACGCCCTGAGCCCGTGGGACATCCTGACTCCACAGCTCTGCAGGTGGGAGCAGGCTGGTGACCTGCATCTTGGGGTGACAGGTAGCCAGGGCGAGGGCAGTTGGCTGCGGCCAATTGATTTTTTTGGAATAGCCCAGTAAGGGGAAGGTGCTGTGGGGAAAGTCGGAGCCGCAGGCGCTCTCCTGGCTTGGCTGAGCCTCGGGCATTCTGCTCTGGCCAGGTTAGAGCCAGACCCCAGGGAGCTGCTCCTGGGGGCTCTTCTCTCAGCTCTGTAGGTCTGAGGTGGTGCTGTCCTGTCCTCGCACAGGGTCCTTGGCTTCTCGGGGATTGAGCCCAACTTCCCTGTGCCGGTGCCTGAGCAGGGGTTGTGCCAGCAGCAGGGAGAGGAGGCTCTGGGAATTACTGCCGGCATTCAGCATCCTCCCCTCTAATGGCCCCTGGCCACTGGAGCCTGATCCCATCCTGCTCCACTGGGAGCGTGGGAAGAAGCAGTGGGGCCAGAGCCATCGAGTGTCCTCCTCATCCAGCATCACCATTAATCACTGCTGTGAGGGCATCGTGCCCCTGCTTGGAATGCATGGGCAGTGCTGAGGTGAGGCAGGAGCTTGAGAGAGCCTCTGCTAATCTGCTCCCTCAGAGACGGGCTACCTTCGGCCTGTTAATCAGTTGCAGTAATTACAATCCCAACTTTACATGTGGAATGTTAATTAAAGGATGGGACACAGGGACCTGCAGCCTGGCAGTGAGCAGTGTGCTCGTGGCGAGGGGTCTCTGGGCTTGAGGCTGGAGGTGACCCCTGAACCCTCTGTCTGAGGTGCTTCTCCTCCGTGCACAGAGCCGTGGTGATGCCGGGCAGGGTCCGGTGATGCCGGGCAGGGGCTGGTGGTGCCGGGCAGGGCCTGGTGGTGGTGCTGGCAGAGCACCAGCGGGTTCTGGTTGCTGTCAGTTAGTGCTGCCTCTGCTTTGTGGTTCCTGGAACGCAGCTGCTGCTTACCTCTAAAATTTCTTTGCTGATGTGAATGGCAAGATTATATGGGGAAATAGGATATTGCAGATGGAACTTCACTGCCCTCCCTGCTGCCTGCTCTGGCTCTGCCCTCCCCATTCTCCTGAGCCTCCCCTTCTCTGGGCATCTCTTTCCTGTGCTCTGACCATCACTGTGGCCTTCTGCTGGATTCACTCCAGTGTATTAGTCTGCCTGCCCTGGGGGGCCAAAGCTGGACATGGCATCCAGATGTGGCCTTGCAGTGGCAGGGCTGATGGGGGGCATGCTGCTGACTCATCCCTCTGCTCCAGCAGCACGCTCCTGCTCAGCTGGCCAGGGCAGCTCTGCTCTGGGGACAGGGCTCCGCGTTTTCCTTCCTGAACTTCACCAGGGCCCCCTGAGTGGCAGCTCCATCCCATGATGCCTGGCTGTGGTGCTGGGAGAAGATCCTTGCTCTCCATCCCACGCTGCTCTTGCTGGTAGCTTTAGCCCTTGGCTGGTGCTTGTGCCAGTGCTGCGGCTGGCTGATGCTGGTGTGTGGGCAGCCGAAGCCTCGGGTGCTGCCTCTGCAGGGCCCTGTGCTGAGATGCTTTGAGAAGCATCCGTCTGACCACACTGAGCCACAGTTATCCCTTCCCTGTCCCTGAGGAATACGTGGTGTGCCGGCAGCCTGCAGCCCCTCCGGCTCTGCCGCGTCTATGCCCTTGGTGTGTTTGCTGGTGCCATGGCTTCAGAGGGGATCACTCTGAGAGCCCAGGTTTTAGCTGAGCCCGGAGGTGCTGCATGTTCCTCGCTGCTCCCCACAGTGTGCCCAGGGCATCATAGGTGCGATGAGCAGAGGAGGGATGCTTGGGAGAGCCTCCTGCAGCTGCAGAGGTGGGCATCAGCAGGGGAGACGTTAAAACCCCGGCCAGCAGCAGCTGGGGAGCGGTGCTGAGTGATCTGCCGGGGCGTTAGTGCCCTGGATTATAGCTGCCAGCAGCTGAAGGAGAGCAGGGAAGAGGCGTGAGCTGAGAGCAATGACAAAGAGGGGAAGGATAGGAAGAAGCCCTGGAGGAGGAGGAGGAGGGGGAGGCTGGATCAGTGCCGCAGGCAGTGTGGGGTGCTCCAGCAGCGATGCTTTGCTGTCTCAGCATCTGCCTGCTCCCTGCTCCGATGTGTATCCTATTCCTGTACCCTGTCCCATGGCAGCCACCTCCCTTGGTGCTGCCGGGGGCTCCTTTCTTGTGTCTCTTTTGTTTTCCCCAGGGGAGGTGGAGTTGCCAGTCACTCTCACTGTCGCTTTCCCATGGGGTCTTGACCAGGTTCAATAAAGCTCTTCTGTCTCTTCATCCATGCTGGTCATAAATCTGGGGCTTGTTTCGACGGGCTCTGGGCTGTTGCCAGTCTTCCCATGATCCAGCTTCTCAAAATGAGGAATGCTTCTGGCATTTCTAACTCCCTCCCATCACCAGCGGTGTTGGAAAGGGCAGGGGGAAGGATGTGTGCACTGTGGCAGCAGCTCTGAAGGCAGCACTGGGAGCCATGAGTGGTTGGGAGGGCTGGTGAGGTGCAGAGTGAGGCGCAGGTACTGGCACCGGTGCTCGGGTGGGTCCTGGGGGTGCCGCCGTCCCACCTGCCCATCCCAGAGCCTTCGCTGCTGAGGAGCCTCAGCAGCATGAACACTGTGCCAAGGTAAGGGAACAAGGGGCTGGTGCATCCTGGAGTCGAGCGTGGTGCTGGGCCGGCAGTCCAGTGCCACGGCAGAGATGGCACCAGTGCTGGTGATGTGCCGTGTTTTGCTGGTGCAGTTGACTCGAGCTGTGTTGGTGGGGGGTTGAACCTGGAAAGCTGCTGTAGCTCTGGAGGAGCAGCACTGGCGGTCGGTGTTGCTCCAAGAGGAGCCGTGTTGTGTACTCACTCTTCAGGTTTGGGATCAAGGATGATCCCTCAGGAACTCGCTGGCTGGGGGCAGCAGGACTGCAGCCTGGAGGGTGGAATGTGAGTGTGGTCAGAGCTGGCAGGGCTGAGCGCAGGCAGCCGGGGATCAGGAGTCCACCTCGAGTTGGGACGAGGGTTTCCCGCTCCCTGGCACCTGGCCCTGCAGGGATTCCAGCAGCTGATCATGGGGTGGCTTCTCTAAATCACAGCCAGTGAGCGGCTGACGGCAAGGGACAGGTTTTATGTTCCTTATGGAGAGGAGGAGCGGGATGCATGTGATGGACACATTCCCGGGGAGCTGAGTGTCCCCTCGAGAGCCCGGGAGGTGTGCGGGACAGGGAGCACTGCTGTCCCACTGCGCTGTACAGATCCATTGCTGCCTCTCTGGCTGACCTCGCCGGCCTCATGAACAGCCCTTTTCCTCTCAGAGCCTTTTGGACCTGCTCTGTGGTCCTTCTACCCCTCCTTCCCCAGGTACCGTGTCGCAGCTGGTTTTGGGTCATACGGGAGGTGGCTGGTGGGGGTTGTAGTGATGGTCCCAGAGCTTCTGTTGACACCAATCCCACTTTAGGATACCTTCATCCTGTGCTAGAATTTGCTGGCGTTTCTCCATGCAGCTCCTTCCTCCTGGCAGAGCACCAGCTGCATCACCGGGAGAGACACAACACAGCTTTCCTGTTCCTTGTTCTATGGCCTCCTCCCTGCTGCCTACCCCAAGAGCTGCCCTTAGCGGCTGGTTGTGCACCCTGTGAAATCCCATGGCCCATGAGATCTCTACTGCACTGAGCCACTGGTGGGCTACTGCCATGGGGTACAGGTATGAGAGAGCTGGTTGTACCTGTGGTTTGACATGGCAGAGCATTGACCATGTGCCCTGGGCAGCCCCTTCCTGCACGGTACCAGATGCTTTCCATGCAGTTTGAGTTCTTCCATCTCATTCATTTTAGGAATTAATTAAAGCATTTCTCATCCCTCCCCCTTTCCTTTCCTCCCTCCCTCTCCCCCCTTACATAGAGCTGCACATGGATTTTAGGGTCGTGCTTGTTTACATCAGTTATATTTACATTAATGGGTGTTTGCTTTAGAGAAAACAGCAGAATTCCCTCAAAAACAAACATTCTTTGTGTCCCATGTGGGCACTGTGGCCCTGTTGGAGTGGAGGCTCTGAGAAGGGTGCCCTGGACACCCTCTGTCCCTCATCCGCAGTGATGGGTATGGAGAGCTCTCACAGGGACTTCCAGCATCCATTGGGTACCGGCTGCAAGGCGCAGCACTGTGGGATGGCCTTTGTCCCACGCACTGGAGGCAGCAGGAGCAGATGCCGAGCCAGCGGCTCAGCCACATGCACTTGTCAGGGATAAATCCCATCCCAGAGCGGGGCTGCTGCTAAAGCCTGCCTCTGCCGGGGTGGGCAGCGGCTCCGTCCCCTTCCATCAGGAAGCTGGGTGGGGGAGAGCATTTTAGAAGAAGAAAGAGAAAGGGGAGGGAGGAAGTGTCATTATTTCCCCAAATGGCTCTCGGCCTCTGTGTGCCTCTAAAGTTGCCTTTGTGCTCCCGCGGTCAGGCCGGGCAGGCCCTGGCCCCGGTGGTGTGGTGCCGGCCGCCTTTGTCAGCATGGCTGCGGTCCTGGTTATTAGCTGGGATACGGAGACCCAGAACCTCAGATCTTCTGTGTGGCTGGTGGGAGAAATAAGCAGAGCTGCCTTATCACGCTCATTTAACTGGTTAATACATCTTCAGAGCAAATAATGCAGTCTGTGGGTGAATTGCTTAACCAACCTCATTACTATTGTGCATTTAGCAGCTTGGAGGAAGATAATACCTTTCAGGTTTGACCCAATTTTAGGTTTTGTTGTCATAACCATGGAAAATCGACCTTCAGAGACCCTCAGCAGTGAGCCTGAATAGGAAGTGATTTACAGCAAAAGTGCTGTGCAGAATACTTAATGCACTTGTGCAGAGAAGCAGGCTGCAGCATAGTCCTGGCTCTGCCCCGGCTCCCGGCACACGCTGCACATCGTGCGGGATGGGGTCCGTGGTGGCTCAGCCATCACTGCTGCTTCACCTCACTGCACGGTGCTGTGCTTCCCTCCTGCAGTGCCCAGGTGCTCCTTGGTGGGGCTGGCAAGGGCACCGTCTTCCCTGGCCATCACCGCTGGTGCCGCTGGCTGTGGTGGTGTGGGACCCCTGGTGCAGGTGGCAGTCACCATGGCCCATGGCAGAGGTGCATCTGCAGAGCAGTTCTGGGTTCAGTGGGTGCCAGTTCCCAGCCCCAGGGGTTCCCAGGGGAGCAGCATCCCAGCCCTGCCTTAGCAGTTGCGCTGCCTCAGAGCATCAGGGCATGAGTGAAGGCGAAGAGGGGGATGTTCCTCACTTCAAAACTGGAAACAAGAGGGCTGTAGAGCTGTGAAGCCCGGGGGGTTTGTGCCCTACAGGCTCAGGCAGGGGGGGCAGGGACTGATGTATTCCCTCTGTCCCCCACCCTGTGGCTCCCATGGCACTTTCTGGGCCCATTTTCTCCATTCTTTAGTACAAGATTCCATTCCTTGCCCTTCTTTCCCTTTTTTCCCGGCTCTTTCATCTACTCACAATGCACCTTTAGTCCAGCGGTGCTCTTGAGGCTGTGATAAGTCCCTGCTCTCCAGAGCTGGGCTAGGAAAATGCAAATGCTCCGAGAAGGGATGCATCCAGCCCCCTGAGCGCCTCCATTTGCTTCCCTGCTTGGCTCCTAATGAGCCTTTTCCTTCTGGCTCACTCATCCTGCTCCCGCTCGCAGCCTTTTTGGGACTGCGGTGCGCTCGTGGCAAGCGTACACCCCATGAGCGGGGTCTCAGCCTGGACCTTCCTCTCCCCAGCATCGCTTGTGAGTGCCGGGAGCCGCCAGCCTGTGGCTTGTCTGCAGGTGCCCCCATCCGCCCGGCTTGCCCGTGGGAAGCGGTGACAGCCCTGACGCCGCGGTGACAGCCCTGACGCTGCGCCGGCAGCGTTCCCACGGGTGGCATGTCACCCGCGCCTGGCGGGGGTGGTTCCCGTCCCTTCGGCTCTGTCTGTGGCAGGCAGAGACTTTCCCAGCTCCGGCGGCGGGGCTGCGTGGGACCTTCCTCTCGCTGCGGTGGGGAGGAGGGTGGCAGGGAGGTGACAAACCTTCCTCCCCTTCCCCTCCGGCAGCTGTGAGCGTGGATCCGCCGCCCCGAGCCTGGATCTTGCTGCTGCTGCGGCGTGTGGGAGGTCCCCGCGGTGCGGGATGCAGCCGACAGCTGAGCGGGTGATGCCCAGGGCGGCTCTGCCTGCTCCCATGGGGGTTTGCCAGGGCTGTGGTGCTGCTGCCACAGGGATGTGCTTTTCTCCCTGCTCTCCCCAGGACTGTGCTGGAGTTGGGGCACAAAGCAGGCAGCTAATATTAGATTGCTTTAATTCTGCTGTTTTGCAGCTAGAGGAGAAGCTGCTCTCTCAGAGCAAGAGTTGAAACTCCTTAGCCTTCCTCCGTGTCACCTCTATGGACATGGATACCTCCAGCTGTGACGTGAGACTTGGGGGGGAGGGAAAAACATCTTCTGTTCAGCATCAAAATCCTATTACCAAGTGCCGTGTTCTGCTGCACAGATAGCAGGCTCCGCACAGATAAGTGGGAAATAGCTCCTGATCCAGGCTGGAGCAAGAGCCATATCTCTGGCTGCACAGGTTCAGAGTGCTGCTTCAGTGCATTTGCTGCTGAAAGGCAATTCCACTCTCCTCCTCCTCTGCAACCAAGGGAAAAACCACTGTGGGAATTCGCCCTAACCCCCCTCTGTCCTCCCCAGCACTGCTCCGTTGAGAGGGGTATCTCCATCACCCCACTGCCACAGTGGGATCCAATGGACCACGCGGGACTGGGGCTGAGCATCCTTCCAGGAGCGAGGGGTAGTGGCTAGGGCTCAGCCCAAAAATGAGTCCTGATCCTGCACCCCTTGTCCTGCACCCCCCATCCTGCACTCCCCGCAGCTGCAGCAGCCACCGGGCTGGCCCTGGGATTGCGGATGCTGCGGGCAGCTGCATCTTCCCATCTCCTCCCTGGGGTGCTGCTGGCTTTGATAAAACCTCTTAGCCTTCCTGGGGTTGGCTTGCTGATCTAATCGCAGTGTTTTATTGTGTGGTAAAAGCCTGGTGGTTCTTGGGGAGATGCCCTGTGGGGCTCCACAATCCGCTTCCGCTCCCCTCCTGGGGCTGGACTGCTTGCGGGGGGGGGGAATGTGCCCCCGCCGCGGTGGGGAATGCGTCAGCTCCATCGTCCCCCTGCACACCCGTGGGTTTGCTTTTGAAAATAGAAGGTGTTGAAAAAACATGACTGTGTTCAGCTTGTTTGAGGGATGCCGCTGGGTTTTCCCTGTGTTGATCGTGTCCTGCCCTCGCTGCTTGTGCACAGGGGGGGTTATTTTGGTCTTGGGTAAACCCTGCGATGTGAGCGTGGAAGCTGTGGCTGAATGAGTTTGTGTTGGAAATAAGGTGTTGGGGAGGAACCCCGTGGGATCGGGCTGTGACAGACCAATGTTGAAGGGGACACCCCAAGTGCTGGGGTGGTAGGGCTGGGGAGCTGGAGCTCCCACTGCTGAGCTGTGCTCAAGCTCTGCATGCTGATCAGGAGCAGGGACAGATGAGCAGGACTAATGAGGCAGAAGAGGAATTCCAGCAAGTTTGGGGAGCTCCTGTACTGTTAAACCGTTCTCTGGGGGTTCTCTGTGGTCGGTCTCCAAAGTGATGACAGGCGCCTGCCTGCGTTTGGTGCTGATGGAGCAGGCCCAGCAGCCCTGGCCAAGGCCTCCCGGGGGGCTGCGGGACTGCAGGGGCAGTTCTGTGTCATGTTTGAGATCCCTCTGCCCATCTTCTTCCTCATTCCCCCCCCCCCCGCCAGCATCGAAGAGCCTGTGGGCTGCCATCAGCTGCTTTTGGTCTCTCCTGCCCCTTCTGACTGCCCCCAGGGCTGCTGCGCTCCTGCTCCTCTGGGAACTGGATGCCCTGTCCAAGCACAGTGCTGCTTCATTTGTTGGGATGCTGCTGGGATGGAGGTTGGGAAATGCCGGTGCCTGCCTCTGGGGATTGCTGCAGAGCCAGCCCAGGGGATCCCAGCTCCATTTCTGTTTCCCTCTCGGTTTCGGCTCATTGGGAGGCAGGAGGTTGATCCGTGAGCCACACCACTGCGGGCATTCTTCTTTCCTTTCCTCTTCTCCTCGCTTTTTAATGAGCCAACCTTGGAGGACCTTGAGAGACGCTCCTGCAGCTTTGCTGTGACTTATCTCCTGGCCTCTGCCCCCTATTCTGCTGAGGGGATAAATCTCTCTCCCATCGTGCTGAACCCTTCCTGCTGTGCAGTGCAGGCATAGGAATTCCCGGCAGGCAGGGGCTGCCTGGTGAGGTTTGTGGGGTGGATATTGCTGACGGTGCCATGATGGATGGATGAACGGATGGATGGATGGGCTGCCCAGGGGGACAAGCTGTTAAATTATCTCCCGTTCAACCTGGGTCAGGGAAAAACAACCCAGACCTGCTGAGTGTGATGTGGGACTGCAGGATGCCGAGGAGGAGGCTTTGGTGGGGACAGGGAGGGGTATTTTTCCCTTAGGAAGAAGCCTTTGCATTTCCTTGTATCCATCCCGTGTGCTCTGCAGAGGCTCCCTGGGGAGCCAGGACCAGCCTCAGCATCCTGCATCAGTGCAGAGACTGGGACATGGTCCTGCTGGGGACCCCCCGTGCACCCCTTGCAGCCATTCCCCAGGGCTGGATGCGATTCCCACTTTGCTGGGGACTTTGTGGTGGGCAGGGTCCTGCTGCCAGGCTGCCTTTGTGTATGGTGGGCAATGGGGCCACGCTCCAAAGCTCTCTGCAGCCCGAGATTGTGCTGTTAAACAATCAGCCCCTGGAAGCCATCCCTGGTGCTCAGAGCGTCCTCCTCCGTTAGCAGCAGCGGTGCCCACACAGGGACGGGACTGGAGCCTCTCCCTCTCTCTTTCAGGCTGAGGAGCTGCTGCTGTGAGACCCCAACGGCTCTTCCAGACAGCTCCGAGGGGCGAAGGCGAGTGTGAGCTCCCGCTTGCGACCACAGCACCAGGCTCCTGCTCGTGGCCTCCAGGTACGTGGCTCCCACTGAGGTGGGGGGGGCGTGGAGACGGTTTTTGGTGGAGGATGAATCTGCTGCTTCCCATGGGCCGTGCCTGCTGCGGTTTTTGGTGGAGGATGAATCTGCTGCTTCCCATGGGCCGTGCCTGCTGCAGCGCTAGGTTCAGCTTTGCACTAGCACTGGGTACAGATCCCATACCCACCCATGGAGGCACAAGTGCTTAAGGCTCAGGCCCTGCGAGACGACTGGTGAAAGGAGCATCACAGCAAGAAGCCCCGGCTGCTGTGCTCCTTACGGGATAGGAATAGGGGGTTCTAGTCCTGTTCTGTGGGCCTGGGCTCCTGCCGCTCCATAGGGCTGCCATGGTGGGGCAGTGCCAAGGTCCTGGTGCTGGGGAGCTGCACGTCCCTGCCTCGCAGAGCTGCTCTGCTCTGCACTGGTCCCAAGGGCATGCTCAGGAATCTTCAAATAGGGCGCGAGATTTTGAGCATCCTCATCCCTCGGCAGGGCAGAGGTCGTCCCAAGAGGGGGATTAGAGAAGCCTCTGCAAAGAGGCTGTGCAGATGGATTTCCCCAGCTGCATTAATCAGTTTGAAGGCAGCAAAGGCAGCTGAGCCCTGTGTATCACCTTGAAGCTTTTTTTCCCTTGTCTTTTAGAAAACTTTGGGTGGATGTTATTGCTCATGAAAGCGAGGGGCTGATCATGCTGGGAAGGAGCAGGCGTAGTGTGGGCTGGCACTATTATGCAAGCTTCCCACATGCCGCTGTGCCAGTGCACTCCGTTCCAGAACAACAGCGTGAGCCCGTGTGCCAGCCCGAGCCCACCCCCGGGTCTGCCGGAGCACCGCGGGCTCGCTCTGCCCACATCGCCCTCGCCACAGGCCCAGCCTGTGCTGCCCTGTGCTGCCTGCATTGCCCTGCACAGAGATCTGAGCCCGGCAGTGGGCAGGGATGGCAGCATGAGGGGGAACGCCTGGTCCTGCCCTGCCTCTGCCGGAGGGAGAAGCATGGGGCTGTGGGACAAGGGTCCATGCAGGGCTGCCCACAACTCCGTGGTGCACCAGAGCTGGTCCGTCACGAGTGCTCTGTGCAGAGCCGGAGCCCTGAGTGCCTCTCCTGGGGCCTTTCAGTGCACTGGTCATGGGGCTGGGTCTGTGCTGCTGTTTGTGGGGGGTTGCAGTCGGTTGTTACCCCAGCGGTGATGTGTGCTGTGTCCCTGCACAGGAGGTGGGTGCCCACCCTGTGAGAATTTGCATCCATTGCAGCCAGGACCCTCCCTGGGCACCAGAGCAGAAGTGGGCTCACTCGTGCTTAGACCAGAGCCTCTTCCCCAGGCAGATTTCCTTCCTGCTGCTCTCTTCTCTGCGCTGAAGCCTCCCTTCCTGAGAGCCACCTCCTTCACTAGGGCCATGCATGAAGGCTTTGGGTTGCTGGCCGTGAGCTGCAAATGCTGGTGCTGGTGCCATGCACGAGGCTCACTGGGGTGGTGGGAGCAGCCTGGAGGGACGCGTCAATGCAGAGCCCCTGCAGCCACTCTCCCCATCATCCCCAAACTTGCTGGAGCCCCCCCGGGAGGAGAGTGCTCCATAAAGGGAGGCTTGAATCTGAGCAATGGAGAAACATCTGACAGGGGAGCCCTCGAGGCGCTTTTGTTCCAGCGAGTGGGAGTGCGAGATCCGCTCAGACATGAAAGGCTGAGCAGCTCCGTCCCCAAAGTCACAGCGAGGAGAAGGAGGACGGGGGGTGTGCGGCTGCACCGGGAGGTCATCCCGGGAATGGCTGGCACCGGGATCCCCGCTCCCTCCCTCCCCTCCCAGCGAGTAAATTAGGTCACACTCGAAAGTCAGTTTCTTGGCTGTGGATTTAATTTAGCTTTTCCAGGCTAGTTATCATATAATAAATTCCAGGAGATTTATAGAAAACATGCCCGGGGAGGCTCAGGCAGTGTGTAACGAGATTTGTGCCTATTTCCCACTGTGGAGCAGCTCAGTGGGCACGGGGCTGGCAGCAGAGGCACAGGCAGGTCCAGCAGCCCCGTGAGCCCCCAGGGGGCTGCCCCAGGATAGGGACTCCCGACAATGGGGGGTCACCCCACAGTTCCCCAGGGCACGGGTGCATCACTGGGGCAGCTGTGCTCTGCCCCAGCTCCCCACAGCCATATATCACTGGGAGCGGCTGGACTGTTCGTCGCTTGTCTTCTCGCACTGCTGCCACGAGGAATGTCGAGCGGGAGCCTGCCCCGGCGGTGCCTGGTGTGGGGAGGACCCTGTGCCTCTTCCCTTGCTCCCGTGGCGCAGGGTGGCCATGAGGCAGAGCTGAAATCTGCAGCTCTTTGCTCTCCGCGCTGCTGAAGGCGGATTTCTTAGGGCGCTGGGAAAGGCCGGGAAGGGAAAAGCGCCGGGGTTTGCCGTGATTTATGGTACTTGCAGCACACCGGCAGCAGGGCGGCTGCGAGAGCGCCGGCTCGGCTCCGAGGGCGCTGCCAGCCCCGCTCCCCTCTCGGCTCTCGCTGCTAACGCCGCCCAATTAGTGTCTTATTAGTCACTCCGCGTGTTAAAGCATTAAGCACAATTAAGGGTGAGAAGAGCTTCCAGATGTAGCAGCAAGAGCTGGAGCCGGGAGCTGGCAGCTCTGCTGGCTGCTCCCATATGGAAAGGATCTCATCACCATGGAGCTTGCTGCGGTACCACCAGGACCAGCCTGCGGGGTCCTGGGGCCACCGAGGTGCGGGCAGTCAGTGTGTGACCCCGGGGGGTGATGCCCACCTCTGCCATCGGTGGCCGGGGGTGTCTCGGAGGCGGGATAGAGCCATGGGGTTTGGTGTGAAAGTGGGGAATAGCCGCTGGGATGCTCCCTGCTGAGGGGATTGGCTGGGCACTGCTGCTGCCCCCTCAGTAGAGGCACCCCAAGCACCACTCGAGCACCTTGGACTGTGCTCCCCATTATTAAGCTTGCAAATGAGCTCCAGTGAAATACTCATCTGCTGGCTGGGCTGAAGGAGGGGGCGAGTCAGTCCCTCGCTCTGTGCCCAGCCGGTGCTGGCAGCCCTGTGCCATGGCCATGCCGTGCTTCCTGGTGCGAAACCGGTGCTGGGAAAACGCCTGGCTGCGAGCAGCGACCTAAGTGCATCTGGGACACAGTGTGTGCGGGACAACTGCCTCGGTAAAGACTAGCACCCGTGCTGTGACAGTTTGAAGAGCAGGAGAAAAAGAACAAGAGATGAATGTGACCTCCGAGCCTGAGTGCAAGTGACTTCTCCCCATAGATAGCTCCTGGGTGGTGCTGGAGGGAGTGGGCTGAGAGCAGGCAGCTCCTGGGGGCTGTCAGGGTGCTCCTGTGGCTGATCCCTTCCTGTGCAAGGTAGGTTGTACCCCACTATTGCATTGGAGGTAATGGTGGCCTCTGCCCAGGTGCTGTTCCCAGTGCTGCTTGCCAGGTGCATTCCTCTTCACTTGCCTTCACCCAGGCGGTGACCCTGCAGCTGGCTCTTGGCTGGGATGAACGTGCTTTATCTTGGCAGCCCTGGCATGTATGCCTGCTGGGGGTGGTTGTATTTATAGCTGTGGCCTCCCCACGCTCCTCAGCACCAAACCCCTCACCTTGCAGCCCGTGCTTTGGGAGGCTTTCCCATCTGCTCCTGGAGACTGGGGGCTGCGGTGATGTGGAGGCTGCAGCAGTGGGGCTGCCTTGTCCAATGCAAGGGGCAGAGGTCCTCAGGGTGGGGATGCTGCGGTCCCCCCATCCGTATGCTGGCATGGAGCTGGAGCAGCGGAGAGGGACGGTGGCCTCTGGTGTGTTGCAGTAATTTCCCTCCTGCTCTCCCCAGAGTGAGGAGCGGTTCTTGGACAGATGGTGTTTGTGAGTGACCTTGTGTCTCTGAGTGATTCCCTCCGCTGCTGACTAATGGTGGGAGCCGCAGGGAGCGAACAGCGGTGCTGCAACCTGCTCATGACGGTGGGAGTTTGTCAGGGAGCCAGGGCCGGGGAGGGATGTGGGGTGAGCCAGGGGATGGAGCCGAAGCGCCACAACCATGTGGAATGCCTGCGAGGAAATTAGATGTGCACTGTGGTCCCCCACTCCCCTTGGCCATGGGAAGAGTGCAGTGTGTCTGGTGAGGCTCTTCTGATGCTCTCTCACAGCTTCTCCATCCCGTGCCCATCTCCTGCACCTCAGCAGTGATTTCACTCCTACTTGTTCCACTCGCTCCTCTTTGGGAAGAGCCTGAGCTCTCTGCAGGAGCCAAGGCAGCAGCGCCTGCAGCCAGTGTGGCTGAGCCAGGCGTGGGGCAGCCCTGGGTACAGGGTGTGTGGTGGCACCACCGGGAAGGAGCTGGGTCATGGCCATGGGGCTGAACTTGGCAAGTGCACTGGGTACTGGTGGGGTGCAGAGCCCCAGGGGCCAGGATGGGCAGTGTGGGTCTGCATGGCCAGCCCCCCCCGCTCTCCCAGTCCACTGACCCCCAAAATCAGCACGGTTGGTGTCTGAAGGTCCGGGACCCCTGCACGGGTGCTGCCTCTGTGAGCCAGAAGCTGGAGATGGCTGAGAGCACAGCAGGTAGAAAGGTTTCTGCAATAAGATGTTTGTTCCCACAGCTACGACCTGGGTCTGCAAGCCCAAGAGAAAAGACTACGTGGAGGCAAACCAGCACTTCCAGGGTTGTCTCTGCCACCGGAGTCGCCCTGGGGTGAGCCTCAGCATGCTCTTTTGACACCCTTGCAACTACCTCCCAGCTACAGGAATGCTGCAGCACCAAGAGGTGTCCTAAACTTGGGGGAGGAACAAGGAGATCTTGGCACCAGCCCGGAGCGTCATTTGCATTCATGCACAGCTCCATGCTGCGCGGGTGGCGGGAGCCCGGCAGTGCAGCGCGGTGGGGAGCACCGGCTGCCAGCGCATCCCCTGGTGCTGCTGCCGAGGGGGCTGCGGCTGGGGTATCACCGTGCTCTGGGTTTCTTGGGTTTGTGCTTCTCTGCTTCAGCTTTGCATTCCAGGCTGCTATTCCAGACTTGTGCCTCTGCTGCTGCAAAATGGGAATTGCTGCTCAAAACAGGAATTGCATCTCGCTTTGGCAGCTGTGCCCAGGTGCCTCCCTTCACCTCCAAGGGAAGATGCTCCAAGTGCTGTCACAGCTCAGCCTTGGAGCCCACTGGCTGCTGTGGGACTGGCTGTAGGGGATGCCAGGCTGTGTCCCACAGGCTCACAGTGACATCCATGTAGGCTCCTCCAAATCTTTCCCTACAATTCTTACAATGGAAACTGATAAACCACGGTGGGCCTATTTTGGTTCCCTTGTGTCTGGGGAGGGAGAGAGTCTCATATTCTTGTAGCTGGACCACCAGGACCAGGCAGGGCCAGGCAATTCCCAGTGGATTCAAGTGGTCCATGGTGATGGAGCAAGATGCTGGTGGCCTGGCTGGTGCCTTGCCCAGTGTGGGGTAGGCAGACACTGCTCTGCAGTCTCTCCCAATGCGGTGAGCAGAGGGGAGCAGCAGTGGGGATACGGGGGTCTCATGGGTCCACCTATGACCCATGGTTGGGGTGTGGGGCCCAAAGCTGCTCCATGGTCACCGGAGGGAGTGAGCTGAGGGCAAAGTGCTCTCTGTGGGTCTGGTGTGTTGCAGGTGAGGTGGGAGCAATGCACAGTCACAGATACATGCACCCTGCAGCATCTGCGGCAGGAATGGGGACTGCCCCCCTCAGGTACCTGCACTCAGGGGACTCTGCCCCAGGGATGGGCGCTGCCGGGTCCTTGGCAGTGCTGGGGGAGGCCGGGTGCTGCTGGGTGCTCAGATGCGGTGCATCGCCCGCAGCCACCAGTGCCAGGCTGCCTTGCAGCATCTGAGCAGCTCCGGTTACTTAACATGCAGCAAGTGTTGTACTCGGAGAAATTTAGACGTAATTTTTTTGTGCTCGCATGTAAATGTGGGTAGGTGCTGTCCTGATTGATGGCAATTAGCATTTTCTAACGGTAACAGATGTTCGGATTGCCAGGAGGCTGGTACCTAACGCCCACACCGCCATCTGCTCCGCTGGGCACTGCCTGCGGAGGTGACACCGGCGCCGCGGACCCGCGAGTCCTCGGCGGGGTGTGTGTAACAGCCGTGCCGGGGGGGCTGCGGGCTTTTCTGGGGGAAAATAATAATAATAAAGACGTTTTCAGGTTTATAAATAGTACGCTCTGTTTATTATGGGATGGAGACTTTCCATCTGATTAGCAGCCTGGATCTCTGCATGGAGTTAGGGAAGGGATTTGGATGGTGCATGGAGCAGGGTGCCTGGCCTGTGGTGTTCCAGGGATGCAGTGGGAAGGGGCTCTGGTGTGGTGGTGGTGGATGTCTGTAGGTGAACCCCCATCTCTTCTTGGTCTCCGCTGCTCTGTAGGGAAGGGGCTGCTCAGCTGTGGGCATTACTTAGCTCAGTAATGCAAATGGGGAAACATCCCCATACCATTTAAAAGCAGTTTAAAGGTGTGATTTAGGAAGAGGCCCAGACCCCTGAGCCTGGTCCCTGCTGTCCAGGTTGTCCAAGCCCCAGCCCCTTTCCTCGTCAAGCACCCAGATGGTGCCTGTCCCTCCCTGTGCACAGAAACCTCCCGATTTCCTTCTGCCTCCTCTTATTTGTAGCCTTTTCTACCCATTTATACTTGTGCCAACATTGTCCTTTAGCTTGAGCAGATCCTCTCTCTCTTCAATGCCTGCTCCTTGCATATTCATAGAGAAGAAGCCTTGGCTGGGCTTGGATGAGCTCCTCTGTCCTCCTGCCCGCTCTGGAGCAGCTCTGTTCCATCCCAGCCCCTCTTGCAGGCTCCGTCCCAAGCCGAGCATCGAGCATCGCTGCTGCCTCTTCCTCCTGGAAATCTCTCTGCAGGCAGCCCAGAAACACCCTTGCTTTTCACAGATGCAGGAGCTGGTGACTCATAGTCAGCTTGTAACTGAGTAATGTACCTCGATGTTTCTCTGTGTGTTTTTCCAGGTTAGAGCAGATATTTTCACGTAGTCCTTATGTGCAGCGTTTTGAACTCAGGGCAGTTCGGTTGCTGCGGTCTCGGGCTCTGCTGGCCCCCCCCCGGCTGCAGCCTGTCCCCCCTCACAGCCAATGCTCCTGCTGGGGGATGCTGCTGGCCAAGCCGCTCGCATTCCCCTTGTCTGAAGGAAGATACCAACTGACCCTGGCATGAGCTGCATGTGGTAAGGCAATGTCACATCTTACTGCCTGTCACCTGTTTCCACCTTGTTTCTCACTGAGCTTCTGTTCTGTGTGTTGGGGAAGGTCTGGGGGGGGTGGGGGGGGCGTCTCCTTGCCCCTTAGCCCTGTGCTGCCCTTTTCAGTGCCGTGGCCCATCGCAGCTTGACACGTCTGTGGTTGGGCTGAGGGTTGGGCTGGTTCTGGTGGGTTTCTTTGTTCCTCTGATTTGAGCTCCTTGGATGTTTCGGGATTCGCTCCGGCTTTGGAGCCCGTAGCTCCGGTTTCTGTTCCTGCGCTCTGTAACTCAGCCTGCAGTCGGCAGTGGGTTAATCACATCCCTCCTGAAAGCTGAAGCTAATTGCTCAGTGGGTTTGCAGGCAGCACCTCGGTTACTTTTATCTCTACTCATCCGTGCTGTGGAGCAGCCTCGCTTGTTTTTGTATTATCTTTGTATTTACATAACTAATGAACCTTTCCCTGTTTGCCGCAGCATCTCCTCTGCCCTTTGCTGCGGCTCCATCCCCCCTTCTTCACTCCGGTTATATGTTCCGCTCTGGGTCTGCTCTCTGGGAGCTTTCTCCCTCTTGCTGTGGACTTTATTTACTCCTGCTATGTTAAATAAAGCTCCACTGGCCTCGCAGCTTAAGGCTGCAGCCTCTCAGGTCCTGATGTGGTTGCCCTTGGAGGTAGCTTTCACATGCAGATGTACTGTTGTTTGCTGTTGTGTTATTTAGATGGACTCAAGATGTGCTCCTCTGAGCCAGGGTGTTCCCTGTGCTGTGTCTGTGCCAGGCCCTTCATGTGGCAGGAGGTTGGTGCCTGGTGATGCTGGGCTGCCGGAGAGGTGCAGGCGATGCCAATTACTGTAAGCTCCAAACTGCTGTGAAGGCATGGAAAGATTCCTGCTGGAAGTCATGAGCCCATCAGGGGAGAGGCAAAAAGTCAAAATGCTGAAGAACTCAGAGATGTGGTTTGCAAACTGTTCCTGTGTCGGTGCTGATTCCTCTCAGGAGCGCCCAGGGGGCAGGCGAGGCCAATCTGGAGGAATTAGTGATTCCCTTTGCTCATCTGGGAAAGCTCAGGGCATCCCACTGGCCCAGGGGCTGGGGCAAGATGCCAGGAACAAGACTGCACCAGGGAGGTACCCAGGTAGATGAAGGAGTTTGTTCTTCCCAAAGGATGGGTCAGCTTGGAAAGGCACTGGAAGGAAATAGAAATTGGAGGCTTTTTCCCTTAGCTTGTGCCCAGTGGCAGGACTGTTCCTGGCGGATCTGACTGTGCTGGTGCAGTTCAGGGGCATCCTGAGGTGATATGAGGCTCTGGGGATCCGGCAGGGCTGGGGTGCTGGAGTGCAGGGCTGGGCAGAGGTGCTGATCACTGATGCAGGCAGGGGACAGCTCCCACAGCTCTTGCCTGTTCCTGGCTCACCAGCGTGTGACATTCCCCACTGCTTCCTTTGGGATTTGTTCTTCCTTGGAGAGCTCCCCATCCGTAGCATGTCCCAGCTCTTTCTGGCACCATCCTGCTGCCCTGTTCTGTCTGTTGCAGTTCCATCATTTGGGTGATGTTCCCTGGGAGGAGGTGGCTGCTGCCTGCCCCTGGCTGTGAGAGGGAGCTGGGAGGCTCTTGGGAGCACTCAGCTGTGTCCTCAACCATGCAGGGCTGGACCAGTCTCTCCATCCCCGATGCTCACTGTTTCCCACCAGCCAGGGCCGGCTGGTGGTGGATGATGCTCTTACCTTGGTCTGGTAGGGCCAGAAGGGATCTGCATGGGGCTGGGGCTATGGAGCACTTTGCCCAGCACCAGGTTGTTCCCATGACACATGATAAGCTCTTCCCTGGGCATCACTGATGTTTCTCTGAGAAGACCTTGGCATTCCTCCAGCTGCTATAGCTGCTCCAGCAGGAAAGGACCCGACTCTTGCGAATGGAGCCAGGGGATGGAAGCTTCTGATGCTGCTCATCCAAACAGAGACCTGCTCTCCAGTGGGATGGAGCATTCCCTAGGCCAGATTTCCCACTGGGTGGCCATTACCAGTCCGTACCACTGGGCTGCTGGCAGCCAGAGGGGTGGTGATTAAATGACAAAAGGTGAATTACATAGAAAGCGCTTTCCTCCTCTCCAGAGAGCTCTTTCAGAGGTTTGATTCTGAGGCATTTCTGTGTTTGTTCCTTTCCTGCCCCCTGTGTCCCAATTTTCCTTTTAAAAACACAAGTCAGTTGTAGTGTGCCCAGGGCACACTGGGAGCACGCCTGGATCTGCACCCAGGGAAAGGTGACCCCCGTTACTGATGGCTTCTGAAACTCTGGGAGAGCTGAGCTCTGGCCCAGCCGTTTCCCCTGGGAGCCAAGTGCTGGCAGGGAGCAGAGCCTGCCATCGAGTGATGGATTGACTTGGGACCAGGCTGGAAAGGTTCATCCGCTGCCATCGCCAGGGGCTGCTCCGGCTGTGCTGGGAGCTGGCTGGCAGCTGCACCCGGGACCCCGCAGTTCCTACTGCCACAGCCAGCAGCCTGGCAAACTGGGGAGCTCCGGTGTGAGTTCAGAGACGTGGGATCAGGTTTGCTTTGTTTGTCCATGTTTTTGCTTTGTGTGTCTAAGTCAGGTTTGGGACTTGGCAGCATCTCTGAGCCATGGATGCTCATGGGAAAGGCTCTGGGGCAGCAGGACCAGGGGTAAGGCTCAGCTGCAGCAGTGGGAAACCTGAAGGTGCTTCTCTCACCCCTCTAAATGGAATGCTGGCTCTGGCCAGCGCCAGGCATGGTGTGTGGTGAGGTGAGAGTACCATGGGAGCTACCGTGTTGGGCACAGGAGCCGGCAGAGGGGCTGTTGGACATTGGGCAGCTTTGGGACAACCCAAAGACTCACCCTGGTGCGAGCGAGTTCAGACCTTGCTGCAGAGCGAGATGCGGGCTGGGGACGGGGCGAGGGGCTTCCCCCCCCGCTCCTTTTTTGTGTTGGAGCACAAGACTGCTTTGCTGCCTCTGTCACTTCCCCTCGCTGCTTTCCAAATGCATCCGGGGAGCCGACGGCGCGTTCCCTCGGTGTCGGCAGCCCGGCAGCCTTGAGCTGCGCTAATAAAATGGCTCCGTAGCAGAGGGTTTGATCTATTTTTAAGCGAGCTCCGCGCTGTCTCCTCCCGCCCTCCCATCAGCTGAACTCAGCCCGAAGGCTCCTGGGAGCGCGGCAGCCGCGCGGCGCCGCTCTGAGCCCAAAGCTTCAGTCCCAGCAGTAGCCAGTGGCCCTGGTGACCGGCCCCGACTCTGGCTCTCTATGGCCAGGGGATGCTCTGGCACAACGGGAGCAGGAGATGGCTCCTTCGCTGCTTTGTCAGGGGGAGGAGTTCTCTGTGATTTTCATTCCTTGGAGCAGCGAATGTGCTGTATACATTAACGCAGGGAAACTTAGCTCCGCTTGGAAGTTTGGTGTTTTCTCCTCGTTTGATGCCCTGTTATTAAAACTCAATTTTCTGCGAATACTTCCTTTAAATAGAACCCGTCTCCCAGCGATGACTCATCCCGAAGCAGCAGCTCCTTGCGGGAGGAGCAGGCGCGAGGGCAGATCTGGCACTCCCAGCCTTGGGAATCCCCACATCGGCTCCCCCCAGGGCTTTGCCGCACTGTCCTGGCCTCTCCTGCCTGTCCCGCTGCCTCCGATGCTCACTGATGCTCACTGATGCCCAGGGACCCGGTGCAGGATCAGATCCCGTGGGGCGATCTGGAGTGTCCCTGGATCCTGCAGACGTGCCCGTCCCTGCCTGTTTGGGTGCGGTGACCTGTGCCATGGGGCAGCCTGTGGTGCCACCCTGCCACAGCCTCCCCCCCGCAGTGCTCCAGCGCGCCCGGAGTTACAGGCTGGGGATGAGATGTGCTCCGGAGCTGCACGGGTCAGACGTGGGGTGTGATAAAATCTGGCTTTTTGCTTCCACCACATCTGTGTCTGTTCTGGCTCTTCGCCTGTGCTGGTCCCCAGAGAGGTAGCAGCTATGGCGCTGCCCGTGCAGGAGGTGCAGACCAGGGCTGTGTGTTCCACAGGCAGATGCAGATGTGCATGGAAAGAGACGGTGATGGCTGACCCAACCTGTACCCATTGGCAACTTGTGCATGCTGGGAGAGCACAGAGGTGCTGCAGGGAGGCAGGAGCTCAGGGTAGGCTCTTCTGCAGGAGATGGGGATGTGGTTTGCACATGGCTGCGGTTTGTTATCAAGCGCCAGACGTTTAGCTTGTCCTGCTGAGGAAAGGATCTCTGCTGCCTCAGTAAGATTGATGAAGCTTCTTAGTTTTTCATTTCCCAAGGGGACGGAGAAGTCCTCTAAATGCCATGGTGAAGAAGTGCAGGATAGCAGCAGCAGTGATGCTCCACTCAGCTGGGGCAGCCTGGGAGCCAGCACTCCCAGATGTGGCTGGTTGGCGTCTGCAAGCACAGTAATAATGTATGTGCACCTCCTGTCCCCTGTCCAAAGCTGTGCTTCACCAGCACATCTGCACGAGGCAATTTCCCCCCCAGGAGGAAGAGGAGGACACAAGCGAACCTCCCAGTGTCAGGCTGGGGCAGCTCTGAGCGCTCCAGAGCTCCTGCAAAAGTGAGTTTTCTCCCACCCCCCCTGGAACCCGCTCGCTCCGGTTCAAAGGCTCCTGCTGGGATGATTATTCTTCCTGGTCTGGCATCTGTTGAGCTGACAGCAGCCGAGGAGAGCAAAGGCTTGGAAGATTTCTCATAAGTAGCTAAGTTGATGGAACCATCACTGGTGCGCATCCTGCCTCCATCATCTGACACGCCGAGGAGAGGTGCTATATGCCGAGCAGGGGAGTGGGGCCAGCCTGGTGTGCCCCAACCCGGCCCCTCTGCCCCCCGTGTCTGCCCCTTCTCCTCTCTGGTGAACTGCGGGTGTTCTGCTCTGGTCCTGCAGGGTCCGTGTGAATCCTGCGATGGACCCTGGTCCTGCAACCATCCATCAGGGATCGGTGGAGGAGAATGGGGCAGGCAGCAGCCCCACATCGGTGAGCCCATTGGAGCAGGATTTGTGCTGAATCCTCAGCCCCAGGGCAGTGCCATTGAGTGGAGCAAGATGAGGTGACCAGGGAAGAGAAACTGGGGCCGAGTGCTGGGTTCCCAGGGTGTTACCTGCTGTTATTAAAAATCAATGATGTACTTGAGCGGTCCCACTTTGTCTCCCTGGCAGCGAGGCCTCCACATCAGCTGGATTGCAGGATCCAGCACTGCTCACGGCTCTTGTTATCACCCTCTTCTCTCTGCTGCTCACTCCCCTGAAGCCCAGCCAACCCATCTCCAGCCCCATCAGCATCCAGGCTTACAGCTGGTCTCTGCCTATGGCTTGTCTCACCCTTCTCATGTTTTATCCCCATGATCTGTCATGCCCTGTTGCTGCTGTGCAGCCACCAGGACACTTCATCAGACAAACCCCTGCTTCTCATCCCCCATTCCTATGTAGGAGGGGGGAGAGGGCTCCAGCCATGGCAGCTCGTCTCCAGAGCAGGACTCAGAAGTGCTTTTATTCCCTTTCCCACCCCTACAGTCTCTTCATGCTAGGCTGGAAGTGGTCACCCCTGTTAAGTGCTCGCTCCTAGGCTGGGCATCGAGCTGGTGGGGGAGGCACCGGGATGTGAAAGGAAAACCCTTTTTTCCTGGAGGCATTGAGCTATTCCTTACTGTGACCTAGATGTCGGTTTAATGCTCCAGCAAGTCCCAGGATTCACATATGAAGTTGCCCAGGGGAAGATGGTATTTTAGGAACACAGAAGCTTCTCAGCAGTGGTAAAGTGCATGAGCTTTCCCTGGCAGGAGCCTTGCAGAGCCTCCATATGCCACTGACCATCATGCCAGCCATGGAGTGGTGCCCCCTCTCCTCAGGGTGTCGGCAGTGCTCCGGCACCAGTGCTTGGAGCCCGGTGCTTGGCCTTCCTGCCCAGAGCAGGATATTCCTGGGCTCATCACGTGGATCCGGAGCAGAGGCTGTGGGCAGGATGCGAGCAGGGATGCAGTGTCAGAGGGGATGTGCACTTGCCGATCGCTGTGAGCGTCTGATCTCTCCTGTGGGGCTCCAGCAGCCAGTGCTGACCACGGGAGCAGTGCTCACCTTCACCTCTCCTCCCCTCTGTGTTGAACTGTTGTAATGAAGCGCACTGTGTGTCCCCTGGCACTCCCAGCCTAAGCTCTGCTCAGCCCAGGCTCTGAAGCATCTTAGCAAGTGCCCAAGTCCTGAGGAGAGCTCCTAAGTTGAGGAGCAGTGGGGAGACACTGACTCTGTCCCCTGGGTCCTGGTTTTGGAGCTCTCTGAGGGGTCTCAGAGCTGCTGTGAAAAATGGGGCCATTTCATCCTGGTGTCCGTATTTATCTTTATTGTGCTGCAGAGACTGCAGGTGGGGAGAGAGGAGAAGAGGCTCCATCAGTACAGCCCACTCGTAGTCATGCTGCTGGTGGGGATTGTCCCCAGCACATCCCTGCCAGGGACACGTGTGGGAGCCCCTGGCATTGCCCGCTGCACCAACACCTGCCCCTTCCGAGGGGCTTGGGACCACGGGAGAACCCCTGACAGCCCTGGCAGGGACTGCTGGCAGCTGCCTGTGATGGGGCTTTCCCTCATTGCCTGCAGGAGGCTTCTCCTTCATCTGGCACATCTGCGGGTGGTTGGAGCACTGAGGGCTCTGCCCTATAAGAGCCATGAAGGAGGGGTGGGGGGAGCTTTACTACTCGGCAAGTGCAGCAGCATGGAGAGGAGCTGGAAAAGGTTAGTGGGATTGCGGAGGGAATTCTGTTCTTGTTTTAGTCTCTTAATGGTGTTTTTGTTTTCCTTCCTGCCTCGTGCTCTGGTTTAGCTGCCTGTTAAGCAGCGGTCACGTTTAAGGTCCTTCTGCAGGCTGTGCAGTGTAGTTGGTGTTTGCTGTTGGGTGTCCTGGTGAGGCTGGAGCCTGTCCCCTGCCCCAAGGCTCTCCCAGCTCCTCCATCAGCCCCTGGTGTTAGTTGGGGACCAAATTACGTTTTCTGCTCTTGTTGGGGTGGTTGTGCCCCCCCCTTCCTCACTCCCCATTGCCTCCTCTGTGCCTGCTGGGCTTGGGTGTGTTCCCAGGGACTCGTCCCATTGGGTCCCCCCTTGTTCCCCTCCTGCCTGTCGCTGTTGGGTCCTTTGTGGCGCAAAGCACAACCAGAGCTACCAAAACCTTGATGCTTTCATCTTCTGTTCCCCCGCACCTGTGAGTTCCCCTGTGGATGATTTAGAGCTGAAAGCCTGTGCTCTGGCACTGGGAAAGGGTTCCCGAGATAAAATAATCTCTGCCAGCAGCTGAAGTGACAGAAGCCCCATTAACAGCAGCATATGCCTGAAAACACACACGTACTGCGAGGGAGGAAGATGCAGAGTGGGGGGAGCAGCAGCCCACAGGAAGGGGGGACGCAGGAGCTGGTAATTACTCTGCTGCCATTGGGATGCTTCTCACTAATTTACAGCATTAGTGGGAGCGGGATGTGATTCTTCCTCCTGAGCCCGGGCAGGGCTGTCCCCTGGTGCAGGCAGCCGTAATTATCCACATTTAACTGAGGGCTTGTAAAATCTATTTGTCTAGCAGAATGTGAGTGTAATTGCTGGGAATTAAATAAGGATGCAGTTGTGGCTGGAGCAGGACCTCGCCTGAGGAGAGCGCAGGAAGCTGTGTCCCCGGGGGTGCTGCGCAGCTGGATTTTGGGGGTTCTGAGCATCGCCGTGTCCCCAGTGCAGACCTTTCCTCCCTCCCTCACTGGTGCTGGTCTGACTGGAGCAGATGGATGTGCTGACAGGAGCCTGTGAGTACTCCCCGTGATCTGCGGGGTTATCTCCTTTCCCAGCTTCGGGCCAGGGGCTGCTCTGGGCTTGTTTTAGTTGATGGGCGGGTTTGTAGAAGCTGGTCCCGGTGTGTGGCTGGTTTGCTGGGCTGTTCCTTGGCTGTAGGTCAATGAAGGCTTTGCTTCGGTCACTTGCCTTCCCCTGGCAGCATTCTACAGCTCCGTGCTGCTTCCCACAGTGCTTCCATGCTGTCAGCCTTGTGGTGTGGGTCCATCCCGGCTTGTTCAGGGGCTCTCAGGCACTGTGGAGCTCTGTGGCAGGGTGGGGAGCAGAGGCTCCTGCTCCTCAGTGGCCTTTTGAGGGGGCACCAGGAGGGCTGGCAGAAAGCCTGGTGCCCCTGGGCTCCAGGTGCTGTTTGGGGTCCTGCTTGGGGTGTCCCCTGTTCTGGTTGCTCCCCCCCCCCCCAGCTCTGGAGGTGCTTATCAGGCTCTTGGAGCTTTGCTCCTGCCCAGAGCAGTGGTGACAAACGTGTGACTTGGACCCGCTGAGCATAGAGGAAGCGGCTCTGGGGTGGCACCGGCTTCATCTGTCCCCTTGGCTCAGGCACAGCTTGCTGGCTGGGCAAAGGAGATGGGGGCCTGTCCTGCTTGGAAAACAAGCTGGCAGGAGCAGAGTGAGGGCAGCTGCTCCCCATGGTTGCCTTCCCTCTCCCAGCACCAGGGCAGGATGCTGAGCATCCCTTACCCACATCAGTGTGGCTTCAGCCCACTGATGTCTTGGTTGAGGAGCTTCCCATAGCTGTGCAGTGGGAATGCTGGCAGTGTCACCAGGGTGCTGAGACCGCTGTTGGTGTTCAGCGCTGGAAAAACACTGGTGGGATGGGAAAAGCAGGAAAGAGCTACAGAAGTGGTTCACAGTCTGGAATACATGCTCTGCTGTGGGAGATACTGCTTAAGTAGGTTGAACTTTTCATCCAAGAGAAGTTTAAGAGGTGGCTTTGCGACGTAGGTCGGTTCTGGGCTGTGATCAAGAGATTTGTGTGGGTACAGAGCGCTCTAATTTAGCGCAGAAAAGACATAGCAAGATCCAGGCACTGAAAGCTCCAGCTAGACAAATTTTGACTAGAAATGAAGTGCATATTTTTATCGGGGAAGGTAATTAACCACTGGAGCAGCTTAAGCCTGTGGGGATTCTCTGTTGCTTGACATCTCTGGATCAAACACGGATATCTGTCTGGCAGGGAGGTGGTAGCTTGAGCGAACATGGGATTACAGCATGGCCATTGTCAGCCCACTGCACTCCCAGGGTTTAATGGCCCTCCCAGCCCTGAGCTGTAATAAACTATAATCTCAGTGTGGTGTTGGCCTTTTCTCCATGTAGCATATCAGGATCTGCCCATTCGTGTCATGGGGGGGAGGCTCCACAATAAATACGCCTCCTCTCCCCAAAAGGCTGCCCCTCACCTGGGTGTGAGGTTGTGGTTCCTGCCTTCTGCAGGGCATCTTCTGCCTTCTCTGCTCCAGCCCCAGCCCAATTCCAGCCCTGTTCTGATTTGGGATATGCACCAAACCCAAGAAAACTTTCTGGTCTCAGTCATGGGAATCAGACACGCCAAAGACAGGCCAGTCTGTGGGACTTGAACCCATTTTTGTGCCTGTGCTGCCATACTTCTGGCTACACTGTGCTGCTCTGCTTTACTTAGAAGTGCTGCGTTATGGGATATGAAAACATTTCGGAAGTCAACAGTGTTTTGCTCCTGTGTCGCGGGACCTGGTTACCTTATGGGGAATTAAATTGCATTGGGATGTCCTTGGTGCATCAGTGCTGCTTGTGCAATTCCCTTATCTTGACCCCAGTCACCATGGATGGGCAGGCAGATGCCTGTCCCCACAGCTCTGTGCTCGGCAGCATCGTGGGGCCGGGCAGCATGTTCTCGGAGCAGGTAGGACATTGGCTCAGCGTGCTTTGGGAGCGTTCCCAGGACCATCCATCTGCTCCTCTGTGGCAATGTGAAACGTGTGTGGAGCCAGGGAAACAATGGCCATGGGCCGGGGCCGCCTGCTCGGGAACCTTCCATGTGCTGGGATGGAGGTACCCGCTCACTGGAGGCCAGGGCAGGAGCTGCAGTGCTGCCAGGCCCTCAGCTGGCACCCGGCGCAGTGCTGGTGCCTGACCGTGTTCCCGATGGAGGAGCATCCTCTCCCGCTGGCTCTGGCCACAAATAGCGACTGAGTCAGGTTCTGGAATGGGACCATCTTCCGAGGTACATATTTTCCCAAATGATTTCAAATCTTTGCTCGGAGACCGAACCCTGTCTCAGCGGAAGTGCCATAGGACAGTGGTGTGAAATGGGACTTCCGTCACTTCTCGGTGAGATGGGGACTCGTTCCCATGGGGCGGTGTTTTCCCTTTCCTTGCTTGTGATGCTCAGTTGATGGTTGAGGGTTGCTCTGCACCAGGGGCTGAGGCAGCGGAAGTCGTGTTGGTCTTAACGTCTCGGAACACTGAGGGTTGCTCCTGTGAAGGTAAGCAGGTCCCTGCTTCACGAGGTGCTCCACAAGAGCATCTGACACACGGTGACCAAGGACTTGGGCAAGTAGCTTGGCTGTGGCTGGTCTGTGTCAGGAGAGCATCACACCATCACTGGGGATGAATCTTCACCCTGTTCCGCTGCTCTTTGCCTTCATCCTTAAACCAAGTGCCTGCAGGACCAAGGGCGGCCCAACCATCCTAAGGGAAGGGAAAGAAATGGAAATGTGGCATGGGAAGGGTTAATGCAGAAAGCTTTTTACCCTGTGGCGTAAACAGTGCAGAATGCATGTTTGCCTTCATTTGCATATTGAAACATATCCTAAAGGCCCCTTGTTTGGAAAGTTCTGTTTTTTGCTCCATCTTCCTATAGAAGGGAGGAAATTATTCATAATTAAAAAGTAATAATAATGTGGAATGAAGGAACCCAGCTGTATAATACCCAGCACAAAAGGGGGAGCGTGGGGAATCTATTTTTAATGGTTTCCACAGCAACAGTGATTTTGTTTACAGTGATTTTCCTCCTGTGCTGTGAGGCTGTTCCCAATTTACATGTATAAGCAGCTCAGGCATGGGAGGCCCATCACTGGAGGGTGCTCTGGGTGCTCCAGGAGGACACTCAGGAGATCAGATGTGGTTGTGGAGAGGCTGGTGGGATGAGGTGTGATGGGCAGGACCTCAAGAGCTGGCATCTCTCCCTCACCTGTGGCATCCTCACTGTGCATGGTTCTGGTGCCTGTGCAGGCACAGATAAAGGTCTGTGAAAGCCCAGTGTGAGACGCTCAGGTTACAGCTGCCTTCTGCAGCTGCGTGATGACCCCCATGGCTGGTACATGGACCTGCTGGCACAGGGACCCTGCCTGGATTGGGCACAAGCTGCAGCGTGGATCCCTTGGGAAGGCTGTGGCTGTGCTGGGAGCAGCCCCATGCCCAGCTGGGGTCTGTAGCTGGTGCTTTCTCAATGGCCACAGGCTCTGGAGAGGGCTGTGTGTCACTGCTGCAGTGTAAATAATGGAGCATCCTCTGTTACGGAGGAGAGGAGCTGCTGGTTATTAGAGAGCTCTTTCATCAGGCAGGCGCAGGCACAATGAGATCCAGTAGCTGGAAATTGAAACTCTCCTGGTAGGTGCAGGGGTTTGCAAGGGCTAACGGAGCAGTGGAGCAATTTGCTGGGAGCTTGCTGCATTCCTTGGTGCTGGGTCGAACCCTCTGTGGCTCCTGAGGGCAGGTAAGAGGTGCTTTAACTGCTGCAGGAGCAGCGCAGCTCCTAGGCAGGGAGCGCTGGGCCTGGCTCAGTGGGGGCTGCAGGGCTCATTCATGGTCTCTCCTGTACCCTATGGGGGATGCTCTTCATCTGGAATGATGGGGAGGTGGATAGGAGCTCTCCTGGTACTTGACTTTTAGGTTTCCTCCCCTGTTTCTTCCAGAGGTGGATGGTGAACAGCTCTCTCCCTTTCCCCATGCCAGGGTTTAGCTGTGCATCCCTAGGGATGGTGACAAATGTGCCAGCCTTGAGGACCCTGGGCCAGGTGTGGCTTTGGCTCTGCTCTCACCTGTGTGACCAAATACATGAGAATGTCCCCAGAGGCAGAGCTCTGCTCCCTCCCCTGGGGATCCACCAACATCTGGGTGGGATTTGCTTTAATTACAGACTCATTTCAGTGGTAGAAGGTGAGGTTCTGAGGCAGTGAGTCTGGGCTTAAGGATTCAAGGGAAGGTGAAGCTCAGGGCTGCAGGGATGTGGGGCAGGGTGCTGGCCCCTTCCAGCTGCGTGGTGGGGAGCTGCTGCCTGAAGCCCGGCTCTTTTTATGAACCAATAAAGGAGGTTTTCATCACCTGTTCCAGCTAATTTTCTGTGGTTTGTAATGGCTTTGGGAAGCAGGTAATTGCAGTGATTGCATTACATGTGTAGGCATTAAAGGGAATTGAGGGGACTGTTTGTTAATTAGCTGTACTTGTGTGGAACCTGAAACATATTAACCTTCATATAATCCCAAACTATTAGGGATGAAGAAGGGATTTAATGATGGGAGAAGCAGAAAAACAAAAAGCAATTAGGGCTCTTTCTCCTAGTGTTGCTGGATTGGGGGGGGCTGGCAGGGCAGGCTGGCAGCAGGAGGTGCTGGGGTGCAATGAGTTGCTGTGAGCTCCTCCAGCAGCAGCATCCCTGGGTGGGAGAATGAGCAGGGAGAGCTGGACACCCATTTAACCTCCTGAAGCTGCTCATCTGCCGTTTTTAGCTTTGCATCACCTGAGCTGGGACTTGGATGCTGCAGAGGCTGGGAAGCACTGATCTCTGCTTTGGGCTTGTCTGGCTATGAGTCAGGATAAGCTGTAAGGTCCCTTCCAACCCAAACCACTCCACGATTCTACTGATGGGGGAGCCCTCTGATGCACCCTCAGGCCAGCGGGGATGGTGCTGGCAGTTGCAGAGGGGCTCCAGCCCCTGGGGGCCTGCAGCACAAGTGGAGGAAGGGGGTGATGGAGACCCCGGCCCGAGCAGTGGCCGGGAGAGCTGGGATGCGGAGCTGCAGGGAAGTATAAATAGTGTTTCCATGGCAACTGCTCAACATAAACTCTTTCCTCCCTGATCATAGAGCTCAGGATATTCGGTCGGTCCAGGGCTGCTCCCCCCCGTGGCAAAACCCTTCAGGTGTTGGATATTTCTCACTTTGAAGGAATGGGCAGCGTTGGAGCGTGGCGCTGCTGGAGCCGGGCTGGGAAGAGCTCCTGCTTCTGGAAGCCTGGACTGGAGCTGTGCAAACCTGGCACCGGCTCCTCCCAGTGTTTGACCTGCTCTGGTTGCGCAGGAAGGGGACAGCCACTTTGCCCGTTCTCATCACCTGAGCGGGTGCTGATGGCTCCGTCACTGTGTGCTCTGTAGCCCTCAAGGGATGGGGATCCCTGGTACTGCACATCTGGCTGGCAGCCTGCTAGCGCATCCTCCTCTGTGCAGCACGTCGGAGCACTGGATGCCTTTCCCTCCGGAGAGCCCTGGCTTTCCCTTCTGTGCAGCAGTGGGATGTGTTGTGACTTCCATGATGTTTCTTGCCCAGAATGGTCAAAGCCTGGCCGGGCTCATGGAGCCTCTAAGACACCTCCAGTTCCCTGCTGGGAGCCCTGGTGCCTCCACCAGCAATTGTTAATATCCATCAGCACCGTGCAAACAAACTCCCCGCTCCATTTATTCCACCCAGCTCCCGATTTAATTAGGTTTTCCAGTTTTGTGCTTGTCCTGGGCCGATCACTCCTTAAAACAGTGGAGAATTAATTTGCACCTGCTGTCAGAAAGCTCTCTCCCCAGTTAGAAAAATAATTAAGCCATCATCACACATCAGGGGTAATGAATCACTGCGCTCCATTCCCTTCACAGGTCTTTTGTTTCCTTCCACACTAGCAAAGAAGGTGCAAACTAAATGTGAGCAGTTGCCAAGTTATCCCTGTTCCCTTCCCTGCCCGGTTGCATTTTAGCTCCATGGGGTTTTCCAGCTAAGCTGGACAATGGCCTTCTGGAAGGGTCCTAAGCAGGCAGGTGAGTGAAGCTTCCTGGTAGCCTCAGGGATGGAAGAACCTGGGATTGTTTCATCCTTGGAGCTCAGCCCTACTCAGGGCATGCTCTGCAGGCAGGCAATCCCATGATGTCATCCCAAGGGATGCAGGAAATGCAGTGGGATGCTGTGGGGCCACTGTGATAGCTGAAGTACATCAAATACCAAGTTAGTGTTAATAGGAACACGCAGTTGGAGAGCCATGGAAGTTGGCAGAGGGAAGGGGGTGGTATGGCAGAAGCTGTGTCTCTGTGGGACTATCACTTGATAAAATGTGATTTAGCTGAGTTGGGACATGCCTGTAATGCTGGGGAGAAAGCGATATGATTGATGGGAGAGGCATGGTAAATGCCTGTATTTGCATGATAAGACATAATTACCGGCTTGGATGTAAAGGTGTCCCTGGGTTTGGGGTCAGGAGGACTCTTCCTCTACACCAGACTGGCTGGGGGTCACTGGAGGATTTGCCCTTCTCTGCAGGGCAGGTGGGTTCTGCTTACAGGGATCAAATGAGGGCTTTAATGACCCATTTCCAGGACCTCTGTCCTTGTCTCCCCTCCTGTGCCACATTGCACTTGTGCCATTTCCCCTTTTTACTCCACTGGCAGCAGCCTCCTTCCACTGTAACCAGTGCCCATCTGGTCTCATGCTATCTGCAGTGGATCTCCCCTGCTCACTGTGGTTCCCGGATGCTGGGGCCACTCGAGGAGCTTCCCTGGCGGAAGTGCTCCTTGGTAGCAGAACAGGTTGTGCCTTTCCACTGGTGCACAGTGTGGTGGAGCACCGTTCGCTCCTGTTCCGTGGGCTCAGGATGAAAGGCGCCTTTGCTGGTTTGTGCTCACACCTGCTCACATGAAAGCCCGGTGCCCACTTCAGTGCCAGCTGATTAAATTAAAGTCCTAGTGAGTTTGAATAATTTTCCCTGTGAAATGTGGCAGATGGCCTCCATTAGGCGTCTGCTCCCAGCATCTGCCAGGATGTGATCAACCCCTCTTTGGAAAACGCACAAAAGGGATTGGAAGTGCAGAGACCTGGGGATGGGAGCCCATCCCTTCATCCATGAACAGGGCCTCGAATCTTCTCTTTGGAAGCAGCTGATGCTCTGGAGGAGCACTGTGCATGCGTCTCTCTGTGAGCAGGACGTGGGGAGCTGCATCCACGTTGGGGTGCTCCATCTCCAGAAGCAACGCCCATGGGATTGCAGCTCCCACCTTCCCCTCCAGCACGACGGGGAGAAGGTAGATCACTGCTCAGCTGCTGTTTAAATGCAGTGGAAGGTAGCAGTAACAACCCATTCCCTGCCCCAGAGACCTTGCAGTAGGAAGAGATGCTGTAGCCCATGTTTGGGAGCAGAAACGGTGCTAGGGATGAGGAGGAGGAACTGCCGGAGGCTCCCTTATGCCTGCTGTGGTGGGAGAAAGCTGTGAGTTGGAGGATAATCCAGGATAAGAGTCTTTTGCACTTGCCTGCGTGCACTGAGCATCTAATTTGGATGAGGAGGTGAGGTGGTCCCTTGAACCCATCTTCGTGCAAGGGGGAAGCTCAGCCGGTGCCTCTGCACCCTTCTGCTCCTGCGGTTGTGCCCTTGTTAACCAATGGGTGTTCTCCTCCACTTGCTCACTTAGCCATTGTCATGTTCTTTTAATTAAATTAGCATCTATTTAAGCAGTAACAGTAGGACCAAAGGTATTAATGTCCCTCCAGCTGCAGAGAGCTCAGGGCAAATCCAGTGCCAGGGTGTGTGCCTGGCCCTGCTGGCACCGGTGGGTGCAGGATATGCCCCTTCCTGGGGGCCCAGGGCTGGGTTCCATCTGCTTCTCCTGAAGATCCCTGGGGTCTGTCGGGGGGAGCATAGGAAGCTCCCTGAGGAGAGGAGCTGGTTCATCCCCAGCCATGGGGTCTGCCTGTGTGAGCCAGGGGCTGGCGGAGTTCTTTAACCTCGTGTGTTTGCTCCCATTGTTCCCTGGTGTAGAGGGATGGGGGGCCGGGGGAGGCTCTGGTGTTCACCCCATGTTGCTGAAGCACCACAAACCCCCTCATTTGTTAGGCGAGGCTTGTCAGCTCTATCACAGGAGCACGGATAAAGTGTTCTAGCGAAGAACATAATTGAAAATCAAAAAAGACTTTGTTAATTTGATTAGGCAGAGCCATAGTTGAATTGTTCTTCATCAAAAGAGATTTAATTTTGACATGCAATTAAATCCTTCTGCTGTGCTGGTGCCCTGCGTGTTTGCAGTATTGGGGCAGGCTGGGCGGGGGGTTACGGGCCAGCGCAGAGATGAGACATGCTGGGGATGGAGGGATGAGGAACAGGGAGTGGAAGCTCCCGGCAGGCGTGATGGGAGCACAGGGACAGGGGGGTCTGTGCAGCAAACGGGCTCAGTCGGTGATGACTTTGAGCTAAGGTTTAACTGCTTAATGCACCAGTGCAGGAGGCAGTTCTGTCCCCTTGTCCTGCAAGCCCAGGTCTGCTGGGGGTAAAGCCCTGACATACAGCGCTGTGGTGGTGAGAGAACGGTCTTTGTCGGTGCTGGGTTTGCTGCGGGGTTGGTACCCTCTGGCCAGGCAGGAGCTTTCCTCCCACTGCAGGGTGGGCAGCACTGGGGTCCCCATGAGCTCCAGCTCCTCACTAGCAGCTACTTGCACCGATAAGGCAGGGGATTATGGCTGCTGCCAAGCTGAGGTGCTGTAATCCATCCCTGCCTGGGTGGAAATCCCACCGCCGGAGTTGTGGATTTGGAGCTGGTGGTGATAGAGGAGTTCAGTGGGATGTGACAGAGCTGTAAAATGTGCAAAAATAGTCTGTGTGCCTGTGAGCAGGAGCAGAGAAAGGTCCTTACAGCGAGAAGGAGCTTTAGGAGGAATCACAGGAGGTCTGTGATGAGATTTCGTGTTACAGCCTCACTGTTCTGCTTGCAGCCTAGAAGAGCCCTTGCCTTGTGGGGCCGGGCAGTGGGGCTGGTGTCAATCAGGTTTCCTGGTCTGGAGGATGAGGTGGCCCATCCTGCCCATTGCTCCTCTCCTCTGCCCTTTGCCCTTTGCTGTCCCTCTTGCCTTGGTCTTTGTCTCAGTTACCCCCTCCTGCATTGCCATCTGCCTGGCTCCCCTGGACCTGCTATGGCTCTTGCTGCACTTGCCCATATTTCCTGCTGTTTTCCACATTGACTGTCCTGGCTCCATCCAGTGAACTGTGCACCGAGCTCTCCTGCCCTGCGCCTGCCTGGCTCTCATCCTCGCTCTCCTTGGGAAAGGGAATTTTCCTTTGGGTGCTTCCATCCTGCGCTCCAAATGGCAGCGGGAGGACAAGGGCCCACTGTAGGACGCTCAGTGCAGGCTGTGGGAGGCAGCTCCAGGGCGCACCAGGGAAGAGGATGAAGGGGAGAGCTGTGGGTGCCCTGGGCTGGCAGTGTGCAGGCAGAGCAGGCTCACAGTGGGCAGCTGCCTGCAGTTTGTGAGCTCAGCGCAGGGTTCACCACTTCCATCTTGGCTTGGTGCCTTATTTGTTCTCCTCTAATTGAGCAAATGTGCTGTAGGCAGCGAGGCTGGGCTGGCTCTGACTTGATTAGGGGAGCGCATCGATACAGCGCTGCGTGTTCGGAGGCTTAGCCCAGTGCTGTCAGGCTGCTGGAGTTGTAAAGCTGCACTTTGCTCATGACGGTTTGATTTCTCTTGCTCTGGGGACTCGGACTTCGATAGATTGTGATGTGGTACCGGAGCAATGTGATGCACTAGAGCTTCCAACACTGGCATTTGCCACGAGAGCTCAACTTTTCTTGAGCTGGCTTTTTTTGGAGTGGAGAATGATGGCACAAGGAGATCTCAAGCTTTGTGCAGTTCAGTCATCCAGAATTAGCACCCAGAAAGCTGCCTTTAGTGCTGATGGTAAGCTGTTAGCGGTGGTTCTGCCAAGCTAATGCCTGGTTCGTTCTGCTGCAGCAGCAGCGCTGCTGGGAGCAGTTTTCACTCCAGAAGTTGAAGTTTCTGGCTGCCAGTTGCTGAATTCTTCTGCAAGCGAGCAGCCACCCCGCTGCCGTGCTGGTGCTGCATCTCTTCTTGCTCCCCTGTGCCCCTGGTCCTTGGACTTGAGTTTTGCAGGCAGTGGAGCAGGTAGGAATTTCAAGTATAAACCCTGCATGTACCTGCTAATCCCTGGTGTCAGGGCACTGAAGAACTCTCTGCCCCTGGAATCTGGTTCGTGAGGCTGTGTTAGCGGATATGCCAGCAGAGCACGTCACAGGATACATTTTCTGTTAGCACATTTCTCATGTGCGACTGTGCCGGAGTTGTCGGGTGCTCCTTGTCTCAGCACTAAGTACAACCCGTTTATCTGCTCTTCATGTGGATGCCATGGGGGCTGCTGTCAGAGCTCCCCTGGAATTAAGGATGAATTAAATGTACCATTAAAGTGTTATCGCAGCCATTTAATGAGTTGGAGTCTCTAACAGCTTCATTTCCCCATGTTTGATGGCCATGCCCCTTAGTTCATGTGATTCTCATAGTTTCCTGCTGATGGGCACTTGTGTTACTGAAGCACGTGTAGTGAGGCACCGCTGGACTGAGGGGGTGCGGAGGGTGATGGGGTCCCTGCTGCAGGATTGGACCCGCTCACAATGGGGAGTGCAGGGGTTGGGCCGTGTCTCAGTGCAGGACAGGGGGCACCGGCTGCCTCCTGCCTGCTCCGGGTGAGGAAGCTCGCGAGGTTTCTGAGCATTGGCTGGTTCAATGCTTTTTTAAGGTGTCAAACAAGCATTCGCCACAGCCTTGTTCTTGGAAATGTTGAAACCATTCTCGCTACAACTTCCCCTCAAAATTTCAGCCCGAGGCAGATGCTCGGCATGGGAGGCATCGGAGCGGAATGACTCGCACTGCACAGAGATGCAGGCAAGTGGTAATCGGCCCTTTTGGAGTGCTGAGGAATTGCTGAGCAGCGGCACCGCAATCCATAAAGCCTCACAGCAACCCAGGATGTGCCAGCTGCCTGCAGCCCTGGCATCAGCACTGGCCCTGCGGGGGGGCTGCTGTCTGGAAACGCAGCACTGACCCACAGGTCACATCCATGCAGGGTGGAAACCTCCTCAGCCCTCCCTGGGTGACCCTGTGTGCAGTGGAGCATCCGCAGCCTCAGCAGGGCTTGTTCCTGGCCTGATCCAGAGCCTGCAGCACCTTCCAGCGGTGCTTCTGTTGCTTTCCTGGCCGTGGCTGCACTGCTGCCTGTGTTGCTGGATGCGGATGCTGTGGGCTCAGGGTGTGCTTGTGTTTGGGGTCCCCCATGGGAGTGGCGATGCCTCTGAGTGTGGTTGTGGGAGCTCTTTGCTGAGCTGGGTCTGGAGGAGAGCCCTGGCTGGGCTCAGGTAGTGTGTGAATACAGAGCAGGCATCATGCGCCTGGATTATTTACAGAGAGGCTCGAGGAGTCTCTGGGGAGAGCAGCACAACTTGCATATTAAACCAGAAATCGCAATTAACAACAAAGGCCATTTTTATAACATTTTTATTGAAGTCTTAATGAACAAATAAAGCAGCAGAGAAATCTGCATGTGCAGTTGTGAGATATAAAACTGAATTGAGATGAAGCAGCAAGAAGCCTTGGCTTCTCATTTTCTGCTAGATAAGTAAAACTAGATAAGTAAAGCTAAACTGCAAAGAAGGGAGAGGAGAGGGTCAAGAGAACTGTTGAGTGTGATCCGGGAACCCTCAGTTTGTGGTTCCTGGGAGCTGGGACAGCCAGCTGGGATACATCGGTGGCTGGATGCGGATGCTGTGCTGTGGAATCTCCTGTGGGTGACAGGGGTGGTGCAGAGCTCCATGTGAGGGTCCATGACAGGGGTGCTGCTGTGGAGGGGAGGGCCGCTGAACTGGGACACATGGGCATGGAAGTGGAGTGCGGTGGTGCCAGGGCTGGGCCTGACCCTGTTGGGGGAAGTTCGGGGGCTTTGGGACCACTGCAAGAGCTGCATTTGGACACCAAACTCTGCCTTTGGCTTCATGTCACATTGAGCCCCCTTGATCCTGGGGTGTTGAAGGGGGTAGGTGGGGTGCAGGAGGCCAGTGAGGCAGCTGTAGATACTATGGGCTATAGAAGTGTCTGTGTCAGGAGCTTGTCTGAACCTCAGGCGCATCAATCAGCATCAGGAAGAGGTATTGACAGATGAGTGGGGGTATGGACTGAGCAGAGCCATGGCGGGTGCCGGAGCACAGTGTGGGGTTGCTGCCATGTGCTGCTGGGAGGCCGGAGCTGCAGCCACCTCCTGTGATGGATGGAGCCGCTGTGGCTGTCCCGGTGCCTGCTCCTGGCTGGCGGGGAGCAGATTCACCTTGCTTTGGAAGGTGCTCTGCACTTTTCTGTGTCTGGGGGGCATTGTGTGCAGGCGGTTCCCTCTTCCCTTTTCTGAGTTTCCTGGAGCACCACAGACCCTCTCTTCCTTTCGGCACAAGCAACGCCAGAGGGACTTGTGAAATGATGTATGATACTCCTTCAGCTAACTTCTAACTCTGATTGCTTCTCCTCCTCTTCAGTAGAATTTACCTAGTTTGTCTGGAATATTAATAATTAAAGATCAAGGAATTCCATCCCAAGCAGTCTTTTCAGCTGAGTGTCTGTGATTGTTTTAAAGCACAGAGCACCGGGTGTTAGTGGCTCTTTGATAGAATTTTGCCTCTTTTAAAGTGCTGACACCAGTAACCCTGTAAATCAGCAGATGATGGAGGGAAATCTCCTGGCTGCTTCTGTTGGTTTTTATAGTTTGATTTGCTAATAGGAGTTCTGGGTTGCAGCCAGGAGCAACTTAACTGGCGAAATTAAGGGTTTGCCCTATGGTGTGGTGGTGACCACCTTGGGCCATGTGGGACTGCATGTGTCATGGGAGCTGATGGGTGTCAGTGCCAGCATATGTGTCTGCCCAGGGCTGCGTCCCTGCAAGGGGAGAGGTGTCTGTGGGTACACAGAGCTGGTGGGGATGTAAAGACACCTTGGCTTTGAGGGTACATTGGCGGTTGTCTTTGTGTGGTGACACAGCCTTGTTGGGATGCTTTGAATGCACTTTCCCTGCGGGAGCAGTGGAGCAGGACTGGGCCTGGCAGGAGACCCTGCCACACTGGCGATGCCCAGCAGGTTGCGGAGTCTGTAGGCTGTTGCTGGTGTTTGCTGTGACCGGGGCTTGTTTGTGATGATCTCTGCTGCAAAGGAGGATTCTGCCTTCTTTTACTTACTGCTGCAGAGCTACCCACAGCAGCTCGTGCTGGCAGCATGATGTGACGGCTCCTTGGGTGCAATTTGTCTCTATCAGCAAAGCAGATACAAAGTGCTGCCAGCGCAGAGTATATGTGATGGTATTCACCATCCCCAGCATGTGACAGGGGAAGGATCAGACCCTGCTGCTGGTAACCAGAGTCGTTGTAAACTGGAGGCATTGCCCAGGCACGGGATATCGCAGCAGCCCATGTGGATGTGTCTTATTCCTGCGCTCAGACGCATGCCCTTCATCCCTGCCTGCAGCCAGGAGTGGGCAAGGCCGCTGCGATCCTGAAAATCATCCGTTCTAATGCCCAACGTGTGTCCCTGGGAACGGCGCTGAGGATGGTGTTTTCCTGCTGTGTCCTGCTTGTGCTTTAGTGCTGAGGGCTGGAAGGGCAGAGGGGGATCCCTATGGGCAAAGGGAAGGTGTTTCCAAACTGCAGAGCAGAGGTGCTGTCATGGGACAGGAGCTGATGCCGATGTTTGCTGGGAGCTTGAGAGCACCCGGTGCTGGTGCAGAGCTCCTGGAGGATCGGGCTCCCGTCCTGCTCCCACCCCTTGCGGTAGAGCTGAAGCTTCATTTATTCTGAAGGGAAAAGAATTCACATCTCACTGACCCAACGCAAACCCAAATACAAATAAATTTCTCCCGAAGTGCGGTGGTTGGAGGAAGCTAAAGGCCGTTACTCAGGCTGACAGCAGAGGAGCTGCATTCCCTCTGACAAGCAGCAAAGGCTTATGTTTTATTCACCAGGCCTGAAAAATACCTTCCCGAAGAGGGGGCCCATAAATAAACCAGTGTGATGAATATTACACAGGATAAAAACTGATAAAGCCAGGGCCCTAAACACGAGATGCACAAGGAGGTTAGGAAAGCACATGGTTTTCATTACGACTCATCCTGCGTGGCAGGTGGCAGGGAGGGAAGGAGAAGCCACTGTGGGGATGCTCCTGGCCCCAGTGGCTGGGCCAGGTCAGCTCCTGGCCACCCACCCCTATGGGGACAGGCAGGGCTGGGAGTGCCCCGCAGCCTAGGGCAGAGCAGGGAGGTCGAGGGGCTGCAGAGATGTTTCCCACCACCCAAGTGGGATCCCGGGCACCGTGGTCCATGCCTGGAGCGTGTTTCGTGGCTGTGACGTGTCCTTGGTTCTTTGGGATCTCCCTTGCAGGGTTCTCCTGGAGTGTTTCTGGCCCTAAAAGCCATGGATTTAGCAGTTCCTGCCAGGTTGTGTTGGATGCTGAGCCTCGGGGCTGAGCTGTGGGCAGGTCAGGAGCCCTCTGTGTCAGGAGTCAGTCGGAGTCCAGGAGCAGCCCAAGTCTCCGGTACCCCGGATGCTTTGCCAGAGGGTGCGCAGTGGTGGTGAGGCTCGGGCAGAGCTCCCAGAGTTCATCTGCTGTGGCTTTTGGGATCATTTTCTTTCCCTGCTCTCCACCCAATTGAAGAAACACAAGGGCATGGCCCCTGGGGGGACCGTGGGTCCCTGGTGGCCATGGACGTGTGAGGGGCGTTTTGGCCAAGGGCTGCAGAGGGAAGTTTGCACAGATTTATGCGCTGTAATCCCATGTTTGGCAGCTCTGGGGTAAACTGTGTGTACCCCTCCTTCTGAAGAGTTCTGCTCTGCCTTGGAAGAGCAACCTCTTCCAAGCCCCATGGGGAGTGGGAGCATCCCCCTGCCCTGCACCTCCCCGCCGAGCAGAGGCAGGAACCTTGAAATATGAGCACTTAGCTTTTTATTACACCATTTAATTGCTGCCTGACAGTCAAATCCACCATTAAAAACACCAAAGCTCAGGGGGATCCACCATTGTTATTCAATGTGTATCTCTCTCCTTGCTGCCTCCTCTCAGAGATCCTATCTGCTGCCTCCTTCCATCCTGCTTGCTCCCAGGAGGTGCTGGGTGCGTGGCTGATATGTGTTGGTCTTGCTTGTGGAGACCTGGGTGGAAGTGGTGGATGTCAGTAGGAAAAACACAGAGGGAGCGGTAGGGCTGGTGCCAGCCATTCCCAGGAGCGTGTGTCTGTGGAAATGTGTGTCCCACTGGAACCGGCTGCGGGGTCTGGGCTTTCTCTCCTGGGCCCTATCTCTGTCCCTGGGGTCCTGTGCACAGGATGCCTCCCTGTGCCATGGGCATCCTCAGTGCTTGCTGCAAGCTGCAGTCTGGGTGCTGTCACATCCCGGTTTTCCATTGAGCAAGGCTGCAGGGCAGCTCTCCTCAGCAGTCCCAGCAATGGCACTGACTCGGTGCTCACCACATCTTCTAGAATGAGAGGCTGGTCCTTTCTTGCTGTGTCTTGGAATGGGAGCTCAAAGCAGCCTGAACAGCGGGAACCAGCCTTGGCCTTGGCTGCTCATGGCTCCTGGTGGGAAGCTGCTCTGCAGATGCAAAATCCAATTTGGGAAACTGCTTTTCATGTTGGATACAGGATTTTCAAAGCTTTTCTCTTCTGAGCTACAGCTCCATGTGCCCAGCTGGCCACTGGGGTGTGGAAGAGGCTCCTGTATTGTGTCAGCATCCTCCTTGCTGGGGCTGCATGCTCTAAAGGGCTGCAGGACCTGACTGTGTGCTCCAGACCACGTTGTCCTGGGTCACTGGGGGCTGAGCATCCCTCCTTTGTGGGACCCTGCTGCTCCCTGCCAACAGTGGAGGGGCTGGGCAGTGATGGGCTTTGCCGAGAGGTTCTTGCTCACGCTCCCTTAAGTAATGATTTGTCTCTCTATTTCTGTTGTGTAAAATACTGGCGCTGGCTGCCGTGGCAGGATGCATCGATTGGGCAGCTCTTGGCTGCTGAGAGGATGTGGGGAAAGCCTCCAAGCCATGGCAGGAGGCCCCCAACAGACACATTGTGGGGGGACCAGACCTGGTAGGGAGAGGGCCACCAGGTCCCTGCAGAGTGTGTAACTGAGGTTATCTGAAGTTACTGGTTTGCTCCCCTGAGGCTCCCCCTCCCTTGTGCTGTCGTCAGTTAAAGCAGAAGGTGACTGTGGATGTTGCTGCTGGGAGCGAGGGGGGTGGCCCAGGCCCCCTATAAGTCGTAGCCGAGACCCCTCAAGATGAGGATGTTGCATCGTAGCTGTGTCTCTGGCTCCTGAAGCCTGGTCCTGTTCATGCTCAACACCACTGTCCTCACCATGAGTGGCCCTGAGGAGCGCTGGTGATTGGCCCACGGCCACTTGAGCACACATGAGCAGGACCAGGGCTGTTGGGACCCCCTGGTCCTCAGTGCTGTGCTTGGGGGTCCCTCGCTGCCCCCACCCCCGCCCGCTTCCAGCACCATATTAAAAAACCACAATTGATTTTCCTTCCTGCCAACACTTAACCTGGACTTTCCCGCTGCAGCAGCGGAGCCCAGCTCCAGCATCTCCGGAGAGGCCAGTGAGTTATAGTAATGGACACTCTTCTGGCTGTCTGTGCTGCTCATAAATCTCTCCTCTCCTGGAAGTGCAGATGGTCCATAATCGTTCATCATCCCGCGGGCAGCGCCGGGTGGGCTTCTCCTGTGAGGCTGCTTTTTCTGCAAGCTAAACGGATCCGCGCCGTGGCGTGGCGCGAGCTCTCTAATGGAGTGCGAGCGGACCGGGGTTAGGAGGGAGGAACAATAAATATCCCAGGGCTGCGGCCGCGGGAGGAGGCAGCGCCGCGGGGTGTGCTGACACAGAGCCCTGCGGGCGGCTCGATGTGACCCCGAGGAGGCAGGGGATCGGGGGTTGCACTGCTCTGATCCCTGCGCTGGGGCATGGGGCGGAGGCATCAGCAGGAATCCCATCTGCTCGTGCATGTGGCCTTTCTGTGTCCACTGGGAATAACGCCGGCTCCTGGCAGTGGCCAAGGGCTCGAGAGGGTGCCAGGACAGCGTGTTAAAAGTATCTGTGGTCATGTCCGTTCCCACATGGTTTGATGGGCTGCTGGTGCTGCCTTGTCAGATGTGCCAGTGGGCACTGGTGTGCTCATGGCTGAGCACCAGCAGAGCTGCAGCTCCTGCTTGGCCATGTTCAGCCCGGCAGCTCTGTCCCGTGGCAATGTCTGCCTGGGATGCAGGAATGGCTCCTGAGCCATGTTAGCACGTGCTCTCAAAACTTGATCCCATGCGCCCAGGTCCCTGTTGTTGCCTGTCCCCAGGTCCCAGGGGCTCTTGTTGGTTCAGCCGCTGCCTGTTGATGCCATCCCCATCCCTGCTGCTCTGCCCCCTCCCCGCAGGAGCCCTGCATCGATGTATCGATGACGACAGTGCAGTGCAGGAGCCAGCGATGCCCGGCCTCGGTGCTAAACAT
Organism: Myiopsitta monachus; assembly: GCA_017639245.1. Lineage (NCBI taxonomy): Eukaryota > Metazoa > Chordata > Aves > Psittaciformes > Psittacidae > Myiopsitta > Myiopsitta monachus. The sequence continues at coordinate 554,427 of CM029931.1, read as the reverse complement.
ATTGACTCCTCCTGCAGAGTCGATTCCAGCCTGGTTACGGGGATCTTATTTGGTATTTAACATCTGAAACGTGTCTGCCTGCGAGCTGCTGGGGTGCGGGTGTGTGCTTGGAGCTGGGCTGTGGTTCCCTGTGCTGAAACCTTGCCCCTTGCATGGGGACTGTCACCGAGCCCTCTTCCATAGGGAGATTTGTCTCCACACCGGTGGTCCTGGAATGGCAGGAGAGCAGTGCAGGGGGTGGAGGACCCTCCTGCTCCCCCCTTGGCTGCTGCAAGGTGCACACCAAGGGTTTTAGGAAGCGATGCTCGAGCTTTTCTCCCCGCAGCCTGTCCTAGGCTGATGCAGGGCTCAGAGCTGCCTTTAATCAGTGCTGCCTCGCAGCTGAGCCAGAGAAGCTGCCCCCGCCTCGTGCCCTTGTTTACCAGAATCCCCTGGCACAGCCTTTAAGCACTTCCATTAACATTTTTGCATCTTGCTTATTGCAAGGCCGGGCCCTGCGCGTGGCAGGCGGCAGCACTGGGCTGGCTTTAATTGGTTTGGAGCTCTGGCTGCTGGCAGCGGAGGGATCTCTGTCCTGGAGTAATGACCCGGAATTCGATCACGTGGCTCTTTATTAGATTGTGAGGCTGGAAGTGCTGTTGCAGGGGGTCAGAGCAGAGCCGGCACCTCTGCAGGGTTGAGGCAGAGGAGCCCTTTGCTGCTGAGGGGCTGGAGCTGATGATGGAGCTGCTCTCATGGCCGCACATCTCATGATGTGCTCCTATGCTGAGCTGCCACCAGCCCCTGGAGCCATCCTGGTCCTACCCAGTGCCACCAACCAGCACCTCTGGACCTACTGGAGCTGGGTCAGCTGAGGGGAAGAGTGCTGCTGGCTGCGTGGTGCCTGAGAACAGTGTCCAAGTGCCTCCCCAGGGGCCATGGGGGTCCCAGCAGTGCCAGTGCTGGCAGCAGCACCGGTGCTACTGCGGCGATGGGGCAGGCAGAGCAATTGCAGCTGTGATTAATGGCACGCTGGCGGGAGCTGACAGCTGGTGGTGCCCATGGTGGCATCGAGCAGCTGGATCCTGTGCTCCCAACAAGCGAGGGCAGCCCCATGCTGGCTCCTGGTACCAGCTCTGCTCGCTCCCGCTCACGGACGGTTTGGAGATTCTAGTGGCATCGCCCAGGTTTATTAAGCCAATAAACCAATGTTAAGTATCCACATGCCAGAGCCCCCTGAGGTATCTTTATGTGCAGAGAGGAGCGGGGGGATCCCAGAGCCTCTGCGCTGATGATTGCTCTGTCACACTAATGAATAGAGAGGAGCAGGTAGCGCCGTGCCAGGCTGCAGGGTGGCTGCTGCGCCTCGCACCAGGCATTCGGGAAGGTGTGTTTGCCTCTCCTGGCCTGGGCTCCCTGTGAAGCACCTCAGTTCCCTTTCTGTTGTGGGCAGGTAGGGAGAGGAGCAGCAGAGGCTGCTGGGTCTCCAAGGTGCCGCATGGCTCCAAGGTGCTGGTGGCATCTCTATCTGCTTTTTCCCCAGTGAGCTGGGCAGGGAGAGAATCATCTCCATCATCCCTCACTGCGCCTGGGGCTCTGCCTCTGCTCCCAGCCCTGCAGTTGGGAACTGTTGCTTGATGTCCTGGGTTCAGCAGCAGCAGTCATTTTTCTCCTTCTTGGTAGCTGGTGCAGTGCTGTGGTTTTCATTTTGGGCCTGGGAGCAGCGCTGATAACACCAGTGTTTTCAGTTACTGCCTGGCAGCGTTTTGGTCTGACCAAGGACTTTCTGAGCCTCATGCTCTGCCAGGGAGGAGGGGGAGCCGGGAGGAAGCAGAGACAGGACACCTGACCCAAACTGACCAAAGAGGTTATTCCATACCACAGCACGTCATGTCCAGGATGTGAACGCGGAGGGCAGAGACCTGGAAGGGGGGGGTGGTGCACTGTGTGGTTGGGTTGATATCGGGCTTGGTGAGCGGTTGTGTTCTCTTCCCTTGTTATTTCCCTTATCATCATTATTATTGGTGGTAGCAGCAGTGATTTGTGTTATACCTTAGTTATGGACTGTTCTTATCTCAACCTGTGGGCGTTGCATTCTTTTGGTTCTCCTCCCCATCCCCCCGGGACTGGGGGAGGAAAGAGGGGGGAGTAAGTGAGAGAGCAACTGCATGAGTTATTGAGGGGCATAAACCACAACGCTTGATAAAGCCAGGCAGGGCCTCCCTGGTGCAGAAACACCCAGGCCAGGCTGGATGGGGCTTGGAGCAACCTGCTCTAGTGGAAGGTGTCCCTGCCCATGTCAGGGGGGTGGAACTGGAGGAGCTTTAAGGTCCCTTCCAACACAAACCAGCCTGTGACTCCATAATCCTGATGGACCAAGGTGCTCCAGCGGGGTGTGAGGGGCCCGGGAAGCCCAGCAGCACCCCAGAACGTGGCAGCACCGCCCGCAGCCCTCCCCACGCTGCAGTGCGTCCATGGGGGATGCTGGAGGGAGGCGATGCACTGGCAGCATGCAAAGCAGGCCCTGTATAATAGATAATAATTAATAGACTGCTCCAGCGGCTAGCTAGGTAAGTAGATAAATAATTTTAATTATCCTTGGGGAGGCTGTAAATTCACACACAGCCCTTTATTAAACTCTCTGTTTACAACAGTCATTTATATTGTGTGTCATTTTGCATAAAACCCCCTTGGGGCTGAATAACGCTGTGTAATAACGGCTCCGTTATTGCCAGTGCCTGTGCTCCGGAGCTGCTGGTGGCGCAGGCAGGAGCGGCGCAGGCAGGGACATGGGAACGTGGGTCTGTGAGAGCCTTTGGTGTGCTCCTGAAGGTGCAGAAGTGGTGCTGTGGCTCCCCAGTGCTGAGCTCTGTTCTCCTGGAGGGTCCTCACGGTGCCCCCAGAGTCCTGCTCTTTCCCAGTGGAGTTTATGGCTTTGAGCTGGTGGCAGGGTGGTTTCTTCCCCTTTTTTTGCGCATGTCTCTCAAAAGAACCATAAATTCCGAGCTGTGAAATCCTGCTGCGTCAGCAGTCTGCAAAATGAATTGGTATTAAACGTGACAAAAGTCTCTCTAATTCACCCTGGCCAGCTCCTGCTTCTCTCCCTGAAGACACAACGGAAAAGTGGAGGGATGGAGCTCGCCATAGTCCCTGCTTGGGGTAACACTGTCACCCATTGCTGAGATGCTCGTTAATTAGGGGTTATTTACGAATAACACTGCTGTGCTGCATGCAGTGCCCCATCCACACATGTGCACTCCCTCCTATCACCTGTGGAGCTTTGGGAGGGGTATTTGCTGGGGCAGAGGGGTGCAGGAGCCACAATGCTCATAGTGATGCTTGCAGTGATGCTCGTTGTGGCAGCAGGAACCCGCTCGCTCATCACAGTGACCTCGCTTGCGGAGCATCGTGCTCCATGGGCTAATTTGTTTCCAATGGCAGTTTCTGGCAGAGGCACTGCCAGCACCAGGACAAGAGTCTCTGAGGGTTTAAAATTACCTCTACAGGCACAGTGTGTGTTTCTCCCTTCCTGGATGGGGTTGTAAGGGCGTTTCGGTGCCGGAGGGGTCTGTGCTTGCTCTGGCTCGGGTATGTGCACGAGGTAACTTTGCAGTCAAATAACCGTGTAGTTTAACATCCCTGTGATCGGGGCTGATGTTCATGTCATTAATTTTGAAGCACTTTAGTTCTCCTCTGTCAAGTTCGGCTCATTTCCAGCAGGCTAAATAACTCACTGCAGGCTGGGGTTCAGCATTGCCCTCCCTGTTTAGTTTCTTGTTCCCTTTCTGGAAGCTCAGCAAGTTGGAAGCAGGAGAGGCCTGTGCCAGTGCTACCAGTCCCGGTGATCCCGAGCTATCCCAGTGGTATCTCAGCTCTAGCCTTCTCTGGGGGATGCAGAAATGCATCCCTGTGCCTGTTTGGAAATGCACAAGGGTAGAAAAGATAGGGATCAGAGAAATGGGACACGGGGACTTCACAAGTCTCCTTTCAGCCCTTTCCGGATCCTGGAGGGATCATGACTTGTAACGGCTTCCCAGGATTTCAGATCCCAAGTGTGCAGAGCAGGACAATAGGCACAAATGCTGGCTCCCAGCGCCCGTTGGTCACCACCTCCTGTGGAGCCAGAGCCTGTGGCTTCATCATGCGTGGTTCAGGCAGGGTGGGGGCACCCGGCAGTGCTGGGACCGGAGCAGCTGTGGGTGCAGGAGGGGTGTGTGAACCTGAAGGGAATTTTTTGCCTCTCTCCCCATCCATCCCCTCCCGGCTCTTCCCTCCTGCTAGCCCGGAGCCCAAGGCTTGTGCACCACCATCTGCTCCTCCTGCCCCTCCAGCAGCATTGGAACCCATCACCCCTGCACTGGGGGCTCTGCCCATGCTCATCCTCTCCTTTCCCTGCTGGGGCTCCCGCCAGCCATTCCGGGCTCACTGGGTGCAATGGGGTGTTTTGGGACGCTGTGCAGGGGGAGTGCTCCCCAGCACCGGGCTGGGGTTATTAGTTAGTTTTAGCAATCGATATAATTGATGCTGTGCTCGCTGGAGGAAGCCACTGGAGGGCTGTTCTTCCAACTCATTACATTTAGAGCTGAACTATCCCCTTTTTATATAAATCCTGACAGATAAAGATAAAATACACCATTTTCTCTACAGCTGCATCCCAGAGCCAGGGCTGGCTCTGTCCAGGGCCACCCTGAGCACCTCTGTCTTGGAGAGGGTCACTTGGTTCTGCTGAGCAGGGCCTGGAATAGACACGCCAGAGACACCAAAACTGCTCCATTGGCTGTCATCTCAGGGTCCTGCATGACCCCTCTGCTGTGACCCTCCCTGGGGCTGGGATCTCTCCATGTTTCCCAGCACAGGATGTTCCTCCCACCTGACTTGGTGAGGGTCTGAGCTGATGACTGCAATGAGCAGGGGTTGGCAGGGTGCTTGTGTGTCAGTGACACCCGCAGGCATCCTGCCTGCATGTGGGACCTGCTGGTGATGCTGCTGGGGGATCCCGAGCCCCCTGTGGCTGCACTGGGTGATGTTCACTGTGTATTGGAGGGCTCGAGCTTTGGTGCGTGGCCATCTGTGCTAAAACAATGTCCCACCTTTTGTGCTTCTTCCCCAGCTATGGGGAGGTCCCTCAGATGGGACAGGTTACCCCTTGCCCCTGGCCTTCCCCCAGTGCGGTCAGGGCGCTCTGTGGTGCTGCCTCATTGGTGTTAATACTCGGCCATTCCTCTTGGTTGATGCACTGACTTGGGCAGGAGAAATGGCTGTGGAGATGAAATGGAAACCATGGGCTTGTTCCCAGCTTGTCCCTGCCCCAGCCACCACTCGATGGAAGCTCAATCCCTGATGGAGGGATCAATGGTAAAGTGCGGGGTGCCGGGGCCTGCAGGAGTCGTTGGGGCAGTGGAAGGAGAGCCGCTGATGTGCCCACTGTGGGGCTGCGCTGGACCACTGCCTGCCTGGCTGCAGGACGTGGAATGTCCTTAGGGAGCAAACCTCTGAGGGTGACCCATCAGCCCTGAGCTGGAGCAGCCCAAGGCACGTAGGGAGCAGGACAGTGTCTGGGTTCCCCTTGGGCATTCCTGCTCCTCCTGGGTTGTGGGAGTGTGTCCGTGTGGAGCTGGGCACACCGAGCTGCTCCCCAGAGCCCTCCTCCTGCCCCACTGAGGGTTTGTCAGCCCAGGGGTTGCTGCGCGGTGTCCAGGCTCGGTGGTGAGGGATCCTTCCATTTACTTTTGTAGTTTTTCATTTCCAGATGAAATTAAGCTACAGAGAGCAAAACCCAAACCTTTTATTTTTTTAAGCAATGCATCAGCGCATCCCTTGAGGGGAAAACACTCACACGGAGGTTTTCCTGCACTTTACTTGTCCTCCTCGTCTCAGATCCGCGCTTTCAAAGCGCTCGCCCCCGGCCAGCTCCCGCGCTCCAGGTTTTCGGTGGTTTGGGGTTTTGTTTCTTTTTGGTTTTTGCTATTGTTTCCAATCAATTGTGCAGTAGGTTTGTGTTGAGGATAAAAGCCTCTCCTGTCCTCCGCTCATCCGGCAGCATTTCGTGCCCTTGTGCCGCCGCTGCTGCTGCAGCTCTGGGACAGCGAGGACCAAGCAGAGACCCCACAATGGATGGCTGCTCCTCGCCTGTGGGTCCCCTACCTCTGCTCCTAGTGCCTGCAGCTGAGGACACTGCCAATATGGTGGCTCTTCTCCCATGGTCTCACCCCCTTGCAGGGCTGCTCTACCTCCCTGCAGGCTCCTCCGGTGGCTCCGGTTCCCGTCTCCCAGCCTGCTCTGTCCCATAGCTGATCCCAGCTGTCAGCGGTCACCCCTCGAGAGGAGCTGTCTCCTTTTGTCATGTCCCATCAGGTTCTCACTAAAGAGGTCGAGCCGCAGGTTAATTTATGGTGTATGGGGGAGCCAAGGATGGGAATGGCATCCGCCCTCTAAATAAGTCATGAAGCAGGATCCCAACAGCACAATTAGAACCCTCTGTTAATGATTATTTATGGGGCTGGGAATGTTTATTTAACCTGGCTACATTAAATATTAAACCAGATTATAATATTTATAAGTGTATTTACAACAGGAGGGAGTGGCAGGAGGTGAGGTGAGGTGGGCACCGGTGCTGGAGGGGCCATGGGCAATGCACGGTGGCTTGTAGGGGCGGATGCTGCTAGGCATGACCTCCGCAGGGTCTCATCCAGCAAGGGACAAGCCTTGTGCTGGCCCTGCCTTCCCTGTGCTCAGAGCTGACACCCTCATGAGAGGCTTGGGGCTCCTACTGCCCTGCACAGGGAGAGGGAAAAGCCCCGTTGGCTCTGGCAGGGCCGGTGGGATGTGATCAACTGTGGCCATCGGCAGGCACTGAGGGGGATGCAGGGAAATGCTGTTAGTGGAGTCCTGACTGAGAAAGCACCAGGTTGAATTGGTTTCACTTGCAGCTGGGAAGTCTATTGGCAAAGCAAACAGTGGTATTGGCCCCCCACAAGCTGAATATGCGCTCTCCCCAGAGAGCACGCTGGGGGCCGCTCTGACACGAGGTACTTCTGCTCTCAAACCCAAGGTGGGAAGGAACCATCTGCTGTGTTTGGGGCGCAGGTCCGGCTGCCTGGTGACCCGCAGGGAGGATGAGTTCTGCTGGCCCTGGGTGTCTTCCTGCCCATGCTGTCCGTAAGGAGCGTGGGTTTGCAGACAGGAGCATGGGTGGCACTTGGAGGAGCTAAGAAGCATCCCAAGGGATTTCCAGATGATAAGGAACAGCTGTGAGGGAACCCGTGGCTGGGTTTCTGCGGAGGCTCAGCGCTGTTGTGGCCAGTAACGCTATTTTCAGGTATGCAATCCAAGATAATGACAGGGCTAATCAAATCTGCAGCGTGAGCTGTTGGGTTTGGGGTCAGGAGGGAACATACCTCACCTAGAGCAGCAGAGCCTAATTGCTTTTGTCCTGCTCTGGATCAGAGGGGAGAGCCGGGCTTGGTGGGCAGCCAGGGCTCACGTCGGGTCCCACGGTTGCGTGTGGCTGGGTCTGGAATTCGTATGTGTGGCTGTGTGTGGGATTCAGCTCCATACAGCTGAGCCACAGCTCCTGTCCTGGCCCTAGCGACTGCAGGAGATCAGTGAAAATCCCCCTGTGCTCCCAGTGATGGTGTGATTGCCGGTTCCGCAGCCCATTGCAGATAAAATGATGATGAAGGGGTCCTACCCTATAAGCAGACAACCATGTTGACCTTATTTAGGCTCCTAATCAATTTGCCCCCGGCGTGATTAATTGAGATGCTTGCCATTGATTTTCTGTGCGGCAGGAGCAGCTGGGTGGGATTCACAGGGATGCCTGCAGGGAGATCTTCGGGTCTGTCTGTGCTGCTGCAGCAGACCAGGATTATCCCGACTACTCCTCAGCCGTGGCTCCTTGGCCGGCTGCTGCAGGGCTGCAGGAGGGGGCCAGGGCTGGCCACGGAGATCCAGGTGAGATTAGGGCTTCCCAGGAGCCCTCCAGCATCCCGCAGATGGTGCAGTGGATTCAGGACCGCAGGAGGGATGGCGTAATGTCCCATGCGAGCGAGCCAGCACCTCAGGGAAGAGCCCACGCAGCCGATGCCGCTGTGGGTCCCTGTGCCCAGGGCCCCTCCTGCCCATGGGCACATGGTTTGGGTCCCCTTTGCCACTGGCTGCAGCAGTGCTGGAAGGAGGGTCCCTGGAACATGGGCTTGGCCCAGGTGCGCTTTAAGGGTGGTGTGACCCCCTCCCTGAGTGTCCCCACTGGGGGGACTGTGGGATCACCAAGCACCAGAACCCCACATGAGGTGCTGGCAGCTGCCGGAGTGGGAACTGCTCTGCCCAGAGCCGCACGCTGGGGGTGAAGGACCTCCCGCACAGACGATTGGAAAGGATTTTGTAGCTAAACTGCTGAGCAGATGGATTTACCCTGGACTGGTCCTTGTGGGCTCTGGAACATTTTCTCTTCTGTCACGATTCTGTTTTATGGCTTGCCATTTGCTCCAGCGAGCGATGAGCTCCTTGGCGCCCAGCTCCCGCTGCCGTTCAGGAACACGTCGACATCGCTGCTGGGAGCCGCTTGCTCCTTTTCAGGAATGGTGCTGGGGAGCTGGCAGGACACCCCCGACCCCCCTGAATGCCCCCTGCCCGCGCTGGCTGCTGGTGCCGGTGCTGTTGGAGGATGCTGTGCCAGCATTGTGGTGGTGGGTTTGTAACGAGCTGTGCATCATTAGAGTGACCACCTGCAGTGTGAGCAGCAGCCAGCCCATGGTCCAGCCAGGGGGTCCATTGCACTGGGAATGGTGGTGCCCCATCCCATCTGCTGCTCCATCCCTGCTGCTGCCCTGGTGCCAGGACACGCAGCACCAGGGTCTTGCGTAGGGTAGGGCTGAGTCCTGCAGCTGCCAGGACAGGACAGGGCCCCAGGTGTGGTATCTCTCTCTGCCTGGTGCCCTCGGCAGCTGTCTGGGGCTCAGTATTCCTATGTGCTGGGTGTGTTTCTGCCCCTCTGTTGTCTCCCTGGTGCCAGTGACAGTCCTTTGGGGTGTTCCTTGGTGGACCCCTCCACGGTGGCAGCCGTGTGCAGGAGACAGTGGTAGCCCCAGGAACGGGGCTGTATGTTCCCCTTGCTCCACCGTCAGCATTCCATGTGGTGATTTGGCCAGTTACTTTGGTTTCAGTCCTTGCTTATGGCTGATATTTCTCTTTCTTAGAAGAAGGGGAAAGATGACACACTATCCCCCATCAAAAGCCCTTCCCCTTCCTCCAGTAGCATTTCTGCCATTTACATTAAAGGCTATAACGGGTTGGAGTAAATGGAGCAGGTTTGCAATTAGTTTTCAAAGTACTTATCTCATTAAAGTAAATGAATTATTGATTTAGTGACACTCATGCTTTTAGTGAGCGGCACAGTGCCATCACCACTCTGCCGCTGGCTCTCGGCAGTGGCCAGCCCTCGCACGCCTGATCCTCGTGTGCACGCGTGTGGCCAGCACAGACCCACGCTGGATGTGGGAATTGTGTCTGGGGGAGCTCAGACACGGCTTTGCAAGGGGCACCCATCACAGTGCAGGCACCGGCGACTGTTACCTGCTGAGGGCTGGGCTTGCGATGAGATCCAGACCTGGTCCCTGGTACGTTCCTGTGGGCACAGTGGCCACGCTGGGACACCTCCTGCGAGCCCTTCCTTGCTGTGCTAAGATGATGGAGATGGGAGGGAGGCAGCCCACTGGTGCCACGGGTGCTTGGTTCACTGGGTGCATGGCAGGGGACTGGCATGGGGCTGCTGGGCTGTAAAATGGGGCTGGGGCTGGTCCCATCATGACCCAGGCTGCCTGTGGCTCCTCCAGGGCAGGGAGAGGGGTGTGTGGGGTGCTTGGGGCTGGATGCTGGACTCTGTCTGGTGGAGCGCAGCCATTGGAGGGTGAAGCTCTGACATGCTGCACTGATGCCAAATGCTTACGGCTAAACCTGCCGTCCCCTGGCCAGCTGCTGATTCAGCTCTTTTGTGCTTCTCTGTACAGAGATTTAATCTCTCCTGTAAGATAAAATACTCCATTAATGGGAACCTGCCTACTCAGAGCTGTCCCGCTCCGTGTTCCAGGCAGGAAGGGCTGCGCTCTCCCGCTGCCAAGAGCTGAGGCTGCTGCTGCCGGGACAGCACCGAGAGTGGCTGTGGGCACCGGGACGTGCCCAGCTCTGCACCGACACACTGCTCCTTCTCTCCTGTGACCCCGTGTCTGCTGCAGGATGGGACAAGGGGCTGTGGGAGGGATGCCAGTGGGATGGGCTGGGAATGCCAGACTGCTGGGTGGTGCCTGGCAGGCAAGCAGGTGCCACCGACTCTGCCAGTGGGTTTAAGTTGGCAATGGGGAGACTGAGATGAGCTCTTAGGCAGAAGCTCTTCCCTGTGAGGGTGCTGAGGCGCTGGCACAGGGTGCCCAGAGAAGCTGTGGCTGCCCCATCCCTGGCAGTGCCCAAGGCCAGGTTGGATGGGGCTTGGAGCAGCTGCTCTATGGAAGGTGTCCCTGCCCGGGGCAGGGGTTGGAGCTGGAGGAGCTTTAAGGTCCCTTCAACCCAAATGAGTCTGAGGTTCCGTGATTCGTAGGTGATGTGTGCGTCTGAAGCGCTTTGTCCTTGGGAGTGCAGCGCACTGGGAGGGAGGAGGCGGTGGTGCTGTGAGAGCCGCAGGTTTCAGGCAGGAGCAAGTGTGGAAGTGCTGGGAATTGACAGATGTTGCAGCAAGGATTTCGGTTGAAAGGCTCACAGCAGCTGCTCAGGCTAGTAGTGTGTCGGTGACCGGAGTTAGGACTGGGATGCTGCAGGGGCATCAGTGCTCACTGTGTGCTGATGGGCTCCGCTTGCCCCTTGCCAAGGCAGATGGGTCTCCCTGGGTGGGGGGAGCTGCAAGTTGCTCAACATCACCAGAGCCAACGGTGGTGAAACACCTCGAGAGCTGCCCGGGGGCACCTGGCCCCACGTGGGACCTGTCGGGTACCCCCAGAGCTGCGGGAGCGGGCGCTTGGTCTGTGCTAGTGACAAAAAGCCCTGCTCATGTAATTAAAAGTGTTGACTTCGCCCCGCCATCCCGCCCGCCAGAGAACGCGCTTATAAATTAAACACTAAACCCTTAATGGCCCATAAAGAAATATTCACTGCTGCTTATATATATAGGGATATAAATAGAGAGGGCTGCTGGGGGAGGGGCAGGATATTATTTTTCCTCAGCCAGATAATCTTTGCTAATGAATTTAATTAAAAGCAAAATTAATTTAGGGCTTTTGGTGGGAGGAAGGGGGGGTCAAAGTGTGCTTTGACAAACTATGGAGAAGTTTCCCAGCAGAGCAGGGTGGTGAGCCCAGGCCCGCCATGGGGTTTGTCCCGTGACTGTGAGGTGGGGATGGGGGGTATTGGGGTGCAGCACCAGGGCCCTGGATCCGGGTGGGTTTGGCTGGGTCAGGTTTTGCTGGTGAGCTGCCTGCGTTAGGCTCACCTGGTCTGGATGCGGGTCCCTGCAAGGATGCTCAGGGCTCCAGGTGGAGCCAATGAACCTGGAGCTCTGCCAGAAAAGCAAGCTCAGGGGCAAGATCCCCCAGGAATGCTGATCCCGACTGCCTGGAGCTGTTCCTGTCCCACCCCCATCAGTGCTCTGCCAGGGTTTCTCCTCTCCTGTTTGATACAGGTGCAGGACAGGGCATTGGAGCATTCCAGTCCTTGCGGTGCCTGGGACCAGCAGAGGTTCGTGCTGGTGCTGGGCTGCGGGAGCTCCCACGGCGCATTCCGGCTGCTGGGGCCCTGCGGTGCTCTGTTGGAGGTTCTCAGAAGGTGCCTTCCTTGGGAAGCGTGTTTGGGAAATGAGACTTTACCCATCACCGCTCCTCCCCGAGGAGAGCGAGTGCCCTTCAATTATTCATGGCCGAAGCGGCTGCCGGGCTCCCAGCACACCCGAACCCACCGCAGCACATGCTGGGACGCTGCTCCTGCTGCGCCGTCTCCTGCTTCCCCAGCCGGGGATCCTGTGAGTGCTTTCTTGGTGAGGAAAACCTCGGGAGGGGGGGCTGGAGGCAGGAATGCCATTGGCCTGCACCGCGTGCCCCCGGTTCTGGGGGCCAGGGAGCTTCCAACCAACTTTTCTGGGGCTGTCATGTCCCACAGCCAAATCCGCCCTGGAAGGAGCTGGGAAGGGAGACTCCTGAGGCTGGAAAACGCCGAGTCTGGCTGGGCAAGAGCTTTCTGGAGGGTTTTTATCATAAGAGCACTAATGGAAGTCAGCACCAGCCTAATGAGCTGTGCTCCTCTATGAATCTGCTTCATTGAGGCAGGAATTACCATAATTGATTATCCTGCTGTGCGGCTGAGAGCCGTGTTTGCTAACAGAGGTGCCTGGGAACTGGCTCCGCTATTCCAGAGCCACCACCATGCGTGGTTGGGCCTCTGGGCACCCAAATGTCCACAGGGATCTGGGCATGGGCTTGGGGCAGCGTCTGCTTCACCAGCCCTGGGCACACAGTCCTGACACCCAGAGCTGCCTCATCATAGGGTGCTGCTTTCCTGGGATTGATGCTCTAGAGGAGTACAGCAGCTCCGCACTGGATGGCAGAGCCACCTCTGCTGCTGCAGGGCTCGACACCTCCTGGTCCCCAAAGAAGCGATTAACAGACAGAAACAGCGCTGGCTTACTCTTTTTAAAGCCCTCTCGTGATGTATAAGCTGTTCTCCTTATTTCTGAGGGTCTGACATGATTTATGAACGTTTGTGTTGGCAATGCTGCAAAAACCAATTAGTTGAAGTGCAGCTTTCAGGAAGTTTTCTTTGAAATTTGGCGATGTGCTCCAGGAAGGGCCCGGAGCCGGGCGGCAGCGCCGGGAGCTGCAGGGCTCGCTCCTTGTGGGACCGCACCAGGAGCAAGGCAGGGACGGGCACTGCCAGGGGCAGGAGCACCACAGCATCTTTGGTGTGTACAGACGGTTTGGGCACGCTGTACTCTCTGCGTCCATTACTTTGGCAACAGCTGCGTCCAATCCGACCCTGTGTTCTCTGCATGGAGCTGGGCTTGTGCTGGCAGACCCTCGGAGAAGCTGAGGGGCCTGTGGTCCGTAAGAGCTGGGTCAGGACTGGTGTGCTGTCAGAGCTGGAGAAGGTTTCTGCTGCTGCTGATCTGTGTACAGGGCTCAGCCACCCCACGGCTCTTACCCGGGAGAGGTTTCCCCAGCACGCCAGGAGCTCATCCTCACGTTCCTACTTGTATCCGAACGTTTTGCCAGTCAATGAGCAAACAGCATTGACTGTAAGCAGGTTAGTGATGATGATCATTGATTTTAATCCTTCCTCCTCTTTCTTGTCTCTCCTTAGAGAGCCCAGCGCGAGCATCGAGCATCGCAGGAGGAGCTGGGCTGAACAAAAGGTACGAGGCATTCGGTGCTGCTGCAGAGCCGAGGGCTGCTCTGGGGCTTGGGCAGTGGCTGCACAGCCCAAACCACTGTGCTCGGGGCCTGGCATCCCTCTGGGGCCACGCTGAGAGCTGCATGCTGAAACCTGCATGTGAGGGGCAGGCGCTGGGCGCTGCTGCTGCAGGGCCAGGGGGGACGGGGCAGAGCCTGTGCTGGAGGTGGCTGATGCTCCGCTCCACCTGCATCCGGCACCCAGCAGGCGCTGAGCCCCACGCAGGCGTGATGTGATGTGAGGGCTGCAGTGTCTGTGAGCTGTCTGTGTGTGCTGACGCTGCTGTCTGTCTGTCTGTGCTCTGTGTGGCTCCTGGGGAAGCCTGCGGAGGGGACTCTGCCCCTACCACTATGGCACCAGCCCCAGGTCCTGCTCTAACCAGGCAGTTGTCTGCTGTGAGTGATGTTTGCCCCAGGGTCCTGCAGCCCAGGCTGTGTCACACGAGTTCATGGTGTTACCCAGGCTGAGACCCAGCCTAGGCAGGTGATGGCTTGCGCACGTGCACAAGGAGCCAGAGTGGGCAGATGGAGATGGCTTCTTCCCATCGTAACCTCACGTTGCTTTGTTTCACTGCAGTAGACTTTAGTCCCATCTCGGGGTGGGGGACAAGGTCCCCCAAAGGTCCATCCTGCTGAGTACGGCACAAACCCATGCTCCCCCATGGCCTCAGTGGGTAAAGCAGAGGAGCAAAGATAAGGCAAGGGGCTGGGGATGAAGATGCTGATGGAGGACACTGGTCCAGAGGTGCCTGTGCAGCAGTGGGAGCAGGCAGTGGCAGCATGAGCCAGGATTATCGGGATGAAGCTGGGCTGCAGATCTGAGCCTGGGGGGGAAATGCGCTGGTTGGCAGCAGTGGGGCTGGTGGCACTCAGGTTGGTCCCTGGGGACGCTGCGGGCTGGGCTGCGGGTGCCTGGAGGCAGTGACTGTGTCTGGAGAGATGATGTGTCCTGCGGTGGGGTCCATGTCCTGCAGCTGAGCAGCGCCGGTGCTGGTTTGGATGGGAGAGTTGGGACGTGGCTGCGGGTGACTGGCACTGTTTGCAAAGGTGTCCTGGGGAGAGGGCGGCTCTGGATGCTGAAGTGGGAGAAGGTGAAACAGCACTGGAAAGGGACCTGTGCCGGGGAGCTGAGCTGCCTCCCTGCCCAGTGACCCTCGCTTGTGGCTTGTGTGGTGATGGAGGGGGTTTGTTCTGCTGCATTGGGCTGCTCTGCCCCAGGTCTCTGCATCTGGTGCACACTGAGAGCATGTCCCATGCAGCGATATGGGCCATCAGAGGGCTGTGAGGCTCCAGGGCACGGCTGGGCCTGGTTTTGCTGGTCACAGAGGAGGAGGAGAGGGTTTTGATCGCCAAGATATAAGCGGGAGTGGGAAGCCCCCCATCCCAGCTGCCTGCAGTGGTGGCTCCTCTGCTTTATCACCCTCTCCTGGTGCTGAATTATTGAGAGTGTTGCTTTCTTTTATTGCTGTGCTGGAGGAGAAATGCCTCAGAGAGCTCTGCTTTGAATATGATTATGGGGCTGGAGGTGTCAGAGCCGGCAGGGCCCCAGAGACCAATCTGCGCCCCTCTCGCTCCTGTGCCTCCCCTTATTCTTATTTATTCTCCCCCTCTCAGTTGAGTGCTCACAGTCCCATTACTCCTCCACCGAGTGGGGCTCCAGGGGGACAGAGATTTAGTGCCTGAGCAGCAGTGAGCCGAGGGGCCATGCCTGCACTGGGACCTGGATGCAACGTCGGAGTGTGACGCCCAGGGCCAGTGCCCCAGTGTTGGTGGGGCTCCTGGGTGTTGTTCTGAGGCAGACCACGGTGGTCGCATCCCGGGTAGCTGCTTGTGCAGGGACCATCCCCATCGCTCTGCGCAAGGGGATAGCTTTGGCTGCAGCTCAGCTGCATCCAGCAAAGAGGATGATGCCCCAGGATAGCCCATCCCAGCCGGGTCTGCCGGACCCCAGCCGAGCATCCCTACCTGCCCGGAGCAGGGATGGGGAGTGTGTGGCTGTGCGAATGGGGGTGCCGGGAGCCGGCTGGCACCTCGCAGGTTAACCGCGAGAGCGAGGATGGATTCCCTTATTGACAGGGCGCTTGAGAAATGCTGAGGCAGGACGTCGGCTGCTCCGAGTGTCAGCGGAGCCCACGCTGCTGCGCCAGAGCCCACACGCTGCTGCTCGCCCCGGCCCCGGCCCCCCGGGTGCTTGCCTTGGGCTCCCCCCGCACGCTCACCCTGCGCTGGGCTCTGAAAGAACAGAGAGGGTTTCATCTCTCTCCATCCCTCTCCGTTTATTTCCCGGGGGTGGATAACCCCCCTGCATCCCCAGGGCTGCCCCGTGTCCATCTCCGATCCCTGCTCTCCAGCCCACCCCACAGCACCATGCCGGACGCTGGCAGCTGGCTCTGAAGCTCACAGCAGCCCGCAGCGAGCAACCACACTGTGCCAGAAAGGGAGGCGAGAAGACAGGGTGCTTGTCCCTGCTGGCCCTTGGCGCTGGAGCTGGACAGTGAGCACCCGAGGGGACAGAGCCCACCGAGGAGCAGCGGTGCCCAGCGCAGCCGGCATCAGGGAACAGCCCATCACCCTCCCACCGATCCCACGGAGCTCCTCAGCACCCCGCTGCCAACATGATGATGTACTTTTGGGTAGGTACCAGCACGAAGGGTGGGCATTTCCCCTCCCTTTCTGCCGGGTTTTGCTCAGAGTCAGGGTTGTTTCATGCTGTTGTTGCTTCCTGGCCAATGCCAGGCTGGGAGAGCTTTCCTCATGGCTTGCAGGCAGGGGATGTGATGTGATGCTGGAGGCAGGCCTGGCGCTGGGCAGGGAGGCAGAAGCAGGCAGCGGTCCCTGCCTGGGCACTGCCTGAGGACATCCCCATCACCATCCTGCCTCCCCTCCACGCAGTATTGGCTGCAGGCAGCAGCCCCCCTCTCCTGCATGGGGTGGTTGGAGCTACCCAGGAACACCCCCAGCCCCGTCCCCTCTCGGCTGTGCCGGGTTGGTGAGTGCTGCGCTCCGGTGGGTTCCTGTCCAGATGGTTTGGAGCCTGCATGGTTCTGTCTGGTTGTTCCCCACCAAGCTGGGGGCATGGAGGGCTGGGCTCTGCAGGGTTCAGGACCTCCCTATGCTAGCGGGTCTGCTAAGCCATCCAGGGGGATGCTGAGATCCCCCCAGCCATCCCAAGGGCTTTGAGCAAGGATGGGGAAGAGGAGGATGTGATGGGGTCTGTTCCAGGCACTCTGGTCAGGACTGAGGTGCTGGATGCGGGGGCGAGCTGCTCTCCTGGCATGGCCAGGACAGGGAGCAGAGGGGAAGGTGACATAGGACAGCAGCTTCCTGCAGGTCTGCACCCAAAGGTGCAGGAGCTGGGCTCAGCATCAGGCTCTGCACCGTCCTGGGGGGCTCCCTGTGGCATCTCAGCCCATGAACCGGGGTGTAACCCAGTGCACGAGCTCCTTTCACCACCTCCCTCCTGCTCCCACTCCCCTGGAGCTGGCTGAGGTGCCGGGGGGCTGCGGCAGCCTGTGGGGGGATACACACTTCGGAGAGCTGGATTCTGGAGCAAGGAGCAGAGCAGGTGAAGGGGGATGTGGGGAAAGGAGCTCACAGGGAGGAGGAGGATAACGTGAATTCATTGTTTCTCAGGGAAGCAGCTTCCAGGCATAAGGTGCTTTGTCATGAGAGGTCTCAGTGCAGGCGCTGGGCAGGAGCCTTCTGCTGGGGCCTTAATTCTGCCCAGAGACTTCATGAGCTGCCGACAGCTCTGGAGGCAACGGCTCTGGAGTTTCCACTTGCGATTCCTTAGGTGCTGCGTGGCTTTTCTGAGCTGCAGACAGTGCGGGGTGCAGGCAGCAGTGCCAGGTGCCTGTTCCCATGGGAGCTCCTGCAGTGTTTCCTTGTTTGGGCAGCTCAGGATGCTCGAGGCTCTCCCTCCCCATCCCACGCAGTGCATAGGCCGGGTCTCAGTGCAGTGGGTCCCAGCAAGGCTGGGAGAGAGCTTTGCTCCCTGTGTGGTGGTTTCTTGGCATCATAGGTGTCTCTCCATCATGGGAGCAGGGGTTTGGTTCCCCGTGTGGCAGGAGCACGGCCCGTGGGAGCACTGCAGTGGCAGGCGGCAGCCGGTGACTTGGGAATCAGCACCGCAACAGGCTGAGATGCCAAAGCAAAATGTCTTCAAATTAGCAGCAATTCCAGGCGAAATAAAGAGCATGTGGGGCAAGTGGAAGGAGGGTTCTATAAATATTATGATTTTTAAAGTTTGCCCTGGAGTCCTAGAGCCTGGTTAAACGCTAATATCCTGTCTGGCATTTAAAAAGCCTTATAATGAGGATTGAGTGCCTACTTGCAGAGTACTGGTGCTCCTCTCTGCCCACCTGTATCCTGCTCCTGGTGCCATCCCTGCCTGGCTGCCCTGTGCCCAGCACCAGCAGTGCCCCCTGTGCCCATGGTCAGGGATGCACTAATAACCCTGGGCTTGACCATCCCATCCTGTCCCGTGCACTGGTGCCCCCCGGCTGCTGCCAAAGCCCCGCTGCAGCCTGCAATGGGGGTGCTTTTCCTTGGGAACCCCTCACCGGGCAGTGGGTCTGATCCCAGGGAAGGGGCTCTGGGAATGTGGCGATTCGGGTTCCCAGGTCTGCAGTTGCTCATTCCTTGCATCACCTCCACCCCGCAGTGGCCGTGGCTCTGGCCCCAGCAGCACTGGTGCTTGGTGCCCTGCCCGGTGTGGTGCAGTGTGTTACCTGCTGGCACTGCCCGCTCGGCCCACAGTGCTCAGCAGTATCTGCTGCGCCCCGGCTCTGCTGCCTGCACGATAATGCTCATTCCATCTGGGGAGCCT
The DNA here is from genome assembly GCA_017639245.1 of Myiopsitta monachus. NCBI lineage: Eukaryota > Metazoa > Chordata > Aves > Psittaciformes > Psittacidae > Myiopsitta > Myiopsitta monachus. The sequence continues at coordinate 536,196 of CM029931.1, read as the reverse complement.
GATTGCCATCTCATGTAAATATTGTGTCAAGCACAAGGGCTTTCGGCAGGCGCCAGCGCTTCACCGCTTCGGTGATGGCTCCTGCCTGTCCAGCCCAGCCACAGGTACGAACCGTGTCCCACGGGAGCTGCCGTGTGTCCCGCAGTGGGTTCAAGCAATGCCGGCTGCCGGACGGTGCCTGTGACCAGTTTGCTCGTGCTGGATGGTGGTGGGATGGGAACCCCGGCTTCCCTGCTCGCGCATCTCGGGATGCTGCAACTGGGCGCTGTTTTGTGGTGAGCACCGAGGGTCCCGAGGCACGTGAAGGGCAGTGGGACATCCCCAGGGCACTGTCCCAGCTGGGACAGTGGCCCAGCTGCTGTCCCACTCTGCACAGCACTGGCAGCTCTCTCTGGAGGTCAAAACGTCTCCAGGTCCCTATGCCATCCCTCCCCGCAGCGGGCAAGGAAAGTTCCAGTGAGGTGGCAGTTTTCCCTAGATCCCATTAAACTTTCATGTGCTTTCTCTGCATTTCTGCTCCCCTCCTGGCTGCCACAGCCGCCGTGTGCTGGTCATGGTCCCCTCCTCACCCAGCGATGTGGCAGCCAGGGGCAGAGGCAGCAGCAGCAGTGAGGGTGCTGAGATGCTGCAGAGTAAAGGTTTCCACTGTAATCTCTGGCTTCTTTGGGAGCTGAGAGCAGGTGAGGGCTTCAGTGAGCCCTCTGAGAGCTGCTGGAGAAGGAAGGGGAGGAAGAAGCAGGAGAAGGTGTAGAGCAAGTTTAACTGGGTGCAGAAACGGCTGGGCCAGGCATCCCCAGGGGGCTGGGGCATCCTCCTCAACATCCCACCCGCACTCCCGGGTCCCTGTGCCCGGCAAGGCTGCTCCCTATCAGCCATATCGGGTTCCAGTACGCCTGTGGCTGGTTTAAACCGTGTCTCCTTTTAGCGGTGGAGCAAGGAACAGCGAACCTCTGCGTGGCTGGTGGCTGTCTCCAGAGGGGCTGGGATCGCTTGGGCAGAGGGAACAGTGACACGGTGATGGCTTGGAGGGAGGGGGGGGCAGGGACCTCCCTGCAGCAGGGCAGAGCCTGCTGGCATGCGGGGCTGTTGCCCATCACCTCTCTCAGTCTCTTCTTGCTGTCCTAGTCTGTGCCAGCAATGTGGGACCTTCCCCTCACTTTACAGCAGCTCTGATCCACCAGTGCCTTCATCTATTTGCTTTATGTCTGCGATGAACTTCTAATGAGCTTTTAATGAATGACTGCCATGGCTTTGGGACACGTTGTGCTCAGGCAGGCTCAGGGCAGAGCCCCTGCCAGGGCTCCGGGCAGACCTGGGAGCCCTTCTTTCTGTCGGATGTAGTTTCTGGATGTCAGAGGCGAATGTTCCTCCTCCTCCTCTGAGGGGAGCCGGGTACCGGCAGCTCTGACATCTCCTGGCCTTGGGCACCTCCAGCAGCTCTGGCGCCAGGCCGGCGCCCAGCCACATGCACTATAGCATCCCTGTGGTCTGGGAGCAGTTCCTGGTGGGCTCCCTCATGGTTCGGGGGCACGTGCCCATCAGCTCTCCCAGCACAGGCTCTGCCCCTTGACTCTGGCACCTCCCTGGGCCCCAAACCAGTGGCCAAGGCCACTCCTGTCCTGGTGCCATGTTGTTCTCCCTCTTCCAGAAAACAAAACCCAAGGAGTCCTCAAGGGTTCATTTGAAATAAATAAAAAAGTGGGAAAAGTGCTGATTTGAAGGAAAGCCAGCCCCATCCTGTGCATGGGAGCGCATCGCCAACCCATCCCCGAAGGGCAGAGAGAAAGATGTGCTTAGAACTGCAGCCCTGTGCAACTTCTGCCTTTGATCATATATCTTACATGTGCCCTTTGCTTTCCCTCCTCTGATATTTATTAGGTTTAATTTTACTGGGACGCGGCTGTAAGTGAGACAGATGGAACAGGGTCTGTGCGCCTGGTGAACACATCTTAATTAAACAGATAAATAAACTTTCATTCCAGGAGACTTCAGGTTTGGAGGGGCCCCTCTGGGGCTGCGGCTCCGCAGGGCTGGGCACAGCCCTGGTGCACTGCCAGTGCCATCGGCCGGGCTGTGGCACAGCCCTGGTGCACTGCCAGTGCCATCGGCCAGGCTGTGGCACTGCTGGTGCCATCGGTCTGGCTGTGGCACAGCCCTGGTGCACTGCCAGTGCCATCGGCCAGGCTGTGGCACTGCTGGTGCCATCGGTCTGGCTGTGGCACAGCCCTGGTGCACTGCCAGTGCCATCGGCCAGGCTGTGGCACTGCCGGTGCCATCGGCCGGGCTGTGGCACAGCCCTGGTGCACTGCCAGTGCCATCGGCCGGGCTGTGGCACAGCCCTGGTGCACTGCTGGTGCCATCGGTCTGGCTGTGGCACAGCCCTGGTGCACTGCCAGTGCCATCGGCCAGGCTGTGGCACTGCTGGTGCCATCGGTCTGGCTGTGGCACAGCCCTGGTGCACTGCCGGTGCCATTGGTCTGGCTGCAGCACAGCCCTGGTGTGCTGCCGGTGCCATCGGTCTGGCTGTGGCACAGCCCTGGTGTGCTGCCGGTGCCATCGGCTGGGCTGTGGCACTGCTGGTGCCATCGGTCTGGCTGTGGCACAGCCCTGGTGTGCTGCTGGTGCCATCGGCCGGGCTGCGGCACAGTGGCACTGCTGAGGCAGGTGGGAACAACAGGTTAGGGACTCACTGGTGGTGGTTGGCCACCCTGCTCTGGGTTGGGACTGCTGTGCTGGTGTCCCACGGGGGCTCCCCGCTGCTGTGAGGGCATCTCTGCAGCCAGGCTAATGCTGGTGATGGCTGAAGGAGGGAGAGAGGAGACTCAAATGCTTCTTAGCTCCCCGATCCGTGCCCACTTTCCCTATTGCATTTATCCTGGGGAAACATGGCTGTTTCCTGCTGCTGCCGGTGGTGCAGAGGGTCTGCACCAGCGGGGCCGGGGTCTCCGCCCAGCACATCGCTCCATGCGCTCTCCTTGCAGGAGAGCAGTGTCTCTCCTTGCCCTGAGGCTGGATCCAGCCAGGACCTTCCCATGACACGGCTGCTGGCTGCTGGCTCATGGCACTGCCACTGGCCAGGAACGCCTTTGAGTCACCCTGCCCAGAGCCAGGCTCTGGTGCAGAGGAGGACAGGCACATTACCTCATCCCAGAGCCGGCTTCCACCTCCCATGGTTTGCTTGGTTGGGCACTGCAGCCTGGAGCATTGGGCCATGCCCTTCCCTAGTCACCTCTGCCTGAGCAGCACAGGAGCTGCAATGGAGCCAGACCAGCCCAAGGGCCTTGGAAGCTGTCCGTCACCTTGCCCAGGGTGCCTCTCGCTGTGCAATGCTGTGAGATGCTCAGGTGTACATGGGGTCTGGTGGGCTCCTCTCCCCGCAATGTTTGTTCTCCAGCCCTACATCCTGCCCGTGCACCAGGGCATGCAGGATTGCACGGTACTGGGGCTGCCAGAGTCCCTAGGGAAGAGGAGCTGGGGGCATGTGGGCAGTGTTGGCTCTGAGCACCAAGGTGTGCAGGACAGGATGCTCCATTGCGATCTGCAGTGGTCCCGTGGGAGCTGGAGGGCAAGCGGTGGTGGTGGGACATGGGAACTCACTGCAGCCCATGCTCCTCACATGGAGTGGTGGCCAGAGGATGCTGCTGGTAGCAGATGTTGCTCTCAGGCTCCTCTCAGTACCACGGAGTGGTGGTGATGAGACCCCACGTCCCCTACCTGATTTGGCACCCCATGATCCCTTTGGAGCATGGTCACCCCAGGAGCAGGACCCTGCTGGGGGCTGGCACCCTCAGGACCCGGACACCGTTCTCCGGGCAGCTTTTCCCAGAGCTGTTTGTGTCACCAGGTTTGCCTGGTCGCTCCTGCCGGCCGCGCCACTGCTGTGGAGTGTCTGCAGCAGAGCAGGAACCACTGCGAGTGTACCAGGACACTGCAGCATGTCGCTCTGCCTGGGGATACTGTGGAAAATCCCAGCCTCTGATCAAGGCTGGTCGTGTGCTGGAGGCTCCAGCGGAGACGGAGCATCAGCAGCTGCTGGCACAGACCTGCCTTTGTGCATCACATTTGGCCAAGATGGAAACTGAACCGAGCCCACATTTCATTTCCCACATAGCCAGACACAACGCCGTCCCGGCTCTGAAGTCAGGTGTGACATGGTGCCGGCAGTGTGGGGAGCCAGGACAGGAACCCCTGTGACAGAACTGAGCTCTGCGGCACCACAGGGTGCCAGTGCTGCATGAGGCGGAACCAGGGACCCCAATGAGTACAAGTGTGCGCCCATGCTGGCTGTCCCTCAAGGGCACTGGCATGTAGGCTATTGCTATGGCAGCTGTGACAGAGGTGTGCGTGGCGTTGATGCGTCAGGGCTGCTGGCAGTACCGCAGGCCGGTCTGAAATGCCGAAGAGGCCTCTTGAGCTCTGCCAGGGCCACCCCTGCCCGCTGCCAGCATGGGGCAGGGGGTCCCCGTGGCAGCAGGGAGCGCGCTCCCGCAGCTCTCCCCGCCAGCGGGGCTCGCAGGCAGCGCGGAGCGGGCCCCGCGCCCGGCAGCGCCGCGGCTGCCGGGGCCGTGCGTGCTGCAGGCGTGAGCGGGTCTGTGCCTCGCGGGGAGGCGGGGCTGGGGCTGCTGCATGGCTCCCTGCCCGCCGCCGGCCCTGCCTGCGTGTGCGTGTGTGTGTGTCCCAGGGAGAGCGTGGTGCGTGTGCACGTGTCCGGCTGTGTGTGCATGGGGAGCCCCGCGGCTGCGGCGCTGCCATCGCGGGGGCTGGGAGCGTCGGCTGCTCCGCGCGGCTTCCCGGGGCGCCCGCGGTGCACCACCGAACTCCCGGTAAGACCCTCCTTCCCCCGGGAGGCAGCGCCGCCATGGGAGGCGGTTCCGCCGCCGGCCCCGTCCTGCCTGCGCGCCCGCAGCGCGGCGGCGTGCGGCCGGGGCTGCCGGGGCGGCGGGAAGCGTCTGCAAGCGGCGGCGGAGGGGTTAAGTGCGGGATCAGCTGTTCTCATGTCATTACGGATTCTCTTCATTTTATACAGAGCTCTGTTTGATGTCTGAATGCACAGGGGACTCCCCCTCCTCCTCCAACTCCCACCCCTTTTATTTCGCTCCCGAGCCCTCTCTCCCTTCCTCCTCCCCTTCCTTTCTCTCTCCCGCTCTGGCTCACGCACACCCTTTGCAGACCGTGCGCTCAGTGCCAGTGTCTAATGGCACCGAAGTGAACCGCGGAGCGCGGCTGCGGGCGCAGCGGCCTGCCGCAGATGAACCCTCCTAACTAGCGCCGAGGGGTCGGGAGGGACGGCGAGGAGGGGAGAGCCCGAGGGGCCGGCCGGGAAGACGAGGATATAGCGCTGTGCGGAAGAGGACGGACCCGCGAGCAGCTTCACGGCTACCTGTCGACACATGCTGTGCTCCATGGCTAACTCGGGCTGCCTCCTTGTCTCCAACTCAGGCATGCTTCCTCACTCTCTCCCCTGCCCTCCAGCCTTCCTCTACCTCCAACAGGTAAGTCGCCCTCTGCGGGGGATTTTTTTGCTTTCCGGTTCACACGTGTTTCTGGCCGGTTCCTCCTCAGCAGAGGGTCAGAGCTTAACCGCTTCCTCCCCGGGCGCGGGGCCTCCCCGGCGCCAGCCCCGCGGCACCGGCCAGTTTGGCAGCGGTGGCAGCTCACAGCCCCCGGCTGTGGTTCCTTTGGGCTTCCTCTGCTTTCCCCTCCACGCAGCTGGAAGCGTGACCGGGGCTGGGAGCGGGCTTAGGCACGGGCAGTGCGGCAGGCAGAGCTGCCGGTGATGATGGATGCTCTGGTAAAGGAATGAGGCTCCTGTGTGGCTTGAGCAGCCTCCCGGGAGAAGGGAAGGCGATGAGCTTGTGCATGCACACGCGTGTGTGCGTATGTGAGTGCTGTCATATTACATGTGTCTGCAGCCAGGCTGCAGGGTCGAGCGTGTGTGGGTTTGTCTCGCTGTGGGCAGGGAGATGCTGCGGAGGTACCAGAGGGACGGTGGGTCAGGGTGAGCTCCAGGTCCGGGCAGCCTGGCCAGAGGGTGCCCAGGCCGTGGGTTTGGTGCTTAACTCCTGGCCAGAGCGTTCTGTCCCATGGGCTGCCCTGGCTCCTGTGCTGCACCCAGCATACTGGGATTCCGGGCGCGTTGTCCCCAGGGAAGCGCAGCTCGGGAGAGGCAGCGTTTCCTCCTCCAGCCGCTCTGCTGCATCGGAAATCCCATCTCCAGCCAGGAGAACTGCTCCATTTGTGCTTTCAGGAGTTTAAAAATTCATGGCATCCTCACCACGCTCGCCGTGGCCTGCACGGCTTCCCCGGCAGTGAGAACCCGGCGCCGGTACAAACCCTCCCGCCACAGCGGGGATGGGCAGGGAGCCTTTTGATCCCTTGGGATGTCTGTGCCCTGTGTCCTAGTGGAATGCAGTGGCCAGAGTGTGGCTGCGCTGTGCGTGGGAGCAGTGAGGCCCGGGGTTGCTCCATGTGGAGATGGGGCTGGCAAAGCCGTTGCTGGCTGTACAAGTGCAGCAGCAGCCACGGGGTGCGTGCGGGGCCAGGGCTCATGCAGGGGCTGCTGCAGAGGCCGGCCAAGATGGGTGCGTGATTTATTGCACCCTCCTGCAGGCGGAGGCTGGGGAGAGCTGGGGCTGGTCTGGATTTCAGTGTCAGCTCTCTCAGGCAGTGCTGTGGCCCCTGCAGCCACCAGACACATCAGACACTGAGCACCACCCCGAGCCCTGACCCATCCCTGAGGGTTTTCATTCCTCTGAGGGAAGCGCACGGTGCTTTGAACCTGCAGCTGATGCGGGGCTGCAGCCTCTGCTGCCTGCATGGGAGGTTTCCCTGCTGGGTGGGATCCCCTGTCCCCCCAGCGAGGGGCGAGGGGCTGGGCTGGGCCACGTACCGTGCTGTGCCTCCAGCTGCCTGCTGGCTCCTGGGGCTGCTGCTGCAGGCAGCAGGGCAGCAGCGGTGAGGGCAGTGGTAGGGGCTGTGCTGTGCACTGGAGAGTTCTGGGTCCCTGTGAAGGAGAAGCTGTTCCCAGCGCGCAGCTCCCTGCACCCAGCAGCTCCTGGTCCCCCATCACCCTGTTTGTTTTAATTCGACCATCGTGTTTAGCGTCTCTTCCTCCCCGCTCTCCCAGAAGCCTCCTGCTCCTTGGCAGCGGGTCGGGACTCATGAGCCAGGAAGGAGGGTTTTAGCAAGAGACTTGGAGTTGGATTTTCACCCAGCTAATGAGCACGATGGAGCACAAAATCTCTGTCCTCATCCCAGGGCTCGTCCCTTGCTGAGGTTCCTCGCCCAGTGCTTGGGGATGGGGTGTTCCTGGTGTGTGTCACAAGGAGGTGTCAGGCAGAGGGATGTCACTGATGCTGTCACATGAGGAAGGGGCTTAGGGCTCCTCATCCTGCCCAGCTGAGCTAGGAGCCTGCTGCTCCCTGATGCTTTAGCCCAGAATTTGCTCTGGAGTTGGGATGCGCACACCTTCAGCACGCCCGCTCTACAGGAGTGCACGGGGAGCCCACGTCCGGCACAGAGCTCGCCTCTGCCTCTGCCCCGCCAGCTCGACTCAGAGGCATGGTGACGTGGCGTCTGCGGCAGGCTCGGTTTGGACCCTGTGGGATGCGGCTCCCTGTCCAGCGTGTGTGTGCACGTAGGGAGGCAGATGTGTGTGCATCAGACCTGGGGATATATGTGGATGGTGCCAAAGGTCTGTGGTGGCCACCGGCTTCTTCTGCGCCAGGATGTGTGTCTGGCTGCGCTGGCCTGGGGGACATGAGCTGGGGGTGATAGGGTCTGCCTGCCAGTGCGGTAACTGGCCTTATCCGCTTTGGACACGTTCTCTTCCTGCAGGCAGCTTGTTGGTATTTGGTGTCTTTGATCCCAAAGAGGCCACTCGTGTTTCGTAGCTCCCCAGCTCCAGCAGTCTCGGCAGTGCCGGTATTTGGAGGAATGACCAAGAGATGAAGTTATCTGTGAACTTCCATGAGCCCAGCACCAGGGAAGATCCGGCTGCCAGCGCGCTCTGGCAGTGCAAAGGGCTCATGCAGGCCGATGCGGACACCTTGCAGCTCGCTCGGCTCAACCAGCACCACCCACAGCAGCTGTGGTTCACAGCATCCGGCATGGTGCAGCCGCGCTGCCTGCAGGGATCCCCCGGCCCTGCCAACCTCCAGCACCAGAGCTCCAGGAGGGAGCTGCAGGGCGAGCACATGACCATGACAGAGCAACCCACTCCAATGGGACAGACGGGAATGCTGTATCCTTTGGTGGGGTTTGGCAGTAACGTTTAGCTCTTGCTCAGTGAGGACCTGGATGCAGAGTGAGCCATTGGTTGCTCCATTTCATTAACAGAAGAATCAGTTGCTGCTTAAAAAGTCTCTCTGCTGTAATTATAAGCGAGGAGTTAATTGCTCCAGGATGAGGCATGGCGCTGACCCGAAACAGACCCATGCTCTGAGGCTCGGCATCAGCATTGAGTGAGGCACAGGCCCTGGAGCAGGCAGTGATGTGTGCAGACCGGGGTGCAGGACCAGGTTGATGCTTAGGTGGGCTGAGCTACCCCCATGGCCCCACGCATCAGGAGCATCCCTGGTGCATCCCTGCTGCCTGCAGTCGCACCGCGCTGCCCAGCCCACAGCACCCAAGGCTTGGCTGAGCAGCGCCCGGCCCACCGGGAAACAGCTTCTGCAAAAAGCTGCTTGGAAAATTCCTTTGCAAAAGGGCTGCTGCCAAGTTTAGCATATTATATTTTTAGGGAGCACGTCTATTCTGAGCTGTATTGTCGCGCGTTGCAGCAGCGGGTTCGTTTCAAACCTGGTTTCTCCCTTGGTTTGTGCATCGCGTGGATGTGAGCCCCGGCGCAGCGGCTCCTGGCTCTGGCCGCGCTCCTGCACCACAGCAGCTTTCTTGCATAGCACAGGACGGGCTCGAAAGCTGCAAAACCCCTGTTTTCCTTGTTCTTTAACGTATTGAAAACACTGACATTAATTTTAGCTTTGCAAAGCTGCTTTTCCCACAATAGCTGTAATTTAGGCCTACACTGCCTGGCGATGCTCTTTTTATAGGTATATTCCTATTTTAGTACTGTAGTGATGGGTGAATGAGTAGATTAAATTAGATTTAGTATCTATCATTCTTTAAAGCATTACAGGCAGTGGGTGCAGGGGTATGGTTTAACGAAGAAAGGCTAATGAGGAGGAAAGGCGCAGGCTGCCCACACCAGCTCCCCTGCCTGCCCCCAGCCGAGGGCCCAGCGCCCAGATGGGAAAGTGCATTTGAAACCAGATTGCCCCGCGCTGCCCCATGACCAGGCTGGCTCCGGAGGCTGAAGCCAGGGCTGGGTGGGATGCTGGGTGCTGGGACCGAGCACCCTGGGCTCCTCCAGGGATCTGCAGCAGCGCGGTGGTGCCTTGGCTCCCGGCTGCCCTCCCCATGAGCGAGAACTGCCGCTGGTCCCAGACAGGACTCCCATGTGTGGTGGGTGCATCACGTCTCTCGTTCCAGAGGGACCTTGGTAGCAGGGTGCTGCTGGCATTAACTGCAGCGTGAGCGCGGTGGCTCTGTGGGAGGCAGTAGTGATGCTGCCCTGTTCCCATGGCTTGTGTCTGTGTAACAACGGGCTTCAGTGGTGAGCAGCGTGGGCACCAAGGGCATCACAGCCCTCCCGAATGGGCTTTAGTCCCTTTGGTGATGCTGGTATTGGCAAGCAGGCACACGAGGCACACACGGGCTGGGCGCAGGGAAGCTTGGGGAAGTGCCAGCGTTGGGGATTGCTGGGCCAGTGCCGCAGTACAGGAGGGCACCAGGTGTCTGTGTGGAAGGAGCTGAGTCTTCCTGGTGCTGGGCTGCACCGCATGGGGCAGTGGGGCAGAGGAGGCTCCAAGCCCATGGGAAGCTGAGGCTTTGACCTTCCCGCTGGGTAGTGGGGAGCGGGCAGAAGCTGGACTGATCAGGGAGCCTGCAGGTAAATGGGGGTGTGGAGCGAGTGTGAGCATGAGCCCCCAGTGCAGGGCACACGCAGGCGCATCCCTGCTTGTGCACCCTGAGGATGCTCCCTGCGGCAATGGCTATCGCCTGGTGAGCCTCATTGTGCCGGTGCAAGCTCTGGTGTGAGCCGGGCAGTTTGTGTGACCAGCAGGCTTCGAGCTCCTGGCTCCCGCAGGGCTTCACCCCTTCCCAAGTGGTCAGCGGCTCCAGTGTTAGACAGCCACAGCATTGCCAGGGCAGAGCCCTCACCCCAGCGGCTCTGGCACCCCGGCTGTGCTGCGCGGCTCTTAGAGATGGGGTTTGCCCAGCATCAGCAGGATTCACACCAGCCCCTGCGTGAGCAGCACTGCTGAGATGTGATCCCTGGCAGCAATCACCTATTGCACGGTGAGAGGAGCGCAGGCAGGAGCTGCAGGCAGAAGAGGCAGTTTGTGGGGACGGTGCCAGCAGCAGCACTTGGGCAGCCCCTGCCCCTGTGCTGGTGCTGCCAGGGTTTTGGGCGGGGGACAGGCGGTTGGGGACCTGCTGGGTCAGCACCTGCAGAGCCAAGTCCCACTCACGCCCTTGGGGATCTCAGCTGTGCCCCCTCCATCAGAGCCAGGGGCTGCTACACCCTGGTTCCGGGAGGCCTCCCACCACCGTGACATGGGTGCTGGGGCTGAAGCGTGTCTGCAGAGCCAGGGGGTCCCTGTGGCTGGTACCCAGATGGGTGGCTGGGGCTTGCTGTGGGATACAGCGTGGTGGCAGTTGGTGGCCCATGGCAGCGGGACAAGGCAGGTCTGGCTGCTCACCCTTGCCTGAACTCGAGGCTTGCAGCACTTTGTCATGATTTTCCCCTCATCTCCACGCTGTGATCCCTCGCTGCTGGCATTACCCGAGTAGAAAATGACACATAAGCTGACATGATCCCTGCAGGTCCCAGTGCCCCGCTGCAGCGCTGCCCTGATGGCACGGGTTGGTGGCACATCAGTGGGCCCCCAGCTCCTCACCCTCCGCAGGGGTCGGGATGGGCTGAGCTCTGGCTGCAGGCTGGGGTCCTCGGGGAGCAGTGGTGGGGCCAGAGGAGCTCTGGCAGCAGCTGAGGGGGGGAGCAGCCCCAGCCTGGGGGATCCCACATTGTCCCCCCACAGCTGCGCCTATTCGGCATCTCCTCGCTGCAGCCTTCAAACAGCTCTTGTGTAAAATCAGAACTAGGGAGAGGAGAGTGGGAGCAGGCGACAGTGGCAGCTTATTTGTGATCTGCATTGTGTGGGGAGCTCTTAATTAGAGGTAATTAGACTAATTAACTTGCAAATGAGAAACTCGTCTTTTTCTGCTTTTCCTTCATGAGAAAAACCAGAAAAGATGAACACAGAGATAAATATTGGGGCTCATCACCCTGTACCTACTCCAGAGCCCCTCCAGCTGCGGGACACCCCTCTCACCCAGCGTTGCCTGCTGGGTGCAGTGTGCTGCGTCCCTCTCCTGGTGTCCTTGTGGTGACTGTCCCCACCTAGGGATGTCCCACTGCAGGGCACGGCTGCCGGCATCCCTGTGGTCCCCAATGGCAGAGAGGGACCCACCACCCAAGCGCGGGCAAGGATGTGGTGAATGTCTAGGAGCTGGTGGGACCCTGGCACTGGCCTTCTCCAGGATCTGATGGCCAAGTCCTGGTGATGGCTGGTGCCACCGAGGGCATGGCACTGGCACCATGCCCTGGCACTCTCTCCACCAAACCCATCCCATCCCACCCTGGGTCCGGAGCTGGGGGTCCCCTCTGCAGCTCCACATGGTCCCGGCTGTTTTCCAGCTCTTCTCTCGTGGCATCTCTGGTTTCCCCCTCGTGCTGTGCTGCAACACCCTGGGGACTTTGTTAGCACAACTGGGTTCAAATGTCTGATTAGTCTTTAGGAGATCGAGGGGTCAATTTTCCACAGCTCCTTCCTCTCCATTTAACTAATTTAACTGTGCGATTGTTACAAATTTCATTTTATTATAGCCCTGCTTCTCAGTCCAATTGAATTACCAAAATCTCATTTTCTCAGAAGTGCTGAATATGTAATTAGAGGAAAAATTATGCTCCTGACTGCCTATTAGAGAGGGCTGCGTGAGAGCACTCGCCCGGGCACACACGCGGGTCCACGGTGCCCCACACTGCCTGGCGTGAGCATGCGCCATGTGCGGCTGTGCCAGAGCCCAGCACGGTGACAGTGTGACAGTGACAGGGCCATGGATGGCTCCTGCTGCAAGAGGCTTTGCAGGAGTGGGGCCAGGACCGGGCAGCGGCTGGGCTCCTCGGGGACCCATGAGGTGTGGAGCAGGATGCAGGGGTGCGGCTGGAGCCGGTGTTGTGCCAAGGATCGAAACATGAGGCTGGTGGGTATGGCTCTTCGCAGGGCTCTCCAGTGCCCCCAGCCCCTGCCAGGGGTGAGGTGACAGTGGCTGCCCCTGGCACCACTGCCCGCAGCAGTCAGGCCAGTCTCTGGTGTGGCTTTTGGTCACCCTGCTGCTCAGAGCCACGCAGTGCGTGGGCACTCTGGTGGCTGCAGGGCTGAGCAGGAGCAGGTAGCTCAGGCAGATGCTGTGAGGATTTGGGTCCTCTCCAGCCTGTCCCCATCCCTGTGCTTTGCAGCTGAGCTTGTGCCTCGTGTGTCCGCCCATCCCAAACCCTTTGGTGGCCGATGGGAACCAAGCGTTGCTGGGAATCCCGGCCAGCACTGCGCACACCAGGGCTGCGGTGAGAATTGCTGTGACAGGGGTGGCCCGGCTGTGCCATCAGCAGCGTCTGCTCGGGGCTGGGAGCTGCTGCGGGTGAGCCCTGGCACCGCTGGCAGTGCTGGGATGGAGCAGTGCTGTGTGTCCTCCCGCTGGCTGTGGGCCTGATCCTGTCCCGTCTCCGTCACAGGTACCTGCGCCGTGTCAGCCGTGAGCACGTGGGGGTGGCTGGGAGCCACCCCAGCACCCCCGTCTCGCCTCGGTTACACAACATTATCATTTCATAATACTCTGAAATATACATGAAGTTGGCTGAATGCAGATGAAATTGCACCATTTACTTCATGAATATTTCATGTGGCCTCAGCTTCGAAGTTTCCAGCTGGTGGAGCCAGAAGCTGGGGCCGGACCCTGCTCCCCCTGGCCCCGTGCAGGAGGTGACAATGGGACATGGGCTGTGCCCGCTGCCTGGGCTGGCATCTCCTCCATGCTCCTGACAGGCTTTGCATGGCCATCCATGTCCCCCTGAGCTCCTGCAGGCAGAGGGAAGCAGTGTCCGGCCCTGGCAGCACACTGGCCACTGGGCTCTGCTGGGGAGCAGGAGCAGCAAGGAAAAGAGGGCAGAAAGTGCTGGGACAGTGTGTGGCAGCCCAGCAAATGGTCTTTTTCCCATGCCAGCAGGCTGCCCTGCCTTCCCCCGTTCCTCCTCCTCTCGCACCATCAATCCTGCCCCTCGGGTCCTGCCTGTTCTCTCCAGCCCTGCTGCTCTTTGCAGAGCTTCCCACTTGAGCATCACTGGCAGATGCCATTAGCAGGCTCCCACCCCTCCCTGCCTCCTCCTTAATGAAGACATTAAACACAGCGGCTGCTACCTCCGGCCTCTGCAGCTCCTCACCTCCCTTCACAGCTCCTTCCCGCGGGGGCGATTCCCCCACTGTCCCTCCCCCAGTTCCATGGGGCTGCAATGGCCCCGTTCTGGAGAGGAGGAGAGGAGAAGCAACCACTGCTGTCCCCTGTGGCACACAGGGCTTGTACCTCCTGGAATGCAGAGGTCCCCAACCCTAGCACCCCGACCCCACACTGCAGCCTGGGGCTCTGTGGCTGGAGCCCGCTCGGGGCCAGGCACTGCTTTGTATGGATGGCGCAGCATTTTGGGTAATGAAATATTCACAGGTCAGTGATTCCTTGAGAAATGACGGGGATCAGTCAATTCCTTTTCAGGGAGTAATTTTCTTCCCCTTCACAGCCCCTGTTTCATGTTGATAGTCATTAGCATGAGCAAGCGGCTGGATCGAAGCAGGGACGTTGTGGCTGTCACGCGGATGAGCTGTGCTGGGCATGGCCCTTGGTCCCTGGGTGCCGGGGGCGCACGTGTGGCCATGTGAGGACCCTCCTGCTGCTGCCAGGGCTTTGCTAAGCCCATCTGTGCCACATGGCACTGCTGCATTGCTCTTCTCCAAGGCAGCGAGCACCAGGGTGGATGCTCCCCTCAGCCTCCCTGTCACAGCCCTGGGTCCTGCTGCAGGCACAGTGGGTCCCACCACAGCACCGTGCTGCAGACCTGTTGCAGTAGCAAGCAGCCGCCCTGCAGGATGTGTAGCTTGGAGGAGCATCCTGGTGTCCTCCTTGGATGCTGTGATGGGGTCGGGACCCCAGCTCCGTGCTGCACCTCTTGGCACATGGCTGGTTCCCAGTGGGAGGCATTAGGGATCAGTGCTGGGCTGAATCTGTGCGCCTTTGCTGCTCCGACACCCATGGCTGCAGGCTCCTCCGTGTGTGCTGCTCTCAGGGACTCTGTTCACACTGGCAGTGGGGAGGTGTGTGGTGACCGGGCTGTGCCCCCTCCCCACTGCTCCAGAGCTCAGCATGGTGGCTTCCAGCCCGGCTGTATATGTGCCATACTGAGTGGTGCTGTGCTGGCACCATGCAGTGCCACCCCTGCAACAGCAGCGCTGGCTGAGCACAGCATGGCTCGCTGGCTCGCCTTGGGGGCCATGGGGCCACCACACTGCCTATGACCGGAGGTGGGTGGCAGGAGGTGACAGCGGCTCCAGAGCGGTTGATAACCCAGGGGAGGTCGCACCCTGCTCCTTTGTCCCATGCCGGCAGGATGCCCATCGTGGGTGAGCTGTGCTGGCTCGTCGCAGGGTGCCATGGCCAGAGGGTGCCCTGTCTTTAACGCAGGTGCTCTGCGCTTTGCTGACTGCTCAGACGCGGGGCTGCAGGTGCCTTGTTTTCTGAAGAAGGAGCGAACGTTGGAACGGCGCCGGCAGCCCCAAGCTGACAGGCGCAATCACCAAAGTGCGGCGTCGGCAGGAACTGGCCCCACGCGCCAAATGACTTGAAAGGAAATGGCCTGGATTGTGCTGAGGAGGCAGAGTGCAGTGAGGAGAAAGCAAGTGGAGCAAACACAAAAACTTCATTAATTAAAGAAACTCGTTAATGAGGGACATTTAATCAGCTAAAGATGATATCTACCCCCACCTGCTGCGGCAGCCGCTGCGCAGGGCTGGTGCTGTGGTGCTGAGCTGTGAGCAGGGGATAGGGGACACCACGCAGGGGACCTCCGGGTGCTGCCAGCTCTGCACTCCGGGGCTGGGCCTGCGGAGCAGCTGGATGGATGGGGCTCCCCTCTCCCTGGGCTCCTCAGCAGGAGGGGAGGACACAGAGCAGAGTGCAGAGCGAGCAGCAGCCCTTTCCCTGTGATTTCAGTGGGTATTGCACAGCCAAACCTGGCGCCATCCCTCTCCTCATCCCTGGCACCCCGCTGCCACCCAGCCCAGCAGCCCTGGGGATGGACAGGCAGCACTGGTGGAGGGAGGCACCGGGAGCCATAGTTCTGCGCCTCTGCAGCACCAGCAGCCCTAGCGACAGCGAGCAGCAGAACAGGGGAACCTAATGGTCCCTGAATGAAATAATACTTGGGCAGACAAGCACTGCGACAGCCCCAATTAATAAGAGATATTGAGCGTGGCTGTCGGGGCAGGATGGCAAGGAGCCAGCGGGGACTAAGGCCTGGGTAGGTGGAGGCAGTCCCTGCCCAGCACTCATCTGTGTCCGCCTGCCTCCTGCCTCTTCCTGCTGGGGCATCAGTGCCCTTTCCTGCTGCCATGGTGGTTGGTCCCGGCTGTGGTGACAGAGAGGATGAGTGTCCACCTAGAGCAGAACACGCAGGAGTGCTGCAGGCTGCTCCTGGCTCCAGCCATGCAGGAGGCTAGGGTTGGACACTGGGATTGTGGCTGGGAGCTCAGTGTCTGCCCACTCTCAGGAATAGGCTCAGGCTCCAGGGCCAGGCTGGATGCAGAACGGAACCCTCCAGCCTGCGAGGTGGGTTCGCACCGCGGTGCAGGCAGCAGCATCGCCCCGGCTCACGGGCAGTGCTGGAGATGGGGTCCATGCTGGCAGGAGCATCTGGCTGGAGCGTCCCCGAGCAGCTGAGTCAGCACGGACGGCGCTGGCAGGAGCCTGCCGGTGTCTTGCAGATCTGTAGCGGGGTTCACATGTGGTCCCCAGCATGGCCCCGGCGTGGGCTCCGCTGCCTCCGTCATGGGTGCGATGGCCCTGCCGGCTGCGGCGATGCCTGGCAGTGCTCCTCCCTCTGCCCCGGTGTCCTTGTGCTCCATAAATCGGCCACACACACAATTAAGGAGCTTGTCTGCACAGGCTGAGCCACAGATGTATTTCATGGGTGAGAGGCTGCCATGGAGGCCGTAAAGCATCCGAGGGGCTGCTGCCGTGTTCCGCAGAGGGTGTCTGTGTGTGGCAGAGGGTGTTTGTGTGTGGCAGCGGGTGCAGCACACACGTGTGCAAGGGATGGGAGCCCTTGGGTGCATGCTGTGAGGGTGGATGGATGGATGGAGGATGGATGGATGGATGGATGGATGGCGGGTGGGTGGGTGGAGGACAGGCACAGGCTGGCAGCCCCCCTCCGTTCCCCAGCAGGCAATGGGGCAGACCTCACCCCATAGCATCAGTGCAGCTCACCCTGTTTGACCAGGGCAGCTGAGCTAGCTGTGTTAGAGCAAAGGGCCTAATTAAATAATTGGCAGTTAATTGATCCCTGCCAGGTGTTTGCCAAGAGGCCATCGACATCCTCCCTGGTCCCCTCCCTCTGACCCTGCTTCCCTTTGGTACTACCACTATCACCAGGACATCGGGCTTGCTGCCGGTGGGTGCTAATGCTCTGCAGCCTTCCAGAGTGATGCTGCCAGCCTGGCCTGGCTTTGCTTGTCCCCATGTTGGGCTCCAAAGCAAGGACTGTCCTGGTTTCCTTCCCAGAGGAGAGGGTGATGTGTGGGCTCCCTCATTAAGCCCCGTGGAGGGAGGCTCCATCCTCCTGCTGCCCAAGCCCAGTGCACTGGGCAGGCAGGATCCTGGAGCAGAAGAGGATGGGGCTTAGCTGTGGCAATGAGACCCAATAGCTGCTGGCACAGAGACAGCCCGAGGCTTGGGGAGGACACCAAAGGCTGGGGCATAGTGGGGCTGGGGGCCTGGTCTGGCTGCAGGACCAGGCCCCCCCCCGGCAGGTGGCACCCCAGGGACAGCAGTGGGTAAGGGGCCGGTGCCGCTGTCTTGGCAGGGTAACCAGGACGCCACGGCTCCGCCGGACGCAATGGCTCAGCCCTACCCCCCAGCCCAGTACCCCCCGCCCCCCCAGAACGGGATCCCCGCAGAGTACGCGCCGCCGCACCCGCACCCCACGCCGGACTACTCGGGGCAAAGCACAGTACCGGAGCACGCCATGACCCTCTACACACCAGCACAGAGCCACGCCGAGCAGCCGGGCACCGACGCCAGCACACAGTCCATAGCCGGGACGCAGCCGGTACCGGTAAGGCAGCGGTGCCAGCCCCGCCGTGGTCCCTCGGGTGCCAGGCTGGGTGCCGTGTCTGCCGGCTCTCTGCCTCGCAGCCCCCCCCCAACCCCCCCCGTCATTTCTAATCACTTGTAATCTACCTGCTTGGCTGCTTTCCCACCAGATAGCTTCAATTACGGGGTTGTAATGCAGCTTGCAGCTCAGACAGGAAAGTGCTGAGCTAAGCACTTCCCAACCCAACCACAGCAGCCCCTGTGCAGGTCTGGCATCCCCACCCTGGGAACCCCAGCGTGCCATGGTCACAGTGGCCAGGCACTGGTGCCACTGGGCTGACTAGCGGAGAGGCCAGTGTAAGGCCACCCAATGCTCTCTGCTATGGGTCACCCCCTGCCCTCTCCCAGGGCTCCCTCTCCCCAGGGGTTGCTCCCCTGAGCCTCCCAGTGCTCAGCCCCCCCCAGGTGTCTGCGCCGTTCACGGGGTGGGTGATGCCCTGGTGCCGCTGGCAGCACTGGCAGTCGGGGAGGTGCAGGCAGGGCTGGTGGCTGGTTCCCAGGCTGGCATTCCTGACCCCCTGCGGGCAGATCCCATCCGGCATCTCCCCAGCTCACCAGGCTGCAGGGTGCTCAGGGTGCATGGGGTGCTCAGAGCCTGGGGACCACAGGGTCCAGGGTGTCCCTGGGGGCCAAGCACAGAGGAGTTCTGATCGCTGCTGGGGGACATGGGGCTGGCAAGACTGGGGCTGACATCCAGCTGTGTCCCACAGCAGACAGATGAGGCGGCACAGACAGACAGCCAGCAGCTACACTCCACAGACACCACAGACAAGCAGCAGCCCAAGAGGTTACACGTCTCCAACATCCCCTTCCGATTCCGGGACCCCGACCTGCGGCAAATGTTCGGGGTGAGTCCGGCCCGAATCCAGCTACCCCCATCCCCTGCTCCTCTGCTCGGTGCTGCACCATGCATTGTCCCTGTCCCAAGGGGCCATCCTGCCAGCTCAAGGCATGCCAAGCGCTTTCATGGCGCTGCTGGCTGCTGCTGTGCAGGATTTGCACCCTGGAAATGGCTGGGCTTATGGACCAAGTCCTGTGCATGGAGTGAGGAATACAGAGCCCTTGTCCCCCTGCCTTGTCTGTTTCCCAGCCCTCACTAGGATTCCGAGCAGTGCCGGCTGAGATTGTGGATGGTACTCCTCAAGTCCTGGAAAAGTCCTGGGAGGGTTGAGGGCTCTCCCGTGCATGGCACCGAGGGTCCGCTGGCCTGGTCCCTTGGTCTGGTCCCCATGGCAGACCCCTGCCCCTGCTGTGCCAGAAGCGCAGGGCCGGGGGCTCTGAGTGCTCACCCTCTGCTCTCTGCTTGCAGCAATTTGGGAAGATCCTGGACGTGGAGATCATTTTCAACGAGCGGGGCTCCAAGGTGGGTGCTGCCCGCGGCCGGCGCTGCCATGGTGAGCCCGGGGAGGGTCCTGGCTCCTGTGCCCGCTCTGCCCTCCTCTCCTGCCCCAGGGGACCCAGGCACGGGGTACCCACCTCAGGCAGCCCCATCCCCCTGTCCCGTGCCAGTCTGGGGGGGCTGCGTGTACGCTGCACCCCGAACCCCGGAGGGAGGGAAGGGCTCGGCTTGCTCTACCCCCTCTGTGTATGGATGTCTCTGTTGTATCTTCCCTGCTTTCTGTGCCCCTCTCCCAGACTCTTTTCCCAGCTCATGGGTGATGCTGGGGCCTCAGCAGGGACCCTGAGGGGACCCCAGCCCAGGCTCTCCACCTCTGCACTGCGGCAGCCTCCTCTCCTGCGCCAGCTCTCCTGATTCACACCCTCTCTCTCTCTGTCCCCGCACCCTCTCTCTGTCTCTCTCTGTCTCTTTCTTTCTCCTTTTCTCCTCTGCTCACAGGGTTTTGGGTTTGTAACTTTTGAAACTAGCACAGATGCCGACCGGGCACGGGAGAAGCTGAATGGCACCATCGTAGAGGGCCGGAAGATTGAGGTGCTCAGATAAGTGTGCTAGTGCCATGCCTGTGTGTGCTTGTGTCCCCTGCGCCCTGCCTGGGGCAGGGGATGCTTTGGGGTGGCTCTGGGTGTCACCCAGGGGAGGATTGCCTGCCGCGTGCATGTGTCCATGAGCGTGGCACAGGAGCATGTGCGCCCGCTGCCAGGAGGTCCTCACTTGGCACAAAGCAATTGGCTAAACCAATCCTCCACATGCAGGGAGAGCTGGGGCACTGGCCAGGGCTCTGGCTGGGTTTTGCCGGTTACAGAGGGGTCTGGTGGACCCCAGCTCAGCCCCATGCCCACCATGCAACCACCCTAAGCTCTGCAGGGAGGATATGAGCTCTCTGCTCCATGTGCTGTCCCCATCTCCCTGTACCTGAGAGGGAAGGATGCTGCACAGGAGCTGGGATGCTGCATCCAGGAGGTGGGAAGCAGGGCAGCACAAACGCGTCCTTCCTGAGCCGGGTGCAGGAGGCCTGGCCTGGCCGGGGGTCCAGGCAGTGCTGCAGCAGGCAGGGCAGCTGGGGCAGAGACTCATCCCATGTCTCCCCATGCATCCTTCGCTCCAGCACCTGAAGCAGTACCATCGCGCCAAGTGCAGCAGCGCAGGCTCTGGACCGCGGCCTCTCCAGCCCCGCTGCTCGCAGGCGCTGAGCCCCATCCGCTCTCTCTGCAGGTGAACAACGCCACGGCCCGTGTCATGACCAACAAGAAGGTTGCCAACCCCTACACCAATGGTAAGGGCCAGCGCGAGGAGGGCCGGAGCTGCGGCTCCTTTCCAGGGTGGGTGCAGCCTCCCGGCACCCTGGGCCCTGAGGCCACAGGGGTGGGAGCTGTGGTCCCCCAAAGCCCAGCTGGGGATGGGGGAGCACTGCGGGGAGGGTGCCCCCGGCCTCACCATCTCTCTCTGCCCACAGGCTGGAAGCTGAACCCTGTGGTGGGAGCAGTCTACGGCCCCGAGTTCTACGCAGGTAATGGTGGGTTGGGGCCAACCCCGCTGCAGATCCACCAGAACATTGGCTCTGTGCCCTGTCCGAGCCCCGCCGCTGCTCTGAGTATTCCCCAGCCCCTCACCCCGGCATCCCATGGGGCCATGTCCCAGGGTAGGGAGTCAGGCTGTGGCACGGGATGGCCCGTGGTGACTGCGAGGGTCCCAGACATGCGCTGTGTGGAGCTGCTGCAGGAAGCCCACATTTGTTCCCTCCCTCCCTGCAGTAACGGGGTTCCCGTACCCCGCCACGGGGACGGCCGTGGCCTACCGAGGGGCACACTTACGGGGACGAGGACGCGCCGTCTACAACACGTTCCGTGCAGCGCCGCCACCGCCGCCCATCCCCACCTACGGAGCGTGAGTACCGGGAGACAGCAGGCACCTGCCTGGGGGTGCGGGGTCCCTGCCTGGGGGTGCGGGGTCCCTTTGCCACCACTGCTCTAATTCTGCTGCCGTCAGTGTTGGCGCTGCTGGGCTCTCCTTTAGGAGTGGGCAGCAGCTCCACCAGCACCGGCCTGGCCTCAGGGTCTGTGAACGCCCCCAGGCTGCTGCCTCTTGGGGTGACCCATGTGCTCGCCAGCATCCCACACCCCATAGGAGACTGTAACTCCAGCCAGTGGCTGGTTCAATGGGGTACTCTCCTGGCACACATACAGCCACTCTGTGCTAGGCATAGCCACGGCACAGAGGCTGTGGTTGCTCCCAGCAGTGATAGTGCCCTAGGGCTCCTCCATCCCTGTGGCCTGTCCCCATGTGTCTGCCTGGGACGTGCCCTCACTCTGCCCGGGTGGCCGCTGCTGGCAGGCAGCTCTCCAGCATCACCCCGATCCCTCTGTGCCGGGGCACAGCCCAGGCTCTGACGCCTCCGCCTCATTTGCAGGGTCGTTTATCAGGACGGGTTCTACGGAGCTGAGATCTACGTAAGTGCTGCTGGGCCGGGTCTGGGACAAGCCGGGGCCCCTGTGCCAGGGCTGGGGGCGAAACAGCACCGGGCGGCTTTGCAGTGGGCTCTGCCCCTGCCAGCCCCTGGGAAGGCAGCTGGAGTCCAGGTGCATGGGGACAGGACATGGCAGGCAGGGTGGTACCGTGCAGGGTCCTGAGCCCCCCGCCAGCCCCCGCGCAGGGCCCACACTCAGGGATTTACAGCCCCAGCAAGTGCTGGTGCACTGTCTTACACCGGCATTTAACCTCCATCTTCAAGAAGCCATTGGCCATATTTCAGATGGGCGCTGAAGGATTTCTCTAACGTGACACCTCATTAAAGCGATCGGGGAGGTGACGTTCTCTCCTCTGGAAGTTTCATTTTTGAAGGTTAATGTTTGTGAAAGGCCCTGGGGAATGGGAATGAGGCTGCTGTGTGCCCGGTGGCACCGGCTGCCCGCGGGGCCCACCGCTGCTCCGGGGCAGTGCCTGCGGGTCCCCAGCCCCCCGAGGCTGCTGCCTGTCCCTGATGCAGTCTCTCTCCACTGCAGGGGGGTTATGCTGCCTACAGATACGCCCAGCCTGCAGCGGCGGCGGCAGCGTACAGCGACAGGTAAGCATCGTGCGCCGCGGGCGTTGCTCCTACCGCAACATCTCACCCGTGGGATGAGCATGGAGCCAGGGGCGATGAGGGTGTCCTGCGAACTGGGACCCTGCACTCCCCTGCGGCTCCCAGGGGGAAGAAGTGGGGTGATCCCAGGGGGCTCAGCAGTGGCCGGGCAGGGGTGGCTGCAGTGGGAGCTGGGACCCCGACCCCAGTCGCTAATGCCCGCTGCTGTGTTTGCTCCTAGTTATGGCAGAGTGTATGCAGCGGCAGATCCGTACCACCACACCATCGGCCCCGCCGCCACATACAGCATCGGCACCATGGTAAGAGCAGCCCCCGCGGCCTTTCTTTGCCTCCCAACGCGAGCTGCGGCCCAGGGAGCCCCTGGGGCATGGGGCAGGCGCTGAGCGGGGTGCGGGGCAGCCCTGCATGTGGGGTGCAGGATGGGGACCCCAGAGCTGGCGGCGGGAGCAGCACAGCCCCTGCCTGGCTCTGCCCACAAGCAGGGCCACAAGAGAGGATGACCCCCAGCCCCACCCTTCACCCCACGTGCCCCATTATACCCAGCTGGTGGCAGCTCCACGGTGTCCTGCCCACAAACACTGCTTCTGGGGGGGCCCAGCTGCCCCCGGAGCCTTGCCCAGGGACCAGGACCCCCTTTCTTATCCCTGTGCCAGGGAGCACGCAGGGGCACTGGTGCCTGCAGCCCACGGCTCTCAGCTAGCTTCACAACCAGCACCAAAGATGAAAAATCCCACTCACATGTGGGATCTCAAAGCCAACCACCCTTTTCTTCCTTTTTTTAACCCCATGGCTGGGGCCAGGTTGCCGAGCACCCCTCAGCACCTCTCGGCACTCCTTGGCACCCAAGCAGCTGGTAGCAAGGGGCCGTGGCCCCGCTGTCCCATGGGATGTGCAGGATGGGGATGGGGATGAGGAAGGGCTCCGCAGTCGCTGGAGGCGGGAGCAGCCTGGCCACGGTGCTGCCGTGCTGGGGGCACCCTGCAGCCTCTGGCCCATGCACGGCACCAAGGCAGCACCCACAGCCGTGCTGGAGCCCGGGCAGCACCGGACCCCCTCAGCCCTGCCTGCCCCTCACATCCCAAGGACAGAAGTGATTTGGTGTCATTTGGAAAAAAAAAAAAAAAAGGAAAAGGAAAAAACAAAAAGGAAAAGGAAAGAAAAGGAAGAACGGCTTTGCCTCTCTCTCAAATACTGATTGGCTTTTTTTTCATCTTTGATGTTGCAGGCTAGTCTATACCGAGGAGGGTACAGCCGCTTCACTCCCTACTAGCAAGACAGACACAGCCCCTCCCACCACTAACACTGACTGCTCACTAGCACCAAACCAAACCAGGCAGCCAGAGCCACGGCCGAGGCTCTGGAGGAACCACAGGGTGCCCGGGCTGGGGCTGGGGCACGGCCGGGCTCCCCTGAGCCGCGGTGCCCACAACCCATAGGGTCACCTCGAGCTGCTCCACTCTGCTGCCTGCCCTGGTCTCCTGCATCATCTGCCTGCAGGGACATGGGGCAGCTCCTGTCCCTGCATCCCTGGGGTTCATGGGGAGCAGGGCCAGTCCTCGGCCCTGGTAGCGCCCCGAGCCCAGAGCCTGGGGGGTTGTGGGGTCCTCGTGTGGCTTCACCCTGACCTGAGCCCCAGGCAGGCACTGCCCTTGCTGGGGTGCAGAGGGCTCATCCCCCTGCGAAGCCAAGGGGATGCTCGTGCAGGCACGGGGGGCGCAGTGCCTATGGCATCCCAAAGGGCATAGGAAAGAGAGGAGCCAGCAGGGGCTGCTGCACGTTCACGGGCTGAGCCGGGCTGGGGTGCAGCGTGGGGCTGGGGGGACCGGGATGGCATCGGTGCTGCCCTGGCCAGGCTGCCCCACGCACGGCTCCTGTGAAAGACCTGCCTCTCTGTTTCTGTTGTAGTGAAACCGCGGCTGTTTCCTTCTGGGACCAGGAAGGGCAAAAAAATCCACCCACACACCCCAAAAAAATGAAAAATAAAAAAAATCAAAAGCAAAGCAACAAAAATAAAAAATAATAAAAAAAAAGGCAAAGCGGCAGCAGCCACGTGAAAGCCCCAAATGTCCCCGCGCGAGGAGTCCCGGCGGAGCCCGCGGCGAGCACGGTTGGACGCACGGACACACCGGAGGGGCCCCTCTCGCCCCGAGCCCGTCGCACGGAGGTGGAGCCGGCACAGGCCAAGCCAGGGTGTCCGGAGGGGCCTCGCCGCTGGGCACAGCGCCTGGCACCACGTCTTCCTTCCGGCCCCGGGACTGTGCCGGGGTGGGAATCCAGCCTCGTGCTTCCTGAGCTGCCGGTCATCAGCGTGTCAAGTGTGCGAGGCCTCGGCTCCCGCGCGGAGCCGCTTTGCTGAGGCGCTGGGCGTTGCAGGGGACCAGCCTCTGCCTTTTAAAGGGAACTTTTGTTAAGAGGAGCTTCTTGCAACTCGCTTGTGATCCCCTTCCCCTCCCTCCAGCCCCTGGCACTCCTGGGGCTCCAATAGGAATGCCCCGACCCTGCTCCCGCTCCTGCCTGCTCCGTGGCACGGGACATGCTCCTGGCTCCCCATCCCTGCCCAGGCCAGTGGGACCCTGCCAGCCCTCGGAGCAGGGTCTCGGCCATTGCATTGCCCAGGGCCAGACTGGCATCGCCCGTGGGGACCAGCCTGAGCCCCGGGGTCGGTCTGCAGCAGCCGGCACACTGGGTCGGAGCCCACCCCGGGGTGCAGCCCCATCCCGCCGGCCTCGCGCCTGGCTCCCCACGGCACCACCGCTCCTCAAACCTCACTTTATAGTCTGCAGACACCCCGATGCTCCAGCGACGAGCTCCCCCTTTTCTATTCCCGGTGTACATAGCCCCGGCCGCCCCGGCCCCATGCCCCTGCCCTGTACAAAGCTCCTTCCATCGCTGTACTGGCTTCTTCCTTACAGCAACCCCTGCGCCGGCCGCCGGCGCACAGGCTGGCACTGGCCCATCCTGTATGCTTCAAAGGTGTGACCATTCTAATAAACAGTATTATTATTATTATTATTATTACAAGGATTATTATTATTATTGAAATTATTAATAAAGATTTCTTTCTTCAACCAGGGCGACTCAGGTTTTGACTGGCGCAGGGCCGTGGCTGGTGCGGCGGGCCTGGCTGTCGTGGCACACCTCTGGGCAGGCAAAGGAGGGAACCCGTTGGGGTGGGTTTGCCACAGGGAAGGAGCAGGGAGCGGGATGCAGGCACAGCAGGAGCTCGCCCCTGGCTGTGCCGAGCCCTTCGTTTCTCAAGCCTTAGATAATTCATGTCAGAGTCCCCACCGCGGGAGCAGCAGCTCAACTGCTGACATATTAATTTTCCTGACCGGGAGCCAGCATTGTTTGTGGGCCAGGGCCGGCGCTCGGGGGAGCTGGGGCTGGGTGACCCCGCTGCGTGGCGCGCTCCTGCGCCCCGCCTGCTAATTGCTTGCTCGCCAGACTGTGAGGAAATAATTGCTGCTATAAATTTTCTCTCCTTCTCCGCAGCAGCCATGGAGGCAGTGCTGCGGGCCAGCCCTGCGAGCGGCGGCACAGGCAGGTCCACGGCGGATGGCGCAGTCCGCAGCGCTGAGCACCGCAGCACAGCCGTTGCTGGCAGCTCCGTACCCGCGCTGGGCTGCTCCCGAGGTGAGGGGATGTGGGGCTAAGGGGGGTCTCAGGGCAGGTGTCCCCTGGTACAGGGGGGAGGCTGCAGGGTAGGAGCTGGGGGGCCCTGGGCAGCACCCAGCAGTGAGGGCTGAGCCCAGCCATGGTGGTGAGAGAAGAGGGAGCCACGGAACCAGCTGGCGTACAAGGATGCCAGAGAAGAACTCTTCATCAGAGACTAGTGATGGGACAAGGGCTGGTGGGTTTAAACTGAAACATGGGAAATTCAGGGTAGATGTAAGGAAGTTCTTTACTGTAAGGGTGGTGAGGCACCTGGAATGGGTTGCCCAGAGAAGTGGTGAATGCTCCATCCCCGACAGTGTTCAAGGCCAGTCTGGACAGAGCCTTGGGCAACACAGTCTAGTGTGAGGCGTCCCTGCCCATGGCAGGGCGTTGGAACTGCACGACCTCGAGGTCCTTTCCAACCTAAGCCATTCCGTGGTTCTAGGAGATGCAGCCTCCACCTGCTGAGCCCGCAGCCGCCCCACCGGCACGGAGGAGACACGGACACGGGGCCGCACTGCGTTTGCTTTTAATGCCCATCTCTGCCGGTGCCAGGGGCTGGTGCAGAGTAGACCAACACCAGCCGCCCCCAGAGCTGCGGGTCCACGGGCAGCTCGTTGTGCAGCACCGGCTCCACCAGCAGCTCCAGGCGGCAGGACTGCCCGGCCGCCGGCCGCGGCACCACCAGGCCCACGGCGCGGTACAGGCAGGCGTGCGCCAGCCCCAGGAGCCGCGGTGCCGTCTGGCCCTGGCGGCAGCGGGCGCCCTGGCTGAAGATGCGGAACCAGCCGGCCTGGCCGGGCGGGAAGGCCCAGCGCAGGGTGAGGCTGAGCGAGAGCTGCTCTGCCGTGGGGCCCTCCTGCCACCAGAGCTGCGAGGCCAACAGGCTCTGTATCTGTGGCGGGGCGGCCGCCACGCTGGCAGCATCCAGCACCTGCAGGGGGGAACCGCGGCTCCGTCAGAGGCAGTGGTGGGGCAGCACTGGGGAGCTCCGTGAGCAGCAGAGCGGGCACTCACCCGGACCTCCCCGAGGAGGCAGGAGAAGGGCATCTCCTGCGGGCTGGGCTGCTGGCGGGACACGAGCAGGGAGAGGTCTCGCAGGCTGCAGTCCTGAAGATCCAGCTCATAGCACCTGAGAGCAAAGGGGCAGAGCAGGCACGGTGCCGGGGGAGCCCTGGGGTGCCTATGCCTGCCCATGGGCACAGGGTGCCAGCGGCGCGCTCACCGGCTGGTCCAGCCATGGGAGCCACTGTTGCAGGAGGCAAGCAGCTTGGCGAGGCCGGGTGGCGGTGTCGGGAGGAACCGGGGGTGATGCCGGTTGCTGGGCTCTGCCGGAGGGAGCGGGAAAAGGGGTGAGGGGCTGAGCTGGTCCCATGCCCCCATGGCCCCATGCCACCACCATGCAGTGCGTGCTCTCTATAGAGAGCATGGGAAGGGGTAGGGCCCTCACCGGGCAGGGAGGTGACATTGCCCTCATGGCAGGACCCCGAGTCCCACGTGGTGAGCTCCAGCGCAACAGTAAACTCGGTGTGCGGCCCCTCAAGCTTGTAGAGCAAGGTCAGGAAGAGCTTGGGGGGCGCCGGCATCTGCAAAGAGAAAAGGCTGATGACCCCAAATCCACCCAGAGAGAGAGAGAGGAGAGAGAGACAGAGAAGATGCATCGGGTTAGGTCTGCTGGGCAGTGCAGGCAGAGCCTTGCAGCACGCTCACCACGTGTGACATGCCATGCCAGCCCAGCACTGAGGTGGTGGTGAGGGGCTTTGCCCACAGCTCACCGGATGGTCACACGCTCCTCGCCGGCGGGGATGATCCCCTGCAGCCTCAGGGAGCTGCCACCACACCAGGCATCCTGCAGGCAGCAGCTTGTCCTCAGCCTGCCCTCGTGCTCCGGGTAGAGGGGTTGGATCTCCTGTGCGCTCAGGTCATACCAGGGCCCGGCCTCTTCCACCTGCAGGACAGGGAGAGCTGGGCTGGGTGGGGAACTGGGAGAAGGGACCCCCCTGCCCAACCCACACCTGCCCAGCTGGAGCCAAGTGATCACCTTGCACCCACCTTCCCATCCAGGAACCTGCTGGTGCCCATGCCCAGGCTGAAGGAGGTGGCGAGGGGCAGCGTGCAGATGCTGTGTGTGAGCAGGTACTCAGCCAGCAAGCCCCAGAACCTGGAGGGAAAGGCATGGGTCACAGCAGAGACCTCCAGCTACAGCCACTGCCCCAGCACGGCCTGGCCAGCAGCAGTGGTCTCCTGCAGCCCCACCTTGCTGCCCTGCATCCCGGAGGGCTCTGGCCCCATCTCCCCTCTCCTCCCCCCCACCCCGCTGAGCCGCCCTCACTTGTTCTCATTGTGCAGGAAGTTTTCCTCTCCCAGGTGCTCATAGACCCAGCCAGGAGCGAAGATGGCAGCGGAGAGGCCGTGCTGGCGGATCAGGCGCAGCGACTGCAGGGACGAGCAATGAGCGGCCTGGGATAGGCATCCCCGCGCTGGGGGAGGCACAGGGTCCCGGCACACCCACCTTGTTGGTGTCAAAGCCACCACTGATCACATCACCACGGGCAAAGACATCGATGCCGACATAGACATCAGTCTGGCGCGGGCCTGCCAGCGCGCGCGTGCGCTCCAGGTGCTCCTCCTTCCAGTTGTAGTTGGTGAACAGCCCATCACAAGCATCAAAGAACACCCTGGGGACGAGGGTCAGGGCAAGTTCCTGCAGACCACCCCACCAGGGGCTGTGCATGCCATGTGCTGCGCACTTGGTTTGGGGTGGGCTCAGACCCCTCCCCAATGTCTGTTCCACCCAAAGTGGTGGGGCAGGGCCCGGCCTCACCTATTGTCCTGGTTCAGCTCATTCTGCCACTTCAGCACGCCATTCTGCAGGACACTGTCATACCAGATCACCAGCCCCCCGGGCACGGCGCTGTGAACCTGTGCAGTCAAGTGCTGCAGGAAGGGGGGCAGGTTCTTCACCGCTGCCGCCTGCAGGAGAGAGCAGAGCCAGGTCAGCGCGGGGCACTGAGGGCAGCAGGGCACCGGCGATGGGCAGGGGACTGCAGCTCACGCTCAGCGTGTTCTCCATGTTGACCAGCCAGCCATCAAAGCGGTAGTGCTGGGCAATGCGCGCCAGCTGCTCGCTCACGGCACGGGACGCCTCTTCCCCACCGGCCAGGAACGACTCACACAGCTTCTCCCCGTCCGTCCACTCCGTGATGAACGTGCCTGGGGACGTGGCGAGACCAGTGTCAGCCACGCACCCCAGCAAAGTCACTGCATGCTTGGGGTTCCCGTGGGCCCGGTCCTGCAGCTTCCAGCCCTGCAGCCGGCCCTGCCTCACCCAGCACCAGGACGCCGTTCCGGTGCGCCGCGTTGGTCCAGCACACGGGCGGGATAGTGACAGTGCGGTGGCTGAAGTAGACGAAGATGTCGATGTACCGCCAGTGGTAGAAGACGTAGGGGTTGCGCGTGGCTGAGCCCTGGATGAACCTGCAGCAGCAGCGAGAGGAGGGTTGGGCATGGCGAGGAGGACACCGGCAATGGCTGCGGGGCTGGGCAGGAGCCTGACTCACAGCCCAGGAGCTGGGCAGAGCTGTAGCACTGAGTCACCCCACAGACCCCAGCTAGGGCTGGCCTGAGCAAAAGGTCACGGTGCTCCATCCCCAACCCCTCCGTCCCTGCGCGTGGGACACAAATCAAGCAGAAACAGAGCAGGTTTGAGATGCTGGGCCTCGCTGCCACGTCCCCTCCGCCCAGCACGTACCTGTCCTCCAAGTACCCGCCACGCATGTCGTGGCACACCAGCGTCCGGGGCCTCTTGCTGTGGAGCGGGGGCTGGCGCTTGGCCAGCTGCACAGTGCAGACGTTGAAGTCGTCGTTGCCATCGGGCTGCCAGGACAACAGCTCCTCCAGGCCAGACAAGAAGAAGCTGACGGGCTCTGTTGTCTTGGTGTCAAAGTGCCTCGCTGGGGCAGGGGGACAGAGGAGGGGATCAGCGGGAAGCGCTGCCCGGGAGGCTCGGTACCGGTACCGCAGCGCGGATCAGGGGGGCTGCCTCACCTGGCAGGGGCTGCGGGCGGGTGCTGATGGTGTCGTGCAGGACGGTGGTTCCCCGGGACTCCGCCGCCGGCTGGAAGCTGCCCGGGCAGGAGGTGAGGGACGGACAGCGCCAGAGCCACCCGGGGCCGGGCCGGGCCAGCACCGCGGCCAGCGCCCGCCGAGACCGGCCCCGAGCTCGGTCGCACCCCGAGCCCAGCCCCGATCCCGGTCCCGGTCCCGATCCTGATCCCCGCCCCGGTCCCGGTCCCGGCCCCGAGCTCGGTCGCACCCCGAGCCCAGCCCCGATCCCGGTCCCGACCCTGATCCCCGCCCCGGTCCCGGTCCCGATCCCACCGCGCACCTCCGCCGCCGCCGCCCGGCCCGCTCCTCCTCGCCCGGCTCCTCTGCCCCGTCCCCCGGCCTCTTTCCGCTCCGCCCGGGCCCGTCCTGCGCCTCCGCCATGGCGCTACCGCCGTCCCCTCTCCGCTGCCGCCCGCCGCGGCCCGGCCCCGCTCTGCCGGAGGCGCGGCAGAAGGAGCTCCGCCCGCCCCGCGCCCGGGCCCGGCCCCAGCGCCCGCCCCTGTCCCGGACTTGTGCCCCGATATGGGCTGTGTGTGCTGGCAGCGGACCTGTGTCCGGGATAGGACCTGTGTCCGGGATAGGACCTGTGTCCCGGGATAGGACCTGTGTCCCGGGATAGGACCTGTGTCCCGGGATGTGACATGTGTCCAGGGATAGGACCTGTGTCCCGGGATAGGACCTGTGTCCGGGATAGGACCTGTGTCCCGGGATGTGACATGTGTGCCGGGATAGGACCTGTGTGCCGGGATAGGACCTGTGTCCCGGGATAGTGACATGTGTGCCGGGATAGGACCTGTGTCCCGGGATGCGACATGTGTGCCGGGATGCGACATGTGTGCCGGGATAGGACCTGTGTGCCGGGATGCGACATGTGTGCCGGGATAGGACCTGTGTCCCGGGATAGTGACATGTGTGCCGGGATGCGACATGTGTGCCGGGATAGGACCTGTGTCCCGGGATAGGACCTGTGTCCCGGGATGCGACATGTGTGCCCGGATAGGACCTGTGTCCCGGGATGCGACATGTGTGCCAGGATGGGCTCTATGTCCTGCTGCAGGGCCACGTGTCCCCGAACAGGCTGTGTGTGCTGGCAGCGGACCTGTGTCCCGGGGTAGGACCTGTGTCCCGGGATAGGACCTGTGTCCCAGGATGCGACATGTGTCCCGGGATGCGACATGTGTGCCGGGATGGGCTCTATGTCCTGCGCAGGGCCACGCGTCCCCGAACAGGCTGTGTGTGCTGGCAGGGGGCATGTGCCCCGATATGGGCTGTGTGTGCTGGAACAGGATCGTGTGTCCACGGATGTACTGTGTGTCCTGGGATGGGATACGTGTCCCAGCATGAGACATTTGTCCTAGAGCAGGTCCCACTGTAGAGGCTGGAACAGAGTTGGTACCTGTGCTGGTGGCCATCCCATGAGGAAGCCTTTCCCTCCCCTCGTGCCATGTGCCAGCAGTACCAGCAGCACCAGCCCTGCCTGAGGGGCCTACTGATGCTGTGGGGCTTTGCCCCCTCCATGGGGTGGGCCATGAGCAGGGTCTCTGCCAGCCCCACAGGGACAGCAGCACTGGGTCTGAGGCACCAGCAGCCCTTGATGGAATGACCAGCCTCACCTGGCCCCCACTCACCACCCACCCCTGGGGATGGAGCACTATTTAAGCTCAGCCCTGAGCATTTCTTGTTTTCCCTGCTGCGACAGGAGGATGGTGGTCTCCAGCTGTAGCTCTGCTCTGCCCAACCATAGGGCCGCAGCTTGCCCTCAGACCTGCCTCATCACCAGGTACTTCCCAGGTCATCTGGGCTCTTGATAAACCCAACCATCACCCCCAGCCCACCCTGCTCATGGGTCTGTTGCTGTGCTCAGCTCCCAGCCCTCAGAGAGCTGCTGCACCTCAGAGCCTGGCTCAGGCCACCCCGGCTCCCCAGGGATGCTCTGCCCTTCCCATTCCACCGCCAGCACAGCAGCACCAGGGCAGCCCGTGACTCTCAGGGAGCCCCTGCACTGTGGGAGCAGGAACTTGCCCTGAGCCACTTGGAGCCTCCACACACAAAGCAAGAGGACACATAGAATATGTGAGTAGAACTGGAAATCATGGGGTGTTTAATGTTTGAAGCTGTACAGAGGGAGGGGGGCAGGATGTTGCCCTGGGCCCCACTCTGCTCTTGCATCTACAGAAATACAAAGCCTGGGCAGCAGATAACCTCACTGAAGAGGAAGTGGCTCAGGCCAAAGGCCCCACGCCCAGGGCTGCCTGGGGAGCCAGCCCCCCCCCGGCAGTGTTGGTACCAAGCAGAGGCCGTGGTGGGAGGAACTGCGATGGGCCCTGTGAAGGGGCACTGCTGCAATCTGCATGGGGGAAGCGTTAGCTCAGGGGGTGCCCAATGTCCATGTGGCTGGGTCCTGGCTCTGTGGGAAGGAAGAGGGGCCCGTAGTGGTTTTACTTGCCTTCCCTGCTGGGTGCTGAGCACCCTCTGCCCTTTTCCAGGATTAGGTGCCTGCAGAGCATGGCACAGTACAAGGGAACAAGGCAGGAACATGGTGCACGTGTCTGCACTGCTTTGCTCCAGGGCACCAGCAGTCAAACCCGTTCTACTGGTGTCAGCTCAGGCTGTGTCCCAGCAAACCCAGCTCTGGAGCAGGCACAAGAGGGGATGAGCTCCCTTTTCGCACCCAGTGCGCAACTGCTTCCTGGGTCTCAAATGCAGCAGAGGCTGGAAATGGCTCCGACTCTTTGAGGTTCATTCGATGGGCCACAAGGAGCTGCGGTGGGGACGTTCACACACTGTGCAGCTGCTGGGGGTAGTGGCACGTGGATGGGCAAACAGCTAACAGTGGTGGCATACCCAGGGTGAGGGATGGCAGGGGCTCCTCGGACACCTGCCCCAGGGCAGGAGGAGCGGGGGGACACCGGGGGCTCAGGGGTCTCCGCTGTACTTGATGAGGTGGCCGCTGAAGGTGATGTAGGTGTCATACTCGTCACTGAAGACTGCATTCTCACGCTCACCCTTGTAGAGCCGCACCCAGACCTCATCCTGCTCCTGCAGCTCTAGCATGACGCTTTGGCTTTGCATGATGCTGCGGTCGCTTACCTGGGCATAGAGGATCACCACCTCCACCCCATTGCGCATGATGTGCAGGTATGTCTCCTTCTGGTTCCAGGTGTGCACGTTGAGGCTGAAGTAGTAGATCCCGGGGACGTAGCAGTAAAACTTGCCCGTGAACATGCTGAAGTGGTCATAGAGGTTGACGAACTCCGTGTCGAAGATGAGGGTCTGGTAGTAGTCGTTGCTGTGCAGGGGTTTCTTGCGGCCCACCGAGAAGGCAGCGTAGTGGCTCTTGCAGCGCTCCCCAGGGGCGCCCATGCTGCCTTTCTGTCCCTTGGGCCCTGCGTGGCCCCTGCTGCCGGCCACCCCTGTCTTGCCGAACTTGCCCTGCATGCCTCGCTCGCCGCGGTCCCCCTTCTCACCTGGCCAAAGCAGGAGGGACGTGTGCATGGTCAGAGGTGAGCGACACCCCTAAACCCAGTGCCTTTGTGTGACAGAAAGGGACGAGGGCAGCAGGGATCCCCCAACCCCCTCCCAGGGCACCAGAGCAAACTTCTTGCCCCCAGTTCATGCGAGGCCAGCACTGGGAGCACAGCTCCGCACTGGGATGGTGCTGCCAGGCCAGGCTGGTGATGTCCAGCAGCATGGAGTGCCTGGGTGGCAGATTTGGCTGTGGGCAGTGATGCAGCAATGGGGGGGCCCCCACCTTCCCTCACCTTTCAGGATGGTCATGTTGATCTGAGGCAGGGGCTGGTACTGAGGGTGGTAGAAGCGCTGGTCAGGCTGCTCACAGCAGTGAACGCAGCGGCGCTGCAGGGGCATCTCCTGGGCACTGCTGACCTGCTGCTCCTGCATGGGCCTGTGGAGGGCAGAAAGCAAAGAGCAATGGGGAGCTATGGGGGGCTGAGGCCCTCTGCAGTGCCAGGGCTGCCGTGGGCCCCGCGGCCAAATGCCCTGCCCCTGGGATCCCCTCACCTGGCAGCGTGGTGCTGGGACGGTGCCTCTGTGGGGTCTGTCTCCAAACGCTGGTCAGGGCTGGGTCTGGTCTGGCTGCCGACAGGGGAGGGCAGCAGCAGGCAGGAAAGCAGCAGGACACCAGGCACCCAGAGCCCCTCCATGGCAGTGCCCTGTGAGGAGCCAAGACCAGCTCGGGACAGTGAGCGATGCTGCAGGGATGCCTGGCCCTGGCTGTGCCCTGTGCTGTCCCCAGCACAGGACCCAGAGCATGGCACAGCCCCAGCAGGGCACAGCTGCCCTTCCAGCTCCAAAGCACTGCTCTCCAGCAGCCTCCTCCCCAGCAGAGCCTGCAGCGTGGGCACTGCATCCCTTGCAGCTGCAGGGACCGTCTGTACCTAAATAGCTGCTTTAGCTGGGCCATGTACCTCTGTGATGCTCCAGTGAGCACCTGGGAGACCCATGTTTGGGCAGTGCAGGGGCTCTGGGCTCACAAGCAGGCTGAGACATGAGGCCATGCAGCCCCGGGCCTGCACTGGAACAGGGAATTACCTGGGAAGCCAAGGGTGGAGCAGAGCAGCAGCCTCTGTCCTGACTGTCCAAGCACTGCTGCTCCTATCCAGCCCAGCTTCAGCTGACTCCCATGAATGCCCAAGAGCAGCAACGTGGGGTGTCAGCACCTGAAATAAAAGCTACAGGCAGCTCCAAATGGCATGGGGGAATGTCGGGTGCAGCCCTGACTGTGTGGGGACTCCAACCCCAGAGAGGGTGCTGCATCCCTCCTGCCCCACAGCGTGAGAGGGTGCCCACAGCACAGGCTGCACAGACCTTGTGAAAGGGGCTCCTGTGCCCCAGGACCCGCCAGCCCTTGCTCTGAGGATTGCAAAGAGATAAGAGCCACTTCTCTATAGACATGGATGTGGGCTGGGAGCCGGCCCAGGTGGGGAGAAACCTCCCTGGGAGCCCACAACCTGCATGGGGCCAGAACTAATATTTGTATTTGCCAGTAGCCGGTGGCACCATGGCCCAACCCCGGCAGCTCCGCTGCCCTTCCCTGCCTTATCGCAGCTGCATCCGCTCTACCGTGGGGCCGGGCATCAGCACCTCACCCTGCAGCCCCAAAGGCGCCAGGACAGCCATGGCCAAACACCATGTGGCACTGCCCAGCCTGTTGGCATCCGAGGCAGTGTCAGGGTGCAACCGGATGGGCACAGGGCCCTGCGCAGTACAGCCTGTGCTTTGGGCATGGGGCAGGGCCATGGGAAGGATTCTGGGGCAGAATCCTGTTGTTTTGGTCAACACCCACTCCGTGAGCCCCAGGGTCGCTGGTCAGTAATAGCCAGGCTGGCAGCCTCAGGGCAGGGGTCACTGCTGTCCCCAAGTGTGTAGCTGGTGTGCAAACCCGGTGGGCTCTGGCAGCGGGTGTGGAGGGCGTTCGAGGCCAGAATGGATGCCAGGGCTATGAGTCACCTTCGCTGGGGCTGGGAAGAGACAGAGGGATGGGGAAAGGCTCCAAAGGGCTTTCCCACTGCTCGCACCCTCTCCGAAGGGCCTGTCCCCTCACATGCTTCCCAGGTGCCTGAGTGCCCACCACCTCTGTCTTATCCTGGCCGGTGTCCTGCTGCTGGGTATGAGGACAGCAGGGCTGTGGGTACCATGCATGGGCATCCTGGCACTGTGTCTTGCCTGGCCTGGTGCCTGCCCACGCTCAGCTCTGCAGGCAGGGGAGAAGCAGATCCATGGATAGAAGCAGAGAGGGGACCAGTCAGGGGCTTGTGAGCAGATACCATCCTGCAGAGCCTTAGCCCTGGCTCTCTTCACCCCGCTTGGCCTCCAGCTGTGTCAGCCACATGCCAGAGACCATGGCATGCAGCCTGTGGGGTTTTGAGGAGCCTGTGACTCTCCCTTGGCTCTGGAACCATCAAAACACACACTCCCCGGGGACCCAAAGCAGGCTTAACCCTGGGGAAAACACAGCTTTGCAGGGAACTGCTCCACAAGGAGAGGAAATCCATCACCAAGAAATCCCCACCAAGAAAGGCAGCTTCCCAGGCTGCCACAGGGCTGCAAATGGAGGCGAGTGTGCTGTGTGTGTACGGTACCAGCACAGTGCCATCATGGCCATGGGGCTGTCATCAGAAGCATGCGGGGCTCCCCTGCACCCCGCAGGCACGTGGGGCAGAAGCTGCCTGCACTGGCATACCCGGTCTTGTGGGAGGGACATTGTTCTTCCTGTTGGGGTTGGATGATCTCCAGGAGCAGTTTGCAGATTTAAATTCAGCGGCTGCTCGAGCCTCAGGGCTGCAAATCAAAACATCCTGAAATGCATTCCAAGGGGCAATAAAGACCAGGATGAAACAAGAGCAAACCCCGGGGAGGGATGAGGGGCTCAGCAGGACCTGCTTGCCCACCTCGCCCTCCCCAGGCCTCAGCAGGAGAGCCAGGACACCTCTGGGGTTGTGCTGCTGGGATTCACTCCCTGCCTTTTGCTGTAGCAGCTGGAATGGTTGCAGAGCCCTTCGCACACCGAAGCCGTGCAGACCCAGCAGGCAGCAGGGTGGGAGTGAAGGACCACGGCGTGGTTGTGACCCTTCAGCACCCACAGCACCAGTGATATGTGCTTGGGTGCACCTTGCAGCCACCGTGTCTCCCTTGGCTGTGCCTGGGGCTGCTCAGCCCTGGCTTTGGCTGCTCATGGGGATGGGCTTTTTGGGTCCATGGCGCTGTGGGTCTGGCTGTGCCCTCATAGGGTGGTCCCTGCGGTCCCCACTGCCTCTTGGCAGCAGGGCAAGGTCCCTGCTCGACTGACCAGCTTTGAGGGGCTCTGGTCCCCCTCGCTGGACGTGTCCTGGGGCACCCACGGGCCTGGCGAGGCAGAGCTGCCTCCCGGGTGATGCCGCCTGTCGCCAGCGGTACCGCAGATGGGCACAGTGAGGTGGGGCGCTGGTCCCCGGGGCTGCAGGGCCCCCCCGAGCCTGCCGCCAACGTACCTCTGGGGCAGGGCTGCTCCTCCCGGCGCTGCCGTCCCTTCCCTACAGCATCCCCCCGCACCGCCCCGCCGGGTCGGCTGCCTCCCGCTCCCACGGCCCCGTCTCCTCCTTCGGCCCGGGCGGAAATGCACTTTGTGGAGAGCGGAGGCGGCGGAGCGGAGCGGGACAGGATGGGACAGGATGGGACGGGAGGAGCAGAACGGGGCGCGCAGCCCTCCCTCGTCAGCTGCGTTAACCATGTGCTCTCCCGGAGCTCCTGCCAGCACCGGGCCCACAGCCACGACCGGCGCTGGTCCGAGGGCAGGGGACGGGGGAGGCACGGGACGGGACGGGGGCTTCCCCGGAGCCTGTCCTCAGGGCTGCTCTGCGGGGCAGGACCCTGCCCCACGCCGAACACCCCTCCTGCCGCGTCCCAGCCCTGGGGGCACCGGGGCTCGCCCAGCCCCGGCCGGGAGCCGGCCCTTCGCGGGGGACAACGGGCACGCAGGGGTGTCCCGGCCTCGTCCCCGCACCCCGGTACCGGGGGACACGGGGCATGGCCGCCCCGCGGGCTGCAGCGACGGAAGCACCCGGGGCCGGGCAGCAGCGGCCCCCGGCCGGGGCTCGGAGCGGGACACGGGCGGACTGCAGCTCCCGGCGGCCCTCGGCCGGGGAGGCGGTGCCGCGCGGGCCCTGCTGGGAGCCGTAGTTCTCGCTCCGTCCGCGGAGGTTTGGCCGCTGCCGGCTGCCGTGGCGCGCGGGGCCTGCCGGGAGCTGTAGGCGGGGGCGGCAGCGGCTGCGCGCGGGCGGGTCCGCGGTGAGCGGGGCCGGGAGCGGAGCGGGGAGCGGGGAGCGGGGCCGGGAGCGGAGCGGAGCGGGGAGCGGGGAGCGGGGCCGGGAGCGGAGCGGGGCCGGGAGCGGGGAGCGGAGAGCGGAGCGGGGAGCGGGGCCGGGAGCGGGGCCGGGAGCGGGGCCGGGCCCCGCCGGGTGGGAGCATCGGTGCCCCCGGGCTGTGCCCTGCGGCGGAGGGGCGCGGCGCCGTTTCCTCGGCAGCTCCCCGGGGACGTGGCTCAGGGCTGCCGAGTCCGTGCCCGTGGGGCCCGCAGGTACCGGTGTCCGTGCCCGGGGAGGCGCTGGGATGGCGCCAGCGCACCGGGCCGCGGGACCGGGAATGCTCCGTCCCCGCGGGGTCCGTCCTTCTCCCGCCTGTCCGAGGCTCGGCCCCCCGCGCTCAATGCGGCCTCTGTTCGCACCTCGGGCTGCTGAAAGGCGCACTGAGAACCCCGCGGCACAGCCCGTGCCCAGCGCCAGGCCCGGAGCCTCACCACGGCGGTGACGGGTCCTTGGGGACAGCCCTGGGCTGGCAGCTGGGGACCCCTCCTTTGGGGTCCCGCCCCGGGCTGGGGGTCCTTGCCCTGTGCTGCGTGGCCCAGGTGATGTTGGGGTGGCTTCCAGCGCCGGAGGGCTCTTTGACATCTGCAGGAGCTCTGTGAGCTGCCACATCCTCTGCGCTGCACAGAGAGAAAGGGCCGGGGAGAGGAGCTGCTGGAGCCTGGGCACTGCGGGTGGGCACAGCGAGGTGTGGGCCCGAGGGTACGCTGTGACCATGGGCAGGGGGAAGGGAGGGGCTGCTGCGACTTTAAGGCGGGGCAGGTCGGGGTGTTTGTCCCTTGTACCCGGGTGCTGCGCTTCCTGCTCATGCATTGGCATCCTGTGTGGGTGGAGCTGCCACGTATGTCCCGGTGTCCCCGTGGGGCCTGGGGACACGCTCACCAGTGGGGCTGGTTCCCAGGGGCTGTGGGAGCTGGGCCAGGCCCGGTGGCTGCTTTGGAGGCAGCGAGGGTTGGCCTCACTGCCAGAGAGGACCCTCCTTCCTGCCGGGGCCGTGCAGGGGCACTGCTCAGCGTAGCGCCTCAATTCAGGTCTCGGGGCTTGACGAGGCCTCAGCTCCCTGCCTGGGCTGCGGTGGACCTGGGGCAGGTGGAGGTGCTGAGCAGGCCATATGCATCTGCCAACATGCCAGGGCTCGCCTGGGTCTGGAACTGCAGAGCAGGGGTTAAGTGAGGTGAGAAGGGGCCGAGAGCGGCTCTAGCAGCAAAGCAGGCCCTTGGGACGCTGGCTCTTCCCTGTGTGAGGTGGCAGCACCTTCTGCTGCAGGAGAGGGGGTGAGCCCCCTCGCTGCTCCCTCATGGCTGTGCTCTGCTCCCCTCGAGCTCAGTGCAGTGCCAGGCTCCAGCTCTCTGATTTGCTTCTTCCTTTCCTCTCACCAGGTTCTCCTCGCCCGCAGTCTGATGCCCGTCCCGCCCTGCGATGAGTCTATGAGCCCCCTCCGGATCAGCGTTGGTGGTCTGCCTGTCCTTGCGTCCATGACCAAGGGTGCTGACCCCCGCTTCCGACTGCGCTGGAAGGCCATCGTGCTGTCGTCAGCCTGCGTGGGGTTTGTGCTGCTGCTCTTCTGCCTGCACCGGTCCTCGCCGGCACGGCACGGTCCGCCCAATCCTCACAACTGGCAGCTCAGCCTGCAGGCAGGGGACCGCTACAATGACACCTACCCACTGTCTCCACCCCAGAGGAACCCCGAGGGTGTGCGCTACCGCATCGGAGTCATCGCGGACCTGGACACGCAGTCCCGGGGCTCTGAGGAGCACACCTGGTTCAGTTACCTGAAGAAGGGCTACCTGGTGCTGTCAGACAGCGGGGACAGCGTGACAGTGGAGTGGGACAAAGAAGAGAGCATGCTGCAGTCCCAC
The DNA here is from genome assembly GCA_017639245.1 of Myiopsitta monachus. Classification (NCBI taxonomy): domain Eukaryota; kingdom Metazoa; phylum Chordata; class Aves; order Psittaciformes; family Psittacidae; genus Myiopsitta; species Myiopsitta monachus. The sequence goes on along the minus strand of CM029931.1, from coordinate 496,704 downwards.
CTGGCTGAGAAGGGCAGGGGCATGGAGCTCTCTGAGCTGGTCGTCTTCAACGGGAAGCTGTACGCTGTGGATGACCGGACAGGAGTGGTCTATCAGATTGAAGGCAACAAGGTGGTGCCCTGGGTGATCCTCCCGGATGGGGATGGCACAGTGGGGAAAGGTGAGCTCCTCCATTCCGTCCCATCCTGTGGGCAGAGAGCAGTTTGGCTCTTTGCAGCTTGCTGGGGTGGGTGCACCTTTTCTGTGCCTCAGGGGCAACTCCTGCCTGGGGACCTGCTGACTGCATGGGGGAAGGCTCTGCCCGCCACTGAGCTGTCTGATGTGGTGTTTAGGGGAGTGGGGGTCAGTCCCATGTTTGTGTGCTGTCTGAGCCCCAGCTCATGCCGTTCTCTCCACTGCAGGCTTCAAGGCAGAGTGGCTGGCAGTAAAGGACGAGCACCTCTATGTGGGGGGACTGGGCAAGGAGTGGACCACGGCGACAGGGGAGGTGGTGAACGAGAACCCCGAGTGGGTAAAGGTCGTTGGCTACAAGGGCGACGTGGGCCATGAGAGCTGGGTGGCGAACTACAATGCACTGAGGGCTGCAGCAGGCATCCGACCGCCAGGTACTGAGCAAAACTCCCTCCTGCCACCCTTGTCCCACACTCCCCAGGGCTGAGGTCTCGCTCCCCATAAGTACTGGGACCGGAGTGAGGTTTGAAGGATGATGGAGGCCAAAGCCCTCCCCTTGTCCTGATGGGAACAGAGTAAAAGCCTGTCCAGGGCTTTTCTCCCCTGTCTGAGGCACAAGCAGATGGAGGGTGGCTCAGCAGCACTGTGCCTGGCAGCCAGGCCCCAGGGCAGAGGATGCCATTGCTGGGGTGCTTCTGTCCCACTCTGGGAGGGACTGGGGGGGCTCCTGCGTGAGCAGTGGGCAGGAGGAGATGGAAACATTCCCGGTGGTTGCCTGCATGGGGCTGTGACCTCCCCGCTGCGGTGTCCTTTGGAGCCTGGCGGGTGCCCCACGCCATCAGACGCCGCTCCCTGCCGCAGGTTACCTGATCCATGAGTCGGTGTCCTGGAGCGACACGCTGCAGCGCTGGTTCTTCCTGCCACGCCGTGCCAGCCACGAGCGCTACAATGAGAAGGCGGACGAGCGGCGCGGCACCAACCTGCTGCTGAGCTCCACGCAGGACTTCGGGGACGTGACAGTGGGACGCGTGGGGGACGTGGTCCCCACTCACGGCTTCTCCTCCTTCAAGTTCATCCCAGACACAGACGACCAGATCATCGTGGCGCTGAAATCAGAAGAGGACAATGGCAAGATCGCCAGCTACATCATGGCCTTCACACTGGACGGGCGCTTCCTCCTGCCTGAGACCAGGATCGGGAGCGTGAAATACGAGGGCATTGAGTTTATTTAATGACTGATGCACTGGACCGGAGGGGCACAGGGCCACTGCCAGCCGGGGGCAGCCCCAGGCTCAGCAGGGGGACGCCGGGCTCTGCTCCCAGCTCTGTTCGCGGCCTTGGCGTCTCCTGTAAAGCATTGCCTCTGCTGCAGCAGGCGTGGTGCGAGTGTTTCGGCAGTGGCACCTGGTGGCAAGGGAGTGCCACCACAGGGAGCTGCGAGCCTCAGCCCAGCAGGCACAGCCACGGCCCCATGTGCCGGATCCCCGGTCAGGCCATTAGTGCCAGCCCCTAATTGTGACAGAAACCCTCTGTGGCTCTGGTGACATCCAAGCGCTGGGTTTGCAGTGAAGGAGAAGGTTGAGCCCCAGCTCTGCTACTTTGTCCCCCTGTGCTGATGCTCCCTGGGAGGAGAGGGGTGTCCAGCCAGAGCATCGGGCCTGTGCTGGTACCTGGGGGAGCAGGTCTGACCCTGCCCTGCAGCCCAGCCATGCTGGCAGCCTGTGCTGTGGCCATCCTGCAGGGGAACCCCCGAGCCATGTCCCCAGCACCTCACCAGGAATGTACTAAAGACAGGGGCAAGTGTCCCTCTGGGGAGGAGCATTCCTGAGGGCACGATTGCTGGATCCTGAGCCTTCTGGGATCACAGGGTGACAGAGGGGACAGGGCCATGCAGGGTGTCACAGCCAGGGCAGGCAAACCCCAGCTCTAATGTCATGGCCACGGGGGATTTCATCAGGCCTTTCTCCAGAAGCCGTTTCACTTCCTTTTTCCTGTTAGCCAGGGAGGTGACGGTCAGCCCTGGGCAATGTTTCCTGGGTGAGGTCTCATGTGGGAGGGGGCTGTGGTGTGTTCCTCTGCCCAGCACTGAGGGGACTCAGCAGTTGCCACACTGCCAGCGGCGCTGGGGCTTCTGGTGGCCTCAAGCGCCATGAACTGGCGCCACTCCTGGCACTGCTGTTCTGGCACATGGGCTCTGCCCCAGGGCTGGGGGAAGCACCAGTGCACTGGCCTCAAGTGACTGATGGGGCCAACAGTTGTGGCCGTGTGTGCTGTGGGCAGACCCCTGCTCCTTTCCCAGCCTGCTCCCCAAGGAGATGTATGGTCCCGGCCGTGTGTCTTCTCCCAGATGTGGCTCAGGCTCCAGGGGTGCCTCCAGAGCTGTCGGCTCCGGGAAGAGCCGGGGCCTAGACAGGAGCCGCTGGGAGCTGGCAGGCGCAGCCAAGCCTGCTCCAAGGGCTGCTGTGCTCGGTGCAGGAGGGAGGGCCGGGAGCACCAGCTTGGCTTCCCCAGGGCCGACAGCAGCTGGGAAGTGTTTGCAGCAGCTCAGCAGCAGCATTGTGAAATCGCAGCAGCAGCCAGCGGCCCCCAGGAGGACCTTGCGCGTGTCTCAGGAGCCAGAAGTGCAGCGCATGGGCATCCGCAGGCGCGGGGCCTCCTTCCCATCCCAACACACTTGGCCTGGCCAAGCCCCAGCCCTGGTTCACAGCAACCACCAGCCATGGGTTGGTGCTTGGCTCGGCAGGCGCTGCCCTGGTTTGGCAGGGGCAAGCTGGTGGGGACTGGGCCCTCCCCGGAGCCCAGGCTGGCTGTGTCCTCCCCACCCCTGTTTACAGTGTCCAGCACCTCAGAGCGGGGTGAGCAGCGCGGCCGGGGCTGGACACGTGTTTTCGTTTAGCCCTGACAATGACTCAGCCGCTGGGCTTGAGCGGCTGCGCCCCCCCTGCTGCTGCCCCGGGCACTGCCTGTCCAAGCACCACTGGCAGAGCTGGCCCCGGCCTGGGCACGTGGCCTCTGGGGCTGTGTGACGAGCCCAGAGCACCAGGTGCCAACTGGCCATGGGCCACCTTGGCCACTTCACCTTTGCCTGCACTTCGCTTGGCACAGGCCGCTCCTGGCCTCGCTCGTCCTCCTGGCCTGGGGCCGGCGGCTCTGCAGCACCCGTCTGGTTCCCTGGGATGGTTTCTGCCCTGTGGACCCTTCTTGTTCAGCCAGACCAGGACTTCTGCACCCGTGGGAAGTGGGGCCTCCCTGCACTGCGTTCCCCTCTGTCTCCAGACCCTCCCACTGGCTGCCCTGCTTGCCCATGCTCCCTTTTTCCTGGTGATCCAGGCCCTCAGCGCAGCACCGGGGCCTGCAGCTGGACAGGCAGGGCTCCTGGTGACCAGGAGCACTTGCGGACCATGTGCCCTACAGTGGTGTTGGGGACCTGGGGTCCATCTCCAGGTTCCATCCAACGTCGCAGTGCCATGAAGCTGTCACCTCCCACAGGTTCCCTGCAGGCTCGGGCAGGGCTTGGACTGGGTTCGGCTGCTCACGTTTCTGCCTTTTGTTATCCCAGCAGCAGGCAGCTCTGGCACCTCCCTCAAACGTGAGTACCCGTGGCCGGGCCGCTCTGCGGTGAGCCGCTGGCTCAGGAGCAGGTTCTGTGGCCAGGGTGGTGGCTCGCTCTGCCAATGCGTGCCAGCAGCACCGGACTTCATGGGCTCAGATGCTGTGTCCTTGCCCAGAGCCAGAGCGGGGGCAAAGGCACGGCTGCAGAGATGCAGTGGGCTCCTGCAGCGCTGGGCACAGGTCTGGTGGTGCTGGCAGCGCCCTGCTGCAGTGACACAGTGTCACAGTGCGCCGGTTTCACTGGGGCCCTGTTGATTTTCCCTGCAGTAGTTTGCGTGGGGCGATTTTGGGGATTTGTGCTGATAATGGTGTCAATGACATAGGGATGTTTTCATCATCACTGAGCAGCACTTGTACAGTGCCAAGGCCTTTGCCACCTCATGCCACCCCACCACTGAGGAAGCTGGAGGTGCACAAGGAGTTGGGGGGACACAGCCGGGACAGCTGACCCCAACTGACCCCAGGGATATCCCGGACCATGGGACATCATCCTCAGCATGTGAAGCCAGAGAAGAATGAGGGGGTGATGCTCGGAATTTGTCTTCCCAAGTCGCTGACATACGATGGCTGAACACCTGCCTGGGATGGGAAGTGGTGGGTGACACCCCACCCCCCCCCCGTTTCCTTTGCTTGCGTATGGCTTCTGCTTTATCTATTAAACCACCTTTGTCTCAGCCTTTCTCACTCTTTGCCTTCTGCTTCTCTCTCCATCGAGCAGCCCTGTGGGGCTCTGCTGCTGCTGGGGCTGTACCACGACGTGCAACAGGTTCTGGGATAAGGTGGGGTTGGAGCTGCGGCCCGGGGGGGGGTGGTGGGGGGGAGGAAGGGCGAGGGGGAACAAGCGGGGAGGACGCGCTTCGGCACCGACATAATCGCTGCCTTCCCCTTGATCCGCTGCTCCGCTCGGCGCAGGCCGGGCGCCAGGGCCGCGAACCGGGTCCCGGGGCGGCGGGGGCCGGGCGGGGGCCGGGCCGGGCCGGGGGAGGCGATCGCGGAGCCGCATCGTGCGGAGGGGCGGGAGCAGCCGGGCTGGCCCTGCGCCATGCAGAGGAGGAGCAGCAGAGCTCCGGAGCACGTTAAAAAGCGAGGCTGAGCGGCAGCCGGGGAAGGAAGAAAACACCTCCATAGAAGGCAGCGGAGCAGCGGCCACAGCAGCGCCCGCAACGCCGCGGCTGCCGGCCCCAAACTTTCTGGCGGCGGCTCGGGCGGGCCCGGCGGTGGATGCGGGTTTCTCGGCCGGGTCGCTGAGCCTGCAGCCCCGCCGCACGATGCCCGCCGCGCTGCCCAGCCTGCTGGCCTGGCTGCTCGTGCTGCTGCTCGGCAGGGCCCGCCCGGCCGACGCCTGCAGCTGCTCGCCCATCCACCCGCAACAGGCCTTCTGCAACGCGGACGTAGGTGAGCGCCGCGCGCCGCGCCCCGCGCTTTGTCCCCCGCGGGGCCCCGCAGCCCCGGCAGCGGCCGCAGAGCCCCGAGCCCCGGCCCGGCCCGCGCCAACTTCGCGGCGGGGGAAAGGACGGAAAGTTGGCGCGGAGCGGTCGGGATCGGCGGGCGGGAAGGAGCGGGCGGGAGCGGGCAGAGCCGCCCCGGGCCCGGCACCTGCCCGCAGCCCCGAGCGGGGCGGGCTCCGCGCCCCGGGGCTGTGTCGGCGGGAGCAGATGCGCGGCCGGGCGCGGTCCGCCCGTCGGCTGTGTCCGTTCCCTCCCCGCCGTCCCGCGGGGACCGTCGCCCCCGTGCCCGGCATCGGGTCCCCGGGCGATGCGAGGAGCCGCCGGGGCTGGGCCGGGCTGCGCGGCCCCGGTGTCCCGGCGGAGCCCAACCTCCGAGTCCGATCGCGCCGCGGTGGGACGTGGCAGCGCGGGGAGCCGCCGGGGCCCGGCACCGGCCCGGCAGAGCCAGCGCGGGGCTCCGTCACCTCCCGTCTGCGCCTTATTTCCAGGCATTTCCTCTCCCCCGTCCCACTTTGTTCGGCTTGGATGCTGCTGAAAGGGAGGGCTTGGCAGCGCCGGGATCTGGATTCCTCTTTCTATGAATAATGCCCTTCTTGGATTTTAACATATTGAACAAACAGACCAGCCCCGCTTCCCGACGCCCTCCTTTGCGGGGCCGTTCCCAGGCTCAGCTGGAGAGGTAACATTCCCAAACACTTAGGCAGCCTCAACCTCTGGACGGCCCTGCCCTGTCCCCTGCTCATCCTGCCAGGATTCTCCTGACAGATTCCCAGGCTGCACTCGCTCCTTGCGGACCCCCTTGCTGCTGGTTTTCCTGCACGACAGCAGGGTCCCACGGCGTCTGGCTGCTGCCCCGTGTGCCTGCCTCTGCCCAGCCTCGCTGCCGCCACGAAACTTGCCGGGCGCAGGGAGCTTTCCAGACAAAATGGAGCACTGGATTTCCCGAGCCGGCGGCTGTGCGCCGGGGGATCCCTGTGAGCGCGGCTGCAGCTTCCCGTCACGCTCCAGTCAGGATCGGTGCTCTGGGGCACTTGTGACTCAGGCCTGTCCCGGGGTGCTGGCTCAGCCGTGACTCAGCTGCTGAGTCACCGTCTGTCTTGGTGGCCCTGGGCTGTCTTGCTGTGCCCCGGGGGGGTGCGATGCCCAGGCTGGTGCCTGGATTGCATTGTCCCGCTGCCCTGGGCTGGTGTCTGTCCTGTGGGTGCCTGGAGCTCATCCCGTTGTGGCAGCCTCCTCCCGGCTCCCGGCTGGAGTCCTCTCTGTGGTTCGTCTGGATCAGCCTTGCCTTGTTTGAGCCCAGGTGGGGACAGGGCTGGGCGCGGGGGAGCAGGGTTCATCCTGGATGAGCTCCCCAACCTCTTCCCATGCAACAGGGATCCATCTCCTGCAGCCTGCGATCCTTGGCCTTCTTGCTGCTTCTCATCTTCCCTGGATGCTCAGACAGCTCCCTCCCTGAGGGCGTGTGGAGCCCAGGGACAGCCTGGGATGCAGCGGCCTTCCCTGACTGTTGCAGAAGGAGCAGCCCGTGTCCAGGCTTGGCCCTGTTAGGGGTGTGGCGGTGGATGCAACTCTGCATTGGGCTGGGAGTTGTGTCACTGGAGCTGGTGCACTGCAACAGGTGACCCGTCCTGTGTGTGCTTGTGCTTCCTGGCCCATGGGACGGGCAATGGGGATGCTCCCTGCGGTACTGGTGACGCTTGGCTGCCAGGTGAGGATGTGGCCAGGCTGGGGGCCACAGCACAAGACCCAGCTTCTACCTGGTCTCCTCTGGAGCAGTGTGGGGATGAGGGGGTGCAGGAGGTGATGCTCAGCCCCCCTGGGCATGGCTGTGGCTTTGGCCTTGTGCGGCGGAGCCAGCCCCAGGGCAGGTCAGCGGGGCAGTGGGGAGCGGGGGCTCCATGGATGCGGCAGCACTGCGCTGATCCCAGTGCTTGATCCTGGGGATGGGGCACAGGGAGAGTGGTGCAGCAGAGGGGGGCTGGGGGCAGCGGTGGAGCCGGTCCCTGCCGAGGGGCTGCCCCGGGAGCTGCTGATGTTGGTGTCGCCTGCGGAGCACCGGGGCCCTTCCCGAGCCGACGGCATGGAGGGGCCGTGGGCTGACGCCGGGGCCGTCGCTGATTGGGCCCCATCCCACTCCCGTCAGAGGCCGGGATGACGCAGGCGGCCGTGGCAGCGCAGCCCGTGGCTCCCGCGCAGGCTGAGCGGGGCCCGGTGCTGGTGCTGACATCACCCGCCCCTGGCACTGCCATGCACCGGGGCAGCCGCAGCCTCTGCCGCTCTGCATCTCTGCAGCCTCCTCATCCCCACAGGGTGCCCCGCTCCGCTGTTGGTGGGTGCCCAGCGGGGCTGGGCGATGCCGGGCAGGCGGCAGGCAGTGCTGGCACTGGCAGCCATCCCCTCCGCTCAGCCGGCTGCCAGTGGCCCTGGAGAAGGGAGCTTTGTTCCCTGCCCATTCAGCTCAGCAGAGGCCCCTGTAAGAGACATCCCCATGGGTTTATGGCACCGGGTGATGCCGTTTGCCCCCAGCTTTGCTCCCAGAGCTGCACCGCAGCCCTGGTCTGTCCCTGCTCATCGTGGGCTCATTGCCCAGCCAGCGGGAGTGTTGTGGGGTCTGCTGGGAACCTTCCTTGTGGCCCATTTCACAGAGGGTCTGAGCTCCTGTGGCTGTCCAGGCCACTGGTAGGTGATGTGGCCAATGACGTTGTATTCGGTGAGGTCTGCTACTGGTTTCTGGGCACCGGGGGTTTCCTCCATCCCTCGGCCCTGCCTCCTGGTCCCAGGCATCCCATCTGGGCTCTCCTCGGGGGCATCCGGCCGCGATCCCTGCGAATCTCCCTGCTCATGCTCCGGCTCCTGGCTGGCACGGAGCAGCTTGGCTGAGCTGCTGGGGTCTTGGCGGGGAAAGCGCAGCGCAGCCGTCCCCTCCACAAAGCCGCACTGTTCAGAACAAATCCGCCCAGAATTGGGCTGCATTTTTGTCAAATGATTCATCAGCACGTGAATGGAAAAGGCTGGAGCCCACTGAACCAGTAACCATTCCCCGCGCCTGGAGCAGCGGGGCCGGAGCTGGCTGTGCGGCTCTCCGGCTCCACTGCACCCCAGTTCTGCCGCAGACATGGAGCCACGGAGGGCCGGGGCAGCCGCTGGGTGAGGGGCAGCCCCTGCCTGCAGTGAGGTGCAGGCAGAGGAGCGGGCGCAGGTCTGGCAGCAGGGCCCAAGGCAGTTTGTGACTGAGTGGAGCTGCTCCAGCCTGGGGCAGGGACCGGGGCAGAGCCGCGCCCTGCTGCCTGCTGCAGGCAGGGATGCAGAGCCTGGCCACGGGAGCCTGGCTGGGGAAGCCGTCAGTGCAGCACCGGTACCCGCAGGCGCTGAGCCTGCCCGTCCCGCACCGAGCGAGTTCTCACGTTAACCCAGAGTGGCTGCTGTAGCAAGTCTCTTCTTGGCCCCTGCTCACGCCGGTGGCCACCTTCTCCTTTCCAGAGTGAGCTCAGTTGGCACTTACGGTGCCCAAGTGGGGCCGTGCCCCCCCGACCTTTAGCTGAAATAGCCCATCCGCGTGCCCCCGCGCCCATGGTATTTATAGACCACGGTCAGGTTCCCTCTCCTTGCTGTGCCATTGGTGCTGCGCCCTGCGTGTCCCCAGCTGCTCCTTCCCCACCGTGTAGTGGGGGACACATGCTGGGTCCCCAGCTTGCCTGGCGCTGCTGCCCCAGCCGAAGCGTGGCTCCCCATTTGCTATCCCACCTGCACACGGAGCAGGGCTGGCGGGGCATTGGGGTGCCCTGCGGGATGGGGAGGTGTCTTCCATGGGATGGTGGTACCCTCAGCAGTGCAGGGAGCCCTGCAAGCCCCTGCCCTGCAGCCAGGCCCCTGAGGGTGCTGAGCAGGAGCTGTGGCTCCGGGGCTGCCGCTCTCCCCTGCACCATCGATGTCCCCGGTGCTGCCTGGGGCCGGCCGGGAGCCCCAGTTCCCACACTGGTGGAAGGAGCCAGGCAGGGCTGGGAGCCACAGGGCTCAGTGCGGGGGCTCAGGCCATCACATACGGCACCAAACCAAGTGCTATGTCCAGGGCCGGTGAGTAAGGGTGAGCTGGCTGCTGCCTGCCCCGCAGGTCACTGCCACTTGCCAAGCACTCACATGCAGGTTCCCATATCCCTGGGCTGCACCGGCAGCTGTGACCGTGGGGGCAGAACTGTCCCCATGTCACTGTCCCCTGGCCCCAGGGTGCCATGGCCTCACTGCCGCTGGGGCACCTGACCTTGCCCGGTGGCGCTGAGCCCTGGGACTGCCCCGGGCCCATGCAGAGCCAGGAGGGCTCTTGCCTTTAGCTGGGACCTCGCTGCCTGCCCTCACTGGGCTGTGTTTTCCCACTGCCTCAGCTCTCGGTGTCCCCGGGACATCTTTGTAGGCAGATGAGGGCAGGAAGTGGCACTGGCAGCCCCTGGCCCCAGCAGATGCAGTTTCTGCGCCTGCCCAGTGCGGGGCTGGAACGGAGCTGCAGCCAGAGCATCACCTTGGTGGCTCGGGGACCCCTCTGTGCTGGGGTGGGGGCCCCGGGACGAGCTGCCTGTGCAGCCCTTGGTGGGCAGTGCTGGTGCCTGTGCTGGCTATGGCGAACAGCCAGGATGGTGCCTTGGGGATGCGGCTCCCACCTCCCTCTGCGCCCAAAGGTGACCCTCCAAGTAGCTCCCTCTGCCCTTTTCTGCTCCAGCCCGGCCAGGCCATGCAGGCATTTGGCTGGCACCCTCATCAGAGACGGGTTTAGTTAATGACTGTGGGACAAATACCATGGAGCTCCAGGACACTGCTGGCAGGTTTTAGCTGTCCTGGTGCCATCCTGTGTGACGGGCGTGAGCCCAGGCAGCGCCAGCCTGAACCCACGGGTCCAGCAGTGGCTGGGCAGAGCTCAGGGACAGCACTGGCCAAGGGTGACCGAATGATACTGGGATGACCTTTCCTTATCACCCACTGTGAGGGTGCTGCTGCAGTGCTGCCCATCACCATCCTGTGTGTGCCAGAGCCCCGTCCGCCTGGGGACAGCGCGTGGCAGCGGCTCTGCAGGGGAGCAGCAGCGTTGGCTGCAAGAGTGGGAGCCATGGTGGGATGGGGCTGGTGAGCGGGACCATGTGGCCACCCCTGCTGACCCCAGCACCTCTCCATTGCAGTGATCCGAGCAAAGGCCGTGTCTGCCAAAGAGGTGGATTCAGGGAACGACATATACGGGAATCCGATCAAACGAATCCAGTATGAAATCAAGCAGATCAAGGTAACGGGACACACCGGGGCAGGAGGCGGGGAGGACGGGGCAGCCTCCATGGCAGCCGCTCACTCCTGCACCTTCTCTGCAGATGTTCAAGGGCCCTGACAAGGACATAGAGTTCATCTACACGGCTCCATCCACCGCCGTGTGCGGCCGGCTGCTGGACACCGGCGGGAAAAAGGAATATCTCATTGCAGGTGGGTGGCCACAGGGAGGGTTCTTGGGGAAGTTGGTGGCAGTGGTGGCCCTGTGGCCTCCTGAGGCACCCATGACGTGTGCATGGCCCCCCCTTCCTTCTGCTGCCACCACCAACCCTCCGTGCTGGATTGCAGCAGAGTCCAGCCCCTGCCGGGCCAAGCCCCAGCACCCTGAGTCAGCACCAGGGTGCCTAGGGGAACCCTCTGAGCTGTCTCTGGCCTCTCCACAGGCAAGTCAGAGGGCAATGGCAAGATGCACATCACGCTCTGCGACTTGGTCTCCACCTGGGACTCACTGAGCCCGACCCAGAAGAAGAGCTTAAACCAGCGGTACCAGATGGGCTGCGAGTGCAAGGTGAGCGGCCGGGCTGCCCCGGGGTGAGCAGGGGCTCAGCCACGAGGTGCTCTCCCCATCCTTCAAGGATGATGCTATGCAGGGAGCTGGGGGACACAGGAAGGGCATCCGAATCTCCAGCTCTCTCCAGCTGGGAACTGGGGCCCGCACTCAGGGGTTCCCTCAGTCCTCCCACATCAGGGTCACATCCCCAACATGCCATGCAGGGAAGGGGCAGCACGGCACCATTGGTTCAGAACTGGGGGTGAGTGAAGCAGAGCCATGCTGCTTCCCCGTGTCCCATCCTCCCCTGCTGTCTCCCCTCGGGTGGTCACCGATGGTCTCTGTCCCGCACAGATCTCGCGCTGTCTCTCCATCCCCTGCTTCGTCTCCTCCTCGGACGAGTGTCTCTGGACAGACTGGGCGATGGAGAAGAACAACGTGGATGGGCGGCAGGCGAAGCACTACGCTTGCATCAAGAGGAGCGATGGCTCATGTGCCTGGTACCGCGGCATGGCACCCCCCAAGCAAGAGTTTCTTGACATTGAGGACCCCTAAAGCCAAACGAGCGCATTCCAGTAGCCAGTAGAAAAAACCTGCGAGATATTAGACTGGTCCACGCTGATATCAATCCCTGGAGACAGCATGAAAACCCGCCCGGCCACGGGGGTCCCGGGGCTGCGGCGGCTGCCATGGGCATGCAGGGGGGCAGGGACAGGGACCTGCTCTGTGGCAGGGCTGAGCAAGGCATGGGGGGAACCCACAGTGGGGTCTGCATCCCACCAGGCCATGCTCAGCCCTGGCACCCCGGCATCTGTGAAGGAACCGAACCCTTGGGAGTGGCGGGAGCTGCCCCGTCTGTGTAGCAGGTCTACCAGTGCCCCCGCACCAGGGGCTCTTGCCAGGCAGGCCCCCTACTGCAGTGTCCCCTGCCACCTGCCAGCAGCGAGGACCCCCTGTCCCCCTCCCCAACCCCTGCCCATCCTTCTCTTTGGAATGCAGGAAGGGTCCAGCCCTCCAGGCATGACCCCCAGCTGTGTGTGAGGGGCTATAGGCCTTTTGTGGGGCCGGCTGGCCCCTGTGCAGATGCTTGGAGGGGCACCTGAGCATGGCTGGAGGGACGCCCCGTCACACACCCCAGACTCGCTGCCCCTCTCTACATGCTCCTCTCCCCTGGGGAGTTGGAGGTGGGCACAGGGTTCTCCACTTCCCCCACCGTTGTGGCGGGGCCATTCCCACCGCAGCCGTCTGCATGGGGGCAGAGCTGCTGCAGCCCCTTCTGCAGCTGCTGCCATTGCACGGGCTTAGCCGCAGCAGCTCTGCAGGCAGGAGAGCTCAGCGGGGCACAGGAGCAGGAGCTCTGGGTGCAGAGTCTTTCCCATCTCCTCGTCCAGTGTTGGCTGAGCCGCAGTCTTCAGCAGCACCTTGGCTGGTCGGGCTCCCCAAGTCACAGTGGTGGGGATGGAGCCTTGTTCCCGGGAGGGCACAGGCCACGAGCAGCCGCAGGAATCCCCGTCCTCCTCTGGTGACCCCCCCATTGCACCCGCTTTCTCTGAGCCATTCCTGTGTTGCAGCGGTACCCGCGTGTGCCAGGGAGCTGCCCGCTTGCCGCGGCTCCATCACATGCGCCCACCGCAGCTCCGGGAGGTGTTTTCATGCTGAGCATCCCTGCCAGGTCTAAGATGTCGCGCTGGGCCAATCCGGGCAATTTCAACGGATGAAAGAGAAACATTAAAAGGAAAAGACCCCCCCCACCTGCAGGGCCCCCGTCCCGCCCGCGCTGTATGGTTGTATCACACGTGCCATTGCTGCTCGTAGTCTGTCCCAGTTCAATATCGCCACTTGTTCTGCCGCCGGCTCTGTGCTCGCTGTGCTCTGATTGCGCCCTCGTGCCGGTGCTGGAGCCCCCCCGGGCCCCGCCGCCGCTCCTCAGAGGGGAGGGTCGGGAGGACCCGGGGCGGGGGGGAGGGCTCGACCGGGGGGAACCGGGAGGGGGCGCCCCCGGGAGCGGCTCCGGGGATCGAGGGGGCGTGGTCAAACCGGGGGGGAGGGGGCTACCACGGCTACGTCACGAGCACCGCTAAGCTCCGCCCCCAGCACCGGACCCCCGCAGGCGCAGGCGCAGTCCATACCCAGCACGGTATGGGCAGGACGTGGACGCGGATTGGACGAGGCCGATTGAGCCACGTGAACTGCGGGGCTCTGATTGGGCACCGAGGGCTGCGGCCCCCGCCGGGGCGGGTCCGGGGGGGGGGGGGCGCGGAAGCGGCCATGCTGCGGGGGGAGCGGCGCCGGCGCTGCGGGGCACGTGCGTGCGGCGCGCGCCGCGCGGTGAGCGGGGGGGGGCGCGGGGCCGGCCTGCGGGCTGCGGTGCGGCGGAGCGCAGCACTGCGGTGCGGGCGGGGCCGGGCGGTGCGCCCCGCTCAGGCGCCCGCCTCTCGCCGCGGCCGCAGGGCCTCGCCATGGCGGTCACGGAGAGGCTGCGGGAGATGATGAAGCGGGCCCGGCGGGAGGCGAGCGGGAGCGGGAGCGTGACCCAGCTGCTGGCCGGCTCTGCCAAGAAGGTGCTGCTGCAGAAGATCGAGTTCGAACCCGCCCGCCGCAGCTTCTCCGAGCAGCTGCAGAGGCTCCGCGGCAAATACGTGCGGCTGAACTCCCCGGCCAAGGCCGCCGGACCCCGGTGCGGCCCCGAGGAGCAGCAGGACACGCAGGGTAAGTACCGGGGGCTCGGTGGGCACAACCGCAGCCCGCACTGCGCTGCTCACCCACCGCTCCTCATCCCGCAGAGAGCAGCGATGCCCCAGTGGGCCCAGGGGACGGGATCCCTGCGCCCCAGAAGGTGCTCTTCCCCGTGGAGCGCCTGTCCATGAGGTGGGAGAAGACGCACCGAATCGGCGCGGGGCTGCATAACCTCGGGAACACGTGTTTCCTTAACTCCACTGTGCAGTGCCTGACGTACACCCCGCCGCTCGCTAACTACCTGCTTTCCAAGGAGCACCGCTGCACCCGTGAGTAGTGGGGCCTGGCTCGGCGGGCGGCTGTGCTGGCAGTCCCTGCTCCCTGCGCGGGGCTCAGCATCTCAGCACATGTGAGGGAAGAAGGCTGCGTAGAGGCAGCAGATGCTGTTGATGTGTGGTTTTGAGAGGCGACATGATTGGCATGACTCTGAGCTGTCAGCAAAGAGATAAGCAGAGCTTGCAGCCCCATTATCAGACAGGTGCTGGTACCTGTCTACAAAGATGCCTCAGAGATGGACTGCAGCACAGACCTTCTAGGGAAAACTGAATTGTGTTGCACCAGTGATGCCCTTTCTCCTGTACTGCCTTGATCTCTACTGTGTGTGCCCCAAACGTCCTGTCATCTTTTCCTCTGCCACAGGTGACCAAGGCAGCTTCTGCATGATATGTATCATGCAGAACCACGTGGCTCAGGCTTTTGCCAACAGCGGCAATGTGATAAAGCCGGTGGCCTTCGTCCGAGACCTCAAGAGTAAGAATGACTGCACTGTGCTCCCCTCCCCTCCCCTCCCCTCCCCTCCCCTCCCCTAGCCGTGCTGGAGAGCAGGGAGTAATGTGTGAGCAGAGCCTTTGAGATGAGTGCAGGAGAGTCACAGGGCCTGCGGGGACCTGGGGATCTCATGGGCTGTGTGTGGGGTTCCCCCATGGCGGCTTTGGTTTGAGGGGGCTCAGGCCCTGGGGCCACCGAGGGAGGTGGGGTCTGTCTCTCGCAGCACGTGCTGGGGCTGATTCCTCCCTCTCCTGCAGAGATCGCCGGGCACATGCGCTTCGGTCAGCAGGAGGATGCGCATGAATTCCTGCGTTACACCATCGACGCGATGCAGCAGTCCTGCCTGAGCGACTGCACCAGGTACCTGGGGCCTCTCTCTGCTGGGCTGTCCCTGCTCTTCCCCGCTGTCCTCTCGCTGGTGCCCTGCCCTGCCGAGGGGACTGTGGGGTCAGCGTGTTCCCCAGGCAGCACTTGTATTGCTGGGCCCTTGGCCCGGGAAGCTGCGTTGCCCGTGCAGTGCCCAGCTCTGAGCTCCAGCCAGGAGTCTGTGCTGAGGACGCCGTGGTGGGCGCAGGGCGGCCGTGCAGGGACGGTCTGAGACCCGGTGCTGCTGTCTCTAGGTTGGATTGCGAGACCCAGGCAACAACCTTGGTCCACCAGATCTTTGGCGGCTACCTGCGATCGCGTGGTGAGTGCTGGGTGCCAGGCCCTGGGGCTGCACTCCTTCGGGGCTGTTGCTTTGCCGGGAGCCTTGGAGTTAAAATGCTTTGGGAAGCTCACTGAGCCCATGGACATGATCCAGAGCTGCAGCTGGTCAGTCCCGTGGGAGCTGTGGGTCAGGAGCCCTGTTGTGGCAATGGCAAGAGCTGTCGGCTGTGGATGCCCAGCTCATCGCCACGAGGAAATGAACCCACTGGCAGCACTTGCTGTGGCAGCACGCAGTGCAATCAGCAGCCTTCGTGTGTGCCAGGCTGCGGATCCTGGTGCTCCCGTCCCGGAGCTCGGACCACAGAGGGGGAGGCAGTTCCTGGGCTGTGCTGGGTGGGGAGGGGTGCCCGTTGGCATGCCGGGGTGTGCACATTGCTCTTTCTTTTGCAGTGAAGTGTTTGGCATGCAAGAGCATCTCAGACACATACGACCCTTTCCTGGACCTGGCACTGGAGATCTGGGTACTGCAGCAGGCTGGGGACGCGGTGCGCCTGCTCTCCTGGGGCCGGCGTCTCAGGCAGGGAGCGGGGCTGTGGCCTGGCCGGGCCACCATGGCACTGACCTCTCCTCCGTCCTTGCAGCAAGCCAGAGACCTACGGGAGGCGCTGGAGCTGTTTGTTAAGCCTGACCTGCTGGGTGGGGAGAACTCCTACCTGTGTGCAGGGTGCGTGCGGGGCTGTGGGCAGGAGCGGGGCTGCGGGCAGGAACGGGGCTGCGGCTGCGCTGGTGGGAAGCAGGCGGAAAGCCACAACACAGGAGGGCTTCTCGACCTCTTCCACGCTCAAGCGTGAGGCCGTGGAAGCCTGTGGTGAAAGCTGCCGCTCCTCAGCTCCCTCCTCCCGTGAGGAGGACCTGGGCCAGCAGATGTGGCTGTGAGCATGTGCCTGGTGCTTGCAGGGTCATTTCCATGGCGTTTGCCACTTGACCAGAGCCGGCAATCATCTGGTGGGTGGAAGAGCTTGAATGACACAGCTCTTCCTGTGCAGATGCAACAACAGAGTGTCAGCAACAAAACGCTTCAGCATCCACCGAGCCTCCAACGTGCTCACGCTCTCCCTGAAGAGGTTCTTCTTCTACGGTGGACAGAAAATCACAAAGGTGAGGGCTCGGCAGCGCAGGGCTGGGGCTGTCTCCTGGCCCGAGCAGCAGGGGGGGAGGTGGTCCATGCCGCTCTTGCCCAGCCACTATGCTAGGAGCTCGTCCTGGCACCTTCCTCCTGCTGACCTCTGCCTGGGGAGGGCAGCTCCTGCTCCCTCAGGAGATGGACGCGCAGGACAGCTGAGCTGCTCCTGCTCTCGCAGGGAACCCGTCTGCTGGGCAGGCTCCTGAGACGTCCTCTCTTCCTCTGCAGGCCGTGGCGTACCCCGAGTTCCTCAACATCCGCCCATACATGTCAGAGAACAAGGGGGATCCTGTAATGTATGGGCTCTATGCAGTGCTGGTGCACTCTGGCTACAGCTGCCACGCAGGGCACTACTACTGCTATGTGAAGGTGAGCCCAGGGCACTCTGGGCTGGGAGATGCCGGGTCCCTGCAGGGTGCGGGAAGGAGGAGGCTCAGCAGATGCGCGTGGTGGGGCGCACTGGAGGGACGGGGGATACAGACTGTGCTCCTGTCTGGTCTTCGGGCAAGGAGAAGCCGTGGAAAAAACCCAGCCCTGTTCTCTGCTCCTTCTGCAGGCCAGCAACGGGCAGTGGTACCAGATGAATGACAGTATGGTCCGCTGCAGCAACGTCAAAGTGGTCCTCAACCAGGAGGCCTACCTGCTCTTCTATGTGAGGTGGGAACGGCAGCAACTTTCTGATGTGCAGTGTTCCATTTGGTCAAACACTGGCAGTTAACCCGTGCCCTTCTCTTCCAGAATCTCCGGCCCAGAGAAGCGCTTGGGCGGGCCCATTGCCAGAGCTGTCTCCAAGCTGAGTGGCTCCACGGGCACCGTCTCCAAAGAGGCAAAGAAAGTTGTGAGCCACAGGCCCCTGTTCCCGTCCCTGGTGAGTGCTGGAGCCTGCTCTTGGGCAGTGCTCAGGGAGCTGGGAGCTGCTGCCCGTCGGCCGCTCTGCTGCAGGCGGGGAGGGAGCAGGCTGTTTGCAGGAGGGATCCTGCGGAGTCGAGGGTGCCTGTGTGGCCCCGAGGGCAGGATCCCGTTGTGCCCCATGCTCCTTGCACTCTCTCCTGGCTGAACTTGTCCTTCTCTCTCTGTGCAGGGACACAGGGTGCGGCCAGAGAAGGGGCCAGGGCCGGAGGAGGTCGGGGTGCCCGTGGACCGCAGCGCATTGAGCACGGGACCGGAGCTGCGGAACGGCACCGCCCCAGAGCCGGTGCCCGTTCCATCCCTGCCGAGCAAAGCGGCCTTCAGAGACACCTGCGTGGGCCCAGCGCTGCCCAGTGCCGCAGCCCAGAGCCCAGAGCCTGCCAGGTCCATGTCAGCTCTGGGCTCCAGCAGCAGCAGCAGAGCAGGCTCAGCTGAAGCGGCTCCTCCCCAGCAGAGGTCCTGGGAGGAAAGGATGCCACCTGCCCGGGCCACATCCCCAGTGCTGCTGGGCCTCCCCCAGCAGCCCGGGGGCACTGGGGATGGAGCCCGTGACTCGGAGGAGGACTCGGGAAGCAGCAGTGCTGCCAGCCCAGCGCCTGCTGCATTGGGGAAGCTGGACACGGTTTCCCAGGAGGCCGGGAGCAGAACCAGCAGCTCCAGCACCTCTCGGGAGACTGGACTGTGGCACCGACGTCCCCAGTGCCGCGCCGACTGCCCCCTGCCACCATCACGTGCATCCAAGGGAAAGGGCCCTGGTCTGCCAGTGCTGCTGCGGGGCAGAGCAGCAGCACATCACCACCCCCGGCCAAGAAGCTGGCGCTCTCTGCCAGAAAGGTGAGCCTGAGCTTCTGCCCATGGCCTTCAGCAGGCGCCTTGTGTCTTCTGAAGCAGGGCTTGTGCTGGCAGCAAGTGCAGAGCCAGTGCTGGGGATGGTGCCTGGCCAGAGAGGGGGGGAGAGCCCCAGCCCAGGCTGTGGAGGGAGGGCAGAGCTGCTGCTGTTCACACGAGTGATGCAGGAGAGATGGCTCCTGCCTTGCTGAGGACACAGGGCAGGCTGGCCAGCCCTCCCTGGGGCGAGTGGGAGCAGGAGGGCTCAGAGCTGCCCTCAGGGCACAGCGCTGCAGCCAGGGCTCAGCACCGGGCCCTGCGGCTTCTGGTCTTGACACTTCCCTGCTTCCTTTCTCCCTTTGTGCTCCTGCCCAAACGCACGCCTGATTCCTCTTCCACCACGCCGCTTCCCTCCCCCTGTGCGTGTCCCCTTTCCCTGGGCTCCCCTTTTGATTTTCCCCTCTTGGCTGACGGAAACCTCTTTTCCTCAGCTCACCGAGTCTGTATTTGTGTCAGTCCCCGCAGGGCAGGAAGCTGCACAGGAGCGCCCACCACGTGCGGCCTCGCGCTCAAGTCGCTGGCAGCAGCTTCCCACCACCCGACAGCTGCCCCAACTCGGCCCTGCTGCCCTTGGGCACGTGCAGGTGAGCGGTGCCCATCGCTGCCCGGCTCCTTCGGCGCTGGCTCGGGGGTGGTTTCCGCATCTGACTCCCCTGCGCTGGACTGCGCCATCCGCAGCCCGGCCCCTCGGCACGCAGCCTGCCCCCTGAACAGTGCTGCTCCGTGACCGCCCCTTACACCACCTTTCTCTCTGCAGTGAGGAGAAGGAGCCCAGCGCGCTCACCACCGGCTCCTTCACAAGGAAGAGGCGGCACGAGGCAGGCAGCAGCCTCGGTGCTCCAGCGGTCGAGGAGGAGGTCTCCCTCCCACCCAAGAAGAAGAAGCGACTTCTCGCTGCGGAGGCCTCAGAGTCCCTGGAGGGGCCGGAGGCAGCAGGTCCCAGCCGTGATGGGGAGGCACCAGGCTCGCAGGCCCTGGAGAGCCGGCTCATCCCATCCCCTCGTGCCCACCCAGACTGGGAGCCCACCTCTGCTGCAAGGAGGGAAAAGAAGGGGAGGAGGAGGATGGAGGAGAGGTAATTGCTGTCCTTACGCCTACTGCTGCACACTCGCCTTGCTCCCCTCTGTTCTGCCTGGAGTCAGGCTCCCTTGCCTGTGGTGGGTGCTGCTTGTCTTCCTGCGGGTGGGATGAGCCCTGCATGGGGTGAGCCCAAGTGCTGCCTTGCTGTGGGTGCTTTCAGCTCTCCCCGAATGCAGCACTGCAGTGTGGGTGTCCCTGCATCCCCATAACCTGTGGGGAACCTCCCCACCGTGCCAGCTCCACTCTGGCTCGAGAGAGCTGATCCCGGCTGTCCTCCCCAGCTGCAGCGTGGCTGCCATGGAGCCCTGGAGGGCAAAGAAGCATCGAGCAGAGGCTGATGTGGCCAGGCACCGCAAGCACAAGTGGAGGGGAAGTGGCAGCAATCAAACCGTGGGGGAGCCGGCTGCCAAAGTCATCTATGCTGCAGGTATGACCCTGTGACTCCCCCCGGTGCCTGGCAGGGGGGAGCTGGCGGCTTGTCTGCCCGGATGGCACTGGTTTGCAGTCCCTGGTGCTACTAGTCCGTGTAGCTTTAGGTGGTGCTCACCTTGTACCTCCTGCCCTTGCTTGGGTCCTGCAGGCCAGCGTGCTGCTTGTGCGGCAGGGCAGCCTCACAGTATCCAGGAAGAGGATGGGCTCCTCTGAGTCAGAATGAGGGGCGGAGATTTACCCCCAGCTCCTCCCTGCCCAGGACAGGCCCCAGTATGCCCAAGCCCCCTGCTCCCTCGTGACATTTTCAGTCCTGACAGTGTCTTCTGGGGCATGAGATCTGCCTTGGAGGAGGAACCTCTGCCTCCTGCTCACCTTGCCTGTTTCTGCAGCGGACAGCCAGGCTGGAGCTGGGTCCAGGCACTGCCCTGCTGCCCGCAGGTCTGCACATGACCGTGGGACTGGCACAGCACCAACGGCCCAGCTGGAGTCCACAGTGGTGGAGCAGCTGCTTGTGGACTCCTTGGACAAAGCTTATGGCAAACAAGGTAATGAATGCCTTCTTGCCTGGTTGGGGGAGCAGCAGCGCAGCTCCTTTGCCTTGAGCTGTGCCACGGCCTGAACTGGAGCCAGGCTGCTGCACCCAAGGGGGGTCCTGGAGTGAGGGGCTCCAATCCTGGCCCTGTACGGGCGGGTGCCATGGAGCGTGGCCTGGGTCTGCGTGCTGACAATGCTCTTTTGCAGTCTTGACCTGGAACGGCGGCATCTCGGCTGTCAGTTGGGATGCCATTCAGTCTGCAGCCTCAGCCCGCAGGAAGACCATCATCGACGAGTGGGATGAGGAGTTTGACAGAGGGAAGGTGGGTGCTGGCCACCTCCTGGCTGGGCTGGAGGCAGGAACCTTGGGCCACCGTGTGCTGACCCCAAGAGCCTTCCTGCCTCTGCACAGGTGAAGAAGGTTAAAAAGCGGAGGAGGGAGCAGAGACACCACAACCCCTTCCAGTGGCTGCAGCGCCAGCGCAGCTTCTGGGCAGTGACGCACCCGGCCAAGGCAGCAAGCCTGCGCCACCGGCTCTGAGGTGAGCAGGTCCAGGGGCCCGGAGCAGAGCTGGAGGGGGCAGGCGCAGGGCAGCCGCATGGCGGGTGCTCACTCCACTCCTTTCCTTCCAGCCTGAATGCCAGCGAGCGGGAG
Organism: Myiopsitta monachus; assembly: GCA_017639245.1. Taxonomy (NCBI): domain Eukaryota; kingdom Metazoa; phylum Chordata; class Aves; order Psittaciformes; family Psittacidae; genus Myiopsitta; species Myiopsitta monachus. The sequence continues at coordinate 475,846 of CM029931.1, read as the reverse complement.
GAGCAGCCCCTGCCATGGAGCCCTGTCCTGGGAGCTGCTGTGGAGTGAAGAGGACACCACTCCCCACATCTCCACGCTCCACGCTCGCCTTCTGCTGGGAAGGAGCCGAGGAGGAATGTGCCTTGTCTGGGCTCCTTCAGCAGCGCCCCTGTGCTCAGGGCTGGAGCAGCCCTTTCTCCCCCCAGCCTGGAGCCCGGCTCGGGGGGCTCCTGCCAAGTGCCTCAGGCCCATTGCTGCTGCTCCAGCTCCGGCACCATGACCCTGGCTGCAGTCGGCACCTGGGGCTGCCCTTCCCCCCCCCCCTTCCCTCCTCCCCATGTTGCAGTCACCGTTAACACCATCCCCTCCACCGGCCCTTCCTGTGCTGTGCGTGGGGGTCGGCGCCTCGCGGGGACGGGGCGGCCGCGGCCGGCAATAAAGATGTGGCGGTGATTCGGTAGCGCTCAGCTCCGGTTATGGCCAGCGGCACCTGCTCCTGCAGGTGGGGCGGCGGAGGAAGCGCCGGGGGGGAAGTGGCTCCCGGTGTCCGTGGGAGAGCACAGGGTGGGCTCCTGGGTCCTGCTCTGCTCTGCCTGGGGCCGGCCTCATCCTGCGCGGGCTCTAGGCCATTGCTGCTGCCGCTCGTGCTCCGCCCGCAGCGTCAGTGCTGCTGGGCTCGTGCAGCTGCTGCAGGCCCCTGAGGCAGGTTCCTGTGGATCGGCAGCGGGGTTTTCCTTCAGCAAGGCCTTTGCTGAGGAGGAGGCTGGAGTCAGGCTGGGTGTGACCCCAAACCCTGGTCTCAGTGCTGCCCGTTGTGTTGCTGGCCATTCTGTCCATGAGCCGCAGTCACCTGGGTGCTGCCGGTGCCAATGCAGAGGGTTCGTGGGCTGGTTTCCTGCCTGTGGCAGTTGTGCGTTGCAGTTTGTTGTGCTACCCTGCAGCAGGTCCCAGCCGTGATGGGGAGGCACCAGGCTCGCAGGCCCTGGAGAGCCGGCTCATCCCATCCCCTCGTGCCCACCCAGACTGGGAGCCCACCTCTGCTGCAAGGAGGGAAAGAAGGGGAGGACGACGAATTTGAGTAGCACCAGGCAGCTGCACTGATGTGTGAACGCCAGAAAGCGCATACTAGTGCTCCAAGGGGCCATTAGTGGGGACAAGCCGTCAGCTCCCCCCTGCCCAGCACCAGAGTGGAGGCACAGGGTCGTGCCTGTGGTGTGAATGACTTTGGCAGTCGGCATAAAGATTTACCCCCAGGTCTTCGCTGCCCAGGACGGGGCCCAAGCGCACTGCGCCCTCATGACTTTGTTAGTCCTAAGAGTGTCTTTTGTGGCCCCTCCCGCTCCTGCTCCCCGTTTGCAGCCCCACCGCAGTCACCGGTGACAGCGGGAACAACCCCGGTAACAGCCCCGGTAACAGCCACGGTAACAGCCCCGGTAACAGCCCCGGTAACAGCCACGGTAACAGCCCCGGTAACAGCCACGGTAACAGCCACGGTAACAGCCCCGGTAACAGCCACGGTAACAGCCCCGGTAACAGCCCCGGTAACAGCCCCGGTAACAGCCACGGTAACAGCCCCGGTAACAGCCACGGTAACTTCCTCGGCCGGGCTCGCGCCGCGCCCGCGGGCCCCACAACACGGACGCGGCCATGACTCGGGGGCGCGCGGCCCGGCTCGGGGGCGCGGCTGCGGGAGGGGCCTGCGTGGCGCCGCCTCTTCCTGCGTCATGTGACACCGCCCGCGGCGGCTTCGGCGCCGTCGTTGACGCGGGCAGGGCCGGATCGGCGGCGGGATGGAGGAGGAGGGCGGTTACGGTCAGTGCGGGCCGGGGCCGCGAGCGGAGCGGGAGCGGCGGCGGGGGGCGGGCGCGGCGGCGGAGGGAGCGCCGAGGGAGGAGCGGCTCCCGGTGTCCGCGGGAGAGCGCGCGGTGGGCTCCTGGGTGCTGCTGTGCTCTGACGGGGCCCGGCCTCGTCTGCCCCGGGTCTGTGCCGGTGCCGCCGCCGCTCGTGAGCTGCCCGCGGTGTCGGTGCTGCAGGGCCACGGGGACCCGCTGCCCTCCGTGTCGGTGCTGCTGAGCTCCGGGACTCGCTGCCTTCCTTCTGCTGCTCACTGTTGGTGTTCCGGTGCTGCCTCTGAGCACTGTCTGAGTTCAGACTCCGCAGGTCTGCGGGCTGCTTGTGTCCATGGTGTCTGTTGAATGTCTCACGGTGTTCAGTGTGCGCCCAGGGTCTGCTCCTGGCAGGGTTGAGGCGGCTCGGGCGCTGCAGGTTCTGTCTATCATTCAAGTGCAGGTTGCTTCCCTGCTTTCCTGCATCCTCCGTGTTCACAGAGCGTTCCCTCCCAGTGCCGGGGAGCAGGACAGAGCAGGAAGGCACTGCCTGTGCCTCCATCCTCTGAGGCAGGTTCCTGTGGATCGGCAGCGGGGTTTTCTTTCAGCAAGGACTTTGTTGAGGAGGAGGCCGGAGTCAGGCAGGGAGTGATCTCAAACCAAAGTCTCAGTGCTGCCCGTTGTGCTGGTGGCCGTTCTTCCCCAGGAGCCGCAGTCACCTGGGTGCTGCTGGTGCTAATGCAGAGGGTTCATGGGCTGTTTTCCTGCCTGTGACAGTTGTGAAATGCAGCCAGTTCAGAGGTTGTTGTTCTGCTCTAGAAGTGACTGTGCTTGGCAGCAGGGAGGTTACTGTGTGAGATAAGATGCAAGCACCCAGCCCACTGGTTGCAGCCCAGCCCAGGCAGTGTTGGTTGCAGCCCATTAGTGGGAGAGCTCTGCAGGGAGCGATTCAGAGAGCAGCTTCTCGCTGCTTCCTGGAATTGCCTGGAAGTTGTCCTGAGCCGTCCATCAGCATCAGAAATTGCCTGCTCACCGTGCCGCAGGGCAGCAATGCCAGTGGCACAGCCACCTCCCGATCCCCACTGCTGTCCCTGTTGGAGGGACCGTTGGAGCCTCAGTGTGGTGGGAGCCCAGCAGGGAGGCTCTTGCTGGAGGGGTTGTGGTGACACCAGTGTCTGCTCCTCCACACACGGCCCCTCTTCCAGCCTCAGCAGAGAGCAAATCCTGGGTGAGCAGCTGGTGGCACAGATGTGGCTCCCCCCACTCCCACCCCCTTCCCAGCATCTCCTCGCAGGGATCGTGGTGAGACCATCACTAGATGAACTGCCAAGAGCAGTGTGTGGACAGTGTGGTGGTGGTGTCCTGTTGGGAACCAGCCACTGCCTCTGTCCAGCCGAGCTGGAGCACTGGTGAGCAGCCATGGGAGCATGATTCTGCCTGGCACTGTGTCCTGAGCTGGGATCTGTCTTGCCTCACCCTAGGGTGAGGAGGATTGGGCAGTCCTGGTAATCCTGCTGCACCCAAGGGATTACTGCTCACTCTGGCCTCAGGGATAAAGGGATTTCTCTAAGCGGGACTGATGCAGCCTCCTGCAAAGCTGCTTGTGCCCAGGCAGCCTCACTGTCTGGGGTAAAATGGCTGGTGCAGGGATGCAGGGTGGGCTGTGCGAGGTGCAGGACATGCCCAGAGGAGGGTGGGCTGTCAGGTCCCCCTGCCAGGCTGGGGGATCCTGTCCTCTCCTCATTGCCAGCTCTGTTTTACCAGCAGGCCCCAGGCAGCCCCTTGGCCTCGGGCTCAGCTCTTTTGGAGGCAGCCCAGGACCCCGGCGTGCACCTCTGCAGCGAGGCGAGTGGGGCTGGGGGTGGATGCTGCTGGTGATGCACCAGCCCTTTCCCAGGTGTGGCACAGGGCTGAGCCCGGCCTGGGAAGCACCTCTCCGAGAGCTCTGGGGCTGCCAGCTCAAAGGCAGAGGGATGGTAAAGGGAGGGTACTGGGCTTGGAGAAACAGAGCCAAGAGCTGGAGCTCTCGGGGCTTCAGCAGTGCAGCGACTGGGCACAGGCCATCAGCCAGTTCTCCCGAGCTGTTGGGGAGCAGAGGATGATAAACCACAACACTGACACTCAGCAGTCACACATCAGGGAAGCAGTGGGGCCTGTGTGTCCCTTGGCGGCTGTTTCAGCCCATCTGGGCCATCACAGTGGGTCCGGATCAGAGGTTCTGCTCTGGGGAGGCAGCTCTTTGGGTTAGCAGACGATGGATCAAGGCCTGGAGCTGTGGTTAATGTGACCCTGGGGTCTTTATACACCACCCCCCCTCCCTTAGGCAGGGTGTGAGGATCCAGCTGGGTCCCCAGGTTGTGTAGCGTGGGAGATGCTGCCTGGCCCTGCTTCAATCTTGCAGAGCACCCATGGGTGCCTGTGCCACAAAGGGTTTCTCCAGATGCTGGCCCAGGCCCTGGGCAGCACTTGGCAAACCATGTGCCCAGCTCAGCTGCCCCAGCTCCTCTCACTTGGCCTTTTGCCTCCTGGTGATGTGTCAACCACACTTCATCCCCTGGGAAAGGCGAAGTGGTACTGAAACCGGGTCAGTCACGTCAGCGGCGAGTGCAGGGCTGCCCTCATCCTTCTCCTCCACCTTTCCTCACACCTGCAGCCCTGCTGCCCTGGGAGCTGAGTCCCCTCTGGCCCTGCACCCTCCTGCCTGCAAGGGCAGCTTGTTCCTGGGGTGCCCTTCCTGCTCCTGCCTGGCTCCGGTTTCCCCTCGCTCAGCACGTCTCAGTGCCTGCCGGCTCCTGGCAGCCGGGCTGGCTGCAGGACGCTGCCTCCTGCCCTGACAGGCTCTGGGGTTTGTTACTCATGGCCGTGCCCTGTGTTGGAGATCACTCCTGCTTTGAGGGGAAGAGCTGTCGGGCCGGTTTGGGTTCGCTTGGTGCCTGTGGGGCTGGGGAGGGGGGACGGGGGTGCAGCGAGGCTTCGGGCGGGAGGGCTGTGCCGTGCCCTCAGCTCCACAGCTTGCCCTGGGGCCGGGATCGCAGGCAGGGCACCCCCAGTCCTGCCGCAGGAGCCTTCGTGGTGCGCTGCTGTGCTGCTGGGAGCGGAGCCGCTGACCGGCATCGCACCGGGGCAGGCTGGGGCTGTCGGGGTGCACCGGACCCGGCACCCGCACTCCCCATGCCTCGCCACAGCCGCCTCGTCTCCCGGAGCACCTTCCCTCATGCAGTGCTGGTTGCTACGCGACCGCCAGCTCCCGATGCTTAATGCTCTAATACGGAGGGATAAAACCGCTCTAAAAATACCCCGCTGCCGGCCCCCCGCCGGGACCAGGGGCTGCCAGGGCACAGCCAGAGCAGGCCGGGGGCTGCCGGCACTTCCCAAACTCTTTGACCTCTAAGTGGCTTTGAGCCGCCGGCGGCCGGAGCCCAGGAGCGGAGCGGGTGCTGCGCAGGCAGGATAGTGGGGATTGGCTGGGGCTGGCGCGTGGGCTCCGGAGCTGGAGCTCCCCTGGCAGAGCCGCCTTCCCCGGCTTCAGCCAGCGGGAGTCCTGCGGCCACCCTGCCTGCACCCAGCAGGCACCGGCACCAGCCAGGCCTCTGCCTGCTCCTGCCTGCCCTGGCACTTCTGCAGCATGGGGACGGTCAGCGAGCTCTGTGCCTCCAGTTTCCAGGCCTTCCTCTGCCCCTCGGTGGCTGCCAAGGCAGGTAGGCACTTCACCCCCTCCCTTCTGCTTGCCGTGGGGTCCCCGGCCTCCCGGCAGACCTGGCAGTGTCTCTGGCTCCAGCTCCATATGGCTCTTGGTGGCAGCTGCAGAGTCCTGGCTGCTTCACCACCTTCTTCCCCTGCGCACCACCGGCTTCCCCAGGCTTGGGCCTCTAAGTGGGGGGGCCTGTCTACCTCGTGTGGCATCACCCCGCACCGGTGCCATGCTAGGACCAGGGATGCTCCAGAGCCGGTGGTGGCTGTGAGGATGCGCATCACCAGGTGTGGCTTTGGCACGTCCTGCTCCAGCCCCTTACCCTCCTGCCCCTCTGGCGATTGCGTGTGGCTGCAAAGGCAGCTCAGGTGGCACACTCCAAACCCGAATCCATGCAGGAAGGCTCAGTTCCTGCTGCTCTGGGGATGCTGCTGAGGGGTGGTTGCCTGCGGGATCTGCTTGGGCTCCTGCCCAAGCATGGCCCTGGGGCTGGCTGTGCCATGGGGCTAGCTGGTCTCTCCAGCCAGCCCTGCAACCTGGCAGTAGCTGAGGCCAAGCAGCAGCGGGCTCTGCTCCTTCTGAGGCCCAGCACGGTGAGTGCTGCAGGGGGCAAGCGATGTGTGGGGGCTGCGGTCCCAGCATCTGCACGGTGTTCAGCGCGTGTGGACATGGCAGTGCCAGTGCTCGCCTGGCTGCGCGGTTGGCTGGGGTCTGTGCATGGGGTGTGCAGGAGCAAGGAGGCCACAGTGGTGGATGTGGGTTCCTGGTCAGGCTCTGGTGACAGGCAGCGCTGTATGAGAGCAGGATGAGGGCTGTGGCCGGCTCTGGGCACCAGGGAGGGTCTTCCCTGGAGCTGCCTGCCCCAAATCCTCCTCCTGAAGCACCTCGGTGGGGAAGGGTGGGGCTGACACAACCCAGGATGCGCATATGGCGCAGTGAAAACAGGATGTGGTGTGCTGAGACAGACAGGAAGTTTCGGGGGGCCCATGGGTCCCCCAGCTGAGGCAGCCTAAACCCAGTGCCCTGCCAGCACGGCCCGATGCAGGCACGGTGTGAGCCAGCAGCAGGGCTGCTGCTGCTGCGGTGCAGCTGTGAGCCAAAGGGCCAAGTGAGGTATCCGAAGCCCTTCCTCCCCTCACTCCGCAGCCGCTGCTCGGATGCCGTTTCTCCATCTCACTGCTGCTGAGCTGGATTTAGCTGAGTCAAGGTGGCCAAGGCTCGCGCGGCCTCTCCAGGCAGCTGACAGTGGGATGGGATGTGCCGGGGTTTGCTCCTGCTGCAGGCACCAGACTTTGCTGCACAGTGGTCCTATACAGAGCAGTGGGGTCTGTACAGGCACCTCGGAGCAAGGGGGAAAAACAGTGGGGAGCAACCTCCCAGGGGACAAACATCACTCCTGGCCTTGCTCCTGTTCCTGCTTCTGGTCCTGTCTGAGTTGCCATAGAGTCTGCAGAGGGCTCTAAGCACCGGTGGTCCCCTCAGCCCCCTTGGTCCTGCCCAGGGCTCAGTCCTTACAGCCTTGACAGGACCTGGACCTGGAATGGGGGTTCTGGAGGAGCCAGAAGGGGAGGGGTTGGGGCCTGCTGGGGTGGGGGGGACCCAGCATTGCCGCACGGACCTCATGGTGTGCTGGGTCGAGTGTCTGGGCAGCTCCCAAGGCAGGGCTGGGCCAGGCCCAGGGCCTGGCTGGGAACCCAACAGGGCCCTGCTGCTCCGTTTGCCCCTGGCCAGGAGCAGAGGAGTTAAGGGGCTGGCAGCCTTGGCCTGATGGCGGCAGGAACAGGGAGTTGCTGGTGCTGGCTCCTGGTGGGGCCGGATGACGCCAGGTGGCCCCAGTGCTCATTGGCACAGCACGGCCCTGACTCACCGGGGAAGAACTGGGGCAGGCAGGTGCCTGCACCCAAACCAGCAACACCTCCAGAGAGCCACGGCAGCACCAGGGGAGGCGTCCTGCAGGATGGTGCTGAGCGTGCAGGGCAGCGGTGAGCTGGGGTGCAGGGGAGGCTGGAGAGGCTGTGCTCTGCCTGCTTGTCTGGGGGCAGCAGGGTAGGAATGGGCACCCGCGGTGAGCGTGCGTGATGTCTGGGTGTCACAGGGGTGCTTTGCTTTGGGCATGGTGGAACTGGGGGAATGTGCAGTGGCTGCTGCTCCCAGCTGGAGCCTGGGACAGACGGATGGATCCTGTCAGTCCCCCTCCTGCTGCCACTGGTGCATGGGGTCCTTGGGCTTGCTGTCAGCAGCAGAAGCTGCAGGAACCCCTGGTCCCTACACTGGGGCCTCGGCGCCTGCGCTGGGATCCTGCAGCACTGCAGCCAGGGCAGCAAGTGCCAGTTCCAGCCTGCCAGTCCCTGCAGCCCTGCTCTGCCTGCAGCGAGGCTCACTCACCATCAGCAGTACTGGGGCGGTGCTGGGTGCTGCAGGCAGGTGCAGAGCAGAGTGTGGGGAAGGGTTAACACCCTCTTCCTTCCCCATAAAAGCTCTTGTGTCTGGGGTTTCTCTTCCTCTGGCTGCTGCTGACATGGCTGGACCATGTCACGAGTGCTCAGCCTCCTCCTCCGCAGCACCCACGCAGGCTCCAGTACAGACCCTGCTGCATCTCACCCTGTGCTGTGCCTGCCTGGGGCCGGCTGGGACCCTGCCTGCTTGCAGGTGGGCAGCAGGAGGCTGCGCTGCTGCTCCTGCTCCCTGTGCTGGCTCCTGCCACTGCTCCGTTTGCTGGCTCCAGTCTTGGGGCAGGTCCAGCCCTGGCACCAAATTTCCCCTCCGCCGCGGCCGGGCAGGAGGGTTCTGCAGCACCCGCTGCAGCCCTGGGGTTTAGAGGCTTTTGTGTCTGGGAACAGGCGCACTGCAGCTCAGGCCTCCCTCCCGCAGCAAGCCTGGGCCTGCCAGGAGCCCTGGCTGCTGGGCAGAGCGGCCAAGCACCCGCAAGAACGGCGCTGGGGTGCATAGAAGGTGCTTGGATCTATTGATAACACGAGGCCTCCGGTGCTTTGAGTTTAAATAACTTCTAGCCTGGTGCCACGAGCTGGGTCGTCTGGTTCATAGTTGCTGGCGTCGGAGATTGAGAACATTGGGAAGTGTTGCCGCCGTGTCTGGAGGGCCGGTGTCGCAAGCGGGGGCTGCCTCCAGCCTTGGCAGGGGGGAGTTTTGTGAAGGAGGAAGCTCGTCAGAAGGCCTGAGCGGAGCCAGGGAAGTGCTGAGCTCGGGGATTCTGTTTGCGTGGCCGCCCGTCACCCTGGGGCCGCTCGGGGAGAAGTGATGCGGTAGAGGAGGGTACCGCCCCCGGTACGGGGCAGGCGGCCGTGCTGGGTGAGTGGGGCTGGCAGCAGCGGTGGCCGGAGCTGCTGGAGCTCGCTGCAGAGGTGGGAGGCACGGGCCGCAGGTGAGGGCTGGGAGTGCTGCTGGGGAGTGGGTGACCTTGGGAGCAGGAGGGAATGGGAATGGGATGCCATGTCACTGCCGAGCAGGAGGTCATGCTCCAAGGAGCACTGGGAATGTCCTGGAGCAACAGGGGCATGCGGCAGCCCCTGGGTTGAGCCGTGGGGGTGGTGCTGCGGAGGGACGCCAGGCTCCGGAGGGTGACACGGGCATGTGGATGTCACAGTGTGTAGGTGAGTCTCTCCGGAGGGTGCGCCAGCTCCGGGCGCTGGCTCGGAAGGACGGATCCAGCCCAGGGGGCTGCAGGGTGGCCAGGAGCTGGCCCGGTGTGGCAGAGCAGCCCCCAGGGCTCCAGGTCTGTGTGGAGCCCGTGCTCTGGGTCGCAGCAGGGTCCGGGTCGGGCACTGCCACGGGCCCCGCTGGGGTGGTGGGAGTTAAACGGGACTTTGCGGCCGAGCCCCGGGGGAGGAGCAGTGCTGGAGCTGGTCCAGGGGCCGCGCTGGTCCCCGCTGCCCGCGGGCTGAATCAGCGGGAACCGGCGGTGCCCAGCTCCCCCCTGCAGCCGCTGCCCGTGGGGCCATCCCTGGCCCTCGCATTCCTCGCGTGCCGTCTGTGGCGCTTGGCTGTGTGTGGAGCTCGGGACGCTGCTTCCCGGCCCGGCTCCTGTGCGCGCCCGGCAGCTGCACATCGCGGTTCCTGACGGGCCCCGGGAGCCGGGGGGGATGATTCCAGGGCCGCGCGGGCTGAGCTGACTGTGTCTTCGCGCAGTGCCCAGTGACCTGACCCCGGAGGAGTGCCAGGAGCTGGAGAACATCCGCCGCCGCAAGCAGGAGCTGCTGGCTGACATACAGGTGTGATGCTGAGGGAAATCCCCCGCTCCTGGCGCGGCAGCATCTTCCCGGGAGCAGTCTGCCTGCCCATGTCACTGGTCGGGTCCCTGCGGCTCCGTGCAGGGTCCCTCACCCTGCTGCTGGGAAAGCGGAAGTGGGGAGGAGAAGCTGCTCTGGCCAGGGCTGTCCATAGCAGCTGTGGGATTGGGGTGCTGTGCTCCATATCTGCACAGCCCATACAGGAGCAGGCAAGGCTGTGGGTTGGGTTTGTGCTCCCATCCACTTTCCCTGCTAGCCCTGGCTCCCCACCGCCCATAGGCGCTCTCATGGACCTTCTAGGGCTGGAGATGGGAGCTCTGTGACTGCAGGGTGGGATGAGCCGGTCCCACATGTGGACACAGCCTAGTGATCTGCTGCCCACTGCTTGACAGCACTACTGCTGTGGGGCCCTGGGGCTGGGAGCGGGTGCCGGTGGTGGCCAAGGCCAGGCTGGCAGCCGATGTGCCCGTGGTGCCCGCAGAGCGCTGGGCCCTGTGCTTGTGCCGTTCCCCGTGGCACTGGCACCTCTGTGCCATCCCCCTCCTGGCACTGGCAGGGACTATGTTCCTGGGCCAGGCCACTGCTCTGGCGAGCGGCTGTGAGGTCAGTGGTCATCTGGGACACTTGTCAGTCGTGTCCCTGATTAAGGCAGCAGGGGCTAATTACTGCCATATGCTGGGCATGATCTAAAGGGATTAGGGAGTAATTCTGTTAACCTCTGAATCTCTTCCTTCCTGTGCACTTCGAGCATGGCGGTGCTGAGGGGAATTAGCAGCAGGGTGCAGCTGGCCCCCTCTGTGAGTGCCCCCCGAGCCGGTTCAGCCCCTCGGGCTGGGAAGGAGGGAAGGGATGGGCTACTCCTGGGGGCCTGGGCCCAGGCTACTGTCAAGGCTGGAGGGTTTGGGAGGGAAGGAGGCACCTCCTGTCTCAGTGCACTCTCTCCCTCAGCGGCTGAAAGATGAGATAGCAGAAGTGACGAATGAGATCGAGAACTTGGGGTCCACAGAGGAGAGGTGAGTGCTTCACTATCACAGCCCAGGGCTACCCTGAGTCCCCTCTGCCAGTGGCAAGGCCACCCTGGATGTCACTTGTGCCGTGGGCAGCTGAGTGGTGCAGCTCCATCCCGTGGGTGCTGGGGCCTTTTCCAGGCGCTCTGAATTCCTCGGAGCGGCAGTAGGATCCCAGCCTGAACTGCTGCTCCCAAAGTCTGTTTTCCCAAGCCTGAGTCCCTCTGTCTCGCCACAGCAACTTTGTTGTTTTGGCTGGTCAGGCAGTGCCAGCCCCAGATTAGGGGGTCCTGCAGCCGGCAGGAGCTAACTCCCAGTCCAATCACACACTGGGGCATGAAGGCCGTCACCAGCCCCTCTGGAGCCTGAAGGCTGCTCTCCTGAGAAGCCCACCTCACCCAGCTTGCCCTGGTCCCCGCATGCAGAGGTGACATGTTGGGATGCCATACCCAGCACCCGCCTGCACAGGGTGACCCTGCGGATGGAGCACGGCAGCTCCTCTTTGCTCTGGGGCCCAGAAGGCCACGAGCAGCCCCATGGAGCAGGGCAGGGACCTGGAGCCATTTGCCAGCTTTGCTCCCTGCAGGATCAGTGCAGGGGCCTGTCCTGGGCAGAGGTGCTGGGCTCCTGCTCTGTTCAGGCTGACCCTTTCATGCAGTGCTCTGCCCAGAGGGGTGTGCGGGAGGCAGCCAGGTAGATCCCTGCTGGGGTCTTCAAGCTGCTTTGTGCCTTGCAGGAAAAACATGCAGAGGAACAAGCAGGTGGCCATGGGCAGGAAGAAGTTCAACATGGATCCCAAGAAGGTACCATGAGCAGCTGGGCCGTTCGCCCGCCTGGCTGGGGCCGTGCTGGGCTCTGCCACCTTCGCAGGTCCTGCCGGGGCAGGGACTGGAGGGCTCAGCAGCAAGGCCCAGGGAAGAGCCTCTTGCACCCCTCCAGGGCATCCAGTTCCTGATCGAAAACGACCTGCTGAAGAACACATGTGAGGACATCGCTCAGTTCCTCTACAAGGGCGAGGGACTCAACAAGACCGCCATTGGTGACTACCTGGGCGAGAGGTGCGCTGGCCCAGGGCGGCTCAGGTCTCCCGGGACACTGCAGCAGTTCGAGTGTACAGGGCAGCAGCGTGGGGTACACGGGGGTATGAGCACTGGATTCGAGCCCAGTGCAGAGCGGGGCCGGGAGATGCTCAGCAGTCACCGCACTTGCTGATTACGCAGCCCTCGTGCTCTGGCTTTGTTCCCACAGGGACGAGTTCAACATCCAAGTCCTGCACGCCTTCGTGGAGCTGCACGAGTTCACTGACCTCAACCTGGTGCAGGCCCTGCGGTGAGCAGAGGGGGCTGAGCCTGGCCCATGGGGGGTTGCGGAGGGGCCAGAGGGTGTGTGGAGCCCCCAGAGCAGCGCGACCCGCTCGCTCTTCCCAGGCAGTTCCTGTGGAGCTTCCGCCTGCCCGGGGAGGCGCAGAAGATCGACCGGATGATGGAGGCCTTCGCACAGCGGTACTGCCAGTGCAACCCCGGCGTCTTCCAGTCCACAGGTGAGTTCCTGCCTGGCCCCTCTGCCCCAGGCCCTGCCTTGCGGCTGACTCCCCTCTGCCCCTGTAGATACCTGCTACGTGCTCTCCTTCGCTATCATCATGCTGAACACCAGCCTGCACAACCCCAACGTCAAGGACAAGCCCACAGCTGAGCGCTTCATCGCCATGAACCGTGGCATCAACGATGGGGGGGACCTACCAGAGGAGCTGCTGCAGGTGAGGGACGGGATGCGAAGGGGCTGGGGATGGGCTGTGGAGCTCACCTGTCACAGGGCTCCTGGGCAGAGCAGAGCTGACACTGTGTGGTGTTGTACCAGAATCTGTATGAGAGCATCAAGAATGAACCCTTCAAAATCCCTGAGGATGATGGCAACGACCTCACCCACACCTTCTTCAACCCCGATCGGGAGGGCTGGCTGCTGAAGCTTGGTGAGTACTGGCAGACATGGCCTCGGGAGGGCAGGCTGTCCCCAGGGACAGAGCAGGGTGTGATGCCTCTGGGCTGCCTGCACATCATCTGCTGGCCTGGCTCCTCAGAATGTGGCCCTACTGAGGGACAAGAGGCTGCAACAAGGGAACAGCCCCTGTGGGGACAGCGTCCGCACGTCCATCTGTACATCCATCAGCCCTTCATCTTCCGTGGGCTGGGTGGCAGGAGCTCACAGCGGTGTGGCTGGGTGGGCATCCGGGGGATGCTGTCTTGAGGCTGGGTAAGCCCCAGTGTGCAGAGCTGGCACCACGATCTGGTGTTGGAGCACAGAGACCATGAGGCCCTTCTCATCAGCAATCACAGCAGCATTCTGCCAGAGCAGGCCCTGGGAGCGAGCGGTGAGCTGCCCCAGGCTGCGTGCGTGCCCACTCCGTGCCACAGACAAGTCCCTGCCTCACCCCCCACAGCATTCTCACTTCGGCATCCGGCTCCACATGCAGGCAGCGTGCATGGCATCCCCGCTGCACCGCCCACCTGTGCCCTGGCTCCTGTGGCTTCTCCTCTTGGCAGCTCTGGGGAATCCTTGCCCGGGTTAAGTGAGGGGGGACAGGTGCTGCAGGACTGGGGTCTGGTGGGACCCTTCCCTGGGGCTCTCGTTGGGATCAGGGCTCTTGCCCACTCAACCAGGGGGTGTTTTGGCCTTATTGCCACCCCTTGGTGTCAGAGAGGGACCTCATCCTGCTCCATGCCCTGACCAGAGCAGAACCCAGCCTTGGGGCTGAACAAGGGCTATCTGCTCCCAGCTCTGGCTGGAGGAACGCAGGGAGACCCCTTACATGTCCCTCCTGTCCTGAGCAAGCCCAAGGGGTGGAAGGGCCCATGCAGGGCAGCACCCACTGTGGGGACTGTTGGTGTCAGGAGGATGCAGAGAGGGACCCCATGGGGCGGCTGGAGGGGGACCCAGGCCCTGCCCCCCCCCCAGGCTGAGGATCCATCTGCCACAGCCACAGCGGGCCAGGGCAGGTTAACCTATGGCGGTGCCGCCAGCACGGCCTCTCACAGCTTCCCTGCTGCAGCCGTGCCCCACTGACCCGCGCAGGGCGAGGGGGGGCGCGAGGGTTCCTCTTTTTGGTTTTATTTTCTTCCTTTTTTTTTTTTTTTTTAATTTTCTTTTTCCCTCATTTGTATGTTTCCATGATTTTGGCTCTTCCTTTCCTTGTCCCCAAATCCAGGAGGTACGTACCCCTCTTCCCCGCTCTGCTCACGCCGCTGGGTCTTCGTTTCCTTTATGTTTTTAATTGCTGGTGATGAGTCTCATTGCTGCTGCTGCTGCTGCTGCTGCTGCTAACCCCCCGCACGGCCCGGGGCCCTCGCCTGCCGTGGGGACACGCTGCCACTGCCAGGGCAGGGACGTGGGTACCAGCCTCGCCGATGCCGAGTGCTCCCCAGGGCCTGCCCATCCCCTCCACTGTCCTGTGCACCCTGTGCCAGGGACAGACGGGGCCACCTGCCCATCTGTGCTTTGCTGTGTCCACAGGCAGCAGGCAGCTCAGCCTGGCCACAGCAGATCTTCATGTCTTGGTGAAGGGATGGGGACAGATTTGGGATATCCTCAGGAAGGGCCCCAGCCTGTGTGCAGTGATCAGGGGGTGCTGAGTGCCTGGAGCTGGATGGGAGCAGCAGGAGCTGTCTGTGTGGTGCCCTGTGCTGCACCAAAGGCTCCCAGCAGTCACCGTGCTGAGCGCTGGCAGTGCCCCCCGCTCCACTGCCTGCAGCCCCGGGGTGTCAGCCATCGGTGCTGCTCTGGGGCTGCATTGGCCCTTGGTCCTGTATGGTTCTGCAGAGCCCTGGGCCCTGAGCCTCTGGCGTCTTCCCACCCACAGCCCCAGCAGAGGAGGTGGCCCCCGGTCAAGCCCTGGGTTTTGGGGTGGGTTTGGCTGGACAGAGGCAGAGGGGCTTTTTCTTCAAGGAAGTGCTGGCTCCAGCCTGGCTGTGGGGCAGGGACGGAGGGTTTGGACAGTTGGGATGGGGCAGGTGGGAGGTGTGGGGCTGTCTGCAGGGTGGGGGGATGAGCAGGGCCCCAGCGCACACAGTGCTGGACCCAGGCAGCACATCCTGGGTGCTGGGCACACAGTGGCAGCACATCTGGCACCGCTGCAGGTGTGTGGCAGAGGGGGAGCCGGAGTTGGGGCTGGAGGACCCTAAGCCCAGGGAGCAGCTTCTCCCTCTGTGGTGCAGATTGAAGCTCCCTCCAAACAGCAGTCCTCAGGTGTGGTCCTGGGCTGATGCCTGCCCTGGCACTGGGGCGTAGCAGGGCCATGGTCCGTGGGTACCCCCGAGAGCTGCCTGGCTGCAGCATCCTCTGGCCATGCTGGATCAGTGCTCCATGCTGGGTGGGAACAGGTGCCTCCACCACCTTCCACCTCCATCCTCATCCGTCTGCTTCGCGCTCGTGCCGTGCCGGCATGGTGTGTGCTGCCTGCTGCCCGCCGCGCTGCCTGGCTCTGCTTGCGCCCGGTGCCAGTGCTTGTCTGTGTGTGTCCGCGCGGGCTCCAGCACTGCCGCAGCCTCCGTGTGCCGCCAGCCCAGCCGGGGCTGCACCCAACCCATCCCTCTCTGCTCCCAGGAGGCAGGGTGAAGACGTGGAAGCGACGCTGGTTCATCCTGACTGACAACTGCCTTTACTACTTCGAGTACACAACGGTTAGTGACCAGTGCTTGTGGGGTGCTGAGGCAGGGCAGGGAAGGGCACCTGATCCCTGTGGGGTTTGGCAGTGCCCTGCCTGTAGCCAACACATCTGCTTGGTCCCTCCAGGATAAAGAGCCCCGTGGCATCATCCCGCTGGAAAACCTGAGCATCCGTGAGGTGGAGGACTCCAAGAAGCCGGTGAGTGCCAGGGCAGGGGTCCTGGGGCTTGGGCTGGCCTCAGTGCTTCGGTTGCGGCAGGGGAAGCCGAGGGTGTTGCAGGCCTGGGAGGGCCCCGCGGCCAGCACTGCCTCCACCTGTCACAGCGACTGAGTCCAGCCCCCGTGGTGTCCAGTGCTGGTGGCAGGGCCATTGGTGATGGTCAGAGCGGATCTGTCCCTCTCGGCTGCCCTGGGGGAGGCTGTGTGACAGGAGCCCCTGGCGCTCTGCCTTGTCCCTCCCAGCCTGGGGTCCCTGCTGGAAGAGGGGACTGCATCTGAACCATCTCCTCCCTCCCAGAACTGCTTTGAGCTCTACATCCCAGACAACAAGGACCAGGTGATCAAGGCCTGCAAGACAGAGGCGGACGGGCGTGTGGTGGAGGGGAACCACACTGTGTATCGCATCTCTGCTCCCACACCTGAGGAGAAGGAGGAGTGGATCAAATGCATCAAGTGAGTGCTCAGGGGAGCATGTGGTGGGTGCTGGGCAGGGGCACAGCAGAGACCTGTCTGCTGTGCGCAGAGGGGACCGTGCTTCCCAGGGCACCCTGCAGGGATGGTTGGAACAAACTCTCCCAGGGCACAAGGACCTGCCCGTGGCTCTGCTGTAGTTTTCTCCTGGCTCTGCTCTAACCCAAGCCCTCGTTCCCCCCGCAGGGCAGCGATCAGCCGGGACCCTTTCTACGAGATGCTGGCTGCCAGGAAGAAGAAGGTCTCCTCCACTAAGAGACATTAGCAGCCTCCTGCGAGGCCGAGTGTGCTGGCAGCCCCAGCAGCTGCCCTCCATGCTGTGGGGCTGGGGCCACGCTGCAGCTTGGCCCTTGGGGCCCAGGACCCAGCTTCAGCTTCCCAGTTTCTTTACCATGGGAGGGGGCACGGGGGCCTCAGTGGCTCTGCCCTCCCATCACTGCCTCATCTCCAGATCTCCAGCGTCTTCCCAGGCTCGAGCTGGTACACGGACACCCCTGTGTGCAGGGAGCCGCATCCTGCCCCAGGCTGGGCTGCAGGATGGAAAGTGTAGTGTGTGTGCACCAGGCAGTGCCACACCACAGCACCTCCAGATCCTGAGTGGAGCCTCAGCATGCTTCTGGGTCTCCTCAGCACCTTGTCCTCATTCACTTGGGGTGTCCCATTGGGAGGATGAAGGCTGCACTTAGCAGCTGGTTGGTTTGGGGTGCTGCAGGACCGGGAGTCCTGTGGGGGCTCGACTCTGGCCCTCGTTGTAGCGGGTCTGGGTCTATCCTGAACTTCCCTATGCTGCCTTGGACCCTCCAGCTGTCCTGTGCCAGGGACGGGCCCCATGGGCACAAGAGCCAGGAATTGTCCCCATTGCAGTGAATGGTGGTGCACGGGGGCACGGCTCCCTGGCCTGGCCACAGGGTGCTGGAGCCGGAGTGAGGGCCATGGTCCAGCATCTCCCCATGGTGCTGCCTGGCACAGTCCTGGCGAGGGGCAGCAGTGGCTGCTGCATCCCCACACATAAGCCCTTGCTGCGGAGCCAGCGGTGGGATGTGCCCGAGGTCTGGGACACCCCCTCTGCCCTGCACCCGTGTCATGTCCCATGGCCCAGGCCTGGAGGGAGGCACCTGGATCAGTGTTAGTCTATTTATCAGAGGTGTAAATACTCCTGTATAGTTTTCTCCTTTTAGATGATTTTGTATGGGGGGTCGGTCTGTGCAGAGGCCTGAGGGGGGGATGGGGGGGCAGCAGTTTTTATTCTAACCCTTATTTTTCTTTTTTCCTTTTGCCATGGCCTGTACACTGGTGCTGAGGATCCGCAGCAAATAAACACTGCACCGCGCTCAGCACCAGCCTCCTGTGCTCTGTGTGCAGTGTGGGGCAGGCAGAGCCCCCCCAGCCCCGGGCCCCCCAGTTCACGGGTGGTTGGGCTGGTGCTGGTGTCCGTTGGGCCGGTGCTGGCATTGGTCAGGGTGGTGCCGGTGTCCGTTGGGCCGGTGCTGGCATTGGTCAGGGTGGTGCTGGTGTCCGTTGGGCCGGTGCTGGCATTGGTCAGGGTGGTGCTGGTGTCCGTTGGGCCGGTGCTGGCATTGGTCAGGGTGGTGCTGGTGTCCGTTGGGCCGGTGCTGGCATTGGTCAGGGGGGTGCTGGTGTCCGTTGGGCCGGTGCTGGCATTGGTCAGGGTGGTGCCGGTGTCCGTTGGGCCGGTGCTGGCATTGGTCAGGGTGGTGCTGGTGTCCGTTGGGCCGGTGCTGGCATTGGTCAGGGTGGTGCTGGTGTCCGTTGGGCCGGTGCTGGCATTGGTCAGGGTGGTGCTGGTGTCCGTTGGGCCGGTGCTGGCATTGGTCAGGGGGGTGCTGGTGTCCGTTGGGCCGGTGCTGGCATTGGTCAGGGTGGTGCTGGTGTCCGTTGGGCCGGTGCTGGCCTTGGTCAGGGTGGTGCCGGTGTCCGTTGGGCCGGTGCTGGCATTGGTCAGGGTGGTGCTGGTGTCCGTTGGGCCGGTGCTGGCATTGGTCAGGGGGGTGCCGGTGTCCGTTGGGCCGGTGCTGGCATTGGTCAGGGGGGTGCTGGTGTCCATTAGGCTGAAGGCAGTGGCTGGAGGCTCCCGGTGAGCTGAGGGTGCGATGGGGCAGGGGGGCGGTAGGGCTGTGCAGGACTGGGGTGGGATGGGGGGGATGGAGCCCAGGGGAGGTGATGGGCCTGGGCAGGGATGGGGACCAGCAGCTCCCTGTGGCTTTGGAGCTGGCGAGGGGACCCTGGTGGCAGGGCTGGGATGCAGGGTCTGCCCAGCGCGGCGCTGAGGGGGCTTTGCCCGGTCTCCCCAGGCACTGGGGGGCCGGCAGGATGGCGGATGCTCGGCACGATTTCCTGGAGAGCTTTGCCGTGCACCTGATGAGCATCCGGCCCGACAAGTGGAACAAGTTCATGGGCAGTGATGAGACCGTGGCCGTGCTGGACGAGTTCTTCAGGCAGCAGGACGTGCTGGAGCTGGTGCTGGGGCCGAATCCAGCCGGGCAGCTCCAGGCCACCCCCTGCTTCCCCCCAGCCCTCAGGGGCAAGGGCGTCTACTTCGTGAAGGAGAAGAAGGAGAACATCACCCAGGAGAACTACCGGAGCGGGCTGCTGGTGGGGGACATCGGCCCCTCGCCCCTGGAGCACTTCATCACCGTGGTGGAGGAGGTGGGTTCCCCACATGGGCTGCTGCTTGAGGTGGGCTCAAAGAGACGCCAAATTACACTAATAGAAGCTGCCGCAGGCACCGGCCTCCCAGTACCTGGAACACGGAGGTGGTGGTGGTCACAAGCACTGTTTCTCCCATGCCCCAGACTCATCACTTCCTCCCCGTGGGTTTAAAAGCCCATCAACACTCCCCATTCACCATTCCTGCAGTGGGGGATATCTGAGTGGATTCCTCTCAAACTTCCCATCAATGTTCCCACTCAAAGGGCTGCCCACAGCACCCAAAGCTGAACCAGGCCCCGGGAACCCCCATGTTCCTCCTCAGTGCCAGGGTTTTGCTGGTGCACTCACTGCTCCCACGAGAGCTGGAAATCCACCAGGGGTTGAGGTGGCTCCTGACGAGAGACGCATCAGCCAAACCCTCCATGCTTGGGGGGGCAGCAGGAGGGGATGCTGCAATGGGAGACCTGACCCAGCCCCGTCCACCAGATCGTGTCCCCCCTGCTCCTGAGCGAGGAGAACGTGGAGGGCTGGCCCGGGGTAGTGGTGGAGGATGTCACACGACAAGTCCAGCGGCTGAAGAACGAGAACTTTGTGATGGGCGGGAAGATCCAGGGGAAGCCGCTGCTCCCGCTGCCCAAGCACCTGGATGTTCAGGATGGCTCCAGCACCGTCCTCGACTGGTGAGTGCTGCTGCTGCCAGCGAAGCCCTGGCAGGGGCCTGAGTGCCTCTGAGAGGGACAGGAGCTGCAGCACTGGCTCGGTCCCTGAGCATCCCTGGCCACAGCACCCCCAGCAGCAGAGCTCAGAGATGCTCAGGCCAGGCTGCCGGGCTGGCAGATCACACGGGGATGGTTCTGGGCTGGTTGCAGCGTGGAAGAGTGACTCCATCCCCTTTCAGCCTGGCAGGGTCCATGGACGTGTCGATGCTGCAAGCCATAGAGACCATCGTCATTGAGTGGTCCCAGCAGATCAGAGACATCCTGAGCAAGGACTCAGCGGAGCCGCTGCTGGAGGGGCTGCACCCCCTGCCCAGGGCTGAGTTCGATTTCTGGCACACTAGGACAGTGAACCTGCAGTGCATCAGTGACCAGGTACCACCCAGGCAGGAGGTGGCTGCTTCCCCAGTGCTGATCCCTGGTGCTGAGCCTGCCACCTCTCCCTGCCAGCTGCTCTCTCCCCGGGTGACAGTGCTGGCCGAGATGCTGGAGAAGGCCAATAGCTGCTTCTGGCCGGCGCTGCAGAGCGTGTTCCAGGACGTCAGCGCCGGTGAGTGCCCCGGCAATGGTGAGCAGCTGCCTCTGCCCCTCCATCGAGGCTTCCCCCATACCCAGCGCTGGGTTTCTCCCTTGGGCCAGGCCTGGAGGAAGCCGAGGACATCAGCTTCCACCTGCAACCCCTCTGCATCCTGCTGGAAGAGATGGAGCAAGCGGATTACTCCAAGGTATGTGGCAAAATAACCGCGGCTGCGGTTATAAGAGGTTATAAGAGGCGGCTGCGGTCTGGCTCCAGCCCGGCTCTGCCGACCCTCGTTACACAACCACGGCCCCGCAGTAATGGAGCTCCGCTTCTGCAGCTGCAGCCCTACCTGGACCGGGCGCTGTGCACCGTCCGCCTGCTCCGGGCCAACTGCCTGCACTACAGCTCCCCCACACGCGTGGTTGTCATCCTGCAGGAGATCTGCAACCTCCTCATCGACCTGGTAGGGCCCCCACCCCGAGCCACCTCCTCCAGCTCTGGGACAGTAGCAGGAGGGGTGGCATCGGGCAGTTGTGGGGACCCCAGCTTGGGTGACATAGAGACGCCCAGGCAAGGGGACCAGTAAAGCCCAGCATAGGGCAGGAGTGGGTTTGAGGCAAGTGTGGGTCACCGCCATCACCAGAGCCCAAAGGAGGGTGGACGGGGGCAGAAGGAGCCCTTTGTGTTCCCCTCTGCCAACAGCCCCTGACTGCATCTGCCTGTCCTAGACCCGTAACTTCCTGAGCCCCAACGATGTGATGAAGGGGCTGCAAGGAGAACCTGAAGAGACCTTGGGGGCAATCAAACTGAGCATCTCCATCATAGAGAGCCTCTTCCAGTCCTACAACACTTACTGCTCCGACCTGGTGCCCACGTTGTTCCCGGTGGGTGCAGGGAATGGTGCGGCTCTGCTCAGCCCCATCCATGCCAGGTCTGGTTGCTGATGGCTCCTGTCCCCTTGCAGGAGGACCCGCAGCTCTGGGACTTCCCCCCCAGCATCATCTTCAGGAGAACGGAGTCCTTCCTGCACAGGCTCAAGATGATCGAGGTGACAGCACAGCACATGGGGCACAATGTGCCCCTGCCCTGGGGTGGTCCCTGAGAGCAGCACAGGGCAAACTGCTGCAGCCCTGGAGTGGGCTGGGGCTGCTGGTGCAGGGGGAGCAGCAGTGGTGCATGGCTGGGAGTGCAGCTTTGAGCCAGCACACCACCCATCCCTGGGAACAATGGACAGGATACAGGACACAGGACACAGCTGTGAACGGGTGTTGCAGCTCCTGCACCGGCACCACCAGCACATGGGGAGTCGGTGTTGGCCCCCCAGAGGAGCCAGGTGAGATGATGGTATGTGCTTGCCAGGACCTGTACCAGACAGCTATAGAGTTCCTGAAGCTGGAGAAGGCAGAGCTGGGAGGAGTGAAAGGAAACATCCTCGGGACTCAGGTGTTTCAGATCTACAACGAGGTGGCTGAAATCATCGCGGGTTTTGCTGACTGCAAATATGACTCCCTGGATCCCACAGAGGAGGTGGGTGGATGCTGGTACCAAGTTTAAGCCTTTGCTGAAGAAAACAAAGTCACTTGGCAGAGCACACTGCAAGGGCTAAACCTGCCCCATGGCAGCACGTCAGGCAGGTCATGGGGCTCCAGCCCTCCAGGATCCTTCAGGAAGGACCTGGGAAGGAAGCGCAGAGGCTTCACCAGGTTAAACCATTTTGCTCTCTCCTGGCAGCAATTGAACGCAGACTTTGCGGAGTTCCAGAAGAAGATTGAGGACATCGACAGGAGGCTGGCCACCGTCTTCTGCCAAGGCTTCGATGACTGCAGCTGCCTGATGTCTGCTGTGAAGGTACCTGTGCCCCCAGCATGCTGCACCGTGCTGGGGGCGCCGCGAGGTGTCAGCGGCTGCTCTGGGATGCTCCGGAGAGCCAGAGCCAGCGCCTCTTCCTCCCGCAGTTGGTGCACATGTTCTCCTACCTGCTGGAGCGACCTGTGATAAAAGCTGAGCTTTCCCCCCACTACTCAGCCCTGCTGGAGATGTTTAAGGCCGAGCTGGAGGATGTGAAGGTGCTCTATGACACACAGGTCTCCTCCCCGCTGCTGCGCGGGACGGGCCCAGCCATCAATAGAAACATGCCGCCGGTGGCCGGGCAGCTCAAGTGGGCTTTGGAGCTGCAGGAGCGGCTGGAGGGGCCGTACAAGGACTTGTTTTCCATCCACCACCCGTACGTGTGGGTCACCCAGGGACACGGGGCAGGGTCTGGCCCTGTGTAGTGTCTCCTCCCCCTGCAGCAGCTGCTGCTTCATCATGACCTTGGCAGGGTGATGGTCAGTCCTGAAGCCAAACTATTGTCCAAGAAGCACGAAGAGATGATGGGGCTGCTGCGAGGCTTCCGTGAGGAGGTCTACATGGAGTGGGTGCAGGGGGCCGCAAGGGACTGTCACTTCAGCCTGGAGCAGCCCTTGATCCTGAGGGACCCCAAATCTTCCCTTCTCAGCGTGAACTTCAGCAAAGAGGTCTGTGCTGTGTGAGCAGCGCCAGCGATGCCTCCCCTGAGCATCAGTCGATGGGGCTCAGTGCAGGACCTTAGGGGTTTTCCTCACAAGTCTTTTCTCTGGCCATTGTGTCTCGCAGCTCGTGGCTGTGCTGCGGGAGGTGAAGTACCTGAACTTCCAAGAGATGGATATCCCGAGCAGCGCCGAGACCCTTTTTGCTCAAAATGAGATGTTCCAGAAGCTTGTGGACAACCTGGATGTTATCACTGGCTGGTACAATGAGGCAGGTCACAAAGGGGAGATAGCCCGGCTGCTTTTGTATGCGCTGAGCACTGGGCAGGCCGAGACTCATGAAATGGGTCCTGGAAGCCGAGGGGTGTTGCGGGCAGCAGGCGCGTCACCATCACCCCACATCCTGGCTGGCCCCGGTGCTGAGCCAGGCTGCTGCTGCCATCACACAGCACGGGGGGAGCCCGTTCCTCTGTGAGGCCGGGGCTCACAGAGGTGGGCACAGCCATGCTGGAGCAGGGGCAGAAGCAGGACCAGGGCAGTCCCTGCTCACCCACACTGGGTCCGCAGGTGAAGCTGAGGCTGCTGCCCGTGGAGCTGCCACTGGTGGCAGGGGAGCTGGAGGCCGTGGATGAGCAGCTCGCCTGCGCAGAGAGCACCCTGTTCTGGCACCATGAAGGTACAAAGCCACCCGAGGCCAGAGATCCGCTGTGTGTGCTCTGGGGGGTCCCTGACACCTTCCCACCTCTGGCCAAGCACTTGCCCTCAGGTCCCCAAAACAGGGATGGGTGAGGTGGGGGCTGGACAGTGCTCCCCACTGTGAGGAATAACCCTGATGTGCCCCATGGCTCATCGCCTTGGAGGGGTCTGTGTAACTCAATCCTGGGTGCGTGGTTTCCTCCCAGGCGTCATGGATTACATCCAGCAGATGAGAGATGTCTTGTATGACTTGCAGAACAGGGTCCAGAAGGCAAAGTTAAATATGGAAAATATCGCCCAGCTGATAGAGGTAGCTTTTGCTGGTGCCTTCCCGGGAAGCTTCCTGCAGGGATTTACCCCTCCCCAGCACTATGGAGCAGCTCTGTTGTCTTCTCCCTGCAGGTGTGCTCAGCAGATCCTTTGTTCGAAAGGAAGGACAAGAAGGAAACAGCGCTCCTGGACCTGGATGGGCGAGCAAACACCCTAACCAAGTGCTACACTGCCATGAAGGACGCAGGCGTAAAGATCCATGAGCTGCTGGAGGTGAGACACGTCCCAGGACGCTTCATTTGGAGCAGTGTAACATGGAGTGTGCCTGATGCTGGCGTGCTGCAGTGCTCTGAACCCAGCACTGTTCCCGCTCTGTAACTGCGAGCGGTGGGCTCAGACCTGGGGTCTGTGCCATGTGCTGAGCCAAGGCTCCAGTGGAAGCCAGGAGTCCACTGCCTCTCTCAGGTGAGGTCTTGGCTGCATTCTAATGTTGTACAGCGGGGGGAAAGGGAAGGATGCGGGATCCGTGCGACAACCGGGCAGGATGGACCCGCGGGGCCATGGACAGTGCACTTGCAGTGGTTGGAGCTGGGACGTTTGCTGGGTGTTCATGAGCAAACACATGGTGTTCATGGACAAACACGAGTTGTTTTTTCCTGCTTACAGGAGAACGCGAATCTGCTGAGGGCCGATGTGTCAGCACAGACATGGCTGGACTATGTGGATTACGTGGATGGAATCGTGCTGGGGGCACTCTTCAGATTTGTCCGCAGATCACTGCACCTGCTGCTCAGCAACATGGCCCCTGATGTAGGTCCACGTTTAACCCTGCTCGGCGTGGCCACTGCCCACTGGTGGTGGCTTCAGGCAGTTGTTTAGGGACCAAACATGCTCTGGTGCACAGAGCAGTGGGGGCCAGAGGTGCCCGTGTCCCCCCTTGTCCCCACCGTGGGGATGGGGTGACGCAGGATGCGAAGCACCGCACGAAGTGATGACCTGTTTCAGGCCAATGTGGCCCCTTTGTTCGAGGTGCAAATGGAGCTGCGTGAGGGCAGGGTGCAGTACCGGCCCTCGCTGGAGGCGGGAGACTGAAAACAGCTTCTTGGAGCTCGCAGAGAGCTTGCTGAGCGATATCTACGTGGCCGCAGCGTGCATCCCTCGCCTGCTGCAGGGGAAGCTCAGCTACAAGGTTGGTTCATGGCAGGTGGCACCTCCTGGCTCGGCTGGAGGTGGCTGAGGGTGCCTGGACCCCGCAGCCGGTCCCTGAGCGCTCTGCCCATCCCTGCAGACCACCCTGGAGGAGCATAGGGAGCTCAGCAGCATGCGGGAGGAGGTGGTGACAGCTGGTGGTCAACGCCATGTCAGAAGGCGAGGAGTACAGCCTCACGTTCGAGGAGCAAGCCCACCTGTGGCTGGAGGACCCCCAGGAGTTCCTGCAGCGCTTCCTCACCTTCGGCGGTGCCCCCATCTCCAAGGAGAAGGACACGTGGCCAGACGAGCCGCTGCCTGAAGGGGCCCCGTCCCTCAAGCACTTTCAAGAGGAGGTGCGGGGTGGGTGCCCGGGGAGGTGCGGGGTGCCCGGGGAGGTGCTGGCCGCTGGCTGTGACCTGCTCTTGTCCCCAGATTGACGCGTGCGAGGTGCTGTGCAAGGAGGTGTTGGGGTTTGCGAACACCAAGGTGTTTGGGGGGTGGCTGCAGAGCGACTGCCGCCCCTTCAAGCAGGCACTGCTGCAAACCATCAAGGACCGGGGCCTGGCTCTCCGGCAGCACCTCATCGACCACGTCACCAACAGGTATGGTTTGGTGAGCACCGGCATGGGGACAGAGGTGCTCCCGGTGACCGGAGCCTGGCTGGGCTGTGGCACCGCCATGTGCCGGGGCAGGGCTGGAGCCGTGGAGGTGGGGGTGAAAGTGCTGGGCACACCCGTGGTGAGGGATAGAGGTGATGGGTGCATCCCTTGGGGCTGTGCCCTACAGAACAAGCCCCAGGCAGGCACCGGGGCAGCTGTGAGCCCCATCAGGGCGCCCAGTGAGCCCCAGCACCTTCCTCCCAGCCTCATGGACCTGGAGGATTTCATCAAAGATGCCAACACCGGCTTGAGTAAACCTCTGGAGGAGGGAGACTATGACGGGCTGGTGGCAGTGATGGGGCACCTGATGAGGGTCAAGGAGAGGCAAGCAACGAACCGACACCATGTTTCAGCCCCTGAAGGAGACAATTGCCCTGCTCAGCACTTACGGAGTGGAGATGTCGGAGAAGGTCCACCTGCAGCTCCAAGTAAGCCCCATGGGGTGCGGGGGGCTGGACGCGGGCTGCAGGGGACCAGGCTGCCCACACCGTGCTGTGTTGGCTGCAGGAGCTCCCCGAGCAGTGGGACAGCACCAAGAAGCTCTGCCTGTGGGTGAAGCAGAACGCAGCACCACTGCAAGCCAACGAGGTCAACATCATCCGCAGGAAGTGCCAGCAGTTCGAGGTGCCCGCCCTGGGGCTCGGCAGCCTGGGGAGCCCCCGCTGCTCTCCCCGGCTGCCCCCTGAGCCCCATCCTCCCGTGCAGGTCCAGCAGCGCATCTTCCGCGAGAAGTTCCGGGAAGATGCCCCTTTCTCATTCACTCACCAAGACCCCTACGTGTCCTTGAACACGGTGAGGAAGGGGAGGACACCAGGAATGGTGCTGTCCCCTTTGGCACTGCCCGGCCGCCCCCAGCCCCAAACACAGGGGCTCTGCTCCAGCTCCATCCCAGTGGGGAGGGTCTGGCCCTGAGGCAGCCTTCCTTCCCTGCCATGCTGCAGCAGGGACAGAGCCATTGCTGGGGTAGGAGACACATCCCTGTCACGCTGACCCTGGCTGAGACCTTTCCTATTTCTCCACCCAGCAACGGAAGCTGATCACGGCCATGGAGGGTGACTTGGCGGCCTTGTCCGAGTCAGCTGGGCTGTTCGAAGTGTTAGTCCCAGAGTACAAACAGCTCAAAGCGTGCCAGCGGGAGGTGCGCCTGCTGAAGCAGCTCTGGGACATGATCGTCCTGGTATGTGCCACAGCCTGTGAGCCAGCACACGGGGAGGGCAGGGGGTGGCAGGAGATGAGGATGTGCAGAGCAGGGTCCTGGATGTCCTGGGCTGCTCCTCATTGTTTTGAAGTTCCTGGGGCCATGAAGAGCTGCCCAGTGTCTGCAGATGGTGGCTGCCAGCAGCCGTCTGCGGTGAGCGTGGGGATGGGGACCCCTGAGCTTGGTGCTGGTCCCTGCGCCAGGACACGATGCCCAGCGGTGTCTTCAGGCCAAGGGCTTGACTGTAGAGTGCTGCTGCTCCTCCAAGAGGCTCATTGGCATGAGGGGTGGGATGACACAGAGCAGGTTGTTGTCAGCAGCATTAGGGCAGGTCTGCTGAGGCGGGGCTGCGCATCCCAGCACAGGCGCTGGGCAGGAATGCTTCTGCCAACTGTGAGCATGTATTCCCAAATCTAGGTTAACACAAACATTGACGACTGGAAGACCACCAGGTGGAAGGATATTGATGTTGAGCAGATGGATGTCGACTGTAAGAAATTTGCTAAAGACATTAGGAGCTTGGATAAGGAGATGAGAAGCTGGGATGTGTTCATGGGGCTGGACAACAGCGTGAAGAATATGATAACGTCCCTACGTGCCATGAATGAGCTGCAGAACCCGGCCATCAGGGACCGGCACTGGCAGGAACTCATGCAAGCAACCCAGGTGCTCCGAGCACTCCCACCCTTCCCTGTCTCCAGCCCCTGGCCTGGGGGGCTCCTGGGATTCACGTCCCTCACAGGAAGCATGCAATCTCTTTTAAAAGCTGGCCAAAAGCAAATATTTGTGTAGGGTCTTTAAACGTGGGTGCCAATGAGCTGATTTGGGTGAGAACTGGGCTGCCCCTGCCAAGGGGAGTCCATGTCCCGACGGTGCTGGTTCTGCTCCAGGTGAACTTCACCATGTCCGAGGAGACAACCCTTGCGGATCTGCTGCAGCTGAACCTGCACAACTTTGAAGATGAGGTTCACTGGCATTGTGGACAAAGCCATAAAGGAGTCAGGAATGGAGAAGGTAACTGGGGCTCAGTTCCTCCCCTGCATTGCTGAGATCCCTGCTCTGATGTGGCTCTGTGCTGTCAGCACTCACGCTCCTGCTCCCAGGGGCAGGAGTCCATGCACAGTGCGGTACCATGGAGCTCGTTCCCTGTAGGAGACGTTCCTGCTGCTTTCCCCAGGGCCTGGGACTCGGCACTGCAGAGTCCAGCTCGTTTCTAACCCCTCTGCAGGTGCTGAGCAGCCTGGATGCTACCTGGGCAACAATGGAGTTTGAGCATGAGCCCCACCCCAGGACCTGGCATCATGCTGCTCAAGTCGGATGAGGAGCTCATCGAGACACTGGAGGACAACCAAGTGCAGCTGCAGAACCTGATGACCTCCAAGTACCTCGCCTTCTTCCTTCAGGAGATGTCATCCTGGCAGCACAAGCTGTCGACCACTGACGCCGTTATCAGCATCTGGTTTGAGGTGCAGAGGACATGGAGTCACCTGGAAAGCATCTTCATTGGCTCCGAAGACATCCGCAGCCAGCTGCCAGAGGACTCAAAGCATTTTGAGGCTATTGATAAGGATTTCAAAGTGCGAAGCGTGTTCCTGGGGCCCGGGAGCTCGTTGCTGCTTCGGGTAGAGCTGAAGCGTTTTTCTTCCTGCAGGAATTAATGGCTGACGCAGTAAAAACTCCCAACGTGATTGAAGCTACAAACAAGAGCGGTATCTATGAGAAGCTGGAAGAGTTGCAGAAGAGGTGAGGTTTGAGCTGTCCTGGTGAAGCATGACAGAGAGGCCAAAGGAGGAGTTTGTTTTCTCCCAAGTGGTGCTTTGTCTCAACATGACACGGACTCAGCAAAAACTACTACATCAGGGCTTAACTGCAGGTTATTTCCTTGTTTTCTGTTAGATTGGTGGTCTGTGAGAAGGCTTTGGCTGAATACCTCGAGACAAAAAGACTGATTTTTCCCAGATTCTACTTCATTTCCTCTGCAGACCTGCTTGATATTTTATCTAACGGCAACGAGCCAGTTGAAGTACGGGTTGTGTGCAACACGTGGAGATAAGTCCTGTGTCTCTTGTGTGCTCACTTGTTACAGCAGTTCTGGAATGGTTTTAGTCCTAAGGGACAGGGCGCCAGCCCGGGTACCCTCCTTCTCGGGGATGCAGCACCCCGAGGGCCATGCGGGAGGGTGGTGACCACCGCTCTGTGCAGGATGGGAGTCCCTGACCGGCCGTGCCTCTGTCCTCAGGTGTCCCGCCACCTCACGAAGCTGTTTGACAGCCTGGCTAAGCTGAAGTTCAAGAAAGGTGTGGATAAAAAGCCCATGAAGGCTGCACTGGGGATGTTCAGTCTGGATGAGGAGTACGTGACCTTTGATGCACACTGCAACTTGTCTGGCCAGGTCAGCTGAGCTGCGCGGAGCCTCCATGGGCAGGGGAGAGGCGCGCAGGTTTGGGATGAGGATGAGCCCTCTCTTGCTGGGCACTAACTGCAGTTCAAAATGCACCTGTGAAGCCTTTCAGACGCAAAAGCCCAGAAATGGGATCAGCATTATGGGTTAACAGTGCTGCAGCAGCAGCAGAGTCATCTCAGCCCACTCAGGTGGTCACAGTGGGGTTCTCCCCACTCTGTGGGCCACCCTCAGCCCATGCCCCATAACCTGCCATGGGAAGCGTCCTGCAGGCCCGTGCTGGGGTCTGGCATGAGCCTGTTGTGATGCGCAGGCAGAAGCTCAGCGATGCGGGGCAGTGTGGGGTCACACGCAGGCCGGATGGGAGCCGCTCGCTCAGGGTTTGTTGGATGTGACCCTCTAGGTGGAGGTTTGGCTGAACCAAGTGCTGGCCAGCATGCGCTCCACGCTGCGGTCCCTCATCCCTGAGGCCATGGTCACCTACGAGGAGAAGCCACGGGAGCAGTGGGCATTTGACTACCCCGCACAGGTAGGAGCTGCCTGCTCACAGCCTTCCTGGGACTGGGATATTTCCCTCGATGGCCAAGTTTTCTCCCTGTGCTTTGCTGCAGGTTGCTCTGACATGCACCCAGATCTGGTGGACCACCGAAGTCAGCATGGCCTTTTCAAGGCTGGAGGAAGGCTATGAGAACGCAATGAAGGACTACAACAAGAAGCAGGTTGGCATTCATGCCAACCTGAGGTGATCTGAGCTGGAGCTGTCCTGCAGCCCAAATCTGCTTGGGAGAGGCGAGGTCTGGTCCAGGGGGTCACTGAGAGATGGGCAAATAATTACATCAATTTTCTGTTCACCATCTTCCCTTCCTCAGATTGCTCAGCTAAATGCTTTGATTTCGCTCCTCATTGGACACCTCACTCCTGGAGACAGGATGAAGATCATGACAATCTGCACCATTGATGTCCACGCCAGGGATGTTGTGGCCAAAATGATCCTTGCAAAGGTATTCATTACAAGAGGGTATTTTTACTGCTTGGTGTCCCGGCACCTCTGAGCACAGATTTCCTGTTATTTTATCACTTCTCGATATTTTCTAAGTATCCCGATAGCATGAGTGAAGCACACATGGGGTGCCAGGGTGCATGGGGGCTGCTGGGGAGGAGGCAGCACGACTGGGACAGACAAGACCAGGCTGGGGCTCATGCAAAGCCAGCTCCAGGAGCAGCTTTGCTGGTTCCCGCTGCGACCCTCAGCGTGGGGCTGTGCACAGGCACATGGAGGGATGATCCTCACCCATCCGTGCTGCACGGGGCCCTCTGCTCGTGCACAGAGGTGGGGAGTGGTCCTGGTGCGTGTGTGGGAGCTCAGCGGGTCGGGACCGGCTGCCCCGCAGGTGGAGAGCGCGCAGGAGTTCGCGTGGCAGTCGCAGCTCCGGCACCGCTGGGACAGCAGGATGAAGCACTGCTACGTCAACATCTGCGACGCGCAGCTCCAGTACTCCTACGAGTACCTGGGGAACACACCCCGGCTGGTCATCACGCCGCTGACGGACAGGTGGGTGCTCGGCTCCCCGCTCCCGCTTGGCACCGGCGCCGTGCGCGCTGCCGGCACCGCTCAGCCCCGTGTCCTCCTGCCACAGGTGCTACATCACCCTCACGCAGTCCCTGCACCTTTACATGGGGGGAGCCCCAGCTGGGCCCGCTGGCACCGGGAAGACAGAGACCACCAAGGACCTGGGCCGGGCTGTGGGCATGATGGTCTACGTCTTCAACTGCTCCGAGCAGATGGACTACAAGGTAGGGAAAGGGATGGCGGCACTGAGGTGAGAGTCAGGGGGTGCCCACCGAAACAGAGGGGACCCTCTGTCAGGAGGCACCGCTGCAGCACGCAGCCCTTGTGTTTGACTTCAGCATCTATCACCAGTGCCCTAAAGCTGCTCTCTCCCTGGCACAACTCGTGGATCCAGCAGCAGCCCCCGGTGCCACCCTGTATCACTCATTCCCACCACATCTTCAGCCAGCTCATGTCCATGGAGCGCCGGGGGAGCTGTAATGCTGTGGGATATTTCCCTAGGGCACAGCACTAACCACAAAAACGAGCAGCTCCCAGTACTTAAACTGTTTTAACAAATCCCCACATTGCAGCCTCTGTGTAAAGCATCTCTGGTGCTCTCCCTGCAGTCCTGTGGCAATATCTACAAAGGCCTGGCTCAGACCGGCGCCTGGGGCTGCTTCGATGAGTTCAACCGCATTGCAGTGGAGGTGTTGTCCGTGATCGCTGTGCAGGTACGTGCTCTCTGTGCACACCAGCAGCTGGTAGGGACTGGATGAGACATTCCAGGTCACATGCAGAACGTTCTCTCAGTTAAACCTGACTTTCAAAGGGACGGTTTGCTGCTGTATTTCCACTGTGTCATGTTGGGATGCAGATGGAGGGGTAGTGCAGCAGTACGGGGGCTTTGGGCACGTTTAAGGTCATGCAGCCCGTCTGTGTCCCATCCCAATGACCCATCGCACCCACTGGCTCTGCCATCACCTGGTGCTGTGGCTTTGGCAAGCTCTCAGTATCATTTCTAGCATTGCTCATGGCACAGCAGACCTCCAAGCTCACCTTCCAGGGTGGCTGGTGAGGTTGAGCACAGGGACCTGCGGTGCTGCTGGCACCAACACCTCTGTTTGCTGGCAGGTGAAGTCTATTCAAGATGCAATTCGTGCCAAGAAGAAAACCTTCAATTTCCTGGGTGAGATGATCAGCCTGGTGCCATCGGTTGGGCTCTTCATCACCATGAATCCTGGCTATGCAGGACGGACAGAACTTCCTGAAAACTTAAAAGCTCTGTTCAGGTAACTGTAGGTAGAGGGGTCTGTGTGTGCCTGCAGTAACTGCAGCATTTGCCTCTGCAGCAACACTCGTGCTGCATCCATAATGTGACCTCAGCCCCTGCTAGTGCAAATAAGGGTGTTTGTGGTGGAGACACGTTGTTTCCCAGGACAGCCCTGCTCAGAGCCCTGCTCTGAGTCTGCTCAGCCTGGGGACAGGATGCTCGGGGTGTCCAGCTGCCACCTTGAGCTACAAATCCAGTTGAGAACAGTTAAAAAAGGTGGTTAAATGCTGAAGGGGTGGCTCAGGGATGCTGTGGGATCTTTGTCCTTGGAGGAACTTGAACTGTGACTGCAGAAGACTCAGGGTGACCTGATCCAGTTGGGACAGTCAGCTTGGAGTAGAAAGCCGGACAAGAGACCCCCAGAGCCCCCAGCCAGTGTAAATCACTGCCCAGCTCTCTGAGGCTAATAGCAGGGAATGAGTTATATTGGCAACTCAGGTGCAAATTCTTGCTGGCTGTGGGAGGATGAGGGGTTGTGGGTGCCCATGCGCAGCCCTGCAAACCACTACTGCCCTTCACAGGCCCTGCGCCATGGTGGTCCCCGATTTTGAGCTGATCTGTGAAATCATGCTTGTTGCAGAAGGTTTTATGGATGCGAAGCTCCTAGCAAGAAAGTTCATTACTCTGTACACACTCTGCAAAGAGCTCCTGTCTAAACAGGTAATTTCACAGTATTGCACGGTTCTTGAAGATGAAAGAGCTCGCTTGAATTTCAGATCTGATGGATTGTGGTAAGACTTGGTAGTAATGTGCTGGCTGATGTTCTGCATAGTTCGGGTCTATGGCTGGGCAAATTCCACTTCCACGCTGGTGCATCATCTGGCATATTTCTGCCTTACAGGAGAAATTGAGAATTCAAAAATAGAATCAAATAGAACACAGTCAGTTAAGACGAGAGCATCCAGACATTATTCATCTCAGCAGAAGTGGCTTACAAGAAACACATGCTTTCAGGAAACAAGCCTGGGCTGGGGCTTGTCCTGTAAATAAGCTCACTTTAAGGCCAGTTGTCTGGACACTGTGTGGATAATCTGGGGGTGGGCTGATGGAGAGAGTGTTCCTCAGTAGTGCTGGTTAAAGCAGTTCTTCCTCACCACAGATAAAGTCTAATACTTTGCTGCCTGTCACAGGACCACTATGACTGGGGTCTGCGGGCTATCAAGTCAGTGCTGGTGGTAGCAGGCTCCTTGAAGAGAGAGGACCCGAACTCTGCTGAGGATCAAGTTCTGATGAGAGCTTTACGAGACTTCAACATCCCCAAGATCGTGACAGACGACTTGCCCGTCTTCATGGGGCTGATTGGAGACCTGTTCCCAGCCCTGGATGTTCCCAGGAAGCGGGACCTCCAACTTGAGAAGGTGCGAACCCAGAGCCCTCCCAGCCCTGGCAGGGTCCAGAGGCTGAAGATGCATTGGGCACATCTGGGGGAAGCCAGGTGGTCTCTGGGGTCTTGCAGAGGCTGTGACGGCTGCCCATGGTCAGTGCCCATGGTCAGTGCCCATGGTCAGTGCCTGCTCTCCCTCCCAGATCATTAAGCAATCTGTGCTGGAGCTGAAGCTGCAGCCAGAGGAAAGCTTCGTGCTGAAGGTGGTGCAGCTGGAGGAGCTGCTGCAAGTGAGACACTCAGTCTTTGTCGTCGGCAGCGCTGGCTGTGGCAAGTCCCAGGTAGCTGCCAAACCATCCCTGAGGACACGAGCCCCCTCCTGCCCCTGGTCAAGGACATCCCATGGCCTCTCCCATCCTCTCGGATGCCTCTGCCAGCCGCAGCCAGCAGCTGCGCCGGCAGCTGTGCCTGGGTCAGGGATGGCAGCGCAGCCGGTGCCCATGGCCACACCGGACCCTCGAGCACCGCAAGTGCCAGGCCCAGCACCACGGCTGCACGGTTGCTCTGCGCAGGTGCTGCGGTCGCTCAACAAGACGTACAGAAACATGAAGCTGAAGCCAGTCACTGTGGACCTCGACCCCAAGGCTGTGACCTGCGATGAGCTCTTTGGCGTTATTCACCCATCCACGCGGCAGTGGAAGGACGGTGAGACACCGGCGCTGTGAGCAGTCACTTACCTGTGTGGGAACCGGCACAAGCCGTCCTGAAGCAGCTTTGTCATTCGCTTCATTAAGCATGTCTCTGTGAACACTTTGGGATGTGGTGGTGAAATGGGAAGACCTTTCCTTGGGGCATTTTAGTGGAGTGTGAGGGAGGAGGAGCATGGTTCAGGGAAGCACCCAGCCCTGCATGTCCCCCCAGCAAACACTGCTTAAAAGGACTAATTTATCTGTCTTTCTATGGGGCAGGTCTATTTTCTACAGTAATGCGTGACCTGGCCAACATCACACATAAGGGGCCCAAGTGGATCATCCTCGATGGAGATATTGACCCCATGTGGATTGAGTCCCTGAACACGGTCATGGATGACAATAAGGTTGGTGCCATCACACCCCAGGAGCTTTACTTGCTCATTAATTCAAGGTGATCCAATGTGCTCATGCCTGTGCCCCAAGATCAGGGCATGCCCCCATTATGGGCTGCTCCCCAGGTTCTCACCTTGGCCAGCAACGAGCGCATCCCCCTCAACCCCACCATGCGGCTCCTCTTTGAGATCAGCCACCTGCGGACTGCCACACCGGCCACCGTGTCCCGGGCAGGAATCCTTTACATCAACCCCGCAGACCTGGGCTGGAGCTCGTGAGCCCAGGGAGGGAGATGGATGGGATGGGATGGGATGGGATGGGATGGGATGGGATGGGATGGGATGGGATGGGATGGGATGGACAGGGGCTGGCCCCCATGCGTTCGCCTGCAGCCCTGCCTGTCCCTCTGGCAGCATTGTGACCAGCTGGATCGAGACGAGGACAGCGCAGTCTGAGAAGGCCAATCTGATGATCCTCTTCGACAAGTACCTGCCGGTGTGCCTGGAGAAGCAAAAGACTGGATTCAAGAAGGTCACCCCTGTCCCCGAGGTCACGCTGATACAGATGGTGCTGTTCCTGCTCGAGTGCCTCCTGACGCCGCAGAACGTACCGCCGGGCTCGTCCCGGGACCTCTATGAGCTCTACTTTGTCTTCGCCTGTACCTGGGCCTTCGGTGGGGCCCTGTTGCAGGACCAGGTACAGCTGTAGGACCAAGCACCCAGTGCCTGCCCAGCCCCTCCCTGCTCATCAGAGCCTCCTGCCCGCGGCTGCGTCCCTCCAGCTGGTACTAAAGCAACAGCACTGGCCAGTTTCTGAGGTGTTCTGTTTGGTTCCTCCCAGCTCATGGATTACCGCCTGGAGTTCAGCAAGTGGTGGCTGAACGAATTCAAAACCATCAAGTTTCCTTCTCAGGGGACAATTTTTGACTACTTCATTGACCCAGAGTCAAAGCGATTCACGCTCTGGTCTGAAAAAGTGCCAGGATTCGACCTCAACCCTGATGTCCCGTTGCAGGTAGGTGTTCCCCGCAGGCTCTCTGTGGTTATGTGGTTTATTTGTCTGTTACTCCATGGGCTTCCCCTGGGTGGCACCAGGCAGAGCCCATCCATGGTTCTGCTTCACCCCATGGAAACCTCAGTGGGGCTGCTTGTTCCAATTCCTCTCTTTTAATTTCAGGTCAACCTCTGGCTTTGTAGGTTCTCACGGAATAATGAATAACTGGCGTCTGACTTTCAAACTTTACATGTGTTTTGAAATGCTGTCCTGAGGGAGGGGCTTGTGTCAGGGAAAGGGCCAGGGGCCAGGGATGAATTTGGCTCCTGCGATGGCTGAGCAAAGCCACTGGAACAGTTTCAGGATCTGGGCTGTGTTGCTTTAATAACTCATTTTTCTGACAGCTCCTATTTTTGGCCAGAAAATCCTTAGAATAACCAAGCACCTGAGCCTTTTTGCTTTAGAGAGGGACGAGGTTTGTGCAGAGAAAGCATCTCCTGGGAGACCCGCTGGCATTGCTGGGAGAGCCTGGCATGGCTTCAGCACCTGCCTGCAAATGACCCTGGCAGCAAGAGGAGAGCTCCGGGGACTGACGCTGCCATTTCCCCAGGCCTCCCTGGTGCACACCACCGAGACCATCCGCCTGCGCTTCTTCATGGACCTGCTGCTGGAGAAGAAAAAGGCCGGTGATGCTGGTGGGCAACGCAGGGGACGGGGAAGTCAGTCCTGATGCGGGACAAGCTTGAGACGCTCAGCACAGATGAATACCTCGTGCAGTTTGTGCCCTTTAACTTCTACACCACCTCAGCCATGCTGCAGGGTAAGGCCAGCCCGAGCCAGCAGCCAGCCCCGCTGCAGGCTGTGCCCCATGGCACTGCCCCACTGCTCATCTCCTCCCAATGCAGATGTCCTTGAGAAGCCCCTGGAGAAGAAATCCGGGAGGAACTACGGCCCACCTGGGAGCAAGCGGCTCATCTACTTCATCGACGATATGAACATGCCCGAGGTGGACAAGTACGGCACCGTGGCACCGCACACGCTCATCCGGCAGCACATGGACCACGGGCACTGGTGGGTATCTGGCCGGTGGCCCCTGCCATGGGGCCTTGGTAACCCTCTGCCTGGCAATCCCGTGCCATGCTGGCACCTCTCCCAGCTGTGCCTTGCCCATGCTGCCTCCCCCACCACACTGCCTGCAGAGCTGAGCTGCCTGTTCCCCCGCAGCCTGCTCACTCCTGGAGCTGCAGGGAAGGCTTTGGCAGAGGAATGGGAAAACTCCCTGCTGGTGACTCCAAACCCCACCCAAAGCAAACAGCCCAACTGCCAGCGCCAGCGGGGAAGCCCCAGCAAGGTTCCCGGTGCCTGGCAATACATCCTGCAGTGCAGAGGGCTCCCTTGGATAGGGGGAAGAGGTGGCAAGTGCCAGGCTGCCATGGAGGGGCTTGGGGCCAGATCTGACTATGGGGTGCAAGAAGGGCCCTACATAGCATTGCCAAGAGCAGTACCAGGCTTTTCTGAGCACCAGGGAAATGGGGGTCCCTGTTCCCACATCCCCCCTAACAGGGCTTCATGGGGGTGGTGGGGCACAGTCTAACTGGAGAAACCCATCCCTGGGGAAAGCATCACAGTGCTGGTCCCTGTGCAGGTACGACAGGACCAAACTGACCCTGAAGGACATTCACAACTGCCAGTATGTGGCATGCATGAACCCAACCGCAGGGTCCTTCACCATCGACTCCAGGCTGCAGGTACACAGGATGCACAGGGATGGGGTCTTGTCCCAGCAGGTTCACTGTCCTGGGACTGGAGCAAGGTGGAGTGAGATGGGATGGGATGGGGTGGGATGGGATGGGGAACATCACGGTGCAGGATGCCTGCATCAACCTATGCAGGGCAAAACTCCTGCCTGAATTTTTGCCTCTGGACACAGCGACACTTCTGCGTCTTCACCGTGAGCTTTCCGGGCCAGGAGGCCCTGCTGAGCGTGTACAGCACCATCCTCACGCAGCACCTCGCCCTGCAGAAGATGCCTGCGGCTGTGCAGAAGCTACAGTCACAGCTGGTCACAGCAGCACTGGGTGAGCCCCTGCCGCTCCAGGGGGGGAATGGGGCAGTGTCCTGGGTTCAGCAGTAGCAGTCATTTTTCTCCTTCTTAGTAGCTGGTGCAGTGCTGTGGTTTTGACTTTTGGCCTGGGAACAGCGCTGATAACACCGATGTTTTCAGTCGCTGCTCAGTAATGTTTACCCTGACCAAGGGCTTTCTGAGCCTCATGTTCTGCCAGGGAGGAGGGGGAGTCGGGAGAAAGCAGAGACAGGACACCTGACCCAAACTGACCAAAGAGGTTATTCCATACCACAGCACGTCATGTCCGGGATGTAAAAACTGGGGGCAGTGACCCGGAAGGGTGAGATCACTGCTGGGTCAGGCTGGGTATCGGTCAGCGGGTGGTGAGCGGTTGTGTTCTCTTCCCTTGTTATTTCCCTTATCATCATTATTATTGGTGGCAGCAGCAGTGGTTTGTGTTATACCTTAGTTATGGACTGTTCTTATCTCAACCTGTGGGAGTTGCATTCTTTCAATTCTCCCCAACCCTCCTGGAGAAGGGGGAGGAAGAAGTGGGAGGGGGGAGTGAGCCAGCAGCTGCATGGTTCTGAGTTGCCGGCTGGGCTTAAACCACAACAGGCGGGCACCGGCACTGGGAGCCCCGCTGGGAGCCCTGTGCCCACTGCTCACCCCCAGTTCCTGCCCACAGCCCTCCACCAGAAGGTCGCCTCCATCTTCTTGCCAACAGCCATCAAGTTCCACTACCTCTTCAACCTGCGGGACCTCTCCAACAGTATTCCAGGTAGTGAGAGGGCTGTTTCCTCTAAAACATCGGTATTCCTTTTTCACCCTTATTCCTTCTTTTCCTGCATCGCGCGTCCTTGCAGTGCACCATGTCCCTGTAAAGCACGAAGGTTCCCAAAGCCAACCTTTAAAACTCAGCTCTGAGTAGCCGTAAGACAAGCCCCAAAGGCTGAGGACTCGTGTGTTTGTCAGGGTTTGCTGTTCTCCACCCCCGAATGCCTGAAAAGCCCCGTGGAGCTGGTGCGCCTCTGGCTGCACGAAGCCGAGCGGGTGTACGGAGACAAGCTCATCGATGAAAAGGACCAAACAACCTTCAGGAAGGTGCTGGTGGACACCTGCAAGAAGTACTTCGAGGTAAGTTGTGCTGGAAAATGAGGGAGGGCCCCAGCCCGGCTGGGATGAGCCCCACAGCTGAGCCCCATGGCCGAGTCCCGCAGCTGCCATTGCCTTTCCCAGAACCTCGGCGAGGACGTGTTGTTCGCCAAGCCCAACATCTTCTGCCACTTCGCCCAGGGCATGGGGGATCCCAAGTACATGCCGGTGCCGAGCTGGCCGGCCCTCAACAAGCTGCTGGGGGAAGCCCTGGACAGCTACAACGAGGTGAACGCGGCCATGAACCTGGTGAGATGCCGAGGCAGCGCTCGCACCGCACGCAGCGTCCTCTCGCTCGGGTTTGTTTGCTTTGGGGAGTTTCGCTGCTTTTCCGGCTGAAATTCAGAGCGGAGCTTTCCCCTCCTGATCTCCTCAGGTGCTCTTTGAAGATGCAGTGTCTCATATCTGCAGAATTAGTCGGATCTTAGAGTCTCCTTGGGGCAACGCGCTGCTGGTGGGGGTTGGAGGCAGTGGAAAGCAGAGCCTGGCGCGGCTGGCAGCTTACATGAGCAACCTGAAAGTGTTTCAGATCATGCTGAAGAAAGGCTACAGCATCCAGGACCTGAAGGTGAGCGCAGCTTTCCTCCAGGCCCCTGGGTGCGTGTGCATGGCTCTGCTGTCCTTGCTGCACCCTGCGATCTGCTCAAAGGCGCTTTCTGAGCACCCACGAGTCCTGCCCCAAGGGACAGGCAGGAGCTGCTCGTGAGAGCAGATGTGGTGCAGGCAGCCCTGGCAGATGACCCTGTCTGAGCAGAGCAGGAGGCACGCAGCTCCTTCCCAAGGGCTCCTTCCCAAAGGCCACGTCCCGGGGCAGCCCAAGGGTGCTGAGCTGCACCAGTCACTGTGGAGGGGCTGCAAGGGGGATGACGGTTTCTCTCCCCTGCCCAGCTGGACCTGGCCGCCCAGTACATGAAGGCAGCAGTGAAGAACATCCCCACCGTGTTCCTGATGACAGACTCCCAGGTTGCTGAAGAAGCATTTCTGGTCCTAATCAATGATTTCCTGGCGTCTGGGGAGGTGCCTGGGCTCTTCCAGGATGATGAACTAGAAGACATTTTCAATGCCATGAAACCTGAAGTGAAATACCTTGGATTGCAAGATACAAGGGAAAACTGCTGGAAAGTATTTGTAGAGAAAGCCAGGCGTCAGCTGAAGGTGGGTGTTCACTCTGGAGGGGGCTGTCAGTGCTCCCTCTTTGCAGACAGGACACGCAGAACTGGTTCATTACAGGGTGGTGGGTTTGGGTGAAATGTTCTCAAACGCTCCTCAGACAACTGTGCACCCCCAGCCCCAGGGGCAGATCGGGGTAAGCAGCACTCAGTGGTGCTCCTGGCAGCCCCGTGACACCCCACTCAGTACGGGTGACATCCCCCCAGCCCTAGGAGACCCCACTCAGCACTGCTGACACTCCACTCAGCAGCCGTGCTCTGCCCCAGGTCATCCTCTGCTTCTCCCCGGTGGGCTCAACCCTGCGGGTGCGTGCAAGGAGGTTCCCCGCCTTGGTGAACTGCACGGCCATCGACTGGTTCCACGAGTGGCCGGAGGACGCGCTCGTGTCCGTCAGCAGCAGATTCCTGGAGGAAACAAAGGACATTGAGGTGAGCCGGGACTCCGGGTCAGCGCATGCCATGTCGGTGCAGCGTTCCCCGGGGATGGGCTCCAGACAGCCCCACACTGGGCAGGTGGGGACGAACAGTTCCTCGTTTCATGTGTCCTTAAAACGCCACCACAAATAACAGCCTGGAAACAGCAGCTTTTCCCCCGTGCAGCCCAAGTTAACCCCAGGGAATAAGAGGCAGGAAACCAGAGCTGAGCTTAAGCATCAGTGTCATTAGTGCCGTGGTCGCCTGTGTTTCTCAAAGACGCACTTCACAGCGCCCACGAGGGCAGCAGGTCATTGTGCTCCTGGCAGAGCATCTCACTGCCTGCGTTCCTGCTGCAGCCCGAGGTCAAGGTCTCCATCAGCAAGTTCATGGCATATGTCCACATAAGTGTTAAGGAGATATCCCAGATCTACCTGGCCATGGAAAGGCGCTATAATTACACCACGCCAAAGACTTTCCTGGAGCAGATAAAGCTCTACCAGAAGCTGCTGACAAAAAAGAGGGACGAGCTCACAGCCAAGATTGAGAGGCTGGAGAAGGGGCTGATGAAGCTGCAGAGCACGGCATCCCAGGTACCTGCCCACAGCATCACTTATGCATCACATCCATTGTGGGTCTGATGCAGGGTGGTGAGAGGACGTGCATCACTGCGGGGCGGTCATGGTGGCCATGAGGTCTCTGAGCTGTACTGAGCCACTGCTGTGAGGCTGGGCAGGGCTCATACCCCAGATCCACTCCATTTCTCCCCTATCAGGTTGAAGACCTGAAAGCTACTCTGGCAATCCAGGAGGAAGAGCTGAAGGTGAAGAATGAGAACACAGATAAACTGATCCACGTGGTAGGGTGTTGAGACAGAGAAGGTCAGCAAGGAGAAAGCCATCGCTGATGCAGAGGAGCTGAAGGTCCAGGCCATCAACAAGGTGAGCTGGTGCCCGCCACGCCAGGGTCCAACATGGGACGGGGCAGCATGAGCTCTGTCGGCTCCAGCCGCTCATCCCCTCCCATCCCCTCACTTCCCCAGATGGTGGCTGAGAAGCAGCAAGCCTGCGAGACCGACCTGGCGAAGGCGGAGCCGGCACTCATAGCCGCCCAGGAGGCCCTCGACACCCTCAACAAGGTCAGTGACCCTGCGGTGGGAAGCGGTTTCCTGGCTGGTGCACCAGGGTGATGCTCAGTGGCCCCGCGGTCCCTTCCCAGAACAACCTGACAGAGCTGAAGTCCTTCGGGTCACCACCCCAAGCAGTGGTGAACGTGACGGCAGCTGTGATGGTGCTGACAGCCCCCAAGGGCATCATTCCAAAGGATAGGAGCTGGAAGGCAGCAAAAGTTATGATGGGAAAAGTAGACACTTTCCTTGATGCCTTAAAGAAGTACGACAAGGAGCACATCCCTGAGTCCTGTCTCAAGGCATTTATGTGAGTCCATGGCTGGTTCCTGCCCCTCTCCCAGCCCTGGGCACAGCATCCAGGAGAGACTGTCACTCAGTGAGCTCAGTGGCGTCCGAGGGTCAGGAGGGATCCAGGTGTCTGCTCTGCCCTCCCTCCATGGGCAGCCCCAGGGGTGCAGCCTGGGGCCGTAGCCTGGTGTGTTCTCCCATTCCAGGCCCTACCAGTCAGACCCCACTTTTGATCCGGAGTTCATCATGTCCAAGTCGACAGCTGCCGCGGGCCTGTGCTCCTGGTGCCTCAACATCGTCCGCTTCTACAAGGTGTACTGCGAGGTGGAGCCCAAGAGGCAGGCGCTGGCGGAAGCCAATGCCGAGCTGGCAGAGGCGCAGGAGAAGCTCACTCGCATCAAGAACAAAGTGGCTGTAAGTGCGTGTTCCCCCCCCGGGGAACCCAAGGGTGATGACGCTGCCACCACAGCAGCCTCCGGCGGCTCCCCCCGCTGGGTGCGGGAGGTGATGGAGCTGTGCTGTCTCCTGAAGGAGCTGAACACCAACCTGGCAGCTCTCACCGCCAAATTTGAGCAAGCTACAGCTGAAAAAC
Organism: Myiopsitta monachus; assembly: GCA_017639245.1. Taxonomy (NCBI): domain Eukaryota; kingdom Metazoa; phylum Chordata; class Aves; order Psittaciformes; family Psittacidae; genus Myiopsitta; species Myiopsitta monachus. The sequence goes on along the minus strand of CM029931.1, from coordinate 433,824 downwards.
TCAAATGTCAGCAGGAGGCTGATGCAACCAACAGAGTCATCACGCTGGCAAACAGGTACCGTGCAAGCACTGCCTGCCTGCTGCTCCCTGGCATTGCCTGGTGACAGTGACACGGGGGTCATGGAAGCATAAAAGCCCTCCATACTCTCCACAGATGGAGGAATCCGGAGTATGAACTGGGACAGAAATTTGGGGGTGGGGGTGGGAGTACAGCCATGGAGCCACTGCCTTGGTGTGGGCAGCCTATCACCAAGTGAGGGCGGTTAATCCCAAGGGCCATGGGGCATCGCAGCGGAGTGTCCCCTGGCACCAAAGCAGCCACCATATCCTCTGACCCCCCAGGCTTGTCAGGGGCCTGGCATCCGAAAACGTGCGTTGGGCTGAGTCGGTGGAGACGCTCAGGGGGCAGGAGAACACAGTGTGTGGGGACGTGCTGCTCATCTCCGCCTTTGTGTCCTATGTCGGCTACTTCACCAGGAAGTACAGGGTGCAGCTGCTGGACCAGCACTGGATCCCTTTCCTCAGCAGGCTGGAGGTGAGCAGGCCGCAGGTCCCATCCCTTGGCACCGAGGGGCTCCCTCTCTGCTGCAGGCACCCAACAGCCCTTTCTCACAGGTGCCCATCCCCATCACGCCTGGGCTGGACCCCCTCAGCCTCCTCACTGACTCTGCTGACATGGCTACTTGGAGCAACCAGGGGCTGCCCAGCAACCGCACGTCCACTGAGAACGCCACCATCCTCTGCAACACCGAGCGCTGGCCCCTCATTGTGGATGCCCAGCTCCAGGGCATCAAGTGGATCAAGAACAAATACGGGGAGGAGCTGCAGGCCATCCGCCTGGGCCAGAAAAAGTGGGTCGGGTGCTGCAGGATGGCTGCAGGCTCTGGGGGGATGCAGGATGCTGTGGGCATCCACAGCCTGATCAGACCATGGCACCCAAGGGCAGCAGCACTCATGGGGCACTGACACCTCTGCAGTGCCAGGGCTGGGGGTCACCACGGGGATCCCACAGGGCGCAGTCGCTGCAGGGTACCCACCCCAGCTCACCCCATGCGGTGCATCCCCCCCTCCATCCCGCCCCACATCCCTCCCATCCCACTGCAGCTACCTGGACACCATCGAGCGGGCAGTTTCGGAAGGACAGACGCTGCTGATTGAAGACGTGGGTGAGACGGTGGAGCCGGTGCTGGATCACCTGCTGGGCAGGAACACCACCAAGAGGGGAAGGTCAGCACACCCTCTTCTTCGGTGCCGAGGAGTTTCGCCTGCTCCGAGGAGCCCCTGCAGCCCTAAAGTGCTGATTTGTGCCCCTGTGCAAGACAGCAGCTGGGGCCTGACCCTTCCCTTCTTTTAGATTGGAGATGAGGAACAGTTTCTTCCCCAGAGGGTGCTCAGGCATTGGAACTGCTGCCCAGAGCAGTGCTGGAGTCACCGTCCCTGCAAGTGCTCACAAACCATGTAGATGAGGCCCCCAGTGACATGGTTTAGTGGTAGCCTTGGCACTGCTGGGCGATGTTTGGACTTGATGACCTTAAAGGTCTTTCCCAGCCCAGCTGATTCTGATGCCCCTGGCCTCTGGCCACATCCCCCAGTTTTCTCCAGTGTTTGCCAGTGGGGATATTTGTGGTTGATGTGACTTTTGGGCTTTCCTGGTCTGAGAATCCAGTTCATTTAGTGATTTGCACCATGTTCCCTGTGCATCTGCAATAAGGTCTGATAAGCTGGGAGGGGTTTTTCCCAGGGCTGCAGGGATGGGGCTCAGGGGCTCCCTTGTTTTGTGACTTGGAGCCCCTAAGCCAGGGGAGGCTGTGGCAGGGCACCTCCAGCCCCTGCTCCTTCAGCCTTTGGCACTTCTGCCCTTGCTACACCTTTTCCTGGCCACAGAAGTACGTCTCGCGTGGCCAGCAGCAGCACTTTGAGTTGAGGGATTGTCTGTGGCGAGTTACTGCCAAGTGCATGGAAATTGATGTGTTTAATTAACCAAACAGGTACATCAGAATAGGAGACAAAGAAGTGGAATATAATCCAAGCTTCCGCCTGATTCTGCACACCAAACATTTCAACCCGCACTATAAGCCAGAGGTGCAGGCTCAGTGCACCCTCATCAACTTCCTGGTGACGCGGGAGGGACTGGAGGACCAGCTCCTGGCTGCTGTGGTGGCCAAGGAGCGCCCGGACCTGGAGACTCTGAAGGTACAGACCCGGCTGCTGGTGAGGTGGTGGCAGAGGGGCCTGGGATTGCTGCAGGGGTTTGCTGGTAGGGAGAGGTGGGACCTCAGCTCCAGCAGCTTGCTGCCATTGACCAAGAGCAGAGTGAGTCCCGGTCAGAGCCCACCCCGGGTCCAGCATTGCCCCATGGAGCCTGGTGCTGCCGCGGGCGCTTGTGCTGCTTCACTGTGGGTTGGTGTCCTGACCAACGCGTGTCTGTGTGCCGCTGCTGTAGGCAAACCTCACAAAGAGCCAGAACGAGTTCAAGATCAAGCTGAAGGAGCTGGAGGACTCGCTGCTTGCCTGGCTCTCTGCTGCGGGGGGGGACTTCCTGGGGGACACGGTGCTGGTGGAGAACCTGGAAACCACAAAGCGCACGGCCATGGAAATAGAGGAAAAGGTAAGTGAGGTGCCCCAGTGCGGCAGCAAGAGCCGTCCCGGGGCACCCGGCGCTCAGCCAGAGGCTGGGTACTGCCTGGGCACGTGGCAGGGCGCTGGTGACACCAACCCTGTGTGCGGCCAGGTCAAAGAAGCGAAAGTCACCGAAGCACAAATAAACGTCGCTAGAGAGAACTACCGGCCGGCGGCAGAGCGAGCGTCGCTGCTGTACTTCATCCTGAGCGACCTCAACAAGATCAACCCCATCTACCAGTTCTCTCTCAAGGCAAGGAGCAAGGATGGGATTGGCTCGGGGGCTCGCGGTGTCTCAGCTGGTACCGGAGCCCCCGGCAGCGCAGGTGCTGAGCTGCCGCCGGATCTTCCCCAGGCCTTCCACGGAATCTTCGAGACAGCCATCAAGCGCGCGACCCCCAGCGATGACATCAAGGAAAGGGTGATGAACCTGACGGACGAGATCACCTACTCGGTCTATGTGTATACAGCGCAGGGGCTCTTTGAGAGAGACAAACTCATTTTCCTGGCCCAGGTTGCCTTCCAGGTACTGCGTGTGCGCGGCAGGGCTGCCTGTGGTGCCTTCCTGTACGTGGCTTTGTGTGGATTCAGGCAGGTTGTTGTTTAACCTCTGCGCTGCCGCTGGATGCTCAGCAGTGTCTCGCCCAAGGCGCAGCCCCTCGCGCAGGGGCCGCGCGTGCCGGGGCAGGGGCGCAGCTGCTCTCTCACCTTGCCAGGTCCTCATCATCAAGAAGGAAGTGAACCCCGCAGAGCTGGACTTCCTGCTGCGCTTCCCTTCCAAGACCGATGTCACGTCCCCCGTGGACTTCCTGCAGCACCACTGCTGGGGAGCCATCAAGGTTGGTCGCCCGCTGTGCAGAGGCGATGGCAGCACGTGTAGGGTCACCTGCAGCACCTCCTCAATGGAGGGTCCCCTCCATCCCCGGGGTCCCCGAGGGCGAGCAGAGCCCAGAAGTGATCTTTCCCCTCTCGGTGGGACCTGAAGGTGCTCTCAGAAATGGAGGAGTTCACGAACTTGGACAATGACATTGAGGGCTCAGCAAAGCGATGGAAGAAGTTTGTGGAGTCAGAGGCGCCGGAGAAGGAGGTGTTCCCCAAGGAGTGGAAGAACAAGTCGGCGCTGCAGAAGCTGTGCATGCTGCGGTGCATGCGGCCAGACAGGATGACCTACGCCATCAGGTGCTGTCCTGCCCAGAGCCCGCAGCATCACCACACCAGCTGCGCCAGTGACCACGCTTGCTCCTAACTCACATTATGGCTTTGTTTTTCTGTAGGGACTTTGTGGAAGAGAAGATGGGGAGCAAGTATGTGGAAGGAAGGAGCATTGACCTTGCCAAGGTGTACAAGGACAGCAGCCCCTCCACGCCAGCTCTTCTTCATTCTCTCCCCCGGCGTCGACCCCCTGAAAGATGTGGAGGCCCTGGGTGAGCCGCTGCCCCCTCCTCGCCAGCACTGGCCCTCGATGGCTGCTTTGGTGGTGGTGTGAGCCATGAGCGGCCCACGTGGCCGCCTCGTGTACCGACAGCACCAAGAAAGGGTCTCAGGCTGTGGTGGTTTCCTCCCCTCCCCAGGCAGAAAACTGGACTTCACCATCGAAAACGGCAGGATCCACAACGTGTCACTGGGGCAGGGCCAGGAACCGGTGGCAGAAAGCGCCCTGGAGGTGGCAGCTGAGCAGGGGCACTGGGTCATCCTGCAGGTAGGTGGTGAGCACTGCTGCCAGCTGTAGCTCAGAGTGCCCCTGGGCTCTCTCATCCCTGATGTCCCCACTGGCTCTAGTGGAGTACCAGGATGGCCGAAGCTCAGGCAGTGCCAGCAGAGGCTCTGCTCCCCTGTCCCGGTGCATTGGCCATCATGCACAGCCGCGGTCTCAGCCCATGCAGCCACTGGGTCCAGGCTTGTCTGAGCGGTACAGGAGGGTTTCTGTTGCAGAACATCCACCTGGTCGCCCGGTGGCTGCGCACGCTGGATAAGATAGTGGAGCAGTACAGCACAGGCAGCCACAGCGACTACCGGGTGTTCATGAGCGCCGAGCCAGCCCCCACCCCCGAGTCCCACATCATCCCACAGGGGCTGCTGGAAAACTCCATCAAGATCACCAACGAGCCGCCGACGGGCATGTTCGCTAACCTGCACAAAGCCCTCAACCTCTTCACACAGGTACCCACCACTGCACACAGCTGCCAGGTCCATGTAGGGCTCACCCCAGCCCTGGTGCCATGGGCTGAGCACCGGTGTGGCCATCGCTGCAGGCACAGGAGCTGGCCCACCCCAGCACATCCTCCTGTGTGCCCAGGGCCCCACCTACGGGGATGTGATTTAGGGGTAACCAGAGCTGACCCCAGGCTCCTGAACCAGGGAGGATGCTGGATGTCCCATGCCTCTCCTGAGGCTGAATATTGAGCCGCTGCAGCTTGGTGCCATGAACGAGCTGCCTGGACTGTCAGTGGCGGGGGTGTATATATATGTATGTGTGTGTTTGTAGTCCCAAGTTGCTTATTTAGGTAATTTATTTAGGTAATTTATTTAGGTAATTTCATGCTTATTTATTTAATAAACAACCATCATATTCCTTTGTCCTCCTCTATAGAGGGATATTTACTCACGTGCCAATCCCCTCTCCCTTTCATTCCGCTGCAGGACACCTTGGAGATGTGCACCAAAGAAACAGAGTTCAAATGCATCTTGTTTGCACTCTGTTACTTCCACGCGGTGGTGGCTGAGCGGCGCAAGTTTGGTGCCCAGGGCTGGAACAGACCTTACCCTTTCAACAACGGGGACCTGACCATATCCATTAATGTCCTGTTCAACTACCTGGAGGCCAACCCCAAGGTAAGGGGCTGATAAAGACACCGTACCCCAGCGCAAAACACACCACAACAATCAATCCTTCTTAAAATGTCAGCAGTGAAGGTGCAGAGTCCTCCCTGAGCTGGGTTCAGCACCAGGTGGGCACAAGGGCTCAATCTGGATGGTGCCTCAGTGCTAGGTTGGGTTGGTTTTGGTATTTTTAAATGACATTCCACCTGAAAGGCAAAGCCTGCCGTCTCACCTTCAGCAGTCCTGCTTCCCCTTGGCCCTACAGACATGATCAACACTGATCTGAATAAGGATGGGGTAATGGGGTTCAAAGTATGGATGGCCCGGGACAAGGTGAAATCTGTGGTTGAACACAAGAGATACCCAAGACAAGGTCCCCTGTCTTGCCCCCGTCACTTGGGTCAATGAGACTCGGTGGTCCAGGGTCCATCAGTTCCCTGGACACTGGACAGGTCATTCCAAGAGCTCTGCGGCCCCACAGCGTGTGTGCAGCCACAAGAAGCCGATGGTGAGCTGCTCCCTGTAGGTGCCGTGGGACGATCTCCGGTACCTCTTTGGTGAAATCATGTACGGGGGGCACATCACGGACGACTGGGACCGCCGGCTGTGCCGCACATACCTCAGCGAGTACATCCGTGCGGAGATGCTGGACGGGGAAGTGTACTTGGCTCCGGGGTTTCTGGTCCCTCCCAGCTTGGATTACAAGGTAAGAAAGATCAGCGCTGCCCTTTGCTGTGGAAGACCACTGCTCGGGTAAGTGTTTACTACTCAGAGTTCCCTCATGCTATAACCAAGGGGGAGGGGAGGGGAAAAAATAGTGGAAACACACAAAACAGCTGCAAAAATAATTCCTGTGGCTGCGGGTGGGAAAGTGAAAAACTGAGGTAAGAGGTGAGTGAAAAACCATCTTGAATAAGAACCGCCAGGAGCTGTGCCCCCAGCAGTGCCGCAGTGCCACGTTCCCAGCGCTGGAGCCAAACTCGGCTCCTTTGTCCGGATGAGGTGAAGTAACATTGCCCCACGTGCAGGGTTACCATACGTACATCGATGAGAACCTGCCCCCCGAGAGCCCCTACCTGTACGGGCTGAACCCCAACGCGGAGATTGGCTTCCTCACCATCACCTCCGATAGGCTCTTCCACACCGTTCTGGAGATGCAGCCCAGTGAGTCGGACACAGGAGGCGGCGCTGGCATCTCCCGCGAGGAAAAGGCAAGTGGAGCTTCTGCCTCCTTACAGTAAGTGATGACAATTGCGAGCACAGGTGGGGAGCACAGACACACACACAGTGGATGGGGAATATGCCCCGTGTAACAACTGATTTCTTACCAGTGCAAGGTAGTAGTGATCCCAGCTCAGAGCCTATCGCTGCAGAGCTCACAGCAAACGCTGCAGTCCTGGCTCAGCAGGACACTCCTGTCAAGGTTTCATTTAAGTAACCTCCTTGGCTATCAAGAGCTGCAGCTCTTTAGGATCTAAGAGCAGTTAGTAAAGGAATAGAGTATTAGTAACAGAGGAGAAAGCACAGAAAAACATGTCTGCAGAAGAGAAAAATCTCACTAAGGCCATGGCCCACTAATTGACAGCATTGCCCCTGTTCTTTCCAGGTGAAGTCAGTCCTCGACGAGATCATCGAGCGGCTGCCAGAGCCCTTCATCATGGCAGAGCTCATGGGTAAAGCTGAGGAGAAGACCCCATACGTGGTGGTCGCCCTCCAGGAATGCGAAAGAATGAACCTCCTGATGCACGAGATCAGGCGCTCGCTGAAGGAGCTGGACCTGGGGCTCAAGGTACGCAGGAGGCCAAGCCCAGGAAGGCGCTCTCTCAGACAAAACCTTCCCAGTTTGCAGTTGCATTTCACACAGCCCCCAGCTGCTGCCTTCAGGCTAAAGCTGCCCCCATGTGTCTCTTCTAAAGGGTGAGCTAACAATCACGGCCGACATGGAGGACTTGGCAAATGCACTCTTCTACGACACCGTTCCTGAGTCCTGGACCCGCTGTGCCTACCCCTCTCTCCTCAGCTTAGGAGCCTGGTATGCAGACATGCTCCTGCGCATCAGGGTGAGCACCTTTCCTGTGGAAGTTCAAGCTCAGAGAGCAAGCAGACACCACACAGGACCAGGGGTCACCTCTATCGGTGTACAGTGCTTGACTGCTTTATTTTTCAATATTAATTTAAGCCATTGGATTTACCTGCAGTGGCCTCTTACCCAAGAACAAGAGCAGAGGTTTGAGAAGGGTTCACCATTAGAGTATATCACCATTTCCAAAGAAAGAACATCGTTAACCCCAGCAGAGCTTTATATGCCTCAGAAGAAGAAAAATAGTTCATAAAACCATCTATTTAAATGCAGCTTTGTTAAAAAAATAACAGTGGCATCTCCTGCAATCCACGTGAAGGGTTCAGCTGCATTGCTGCAGGGGAGGCTGCCACCGATTCACAACTGCCCACCTCCAGCCCCGTGTCCCTGGCTGGAAGATGCCAGACATTTGTGTAGGGGCCTATGAAGCATCAGCTCTGTCAGTCACTGCTCCCAGCACCTTTCTGCTCCTCAAAGCACACATTTCACTCTCTGCTGATTTTATTTCCCAGGAACTGGAATTGTGGACAACGGACTTTGTGCTGCCTGCAACGGTGTGGCTGGCAGGATTCTTCAACCCCCAGTCCTTCCTCACGGCCATCATGCAGTCCATGGCCAGGAAAAACGAGTGGCCACTGGACAAGATGTGCCTCGCAGTGGATGTGACCAAGAAAAACCGTGAGGAGATAACAGCTCCACCCCGAGAAGGCTCCTACGTGCATGGATTGTTCATGGAAGGTAAAAGACTGCATCCTTTGGCTGCTTGAGAGCTGGGGAAAGGCCAGTGCAGCCTTAAAAATCCTTCAGGCTGTTGCTGCTCACTGGTTTACTCCCATGTGCACAGCCCTTTGTATGCAGCAGAGCCTTGAGTCCAGGCTCAAACCCTGAGTCCAGGGACACACCAGCTGGGGGCAGCACCTGCCCGGTCACAAGCCAGACACTTGGGGTTTGGAAATTGAGTGTCACAAACCTGAGACTGGGGTGGCTGAAGCTACATGGCTACTGAAGTAAATATATCATATTGTATTTGATGAGAGAGCAAGACAAACCAGGAACCTCAGAACCTAAAACAATTACTGCTAAAAAGCAAGGGGGAACAAGAGGGCAGTGGCAGCAGAGCACCAAAGGGGCCCATTTCACAGACAGCTTAGCATGGTTCCCACCAAGTGCCACCTTGGGCCATGCACTGCTCATGCAAACCCGTGCTGAGGGGATGAGTGGGGACAGAATTTATTTGCCATCCCACAGGCATAAGGCAAAATGCATTCACGAGTCCCAGTGAGATGAGAACATGTTAGTCCCAGCCATGGCTGCAACCTTCACACTCCCTCCCTGACTGCTGCTACAGCAGCTCCTTCCCTCCCACCAGCAGTTATGAGAGCAGCCCCCGCAGCGACACAGGCAGGGCAGAGGCAGGACGCTGCTGATGTGGCATCATTGCAGGTGCGCGCTGGGACATCCCTTCGGGTACGATCGCAGACTCGCAGCTGAAGGAGCTGACGCCCATGATGCCAGTCATGTTCATCAGAGCCATCCCTGTGGATCGCGTGGACACCAAGAACATCTACGAGTGTCCTGTCTATAAGACGCGAACGCGAGGTCCCACCTACGTCTGGACCTTTAACCTGAAGACAAAAGAGAAAGCTGCTAAGTGGGTCCTTGCCGGTGTGGCTCTGCTCTTACAGAGCTAAACTGGAGTGACTGTGGGAAACAGCAAATCCTTTTACTTGCAAAAGTAACTCAGTGCTGTGTAACTTAGGCTAAGGTTGACTGTACCCAAAGAATTTTAGCAAAGCATCAATAAAGCCATGCTGGGGCTGCTGTCATGGTGAGCCTGCTCCTTCAGGACATGGGGTTTCTCCTGACGGATGCTGGGTTTCAATTGGCGGTTTCTGATAAAGTGCTGGTCGGGAGCCAGACCACTGGAGGAAACCAAACAGGACAACTGCAAGCAACTACCCCATCCCCTTCCTCCTCACAGCACTGTCTTCTGTGCAGGACATGTTTATAGTTTGAGCCTCCCACTCTCAGCAAGTGGGAGGCTTCCAAAATTCACATTAGAACTAAAGGTCCTCTCAGGCCTCTCCATAATTCATGAAAGACACTCATAACACATTGTAACATATACATCAATGGGGCCTCCAGAGATGGAGGGAAATGTATGTAGATACAATGGATGTGTGAACACTCAGCATCAAGGGCACACACTGGGGTGCCAACTGCATGGCCTGTTCACAGCACAGAGGGACATCTAGGAGCAGCTCCAGGAAGCTCAGGAGGGCCGCAGTTAGTCAGTGGGTGGTTGAGCAGCCAGGCACATCCAGGGCACTGTATGGAACGGAGAAGGTAAAAGAACTGCCCCTGTTAACCAACATCTACACAGGCAAACAAAGCACGGATCAGATAAAAAGGTGATAATGCATTTTAAATATTCCAACATTGTTTTCTATTGAACACAGTTCCTCACCACAGAACTCCGAAAGGAACATTTCAGAACTGGAAGTTTTACTCCTATGCATGGGAAATACCCTTGCAGGGTTCTCTTTCACTGACCCTTCCAGAAACTCCAGATGAAACCCAACAGAGACCTTGCACAATGATTCTAGTCAGAGGCAAGTACCTCAGAAAAGAGATGCCAGGTTTTTCCTCACATCATCCATGTTTCCATCATGTTTACTTACTAACTGCAGTCAGTGCAGTACAAATTCCCCATAAGAATGGCAGAAAACTCACCCAAAGCAGCAACTTCTCTTCTTTCAAAAGAAATTCTTGATCAGAGGTGTTACCAGCTTCACCCACAGCTTCACATAACGATTTGGCTGCTCAAATGTTGATGATGAGACTACACCTGAGCAGAGGTAAAGCTGCTCCTGCTCCTGTAGAGGGAAATAAACATCATCCCAGTAAATCCTAAGTGTTAAATCATGTAATGGCCTTTAGGAGGAAAAGCGAATACTCAGATAAAACTGGCCATGGACCCTACCAAGAAGATGCACCCTTTTTCCTCAGGCCTGCACATAAAGAACCTCATTCCATGCAGCACGATTACACCCCAGAGGGCCAGCACGGGATCTGTCTTCATACCCGCTGCCACAGCATCCAGCTCGATGACTCTTAGTGCACCCAATAATCAAACCTCAAGAATGAGCAATTTAAACTCCACAAAGAGCAAAGGCAGGAGGGTTTGCCTTGCTGTGCCCCACGGCTGCAGGAGAGCTCAGCTTCTGTTTCAGAAAGCTCCCAAGTCCCTCACTGCAGTTGCCAGAAAAGGAAACCTGCCCACAGCCTTGAGAGATGGTTTTGCAGCTCCTTCTACACACAGCCCAAGCACCGGGTTTCAACTGAAGGTGCAGAAGTGATTTCAACTGAATTACCAAAAACACTTTGGCTTCTCTCGTGTGTACACAGTGCTGCTGGAGGAAATGAACTGTCACCATGATAATACACACGCACATCACACGTGAGAGCAGCTCTTTGATCAAAGGTAGAAGCGGTTTTCTTATCAAAAGCAGACACGCTGAGATGTACAGGCAAACAAAAAGCAGCCTGTAAATCTGTTCATAATCTGTTTCTCATTAGCTAAGCTGTCACAATCAACAGAACATGCTCTGCACTGGGTATAAATTCAGAGTGGAACCGGGAAGCAGGAACCAAGCACTGGGAAGTAACACCAAACAGATGAATCAACAACAGAAGGAAGACACATCTGTGCCAAATCAGTCTGACTTTAGAATCCCCAAGTGCTCCAAGAGCTCCAGCCAGCCCTGCTCCGAGATCCTGCCCCATGCTCAGCCAGTGCAGTGAGGTTGTTCATTGAGGGAGCTCCCAGAGACACCTGAGCCCAGGGCTCAGCAGCACTTTCCAATGGAACTGGATGTTACACAGACAAAGTGATTTCATGGCAGAGCCCCAGGAATGTATTAAGTCTTCTAAACAAAGATCACGGTACAGTAAACAAACAGCCAACCTCAAAATCAGCTTCCAGCAAACGGGAATGGTTTAAAGCCCTTTCAATGAGATCACTGCAGCACCGCCTGAGAAAATTCCTTTGTCATATTTTCATTGATTCTTCCCTTCCATTAGAAACAAGCAGAGGCAAGACATGAATTGAAATATTCAAGCAACTCTTCCAGTAATAGAATTGGTTTTGATTAGACAGACTCTGACTCATCCTGTGGAAGAGCCCTGATGCAACAGGGCAATTCCCATTGATCTTGAAGACAACTGTGCCTGCTTACGCCAGGGCTTGGCTTAACAGGATACACTTTTGAGATCCCTAAGTCACACACAGAAGAACCACACCAATTTGCTTTGTATCAGAGCTCTACATGAGGAATACTTGGGACAGTCAGCTCCAGCAGAAGGTTCAGAGTCAAGATAGGCAGGATTTAGAGAAGCAGCAAGTGCTGAGCCATCCAAGCTGCCCAGTTAAAAATAGTAATACTAAATAAAAAAACCCACACCAAACTGGGACACTGAGCACTAATCCACTGAAAAATGTTTGTGCCAAGTTTGCCATATTACCATTCAAGATCATATTGTGCCATGTAATTTCATGGGCAATCCAACCAGCCCAGAAACCCCCTTCTTGTAGAACCTACACTACGAGCCCTGCCTTTGCTCACCTCCATAGAGCCACCCAAAAGCCAAGGGATTGGCTTTTATATTCCTACAAAGCAGTTCCCACAGTTTTGCCCGAGAAGCAAAATCCCCGACAAGTCCAAGATGAGCAATTCCAGGGGCCTGACCTCATAGCCTCAAGCATGGTGAGACTTTGGCTGTGGCTGAGGCTCAGGAACGTGCTGTGTGAGCAGCAAGGAGCAAGCACATCCTCCCCGCCTGCCATGGCTCAGCATCCAGTGCCTGAGCACTCCTGATGCTCGAGTTCACTGGGGACACATGTTCTTTCCCGTTATGGCCTCCATTTCCCAGAAACAGGCACTTGCAGCAGGCATCTCATCAATAGTCACTTAACTGACAGCTCCTGAGACTTCCTCTGCTCAAGGAGGTTTAGAATTATTGTAGCTGCAGGGTTTTATTGCATCAGCATTCCCCGTGTGACAGGCAGCAGCACAATATCCCCATCATCCCCCCGGGATGAGCCACTCACCTGGTGGAGCTGCTGCTGCAGAGCTTTGTTTTCCGTCACTATCGCAACCTGAGCTTCCAAGTCACGATGAACTGATCGATATCCAAAATTCGGAGAGCCAATGAAGGTGAGGCAGGGAAGATCACTTCCTGCCAGGTACAGCCAGAGGCCTGCAGGGAAAACAGGAGAGGAAAGGAAGCGCTGCAGACAAAGGATGTGACCGGGGCAGCCTCACACATGTGCTTAGAATGAACCAAGCACGTTAGATGACAGTCACCATAAAAGATCAGGACACAACAGAAGCTTCCTTGCAATGATCTTGCAAATCTTCATACGAACCTTGGGGGACCCTGGCACAGCTTGTGCTGCTCAAACATGGGTGCCCTTAGAGCGCTCACCACACCCAGTGCCACCCTTGGGACACATGCTCAAGACTGTACATACACTGCATGGGGGCCCCAAATAACCCAGAATAAGTCACTATCATCAAGTTAGAGGTTGTTTTGCACCACAGCATATCCCAGAAATGCTGAAATGAGACAAACTGGATTTCACTGAAGCAAAACTGGCACAGAGCACGGGCCAGGTCTGGACCAGCCCAGGGAGCAGCAAGGTCGCCCAGGGACTGAGCCCCTCCCAAGGCTACACAGGGCAGCACATGAAGGGGCATCGCCTGCTCTGTCAGGTGAATTCACATGAAATGAAGACTCTTAAGAGAAGTGCAAACTATTGCACCCACTCTCTTCCTGCACAGCCGCTGAAGATGAAATCAGACTCTTGCCAGGGCGCAGGACTCTCAGGCCCACTCACCACTGCAGCTCACACACAACTTCACCAGTGCAACAAAGGCAAGCGTGACACAACCCAGGACTCTTTTCCAGCACAAGATGGAAACACCACACTGTTCTCAACACCCACTGCAGCACAGCAGAGATGTCACAGCAGAGCCAGGGCTATTGCACAGGAGAGCCCATACAGCCATTCCTGGGTATAAATGGACCCAAGGAGTGCTTGCTCCCCACTTAGCACAGCACAAGCACTTAGAACATCACTGGGCACGTCCCTGATAGATGGCTTATCCCTACTGCAAGTCACACGAAGACTACAACAAAGAAACTGTGGCATAAAAACCACCTAGTCCTTAAAATAGCAGCAGGTTTCCTAACTCAACCCCAGAGCAGTTCCAAGAATGCCTTGAGTAAGACGCTGCCGATTCACTGCTGGTTCCTGTAACCTCCTCCCATCCCCCACATTGCACTCAGCAGCATCGCTGCCACTTTCAGTTACAAGTCCCAGCACAGTGCTGGCACTGCCCAAGCCACAGGCACCACCGGCTCCTGCACAGGTCCCCCCCAACAGAGAGGCAGGTGCTGACATGGGGGACTTTGGGACACCCCACAAAGCACCTGAGGGGCAGAGAGACTCATCAAGTTCTGCCATCCCACTGCCACAGCACGCAGTGCTGGGCTCTGCCCTGGTGCAGGAACATGCCCCTCGCTCCTTGAGCAGTCACGTGGCAGCACCAAGGCTTCAGGGTGTCTCTGGCTTTATGGCCACCTGGCAGGATCTGCTCAAACAGTGACTCACCTTTCCAGAAAGGGGAAGAGCCATTTCCCAGCCACCATTCACGAGCAGTAATACAGGTTTATCTCGTGCAAATACAGGCACCTGCCTGGCACTTGTCACCCCACTTGCATGGAAGGGATCTAACCCTGAAGGATCCTGTGTTACACCCAGCAGCACATACAGCCACAGAGCACAAGATGGGTGGATGTGCAGGGAGGCTTCAGGTAGCCCCTCTCATTGCAGGGGTTTGTGTTCCCCACTTCCACAGTGCTCTGCCCTGAATAAACCCAAGGACAGCCAGAACCCTGGTGGGTTTGTGCATGAGGACACAAAATGTTTTAAGAGGAGCTGGAGAAGTGTCCTACAGGAGACAAAGGGGTGTCTTGTCTAAGCTCAAAAAGGAAGTATCAACACGCACTATGTGCTGCTGGGGATCTCATGCCCTCTTCCAGGAGCCAGGCTCCATGTGCAACCGCCCTCCATCTGTCCCCAAGGTTTCCTCCTTTTCCCTCTTCTGCCCTGTTCTCTCTTTCACTCACCCTGCGTGACTCCTGCAGAATGAATCAAATGTGCCAAGGGGCAGAGCGTGTCAGAGAAAGGAGCCACACGCTGATCCTTGCAGCACTGCAAGGTAGCACACACCTCCAACATCCCTCCTGCCAGGCACGGGACCTGCTGAACTTCCTCTCTAGAGAACACTATACACAGACAGAGCCCAGAGCGCCTCATCAGAAGGCACAGCTGCCCAAGGGACTAGCTGCCACAAACACTTTGGTAGCTTGGAAAAGCAGCCCATGCCCAAGCTCAATCCATGCCAAACCACAAAATCCCACTTGGAGTCAGCAGTGCCCAGCAAGGGGGGGAACCTGTGAGCCACAGATCACTTGAACATGTGCTTCCTGGAAGACAGACCACACAGGACTTCCCAGACAGGCACCTCCTTCAGGCCCTGGACTGAGATAAGGGTTTACTGGACCAGAGTGACTGGTCCCGCTGCAGGAGGGGCACAACGCTCCTTAGGAAGGTTTGTAGTTTCAGCGCAGAGGCAGCAGGTAACACTTGTGCGTTTTCTTGAGGCAAGAGAAGGCCTGAGCAGGTTTCTCTCCCTGCCACTCCTGAACCTGCTCTGGGCAGCCCTGCAGGAAGCAGGGCACACAGAGGCATCCCCAGTCGTGAACACTTGTCTCTTTAATCAGAGAACAACTTCAGAAAATGAACAGGCCAGAGCCCGGGGGCTGCATCCTCCAGTGCCCAAATCCCATGGGCTGAAAACAATGGGAATGTCCCTCAGCAAGACAGAGCTGAGGAATGGCTCACACAAATTACTGCCAGGCTGGGCACTACTTACAGGAATTGCTGTCCAAGAGGAGCACTGAACCATCACAGGAAGTGACACCGTGACACAGCCCAGAGCTCTGCTTGCAGGAGGTCCAAGAAACAGAACATGGCAAACATGTCTCAGCTCGGCCAAGGGCTGCCTGACCCTGAGACCAAGTCATTTTGTGAGGAGTTCCACTGAGGCACCTCCACGTGGGAAGACCCTGAGAACCTCGACAGTTATGAAGTGTCACAGGCATCAATCTTCTCTAAACCAAAAACCCCTCCGAAGTTATTCACATTGTTAAAATCTATTACTGAACAATCAGATACCTCCTACTGTGTCTGAAGCAGGAGAACGTAAGAGTCAAGGGCTGTATTTTCTGGAAGAATTTGGAGACACAACCAAAAACTACCAGTCGGAGAAAACACCCATGCTCTGGTCAAGGTGGCACTGAGCTTGTGAAGGCTGTACACATCTACCAAGCAGGACAGAATCTGAGGTGCTGCAGCAGACCGTGCTGGCAGTATTAATTACCTTTGTTTGTTATTAACTACATTTGTTAAGCAACATGCAGTTCCCAGCAACTTCCCCTTCAGCTCCCAGCAGGCACACGGGTGCAGTTACTCACTGTGCTGCACTTTTCTGTATGCTCTGAACAGAAGCTGGTACAAACTCCCTAACACCTGCATCATCCCTGTGAAAACCTGCTGCCAAGAGAACACAGCACCCAGGACCCCTGGGGAGGCAAAAGCAAGTTCCCTTCCTGCTCCTGCTGCAGAACCCACCCTGGGGGCCCAGGCACAGTCACCACTTCTTATGGGTGAAACTGGCTGGAGGGATATATAAGAAACTGCGTCACAGTTACTGTGATCATAAACACATCCCGATCCTTTCACATCAAGCCTCTCATCACCCCGTGGTGACAGTAAAGTACTGTCACCATGGGACAGCTCCTGGATAATCTCCAGGTCTATATTCATATCAGAAATCCAGAGGCAAGACATGACTTTGCATGGTTGCGCCCTGAGTGATCCAAACCTTCCAGGTTTACGCAAGCAAGATATTCAACCCCTGGATGAGTATTTTGGAGGTCAAGTCCAGACCCAGCACCCAGCCATCCCCTCACCAGTCGCACAATCCAAGTATGCACAAGCCTCAAACACCGCTGAACAAATCTTCCTGGGGAAGGACATCTTACCTTTGGCATGGAAAGTCCACCCGGCCCTAGAATACTCCTGCAGCTGGACCCTCTCCTGCTGGTGGAGGTAGCAGACCTCACTGTAGAACTGGTGTTCAATGTAAACGTAGGCAGCAGGGATGGCACCTGCCACCCCTTTGGCACCAAAAAACCCATTCACCTCCGGTGAGGCCAGGAGGATCCGGTACTCAGCCCTCGTGCCCAAGATGAGGTCCATGTATGCTTGGGTCAGGTTGAAGTAGCCAGTGGTGAGGTATATCCTGGCATCCCGTTCAGCCTCTGTCAGCAACGTCTCTGTGACCACCTCATCTATTTGAATCCCAAAAGGTTTCATCTGGATTAAGGGATAGATCCAGGTGTCAGGTTCTGGTTTCAGATCTCTGGATGCTTGAGAGCCCTTCTGGGATAACAAGGAGCTGCCTTGCTGGCTGCTGTGGAAAGTCTTTGCGTGAAGGAGCTCTTGCCGGGTCCTGGCAGAGTTGATCACCTCCATGACCCTCCGATTTGCTATCTCACAGTAAGCCACCTTGTCCCCTGCAGGAAAACCACAGGACACTGGGTTTCAGGCCTAAAGGTACAGACCTACATATCACCTATCATGTAGCAGGAAAAGCTACTGATGGGACACCAACATGAGAACAAAAAGGAGTTAACACAAAGACCACATAACTTTCTTCCCCAAGACTCAAAAACAGATGAAAGTTTCACATTATGTACACCCAGAACATCTGGCATTACAGCCATTAGTATCAAAACCAGAAAGAACCTCTCAAGGAATTTAAGCTATTGTTTAAGGTCATAAGCATCAGAACTACAAACAAGCAATGAGACAGATACAGGGCCAGTTCTCCCCTCTGCCAGGTGAGCTGGTGACAGCCACTGTGCCAAGAACACCCCAAAAGACCCAGTCTCAAAACTGGAGCAAACCTGATTCCAATAATGGGTGTCACAGAAATGGGACACCCTTGAGCCTGTTAACAATGGTCAGACACCCAGCAACCTGCCAATGGATGGAGTCCAATATCCACCAACTCCATCTGTCACCCCCTCCTCTGGACCATATCCTCCAACCAGGTAAGAGAGCTCCCTCCTACCCTGGTAGGGGTGCACCATCCCCTCCATCATCTGCACTGTATCATCTCGCTGCAATTGCAGGGACACGTCTCCAATTGCATCCACGAGCTCCGTGAAGAAGTCTGCGATCTCAGGAGAGTCCTGCAGGAGAACATAGCGGTCCTGGCGATTGGTGAAGTACAAATCACTCAGGTTTGCACTAGGAGAGAAAAAGAAGAGTTGAGTTCCAGAACTGAGCATAGGCCTGGGATCCTGAACACCCCGGCCCATTACAGATCTCACTTTGAACATAACATTAAGTACAAACTGGCCATTTCCTTTTGAATCTTGAGAAATTTTCTTTTTCCCTTTTGAGAAAGGCTCTCTTACACATGAGAATCTCATGTGGCAGAGCTGCGGTTGCTCTTCCACCTCAGAAGAGCATTGCTACAATGACTATGGAAAGGCCAGAGGCAGCTATGAAGCTCAGACAGGCTGGCAGCATGCACACCTTGCCTCAACACCTCAGCTAAATGAAGCACGGAAGGGTCTGAAGGGGCAGGACTCACCCGCTGAGGATCACATTATCATCAAAGAGATAGACCTTGATGTGCTGCAGTCCAATGGTCTCATTAAGGCGCTCTGGAATCAGGAGCCTGAGCAGCCCACGCAGGTTTGGGGTGTGGAAGAGGGACACACGGACTTGCTCGGGAAATCGCTGTAGCAATGGAATCAGCATTGTCCGGGAATTCTTCCGACCTGGGAGACAAGGAGGGTTTCACAGAGGAGATCTCACCAGCCAGGGGATACCTCATGGCACCACAGCTGGTCACAGCATGAGCACCCAGCTCATCTGCTGGCCCTCAACGTGTCTCCCTTTCTTTGCTTCCCATTTTATTTCTTTTTCAGTCACTTTCACTTGCACTATGTCAGTTCTGAAACCCACACTCAGACCCGCACCTTCACTGGGAAAGGGCACTGGAAACACCACTGAGCAGGTCTGACACCTTCCAAGTTTCTTCATCAAGCCACACCTTGCACTAGTAACACTTGCTACAAAGAGGTACCACAAGGGTGTACAGCTACCTCTGACGATTCCCACTTTCTTTTAGAAATGAAAATGTACAAGAACATGCTGGATAAGGGCAAGTGCACTGACAAGTGAGCTAAGCAAAAAAACACAAGCTCCACAGAGCAGAGTTTAGCCCTTCTTGCTCAAGCCACCTACTACAGAAGAAAAGCTGCTCAGCTGGAAGATCTTCTGGGCATAAGTAGTTCCCGGTACACAAAAGGCCACTTTTGAGAGGTGTATGATTTAAGCAAGTAGGTCCAACTGGTCAAGACAAACTCTCTCTGAAAAAGCAGTCTACAAAGCCTAACTGTACACTAAGCCTCTGAAGAAAGCAAGCATCGTAACACCTACCCCGAGATCCTCTGGTGTAGTCCAGAAGAATGGAAACTCTGAGATCAGATGATCCCTTTGCTTGGAAGGATTTCTCCAGTGTTTCTTCTAAGCAATCCACCTGCAGAGAGAGATTTCTCTGGTTACAGAAAGCAAAGAAAGCTTTATAAAGAAAGCATGCAGCACCCAGGAGGCTGGTGGCCATGAAAGCTTCCACGCCCTGCTATGAGTCTTTCCCACTCATGCAAATCACTGCTAGTTTAGACTCTGCATCTGTCAGCCTGGCACCCTACTCTGTCAGCCTAAAGCAATACATGAAAGGGCATCGATTTTGCATGTGCACAATCTTGAGCCTCTGAAGAGCAATTAATATTAGCAGAAAAATTCCCACCATCATTCCCAAAACACAGGATTTGCACTACCAAGAAGAAGCCCTGGAGGGACTCACAAACAGTGCAGAGGCAGCTTCAGCCCT
The DNA here is from genome assembly GCA_017639245.1 of Myiopsitta monachus. NCBI lineage: Eukaryota > Metazoa > Chordata > Aves > Psittaciformes > Psittacidae > Myiopsitta > Myiopsitta monachus. Next base: position 414,201 of record CM029931.1, on the reverse strand, counting down.
TAACTGCAAGGCTGTTTGTCACATGCAAACTCACATCTTGCGTACAAGCCCAGACAAAACCAGGCACAAAGCCCTGGGCAGGCCCTTGTCCACCTTTATCCTGCTGTGGAATTTGCATTCTAACATAAGAAACCGGCCAAGGTCAGGCTTCTCCCCAAAGGGCTCACAAATAACACTTCTGTCTCCAGGGGAAAGAACAGGAAATGGAAAAGCTAAACAACATGAAGCAAAGCTGACCTCTGCCTTGAATGCAGAGAGCTGCTGCTGCAGCTGTTGCTGCACTTGGGGGGCAGAACACAGCACTACACACATCAACTTTGTGTTCAAGAGAAATGCCCAGCAAAACCCTTTACCCCTGATCCCAGTTCCACAAACCCCCTATGGACACTCATGGTAGCCTCTGACAGGCTGGAAGATTCGGGCTAGTTATCCTGTGAGGAAGTTCAGTAGCTCCATGGCTCTACACTAGGCCTCAAACAGAAACTCCAGGCAAAACCAACCTCCCTTCCAAATTCCTCCCTCTTCACCTCAAATGCAGCCAGGAACCCCAGGAAACTCTCTGGCAGAGGAGGACCCCTGTATCAAAGTTTTCAGGACATTACAAGCTCACAAACTGCTCCTCACACACAGCTCTTGCACCGCAGGAGCGGGATGCTTGTCACAACAGCAAACACCTCCCTTCAGTCACTTTCTCCCCTTCCTAAACCCTTCCCACACTCACCAGCTCCTGCTCAAGGAGCCCTGTTCCCAGGTAGAGTGAAGCCATCACCACTCGCTGCTTGGCTGATTTTATCTGTACCTGGGAATAGCAGAACGTAAGTTAAGGTTCATCCTTGGTCTTGCGACCACAAGCTGCTGTGATTCAGGACACAGGAGAGCTGCAACTTGGAACCCACAACCTACCTTCAAGAGTTCATAGAATTCAGCTGGGGATGAAAGCACCTTAATATGTGAGCTGGAGATCCCGAACTCTGGAACCAGATTCCCAATCCACTGGAACCTGTGTGCTCCTTCTGGACAGAGGGAACAAGGTGGGGCTGTGATCACAGGAACAGAAGGGGTGAGCAACGGGGCTAGAAGAAGCCATGATGATCTGTGGAGAGAAAGATGGGGAAATTCTTTACACGGAGCCTTCGCTTCCCACAATCAGCCTCCAAGCAGGGAAAGAACGAGCTGCAACCAGGGCCAGCACAGGACGGCAAGAACACCCTTCCCCTTCCTTAACCCCTGCTGAACTCTGAAAGCTCCTCAACAAAATGAAAAAAAGCCTCAACCCCTCACACGTATCCAAAAAGAAGATCCACAACACACAAAGTGTCTGGCACAAGTCCCAGCAAAAGCAATGAAGTCACAGCACCAGAAGGACCAGGTGACCGAGTGTGCTTCAACAGGTACAAGCCAAGAACCACAACTGAGGAACATCAGGCAGCCTGTACAAGGATACTGTCTGCACTCTGTCCAAGGACTAAAAGAGGGTCAAGACTTCTACGCACTTCAAAGGAACCGTAAGGGAAACAGCAGGAAGCTCATTCTTTAAAAAGGAATTTCAGAACAAATTTGATTCCTCTAAAGTCACTTCGGGAAGAAACCAACTTAGTGCCAACAGTCACGCTGGCGGGGGTGGGGGGAAAGAAGCAAATGGCATCTTGCCCTCTCTGGAGGCTTTGTGCATGCAAATTCATCAAGTCACACAACAAGCCCTGGCAGGAGGCTGCCCACATGACAAAGCCACATTTCAGCACAATTAGCAGCAGCAACTCCCATGAGAGGCAGGAATCACCGAGCAAGGCATTGAACTACAGACACACTCTGGCTTGCAGATCCTACTGGCAGGAGTGAGACAGAACCACACTGCTGCTCTCACCTACAGGAAGGCTGGATCCCGCAAGCCAACAGGCAGCCACCATCCCGTGACCCATTCCCATGTGCCTGCCCCATCTCACACCACAAAGAGACTTGATTACGACTTTTACCAGAATGTGTTACGAGGAACTTTTAGGTTTTACCACAATCCAAAGCCCAAATGGCCTCAGATTCCAGGAAGATGATTTCACTCTTTTGCTTCACGATAAAACACTGGATCTTCACAAGGTTTCCGAACACCCTTACGCAGAAGCCACAGTTGGCAGTTGTGTTTCCTGGAAAATCCACTACTTCGTCACTGACTATTCATCCCACCAGAAATCTGAGTCAATCCCTGCAAGAATTCCTAGGATGGTGGTTTTCAGCAGATCGTGTGGACCAGGCTCAGACTTGACACTCACCAGCTGTACAGCTACCAACGAGCTGCTAAAGCAATGGAAATATTCCACTGAAGAGGTTAAAAAAGAGAATCAAAGCAGAAAGAAAATACAAGAAAGACTGGTTTCAGTACATAAATGTTTTCTTTATAATCCCACTGGTACATCCTGGCCACTTGCACTTCCAGAAGGCAGTGCTGAGAAGCCACTCTCCAGAAACAATTCCAAGAAGCCGTTTCCTGGCAAAGAGCATGAAAAACATGAGTTGCAGCAGCCATGCGTGGTCTGTGCTCTGAGCAGCAGCTCCACAGAGAGCCGCTTCCTGGCTGCTGTGGGTAGAACCCATCAGTACCATCAGCACAGTTCATTTTGAGCCTCCAGATTAACCCAACACATGTATGAACCCCACTAACTTTGCACTTGGGAGTTTTACTGCCTACACAACTTACAGTGCCTCTGCACTTTTTGATCTTTTAATCCAACACTGACATTTCAGACCTTATTCAGTGCTGAAGGCCTGAGGCTTTTATAATTAGCCCAGAAATCAGGATTTTGCTGCAGCCAACAGTAGCAATGGCACAGCAACCACCAGCCAAAGCTGCAGCTTCTACCCAGCCATCACTGAACTCATGACTACCCAAGCACCACAGGATCCTTCCAGCTGAACACACCCCACAGCCAGGAACCCTGTAACACTATGAAGCAATCACAAAAATTCCACACTTCAACAAACCAGCTTTCAGAGAAACAGAAACGGGGGCGGGGGGAGCCCTTCCCACGTACTCCCCACCACCGCGTTAACTGGGAAGAGAAAACGGAACTACGAGGAACCACCTCAAATCTTTTCTGTGTCAAAGCTGACCCTAAATACAAACGTGGGATTTTTTGTGTGTGTTCTATTTTTAAAAGTTGTGGTTTTGGTTCTGAGACTCATGATGGAGCTGAAACACTCCTTCAGTGCAAAACCTCATCTGCAGCACCAATGGTGAAGTGAAACTGCAGGATTCGGTGCTGTCCTTTCACCACACAGACGTCACCGCACCGGGAAACCTGCAGATCATGTATCTGAGCTCAGATGTTTCATCCCAGGGCTCAGGCCAGCAACTGATCTACATTACAAACACTGATGAAACAAAAAGAGAAGTTTGGAAAGAATTCCCTTGGCTCAACAAGAACTTCCTGCAGCACACGAGCTTTGAGACAGCAGTGAGGAGCAGAGAGCAGCAGCATGAAGACATGCTGCCCTGAGAGAAGCAGCCCTGCAGAACGGGTTTAACTCATGCACACGATTGCATCAGGCACTGCCCAAACCAAAACACGTAACATCCCTCCAGCACTCTCTTACCAGCACGGTGCAAAGTGATGCCTGAAGACTGGGGGAAAAGGCTGGTTTCTGGGCTTTAAAGACCCCAAAGCATTTTGTTTGGTCACTTCTGAACTCAGCACGTGGTTCCACAGAAAAAAACCAATCCCCTCTGGGTATTTAACGTTCTGCTTTAGCATGACCTGTGCTGAGCCCCACAGAAAGAGGCACAAAACTAAGGCAGCGGCCAACGAAAGGAGAAGAGCAGCAGTTCAGGGGAGATCCGTTTGGAATTATGCTGAAAACACCCCGTGCGCGCGTTTGACAGTTCACTCGCTGCAGCGCAACGCCGGCTACCCAGGGAGAGCGGCCCTGGCTCCCCTCACCTCTCTCGTTTCCATCAGCTCTCTCGCTCAGGCGCAGCCGCAGCGCAGCCGGGCCGAGCCCTGCTCCCGCCTCTCTCCCGGGGGCAGGCGGGGGAAATCTCGCCTTTCACGGGCGAACCCCGATCCGGGCACAGCCAAACCCGGGCAGTCCCGTGCGGGGTCTGAGCAGCGCTCCTGAAGAGCCGCGGGGGAACTGAGGCCGCCGCAAGCGAGCGGAGAGCGAAGAACGCAGCGGCAGGAACGGCCCTGGCCCGGGCCCCGGCCCGGCAGGGACAGAAGCGGCGGGGGCGGGGCAACGCTCCCGCCAGGGGCTCCCGCGTAGCGCAGAACCGGCGCCGGGGGCGGCGCGGGGGCGCTGAGCGCGGTCCTTACCTGCGGGCGCGGCGGTCGCGGCCCCGGGACAGGCGGTCCGAGAGGCGGCCGAGCAGCGCGGCCAGGCCCAGGCGGCCCCGCGGCAGCCAGGCCGAGAGCCGCCGCCACAGCGCCGCGCCCCCCGCCGCCGCCATCGGCCCCGCCGCGCTTCCGCTTCCGGACGCTACCATGGCGACGTGCCCGGCACGCGCTTCCGCTTCCGGCCCCTCCCCCCCGCCGCCGTTCAGCGCGGGGCCCCGGAGCGGCGCGGGGGGGGGGGGCACCGGGGAAGGTCCGTGCGGGGCCCGCGGCCCGGCCCGGCCGTGCCCTCGCACCCGCGCGCGGCCCCGCGCCAGCTGTGACCGTGCCCGCCCCTCCGGTCACCCGCGGCCACGCGACTCCTTCCCGCGGCCGAGCCCCCCGCCTGGGCCGGGTCCCCGCGGTCCCGCTCGCAGCCCCTCTGCGGGGAGCCCGGAGCCGCCCGTCCGTCCCTGCCGCCGCGGCCGCCGGCATTGCTCCAGAGCTCGTCCGCGTCCCGGCCCCGCTGGTTCACCGCAGCCTCACTTCCCAGCAGTGCACTGCTGGTGTTTATCCCTGACCGGCAGCGCCGGCTCCTCCAGGGCAAATTAAACTCTGTAAAATAAACCCGCGGACAAAGCCGCGGTTGTTTCCCGGGTCCACACTGACAACCGTCAAACGAAAATGCAGCGAAACCAGGTGGGGATGGGGGCCCTGGTGCCGGCCAGGCCCGGGCACGGCAACGGGGTGGGGAAATCCCTTCGGGACAGAGGCTGCCGCGGCACCGGGCAAGGGCTGGCAGGGCCGTGACTGCTCGGCCCCTGTCCCCTGCCGCGGCGGGTGCCAAAGCACGGACCACCCCAGGGCTCCCGGAGCCAGCACTGTCCCCAGACTGTCGGCCATGGGCACCACTGGGGCCGCCTCCACCGTCCCGCGCAGCCCTCGTGGTCCGTAGCTGCCCTTGAGCAAGCCTGCAGGCGGGTGGCCGTCTCCTGGGAGCCCCTGGCATGGCATCGGGAGAGAATTTGCCCCTTATTGTCCCCAGGTGTCAGTCGAGGGGGGGGGGGGTATTTCGCAATGCTCCCCGAGGAAGCGCAGCGCTGCTGGCGGCAACCTGGCACCTTGATACAAAGCCCAGCAATGTGCTGATGCCGGGTCCGGTGCCCGATCGGGTGCCCAATGGGGGTGCCCCCAAAGACGCGGGGGAGCGCTTTGCGGTGCCCTCCCGGGGCCCCCGTATCCCCGGGCCCCAGCTACTGCCCTCCCCGCCCCAGGTGAGGGTGCCCAGGCCCCGGGGAGGGCTGCAGCCGCCCTGGCGGGGGGGTTCAGGGCTCGGGGCAGCCCGTCCCGGCCGTGCCGAGGCAATCCCGGCGGGGAGAGGAGGGCGGGGAGCGCGGGGGGGGGGGCCGCGGCCGGGACTCTCCTCTTCTTAGAAGGAAAAAGCGTGGAGAGGAGCGGGAGGGGGCGGCCCCGCTGCCCGGAATGGGCCGGCGGTGGCTGGCGGCGCGCCGAGGCGGGCCGGGCCGGGCGGGGCGGCGGGAGGGCGCCGGGGAGCGTTACAAGAAGCCGCGCAGTTCCAGGAACCCGAGGGCGGGCTCTGCGCCCGCTATAAGAGGCCTCCCCGGGTGGCCCCGGCAGCTCCGCCGCCGCCCGCCGCTGCCGCACGCGGGCCTCGCAGCCACCGCCGAGACCGACCCCGGCACCCGCGCCCCAGGTACTGCGCTGCCCGCGGCGAGAGGGACGGGGACGAACACCGGGAGGGGGACGCGCGACCGGTGTGTCCTGCGGGGATAGATAGCCCCGTGCCGGGAATGCCGGTGCCCCCCCGGCGGGGGCGACTCCCGGGAACTGGTGATGCCGGTGCTCCGCAGAGAGCGGGATAGCCGGGAATTCCGGTGCCCCGGGAGGGTGGTAGCGGAGGACTTGGGGTGCAGTGACCCTGGCGCTGACGTTAGCCGGGGATACTGGTGCCCCAGGAAGGCGATAGCCGAGGACCGGTGGCGCGGTGACCCCGGGAGGGGGGAACCGGGCATGCCCTGGGAGGGCAGTAGCCGGAGTATGGGGATCCGGGTGCCGCCGGGGAGGGTGATAACCGGGGATACCGGCGCCCCGGGAGGGCGACAGAGGGGGTCCAGAGGTGCCGGTGCTTCCTGGGAGCGAGGTAGACGGGCACCGGCAGAGGCGGTGCTGTCCGGTGAGGCGATGCCGGTGCCCTGCGAGGAAGGGGAATACCGGAGCCCGGCGCTGCCGGTGCTCTCGCGAAGGGAACAGGGGTCCGGGGGTGCCGAGGCTCAGCGCTGTCTCTGCTGCAGGTGATGGTGTAGCAGCGGCTGCTCCCGGCAGCAGCACCCCGAGCGCGCAAAGCTGGCTCCCTGCGCCATGGTCACCCACAGCAAGTTCCCCGCCGCCGGGATGAGCCGCCCCCTCGACACCAGCCTGCGCCTCAAGACGTTCAGCTCCAAGAGCGAGTACCAGCTGGTGGTGAACACCGTGCGCAAGCTGCAGGAGAGCGGCTTCTACTGGAGCACGGTGACGGGAGGTGAAGCCAACCTGCTGCTGAGCACTGAGCCGGCCGGCACCTTCCTCATCAGGGACAGCTCAGACCAGCGGCACTTCTTCACCCTCAGCGTCAAGACAGAGTCGGGCACCAAGAACCTGCGCATCCAGTGCGAGGGCGGCAGCTTCTCCTTGCAGAGCGACCCGCGCAGCAGCCAGCCCGTGCCCCGCTTCGACTGCGTGCTCAAGCTGGTGCATCACTACATGCCACCCGTGCCCGAGCAGCCGGAGGGGGCCCTGAACCCCAAGCGCACCTACTACATCTATTCGGGGGGCGAGAAGATCCCTCTGGTGCTGAGCCGCCCGCTCTCCTCCAGCGTCTCCACCCTGCAGCACCTCTGCCGCAAGACCGTCAACGGGCACCTGGACTCCTACGAGAAGATGACTCAGCTGCCGGCTCCCATCAAGGAGTTCCTGGACCAGTACGATGCCCCTCTCTAAGGGGCCGGCGGAGTGAGATCACGCGCTACAAGCACAAGAGTGGGGGACAGGCACAACGCCCCACGGGGCATGGCAAGCCTCTCCCTCTGGGGAGGAAAGGAGGGACTGGGGTGAGCCTTGGTGCTGGGGGACCCCCCCCGAGGAAGCGCAACACCCCCTCTCCGTGGGGAAGGAGACTGCTCCGGTCAGACTGTGGATGTTACAGTGTGCCCAGCGTGGAGGCTGAGTCCGTCGGCAAAGCCCCTGCGGACTTGGGCAGCCAGGATGGCACCTGTGGCATGGAGGGACAGGTGCCCCGGCAGCCACATCTCCACTGCCGCGGCGGGACCATGCCTGGGGTGTCCTGGCGAGAGCTCCCCTCTGCCACCAGAGCAGGGAACGCACTGGATCCTGCGAGTGCCTCATCGCTTTTCCTGGGTTTTAAGGGGAAAGTGTTTTTTTGCCCATACTGTACTTTACCTCCTGCTGCCTCCTTGTGATTGGAAGCTCCTTTCACACCAGGCCCCAGACTTGGAGGTCGCTGCCTTTTTTCCCCTCGTTGCCATTTTCCAGGGCACTAAGCCTTAATATTCTCCCTGCCCCATGGGTTACTGCACATCAGTTGGTGATGCTGTGAGATAACGGTCCTGGTGATGTCCCGAAAAACCATAGGGGAAACCGTGAGTCCTGAGGCTGCTGAGTCCCACGGAGCACCCCGGGCCCCGGCGCTGCTGCTGGACCGTTACTGCACCCACCTCTGCCCGGCCGCTCCAAAGGCACCGCTTCCCGTGGGAGGAGCCCCTGGAGTGCATTGTCTCACAAGTGCTTTTCTGTGTCTGCCTGGAGAAGTGGTTGGGTTTTTCTGGCTTTTTTTTACTTTATTTTTTGAAGCGAAGGGATGTTTACAGGCCAACGTGAATCACTGTCTTTTATAAAGATTCCATCTTCACCTCCAGCCTCGAGGGCTGAGCAAAACCATGCTTGAAAATTCAACCAAAACAAAACTCAGATGAAACTTTGCACATATTTATATTTATATTGGGAAAGAAAATGTTTCCATAATTTATAATAAAGAGCACTATTTTTTAATGAAAATCCTCAGATCTGGCTCATTTCCTCCCTTGTGCCCTGAGGCCGCTCAAGGCCCCCCCAGGGTCACCCACCTCCCTACTGGCCTCTGTCCTCACTGCCGCTGGGATGGTGTTTACACCACGTCAGCGCCGGCTTCCTGGAGCCTCTGGTGCGGGGTGATCCTGTGGTGACTCAGGCCCGGTGCATCAGTGCTGCCCAGGTACTGCTCAGCCCCGCGCCACTGAGTCCACTCCGGGCTCCAGGCACGTGGTGCAGTCACAAACTGTCCCTGGACTGTGGGACGGGACCCATGGCCCCGGGCATGGAGGAGCAGAGCTGGTGGCCAAGGCTGGCGAGTGGCACAGCCCCAAGTGCAGCGCTGGCTCTGCAGCACATCCCTCCTGCCCCAAGCCCAGTCTGGGGAGGGGAAGGTGTTTGAAGGTGTTTGAAGGGCTCCAGGAAGAGGGCACCGAGTGGTGTGGGGGGAGAAAAGGGGTTTGCGGTGCTTCTGCTGTGAGCAGGGGGAAGCAGGAAGGCAGAGAGGGTCCTGCCCTCCCCAGCCAGAGTTAACTGCTCCGACCCAGAGCCATCAGGGTTGCCTTGCGCAGAACCCACCTGCCTGGCCCCAGAGCAAGGAGATAAGGAGGAGAGGATTTCCCCTGGGGGTCTCCTGGCCCCCTGCTCCTGGGTGGCTGGAGGGGAGCAATGCCTGGCTGCAGACCCGTGTCTGGGGAGCATGAGGGAAAGTCCTGGGAGGGAATTGGCCCCCCGCAAACCGGCAGGCCCCTGCAGCAGGGATCAGGCTGTCCCAGCGCCGGCAGCACCCAGCCCCACACCGGGGCATTGTGCCAGGCATTGGGCACCGTGCTCCTGCCCGGGGAACCCCAGCCGTGGGAAAAGGCTTCCCTTAGGAATCACCGCAGGCAGAAGGATGGTGACGGTGCCCACCAGGGCCGCAGGCACTGCGCCGTCCCAGCGACTATTTTGGTGCTGCTGCGCGGGGCCGTGGCTGCCAGGAAGCGCCGCAGCCTGCCCGGGCACCCGCCGGAGCTATGTGAGGAATGTCCATGCGTGCGGGTGGCCGCCTGCCAGGCCCTGCCGAGGCACATCCCCGACGTCAGGGCTCCCGGCAGCACCGGTGACTCCCGGCCCCATGCCAGGAACAGGGTGGGAGCAGCCCCCAGCCGGTGCCGAGCATCGCTCCCACGGCGCTCCCAGCACGCGGGGGGGGACCTGGAGCATCATAGCTCCCGGCAGCAGAAGGCGCCACAGGGAATGGGGAACCCTGGACCCCAGCACCCCCGGCACAGTGATGGCTCTGCAGCACCCCACAGGGAGGGCACACGTGGGAAGCTGCCCTGGGGAGGGTGGTTGAGCTGCCTGTGACAGCACTGACCGACACCCCCGGCCGGACCCCGATCCCTGCGGGAACACCCCTGGCTTTGCCGCTTCCCAGCAGGGCCCCTTCCATTGTTTTCAGGGCCTCTCCCCTCCGGCTCCGGCCGCGGCTGCAGCCCACTGCTGAGCAGAGAGTCCGGGAAGCTCTGCCAGCGCCACGGCTTTCTTGGAAGAAGCCCAACCTCGCGGCAGCGCTGACGCAGCAGCCAGCGGCAAATCCCTGCCCCGGCTTTCACCAACCTCCCGCCTTCCCCACAGGAGCCGGGTGGACTTGGCCCCGCGTTTCAGTAAGCGCCTGGTGGAGTGTGTCATGGGTGGCCAGTTCCCCTCAGCCACTGAGCTCACCCCTGAAGGAGCTCCCCGCTTGGGCAAGGTGTCCTCGGTGGTGGTTACACCCTGCCACTGTGGTGGTGCTGGGAACCAGATGGGAACCCGATGCATGAGCACAGGGGGCTGGGAGCGGGGCTGGGGCACTGTGGTTCTGCAGCTCCCCCCACCCCGTGTCCCCTGGGGCTGGGCACCAGATGGGTGCAGAAGGCTTCCCACTGAGTGGGACAGAGCAAGGGACGTCCTGCTCTAGGCTTGACTGCCCAGGGAGACACAGAGCAGCCACCAATGCTTCCCACCACGCTGCTGGCTTGTTAATGGCATGAGAAGGAAGTGCTGCCGGGATGGCAAACCCAAACCCTGTGGGGTCAAGGGGTGCAGGAAACCTGCTCTGGTGTGTACCAGTATCTGCAGACCCAAAACAGGAAACAACTGCAGGCCGTGATAGCTGCGGGCAGCGGTGTCCTGGGGGGTCGGCCGGGGTCTGCTGTGGGTACTCAGCCACACGGCAAAGCCTGGCTGGGCACAGCCAGGGCCATCCCTGGGGAGCAGAATAGACCCAGAGGCACCCAACCCCCACCCTGGGACCCACAGGTGCCCCTGGTGTGAGAGAGCAGCCCAGTCCTCTCACGGGAGCAGTGGTCGTGCCATGATGGGACCCTCCTGCTTGGAGCACTTTTGTCCCTGGGCCACACTGTGTCCTTCCCGGCAGGATGCGCAGGCAGGGCAGGATGCGCAGGCAGGGCAGGCAGCGCTGCAGGCACCAGCCCCATGCAGCATGGGACAGAGCAGCCATGAGGCCAGGCATGACCCACAGCCTGCAGCAGGGCAGAGGTGGCCCCGCATGGCCACCACCATCTCCTGTCTGCCACCCAGGACGTGGTGCTCACCCAAGGATGGTGGGAGCGAGTGGCAGCACCGGCAGCAGTAGGGCCAAGCAGGGAGCTCGCTGCGAACACCCTGACCCTATGTCACACCCTCACGCACTTCCTCCTGCCCTGCTCTGCAGCGCCAGGACGTTCCCACATCCACTGCTGCCTTTCCCAGTCGGATGCAGGAAAGGGCTGTGCAGCAGCCGGGGACTTACTGTAAATGGCACCACCTGCTCCTTACGCAGCAATTCCTCTGCAGGCCGGGCCCATGAGGATGGTTGGGAACAGGGACTGAGACATCTGCTCTGTGGAATGCTGCTGGGAAGTACGAGCTCAGGCTCTGCCACACAGCCCAGGGCTGGTGTCAGCTGCCTGGGTACAAGAAGGGGATGGGGATGGGTCCCTGTGCTGGAAGGGGAGCCGGGATGTGCAGCCCTGCAGATGCAGGTGCCTGGGGCCTGTGGGATCCCCCTGGTCCCACAGCATCCCCTCACCTCTCCCTCTGCCCTGGGCAGGTTCACAAGCTGTGCGGTGTGGCACAAGGTCCCCAGCCACAGCTGGCTGTAACACATCCCATCACTGGTGCAGAGGTGGCAGAGTCTTGGTGGCCGGTGGACCTGCAGGGGCTGCCCTGACCCCCTGCATCGTGTGCCTGGCTCGGCCCCTGACTCTTCCCAGCCTGAGCAGTCAGGGAGCACAGGGCAGCAGCAGGACCCTGTGCCCAGGCCAGGGTGTATTTTGGGATGCAGACAAGCCCAGAGGCCTGTGTACATCCCCATGGAAACCCCACTCTGTTGCTGCTTCTCCAGCCAGACCGTAGTCATCTCGGGGGGAGCCAGCAGCTGCGGATTCCTCACTCTTTCCGTCAGCAGCTCCGCGGGGCTGCGCTGCCCTGGCTCCCTGGCCCCAGCCACCTCCACCGGCTCCCTGCTCCCGGGGTCCCGCTGGCTGTGAGGGACCCGGACCCACTCCAGGGCCCCTGCAAGGGAGGAGCTGCTGCCCCTGCCCCGCAGCTCTGCCTCCCGGGCTCAATCCTGCACCCTCCGACTGCCGGCCGTGGCGCGGGCAGTGCTCTCCCTGCCCACACAGAGGTGGAAGTTCCAAGTGGAACCCCCCCGCACGTTTCCTCAACCCGGGAGGAAGTTTTCATCCCAGCAGCGGCTGCCGGAGCCCAAAGAAAGCCCCGACGTTTCAGAGGAGGGCTTCAAACAAGGCCGCGTTGCTGTGGCAATGGCAGCCGCAGCCCCCCCCCTCCTGGACCTCAGCTGAGACACAGCCAAGGCAGAGAAGCAGCAGCCCAGTGCCGGTGGTGCTGGGGATGCCGGGTGGGTGAATGGTCATGGGATGCGTTCGGCAGCCCCAGCCCTGCCCCTGTGCCAGGGGTGAGGGTCTCGCTGACAAATGCTGCCTGTGGATGCCTGGGACAGGCTATGGATGGCAGCATATGGGCAGGCCCCATCCTGTGCCCTCCCTGGATCAACCCCCTCCTGCTCCCCAGCCAGAGACCCGGGTCTGGGTCTGGGTCACTCTTGCACCTGCATTCACAGGGAGCGGTGAGGCGCTGGCCGCCACTGCGGTCACCGCTGGCACGGGCACCCCAGTGGCACGTCACGGGAGGTCCGTAGGGGTGCTCCAGGCTGCCGGCTGCCTTGGGTGTGTTTGCCCGGCACAGTGCAGAGTCCTCGCATGACCCCGGCAGAGCAGCCATGGGCAAGTGCCAAACCCCAGCCCTGGAGCATCCCTTGGCCTCACATCAGCCCTGGCTCGGCCCCGGCGCAGCAGCACCCGCAGCAGCAGCAGCAGCAGAAGCATTGCCGCACACCCAGCTGTGGCTGGAGCTTCAGGACATGGAACCCGCATCTGTGGGATGGATGCTGCTGCTCCCAGTCCAGCTGTGTGCCCCAGCACACAGTGCTGGGGACCCAAAGGTGCCCACAAGGGCTGTGTCTGTCCCACGGCTCCTGGGTCCTATCAGCAGGGAGCAGCTCTTTGGCCCGGCTGGGGGAGATGGGTGATGGCAGCACCGCGACGGGTGAGGATGGGGCGTGTGGCTGGCAGAGGGCACAGCTGAAGCAGATGTTCCCCAGAAGGACCCAAGGGCACTGTCTCAGCATTTAATGAGTGGGAATGGGAGCACTTTACTGTAATTCCAGCAATTACATTGTTCATCCTTGGCAGCCGGCACCAGCTGGTGTCCAGCGCCGTGGGATCACGATAAGCCACCTGGCAGGGAGGCTTGGCAGCATGCGGTGCCACCGGGCAGCCGGCCAGGGCAGGGCACTGGGAGCTGCCAAGCGAGGTGTGAGGTACGGGAAGGGCCCTCCCTAGCGTTCCTGTCACTGGCACGGCTCCAGCTGCAGGTGCCGGCCGGGAGGGTCCCAGTGCCTGCTGAGCCCAAAGACTGGAATCCCCATCCCTGCGGCTCCAGCGGGGTCCCAGCAGCCCCTGCACCGCGTGGCCTCTCTGATCCCGAGCCGAGCTCCAGCCTCGGGACGCTGCCACCTGGGGCACTGGGGTGCCAGCGGGCTGGAGGGGAGCTGCCACTGGGTGCAGGATGGGGCTTGGGGATGGGGCAGAGGCTGCACTGCAGGGCCCATCACCCCCAGGGACCTGGCATCCCCCACTCAGCCCCTGTCCGCCCGTTGCTGCTTCCTGGCAAGCACTGCCCCGGGCTCTTTCCCTGCATCACCCACCCTGGACCTGCTGCTGCACCCACCCGGGGGTCCCCACAGATGCGCGAGGCTGTGCAGGAGCAGGGGACAGTCGGCACCCAAGGGACAGGAGCGTGAGCCCTGCTGAGTCATCACTTTGCTGTTCTCGTTTTTCCATGGTGCTGTTGTGCAGTTTGCTGGAAGCCAGCTAAGAGCCATGACTAATCCGTTCTCAAAACAAGCACAAAGAGAGCGGGAGGTTTGTGCAAACCCGCGGGGAAGGGAGGCTGAATCACGGCACAGGGCTGGGGGACCAGATGGGAATGCCCGTCCATGGAGCAGCCCGTGTGGGGTGGGCACTGCCCCGGGCTCGCAGGGGCAGCGGGGACCCCGGCCCTCCCATGAGGCGCAGGGCAGGGTGAAGCAGGCGCGGGCCAGCAGCACCCGGCAGCGCACGTGCGGTCGCCAGGGTCAGGGCACCCACCCTGGTCGGTTCTGTCCCGCAGTGCAGCCACCGGCCAGGGAGGCCGGGGAAGGAAGCGCAGGAGTTTGCTCTGGCCGGAATAGGGCATCCATTGATTTGCTGTTATTAAAACCAGAGCCGCTGTCGGGAACTCTGCAGCCTGGCTGCCCTCGCACACGCTTCCTGGAAAGGGCCCTCCCGTGCACCCTCGCCGGTGGGGGACGGACCCCCAAAGTACCTGACTGTAGCACCAGGCTCAGGTGGCAGCCGGGGCAGGGGCGGCCCCGCGGTACAGGAGCTGGGGCACAATTCTGTGCATGGCACCCACCTCTCTGCTGCCAGTGGCTCTCAGCCGCCTGCACTCCAGCACCCAGCACCTGGCACCCGGCACTGCCCATGGGGTTGAGGGCAGCCCTGGCACCCCAGAGCGTGTGCTGGCAATGGTGAGGGCACTGCTGCCCCTGTAGCCTGCTGGGCTGAAGAGGGCTTACTGGAGAGGCAAAGTCATCGCTTCCAGCGGGGAATGAATCACCCCTGTCAGGAATTCTGCCCGGGGGCTTTTCTGTAAGAGCGAGGGGAGTTTCGACACGGGCAACCGGGACCCTCCTCCTTGCACAACCTCCCGCTGGGGTTCCTGTTCCCAGCCCCGGCCTCACCACAGCCACAGCTGCCTGGGGCACAGGCACCAGCACGAGGGGAGGAGCGGGGCCCTGGGAGTGCCGGAGCTGCTGAGGATGCCAGGACAAGCCCATGTTCCCAGCATGGCACAGCTGCCCCCACCCACAGAGCTGTGCATTTCCCACACAGCTGCCCCATAAGTGGGTGCCACCAGTGCCACCTGCACTCAGCACCGCATGGCTGCTGCTCCCAGTGGGCTGTCTCTGTGGTGCTCAGCTGCAGTTCAGAGCCCGCAGATGTGGTTCAGAGCCCCCCGCTGTGCTCACACCCACAGGCACCCACAGTCAAAGCAGCAGATCCCAGATGCAGTGGCCACATCATCTCAGCGGTAGCATCTTCCCTGTGACCCGACTGGGCACATCCCACCCCCATTGAGCTGGAGTCACCCCAGCGTGACCGGAGCAGGTGGGGGACACTGCCGGGGCAGAGGCATGTTGCATCCTGGTGCCATCCTGCACGAGGTCACTGCAGGGGGCTGCTGCTGAAGGGGGGGACAGCACCCACATGGGCCACTGCAGCCCTTGGCCAGGCTGGTGGGGAGGGGGCCGGGGCCAGGGCTTTCCCGTCAGGCAGGGGTGACTATGGGCGGGCAGCGGGGCCATGCCAGGGCCAGGCTTTCTCTCGGTTTCCACACGCTGCAGAAGCTCCCTCAGAGCGAGAGCAGAGGTTTCTTGATAAGGGAGAAGCGCACTCAGAGCACGAACCGAAAGGTCACCTTTGGGGCCGGGGGCTCTTCCCAGGCAGCCACGCTGCTCTCCCGCAGCTCTGCAGTAACAGGGCTGCCCCTGCCCCAAGCCCAGCCCAGGAGCCAGCACAGCCCCTGCACAGGGGGGACAGGCTCTGCTGGTTCCAGCCCATGGGTGAGAGGAGCAAAGAGCCCTGCACTGGTGTGGGAGCACAGTGCGCTGGGAAAGCAGAGATAATGGGTCCTGCTTCCCAGCAGCTCCTTTCCTGGACACAGGGCTGACCCGGCGGGGGCAGGACCTGCGAGAGCCCATTCGCAAGAGCCATCGATGGGAGTCTCCTCTGCGCCCCACCCCAGGTGTCCCGGTGAGGCTCCCAGCCATGCACTGCATGGCACAGCCAGTGTCCCGAGGGACAGCTGCTCCAGGTCAGCCCAGCACTCTGTGGGTGATGCGAGCAGCTTCGGTGCAGCAGGCCCATGTGCCAGCCCTGCCACCATGTTGCTTCCCGGTAGCCCCCAGCCGCAGCTGCAGTGATGCTTCCCGGAGCGCTGGTGCATTTGCCTGTGCTGCTTTGCATGGCCGAGGCTGCTTCAGGGCTGGGGAAGCAGCGTGTGAGAGACAGGCAAGGCAGGCAGGGGGAGAAGCGTCCTGCTGAGCACCCAACGGGCCCTCCGGGGCGGGGGGATGTGGGGAGGGATCAGCGCACAGCAGATGTGGGAAGCTGCTTTACTTTGCCTTACACTTTCTGCCATTCCTGGAAGCAGCCAGGGCCGCCCTGACCTTCCTGCTGGGAGCTGCCGGAACCCCTCGGCCCCATCCCTCTGCCCTGACAGGATGCTCCATGCCCGGGGCTGCCTCCGGCTCCCCTGGGAGCTGCTCCCAGCCCAGAGGAGCTGCCACAGCCCCAGGGGCTGTGGCTACTGAACCCAGCCTGCCCGAGCACTGTGCCACAGAGCACCTGCAGCCCCGCAGGCTGGGACACTGCGGTCCCACACACAGATGCTGAGCAGCTCCATGGCCACCCCGAGCCGCCTGTGAGCCGCGGTCCTACACACCAGGGCCCAGCAGCTCCATCCCTGCAAGCCCCACGCATTAGCACCAGGTTGATTTATAGAAATCCAATGGTTGGGGCTGCTGGTGCCTCCTGCCAAACCTCATTAACGCTGGCCTGGGAGCAAGGCAAACAGCTCGTGCAGCAACAAGGAAATCCTTGTTTAAGCATTTCTGGCCTTGCAGAGCCCTTTGCCTCATCCCAGGGGAGGAGGAGGAGGAGAAGGACAAGGAGAAGAGGAGGAAGCACAGGCCACAACCTCCAAGCTGGCACCACCTTGGCAGCCCCGAGGAAGGAAACACAAGGGGATGTAGCAGGGTCTGCACAAGGCAGGAGGCCCCCAGCATGGGCTGGGAGCTGGGAGGGAACAGGAAGCCACAAGGAGACGGTGGGGAGCAGAAGGCTCCCACACCGCAGCACTGGGATCTGTCCTTGCATGTCCTCCTCAGCACGAGTGACGAGTGACGAGTGACTGGGGACAAGGGTCCACTGGGGTGCCTGCAATGGGTGACTGAAGACAGGCTCAGCACTGCTGCCCTTCAAAGCTGGCAGCTTTGAGAAGACAAAGGGCTTCGCGTCTCCCTTCTGCCTCTGCGTATGGTGCCAGCACCCCTGTGCTGTGTCATGGCCTGGGGGAGAGCTCTGCCAGGGCTGGCTGCGGCTGTCCAGAAGGATTCACCAGTCCAGAGCAACCTGGAAGGATCATCTGTGTGGAGCGGGGGCAGGATCCTGCCCCTCGGTGCCTCTGCTCTCACCCACAGCGGGCTCCCTGAACAAAGCACTTCCCATGGGTGCAGTGAGCACTGAGCACACGGTGATGCCGGGAGGCCATGGGAGCTGGCGCCTGCCCCACGGTGGTTACGGGGTACCGGCAGGGGCGGCCCATGGATCTGGCACTGCCAAGCTCTGGAGCAGCCTCAGTGACCTTCATCCGCCTGCCCCACGTGTGGCTCAGGATCTATTTCATCATCTGGAGAAAAGCATTTGCTGCCAATAACCGGGCTAATTAATTCTCCTCAAAGACCTCTCAATTATTCATCTCGGGCCACAGAGAAAACAATTACAGCACTTACCTCAGCCCTGACTCGGCCAGTGCAGCAGCCAGCATGGGGCTGGGGCTGGCAGCAGGCAGGGCATGGCCAGGGACGGCCGCACAGCTCTCAGTGCCCAGTGCCTGGCACTGCCCCCCTGGCAGCAGCATCCTAGTGGAACACAGCCCCAGCCAGCCAGGGTGCTGCGGGAGCTGCTCCCAGCACCAGGGCTCAGGACTGAGGGGTCCTGCCCAGCCCCTGCACTGCTCCTCATCACAGGGCACGTATCGTGGATCCAACCCCAATCTGCCATGTGCAGCCGAAGCTGCTGTGTCCCATCCAC
Source organism: Myiopsitta monachus (assembly GCA_017639245.1). Classification (NCBI taxonomy): domain Eukaryota; kingdom Metazoa; phylum Chordata; class Aves; order Psittaciformes; family Psittacidae; genus Myiopsitta; species Myiopsitta monachus. The sequence continues at coordinate 396,356 of CM029931.1, read as the reverse complement.
CCAGAACGCAGCAGCCTCCCTCCTCGCCAGCGGCCTGCAGTGGTCTCCTCTCCCCATCCTCAGTCCAGGGACATACAGCTTGGAACCATGGCCAGGCCCAGCCGTGGGTGCCCGCCCAAGCAGGGGCTCAGGCTGCATGGCCCCAGAACTGCACAGCCTCATGCATCACTGGGGACAAGGCCGGCCATTGTCCCTCTGGAGTTCCCAACCCCCAGCTGCCACTCTGCCCTGAGTCTGGGGCTGTGCTGGGTCCCCCTTGGAAAGGGGCTTCTTTTCCAGCCAGTTCTCCGTCTCTTTGGACCCTGGGATGCTCCTTCTGCCCATGGCACGGTTGAGTCCTATTCCCTCCACATCAGCTGCACCGTGGGAAGGAAAACCCGCTGCGCCGCTGGCACTGCAAGCTCAGGGGTCCCCCTCCAGTCGGGTGACACTTGGGCAGGCTGCGGGGGCCATGTCCCGCCGGACCAGGGCTCCTGTATGTGCCCGGCTCCCCACGCACGGCAGCTCTGGGCGCTCAGGCTTTGCCACCCCTCGCCCCCGGCACGTCGGGGCGAGGGCATCGCTGAACCGGGGCGCGCGGCCGGAGCCCCCAGCGCGGCTCCGCGAGGTGCCGGGTCCCGGAGGCACCGCCCGGGACAGCGGGGGGGGCGCCAGGAGGCTGCGGGGCCGGGCCGGGAAGGGTTAAGGGCGGCCCGCGCCCCCCCGGCGGCCGAGGGGCGGTCCTGTCGGGAAGCCGGGATTTCTGCGGTGGTTTTACTGGAAAAGTTGTTGCCGGCGGAGGGAGGGGTCACCCGAGCGGCCCCGGCAGGTTGGGGAAGGGGGAGCCGGACGGCTCCCCACGGCCCGCGGCACCGGCATCACCCAGCGGGCTGCAGGACCGGGGCCGGGACCGGCCGCTCCGCCGGCCCGCGCGGAGCTCGCTGTCCGCACGGTGGGACAGAGTGCTGGGCTCCCGGAGCCCCTCGACTCCCACAGAGCTGCTCCTCCCGCGGCCCCACCACTGGGGCCAGGCCAGCCCCGAGAGCCGGAGCACCCGCCGCCACCCACCAGCAGCTCTGCCCACAGGGTCCCACACCAGTGCCCCACGGGGAGCAGACGGCCCTGGACCACAGTGGTGCCAGCCACAGCCAAACCTCGCATGGCACTGGCCGCCTTCACCAGCCCTGACCATGGCAGCGCCACTCCACCAAGGCCGGCAGGTGCATACCAATGGGGCCATCGAGGGGTTTGTTCTGGGCTCAGGCCCCTTGGGTGTCATGTGTGAGCAGCCACCAGCATAGGTGTGCCCAACACATGAACGGCAGCGTTATGCCAGGACACCGAGGCTGGTGGAGGGGGAGGCGCCAGTCCCTCAGTGCCGCCTCCAGCACAGCCTGGCACTGGGCACAGTGTGGCACGGCACAGGGGAGGCCTGGCTGTGCCGCCAGCAGGCTGAGCCAGGAGCCCAGCACGTCCCAGCGCTTCCAGGCATCGCTCCACGATTCCCGACAGTAGGAAATCACTTGGCTCCACTGCTCCTTCCCCTCCAGGGATGATTGATGGTGGCTCCCCCCTGCCCAGCTGGGAGCAGGCCCTATAGGGTGGCCAGCCCCAGCCCACGAGGATAAGCTATGGCGCCTGTTGCGCAGGCAGTGCAGGCAGGGCCACCGCAGGGCCAAGGAAGCCTGGCAGGAAAATGTCCTCAAGCTCATGGTGAACGCTTCAGGGTCACTGCCAGGTGTGTGGCCAGCGCGAGGCACGCAGGTCACCGCAGCCCCTGCCCACAGCCCACCCGCTCTGCTGAGATGCTGGGAGCCAAGTGCCAGCCCTGCTCCCGGGGCAGCCACGTGTGCTGGGGAGCAGCGGCTGAGCCCCATCCCAGTGATGTCCGAGGATGCGCAGCCACGCTGGTGCCGGCCACGGTGCCCCCCGTCCTGCAGCCCCTCCTGAGGCACTGCAGAGGCGACACCGCACTGGGGGCCGGGACGCGTCGCGGGCAGGGCCTGGCAGCGGCTGCTCTGGGGCTGCCGGTGGGGCCGGGGCAGGGGGAGCCCGGCCGGCTCCGGGAATCGCCCCGGCGGCTGCCAGCTCTGTGGCAGGGAGGGCGGGGGGGGGGAAACCCGATCCTCGCCCTCCCCGGCTGGGCCTGGGCTGCGCTCCCCGGCCCGGCCTCGGCGTCTAATCTTAGCCCCGGGGAGGCTCCGCGGGAGCCTGAGCTCGGCCCCGCGTTCGCTCGGTGGCGCCGGTAGGCGCCGGGCACAGCGCGGCGCCGGCCGAGCCCCCGGTGCTGCCCTCGCGCTGCCCGCAAGCCTTGCCTTGGCCAGCCCCGCGCGTGGTCCCCAGTGCCGGCCCCCCCCCACCCCTGCCGGGCCCTGTGCCGCCGGGGGACCTCTCTGGGTGCCGCAGTGGGGGGCACTCCGCTGCACGTCCCAGCCTGGAGCCCCCGGGAAAGAAGCGGGGCTGCAGGACGTGGGGCTCTGCGGAGGGGTCCGTGCCACACTCAGGGGTCCGTGCCACACTCAGGCCCTGCAGAGGATGCGGCTGCTTCCCAGCAGCAAGCCCCTGCCTGGGTTGGAAAGGGGGAGCTGCACAGCCAGAGCCACCCCCTCAGGTCTCCAGCGCCAGCACCTGAGGGGCTCAGATGAGAGGAATGGCCAAGATGGAAGCTCCCCACACCCATGGGGCACCCCAGGAGCACCCCAGCTGGGAGCAGCAGGAGAGGATGGATTGGTGAGCAGATGGGGAGGCCGAGGGATGCTCCACTTCCCAGCGGAGTGTTGACAGCGGCTCCGGATCCTGCTCTGCCGCAGGGCAGCTGCCCCCCACACAGTGGGGTCCCTGGCTGAGGGCCCCAGGGCTGCACTTCCCGCCCCAGCCTGTCACCTGCAGCGTGCCTGGCCCGGCTGCCCAGCGCTTACTGGAAGAGGAAGCTGCTGGGAAGGCAGCGCGTGTGGCGGGGCAGCATTGGGGAGGCTCGGCTGGGCTCGGCAGCCGGCACTGCTCAGTTGTCCGTGCTCCCAGGTCCAGGGCCAGTAACGGGAAGCGTCTGCTCTCAGTGCCGGTAAATCAGATCGGGGAGATTAGAGGCCTTTTTGCCTAATCATGAGCAGCTTGAAGTTGGAGGACAAGTTCCTGGAACAAAGAGGAAATGGAGGCAGTAAATAAAGAAAAACTGCTAACATGTGGCCCTGCGTGTGAAAAACATCTCTGTGAAGGACTGTTTATGGCTCACTCATCTGAGGGGCTGACAGTGGGGCTGCAGCAGGCAGTGGTGATGAGGCCCCGGGCGCAGGAGCGCAGGCAGGGTGTAGGGGTGCAGGCACGATGCAGGCAGGGCGCAGGGGTGCAGGAAGGGTGGTAGGCACACAGGCACCCAGCCAAGGCAGTGGTGGGGGCTCTCAGATGGGGAGGAGAGCTGGGGGGTCCTAGGCCATATGTTTGGCAAATGGTGGAGGGAGGAAGAAGGCAGAGGCGTAGCAGGGGCTTTGACGTAGGCCCTCCCAGTAGAGCCCCATGGCCATGGGCCAGGCCTGCCCCACGGAGCCTCACCAGCCTCTGGCTGGTCCAGCCCAAAGGGAAAAGGGGGGGGGGGGGCTTGCTGCTGCGCTGGGCACATGCCCCCCTGTTCCAGGGATCTCTGCCAGATGCTGATGGCCCCCCCAGCGCAGGCAGAGTGCCGAGAGCTGCGGAGCTCTGCAGCCAACACCGGCGGAGCTGCCGGACGCGCTGCCCGCGCTGCACAGGACGTCAGCTGCTTCCAGGGCAGACGCAGCCAGAAACTGGAGCCAATTCCCAGCCGCAAGGTCACCCCGCACTGTCCCTGCCGGCAGTGTGGCAGGAGCCACTGCCGTCAAGCACATGGTGCCACAGGCCTGCAGAAGGACGTGTGGGTCCTCACGGAGCCAAGGCCAAGGGGGGACGAGGCCCCTCCGACAGGACACCCGGGATGGGCGCTCCTGGCAAACAGGGGGCCGCGGGCGAGCTGGGGGCTGCGGCAGCACCCACCCGTGTCCAGCACCCCCGACCGCGCCTCAGGGCTGCGGTGGGCACCGGGCAGGGGCCGGGCAGGAGCGAGGACGGAGGGATGGAGCGGTCTGCAGGGACCGCGCCCCGCGGCCGACCCTGCGGGTGGCGCAACCCGTGGCTACCGATCCCGATAGCGATCCCGGCCCCGGCCCCGCCCGCAACGGGGGCCCCGCCCCTCCCGCCGCCCGGGAGCCCTTGCGGCGGGGCGGTCCCGCGGTCCCGGCGATGCTGGCGGCGCGGGGCGCTCTGCGGCGGCGGTGGTTGTCCGCGGCGGGGGCTGGGACCGGGTCGGTGCAGCCGCGGGGTCCCCCTCGCCTCTCGCCGCACGTTGTGGACCTGCGGAGCGACACCGTGACCCAGCCCTGCCCGGCGATGCGCCGCGCCATGGCTCGCGCCGCCGTGGGCGACGACGACTACGGGGAGGACCCGACGGTTAACGGTGGGCACCTGGGACGAGACCCCCGGTGGGGTCCATGCCTGCAGCCACCCGAAGTCAAGGGCAGCGGGGATGGGGAGTCCCCGGGGGCTGGGGGCAGCAGCCTGGGCCTGTGGGGTTCCCTATCGACCCCCCCCAGGGTCAGCAGACACCCCCACCCCATGACCCCGGTGCTTCTCCCCCCTGCAGAGCTGCAGCGCTTGGCTGCGGGGACCCTGGGGATGGAGGAGGCTTTGTTTGTGCCCACGGCCACGATGGCGAACCTCATTGCTGGTGAGTGCTGGGGCTGTGCCTAGCACCTGCCCGGCCCGGGCAGCCAGGTCACAAACCCAGGGGCAGATCTGTGCCCCCAGCCCATGGAGGGTGCAGAGGGCAAGAACAGCCCTGCTGCTCCCCAAGGTCCGAAGAGATCCCTGCTTCTGCTAGGGAAGTCACTCAGACGGCTGCAGGGCAGAGCTGTGGGCAGCAGGTCCTCCCTGACCTAGGTGCCTCTCCTCACCCCTTCCTCAGCCCCCTCCACCTCACATCTGTAGCAGCACAACCCTGTTTGGACCCTGGGGCTGCTCCCTGCTGAGCAAACCCCCCCCCCCGCCCCCCGCCCCCTGCCTTGGGTCTGCTCGTACAGGTCCCATGTGTGGCCTCTGCTATGTTAACCTTTACCCAATTCACTTCGCGGCCTTCTTGTGACCGGGGTCCACATCATGCTGCCTGGGAGCGTGGGACCTGCTCCAGCCCTGGCCTCCTGCGTGCAGCAGGATGCGGGAACCGTGCCTCTCCCAGTACATCCCCACCTCCACCCCCTGTCCATCACTCCCAGCACCTGGGGGACAGAGCAGGCGCCCGATGCCCGCAGGAGGCTGCAGTGCTGGGACTCCCCCGCTGTGCTGCACAATCAGCCTTCGTGTGCCAGCGGGGTGCTGCCCGCTCACGGCCGCTGTCCCTCGCAGTGATGTGCCACTGCCAGCGCCGGGGAGCTCAGGTGATCCTGGGCCGGGACTCCCATCTGCACGTCTACGAGCACGGCGGGGTCGCGCAGGTGGGTGCCGCGGACGGGGCGGGCCCAGTGGCACCGGCAGCGCGGGCAGGGCAGGCTGCAGGGCGGCTTGCTGCTGCCCTCCGCTGGCTGCCGGCTCCGCGCTCGGCGGAGCAGCCCTCGCTGGGTTGCGCAGCAGCGTCCCCCGCATCACCCGGGCCACGAGTGGGACTGGGCTGGGACCCGCGGGCACCGTCCCCGGTCAGCTCTGCTCTGCCCTGCCCCGGGCGCAGGTCGCTGGTGTCCACTCCCAGGCGCTGCCGGACTTGCCCGATGGCACCTTTGACCTGGAGCTGCTGGAGCTGACAATCCGCGAGGCCCACGGCAGCCGGTACCACCCGCGCCCCGAGCTTGTGTGCCTGGAGAACACGCACAGCTCGGCTGGGGGCCGGGTGCTGCCCCTTGCCTACCTCCAGCAGGTATGAGCCCGCAGCCAGAGCTGGCTGCGGTGCTGGCAGGGTGCGCCACAGGGACACCAGGGCTGTGCTGAGGAGCTCAGAACGTGCCTCGTGTTGGCACCGGCTGCCCCAGGGGTTCCTCCAGCTCAGTGCCTCCCCCCAGGTCCGTGGGCTTGCCGACCGCTACGGGCTGCAGGTGCACATGGACGGAGCGCGGCTGATGAATGCGGCAGTGGCACAGAACGTGGAGCCAGCTCGGATCACCCAGCACTGTGACTCTGTCTCCCTCTGCTTCTCCAAGGTGCTCACTGGGGCCTTGCCCGTATTCAGGGGCACGGGGCTGAGCGCCCAGCTTGCAGGCTCGGGTGTCTCTGGGCACACCCCAGCAGGGGCAGCCCTGGTCACCCCTTGGTGTCTTGGCAGGGCCTGGGTGCCCCGGCTGGCGCGGTGCTGGCTGGACGCAGGGACTTCATTGCCGAGGCCTGGCGCATGCGGAAGCTGCTGGGCGGCGGGATGCGGCAGGCGGGAGTGCTGGCGGCTGCTGCCCTTGTTGGCCTGGAGCACATGGGGGTGAAGCTGCGCAGGGACCACGACAATGCCTGGCGCTTTGCTGAAGGTACCTTGGGGGCCCTTTGCACGGCGGGAGGCGCAGGCACAGGCAGCCTGACACTGCTCTGTTTCCATGTGCTGCTGCATGGCCGGGTTGGCATGGGCTCACTGCCCGTGCCAGCACACCTGGCACTGCTGCAGGACAGCGGCACAGGGCACCTTCCCTGGGCTGGAGCTCCAGCCAGGCCAGGATGATGCTGTGGTCCCTGCCTGGCTGGAGCGCCCGGACAATGTTGTGCCTGTGCCCACAGTGCCACACAGAGGGGAGGGCAAAGGGCCCCTGCTTCAGCCAGGACCAGTGCAACCTCCTCTCCGGGGTATCCAGCCACTGGGCTTGGTGCCTCCCACCCCTACCTCCCACAGGCATTCAGGAGCTGAACTTGCCCCTCTGCTCTGTCAACCTCATGGCGGTGGAGACCAACATCGTGATGGTGAACATCAGTGGGGGCTGCCCATCCCCTGTGGAGCTCTGTGAGCACCTGCAGGCTGTGAGCGAGGAGGAGCTAGCCAAGACCGGCCACGCTGTCAGCGTCCTGCTCTTCCCCTGGTCGGCACACACCGTGCGCGCTGTCTGGCACTGCGATGTCTCAGCCCGCGACACCGAGCTCACAAAGAAGAAGCTGGAGTTTGTGGCCAGGAAGTGCCAGGAGAAGCTGACCCTGGGGCTGCGCCCAACTCCTCCGAGTGTGGGGGGAGCCTGAGCCTTCCCCCAGCCCTGTCCTTGCAGCTGAGGTGCTGGGACCAGCCACAGCATCTGCAGCGCAGCGTCCACCCTGCGTGCAGCCCCGCAAGGCAGTGTGAGCCCAGCCCCGGGGGCACCCCAGCCTGCCCGGCAGTGGGAGCATCTTCACAGACATGTCCAGAGGTAACGGGGAGCCCACAGCACACTCCGCCACTTGGGCCCCTCAGACGCAGGGTCTCTGCCTTGTGGGTCACCCGGCAAACACATCCTCAGGGCATCCTTTAGACCCTGCAGCAGCTCAGCTACTGTAACCTGGGTCCCATAGAGCACCCAAAGGTGGAGTCAGACACTCCCCACCCCAAGGCCACACGCTGTGCCTGGCTCACGTGCACTGCATGGGTGTGAGGATGCTGCAGTGGACAGGCAGATCCCAAGGGATGGTCAGGGCATGAAATAAACATGTTCTGGCAGCGCTGTGGCTGCGCAGGGTGTTTCCTCCCAAGTGTTGCAGCTCTCCTGACTGCAGCAGGGACATCATCGCAGCCTGGAGGTACCCGCTGGCTTAGCGCAGCCCCAGCTCCCCAGGAAGCAGTTCCACCCAGGCAGCAGTTATTCCTGATTTATTTTGTGTTGGCAATAAGCAGTTCAAAGGGAACAAACATCATCACCCCTTTGTCCAGACATAGCCCATCAGGTCTGCCAGCTCCATGCACTCCATATGGGCACAAACACCCCAGTAAAGGAACGCTACCCCCGGTGGTAACTGGTGCTCCCCTGCTCCAGCCTCCTGCCTGGCTGCAGGCATCAGGCACCGTGAGGGCAGCAGGGTTGGGTGTGCACAGGGCTGTGTTCCCATCTCTGCTCCTGCCACGCCATCAGGCTCTCAAAATCATGTTCAGAATCACCTGAGGTGAGGAGTGGAGCCCTGTGAGCAGCGCCTGGCCCCACTCCTCTGCTCCTGAAGCCCTGAGGCTGCAGCCCCACACCCATATGCAGGGAGCACTCCCCTCAGCACAGCGCTCTGGGCTGCGTAATCTTGGCTGTGCTTGGAGTGAAGGGAGAACGGGGGCCCTTCCCCTACCTGAGTGAGGATGTAGCTGTCCTCAGACAGCTTCTCAACAATGTCAAAGTGATCCACACCGGCAAGATCCAGCATGGAGACAGACCAGCCGGCTGCACGCAGTGCCTGCGGAGAGAGAGGCACTGGGGGCAGGGACCTGGCCCCCATCCGCAGCGCAGCGGGAATCACTGCTCCTCAAGGACCAGCCTCCCCCGGAGCCGCTGCCATCTTCCACAGCAGCAGGACTGCTGCTCTGGCACAGCACCTGAGCCCTTCCTCCCAGCCCGGCGGGCCCCGGCTCCCGGCGGTGCTCACCAGGACGTACTCCCGCGACTGCCGGCGGAACTCCGGGGAGTCGTGCTGGGCCACGGCCACCAGCACCGTGCAGGCTGCGGCAGCAGGTGCTGCCAGGGCGATGTGCAGCAGGGGGCTGTTCCGCTGGGCCACCTCCCTGGGGAGACACGGCGGTGGCAGTGGGTGCAGCCCCGCGTGCTGGGCCCCGTGCCCCGGGCAGGCTGAGGGCACAGCCCCGCTCACCGGCTCATGTTAAGCGCATCGTTCACGTAGGTGTGCAGGATGGGCTCAAGGTCGTACACGCCGCTCACCAGCACAGCTCCTGGGCCAGAGGAGGGTGAAGGGTTGTGAGACCGTTTTTCTTGTGCCCATGTCACGTTCCAGACCTCAGAGAGTGGCTGGTGGGCACAGGGGCAGCTTGTCCAGGAGCCAAGTCCCACAGTCCCAGCATATCGTGGCTGACATCAGCTTGGGCAACTCGTCTCCTTCAGCTCTACAGCCCCATATAGGCAGTAGACACCTTGTCCTGGGTGTAGACACCAGCTCCCTTTGACCCCTGTGCCTGGACGTGGTGCTGCTACCTTTGATATCTGGCATCACACCATATTCCGTCCAGTCTGTGGACAACACCATGGCTGCCAAGTGAGCCCCCGCTGAGTGTCCACACAGGTAAATGCCCCTGCAGAGAGGGAGCCATGAGCCAGTGCAGGGAGCAATAGTGCCTGGGGACACCCTGCTCTCTCCACAAGCGCCACAGTCCAAACACAGCCCAAACACATTTCTCAGTCCATCAGCTGACACCTCACACAGTGACAAGGGAGCATGGCCACTGGTGCTGCCCAGTGCTTGGGCTGAGCTGTCGAAGCCCCATCACAGCTCAGGGGTCGGCTGCCATCCCCTGCACCAAACCCCATGCAGGGATCACTGTATGCAGAGTTTGCCTTGACCAGATGTCAGTCATGCTGGTGGGGCAGAGGGGTCCTGGGGGCGGCCTATGGCCCACCTGATCCTATTGTAGTGCTCCACCAGGAAGGCGATGCTGCGCCGCACCTGCAGCACCATGGTGTCCATGTGTCCTGGGCAGAGCTGAGCGTCAGGAGGGCACGGGGCTAGCAGAGGCACCCACAGCCTCTCCCAGCCAGCACCTACCTTTGGGAGCAATGTCGTAGCCCACGGCCACCAGCCCCACGCCCTGTGACACCAGTGAGGGGGCTGCAAACCCTGACTCGTCTTTACTGGAGGGAAACAGAAGGTAGCCAGGCTGTGGGGGCCGGGGTCTCTGGAGCTGGGGCCAGACCCAACGTACCAAGAACAAGCCCGGTGTCATGGGGAGGGAAGTGGTAACGGGGGGCAGGGGACTCCCTTCCCAAGGGATTCCCTCACCTCAGGCACTGCCAGTATCCACCATGGATATAGACCAGGACAGGGAAGGCTGCGCAACACAGGCTGGGGGTGAGCAGGGGTCACAGCCCCCGCCCGCCACCGCTGCCACCGCCTGCCCGTCACCTACTCCCAGAAGGGTCCGTGGGGAGGTAGATGTCCAACTTCTCGCCGTCCCCATCGCCGTAAGGGACGTGCAGCGAGGTCTGCGAGCCAGCCCGGGCCCGCTGGGTTCCTGCGGGAGAAGGGACACGGCTCCTGGGTCAGCCCCGCTCCTGCTCCCGGTCCCGGCCCCGCCAGTCCCCCTGGCCGGGCCGCCCGCTCCTCACCTGCCGCCGTCGCCGCGAGGTGGGCCTGGATCACTTCGTTGGGGCCCATGCGGGGAGACCAGCGGCTTGGGGAGTACTGCTGCTCCAGCTCCTGCGCGCACGGCGGCTGCGGCGGGGCAGGGACCGGGCGAGGCGCCCCGACCCCGACCCGCCAGCGCTCGGGAGCCGCGCACTGACCACCCCGCTGGACCCACCTTCGCGGGCATGTCCCGCCACCCGCCCATGCTGCGGCAGGGACAGGGACAGGGACAGGTCCCGATCCCGATCCCGGTCCCGGTCCCGATCCCGATCCCGGTCCCGATCCGAGGTCCGCCCGGGGACGGGGCCGCTCAGCCCCTATTGGCAGACCGGGAGGTGGGGCCGGCTCACGTGACGGGGGCGGAGCCTCGGGCAGGGCCGCTCCCATTGGCCCCCCGGGGGGTGTGGCCGGGGACTCCTGGCGCGCTGGCGGTGCGATGACGTAGCAGCCGGGCGGCGCGCGGTGCACGCCGGGAAGGCGCGGGCTCTCAGAGGGGAAAAAAGAATTTTCGCGCCTGTGCCGCCATTGGCCCGCGGGCGGCGCGAGGCACTTCCGATTGGCTGGCGCGGCGGCGCGGGGCCTCTCTGATTGGCCGGCGGGGCGGGCGGCGGAGCGGTGCGCGGGCAGTCAGTCAGTCAGTCAGTCGGTCGGTCGGTCGGTCGGTCGGGCAGGCAGGCAGGCAGGCAGGCAGGCAGTCGGTCAGTCAATCTGTCGGTCAGTGGGCAGTCAGTCGGTCTGTCGGTCAGTCAATCAGTCGGTCAGTCGGCAGTAAGTCGGTCTGTCGGTCAGTCGGTCAGTCAGTCGGCAGTAAGTCGGTCTGTCGGTCAGTCAGTCAGTCAGTCGGCAGTCAGTCGGTCTGTCGGTCGGTGAGCGCCGGTGGAACCATGAGCTGCCTCACGGTGCCCGGAGTCCACCCTGGCTCACCCAGCCGCCCGCGCGGACAGATCCAGGTACTGGCAACCGGGACCGGGGAGGGGGTCTGCTGTGGCAGGGCGGGGGGGGGATGTCCCAGGGCCGCCGGCACCAGGCGGGGCGCGGGAGCTGCCGGTGGGGTTCTGTCGCGCTTACTCCCCCCGCTGACATCCGGTTCTGCCGCAGGTGATCTTCGGACCCATGTTCTCTGGGAAGAGGTAGGCCCGGGGCGGGCGGGAGCAGGGGGAGGTCCGTGTGGGTCTCAGGGGATGGCCCCGCTGATGGCCGTCTCTCCCGCAGCACGGAGCTCATGCGGCGGGTGCGGCGGTTCCAGCTTGCTCAGTACCGGTGCCTGCTGGTGAAATACGCCAAGGACACGCGCTACGGATCCTCCGGGGTCTCCACGCACGACAAGTGAGTCCCTGCGGCAGGGGCACCCCCCGCTGCGGGCCCTCGGCTCGGCTGCAGGCCTCACCTGCTCTCCCTTCCCAAGGAACACCATGGAGGCCGTGCCAGCCTGTTTCCTCAAGGATGTGTACCAGGATGCACTGAGCTCCACAGTCATTGGCATCGATGAGGGCCAGTTCGTAAGTGCCAGGGCAGGTCCTGGGGAGCTCTGCAGGATAGGACCTCCCCGTGCAGTCCTCGGGGGGATAGGGGGAGGAATACCCTGGGGCTATTCGATCCCCCTGTGCTTGTACAAACCCTGTCCTTCCTGCAGGCTGAGGACAGTGGGGCTGGAGCCCATTTTATGGGTAGGCAGCATGGCTCCGTTTTATTTTGTTCCCTGTGCTGCTGGACCTGAGCAAAGTACTGCCCCTTCTTCCTCCTGATGCTATTTCGGTACCTTCTCTAGTTCCCAGACATCGTGGAGTTCTGTGAGACGATGGCCAACACTGGGAAAACCATCATCGTTGCTGCTCTTGATGGCACTTTCCAGAGAAAGGTAAAACATTTGGTTTAGTACAGCAGCTGCTTTGAGGCCCTCACAGAACCATCTAACAGAACCATCCTGCTGTCTTGGCACAGGCCTTCGGGAGCATCCTGAACCTGGTGCCTCTGGCAGAAAGCGTGGTGAAGCTGAACGCTGTGTGCATGGAGTGCTACCGAGAGGCCTCCTACACAAAGAGGCTGGGAGCAGAGAGGGAGGTGAGTTCTCAGAAGCTGGGCTGGTCCAGCCTGGAGAAGGCTCCTTACGGGGACACCTTAGAACAGCTCCAGTGCCTAAAGGGACTACAGGAAACCTGGAGAGGGGCTTTGGACAAGGGCCTGTAGGGACAGCACAAGGGAAATGGCTTTAACCTGCCAGAGGGGAGACCGAGATGAGCTCTTAGGCTGAAGCACTTCCCTGTGAGGGTGCTGAGGTGCTGGCACAGGATGCCCAGAGAAGCTGTGGCTGCCCCATCCTTGGCAGTGCCCAAGGCCAGGTTGACACAGGGGCTTGGAGCAAGCTGCTCCAGTGGAAGGTGTCCCTGCCCGTGGCAGAGGAGTGGAACTGGATGAGCTTTAAGGTCCAACCCAAACCAGTCTGGGATTCCCTTGGGAGAGAAAGCCCCACAGTAGCTTCACCCTGCCAGTCTTGCGGGTCTAGAGGGATCTCAGGGGAGCTGAGCTCTGCAGAGTCACTCCCCCAGTTTTCCTGCCAGGTTGAGGTGATTGGAGGAGCAGACAAGTACCACTCCGTCTGCAGAGCCTGCTACTTCCGCAATCAGCCCCCTCAGCCCGGGCCGGAGAACAAGGAGAATGTGCCCCTGATGCTGAAACAGCTCAATGTGGCTGCCTCCTGCCGCAAGATCTTCGCTTCTTGACTGCTGGGCTCCTGCGTGCGGGAGGCAAAGCAGAAGGCAGCTGAAGGCTGCAGCTCCAAGTGCTCTGACTTCCTCTGCTTCAGCAGAACTGAACTGCCCAATGCCCCCTGCAAAGCCCCTGCCGCTCCCCTGCTCCAGGCACAGGGAAGAAGAGGATCAGCTGCGCCTGATGCAGAAATGGAAGCCTGGCTCAAAGGGAGTTCCTGTCGCAGAACACGGGAAGGGACAGGTGTAGCTACTGATGCTGCCACCAAACCAGCTCTGGAACCCTGTCACAGCAGCCAGGCTGCAGGTTCCCATTGCTCCAGCCACTCTCCTGGGCTGGGCATAGGTTCAGCCTGGCTCTGGTGGCTGGCTCCCTCCCCTGGGAACACAGCTGTTCCTCTCGGGTGCCCTGTTGCTAAATCCCAGGTTTCTTAAGACATAATGTACAGTAACTCAGTGTTTTTAACCCACTTCCCTTTTCTATGCAGTCCAAGGGAATAACCCATCCCTCAGCCTGGCTGTGTTCCCTTTGAATGACTGCATGTGGCTCATTCCTTTGCTCTTATACTCTTGATCTAACTGTACTGTAAATCTTTGTTGAAACAGAAGAGGGGAAAAGGCAGGGTTACTGGCAGCTTGACAGCAGGCTCTTACTAGTGTTAGTCTATCAGTAGCCTCTGTATTAAGACAGGGTCCTTTTGGAAGGGAGTTTTTGCTCAGGGCCAAGCTCAGTGTTGCCCCTTCAATGCTCAGTTACCTGTGAAGCAGATGGAGGCTCAGGACTTAACCTATCAAGGGTTGGGCTGCTGTTCCTTCAAAGACTCAGTGACTTGAAGAAGGGTCTCTGCTTTGGGTGAGTAATTCTCAGCTCTTATTCATGTACATTGCTGCCTTCTGAGCCCTCTGAAACTTCTCACAGGCGATTCCTCTGCTGCAGGTTGGCTGAAGGATCCTCTTCTGCCTTTGTTTGACTTGGCTTTCTGGAAGGTTTGGGTTTTCTTCCCTATTCCTCCCAAAAGCACTTTTACCTTTAAGCCAGTGCCCACAAGCTCCAAGCAGCAGCTCTTGGTTCTGGCCAGCTCACATCTGTCTATGCAATGCAGTGCTTTCTGCCTACATCCATCAGCCAGGAGGAGGGATCTCCCCAGGAGGTTATGACGCCATCTGATAAGTGTGTTGTCCCTCTGCATTACTCGTGGTGACACTTTCAGCACACACAGGTGTGAGTGCCAGGCCTGGGCTTTCCCCTTAAATAACTTGATGAATTAAGCTTAATAAATAACTTAATGAGTTTCCATGTGTGTTTTATACCAGTCTGCTCTGAGCAGACTCCCCTGCAGGGACCAGCACGGGCTGATAGCTTGCAGCAGCTGCCTGCACTGGAGTCCAAACCTACCCAACAGACTAAAAATAGACCCAGCATGAGTGGGCTGTTTGCAGTGCAGGAGGTGGCTGGGGCTGCTCTGCTGCTCCCTGGCCTGGGGGCCCTGGCCCTTGGGGGAGAGAGGGAGGAGGAATCCCGCTTTGCTTCCCCAGAGAAGAGAGGCGGGGGGGGCGAGGTGAAAGTTTATTCCATCTCTACAGTGACAAAGAACTACTTGAAGGCCAGCCCCAGCAGCACCAGCTCGCACACCACACTGCTGCTGGGTGCAGCAGCACACAACCTGAGACAAGCAGCCTGCACCAGCGCCTTGGCATGGGCCAGGAGCTGAGTGGGGTGTGGGATGCAGAGGCAAGTGCAGGGGCTACAGCAGCAGGAATTACACCCAGGGCCCCTGTTAGAGAGTGGGGTCAGCCCTGGGCCCACTGAGAGATCCCAGCACTCATTGCTCCCACAGATCCCAAACAGCATCACCCAGCACTGGCAGCTCTGGTGCAGGCTGTGGGAAGGCACAGCACAGAGTTTAGAGGCGAGATAAGACAGGGCTTTGGCATGAAGCTCACTCAGCAGCAGCCGAGGGGAAGGCACGGGAGAGGCAGGAGCCGGATGGCCCAGCTGTGCTATGGCAGCAACAGCTGGCACTTGAGGGGTCGCAGCCAGCGGGGCTGGAAAGGCACCAGAACGGGGCAGCAGTCATGGGCACGGCCAGGGCAGAGCTGGGGGTGCAAACCACACACTCACCCCACAGCAGCTTCCCCAAGGGCAGGAGCTTGGCCTCACAGGGCCAGCCCCACACATGCACCCTCCCCACAGCCACGGAGCTGCACTCAGCAGTTGTGCATTGCACACCGGGTCCCAGCATAGGGGAGCTCAGCTCCTGCACCCCACACCATGGCCAGTGGCCTTCACACAAAGCAGCAGCCACTTTCCCACCCACCGTCCCCCTTCACGTGGCGGGTCCCTCCCCTGCACCCCACAGCAGAGCATTGCACCGGTGCAGCCATCCCTGCTGGGCCCCGGCCGCGGCTCAGTACACTGGCGGTGGCTGGTACCCCTCAGGGGCTTCCGCCTGTATGGGTGAAAGGTGGCTGCTGGTAGCTCTCGTGGCTGATGTTGGGGTAGCTGGAGTAGGGAGTTGAAACCTCCGCGCTGGGGTCAATGTAGCTCTGAGCAAAGTCCTCCACCCCCATTTTGTACCTCTTGTAAGCGAAGGTGATCAGTAGGCCCTGGAGAGACAAGGGGCCGGTGGCGTCAGGGCTACGTGGCCAGGGAGTCCCTGCACCACCCTCCCGGGCACGGCAGTGCCCAGCTCCCCTACGGCAGCACTCACCCAGGAGAAGATGGAGAAGAAGCTGAAGGTGATGGCAGCGCGGGCAGAGTCAGCCCCGATGTGCACATCCTCAGCCCGTGTCCAGGCCCACTGGTTGGTCAAGAAACAAAAGCCAACAAACCACAGGAACGTCCAGAGACCTAAGGGGGGACGGCAGGAGCGTGAGGGGCCAGGGCTGCATCCTGCTGCTCCCAGGAGGGTCCCCAGCCGTGACCCTGCTCCCACCAGGCTGCATAGGGCTGGTGGTTGGCGCAGGCACCCGGCACAGCCTCCCGTGGCTCCTCCAAGTGCCTTGAGCAGCGAGCGCGTGGCCCGTGGGCAGCGTTCCAGGCGGGAGCGACTCCCTTCGCCAGGCACCAGCAGCCACGTCATGGGACAAGGGCAGCCATTGTGGCAGCACAGGAGGCACAGCCCTGCCCGCACCCGCACACACCTGAGAAGCCGAGGTCTGCTAGGACCAGGTACTTGCGGTCGGTGGTGTTGCTGATCTGCGGGAAGTAGATGTCCACCATGAAGAAGAAGATGCAGGCGAGGAAGGCGATGACGCCGATGCCAATGCCGTAGCGACAGGCATCCTCGTTGCGGTTGAAGATGCAGAAGAGCTGGGGGGAGCTGAAGGTGTTGGTGTAGCCCTCCCCGATCAGGCACGAGAAGACGATCAGGGCGAAGACCTGCGGGGACAGGGAGCGGGTGTCCAGCGGGCAGCACCGGGGCCGAGGAGTCCGGCCAGGGCTGGGGGCACCGGCACGGGCCGGGCACCGCTGCGCGTTCGCGCCGCGGCTGCGCCGGGCCGGGAGAGAGGAAGAGAAGGGGAAGGAGAAGGCCGCGGCGGGCGGGCACCGGGGCGGGCAGGAGGGAGGGGAACGCAGGGCCGGGGGGGCCCGGAGCGGGCGGGCGGGCGAGAGGGAGAGGAGGGGAAGGCCGGGCCGGGCCGGGCGGGCTCCGGGGTGCGGCACCCGCCCTCCCGCAGCCCCTCCCGTTCCCGTACCGTCAGTCCCGACTCACCGCGCTGGCGACCCTCGCCACGACCTGCGGCTGCTGCACGAAGCGGCCCAGATCGAAGGCGCCGCCGGCCTTGGCCGCCCCGTAAGCACCGCCGCCACCGACCTCCATCGCGCCGGAGCCGCCGCCGCGTCCCCGCCGCTTCTGCGCGGCACCGCCCCGGGGCGGGCCGGGCCGGGCGGTCCCCGCTGCCAACGGGGCGGAGCGGGGCGGGCTCAGACTATTGGGCGCGGGTCCCCTCCAACCCGGCCCCTGAGCGCCGCGCCAGCCCCGCGCCTACCCCGGGTACCTCCGGTCCTCGCTGGCGCTCGGTCCCTCGCAGTGGGGAAGGCGGCAGCCGCGCACGGGGAGCCCCGGCCCCACGGCAGCTCCACGCGGTCCGCGGCGGGGAGCGCCCGGCACCTCCCGACGTACTTTGTGCCGCGGGACAGGCCCGGCCCCGCGGCGGGCATCGGTGAGCGCGACCAGCGGGGGGCTCGGCTGGGGGATCACCCCCCGCCTCTCGCCGGCACCGGGGGCCCTGGGCTGGCCCGGGGAGTCAGCTGGACGGGGCGGCTTCGTTCCCGCGCCGAGACGCCGGTTCCTGGTACCGGAGCGGGCGGGAGCTGTCGGGGGGGCCGGGGGTCGGGCCGGGAGCCTCGTGGGGTCCACTGCCCGCCCTGAGCAGCCTTAGTCAGCCCTGGGAGGGCTACCGAGGCTTGGGGTGGTGGAGGGGGAGGAGGGACGGGAGGAAGGAGAAGGCGCCGGGGCTCCGGCAGGCGGGGGCAGCGGGACGCGAGCGGCGGGGCCCCGGCGGAGCCGCTCTCTGGTCCCGGGGGGGGCAGGCACGGCTCTGCTTGGGGGGAGAGGGCAGTTCGAGCTCGCGGGACCAGTTCGAGCCCCGTGGGCCCGGAGAAGGGGCGCCCTCTCCGCCCCGGGACCGCCGGCGCCGGTCGGAAGCGCAGAGCCCCGGGGGCGGGCGGGCTCCCCCGGCACAGCCCGGAGCTGCTGCGGGCGCCCCGTGCGGCGGGACCTGCTCGGAGGCGCCTGCGCCGCCGCCCGCTGCCCTTCCTTCCTGCCCGCTGGCTCCGGGCCGGGCTGACCCTGTGCTCCTCACGGGTTTGGCCTCGCAGCCCCGGCTCGCCCCGGCACCCGCTCCATCCCCGTCCCAACGGCAGCTGAGGAAATGGGGTGCCGTGGCACGAGGCCTGCTGACCTCTGTCTGCTCCCCGTGGCAGGGCACGTACCAGAGGGAGCGCAGTGCCCCAAGACCCCTCTGCCCTGCAGGATGTCTCAACCACCCTCCTTTACCCTCCACGTCTCTGAGGACACCGGGAGTGATGGGTACGTACGAGCGGTGCCCCGGCATCCTGTCCCCCCCAACAGGCTCTGGGTGCCTTTGCCATGGGGCAGCATGGCCGGGCTTTGGGTTGGCACTGGGGCTTTGCCATGGCTCCAGGCCCTAGAGCCTACCCCAGCCCTAGGAGAGCAGGTCTGTGTCCCCACAGCGAGGAGCCGAGCCCGAACAATGAAGGAGCCCTGCACACCTCCTTCCACCAGCTCATCCAGGAGCAGAGCAGCCTGATGGAGGCGGGTCTGGAGCTGGAAATGCAGGATAGGGGCAGAGGTAAAGCCCCGTGGCCACAGTCAGGGTGGGACAGGGACAGTGTGTGTGCCTGGACCCTGCCTGGGCCAGCTGCGGCCAAAGCATGTGCAGGAGCCCACTGACCCTTCGCCAGTGCAGGCAGCAGGACAGACCTGCCCCTGGGGACATGGAGTGTGGCCCTGGAGAAGGGGGTGTGCCAGAGGGAGTACGCACCGGGGCGGGTGCCTGGCTTTAGTGCCAGAGCAGGGCAGCAAGGCCGCAGGGGCTAGAGCCATGGGTGCTCCGGCTCTCACTGCTCTATGTCCTGCCCTCCCTCTCTCAGAGCCTTCGGCCCGCCAGGTGCCCCCAGACACTGGCGCCACAGCCTGGCCAGAGCCCGAGCAGGGTGAGCAGCACCCTGGGTACTCCTCTGCTTCCCTGCGGATCCTTGCCAGCATGCCCAGCCGCACCATTGGTAGGTGCCACCCGGCAGCCCCGGACCCAGGAGCTCTCCTGTTCCCTTGCTGTCCTGTGGCCACCCACCCTGTGCCCGCTGTCACTTGCAGGGCGCAGCCGCGGGGCCATCATATCCCAGTACTACAACCGCACCGCACGGCTGCGGCGCCGGAGCAGCCGCCCGCCCCTGCAGCAGCTCTGCCGCACAGCGCGGCCCAGCCTGCGGCTGTACGACCCGGAGACCGACCCCGCCACGGCCACGCTGCAGGGTGAGCATCACCAGGCACTGTCCCCACAGCAGGTTTGGGACGGGCAGATCCTGGTGGCTGCATCCTGCTGAGCCCCTTGTGCCCCCAGACAAGAGGAGCCTGCTGGTGAATGAGCTGCTGAGCCTCTCGCCCAGCCACCGCAGCCACATGCTGCTCACCGTGCCCCTCTGCCTGGCAGAGAAACGCATCCTCCGGTATGTGCGGTCCCACCGGCCCCATATTGCTCCCACAGCCGGAGCTGTCCCGGGGCCCGCACCCCCTCTGACACCCCTCTCTGCTGGGCAGGCAGGAGCTGAGTGGGCAGAGGGGCCCCCTGAGGCACCGTGCCCAGCACCAGGAGCCCTCTCCCTGCAGAGGGTCCAAGGACCACATCATCCTCGTAAGTCTGGGCAGGGGTGTGCGAAGCAGCATCGGGGGCTCCGGTGCAGGGTCTGACCCCAGTGCTCTCCCTATGCTCTCCCTGCAGTGCTGCTGTGGGCTCTGGTACAGGCTCCTGTCCCTGCTTCCCACCGTGCAGCCCTGGCACTACGCACTGAAGCAGATCAGTGGCCGTTTCGGCTCCAGTGTCCTCTCCTACTTCCTCTTCCTCAAGATGCTCCTTATGTTCAACATCGTCTCATTCCTCATCCTCCTGGTCTTTGTGGTGGCCCTGCAGGCTGCGTATCCCCCTGCCTCAGCCAACCCCCAGCCCTTCACTGGCCTTGAGCTCCTCACAGGAGCGGTAAGCACTGCGCCAGTGCCAGTGCATCCCCAGGCCAGGAGCTGCTCCCTGCCTGGGGTCCAGCCCTGCATATCCCCCCCCCCCAGGAATGCCCCATCCCTGTCCTGCTTCCCCACCACAGCGATACCCCAGTCCCTCCCCTTGCACAGTTGGGGCACTGGGACCATCAGTGCTGGGGGTGCAGAAGAGGGCCCTGGTGCTGCCACATCCCAGGGCTCTCTCCCCGTGGGCTGGCCCAGATGTGCCAGGCTGGGCAGGGAGCCATGGGCCCCATCGTGCCTTTCCACAGGGCTACTTCACTCACTCGCTGCTCTACTACGGCTACTACAGCAACACCACCCTCAAGAGCCCCTGCGCCTCCAGCCCCAGCACGTGCCCTCTCGCAGCCCCCCCGCTCCCATACAACATGTCCCTGGCCTACCTGTCCAGTGTTGGGGTCTCCTTCCTCATCACATGTGTCCTGCTGGTGTACAGGTGTGTTGGCAGCACCTCGGGCGCTGCAGCCTTCACCCAGCGCTGGTGCTCTGACACCTCCCTCTTGCTGCAGCATGTACCGCTCCTTCGGGGAGAGCTACCGTGTGGGCAGCTCCTCGCGGGACCTGCCTGCCAAGGTGTTCTGTGCCTGGGACTTCAAGGTGGTCCAGAGGCGCTCAGGTGAAGCTGCAGTGTGAGAACATCTGCACCCAGCTGAAGGTGAGCGCTGGGCTTGGTCCTTCACGCTCTGGGTCCCACCTGGGTGCAGCCCCGGTGCAGGTTGGGCAGCACTGGCTCTGCTCTACAGGAGCTGCTGGCGGAGCAGCGCTCCAGCTCCCGCTCCCGGAGCCTCTGCCAGCGCCTGGGCCGCACCGTGGTGCTGCTCCTGGCCTGGCTGCTGTCGCTGAGCACGGTGCTGGGCTGCGCCGTGGCTGTGCACCGCTTCTCGCAGCACATGCACACGGTGAGTGCTGCCCCTCACCCTGGTGCTGGGGAGGCGGTGGAGCAGCCCCGGAGACAGGGGCAGCCCCACGGCAACGCTGCCCATGTCCTCACCGAGGTGCCGCTCGCCAGGTCCAGCAGGACCACCGGGCACAGGGAGGAGGGGAGCGGCAGCAGGAAGCCCTCCTGCTGGCCCTGCCGCTCGTGGTGTCTGTGCTCAACGCGGTGATGCCCCATCTGTACAACCTGCTGGCAGTGTGGGAGAGGCAGGACTACCCCGGGGCTCAGGTCTACGTGGCCATCTGCAGGTAGGGTGGATGGGAGCATCCTGTGCCCCACCTGTGGTGTGGGGAGGCTTTGGGGCCGGGCACTCTGTCCATGGGGCTCAGGCCCCTCCACCCAAGGGCTCAGGGGCTCCTGGCCCTGCTCCTGCTCCCCAGGAACCTCATTCTGAAGATGGTCCTGCTTAGTCTGCTCTGCTACCAGTGGCTCGGCCGGAGGGTTATCTGCTCAATGGAGGAGGTCAGTGCTGCCGCGCGGGGTCAGGCTCTGTGTGGGTCAGTGCAAGGGGCAGACAGTGCCCATGTGAGCCCCCTGGGACACAGCTTCCAGACTGTCCCTTGCCCAGGGAGCACAGAGCAAAGCCGAGGCTGCAGCAGGGCTCTGCACTGCAAGCACCTTTGCCAGGGAGAGGGGGGTGACAGCCAGACAGGGGCTGTCCAAATCTGGGCTGGCTGGGAAAGGAGTGCAAGGGAGGAAAAGGTCCCGCAGCCGCTCACAGCCACGGGAAGGTCGAGGAGGAGAGGCCTCATTGCCAGCTTGATGTCTTGACAGGGTGGAGAGGTGGGCCAGTGGGAGCCTCATGGGGTTCAAGTGCAAGTCCTGCATGTGTGCTGGGGCAGTCCCAAGCACAGATATACACTGGGTGGAGCATGGTTTGAGAGCAGCCCTGAGGGCTTGGGGTGATGAGACGCTCAGCATGAGCTGTCATGTGCACTGCCAATGGGTCTGCGCCACTCTGCTTGTTTCCCCAGTGCTGGGAGACGTGTGTGGGGCAGGACCTGTATCGCTTTGTGGTGATGGACTTTGTATTCACGCTGCTGGACACGCTCCTTGGGGAGCTGCTGTGGAGGTAACTGCCCCGGGAGGTGTCCCTGGCGGGGACAGCCTCAGCCCGGCCCCGGCTCCGCTGCCGTAGCCCCAGCAACAGTATGGGAGCAGAGCTCTGCCCCTGCCCAGGCTCGTCTTGGAGAAGAGGCTGAAGAGGAGCCAGAAGCCCAAGTTTGACATTCGCACGGAACACACTGGAGCTGATCTACGGGCAGACCCTGACCTGGTGAGACGTGTCCCGCCTGGCACAGCTCCTTCCTCTGCTGCCCGGTGCCCCGGGGCCACTGCAAGTGCCGGGGCTGGCTGGGACTGGGCACTGGGAACTCAGTGGGGTCATGGGGGACCCCCCAGCCCCGCACGGGTGGGTTGAGGGCAACAAATCAAAGCAGGCAGAGGGTGCATGTGCCGGCTCTTGCCTGTGCGGAAGCCTGACCAGAGGTGGTGTCGGTGCCGCGCCGCTGCCTCCCGGGGGCTTGGACACGGCTCAGCACATGGTCCCCCTCTCCCAGGCTGGGTGTTCTCTTTGCCCCGCTCCTGCCGGCAGTGCAAGTCCTGAAGCTGCTGCTGCTGTTCTACATCAAAAAGGTGAGAGCTGCCCCCTCCCCGTGACTGCAGTGCCAGAGGCTGCCCTGCAGCCTTCAGCGTGGCCTCAGGGAGCGAGAACAGCGTGTCCCCAGGCTTGCGCCGAGGAGGGGATGGATGGGACAGCATCTGTCCTGCTCATGTTCCTGTGGCTGCTACCTTGAGCCCAGGACTGTGCTCCCTGCCTGCAGACCAGCCTGATGCACAACTGCCAGTCCCCTAGCAAGCCCTGGCAAGCGTCTCACATGAGCACTGTGTTCAGTCACCCTGCTCTGCTTCCCATCTTTCCTGGGTGCAGCTGTCTTCCTCTTCTACACCATCTGGGCGTGAGTATGTGCTGGACCACAGCTTGGGCACAGAACTGCTGCTGCCTGCTGAAGGAGAAGGTGCCTCCAGCCCTGATGGCACATGGAGCACATCAGCCTGGCACAGGGCTGTGCGTTGCTGCCCTGGGCAGAGAGATGCTGCCCAGCTGCTGGTCACTGCACACAGCACAGCAGCAGTTGGACTGTGACCACTGCTCCCAGCTGTTCCTGGTGCAGGACAAGGGGGATGGTTGGGCAGGCTGGTCCCTGGAGGGTTGGATCCCTGGGCCATGGGCTGCCCGTGGCTCTGACCGGCCCCATCTGTCTGTGTGCTCAGGGTGCAGCCATCAGAAACCTGCGGCCCCTTCCAGGGGCTGGAAACCATCTACAAGTCCTGGCAGACCTGGGGGCAAGTGCTGGAAAAGTCCAACCCCGACATCACCTGGTTCACCTGGGCCCACCAGCACCTGGTGAAAAACCCGTTCCTCCCGTTCTTTGTCTCCGGGGTCCTGCTGTGAGTATGGACCCCAGGCTGCCCCTGGGGGTGCGCTTCGGGGTGTCCTGTCCCGGCTGGAGCTGGGGTCACTTCAGGGCAGCGTCCCAGGCGCTGCCATCCCACCCCACTGTCACTGCAGAGCCGGGATCTACTTCAACATCCAGGTGCTGAGAGGCCGGCGCAGGATCATCCATCTGCTGAAGGAGCAGATCGCCAACGTGCGTGAGCTCATCCCGGCTGCTGCAGCCCCCGTGTGGCCACGATCGGGCTCCTGCCCGATGCCACCTCAGACATCCCAGAGCACATCCCATGGCTGCTCACTGCGATGTCTCTCATTGCAGGAAGGGGAAGATAAAGTATTTCTCATTCAGAAGCTTCACTCCGTGTACGAGCGGAGGGGGAGACGCACCTGAGCCCCGGGTGAGCCCTGCACGAGCAGGACAGGGACTGCCAGGGCTCTCAGCTGGGCACATGGGCATTCCTCTGCTCTGGGCTGGAAGGGTGGGAGCAGCATGGGCAGGGCTGGCCCCACTGCTTGCTGGGGAGCAGGAACGTGCAGGAGGTGCTGGGCTGTGCTGGGCCCAGCATTCCACTTGCTCCGCTGGCACAGGCAGCCAGGGATGCAGGGCTGAGCTCCGATACCCAGTGTTTCCCAGGGGATGCTGGATCCCTGGTGCTGCTGCTGCTGCCTGGGAATGCTCTGGCTGACAGCAAAACCAGGATGAGGATTGGGATAGGACTGGGGCAGGGAACAGGAGGTGTCTGGGGACACTTAGAGTGGGGCAGAACGGGGCAGCAGACACTCAGTGTCTGAGGGTCTGTATCTGTCCTCTTAGTGTCAGACACCCCAGGAAGGAGCAGGACCAGGACGGGACAGGACTCTGCTCGCAGACAGGGAATGGATCTGTCCATCTTTCCAAGCCATTGCAGCGCTGGAAGCAGCAGGACCATGGAGTGCTGTGAAGGATCCTCTCCTCTGGGTTGCAGCAATCAAGAACCTATCGGAGCACAGGGACATGGGTGCTCCCACTGCCCAGAGCTGCTGGGGATGCAGCAGGACTGTAGGGCACAGCGCTACCTGGGCTGGGGCTATCTCCATGGGTGGTTACAGTCAGCAGAGTGCTGCTCCCTCCCGTGAGTGCCTCAGGACAGTTTTGGGCTGTTTTCAGAAGCCTTCAGGGACAGTGCCACTGTTTGGACAGAACCTGCAGCCCCATTGCACTGCCCAGGAACAGCCCCAGCACAGCTCCAGCCCCATGTCCCACCAGGAGGAGAGGAGCTGGACAATACCTTCCTTATGAACAAGGCCGCCTGTGCTCCCCTCCAGCCAGTCATCCTGTGTGCCTGCAGGACAGGCTCGGAAACCCACCGTGGTGCTGAGGGCTGGGCAGAGGAACCAGGGGCTCCGGCTCCTCCACTGCAGGCTGAGCTGCCCATTAAACACAGCTGTCTGCAGGGCTCCCAGCCCGTGTCTGGACCTGCTGAGCTGGGAGCGGGCGGGTTTTGGGTGTTGATGCTCCCCAGCACTGGTGATTCAGGGGCTGGGTCTGCTCTGGCTCCTCAGCATCACCTGCCCATGGGGCTGTGCCCATGCTGCAGGGTAAGGATCACAGCAGCAGCCACCTCATCGTGCGTGGCCTCAGGAACCATTCACCATCACAGTGTGGTCCCTGCAGCAGTCAGCATTGAGAGCTGTGTCCCACCACAGCCCTGGCAAGCTGTTTGCCCCCATGCCTCGACACCAACAGACCCAGGAGGGTTGTGCCACAGCATGTGCCAGGCCCAGGTGGCCACAACCACCCCCATGATCCAGCACTTGTGCTGGGCACGGGGCTGTCAGCAGGGACATGGAGCAGTTGTCAGACACAGGTTATCACTGATGGCATGGGCTGGGCTCTGTGCCGACCTGGCTGTTGTCTGATCCCAAATGCCAGAGAGCAGCCACAGGCTGGTACTCCCTGCAGCTCACGGGATGTCCCCAGCTGGGGCAGCCCCAGCTCCTGACACCCACCCAGGTCACCCCACTGTGCCCTGTTTGGCAAAACCAAAGCTGCTGCCGGAGCCTCACGTGCCCTCAGCCTCCAACCTGGGAGGTGCCACCAGACCCTGCCCTGCCCAGCCTGGCCCAGGCACCTCTGCAGCCCCCAGTCCCGCTGCCCAACCTCCCCCATCCAGCAAGTGCCAGCACAGCCCCGTGGCTGCACGGCCTGTCTCCTGCTGGTCCCTTCCCCAGGAGGAGGGATTTGCACCGGAGTACAGGGCAGCCACCAGCTCCGTCAGTACAGTGCAAACTTTACTGTGAAGTCCCGTGGGGTCCTGCCCACCACCTGCCAATGGCACCGCTCCCGGTAGGGTCTCCGCAAGCAACGGGCAGGGTCGGTGTCACTGTGGGTCTCCAAGGGTGGCCCGAAGCCACTGCAGGACCTCGGCCAGGCCAGTGCCATCACAGGCACTGGTCTCCAGAATCGTGATGGGCTGCGTGGCACAGGACACGATGTCCTGCATGCGGAACAGCGACTTCATCTCCATCACGGACATGTAGCAGGGCAGGTCACTGCACCGGCAGGAGGGTCTGCATTAGCTCACAGTGCTGGCTCTCCTGCCAGCCCAGCCTCCGGCTTGGGGGGCTCCACAGCCCAAGCCAGCCTGAGCAGTACAGCAGAGGGCTGCTGCCACCCCCAGGACACACCAGGCATCCTTACGCATCCACCACCCGATGGGAGGGATGCAGGAGCCATGGCAGCCCCTCAGTGCCCTGTGCCCCCCCCCTCCGGGTGCCCCCTCCTCACATCTTGTTGAAGAGGATGAGCACGGGCACTGCGGCGAGCGGTGCTGCGGAGAGCACGGACAGGAGCTGGACGCAGGACGAGGAGACCTGGGTCGGGTCGGCGGCGTCGACCACAAACTGCAGGAGACAAGGGAAGGTGCTGCTGCGGGTGTGCTGAGGGTGCCGGGGTTACACCTCTCCTGTGCCCACGTCCCCGCAAGCGGAGTCCTTCACTCGAGGATACGGCTCAGGACACGCTCGGCTGCCGCTCACCATCAGAGCGCTGCACTCGCCGTAGTAGCTGTGCCAGATGGGGCCCATGCAGCCGCCCAGCTCCCGCAGCGTCACGGTCCCGCGGCAGCCGCAGGTCGGTCAGGTTGGTGCCCACCTGCGGAGACAGGCGGCTGGGCGGCGTGCACCGGGGCCCCGCGGCCGCACCGGGGCCGCGCCCGAGCTCCCGCCCCTCGGGGCCCTGCGTACCGTGGGCAGCGTGGCCGGGGGCTCGCCCAGCTCCGCGGGCCCCTCCTCGGCGCTCAGCTGTGCCGCGCGTTAAGGATCGGTCCCGGGGAAGGGGACGGGAGGGGACCCCCCGACGGGACACCCCCCCCCCCCGGGACCATCCCGGTGCCCCCCCGGTGCCCCGCCCCGCCGGATATGACGCAGCCGCCGCGCCAGCAGGCTCTTCCCGCCGCCGGCCGCCCCCAGCACCAGGCACGTGGGTACCGCGCGCCCCGGCCCCGCCATGGACGCGGGGCCCCGCCCCCGGAAGGAGCCCGCCCCCGCCGGAAGCGGAAGCGCCGCGGAGGGGCGGTGGGACGGGGCCGGGCCGGGCCGGGGGCCGCGATGGGGCGCGGCGGAGGCACCTTCGAGCGGCTCCTCGGTACCGGGCGCGGCCTCCCGGGGCGGGGGGCGCATCGCGGCCTCGGGAGCCGGGGTGGGCCCGGGGCCGGTGCTCGGTACCGGGTGGGTCCGGGGTCTGGAGGGGAAGCGCCGGCGCGATCCGGGACAGCCGGGTCGTTCCCGGGCCCGGAGCACCGCCGGCGGGGGAGGGGGGCGCGCAGAGCGGGGCCGGGGGGAGCGGAGCCGCTGGAGCAGCCCCGTGGGTTTGTTCCCTGCAGATAAGGCAACGAGCCAGCTCCTGCTGGAGACGGACTGGGAATCCATCCTGCAGATCTGCGACATGATCCGGCAGGGAGACACCCAGTAAGTGCTGCCCGCTTCGGCTGCGCCGGCAGCGCGGCTCCTGCCTGCCTGCGGCCTCACTGCCCCACTGCTCCCTCGCAGCGCAGCCCACCCACCCTGAGGTGCTGACGTCCCCCAGCCTCGGGAGGTACAGGTCCTCTCTGCCCTGAAACCCTCAGAGACGCTGAGGCCTGAGCGTGCCTATTCCTTCTCCTCCCCGTTTGCCCTGGGGGAAGTGGGTTGGAACTGGATGATCTTAAGGGCTCTTCCAACCCTAACCACTCTGTGATTCCAAGCGTGTAGACTCTGCTGTTTGAGTGGGGGTTGGCAGGTTACCAGCATCAAGTGGAATGTCCCCTCGGATTCCTCATTCCCTGAGGACATGTTCTCTCTCTCCTTACCCAGAGCAAAATATGCCGTCAACGCGATCAAGAAGAAAGTCAATGACAAGAATCCCCACGTGGCTCTCTACGCGCTGGAGGTAACGTCAGCCCAAACCATGGCACTGGCCAGGGAACATCCCAGTTTTCATAAGCCTTCTGTGCTGCACAGGCTGCACGCAGCATCGGATCACAGCTTGGAGCCTCCTCCCGGCTCTAGCACAGGCGTTCTGTGACTGATCAGCGCAAGATTTTCCTTCTTTAATCCCATCTCAGCTTTAGGAACAGGCAAAGTGGGATTTAAGACGACCTCCCTGGGGTCTGTCTGTACACAGCAGCGGTGCAGAGGCCCCTGGGAAGCAGAAGGGGAGCTCAGGCTCCAGCGTGGCTTTACTGATGCTGCCCCAGTGCCACCCATTGCTCACATAGTGCTGTGTCTCTCTGTGCTGGGATTCCTCACAGGCTGCAGAGAGGGAAGAAGGTGTTGGGCTAATGCTGTCCTCTGCCCCTGCAGGTCATGGAGTCAGTGGTTAAAAACTGCGGCCAAACGGTCCATGATGAGGTGGCCAATAAACAGACTATGGAGGAACTGAAGGAAATACTCAAGGTAAATACAGCTTGGTTTACTGTCATTTTGGAATGAGGCTGGAAAAGCAGCAGCAGCAGGAGCTGTGTGTGTGTGTCCTTGCTTCTGTTCCCTTTGTGTAAGGAACAGAAGGGAAACTGTCTGGAAATGCATTTGAGAAAAGGGCAAACCATGGTGTGGTGTGTAGAGAGCTCAGGAGAGGTGATGTTTTGAGAGCAGAGGTGGTCTCTGGCTGTAATGTGAGGGGGGAGGAACACGCTGCAAAGGCCTCGACCCTTTCTTGGTAGGTGCAATGCTTTGCTTGGCAGGAGACGGCAAAGGGAACCAGGGGATGTTCTGGCAGTTCAGCAAGGACTGGGTGGTTCCCTTCACAGTACGGTGTGAGGCACACGGGAGGGTAAAGAGCAAGGGGAGAATTGGCAGAAGCTTCCTCTGTACTGGGGCTGTTCCGTTGGCCTGTGGAATCCGCTGAGGAGCTTTGCAGGATGTAAACCGGGCTTTTTTCACTGATGGGCTGTTGGCACAAGCTGTCACTTGCCAGCTTGATACAGCGTGATGCCTGCAGGAGCTCTGCGTGTCCCTGGAGAGGAGACTTCCACAGGTGAAGTGGAACTGGGAGTTCCTGTCTCTGGCTCCCCACCCAGCGTGCAATGCCCAGGCAAAGTGTAGCTTTTCCTTCCTTATAGCCTCTGTCTTCACCACAAACAGGCGACCGGATGACCCAGATAATTGGTGAATGAGCTGTGCAGGTCCCGTCACCTCGCACACGGTACCAGGGTGTCTCACCTTCCTGCTGTGGCTGGCTCAGTCTCTGTGCAGGATCTGCTGAGCCAGGAATAGTGACGCAATGTCATGGACAGGGGTAGTAGCACAGCCACTCCTGCCGAGGAGATCAGATCAAGAGGTTCTGTGGTTCTTTCCAGTTCTCCTCTACCTCTGTAGTTCCATAACTGCTGCAGACCCGTTCTCCTATGCTCTGCTGCTTGTGAGTGCCCAGTGCTGGTAAAATGGTCTCAGCTCTGAGGAGGCTGAGGGCTGTGACACGTGTGGAATGCAGGATTTTTGGAATGGTCAGTAAGTCACACTGTGTGGGCCGAGCTGAGCTGGAGTCAGAGTTGGACAGTGCTCCTCTGCCTCTGGAGCAGCGGTCATGTGGACTTGTGGGCACTCGGGCAGCTGATGACAGGCTGCTCTCGAGGCTGGGGCAGGAACAGGCTTGCCAAGTTGAACTGACACAACCCCTGCCTCCAAAGGGCACTGCCCTGCTGATCCTTCCTGCCTTGGGCAGCTTCAGGTGCTCCTGGGCAGGAGCGTTGGGGCTGGAGGTGCTGACAGCCCAGCACCAGCACCCTCCAGTGCCAGTTCCTGGAGCCCCGACAGCGCTGGTTGAGGTGCTTGCTGCTGCTCTGCCCAGCTCCGTGGCTGTGGCTGCCTGCAGTGTTCTGAGTGCAGGACAAGCAGCTCCTGTGGTAGGTGAGCAGAGCTGGGCAGGGCAGTGCTCACACCGGGCTCTGTGGGTGTTTTCTAAAAGCATCCTAACCCATTGTCTGGTTGGTCTGTGCTGCTCTGAAGAATGTGTTCATGTTTGTGCTGAAGGAGCAGGCAGCCCTTGCTGTGAATTGTCCTTCCTGCGGCTTTCTTACAGCTCTCACCTTGCACAAGTGCTCTAAAGTCTCTCTGAAATACCTGACTGGTATTTCTGGCTTCCAGCAGGTTCACACCAGCCTCCAGGTTTCAGGGCCTTTTACCCAGATTGGTTTTCTCTTCCCTTTCTGTGCAGAGGCAAGTGGAGACCAGTGTCCGCAGTAAGATCCTGTACCTTATCCAGGCCTGGGCTCATGCCTTCCGTAATGAGCCCAAGTACAAGGTGGTGCAGGACACCTACCAGATAATGAAGGTTGAAGGTGAGGACTCTGTGGGCAAAGGTGGGTGGACAGTTGGCCAAGCAGCTCTGCTCTGGAGGAGCTCTGCAGGAGAAGGAAGGGCTGTCAGGACCCTGCCTGGTGTTAGCAAAGTCTGGACTTGCAATACTGAGCTTTTTCTCGGTGTCTTCATACCAAATGAATCTCTTGAGGTGACTGAATCCCACTGCAAAGAGAGAACAGCCCCATTGCCCCTGGATCAGCCCAGCTGGCAGCTGAGGGTTGGCAGTGAGGCGCTGCTTCAGGAAACTGGCTTGAAGTCAGGGTGTCCTCCGGGAAGGGCTCTGCAGTTCCATCCTCCCAGGCATTCCATAGTGCTTCCAGGATGGGTCCATGCTCCCACTCTCTTTCCCCCCAGGCCACGTGTTCCCGGAGTTCAAGGAAAGCGATGCCATGTTCGCAGCAGAGCGGGTGAGTTGTGCTGCTGGGGAGGGAGTTGGTGCTGTGGGACAGACCTCACTGTCCTGTCCCTCGTCTACGGAACCTTCAGGTCCTGCACTCCTCTGTTTTGTGCAGATTAGAGCCCAGGCTGGGGGCACAATGCTGCTGGTGCCACACGGGCAGTTCTGGGCTCCTGTACAGAACTACCTGACAGAGGGGAGAGTGACCAGGACAGGGAGCTGGTCTCATCTTGCCCTGCTTGGTGGCTCCCAGCAGCACTGCTGCCCAAAGCATCTCAGTCTCTAGGAGCATGAGAGGGGATAACATGGGGATCAGTAATTCCTGTTGAGCTGCAAATGCTTCCAGTACCCCCGTTCAGGAGAGCACCTTGGTTAGCTCCGGAGGAGCTCTGGGGAGGTGCTGTCCTTGAGGCTCTCGCTCCTCTGGACCCAATTCTCCTTATCCTGAACAGGCTCCAGACTGGGTGGATGCTGAGGAGTGCCACCGATGTCGAGTGCAGTTTGGGGTTGTGACGCGGAAGGTGAGTGCTGCTCCCGCCTCTCTGGGTTCCCTGGTCCTGCACAGACCCCAGGGACATGCAGGACTCCTTGAGCCTGCCAGGAAGTGCTGGGGCTGGGCAGTGTTCCCTGGCTGCTGGTGGGGAAGTGCCAGGAGTGCCTGAGTGCTGGTGTCTAATGGTGAAGGTGCGTGTTGCTGCCACACTGATATCTCCCATCCTTTGCAGCATCATTGCAGGGCCTGTGGGCAGATCTTCTGTGGGAAGTGCTCTTCCAAGTATTCCACCATCCCAAAGTTCGGGATTGAGAAGGAAGTGAGAGTCTGTGAGCCCTGCTATGAGCATCTCAACAAGTCAGTACCCTTTTTGGTGTGTTTCTTTGCCTGCAGCAGCTGGGACTGTGAGGGAGGAGCTTTGAGCAGAGCGAGAGTTCCCCACGCTGGGCTGGGTTCCCATCCTCTTGGGAATGGGGTTTTCAGCTGCAGTGCTGTGCAGTGCTGGGGCTCTGGTGCAGAGGAGGGGGTATTCAGCCTGCACTGTCACGTCTTTCTGACTACAGGAAAGCTGAGGGTAAAGCTGCTGCCACCTCTGAGCTGCCCCCCGAGTACCTGACCAGTCCCCTCTCTCAGCAGTCCCAGGTGAGAGACTGCCTATAGGTGCTGTAGTGATCCTGACCTATTTGGTGTCCATTTACTGACCACCTCTTCCTCCTGCTCACAGCTGCCTCCAAAGCGTGATGAGACAGCACTGCAAGAGGAGGAGGAGCTGCAGCTCGCTATTGCCTTGTCTCAGTCAGAGGCTGAGGAGAAGGAGAGAATGGTTTGTGCCCTGCTGGGGGTGATGTGCTGGGTGTCTCCCAGCTGTGCAGTAGCAGATCCTGGGCATGTCCTGGTGTCACAAGACACAGAGCAAGTCACAGGGCCTGTGGAATGAGGGGGTGATGGTGGAGCCAGGCCTGTGCTGCGCTGCAGTTCCAAATCCTGGAGGCAGGCTGTGCCCAGGCTGGGAGCCCAAGGGCATGCTGGCCCCTGGGAACTGTGGCCATCACCAGGAACTCATCCACCCAGCGTGCCCAGTCTGCTGCTGACCGGAGCCTGGGCATTCCCTGAGCCAACTGTTCTTCCTGTTTTGCAGAGGCAGAAAACAACCTACTCCATGTACCCGAAGGCTGAGCCCACTCCCGTCACATCCTCGGCTCCCCCAGTCAGCACACTCTACTCCCCGCCCGTGGTATGTTCAAGGGAGCCCCTGAACGTGATTCAGGTGGACACAGGCCTTGTCCTTGTCCTGAGTCTGCCCTGTTTGTGTCAGGCTGAATCCCTGCTCTGAGGGATTTGCCCTGTTCCACCGCTTGCTCTGTCACAGCACTGCTGTGTTGTCAGCAAGGTCTGCACTCTGGTGGAGGTGTTGTCAGCAAGGTCTGCACTCAGGTGGAGGTAGCTGTCCCCTTCCAGGCTCTTGCTGGTGCACAGCACTGGGTTGTCCATGGCCAGGTCTGAGCAGGATGTTCTGTGGGAGCTGAAAGTCTCCTATTTCTCTGAATGATGTTTCCCTGTTTGTCTCTTTCCAGAATTCTTCTGCTCCCTTGGCTGAGGACGTTGACCCAGAGGTAGGGAGCCAGGCATTCCCGCTCCATGGCACATGCTCACTCCCTGTGGAGCATGATGCTGATCTTCCTTCTCTCCCTGGCAGCTGGCTCGGTACCTGAACCGTAACTACTGGGAGAAGAAGCAAGAGGAGGTTCGCAAGAGCCCTACTCCATCAGCACCCCTGTCTCTCGCAGAGCCAGCTGCCCAGCCCGGGGAGACCCACCCTGCCCCGCTCGGTGTCGTGGAGGTAAGAGGGGGCCTGGGCCTGTACCAGGGAGCTTCTGAGGGGCAAGGAGCACCCGGTTCCTTGGTGCAGCCTGTCCCCAGAGTACTGCTGGCTTGCAGTTGGCTCTTGGCACTGGAGAGCTGAGGGGCTGCCCTGTCCTTCCAGCAGCAGTACCAGAATGGCGAGTCTGAGGAGAACCATGAGCAGTTCCTGAAGGCACTGCAGAACGCGGTCACCACGTTTGTCAACCGCATGAAGAGCAACCACATGCGGGGCCGCAGCATCACCAACGACTCTGCCGTCCTGTCCCTCTTCCAGTCCATCAACAACATGCACCCCCAGCTGCTGGAGCTGCTCAACCAGCTGGACGAGCGCAGGCGTACGTGGGAGCTGTGTGGCCATGGCCATGGGACCGTGTCCTGGGGTGGTTTCTGGGGCTTTCCCCAGCACCAGGGTTGGCACTGCCGGGATGCAGCCTCTCCGGAGAGGCCGGCAGTGTGGTGCACGAGGTGGCTGGAGTGCTCTGCCCCAGGCAGGTCCCTGAGGTGTCTCTTCCCTCCCCAGTGTACTATGAGGGCCTGCAAGACAAACTGGCCCAGATCCGGGATGCGCGTGGAGCCCTGAATGCACTGCGGGAGGAGCACCAGGAGAAGCTGCGCCGTGCAGCAGAGGAGGCAGAGCGCCAGCGCCAGATCCAGCTGGCCCAGAAACTGGAGATCATGAGGCAGAAGAAGCAGGTGAGGCAGGGAAGCGTTTCCAGGGTATGTGGGGCACATCAGCCCTCAGGCCTGCTGGCTCCTCTGCCCCAGGGCTGCCCTGGCAGGGACGGATGCTGCAGCATCCTGGTTTGTTGCCATCATGGCCCTGTTCCCACAGGAATACCTGGAGATGCAGCGTCAGTTGGCCATCCAGCGACTGCAGGAACAGGAGAAGGAGAGGCAGATGCGCCTGGAGCAGCAGAAGCAGACCATCCAGATGCGAGCCCAGATGCCAGCCTTCTCCCTGCCTTATGCCCAAGTACGTCTGCCGGGCCAGAGACCCTCCTGCCCAGTCCCAGGGAACGTGACATAGAGCTGCTTTCCTTCCCTCAACAGCTCCAGGCCATGCCCGCAGCTGGTGGGGTGATTTACCAGCCCTCTGGGCCCAGCAGCTTCCCTGGCACCTTCAGCCCTGCTGGCTCAGTGGAGGGCTCTCCCATGCATGGTGTGTACATGAACCAGGCGGCGCAGGGGAGCACTGGGCCGTACACCACCATGCCCGTCGCAGGGACAGGTACGTGCCCAGCTGGGCCCACTGGGGTGGAGGCTGAGGGCAAGGTGGTAGCTTCAGTCTCTGCCTCTCTGCCACAGATCCCAGCATGGTGAATGCCTACATGTACCAGGCAGGGGCAGGCAGTGGGCAGGCAGTGCAGCAGGGCCCCACGGTGCCCACCACCACCCCTGCGTACTCGTCCTACCAGCCCACCTCAACACAGGGCTACCAGGCAAGTGAGGGCTGGGGCTTTCTGCAGGGCTCAGGGATCTGGCAATGGCATCTCCGGGAGGGAGGATGGGCTAGGTGGTCCCATCTCTGCACCTGCTGCAGCTCTCACAGTGGGAGTGGGTTGGGGTCAGGGCTGGTTTGGGCTCCCCATGGCACAGAGGGAAGATGCTGCTCTGTCTCCAGTGCAGCGTGGGGAGCGTTGCTGCTCTTGGGGTGCTGGTTTGAGTTCAAGCTGGTACCGCTTCTCACCAGCCTCTCCTCTCCAGAGCGCAGCCTCACAGTCACAGAGCATCCCGGCCATTTCCCAAGCCCCCCAGTCGGGTGCCATGGGCTACATGGGCACCCAGTCGGTCTCCATGGGCTACCAACCCTACAGCATGCAGGTGAGCACCCCTTGTCCCATCTGCTCCTGCTTGGCCACAGGGTGGGCTCCAGCGCATGGGACAGTCCTGGGCCTGTGCTACTGGTGGCCGGGTGGAGGTGGGGGTCTTTGGCCTCAGCCCCTCTGACAGCCACCCCTCGCTCTCTCAGGGTCTCATGTCTGCCCTGCCGGGCCAGGAAGCGGCGCTGAGCTCGCTGCCAGCGCAGCAGTCCTACCTGCCCGGGCAGCAGCCCCTCTACCAGCAGGTGAGTGCCGGGGCCGGGGCTGGGCGCGGGGGGTGTGTGCTGCCGGGGCCGCCTCTAACGGAGGCCCCTCGCCTCCTGCAGATGGCACCTGCGGGAGGGACCCCGCAGCAGCCCCCGCCGCCGCAGCCCCCGCCCGCCCCGGCGCAGCCGCCGCAGGGCAGCGGCGAGGCTCAGCTCATCTCCTTCGACTGACCGCGGCGCGGCGCTGCCCGAGACGCTGCTCGACCTCCGGACCCGCGTCCCTGCTCCCGCTCCTCGTCCTCCCCTCCCGGCCCCGGGGACGGGGCTCTGCGGGACTCAGCAGCAGGAGCGCGGCCCCGGGACCGTTCCCGGTGCCCGAGGAGGAGCATCGCGCCGTCCGGCCGAGCCCTGTT
The DNA here is from genome assembly GCA_017639245.1 of Myiopsitta monachus. Classification (NCBI taxonomy): domain Eukaryota; kingdom Metazoa; phylum Chordata; class Aves; order Psittaciformes; family Psittacidae; genus Myiopsitta; species Myiopsitta monachus. The sequence continues at coordinate 361,242 of CM029931.1, read as the reverse complement.
CCCCATCACACACACACACACACACATACACCCCCCCCGCCCCCCGGGACCCCTCCCCGGGCCCGACCCCGTCCCCATGGGTGAGACCGAGCGCGATCGGCGCTAATAAAAGAGTTGGGAACGATCCGTGCCCGGTGTGCTGCGGCGGGCGGGGCGGCGACTGGGGCGAGCGAGTGTTGGCGGACCCGGCGGCTAGAGCGTCCGCCCCGCCCCACCACCGAGCGGGGGCCGCCGGAACCATCGAGCGCGGGGCAGAGCGCCGCCGTGTCCTCTGCGGCCGCCATGCTGCCCGCCGCCCGCGCGCTGCCGCCGCGCCTGCCCCGCCGCCCGCCGCCCGCCTGGCGCTGCACGGGGCCGCGGGCGCTGGGCACGGGCCGCGCGCGGCGCTCCGAGGCGCTGGCCGGGGCGCCGCTGGACACGGCCGCCAAGCGGTACTCGCCCAAGGTGCAGCAGCTCGTGCGGGACATCGCGGGGCTGACGCTGCTCGAGGTGGCCGACCTCAACGCGCTGCTCAAGGTGGGTGGCGGGGACGGTGCGGCGCGGCCCGGCCCGGCCCGGCTCATCCCGGCCCGCCCGCGCCTCACCCGCCGCTCTTCCCGCAGGAGACGCTGAAGATCCCGGACGTGGGGGTGATGCCCGCGGCGGCCGCCACCCTCCTGCCCTCCCAGGCGGCTCCGCAGGTACCGGGCTCTCCGGGGAGGGGACGGGAGTTGGGACCCGCGGGTCCCCATGCGGAGGGAGCGGTGGAGGCCGGGGGGGACACCGGGCCGGGCCCGGACCCCGGGCCTGGGCTTCCCCCCCGATGCTCACCGCGCCTCGGTGGCTCCAGCAGGAGGAGGAGGAGGCGCCGCTGAAGAAGGAGAAGACACATTTCACCGTGCGGCTGACGGACCTGAAGGCGGCCGATAAGGTGAAGCTGATCAAGGAGGTGAAGAACTTCATACCAGGAGTGAACCTCGTGCAGGTGAGAAGAGGGCTGCGGTGCCCCGGGGCTGGGGGCTGGATTCCTGGGCCTGGGAGAACAGTCCTGGTGCAGGGGAGCAGACGAGGTTGGGGCAGGAGTTGGTTGCATCCATGCATGTTTAGGGAAGGGTCTTTCTTCCCGCCTCTGCTACGTGGCCAACAGCAGAGCCCCTGGCAGGAGCAAGGGGGTGAAGAAGGAGGCTCAGAGCAAACACCTCGAATTCCTCTGTGCCAGCCTCAAATCCACAAGCTGCTGTGAGCTTTCCTGCAGAGCTGGGAGCAGTCAGGGTCCCAGCTCACTGGATTTGCTGCGTCTGTCCCTGCTTGCTCAAGGCCATCGTATTTCTGAATTTAGACAAGTTTCTCCAGTTCACACATCTTGCAGCCCACATTTCCGGCCCTTCCCAGAGCTGCTCTTTTCATAGGTGATGCTTCCTCCTTTTTTCTTGGAAGAGATGCGCTTTTCATGGTCCTGTGAGGGCCTCAGCTCACGCCCTTGAGCCACGACATAGACTTGGAACAAAGAATAGGATAGAACTGTTACTGGGGAAGCATTTAACGTGCTTCTGTCTTCCACAGGTGATGCTTTCATGCCTTGGAGTTAACAGTAGCCCTTTCTGTTCACCCAGTTGCAGGGAGGAAACGCTGCTCCTACTGGTAGCCCAGGAGTTTAGAGGGTTTCTAGAAAAGCTTCTGACCTGTTCATGTTGATCAGTCCCAAAGCAAACACTTCAGTAACAGAGGAGCTCCAGTGGCAGAGCCGTGAGTGTCGCTGGCTGCTGGGTGGAGTGACTGTCAGCTTGGCTGGTCCAGCTGATGGGTCTAATGTGAACGTTAAAACACCAAACCCAGTAACGGACGCAACCGGTGGGTAGTTAGCAGCGCTCTAGTCTGGAGAACTCAAGCTGAGCAACTTGTCTTAGCGCATGGAACCTGCCAAACAAGCCAGTTTCAGCTCCAGTGCAGGTCTGAGGTTGGTAGATGCAGGTTATTGCTGGCAAACTTTGCCAGGTGTGACCTATCTGAGCTGGTGCTTTGGTTCAAGCACACCCAGACACAAAACCATCACTGCTGCTGCTGGTTCTCTCTGTGAGATTGTGTTCAGAGCGTGGCTGGTGCATCTTTACTGTCAGGTTTGCTTCCATCTGTTTGGGGTGTTCTGACGAACCTCGCAGGGATCCCTCCCTGCCTGTAGGGCTGTCCTGAGTTGGAAGTCAGAATTGCTGGGAGAACCTCTGGTGTTGGGCCCTGATGGGACTAAGGTCAGTCCCCAGGAACAGCTCGATGAGATGGGGGTGTCATCAGCAGAAGCTGGGCTCTAGTCTGCACGTCGGGAAGTGTGTTCTGAGCCGGCTCCACAGACACACTCACCTCCTGTCTCCTCATACTCTGGCTGGGGCTGGAGCAGCTGATCCTGTGCAAGACCCAGCTTGGGGCCTGCTGCAGGGCACCAGGAACAGCTGCTTCCTCTGACCTGGGCTGATTTAGAGCAGTGATTATGTATTGGCGAGAAGGGTCTTAACTGGAGATAACCTTGACTGTTCCCTGTCCTCATCTCAGCCAGCCAGAATGGCTTGCTGTCCGGATCCTGCTCTGCCAGGCTCTGCCTGTGCTGCAACCCCTCCTTATCCCTGGCAAAAACAAGCTTTTTCTGGCACCGTGGGTTCATCATCACTGCCCCCAGCTGGAATCAAAACCACTAAATCCTTCTTCCTGCTGGTAGTAGTCAGGCTGTTGGTGTTCAGTACCTGCAGAGCCACATGGCAGAGAGCTGGCAGCAGCCCTGGGCCACAGGAACCTCCCAGGCTCTGTTTTAAGGAGCTGAGGAGCCTTTGTTGTGCTGCGTGGGGTGAGGAAGAGCATCCAACTGTGCCAGGGGTTATCCTCTGGGTTCCTGTCCTTTCTTCACAGCAGCCCTGCAGGAAATCCCTTTAAATCAGCTCAGCAGCTTTTCAGCTTGTCTTAAACACTGAGGAACTGCAGAGTACCAGTGGTTTGGGTAAAAAGCCCTACTAATAGGAAGATTGTGTTGTCTGTTCTGGACTTCTTTTACCCAGTACAGTGTGTTCTTGCACAGCTGAACCCTGCAGTCCCCTTCCTGCTGGCAGAAACATGTGAACCAGAACAATCACACTTGGCAAGGCCAGGAGCTACCTTGTGGTGTGGCCCAGGCACCAGGGCTGCGTGTCAGGGGCACCGTGCATGTGGTGGGAGGAATTGAAGAGCAGCTACTGACAAAGGTCTGCCAGAGCTGAAGGGGATGCACCATCATTTGCAGTCGGATTTAAACACCCCCTGGTTTGATGTGCTGCAGCACAAGTGAAAGTCTTGGGCTTTGGACCTTGGGTTTAAGCTGAGGTCAGTCTCATGGCTCTGAATCTGTTAATCCAGTTAGCGAAAGCCAGTTTCCAATCTCACACTTCTCTCCCTCCCGCAGGCAAAGAAGCTGGTGGAGTCCCTTCCGCAGGAGATCAAGGCCAACGTCTCTAAGGAGGAAGCGGAGAAGATCAAAGCGGCGCTGGAGGCAGCAGGAGGGACTGTGGTTCTGGAGTAGACATCTCCATCTCACCATGGAGGGACTGGCGCAATGGCAGCCATCCCCACTGCCACCGTCCCCGGCACCAGAGTCCGGATGCTTCCGAGTGCAGTGGGAATGCTCTCTGGAAGGTGCCCCGTGCAAGAATGCTGTACGGTTTGGTGGGGCTGCCGTTTGCTCCCGGCACTGCGATGAACTCTACTTCATAAATAGCTGAAAAACCCTCAGAAACGGTTCATCTCTCCCCGTTAACCAGGTGGTGGGTGGGAAACGTGGCTCTGGAGCCCGGGGTCGTGGCGGATGCGGCGCAGGGGCGCTCCCGGTGCTGCGCCCGCTCCGTTCCCGGTCCCAGTCATCATCGTCCCGGTTCGCCGCCGCCGGTGCTGCAGGTGGGGGGGGTGGCGTTGCCCCCGAAAGGGGGGCGTGGTTTACTCGAGGGGCGTGGCCATGGAGCTGCGGGGGCGGGGCCGAGGCGGGGCCGTGCGTTCCCCACTGAGGCGCCGATGGCGGAGCGGCGCGTATCGCGCTGGTACTTCGGCGGCCTCGCGTCGTCCGGCGCCGCCTGCTGCACGCACCCGCTGGACCTGCTCAAGGTGAGGGGATGGAGAACGGCGCCGGGGGGGGGCTCGGAGGGGACGGGGAGCGGCCGCAAGGGGATGTTTAACGGCTCTGGAGGGCCGCTGAACGGCTGCGGAGGACCGGTGAGCGGGTGCCGGGAGCCGGTTCTGAGGGACCGGTTCGCAGCTGTGAGGGCACCGAGCGCGCTGGGACGCGGCCCTGGGCTCGGGGGCGGGACGAGAGGGACGCGGGGAGCCAGGGACAGGGCTGAGGGGAAGCGGGCCTGGCCCAGGGGGGGACGCGGTGTGTGGGGTGGGGGCTCCGGGGAGCTCGGGGTGCCGGCCCGGGGGGGTGCGGGGCCGTGGAGGACGCCCCGGGCAGCCTTGCCCGGGCACGGCAGCGCCTCCGGGGCTCACAGCGCTGGACGCGGGCCCACTGGACTCCGTGTCCTCAGGCCAAGGTGTCACCGAGGCGCCCTGGCCGGGCTGGCATCCCTGCTCCCGCACAAAGCGCGCCGCGCGCAGCCCTGCGCTGCCAGCACCCACGGCGGGGCGAATGCCAGCGCTGCCCCGAGCCTTGTGCCAAGCAGCGAGGAGCCCGGGCCGGCTCCGCGGGGGAGTGGGAGGGAACGGCTTGGGACAGGCAGCCCCTACCCGCCCTGCGCCTGGAGAAAGGAGGGGATGTGGCGGGCACTGGTCCAGGAGAGGAGCCGGCGCTGGCAGGGGGATGCCGCTTCCCCGGTGCTCGGCCTGTTGCTGTGCCTGGCTGGCCCTGGCTGGCAGCCCGCGGGGGCTCGGAGGATGCCCTGGTGAGGTGCCAAGAAAGAGAATTTGTCTGGCACATGCCTCCAGGTCTGCCTCTGAGCCAGTGACGGGTGTGACTTTTGGGCCGTGTCCCCACGAGGCAGCCCCTGTGTGCCCTGCAGCCGCGAGCAGCCTGGGCTGGTTTTGCCAGCGGGTTTACACCTGGATATTGACCACGGACCTGCCCTTGGCCCGGAGCTCATCTGCTTTGGGGCCGGTGCAGGCCGGGGGACGCACGAGGGGCCCAGGGCCTGCAGGGTACGGGGTGAAGCGTGCTTCACAGTACCTTTGGACCTTAACCTGGCGGGAGCCAGCCCGTGGCACCGCCGGATCACTGGAACCAGCTATGGCCAGCCACCGGCCCCCCGGGGCTGCCTGTCCCGGCAGCGAGCGCAGCGCTGCCCGGCCCCTCCCCTGCCCGCCCGCGGCCCTGGGACGGGAGGCAGCAGCGGGCTTCCGGGTGTGGCTCTGCCCCACCTGCCTGCCCGGTGCCGCTGCCGGCGGCCGCCCCGGCTCCGCGCGTGGTCCGGCCCCTGATGTCCAGACTCCGCCTGCCGGGCCCGGGGGCAGTCCCTGCCCCGCAGCCCCGCACTGGGGGCGGCTGTTCCCAGCGTCCCGTGGCGTGTCCCACGCTCCGGCCGTGCCGGCGCTTCTGTAACGGGAGCCAGGCCTCGTCCCCCGCCAGCTGCCCTTTGCCCTGCTTAAGTTTGTCTCCTGGCCCTCTGACCCACACGTGATGTTTGCGGTGCAGGGTAAGGGATGCTCAGGACACGCCGCTCTGTCCCGGCCTGCCCCTGTGTCCCGCTGCCGAGGTTGGGAGTGGAGCACCCCCATTCCCAGGGCCGTGCCTGGCCATGGCATCGAGCACGTGAGCGCGGCTGTGTTCCTGCCTCTGCGATTGCTGTGGCTGGGAAGGAGGGAAAGTGACTTCCGGAGCCCGTGGCCGCCACGTGTGGCGAGGGCGCGGGCAGCAGGAGGTCGTGAATTCATGGCCCCAGCGTGGTTCCTCAGAGCAAACTCGTGCCGGTTGCTCACTCACGTGTTTCTGGCCCTGCGCCTTTCTCAGGGGAGCAGATGCCGCCACCTCATCCTGAGGCACGGAGCAGGGCAGTGCCTGGGAGGGCTGCGGTCGGGTGCCTCCACACTTCCCCTTCTCCTGCCAGCCTCCTTCCTCTGAGGCTGCTCGGACAGGTTCCAAGTGCTGCTGAGGTGCAGGGAGCCTGGAGCTGGTGCTCCAGGGCTAATAACTTACCCTGGCAAGGCTCGGAGCGGCTGTCCCTGCGCTCCCTGCGCCCAGCACCAGGCTGGTGCACTGACACTGCCGCCTCTGCCCCAGGTCCACCTGCAGACGCAGCAGGAGGTGAAGATGCGGATGATGGGGATGGCGATGCATGTGATCCGCAACGACGGCTTCCTGGCCCTGTACAACGGGCTCAGCGCCTCCCTGTGCCGGCAGGTGAGTGCCACCGTGCCTCGGCGGCCTCCGGTCCCCCATGGAGTTCCCTCCGCAGCGCTGCCCTCGCTGTCTGGCAGTGGGGCTGGAGCTGACAGGCTGCCCGGCGGGACACAGCGGCTCTTCCTCCTCTCCTCCAGATGACATATTCCTTGACTCGCTTCGGCATCTACGAGACAGCGCGGGACCGCTTAGGCCAGGGCAGCCAGGGGCCTCCCCCCTTCTACCAGAAAGTGCTGCTGGGTGCAGTGGGAGGTGAGTGGGGCAGAGGAACCCTCACCTTGGGCTGCCTCGGGCTGCAGCAGCCCCTGACCCCGGCTCTTTGCCGCAGGTTTCACCGGCGGGCTCGTGGGGACACCGGCAGACATGGTGAACGTCAGGTCGGTGCTGCTGGGGGCAGCCCGTGGCTGGTGTGTGACAGCAGTTGGGGTGGTGGGTGCTCCCGTGCTCCTGACCTATCTCCTGACCAGCCCTGCTGCGGCGGGAGGCCGGTGCCGGTGGGAGGCTCTGTGCCAGGACTGGAGCTGCTCTGTTCGGTGTGACAGCCCCAGCCCCTTGTGCGGCCTCCGGGGGGTGTGGGGCTGGCGACAGCTTTCCCGTCCTGCTGCAATCGGGCGGCACAGCTGCCCAGGCGGGTCCCCGGGGCTGGGGGGGGCAGCGGGTCCCCGGCCCCGCCTCACCTCGCGGCGCGTTGCCTTCCAGGATGCAGAACGACATGAAGCAGCCGCCCTCTCAGCGGCGCAAGTGAGTGAGGGCTCGGATGGACGCCGGGGTCCCTGTGGCCGCGGGGGGGCAGCACCGGACCGGCGGCGGGGGCCGTTCGCTCGGCGGGGACGGTGGGGCCGCAGCCCCGGGAGCTGCCGCCGCCTGCGCGGGGCTGCCGGGAAGCCTCGGACCCTGACACCTTCCCCTCTCGTCCCTTCCAGTTATTCCCATGCCCTGGACGGCATGTACCGCGTCCTCCGGGAAGGTGAGGCCGTGCCAGCCGGGTCGAGTGAGCCCGCCCGGGCTGTCCTCGCTGGCACCGGGAATGCGCGGTTGCCGGTGGGATGAATGGGGCCGGGAGCTGTGTCTGGAGCTGCCGCGTGTGCTCTCAGCCGGGTCAGGCAGAGGAGATGGAGGGTGGCCTGGGCAGCCGAGAGCACCTCTGCAGCATCGGGCTGGGGCTGGGCTAGGCCGGGCCGGGCAGCCCGCCCGTGCTCCGGTGTGAACGGGAGAGCCGCTGGGGAAAGCACGAGGGGGTGGAGCGGGTGGGAAGGGGAATGAAGGGCCGCAGGAAGGAGGCAGGGCTGCGCCGAAGGGTTCTGCTTTCTGCAGTGTATCTGCTGTTGTGTCTCAAGCACTGTTGTGTGAGGAGTCCGGGGCACTCTGGGACACGGGCTGGGCAGGGAGGGGAGTGTGGGGCTGTGCTGATCTCAGTCTGTCTGTCTGCAGAGGGCCTGAAGAAACTCTTCTCTGGAGCCACAATGGCATCCAGCCGAGGGGCCCTGGTCACTGTTGGGCAGGTAGGACAGCTCTGCAGGGCAGCAGGTGCCCGGGTAGGGACAGGGGCTGTCCCTGGTGTGAGGAGGGTGGATGTGCCAGTAATGGGCCGTGTCTCCGCAGCTCTCCTGTTACGACCAGGCCAAGCAGCTGGTTCTCTCCACTGGGCTGCTGTCAGACAACATCTTCACTCACTTCCTGGCCAGTTTCATCGCTGTGAGCAGGGCTTGATGAGGGGGGGCAGGACTGGGATGGGATTTGCTGGCAGGCAGGGCTGCCGGAGCTGCTGAGCGGGGCCAGGCACAAAGCTCTGGGTCTCTCTGGTGCCCTGGCCATTGCTGGCACCATGAGCTGCTGACCCGCTGACTCTCCCCAGGGCGGATGTGCCACATTCCTGTGCCAGCCCCTGGACGTGCTCAAGACCCGCCTCATGAACTCCCAGGGCGAGTACCGGGTGAGTACAGCCCATCCTGTCCCCTCTGCGCACTGGCTCCTGCCTCCTGCCACCTCCTCATCTCTGTCCCTCTTGTGCCAGGGTGTTACCCACTGTGCCATGGAAACTGCCAAGCTCGGACCCCTCGCCTTCTACAAGGTACCTACCTGGGGCCGCATGGGGTGGGCTGGGGGGGTGGAGTGGGGGAGGCCGGGCTGGCTGGTAGCAGAGGTGAGTGTCCACAGCAACACTGGGACGCTGTTGCCGGAGCCTAACTGGTTCCTGTGCCGGAGCTTCTGCTGCAGTTCTGCCAACCCAGCGGTGATGCTGCACTGATGTGTCTGGGACAGAGGGGTCAATGCATGGCACAGATCTGAGGGCACAGTGATGGCTGCAGTGCCTCCCTCACTGCTGTGACAATCCCTGCCTGTCGTGGAGGCCCCAGCTCCCTGGGGCTCACGCTGCCCCGTGCCTGCAGCCTTGCACCACTCCAGGGTGCTGTGGGGCACCTTGGCCATGACGGGGAGGCCTGGGGCTGGACACACGCTGACTCTTCCCCTTCTCCATGTCCCCTTCCAGGGCTTCATTCCCGCTGCTGTCCGGCTCATTCCTCACACCATCCTCACCTTTGTCTTCCTGGAACAGCTGCGCAAATACTTTGGGATCAAAGTGAGCACCTGAGGAGGAGGGACAGGCCCTGCCTCCCCCCAGGGTGAGCGCGGGGTCACCACTGAGACCCCCAGGACCCCTCCACTGCCGGAGCCGGTGCCACTTCCCTGGCCCTCACCCCTGCTCCTGTGCCTTGCCAGCGCCTGTACCTGGCCAGTCCCAGCATTCCCCTTCCCCTCACCCCTGCTGTCCGTTACCTCTGGGCTGTCCTGGGCCCCTTGTCCCCTCTGCACTGTTGCTCTGGGGTTTTTTGGTGTCTTCCCCCTGCCCACAGGTCCTGCCTGTGCCCCCCTCAGCCCCATCCCTCCTGCCCGTGGGGCTGGGGGCCGGAGCCCACCCTGCAGCAGGGGCTGTGCTGGGGCACAGGTGGTGCTGGCGAGTGGCATGGGGAGGTGCAGGTTTAGTACAGCCCCATGGTCCCACAGTGCCTGTGGCCTCTGTGCTGCTCCCCTGGCCCCAGCACAGCCTCTGTGTCTGCCCACACACCCACTGCTCCCGCTTGGCCCAAACTCGCCAGCGCCGGGCGGCTGCTGCGTTCTTCAGGGATTGTGCCTCATACCAATGATGGGAGAACAGACCCGGGCCGGGGGGGGGGCAGCCGCCCAGCCCCTGCCCATCTGCTCCGCTGCCGGTGGGAGTCCCTCTCTCCTGGCCCCTCCTCACCCAGGGCATGGCCCCGGGCCTGGCAGCGGGTGCTGGAGGGCCTTTCACATGCCCTGCACCAACCCTGGCCCAGGCTGGAGGATCCGGGCTGCCCTGTGCCCCCCTCACCCTGCACCACCCTGTGTGGGGGCTGCAGCCCCCGGCCATGTGCACCGCTGTGTGAGGTGGTCCCGAGGGATCAAAGAACTGGAATATGCGTGACCTTCCTGTGTAATAAAGGGCGGAACAAGCTCAGGGCCTGGTGTCCTGCCTCAGGGGCCGGGGGACACTGTGCCCCCTCCTGCTGCAGGGCGTAAGTCTGGGAGCCAAGTGCAGGGAGCAGAGCAGGGCTCGCTCCATGCCGGGGGGGGGTTCTGTGCCCTGTTCCCTGCCCAGCAGTGGGGAGCTGTGGGCTGAGTGCCCTGAGCCAGCCCTGCGCCGAGTTGTGCCCGGCCTCAGCCGTGCCAAGGGCGCCCGCCGGCCTCTGCCTCGCTGCGGGAGCTGCCTCCTGAATGTGTCACTAATTGGGTTTCAGCAGGCGGAACAGAGCCAGCCCGGGCGGGCAGAGAACTGAAAGCTCGTCACCTTAACGAAGCCTAATGATGCTGGCTGGCATCGCTTTGTTCCTGCGCCTGGCCCTGAGAGAGAGCCATGGTCAGGTGTGGGGCGAGCTGAACGCCTGGCTCCAAACCCCCAGCCCCACTGGTGGGTGCTGCTCTGCACCCACACCCCGGCTAGGCTGGAGCAGGAGAGTGATGGAGCTGCGGGGCCCATCTCAACCCCACTGCCCTCCAGCAGCACAGCCTGGTCCCAGCCGGCAGCAGCCGTGGTGCCACCATCTGCGCCAGCCCTGGGCCACAGTATCCACCTTTCCTCTTCCCATGTCCCTTACGGCAGCCTCACCGCAGCCTCACTGGCAGATGGGCAGACACATGCCAGGGCATGGCACATGTGGGAGCACTTTTTACTGGCACTGGAGAGGGAGATGCCTCCGGCCTGGCACCAGCCCTGTGCCAGCAGCACCTGAACTTGCTGTTGCCATCCGGATCCCCCTGCTCCCATCCTGCCTCTGCCAGCCCCCTGTAGCACCCCAAGCCCCGGCCCCTCTCCCTGGGGGGTCCCGCGGAGCCCCTCATGCCCGCATGGCGCTGGGGCTGCCGGTTCTCGTGGGGTGCCGGGGCAGTCTTTGGGGCAGCAGCGGTGGATCCGCCAGGCTCTGCGTGCCCGGACGCCAGCTGCTGCGGGGGATGTGCTCGTCAGCGGTGAGCACGGACCGGCCCCGCCAGCGGCAGCCGGCAGGAGGGGAGATCAGAGCAGCTCCCGCCGCACAGCGGAGGTTTGCCCGGGACCCGAGCGGGGCCGCCTCAGCGGGGCCGGGGGCACCTCCCCGGGGGACCCCGCGGCACCCAGCGGGGGGCTGCACCGGAGCCCGGGACACTCCGGTCCCGCTCCGTCGGGGGCCGGAGCTGTCCCGCTGCCCCCGCCGAGCAGAGCCGGCGCCCGGGAGCGGGGCGGAGGAGCCGGAGGGGGGGACAAGCGCCTGCGCCCCCGGCTGCTCTGCAGTGCGGCCGCCGGTGATGCGGGGAGGGGCGGGGGGCGCCGGGCTGCGCCCCACCCGTGCCGGCGGGAGGAGCGGGGCGGCGGGACGCGGCTTCTAACCCGCGGTCCCTCCCCCCGCGCCGGTCCCTCCCCCCTGGGCAGCCACAGCCGCGGCCGCGGCTCCGGCAAAACTTTTCACCGGAGCGGAGGAGCGCTCCGGTTCCGGTACCGGTCCGCGCCAGCACCGAGATGCGCCGGGGAGCTGCTGCGAGCCCAGCCCTGCCAGGTACGAGGAGCGCGAGTGAGGAGGGAGAGGAGCGCCTGTCCCCGCGGTCTCGGGGCTCCCGTCCGGCGGGATGCCGCCCGTCCCTGCGGGGGACGTGGGCTCGGGGGGCGGCTGCGCATCCCCGGGGCCGCGGTAGAGCCGCTGGAGTCCGGAGCAGCAGCTCCCGGAGCCGCTCCGGGGCTGGGCGCCGGCCCCGGCGGGGCTGAGCCCCTCGGGAAGGGGTGTCCCGGGCCAGGGAGTCCCGGCGGAGCTTCTCCTGCTCCCAGCCCGCGCCGCTGCCCCTGGCACCCGGGAAGCGGCTCTGCCCCCGGGGCTCACGGCACCGGCACCCCGGGCGCTGTCGTGAGCCTCAGCGGGAGCATCTCCCGGAGAAACCCCGGGGCCGGGTGGTGCCCGCCGGGTCTCCCGCCGTGGGCACCGCGGTGTTTGCCGCTCCCCAGCCGAGGGGCGCAGCAGGGGACACTTTTCCGCCCTCCCAGCGCCCCAGACTCCCTGGTGCTGCAGGGGCCCATCGCGAGTGCCCTTTGTGACTCTGTCCCAAGCTCTGCTGTGTCAACACGGCGTTGGTAAATGGCTTTGTTTAATCAGGACATGTTGGGTATGTGACCTTGCCGTCCTCCTGGCCGCAAGCGCATCTCCAAAGCAGCCGCTGAGATCCCCCTCGTGCCCGGCGCTGTGCTTCCCAACGTGCCGCTCCCTCGGAGGGAGCGCAGCCCTGCTGTGGGTGTCCTGACCCATGGCAAATCCAGCGGCTGCCCCTGGCATTCCCTCACTTCTATCGGTGCATCAGCAGGGAAATTCAGGGCCCACCGGACCCCTCCTCAGCGCGTTAGTGCCGCCCCAGCTGCCAGCCCGGGTCCTTCCCACCAATCCTGCTCCGATCTGCGCGCCGCGGGGCAGGGTTTTCTGCGCTCTGCTGCCTGGAGAGGGGAAGAAGAGAAAAGGCTGAAGGGAGAAGAGGCAAAATGTGCATTAAAAATAGTCAATGAGAAAAAGTGGCTGCAAGCCCCGATCAGCGGCACAGGGCTGTGACCACGCACCCAGCGCTGCTCCGTGCCCTGTGCTGTGCCAGGCAGTGGCAGCCGGAGGCAGGGGAGACGGGGCAGCCGCTCTGCTCCGTGCCCCTGTGCTCCTCCATTGCATCCTGTCTTGCCCGGGGCCCCCGTGGCCAGTGCCCTGTCCTTGTCTGTGGGCCCCAGCCCAGTGGGTCTGGGTACCATGGCTGGGCTGAGCCACCCTGGAGTGCCTCTGGCATCCGGGGTGCTGGTGGCTGCTCAGTGGGTGACTCAGGACAGGCAGGGACCCTGCGAGACCCTTCCAGGATGGCTGCTGTGTGCAGTGCCCGCATGGGCAGGGCAGGCTTTGAGCTCACTCTTCAGTGAGGCACCGGGAGCTCGTCCCCAGCTCTCTGGTGACCATGGTGTCCATGCGTGACACGAGCGGGTGGGGAGGCGGGTGCTGAGCTCCCAGCACAGGCGTGTGCACACACTGCTCTGCACTGACCTTTTCCCAGACTTTTCCCAGCCCTTTGCTTCCCTTGTGACATGCCAACCACGTGTGTCACACTGTGTCTCTCGTGCCATCCTCCTGTGTTTCATGGGCTTTCAAGTGATGCGATGAGCAAGAAAAGCCCCTTTCTCTGAGCCACGACTGGGTGCTCAGCACCCCGTGTGTGACTCACAGAGAAGTGCAAGCTTTCATCCCCCGAAAAATGGGGCTCAGGGGCTCGCTGTGAGCCCCTCACACAATGCTGGGGGGCTCCGCATCCCCTTGCCAGAGCCTGCTAGGCAAGGGGGGTTATTCAAGCACTGCCTGGCTGCCCAGCTGTGCTGGCAGAGCACACATGGTACCGGGCAGTGTGGTACTGGTACTTGGTACCAGGCAGCTATGGAAGATGCTTTTTGGTGGCAGGGCAGTCGTGGAGGTGATGCAAAGAGCTTTGTCCTGTTTGCGTCCTGTGTTGCTGTTGAGGAAAAAGCTGTCGGGGTTGGTTTAGGTTTGCTTGGTCCAAAGTGAAGCAGAATGTGCCATCGTGGGTGCCTCTCTCCGTGTGCCGCTGCTCAGCGTTTCCACAGTCCTGTAGCTCTGTGCAAACCAGTTGCTGTTATGAGGGCTGCTCCGGGCAGTTCAGCTCTGCCTCCGCTGCCAGAGTCCATGGTACTCACTTCCCCGGAGAGGATTGGAGCCACTGTGGGTCACAGGTGGGGAGCGGGTGGCATCCCCAAGCCCAGGGCAGAGATAGGAACAGGAACAGACCCCCTGAGACTCCCCACCACCACTGTCTCCCCCATGGCTTGTCCCACTTTGCCATGGTCCTGGGCAGAAAGTGGAGCAGCATCTGCAGGGCCAGGCTTGTGCTGGCGTTGCATCAGCCCTGGCCTCGCACCATTCCTCATCTGCCAAGTGCTGAAGCCCCTGCCGTGCTGGCGTGGAGCTCCGAGCTCCTGGCCAAGCCAGCCATGGAAAGCGCCGCATTAGCACGCTGGGGGCTAATCCCTGTGTCCGGAGAGCACAGCCTCCCCTCACCCGCCGAGCAAGTAGCTGGGTGCGGGGCTGTGCTGTGGGGAGGGCCATGGGCGGCTCAGGCCGTGCCTGGCTGTACCAGCCCCTTGGTGCTTGTGCAGGGCCATGGCTGTCCCAGGCAGCTCCCGGGTCACGTTGCAGATGCCCATGAGTGTCCCCGTGGAGGCTTCCCCAAGCCACTGATCCATGTGGCAATCCGCTCCAGCGCTCCCAGATGTGGAGCTCGTTCCCTCACACGTGTGGTGGCAGCCGGAGCTGGGTAGCAAAATCTCTGCGGGAAGCTGGGGTGTGAGGAGGAGAGAGCTTGACCCCAGGCAGGGCTGCTTGGTGCTCAGCCGGCCATGGGGACCTGCACAGGCACAGAGCTGCTGCAGGGCAGCACCGTCCATCCCCTCTTGGCTGCTGCAGTGCTGCGGCAGTGGCAGCAGCCTGGCAGTGCAGCATTCTGGGTACTGGGCTCTCCCCATTCCCCCCTGGCTGCACACCCCAGCCCCGCTGGCTAGCAGACCCTGGGCCATGAGCTGCAGGTCTGGGGGCACAGGGAAGCTGGTTGAGGGGCTTCGGCGGTCTCTGCTTCGCCCCCAGTGCTGCAGGAGTTGGCACCACTTGCTCAGGAAGGGCTCAGCACATGAGCACAGACATTGGTGATGGCTCCACTCTCCCCACCACAGGACTCGATGATGGAGCCAATATCTGACACCTCCGGCCCCCCAGCACTGGCACTGACCTTTCCCCATGTGGGTGCCACCGTCCTGGGGCTGGTTCCTCTTCCCCCCTCTCCTGTCGCAGGCAGCGTTAGGTGTTTGTAGCCTCTTTGGGGTCAGCAGCCGCAGGAACGCACCACACTGCCCAGTGCCAGCGTGGGCCAAATGTCCCCTGTGCCCATCGCGGCCCAATGCACCCACTGTGTGCTGGGAGCCTCCCCCAGTGCCCGTGGCCAGCACGGCCAGGGCACACCAAAGCCTGGGGTGAAGGGCTGGGAACCGTGGCACCGGGAGCCAGGTGGGCTCAGTGAAGGGAGGTGGAGCCGGGTCTTGCTGAGGGGCTCCCAGCGCTGATGGCCACGGCACATCCAGCCCTCAGTGACCGCTGCTCTGAGTACGAACGCTGGGCAGGTCCAAGCACCCCAGGCCCCCGGACCAGCACACGGGTCCTCTGCTCCCTCCCTGCACAGCCCATCCGCACCAAGGCAGGGACAGCTCATCCACGGCTGATAGAAACAGTCCGGGCTCTCGGAGCACGCCATGGGGCGGCTGAGCTCCTGGGGGACGCGCAGCGCGCGGCTGCGCGGCACCGTGGGCAGCCGGGGCAAAGAGCCGGGGCAAAGAGCCGGGGCAAAGAGCCGGGGCAGGGCCCGCTCGAGGGGAGCCGGTGCGAGCAGCAGGAGCGGGACCTGCCCCGCGCCAGCACCCCTCACCCAGTGCAGTCTGCCCAGCTTGGCCGCGGCTGCGCCCCGGGGCCCGGGGACTCCGGGGCAGAGGCCTCCCTGCCGCTAAATCCCAGTGCAGGGGCTAAAAATAGAGACACCTCTGGCCCAGAGCTGCCTCCCCGGGCCCGGAGAGGGGCTGGCAGCGAGTCACTGCCGCCCCGCGGTGCCGGGAGGAGGGTTTCCTCCCGGGGCAGGGATGCTCGGCAGGGGCCAGGCACCGGGAGGTTCTCATGGGGCTGGGCTGTGGGTAGCGGTGGGATGGGGCAGTTGGGGATGTGGCATGGGGCTGATGGGGGCACGGGGACAGGGATGTGGCATGGGGCTGATGGGGGCACGGGGACAGGGATGTGGCATGGGGCTGATGGGGGCACGGGGACAGGGATGTGGCATGGGGCTGATGGGGGCACGGGGACAGGGATGTGGCATGGGGCTGATGGGGGCACGGGGACAGGGATGTGGCATGGGGCTGATGGGGGCACGGGGACAGGGATGTGGCATGGGGCTGATGGGGGCACGGGGACAGGGATGTGGCATGGGGCTGATGGGGGCACGGGGACAGGGATGTGGCATGGGGCTGATGGGGGCACGGGGACAGGGATGTGGCATGGGGCTGATGGGGGCAGGAGGACAGGGATGTGGCATGGGGCTGATGGGGGAACGGGGACAGGGATGTGGCATGGGGCTGGCAAAGAGATGACGACAGAGAAGCTGGGCTGGGGCTGGCGAGGGGGATGAGGACAGAGATGGTGGTGCGGGGCTGATGGCCAGTGGGCACCCACAGAAGGTCCCTGTTCCCAGAGCCCACCCAGGAGGACTGTCCCCGGAGACGGTTCCTTCTGCCCCTGGACTGTCTAAATACGGTGGCGCCGGCAGGTCCCGCTCCCCGAGCTGCATCTGGAGCCCCGCACACTGATTAATGAGCTCCTCGAGCAGCCGCGCTTGCGACACGGCGAGTGGGGCTGCATGGACGAGACACGACTTTCCCAGGGATAAAAATAGGCTCAGGCAAAGCAGGGAGCCCTGGGAGCGGCACTGGTCGGGGAGCGCAGCCACTGCCCCCACCATGATGCTGTAGTGTCTGCGGTGGCACCGGCACTGCAGCCCCTCACCCCGCAGTGCCGTGGGGCTACCATCAGAACAGCCCCTTGTTGGAAGAGATGAAATCCCCCTCAGGAGCCCCATAACCGGCTTAGGGGGATGGAGCGAATTACAGCACCGCGTGAGCTGGGCTTTGTGCACGTGGTGCTGGGTGTAGGACGAGGCGCCTCGTTGCTCGCCTGAGCTGGGGGCAATGGAGGCGCAGTGGCGCAGCCAGGACAAGCTGGTCCAGGGGCCAGGGCAGGGCCAGGATCCCTGCAGGTTAATGGTTAATGCCCTGGGGTCTGGTGGCCATCGGCTCCCGGCCTATCCCCATCCCACCAGGGACACCTGCAGGGCTAGGGCTGGGGTGTCCCCAGGGTGATCCTGCCTCAGGGCTTGGCGACCTCCACCGCTGGAAGCAGGTCTGAAGCTGGTGCTGCTGGAGCAGTGGCAGCAGTGGGGAGGTGAGAGGGAGGGGAAGCAGTGGGGCACCAGCTCCGGGAAGATGCTCAGACATGAAGAGAGGTCCTGGGCTCTCAGGGCCAGGGTGTGGGGTGGCCCCATCTGTGTCTGTGCACAGGGGGTTCTGTAGGCAGCCGCTGGGGATGCCTGGGTCTGCCCTGTGCAGGGCTGATGTCTGGTGCTCTGGCCAAGCAGGGGCTTGGTGGGCAGAGGGGCGTCATGGCCACAGTTGCGATGCTGTCCTGGGGAGATGGCAGGTACAGAGCAGCTCTGCAGCCTCACTGGAGGGCACACACCAACCAGCTGAATGCTACAGCCAGGGGGGCAAGAATGGGACAGGAGAGTGGGGCAGTGACCGGGGCAGCTCTCTGTGAGCAGCATCTCGTGTAGGGTCACCCACGTGCCAGGGGCCTCATCACCAGGGCAGAGGAGGTGCCGAGGGCCGGTAGGACACCAGGGCCCCGCACTGCTCCCCATGCAGAGGGATGTTCCAGCCACGTGTCCTCAGCCTCCTGCTGCTGCTGCTCTGCTGCCAGGTAAGGGAGGATAACCCACGCCAGTGAGCTGCCTGTGCCCAAGCTGCCCCTCACCACAGCACTGCAGCGCCCACTGCCCTCTCCTGCCTGCACTGCCAGCCTCGTGGCACAGTGTGATAGCCTGTGCTCACCCATGGCTATCCCCCACATGGGTGCGGGTGACGTGGGTGACAAGAGCTCCCCGCTGCCCCCAGGGCTCCTGCGCCCAGATCACGGATTTCCTGCTGGAGAGCTGGAAGGAGTACCGCGAGGAATGCCACCGCAACATGAGCCGCCTGCCCGCGCCCACCGGTGAGTGCTGCGGGGGTCCCGGTGGGACGGGCGCCAGGGCGAGGGGCCAGCGTGGGGCTGGTGCCCGGACCCTGTGCAGGAGAGGCCAAGGCACGGCCACGTCCGTCCCTCCGCAGAGCTGGTCTGTAACCGCACCTTTGACAAGTTCTCCTGCTGGCCGGACACACCGCCCAACAGCACCGCCAGCGTCCCCTGCCCCTGGTTCCTGCCCTGGCACCAGAAAGGTAACGGCTGGAGAGTGCGCGAGTGCACTCGTGTTGTGCGTAGTGTTGTGCACTCAGCACCCCCCTTTCCCCTCCCCTCTGTGCAGTGAAGCATGGGCACGTCTTCAAGACCTGCGGGGCAGACGGTCAGTGGGTGACGGGCCCAAGGGGGCAGTCCCTGCGCGATGCCACGCAGTGCAAGCAGGATGCCGAGGACCTGGCGGCACAGGTGGGCAGAGGGGGGCAGCGGTGCAGGGAGCCCTCCCTTGCCCCCTGCTCACCCCCTGACCCTCTCCCATCCTCACCCACTCCTGCCCGCACCAGGAGAAGTTTGCCAAGACCTACGGCAGCTTCAAAGTGATGTACACAGTGGGGTACTCGGCGTCCCTCTGTGCGCTGCTGCTTGCCCTGGCCCTGCTGCTGGGCTTCAGGTAGGGGCATGGGCATGGCCACCCGTGCTGGGGGCTGGGGCAGGAGATGGGGGGTAGGCTGGGGCTGTGCCAGGGGCTGGGTGTGGGCACTGACCGCAGCTCCCCACTTCTGCAGCAAACTGCACTGCATGAGGAACTACATCCACATGAACCTCTTCGCCTCCTTCATCCTGAAGGGCGTCTCCGTGCTGGTCATTGATGCCCTTCTCAAGACCCACTACAGTGACAAGATCGATGACTACAACGTGCACATCTGGCTGAGCGATGAGGTGAGTGTGGGGATGGGGGCCGGGGGCCGGGGGGTGCAGGCAGCACCACAGCACTGACCCCTGCCACAGGCGGCTGCGGGCTGCCGTGCGGCCACAGTCTTCATGCAGTATGGCATCGTGGCCAACTACTGCTGGCTGCTGGTGGAGGGCATCTACCTGCACAACCTCCTGGTGGTGGCCGTCTTCTCTGAGCGGAGCTACTTCACCCTCTACCTGTGCATCGGCTGGGGTGAGTGCAGGCAGCTGGTGTCCCAGCCCCATCCCCATCCCTTGCTGTGCCTCACCTGCCCTTGCTGCCTCCCCTCCAGGAGCACCCGTGCTCTTCCTCATCCCCTGGGTCGTCATGAAGTTCCTCTACGAAAACATCCAGTGAGTGCCAGCCCCTGCAGCAGGTTGTGGGTGCAGGGGACATGGGCGGACACACGTGGGACACACTGAGGGGTGGTGGGGATGGTTTGGTGATCCTGGAGAAAACCCACATCATCACCCTGTGCAAGTAGAATGCTTGGCCATGGTGCCTGCTCAGATGGGGCTGCTGATGCCATACCAGGCTCTAGCAGCTGCCCAGTCCCTGTCCTTGTCCCTCTCCTCTGCAGGTGCTGGACCACCAACAATAACATGGCCTTCTGGTGGATCCTTCGCTTCCCCGTGTTCCTTGCCATCCTGGTGAGTCAGAGGCTCTGGCTCTGGCCATCGCAGCCCTACGCTCAGCATCTGCGAGAGGGGGATGCCCTGGGCAGGGGATGGAGCTGCACTGCCTTTCCCTGCCCCTGCCCTTGCCCCCGCCCCTGCCCTGCCCTGCCCTGCCCCTCATGGTTCACTCTGCTCCTCTGCAGATCAACTTCTTCATCTTCATCCGCATCATCCAGATCCTGGTCTCCAAGCTCCGCGCGCACCAGATGCGCTACACTGACTACAAGTTCAGGTGGGTGCCGGGCACTGTCCCAGCCCCACAGGCCCATGGTGCACACGCTGATGTGCACGTGTGCGTATATCTGTGTGTGCACCGCCCCGTGACCCCCCTCTGCACAGACTGGCTAAGTCCACGCTGACGCTGATCCCACTGCTGGGCATCCACGAGGTGGTCTTCGCCTTCGTGACAGACGAGCACGCGCAGGGCACCCTGCGCTATGTCAAGCTCTTCTTCGACCTCTTACTGAGCTCCTTCCAGGTGAGCCCCGTGCCGCTGGGATCCCTCATCCTGGGAGGGGACAGCTCAGGGCTGGGGTCAGGGCCCGGCCATGCACCTCATGCTGCTCTTCCAGGGGATGCTGGTGGCCATTCTCTACTGCTTCGTCAACAAGGAGGTGAGCGGGACGGCGGGGGGGGGCAGCCGGGGTGCAGCCAGGGCACGAGGCCACACTGACAGCGCTGCCCGCAGGTGCAGGCAGAGCTGCTGAAGAGGTGGCAGCGCTGGAAGCTGGGGAAGGATCTGGCCGAGGAGTACAAGCACACGTACAGCCACGCACCCGGCGCCCGCAACAGCGCCGGCGGCTCCTGCGAGAAGCACCAACTGGTGAGCGGCTGCGCCAATGGGCTTGGCCGCAGTGCCGAGCACCCCGAGAGGAGCGGCCGCGGCGCCGCCGAGCACCTCGCCCTGGGAGATCGGCACCACTGCTACGAGTTCCCCGAGACCACGGCCGAGAGCCACTTCTGAGCCGGGCCCAGCCCCACGCTCCCTGCCGGACCCTGCCCGTGCCGGGACGATGCTGCCCGTGGCCAGGCATGCGCGGGGCATCGCCGTGGTGAGGGTGGTTGCAGGGAGACGTGGAGAGCAGGACCCAGACCACGTGGGGAGGGGATGTGTGGGGTGGGGGGATCCATGTGTGGGGCTGGTGTTCATCCCGTGGTGCTGCCTGTGTGCGCCTCTGAGACCCTTCATGCAGTGCTGTAATTTATGCCATGTAACTGTAAATAGGTGTGTGCCCACGCCGGGCTGCAGGGCCAGCTCTGCCTGCACCTCTCTGTCTGGGCTGTGGGGACCGGGGATACCATGGGCACCATGGGGTGATGCATGCAGCCAAGGATGGGGAGCTGGGCTGCCCAATCATGGATGGGCCGCACCAGAAGGCAGCGCCACAGCCCCACTGCCTGCACCTCAGCCCCACTGCCTGCCCCACAACCCCATAGCCCCACGCAAGCTGCAGACAGGAGGCAGCAGCCGCTGCAGTGCTGCCGCCCGGGACTCCAGCTCCTGCTGCGCGCTGCTCTGGCTGCTGATCGGGTCTGTGCTCTCGCTGCCAGCAGCCCTTAATTAAATCATTTGGCTCTGCCCGCCGGCACCCTGCTCTCCTGGGAGCTGGCCCAGACACACCGGGCAGCAGCCACCACCAGTGCTGGCACTGTAAGCAGCGCTGTGGGATGCAGGGCCATGGGTCCCTCTGTGCCGGTGGCAGGGAGGGAGCATGGGGGACCGGCACCGTAAGAGGCTTGTGCTGTGCACATGAGTGCTAAGCCCAGATGCTGAGGCTTTGGGCACCACAATTGCCTGGTGTGCAGGGATTAGGCAGATGAACCTAGCCAGGGGCACCCTGCCCCGATGGGCGATGGTGGGATGCACAGCATCCTGGCATGACCCTGCTGCCTGGGGCACTGCCTGTCCCCCAGCACTGGGCCCTCAGCATATGATGGCTCCTGGGGTGACCCCCTGTGTGCACCCCACACACAGGGGCCTGCAGCTGAGCCCCTGCCCGGCCACATCCACCCTGTCCCCGCACCGCCATAGCCCTGCACCAGGGCTGCTGGGGCCCCTCTGGCTGCCCGGGTTGCCAGGTTCCGGACCATGGCAAGGGCGGCAGCGGCATGGCCGTGGCCCCGGGGAGGGCCCGGTGAGGGCCTGGCTGCAGTGCCGGCTCCGCTGCACTGTGCCTGGCTCCCGCCTCTCCTCTGTTCACTGGACACTGTTCTGTCTGCCCCAGCTGAGCGGGACCCAGTGCCAGGGTCCGGAGCAGTGCCGGCAGTGGGGACGTGGGGCAGAGGGTTCTGTGACGCGGTGCCTGGGGCAGTCGATGGGCAGTATGGCGGTGCTGTGGGGACGCTATCCGTGATGGAGCTGTGTTGTGGGGCTGAGTGGGCAAAGGGGAGGGGAATGAGGGATCAGGGTCTGTCTGGGGCAGGATGCAGGGATAGGGATGGGGTCATGGAAGGGGACAGGATGGACCCTGTGCAGAGCTGTGGGGCTGGAGCTGGCAGCCCCAGCAGAGCCACTGGCCCCACTGCCGCTGCGTCACTGCGGCCTCCTGATGCGGTAACGGGCCTAATTGAGGCAAATTGCTGGAGCAGGGAGCTGTTTCCGGGAAGGTAAATATGGGCATCGCAGGCGCAGGGCTGTTGCTCCAGCGTTGCCATGGAAACACCCCAGTTTCACCCCTGCAATGGCCCCACAGAGCCAACAGCACCCCCAGACCCTGCCCAGGGCCCCATGTCTGCACACCATGACAGGGAGCCCAAGCCAGCACCAGCACTTGTGGTGTCCCTGTGGCAATGTCTATGGCACTGCCCCACAGCCCCTTGCTGTGTCCCGCCCCGCAGCTGGCTGCATCCAGTACCCCAAGGGCCTGGGGGCCAAGGCACATGGCAAGGGCTGGCTGGGGCTCAGGGCTGGCGGCACCAGGCACAGCCCTGTGGAGGGCTGTGCCCGCTGGTGGTGGGGAGCTTCGTGCCTGTCCCTGCAGCCTGCACCCAGCACAATGGCCTGGCACTGCCATGTGCACCCTGGCAGCACCCCAGGGTGCAGGTCTCAGCAGCACAGCCTCCATCCAGCATCCCACAGTGCATCTCAGGCAGCACAACCTGCACCACACACACACAGACACAGCCCTCCGCTGCCCATCAGGAGCCACCATTCCCAGCGCCTGGTGGAGTGAAGGCACTGCCACCAGCCTGTGCAACCCGGGCAGAGAATCCCAGACTGGTTTGCTTTGGACCTTAGAGCTCCTCCAGCTCCAAGCCCTGCCACGAGCAGGGACACCTTCCACCAGAGCAGGTTGCTCCAAGCCCCTGTGTCCAACCTGGCCTTGAACACTGCCAGGGATGGGGCAGCCACAGCTTCTCTGGGCACCCTGTGCCAGCGCCTCAGCACCCTCAGCATGGACAGTTTCTTCCCCAGCAGTGCTGGGGCAGAGCCCAGGCTGCAGTCCCGGCTCTGGGAACCAAGGGTGTGGAACAGGGTTGGAGCCATCACGGCGACCGGGGCAGCAGCTGCCCTGCGGCTGCAGCGGTGCCTCACATGAGAACTCCCACTTTATCAAGGGAATTGAGCACCACAAATTGGTGTTCTAAGTAGATCCTGCCTGCTGCTGGCCACTCTTCCCACCGCTAATGCAATGATACAACACATACCTCTCCTCCTCCCACCAGTTAATCTAATGACAAGCACTGTATCCGAGTCATAGGGAAAATAACCCCTCACTGGATTCGATTTTTATAGGTAAACAGCCTCATTTCTGTGCCTGCGGCCTCAGCCCCTCACAGGCACCCCCTCATCTGCCTTCCCCCCGCCCTCCTCACCCCCAGTGTGGTATTAGTCTTTATAAAAATGCCCTGGTGATTGAACAGGTTTTGTACCTTTCGTTAGGGTTGGAGCCGCTTTGCCTCTGGCTGCACCAGGCTGAGCCAAGACACAAACAAGGCAGGGGCCGGTGGGACTGGGCTGCAGGACTCCCGGTACATGCCCTGGGGACACGGCTGCAGCCTGTGGGCCAGCCCCGGCCACAGGGAGCAGAGCTGGGCCAGGGGAGGAAGAGGAGTGGGCACTGCACAGAGCCCGTCCCGCACCAGCCACAAGCCTAGCTGGGCATTGGAGCCAGTTGTTGGCAGCTCACTGCACAGCAGCATGGAGGACAGGACCCACGGATGAGCTGCTGCATCCCAGCAGTATTGGCTCCTGGTGTGCTGGGACAGCCCCATCCTGCTCCCCCCACAGCACCCACAAGGTGCAGGGTCCAGCCCTTTCCCATCCCTCAGGACACATGGCTCTGGCCATGCTTTGAGCCAAGGCAGCCACGTATGCCTATCACGCTCCCGGACACACCACAGGGCCCATCCTGCAGAAGTCAGAGAAGGGCAGTGACAGCGACAACTGTCACCTCCTGCCTCTGCACCCCATGGGTTGCAGGGTTCCACCCCAGGGTGGCTCCGGCACTGCCCCTCTGTGCCAGAACCGGGCAGTGTACTCTGAGAATGTTTCGGTGATGGGAGGTAAACAGGGTCATGGCTAAGTGTAAAGATGCACTTGAGGAGAAATTCTAGCAATGCCAAGTATAGTTTAAATGCCATCGAAGCACAGGAGGGAAGAGGATCTGGGTGTATTAATAGTCTCAACACTTAGATGTCTGGTCCAGTGACAGCCCCTGGGATGCTGGCTCGCAGGAGGGCTGCCAGCACCCAAAGGGCACTGTGCTACCAGCAGCGCCAGGTCATACACACCTGTGGTGGAATGAGGAGCCCAGAGCAAGGGCAAGATTCCTGCTGGAAACAAGAAGTAAAAGTGCGCAGCAGCTTCTGTGCTCTGTGACTGCTCCCGAGGACTTGGTCAGGCCGTTACAGCCAGTGCTGAGGTCTTAAATGGGAAACACGGGGCTCCTCTAACAGGAAGGGTTTGTAAGCCTAAAAAGCAGAACAAGGGCCTGCCCCAGCGCGGCTGCAGCACTCACAGTGCAGGGACAAGGGACAGGTGGAATCAAGAGGGAATGGTTCATGGGAATGGCACAGCCACACAACCCTGCCCTGGGCCGTGGCAGCACTAGGCAGCATCCCACTGCTCCAAAGCACAGAACCCAACGCAAAGGGACCAGCCCTGTGCCCGGCAGACACAGCGGGGCTGCAGTGGGCAGCACCACACCAAGGCAGACCCAAAAGGACACCAGCTTTTATTTACAACACGCCTCAAGTGACAGACAACAGAAAAAATAGAAAAAAAACCAGTCTAGCTCACTGACTCAAGAGAGGAAAGGGAATGGCAGCCACAGGTCCCCTGCACCCCCAAACCACTGGTGCTGGGCAGAGCCCCAGCAGCCCCTGCCCTTAGAACCAATGATGAGCCTTGCCTGGAGCGAGGGGCCCAAGAAAGCCCCCCGATGTAACACTGACTACAGCTGCTCCCCCAGTAACACTCCTGCCAGTGGTGGAGGCGGGATCGCATCCATGGGTGCACATCTGGAAGTGGTGTTGGCGTAACACAACACAGCGCTGCTCTGGAAGGGATGGCAACAGTCAGAACCGGCCACCCCCTGCTGCTGCCTGCTCTGGAGCTGCAGAGCTGAGAGTGGGGGGACCAAACCCCCCTCCAGGAACCCCGCAGGTGCTCAGGGCAGGGGCCAGGGCTGACACGCAGCACTCTCCACCTCCAGCTCCACAGGGACCGGCCCAATCTAAGCACAAACTAAGTCCAGCCTCAGATACAGGCCCAAGAGCTCTGACAGCACTGACCAGCCCCAAGCACCAGCAGCCCCAGAGGAAATTACACTCTATGGGAGCAAGGAAGAATGACGAGGGTGCAACTGGCGCAGCACAAGGGGTGTTGAACTGGGGCTGCTGTCCCGAGGCACAAGGATGGAACTGATGCTCCCTCCTTCTTCCCCAGCAGTGGGAGATCCTCGGTGCACAGAAAGGAGGAGAGAACTAGCACTGCCTCTGCTGACAACGCGGCCAGTCTGCTCAGCCCTGAGCCCTGCCACGCACCAGAGCCCAGGGAGCCCACACACACAATGCACCAGGGGCAGAGATGGAAGGAGAACAGGAGACCTGTGAGCCCAGCACGAAGAGAAGGACAGCTTGAGGCCAGAGAAAACTATGAGTGGGGGACTGGAACCCTTTGCAACAGGCTCTGGCCACCGTCAGCGAGCACCTTTGATTTCAGGTAGCTTCCGAGCCAGCCCCGGAGCTGACTGGCTCTCCCGCAGGCTTTTGGGAGCACAGACCAGAGAAGGAAATCAACACAAAATCTCAAATGAAATCTGCTTGAGGCCCTTGGAGCGCAGCCGATCAGCGGGGACTCGCCTTAGGACTTCTTCGCGTCCTGTGTGCTCCTCCTCTTCAGATCACCCAGGTCGACAGGTTTGAACGCTGCGGGGAGACAGGAGGGGCTTTGGCGGCAGAGGCCGCGGCGTGGTGCTGCCGGGCCGGGGCCGGCAGGAGCCGAGGGAGCCCCCGGCCCCGCTCACCTTTCAGGCTGGGGTTCGGCATCTTCTCCACGTACTCCTCGACCAGGCCGCGCTCGGAGCCCATCTGGCTGCGCAGGTCGCGCTCCACGCACTGCCACGCTGCGCGGACACGGGTGAGAGGCCGCCCGCCGCCGCCGGGCCCGGCCCCCGCCCCCGGCACCCCCCCGCCCCGCTCACCCTCGTAGATGAAGCGCACGTTCTCCTCGTGAGCCGGCGTGAAGATCTCGCTGCCGGCACCGGGGGAGCGCGGGCCGCCGCTCCGCTTCCCGTTGTAGACCACGCGGGACACGGGGGAGCTGAAAGCGAAGCGCGGGGCTGAGCCGGGCCCAGGGCCGCGGCTGGGCCCGGGGCCGGGCGGGGCTCACCTGGCCATGGCGGCGGTGCGGCGGCGGCGCGGCTCGGCTCGGTGGCTGCGGGGAGAAAGGAGAGGGCGGCCAGGCCTGGGCTAGGCCGCGGGCCGCCCCCCGCCCGCCGCCATGGCAACGCGCGCCCCTCACCTGGGCCCGGCTCCCGCCTCCGCTCGCCCTCGGCCGCGACGGAAGCGCCGCAGGCGCGCACGCGCGGTCCCGCCCCGCGCCGGTCCCGTTCCTGGTCCCGTTCCGGTCGGAGCCGTCCTGTTACCGGCCCCGTTCCGCTCGGCCCTGTCCCGGTCCCGGTCCCGGTCCCGTTCCGCTCGCGTTCCGCTCGGCCCGGTCCCTCCCCCGGTCCCGGTCCCGGTCCCGTTCCGCTCGGCCCGGTCCCTCCCCGCTCTCCCCACGCCGCACGGACCCGGCGCTTCCGGCACTTGGTTTATTGGAAAAGTACAAAGTGGTTCCCGGGGCGCAGCTCCGAGCGAGCCCCTGCCCGCCCGCCCAGGCCCAGCCCGGGCTCGGCCCCGCTCTGCTCCCCACTGAGCACCGCCTCAGCCCATCGTGGTGGCCCCGAAGAGCTCCACCAGGTCCTGGTACTCGGGGTCGATGAGGTCCGAGGGCTTCTCGCCGCTGTCGGTGGTGGCCTCCGAGCTGGCCCCGAGGGAGATGAGGTACCTGCAGGAGACGGGGCTGAGGCCGGGGCCACCCCGAGCCCCCGTCGAGGTCCCCGGCAGGCCCGCGTGCACCGCCGGCACCGGGCAGCCCCCAGGCGGAGGCGCCGGAGCTCGCTGCAGCGCCGCCGCTGCCGGTCCGGTGCCCGGGGCTGTGCCGGGCCCAGCGAGGAGCTGCTTCCTCACCTGGCGATGTCGGCATGGCCGTCGCTGCAGGCCATGTGCAGGGGCGTCCACCCGTTCTCATCTCTCTGGTGGATGTCGGCGCCGTATTTAACCAGGAGCTTGACACAGTCCAGGTTCCCAGTGAGCACAGCTTCGTGGAGGGCTGCCATGCCTGGAAAGAAAGGATTTGTTAGCCCTGGACTGGGGCAGGAGGCTTGGTGCTGAGCTTGCAAGTGTCCACAGCCCGGGAAGCACAGAGGCAGCAAACCCGTGTTATCAGGGACATGACTGTGGGGAAAGAAAGAGACTGAGGAAGCAAGAGCAGCTGCCGCAGGTTGCTGTTGCTGTTCCCCTCCCGCAGCATAAACGCCCAACTAAAGCTGGTGTAGCTCCCACCTCCACACTGGGGCACGCGGGACAGATCCAGGGAGGAGGAGATGCCCCTTCCTGCAGAAGTCCCCAGCCAGCAGCCAGCTGCAGGTTCCAGCCAGGACTCACACTGGACATGGGAAGAGTATGTGTAGGGTTCTGTGCTGTCCAGGTTTTGGAAGCTCCTCATGGAGCAAGTGCTGAAGCAATCAGCATGGACAGGAGAAAGCTCGAGGTCATTTGAGACCCTATCTCTGCGGCCATGTGACTGCAGAAGCCGAAGCCAAGCACAAGAAAGGGAGAAACCTGTGCTCTGTATGGCACATTGTGGATCACAGCATTCCATGAACAGTGAGGCTGGGTGCAAACACAGCATAATGCCTTCCCACAGACAGAACTGCTGCGAGCCCTCAGACCCAGATGGACAGCGAGGATGTTGTTTGTGAGAAACAGAGCAGGAGCACGTGCTCCAGAGAGGGTGGAAGGCAGGAGCCTCACAGTCCCATGCAGGGCTCCCCGGACCAGCCTGTGCCCACTGCTGCTTGCCTAGGTCCCACCACACTGTAGGTCCCTAGCATGCCTTGAAAGGACGCAGAGGTTGAGCTCCCCCCTTCCCGCAGCATACACTGGTCATGCTGCTCAATGAGATTCTGGGGCGCTGGCGTGAGGCTCTCTTGGGCCCTGCTTGGCAGTGTTGAGGCACTGCTCCTCACTGGGGAGGAAAACAACTCAGTTCCAACCCATCACCCTGCTGATGGTGGCCATGTCCTAGCTTTGGCCGCGCAGCTCCCTGTGTGCTGCTGCACATTCCAGCTCTGCCAGCCCTGGCAGCACTCACCGGAGGGGTAGATGGTGTCCAGTGTCACCTTCCTGGCACGTATGAACCTGCCCACCTGCTCCAGGTCCCCCTGCCTGATGTGGTCCTGAAAGACGATGTCATTGGGGAAGTGCACGGTGCGTGCGGCTCTCAGTCTCTGCCTGTACCGACTGTACCGTGGCATCGAGACCGGATAATAGTCCTTCATGCTAGTGGCAGCCCTCAAGCACTGCGGAGGGAGAGGAGGCACACGTTGCTCAGTGCTTGGTCCTGCCGCTCGCTGCCCTCCAGGTGCTGCTTTTCCTCTTCTGTGTAGGGTCTCTCCTCACCAGCAGTGTGATGGCAGCCGCACCGCTGCGGTCCCTCACACCCGTCTTGTGTCCCAGTGGGTCAGGTCCCCCTTGTCGCAAGGCTCCCTATGCTCCCATGCAGGATGCAGCAGTAAGCACACGCGCTTCCCACAGGCCCTTGGCCCAGGACTGATGTTTCTGCCGCAGCACTGTGTTATAAAGGCTCCCACGGGCTATTTTGAGGACATGCAGCTCATGCTCTTTGCCACGACACTTCGTAATCGAGCTGCCCAGGCCAGCAGCCGCTTTTGGGCAGAAGTGGGTGTCTCATCTTACCACGCACCTGTCCATCTCCCCATCCAAGGCGTCAGACCTGCTCTTGCTTTTGCATGGAAAGCTTTTCCAAGGAGGCACCAAGGGCCCAAACCCAGGACTTCCCAGCAGTAAGCCCTCATACCCAGACACGTGTGCCAGGGAAAAGGCAGAAGCACGAGCACCAATGAGGGGAAACAGTGGACGTGTCAAAGCTGTGGTTCCAAATACATTCAGAGCTAAGTCACTCTCCTGTAATTGCATTGGACAGGTCAAAAGGAGTAGAATGAGCTGTGCTGCCCAGCACAGCAGTGAGGCAGCATACAGCTAACAAGGATCAGCACCAGCATGTTGGAGCACAGCAGTGCCGCCGGTGCTCCTGATGCAAGCGCAGAACCAGAAGCCCATGATGCCAGTCCGCAGTGTTCAATGTCTTACTTAACATGAGGGCGGGCTGCTGTAGAACCATCTGAAAGTAACTGAAGAACAGCACCACCACCAGACACTTCTGCATTCATTACACTCCAGCTGTAGCTGTCAAACCCATCTACCACAGAGGAACCTTTCCGATCCACTAGCGGTTCAAGCAGCTGCTCTCCTGTGCTTTTCCCCGTCACAGTTTGGTCATTTCAGGTACACAAGCACATGGTGCTCCGGTTTGTGCCGATGGGCCTGTCCAGGCAGGCGTGTCAGGAGTCACAGAGCTCCCATTCTGCCCCTGCAGCAGCTCAGGCACACACCAGCGAACCGCCTGCACTTGTTTATCTGCTGGCAAACACATCGATCTCTGCGCTGAGCATCCCTGTTCAGGGTTACTGCAGACAGAACACTAACAGACTGAGCGAGCTGCTTTTAGCCTCCTTTCTTGGAACACAATTAGCTGTGTACGCAGGATGACTGACAAAGTCCTGCTCTACCAAGAGAAGCCTCAGTGCACGAGAAGAGCCCCCTCCTCAGCCCCGGGCCTGGTTCTGCTGTGCCAGAAGCCTGTGCAGACCATGCCAGGGCCCTGCTCCAGCAAACCACAGGAAGAGGCTGCAGCTGCAGACACACATGGAACATGCTCCTGTTCTACCACCCCAAGCACCGACGTTCAGTGGCGAACACCAGTACCCTCACGCGTTGCCCTCCAGCCTCACCCTGCCCTCCCCTGTGACATTTATAGCATATTTCCTTACACAAATATTTCCAGCAGTAAGTGACTGGTTTGGAAATAGCAGCGCAGCTCACAGGTCATGTGAGCCCGAGCAGCACTGCTGCAGGCAGCCCCAGGTCCCCTTGGAGGCAGAGTCCTTGCTTTACTGCTCACAAGCAGTGAGGGCCAGCTGGCCCAAGCCCCTGTCTGATCACTGCTAATAGAACAGGTCTAACCTGGACAGGACATGGCCAGCCTGAAGCTTTTTTCCTTTACACAATGCAAGTGGCTCTAGGTTAAATTACCAGAAGGCACCTGCAACACTGGAAGTGTTTGGAAGTGCCCTTTCTCTCAAAACCATGGGTAGAGTTTTGAGAAAGCAAACACCCACACACTGCTCAGGCAGAGTCCCTCGAGCATCACCCTGGAGTTCTGGATCCTCCTATAGGGCAAGTTCCAGTAACACTCATGCCATACTCCAAAAAAGACAGACAGAGTAGTATTAAAATCTCAACTTTATTTGGCCAACAAATTGAGTTCCAATGTTATTGTAGCAGAATGCTAAGAACCAGCCTGATGCAGCTCAGGCATCTGAGGCACTCCCCTGTTCAAGTTCCTCCCCAAACCCCAATAATTGCAAGTGTCCTGTTTGATCTGGCTCATCAGACCCTCCCACACCCCCCACCTGTCGACCCCTTCCAAATAATGCATGGAAAGTGATTGCAAAGTCCTGCATTTGATCAAAGGATGGCAGCAGAGCCAGGTCTCGCCTGCACTGGCGAGCGCTCACCTCCACCCCAGAGCCCGCCACAGCCAGTGCACAGTATTCCACCCTTCCAGGTGATCAGAATAGTCATCTCCAAGTGTCTTAAAGCAGAAGGGAAAGGAAACATCTGGCCAGCATGAAGAGAAGCACCTGCATACACACCTCTCACCAGGCTGCCATGTGCCTACTGCCTCTTGCCTACCTACACTGAAGGCCAATTCCAGGGAAGAGCTGCTGAGAGCATTAAGGACCCTGCCAGGTGCAGAAATCAGCTACAGGCTGTAGTTTTAAAAGAAACAAGGAAGAAAAAAACCAGTTTCCTTGGGAGATGTTAGTGGCAAAGCTCCAGGATGCTGAGCCACTGAGCTCATGCTGCAGCCTCACAAGCAGCTTCTACCCAGAGGAAGAGAATACTTCAAGCAAAAGCTGTGTACAAAAAAAGTACGTCCCACTAAGGAGGGGCGCAGCTCCCTGGTGACAGATCCCTTCTCAAAAGCCAAACAGAAAAGAATCGAGTGCACAGACAAGTGAGGGGAAAGTGTTACTTTAAAAGCCAATCCCTGGGTTTTCAGTCATTCACCTTCTGCTTTAAATCTCAATGGTTCTGACTTGCTGGGCTGCGTAACAGCAGCCAATTTAGTGTCTGATTTTTTGGGTGACGTTGATCAGTCTTCTGTTTACAATTCATCCTTCTGCATTTTCTGCTCTTCATCATCACCTTCTTCAAGGTCTGTTTCTTCATCCGTCTCCAGGTCCTCCAGATCCTGTAACAGGTTACAGACAGCTGCTGGTTTCTGGTGCATTAGGCAGATCCTAGAACAGTGCATCTGACCTGTTCACTGTTCTTTGCTGCCATGTTAAACACCCAGAGACTTCCACCAAGAGCTCTGAATTTGGGACATGAAGTATTAGAATCCCCTGGAAGCTGGTACCTCACTTGTAACAGCCTCCTCCCTAGGTACACAGGACATGTAATGTGCATCATACTGCTTAAGTTTCAAGTGCTGAGCAGGACTTCTCAGTAAAGAACAAGCCCCGAAAGTACTCCAGCAGTTTGCACAACAGCCAGAGGCAGCCTGTGAACATTTACAGCTTCACCGACTGTTTCCACACATTTGTTTAGGCCTCTGAAAAACATTTATTTCACACCCAACTGAAGTGCTGCCAATGAAAGGTGTCATTTACAAGCCACTGGCAGTCAGGCTGCAACGGAACATTTGATGCTGGTGAACGTGCTGATCACCAGCAATACCTTTCCTGCCACAGAACTACCAGGAATCTTATGTGGGACAGAGGACAGAAGCCCAGCACCAGGTCTGACCCATACTCCCTGTTCTGTAGGCCCAGAATTACCACCACATTAACATTACTCACATCATCAGCTGCTGCCCCATCCTGACCTCCGCTCTCCAAGAATTTCTTGAAGCCTTCCAGCGTCCTCTCCCCATTGTAGTCAATTACCTGCACAGGGAAAAACATCAGGATAATGGTTATGGACACCTTCAGAACCACAGCCCTGGGGAGGAGAATTCTTTCTCTGAGAAACAGTCAACATGCCAAGCAAAAGGGAATTTAAAAATTCACCTTCACCCATACGAGACGAAGGAAAACAGCTCAGGCACTAGACTTCAGAGATCACTGCGAGGAAAGAATAGCCTGCAGATGAGCACACTGTCCTCTATGCTCCCTCTTTTCCCCATTCCCACCCCCACCAAACTCCTTCCTACAGCCCAGCTCCCACACAGGGTCTCCGATGTCCTGTAGACTTGATGTGTTCTATCCTGACAGAGCAGAGAGGCCTCCCAAAGGCTTGTCTAAGCCAGCTCCAGCAGGCAGCTAAGCATTCCTTGTGCTCCCTCATTACACCACCCTGGTCAGCTGCCTCCTTACATTTCTGCCAGAGCCTGCAGGGAAGAACTTGAGCGTGGGGAAGCTGTGGATTTTCACTGCCTCCACTTCATTGGCTGTTGAATCCATCTTAGCAATGACAATGTTCTCATGATCCCTGTAGGTCTCTCCCAGCTTGTCCCAGATCGGAGCCAGCTGCTTACAGTGACCACACCAGGGGGCATCTGTTAATTACAGAAACCCAGTTAGCACCAGCATCCTAATGAGTGACCACAGCCCCCGGAGTGCCCACACAGACAGTTCACACACGTCTTTTCAGCCAGGGCACTCCCTTTGTGGCTTAGATCCTGTAGGGTGCTTCCTCCCTAATCCTGGTCATGCGGAATTTTGGCACTCCTTTCATGCCAGTTACTTGGAATCAGCTGCTGAAAGATACTCACAGAACTCCACAAAGACATTCTTATTCTCATCAAAAGCAACTTCTTCGAAGTTCTTCCCAACTAGAACTTTGACAGGCTGCTTGTCCCAGTCATCAGGAAGATCCTGACTCATCAGGTGGGGCTGGAATAAAGAAGTGAAATTCAGAGATAGCCACACAGCTACTGGAATGCACACGCAATCGTTCTGGAAACCTGGAGCTTAACCGCCCATCTCAGCACCCCAATCACAGGCTGTGAGCAAGCACTGAAGCAGCCACTTCCTCTTCTCTTACATAAGGTCTCCTCCTCATTCTGAGCCAGTGGGAGTATCAGGTGCTGCTGTGCAGGGAACTGCCACTGAGCTCCATAGGAAGGAAGTCATATTGCTGCCATTCCCACAGGACTGAGTTTCACCAAACAGTCACCTCTGGCATAAGCTGCAGAGAGCCTCCTCCCGAGATGAGAGCTGAAAGCTCTGAACTGTGCTGCACAAGTTCACACCTTCCAGAGATTGCTGGGAGCTCCGACTGCACTCGGGTGCCAGCTCCCTGTCCCGCAGTCTTCATGCCCTGGTAGTTTTGCCAGCAGCACTTCTCTTCCTTACCTTGATTTTGCCCTCCAGGAACTTATTGCAGAACTCTCTGATCTTGTCAGCTGTGAGGTCATCCGAGTCCGGTTTGTATTTGGTCATCTCCTCCTCCAGGGTGATCAGGCGCACAGCTGGACATTCTTCCTTCTTCAGGCCAAAGAACTCCAAAATCCTCTGGTTGTCGCTGTGGTCACTGTCTATGAAGATGAAGAGGATCTTTGGAGGAAAAAGTCAAAGGCAGTTGGTGAAGACGAGCACCTCTTGGCTAACAACACAGTACACACACACTCCCACAGGTAGTGGCTGAACTGGCCCCTCTTCCTTCTCCAAGCCCGTGAAGAGGGCACCCTGCCAGAGCACAAACACTGGAGCTGCAGCACAGGCGCAGCCTGGCCCTGATTTAAGGGCTGGGTCAGATTTACATCCACAAGAAGGAAAGTTTGGAGTTGACTGCTATTGCCTCAGCAGTTGTGCAAGCCAGTGACTCAGTCACCTTCACCATGAGGCACAGGCAGAGTGAGAGCTGCTGCAAGTCCTGCTCCACAGCTGTGAAATGGATAGCGACAGACAGCGCTGCACTCCTCTGCAGGAGGTGGCCGCTTAACTCCTAATGCGAGAAACCCCTCTCACCTTCCCTTTGAAGTTCCCAGCTGCGCTCTTGAAGTTGTCGAGCTTCTCTTGATAGTCAGACACACTTTTGGGCAGGAACAGCAGGATGTGCGTCTTGATCTCCCCTCCAAAGATTTTAGGAGCGGTCTGAGGAATAGTGAACAAACTTTATTTCTGGAAGGGGCAAACTGGTGTCAAGACCAGCTTGGCTCCGTTATTGCGACCGGGCCATAGGAGCCTCCAGATTAAAGGAGGGCTTTGAACAGAAGCTTTGACTTCACTCCCTTGTGTTCTCTACACTCCTCCATAACCCCAGACTAGTGTCAGCTCCAAGATATGACACAACCTGCAATTTAAGCTTTGGTGTATTCACACGGTAGCAATGGGAAGAGGCCTTACCATGTATCTAGAGACCAACCTGTTCAGTGAACTCTATGACCAGAGGCAATGAATTGGACTTGATGAAGTTCAATAAATTATCTTTTGTGAGCTCCCCTTCAAAGTTGTTGCGGCCTTCATCAAACTGCAAAACCAGAAATTCCTGCATTAGAACACTTCGGATCCCACGGATCCCACCAGAGTCACTGCCCCAGCAGACCTCAGCTGCACTTGTTCAGAGCAGACTTCTGGCTCTTAACAAAGTCACCACGTGTTCACATAACACCTGGATCAAGGTATAAATCTTCCTGGCAAGCAAAGCCTTAGACCACCCCCCAGCAGCAAAAGGTGAGCAGCTACAAGACACTCAGCTTAATCTTGGCACTGTTCTGCACAGTCACACAACAACATGTGAAACAGATCCAAGGACTTGAGCCTCAGCTTTGTGGAGGCATCAGGTAGATGCTCCACAGCGAGCAGCTTCCAGGGCACAGGCAGCTTCTGCTGCAGGAATCAGCCATGCCAGAGCAGAACACATTTGAACCGGTGCTATGGGAAATGTGACGGCTGAGCCCATGGTCACTGCACAGAGCAGCACTGACTCAGCTCTGCAGGGGTGTTCCAGTCTGTTGTTAGAGACAAGGGCACCTGTTTAACACAGGCCAGGAGAGGTGCCAGGGCCCAGCTTAGAGCAGGACATCACCTGCAGCCCTGGGCAGGGTTCTCAAAAGCTCCCTGGCAGCCTGGGAAGGGAACAGCTGTGGAGGCCCATCAAGGTTAAAGAGGATGTGCAGGGACAGGGTAGTCCCGTGCCTGGGCAGCATGGAGGTACTGGCACAGCGAGAGCCCGGGCTCAGATAACCTCCTGCTGGAGGAAGCAGAGCAGTGTCAGCTGAGGAGCTGAGCAACACCCTCCACATTGGAGATCAACTCTGTAAACACTTCGGAGCATTCTGAAGGTGTTAAGGCGACATTCAGCAGTTGTTCAAGGGTCTTTGCAAGTCTGCACAGCTTCCACAGGGAGCAAGAGGAGAATGACAATCCAATAAACCCAACCTGCTGCCAGAGCCCAAACACAGAACTGCTGGCAGAATAAACTGTTTCTTATGCTCCTGTGTTGTCAGCATTAGTGCTCGTTTCCACCTTGGTTTGGGGTAGAATACCCCTTCCTGGGGTAAAGACCCCCTTCATGTGACAGACTTATCTGACAGCTCTCATGACACAGCACCCAAACAGGACCTCAGAGGCAGCACCCACATCTCACCTTCTCCACACCAAGCAGAGCGCTCCTGCAGTGACCCAGCAGCTCCAGGACTGCCCTTTGGACCACGGCTCCTCCCACCCCCCCCACATCTGACGGAGCTGCTGGGTGCAGAGCTGCTTTTCATTCCAAATGCCCCCCCAAGCCAAAGCTGAGAAGCGCTGCAAGCAGCAGCCTCAGCCCAGCGCTGGCCACGGACGGAGCATACAGGGAGGTTGCTTACAGAAAGCTACACGCAAGAGCACGATAAAGGCAGTCGGTCAGCCAGGACCAAAATGCTGTTCCCTTCACCCAACTCTCCAGGCTGCAAAGCCCCGGTGTTCCGAACCCGACAGCAGGCAGTTTACTTGCACCCTCAGCCACGTTAATCTGAGCGGCCCCCATCTGAGAGCTGAAGTCTGCAAGCTTCTAGCACCATAACTGCAAATTCAGGTGCACTGGAATCAAACATGCTATTTCAGCTGAACAAAGACTGACAGGACTTTATTCAACTCTTCAGCCTGTCTCACATCAAACTGGTCAGAACAATGACTGACTAGACGACAGATTTATTAAGTCTGAAGCCAAAGCAGCTTTATCCTACCCCACTGCACCCATGTGTGCGGTACCACAAAGTCTACGAAACCTCCACTTGTCCTCTCCAAGCTAGAAATTCACCCCAGTGGTTTGGATTTTGATAGTAAAAGGCACGAGTAAGTTTATTTCTGACTCGGTAGATGGCCAGATCCCCCTGCATGTAATCCAACCGCCCCAGCCTAAGTCAGCTGGAGCTGCAAATCCTCTTAGGAACTCCACTGGAATCACTCACTTCCCCCAGAACCCACAGCGCTGCCAGACACAGAACAACTCCTGGATGCAGCCTCGACTGCCTACAGCAGAGGTCGATCTCGAGTATGAGTTAAAGCAGCTTTGCTAAGCCACAAGTGAACATGGAGCAGCTCAGTGCTCTTCTGCTGGAGACCTCACTGCCTACAGCCACCAGTGTTTTAAAGATCGTGCTGTTACTGCACTGCACCCACAGCCAAGAAACAGGGAAGTTTGTGAAGCAACAGCCTGGACCCAGAGCCCAGCAGCTTCGGGAGGGCCAGGAGCTGCTGAGGCTTCCCTCTGCTGACTGCAGGCTCCGCTCCTCTGCCCCTGCCCCGCTCTGAGGCTTGGGAACAGCCAGACTGACACGCATTCACCCATGACTGCCCTCTTTGAGTACGACTAATTAGAGAAGGTAAGAAGAGGCAGAAGACTCAAGTGTGGTGCTCAGGCTCTGCACCAACCAATACCTTCTTGAAGAGGACCACACCATCCTTGCTAAGCTCATACTTGGTGAAGACATCAGCGCTGGAGGAAATCCCAAAAGGAATGTCATCCACAGCCTCAGCTGCCAGCAAGAACTCCTTTGCAGCCTCTGATGCTGAATCCTAGAGAACAGGGAGAGGTGTCTCAGACGGGACACACCAAACTGCAGCACAAAGATCCCAGGGCTCAGCTGCCAGAGAACTGGAAGATCAAGTAGGGCAGGACAGCACAGGCAGAGCCTCCCCCCGCTCTGGGGCCCAGCTAACAGCTTCCCGCACGGAAGCACAAACCCTACCTTGAAGAATCCGATCACAACCACGTCACTGGAGTCCACCAGCGCCTCGGCTGCAGCGGCATCGCTCAGCGCGGCTGCGGCCGGGCCCGTGCGTTTCTTCAGCCAACTGACGATGTCATCGGCTTCCCGGCCAGCTGTGGGGACAGGAGCGCCCGCTCGGCTCTGTACCCCCGCTCCCCCCGCCCCGGCACCAGCAGAACCGAGATAACACTTACACAACTTTCTCCCTTTCCCTCCCAGTGCGATTATGCTGATCCCAACGGGAAAGCCAGGGTACAAGGGGCTCCCCGGAATCTGTCCTTCCCTTGCTTCCAGCCCAAGCACGTTCTTAAACTTTGACCCGTATGACCACACTCCAACAGGAGTGGGGTTGCCATGCAAGTGGTTCACCTTTCCCTTTCCAAAACAGCGCTCGGGTGTCAGCTCACTGCCGAGCACAAGGTTTGGCTTAGCTGGATTCTGCTGCTCGTGGTCTTCCTCACACCTCTGGTTTACATCCCGTGTTTCCTTTCCCCAACCACTCGAGCTTTTGCTGCAGTTCTGGGAGCTTCATTGCTTCACTAAAGTCAAGCTGAGCCACAACCCGGGGTTGGGTTGCTCCGTTTTCCCACATAAATCCCATCCATCTGCTTCACCTCACATGAGGGATGTCTGCAGCCCCAGCACGGAAGCCTGCAGCAACAGCCCCAATCCCACCGCCCCAGCACAGCGCCCGCCAAGCACGGCAGCTGCTCAGCCCCCGTGGACCTTATCTGGGCACAGCAGCGCTCCTGCAGGCACGGGGCCGGGCCACAGACCCGGCGCCACGTCGCTGCCCTCTGCTCCCGGCTCACCCGTGTACTCCTTGGGAGCGGCCTTGTCGCCGTTCCTGAAGAATTTGATGGTGGGGTACCCGCGCACGCCGAACTGCTGCGCCAGCTCCGCCTCCTCCGTGGCGTCCACCTTGGCCAGCCGGATCTCCGAGCCCTCCGCTTTCAGCTTCGCCGCCGCCTTCTCGTACTCGGGCGCCAGCGCCTTGCAGTGCCCGCACCACGGCGCGTCTGCGGGACGCGGCGTCAGCGCCGGCGGGTCCCGCTCCCGGGAATCGTTCCCCCGCTTCCCCCCCCCCGCCCCCCAGCCGAGCCCCCCCGCAACCCGGGACCCGCTGTCCCCGAGCCCCCTCCCGGGTGGTGTCCCCCCCCCCCCGTCCCGGCGCTCACAGAACTCGACGAGCAGGTACCGGTGCTCCGCCAGCGCATGCTCGAAGCTGTCCGCGCGCAGCACGAGCACCCCGGCCTCCTCCTCGGGGGCGGCGGCGCGGGCGGGCGGCAGCAGGAGGCAGAGCAGGGCCGCGAGCGCGCGCAGCACCGCCATGGCGCGGATGGCGGCGGAGCGGAACGGAGCGGAACGGAGCGGAACGGGCCGGGACGTGCGGCCGCGGCGCCGCCTCCGCCTTATAAAGCCCCCGCCCCGGCCGTCGCCGCCCGCCATTGGCCCGGCCCGCCAGATCCGGCCGTGGCGCGGCTCCTATTGGTCAGCGCGCTGGACACGCCCCCTGCCCGCCGCCGCGGGTTGGCTGCGGCCGCGCTGCCTGCCGCGGGCCGCGATTGGCCGCTTCCCGCGTGACGTCACCCGGGTTGGGCGGTGCCAGCGCCGCGCGCCCTCGAACGTGGCACTGGGGCGGCCCCGGCGGCGCGCACTGCGCATGCGCGCGGCCGGGCGCGCGTGGTCGATCCTGACTGGCCCGCGGCCGCCGCCGTTTGACCCGACCCGGAAGCGAAGCGGGGGCTCTTCCCGCGCTGGCGGCACGTGCCGCCGCGGGGCGCGTCACGGGGGGCGGGGCCGCGCTTTGTGCGCGTTCTCGTGGCGCCCGGGCCGCGCCTCGGCTCCGCGCTCCCGGGGTTCCCGGTCCGGGCCGTTCCCTTCGGCTGCAGCCGCTTCCCCGGGACCGAGGCCCCCCCCCCGGCGCCGCAGGGCTCGTGAAGAGCTTTTCCCGGCTGTGCTTTCCTTGTCCCCAACGCAAACGCCCGCGGCTTTATCGCAGCGGGGCCTCCCGCTCTGTCGGAGCGTGCAGGAATGTGCCTGGAGCCGAGGGCAGGCACACGCCCTCCTCGTGCCGCAGCAGGGCCTCTCCCCGGTCCCGTTTCACGCTTCCCAAGCCCAGGGAGCATCTCCTGCCCCGGGCATTGGCAGAATCCCCCCCAGCCGCAGCGCAGAAGCGGAGCACGGTGGGCAGTCAGTTCAAAGGTTTTATTTAACTGTCATAAAAGGAGAAGCAGACGATGATTCCCAACCTGTTAACCCGGGTCTGGGACTTGCAGACAATTGCACCAAATCAAATGAACAAAAACCTCTCTAGGGGCAGGGCAGGGGGGAGTTAGAGGCAGAGACGTAGCTACGAGAAAGCCACATGTACTTGGTCCCGGTTCTAATATGGCCTCAGTGTGGTTTGATCCCAAGAGGCAGCTGTGGAGCGGGAACGAGCCTGTCCGGCCCAGGGGTTCCAAAGGGCTCCTTTGCCCCAGGCACCGGCAGCGCAGCCCCGGGCACCGCTGCGGCATTGGAGTGTGAAGGCAATAACTGCTGCCAGGCCAGGCACAGGTTGTAAAGGCAGAACAGATACATAAGGCATTAACCGCTTTGGAGCTTGCCCATCACAAGCTCTTGGTTGATCGTTTCAGGAGCAGCTGTAGAAACAGCCGAGTCCATCCTCAGCCCCGAGCCGGCAGGAGGGCGGGCGCTGGCCCGGAACCTCAGTGCTCGCAGTCGCTGCAGCTGCCGAGGTGTGAGGGGACGGGAAGGGACGCGAGTGATGGCATAGCCGGCACCTCCTGTGCCCTCGTCACCCCCACCCTCCCTCTGGAGATGTCCCGTCTCGAGTGAGGAAGGACCAGCAGCAAAGCGGGAAGTTGTGACTCTTACCTAATAACCCATGAGGGGCGTGACTGAGATGAGCGCCATGCCAAAACCAGGGGACGATTCAAAAGTTTAACAGGGGCAGGGCCCCCTCCCTAGAGGATCCATGTCACACATTAAGGCATCATGGTTACAGGGGACATCCACAAATGAAGCTGCCAGAGCTCTCAGCCACCGGTGGTGCGGAGGGGCAGGCCGGGCATGACTTGAGCTAACACACGGGGTCAGGAGCTGCCGGGCATCAAAGTCCTTCAGCTACTGGAGGCAGTAGCTACCCTGAGCTGTGCACAGGAGCTATGAGGGCACAGATGTCTCCCCTCCAGCACCTATTGGGATAAGGGCAGGTGGGAAGCAGGAAGGGGCCAGCCCTGCACCAGCAGCACAGCCCAGGTAGGGCAGCTGGAGACCAGATGCAGACAGCATGGTTTGGTCAATGCACTCAGTGATTCTCTGGGGAGGGGGCACAATTCAGCAAAACTGAGCTCTGGTCAAATCATAATGGGGTGGGGGGAAGGGAGGAGGGTTCCAATGTCAGCACTTTGGTACAGGGGGGAATTTCTACGGTAGCCACTGTCTGATTCACGCGCTCTGGGGTTTGGCCTCGGGAAGGGCTAGTCCTTCCACTCCTTCTTGATGGTCAGGTTCCACTCCCAGGACAGGTGGTCAGTCTTATCATCATCTGTGAACTTGGATTTGACACTGTAGTTGCCCCGGGCCAGCATGCCCTTAGGGGCTTCTTCCATGGGGGTCAGAAACTCGTATTCCTCTGCTCGAGGCCCATAGCTGCCAACCATGTATTCGGTCTTGTCAACTACAGGAAGACAAGAGTGGAGCACAGCGCCTGGTTTAGAGCCTCCCCTGCACCTGGGACAAGGCTAAAGCAGATGCAAGGCCTGTGACAGCTACAGGCCACAGCGAAGCTGTGAGGACAGGAGAGTCACCCACACCCGTGCTCCAGAAACAGCTCCTGCTGCAGGGAGCGACCCCCTCCACCAGCACCGAGCTGCTCCCCAGGCAGGAGCGTGTCCAGCCAGGTGCTGTGGGTGCTGCTTCCCTGCACAGACCGGGAGCATTCACACATCACCCTGCGGTGCCTGGGACCGGCTGCCCCCGTGGCAGACAGAGCAGAACCCCCCCCAAGCAGCACCCGCTTTGGAGCAGCACTTACTCTTTACTCCTTTCCGGAACGTGTGCTGAATGTACTTCAACCCTGACACTATCTCCCTGTTAACCTGCAGGGAGAGAAGCAAGGACTGTGCAGACATCCACAGAATCCCAGCCTGGTTGGGGTTGGAAGGGACCTTAAAGCTCATCCAGTTCCAACACCTTGCCCCAGGCAGGGACACCTTCCACTAAGGTGGAGGCTCAAACCTCCTCAGCACATGGCCCAGCCCACCACAGCAGGAGACTGCTTCCCCCATCACCCCCCTTTTTGGGGCTCAGGCAAGCCCTCTGGATTGCAGCATTCCTTCCGGTGTTCATTGTTCTTCTGTTCTCAGACCTCAGCTCTTACCCGAAAGGAGATTTTTATCCGGTATTCCACACCCTCCTTCAGCACAAATGCTTGCCTCCTGTAGCTCTCCAGGTCACCTACAGAGAAGGGAAGAGGGTTGCTCAGGGTCCCTCTGTATTGGGCTCTGGGGTGTTGAGGACAGTATCTGCAGGGGCAGGGGATGACCCTTGGAGTGGGATGGTTGCGGAGGCCCCAGATTGGGCTTGTGGGACAAACCCTTCATGCCTGCAGCAAGGGCATTCCCGACAGGGAGCGGCTCCCGAAGGCTCTGCTCCAAGCGGCTCTCCCCTGGGAAGGGCTGGAATTCTCCCCTGGCTCACCTGTCAGGTCCAGCTCCAGAGGGCCAGGGGCAGTCGTGCAGACCAGAGTCAGTTTGGTCACCACCACGTTTGGAGCATTGGGATCTAGAAGACAAGTGCAAAGGCTGTTAAACACCCTTCCCTGAAACCGGCCAACACAAACCCTTTCCCTTCCAGGGCTCTTCTAGAAAGAGCAAGAAAATCAACGAGAAGAATGTCCCCCTTGGCTGAGGTCCCCACTGTGTGGGGCCAGCCCACAGTATCCCCATGAGCAGCCCCCTCCGAGGGCAGTGTGACACCTGCAGCCCCTGCACCTTATTCCAAGGGCTGGAGATCAGCCCAGGGAGCACGGACATGTCTCTATGCTCCTGGCTGGGAGCAGGGAGGAGGTGGCTGATAGAGCTGCAGCTTGGGCGAGGCACAGCCACGTCCTCGGCTCACCTGCGCTCACGGTGACGGCACCAAGCAGCGCCTCCTTGTACTTGCGCAGGCTCTCATCGTCCTTGTCCAGCTCCTGGATCTCCTGGATGCTCTTCTGGGCTGGGGGCTTGTAGTTGACAGAGTGTTCGTCCTCCTCGTTTTCAGCTGCGATCTGGGCCAGCTGCTCAGCTGTGGGCTCCTGCTCTGCCATCCTCACACACACCACGTACACTGCAGTGGGGAGGAGAAGTGCAACTGCACCCACCTGCTCCAGCCAGGCCTCCTCAGCACCGTGACTGCAGGGACACAGCCCTGCCAAGGCCCCTGGTGCAGCCCCTGCAGGCTCCTCCAAGGCTCATGTTCAGCCCATGGAGGCCCACAAAGAGAGGGGAAAATTCAACTTTACTCATAAGCTGGAACAAGTAAACACCCAAAGCTGTAGAGAAGATGTGCTGCTCCACAAGATAAGCGGGTGATCTTGTAGCAAACCTGAGCCCAGAACAACCCCAGGTCAGTTCTGCTCTCCACATCATACAATTCCAGCTGAGACCAGGCCCTGCCCCACCACTGGCACAAGTGCAGGGAGCCTCTGCTGCAGCCCGGAGCTCACAGCTCGTGCCTCAGAGCCGCCCCGAGCCGGGTGCCGGGGCAGCAGCACGAG
This sequence comes from Myiopsitta monachus, assembly GCA_017639245.1. NCBI lineage: Eukaryota > Metazoa > Chordata > Aves > Psittaciformes > Psittacidae > Myiopsitta > Myiopsitta monachus. Next base: position 318,136 of record CM029931.1, on the reverse strand, counting down.
GCTTCAGCTCGGGGCATCCCCTGCTCGGCCCTTCCCAAAGCTGCGAACAGACTGAAACCGCGGCACTTGGCTCGGCTGCAGAGGCTCCCGCCGGGAATCACCCCTGAGGGTGCCGGGGGCAACGCCGACACCCTGGTAAAGAGCTCCGTAGAAGGCAGCAGCACCCACGGAGGTTCTCAGTGCTCCCACGGGTGCTGAGCCCGCGACACCAACAGCAAACGTCAGCCTGGACCCTCAGAAGCCTTAAAACACTCTTCCAGTGACAGCTTTGGAGCCTGTGCAAAGAAAACCCTCCACCAGTGACCTGCTGGCAGATCCAGGTGTTTCTGCCGCTATCCGGCATTCCTGCACCCCTTCAATATTCCTGCCTGGAGCAATGTGCCAACAAACAGCTCACAACAGACCACAGGGCTGCACTTGCTGCTGCAGCATCTGGCCTCCAAATGGATCAAGAACGGCAACATTTGGTATGAGCACAACACACAGAACGCACCTGAACACAGGCTGACGCACGGCCTGCACCCAAGGCACAGCCGCGTCTCCCTGCACCTGCCGTGACTGTCACAGCGGAGCTGCCACCGGCCCCACTGACTTGTTCTGCCATAAATATCCTGCCTGTTTCGCTGGGGATGGCAAAGGAGGGAGATGAGCCACAGAAGGTGAAACTGTGCACGTCTCTGCAGAAGAGAAGGCTGCAGCTGATGTGTCAGCAAACACAGGAGAAAGGAGAGGAGGTGGGAGGATCGGGACCAGCCTCTCTGCGGGACTTTGGATTGAAGGGCTGAGGGCAACAAGGCTCAGTGCTGGGTCCTACACTTGGGTCACAACAGCCCCACACAATTCCAGGCTTGGGGAACAGCAGCTGGAAAGCTGCCCATTGGAAAGGGCCTGGTGGTGCTGGTCAACAGCGCCCGAGTAAGAGCCAGCTTGTGCCTCGGTGGCCAGAAAGGCCAAGAGCATCCTGGCCTGCGTCAGCATCAGTGTGGCAGCAGGGCCAGAGCAGTGACTGTTCCCCTGTGCTGGGTGCTGGTGAGGCCGCACCACAAATCCTGTGTTCCGCTCTGGGCTCCTCACTAAAAGAGAGACATTGAGGTGCTCAGGGGGACCTTCTCATTCCTACAACTACCAAAAAGGAAGCTGTAGCGAGATGGGATCGGTCTCTTCTCCCAAGTAACAAGTGACAGAACAAGAGGAAACGGCCTCAAGTTGCACCAGGGGAGGGTTAGGGCCAATATTGGGCAATACTTCTTCCCTAAAAGTGTTATCAAGCACTGAACGGGCTGCCCGGGGAAGTGGTTGAGTCACCGTCCCTGAAAGTATGTGAAAGACGTGTAGATGTGGCACTTCGGGACAAGGTTTAGTGGTGGCCCTGGCATTGCCGGGTTAACGGCTGGACTTGATGGTCTTAAAGGTCTTTTCCAACTGAAACAATCCCAATTCTCCAATTCTGGGGCGAGGCACATCCCAGCTCCTAGGGCTCCTTTCCTGCCCCTTGCCCACTGTCAAACCTGAGAACAGACTTGTCCCGGGCTGGCAGCCTCCTGCTGTGTCTGGTATCAGCACACCTGCAACGGATGCAACTGGTATTTCTGGGCATTAAAGCTTGACTAAGGTTTATCACCAAAGGAGGGGGGTGGCGTGACACTCTGGGCTCATCACAAGGGCTTGGGCCCTGCATGGCACAAGGTCTAGACGACGTTCACACAGGAGCAGCCATGGTGTGAGTGCTGAGTTCTGGCAGCTGAAATAGCAGCTCACGTCCCGGATCTGCTGTCCTGCCCTGCGGAGTTGAGAAATGCACACTTTGGTCTCACCCAGAGCCGCTGCTCATCGATAACCAACCTGGGGTGTAACAGTCCAGCAACAGCTTCCTCCCGCACAGCGGCTCCGTTGGAGTAACCCCTCCCACCACAGGTATTTAGCAATAACTGTGCCACACAGGGCACAGAACAACCCCAAACCCCAACGCTCCACAGGCCCAGTTCTTTGGTTGCATTCCTGCGCCTCCAAGCCTTCACCCTGCGATCCAGAGCTCAAGACACAATCACCCCCCCTCCATGGGTTCCTGAAGAACCACACTGGTCCTGACAGGATATCTAGGACAATGGAAACCCACTAGAGACAGAAAACAGCCCTTCAGACCAACACAAAGCCCTGTATCAACAGCAGCTCAGGCCAGGCCAGGGGGCAGCTCCCTGAGGAAGCTCTGGAGACATGAACACCAGTCTCTTCCATCAGGCTTCTCCAGGGGCAGCAGTGGTGGGAACCAGCTCTGAGATGCCAGAGAACTCAGCACATCACAACCATCACCAGGGCCTCAACCTTCAGCCTCTGCGACAAAGCTGTTATTACAGCTCAGGTCAGCAAACCAGAGCTTGTGGGGGTGAACAAGCAGCCACTGCACTGCTGGGAGAGAGCAGAACTGCCCCACAAGCGCACAAACATGGAGGAGAGGCACGTGCCCCACAGCCCTGCCAAGGGCTCAGCTCCTTAGGGAAAGCCTTCGAGCTCAGCCTCGAGCCTCAGCGTGTTTGGAAGGATATTCCTCTCCAACTCCTCCTGACACCAAGGAGATGCTCAGGGGCCCTGCGTGGTGGTTCTGTGGCTCCTGAGGCACGGCCAAGTGATTGAACACTGGAGCTGGTGCCTCTGCTGCTCTGCGAGAGGCACCCTCTGAGCTGTGCCTGGCGCCAGAGAGGCCTGTGGAAGATAGCAGGAGGCCGATGGCTTCCCATTGGGAATTCACTGCCTCTGCCGCTTCTGCCAGGCCAGCCGTTCCTCATGGATTCTCTCAGCATTACGGCGCAGGAGCCAGGAGCCGGCAGCGGCGAACGCGAGAGCCCCATCTCCTGCCCAAGAGGAAAACTGCGGGGGCCCAGCCCTGCCCGTCTGCAGCGGTGAGCAGCAGCTCCCTCAGCCCAGGACGAGAGCCCGCAGCGGCGCTGGGAGCCGGTTCAGTCTGAGCCTCCTCAGGAGCCAATGGCTCCGGACGTCCACAGGCCACGGCGCAGCCTCAGACACAAGTGGCCTCAACCCCGCATCCCGGCCTTCCTCCTTCCCACAGTGCAGGGGAAGCTCGGGCAGCCGCTCGGCTGGAATTCAGTGCAGAGCTGCTTCTGCCGGGCTCATTTCCAGTGGATTGCACCGGATCTGTTTGCTTATCCCAGCCGCTGCAGCACTGCAGGGTCAAGCAGCCCAAGCTGCGGAACCCATACCAGGCTGTGCTGCCACCCCACACGCAGCGGCACCACGGAGGGGGACCAGGAATATATGGGGCTCAGATACCCCCAAGGCAGCAGCAGATGAGGGGCTGGAGGGCACCCGCTGATGCTTCCCAAGGTGAGCACTGCCTCTGGCTTCCTTTCCCACCTAGGAATTTGGGCTCCAAGGGGACATCCAGATAACACCTTTGCACCGGTCACGGAAGTCCCAAATCCCCTCACAGTGCTGGGATAAAAGATGCTGGGATCAGCTGCTGCCTCCTGGGCACACGGCAGCTCGGACATGCAGTGCTTTGGTTTAGTTTTCCCCTTTGCTGGTGACAGAGCCCTGCTCCGCAGCGCACCTGCAAGGCAGGAGCTGCCAAGAGCAAAACCAGAGGTGTGAGCAGGCAGCTCCGTGTGTGAATCCTCCAGCCCTGTCCCCAGGGTGCAAACACATACCGGGGAAACAGCTGCAGCGTGGGCACCACCGGCTCGTGGCCCGCCTGTACAAGGGAGCACGGCAGCGAAGCCGTCCCCGCTGAGCGAGACCGGGAGCGCCCGGGCGGGCAGAGCAGCAGCAGCGCGGCCACGGCCCGAACCCTCAAGGCAACAATTTGTCCCTTTCACGTGACTGAGCGCTCCTCTCTCAGTGGAAGGAAGTCACAACTTCCAGACCCGCTGCGAAGCGCCCGCGGGGCCGGGGCAGCCGCCGCCGCCCGGACAGAGAGGCTGATTCCCCACAGAGAAGCCGAGCTGCAGCCCCCGCGCACCGGGGCGCCCCCGCTGCTTTACCGTGCGGTACCGCGGGGACAAACGGGCTCCCCGCCCTGACACGGAAGGAAACTTCCGAGTTCCTCATTTTATGACTAGAAACTACTTATGGAAAACCTGTTCGAGGCGAACGAGCGCCCGCGGCCTGGCCCCGGGCAGCGGCGGAGCCCCGGGGGGAGCCCCGGAGCAGAACCTGCTTCCGCGGGAGCGCGATCCCCCGACCCGGCCGCGCTTCGCCCTTAGCGCGGCCCCGCGCCTCACGAGCTCCGCCCTGGTGCGGCCCGGCCGGGGCAGCGCCTTCCCGCGGCGCTCGGAAGGTCGCACAAGGGCACCGGGGGCCCCGGGCCCGCACCGGGCCGCGCCCGCGGGACAGCGGGGTCTGCGCGCCCGTCCCGGCCCCGCCCGCCCCCGCCCGGCCCCGCGCGGCGAAGGCGCTGCCCCACGTCCCGGTCCTGCCCACCCCCGTGCCCGGTGCCCCGCCCCCCCCGCCCTACCGGCGCCGCTCGCTCCGCGCTGCGCCGACACCGCCGCGGGATCCGCCCAGCCGCCGCGCGCCCCCGCACTTCCGGGACACGCCCGTCACTTCCCGTTAGACGAGCCTCCCGCCTCACTTCCGGCCACGGCCCTGCGCGCGGATTGGCCCGGGGAGGGATTCGCGCGCGACGGCGGCAGCGACCATAGAGTTGGGGCGGGGGAGCAGAGCGCCGCGGGGCGCGGGAAAGCGCGGGGGGCCGAGGGGGCGGGGCCTGCGCGCAGGGGGCGGGCGCGGGAAGGCGCGCGCGGGGGGGGGGGGGGGGCGGCAGCCACAGCTGTAGACACGGTTCTCGTTTATTGCGGCGAAGGTGAAAAAGCCACCTCGGCCCAACAGCAACGGTAAAATTTATCCCAAAAATAACTCGGTACAAAACGGGTCCGCTCGGAATTAAAAAAAACCTTTACAGGAGTTTAAAACCTATCCCAGAACGAAAATAAAACAAATCCCATCCCCGGGTGGCAGCCGCAGCCCCGCCGGGAGCCAGGAGCCACAGCCGCGTCCTCCCTGCGCCCGCCGCTTTAGCTGGTGTCCATCTGGAAGAGAGGAGACGAGAGCAGCGTCACCGCGGGGCGCCCGCAGCGCCCACATCCCTGCCAGCCCCGGAGCTCCCAGCGCGGCTGCACAGGGACACGGCAGCGCCGGGCAGCTCCAGGGGGCAGCTGCCCCACGACAGAAGGACACAAGCGGGAGCTGCTGCGCTGCTCCTCCCCCTCCCAGCCACTGTCTGCAATTCCACTCATCCCACTCTGCACTCTCATAGGCGCTTCACCCGTTCCCACACCATGCACAGGACCCCGGTTCTCTATTGAGATTTTAATCCATCCACAGGGCAGACGCTCCTGGATTTGCTTTTTGCTTTTCCCTTTTCACAGCCCAATATCCCTGGGGGTTTCATCTTCAGCTACTGCTCACTGCAGCTGTCCTGCAAACAGCTTCCCAGCTGCCACCAACAGCAGCTGCCCAAGTGCTGTGGAGAGCAGAGCCAAACACAGTACCAAGGAGCTGCTTGGCTTTAGAGGGAGCTGGTGTTAGTCCCAGGACCTGGAAAATGTTCTCTGTCCAGAGAAGCTGTGGCTGCCCCATCCCTGGCAGTGTTCAAGGCCAGGTTGGAACACAGGGGCTTGGAGCAACCTGCTCTAGTGGAATATGTCCCTGCCCATGGCAGGGAGTTGAAAGTGGATAAACTGTAATGTCACTTCCAACACAAACTAGGCTGGGATTCTACGAAAACCTCTTCCTGCCAGCTCTGGGCTGCCACATTTCCCAGGAGGAGATGCTGTGGGAAGCACTTACCCTAGCATTGTAAGCATCCAGCTGTGCATCTAGTTCCTCTGCGGAGAGCTGCTGTTTGGAAGTTCTTCCAGCTCCTCTGCCTCTCCCTCTGTTTCCACCACGAGTGCCTCGCCTGCTGCCGCCTCCACCACCAAATCCCGAACCCCCGCGGTTCCTGGTCATGCCACCTCTGTTTACACTGCCAGTTTTCAAAAGCAGCTGGTTTAACGGCTGGTGGTTAACCCACAGAGATTCCACATGAGAGTGCCGAGGCAGGTTCCTGCCCTGTACTGGGTGCTCAACACTCACCTCTGTGCTGGTCTTCTCTGTGTGTCAATCTGTGACGTGACCAGCTGGATGTTCATGGGGCGCCCTGCAGGAAGAGCAGCCCAGGGGCTGCATATGAGCAGGGTGTGGGGTACAGGAGGGATGCAGGAGGCATGCAGGAGGCGTGCAGGTGCTGGCAGGCACCACAGCCGTGCACTCACCGTCCAAGGGGACACCGTTGTACTGCTTCATCGCCTTCAGCGCATCCGCCTTCCTCTCAAAATGCACGTCCGCTGTTCCGAGGCTGCGGCCAGACCTGTCATAGTGCACAGCTGCCTTCTTCAAGGTTCCAAACTCTGCAAAGAGCTCCTGGGAAAGAGGGGAAGAGCAGAGACATCCGTCAGTGCCGCGAACACTGCACAGCCCAGGGTGGTGCCAGCCCATCCCTAAACACACCACCAGAGGTGCCTTTCAAATCATTACGGACAACTCAGACAAAGCACCAGTGAAAAGAGGGAGCACAAGCCCAGCAGGGAGGTGCCACAGCTGGCAAAGCCAAGAGGGACTTCACCACGTGTGAGGCACGTGTTCACAGCAGCGTAGCAGGCTCGAGGGACGCTGACCCAGGGGAAAGGGGGGTCCTTTAGTGGAGGCTGACTCAAAGGGTGACTAATAAAAATAATCCAGACCCATGTCACAGAGGAGGAACAGCCTATGAACTCATACAGAGATGGCCACAGCTTCATTGCGCTGGAGTTCTTCCCCCCCCCAATCTTTACCAGACCAGGTGCAATTTAGAAGCACAGCCCATAGGAATATACCCCAAAATTTGAGATGAAGAACATTCTCAAATGAACTAAATCTCATTTTATAAGAGCACGTAGTGATAGGATAAGCAGAATGGTTTTAAACTGACAGAAGAGAGATTGAGATGAGCTCTTAGGCAGAAGCTCTTCCCTGTGAGGGTGCTGAGGCACTGCCACAGGGTACCCAGAGAAGCTGTGGCTGCCCCATCCCTGGCAGTGTTCAAAGTCGGGTTGGACACAGGGGCTTGGACCAAGCTGCTCCAGTGGAAGGTGTCCCTGCCCATGGCAGGGGTTGGAGCTGGAGGAGCTTTCAGGTCCCTTCCAACCCAAATCAGTCTGTGCTTCTATGTCATTTGCTATCCCAAACGACGGAAATGAAGAGGCAGCAATGAATGGAGCTACCGATTTTGTTTCGCAGCTGCTACATTTAGATGTCAACAGGACAAATCACCCTCACGATGTTCTGCTGCACCCCATGCCTCAAAAGCTCAATATCTGCCCCGTTAAGGTCCAGCCGGAGCAGGCACCTCCTGCGGGACCCACTGTGGAGCCACCACCGCAGCACCACACGTCCTTCACCTCCCCAGCACACCATGCTCAGCAGAGCTGCAGGCCTGCTCCTCCCTGTGCTCATGCACCAGAGGTGAACGTTTCACAGCACTCGCTAGCAGCTTCCCAGCCAGGTTCAGCCTGCACTGTGCAGCTCCACACATCTGAGGCTCCTTCCAGCCACTCCTGACTGCTGTACATCTGCTGAACCACATTACTGACATGACTAACACAGGAACAAAGCAAGCCACCACACACCTGAGGCAGTTATAGGATGAGTAACAACAAATAGGTGCAAAGCCATTAAATCAAATTTGCTGCTAAATAACCCCAAGTGGAAATTCATCCACACATCAGCCATAGCCAGTGGCAGAAGGTGAATCTCAACAGCTGCAGGAAGCACAGGAGCTGGTCACAGCGAGGTGACTTCACAGAGCAACACACTTACAGAAACCCAATCTGCACTTATAGAGCCAAAGAGCAGGTTTTAAATGCATTACCCAGTAATGAAGTGACCTCAGAAAGCTCCCTTCTGATCCCCCAGGCACAGCCAGGTTGGTACACAGAGCAACCGAATGAATTAACCAACAACAAAGGCAGCTGCCCGTTGCAGTCACTTGCTTTCCCTGGTAAGGATGTGAGAACCAAAAACCATTCCAAAAGGAAGTGCTTTGCAGCATGACAGAGCCAGTGCAGCTGCGGTATTTGTGGGTGGTGCTGTTGCTGGTGCCCTCCCCACCGGGGGAGCCCCATGCCATGGTATGGAGACAGAGCACAGCGACCTCCAACCAGGAGAATCCAGCAGGCTCTTATCCAAAGCACGGCTGAAACAAGGGACACGACCACAGCACGTCACTTGGCTAGAAGATAACACAGTGGGTACCGCAGGTACCCCCTCACAGGTAACTCCTCCCAGGTACACCCATGGAACACCTCAACACTCAGCAGAGCTACACAACCAGGACCTGTACACCCGGAGCGTGTAGCTGTACACACAGCACAGTTCCAGCATCGCTGCAACTACACAGACCTCGGGTTTGAACAGTTTATAGTCAATTCTCCCATCGTGGCTGGATCCAGCAAAACAGCAGCACCTTCCTCCATGTGCCACGGCAGAGACCCTATAACACCATGAGCGCCCTGCAGGACAGGGCGGCTGTTCAGAACTACAGCCCCTCAGGATCACCGGAGCCACTGCAGCACAGGGGCTCATGGCACAAACCTCACCACTGATGCCGAATTAACCCACTCGGGGGTCTTCTGTCCGGGCAGGGAAGGGAGCGGGAGTTGTGGCTCTCCCGCGGGCGCCTGGTGTGCCCTACCCCGATGCTATGAATGAAACCCCCCATGAACACCCCCCTCGGGGCCGCTCCCGAGCCCCCACCTGGATGTCCGCATCCGAGACGCCGAAGTCCAGGTTCGAGACGAGCAGCTTCCCGCCGGTCTCCACGCCGGCCCCCGCCCCGAAGCCGCTGTCGAACAGGTCGTGCTGCCACTTCTCGGGGAGCTGCTTCGGCTGCAACGAGACCGGCACCTCGCTGACCAGCGCCGGGGCACCGCAAGGCACAGGCCCCCGCCGGCCCCGCTGCCCGCCCCGCAGGGAGCGGACAAAGGGCCGCCCGCCCGCCCCATCCCGCCTCGCCGAAGGCCCAGCCCGGTTCCCCCGTCCCGCGCCGCAGCCGAGCCCCGCAGGCGGCCGCGCTGCCGCCAGCCGCCGCCGCGTCCCGTACCCGACTGTAGGGCGCGGGCCGGTTCCTGCCGCCGCCCCGGACCATCACCGGCCTGTTCCGCACGGGGCCGCCGCCTCCCGCTCGCCCGGCTCCCACGCCGCCCCGGCCGGGCCCACCCCCGCGGGTGGCGCCGCCCCGGCCCCGGCCGCCCCGGCCGCCGCCCCGGCCGGCCCCGCGCTGGCTGCGGTTGAGCTTAATGATATCGTCCAGCGACATGTCCATCTTGTCGGCCATGATGGCGGCTCCGCTCCGGGGCCTGCACTTCCGGCCGCGCTGCGCCGCCGCCGGAAGCGGAAGAGGCGGTGGTGGAGCGGCGGCGGCCCGGTCCCGGCGGCGGCGATGCGGGTGCGCGTGCGGAGCTGGCACGGGGTCGCGTCCTGGCTGTGGGTGGCGAACGACGACAACTGCGGCATCTGCCGGATGGCGTTCAACGGCTGCTGCCCCGACTGTGAGTGCGGGGGGGGGCCCGCGCCGGATGGCGTTCAGCGGCTGCTGCCCCGACTGTGAGTGCGGGGGGGGGCCCGCGCCGGATGGCGTTCAGCGGCTGCTGCCCCGACTGTGAGTGCGGGGGGGGGCCCGCGCCGGATGGCGTTCAGCGGCTGCTGCCCCGACTGTGAGTGCGGGGGGGGGCCCGCGCCGGATGGCGTTCAGCGGCTGCTGCCCCGACTGTGAGTGCGGGGGGGGGCCCGCGCCGGATGGCGTTCAGCGGCTGCTGCCCCGACTGTGTGTGTGTGGGGGGGGGGGGTGCCGCGCCGCACCGGGCCGCGCTGACGCGCTCTCCGCGCCGTAGGCAAGGTGCCCGGGGACGACTGCCCGCTGGTGTGGGGGCAGTGCTCGCACTGCTTCCACATGCACTGCATCCTCAAGTGGCTGAACTCGCAGCAGGTCCAGCAGCACTGCCCCATGTGCCGCCAGGAGTGGAAGTTCAAGGAGTGACGGTGGCGCCGGCGCACGCTCCCCGCCCCGGGCCGTGCTCTGCCCTCAATAAACGTGCGGCTGCCTCGCGCCTCTCCGCTGTCCGCTGTCCTTCCGGGGACGGCGAGTGGGGGGGGGGAATGACCGCGCCGCGAACCCGCCTGCGAGAGGGGAGAAGCGGCTCTTTCGGGCGCGGGAGGGCCGGGCCCCGCCGCTGCTCCCTGGTTACATGCCCACCGAACCGCCGGAGCACCCTCCCGGTGCAAATGCTGTAACCTCATTGTCTAGAAAGCACAGAACGGCAAAGCCAGGTCCGCTCGCACGGTTTGGTTCCATTTCTAGTGAATTCAGCAAAAAAACGCTCGCAGGGAGAACAAACGGCTCCTGCCTGAGCTGTCCCTGCGCCAGAGCAACCACGATGTGCCCAGCAGCCAGGCTGCACTGCCCTAGGGCAAAGAGCTGGTACTGCTGCAGCGGCCTCTCCCCAGCTCCCACCGCAGCTCCAGAAAAAGCCGCTGTAGCAGGGATGCTCCAGCCCAGGACCTGGCCCCTTTCTGCAACCCCGCCTTGGGCCCAAAGATACCAACACAGAACTCTAATGTTTTATTAATGATCAGCAACAAAAGTTTACATCAGAGAGGACAACAGAACTGGTGTGGAAGGACTGTGTGGCCCAGGGCACCCACTGCTGCACCCTGGAATGTCAGAGGCAGGAAGGGGCTCAGCACCTATCCTCCTCAGGCCCTGCACCCCTGTGCAGGGACTCACATGCTGCATGTCACAAACAGCCCTGGGTTCAGCTGAAATTCCAGTCCCTCCCTTCGGGAAGCCCTTGGGCACAAGGTGGACTCCAGGCTCTGAGCAGGTCTCTACAGCACCAGGTCTTGGAGGAAGCCCCTGGGGGTGCCTGTGTCCCTGCCCCTTGCGCTGCTGCCTCTTCCTGGGGCCCCGGGCACAGCAGATCCAGCTGGAGCTGAAGCAGCTCTGGGACTGGTGTCTGTGTGGGGGCCACACGCCCCTGCTCGAGCGTGGGAGGAGCTGCAGCCATCCCTGGGTGACTCTTCACACACCAGCCCGTCCCCACCACCACCCCCAGGCTGCTCAGGAGCATAGGCTCCAGCCAAACCTGGGGCCTGGGCGGGCTGCTCCGTTTCCCTCCTACTAAAAGCCAGAACTGGCAGCAGTAAAAGCACATCAAGGGGTTAAAACATGGGTTAGAATTAAAACCTTTAAAACTGTTTTTTTTTTCCCTGTCATCTCTGCCCTGGGAAGGGGCTGACGGAGGAGAAACTGGGCAGCAGCAGCAGCAGGCGCCAGCCTCACTGGCTGACAGTTAGTGGAGGAGGAGCTAGGCCAGGAAAGGGCACACAGCACACCCTGCATGCCAGCAGCGGGGTCCCCATCCAGGGATCCCCTCCAAGAGCTTGTCTGCTCTCAAGAGGTGAGGCTGCAGCGCTCTGCGACCCACACACCGGCTCTGCTGGCCTAGTGCTTCTCCTCTTCCAGTCTCCTCATGGCCTCCAGCACAGCCAGCTCTTTTGCTTCCTTCTTCTGGTTCCTAGCTTCAAACTCCAGCCTGCACCAATCACAAAATGCCATAAGATTCTCATCCATCCCTATCTTACCTGGAGCAGGAGAGCACCATAGCTCCTGCTACTCTGCTCCAAGAGCGCTTCAGAAACCACCAGTAACCTCTCAACTGCTTTCAAAAGCCATCACCCAGAGCTTCCCACAACCGTTCCCACCACTTCGCAGGCTCCCACACTGGGCAAACACAGCTTGTTTCTGCCCCAGCAGCAGACACTGCTGCTCCATGCTTGGCATGTCCTGGAACAGACCACTTAACAGTACCAAAACCAAATTTACCAGTGACTGAGCCAAGGTCACTGAAAGCAAAGGGCTCAGGCCTAAAAGAGCAAAGCTCTGAAAGAAGCAACATGCTCCTTCCCCCTGGGAGTACAGCAAGGGAATTTTATCATTGATAGAGGAAGACCAGTAAAACACACTGTGACACACACTGACACAGCAGAGTTCAGCTGTTCCTTTCCCTGTGCAGTCCAGTACATCCACATCTAAGCAGCCTCCCCAAGCTATGGAAGATGAAGGACCAGCTACTGACTCTGTGCCTTTAGGTAACCACTCCTCTCTGTGTTTGATCCCATTCATCAGTCCCCACACAAGCTGGTCAGTACAGTATGTGACAGAACTGGGAGATAAAGAAAGCCAACCTGTTCTTGATGATCCTCTGCACAATGAGATCTGTGGTGAGGTTGCTGCCGCTGTCCACGAGCTGGAAAATGCCACGTCTCTTCGGTTCCTGTGGACAAACACAGCAGACTGAGCTGGGGAGACAGGCAGGCCCTCGGGGTTACAGCTCAGCAGAAGCCGTGGCAGGTCCTAGGGCACCCAGCCAGGCACAACACAAAATGATTCCTAGCAGGCAGGATCAATACTTGCTGAAAGCAAAGCTTTATGTGTGTGGGAGCTGCCCAGGACTGGCATAGAGCAAAGGCTACAAGATTTCTCACTGTGCTGTGAAGGCATCATAAACAGGCAAACCAAAGAGGGACTGCAAGAACAGAGCTGTTTACACCTTTGCTCCAAGCAGCCACCCTCAAGGGTGGATGAAAACCAGGCTCACCTGCACTGCACTCCCTTTGGAGCATTCTGTGCAATACAAGTTCCCAGCTCGGGAACACGAGGCCACACTGCATCTATCCAATGCTGACAAAGCAGCACAGCCAACAGCAGCTGGTGCCTTACCTCGTATGGGTCAGAACCATCCTTGTCTGGCACCACCTCTGTCATCCCATGACACACAAGTGTTACCTGGGGAAGGAGACAAAGTTGCTGTACAAGACCTAAAAAATGCACAAGGACCTCCCTTGCCACTGCACCTACTGCAGCATAGCTTGGAGATCAGCAAAGCCACCCCTCCTGTCCCGGCCTTGGTGGTGCATCTGGTGCTCCCAGTAACCCTGCTGAGCTGGACCTTCTCCCTTCTGCACCCCTGTGTTTTACTGCACTACTTCAGTTCCCCAAACACATCACACCCAACATCTTCACGTCCATCTACATGCAAAGACTCACCCTGAAGTGATCCAACAGGTCAGCAGTGACAGCGTATGGGGCTCCAATCACCACTTCTGAGACATACTAGAGGAAAAACGAGGTAAAGAGTCCAGATTTGGGAAAAACAAACACACCCACCCCAAAACCACAAACCAACACCCCCAAACCAGGGGCCAGCTTGCTTCCTGAACAGCCAGTTAGAGATAGGAACTCAAGCAAGGGAACAGGGAAGCAGGTTTAGCAGCCACAGCTTGTCACACAGCATCTTTTAGTTCCACTATAGAATATGCTTTCTGAAAAAGTATACATAGCAAATCCAGAAGTTTACAGCTCAGGGAACATGCTTCTGGGCCTCCCCGTATTTCTTTCCCAGGAATTTTCTCCTCTGCTGCCTTTGCTGAACCAGAGGTGGGGGAGTTCAATAGCTCAGGTTAGCCAGGACAACAGAGGAGCCCAGGGACTCCTCCTGAGAGCACACCAGCACCTCTGGCAGTCTGAAGTGACCCGTGTCTGCTTCCCCTGCACACACCAAAGAAACTGTGTGAGGCTGCTGGCTACAGGAGACCACCACCGAGCTCCGGGCAATTTCCGGAATGGTGCAGAGACACCAACCCGAGAGGCACTTACCCTGCAGGCCAACACACTGAGTGTTCTCTCATGGATGTTCATGATGGGATAGTTCTTCCCTTTGTAGCGATTTACTTCCTAAGGCAAGGCACCAGGCAGTTAAAGAGAGACAAAAACTCCTTTCCCTCTTGCTTCCTCCCAACATGAAAACCCTATTTTGACCAACACACCCCGTTCCCAGCTTCCTGAGCACAGAAAGAAAGGGGCCAAGATGCTCTAGTCTTTGGGCAACATCATACACTGACCTGATCAAAGTGCAGCCCAGCGATGATGTAGGGTTTCTCTGCCAGCTGGTGAACCTTCTCCAGGAAATCTACGTGCCCAATATCTGTAGAACACTTTAAGGAATTGAAACTAACGTAGAAAATAGGGAGACAGAAACAGATGCACTGAAAAACCACAGTGGGAGACATAAATCCTATGGATTTGATTTCTGCATTATTCGTTGCCCATATCCAGTCGCCTCCTTCCTCCACAGGTCCTGGGCAAAAGCCAGACATCGCCAGCTCCACCTCACATGGACTCAACTTTGCTCTCTCCAGAATTTCTACCTGGTTTGGCTGTTCTGGCTCAGTGCCTCAGAGGCTGCTCTAGGTAGCCCGGGCAGGCACTTGGGCCATGACGCCAGCTCTCAGGGAGACTGGAGTGTGATCACTAGAGCAGGGAGAGTATCCGCCTGTCTCCCTGCCACCCTGCAATGGCCACAAACCTCTCTAGGGCAGCTGCAGCTCCCTTCTCAGTGTCCTGCCACTAAAGCAGTGCGAATCCTGCCTCCCCCCACTTGCACAGCTACAGAGAGGGAAAGAAAGGAAAAGAAAAAAAGAAAGAGACAAATATCCTGCTCTGGCGCCTCAGAACATGAGAACATTAAACTGAAAGACCAGTGCTGCCTTCCTGACAACAAAGTCCAGGATACGGAACAGGTCAAAGGCTCCAGCCACGTAGATGATGGTGTCTCCAGGCTGTGGTTCCTTCCCCGATGCAAACTGGATGATCTTCTGAGACGTCTGTAGGAACTGCGAGACGCCCGTCCAAGGACTGTGACCCTTTGGTCCCTGGGAAAACACACCCCACATATGTCTCCTTTCCAGGCTTCAGGAAGGGTTTGGACAACACAGATGCACGCACAGGCAATTTGCAAGTACCACAATTCTCAGCAGCTTGGACTTTCCACACTCCTGACACCAAAGAGTTCAGCAATCTCAAAAGCCCTTTTTGCTCTGCCAAACATGGTGCAAATCGTCCCTGGCAGCCAGCTCAGGAGATGCCAAGAAGAAAGCTCAAGAAGGAGGAAAGCAACAGGGCAGGTTCGGATTGCCAGGAGAGACAAGGCTCAGTAACACACAACCTACCCTCGCTCCTCTCCAGCCTCCAGCAGCCTCACCCTGGCTCCAGCAGGAGCCGGATACCAGCGCCACGAAACCAAGGATGGAGTTTTAGCCCCCCCCCACTGGATTTGGGAACAGGCACCGGGTCACCCACTCGGGCTCCCGCCTGACCCCTAAAGCTTGGGCTGTACGAGACTGGTAAGAACAAAGACAACCTTGGTGAGAGCGGGCAAGCCAGGCGCACGCAGCATGCAAAAGGGGCTCAGCTGCAGGGCCATGCAGGAACCTGGTGATCCAAGCACCAGGGAACAGCCATGCTGCAGCAACGGGCCCCTCACGCCTGCTCAAACACCCCAACGTGGGGAACAAAGAGGATGACTCAGCCCAACCAGCAAACCCTCTGTGAGTAAGAGCCTTACTCGAGCTTTAAGTACCAGTGCTTGTTAATCGGGCACAGTCCAACACCCAGGGACAGAGGGGGGCTGACAGCTCTTTAGAGGCAGCCCGAGCCTGAGCCGGACCCAGGACGGCTCCACCAGGCATGCGAGTCCTGCAGCACACCCGTGCCAGCCATGTGCCTGCTACAGACACTTCCCAGACCTGATACAACACCTGCGAGAACATGAGCACTGAAAGCAGCATCCACAGAGGCTCTCTCTGGGCCGTCCCTGCAGGCACTTAGGCCCCAAAAGAACAGCGGTTAAGAATGTACAAGCAAGCCAGAAAATCAGCAAAGGCTCAATGGGTGCAGCAGCTCCATGGCATCGCTGAAGGATACTTCACCCTCTGGCCCTGCACGGCCACACCTATTTCACCGACTACAGCAGCTCCTTTATCGAGCAGCAAATGCTTACTGAGGTTACTACTAAATACGGGGGGGAAACAAGCCTGCAACAGAGGCCAAAAGCACATCTGGAATCCTTCTCGGACAGGACAACAACCAGACATCCACAACCAGAACTCACGTTACCTTCCCAAAGTTGTCAGTGTGCTTCCGATAGTCTAGGTCCTCATCCTGAAGGGAGATAAAGAGTCACAATGTTTAAGCACTCACATAGCTCACATGACCAGGAACATGGTTGTGGGTGGCTCAGGCTGCACACCAGATCCCTAGCTCTGAACGCTGACAAACCAGTTCATAACCAGAGTCGTGTCCCAGCACGAGTCAGATGAATCGTGTCCTCATCTGATCCCCGCCTGGCACCACACAGTGACAGTGGCTCTTGCCCAACCTGCAGACCTGATAGCATTTCAGTCCTACGTCCTCCCACAACAACGCAAGCCCCTAAGAGGACGGTGTCCCTCCTCCTTCTAAAGACACTCCACTGGAGATGGGCTCAGATCCCTGCGGCCAGCCAGAGCACTGCACCACGGGATGGGGTGAGCTTCGGAATTCCAGCTAAGCCAATCTAACAGCTCAGCACACTGGAAGACCTCCCCTGATCCCTGAATTGGTCCTTTGTCTTGTCCCTGCTGTTATATAGGAGATTCCACTCATTAACCACCATATGACTGTTTCCTTTACTTTCCTTTGGCTACATCAGCTATCTAGCACATAGTGAGCTGAAGAGACTCGAGGAAGGTCTGATCAGACTAGAGACAGCAGAAGGCAGAAGCACGCAGCTCAGTGGGAAGGAAGAGGACTTTCCAGTTCTGGCAGCACTGGGCTGACGATTGACACAGCTGCAGAGTGCAGCTTCAACCCCGGGGAAGCCACAGGCTAGCCTGTAGTGCCCATAACATTCCCAGATTCCCACACCAGTCACCAAGGCTTTCACCACCCCTCAACCTCCCCCTTCTCCAAAGCAGCACGGGCTGAGATCACTGTGATCTCAGGCAGGCTTAAGCAAACATAAGCGGGGTGTTTTGCTGCCACTGCCCATAATCAGCTTGCCAGTTCTCCTTGCATCCAGGAGCCAGGCCCAGGAGCTCCACTGCCATTTGGGACAGCAAAAGGAAAGAGCTGGCAAATGCCCTGGACTCCGAGCTCCCACCCAAAGCCCTGTGACTCACTATGTTGCTGTGGTGAGCCTTAGTCATGAGCAGCATGCGGCCAACGAGGTCAGTGGTGGACACACCTTGGGTGCGTTTGCATTCCCTGCAGGGAGACAAGCAAAGATAAAGCAGAAGCCACAGGAACACGTTCCTCCTCCTTTCCCACCATTACCACACAACACCTGACAAACCCAAACCAGGGGCTGTGCTTCTACCTGTTCCTAATATAAAGTACAGCATCCATTCACTGAACCTCTGCATCTTCTTCACCCCACAGTAACTGCTCACATGAGCAGAGCTTACCTTGCACAGGCTCCCCAGAAGAGCCAACCCCCAGTGAAGCTTCGAGGCCAGAACTAGCTTCTGCAGGACCAGGCAGGCCCCACCAGCTGCCAGTCTGCAACACTCCCCAGAACCACAGTGCTAGAGCCAACTGAAGCTCTGGCACACATCACAGCTAAATTAAAGTGTAACCTGGGGATAGCTGTGGTTTATCTGATCCCCTTCAGGGCACAAACTCCCAGAAACTCTGCCCAAAGCAGGGGAGGAAGAGGAACAGCAGCAGGTTACCTGTATCGCCCCGCAGCCTTCACTTCCTCGTAGGTATCCTTGCCATCTATCGTGAGGGTGATGTCGTCTACAGAGAGAGAAAAGCCTCAGAACTGCACCAGAACCCTGCTGCACAGAAGCTGCTCTGACGGCAGGAGCTGAACAGGTTCAGCACATTGGCCGGACCACAACTCCTGACTGAACCCCTGTGCGTACACAGGAGATACATCCTGCATCCCATGGGAGTGCCAGGGGGTTGCAAGACATTCCCATTTGTGGAGACAAGCATATTCCTGCATGCTGATCACCATTAGCCATCTAGCCCACTGTTCTGTAGGTAGCCCAGAAAAAGAGAGCCAGTTGCTCTTGCAGTGACACCAGCAGCAGCCAGGACTGAATTACTGCCTGAATGACAATGAACAGCTCCCATCAGCCTATCAAAAAGCACCTTAACCTTCACATCCCCAGGACTGCTTTTGGCTGTTGGCTCATGTTACAACCTTTTCAGCCAATTTAACAGCCCTCCAACAGCCAGTTCCTTCCTGCAGTGATGACACTTGTACAGGCACATCAAGCTACCCTTCCTCAGAGTTAACTCTGGTTTGTCTTTGCCACAGTTTCCAACTCTCTCTACAAAACCACCTCGCACCTACTCTCAGTGACAGCACAGTCTTCACAGGTGAAAACCCATTCTCATTTGGCAGAACAGCCCGTTCACAGCAGGCGCTGGCAGCTCATGGGTGACAGAGTCCTAAACCCCACACCTGTACGGGGCACAAGGACATGCTGCAGGCGCGGCTCTGCTTGCCAGAAGAGGGCACAAACAGTGGGTTTGTGTCTGTCACCCTCCCAGTTAAGCTCAGCAATTGCAAAACTTATCTTTGCATCAACACAACCTGGCAAAGCTGCAGCATGAGGGCATCACCCAGGTACAAGTACAGAGTGACTTGGCAGAGGGGATAAGCACAGGGCAACCGGAGCAAAGGCCATGAGCGCGGCTCTGCTGCAATAATCCCTCACCGAGCTTAGGAAGGGTCACGCACCCCAAACGTGTTCAGGACATGTAACTGAGTTAACAAGGAATTTGATAATCAGCCTGTCCACGTGAAAAAGCCCGTCTGTCTCACACAGGATTAATGATTTATGTACACTTAATTAAATACTTGGCTTATCAACAGCAGGTGCTGGAATCAGATGAGGAAGGATCCGTGACATGAGTGCAAAGACTCCTTCTGATCAAACTAAGAGACCACCTCCCAAGGGGCTGGGGAAGGGCTGAGGCTGCGTGGATACGAGCAGCAGGCCCAGGAAAGGACGGAGTGCAAGTGCAAGGAAGTTTCCCAGAACACAGGTTCTCTTCAATCACTGTAAACTGAAAAGTGTTCCCAATAGGAACTGGGTCTCTGAGCACACGGCCAGCTAAGCCCTTGAACAGCTTATCAGCTGGATAAAGGGAGAGAAGCTTTCCAGATCTGATCTCATCCCAGGATAAGTAGACATAAACACGACTGTATTTCTGCACTTACCTTTCAACAGCATTTCTCACGTTAAGGTTTGCAAATGACTCTCCTCTCTGCACAGATTTCTGCTAGTGCTAAGGGCAACCTCACGATAACTGTCAGACAGCACGTCCCCTCTGTCAGTGAGAGAGCTGCTTACAGTGCAGGGATCTGGCCACCCCTGGGGTGCCCAGCTCGCTAAGCCTGGCACACAGCCCTGTTTCCCCACCACAGCAGGTCAGGAGCCAGGAAGCAGATCCCTGCACACAAGGTACCCACTGACCAGCACGTTCCTCAGCCTGCAGCACACAAGCCCCACAGGGTCTGTGTTAATGTAACACCTCAGAGTATCACTCACCACCGTGCACACAGAAGTCACAGTTATATTTGTCCAGGGTTTCCAGTGTGGTGACATAGGGAGCTCCTGGAGCAATCTCATCCACCCACTTGATGGCTTGCACCATTTTGTACCTCTCCTCCTGTGTAAAGACAGGGGGGCCCTTGTGCTTGGCAATCTCCTCTGAGCAAGAAACAGAAAAGCCCCATTAGAAGCACGTACCACAGCTACGAAGATGCTCTCCTACAGGAGCCTCACTCATCTCACGGGTGGGTGAACTGCGTCATGGGCTTATACTCAGCTTGGAGCTGGTTTGTGGTAGAGGAGGAAGCCTCAGCTAGGTCAGAAAAGATTTCATGGAATTCAGGTGAATTTCCTAAGTATGTAACAAGGCCCTGGAATTCCCTGGGAAGGCAGAAGGACCCGGTGCCTCCCTGCACCCAGATACATACTACTGGGAGGTACCTGGACCTCCTGGCAGCCCCAAGGGAAAATTCCCATTAAACAACAGCTTCATGCTAGAAAACATGCCTCCATAAACCAACTTAAATCTGTCTTCACACACAAGAACTAGTTCTTAGCACTCAACTTCCCAATGGGCTACGACAAGTTCTCTCCACACACTGATGTGTTTTGGAGCATCAGCTCTACAGTTTGCACCGCAAATCCAGACTGATTTTCAGCTGGTACAGTGGTTTTTACAGCACAGAACACAGGTCACGCCTCAGACAAAGCCTAAAGCTCCGAGCTACTGAACCCTCGCTCCGGAAGGTGGGAAAAGGGGGAGCCCTCCCTTGCGCAGAGAGGAGACGCTCTCTGGAGGCTGCTGCTCCTTGAGCAGATGAGGGGCCGCCCGCTCTGTGCCAGGGGCTCCGTTCGCGGGGTGATGCGGCAGCACGAGGGCCAAAGCTCTTACCGTCCGTGTGGACACCGACGATCAGGTAATCGCCCATGGCCCGCGCCTGGCGCAGCTGGTTCGAGTGCCCGTAGTGCACCATGTCGTAGCTGCAAACACAGCGGCCGGGTGAGCCCGCGGGCGCGGCGGCAGCACGGGGCAGCGCTGCCAGATCGCTTCGGGCTCCCCGGGGCGCCGCAGCGCCCGGTCCCGCCGCACCCAGCCCAGGGCTGCCCGCCCGCCGCCGCCCGCACCGCGCGGGAGTCGGGTCCCGTGCCGGGCCCAGCGCCGGGCCCGGCCGCGGTCACAGAGGAGCCGGAGGCACCAGCGCAGCCAACACCGTTTATTTCTCCGCGCCAGCCCGGCGCCGCGCCCGCCGCACTCACCATCCGTCGCACCAGACGCGCACAGGCCGCGCCGCAGCCCTGCCGCCCGCCGCGGGGCCGCCGCCCGCCGCCCCGTTGCGCAGCATGGCCCCGCTGTCACCGGCAGCGCCGCGCGCCCGCGGCAGAGCCACCGAAGCCGCCGCCGCCCGCCCCGCCCCGCGCCAGCCCCGCCGCCATCTTGGGGCGCGGCCCCGCCCGCGCTCAGCTCTTCCTGCGCCGGGCGCCCTTGGCGCAGCCGCGCCCCAGCCACCCCCCGGCCCGGCCCGGCGCCCCCGGCTGCTCCCGCTGCGCCTCCTCGCTTCGCGGCGGCTCCTCGGCGCCCGGCGGCGGGGCCACCGGCTTCCGCGAGTGCGTCCCCTCCTCGCCGGGGCGCAGCGGCTCGGCCAACGCGAAGATGGGGTCCCGCGCCCTGCGGAGACAGGGCGAGCGTGGGGCAGCTGCCGGGCGGCCCCGGGCGGGCACCGCCGGGTGCGGGGCAGGGCCCCGGGCGCTCACCGGTCGTAGCGCGGGATGTCCAGCCCCAGCTCCGCCATCACCAGCCGCATCACGTCGTCGCAGCGCCCGTGCAGCTTCAGGGCGGCCAGGTCGTCCTTGGGGGTCCACTGCAGGAGCGACAGCAGAGCCACGGCTGCAGCGCCTCCGGCACGCCCCGCGGGCTGACCACGCACCGGCTCCGGTCTGTCCCGCACCTTTCCCGCCCCGTGCCCAGGGCTCTCACCTGCAGGTTCACGATGTACAGCTTGGGACGCCGGGGCGGCGGTTTGCTCATGCACCAAAGGTGGGGGTATTTTTTCAGGACCTGTCACAAAACAGAGGTGCTGAGTACAGCCAACGGCCGCGGAACAGTGACCCGTATCGACGAGAGGAAAAGGAATGTATTACCAGGAGGGGAAAGAGGGAGGAAGAGAGACTATCACAGATGGTGGGCGAATCCTGACACCAGAGTTTACAGTTGTCTGTTTGGGAGGAGACTGCTCAGCACCAAGGTGTAGCACCAAGAGGGAATGCTGCTAACAATCTTCACCGAGTCTCTAAAGTTACCTTTAAGCTGGAACCCAGACAAAGAATCACATCTGCTTTGCTTGCAGCTTCTGTTGCTGCTTCCCAGTTCAGGGGCTGCCTCAACGTCCCCTTCTCCCCAAAGTGGACGATTGTATCTCTCAACTGTGCCCCACACTTGTGGCACATCCTGCCAGTGTGATGCCTGTGCAGGGCTGTGCGCTCCGTCACGTCGAATACTCGCACATACTCTCTGTTGGGGGTACACGAAGTGCAGACCTGGCATGGGACAAAAACAAAACCCTCTTACACCACCAGCATCCCGCCTGTGGGAGGCCAGGAACCAGCCACTGCTCTCAGGAGGAAAGCACTTGCTGGGGACAATAAAGTGGAAGTGCTAGAAGGGATCATCAGGGATCAGATGCTAACTAGGGAAAATTTGGAAAACCTCAGCTAGCAAGTGGAATCACAGGAAGCCTGTGAGCTTTGCCATAGGAGGGATTTCAGAGGCCTGAAGAACAGCGGACAGAAGCAGAAAGCTCTAGCAAGCACAGGGAGAGTTGTACAGAATGCTTCAGTTTATGCTTGCTATCTCGTTCATCCTAAACCTGTGGCCTTAACTAAGCAAAGAGTAGCCCTTTTCCTAGTTCTTCTTGAGCTAGTGATAGATAAATAGTTTATATTACCTCCCTATGAAGCCACCAGGTAGTAACTTCACCCTGTTCTGGCCACTCACCTCTATGTACATGTTTCCATGAAGCTCAGATATTGCTGCTCGGGGCAACCCACTCCGCAGGTGCAGCCCATCACAGTTTTGAGACACCACATGCTGCACCTTGAGGAGAGCAACACACTGAGCCGGTTACCACGCACAGAGCACTGACTGTGTTGTGCTTTAAGCTCGGTCAGCCACGCGGTGGGTCTCTCACTCCCCCCTTTCCTCCCCCCCGGCTCCCGGGGGATGGGGAGGAGAATCAAAAGAATGCAACTCCCACAGGTTGAGATAAGAACAGTCCATAACTAAGGTATAACACAAACCACTGCTGCTGCCACCAATAATAATGATGATAAGGGAAATAACAAGGGAAGAGAACACAACCGCTCACCACCCGCTGACCGATACCCAGCCTGACCCAGCAGTGATCTCACCCTTCTGGGTCACTGCCCCCAGTTTTTACATCCCGGACATGACGTGCTGTGGTATGGAATAACCTCTTTGGTCAGTTTGGGTCAGGTGTCCTGTCTCTGCTTCCTCCCGGCTCCCCCTCCTCCCTGGCAGAGCATGAGGCTCAGAAAGTCCTTGGTCAAGGTAAACATTACTGAGCAGTAACTGAAACCATCGGTGTTATCAGCGCTGTTCCCAGGCCAAAAGTCAAAACCACAGCACTGCACCAGCTACTAAGAAGGAGAAAAATGACTGCTGCTGCTGAACCCAGGACACTGTGTTACTCAAATGAGATGTCTCAACACATGCCAAACCACGCTATGCAGGACCAATGGGAAATAAGGCAGCCTGGAGAACAGACCTTTATGACAGCTCCTCCTGCCAGACAGCAGTGTCAGTGAGCTGCCAGTGCTGCTGACACTGTGGCCAGCCCAGCCTCACAAGAGGCAAGCACACAGTGTGAAAGAAAAGGCACAAGGGGAAAAGCTGCCAAGGCTACAGCCTGGAGCAAGCCTGAGGGACAGCCAGCTGTATGTGAGCATGTGTGATTTATATACATGGACGTGTAACCACCTGAGTGAAAACAGGAGTTAGGCAGCCTCACGAAAAGCTTTTATCCCCTGGTGGGCTTTATTTAGCATACACAGAAGAACAAGAGTGAGGCGCAGCAAAACCATCTTACCAGGTTGTGCTTATGTAGGCAGGCGATGCTCATGTGGGTGAGTGTGGGCTCTGCCTCACTCAGGTCTGTGGCCCTAACAAGGGGCAAGGAAAAAAATACAGTTGAATTGCCATTAATGTCTCCTTCAGTCTCAGCTTTCTGCCACAGAGCTTGGAATTTGTCTCTTTACCTGATGCTCCTGCCCTTCTGCAGCAACGTCCATATGCCATTAGGGCCTCTGTAGTCTGGGATTGAAGCTGCCTGTGTCATCAGGAGAGAAAAAATGAGGCCTGGCGGGAGGTTCATACCCTTGTCCACAAACACATCAACCCAGTCGTACCCAGGGCCTCCAGATACTCCTCACTGACAGGGGCTATTTAATTCACTCCAAGTTTTCTAGAGCAGGGGTTCCCTCATTGGAGTAAAACCTTCTTTTCATGTTCTCTCTCTCTTTAGCATCTCTTCTACCTTACAGCTCCCATTTTCACCTCCAGGATTTATTTTCTCCAATATTACCATTATGGAGACCCTCCAGAACTCTTTTTGACCCTTGGTACTCGCCATTCCTTACACAGAACTTAATCCTTGAATCTTTCCTTACTTTCATTAGACTGATTTCTGGCAGCTCACACTCAGCAAAAAATACTCATAACCTTGTACACCCTGCCCAGAATCATGCCCCGTATCAGCACAGACTGTAGAAAAGGGACAGAAAGTAGGGTTCCCATCTCGGATATCAGCAAAGGTGACACATCACGTTAGAAGAGGAAGAGCCACTTCTTTCTCAGACTTCCACTTCCCCAGAGGCCATCACAGCATTTCTTGAATTGTCTTTTCTAAGTTCCAGTAGCACCAGCTACTCCTGCTTGTCCATTAACACAGACAGTGTTAATGAGTCAATTTGCTTCTAGGTTTTACACCAAAAGCAGTCGAAGACACTCAAGAATGGAGACAGACTGGCGATCTTCCCTTTTAAGCAGCACATTGCTCTCATGCTCACAGAGGTGATGCAGCCTCAGATGCTCCTGGGCAGGAGGCATGAGCGCAGGGCGCAAATTAACCATTGCCCTCGTCATGGTGTGTGTGCTCCCACCACATCCCAGGCTCATAACACGCATCACGCAGTCATATGGAAACCACAAAAATAGCCCAAACAACACTGCAACAGCCCTGCAGGAGCTCCCACAGCTCCAGCCACTCACCCCGAAGAAACCTACCGTACTGATCCCGGCTCCCGTGTAGATGACAAGGTGCTTGGCGCTGCAGATGGCAGCAGCCAGCTCAGTGGCCTTTCTCCTTAACTCCTCTGGTTCGTCACATACCTGGAAAACACAACTGAGCAAGTTCATGTGCTTCTGAGACACAGTGAACTGGGGGGAGCAGAGCACTCCCTGCACGTTTAGCAGGGGCCATCACCGGTACCAGAAGTGGCTTCCAAAGAAAACAATCACAGAATCTCAAAACCTCAAGTTGGAAGTGACTTTATGGATCATCTGGTCCAACTTTCCGAGGCAAAGCATGAGCTAGGCTAGCTGTCCCAGCACCCTGTCCAGCCAGATCTTAAGTGTCCAGTGCTGGGGAATCCACCACTTCCCTGTGGAGGTCATTCCAATGGCTGGCGGTTCTCCTCCTGAGAAACTCCCCTCTCGTGCCCAGCCAGGATCTCCCCAGCAATAACTTGTGCCCATCACCCCCGTCTTTTCCACGTTAAAAAGAACACGCTGCTGCCCACGGGGGTGAAGGGCAGAGGCTCCCGGATCGCAGCACACGCGGATCCATCTCCCGGTCCCGAGGCACGGGCCCGCACGGGCCCGGCAGCCCCGAAAGGAAGTGAACCGCGGGCGGACCAGAGACGTTCCCGGTAACGCGGCACAGCGGCTGCCCCCGCGCCGGCCCCGCCGCGCACCTCCTCCTGCCTCCGGCGCAGCCGCTCCCGCCGCTTGCGGCGCCGCTCCAGCTCGCGGACGATGTCCTCGCTCTCGCCCAGCACTTGGCACTCCTCGGGGCTCCGCTCCGCCGGCGGCTTCCTCCAGATGCGGGACACCTGCGCGGCAGAGGGGGTGAGGGCGGCGCGGCGGGCGGGCCGGGCCGGGCGGGGCGCGCAGGGCCGTACCTGTCTCCGCCGGTCCCGCTGCTCCTCCTGCTGCAGGAGCTCTGCGCGCGCCGCCGCCTTCCGCTCCGCGCGGCTCCCGCTGCCGCCGGCCGCCATCGCCCCGGAAGCGCCGCGCTTCCGCCGCCGCGCGCCCGGCCGCGGGGCCGCTTCCGCCCGCCCTCAGCCCCGCCCCACCCTCGAGCGCGGCGGCGCCCCCCAGCGGCGCGGCGGACCGCGCCCTAAGGAAGCGCGAGGCGGCGGCTGTTTGAAAGCGGTTTATTGTCACGTACAAAACGGCGGCGGCGGGACGGACACTATGTACAGCAATAAATACCGCCCGCCCGCGCCGCCGCCCGCCAGCAACCTACGAATAAATACCGCCCGCCCGCGCCGCCGCCCGCCAGCAACCTCCCAACGCACACCGCCCGCGCCGCCCGCACGAGTCACCACACGATACACAACCGCCGGGGCCCGCACGGCCCCCCCCGGCCCCCGGGCGGGAAAAGAAAACACGACACCTTCACAGCAGGGAACCGAACGGACGAGCACCTCGGGACAAGAACTGCCACACGCCGGAACACTGTACACGAGAGGCCGCGGGGCGGCCCCGGGCACCGCCTGCAGGGACATCACCGGGGGCCGGCACATCTCCCCGGGCAGAGCCACAGCAGAGGCCACCCGCAGGGAATCCGTGTCCCCTCCGCACCCGGCCCCGCACCAACAGAGCGTATCCACGCACCGGCCCCTCCAGCCGCGGCTTCGCACCCGCTCCCCCGCAGCGGCAGCGCTAACAGGGGCGGGGAGGGGGGGCAGCGCTGCCGCCGGCTCTGCCCTCCCGGCTCTGAGTCTCACTCCAGAGCAGCGCAGCCTCACCAGGGCAGGGCCAGGCCTCCAGCTGGGTTCAGAACTCAGCTCTGGACAGGTCTGACCTCAGGCTGGCACCAGGAGGGACAGGGCTGGCACTGACGCCCGAGCAACTGGAGGTCATCGTGTTTTGGAAGGTCTCACCTCTTCCAGGCACAACATCACCAGCTGGAAGACAACGGTTAGAGCCCAGAGCTCCAAGTGCTGCTCAGTGCGCAGCCCACCCGGTCAACAGCTGGGAAGCGCCATGCTTCAGCTCTGAGAAGAAGCCCAGGGCTGGGAGAGGGATGCCTGGAGGCAATGTTCTAACCTGCTCCCTGTTCAGAAAGTTCTGGGACTGGGAACACCTTTCGAAACAGCTCCTCACTAAACTCCCAACCAGTTAGAGCAAAGCTGATCTCCTCCAGCGGGAAATCCCCACCAACTACCTGCTCCTCTCCTGCCACTTTGCAGCTTCCACCACTTGACCTGCTTCTCAGCCCCGAGGACAACAGTACCAGATCAGCTACATGAGAAATGCATCAAAACCACAAAGTACAGCAAGCCGCCTCTCACAAGGCTGCAGCATCACTTGTGCCATCCTGGCTGGTCCCCTTCACTCAGGAGACTTCGGGCAGCCAGGAGCTCACACGGACTTCAACCCCATGTCCTGCTTCTCTGCAACTACTCAGTAATCAGCTCAAAGCTTTGGGGAGGGCAGGGGGGATCAAAGCGTTTGGTGAAGTGGAGCCTGGCCACAAGCGGCTCCTCAGCTGTGTCACACAGCTCTGAGCACTCCTCCAAGGCCCACAAGCAGGAGCTGCACCAGGCTGGGCAGTAACCAGGCCACAGCTCCATTTCCAGCACTACAGACACTCAGAACCAGCACTGGCCCCTGTCAGATGAGCCCCAAGAGCAACACAAGCTCTGACCACAGGATCCAATTCCACAGTTAAATCCCATCAGCCTCTTCCTAAACTTGGACAGTTCTCCCTTACGTTACTCCTCTGCCAGCTCTGCCGGAGGGAGGAGAGCACGGTTTCCCCATTCAGGTAACAGTGCCCCGGTGCCGGCTGCTCGCACAGCACACCTCTGCAGAGACGTGTTTCTGGACAGGCACCACTAACAGCTGCACCAGCCGTCCACTCCTGCCCTCAAGAACAGCAGCACCTTCGCCAGTGTGCCAGAATCCTCCCGAAGGATGCAGAGATGCCAACTCCATCTCTCGGTTGAGCTTAGGGAAAACAACGGCGGCGAGAAAACAGCACATGGCGAAGGCAGCCACTGGCACCAGCACAGCACAGCGAGCTCAGAGAACAGAGAGCGCAACACGAGGGGACACGACGGAAGCCAACGAGGTCAAGAATAAGTCACTTTTGGTACAACTGCAAAAAGATATCAAACAGGACTTGCCTCTTTTTTTGTCTTTTTCTAAGTTTTATAAATAAAGTCTGATAACTCTTTATAAAAACTAACCTCAGAGCCACGGCAGTGCGGGAGGTTCATGAGAAACTTTAAAATTATTTCTTTATTAACTTTTTACTAGCAAAGTCTCCGAGAATATTTCCCCATTCAGATGGTCAAATATTCTCACCCTCTCAGATAAAAAAGCTGACTATAAATACGCTCTCTCTTCTGTCTGATTTTAATTTTAAACTTAGATAATTTAATAACTCTTAAAATGATGTTTCTCTCTTTAAATAAAGGGCTATTTAACCACATAAACTGGTTGTGTAAACCATCACACTAGAGACACTTGATACCCTCAAAACACGGGAACAACTAGTGAGTTTGGTCTTGTTCAGTGCAAGACATTAGGCACAAAACCGGCCTGCAGTCGACGTGGTACCTTCCCTCCCTCCCTCCCCTGGGGTGCTCTGGCCCAGCGCTGGGGAAGAGGCAGGGGCACAGCAGCATCTTCCTGTCCACCACTGCTAGTTCACACAGCTAACACCACGGACATCTGAGGGAAACCCACTGTCAGGGCACAGAGGCACACCGAGAAAGGAATACAAACCTATTACACAGAACACCCCAACTGCAACTACAGGTACCAAATGAGACAAAAGCAGCAGGTTCAGGCGCCTGGCAGTCAGGCACCGAGATGCACCACCAGGAAGAGTAATGAAATAAAACCTTTGGAAGTGACTGAAAACTAGGGTTCCCAGCCCCAGGAAGAAAGCCTCCCTCCAGACCTTCCCCAGCCCTCCCATCGCCTGCCGTCAGCCACACTGTACAGACGTTCCTTGGCTACAAACCCAAGATCTCGCAGCCTATCCCAAGGGTGCCCAAGGGCTGCAGATCGCTGGGCGGGAGGCTCTGCCTGCACAGGACAAGGGACGCATCACCACTGCTCATACCAATCTGGACACAACAAAACAAAACTGGAGTGATCAGCAGGCCAGTCCTGGGCCAAGTAGAAGGAACCCGGACCCATGTGGGGAGGGTTTGTGCTTTGGGGGTTCCAGGCTGGTTTTGTGCCTAACTGCCCTGCACAGACAAGCTGAGGCAACTCTCGCTTCACTAAGACCGGGCGTCCGTTTTGGATTTCACTATCGTGATGACACTGGTAGTAGCGACCTTGCCAGGGATGAGGGGACCCATACTCGAGGTGAGAGGCCCCCGCGCAGGGGTCACAGGACTCCGGGCCACGGTTCTGGCGAAGTTCTGGAGAGCCTCATATTTGGAGCGGAGAGCATCGAGTTCCATTTTCATGCTGGCGTTCTCTGACGCCAGCTTCTCCACTTCTTGCTGCAGCTCTGCCTTCTGCTTCTCCAGTTCCTCCTTCTGGGTAACACGCTTGACTCTGCAGCTGGCCGCGTAGCCCCGGTTCTTCAGCGTGCGCCGGCGCTGCTTCAGCTGGATGATCTCCTCCTTCGACAGGCCCCGCAGATGCTGATTCAGCTCCCGCACAGACATGGTCACCAGCTCCTCATCTGTCAAGCTGGTCCCATTCTCACCTGGCTCCCGCTTCACCTGCAAGAGATGGCGGCACACACTTGTGAAACCTGGAGTGGATGCACCAGCCACCCGCAGCCCTTTATCCACCTGCCTTACCTTTAAGGCCTTGTTTCCTTTGTTGGGGGTCGTCATAACACGACAGCCTTGTCAAGCAGGTGCTGGAAGGGAAGACGGTCAGGTTAGCCCCCCAGGACGCAGCAGAGCCTGCGCAGCGCAGCATCCCACACCACTGCACATCCCGCACTGCTGCACATCCCGCACAGCTGCACATCCCGCACCGGAACACCCTCAACAAGCACTCGCGTGAGCCAGACTGTCCCTGAGCAGGAACCGCTGCCCTTCCAACCCCCTCCTATGGAGGCTTTGGGCAATGCTGGTTTCTCCCTTGGTATGGAGGAAATTAAAACATGAGGAGGAGCCAGAGTACACGGAAGCCACGTGTATGTAAAAATAGCCTGGCAGCAGCGGCTGATCCCGGCTCGGCTGCTCTGGGCCAGTCACGCTGACTCAGTGTTACCGGCACCATGGCCTCCCGCTCCCAGCCGTAGCCCTGGTGTTCCACTCGCCCTTCCAGCTCCAGAGCCACCCCAGGACATGAGTCCCCATCAGACCATAGGTGCCTCCAGGGACACAGCCAGTGCAGTTCAGCAAGGAGTGCAGGGGAAGCCTTTGCCTCCGCAACATGGCTCACTGGGCATCCTGCGGGATGGGGTAACACCACTGCTGTGCTCACAGCTCTCCAAGCATCTGTGCTTCCCAGGAAAGCCAGCACATCCAGGTTCCAGTCAAAGTTCCGTACCCAGCATTTCCAAGGAACAGGACAACCTGACACTGCAGCACAAAGGAGCGCTTGGGCACACTGGAATCCCGTCAGCCTTGGGCCAGTGCCCAGCAGCATTCCCCTCTCCCACTCACACAAAACTGACCCCAGCTGTTGGTCTCTTCTGCGAGAAAGTCTCTCTTGGTCCCAGGCAATTGCAGGGCCCAGAACCACCTTCTCCTTCCATTAGCTTCAGAGCCAAGGTACGCTCATAAGGAAGCAAATATTAGGGCAGCTAAAACCAGAGAACAGACTCCTTCACTGCCCCAGGACTTCGGAGCCAGTGACAGCAATCCCCAGGCCTGTTCCCACAGTAACTCCAAACAAGCTCCTGTTTCAGTCCCTGCATACCTGCTCCCCTCAGGCTGTAGTTCAGAGAGCTGCTACACTGCCCAATGAATGAGTCACTCAGACATTGCTCGACCAACATCGCCGTGCCTGAGGCAGCCAGAACCACACAGCTCCTTAAGTGAGGCAAGCGCTCCTGTGCAAGCACAGCCTACAAACACCTCTGTCCCTTTCGTCTCTTCAGTGCCCAACAGTCAACAACAATTTAGTTTGTCACTGCTCTGCTAAGTGTAGGAGGCACTGATATACAGTTATAGCCAAAAACCAGAGGCACAAGTCAGCAAATACAGATTTGTGCTCTTCCAGCAGCTGTGGTGCAGGCTCCTGCAGAGCATCTACCACCTATTAGAGGTGAATGGGGTCAGCATTCCGCAGGACGCTGGCAGAGCCGTTCCCAAAGCCTCCAGCCTTCCTGGAGGCAGGCTATTTATACCCAGAGGACAACAGTCCTTGATACGAGAGGTATGCTGGAACCTGACAGTGCTGGCACAGGAAGGGTCACTTTGCTGTCCGGAGGAGGTAGCTGCAGTGAGGCAGCTAACACAGGGCAGACAGCTCACAGCCAGCTGCTTTGTAAAACTGATTCTTTGCTCTTTCCCATTCTGTGGTATTTCCTCTGCTCCTATTGGGCAAATGACACAGCTGCTGGGAAAAGGGAAGAAGGGAGGGAATACCTGGGAGACCAACAGTGCTATCCCTGCAGCACCTCTGGCGAGCACAAGGAGCCAGGGCAGGCACGGGCAGGGGACTTGCCCTGTGGCACTATGAATTTCCAGGTGCTTGGCAAGCACTCAACGTCCTTCACTACAGCAAAGCTGAAATAAAACAAACGAGGAGACAAAGGTGCTGCATCGGACAGGGCTGCTCGGCAGCTCCCAGAGGGGACACCCAGAGGGCTGGCACCAAGACAAGAGAGCAAACTCGGCCTAACTGCTCAGACTGCTGATGGCTGAGCTCCTGAGGGCTTCCCAGAGAAAGACCCCGCCTGAAAACCGCTGAACGCGATGACGGCAACGAAGAAAACGCGGCCTCGACACATTTCCCCGGGGCTCGGAAGGCGCGGACTCAGCAGAGGCGCAGCCACCGCTCCCCTCGGCGCCGCCGCTCCGCGCATGAGCCGGCGCCGTTCCCCACATTCCCGGCGTCAGAGCCCCGCCACGAGCCCCGTGTAAACACGCTGACGTCACCCGCTTCGGCGCACGGCGCCGGCGGGAGGGAGGCCCCGCCGCGGGGACCCGGGAAGGGGCGCGCTCCGAGCGGCCCCGCAGCGCGCTGTGCCCGGGAATGCCGCGCCACAGCTCTCCCGGTGCGCTCCCTGCTCTGCTTATTCACCTTCTGGCACGGGAGCTCCCGCAGCTCCCCCCGTAATCCAAGCGTGTTGGATGACAGTTACACACAAAGCCGGGGCTGGGTCTGCCCCGTGCCCCCCCCAGGAGTCTCTGGTGAGCTCACATCCGACCCAGGGCATTTGGACAGCCACTCTTCCATCAAGGAATCTGCCCAGCCAGCCGGATTTAAGTACTTACACAGATAAAGGGAAGAGCTGGCTCCCAGAGAGCCCTTCCAGCCTTTGGCAGTGCCTTCCTCTAACCTCACAGCTCAAACATCACATGTCAGAGACATCCCCAGCTCTGGAGAGCAAGACCCCCAGCGCACACTGACACTCTGTGTCAGTCTGGCTCTACAGCCTGCTCCGCAGTCCCACCAAAGGGGCTTTGCTTCCCACCACGGAGGGGATTTGCTCAGCTCCAAGGAGGCTGCCCCGAGGAGATCCACAGCCCCAGCCTGCTCCCTGCACCCACTGTAGCCTCTGGCAGGGTGTGAGCCACAGGCCCCTCCAGGATGGGGGCCAGAACCTCACAACCGCATCCCCTCAGCCACCAGCCCTCTCCCAGGCGGCATCAGCTACACCGTGATGGGTGCTGGAGTGATGGAGCATGTCCTGCGACCAAGCCCCGGCACAGAGAAAGGAGCCGGGCATCTCCGTGTCACCCCCTCCAGACCCTCTTTCACCTGCCCACCTCGTAGAGGGGCACCCAACGAGAGGGAAGCATGTGGCACGGCCAGGCGAGGAAGCCGGTCACCGAGGAAGCCCCGCCCGGGACCCGCCGCGAGCCGCCGCCCGGAGCGGGGGAGCTGAGAGGCCGGAGGAGCAGCCGGGCCGGGAGGGGCGGGCCCAGTCCGCCGGGGGCACGGGACCGGGAAGGGCGGGGCGGGACGTGCCCGCGGCGCTCGCTGTCGGCCCCACGCACCTGTTGCTCGACCGCGGGGCGGGGAACCGGGCGGGGCGGCGGACATGGGCGGGCGGCGCCGGGCGGCCACGGCCCCGGAACCCCGCCGTGAGTCAGCGGCCACAGCCCCGCGGTGCACTCGCCGACCGGCGGCGGCCCGGCCGCCATCCCGGGCCCGCCGCGCCCGCCACGGCCCGCCCCCGGGGACCGGCCCGCAGCCCCACCCGGCGAGGGGGCCGCGCCCGCCGCCCGAGCCGCGCCCGCCGGCCTCACCTCCTCACGGGGCCGCCGAGGCCGGGCCGGGCGGGGAGGCCGCGCTGGGAGGGACCGGGACGCCGCGAGCCTCCGCTGCCGCCGCTCACGGACGCGTCACGTGATATTTGGGTCACGTGGCTCCATTCATGAAGCGTCCGGCGCAACCGCCCCGGGCCTTAAGGGGGCCGCGCCTTAAAGGGGCGGCGGCGGCGGCGGCGGGAGCGTCATGGTCCGGGTCGGTGTCGGCTCCCCGCGGACCTCCCGACCCCTCGGGTGCAGCCTCCGGCCTCCCGCGGCGGAACCGCCTCCTCGGCCGCACCCCGCAGCGTCCTGGAGCTGCTGCACCTCCCGGAGCAGCA
This sequence comes from Myiopsitta monachus, assembly GCA_017639245.1. NCBI lineage: Eukaryota > Metazoa > Chordata > Aves > Psittaciformes > Psittacidae > Myiopsitta > Myiopsitta monachus. Next base: position 284,666 of record CM029931.1, on the reverse strand, counting down.
GCCGGGCCCCGGCGGAGGCACTGCCCAAGCAGCGCGCTTTGCAGCAGACCGCGGCTCCGGCGCAAGCCCGGGCTGCGCGGCGCTAACACCGCGGCTGGCTCCTGCTCCCCTGGGTCCGCTGCCCCGGGTGGTCCCAGCTCTGCTGCCGTAACGGTGGGTCCATAACGCAGGAATACTGCTGCCAACCGACCTAACCGCTGTGCTAGAGCGAGGCAGCGCTAGCAAGATGAGTACAGCAGTGAAGGACAAGTGGAACATCAGCAATGAAACCGGGGTACGGGAGTTAAGGCCACATCGATAGGGTCGGCCCTGGGCATTCAGAGCGGCACCGCTGCTCCCTGCTGTGCTCAGGGCGTGTGAGCTCGAGCCCTGAGGGCTCCTTCCTAGACCTTGACAGGCTGCTGTCCCCCTGCTGCTGACCACCTCAGTCATGGCTCTGCAGCATCTGGGAAGTTCATCTATAGCTCCGCCTCTCTGGGGGTACACAGGGGCAGCCCAGAAGCCTCTCTGCAGAGGGGTGGCCATCCCACCTTTTATTGTGATCACACTTATCAGCCGAATTGAAACTTTCTGCACTGCTCTTCATTTTCAGCTTGAGTGGGGAAGGGAGGAACATGCAGCACCCGCTTGCCTCCATGGAATCTTGTGTGCAGTGGCACCTCTAGAAAGCCTCAGGGGTTGGGATACTCAGCCTTTCCTCCTCCCCTTCTCTTGAATCCCTGAAAACTGTGAGCTCAGGGCCTTAGAGCAGCTGTTGGGCTGTTACTCAAGCAGCACTGGTGACAAGAAATGGGCTGATGTGCTCCCCTGCCTGCCCCTGGACAAACCATCCGCAGTCAGGTTGGCAGCACACCTTGGGCATGCTCCCTCGGGCAGCAAGGACCCAGCGAGCACTGCCAAAGGCAAGAGATACACCCGGTCCAAATAGCTGGGATTAGCCACAGCTCTATTGAAGCAGCAGTTTATTATGTTTAGAGGCAAAAGAAGTTAACCATCTGTCATGCCTACAGGGTCAAACTCTGCTACCAGCTGACAGCCTAGCACTAAAACCACTTTAGCATTACCAGCACCTTTGGCAGCCCATGCATCGATACCAAAACGCTTTTCCTGCATCACCTGCTTGAAGAAGTTTCAGTGACCGAGCAAAAAGGGAGCACTCACTACCCCTCCCCTGCCCAACCGCCCAAGCAATGCTAGTAGCCAAGGAGGGACAGTGAGAGCAGCTCACGGTTCCCCACACCAGGAGGACAGAGAGAAGGAGCAGTGCCAGAGAGAAACAGAGTGTATCCAGAGGTTCACACCATCTTTCTCAAAGTCAAGGCAGATGGAAGATGGGGCAGAGGCACTTTGGTCCCTTCTGAGAGGCGCTTTAGGGCCCAGCCTCCAACATCGTGCACAGCACTACATCTGCATGGCAGCATCTGCTCTAGCTGATAAAGACAGCAAGAAAACACAGGCTCGGACAGCAGATGCAAGGTGGGGCCTTGGAAACCGAAAGACATTCTGAAACCTCTTTAAAAATCCAATTAGAAGCCATCTCTGCATGTGACACCTTGAACACTGCCCGAGTCTGACAAGTACCCAAGGCTTCTGGACAAATGATGCCCTCGATGAAGCTCTGAAGATGACATCACCCCTGCCCAACAGAGATCAGCAATGCCAGGGATAGTTTGCACCAACCCCCCTACAAGTTAAAGACCCTCTTCTACAGCACTGCACCGTCCCACAGCTGCCAAGAGCCAGGCACGGCAGACACCAGCATTCAGAGCAAGCGTTCTCCTTAGACAAAAAGAAAGGGCAGAGAGGAGAGTGATGCTCAGCAGAGCCAGACTACAGCAGCCTGCTCAGTTCTTCTTGCTGCTGGGGTGCTTATCGTTGAACAGACTGACTCTGCTGGCAGATGCCAGTGACACAGATGGAGACTCCAGCTTCACCTTATCCAGCAAAGTCTTCTTTATGGCTGCTGGGGAGATCTTCTCTTGGTCTGCCAAATGCTGCAGCTCCCTGCAAGGGGGTGGTGGGAGAGTAAGACATAGCAACAGGAAGAGATGGGGAGCGTGCAGGGCAAAGCTCTCTGTTGGAGGCTCTGTAGGACCTCCCTGGTGCTGACCTTGTCCGGATGCAGGAAGCCTCCACAGCATTGATTAGGAGTGAGCGGAAGCCACCGCTCTCCAGGAAGTGCAGGGCATGGATGGTGGCTCCCCCGGGCGAGCAGACGTTGTCCTTCAGCTGCCCAGGATGCTGCTCAGATTCCAACAGCATTTTGGCAGCACCCTGTGGCAAGGAAAAGAAACCCAGCATCAAACACTCCTGTTCTCCACTGCGGAGAGCAGCACCCAGCACCCACAGAGGCAAACGGAGCTCCCCTGACAGCCATAAGCAGGCTGCCAAAACACTTTTCAGAGCTGAAAAAGTCTGCAGAGGAGTCAGGGTTCCCCAGGCCCCAGCTCCCACAGTACCACACGCCAGCAGAGCGCTGCAGACCCTTCCTATGTCCCCTCACTGGGAACCTGTGTGCAGGCAAACCAAATACGGGGTTTTTACAGTAGATTCGGTTAGAGAACTGAGACCACTTCAAACCCATGATGTGCACAATGCTCTGCACAGACTCAAACGTGTTCTGGAGAGGGAATACTGACCAGCAAAGCCTGTGCTCCAAGCCGAAGAGCCAGCCTGCGGGGAAGTCCCATTTTCACTCCCCCATCCGCCAGAGCATCCAGGGCAGTGAATGCCTGAGATCAGACAGAGGAAGAAGGTGAGTGAACATCTCTACTTCAAGAGCGTCTGAGGGAGGAGAGGATCCAGGGCTCCAGGATCACACTGTGACTCCTGTTGCTTACAGACTGGACAAAAGCCTCCCCTTCACTGCCTGAGTGCCACGCCAGGCCTCCCTGCCACTGCCTCCGGCTCTGGAATGGGGCGAATGGGAGACATTCGGCTCCTGTGTCACAATAACTGCAAGCCCATGTTTTCCAACATGGACACTGCACACTGGCTGTGGACTTCAGGCTTATCCGACTGGTAACAGACTTCTGTTGTTGACCTGAGCTGGTTATAAACCGGACACCTGGATTACATGTTTCATCAAGAATGGGAGCGACGGGAAAAACAAGGGATGACAAACCAAAACTCCATGGACCTTCCCCGCATGCAAAGCCCACTGCTATCCCCAGGCCTGCCCCAAGTTGAGGAAGGAGCACATACATAAGCAGGGCCACTGCCACTGAGCCCCGTCACGGCATCAATCAGGTCCTCTTCCACCTCGGTGCAGAAGCCTACGCTGGCCATCAGCTGTTCCAAGAGCTTCCCATCCTCCACATCTGCGTGAGTCCCGGTGGCATAGACTGTAGCTCCTTCCCGGACAATGACAGGGGTGTTGGTCATGCACCTGATCACTTTTGGTGTGGGGCAGAAGGTAGAGAGTTTCTTAGGACAGAAAATCATTAGAGATAGAAGGAAAGAAAGAAGGAAAGAAGAAAAGAAAGAAAGGAGAAAAAAGAGGTTCAGTGCGTATTTGGCACACCAAAGAAGCTATCTAGGGAGGGACTCCCCCCTGGCAAGAGCATCACAAGCAGAGAGAAAAGAGACACTCCTGTATTCCAAACCCCTGCTTTAAGCCACAGCCATGACCCACCTCTGCTGGGAGAAAGACCTGATATACCTTGTGTGACAAAGGAGCTGGCACAAAGCTCCTACAGCCTCTTCTGGTGGGGACCCAAAGCAATCACCTGGCTGCAGCACCAGTTTAGCCCTGGGAAGCACGAGCATCTCCCGTCCTTCGCACACACTCCTGGGGGCCGGAGGAGCGGGACCAGTGCAAGGTCAGTTCCTGAGCACCGGGTGTCTGCTGTGGCTCCTGCCGGGGTACCCCGGCCCCCCCCATGCCCGCTCACCTTCTCGATGGAGCTGATGGTGACGCCGGCCGCGCAGGAGACCACGATGTGACGGGCCTCGATGTCGGGGCCCACTTCCTCCAGGATGAAGGGGATGATGGGGGGCTTCACGGCCAGGAAGAGGACATCGCTGTTCTTCACCGTGTCCTTGTTGCTCACCGTGAAGTTCACGCCCATTTTCTGCAGCGGTTCGGGAGAAACGCGGCCGCTGTCACCGGGGGGGGGGGGGGGGGGCGGGGGGCTGCCGGGGGAGACACACACCGCGCCCCCGGCCCCCCACTCACCCGCAGCCCGCTCACGGTGGGCAGGTCGGTGTCCGGGGAGCTCGCCGTGATCTTGTGCGCGGCCAGGACCCCTGCGAACGGCACCGCGTCAGCCCCGGCCCCGCGCCAGCCCCGGCCCCGCGCCAGCCCCGGCCCCGCGCGCACCCGCCGCCGTGAAGCCCCTGGCCAGGGCGAGCGCGAGCTGCCCCGCGCCGATGAAGCCGACGCTCATGGCCGCGCCGCGGGAGCCGGGCCCCGCCGCCGTACACGTGGCCGCGCGCCGCGCACGCCGGAGCGCGATGGGCGGGGCCGGAACGCGAAGCGAATCGGCGGGCGGGGGGCGGGGCCGCAGCGCCCCCTCCGCCACTCACGGGCGGGGGGCGGGACCCCCGGCGCGGCCCTCGCCAGCAATTGGCGCAACCGGCGCGGGGTGTTGCATCATTCACCGCCTACGGCGGCCGCGAGGGCCCCGCGCCGCGCCGCCAGGGGGCGCTGTCCTCCCGCCGCAGCCGCCCGCCGGCGGCGCGCGCCCTTCTGGAAGCTTCGGGCGCCGCCGCCTGCCCCGGGAGCGCCGCGGCCCAGGGGGCGCCTGCGGGGCGGTGCCCCCCTCCCCCGCCCCCGCCCCGGGCGTTCCCGGGGGGCTGCGGCCCCGCGCGGGCGGCTGTTGGTGCGCCGCCTCCGAGGGTGCCCCCCGCTCCCCGGTAACGGGGCCCTGCAGCGCTGCCGCACGAAGTGCTCTACAACCTCCGTCCCGCTGCCCGCGGTTGTCCCGAGGGAAGCGGTTTCCGCGGCCGTGCTGAGGGGACGCGGCCGTCTCGGCGCAGGCGCTGCCAGAGGCGGGCACCCGGCAGCGCTGTTTGCTCCGGCTGTGGCCTGACGGTGCCGCTTCGGTTGGGGCTTTGCTCTCCTTTAGCTTGCTTGCTCCTGGAACAAAATCTCAGTGCCTCTCCTGTGGATGAGTGTCCCCGACCGTTGTGTTTGGGACACCCGATCCCCGTCTACGCGAAAACGGGGGGAAAAAACCAAGCCACCAAACCACTTCCCAACCCGTGAAAGAGGTTCATGTTATGCAATCTCTGTTTGAGGTCGGGATGCTGTAGGGGTCATCTGGATCAGGTGCAGACCCAAGTCCTTAATCCCAAATGCGTGCGCGTACCTCTGACATTGGTTTACAGACCGGGCGAGGGGACGACGGATGTCTCTGGAGCCCCTTGTGCGGGCGGCTCCCGGGTCTGGAGTCGTTACGGGGGAGGAGAAGCTCTGAAAATAAAGGGGCTTGAATGAACTGAATCGTGATGAGGTTGATTGTGAAAATCACATTAAGCAGATAGCAGCTGTCTCTGTTAGGGTTTGGGTAACCTCATCGTTTCCAGCGGTCAGTGAGTGTTTTCACCACTGGAGCATGAGGGTTTGAGGTTTTCGGTAGTTTTTTTTCTCCTAAGAGAGTAGATTGCTGTCCACACAATTATTATTTCTTTTGCCATTTTGACCATGCTAACATTTTTTGCTCAGCCTTTGGCTGGCAGATGAGAAAGCTAAATCTGAACACACTGTTCTTGGCAATGACTTGTCTTTCCACTCCTCTAGTCAGTGCTATCATGATTTCCATGTTAAATTCTATTCCCTCCTTATTGTGGAGACACTGAATTTTGCCCCCATCATTCCCCAGCTCTCTGTTTCTCCCGGACCTTTAAGGCCCCGGCACCGTGGAATTTGCATCCGCCTGTGTCATTACTAGATTCTGTCCCATTCCTGCTGGTTGTTCCTACCTGGCGCAGAATCTTCACAGCAAAAAGCAACTGAATCCCCAGCTGGAAAAGATGCTGCTGGCTGAGGAGCTGCCTGCAGGCTCTGCTGCCCCAAGGACTGCCTGGCTCCAGGCACTCGGTAGCAATAACACATAAGAAGTTTCACCAGGCTGCATGGGGACTGCTCCCGGCGTGGCAGCGGCTCTTTGTGCGCTGCCTCCTCCTGTACAGATGGATTCATTTTCCCAGGCTAGCATTCCTAATTGTACAACCCCCCATTTGCTTTGGCAGCAAGAGGAAAAGTTCTCTAACACCCTGGTGTATATCTGTAGTACGTAGTCTTGGGTCTTGCCCTAGAACAAGCTTGCTAGCCTTTTGTTGGACTGTTATGTTCCAGACTTCCTGCCCTTAATGGGTATCACAGAAGAGAAAAACTCCCTTGGAAGGGCGTTTAATGCATTCCCTTCGTTCCGGATACTGATTCTTGACCCTTTTCATAGGCTCATAATTCCCACTGCTCCAGACTGGTTCTTACTGGGGCCAGAATTACCCAGCACAGCCTGTCCAAGCAAGTTTTTCCTTTGCTTGTCAAGCCCCGTGGGGAGCACTGGTGCGAGGGAAGTTGCCTTCCTTCCCCGAGTGACTGCTACAGACAGCACCAGGCAGAGCTCTTGCCCATCTTGTGCGGATACTGCTGGGGCTGTGTTCAGGCTCCATACAGCAAAATGAACTGAGCTGCGGTTTCGGCAGGGAGCAGAAGGGGCACCGCTGGTGGAAGAGAAGCTGTGTGAGAGCAGGATGACGCACAGAGATCTGGGGAGGTGTGGTACCCATCTGCCATCCAGCTTTATTTTAGCTTGGTTAGGAACTGAACCTTGTTCCGACATGCAGCTACGTGAGACTTGAACCAGGCCTGCACAGGAGCTGGGACCACTCTGGTTCTAGCCAGGTGAGAAATGAAGCTCGAGGTCTGCGCTGTGCAGCGTGGGGCTTAGAGCCATGCTCTGTCAGGGGTGGGTTGGAGAGATGCAGCTCGTTGGTGACACGAGGAGCTGGGGAACCCCAGCACCCCATCAGCCCAAGAGCAACCCCGCTTGCTCCTGCTATATCCGGGTTCTGTCCCTTCCCAGCCAGGCCCCCCCAGGTTTGCTCTTCCTGAAGCACTGTGAGATCCATTCATCTCTCCGCAGCCACCCCCAGAACTCACCTTTAAGCTTCCAGAAAAGAAAACGTAATTGTGCCTGCCATGGGGATAAAGAGGCGGTGGCGGCTGAGCAGGGGGAGCACGCACCAGGGTACCCCCGGTGCCACCCTCGGGCGGGGATGCGATGTACGCACGGACACTGCAGCCTGGCTCTGTTCTGCGCCATTTCTTGGCAGCAGAGCCCAAATTTCACAAACATCCATCTCTCTAATGACTCAGTGTTTGCTAAATAGGAACATCCCGCGTTCCCCCCCCCCATAGGTGCATGCTTGAAGATATTCTTTCTCTGTGCTAAACAGCAGAGGAGAGCAGAGGAAAGGAGAGGATTGGTAATCTTCAAACCACTATTACAGCTACAGTGTTCTCAGAAACATCCTGACCGGAATTTCCCAAACTCGCAATCATTTCATGTCTCACCACACAGCCCAAACTAACCCGAACTCTGAGGGATTGTTTTTCATCTCCAGAACTGCTGTTCCTTGATGCAACTTCTAACTTTCCCACTTCCTGGACAGTCACTTGGTTACGGTTAAGCACTGGTAACGGTTTCAAAATCCTCGGTGCCTTTCCTAATATTTGGCTCTGGGATGCAGCAGCCTGCAGACCCACTGCTGCTGCAGGAGGCGTTTCTGCTGCCTGGAGACAAAAGGCCGTTTCACACGCTTTGGGCTGTGCTGTTCCTTGCTGTGGCACCAGGCGCTGGGGCAGACGCTGGGTGATGGGGAGATGGGCTTTTCCCACCCATGACAGGCTGTTCATGTGTGGGCCAGGTCGGTCCTGACCTTGAAGTTCAGTCGGTGGCTCCTGTGCATGAGCCTGACCAGCGCCCCATCCCGCTCACCCCCGGCTGCTGCTGCTCCCAGCACCAGCCCTGCGCTTCAGAGGTGTGGGACGAAGCGGATGCGCTGGGAGTACGCCAGGTCCACGACGTAGAGCAGCAGGTTCACATAGGTGAAGATGGCGATGACCAGCTGGCTGTCCCACGGGCACCGGCCCTTGGTGCAGGAGCCGGGGCGCCGAGCAGAGCCGTACTTGCTGTCGAAGCAGAACACGGGCCAGATGACGGCTGCACTCACGTACAGCAGCACGGCCCCCAGGGTGTAGATGACCACGGAGCGCTCAAAGGGGAACCACAGCAAGTTGGTCTTACCTGTAACGCTGAGGGCCACGACCACCACTGTCACCACAAAGCAGAAGCTGTAGACGGCCACACACCACTGCGTCGCCACGTATTTGCCATACTGGCTGTCGTTCACCAGTGCCCCAAAGATGATGCAGGCCACAAAGGCCTGCACGATTTTCAGGAGCCCGGAGACCGTGGCCATGTAGCTGGTGACTTGCCCTGGTTTTGCCCGCGTTAAGAACACTTCAGCAGCGTACACAAGGAACAGGAGGCCTGCGAAGACGCTGGCAGCAATGCGGAAGTCTCTCACCTCGCAGCTGATGGGGTAACAGTCAAGCTGGACGAAGTAGAGCGGGTAGATCACCGCAGCCGTGACGGACATGAGCGTGGCGAGCATGGCGAAAGCAGCGGTGAAGTTTCCCCAGGAGATGCTGAGGCAGCTGTGGAGGCGCGTGAATTCACAGGTGATGATGAAGATGGTGATAGCGAAACAGAAGGTCCAGACAAACATGCAGAAGGTGCCGTACGCGGCACTGAAGCCACCCTGGTGGGCTACCAGGCTGAATGTGGTGCATCCAAACATCACCTGCAGCAAGCGAGCTATTCCCACCGGGGATGTCACTGCAGCAGTGTTCAGATAGGGCCCTCCTGTGCTCTCCATCGTGTTTCCAGCCCAGCAGACACTGCGCTCAAAGCCCTCCCGAAACTTTTTAGGCTTCTGCTCCTTTGTCCTGAGTCACACCAGGTACTGGATGAGTGCAGCAGCAGCTCCAATCCCCGCCTTGTCTCCACCGGCACTGTGGGTGCTGTGGTGACGCTGAGCAGCGTTTCCGGCAGCCTCAGCACAGCCTCACTGGCTGAAGGGAGGTTTCTGGCTGACTGCCGCCAGCTGGGATCTCGAGGTGCCGTGAGCAGCTCACCCCCACTTCCAGGTCTGAAACCTGCCTTGTTCTGTCCTTTCACTGCCTCCTTCCCCTCGCGATGGCCGAGAGAATCATTTTCTCCTTGGGGGCTGACATTGATTCCATTTTAGCTCGGCAGCTGTAGCTCTCTGCTGTGCTGCTTGCAGGGACCTACGAGTATAAATAGAGGCTGTATTAATAGCTCTGGAATGAGTCCTGCCCGCCCTCAACTGCAGCGGGCGGGTGTTAGTTAACACTGAAGGGGTGAGCTCCATCAGCAGCTCGTCATTATCCTGCCTCGATTCCTCCGGCAAGCCGGGGGCACCGGAATGCTGCTGTTCCGCAGCTGCTCCGCACTGTGGGGCTCCCTGTGGAAGGGGGACGGACGGGATCCTGCAGAAACAGGAGCTCAGTGCTGCAGCCCCTGAGCGGGGACACGATCCCAGCGGCATCCCAAGCCCTGTGAAAGGATTTCAGCCAGAAGCTACAGTCAAAGCTGACTCATTTTGGTCCGTTCGATCTGGAGCAGTGATAGATTTACCTGCTGTGAAAGGCCCCGCTGTGCTCTGAGCATTAGCGAGGGCGTGGTGCTGAGGAGGTTGAGCCCCAATCCTCACGACCTCCTCAAGCACTTCCCTGGTTTACTTACATGGGAACCAGCTCCTCTTGTACCCGAGTGCCAAAACTACAGACAATTATAAACAACCAACAGAACAAAAACCCAAGCCAAACCAATAGAGTTGCTTTGATGTCCTGGGCTCAGGTTTGGAACGCAGGTTTCAATGCGCAGCAACAAACCCGCCCTCCTCATGCATCAGCGCTTTCCCAGGTAGCTGATTTTGGTACACGTTTCCCCAGACTTGGTCTTTACCCCAAAGCCTCTTAATTCGAACTCTAAAAGCTCCAAAGAAAATTCCTGGCGCATTCTCAGAATGGGGAAAACGAAAACCTCAACACAGTACAAAGATTCCTCACTTGCCTGATGGCAGCGTCACTGACCCCGCACCTGCAGCCCGGCTCCCCCTGTGCTGGTCCCAGGGTGGAAGTGGGATCATCCGTAGAGCTCTGCGCTGCTGGAGAGAACAGTGGGGCCGGGCCAGGCCCAGAGCCTTAAACCCGTTCTGAATGATTCGAGATGCTCATCAGCTGTGCTGCTTCCAGCTCTAACTCCCAAGCTGGGAACTGTAATTGACCCTTGTGCTTGGTAACGATAATAATGGCTTAATGGCTTCCATACTTGTATGTTAATTAGATGATGTGACACGCCCAGTGAATCGCCGCACGCAGTGCTCGATACTGGAAAGAAGAGCTGACAAAAGAGCGTCTGCCCTAATTCATGCCCTTCGCTGCAGTTCTGGGACAGCCTGGGTTTGCCTGTGGGAAGGACGCTGCTCCCTCCTCTCCCAGGACCCTTCGCCGTGCTGTGCCTGGGATTCGGAGAGCTGGAAGCTGTCAGCTCCCCTGGGAGGGTCCCTGCTCTGAGCACCACCGCACGGCCTTGTGACTGCAGCAGCGCCAGTCTCTGCTTGGGCAGAAGGGGCTTTGGAGGTGATGCAGCACGCCCAGTGTCCGGCTGCTTGTTCCCACCCTCCTCCCTGGCTCCTGCTCGTCTTTGCCTACGCAGGACACCGGCCTCGGATTTACAAACAGAACAGGAAACCTGGACCTGGCACGGATTGCTTTTAACCAGGAGCCATCAGCGGTCTGCCTCGTGCTGCGGACGCACACGGTTGGTCCCACACAGCAGTGGCATTGACAGAGCAACCAGGACCGGGGGGTTGGACAGGAGCTGTTGAAGCTGGAACTGCTGTCACTTGTGATCCAGCTGTGGCTTAAGACAAATGGAGGCAGACGCAAGTTCCCAGGACTGCTGGTGGTGAAAAGCAGTGACTGCGGCACTCCAGTAGCTCACACGTAGGCCAGGGATCACTTTACAGAAAGGCTTGTGTGAGAACAGTACAGGTCTTGTGAAGATAAAACATGCCTACCCTCAGCCCGGCCACCATCCCGTAACCCCAAGAAAACCCCTCCCGTCTTCCTCAAAAGACCTCTGGTGCTAAACGCAGGAAACCGGCATTCATTTGGGGCGGAAGCTGCACAATTAACATCACAACAACCAGGAAATGCAGCGAGGGAGCCAAGGAGCTCCGGGTGATCGGGCTCTCACCCTCCGGTCCTGTCCTTTTTGACTCTGTGATGTTAATCCCTCATTCTAGCAGCAGTTGTTACCGTCTGTGCTGTGGAATGTCCTGTACCACCGAGGAGCTGTGCTTGCAAGGAAAATGCCTCCTCCAAAAAGCCTTTGCCTTTTAGAAATTAACCTTTGAGTTAACGTTTTGGATCTACAGGTAACTGGCTCCGCAGAAAGCATTCCCAGCTGCAACGCCAGTATTTATACTTCACTGTTCCCTCGCAGGAATACATCACTGAACGCAGTGCAGGGCAGGCGCTGTATTTGGGGGTGCATCATCTTGTGTGCAGTCATTCTGCGAACAACCGGTGCTCACAGCAGCCGACAGACTGGTGCCCAGCTGAAATCCTGGCTGGTGCTCAAGCACCGGCACTTGGCTCTGTGTGACTCCAGCCCTCAGAGGAATCCCACTTCCCACATGCTTTCCCACATGCCTGTCCTGACAGCTTCCCTGCCTTTCAGTTCAGCTGGGAGCACCATTTACTTTCTCTTTAGCTACTTTTACCTGATGTGTTGTGAGCCCCCCTTGCCCAGGACGGCCATCGCCCACATGGTGCTGCCCAACTGTTCGCTGAAGTCCATGAGGAGTACCTGAATGGCTGCGGTTTTGTTCATTTTGGGGTTCACTCACCTGAGACAAGGGACCTCACAAACAGCACCGCCCCTGTGTCGAGGTTCAGGACACCCTTTCAGCCCTGCAACCTGACAAGACCCTTCTCGGCAGTGTGTGACGTGCTTTGTAAAACTGGGCCCCAGTTTCCTGTGGCCACAAACGGGTGCAGCCAACACCACACTGGTGCCAGGAACTTCTGCAGAAGGGATGTAATGGATGCTCCTTGTGCAGGTTTGTCTGCACCAGCTGCAGTATGGAGCTTTTCTGCTTTCTTGCTTCTGCCCCTGTGCTTTCCCCCTAAGGAATGGTCTCTCCTCTTCCCAGCTCCGACACACATTCCTGATCCCTCCCTTACTCTCCTCCCATTACCATCAAAGGGGATTCTCTGTGTTCTGAGGTGGGTGTGTTCACAAATGACTAAAATAATAGAAATATGTTGGTGCTTGCCTTGTGTTCTCTGCCTTTTATGTTCCAAATGCTCCCCATTTTCAGACAGGCCAGACGGGCTCATCAAACATGGCTCTCAGTAGAACAGAGGCCTTTGCTGCAAAACCAAATGTCCCTGCATCTTCAAATGCAATGCTCTGGAATACCTGTCAAATGAGAGTCAAGCTGAAAGTGCTGTGCAAGTATGCAAACATCATATGCTGGGTGAAAATCTCTGTACTTAGACCCCATATTACAACCTCTTTATCAGAGACACAATGACAAAGCATACTGCAAGGGGAACACAGAAGTCTAATTAATACAGAAGACCAATACCACCCTCAGCCCTCTCCCACGCACAAGTGATCATAAGAATAACCCATCCAAATGAGCAGCATATACAACTTTACAAAGACGTATGTACGGTTCTCTGGTCAGCCCTTATAAATAGCGTTTTACATATTAAAATAAATATGTCCACATTGCCCAAGTAGCAAGAGGTTTCTTCATTATTTAAAAAAAATATGTTACAAAACAATATCATTTATATTTCTTGCTTAGTTTAAAAAAGTAATAAAAAAGTCATTTTATAAAATAATATGAAAGTAAATTGAGTACAAGAGTGTCCATCCCTAGCACGTGTCCTGGGTTTGTATGTGATGATGCATTGCGAGATGCAGACCTCCAGGCAGTCAGGTTATTGTTCCTTCACTCCTAGTTGGACAAAAGAAATCCAGTGCTTGCTTTGTTCACCACTTGTATCAAGTCTATGATGTAAAATTTATGGCAAGGGAAGAAGTCCTAGACCGGGGGAAGATTCTCATTGCTGCTATTTATGGCTTTGCTACTCCCTGTATCGGATTGCCTTGTGTAACACAGGAAGAGGATGTGAATGGCCGAAACTGAGCCCTGGAGTTTGGAGGTAACACGTTCTGGTCAAATGGTGTAAGCAACAAATTGCCTATTTTTTCTTTTTCTGGACACATCCTAAGTGTGCAAGAGTGTGGGAGCACGTGGTGTGTACAGGTCTGAGCATGCATGGGTGTGAGCGTGCGGCTGCCTGCATGAGCATAAGGAAGATTAGGAAGTGTGGGAGAAGGGCTCAGAGTCTCCTCCTGATCTAATCTCTGCCCCTCTGCAGAGCCCTTCCTAGTTACCACTGCTGAGCATCCCCAGGAGTTTACTGGGCTCCAGGCCCTGCTGCTGTGCCATCTTCTGAACATCAAAACCCATGTGCATGAGGAACTGGATCACATTCATCTCCTGCCCTGTGAACTGGTCCCTGATGGTGGGACACGAGGGGTTGCAGTGAGGCCATGGACAGCTGTCGATCAGATGAATTGGGCAGCCTTTCAGAGGGGCCTTCCCATTTTTGTTGCTCTCATGTAGGCTCCGATCCCAGCAGTGCAGGGCACGGGGGAGCGACGTCCCCTTCACCTGGATGTCCGTCCAGTGACTGAAATGACAAAGGGCAGAGCGCACATCAGGCTGTGGGAACCAGCGCATCCCCCCCACTGCCCACTCATGGAATCTGCAAAAGCACTCACTTGCGTGTAATGATCTCATGAGACAAACAGGCAGGAGCAAAGCTAGCACTGAGGGAAGAAAGGAAACATGGATTAGGTCTTGGAAGGACAAACTCACTCCTACTAAACAGAACTTTCCGGACTCAGGAGAAGGTGGATTTTTTGCAAGAGTTTTAGGAACAGCCAAGACTGTCTGGTATAAACCCTGTCTGGACTGGAAAGTAGCCAGAAGAAAAGGGGTTGCTTCCTGCCTAAGAGTGTACATCTGTAACAGGACTCCTGAGTACCTGCTCTCATGTGAAGCAAATAAGGCACATTGACAGCTCCTCCTCTGTTGTCTCATCAACTCTTTGGATGTTTTATGATTTTCAAAACATCCCTGTGAGGTGAACAGCTGCACGGTGGCAAGGAGTCTGACCTTGCCTTGGAGGCAGGGAAGAAAAAACATGTTCCTATTGATGACAAAGTGCGGCTGATAGTTGTGAAGCTGGAAGTTACTTTGCACTTACCCAGAAATAAAAAAGGCAAGATCATTGCTGTAGACAAACTAACAGCCACCAACTTCACAACCCTCACCTCTGCAGAGATCTGAGAAATGCTGCTGGAACCCTGGATAAAAATGTCTCTGAGAAAGAAACGTGCCAGGATTTCCTCAATGGAATACTTACGTCACATCCTTCAAGGTGTTTCTTAGCTCTCTACCCAGATTCTGGATGTAGAGCCACTGTCCCTCCTGAACAGGCTGGCCAGTGAGGTGAACATTGTCTACAGTAAGCTGGGCCTCATCAAAGAGCCATTGAACAACAAAGACTGGACCTGGGAAGACAAAAGATTTGGAAAAGGGATTGCTCTAAGTTAGTTGCAGATACAGAGGAAACCCTGGAATTCATTTGATATCTCTCCTCTGATACTTACATCGAAGAGTGGGGTAAATCTTATATCCAAAAAAGCAGTTCCATTCCTCTCCCTCTTTAAACTGCAGCTTGCAGCGTTCAGGAACAATCCCATTCCAATACCTAAAAGACAAAGCAGTAACAGCATGAAAGGCATAGTGCAATCTTAACAATGGCCTTTCCATATCCCATCTATTTCTGTTCTGATTACTCTGACACCACAGTTCTTTCTTGGCTATATTGCCCCATCAATCACATTTTAGAGCATCCACAATTGCACACAATCTTTTGCGTGTCTAGATTTTAAGTTACTGTCTTCTCCAATAAAATAATTGAAAAAATACTGATGTAGATGAGAAATACTCTTTAAGTATCAAAATGGAGGAAGATAGAGGAGGAGGAGATCTTCTCTACACCCTAACCTCTTACAAAAGCCCTTTAGAGCATCTGATTGTACCTTATGCCTCTTCTGATGGCTTCTGTTGGAGCACATGTGATAGTATCAATACAGTCAGTTCTGCGATACTGTTTATTATCTAGGAACCATCCGGAGTCTGCCAAGCCTCGAACCTGAATCCCTGGATAACCCATCTCCTCCAGCTGCTCTGCCACTCGATCCACATTCAGGAGCACTCCTGTCCCTCCAGCACTGCAACAGCAACATTAATACTGCAGTCATGAAATGCACATAGCTACAGCCTAGCACACATGCCCTCTCACAGCAGTGACACCCTATGGACAAATTCATCTATCTACACAGCAATGCACCACAAACTTGGTAGTCACAAAGTTATTCCTTTGCTTTTCAAACCACTCAGAAATAAAGCCAGTGCTGAGTAACAATTGTGATACCTCAGAAACCAGATCTGTTCTTAATTCATTCTTCTGGGAGATTTATGTGCTTTACAGACAGAGCCTTGGGTGGCATGGTTTCATGGGAGGTATCCCTGCCCATGGCAGGGGGTTGGAACTGGATGATCTTAAGGTCCTTTCCAACCCTGACTATTCTATGATTCTATATCAGTCAGGTTTGGCTGCTCAAAAACTGAAAGAATCTGAAGTGAGACAAATTCACCCTTTGCAAACTTCTATATTTCACCCATGTAGCATACGCTGAGCAGCCTATAGCTCTGTGCAGCACAGCACGATTCAGAGCACCCAGTCAGGCAAGTCTGATGTTTCCATTCACATGACCGAAGTCCATTCCCCAGCAGCACACATTTCATGGTGTGGACCAACAGGAGCCAGCACGCTTGATGCAAGGAAGGTCGAAACATTCCCTCCCTCCTGCGAATCTTTCACCTTGATATTATACATCATCCCCAGTTTTACCATATAAAGAAATAAACTGAGAAGAGATACAGGGTTTGCTGCTGAGACCTGCTCCCTAACAGCCTTCGGCTGTGGGAATCTCCTGTCTTCACCACAGGAAATGTAGGTACCTACCTGCTCCCTGCTAGCAGCAACACTTTGGCAGTGCCAAGGCCTTTTCCCACCAGCTCCTTTATAACCTCCTGAATGATCAGTGCTCCCATGAAGGCATATTCATCTGGAAGAGATAGTGTCAACAGAACTGTTTCTTGCCCAGGTTAACACTTTTGCTTCCTTTCCATGAATGCTTAAGAAACTTATGAAGACTTATCAACCTAAAACCAGGCCCATTTTCTCCACCCGTCTCAGGTACATCTAATGAAAGATACTCCCCCCCTGCTTCTCTGAAAGAAAGTGAAGAGAATACAGAGCAGCACAAGCACGCCCTCCAATAGCAGTGCGTAGGAATCAGTACATGTAGAGAACAAGAAGGCAGGTGCTGGGTGCCTTCCTCCGTCCACGAGGAACACACACACCTTCCTACCACCTGGAATCTCAGTTCCAACGTCCTGCCATCCTTTCTCCCCAGCTCATAAAGCCACTCCAGTCAAGCAGTGTTTCACAAAGGTTACACCTACATGGGCTGCACCTCCAAAAGGCAACTGTGTCTGCTGAAGAGCAACTGCTTCACAGGAACGCTTAAAAGAATCAGTGGAGCAAAGAGCTACCTTATGGTGATGAAATGTGTATCCATGGTACTCACGAGCAGTCAGCTTCCCAGTGCAAGCATTAGTGACCACAGACATGGAGCGACACAGTGTCTGATTTAAGGCCGGAACTCTCAGACCAGCTCAAAGAGAAGTGTTAACCTTCTGCCTTTTCAGTGCCACAGCACAGCACAGCTTGGGCCAAATTCTTTTGTTCACAGCATCAACAGCACTGTATAACAGTAATTTCACCTTGGCCAAAGAAAGCTCCTCATGAACAAACAAGAGGAGAACTAAGCCCCTGGTGTTCTTATAGGCATCCCTGCACCCAAACACCCATCCTGCTTAAGTTGGGAAACACAGAGAAATACTTGAGGTAGCACAATCCACCTGCAGGAAGCCCAGCTTAATCCAGAATGACTCCTTTAAGCAGACTCCGAGTTCCATCATCATCAGAAGCGACAGCTGATGGCACTGC
Source organism: Myiopsitta monachus (assembly GCA_017639245.1). Lineage (NCBI taxonomy): Eukaryota > Metazoa > Chordata > Aves > Psittaciformes > Psittacidae > Myiopsitta > Myiopsitta monachus. The sequence continues at coordinate 267,388 of CM029931.1, read as the reverse complement.
ATGTATTAAAATGAACTGCTCCTGTTCCTCAAAGAAACCTGCACACAGCCTGACACAGGATGGCTTATTTCAAAGGCCAAATATCCTCCTGATACAAGTCTGAAACTATATTTACTGCATTTGCCTCTCAGATCAGCAAAGCCAAAGTTGCGTGCAACGCACCATGGTTCCTCAGCTACACCATTTAGTTTGCTGTGTGCTGGAACCCAGAGATTCATCTAAAAGGAATTTTATTCCTCTAATCCTCACAAACTGCATCAATGCAACATCTCTGAAAGCAGCAGCTCTGAACTATGTCAAAACAGCCCAAGCTAAAGAGATCAGGATGTTTTATCTGGAAGTGGCTTGATATCCTTTCCTGCCCTTCAGCAAGAAAAAACCTGTTATTCATTCATGTAACTTCACAGAAGTCTGGCCATATCCTTTAATGTGTGACGTCTGGGGCAGCAACAGCCCATCAGTAACACTCACTTTTCTCAGATTTGGAAGAGGCACCACTCCAAACATCACTTGAGCAGTAAGGGATGAATCTGCAAGAGAGAGTTGTGTGAGCACTGATGTTCCTTTGACATCCCAGGAGGGGTGAGGACAAGGTCAGGTAACTGGCAGAAAATTAAGTCCTGGGGAGGGAAAAAGGGAAGTTTCTCGCCCCATCAGACACTTTACTTCTGGCACACCAAGTGACAGTCGTAACTGTCTTGAATTTTCTCCTGAACACTGGTAGTTTTACTGAGTTAAATCAACAAATAACATGTCTTTTATCAACCTAATTGAAGCACTGAGCTCAGTGGACAGAACAATGACCAAGACTTTGCTCTTAGCTGTCCCACTGATACGATGGATAGCCTGCCACAGGGAAACTCTGTGTTTCAGTTTCTCACATGACAAATGAGAAGACCTTCTCAATGCAGTGGAAATGCTGACTGCAACCACTGGAGGTTTTTGCAGGAATTAATTTATCTTCCCTTTTTTGTCTCCAGCTTGCAGAATGCCAGTTAACAGCCCCCTCCTCTGCTCTTCCTCCCTAAAGAGATATGTATTTAAACTAGTGTCCTTCTCATTTCTCCCTTCTTTGAGCTCTCAGCCCACCACTCACAGCAGTATTTGCCACTTCAGCTATTTGAGAAGGCTCTCTAAGCTGGCCCCAGTTTTTCTTCATTAGGTCACCCCCACAACCCCAAGGAGCCTGGACCGAAGTCTCTCCAGCCTTTGCCAGCGCTGCTTGTTAGGGAGTTGGAGTGAAACAAACAAAAAACCATGCAATTTCCTCCCACAGGTGTTGGTCTTAATCTGTCTTTGTAGCATTCTTGCCAGCCTAGAAGGCAGGAGATGCTGTTTAAGTATCCCCTTGTTGCCCTCTGTTGTCTCTCCTTACACCATGTTGGCGTTCCACCAGTGGGGATTCTCTTCTGGCTGTGATGACAGGATCCCGGTTCCTGCAAATGGGCACAAAGAGAAAAGAAAGGCACTGCTGACAGGCTGTGATTTCATGCAGCATCTCTGACCACACAGAAAGCAAACACCCAGGCTGCAACCTCGTTAAGGGCAGTGGAAGCGATGTTTCTGAATGTGCCCTTAGGCAGACGTGACTTTCAGAATCTGATTCATGCTGGGTATGAAGCTGGTCTAGTGGCCTCTTATAGCACAGAAAAGAACCTGGTGACACACACCTAAGATTTAGCCCTTTCCCCAAACCCAAATCATAGAAGGTGAATGCCAATACATGAAAGTACAGATCTGTGTGATGGGAGAGGTTTTGGTGTTCATATGCAGCTCATCATTTCAGTGCTGCCTCAGGAGCCTGCTGGTCCAGAGCATGGGCATCCAACCACTAATTCCTCCCTACACCTAATAATGGAAGATGCTACAAATACTCTACACATGCACCAAACATTTGCTTTCACACAGAGTGCCTGCAGCTGGTTATGGGAGTTCACACAGCTGTAAACAGGGAAAGGTGAAACCAGGCAGCTGCAGGTGAATCCCATACAGTAGACTCAATTCCTTCCCACACTCACAAGCCTGGTCCCACAGCAGGAAATATATATGGGAGAAAGTGCCCGTGTCCTAACAAACTGATTGAGGCCCGAGTTCCTCCAATAGGAGTAAGAGGAACACAAAGTCTCTTTAAAAACCAGAAAACTGAACACAGCTCTCAAGATCCCAGCAGGTCTGTGAGTCCGTGCCTGCTTAACATCATACAGTGCACTGGCTCCAGTAACCGGCGCACCGAGCACGTGTGCACAGCCGTGGAGCAGCGCCTGTGCGGCGTGAGAGCCTGCCCGTGCCCGTGGCACCGGGTGGGAGCAGCCACGGTGCAGTGACACGCACGCCTGCAGGGATGCCGGGGGATGCAGATCAACGCCGACCCGCGCGCGGCCGCCCCGCTCGGGCCGGTTCCTCGGGCGCTGTCTCCTCGGGAGGACTCACCCACACGGGTCGCGGGCCATTCCCGGGAGCTCATGAGCCTCCGCATGGTGTCGTAGCGGGTGTCGCAGTTCTCCCGGTTGAAGCAGTACCACCCTCCTGTCAGGGGAGAGAGGGGTCAGCCGCCCGCCGCCCCGGGGCAGGCAGCGCAGGGGCCGCAATCGCCGATGCACAGGGGCCCCGCGCCAGGGCACCGAGGGCAGCGGTCTCCATCGCTCACCTTCCAGGAACAGCAGCCACCGCCGGCTGCCCTTGGACTCCTTGAGGTAGTAGCTGCGGACAGACACAGAGGCGGCGGCGCCGTCACCGAGGGCCGGGGCAGAGCGCCGCCGCCGCCGCCGCCCGGGAGCGCTCCTGCACCTGTCACCGCCGAGCCGCGCGCCGCCGCAAGGTGGCGCCACAACCCTCGGGGCCGGGCGGGGAGCGGAGGGGCCGCGGCGCGCGGCGCGGGCAGCCGCGGCGGGCGGCGGTGGCGCGCGGGGACTCACCCGGCCGGGCTGCCGTCGTTGCAGGTGACCGAGGCGTTGTGCAGGAGGTGCAGGCGCAGGTCGTGCGGCAGCGCCTGGGCTGAGCAGGGGTACAGCGACTGCGCCAGGCTCTTGACCTGCGCCATGAAGCTGTCCATGTTGCCCTCCACGGCCGTGAAGTCCAGCGGGAAGCTCTCAGCCGCCGCCGCCGCCGCCTCGCCGCGCTCGCGGGCCGCCGGGCCCCGCCGCCGCCAGCCCTTCCTGCCCTCGCCGCCGGGCCCGGCGTTCAGCAGCCCTAGCAGCAGCAGGAGGTGCACGGCCGCCGTGCCCATTGCCGCCCGCCGCCACCCGCCGCTCGCCGCGGCGGCAGCAGCAGCAGCCAGCCCCCGGCGGCGGGCAGCGCCGCCCGCTCTCCGCTGCGCCCCGCCGAGCCGCCCGCGGGGTCGGGGGTCGGCGGCGGGCGGCGAGGGCAGCGAGGGCAGCGCCGCAGGCGCGGGCTTAGCGGCGCGGCTGCCGGCGCAGGAGCCCGCCGCCCGCTCCCAGGCGGCGAGCATGACAGAGGGGCACGGAGTGCGCGGGGAGCGCGCCGGGGGCGCCGCCAGCCCGGGCGCCGCGTGGGGCAGCAGCCGGCCAGCCCCCGCCCTGCCCTGCCCTCCGCCCCCTCGGAGCGAGGCGGAGGGAGTGGGGGGTCTGCGCTGCGCCGCACCGGCACGGCGGCCCGCTCCGTCGGGGCGCGTCCCAAGCCCCCCGCCTCCGGCGCCGCCATCGCCGCCCTTGCCGGCGCCGGGACCGCGGCCGCGGCCGGTGGCGCCCGCCAGCCTCGCCCGCAGGGCGGCGGAGGCGCGCGGCGGCCTCTCGGGGGCCGGGCAGGGGGGTCGGGCCGCGCGGGCGCGAGGACCCGCACGTGGCAGCCTCCGCGGAGGCATCCCCGGCCCGCGCCGCCCCCCCGATGCCCCCCTCTTCGCGGCCCCGACGGCGGTTCCTCCCCGGCTCCGCGTGGGCGGGGGTGCTTCCCCCCCCAACCCCACAGCTCCCCTCAGCCGTCGGTGCGGGAGCCCTCGGTGCGGGGGGTAGCTCCGGCCCGCAAGGCGCGGCGGGGAGCCGGGAGCCCGCGGGTGATAGGGGCGGAGGCGGGGAGCTCCCGGCCGCGTTTGGAGGAGGCCAGGAGCGTTCCCCGTCGCGGGGGCAGCCTCCGCGCAGCCAGGGACGGCGCCGCGGGGGCTTCGCCCCGGAGCTCAGCGCCCCTCGGGGATTTCCCCCCAGCAGCTCTCCCTGTTTACTCCCCGGGCTTAGCACATTCCCGGTGGTTGCAAAAAGAACCCTGGAGAAAAAGCCACGTTAAGTGCCAGCTTCCAGGGTGTCATCTGTGAGAGCTGGCATGTCAGGGAAGTTACGTCTGTACCTCAGGCCTCGGTGTTAAAAACCGAAGAAAACCAGAGAAAACACTCCACCCTGAATAATTCCATCTTCGTTTAGATACCAGGATGGGCAGCTCACCCCCTCGACAGCCCTCCAGAAAAGAGCAGGAACCCGGCTGTCTTCACTGGGAAATGCAATCTATCTGAGACCAGAAAAGGTGAAAATAGTATCATCTTAAAATAGTAAGTGGAGGGATTTTGCAGAGCAGGAGTTAAGGCTGTCCAGCTGCTGCAAGTGCAGTTTTTACCTTTGGACTTTATTAAGTGTATCCCTAGCTCAATTTCCTACGTACAGGCACAGGGGTTTGCAAGTTGCTTGCCATGTTATGTTTTTCTTAATCTTTCAGTTACTCTCATGTAATCTTGATCTCAGCTCTGTCCTCAGGCAGATTTTTACCTCTAAATGTTTTCTTTTATTTAAGTGCTGATAGTACCAATAGTATCTTTAAGCCAGGAAAAGCCACTGAACTGAACACACTCCTCCACAGACACACTGCATCTCAATACAGTTTTGGTCCCAGCATAAGTCTGTATCATTGTTATCTTTTTCTACACTGGCCGAAACATCTCTTCCTCACTGGCTGTCAGATATGAGCAATCCATCACTAGCTCTAGTTATTGCCAGTTAGAGACCATGCCTGGCTGCCTGAGCAGAGGCACAGCTGGAAACTGGTTAGTTTACACAAAGTCTGACCAAATGAACCACTAAGTCCCCAAGAGTCCTTCAGGATCATGGAACAGGTGGTATAAACAACCCTAGGACCTTGTATTCCACTTGTTGCAGCAAGAAAACAGGATGGATTGGGGGGTTCTGCAGTTACTAAACCTTGTAACACATTGAACCAGCTGGAGGGTGAAGGGGTGACTGACTGTGATTCACAACTGAAAAACTGTAGGGCAAAGTTAAAGTTGCAGATCTTTGGGCCTTTGTCCAAAGAGGTGAAGCAAAGACATTTAAATTGTGTCTGTCTGGGCCTTACCTCTTCTGGCTCTGGTGACAGGAGGATTTCCTTCAGAGCACTCTTATCATCTTTGTGTTATCTGTCACAAGGAGCAAGGAGCTGTTACAAAGAGTGTAAAGAATATACAGTATGTGAGGTTATGGCATGACAGACTGCTCTTTTACTTCTAGATATTTAAATCCAGTATACTTTGACATGCTGAACTTGAGAGAACATCCAAGTGCACACAGGTTTCAAAGAATTTTGTTCTTCAGAAGGAGAGGTTCACTAAGTTTTAATCTTTTAATAAGAAACCCTACATTGAATGGTTTGAGCTTGGTATGGAAGGAAGCTCAGAGAAAGCAGGAATTGGAGGAATTGGACTCCTGCTCCAGGCACTGGAGATTGGGCATTTTTATAAGTGGGAGTAAGGCTCGTAGGAGGCCAGCAAAAGATTCTTAGTGATTGCGAATAATGTTAAGGGAGATGCTGTTACTATTTAATGCCTTTCGAAATGAAATATCCTGCAGGATGTTCCATTATGTCCTCATGTATGTTGAAGTATATTGGACTGTGATATACAATAGCAAATGAGACAGTTCTGAGATTCCCTAGAGTTCTGTCAGGACCAAGGCAGCTCCAGGACTTGCCTGTCAGAAGCTGAGAGGATGATGCCCTGAGTCCTGGCCAGCGCTTATGCCTTGAGTACCTTTCCCCTTTGTAGCCAGCTCTCACACCTGGTGTAGGCAACTCTGCAGCCCTGGCTCAGCTGAACTCCCCTGACTTGTTTCTTGGGTCTTGTGTTGATCAAAAGCGCAACACAATGTGCTGTGCAATGCTCTGGTAGGGAACCATGCTCTTGAACGTCCCCAGGACTCTGGTAATCGGCAGCACATACTGTTGGTACAGATGGGAGGAAATCTTTTTGGAATCGTTGAACTATTGTTCTGCATCATAGTTTGGAACTGGTGACAACATATTTCTTGATGTTCATAGTTAAATTCCTATCAATTTAAAAGAAATTAGAAAAGGGGGTGGGAGAGGGTTCTATACTTTGTCATGAAGCAAATCTATGTGTGATTCCCTGTGTGGCTGTGGCAATGCAAACATGCATCGTGCCAGGGGTATGGATCTAATGCAAAGCACTAGCTGCCAGGAAGGGAAGGTGATTTTAGGGAAAGGTCATTCTGCAGCTTGCTCACTGTAACCATGAATGTAATGCAGGTTCTGAGAAGGTCTTGGCATGGCGTAGGTTTTGCCCACCTGACAGACTTGCAGGCATCATTTAGTCCTGACAGTGGCAGAAAACCAAATTGTTAAGGGTATTTTTAACTATTCCCTAATGAGTTCATCTTTCTTTGTAGCACTTTAATGAACTCCATGTTGTAGTTACCTCCCCCTTCTTTCTCTCCCAATGCTTCTAATTTCAGATAAATATTTGAGATTAGAAGTGGCTCTGGGTATGAAATGTGACCCTTAACCTCTATGCGACTTTCTGATTATGACATGTCATTAAAAACCAGATTAATCTCTCCAATCCCGCACCTTGGAAACGTTCAGCTCAAATTACATCGGTGTCTTTTTAACAGGAGCAACATTTCTTTAAGGGATGTGTCACTTCCAAATGCAAAATAGGAAACAGCTGCCTGCTTCAGACATCAAATAGGAGCTACCCCCTGTACAGAAACAAGACCAGTTTGGGGGGCTCCATGTAACTCAAAATGTATCTTTTAAAATCGCATGGCTGCTCCACCTCAGCAGCTGAACAATCACTGGTGTTAACATGGCCATTATAATTGCTTCTTCATACCTTCTCTGAAGGTATTGATGAGCGGAAGGACAAGATGTCTTTGCTCTGTGTGAGATACTTGCAGAGCTTTGGGTCTGAACCCTATTTTAAAGACTAAGATGAATTTGCACACCATAAGTATTTGTTGCACCCTTCACAGGCAAAAATGTGTCAACTTTCAGGACAATCTTGCCCTTAAGGCCTCATATACGTGAAGGCTTCTTCACATATTTTACAGCAAAGGCAATTAAAAAGGTAGGGAATGATAAGAAGTATGTCTCTGGACTTGTGAGTGTTACAGAGATGGAAACAGAGAACGATTAGTGATTGTTTCTTGATAAAAGCTGTGGAACACCAAGGAAGAAATTCTAAATCAAAGTTAGGTACTTCTGTCATACCACACAATTTGGCTGTGGCATCCACTGTCCCAGATCCTGTGGGTGCCAAAAGTGCAGGTGTGCTCAAAACTTGGCTGGGCAAATTCATGTGAGGGAGATCCATCAGATTAGATATAAAGATACATCTCTGACTTGGGATGTCTACAAGATGCAGACTGGTGAAGACTGGAAGTTAATACTGGGGAAAATATAATGGCAGAGTCTGCTGTTCTGCTGCTGTTCCCAGCTTCTGTCAGAGGTAGTGCTGTGATTACCTTGGTTCCAGCTGTTCTGAGGAAGAAACTCTTCTACAATGTGGGCGTCTCTCCTAGAAAAGAGAATTGTGAGAGGAGGGTGAGTCAGAACCTCCCTGCATAATACTGACTTTCAGAGTATGAACAAAGTTCTTCACTACATAAGCCGAGAACTGACAAGTGAAAGGAGGATGGTGGCGATACCTCTGTATACAGCTGTCGTGTTTACATTCAGGAAGTTCCACAGCTGCTTAGCTAAAATAGTAAAAAGAAGTGCACACAGACAACTTCAGGGTATTGACAGATGACTGACGAGTTATTGTGCTGTACTGTGGTAACTGGCCATACACCCCTTGTCCATCCCAGCTCGGAAAGTAAAATACACTGACTTCAACCATTTTAATGTGTTTAGGATTTACAAACATGCCCTGGGATGCCAATATCCTGAATGCTGTAGCTGTGTAGGTAATATGATGATACTTCCCAACAGAATGGAAAGAACAAGTGTAAAGGCATGTTTAGGTGTTATTTTTAAAGAACACATTATACACCAGGACACCCTTTCTTACTATTAATACAACTTAATTGAGTAGCTATGCTGTTGGGAGGACCCAGGAATTCACATGCATAAGCAAGTGGGTGTCTCTCCATCACTAAAATTCCCATCCTCTCTTTTTCTCCTTTCTTGCACACTGCTGATAAGGTAAAAACAAGCGTTATCTTTTACTAAAGTGTCTTTCCCTTAAAAGAATCTTTTTTCTTTATAGGCCAAACAGAGCAGACATTTTTGTGGGCGCTGGGGGTGGCGGTGGGGACTTAAGCTCAACATATATGACAAATATAGAAGAAGTAGAGAAAGTATTTGGCATGTGGTAACAACTTAGGCTAAATAAATTCCAGTGGTTACCTAAAGTAAGGGTTGGTTTTTGGTTGTTTTGGTTTTTTTTTTTTTTTTATGATAGCAAACAAAAGAGTTGAATCTCTGAGAGCGCCTTCGACACCGATGGTGCCTTCGGCACTGGTGGTGCTGAGAGTGAAAGTTTATGAAATGTTGTTGTAAACTATAAGATAATCTTAGCTCCCTATAGCTGCAGTGCCCTTGTCTGAACGATTGAGTTTGCAACACTAATCCTGAGATACAAAATCAACATCTTTGGTGGTTGTTTTGACCAGAACGAATGGCCTTCGGAGGCGATGGGATGCTGTGGTTTGCCTTAACCAGCAGTGTCCCGACTGCGACACTCACTGCCTGGACACCTGTGTGGCAAAGGGAGCGCCCTCTGCAACGTGGCTGTTGCTATCAGTAACTTTTGCGCTCTGCCCAGGAGCACCGCTCTGGTACCTGTAGCCGGCCGCTGCCATCGCCGCTTGGTAAAGGGCTGAGAGATTTGAAGTGCCTCGATGTTCCGCGTGCCCAGTTCGGTGTGGGGACAGCGCCGTGCGCTGCGGGGAAAAGCCCAGGCACAGCGAAGAAACGTTTTATCTCTTCAGGTGTTTGACCGATCCTAACACTGCAAACCCGGCAGGAAACGCGCCGCGAGCCACAGCCCTGGCGCCGATTCCTCCCGCTCCACTGGTCGTTCCCTCGGCCGAGCGGGCAGCTTGCTGCTCGGCTCACGCGTTGCACGGACTCCCGTGTGCCCGGCACCCTGCGCCAGGCCTCCCTGCGCCGACACTACCGCGACATCCCGCCGCGGCACCCCGGGCACAGGCCCGACCTCCGCCTCGGCCCCGATCCGTGATCAGGGCCAGGCCCCGGAAGCCCCCGGCCGGCCCCACCAGGCCGGGACTCGCCCCCAACGGTCCGCCCGCCGGTGCCACAGCTCCGCTCGGCTCCGCGGCGGGGCGCGGCCTGCAGCAGGGGCGGCCCGGGGCCCAGCTCCGCCCCAGCCGCGTGGGGCCGGCGCCTCGGAGGGAGGGAAGATGGCGGCGGCGGGTGGGGGGGGCGCCGCGGTGTCGGTGCTGGCCCCCAGCGGGCGGCGGGTCACGGTACGGGTGGGGCCCGGCACGGTGCTGCTTCAGGTGGGTCCGGGGGGCGGCGGCGGCGGCGGCGGCGCGGCGGCAGGGCCGGCCCGGCCCTTAACGCCTCTGTTCTCTCCGCAGATCCTCGAGGAGGTCTGTAGAAAGCAGGGCGGCAGCCCCGGCGAGTACGGCCTCAAGTGAGTCTCACCGCGGGGCCGGCGGCGGCTCGGGCCGAGCCCTATTGGAGGCTGCGCCGCGCCGCCGGTGGCAGAGGCCCAGCGCGGGCCCGCGGCTGCGCACCCGGACAGGGTCGGGCCCGGCGGTGTCGGGCCGCCCGCCGCGTCCTTGGCAGGGGGCCCAGCCGGTGCCGAAGGCCTGCCCGTGGCCCGGGGCGCTGCCGGGCGGGGTGTGCCACGGGTGGGTGTCCGGGGTGGTGGGCCCCGAGCTCGGGGGGGTGCTCATAGTCATGGGGAGAGAGGGTCCGTGGGCTGTTGTGCTCCAGCAAAGTGACTTTGTTCCAATTAACCTCTCCCTGATTTCCCCGTGCCAAGTTCCCTTTGCTCCTTGGATGGATACGGAGATTACGTGTAACTTCCACAGAGGTGTCTCTCCACACACCCGCTGTTGTAGCTCACTGACTGATAGGGCTCCAGTTGCACCCTGTGGCTTGATCATAGGCTTTTACAGAGATTATTTGAGCGGCAGTAAAGAAGTACCTTTTTATTTAACATTGAGCACCAGGCTTGACTATTCAGTTCTGTTTCTCTCTTAAAGCCTGAGGAGAAACATAAATTTGAGTATCTTACCTGTGATCTCTACAAACTGCAGCTTTTTGATATGCAGAATAATTTTTGTGCGCTGTGTTCTGAGGAACCAGTTCTGCATTGTTGAATGCTGCTTTGTGGCTCCTAGTCAGCCTGCAGGGAGTTATCTTGCTCAATACGTGGACTTTGCGTTGTTGTCAGTCCCTGAAGTGATCCATTATAGAATGGTTCCTGGTGTTTTCATGGGCTCTGTTCTTGTTTAGGTTTCAGAGGAGCATATTGGATCTCTCTTTACAGTGGAGATTTGCCAGGCTGCCCAACAATGCCAAGCTGGAGATGGTGCCAGTCTCTAATAGAGTGGGAGTTGGAAACACGGTACGTTGGTTTTCGCGGTATGCCCGATTAGTTCAGTTATCACTTTTGCTGAATGGATCATGTCAGATCTCATGAGCAAGAGCATGGTTAGGCTTGGCCGATGCTTGAGTGGGAGACCACCCAAAGACTGTTTGAGGTGTGGTGGAAAATGGTAATTTAGTAGCTGGAAGTCTTAGTCTTTGCTTACAGTTGACATGCTGATGGAGTTCCAGCTGCAAGTGGAGAATAGGGCGATCTTTTGGGGCACATGAAAAACTAGTAGTCATGAACGTGTAGGAAGTTAAACATCATTGATGGCTTTGATAGCAGTTGAGCTGCTAACTCAGTTCCATTTCCTAATTTCTATTTCTGTTGCTGTTGTCTGCCCTGGATTTGGACTGAATCTCACATTCTTCTAAGATTCTCTATTGCTTCTTTCCGAGCACTGCCCTTCACAGTGTGTTCACACAGCTTTAGAATGTTTTGTGACGTGCACTGTATTTAGCAGTTGCCAAATGTCCCTGCTTTGTATAATTTGCAAACAGCTTATGGATGCTGTGTTCTACAGGAATTACTGTCATGTTTAAGAGGTTTAAAAATCTTTGATGCATGTCGTTCTTACATTTGGAGGCATGATTTTTGAAACAATGCATAGGTGTTAATGAGTATAAACATTGAATGTGGTACAAATGGTGTATGGTCTTACTTAAGTGGCCTGAGAATGAAAATTTGTCTGTCAGTAACAGTCATCTCTCTTCTTACAGACTTCCTCAGGTGGAGTTTCTCATTTTTGAGAAAGTTTCAGGTCTATTAGTGCTACTCTCTCAATGTCTGTCTGCCAAATTGTGTTAGTGGTATTTTGTCCTAGGCAATTGCTTTACCTGTCACAAAGACAAACTGATGCACGCATTGAAAAGTGAACTTTGTAGTGCACAGATGTTTATCCAGTCTCTGCTGTACTTCACTGTGGGTGTGCAGTGCAGTTTGGGGAGTAATGAATGTCTGTTTTTCTCTGTAAAAGCTCCATATGGTTTGTTTTGGTGCTAATGTTTTCTTCTGACTTTGTGGTAGAAAGAAGTTTGTGCTCCATATAACATATTTAGTTAAAAACAGCATCTGCTTAAAATTTTCAGTTAAAAAAAGTTGTGAAAGGGGTGAGAAGGACCGTGCATTGTAGGAGAAGGTTTATGACATGGAATCACTGCTTTAGATCACAAAGGAGAAGAGCTAATGAAAGTTTAACTTACTATGGTTTAGTTGTATTTCAACAGAGCAGTCTACAGAAGTGACTCCAAGGCTTCCCTTGGAGTGCTTGCTGCTGTTCTATGGAGCTGAGAAGATACAGTAAATATGCTTATGAAGAGTACAGTCTGAACAGAGTCGCTGTCCCATAAACTAAGAGCAGAGATTCCACTTGGAAGCATTTTACAGACAGTATAAGAAAACACTTTGTACAGAACAATTGACCAGAAGAATTCACTGCCACAGGGAATGAGTGTCTAATACTGTAGGGAGTTAGAACCAGCCAGTTAGCTGTGATGAGAGCTGACTCTGGTGGCATTGGTATTATGCCCTGATACAGTGGCAGCTGAGGTGCGGGCTTGATCATATAGGCCGGCTGCAGTAATGTTGGGATGAATTTGGTTCTGTGCCTTTTGTTATTGCCTCTTTATTGAGATATCTTGCATGGAAGTAGGTGTGCTTTCCTGAGGTCACTGGCAGCAGTCTCACTCCTAGAGCCAGAACACAGGTTTGGATAAATCACATGTTTGTTCAGCGAACCTGATATTTTTAAAGTAGATAGATTTGGTTTCACATGTAAAAATCATTAATTTCTGTAAGACAGTTCTTTAGTGGCAAGTTGGACAAATCCCCTTTTGTGGTGGCGGGTGATATAGGGGTACCATCAGTGCAGTTCTAGTGTTAAAGTTGTTAACCTTCTGTTTATGTGTTTGTAAACTTTAAAGATAATTGGCACTGGTCTATTATTTATAGAGCCTGGGGTTTTCAAAAAGACTTCTAATTGACTGAATAGGACTTTCGTGACATGCTTAGCTTTGAACTGTTGCCCAGAAACTGATGCAACTGGTAGTCTGAATTTCTGGACTGGATTCTTATAGAATGGTGATGTCAGCTGTCATCACTCTGCTGTAGCTGAGAATAATGTAATACTTGTCTCCAGCACAGGAGAAACCAGGAGGTTGTGTTAATGGTGGGATGACACAACTTAGTTCTGTTGGCTAGCTGCTGCTGATGTCACTGTTCCCTTTATGTAGAAAACCTGTCTCCAGCAGATGACAATTTGCAGTCCTGTAAGGACTGGTTGGAGCTGAGGCAGATGACAAACATATTCCACCAAGGAAATCACAGTTGATTGCTGGAGTGTGTGGTGCCTGTTTTTTCCCATCGCACTTTTGCTCTCCTCCTCATGCTTTCCCACGTGTCACTTGCTCTCACAGAGTGAGAGGATGCGCTGACACTGTTGGTAGGGACACATGGAAACACTGAATGGGATCTTTGCATTGGCCTGTCTCAGAATACATTTCAGTTCAGGATGTGTCAGGGAAGAAGGACCCAAGAAAGCTGGTTAATAGTCAAGGATCGCCTCCTCCATGCTCAGGAGCTGTCCATTCCAATGGGAAGTCAGGCAAAAATGCCAGACTCCTAAAGTGATAATTTGAATACACCTCTGCATTTTTAATGTAATCCTTTGCAGGAAGTGTTTAGAAGGAAGTAATGGTTTTTTGGATAACAGGTTCTACAGATCACTGAAATACTTAAACAAGTTGTAAAGACAAGGAAGTTTTCATTCAGTTTCCAGATCAATTCAGTGTGTTTTCCAACAGGTTCGGATCGCATTGCAGTTGGATGATGGCTCCCGTTTACAAGACACCTTTCTCTGTGAACAGACTTTGTGGGAACTTCTCAACCATTTTGCAAAGATTAGGTGAGCAACAAAGTGAGAAAATACTTATTTAGGTGTAACTCTGTATGACAGTATTTAGTTGTAGTTACAGTGATCCAGGTAAGTCCTGCAGATCTGTAGAAATTGCATTTATTTGACTGTGGTTTTTCATGTCCCACACAAGATGTTTGCCTTTTCCTTGCTCTTTTAGATAAGACACTCCATAGTTTCATTATTATTTTTTAATCCTGGAGTAGCACTCCTTGTTCAGGGCATAAACTGGTAACAGACTTAAGGCCAGGAAGAAACTATACTTACATGTTATGATGCCCTATCCCTGGCAGTGCTCAATGCCAGGTTGGACGAGGTTTGGAGCAATCTGCTCTAGTGGAAGTTGGCCCTCCCTGTGGCAGGGGGTTGGAACTGAATGAGCTTTAAGGTCCCTTCAAACCCAAACTGTTCTGTGGGTCTATGATTATTCAAGAAAATATGGAGCTTTCAGCAGGCTAACGTGGAATCTTCAGAAGACTTATTAGGTCCTGTTTAAATGGAAGAATTTCTGGTCCTACATTTGTTGAATATATGCAGGTATTATAAATCTTATTATTTGAGTCCAGTCTACATTCAGAGCTTGCTTTTGTCTTTAGTTTGACTTAAAAATACTGTTTTGCTTTGAAATGTTGAGCTAATAAACTCTTCTCCAAAGACAGTTCTTTTATTTTTGTCATGGCTTGGCAGACGAAGCCTTGAAGCTGTGGCAGCCATTCTGTTCTGGACAGAATTTCCAAATTTCATTTTTTGCTATGGTAGTTGGCTTTGCCTTTCTCTTTTGTTTTTTCCCCCCAGATTTTTTATGTCTAGCTTGTTCTTTTTCTTACATTCCTCATCTTCCAGTAGTTGCTGTGTTGCATTTGAATTGCTTGCTCATTTGTACAAATGCTGAGCTATGCTATTGTGCAAATAGGAACTATTTTTGTTAATTTCTTCAACCAATTAAATACTCATCTAAAGAAGCAGTAGCTTTCTGTGTCAAAACTTCAGAAGTCTGCAAGGCCATGGTGCTGGAAGAGCTGTGAAATGAGTGGTCAATAGTAAAGCTGATCATAGAATCATAGAATAGTTAGGGTTGGAAAGGACCTTAAGATCATCCAGTTCCAACCCCCCTGCCATGGGCAGGGACACCTCCCACTAAACCATACCATCCAAGGCTCTGTCCAACCTGGCCTTGAACACTGCAGTAGGATTCAGATCAGCACAACCTTTTAGGGTACAGGTTGCAAAATGCTGGATTGGCAGCTGTAGTAATTGACTGGTTACGTGTGTATGTTAGTACTAGACAAACATGTACCAGCATAAATTGCTTTAACTGAAAGCTTGAAGTTGCTTGTTCTACACTGCAATTGAAATAGCCTAAGAAGCATAAACCCATGGTTCTGAGCTGAGCTGGCTGACATTAGCTCATTAAGTTAGGCTTGCACAGTGTGACTGGTGTTGCTCTGGAGCTGTTTCCGCAGTAAAGCTACTAATTCTTCCAACCTCCCAATGATGTGCTGTTCCTTTTTTCCTAGCTTGGTAGGACTTGCCTGTAACAAGATCAAAGGAGTGACTAGTGCTGCTGGACCAAGGGAGGGAGTTTGGATCAGGGACATCTTCTGTATAGTGATAGGGGATTGAAGAGTTAGTGCTCACCTCCTGCCCTCCTGTCTTACTCCCTTCAAATTGTTTCTGCAGCTTTGTGGAGAATTGGCTTAAATAGCTGATGCAGCTGAAAAATAGTATTGTCCCTACATTATCTTTCAGGTAGGTAAGTTTCCTAACCCAGTTAAGGGTTGTCTCTCATAGGCAGTTATGACAGGAAGTGTAGCGTATCTGGAAACAAGGATCCAAAAGGAGGAAACAGCAGGTGGGTAGAAATGGTGTGTGTCAGTTTTTGTACTCAACATGTTGTTTCATCAAACCATAGTTTGGGGTAATGCTTGAGGCAGTCTCGTGACTCTAAAGTGATACAAATGAGCCTTGCTTACCATTCGCTTTGTCTATATGGTCAGGGACCTGGTGTACCCTGTGACATTTACTCAAGTCAAAAGGGACAGTCTTGATGTAAATACTAGAGAGAAGACAATGATTTTTCTTTTGATTGAGGAAAGAGGTAGACAAAAGGAGCCAGGTATAACTTTTCTAGGTGTTTAGGGGTCCTTTTGTACTTTACTACCTACTTCGTGCTCTCTGCTTGTTGCAGTACAGGAACTGCTAGGCTGGTGGGGGTGGCAGTTATGGACAGTGACAAATAGCCTTTGTGTAGCTGTCTTGCACATTTGCTACTTATTTCTCAAAATTCTAAGCATTTATATAGAATTTTAAAATTTTGAGCTCTTTATATAGTTTTGCTCCTTTGGAGGTTGTTTTTTTTTTTTTATTTTTTGGTTACAGGTTATTGTAATACTAATAGCTAATGTACATGCTGCTCTTTTTAAGCTTCTTTACTGCTCAGTGTGCTAAGCATTATTAACTTCAGCTCATAAGACACAGCTGTTCTTTCCTGCCCCCTGGAAGCTCAGATGTTTGGATGGACTTTGCAAACTTTTGATTAAGTTCAGCAAGCAGCAAAGATGCTGCCTAAGACAGTCACAAACCAAGCTGGATCTGTAGCCATCCATATAGATTTCACGGGCTGAGCTGATTTTTAGTGTATTGACTCAGTTGACTAACTAGTCAGCTAATTCCTGACTTTTGCTGAGTCCTTCCTTTGACTTTCCAACTGGAGACCTTTTCCTGGAATACTCAGCTGCTCTAAGTGCGTGAGGGGAAGTATTCTAAATCCACTGGAATTTCCCCCAGGTTTCCAGAGTCCATCTTGGCTAATTGGGTATGAAGAAGGTCTGGAAGCTATTGTAAGGCTGCTCCTCCTCTCAGCGTGTGGCAGTCCTTGCACAAGATGTTTACAGGCCCTGTCAGATCACTACATGAAGGAATCTAATCTGCTTGCCGTTCCCCTTCTGAAGAGCAGCACATCAAAGAAATGACAGTGTGTTTGATGTGTGTGCTTGCCTTAGTGAATGCATGTAACGGATTAACAGCAGCTGGAGGAGGAGCCTGCTGGCTTCCAAGAGTTATACAAAAATAAGTCTCTGGGGGATCTTTGCTTGGAGTCTGTTCTGCAGGGACTGGTTGAGGGCACAAGCGTTGTATACCCTTTTAGCATGAGGCTTGGGAGAACTGTTGCTTTTTTGTCTCCTACTCTTGCCTGGCTGGCAGCTTCAGCAGCTCTGAGGCTGTTTTATATAGAAGCAATTGCAGTTTGGGCACTTGAAGACAGTTTTGGCAATGACTGTATCTCTTTGCTGCTTTTGTGGCATCATTCATTAAGTTCAGATATTTTCCATACATTTTTAGAAGACTCTTCAATCCAAAGAGTTGCTTGGATTGAAGTAGAAAGCAGTTTTGGAAGGTGAATTAAACTATAGGTTGCGGAATCTCTTATGGGTCTGTGTTGAGCACGTGTGTTCCATTGTGCCTTGGTTCTCTCCTCATAAATGGTAACCATCCACCTTTCCTGATAGACAGGCAACTTGAGGTTCAAGCTTTCATTTTTCTGATTTGCTTCATTTCATTCAATTCGCAGTATTTCATTCTGTTTGTTGTGATGCACACATGGAAGGAAGCTGACCTGTCCCCCAGACAAGTACAGTCTAAACTCTAGTAACTATTTAACCTAGAGATGGGATTAAAAAGAGCAAATATCACTGAATTGTGATCCAGATTGGATACTAAGGCACATGAAGAATGATGTGCTCAAATTTATCTGGTAAGATCAGCTAATTTCAGAACTAACTTTAATTATTTCTACTTAGGTTTTAAGGTTTCAGGGCTGCATTTAAGGTACAGTGAACGCATTGGAGCAAGTTCTTTACCTAATGTCTAATACTGATTCTGTGTAATGGTTGTTGCTCGTGGGATGTGGAGGAGAGTGCTGCTAGCTAATGGCACTTCTTGCTGTTGCTCTACATTGGTTTGGGGGCAGTAGACTGCTCTACAGGTGCTGCAGTACTTTGGTTTTTATTGCAGGGAGTTTATGGAACAACATGGTGAATTCTCTCCGGTCTGTGTTTACATGCGAGATGAGGTAAGTCAGCAAAGTCGTCTTAACTGTCTCTCCTCCTTCTGTCCCGAAAAAATATGAAAAACTCAGCTCTGCTTTCCGACCTGGAAAGTGTTTCTTTTGAACTTTCTTGAGAGGGGAAGTAGAAAAATGTTGGTCTTTTCAAAGCATGACGTGTCTGTGTGGAAAAAAGCTCTCTTGGAACGTAACACTGGGCTGTTTAGACCTCTGAGCCCATAAAATGAGTTCAGTGACTTGTGTTTTTCTTTCCAACTTCTTTTAAAGCTTGAATCAAAACAGTGGCTTCATTTTAATAAATATTTGCTTTTCTCTGTGTTTTGATCTTTTGCTCTTAATGTTTTGTTTAATATTTTGTATGTGTGTATTATGGAATTTGCTCTCCCTAGCTGTCCCTTCACTTCCCACTGGCCTCTGTGGACAGATCATCTTTATTCTGGAACAGGGCATTACAAACATGGGAGGTGTATGTAATGAAATTGTCTGTCTGTCAGCTCTGAGATGTTGCCAGTGATTTAACTTCCGACATGAAAATAGCGCTTTGCTGAGGTTGGGTCTGATTTAGATGTATGTATGGGATGAAAGAATATGTAGGTCATCTTCCCTTCACATCGTTTGATAAGCGGTTAATTCGGTACAGCAGTACAGGTGGATACAGATGCATTCCGATCTCATTTCCAACTGCAGAGTGTGTTTTGTGCTGTTTCTTGTGCTGTGTGATGTTTGGATCCAGGCTTCTTTCTAGAAAGAGCACTTTATGCGCTCTCCGGGGAGGCAGCTGCCGCAATTGCTTCCCTCTGGTTTTGTTGCAGATCTCCGGAAAAAATGCCCTAGAGAAGACGACGCTGAGGTCGCTTGGCCTGACTGGAGGCAGCGCCATCGTCAGGTTGGGAGGAGCAAAGTTGTTTCTCCTTTTTACTTCAGGGATGAATTTATTTTATTTAAAATACATAAATAAATAAATAAAAGGTGGGGGAGAACCCCAAGGGAAGAGTTCAGAGTGGCAAACAGACAGCTCAGCAGTGCCAGACAAACAGTGCTCAGGAGTGGCAACCACACAGCTCTGGGTTGTTGCATTTGCTTTTTAGCAGAAACTGCTGCCCAGATGTGCTTCCTGCAGCTGCAGCTGCTGGCACTGACCCCCATGTGCACATTAAAGGAGCTTGTTTGTTTCTTTCTTCCTCTTTATTTTTTTTCCTTCTTTCCTGTCAGTGGAGCAGACAATTCAAAGTGAAAAATCTTTCTGAGAGGGCAATTATCTACCACTTCATCCTTCCCTGCCTCCCAGTCCCTGCAGTGCCTCCTGCTGACTGGGAGGGTGAGGTGGGGGACAGTGACAGCCTTTCTGTGATCTTCTAGCCAGTTCTTTGCTTTATATCCTGGAGGCAGGAGTGATTAGAAGCTGTGCTTTACAACTCACTGCTGCTTTTTCCTGGAAGCCAGCGTTCTTCCTGTGGAGTTGGTAGTTCCTGTTCTGCTTTTTTTGCACAAACCCCTGTCCCCCACCCTTAACTTCAGAGCAGCTAGAGCTTGTTCTTTGTGAGTGTCTGGAAGCAGCAGATCATTAAATTAGGGGATATTTCAGTCTAGCTGTCTTTATGCCGTGGTCATGTTGAGGACGGGGAGGGCAGTGCTGTTAGGGTAAATGATTTTGTTTTTATTCATTTTGATGTCTTCTCTAAGAGTTGTCATGAAGAAATGCAGTTCTTCTGGTTGGGAAGAAGCTGTGGGTGCCACGGAGCAGTATAATGAGCTGACAGTGAGGCAAGACTCAGTTGAAGGAACAGTGGATGGTCCCCTACCTCAAGCAAACACATTCCCAAAGGACTTGAACCATGGGGATGTGGCCATGTCTTTAAACAGCTGCACAGACAAGCAAGACTCAATTAGAGAATCTCATGCCAGCTTGGAGGAGCTGTGGCCTTCCTCAGAGCCTGAGTCGACCCCATTTGTCCCTTTTTTTGGAGATGGACAGCGTCTGGGGGACACTTCTGTAGCTGCACCATTTCTTGGGTTAGATATGTCATCTTCAATGTTGCCAACAACTTCTTCCAGCCCTGGAGGCCCTTCTAAGCCAAAGAAGTCTAAGAACAGCCAAGAACTGCAAAAGGAGCAAGAACAGGTAAGGGAAAACTTGTTTGCAAGGAGGGCTTTTTTTATCCTGCCTTGCTTGAGGCTGAACTCCTACAAGGAAAAAGATGTTTCCATATTTAAGACTTTTTCCCCATAATACGGAGTTAGATGTCTTGGCAGAACTAGATGTCACCAGACTTGTGTTTTATAATGCTCTGAAGGTACTTACTGCCTATTGTAACTGACTGACCTCCCAGATCACATGTAAGGTACAAGCTTGTTAGTTTTGTATCTGGAAAGGGATAACATTTGTAGCTGCTTGTAGGGTTGTCCTAGGAGCAGAAGTGGTCTTAATAGAGTTGTTGCAACTTCATTCCATGAGTTTGAAGATCTGAAAACATGATCAGAGTTTCACCTAGGTTGTAAGGTGTGCTCAGATTTCTCATCTGAGCCTTTCTGTGGAGCACAGAACTCCATAGTAAAGCTATTGTAAAAGCATTATCCTGTGCTGGCAGTTGTTAACATCTGCTTCCTCAGAGTTCCTTCTGCCTGTGGTCACTCTGACTTACAGTTTAACTCTTTAGGTGATGTGGTAGAATGGAAGGGGTATAGAGCTAAGAAAGGAATCTTGCAGCTACAGTTGCATCTCACTTGCTAAGAGTTCCATACTTGGAAAAAAATCCCAAACAGGTCTAGACCATTTTCTTTCAGTCCAGTCCCATCCCTTCTGTGAGTCTCATTTTCTTAGTATTGCAGATGAAGCGGAAAGCTTCCATCCTTTTCCTTCTGTATTTCTGCTCGCGTATAAAGGTCTTTTCTGTCTTGCTCTAAAATGTCCTGCTGCTTAAATAAAGTTTACCTCTTTCTGACCCTTTTTCCAGCAAGACAGTCACGCATCTCATATCATTGTTGATGTCTCTGAAGTAAAACTGTATTGTTTAAAAATGCTTTAGCCCATGTAGAGATACCAGAACCGATGGCTCAAGAGTGCTGTGATGCCATCACAGGATTGCCTTTGAATGCTGTTAAGTAGGCTTTCTGTAGGGCAGCCGTATGGAATTGAATGCCTTCATCAAGGTTGGGGATATCGGGCAAGCAGCGTAAAATTAGCTACAGGAGGCTTTAAATTCGTACCTTACTCCACATTGTTGTGCATTGGGAGTTTCATGTCCTGGTTTCTCTGTGACCAGCTCTTTCTCTTGCCCCTTCACTGCACATATCATCACTGTGGTTGGCTTTAGCGTTCAGAGATCCCCTTCATGTTTTCCCACTCTTTAGGATCTCCTAGAGTCAGAGTTTCGTGTTTATCTCTGATTCTGATACAGCCATGGGATTAAACAATGGAAAGCCTTAGGTAGAAAGAGTGCCTGATGAGGTTCAAAGGGAGCTTGATCCAGGAGGAATTTAGCAGGACTGTGTGTATGTTCTCATGTTGATGTGGAGATTCTACCTTGGTTGACTTCTTTGTGGTGGCAGTTCATTCTTGATGGGTTTCTGAATTGTTCAGGAGCAGAAGCCAGGCCCTGGAAGGACTCTGGAGTAGTTACAAATGTAGCAGGAAAAGGCTTTGCCAACCAAGTGGTGAATATTTTGGTGTATTAGAAACATGTTTGGGTCCACCTCATCAGTGTTTTTGAAGCTTTGGGAGCAGACCCTGCGCATGGAGCACTGAATGGTAGGCTGGGTGATTTGTCCAGTCTAATGTGTTGCTTGCTTCAGTCGCACTCTTGCCTATGGGGGATTTGGAAAGGAGGAGTTTCAGTTGTGTCTGAAAAGAGGCAGTGCGAGGGTTTGTGCTGGGATTCTTCACTAGTCCTGTTGTCTGTACTTCTCCGTATGCTGGCAGGAGAGACAGAACTCATTTCATCATTTTACTGGCTACAGCTTGTTGGGCACAGAGCTGAACAGCGGTGGCCTGAGGACTGTTATAATCCGGCATCTGCCTGGGGGTTGCAGTCCAGTTCAAACCACTCGGAGGCACTTCTGGAGCCAGCCTCTCTTCCAGTGTGAGAGCAGCTTTGGAAGCAGCTGCAGATTCTGTTGGGGGGGGCTCTGCCCTTGTGTTAAACAGCATGTGATTTTGACGGCTGCTTTCAAGCCCTTTGATCTCTGGTGCTTTTGCTGCTGATTGATTACATTTTGTTCCCTCCTCTGTTCCTGCCATCCTCCGCTCTCCTTGCTCTCAGCAGCTACAGCAGAGCAGGGCTGGCCACATGGCATCTGCTTTTTGTCCCTTTTCAGTCCTGAGGAAAAAACCCAAAACAAAACAAATTATTTTTAAACATCAAAGGTCCATTTTTGTAAAAGAATCTTCCCATTAATGCTTTGCCTGTGTGTGGTTTTTGAAGCTGAAGAGACAGGCTGGATAAAATCTGTGCTGGCGTCCCTTCGTTTCTTGGGCTAAAGATGGTTTACAGACAGCTGCGTGCTGACTTTGATGTCAGGACATTAATTATTAGAAGGTAACTTTACACCAGATTCCCCATGAGATTAGAGTTCCCTGAGGTGGTGGGTAGGAGGTGGGTCTGCAGTGAGAGCTTGCTGCTATGGAACACACAGTCGCCACTACTTCACTTAAAATCACACGAACATTTTCTTCAGCTTCCCTGCTTCCATAGGTTTAGGGTGGGGACCATCCAGTGAGCTGCATTCCTCCTGGCACCTGCTTTATCACAGAGGCTGCAGTTACTTAGACTGCCTGGTAGACACTGGTGTGACTAGATGGCTTCAGCCTACTGGTAGAAAGTGCCTCACATCCCAACCTTGGTAATAGAGGTAGAGACTTTGAGCAGTGAAGGGCAAACCATTACTCAGCGTCTTTGGCTCCTGAAAGGTATCACTGGCAGAAACATGCCAGCAAAATGCGGAGCTTGCTTTCCTCCAGAGTTAAGTAATGGGAGGTAGAAACTGCTGTTTGTGGCAGGAGGTGGTTGTCTTTGGCCATGGCTGCAGGAAGCTGGGATGTGGGCTGGGAAGTAAGGTGGTGCACCTAGAACCTCCTTTTTGTAATTGACATGGGAAGGTAGTTTTCGGGTTCTGCCTGTGCTTTAATATTGTTAGTGACACATTGAAATAAGGCTCAGATTGAGAAAGGCCTAATTGGAATACCTCAACAAGCAGGTGGTAATGGATAAAGAAAAAGGAACAGGGTGATGGCTGGGCTCTGGGGAAAGAGAACTGGTAAAGCAGTAGGAATGGATGGATTCCTCTTTCTCTCTGAAGAGTGTTTCTTATGTCTGTAAAGATGCAGGATGTAAATGGGGTGCAAATACATGGCAGAAGAGATATGGTGATATGATGTGGCAGCCTCTGCATCCTCAGATCAGATCTTTTTGGCTGCTAAGTAGTGCTTAGTAGACACTGTCCTGCCCTTCTCTGATCAGACCCCATTGTGCAATTTTGGAATTGAGTTGCAGAAACTCTGAAAAACAATCTCCAAGTACCTGAATCATCTTCCCAAACCCTCACTCATTAGAGCTGTCTGCAGAGTTCTGACTCTGATATTGTGCATCTCTGCAGGGCCAGCACAGGTAGGCCGCAGGGGATGCATGGGGACATCTGGCTGGATGCAAGCTGGAGGTCAGGAATGAGTGTTTACGTCTGGGAAGTAGTGGATTTTGTATACGTCATGTAGGTAGTTCTGGTTGGCTGGGGAATGGCTCGAGAGGGGAGGTTCCTGACTGCTGATTTTAGTACCTTGTTGGCAATGGAGACCCATCTGATGAATGACAATGTGTGGAAAGCAAGGCTTGACAGACAGTTGTAACATGCAGTGGTCTGGAGCAATAAACCCGCAGCAAGGAAGAGGGGTGGATGCTTAGGACTGGAATGTATGTCTGCCTTCAGCTATCTCATGATTTCTGATGTCTTGGACGAGGTCTTTAGCTAATACTGTGGTTTGGGCTGCAACTGATGCTTTTCCTGTGGAATCCTACTGCTGTTAAGATTAGCTAAAGTGCCTGCTAGAGCCAATACTAAATGCTAAGTTTAGGATTTGCTAATGCAGACATTGGAATTCTCTCCATTGTGTCCTTGCACCCTCCTTCACAACATGCCATGGGATCATAGGGTATGTCTTGCTCAGTCTGTTTGGTTTTTGTCTATTGTCAGTCTGTGTGTTCAGAATGAAATGAAACTTCAGCCTGTTTGAGGAGATTGAAGTACTCCTGAGTCTTGGGGAGCCCCCACTGATTCTCCTCTGGCCTTACTGAAGCAGCTGTGGGCAGCAGCTGTGACCAGTGTGCAGCAGCCCCTTTTCCAGGGGTGGCTCTGCGTGCTCAGGATCCCTCCCACAGCGCTGGGCATCCCCCCGGCCCCAGGAAAGCTGCAATAAGGCTCCTTCACCCGCTGGTTAGAGCTGACCCTGCTCAACTTTCTAAAAGTAGCCCTGGTCCCACCCACACAACCTCCTCTTTTAATTTCTCAAATTACCCTTTAGTGCCCACAGCAGAGTGAACATTGCCTTGTAATTTGTGTTGTCCCTTTGACAACTGAGGGAGACTCCTGTTCCCAAGGGGCCTGTGCCTGGGGGAAGAGAGAGCGAATGGAACATGTGGGAGACTTGGAAGAAAACAGGAGGGAATAAAGGGAAAAGAAATGAGCACCAGGTTTGTTCATAGAGCCTGGGGTTAGGCTGGCAGCTGACTCCATGGGGGTGCTGTATTAACTGTCAGAGTATTTGTTCTTGTGGGGCTCTTCAGCCGTGGGCCACTTGTCCTGCAGCGCCTGCAGCCCGCAGTGCTCCTGCTGCTTGTTTTTCAAGTGTTGTGTTCTTAAACATCTCTGATTTAAAGAGCTTGAATGGTTCAAGAGCCAGTAGGTGTACCTGCCTCTTGTGTATTCAACTCTGGTAGTGGATTATATTCCCATACTGACACAGGTGCTGCTTTGATGTAAGGGATAGTAGCCAGTCTCAAATCTCTTCTAAACTGGGAGGGACACATAATGTTCTCCCTTCAGAAACTGCAGATGCTGTTTGTCTCATAGGGTGGGAGGGTGGAGTGGGGATTTGGTTTGGGGTTTTCAGGGGTTGTGGGTCTTGGTGTTGGGTTTTGTTGTTTTTTTAATAAGTGTGACTGCAGTCCTAGGCCGGGACACTGTCCTCAGGGTTTGTCCTCACGATGCCCACTGCAACATGCGGGGCTCTGGCTGGGGGAGCTGAGTGGAGCCGTGCTGGTAAGTGGTATCTTGGCTGGCCAAAGGCTGTGTGCTGCTCCAGCAGCCCTTGCTCAGCAGCTGGGGCATAGGGAAAATTGCTGATAAATGGATTAAGTGCCTTTATTGTAGATAAAACATACAGTGAACTGCTTGTCGCATCTGCCCACTTTGCCTGAACCAAAGGCTGATTTCAGTGCCAAGTACTTTGTAAGTACAAAGCAAAATGGGTTTCACCGTCCAGGGGAGCTTCCTGCAGTCTGGAAGCCAAGTTAAAAATCTGAAACATGTACAGTGAAACCCTGCAGTGGCTCACTTCAGAGAACTCAAGTCAGAAACTGCCTTACCAAAACACAGCATTACTCTCCAGAGTGAGAAGAAATGGAGTGAACCCTGGTTGGGAACTGGTGCCATTGGTTCTGTGGAAAGAGGATGTGAAGCAGAGCAGAAGATAAAATGTGAGACAGGAGTGCACGGCAGGTTAAAAACTTAAGGGACAGCTTATATGCTGTAGTATGAAGTATGACACCGGTGTAAGTTATAGAATGGTCTGGAAGTGATTATATACTGAGAAAATTTTGGAGTAGAATTGAGCTTATGATTTTGGGACAGGGGTGATTCCTGAGTACTCGTAGCAAGCTTGTAACTAGCTAGAAATATTGTTCAGTTGCAAAAGACTGTATTGTAAGTGAAGGGATTCTACAGGCACTAGCTGGAAGGGAGTTATCTCTCCTTTACATTAGATGACTGCTGAGGGTACTACTTTGGGCTTCCTACACTGATGGTGGAGAGCAGCTCACTGCTGGGCTGTAACTCCTCTGACAATACAGATTGCTGCTGCCTGCTGGGAGGAGTTGTGCCCCAAGCTCTATCAGCAGTAAAGAATGACAACACTGCCAACCTCTATATCGTTAATCTGATCCTACTGACACAATTTTCATATCAGTTTGCAAATACTGTCCTTTTCCTTTTTTTTCCAGGATCCATACAGCATAAGCTGTATGTGTTTGAAACTAATTGAAACTCATTTATATTTTGTAGCTTGTAGACCGAGAGACACTTGTATGTCACCTGGACCTTCTAGAACCACTTTCTGCTGTCCCAGAGGAGCTTCCTGATGAGTTTTTTGAAGTCACAGTGGATGATGTGCGGAAACGCTTGGCACAGCTGCAGAGTGAGAGGCAAGTTCCCTTCCTGCTGCCTACTTGAGACTGCTCCATGTGCTTTTGTTGAGCAGAGTGACACTGTGTGCCTATAGCTGACTGTGATCTCTGGGTAAAGGGTTGTAGATAAGTTACTGGGTGTGGAATTAATGAATTAATAATCAGCACTGCAAATCTCTGCCTTTTATGCCATTTGAGTTTAAGGGCTATGTCCTGTTGCTGTGATAGGATGTATGTTTTTCTGTGAATCAGTTGAGCACTTGTGCATGGGATAATGTTTTCATGTGGATGTTGAAATTTCCATCACGGGGTGTCTGTGGGTCTGATGTGGGGATAAGTTTATCTGAGAACTTCAGGCAAATGAGGGTGGGCCCTCACTGAGAAAGGATTAGAAGAAAAATGCCTTCCTGTGTTCTGCATTTCAGGGAGTTATTCAAAGCCACTTAACACCCCACCACATTTTGTTTCTTTCCTTCTGTGTTCTTCTGAAAGAGAAGCCACTGGCTTTGTAATGAGATGTGCTCTTGCTAGAGGCCCAAAGTGGCAGTGAGCTCCTGCTATCTGTTTTGATCTGACTTTACATTAACTTGATTAGGAATGAAATGAATAGAAATTGTAACTTTTGATGGCCAAATATATGAATGCAATAATCCAGCTTCATAGGAATAACTCAGTGACTACAGTAGTAACTAGTAGCATTTTCAGCCATTAAGAAACACCTTATATTTTAACAGAAAAGACCAACTTTGAGACATTACTTAAATAAAGCAAAATCAAATTTAGTCACATGAGAACGTTTGGAACACACAAAAAGAAGGGGAAGAAGTATAGGAAGCTGGACTAACTGTGCATCTCAATGTTCAAGTAGCTTGCTGTCAAATTTTCATGATTTTACTCTTATTCCACTTCTGAGCTATAAACTCAGATTAAGATAAACTAGCCTCCCCATCACAGCAGCATTTTGCTGTCTGTATTTTCCTGAAGAAATCAATTTCGTAAATGTATTTAATTTCAAGTGGGTTGTAATATTCCTTTAAATATTACAAGCATTTTCTGAGACTATGGGACAGCCTGCTTTACACTCTAACCAGCTCTGAGTTGAACTTACTTAGAGCTGACTTTTTTCCCCACAGGCTGTTGAAATCCACATGAAATCACAGATTGGCCTGAAAATTCTGCCATTTGTAGGCCTGGAATATCTAGTGGTACAAATGTGGGATCCTTTGGTTGGGGGTTACTGGAATACAGCACCCTCAAAAAAAAAATAAAAAAGAGACTTAATTTCCAAATTTGCTGACGCTTGTAATGCATTTGCCCCTCACAGACAAGGGTAAAAATAAAAGCAAGTTACACATGAATCTGATACCAGTTGGCTTCTGATCTCAGCTAGCAAATCTTACCAAAACCTGGCTGCACACAGTGCAGTGTTTTAAATGCAATTAGAATTTAATTCTGACTTTGTGAAGAGCTGGGAATTTGTGTGGATCAGCATTTGGTACACAAAGAGGGAATGGAGCTGGCACTTCCAGAGCATCTTGGGATATGCTGTGCCAGCTGACAGTCTGGGCATGCTTGGTTAAGTCTCTACTTGTTTTGTTCAGCAGCTATTCCCAAGATTCCTCAAATTGTATAGGTGTAAGAGATTAACTTGCAAACGGTTGTGCAGGATTACAAGATCAAATGTTTCACCACAATCTAGCCTCGTAAATTGATTATTCAGAATTAAGTGTGAACAAGGAAGAAGAACTACAGCTGAGCTTGGAATCTCTTTGGTCTAAGCTTATTTCTTCACTTGCAGGAAAATATGTAATTGCTTTCTTAAATTTATTGTTTAACCTTAAACTTTGTTTTCATCCACTACTCCTTTTAAGACATCAGTCTGCAGTGCCAGTTCTTGAATGATCTGAAACTTCTCTTTTTGTTTTCCTGTTGCTAATACCCATTAATTTCTTGTGCTAGCATTGTTTTACAGCTTCAGTTGCTCTTCTTGCTCCCTGGAGTAATTACATCCAACTTAGGCTCTGTTTTACTGGATTAATAATTCCATCTCTTCTTGGGTAGTGCAAGCAAACATTCCCGTGCTTTTCTTAATAACTTCTCTGGCATCTGCTCTAGTGAACTCATTTTTAAACTTGTACATTAATGTTATATAGTATTGTTGCTGATGCTCAGTAGTTCTATATATGAGATTTTGGGATAGGAGCCATAGAAAGTTGGGAAAATGCTGAGAGGGAGACACAGAACAGTTGAGCACCTCATCAACCCTGCTGGTTACAGAAGTGACAGCTTGTCTTCTTCCCATGTGTCTAGGAAACGCCTGGAAGAAGCTCCACTGATGACAAAATCCTTGAGGGAGGCTCAGCTAAAGGAAAAGTTAGAGCGTTACCCAAAGGTAGCCTTTGTTCTTTCCCAGTCCCTCTGGCTCGTCCAGGCTCGGGGGTTGAGTAAGTTTGGGAATCAGTTGTGGTAACAGGACCTTGAGCTACTTACAGGAAGACTTTCCAAATTTCTGCCCCCGTTCATTTCTTATGGGACTTGCACAACAGTTGCACCACGTAAAATCAGCTGTCCTGTAGTGACATGGTTGGGGGCAGGCAATATATCTCCTTTGATTTCATTCCAGATGTTTCAAAACCCTTATGTTGTGCACACATGAATGAATGACTGAGCTTTCTGATTTGCCTCTCCTCTATAGACTTACATTTTGAAAGTATCTGATTGCAGGCTAAATAATAAGATGTTTCAGATTGGAGATATCTTACTCTGTAAATGCAATCCTAATGCCATTCTTGTCTTTGGTTACTTACTGCAAAGCAGTAAGAGATTAAGTTCCCGAGTTAAGTATTTTCTGACCAGTGCTGGAAATAGAATGGTAAGAATTACTTCAGACATATGGCAGGAGGATTCCTGCTGCTATGGACACTTCAGGATACTGATAACACTGTCTGTACCTGTCCATGTGTAACTTTCTACTTTGTGCTTCACTTAGCACAGGACGCTCCTACTCTCTGAGTAAGTTCTGCTGCATTGTACATCATGCTGTTGCTATAGATCAGCTCTCTTACAGCCTTTGAAAGACAGAGAGCCCATGTTCTCTGAGGAGCTGCCAGTATGCTGTTCTACTCCTGTAGTGGAAATATCTCAAATCTCCCAATTTAAAACCAACCAAATAACCAGCCAGCCAAAACCCCCACTCCCACCTTGCTCACAAATTCTAAGCCAAGGAGAGATGTTACAGAACAGCCATAATAATTCACCTGATATGCTTTGCCTTTGATTTAGGTGGTGCTGAGAGTCCGTTTTCCAGACCGTTATGTTCTACAGGGGTTCTTCCATCCTAGTGAAACTGGTAAGAGAAGTCTCCAGTCTGTGTAGCTGCAGCTGACATCTCATCACTGATCAGTTGCATGATAGAAGAGCATGGCTTTGGACAGATCTTTCTGCTGTCCAGGGAAGTAATACTGTTCTGAAAAAGCAGCAGTAGCTGGTTACACTGTCCTTACAGGGCCCCTGAATGGGATGAAGAGTCCAGAGGGATTAACTTAGCTGAGGGGAGTTTATTTCCAGGACTACTTGGCTGAGACTGTCAGCCTTCTTGATGGCAAAATACTTGCACTCAGGAAACTGTCCCCCTGATATCCCATTGCTTGTGTCCAGATGGTGTGTTACTGAGATGAGTTTGGACACTTACTCTATGAAACCAGCACCACCCCCTTGCCCCAATCTGAAATAAACCCACAAACCAGGAAGAAGAAAAAGAAGCTTTACCTATTGTAATAATGGGATGAACCTTTCTGCCTTTATCAGTTCACAAAAGGTGGCCAGACCACCAGGCATCTCTTCCTATTGCAGTGGAGATCCCCTCATTCTCTGCTGGCATTGATGCATACCCACAGTGAGGGGGGTTGGTTTTAGTACTTTTGTGTGGAACAAGAGCTAATGATTAGTTACCTGAGTCTCACCTGGCTGGGTTCTGCAAATCTTACAGCTGCTGTTGGATTTCCTAGGAGAACTTCACTGGTGTCCTTAAATTTTGCCTAGGGAGGAACCAGTCCAGCTTTGCTTGGGAGGTTTTGGGGGTTTTGGTTGTTTTTTTTTTGTTCAAGATATTTGTATAAGAGTGTTCTTTTAAGGCAGAAGCAATCAGCAGCCATTGTAGAGGCCGGTGTCTGCTCTTACAGGGCAGAAACTTTTTTTGCTCTTTTTGCCCTGCATCTGAAGAAGCAAACCTAGTTCAGCAAACCTTTCTTTCTTTTTTCCACAGTTGGCATTTTGAGAGCCTTTGTAAGAAGCCATCTTGCAGATGCAGACTTGCCATTTTACTTGTGTGAGTGTGCTGTTGGTAATATTTGGCCTTACTTTACAAAGCCTATTCCTAGCTGTGGTGCATATGGGATCTTTTGATGCCTCGAGGCACCTGGGGAAGAATTTCTTCCCTAAATACAGCCTCAGAGTGGAAAGGTGTAACCTGCTCGCTCAGGCATGTTGTGCTTCTGCCTAGCAAGAAGCCTGTGTGGGCAGTGTGAATGTGTCGCTGCTTTAATAAGCAGCAATCCCTCCCATAACTGCTGTATTTATTATTTTGCTTCTTGGGTGGTCCTGTTTTGTAACTTGTTTTTTAACTTCAGTTATTGCACCTCCCAGAACCATCTTGAACGATGAAAGTTTGACGCTCTTGGAGGTAAGCACTCACGTGTGTGTTTCTCTGTGACTTGCTGCTCCCCTTCACCCTGCGGTGTGCTTTAGTTGCCTTGAAACAAAGCTGTATCCTGCTGTGATCCCTGTAGGCTTCTGCTTAGCCAGGGCTAATGGAACCAGGTGGTTTGGAGCACAAGCTCCTTACCAGAAGAGGTCCACGTTGTGCAGCAGTATGCATTGGCATATTGTGTCGGAGTTGGGGGGGTCACATAACAATGCAGATTCTAAACTGTAACCTTGAAACACTATTACAAGAGCTGTGCTGAGGTAAGGTTGCTGTATCTTAGTTGGATACTGCAAACTCACCTTAGTTAGGTCTTGGTATAATATACTTAGTATACTTATATACTAACTTAGTATAATTATATATATAACTTACTGTACTCAGTTGTGTCTTAGTATAGTAAGAGGTGGGAGACACAATTTGGCTGGGTAACTGGTTTCAATTTCTGTAGCAGGAGCTAGAGGCCATATTGGACAAAAATCTGACCTTCTTGTTAATTGTTAATCACTGTGAGAATTTATTTTAAGCCCCTCGTACATGGAGGAACATGTACTCTCTGTGTGTAACTCTTCTCCAAGGCTGAAGTTCTGTTTAAAACATCCAGATTCTTGAGGGTTTTTTGCAAATATCAAATAAGATGGACTTGAAGTCTCTGGCCAGAGACCCGTGGCTGTGTAATCACTCATGTGTTAAGAGACTGATGGAGTAATTTTGGCCAGTGACTTTGTCCCAGCCTCACCCTTCTCAAATGCGCTGTCATTCAGAACAACATGGAGTCCGTAAAGAGGCGCTGGAGATGGCTGCAGGGGACAGGGCCAGGCAGACCACAGCGAGATGCTTCCCGAGGAAGCAGAAGGGGTGGGGCAGGAGGGGGACAGAGAAAGCGCTGGTCAGGCAGCATGGTGAATCAGGTAGGGATTAGCATGCCTCTGAAGTTGTTTTTAATGGAGCTTTCCAAATTCCACAACTTCCTGACCAGGTAATTTGGAAGAGATACACATGCAGCTGCTTTTAGACTGCTGAATATTCAGGAAAGCAAAGTGTAGATCTCTGTGTTCATAGTGGGAAGTGTCTCCCCTTCCTAATACCCTGCTAAGAATTCATTCCTGAAATTTGAAGTTTTGGGAGTGGTTTTGTTGATGCTGGAGTTCCTTGTATTGTCACCATGCCTGTGACAGGCTTAGCTTCCTAGGGAACCTGGAGCCTCTCGGGGATGTCAGCCCTCTTTGGTTCTGTGGCTCAGAAATTGCTATGCAGTTGCTCTTGGCCTCCGTCCAGCTTCACAGCCTAAGGGCTCTCTGCTTTTACCACCCTCCCTGTGCTCTATTCGGCCATGGCCTCTGTTTGAATGGGCAGTGCATGGATGTGCTCCCACCAACAGGAATAGGACTATGGTTGTGTTTGTAAAACAATGTCATTGTGGGTGGGGAGAACAATGATTTTTCTTTTCAAAGCCATTTTGTGTATTTTAATTAATAATGAAAATGCCAATGGAAAGCACTTTGTATCTTTGAGCCAGGAGATTTTCCAATTTGGACATGAAGGCAGTTCTCTAGCTTCCTCTGATTTGAGCCATCTCACCCACATCTGCCACCCAAAACACTGTCTCAAGGCACACATGGTAACCATGATGGGAAAAGCAAAGGACAAATCTTGTGTTCAGATTCTGAGAAATCCCACGAAGGGGAAGCTGCTGTGGCTGCACTGCTAATGATGCATTTGGAAAACATTCAGAGGAACAGCAGATAATGAAAAATGGTCTGCACTCGTTAGCAGTTCTGAGGCAAAGGAAGCAGCCCGAGAGCTGGGACTAGCACAGACTGGTCTGATACACCACACTACTCACAGCCACCTTCTATCTCAGTCTCTTCGTTTGGTCCTCAGCTGTCCCGTCTGAGCACATCCCTCACCTAGAGTTCATTTACATGTTTTCTAACATGCTCTTTGGAATGCTTATTCCACCTTTCCAAAGCATGCTCTCTCTGCATCTCTCACCAACAGAGTTTTCCTGCATGAAATGAGTTTTTTTCTGTCTTTTTCTAAGATTTGGCTGGGATGGGTTTCCATATTTCCTGCTTTAGCCTTCAGACGTGTGCCCCTACAAAATATCCAGTGTTCTTTTCAGTGTCTCTATAGGAAGTGATGTTGTCCTCCACCCAATATGCCATATTTTTCTCTAGAATCTCATGGACTTCAAGTTTTGACACTGTTTATTTTTCCTTTAAGATGGGCTTTCCTTTTTGTTTTGTTAAGTACATCCTAGATGCCGAAGACTCACAGTCTGCCTCTGTAATCAACCTTTATCCTATTCTCAGTTCATTTCCTATTGGATCTTTTGTTGCTCCTTTGAATTCAAGGTATTACCTTTCTGATGCATCTTTCTTCCATTGTTTCTATCACTGGTGGGAAATACCCTGTCTGCTCACGTACCTGTCCTTACTACCTTGAGATCTCCTGTGACAGTTCTCTTCCTCTTCTTTTTGAGTTAGCTTCTAAATCCTTTGCAAACCATACTCATTCTGCAAGGAAGAGGGCGTGTCTCTGCCTTTTCAATGAGCTCGAATGCAGCACCTTCTTTGCTGACCTGTATGTGCCTCCTATTCATCCAGCCTCTGATGCTGTCTCCAGTCCTTGCTAGTCCTTAGCTTTGGTCTGTCTTACAAATAAAGTTCAAAAACTGCTCACCTATATTTATCCCTCCTCCACCCCAGTATTGTTCTCTTTTTCAGCAGACATCTAATGTTTCTCTGGATGTCTTCTGAAACATAACTTGTTCAGTGAAACACCGCAGAAATAATTGCATGTCTCTGTCTTTGAAACTTTATGGCAGGAGTTGTGCTTCATTTGCTGTGTTAAAGCCTTTGTTCTGTACCTGGCACTGTTACTTGTGCTTATTACACTCGTGGCAAGTTCCCAGTTTCCTAGTTGTGACATATACTGTGGAATTCATTCCTTGCAGCAGCTCACTGAGACATACACATGTGTTACATTAGTGCTCTGTAGAGACCGGAGGTGTCTTTCAGACTTTCAGTCTTTCAGATTCCTTTAGAAATCACAACCTGATGGAGAACCTGGTCAGTTTTCCTGTCAAGCATCCTCCATGTGTGGAGGGTGACCTCAGTCCCGAGACTGAAGTGTTTGTTGTGTCACATGGCAGAGGTGCAGAACTGATGTTAGGGCAGAACTGACTGTCCAAGGTACAGTACTCGAAAGCTGGAAATTCTCCTGCAAATTGACTGGTTTAAGGAATGATTTTTCTCTTTTCCCTCTTCCTCTGTGTGAACACGGAACCACAACAGCATCTGATTGAGACAAAGGGTAGCACATCCAACCTTGATTTAAGAATTATTTTTTTCCATGCAACATGTAATCTCAGTGCAGTCTGACTAAACTGTGTGTAGAAAGTGTGTGTGTTGAGAATTTGGGTGTGCTTGAAGAAAAGTGGATTTTTAAACATAACCTGAGAATACAGGATCATTGCAATTATTCATAAAATGTGCAAAGATAAACCTCGTGCTTCACATGTCTTAGGCATTGTAATGTGACATTTTCAGAGGTTACTGCATTTCCCAGCAGTTGCATGACTTGGCATTTTCTTCTTAGCCAGCTGGTTCGGTGCATGTAAATGCAGTGATGCATGTGCTGGGAAAAATAATTTGAACTTCATATGCATCTCAGTGACCTGTTGGGTTGATTCTCATTGCCGTGGAGCAAGGTGATGAATCATCAGCTCATTGCTGAATAGTCAAAATTGAAACGACCTCCTTTCCAAACCCAAAGTATTCAGAACAAAGTAGATAACAAAATGAAGAACATCACTGGATGAAAACAGGGTTTGCTTGTATCTTGAATAACATTTGCAGATCTGGTCTCATCTTAAAAAGGAATCGGGAAGGATGCAGTAGAGGAAATGGGGATCATGAGAGGTGTGGAATGACTCCTGCATAGAGAAAGACTGAGTAGGCTATTGCTTGTCAGTCTGCAGAAGATGTGATTGGGAAAGAAATGACATATAAAGGAGAAGCTGGAAGGGGTTTATTTCTTGCCCTGTCCAGGACAGGAGTGAGTGGCATCAAGGGGATAGAAGAACGTAGTTGTTCATGCAATAGAAAAACAAAGTTTAGAATTCCTTGTCACAGGGTGCTACATACTACAAGTGTATACTGGTTCCAGAGAAATTTGGACAAGTGTGTCATGGTTTAAGCGCCTCAATAACTCACCCAGTTCGTTCACTCACTCACTCCCCCTCTTTCTTTCCCCAGTCCCAGGGGAATGGGGAGGAGAATCAAAAGAATGCAACTTCCACAGGTTGAGATAAGAACAGTTCAGTAACTAAGGTATAACACAAATCACTGCTGCTACCACCAATAATAATGATGACAGGAGAAGTACAAAGAAAGAGAATACAACTGCTCACCAAGCCCGACCCAGCCAGTGCACCCCCCAGCAGCGAACCCCCACAGTGCACCACCACACCCTTCTGGGTCTCTGCTCTTTATTTTCTCATCCTGGGCATGACGTGCTGTGGTATGGAATAACCTCTTTGGTCAGTTTGGGTCAGGTGTCCTGTCTCTGCTTCCTCGCGGCTCCCCCTCCTCCCTGGCATAGCATGAGGCTCAGAAAGTCCTTGGTCAGACCAAAACATTACCAAGCAGTAACTGAAAACACTGGTGTTATCAGCACTGTTCCCAGGCCCAAAATCAAAAGCACAGCGCTGCACCAGCTACCAAGAAGGAGAAAAATGACTGCTACTGCTGAACCCATGACAAAGTGCAGGGAAGATACCTGCTGCTAGTCTCTCTTGAACCTGTCTTGAACCATGTCAGGAAGCTTCTGAACTGAAAATTGTTGCTAGCTAATAGTATTAGGGGAAAGTTTCACATAGAATCAAAGAGCAGGGATACTCCTCTGTGCATCTGTTTGTTTGGGGTTGTTTTGGTTGCTGTTGAAGACAGGATACTGGCTGGACTGAATGAACTTGTGGCCTGCATACACTTGTTCTTAACATCCTTGTGTACTGCTAGAAGTGGGCTACTTTGTCAACTCACCTGACCCAATAGCACTTCCTGTATTGACTCAACTACCCTATAGATTGAATGGTAATGGACTAATACACATGAAATGGTACACAAAATTTCAGCTTTGTGAAAGTAAAGGTTTTGCACGCACACATCATTTAGCTCTACAAGAGTTGGCTGATGCAGTTATGCCAATGGACCCAAGCAAACTTTTCCTCCAGGAGACCTTGCTGAAGTTCATGGCGACTTCAAAGAACTCACTTCATTGATTCTTTTTCTCCTTCTGCAGTTAAGTATGTAAACTGTGCAAAGTTTCTGCTCATGGTGCAGCTTGTTGCCTTAGTCCATTTGGTGCAGAAGCCTCAGATGGTTGGAAATGTGTATGCAGCTATAGGCTTTCACCTATATTCACCTATGCACATTCACTGTGAGATTTCAAAATGCTCTTGATTTTTAGAGCTTATCCCCAGATTTAGGAAAACCCACCCAGTTCATCAGAGCTGACTTGCAAAATAGAGTTCATGGTGCAAGGAGCAGGAGAGCATTGTTGTAATTGAGCTGTTCTTTAAAAAGATCAAGTTCTATTCAGGGTGACTTTAGCCTTGGCTGTGGGGCCCTGGGCACTGGAAATGAGTGCATGGTTTGACCCAAATGCTTGAGGCTGGCAGCACTGCTCCAATGAGGTGAGCAGAGTAGAAGTTTAGCAATAAGGGAAGATATGTCACTGGATTGGCAAGAAACAGCAGGGGAGTCATTTTGTTAGAGGAGCAGAAAAATTCAGGTATGTTTAGGCTGAGGTGGGAGAAGGCTGCAAAGGGCTGAGGCAATTTGGAAGGATAAAATGGGATGAAGAGAGGGAGGGGAAATAAATGCTGTGCCTGGATGGGGTTGGGTTCCACAGTCTGTTTAGAGCTTGAGATTTTGGGGCAGTGGCCCCTGTGCTGCTGGACTGTGTGCTGAGGGCCAGGCAGATGAGCATGTGTGAAAGGAGTTGTTTGGTGCAGCTGGGCATAAAATGGCCATTATGTAAAGTGGGTTTGCAGATTGGAAGAGCTGTGTTTAGTGCTGGTGGCCATGCAGCATTCTGTCCCTTGCCTGGGGCCTTTCATCCCTGTCAGGTCATGTCCTGTTATGGTAAGAATGATTCTGTGTGTTTATAAACATTTTATTTGGATGAAGCATCAAACAGGAAAAAAACAATTCCTGCCGGGAGCTTGTCATACCATTGTGGTTACCCTACTGCTTGTCAGAGACCACAGGGCTCTGACTTGGGAGGATGGTGCTTTATCCCAGTTTAGGTTGGCTGGTTCTGGGTGAAGCTTTGCTTTCTGTTAACGGTTTAAATCCTTTTTCATCTCTAACTTCTGCCAATGAAGGGCCCGTGTCATAATGTCTTCTGCTCGGATAGGCTTTCCCTCTGCTGTGGCACATCGGAGTGCTTGGCAGGGGCTGAAGGGGCCTTTCTTCTCAGAGGAGAAACGAGTGCGGAAGTTGCTCTGGCTTTCGTGTCCCTGGCAGCTGTGTTATTGTTGGATGCCCTTTTTGCGGGTGGCTGTTGCTAGTCAGGCTGCTTTGCCTGAGCCTCAGCACTCCAGCAGAAATCATAGTGTGGCAGAGCAGGAGCAAGAGAGGTGACATTTCTGGTACTGGGCCAGGCGAGGCAGTGCTGGGGACAGGCCTTGCTCACCCTTCTTGCTTGCTCTCTAGTGTTGCCTTCCAAACCATGAACTCTTCAGTGTGAGGAGGAGTTTGTGCTGGTTGGCACCCAACCTTGCTGCAGGGCTGCGATCCTGGTGCTGTGCTGGGTGGCGTTGGGCTCTGCATGGGTGAGGCCTTTGCCCCTTTCAGGCATCGTGTGGTCTGTGGAAGGGAAATCTTTGCGCTTTAGTCAGAGCTCCGTTTCTGGTCCGGTTTTGCAAGCGCAATCGTAGGGCAGATTGCACTGAATCGAAGTATGTGAGCGATAACTGTGAGCAGTAATTGAAGTCATCTGAACCTTAGAATTCCTGCTCCTGACTTCCAGATGCAGGTTTGTCCTTACCCTGCCCCAGGAATGCTGCTCCTTTTTTTTTTTTTTTTGTAGCTTCTTTTGCGTTTGCTCTCGGGGACTTGTGAAATTCCTGTTCTCCAAATACACTGCTTCAGCTCTTGGGAGAAATGAGAACTAGTTAAGGAAACCAAAGAGTAAGGGAATAGAGGTTGGCTTGTGGCTTCTGCATGGTCCGTCCTTGGTTTTCTGGGTTGCTTCTTCTCGAAATACGTGACTCTGTCATGTCTAATCACAAGTGGGCAACTGTTGTTACTTTTAAGTGAGGCTGTGGCAGAGAAACATCCAATTATTTATTCCCTTCAGTTTAGTCGTAGGCTAACTAATTGCCTTCTGTTTTCTCCTTTGAGAAGTACCTGGGTACGTAGAGAATTCTAATGGCATCCTTCAAGGATATGGAATTCTTTTGATGAATTTCAGAAGGATTTTCTAGAAACTTATGGTCTTTGCTGAGACAGAGGCAGAGCCTGCTTGAGCCCAGGCACAATGTCCTGGACATTGACCATATTGACCATTGGCTGTTTCAGCAACTTACTGTGAAGGAGCCTGTATGATTCCTGAGGGTATCACTGCTAGGGTAGAGGGCAGAGTTGCTTCTGTGATATGACTGGGACTTGGCTGTTTGGGATTGTTTGTCCAGTGTCAGACATGAATCATGGACTTGTGCCTGGTTTTCCCAGTCCTAAGTTAGCAGTAGGCTGTCCTGCACTCTGCAGGCGGCCTTGGTACAGGCTGTGAGAACAAGTGATGGTGTCCGAGGCAGCAATGTGAGCATGTTTGAGCATTCAGTATTTAGACATGACTGAAATTTGTGCTGTAGCTAATAGCAGGAGTCCCTGCAGCTGGTGGAGTACCATATTATCAGCACTTCTTCTCTCTCCACCCTCTCACTCCATTCAAGCTGGTAAGGCTGGAACCACATTCATTAAATTTGATGACTTCCCATGAAGGGAGAACCTTTACGCTGCAAGCAAAACTGGGGAAAAGGACAAATATTATCAATTTATTCACCAGGATACTTGGGCTGAAAAAACGGTCTGAAGTGAATTCTCCCAAAATACGTGTGTATTTACAGTATAGTGAGCTCACAGATTGGCAGCAACGAGAAGTTTTTTGAACCCATAAAGACTTCAAGGCATTGCTTTGATTTTTTGTTATTGCTGTTTTTGCTGGCTGCCTTATCCTCATGTCTCTTGAAGTGTTTTATAATGTTCTGCTCTCTAGAACTGATCAACTGCAGGCATCCCTGTTGTAGCACTTGGCTTCAGGTTCCATATAACTCTTGTTGCTTGTTTGTGTTTTTCTAGGCTAGTCAAGCTTTTCAGAGTTGTTTCTTAGCTTCTTTCTCCTTCCAGAAATGCACTTGTGGAGTGCACATCTGGGGCTGGTTAGTGGAAAAAAATCATTGATTGCTGTGTTAATGCTAGGAAAGAGTTAGTAGAAGGTAAGAATACCAGCCACTGGGAAAGTCAAGGCAGCAAAGAAAGCAGGAGGCCGTCATCTGTCTTCAGAGGAGCTGTAGGAATCACAGGCTTCCACATAAATATTTAGATCTTCTAATCAGATCTTAGAGCGCACTGAGTGTTTCCTCTGGCATGTACCATGGGGCAGACATCCAGAGGAGCTGTTCGTTCCTTTTTTTGCCTTTGGTTCTGTTTCCATATCCTGTTTGTTAATGCCAGCTCGGGCAATGAGTCTGACTTGCTTGTCCAGTGAAGCCAACTATGAACTGAGCAGTGTGAAGTCTTCTCTGCTTTTAGCATGAGCCTGAATGCAACTTCAGAAAAAATTACTTCGTCAGAGTTAGTCTGTTGGAGGTATTTCCAGTGGCAGCAAAGAAAATTGCAATTAATAGTGAAATCCATCCAGCCCAGGGGATGGCATTCACCTTCCTGTGTGCAGTCTTGGCCCTTTGCTTACTTGTTCAGGATTTTCTCCTCTGGCCAGATTTTGGTAGCTTGTCTGGTGCAGTCTGTTTTGCTCGCTGTCCATTCTTGCCCCTGATGCTGACTTCCAGCAAGGCACTTCCATCCCGGTAGGGGCCTTCTGTAGGACCCAGTGTTGGAGTGGTAATTCTGTCCAAATGTCCTCTCCTGCTGTTGGTTGTGAAGGCCAGCTCCTCCTGAGCTCAGCTCAGGGGCTCAATTAATGGTCTTTATACCTGGATTCCTTCTGAAGGAGCCTGCCCAGAATAGTGCCATCGAATCTTACCTTTGCCTTATGAATATTGAAGGTCCCTTGCTCTAGCTGGATTAGACCTCTTCCGTATTGGCTGCAAAATATCCATCTTCTTTGGCAGTTGCAGTCCACATTGAGCAGCTTTGATCCCAGTTATAAACACCAACCACTTAGTCAGTTTGCCCCTTTCACCATGACTGGAGTGTTTATTTCTGTTTCAGCGATGCTTTGCAGTCTTGTTGGAGAAGCTTTTGATCCACCGGCTTTCCAGTTGAATTTTCCAAGAGCTAGTTTATGTGTTTGGGGTGTGTGTACTATGCAGTATTTCATGTTGGTAGCTTGGGTTTCTCCTTCCTTGCGCGTGTTCCTTTGAAGTGCTTATTTTCTTTTAACATCAAACTAACAGCAGACCTGTGGCACTCTAATCTTTTCAGATCATGTTAACGGAAAGAATGCTTCTCACTGGCAGCTGCGAGTTCCCCTTAGACAGCAGTCTCTGCCTGGTCTGAAAGCATCGCTCTGTCAGCAAGCAGAATAACTGCATGGTAGTGATGGATGTATTTTGCAATGCTGTGTTCTAGGGGTGTTTGAATGTGTATGTCTGGAGATACCTGGTGAAGGAGGAAGTGTTGAGGTGTTATTTGGAGAGGGTCTGCCTGAAGTCTTTCCTGTGCCCTAGAGAACAAGTTACCAAGATGTGCAGTAAAACAAAGCAGCAATGTTCCTTTTGTGTATTGCGGACGGATTCACCGGGGAATGTTGTTCTGGTGTAGATATTTTTATCACGGAATGCAAGATGCAGTAGCCCCAGTACCACCCTGCAGCCAGGGTGCCCAACCACGCTCACCACTGTGGTGTCTGATCAACTGCGCCTGGCTGGGCTGAAGTAAAGCTCAGTTACTTGGCTACATGGTTTTAAGCTAAATATGGCTTTAGGAGAAGCAGGCTGGTCTTCAGGTTTCTGAAATGGAAAGCTCTCATTTAAACTTCTGCAACTGTAAGTAATGCGGTGATGCTGTGTTACTCAGGTCTTTAAAACCTGAGGAGTTGGTTGGTTGGAATGGTGCTCCTTGAATGGGGAGGACAGAAAACAGGACATTGGCTTCCTCGACTTCTTGCCTCATCAGAGACTTTCTGGTCCCTTCAGAAGGAAGCTGTCCTGTGATTAAGGCCTTGGATAGGACTCTGGAGACTTACATGCTTAGTTCTCATTTCTGCTACTTGCCATCCTGTGTGACCTTAAGTTATTTAATGTCTCAGTTTCTCATCTGTACCAAAAAACCCTCAACTAACCAAAAAAAACCCCAAACAACCCCAAACCCCAACAAACCAAAATACAGTCCCAAACCCTCATGCTTCCTTACATTTTTATGTATACTGCATGTGTATGCTCGTTACAGATATATAATTGCCCAAAGAAACAGCATTTTCACTTGGGTTTCTAGATGCTGTTGCAATGAAATTAATAATCAAACTGTATTTTGTAAATATGCCTTGCACAGTGTGATTTGAACATTATAATTCAATAGATTAAGGTAATCTGTTTTCCCAGTCAGAGTGGCATTGTATCTTTGGCTGGAAGTTAAAGCAGAAAAAAAGAGAAATGATGGCTATCTGAGTATAGTAACTAGCTGTTGACTCATTCATACTGTAGTAACTCTTCACATACAACTGAATGGAGATTTTTGAATAGTTGTTTTAAACAGCCTATGATCTCTTGGTCAATCTGACGGGCTCAGGGTGACTCTAATTGATTTCTACGTGTTTATACACAGGTTTGGATAAGAATCCTATGCAGGTTAAGAACTGCAGAGTTCTAGAGACATGGATGTATGTATTAGAACAGCTGCAAATGAGGGAATACCAGCTCACTTGAGAATATAGCCTTCAGGTAATGGTCTGCCCAGTATTTGATCCCTGTATCCTTAGCAGTGTTAGAGAATTCTAAAGACTCCAGCTTTGGGTTTGTATATTTTCCCGGACTGCAGCTAGTAAAGCCCTTCTCATCTTTATGCCAAGACATTCCTTGGCCAGTGGGATAATTCCACTGGCTCAAATACTCTTTTGTTACAAACCCCCTTAGACAGCGTTATGTCCTGTCAGGGCCTGGCTGAATCCTGGGGAGATCAGTGAGATGTAGCTACCTGCCTTCTGTACTGCAGCTCAGGAAGTGCTGAAATGGGAATGGTACCGGAGAATCCTGCCCAAAGGAAACTAGGTAAAGCTTTGGATGAATGAGCCAATCACCTATCTGAAGCGAAGGGCTTATTGGATGTAGATTTGGCAAGAGGGGACTCTGTGTTGGCTGACCCCTAGGAAAGGATAGGGATGCAGGGAAGTGAGCCATGGGAAGGATTCTGTATAGTTGGGAGCTGCTGTCAGGTTCCTTTAAGTTTCTTTCAATTAAAAGATTTTGAACTGAAACGTCTGGACTGATGTGCTGCCAGCAGTGGGAAATGGTTGTGGACATGGATCCTGAAACTTAGAACTATGGTTATTTGTGAACCTGTGAGTAAATAGGGGAAAGGTTTATATTGGGGCACATACTGTGTGTTTGTGT
This sequence comes from Myiopsitta monachus, assembly GCA_017639245.1. Classification (NCBI taxonomy): domain Eukaryota; kingdom Metazoa; phylum Chordata; class Aves; order Psittaciformes; family Psittacidae; genus Myiopsitta; species Myiopsitta monachus. The sequence goes on along the minus strand of CM029931.1, from coordinate 224,718 downwards.
GGTTGAGTGTGTCTGTCTAGCTCTTGGTCTGTGTTTCTCACTCTTTTTCTCTTTGTGCCTTATGCAGGCCCTGCCATGAATTTTCTCTGACCCCTTGGGGCCATTCCTACATGAAGCTTTGATGTGTGTGCCCAGAGCTTGATTGACAAGGAAGTTTTGGTGGCGGCAGCAAGAGAAAAGGGCAGGGCTTTGAACTAAAGGGCTTTGAGCTCTGAGATGCTGTGCTTACTTATCTCCTTCAGAATGTTAATTATTTACCAAGATAATTGGTCAGGAGGGGAAAAAAAGAGAGGGGAGGTTATTAAAAAATTCCAACACTGACACACTACAAAACCCTCATTTTCCAACTTGCAGCTGGCATGAAAAGGATGTTGTGTGTAAAAGGGCTTGAGTATATGTGTGTGTGTGTGTGTGTGTGAGCTTTTTAAGGCACCCATTTCCTAAATAGAGGGATCCCTTCAGACGAATGCAGCGGAAACATCAAAGCTCTTGCAAGAGTTTTCTCTGGGGTTTCTAAACCGTGTCTGGTACTTTTTAATTAAAAAAGTTTATGGCGAGCTGTCTCTGTGGCTGGAGCAGCACCCCCGGCCCTGCCGCTGAGGAGTGAAATGGCAAAAGACCTAATAAATAATGATTTCTGCTAAGGTGGCAGTTCAAGGATGTGGAGATGCCCGGCTGCTGTAGCAGGAGCTGAGACTTGGAGTAGACTGATGGATGTCTCCTGCTTCAGTTTAACATGATGTAGGCCATGCTGTATGTGGAAGTCTACAGCCTTTGGTTAATGTCAGAGTTTGTAACACCATGTACTCATTTTAAGGTTGTAGTCAGGAAGATAGGTGACGATGTTTCATTTTGCCTCTGGTTAACGCAGTTTTTTGGTCTTAAGTATTAGGTAGCAGTCCACAGATGAATGCACAGAACCTTTGAGTTCTGGTAATTGCTGCATAGGATCAGGCTCAAGGACCCTTATTCCAGTATCCTGACTGTGCTGATGGTGGCAACAGAGGCTCAAGAAAACTCAAGAACAGGCAGCCTGCCCTGCACAATTCCTACATGTGCATTAATGATATGAAGAGGGGCAGTTGCTTGCTTTTATCTATTTCTTTATTTATTGGATCAAGGTGAGAAATGTAGTGTTATTGGTTTTGTGTATGTTGAACGTAATTCAAATTTTGTATTGAATTATTCAGTATATATTTATGCAGACATAGTGGGTAAAGCTTACTGAGCCACGATGTAAGGGTCTGAGTGTGGAAGGCAATGAACGTGCAGTCCTGCAGTTATGTGGGTCACTTGTTGAGCTCAGTGGATGAAAAAGATGAATATGGCAGAGTTATTCTGACAAGTAGGAACTTGGAATTCAGGCTGGATTTATAAAAGGGTAGACTATAGCCTGGGAAGCTGTGAAAACTAGACAAATACCAATTAGAGACAGGGTGTAAATGTAGTAGTATTATCTGGAGTAGATTTCTGAGGGCGTAGCTTGGTTTTCCTTCTCTTACTATCACTCAGGTCTTGGAAGATTCTTAATCATATTCACGTTGTCTGCTCAGCGGTGGAAAATGTGGGTGAAGCTTAATGGCCTGAGATATGGGGACAGAGGAGGACAAATGGCAGGTCATCTGTCCCAAGAGCACATGCTGTACACCTGTGTGTAGAAGAATAGATCATGTCTTATGATCTCTCCCTGAGCACCTTGTGCTCTACACACGTTGAGCCTTCTCCAAATTATAGGTGGCTCAGTGCCCTCAGCTTGAACTCTGAATTTGTCTGTAGCTGTCTAACCTGTCTCTAATGTTCACAGTGACCTGTGAAAGCATGTACAGTGATCTCTTCCCCTTTTGCTGCAGGCTAAACTTTTTCCAACTGCTGTCATTCATTTTGGATCTGAGGATTGCAGGGGTGAGTAAATCTCTCCTTTTCAGCTGTATAGCTCCTGTAGTAGATCCAGAAGAATTACATCCTTATGTTTAAAAGGATCTTCTATCAGATTATCTTCTGATAAAAGATAATGCAGTCCTTGTGAGTGCTGGTAAATGTTCCTGTTCAGAATGGCTTAAGCTCTCCAAACTAGCTTGGACACTTAGCTTGATCATACATGTAAACACAGCACCTTTCCTATGAGATATGTTAGTTTGTGGAGCAGACATTGTCTGCTGTGGAGACAAGAATGATAGAAGAACAAGTCTGTAGAAGGAAATTCTGCTGTTCAAAATGTTAACTAGACAGATGACACTGAAAGACTTACAGACCTCCTATTGTAGTGGACTGCCTGTAGATGGGCGAACAGATTTGAATCTTTGATTCTTTGATACCTCCATGTTATGTTTAGAATCTTTTTCTCCCAGATTAAAGCATGCTCTGGCTTCACAGAAAAGTTTTGAGATGCAGTGAGCACTGATAGAAAATGTCAAGATCTTGAGGTCTGAATGAGGAAATGGGCACCTCAACTTGTGAAAGAAACTGTCATAGTTTAGAAGTGTCCTGTGTCAGCTGGGGGAAAGTGATGGAAATTTACTGTAGTATACAGCAGGTATTTTCTGAGCTGAGAGCTGTGATTCTGTGGTGATTGAAGTCTCTCTGTTACCAAACAAGTGTTTGGGTTTCATTTTTAAACAGACTGTTACCTGAAGTCAGACCTGCTGAGCTCTGCTGTTTCCCCTTCTGCAGCTGATGTATTAGTAGCCAGGTACGTTGTGACTGAATAGAGTTGTAAATGGGTATTTCGGGAATGGGAAGCATGAAATAAGCCCATCTTAATACAAAGAAATGTGCTCTGAAGATACTAGGACTTCATATTCTCCTGAAACAGTCATACTGGCATACTTGACTTCATAGCTTTGAGTCCATCTTTGCAAAGTAGGATTTCAGTGACTACATCAAGTAAATCCTTTTATGATGAAAAAGAACCTTTTCAGTCTGACTTTAAAAGTTTAAAGGTGGTGGTGGTACAAGGAGCTATTACGAAAAGATTAAGCTTAATTCTGTTTGCTTGTTTTTTTTTCCTCAGATGTTTGTCCAAATCATTAGTTCCTTCTGCTTCATCATCTTTGCAGTCAACAGTTCCATCCCTGTCTGAACCAGAAGTGGGAAGTGACAAAAAGACCCATGAGCAGCCAGAGCCAGCAAGTGCGTGTGAAGCTCCACCGGTGCTGAGGAGGGCCCCTGGGAAAATGCCCAAATGGCTGAAGCTGCCAGGTATCATGAAATCAGAGGAGAGTTCTTCTCATTCTTCCTTTGCTGTTAGAATCTGGTTTAGTACTTTTCTCTTTATTTTTTGGGTTGGTCTTTCTGTTTTCAATCTTCCCTGCACAACAGTAGTGGTTTTGCATAGTTAAGGTTGCAGCCAAGTTTCCATTAAGAATTTTTATTGCCAAAAACTGCAACCTTGATTTTAGTCCCAGAACCAGTAACTTATATGTGGTTTTTATATGGCAATTCATACAAAATATGAAGGATTCCCGAATTAAACAATGGGCAGTAGTCACTTTTTGGTGCAGTGGCAAAGGAGGGGGAAGGAAGACAGTCAATCCTGTTAATGTCAATAAAACTAGGAAGAACTGTATGGAATTCCCTGGCTAGTAGTGCTAAATGTTAACTTCCTGAATGAGAATTTTAGAGTTTGATTCTGGAAGATACTGTGGGGCCATCAACTCCAGCAAGCACAGTGTGATATGTGAAATGATTGCTGGAAGGCTGCAGACAGTAGGTTGGTGTCTTGCCCTGCTGTGGCTTGTCTGCTTTAGACTGGTACTGGGATACTGATGCAGATCTTGTGGGAAACCGTGTCCTTGCCATTTCCTATTTTCAGTGTACTTGAAGCATTCCACTTAAGAGTAGAACTTTCTTTCCTAAGTAAAGATTATCTGGATAAAGCACAAAATAACATCTCACCTGTGCAGGTTACCTATTAATATCTGGTATGAAACCTATTAGATCTCATAGCAGCCTTCCAGTATCTGAAGGGGGGCTGTAGGGATGCTGGGGATGGACTCTTCATTAGGGACTGTAGTGATAGGACAAGGGGTAAGGGGTTCAAACTTAAACAGGGGAAGTTTAGATTGGATATGAGGAAGAAATTCTTTACTGTAAGGGTGGTGAGGCACTGGAATGGGTTTCCCAAGGAAGTTGTGAATGCTCCATCCCTGGCGGTGTTCCAAGGCCAGGCTGGACAGAGCCTTGGGTGCCATGGTTTAGTGTGAGTTGCCCCTGCCCATGGCAGGGGGTTGGAACTGGATGATCTTAAGGTCCTTTCCAACCCTAACTATTCTGTGATTCTATGAAAGATTATTAACATGCTCCAGCATGCATGTTAATAACATGTAGAATGAAGTACCCTGATCTGAATGTTATGCGTTCACCATTCCATCTCTTGTAGAAGCACTCCTACGTACTATCCAACAGTTGCCCGAGTACAGTGGTGTATAGAACCCGTAGCAACCAAATAGCATCACAGACTGGTTTGGGTTGGAAGGGACTTTAAAGCTCCTCCGATTCCAATCCTGTGCCACAGGCAGGGACACCTTTCACTGGAGCAGGTTGCTCCAAGCCCCATCCAACCTGGCCTGATCGTGTTATTGAGAAACAATACAGTGCAAATTGTCCAGTTAAGTGTTTTAATGCTCTTATGTTTGTTTTGTAGGTGGAAAGAGATGAAACATTCTGGGCTGTGGGATCAGTGTCAGCTGTGCGCCTTCCTGGAGGAAATTACTCAGAATGTGTAAGAAATTGTTGGTGACCCTGGAGAGATCTAATCTCTATGAACATTAGTAATAAATAGAAAATTGCTATTTCAGATGGCAGTTGCACCATTTGGAGGAGTGGAAGGCCTGTTTGTAGTCTTCATTACCACAGAAACAAGGTTGAAGGTTTAAGATTTCTTCTGAATGCAATAATATGAATAGAGAATTAAAAGGGAAATAATTCCTATACACTTTCTGTGAAGGACTTTGTTTCTGTGTGTATTTTTAAATCCTCTCAGTTCTACCTTCAGAGATAACTTGAGTCAAGCTGCCTAAATTCTAGCAGCAAGATACAATCCCATTCAGTTTTACCGATAGTTAAGTGCTGTCTAGAATAAGACTTCTCTCTGCTTCTTGCTGTCTGATGTTAGTGCTGCTGCTAATTCTGGGTATAGATGGCTGGAAAGTGAGCAAAGAGGAAGTACTTGGGTGAATTCCAACAGTTCAGATAGGCTTTTCGTGTGAACCTCTTCTGCTGCACTCCTATTGTTTTCAGTTGCCAGAATCTTGTTAACAAAGAACACAGGTATCTGTTAATGGAATAAAAAGTGACTGGAAAAAAACATCCAGTAAAAGGGTCTCTTCATGTGACACTTGATCTATGGACTTCCATGGTCCGAGTGTTTCTCAGCGGAGTTGCTGTTCTCTGCAGTGCAATTCAGGTACAGAGGGAAGCACTAGTTCAGATCTTTGCCTCCTGCAGATGTTGTGTGGGGCTTAATACTGTTGGTTAGAATTGCACCTACACTGGGGGTGAACTCTGTAGTGCCACAGTGGCAAGGGTGCTGTATTTTACTTGAAGTTGTCTCCATGGATCAGTGATCCATACTGGGAGGCTGGGGTTCCATGTTATGGTAATATGTTTTTCATTTTCCCTGCCATAGACAGTTGTTCCCTGAACTACGTGTGCATCTGCACAATTTGTAAATGTAATAAAGCGGAGTGGCCATAGGAGACCTTTTTGTCGGTCTCTTTGATAACATGTTTCTTCCCCCAGTACTCGGTTTCTCTGTCATTTCACAGGAACCTGCTCCCTTTTCAATGGGCCTGTCATGCCTCATTCCCTTCCTCCCTTTTTGTCTTTTTTTTTTTCTTCCCAACAAAGCAAACTGGAGCTTTGTACCATCTGAATGAACTTCAAAGTGGCTAGAAAGGGCACCCAGGGTTCCTGGCACTTGTCATTGTCTCCCAGCTTGGCCAACATTTCCCTTCAGGTCTAATTACTTCCAAATGCTCCCAGATGCTTTGAAGAAACTCGGAGGGGGAGGCATGAAAGAAAGGTGGAAGATGAAGAAGGAGGCTCAAAGGGGGGGGAGCAGAAGGCTTTAGCAAAAAATGTTGATTGATGTCTTGTATGACACCCAAACATAAACAGGGAATGTGTGCGGCCACTGGCAGCAGAGAATGCGGGAGCACCGTGTACAGCTGCTACTCTAAAGCCTTCCTGTGGAAAGCAAGACCTTCTGGTGCTCAACAGGCTATAAAAGGCATACTGCAGCAAACCAAAAATACTGAAATAATGCTTAAGGTTTATTACTTTAGTGAATTAAGTGTGGGCTGAGCCTACACTTAGGACTACCTGTATCTTTGTTCAGGTGTTACGTCAGGCTGGAGATGGACTGTAGCTAGAGCTGCTTTGCTGAATTTATGCAGGATATATCAGGGGGCAGCTAACAGCCATAGCTAAAGATAGGTGATGAGATACTTGTGCTGGTTTTTTAGATTGATGGGATTAGAATAAACAGATGTCTGGTTGGTAGGAAGTTTTTTTGTGCTTTCTGATGAGCTAGTCTTATTTTTGAAGAGGAAAGGCAACATCAGGTAGCTGCTGATTTGATGTTGCTATTCTGATCCCACCAGTTTTGACAAAGAGGGAGCACTATAACTATCACCTGTAATATCACCTCTAAGTACCTGATACGGGAGGACAGAGGAAAAGTTTTGGGACACAAGCAACAATATCATTATTACTGGGTCAGTTTCATAGGTGAAGTACAGGGGTGAGGATTAGGAGACTTCGTATTGCTAACCACTTGCAGTACCTCAGTCAGTTCTGCCTGTGCTTGTCCCTGTGTAACTCAGCCATGTATCAAATGGAATTTAATCTATTTCTCTTTCAGGAGGATGAAAAACTGGTACCTTCAACAGCTAGACCAGAAGTCTTACTTTCCTTGAGTTAGTTTTAGCTGCTGCTATTAAAATACTGCTTTACTATTAACATCAATCCTCTTCAGTCAAGAATGCTGTACATGGACTAGGTATGTCAGAAAAGTGAATTCGAGCCTATTTAGGGCAGCAGCTTTTAGAGACCTTCATGTCAGTAGGAGTCCAAACGGGGGAAAGATGAGGATTTGAGATCTGGAAGAGGCAAGAAGGTAGGAGTTTATATGGGGGGACAAGATGCCCAGATACTTAAAACTGCAGGCTTTTCAGAGGTAGCTGCTATAAGGATTCCTGCCCTGCCACAGAACTATACATGCAGACACCTGATGTGCTGGATTTGCTTCTGTATCACTTCACAGTAGCTGAACTAATCCCTGGCGTTTTGGGGCATTCAGAGGTAGTACTACTTGCATTTTTTTGCTACTGCTTTATTTTTTTACCATATGGTTGTGGGGCTGAAGGCTGAACTAGGTCAGTTCCTTTATTGGTTTCATTGTACAGCTGCATAAACAGTTGTCTTGGCAAAGAGGCTGCAGCGCTGAGGGATGGGGCACTGCTGAAGCTGGTACTGTCATCAGAAAAAAACATGTAAGTGTATTAAATCGTGGGTTCAGCTGAAGTCTGTCAGTGTCTGGTGTCCTGAGCAATAACCTTGATAGCTCTTGGCTGAAAGAGTCCAGTGACCTATCGAGCCTCTCCTGGCTTCAGCTGTCAGTGCATGAAGTGCTGGCTATTGCTAATCGCAGAGCAAGCTGCCAGCACTGTGCACCCTTCAGGCACACTGGTGGCAGCTGCTTTTCCTGCAGCCGGCTGCGGATTTCCCAACAAAGGCAGCTCAGTTCCGTGGGTCCTGCCTCCATGTGTAAGGTTTCTTATTTCCCAGCTCCCCCCCACTACCCGCAGGGCCAGGCTGGCCCATGATGTGGGATTCTCACACATGCTGTTTGTTATTCTGTCCTTTTTCCTTTCGTCCTACAAAGATTCGGAGAAGAGGGTGGGTGAGGGGAAAACTTTGCAAGTCTTTGAAGCGACTTGCCTTTCGATGATTAATTGCAGCAAAGAAGCCCACACGAGGGAGGGAGACTCAGTTTTAATTTATTGATGTTTCTTTGTGAGAATAAATTTATAGCAGAGAGGAAGCAGCTTGAGTAGAATATCAAATGGTTAAAAGGTTCCAAGCATCCTTTGATGTCACAGCCCCGCAGAAATACTGGAAAGTAGTGAGGGACAGACCCTGTTTATTTATAAAATAAAGATCAGTTACCTGCTTTTGGCAAGAGCCTGTGCCTGAGCTCCTGTTAATGACCTATTCATTAGACAGGCTTGGAGCTGGACCTAAAGTTTCTGCCATAGCTGCCCGCTGAGGCAATGAGAACCTGAAGTTTGGTTGACATTTCCAGCCATTAAGGCTTTCCATGCATCTCTCTGAAACTGCACCTGTTTCTCACATTATATGAGAAAGCGACAGCATCTTGTGCTGTGCAGAGCAGGCTCCTGGTGAAGGAGCAAGATGGAAGCCAGTGTCTCAGCTGACCAAACCAACCGTGCGGAAACCCGGCATCTGACGGCACAGTTGCCTAGGGCTTTGTTGGTAAAGAAGAAAGGAAACAGAAGCGAAATGGCAGGGAAAGAAGAAGTTGAGACTGTTCTTCCTAGAGCTGGACTCCAGGGATGAGCCAGACACGCAGTCAGATCAAGATCTTCTGCCTGCAGGACAAATGCCTCGGACCTCTAGAAATCCAGGAGCTGTAAGCAGAGAGCAGCAAACCCGTCTGCAGCGCTGCTGGGTCCCCAGAACACCATCCATGGCAGAGCGCTGAGCTGCAGCCTGCGTCCTTCTGCCGGTACGTACCAGCTGCGGCAGCACCTTCTCCACGTGCTCCACATCCACCTTCTCCAGGTCCTCGGCCTGCGCCTGCCGCGCAGCTCGCGCCGCCGCTTCTGCCGGAGGAAGGGAGGAAGGAGATCGCCGAGGGCTCGGGAGGTGTGGGACTGGGACAGCTCTGCCGGAGCTCGGGGGAAGGGGGCTCCGACACGCGAACTGATCACGGGCCTCCATCACGGCTCAGGCTGACGGTGCGCCCGGTACCGGCAGCTCACCTCGGACAAAGACGTTCAGCATCTCCGCCATCAGCAGCTGCGCGTCGACGTTAACTGCAACGACAAAGCGGAGGGTGGAAGCCCTCCCACCACCGCCCCCCCCCCCCCCGGTACTGCCCGCAGCCACGCCGGTACCTCGCGTCCTCCCGTCCCGGAAGTGGAGGCGGAGCAGCCGATCCACGGTCTCCTGCACGGAGAGGAGAGAGGGTAAGGGGGGGTGGGGGAGGGAGGCCGCCCGGTACCGACGGCCCCGCCCGCCACACCTTCCGAAACCCGCCGGCGCGCGCCTCCCGCTCCATGGCCCCGCCGGCCCCGCCTCCGGAAGCGCGTGTGGGCTGCGGGCGGGTCAGCGGCGCGGCCATGGAGGAGTTCCGGCGGGCCTACGCGCGGCTGTGCGCGGCGCCGCAGGAGCCCGTGCTGCGGCGGCTGCGGGAGCGCGGCGCGGCGCCGGGCCGCGGCCGCCTGGACCTGGCGGCCCAGAGCCTGTCGCTGGAGACGTGCGGCGCGCTGGGCCGGCTGCTGCCCGGCGCCGCGCCCTTCGCCGAGGTGGCGCTCGGCGACTGCGGCCTCAGCGAGGAAGGTGGGCGGGCGGCCCGCGGGGGGTTCCGTGGGCCGGAGCCGGCCGGGCCCCGGCCGCGCGGCGAGCGGCTGTTGGCGGCGGGGCCGCGCCTCTCTTCACGCTGGGCGCCGTGGGAGTGCCCGTCCCTGCGCCGCGCTGGGCCCGTGCGGCGGCGGCGGTACCGCGGCGGGCCTGGGCGGACGGGCTCGACGGGCCGGGGGCCCTGCGGAGGGCGGCAGCGTAGTTCGGGCTGGTCCCAGCCCCTCGGCTGCGCGTCTGCTGCTGTTGGCCTTGTCTAGGCGGCGGCTGCCGGTACCAGGGGGTTCAGCTGCCATTGCCGGCTCTGATCGCTAGGTCGTTGAAGCTGGTAAGCATTGGATGGGATCCTGCAGGAGGTGGAATGAGACTGCTGAGTCCCTGCTGCATGAGCGGGGGTTCGGTGCGCCAGCGAGAGTCTTGTCTGAACGGCCCATCTGGCCATGGGCTGCATTCAGAGCTGCGTTGGGGGGTGCATAGCAGAACCAGCAGCTCTTCCTTGGTCACTTCTTTTTTTGAGAACAGATAAAAAGCCGGCCCTGAAGGCTCAGACTCCCACTTTCCCACAGCAGTGGCCGTTCACCAGTCCTGTGTTGAGTCAGAGCTGTTGCTCCTGAGCTGGCTGTTAGGAAGGATCGTTCCCCTTTGGCTTAGGCAGAGGGTTATGCCTCTGAAATAAATGTTGTCTTTTTCTACTCAGGTGTAACGCTTCTCTTGCATGGTCTTTGCTCCAACACCACAGTCAAACTGTTGGATTTGAAGGTGAGTCTGTTCAAATTAAGATCAAAAAGTGGGCAAGAAGCATGAGTATAAGCTTAATCAGAATTAGAAATAGACAGTCCTGGTGCAGGATTGTTCTACAAGATATGTATTTCCATAAAGTCCTTGTTCTCAAGTGACTCAGTCCTTGCCTCCATAACGCAATGCCACAACTCTCCCAAGTTACTCTGTAGCTCGTCTTTGTCTATTTTTATTCAGTTTTGATAGGAAGTTACCGCTGTGTGTCTTTTGTGAACTGCTGCTTGGTCAGATGAGGCATATGTAGGCTTTTCTTTGGGCTGCTGTATTAATCCGTGAGTTACTAGTTATTTGACTTGTGCTTCTGCAGTTTATCCAGCTTGCCCGTGTCTTTCAGCTGGCTTGGGCTTGGAACTTTCAAATGTGATTATCACTCTCCTGTGAGACTGCCTTTCTGCCTGTAGTCCTTTGGCACAGCTATTCCCTTGAATCCACAGTCCTAAACTACACTGTACCTTTCTTTTCCCCTATGCTGGTGCCAGTCCAGCCCTTTTGAATGAAGTATGTTAAAATGTTCTGCTTATCTCAAATCAGCGTTTCTCGCCCCACTGGTCCTGTGTGATCCCAGCAGTGTGTGTATCCCCCGCTCCTCCTGGGGTCTTTCCTCTTCTGGAAAGCTGACTGATGTGAGACAAATGGTACCCAGACCATCTTTGACAGAGTGACATCCCCATTACAGCGGGTGTGCCTGGTGGTGTTTATGGGGGAGCTGGGTCGTAGCCTGCTGATCACCTGGGGCTTCTGTTTCAGGGAAATAACCTGCGAACCATGGGAGCTGAGGCTTTGGGAAAACTTCTTAGGCAGAACAAATCCATCAGGAGGTAAAAAACTGTGTCTACCTCTCTTTTAGTCCTGCTAGATGGCACACAGCATAAGAAAAGGGATGGGAGTGCGTTTGGTTGAGATAGGAGGAATGTCAAGTACTGTTTCTTATGAGGGATGGGACAGGTGAAGGAGTGAGAACTGGAGGAACCCCTTTGGAGGATGCAGGATCCTAGCAGCATCCTGCTTTCTGAAACTTGAGTCTATGAGCAGAGATGGGTGTTTGAATGGGTACCGTGATTCTGGTATAATTCAAGCTCTTGCAACTCTCCTTTTATTTCATGAACTCCAATCCTGTCTGATTTTCCCTAGCCTAATCTTGGAATGGAACAGCCTTGGCATGTGGGAGCAGGGCTTCTCGTCTTTCTGCCAGGGACTGGGAGCAAACAGCTTTCTCCAGCGGCTGGATCTGCGCAATAACCAGATCAACCATCAAGGGGCTGGAGAACTGGCCATGGCGCTGAAACAAAACGCCAGCCTTCAGGAGCTGGGTAAGAGCGATGGTTCTGTGTTTGCCTTTGTATATGTGAGCACACACACATGTATTTTCAGGTTTGTTGCAGCCTGCCCTGATCTCTGCCAGCTCGTTAGCGTCATTCCTAATCTGCGTCAGTCTGGAGTGCTTTGCAGGCTTTTTGCAGGGAGTAGAGATCATGGTGCCGTGGCCTTTGGAGAGTGGGAGCTATAATTGGAATCTCTGGAACCAAATCTGGAGATGAAGAATTGTGTGCTTGGAGCAGAACAGTCCTTAGTGAAGGGGGGAATGGGTGCCTTCCTATTTGTGGATGCTGTTGGCATGGCTCATGCCAGACTCTGAGGCTTACTTCACACTTGCTTTGCCCTAAGTAGGGAATTTTGCCAGGATTTCCTTTAGGAACATGTGGCTATTAGTGCAGTTCTTCCTCATCCACAGTTTCCAGTTGTGAAAGGAAGGCTTATGAGATGAAAATGTGAGAGGCCCATTTGTATCACTTTTGAATTGTAATGGCTTCTTGCACTTCACTGCACTGAAGGTTCATTCTTGCCTTGCCTGCTTTGGCTGTCATTTTCCCTCCCTCTCATTTGTCTTGAGAAGGGAGACAGTATTCACCTGTGTTTGTGCTGGGACCATCTGGGATTATTGACCATGCTTGTAGATATGTGAGGAGCATGGTTTCTCTTGAGGCCTGTGTTTTTCAGCAGATTTGTGACTACTGGGCTGAAAATTTACTTTCTGTATAGATTTGCGTTGGAATAATATTGGGCTTCTGGGTGGCCGAGCTTTGCTGAACTGCCTGCACATCAATAAGACCCTGAAGAGGTTGGAACTGGCTGGGAACAATGTTCCTAGTGATATCCTAAAAGCTGTGGGTAAGTATTACTTGTTGCATGGGATTAAAATCAGTAAGTCCCTTCCCATTTCAGCGCTTGAGGGATATAGGGCAGTTGCTGCTCCAGGAGAGAGCTATCCTGACTGCCCTCCCTTTCTCAACAGCACTTGCACAGTGCCTTACATCCCTTCCTCATGTCCTCTGGGGAGGGCTGGCCAAGTTGGAGGTGTCACTTACCAGCAAGAGGAAAAAAGAGAATTAGGATTGAATTGACGATTATTGTTGGGTGTGAACGCGGGAGGACTTGAGGCTCTCATCACCTCTGAGTAGCCAAGTTTTGATGTAGCCAGCACAGCACATCCTTTGTCATCGCTGGAGATGAATGGATTCCTGTGGCTGGGCTGTTAATTACCCCATATACGCTGCTCTCTTTGATGCCACCCCAACCTGTGGGCCAGCATGAGAAGTGCTACTATCCTGGTGCTTCTGAGAGTCAGGGGTGTCACCTGAGTGCTGCTCTGCCAGCAGTGCTTGCTGTGCTGTTGCTTTGGAAACGTGTATGATCTGCTCTCTCTGCATTAGAACAAGCCATGAATCACAACCAAGACCGTCAGACTATCCTGAGTGAGTCACAGAACCGAGCAGACATACTCAGCAAGGAGGTTTTGAGTCTGAAGGATGAGAAGACCAAGCAGGTCAGCAGTCTTACATGCTGGCAGTTCCAATGGGGCAGCTGGAATCCTATGCTTTCCTTTAGTGTCCTTGTGAAGCACTCAGTGACAGGATTATTGTGCACCTGAAGTTGCATGTACATCTTTATGGGCAAGCACACAGCATGGTTTAGCAAATTGGGTCCTTTTTCTGAGCTAGGATACCCAGGAATCGGATCCAGGGCAGTATGGTTGTGGACACGTGCCCCATGCCCTTCTGAACATATTCATTCTGGATTCTGGAGGAGTTTGGGTGTTCTTTTCACTCGTATTTATGCTTCTGGTGATTCTTTTGCAACTGGTTTGATATTTTCCAAGTGGCAAAACCCTAGAAATCCGAATCTCTTCCTTCTGACACCTAATGGTGCAGAGTCCCTACACTTGGTGACCTCAGTGTGATGTGTTAATGAACCCATCAAACCTCCAGTTTGCTTGCTTTCAGTAGAGTGACTTGACCTGTCTACAGCTGTCACTAGGATGAGAAAGATGAGAAATGGAAATGAAACTGACGCAGTTCCATTTCCTCGCTGATGTTTGCCTTGTTCACAGTTCTTGGATTTGATGGACACTATAGATAAGCAGAAAGAAGAAATAGCCAGGAGTGATAGGTGAGTTGTATTTTTGAATGCTTTCTGCTCTTTGATACCAGAATCGGGCCCTCTCCATTTCCTGGCAGAAATCACCAACCGCTTTTCTTTTCTTTGCCTTCCCCCCCCACGTGCAGGATATCTGCAGCACGAGTCAGCCAGCTGCAGGAAGCATTGGATGAGCAGCACTCTATTATGAATTCACTGAAAGCCAGGTACGGAGGAGGAGAACCTTTGCCTTCCCACTGTTCTGTGCTGTCTGGGCAGTGCTGGGCAGAGCTGCTAAGAAGGGGGATAATCTTTCAGAGTGGCTGGCTTGCAGTGTCGCTTAGTTCTGGAGGAGTATCCAGAAATTACCCAGGCCATTGTGTTTGCCATGCTAGATATTTAGCCTGCTTTTAAGTAAAATTACAGTGCATTTGTGTAAGAGCAAGTGAATTACAGAGGGTGAAAAGAAGAAAAGGATTGTGGGGTTGGGATAGGGGCATGTTGCTTGCGCAGTTTACAGCGTGGCAAGAGCCTGTACCTGCTTCCCTGGCAGTTGGTAGTGTTCTCTGAGAACCGCTGCAGATAGGGAGGAACCTGACCAGCAAGATTGTATACTTAGGAACAATGAGGTGGAGCTGCCTAAAAGCAATGTTAGATTGTGTAGAGCTGTATCCACATGACAGTAGTTAGACTTCAAACTGATAAGCCTGGCTTGTTCAGTTCCTCTTAGATAGTTTAATTTTGCTGTGTGTCAGTGTGGACGTGTCCCTTGTACAGATTTAGCTAGCTAGATTTCATCTGCTGCCAAAGATGCGTTAACATCTTGTACCATGTGGTGTAGAGAGATCACTGCAAGTGTCTCCCTTAGAAAGGACTCTGGAAAGTGTTTCTCTGTGTAGACTGCAGATGACTGAAGCTGCCCTGGCTCTGTCTGAGCAGAAGGTGTTCAACCTGGGAGAGCTACTGAATGCCATGAGGCAGGAACAAACTAGCATGGCTGAGTGCCACTTCAAGGAGCTCCAGCAGCAAAAGCAGGTGAGCTGGATAAGTCCTAGTTTTTTAGTTAGGTTTGAGAGCAGGGTTCCAGGTCACGTGTCGTTTGTGTAGATTTGGGGGAGCCTGGGTGGGGTAGGCGAGCGTGATGTTTTAACACTAGTGGGTTAACCACAGCTGCCATGACAAAAATTGTCAAGTAAGTTAGAGAGGTGAATGCTGGGTGCGGAGAGAAGCCGTAGTGTTCAGGGGGTAGGTGGCTGGATTTGGCAGGTGTAGATTAGTGCAAGAACTGTGGTGAGAACAGGTTCATAATTAGGATTCTGTTTGCAGGAAGGTGCTGATCGGGAAGCGAAGCTTTTCCGTGACCTGTCTGTGGCCGAAGAGAAAAATCTGCTTCTAAGAAACCAGGTAGGAGATCAAGTACAAGTCTGGGGAGCAGGATTCGGACATTGTTCAGTTCTGCTGTGTATGTATGCTTCTACTTGGATCCTTGTTTGTGTCTCTGCTGATTGTTCTGTACAGCCACATTTCTCTGCTAATAGGAGAAGAAAATGCTTTGTGGTGGTAATTTCCTTGTAGGTGGATGAGTTGGAAAAGAAGTGCAAAATTCAGCAGGATCAGCTATTCCAGGTGAAACAAGACTTGACCAACACAACAGCAGAGCTGAAGCTGCGGGCCATGCAAGCTGAGGGTAGGTGGAGGAGCAGAAACAGCTCGTGGGCATCTGTGGGTTGGGATTACTGCCCATGAGTTAATGGGTAAGACAACCAAGGAGGAAGGGTGGAAGAGTTTGTGATAGAGTATAAATAATGCCAGAATTGTGATATGCCTGCTTTTGATCTGCAGAACGCCTGGAGACAGAGAAGAGAAGATTTAAACAGAGCCTTGAAGACATGGAATCCCTTCGGGTAAAAGAGGTAAGAATGGGGTTTCTGCAGCATCCTGAGGTTAGTCTCATTTTGCTCCTGACATACAGGCACTGCTGGAGGTCCTTGTTTGCTGTCAGCTGCTCTTAAACAAGTTTAAAAATTAGTGGCCTCAGACTTCCTTGGGAATAACAGGCTATTTCTACAAACAGAGCCTGGCTGAAGAGGTCACAGCGCATTCTACCAGCAAGTAAGATTTTGTAGCTTGCAAGAGTATGGACCAGAGTGGTATGTGATTCTGCTAGAGCCTTAGAGACTGTTTCTTTTGTCAGTCTTGCACAGAGGTAGTTATGAATAAGCAGTCTCATCATGCTGACTGAAATAAGGATGCCTTGAAGGGGGGGTCAGCTTTGCTAGATCCTTCTCAGTTGTGTTTCAAGGGGATTCTGTCTGAGTGGACAGGACGAGGCTGTGACAGGTTCTCTTTGGAGTGTTACTGAGGTGTGAAATGTCTCAAAAATGAAATTACACTAATAGATTGAAGATTTTGAAGCCTTGAAAGATACAGGACAGGAAGATTTTAACCATGTTACAAATAGAAAATGAATATTTGGCATTTTGTACCTCTTGAAGATGAGAGCTCAGACTCCATCTTTCATCTTGGCCTGGAAGGGATCTCTGTCAAATATTCCCAGTTTCCAGAGGGCAGATTCTCTCTGTATTGCAGTGTCCTAGTGGAGCTCTGATGGAGATAAATTTTTCTTTGGTGGTAGGCGGGTCAATGAGAGGATGCTCTTTCTTGTGCCGAATAGCCATGCTGCTGTGCCTGGAGATAGGAGTGGTTTCTGGCACTTACTAAAATGGTTTCTTCTGCTTTACAGGTGAATCATATGACACAGCACATGGAGGCCAGTGAACATTCCATGCAGGAGAGGATCCAGAAGCTGGAGGCTATCAGGATAGCTCTGGAGGAGGTGAGAATGGACGTTCCAGGTGCAATGGAATGCTTAGGTAGTGGTGGCAGGAGAAGGCTGTCAGGGGAGCTCTATGGAGTCTTCTGTTGCTAACCTGTGTAAAGATTGTCATGTGCTTTAGGGAGGAACAGAAAGTGGCAGTTTACCAGCTATAATTTTACTTCAGTATTTTTACTGCTTTGGACTAAGGAAGAAGAAGGTTCCAAGGGGAAACCTTTAATTCTGATAGAACAAAAATAAAGATTCTATTGAAGGTGATTAGTTTCTTACCAGAATTTGACTTCTCGGGTTTCCCATCTCGTTCCAAGTAGGGTAGCATATTTCTCCTTACCTGTTCCTCCAGGTAGATCCAGTGCTGCCCTTTCCTATTCTGCTGTCTCCAGAAAGTTTTACCCATTACATAGCTTCATGTGACTGAAATTCTCATTGAATTTAGATGACAATCTTGGGATGTGAAATTGTATGTGTAATCTGGATTTGTTTGTCCTGCCCCTGAGTGGGAGAGACTGCTGTGTCATGTTGTAGCCTGCGACGGGAAGTTGCTTATGTTTTCTGGTGAGTGTTGCAGTGATGCAGCTTCTCTGTCTGTCATGTTTCTGGGCTAGGAGCTGAGCCAAGCCAAAGCAGCTGCACTCACTGAGCGAGGCCAGGCAGAGGAGGAGTTAATAAAAGTCCGGAACTTGGCACGGCTGGAGGAGGTAAACTTAAGACCTGTCTGTTGGAGGGAGTGCATTTGGCTGCCTAGTCTGTGTTTTTGTCTTGGGGAACTGCTGAGTAACTCCCTGCCCTGGGTTTCACTGCTCTGCCAATAGTGTGATTTCTGAGGAAGGAGTAATGATACATCTGCTTTGAATTGGCTGCAGAATGTAACCACTATCCCCACCTGCTCTGTGCTATTCAGTAGTAACAAAATTGATATGGATATTGTCATAGCAGATTTCATTTGACGTTTGAAGCAAACAGCCAGATGTTGGTCCTTCTGTTTTACAGCAGCATTCATGGACTGCTCCTGTTTCTCTGGACTCAGAGAAATTTCTGCAGGTGGCTACTGCTGCTGGATAGAAAAAGTCACTGAAACATTGAACTTTGTGAAAATGGCAATGAAGTCAACACCCCATGAAAGAGAACAAGGGATAAGGGAAATACACCAAAGCTATTAGAATGTTTACTTAGTGTAACATCACAAAAGAAAAGGCTTCTCTGTGTTACAAACAAATAAAAGCTGCTCTGTGTGTCTGTGGTGGGACACAGAACTTGCTTAGCTGCCTACAGCAATTTTCGAGCCATTTAGGACATGGAGGAAATGATGCTAAAGCATTAGTTGTGAACGCTGTCACTGGTGTTGGTGCTTCTGCCAAGGATGTACCTCTGTCTCTCAGGGGCGAGCTGGGCGTTGCAGTATTGCCATCAGAATGTTTTCCAGGGCAAGAGAAAGTAGCTTGGGTTCACCCCTGAATGTAGGGGAGAAGTGCTGAGTCTATTATGGCTCAGTCTTGTGCTTGTTCTTCAATGCCAGTTGACTCAACCAAGGGTTCACTATGTTGGGAGCAAAAACAGGAGAATCTCTTCACAGCAATGGAATGGGACTGATGTGTTTTCATTTTGGTTTGTGTCTTACAGCAGCAACGACTAGAACACCTGGAAGAGAAGCTGCGGCTGATGACTGAGTCACGGGATGAAGCTCAGAACTGCTGCCTTAAGCAAAAACAGATGGTTGCTGAGGCCCAAGCCAAAGCCAGTCAGTTGAGCCTGCATGCTGATGGGCTCAGAAGGCGGCTAGAAGAGCTTCAGCAGGTAATTTGGACTGGAGTAGAGAGATTCTCACCACAGGGGCACAGCATGTTGCCGAAGTTGTTTGGTTATTAATGTATTTGTCTTTCTGTGTCAGGACCTGAACAGTAAGGAAGAAGAGAAAGTGGCAGAGGTGAATAAAGTGAAAGTGGAATTACAGGAGCAGATTGGACACCTGCAGGCTGAACGCACAGCACAGGACGGGCTGAGAGAGAAGATTGCAGCCCTAGAGCGACAGCTGAAAGGTGATCAATCCTTTCATGCTTCTCAAGTGGTAATGCTGAGTTATCCTACAGTGGACCTAGAACTTAGCTACACTTACAGGTAGTGGCAATAGTGCTTCCTGCCTGTGTGCTCAACCATGAATTTTACCCTCCGTCTTGATGCATTTGCAGGGATTCTTGTCTTCATTTTGTAGAGACCAAGACTCACATAACTACCAAAGCCGCACAGTCAAGCAAAATATTTGGATTTCCTGCACAGTGAATTGTAACATCTTGTCTGTGCAACCCCTCTCACAGTGTCTCATGCAGCTTCTCTCATTTGCCTGTTGATCACCCTGTTTCCATTGCCTTTGGCTGTGCCTGTAACATGTTGTTCCTGTTATTTCTAGGGACACCCTAATTTTCTTTACTAATACTGCTGCTCTTTCACAGCTGTATCAAGTAGTCACCGTGAGGCAATGCTGGACAAAGAAAGTGAAATCTCTGTGCTGCTGGAGAAGCTGAGAATGAAAGAGGCTGACATCTCCAGGATGAGGGAAGAAGAGGCCCAAAGAGCAAGTTTCTTGCAGAATGCCATCATGGCATATGTGCAGGGCTCACCCTTGGGAACCCACAGTTCTAGGAAATGAGAGCATTGCTTAAAAAAATCCAGATACCTGCCTTCAGGAAGAAGGTGAGCAACTCAGGTACAGCCTCTTCTTTCTCAGTGGGACTGTTCTGGCAGAGTGGGGTGACACAAAGGCCTGCAAACAGAAAATTTCTCTTGCTCTTAAGAAATCTTGCTCCTGACCACATAAAGGAGAGGAGGAAACAACTGTCTAGGGCTGGGATGGAGGCTCGTGGGTCTGAGTTGTTGATGTGGAGCCCTTCCTCTGCACTGCTGCACCATTTGAAATTGTTTCTGTGTCCTTTTGTACAGCACCAGTCTGTTGGCACACTCTGTGGTTACCAGGGGCTGTGTTCCCTGGGCAGTGGTCCTTCTGAG
This sequence comes from Myiopsitta monachus, assembly GCA_017639245.1. Lineage (NCBI taxonomy): Eukaryota > Metazoa > Chordata > Aves > Psittaciformes > Psittacidae > Myiopsitta > Myiopsitta monachus. The sequence continues at coordinate 205,067 of CM029931.1, read as the reverse complement.
GCTTTTTTTTGGATGCCAGGGCTGTTCACAATGAAACTTGGTAAATGACAGGCAGCAAGCAGCATTTACAGTTCACTGTATGTGGGAGCCATTTACCTTGCTCATGGGGTCCCAAAGCTGCCGGAAACACCAAATCTTGCCCACATGTGCAGTGGCTGGCAGGGCTCACGTTGGCCCTTTTAGCCCACCCCTCATGGCTCTGGTGGTAGTGGGGTGCAGTGGGTATTCACTGTACATAACCAGCTGTGCAGCAGGGGGTTGCTGTGCAGTGGCTGTCCAGATCCTTACTGGGAAGCTGGGCTTTGGCCTGCCTAAGCTTCTACACACCAGCTGGCATGGAAGGGGTGGGAGGTCAGGGCCAGCATCTGTGCTTCCTTGCTGTGAGCTGCAGCCCTTGGCTGGAGTCCTCACAGCCAAAATGCATCAGGGATTTCATTCCCCTATGGCAAATACCAAACCTGTCCTGCTGGCTTCTTGGGAACCTGGAACTGATTGCTGCTCTCTGTGCCTTGCCCTGCAGAGGAGCGATGCTTCCAGCTCACTGGGACATTGCTTCTCAGAGCACAACTGGGAGAAGGTGCTTCCTTTTCCTGGCAACATGTCCTCATGTGGTGTGGAGAAGGGAGGGGTGGGAGGATCTGAATCGGAGGGTGTGGAGACCTCTTGTCAAAGCAGCAAGTGTGAGAGCCTTCTCTTCGTTTCTCCAGTGAGTCTGTGGTGAGAGAAATGAACTTGTTGTCTCTTAAAACGCATACAGCAGGGGGATGAAGCTTTGTGTGGACTGGTTGGTTTGTGTTTATCATTTTTCATACCGCCTTTTGACTTCTGTGGGTTTTTGTTTTGTTTTTAATAAAGAGCTTTTGCATTTTGCTGTAACGCTGGGCAGGGGTGAGCTGATGTTTCGCTGATGCGGAGGGAGGGCCCTTCTGCTGCGTTACCTTGACGGAGGTCCTGCTAGTCTGGCCTGGGGCTAAAAGGCTGTTGCGGGTGGATCAGCCAAGTGTGGCTTCAGGTTCTGGTTGTGACCCGAGGTAAAAGCAGAGAAGCCGGGGAGCAGCTCGCGAGGAGGGAGGGAGCCGGTGTGGCCTGCGGGTGCTGGGCAGCGCTGCAGGCCTGCGGGGGGGGGGGGGGGCAGCACCGCCCGCGCTTTCGGGACGGTGCCGCCGCAGGCGGGTGCGGGCAGCCGCGGTCGCGCGGGTTCGCTGCTGCGGCGACGCCTTTGGCTGCTCCGCCCCCGGCGGGCCCCGAGCGGCGCTTGAGCTCCGCCTTCGCCCGCAGCGCCGCGCGGAGCGGGGCCAGCGGGAGGCCCCGCCCCCGGCACACGGCTCGGCTCGCTCGGCCCCGCCCCGCCCGCGCGGGCTGTCACTGCGGCGGAGTCGCGGCGGCGCCGCCATCGCGGGCAGATGCAGGCGATCAAGTGTGTGGTGGTGGGCGACGGGTGAGTGCGCGGCGGCCGCGCCTCAACCCTCCGCAGCCCCGCACAAAGCGGGCCCGGGCCCGGGCCCGGCGGCGCGGAGAGGGAGGGAGGGAGGGAGGGAGGACCCGGCGCGGCTCCGCCCCGCGGCACGGGAGAGCCGGCTCCGCCGGCGGGAGGCGCGGCGGCGAGGCCCGGCCCGGTGCTCCGCGGGGCTGCCCCGGCCTGTCCGCGGCCTCCTGGCCCCGCCGTGGCCCCTCACCTGGGGAGCAGCGCTGCAGGCGGCTCCTGCGGCCCTGCCCCGCGCTCGCCCACCGGCAGCCGCGGGTGTCGGGGCGGTGAGCCGAGGCCGAGCGGAAGGCAGACTGAGGCCTTGCTGCCGCGGCGGCCGCTGCGGTCCTTCCCCGCGCGTCCCTCTCCCTGCTCAGTTCATAAACTTGGGCCTTCGTCCCCAGCCGCTGCTCAGCGTCACGGCTCGCGGTTTGCCTGGAGCGCAGACACCTTCCTTCCGTGGGGTTGAAACCTGTCTCCTCGTTGTTTTGTTTGGTGCCCGCATTTTGCCTTTTTCAATGTGCAAACTCGATTCATTACAAAGTCCTCACTAAAAATCTTGATGGTCGGAGGTTTCTCTCTTACCCCCTTTTGTTGTTTGTGTTTTAAGGTGAAATACGACGCTGTTTCTGATTTCACCATGTGCCTCGCATCATCCTTCTTGCTCTTTAGGCTTTTCTTATATGCCTTTTCTCGAGAACACACCTGTATGCAGGATGCAGGCACACAATAGGTTTATGCTGCTTCGTAACTTGTCCTAGCTTGTTCTGCCTATTTTTCCTCATAATTCCTGTTTACTTTTCTGATCACCACACCAAGCACAGGGCTGAGATATGGAGAGCTAAATGGGAGCTGGTCTTAGGCAGGGACTGGTCTTTCTACCTTCCCATGCATGTCACCCCCTCAAAGGCACATTTGAGCTGGGCCTCAATTGGTTCTAGCCTGCAGGGCAAAAGGAGGGGGGCAGGAGAAAGAGCCACCGGGTAAAACAGCACAGCCTTGTGGAGGGGAGAGCAGCAGCACAGTGTTGGAAGTGGACTTCAGCTGACCGGCTCGCAGTCCGGTGTTTTGCTTTAAGAGCACGTTAACAGGGCAGACACTAAATTAACTCAGATAGCAAAACACTTCAGCCACGGGTATGTGCGGGTTTTGTGATTCGTGTGCCTTTCCTGACTGGTGGGAGAGAGGTCAGGGTTCAGGAAGGAAGTCAGTGCAGTGTTTCTTTATGCAGCCTCCCTGTTCTCCAAGAGAAGGGACCTGGTCCCAGGGAAAGGCTGGGTGGATTGCTGTGATGGTTCTCACTGTGTTTTGTGTCATCCTGGTGTGGGACTGTGGCATTCCCTGGGGTCTCGCTTACTCCTGGACTCTTTCCTTATGCCACTCCAGTTACAGAGCTGGGTAGAGGATACCCTTCTCTGTTGGCTGTTAAGCTTCACTTGACCACTGAAGAGACAGCATTCCCTGTCACTGGCATTATGATCTGTTTCTCTGGAAGGTTGTCTGCACTTCACAGCTTTCACAGTGATAAATAGGTTGTTTATGCTCATGGGACTCCTCTGTTCCTCTAACTAAGCTTTTCCCTGATGCTACAGGGCTAAGGAAAGCTCATGTGCTTATCAATCCCACCAGCCGTCAGCAAAACCCTGAGCTGGTATTTGCAGTGATCTACACTGATCTCTTTCCAAACTGACAGTGGTGAATTTTAAGCCTGTTTTGTTTAGGGATACTTATTTTTCCCCCTTGTATTTATTGTCATAGAATTCCTATATCTGAGGAGCTTGAATAATTGTGGTGGTGCATGTTTTTTCACCTCACTCTTTACCCATTGTGATAGATTATTATGCATGTGTTGAGCTTAGCACAGAACCCTAATTTATTCCCTCTCTTTTGCTTCTTGGAGCAGCTTCCGCTTGGTGTTCTGAGGCTGGTGGGAAAAAGAGGGGGAGAGTGCAGGGCCCAGGCAAGGTGCACAGTTCGAGTTTAGGCCTGGTCCCTGACAGCTCCAGACTGTTAGAGCTTTGTTTTCTTACCTGGTAACTTTGTTTTCTCAGTAACTTTTTACATACTTAACCTCTTTTTGGGTGGGGGAAGATGAGTTTTGCCGCCGCAGGGCTTCCTGCTGTGCCCTTCTTAATGCTTGTCACTCTTGCCCCCTGCAGAGCTGTCGGGAAGACCTGCTTGCTGATCAGTTACACCACAAATGCCTTTCCTGGAGAATACATCCCTACTGTGTGAGTAACAGCCTTGGGCTTCAGTTGTTTTCTGCTCTGCATGCAGGGGTGTGTAGAAGCTGGTTTTGTAGATGGGGGGAGGCTGTCCCAAATCAGATTGTGAACTTCCCACATGAGGAGGGTGCTGATAGGATGGCTGCGTATGTGAGGAAGGCAGACAAGCCCCACTGCAACTGTGCAGCAGTGTCCTCTCCTGATCCACTGCCCCCTTGGATTTTATGTAAGGAGATGTGTGAGTGACAACCAGACTGTCACTGATGGGGACTCTTCCTCGGCAGGTTTGATAACTATTCTGCCAATGTCATGGTAGATGGAAAGCCAGTGAATCTGGGCCTCTGGGATACAGCAGGGCAAGAGGATTATGACCGACTGCGGCCTCTTTCGTATCCACAGACGGTGAGTGCTGGGCTTGGACTGGCTTTTAAGTGCTCCCTGTTGGAGTCAGGGAGGTTCGCAAGAACAGACAGGCTTCTTTCCTTTGAGGAAACTCTACGTTCGTGCAGCTGCAGCCATCAACATTCTGGTTGTTTAAGGAGTATCACAGCTGAATTTCTCCTAAGAGATCATCCTGTTCTAGTCCTTGCTTCGTGATGGTGTTTGAAGTTATGCATGCCATAGGGAGGCTCATGTGAAAGCAATGGTGTGGGGCTGCTGTGCAGTCAATCCATATTCCTATTCTCTCAGTGGCACAGCTCACTATTGGGCTGCAGTAGTAGTGTTTCCCTGGCTCCCCTACCAGGGGTGAGGCCTGTAGCAGTGTTAAGGTATTTGTGGCCATGGGTGCTTAACATGCGAGGCCCAATATTGTAAAAGAAGATGAAATCATGCACTCAAAAGTCCATTCTCTTTTTCTCTTAATTAGTTTATCACCCTTAATGGGGAAGAATTTCTTAGAGCCACAATCCTTGCTTATGGGAGGAGGTTGTCATCTATTGGGCTTTCTGTCCATCCTCCCTCTATAATCTTTAGCTGTTTCTTTCTACATGGCTGACTGTCTTGTTTCCACACAGGATGTTTTCTTGATCTGCTTCTCCCTTGTGAGTCCAGCCTCCTTTGAGAATGTCAGAGCCAAGGTAAAGTATTCCACTTCGGGGTGAAACAGGGGAAGGGAAGTATCAGTGGAGTCCCTGCCCCTCCACACATACCAGCCCAAAATTTCTGGCAGTCACGTTTTGATAAGGAAAGGTCATAGTCTGCAGGCTTTAAGGCTTCTTATTCATTACTTCTTTGGCTAATTTTTAGCCTTTTTGTATCTGCATCTTAAAGAAGATATAAGATGTCCTGGAAGCTAAAATGCAGTTAGGGGGAGAACTCTGTGCAGAGTTGACTGGCAGTGTCTGTCATGATGCTGTGTCTCAGTGCCTTCATGATTACATCTACACCAGTCTCTTCCTGCAGAGCATGCTCAGAACTGCAGGTAGAAGTCTCCAAGTATCCTGTTCAGGTGTTGCCACTGTCTCAGATAGTAGTAAAAACCTTATTCCTAATCGTAAATGCATCCTCATTGTTGCAGCTGCCACTACAGCTACTTTTCTTACCACGCCTCTCTTGTTTCAGTGGTACCCTGAGGTCCGACACCATTGCCCAAATACACCTATCATCCTGGTGGGCACCAAGCTGGACTTGAGGGATGATAAAGACACCATTGAAAGGTTACGTGATAAGAAACTGGCCCCCATCACCTACCCCCAAGGTTTGGCCATGGCTCGGGAGATTGGTGAGTCTTATGCCCTGGCAGATCTTTGTGGCATTGAGCTTTTACTTTGGAGTGTCTGAGGGACAGTGTGTCCTGGTCGGACTGGAGTCGATGAGCTGCAGCTCTCTTCCTTCCCCCTAGGGTCAGTAAAGTACCTGGAGTGCTCTGCCCTGACGCAGCGGGGCTTGAAGACAGTGTTTGATGAAGCCATCCGGGCTGTGCTCTGCCCACCGCCTGTGAAGAAGCCTGGCAAAAAGTGTACTGTGTTCTGAGGGCTGTGGCCGAGGCGCTGGCTCAGCATGTTGCTGTCCTCTGACAGATTGCATACTAGCTGGGTGTTTCTGGAGGGGGCTGGGATGTGTAGGGCCCTTCATCATGTACGAAGTCAGTGTTTTTTAAATGTCTCTTTGATTTAACGTCAGTGTTGATGTGAAGGGGCAGCGGGGGCAGGAGACTAGCTGGGGCTGTACAGCCCCCAGGGGAGGAACAGTGAGGAAGGCAAAGTAGCTTCTTGGGGCAATAGGCTGTTTTGGCTCTCCTGAACCCCCAAGCTAAAAGGGCTGAGACATCCATCCTGTCCTGGAAACGCCTGGCTACAACCTGCAGGTGAAACAGGTGGTGAAGATCCTTGTGGGAGTGGGGAGGAAGCTGATATGATGGTGCTGTATGATAAGAGCAGCTGGGAGAGTGGTAGGGTCTCTCTTTGCCCAGCCTGCTGTGTCCAACAGGTAACAAATAGGTGCTCTAGCAGATACACGCCTGAGACTGTTAAAGAAATCACAACCAGCCTGGGAGGGGGTCGAAGTAAATGAGATATGAAGCTGAAGAACTAACCATTAGGTGCTTTATTAGGTACTAGCTAAACTCACTGAATGAAACAGCTCTGTGCAATCGATGTATTTGCCTTTTGTGGGTGCACACCCTAGGAGAGCGTGGTGCTGCTCCCCCCCATCAGTCTTTAGCACGGCCTCCCCCCCTCTAAATCCAGTCTCTGCAGAGCAGGGCTGTGGTTGTTGCCTCTGTTTTGTTTTTTTTTTCTACTAAAGACAGCAAAGGAAGCAATGAGGAGTCTGCTAACTTCTTTCCCTTCCCATTGAAAGTGCAGGCCAGCTCTATGGAGTTGGATGGAATAGGGACAGCTTCTCACAGGTTGTTTTGGGGGAATAGGGTTGGAAGAAAGGTCCAATTTCTAATCATCATGTAGAGTGACAAGATAAAACCTTATTTGGTGCAATAAACATTCTCCATGACGGTGTACGTGAGCTTTATTATATAGGCATCTTCTAAAGGTAGTTTTCTGCCACACTTCGCATGAAGCTTCCAGCCTGCTGCCCCTCTTCTTCAGCAAGACTGAGTCTGTGTCATTGTTTCCTATGCAGTTTACATCTATGCAGTACTAGTATGGAAATTAAGGCCAGGTGTGAAATGCAGGTGTCATCTTAGGAGACAAGAAATCCCCCATCAACCATCAGTGAGCTGCCAGTTGTCATGGCACTCTTGTCACTCAGCAGGAAGAGAATGCTATTCACCACATCATCCACCTCTGGAATCAAGCACAGAGAACATCCGATGCACCCCTCAAATTGTACTAGAGAAACAAACATCCCAAAAAGTATGCTTTGGCTTCTAGGCGTAATTGGAGCAGGCAAATATCTCTCACAGACCCCCCAGTCTGTGCTTGACACAGCATACAGGGCAGTGTGGCTGAGAGCTGGACATCAGAAAGTCCTTGTTGTGATCAGGTGACACTTAGTTCAAAGCAAGTGCTTATGCTTCCCCTCCCAGTCATCCTTATGAACACAGTAAGTGCATTTCACTTCTCCTAACATAAGAGGGCTGCAGAGGAGAGGCGGTAAGGTTGATTCTCATCCTGTCCTCATCAAATGCTTCAGGAATTCAGCCACAGCCATTCAGCAGAGCTGCAACTTTTCCCACAAAAGCAGCAAATTACTTACGGCTGTGATGTCAATTAGAGGGAAGGCTCAGATACAACAAATTATACCACTGACCTGCAAACTTTCCCAGTGGAATTCGATTAATCATGGCAGCAGATTTCTGAGGGTCGCTCCAATTAATTCTCCCCATGTCAGTCATAACCACTGTGGGGTTCACAGTGTTAACCCGAATCTGAGATCAAGCAAGAGCAACAATCTAACCAGGCTGCTCTGAAGTGCTCAGGTTCAGCTTTCACGCTTTTCTTTGTCTCAGAAGGAATCCTACCTTGTAGTGTCCTAGTTCCATTGCCATTACCTTGCTCAGCATATCCAAAGCACTTTTTGTGGAACCTTCAAGAGAAGGGAAGAACAGGAGGCATTTAAGTGCATAGCGCTTGGTCTGGAACACACACAAGTATTTCACCACCCAGAGCTGGCAGCCAGCAGCTTGGTGGCTGTGGGGCTCCAGCTCAGTCAGGAACATGAGGAGTGCTGCTAAACCACATGTACGTACAGTACACAGCATGATCCTGCAGAGCACGCTGAGATGCCTGGCTCGAGACATTCACAATAGCACCTGCCACCCCCTGTGCAATCATCTGCCGAGCCACAATCTGGGAGTGGGGGGAGAAAACAAAGAGAGATGCCAGAATCGTAACAGGAGAAATCATTATTTCATTCAGGAGGAATCCTGCTGGCTATTATGGTAGCCAGAAGAGCAAAAACATCTGGAGGAAGTAAGTCCTCCCTGCTTTCCACTTACAAGAGAGTCAAAGCGAGAGTAAAGGGCAAATTGCTGGGTTAACTTTGGGTTATAGACCCTTTAGTCCTCACAGAGGACACTTATCCCCACTATGTAGAACAGCTTAGTCACTGCTGTGCATGGAAACACCTGCAGTGACAGTTCTTTCTCACCTGGGAAACATGAAGCACAGCCTGAAGATTCACATTAAAAGACCTACAAATAAACCAAATTGAGAAGTTGCAGAGTGGTTGCAGGTCAGAGAGGAGTTGCTCTGGGAGGCAGCAGAGACCCAGTGCTGCTGCTGTCCTGGAAACGCTGGTGGTACTCTAGAACAGGGGCAGGAATGGCAGCTGAGCGGCCAGCAAGAATGGGCATGCTCCCAGCAGCAAAGCGTTCTCCGGATGCAGCAGGAGGTGCACTAGTCCAGCGGGACTCTGCTCTTGAGCAGCCTGATGTAGTTCTTCTCTGCTGAAGTTCAAACTGTGAGCCCTGGGCCTCAGCCAGTGACTCTTCCTAGGTCAATCAAACCCTTCATATGGCTTTAAAGCAGCAAATCTGTAGAATGGGTCACAGTCCTTCCTTGGTCAGGTTATTACCTGCTGCTGCAGGACAGTCAGTGGAATTCATACATTTTATAGTCTAGTCACAAATGAATCCTTGATTACAGACCTGCAAAAGCCATTCTTAACACAGGGACAAAGCATGACCCATCTTCTCAGAAGGAAGCAGACTCACCACATCCTGTATCCTAAAGCTTAGCCCCCTGACTGGAACTATGGATCTTTTGAGAGAAACAGATAGCATGTTATTGCAGCAAGCAAATTTAATTCCCCACCATAACAGTTTTATACTCTGTTACCTGGCTTTGTCTTCTCTATATCTGAATTATCTTAACAACAACTGCCTTTTGATTTAGGAGAGGTTGGGTTGCAGTTAGACTGGAAGCTCTGAGCTTGATTAACAGCAAAAGGTGCTCCTGTGCCCTGTGCAGGCTGGATGGTGTGTGCATACCACCTTCTATGAGATCAAAGTACAGGCTCTGGCTATTCAGTAACTGGACTAGGCAGTGCTTTACCTGGTTTCCTTTTAGTGCTTAAAGGGGCAAGGTGATTTCGAGAAGTGTGAAATACAGTAGAGAAAACCAGACGTGCGGTAGCAGCCAGATGGCTTCATCAGGCAGGGGAACGCTGGCATTTCTAAACGTGTGCGTGCCTGGTGCCGCTGCACAGCTGCTTCCTTTCCAGGACACGCCGGTTTCCGGACAGTGCTGCCCTATTCTGGCGCCCGGGTTCGGCTGAAGCCCGGCCGGCAGCGCGCCCTCCGCGGGTCCCCAGCACAGCCGGGGGCAACCGCCGCCGGGCAGCCTGACCCCGCGGCACTCACCGCTCCAGGGCCTCCCGCGTCACCTCCAGGAAGGGCTGCAGCACCGCCACGGCCGCGTTGTTCACCAGCAGCTCGAAGGGCCCCGCCGCGCCCACCGCCGCCTCCGTGGCGTCCCAGTCCGCCAGGTCCAGGCAGAGGGGCTCGATGCCCGGGCACTGCGGCGAGGGAGGCCCCCGTGAGTCGGGCGGCCACGGGGGAGCGGGAGATGCGGCGGGGCCCAGCCGGGTTATAGCGGGCGGGGGCCGTGCCGCGTCAGGGGCAGGCGGTCCTGGAGGGGTCCCGGGAGGTCCCGAGGCGGGGGGCGGTCGGTACCTCTCGGGTGAGGCTCTCCAGGTCCGCCGCTGTGCGGCTCAGCGCTGTCACGCGGGCCCCGGCTTTGCTCAGCGCCACGGCCACGGCGCGCCCGATCCCTGCGGGGAGACGGCGTCAGCCCGCGCTTCCCCCGGCCCCGGCCCCGGCCCCTGCCCCGTCACCTTTCCCAGCTCCAGTCACCAGGGCCCGGCGCCCGCGGAAGCCGAGCGGCGCCTCCATGCTGCGGCACTGCAGCGGACTGCGGCCGGGGCGGGCCCGGCGGCCCGAGGCGGTGCCAAGGCAGGGCGGGGCCCGAGAGCGTAGAAACCCGATGGGGCGCGCCCCGCGCGGTCCCCTTTGCCCGGACGGGGAGGCGCGGCTGCGCCGGGCGCTGCTCCGGGGACTGGAAGGGGCAGAGCGCGGACCCGCCCCGCTGCAGCTCCCGGAGGAAGCAGCCAGAAGCCATTCCTGGGCCCGCCCGGCAGAAGGGGGGCAGAGAGCAGTCCTCTGGGCTCGGACTCTCACTGAAGTATCACAGAGGTACCGCAGAAAACCTGGCTTTCTCCCCAGAGGAGGAAAAGACCCAGGACTTCTCTGCCCTCATCTCATAGTCACTGCCTAGAAAATCAGCTCTAAGTACACTGGCTCTGTGTGCCCCAGGATCTGGGCATGCATGACTTCGCATGCAGCACCTGTGTGACAACAGCAGCGTGCTAGGAGGTACAACAGAAAACCAGGTTAGAGCTAGCCAAGAGGTCACAGATGATAAGCTACTACACCACGGTTTATTTCCAGTGATAGAATGGCAGTTGCACTGCCTGATGTACAGAGCTGGCATTGTGTAACTGCAGAGGAGCACAATTACACAATGCAATCAGACACATCTGTGATACTGCCCAATCCAATCACTGCTTTCTGAGGACTCTTAAGAGCTCCTGCAGCATATTTAGTAGGTGCAGAAACAGAATAGGAAAGTGCAGAGACAAGTTTACAACAATTAACTTCGTTCTTATTTAAATTCTTTTACTTTACTCTGTTAATCACTGGATTGTGCCAGGATTCTTCTCATCCATCTTTCTCCTGTGCACATCCAAGTCATGTAACTCACATGATTTTTTGGCCATCTGGTATCACAAGAGCCTGGCAGGAGGATGGAGCTTTCTGGATTACAGGGCTTATGGTCCTCTTTTGGAACAGACACTATGTAAAGAAATATCACTAAACAGCCTTTGACATATTTAAATATTTATTTTGCAGAATCACTTTGTGTATAAGACAGTAGTTTGATTAAAAAGATGCATCCAAATGTATCCACACAGCCTAAGGCATTGTGAACACAAGAAACCTTAGAAGTTTGACAGATTGAACGGTTCTGTATTGCCAGTGCAGGAGAACGTGGTCATTTCTCTGTTTAAGAAACACCTTACCAGCTTACAGTATGTCAGCTCTTTAAACTAGGTATGTCAGGGTGACCAGCGACTACAGTTTGCAACTCGTACTACTCAGTTTTGCTGCCATCCACGTATAGTCATTTTTGAACTCAAGTTTGCCACAATCACTACCCAGTCCATACTGGCTGTGATACCTTACAAGAGCTGCTACCAGTGGAAGAGAAAGAAAGGCTCCAACAGAAGAGTGCAGAATCAGTGTCTGAAGCAAAACCTTATCAAGAACTCATGAAGTTTCATGGCTTTCTGCTACAGGAGACCGAAAACGAGAATTGTTGAAACACTGTTGAAAACAAGGCTTAGGAAAAGAAAAAAGTTTCTGCGGGTACCAGGAATCTCCAGAGCCATTAATGACAAATCATTAAAACCACCGGACACCTCAGTTCTAGCGAGCAGAAGACCTAATAAAGAGGTAGAACATTCCATAACCTGGAACTCCACAAGTCTTCCTCTGAACAGGCTGTTAGAGTTACAGGTGTAACTTCTGGAACAGCCACTGTGCTAAGCAGGACTTGGAGCCAATTCCCTGCAACATTCTTATCCCAAAACCTCATGGTGACCTTAGACATGAAGGAGAAATTCAAGCATGAGCTGCAGGACTGGAGCAAGCAGCAGCACCTTATTTGCTCCTCAGTGGAATTAACTAAAATCAGGCAGAGAGGACACCTGCACCCAGGTAGGCACTGACAAGCTTCTGTTAAAAACAGAGTGTGGGGAGCAGTGTGTGGCAGGGCACTGCCGCCACTGCTGTTTCATACTTGGATCCACTGCAGGCCTCTGCCTACATGACACCACTTTTCAGATGGCAGCACATAAAGCAATGAGCTGAAGTCCACAGCTCAGCTCAGCTGTTCAGAAATCTGAAACTGTCGCTAGGTCCACATTCTAGCTCTGAACCACAGTTCCAGTTTGCACAATGCCATTCTACTATTCTCCCATTAACTCAGCCTCAGACTCTAGCACTAATCTAGCAAGTATTTTCTGAAGAATTGGTGAGAATAAACAGAAGTTTTACAGAGTAATTTTTTATACCATTCTTCATGTCAGGTAGGATTGACACGGCCAAAGTTTGGGCTAACAGCAAAGGAAACAAATGTAGCTCCATTTCTTCCACTTTCTAAACTAAGGTTACTTTAAAAAGCACCAGCACTGAACTTCTGCCTTTGTGCTTGTACAGTCTCCTGTTAGGGCTGGCACAAACTGTTTATTGAAACATTGAATAAACACTGATCTAGACCTTAGGGCAATCAACAGCTTATCTGAACAAACTGGAGTAAGCACAGTCATACATCACAGGTCCTCAAATGATACCACCAAAAACTTCCTCAGGGCATTAACTGCTATTGAGCATTCCTCCTCCCTCACAGACAGCAAAAGACACTGCACAGCATCAGAAACAAGGTGTCTCCTCAGCCAGTGAGCATGCTCTAGCTCATACCACCTGCTGTGGGCAACACAGGAGAGATGATTACCATGTAGTCTGGCAACTACTTCTTCAGGATCAAATATCAAGGGAATAGGCTTGGATCTGGCAGACCACCATCATAATCCACCACTTCAATTCAGCTGGTAAGAGAGTCAAGTGTGACAATCACCTCCATGGGAGGTACACATGGACTACAGGGGAGAACATGCATGCAAGCAACTCTTACCCAGTCCTGCGTAAGCTTACCCTTACACAAGTTTTCCCATGACTAAAGCTTTCAGCCTTTCTTACCCTAGTGATTCCAGGACTTCTGGTGTTTACAGACCCTGTTCGACCCACAGGTAGAGTTTTAATACGTCAGGCCATAGAAGCTCTTGAGTAATTCTGTTCCCAAGAAAGATGAGTGAAAACTTCCCCTCTTGTCACCATGGGGACTACAGTCTGCTGTAGCACTCCAGCTTCAAGACAGTGGCCTCTAAAAGCCCCGAGCAGCAGTAAGAATTCTAACATTGCAAGTACTGCATTTGCCTAGGGTGTGTCCAAGCACAGATTCACATGACATCAGGTAGAAGTGTGAAGTGACTCAAACACGTATGACTGTAGTCATTATGCAAACAGCTGCTAGAGAGAAGAACAAGGATTCTTCTTGGAACGTCCCAGGCTGCAGCTGAACACCTTGCTTTTGTAAATAGAGTCTGTCTACCTCCTTTGTAGATACCTCCGGTTGTCTTCCAGAAGAAGAAAAACCACCACAAGAAGTCCACCACAACTCCCGTCTTATGCAAACTAGATAAGATACAGGTGTCAATGACTGGACAAGAATTATGACATCTTCTTAGCAGGGCACCATATAGTGTCAGGATAGAGCAGACAATGGACAGATTTGAATCTATGAAGAGAGGGGAAAAAAATTAGATTGGAATTCTCCATACAGGGAACATACTAGCATTGAATGTGCAGCAGTCTGAGCAGAGAGAGTGGGTCTACCTGCCTTTGGCATAGTAACAAGAGCTGACATGAGAAAGTAACCCCAGAAGTGGGTTTCAACATCTTACAGTTGATAAACATGAACAAGGTAGGGAGAACTTGTTTTGGGAGTGGACACTCACCGTGTTGGATCTTGCTGAAGGCCAAACACTCCTCCCACACTCACAACATTGTGTTTGTTCTCAGGGTCTCCATAACTTAGGGTTACCTGTAAAAGCAAATACATTTTCAAGATTTAAACACTAGTGCAGAGAACAGCGGGGCAGTAGGATTATTCATGAGGTATAAGGAAACACTCCAAGGATCCTTTCTAATCTGAACTGTGAATTGCATCTGAAAAGCAGTGTGTAGTTTTAATATAAGCAATACTGGCACTGAACAGTAGCTATCAAACGGACCACTGCTCACTTAAAGGCAATATGAAAGAATAAACAAAGGAGCTGAAATTTGCATTGCTCTGAAGGACAAGATGAGTTATAAGTAGCTTTCTGAGGGCATTAATCCCACTAATACCTGTGTCGTCACTAAATAACATATGCTCATCCTCACTGGACATTGCCTGAAATCTGCAATAGTAGTGTCTTAGCACAGAGGGAAAATAGAAACCTTTGGTTGTTAAACGGCATGCAAAGGACTGCCATGTGACAAACCTGGCAGCAACATTTAGAACTCAAACTCCAATTTGGCACTATTCTACCACAGAAGCACTGTATTAAGAAATCTTCAGGTGCCAGGTACATGACAACTTACATTTTCTTTCTGATTGCAAATTTTATGGATTTTGGGTCAGCTGTTACAGTCTCAAGGGAACACTGATCATCAACACAAGGCCATACTCAGCCTACAGTTCAATTCACTAGTGTGAAGGAGATTACATGCTGCTGGAATTTGGCCCTAAGTGTACGCTTCTGCTGCCTAATACAATTGCTAGGAAATTGTAGCCAAGCAGTTAGCAGGGGCAAAACCACACTCCCGTTTGTTCACTGTGCCAAACAGCAAAAGGCAGAACTTCTGAATAGCCTCATAGCTCCATCTACTGCCCATGAGCAAAAAAGTATCCAAGCAATTAAAAATACTTGTTTTTTTCCTAGAAACACTGATTACCTTTCTTGAGATTCAGACAAATTCTTCTTAAAAATGATCAGACATTTAACTATGTCTTAGTTGCTGAAGAAGTACTTGCTGCAGCTGCTACACTAGTCTTTCTGAATAGCACGATTTAAGACTGAGATTTTGTTAGGCAAAGACACAAATACTTCCTTCAACAGCAGGCAAACTAAATAATGCCCCCTTCTACGCTTGCTCCTATTGTGACTCATGGGAAGACAGAGTTTAGAATGAGATGGAAGAATCATCAGGGCTCATGGTAGCAGAACATGTCCCCAAAGGAGGACACTGCTGTATGGCCTAATTGGCTAAGCTGAAAGTGTACTTTTTACCTAACTGAACGAACTGGATGGGAGACAGCTCCCAGGGCACAGAGCAAGTCTGCAGACATCCTTCTCTGCTGAAGAGTGTTAAGTCTATGGAGAGCACTCTTTCTGATCAGACTGAGATGTAATTATAAGAACAGAACATGAGACTTCCCTACCTGTTGCAGCACAGACTCGCCTTGTAGTCTTTGCAGATTTTCCAGATGGGAATGGAACAATGGGCTATGCAGCAGCTTTACCTCCAGCAGCCCTTCAATGATGTAGCCAATAGTGCAGTCATCAGGAAGACGCACTCTTTCTGCAGTACTGATGAAATTACCTAAGCTGTGAGATGGAGCACAGGAGATGAAATATGCTTTACAACCTAACACACACATATTGATGGAGATCAGCTAGGAACAGTGTTTACCTGGCCCAGGGACTCATCTTTAGGGCAAGACCTCTGCTGATACAGAATCCTGCTCCACCTGTGGCAAACCAGAATTTCACGGTTGTCTTCTGAAGAACAATAAGAAAAACACACGGTAGTTACTGATGATCAGCTTTTCCCATTTGGCTGAACAGGGAAGGAAACCTGAGGTTCTATTGGATATCACATACTGTTGGAGATCACCAACATACCTGAGTAAAGGAAGAGAAACAGACATCCACCCAAGAAACAAACCTATTGTACACATGCACAGGAGGTCAGACTGAAGATTCATTTAACCCAGCACCCTACCTCTGAAAAATCACAAGTACCAGGTTTGTTGCTTGCAGATTATATAACTTGTTTTTATCAGGGAATCCTATAAACTCTCAAGGTTTTAAAAGCTTAGAAGGTCACAATGTCTTTCAGACTAACTGCAAAGTTTGCTTACTGATCCATCACTTTGGACATGATCAGCTGCTTCAATGGGATGGTCCAGGCTTGGTCGCCCCACGTAGACATCCTGGCTGTGTGAGAAGGCAGATAAGAGACGCAGGAGAGTCCGGGGGTTCACGTAGTTGTCATCATCTACATGGCAAAACCATCTTCAAATAAAACAAAATAAGAAAGTTATGCTGAGCAAAGAAACGAGTTATAGGTTTAATAGCTGAGTCTTGGTCTTCCATGCTTGGAGAAGAAAAGTATTTCCCATTGTCTTGAATGACAAACTTTGCAAGATGAAAGCACCCACAGATTCTAATTCTGGAAAGAGGCTGAAATGAATAACCCTCTTTAGATTATCATCTTTTCCATGTTTCAGATAATGATGGTTTACAAACACAGCTTCATACTATGCTTCTTCCCTCTGCTCATCACTACATTTTAGCAACCACTGCGTTCCTTACTGGACCAGAGAAGGTTATTAAAGTTTCCTGTGAATATAGAACTGGAAGAACCAAAGTCAATCAGAACAATGTGTTTCACCTACTTCTGCCCAGATTCCAGGAACTTATCATATTCCACAGACATCTTGCAGCAGAGAGCTTGCCGGGTATGGACAGCAGAACAGTTGGTGTTGATCATATGATCCCCTAGAAAATAAGAGATCAGCTCTTTCAAGTTTGAGAAGCATGCGTAGTCCAGAAAAGACTACAAAAGAAGGGCACATTTGGCACAAACACAGTACATCTGAAGTGCATATGGTGCACAAATGGAGAGTAAACGGCAGGACAGGTCTTATGGGTTATGCATATGGCATGTGGACTGTAGAGAACACAAAAATGTGAGCACAGGGTATGTGAATAGTGCCATGAGACCGTATGCAAAGGAAATACCTAATATAACTTTGGAACAGATAGACTTAACATTACTAACAGCGAGGAAGTGGGTGCAAAGGGGAACCCAGTATTCAGAGAGTTCCAGGCATCTTGTCCAGGTGGTAAGAAGGAACAGCAAATTCTCCTGTGAAAGGAGAAGTTTTCTCTATCTTAACTTCCCTAATTGCTTGTACAGCATGAAAGAACAACTTCTAGGGCAAATATGACAGAGACAGCACTCAGCTCTAGCAGACGGCATGCACCTACACTACACAGCTTACCTGCTTTCAGACGTAGCTCCCGATCCTCCCAGTCCGTGAATATAAATGTCTGTGGAAGACAAAAATGGTTTGTCTGCATACAAGAATTTCAGAAACTAGTTCCAGCTTTGGTCATCTGCAGTAAGAAGTCTGAAGGTTTCTCTCTTGTTAGTTTACTTCACAGTAGCCATCGGAAGCAGGGTGGGGAGAACCCCAGCAACTTTAGCCCCTGCCTTATTTGATAAGCTTTTACACTGCAAACAGAAGAGTCTCATTTCAGTAAGATAATAATTCATTTCAGCACCCAAGATTATACTTCCCTCAGCTAAGGCTACAGACGGCTCATTTCCATATAGGAATGACGGTCTTTTTTGGTAATACCTCCCTCTGTCTGCAACTTCATGCCCTCTCTCTGGCTAAGAGTCGTCCTCAGGTGTTAAGCAAGCTAAAATAAAAGAAAGGGTAAAAGGTCCTGGTGGTAACAGTCTTGTTCCAACTGCTGGGCAAAGCATTAACACACTTGAATGGACTGAAATTCCCAAACAAGGGAACAAATTCCACATTATTCTATGGGAATCCTAAGTCGCTGAACGACTTAGACAAAACATCAGCTTAGATGTGCCAGCACCCAGGATCTGTCACTATCCTGTAGCATCTTCCAGTCACGCAAAAGTCAGCGAACTGCTTCTGCTTGGACCACTGATCCCTGCTTGCATGCAACTGCCTTAAACAGTGATGAACTCTGTTGGAGGTGGGCTGAGACCTTCCTCAATCTCTCTAGGAAAGAGATTTTTAACACACACAAGGAGAAAACGCAGCTGCTGCCCGGGAAAGCTGCGGGGCGAGGCCCCGGCCGCCGCCCCCACTCACCTGTCCTCTGGCCTGGGAGATCCAGGTCTGAAGCAGCAAGTCCATCCGACTCTTGTGGTACTTCCTCGTGGTCTTCACCGCAATGAAGATGTCCTTCAGCTCCAGGCTCTCTCTGCCCGAGGCCCCGGCGGTGCCGGGGCGGCTCTTCCGCACGCGCTGCGAGCTGCCGGCGAGGCCTCCGGCCCCGTCCGCCGGCTCCTCGCGAGAGCCCGTTCGCGTGCCGGACACAGCGCTGCTCTCGGAGACCGACCGCTGCGGCGGGGGCCTGCTCGACCCGGCGGCGGGCGGCGGGCGGCGGCGGGGCGAGGCGGGGGGCTGCCCCCGCGGCAGCAGGAGCAGGAGGAGAGCGGCAGCGCTAACGGACAGCAGGAAGCAGACCTTGCGGAGCCCCAGGCAGGGGCTCATGCTGCAGCCCCGCGGGCCTCCGCCGCGCTGCGCGGCCGCCTCATGGCCCCGCAGGCAGGCGTCGGGTCCGGGCGGGCCGGCGCCGGGAGCCCGGCCGCGCCTCCCGCCTCTCCCCGGTCGCCGCGGCCGACAGAGGGCAGCTCCCGGGCGCCCCGGGCCACTCTGACCGGCGCGGGCCGGGGAGCGCGGCCGCGGCCCCACGGCGACGGGAGCCCCGCGCAGCCGCCCGGTGCGCCGGCGGGAGAGGCGAGAAGGGCCGCGGCCCCTTTAAGGGCTTCACCTGTCGGATGCGGTTTGGCGGCGCCGCGCGGCCCGGAAGTGGAAGCCGAAGCGGAGCGAGAGGCGGGGGGGTCAACCGGAAGTGGTGGCCGCGAGGGGAAGGATGCCGCTGCCCGTCCAGGTCTTTAACTTGCAGGTACGGGGCCGCCGCCGGGTCCCGCCGCGCCGCTCCGCTCCGCTCCGCTCCCGCGCTGCTCCCGCGCTGCTCCCGCGCGGTGCTCGGTGGCGCGGCGCGGCCTGGCCCTGCCGCGGCCTTCCCCTTCGGCTCCGCGCCCGTGGCTGCCTCGCGGGAAGGGGAGCCGCTCTCGGCCGGCCCTAGGCCCTCGCGCGCCCTTCCGCCGGGTCCGTTGTGTCGCTTCCGCTGCCGATCGCGGTGAACGGCGCCCAGCCAGAGTCTTCCGGCGCCCGCGGCGCTCCCCGCCGCTGCAGCCGCCGCCTTGCTTGATTTCCGCGTTGTATGTGCCGTAGGTAGGGCCTGGGTAGTGGCGCAGGGTATACCGAGGTGGCGATGAAGAGGAACTGAGAGTCGGCAGTACAGGGGGAAAGCCGCAGGAGCCCAGAGAGGGTCGGTGTACAGAGCCTGGACCTTCAGTAACAGCACAGGTGATCCCTTTGCGAGTTAACGGTCTCTCTTTCCTTTAGCAGCTAGCAACTTCTCTGTCAGGGCACAGGGTTGCAGGAAGTCGGGGCACAATGAGGGATAGTTCAGCATCCAGCTCAGCTTCTTCATCAGTGTCAGGTCTGGACTGCACCCCCCGCAGTAGGTCACACCTTTTCCTCAGTACAGTCGGAGACTAGTCAGCCTGTATGAGGCCTTGTGAGGAACCTTCCAACTGGGTGCTCTGCTGGGCTCAGGAAATCTTGGGGAAGGAGCATTATTTTATTGGCTTGAGTAGTTCTTAATTGAACTTTTCATCTTCCAAAATAAAGAGTTAGCCTAAAAATGTCTGAGTTTGCATGTCCTAGTGGGACTTCCAGCCCACTTGTGTTTTTCCTTATCTGGGAGTTAAGAGAGAAACGCAGAGTACAGCCTACCAGCGCAGCAGGACACAAATCATTCTGTTCCGGCAGCTGGAGTTAGTGTTAATTTCTGTAATGCTGATTTCTTCTGAGGAGGCCATATCAGGCTTTTACTGTGGTAGGCAAACACAGCCCAAAATACCCCCAACCTTGATGCTTAGTGTTTCTGATATAAGAAAAGAGATAAGGTAGATAAAAATAGAGAAAGTACTGGTCTCAATGTATGATGTCTTAAGTGTTCATATGCACGGTTTTCCTGGGTGGTGATCTGAACAGTCAAACTCCCCTTTGCGTCCTTCTGCCTTTCCTTCATGCAGAGAATACCAAGCTAGGAAACAAACATGTATATGCTTTACTTTAGATTTTGGGAGACCCACATCAGTGTTGAGATACGTGCATATTTGGTGCATACCAGTCTGTAAAAGAATAAGCAGGCTGTGGGGGAGTACAAGATGGATGAAATTTTAGAGCTGGGAAATCTGGAGCTGCCCTGTTCCTCCACACACCCCCCCCAACCCAACCCCCAAATCCCTCTAGTAATCTATAACAGACAACAAAATCCATTAAACCATGGAAATAATTTGGTGTTGGTGGGGACAAGGTGTTTTTGTATTTTCTGAGGCCCACTTGTACAGTTCACTTCAAATCAGGTGTTGCTTGTGGCAGTATCTGCACATATTCAGCATGTTATAAGGAGTCATTCAGCTTGTTTTTCCTGAGTTAAAATCATAATTTTGTTCAGCAAAATTATTCATTATTATGATTTTTGTTAAAATCATAATAATGTTCAGCACACTTTTGACCAGGAGAAGGAAAAGAATTTCATGCTAGCATACCTATTTTTGTTTGTGGGACTCTATAGTAAACTGGTCTTTGTCATGGTTTAAGCCCAGTCAGTATTCCCAGGTGGTCTCCCATCCAAGTGCTAACCAAGTTACTTCTTAAATGGGAAGACCTGCAGGCATTGTCTTGATGTAGTTGTACTGATGTCACTGAACTGGTTCAAAGCAGTGCAAGATATAGTGGAAGAAAAAGAATCTGCTGTTCTGCAAAAGACAGTCTGCATGAGCAGTTGAACTCAGATAAATATAGTGGGGTAATTCAACTGATAATAATTTTTTCCCCAGTATTTGTTAGGATCTCTGGAATTGCCATTCTGCATTCTGTTCTTTACATATTTTTAACACTCTTAAAAGTGTAACAATTGTCATCTTTTTTTTGTCTCCCCACCCCCCCAGAAAAAAACCCAACAACTACTTTTAAACATAGAGTAAAGCACCTTTGAAAGGTTCTTGTGATTTTTGGGGTACTTCTGGAGCTTCTTGAGCTGAATGTTAATGCCTGCACTTGTTCAAGGAAGAGAAACGCAACGTCATATGGCATTTAGTATGCATGCCTGAGATGCTTTGTAGAACCAGATTTATTGACCCCTTTACAGTCTTGCTTAATAATCTACCAAACAAAATAAAATGTGGGAATGCTGAGCCTTAGTGCTGCTTGTTTGAGACAAAGCATGGTGCTGAGTAGTGGTATTGCTAGAGAAAAATCCTAAACATATCCAAAGACTGAGGAGTGTTTTTTCATTTAAAAAATGAATGTGTATTTAAGCAAGTTCTTAATCGATTGAATCACATAGGTTTTTTGTGCCCAAGTGTAATAAACTACTTTTCACCTCATTTTCCAATTCTAGGGTGCAGTAGAACCCATGCAGATTGACGTAGATCCACAAGAAGATCAGCAAAATGCACCTGATATCAACTATGTGGTGGAGAACCCCACTCTGGTATGTCCTGATGAGGGCTAGTGGATTGCATTTCTTGGACACGGACTCTTCCTTTGAGGTTTTGGAAAAACCCTCATTTTACTCCTTATCAAATTGTTACGTAGAGATGAATAGATACTCTTCAAAGTAAGGTGGGGTAAGAATAGCCGTGATCTCTTCTGTAGCTCCTAGTCACATACTGACCTTTACTGACCTTTCTGAGCTGAAGGAGGAATCGCTGCTTTGTGGCTTCCTGCTTCCTGCCTGTTTGAGACAGTTTCCATTCTGAGATAGTTTAGTCCATCTCTGATTACTTAGAGATGCGTAATTCCTTTATTTTGAGGCTTGGTCTTTGAGGAGCAAGGCTCAGGTGCTTTAAGTTATATAAATCAAGATTGAATTCTTTCATTGTTTGATCCTCCGGAGACTGACTAAAGCCCACAGAACTGTAGAGTTATAAAAGGCTGTATTTGCTCATATCAGTTTCTTCAATTCTTAGTTAATTGTTTGATAGTTTGAGCAATTTTTATGTATTAGCTCTGTAACAGTGAGAGATGGGTGTTGCAGAAGAGAGCAAAAAAGTTGATTGGAATTGGAAGAGGTTAAAGCAACATTAAAATTGCAAAATAAAGCATTTAGTTAGGAAGCTTTGGATCTCTTGTCCCTGTGCCTTCTTAACAATTGTCGCATGGTTACTCACTGTGTACTGCACAACTCTCTTTTTTAGTGGTTTTTTTTTTGTTTGGTTTGTTAGTTTTGTCTTTTCTGTTTGTTGTTTGGTTTGGTTTTTAGCCTATGACCTGATACCTTGTTTGATTTCATTGCATTTCAAGTCTGTTCTGAAGCTAGAGTGATGAAACAATTAAGTTGTGACCTTTGTCTTTGCTATTACTATAGATCGAGTGTGCCACAAAACTTAGCAATTTTCTTTTCACTGTAACTAATGTGAAGGACCATAATTACCCTTTGACATTCAAAGATCTGAAGAGTAAAGTGAAATTACCTGGGGATTTCAGGAGTATTGTATGCCATCAGGTATGAAATTGTGGAAGAAAGAATGCTCGTGTCGTCGTATTTTTGAAGTTATGAGGCAAATAAAGCAGGGAATCCTGAACACAAATTTTCAGTGCATATGGTGGTGTTGAAATCTCAGAGCAAGGTCATTCTTGCCCTGAATCAGGCAAGAATCATGTTAGAAATGCTGCGGTGACATCTGTAATGGTATCTTAATATAGACATGCAGGGGTAAGGGGGTCAGACATGACACAAGGATGTATATTAGATGTGGGCAGGCAACCTGCATTGGGTGTTTCCTACTGCCTGAATGCTTGACTTTGCCCTGAACACTCTGCCATAGTTGCTTGCATGTGGACTTCTGTCTTCAGGCAATCTCCCTGCCATGCTGTATCATATCTTTACTAGTCATTTTGTGCTTCTCTTCTCCCTTCCACCTCAAGGCTTAAAATCTGTTAAGTGTTCAGAATTTAAAACTCAAATCCTTTCTCAAGAGTGAAAGATCTTATTTGTTCTCAGAGGAGATATTTTAAGAAATTAGTGGGAAAAAAAGAATGCAAACTGTCGTATGGAGGCTATTTTTAATTATTTTTCAAGGAAGAACTACATTTGGAATGGTTGTCTGGTGTAGGAAACTTCAGCTCAAATGATGGAAACTTGATGAAGTTACTAGCAGGTGATTTAACTGATGCTTACAGTGGGTGAGCTGATACCTTATGGACAGCATCACACCTGAAATAAAGAAAGGGAAATTGTGATGTACTGCATGTTTCTGAGGAAATTACTGACCTTTGAAGAAAACAGAAATGGAATAAGCTTACCTGATACTTCATTTGTCTGAGTCATGTTGCCCTCCATAGAGGGGTTAGGGCTGAAGGCAAACCTGTGCAGGTCACAGAGGAGTAGCCTGATTTTGTGTTGCATCTTCGCCTTTTGAGAGCAGGTCTTGTTTGCAGGATTTGGAGCAATACGCCTCAAGCTACAGTGGGCTGATGCGAATTGAGCGACTGCAGTTCATTGCTGATCACTGCCCCCAGCTGCGTGTGGAAGCTCTCAAGATGGCTCTGTCATTTGTCCAGAGAACTTTCAATGTTGATGTGTACGAAGAAATCCACAGAAAGTTGTCCGAGGCCACCAGGTACTAAAAGATCGTGGGAACCTGGGGAGGTTTTTTATATAAGACCAGGGTGCCACAGTTTGGGACTTTGCATGTAATAATAGCATGTTCCTTATGCAAATTGTCTTTACCCTTAGAATTTGATAGCAGTGAAATATCTGTGTTCAGGCCTAAGGGCTCATGCTTTTTAAAAAGATTAACACAAAAGACATAATCTCATTCTGAAGTCTTAGTATTTTAAAAGGCTACAGGTAGATATTGAGGAGAGTTTAGTCCTTGCAACTGCTTCAAATATTAATGAGCACAGTTGTCTTTTCTTAGTAGATTCTGGAGATGAAGCCTCTTCTAGATGCTCTGGTGTTCAGAAATTAAAACCATATGTTTGTCTTCTTTTGGTTTGTCCCCCTCCCCCAACAGGTTTGCTGGTTGAGCGTAGCCTTTGATACATCACTTGGCCATCCTCACTCCCTGTCTTTGCATTATTTTTGTTCCTGTGCATATTAATTTCTTTTCTATTTTGCCCTGGAAGTCTTTACCATGTATGTGTATGTCCATTGCAGTCTGTGAAAAGGACTGCTGGCAAAACCACCCAGAGAACCCCACCCCAGAACCTCAGAATGTTTAAAATACTGGCATGTGAGTTCCATGCCAGTATTGTTGATCTGAGCTGGATGGAAAAAGAAGTTGGATAGTATCTGTACAGTGTAGGTTTGCAACCAAGCCGTTGCAATATCACTGGGGAGAGAGCTCATAAACACTTGCACCCTGTGTCCCAAGTAGAGATGTTTGACTGGATTCAGTGACTCTTAGGAGTCATTAACTATTTCTATTGCAGCTATGTTACTAACTTGCTTTCAGTTGTTTTATAAAGCAGGTTGTTTCTTTAAAATTAGCAATGACTTGCTTGTCAATAAAATATCTGCAAAAGATCAGTAGGATAACTTTGAGAATAGTTTGTAAACATCTGTGGTGCTTTCATGATTGATGTTACTGTTTTTCCTGGAGATCTTGGCATCCTTTTCCCCCCCTGTCGTTGTTTAAGCCCAGCCATAGCTCACGCAGTTGCTCTCTCACACCCCCCCTTCCTCCCCCCCCCACCCCCGGGGGATGGGGAGGAGAATCAAAAGAGTGTAACGCCCACAGGTTGAGATAAGAGCAGTCCAGTGTCTAAGGTATAACACAAACTATAAGTTTGTGTTATTTATAAATAAAAGTGTAACCACTGCTGCTACCACCAATAATAGTAATGGCAAGGGAAATAACAAGGGAAGAGAATACAACTGCTCACCACCTGCCGACTGATACCCAGCCTGACTGAGCAGTGATCTAGCCCTCCCAGGTAACTTCCCCCCGTTTATATACTGGGCATGATGCGCTGTGGTATGGAATACCCCTTTGGCTAGTTTGGGTCAGGTGTCCTATCTCTGCTTCCTCCCGGCTTCCCCTCCTCCCTGCAGAAGCATGAGGCTCAGAAAGTCCTTGGTCAAGGTAAACATTACTGAGCAGTAACTGAAACCATCGGTGTTATCAGCGCTGTTCCCAGGCCGAAAGTCAAAACCACAGCACTGCACCAGCTACTAAGAAGGAGAAAAATGACTGCTGCTGCTGAACCCAGGGCACCCCCCTCCATCCTTGTTTTCTCTTTGGTCTGGTTTGTGTGTGCAGAACTGTGTGTTAGGATAGCAGGGCCACTTAGCAGACCTCTGTTTTGAAAAGTTTGCAACATAATAGCCCCACCCAAACTCTTTCCTTTCAGAGAACTGCAGAATACACCTGATGCTGTCCCTGATAGTGGAATTGAACCCCCTCCTCTTGACTCAGCTTGGGTTGAAGCTACACGCAAAAAAGCCCTTCTTAAACTGGAGAAACTCGACACAGATCTGAAAAATTACAAAGGGAACTCCATCAAGGAGAGTATCAGGTGAGATGCAGAAGGCTCTGCTGGAGCAAGGAAGAGCATTTTGCTCCTCCAGGCACCTAACACAGGATGTCAACTGCATTCAGTGCCTTAGGTCAGTGTGTTGTGTTACTTGTTTGGAACAGACTGACTGTGTCCCTTTCTGAGCACCCAGTTCATTGGTATTTTAATTCCTGTGCTCCAGGAGAGGCCATGATGACTTAGGGGATCATTACCTTGACTGTGGGGACCTCAGCAACGCTCTCAAGTGTTACTCACGAGCCCGTGATTACTGCACCAGTGCTAAACATGTTATCAACATGTGCCTCAATGTCATCAAGGTAGGAGGGTTTGCAGGAAGTGGTACTTGGTGTCCTTCTGATATCTGCTATGAAGTCCACCTATACTTTGTTCTGGTTACACTTCTCATGTCTGTAATGATACTGCTTGTCTAAGTAACACTATTTATCCATGCCTGTTCTACACTGTTTCTGGCTCTCTACAGGTCAGTGTCTACCTCCAGAATTGGTCTCATGTTCTGAGCTATGTAAGCAAGGCGGAGTCTACACCAGAAATTGCAGAGGTAAGATCCTGCTTTTTAACTTGCATGAGTATTCCCTTTGTTTTCTGTTTCCAAAATTTGTAAAGCTATTTGTTCCTTTCCCCCTTCATTACTTGCTCTCTGTAAGACTCCTTTAATCTTACAGCCTATTCATTCTCAAATTCAGTCTCCTTGGCTGCTATACTATTTCTTTTCTGTTGTTGCTTTTCTCCCATGATTTGCGTGTAGGAAATCTGACTCATGGTAAAAATAGACTTCTTATCCTCAGTTCTTGCTATATTTCCCAAGACAAATAAGATGAAGTTACCTTGCTGTTGAGATTTGCAAGTTAATTATTCGGATGAATTATCTCAAGGACAGTTGTGATCAAAATGGTTTTCATACTGTTTACTCACTACTGCTTTTTCTTAACCTCTAGCAAAGAGGAGAAAGAGACAGTCAGACACAAGCAATTCTCACCAAACTGAAATGTGCAGCAGGTGAGTGAATCCTTCAGCTTCCTGTATTGTCTCCCCATCTTTCTGCCTGTTAGCTGTCCACAGGGTTCTTTGATGGCAATGTACACTTGGTTTATTTTTTCTCTCAGATTTGTCAGACTTTATTTTCTCACCGGGAATGCAAAATTTGATAAAGCTGATGAGATGTAACTGCTGACTTGGTTTTGCTATTTCTTTCTTCTCCCTAAATTTCTTCAGAGAGGATGCCAGTGTGAGTCAGCGTAGTTCAAAGGACACTGGATACTGCCTGAGAGTCTCATTTCATTTCAGCATTGAAGGCACTAGCAACCTTGGTGGGGGCCTGTTGGACTCTCCAGATTTTGCAGTTTCTCCTCATTTGTATGCTGTCATAAACTAACTTTTCCTGGTTCCTAGGCTTGGCTGAACTAGCTGCTCGGAAGTACAAACAGGCAGCAAAGTGCTTCTTATTGGCATCATTTGATCACTGTGATTTCCCTGAGGTAAGGACCAAGAGGGAGGTGTGTGCAGGTCTTGAAGGGGTTGTAGTTCATCTAAGTACTAGGCTGTAAAATTCAGATGTTGTAGTTATTCTCACAGCACTCCTGCATAGTTTGGTGGTGCTGTGAATTGTATTGGTTTTTTTGGGCTTTCAGTTTTGGGTTTTGTTTTTCTTTTTTAGTCTCAGTTCTTGGGTTCTCTAAATGATATACTCTAGATCACGTGGGAACTCCTGTGAGGTTTGTGTATCTCACATCTCAGATCTGTGTATTTGTAGCTCAATCAATAGACAGTCTGTTGGAATTGGCTTCTGCTCTCCTAGCAGTGGGCAGTCATTCAGATTCTAGGTGAATGTCTGAGAACACGTGAGTGGTTCCACTGCATTTCACAATGACTAATCTTATCACTGTGTGAAGGGGAGGCCTGGGGCAGAATACTTAATTCCATCCTTCTGCCATTTTAGTAGTCAGTTTCAGATTCCTGTCTCTCTCCCTGCCCTCTTTCCAGCTGTTATCTCCCAGCAATGTGGCTGTGTATGGTGGTCTCTGTGCCCTTGCTACTTTTGACCGTCAGGAACTGCAACGAAATGTTATCTCCAGCAGGTAAGTGATGCCTTGAGAGGAGTTTGTATGTACTGGACATCTTTTGGGACATGGGAGTTGAGAGTGGATTTTGTCAGGACAAAGCTATTACTCCCTATATATATATGTGTATATATATATGAGAAAAAGAATCACAGAGCCTCAGTTTGGCTACAGCAGTACATGACGTTTCACTGTATAAACCACAGTGGTTAATTTTCGTATTACAATGGCAGTGTCCAGCCCAGGTCAAATCCAGCATGTGCGTAGCCCAGTTTTCTCTCTCCATCACTGGTGCATATCGGATATTAATTCAGAGGTGTAGAACCCTACAGAGGCAGCTGTAAGATAATTTGCCATCTTGTTTTCACTTGTTCTGGTGTACATTAGTTGTATTAATACAATTTAATAATTCTTAATGCAACTTGCGGCGTGATCTAACTATGACATATATGAGGTTAAGAGAATTACAGCCTTGGGAAGAAAATGGATATTTGTGTGTCATAGATTGAATTGCAATGATACTGAATTCCCTTCAGCCAAGTGTATGGAAGTAATAATTTTAAACTGATGTGAGAAAAGGGTTGTTATGCTGCTATTTTATTGGCTGATTCATAGGTTTTGATTCCAGGGTTTGCCAATCTCTGATGGAGAATTGGGAGAGCGCTAAGAAAGAGTGTGCATCCCAACGATTTCCCACGCTTATGATAGGTTATTTTCCTAAGACAGTTGCATGCTCAACCTGTCTATGCCATGCTGTCCTTGGTGAAGGCTGTGCTTTGAAGGGGAACACAAAAGCTGGCCAGCGCAGACCACAGTACATGCACAAGTAGTATGGCCTATTTTTTCTGGTGGTGTGTCCTCATTTTGACCTATTCCCACTAGGAACAGTTTGTTTTGTGTTGACAAACACTTCTACTGCTTGGTTTGTCAAAAGTCTCTTGCCTTCCTTCACCACAGCTCTGATGCTGTGCTGCATTTCTTTGTATTCCAGGCTCCCAGCCCTGCTGAAAATGGTTTGTGTGGTCTGTTAGAGAGTAAAATCTTGGCATTTTCAAATCTTAGTGAGAGTCTGTAACCTTGCAACTTGAAGTGATGGGGTTATGGGGTATTTAAGTGGTGGGTTCCAATGTCTTACCACTGTTGTCTTTACCTGTAGCTCCTTCAAGTTGTTTTTGGAGCTGGAGCCACAGGTTCGTGACATCATCTTCAAGTTTTATGAATCTAAATATGCTTCATGCCTGAA
This sequence comes from Myiopsitta monachus, assembly GCA_017639245.1. Classification (NCBI taxonomy): domain Eukaryota; kingdom Metazoa; phylum Chordata; class Aves; order Psittaciformes; family Psittacidae; genus Myiopsitta; species Myiopsitta monachus. The sequence continues at coordinate 176,334 of CM029931.1, read as the reverse complement.
GATGCTGGATGAGATGAAGGTGAGTTGCAGGGTAAAGAGTGCAGAACCAGACTCTTCACCTGCCTTTAGTGGGAAGCAGAGACTGTTAAAAGTAGCTACTAAGAGTGTTCAGCTCTTTTATGTCTTCTGTCTCGTGATAAGGCAAATGGAAATTGGGAGTAGTTTAGCAAGTTTTTTAAAATAGATTGCTATATTTATTCATTCATTCTTGTTTTATGGTATTGTCTTGCTGTAGTGTAATATCCTTAAGGTGCAGCTATATACGCATATTTGTTTCAGAACATCCTTTTGTTTGTGTTTGTTTGCACAGGACAACCTGCTGCTGGACATGTACCTTGCACCTCATGTCAGGACACTTTATACCCAGATTCGAAATCGTGCCCTTATTCAGGTACTTGTTCCTGTAACCCTCAGATTGCATGAACAGTAAGGAAGGCCATATCTTTGTAATTGCTTTTCCCATGGTTTTCCAGAGGGCAGGGAGTACAGTTGGCAACTGAGTATTTTCTTCTTCCTAGTACTTCAGCCCCTATGTGTCAGCAGATATGCGCAAGATGGCCACTGCTTTTAATACCACAGTGGCTGCTCTGGAAGATGAACTTACACAGCTGATCCTGGAGGGACTGATCAATGCCAGAATAGACTCGCACAGTAAGGTGAGTGCATCAGAGCCACTGAACAGCTGAACTAAGATTAGAAACTCTCCATTCTGGAACACTTTGAAGTTGCATTCATCTCTTGTGACTGGTATGCTCAGTAGGGCTGTGTGTAAACTCAGAGTCCGTGATACCTTGGGTTTGTTCCCTTGCGCAGAAAGGACTTCCTGCTGTGGAACCCTGTCATAGCTCTTGTGTACAGTTCTCTGTATTGGTTACAGATTCTTTACGCTCGAGATGTAGATCAGCGTAGCACAACTTTTGAGAAGTCTTTACTAATGGGCAAAGAGTTTCAGCGCCGTGCCAAAGCCATGATCCTGCGTGCTGCGGTCCTGCGCAACCAAATACATGTGAAGGTATGGGCATGTTAAATGTGGACTTTGAGACAATGTAAAGATGTTAAATTTTTTTCTTTTTTTTTTTTTTTTAACTGAAACCTTTAGAATTGGTGAATTGAAGATTCTGGGGGGAAATGGATTTATTGTGCTTATGATTGGACAGATTCTCACAATAGCAAATATAAATATATAAGGAACAGGTGTTTCTGGCCAACACATTCACCTGCTTATACAATGCAGAACGTCCTTTGAAGTTCACATGCTTGGGTTGATTCTGACTTCCTCATTCATTACATATCTTTTATCAAAACAAAGATTGGTTTAAGGAATTTTTTTGGCAGAGGAGGTAAAAAATGCATGAAGTGCTTGGAGTATTCCTTCCAGGATGCAGTTCCAAAAGAATGCCCTCAGGAAAGATAGGCCGTCTGCCACAGAACATGTAAAATTCTATAGTATATTAATCTCTATGATGACTAAATGGCAGATAGGATTTAACTTTTAGGGCCAACAGCAACTTGTACGTAATAAATAAGAATGGCTTAAAAGTTCCGATTTGACTTCTTTTTTTAGGAACAGTTGTTGTGAACTGTAACTGTAGAAGTTGTGAACACAAAGCTTTTGAAAGCCATCGTTATTTTATGAGTTGGGGGTGTGCTCTCCCACTGCTGTTAATCCCGCTGTGCTTCCCCTGTGCTTCATTTGGTCCCTCAGGAAGCACCCTGCAGGGTATTTACACATCACTAACTAGGATGTGTTTTGGTCTTGTTGCAGTCTCCTCCAAGAGAAGGTAGCCAAGGGGAACTTACTCCAGCAAACAGCCAGTCCAGGATGAGCACCAACATGTGAAAAACTTCGTGTACTACCAAAAGAAATGGTCCCTCCAGGACTATACCCATTGTCTCGCCCACTAACTGCTGAGCTTCACAAACTGTCCCTGTCTCCCTCACTTCTTGCTCAGATTGAGAGGGTCAGGGCTGACGGTGGATAATAACGAATATTCCTATAACTTCAATTCTCCTTGAAAAGAAATTCTTTCTAAAAACAGCATCCCTGCAATGGGTCATCATTTCAGTCATGGTAGAACATCTTCTCCATTTTTCATTCTCCACCACTCCATAAAGAGCTGTCAGGTTATTCACACAGATGCTGATTTTAAGAGTTTTTCAGCTGCTATTAGTTTTCATGTTTCAAAGCTGCAAAAATAGTGTTAAGTTGAATGGACATGTGTGATCTAAGATGAATTTCAGTAGCCTGAAAGTTTTGCCTTGATTTTGAGCAATGCTGAGCTTTCAGTTTATTCCAGATAAACTTCCATTGCTTGCAGTTATGGAGGTAGAGTTCTGATGGGAGAGGAGACTTCTCTGGGAAACTCTTAATGACTTTTTCACCTACACTAGAAAACACCGCACTGCTTCCATGCATTCAGTCACAGGCCTTTATTTTAGGGTGTTATGTTTACCTGGATGCAGGTTTTTTCTCTTTGGACTCTGTTTTCAAAGACCTGTTTGCTAATGTTTTTCCCCCTTGTGTGTGACCTGGCTTTGGGGTCTAGTGTTATCACATAGCAGTAAATTTCTTACTTCATGCAAATACTGCTGCTTGTCCAGTCTTACTGCCATAGTGTGTGATGGTTTCCCAACATGTGCAACACTTGCTTCTGGTAGCATGGATAAATGCCATAAAATACCACTCAAGTCCTGGGGAAGAGCTGAAAACAGTCAACTTAGGTGCCTGCTCTCCAGGTGCATTTGTTCTGCTTTTCCTTTTATAAAGGGATTAAAGGTGGCAGCCCAGATGTGTGTGTTCTGTGTTAACAAAAGGAGATATGCACTGAATTTTCTGAAGTCACTGCAGCTTTGCATTCAGCTGATCCATAAGGCAAGCTAAGAATTCTGATCCAGCCCTGACTGGTCTGGCAACTGCCTCAGCTGACTCCAGATGTTCCTGTTACTGTGTTCAAGCTTTTCCTCCTTTCCCTTTTTTTTTATGATTTGTTCTATCTTGTGCATTAAAGAACAGGATTAAAAAGCTTGTGAGTATTTGGAGTTTTGTGTTAAAATTGGGGTTTAGGTATTTTGGTCTCAAGGCATTGATTTTTTGCTAAGCTTGATGTTTTTTAGGCTATTGTATTGTCATTTCTGATCTATTCGAGATGTAGTTTGGACGCACTGTGAAGAAAGTACAACTTGAGAGAATGTTCTGGTAGCAGCACTCCCGGATTGCATTTGCCCAGCTGCCAAATTGCAACAGTGCTCTCTCTCTCTCTGGCTTTCTGTGCTTTTCATGACTTAGGTGCTGAAAATGGAAATAATAGTTCCTGTGAGGTCTTTGGTTAAATGTCTTCCATTTGTCATGGGAAAACTCTCATTTTGAGGGGAGAGAGCGCTGTTTAAGAAAGAACCTTGAGTCAGGCATCATGAATGGCTGGTTCAGTGAGAAAGGCAAGTTGAGTCCTCGGGTAAATTGCTGTTTAAAAATATTTCTTTATAAAAATGGGGAAAAGTAATTCTAATGCTTTCTGCTCATGCTGAAGGAAAGCTGTTCAGTCCTCCAGTACTCAACACATTCTTGCTTTCTTCCTAAGATGGGCTACTAATAGCATTTCTAAGTGCTGTGCTCTTGGAAAGGTGGTTTTGCAACCCAGTTAAGTGCATCACATCAGCTGACTGTCTTTGCTTACGCACAGCTTCCACTATCTTATTATCGTCTGTTCCTTCCTGGAGGCTTTCTGCCCGAGGAATCCTCAGTCATAAATGGGCATCTTCAGCTCACTGGCTGCATCATCTCTGCTCTTCAGATACCAGCACTTATCTGCTCCCGGGGTAGGAAGCACGTATCCTTTTAGTAGTCAGCATGGAGCCCACGACATGGCAACAGCAGTTTCCAGCTCTTGCTGTGGCCTAAGGCAGTTCTATAGCTGGGGCAGAGGTGAACAGTTTCTTCTCTCCAAGCAAAAATGTTTACAACCTCTTCTGGGCAGACACAGCATTTTCTATAGTTGCCTACTTCTTGGCACAGCTCAAGCATAGTGTATACTTTTGTATAGAATTATTGGCATGTAACTCTCCTTTGGCCTGTGAAAGAAGCTGCTGTTGCTTTAGGATCTCATAGATGTGAGTTTGGCTGTTCAGGTGTATTTTTTCTAGACATTATTCATTGCCTCCTCCAGTCCTGACTACCTGCCAGGCAAAAATCAGGAAATACTACACAGCCACAGATACAGTTCTGTATATTCTGTATAACTTGCATACGTAAGCAGTTCCCTAGTGAAAGATTTTTCTTTCCTTCTAAGTAGTATCCCAAGTAATACATGGGAAAATAATGGCTCAGAATGAATTTCCAGTGATGCCCTGTGACCACCAAGGTAATCCAGTGGGTGAAGTTTTGTGTGATCTGTAGCACGTTGATACATCTAGGATATGGTCAGAAAAACTTGTTTAAATGGATTTCATGAACTTGTACAGCACTTTGTTGTTGACGAGGAAGGAAGTGCCAATGGGAGTCCATAATTGATGGTATCCTCATACAGTGTAATCCTCAGTGTCCTCATCCTGCTTTCTTTAGGTAAAGAAACTGTCACTACAAGATTTGTGTTGGAGTAGTTAGTAATTACCTGGCTAGAGCTTGTCCCGCAAAGTGTTGCTAAAGGTTTGCAGAGGGAGATCTGTAGGAGGGGAATGACATTTCTGTTTGGACTGTGGCTGAGGGCAGCAGCATCTGTCAGCTGCTGTTGGACATCAGCGGATGAAGGAGAAAGATTGTTGTGTCTTTGCCCGGTGCCGTGCATGTATGAGCTGTACATTGATTTCTGGGACTCTGCTGTAATGGCCTTTCAACTTAGTTGAAATTTCAGCATTGTTCCGCCCTCTGGACAGCTGCCCAGACTGCTGCTGAATAATGTGTTATTTCTGATACAATGCAATAGAAACCTTCAGAAAAACAACCGAGGGAACTTTGGCCCCTGACAAAGGCCCATGGGGCACAGGCAGGAAGTGCTGCTCAAGCACTGCTCAGGGGTTTTAACTTCTTTTACACTTTTTTCTAAGAGTAAAGTCTCAGCCAACTTAATTTGGCCTTTCAAGGTTCCTATGCCATCTCCTTCGTTCAGTTACCTATGAAGCAGACGACAGTGGGGCAGCAGTGTGCTCTGCAGGCCAGTGCTCTTAGCAGTTTCGTGTTCCACCCCCTTGTGAGAGCTGAGACTAACACAAGTCAGCATTTCATTTTTTCAGCAGTTCATCAACTGTGAATATGCAGTTGTGTGAAACCCCCCACACTGGCATGGAACTGACTTATCTCTGGTGCTGTAGGGGAATAGGGGATTAATTATGCTCTGCTTTGACAATGAGCTTTGTACTTCAGCTGCTATTCCTGTGGAGCTCTGAATTCCATTCAGTGTTTCAGAAAGTCCGATAGACCAACCTAGCTTTAGATTATCTCACAGGATAACTTGATCAGGCTAAATTAAATAGAAAGGGAACAGAAACTGCCTAATAGGGTATGACAACCTCTGGGAGAAATGTATGACATTGAGTAGTTGGAAGCGTGGTAAATTCATAATGCAATAGGAGTTTCTTGACAGCAAAGAAATAATTTGCGCTTAGGCTTCAGTAGACTTATGAAGAGCTACAGACTGAAGGGCAGCTGCATTAGCAAAAAATGGTCTAATTGAAACAAGAATTCAAGTGGAAAGCTCTGAAAATCTGTAGACCAGGCCAGGTTATCTTGTTGCCCTTGATCTCACAGACACCACTGCTTCATTTCTTTAATGCTTCTGCAGCTGTGGCTTTGGCCTTGACTCATACTCCCTGCGCCTGTAGTTTATGTACCTGTGAGGTCCATGTGTATATAAGGTTTGTAGCCTGTGAATCCATGCTGAGATCCAGGGGTTTGTCTCCCAGTGCCCAGTTCGGGGGCTGATGTGCTGCTTTTTGTCTTTTTTTTGTTTTGTTGAATCCTGCCTCTCTCCTCTCACGAGCTCTTTGCCAACGCAGGCATTTGCCTTCCTTTTCGTCAGGTGAACGGCTACTACTTTTTTGTGTGCCTCTGAAAGTGGATTTAGATACAAGAATCCAATCTCCCTCAAACCCAAAGACGGGATAATTTTCATCATCATTCTGCATGCAGAGCTTTGCCTTTTCCTCCAGGTATTTCCATTCAAGTTAACTAGTGTGTATCTTCTTGAAGGCCTGTGAAACAGTAACAAAACAGGACATTGCCTTGCTCACTTGGCAGGCTGAATATTTTGTTTTATTATACAGGGTAATAAGTATATTGCCTGAAAGCGATCCCTAGTTAGTGTTAGGTGCAGATGTGTCCAGCATGAATGGTAAGTGGCTCGGCTTTGCTTATGTTGTAATACTGCTCCTAATTCACAAGGGTTTTTTATTAAGGAATGACAGAGTGGTCATCTCCACCTCCTCAATCGCAATGTGTCAGCTTCTAGAATGTCTTGGAAGTTCAGGTCAAAACTTCTTCCACTAGTGTGGTGATGGAGTTAATGCACAAAGGGAGTTCTGCGTTGCAGTGCCTGCCTGAGCAGTTTCCAGCCCTGTGGGAGGAGCACTGCAGTCTTCTGCTACAGCATGGGACAGGAGCCCTCAAGACAAGTGTGCATCTGTCTGCATTGCCTATTCAGAAAGACCTTGGAAGAGTGGTTAGGGACTTATATGCCTTAAACACTAATTCTGTATAGAGCTGTCCAAATTGGGATTCCCAAGAATAAGGACCTTCCTGAATTTAGGAACCTAATGCCAGCTTGATCGTTTTTTCCCATTGGTGATTCTGTGATGAGACTGCTTGTGAGAGATGTGTTCTGAAATCCCACTGTGTGGTTAAGAATGTGACCGGAATGTCTCACATAGCACCAGTCCACTGATGTGTCAGCACAGCAGATGTTTCTCATTTCTTTTCTGACTCTGTAAACTCTTCTCTGGCACAGTGAGCAGTGACTGAGTTTTCTGATGGTTTGGGGAAGCTGCAAATGGGAAGGGTTCAGATAAGCAGTTTGAAATTCCATAATAATGAACATTTAGCTTTTTATAAGAGAGGCTTTTCAAACAGACAAGGGAACTGGGAATACTTGACAGCTTTAAAGCGTGCGCCTGTGCGAGGGAAGAAGTGAACAAGAGGTGGGAGATGTGGTTCCAAGTTCCCGTGTTTAAATAAGGCACAGAAGCATTTTTAAACACGGTTCTCCCACACTGCTGGCTGGGCTCTTGGGTGCCTGCCACAAGCTTCCCTCCCCCTTGCTTTCTGTGCTAGTTTCAATTCACAAGGCAAGCTAAGTAACAGTTAGTTAGTAGTTTAGTAGCTAAACTTGATGTGAATACAAGGGTAGTCAGAAATGATAAAAGCTGCTGAAAGTTGTGGCTGATGAGCTGATTACAGTTGGAAGATGCTATTCCAATAACATAATGGAAAATATTTTGTTCAAGTAAGAAGCAAATGAAATGAGAAGACTCAACAGGAGAGTTTGAACTACTTTTATTGTCATAATCTGTAGAAAGCCACAACTAAATGTTAGCCAGCATTTAAGTCCAGCCTCCAAAACGGGTATGAAGTTCTTAGCTCTTGTGGTCCCTCTAGAGGACTTGGTGCATGGGAACAGCTAGATAAAAGAAAGCTAGATGTAGGCAAATGTCTAAAGATATCAAGATGCACACACTAGCGTGATAGGGAAGGTGCCTTAAGAAATAGTATGTTTCATGTATGAACACAGCATAGATGTAAGTGAGCATAAGGATGGTTGACATAAGGGTAGGCCAAGGCCTCTGCTTCACAAGTGGCCTCTGTTTAGGGATCTGTTAATCTTTCTTATGGGCTCTCTTGTTAATGTTTTGAATGAGAATGTTTCTCCATGGATTGACTAAGTAAGTTTACGGCTACTAGCAGTTCAGGGTAGTGGTGAACTGCTATTTCAATTCTCACCACACTGTCCATGTGTGAACTCATGACTATAAACTGTAACAGTCGTAATGCAGGTTAGGAAATAGAAACTGAGCTTGCAGGGCTCAAGGGGGGATGTACACGTGCATGCATGAACACATACATATGCATGTGTGCATAAGCAGGGAAGGGTCATTGTGAAGTCAAAAAACCCTCATGTTCAGAAGGGTTTTTAGCCTGGTCGGGGAGTTGCTTCAGCTCCTGGGGCCTCCAAGTGTTTCTGGCATTGCAAAATACCAGGCTTGCCCCTGTGTTGCAGGGGCAGGGAAGGGCTCACCTTGGGGTCACAGGGGCCTGGTGCTGCCTTTGGTTCCTGACCTTGGAGGCACTTTGGGTTTTTGGTCTGTTACTGTTCAGTAATGCAGACCTGGTATTCTGGGCACTGGGTTTCCAGTGCATTTCCTTTCAGCATAACTTTCCAGCATAACTTCCAAAGGGGAATATCTGACAGATTGTGACAGGCAGAGGGAAAATCTCTGCAGTTGAGATTCTACAAAAACAAGTGTCGGGCAGATGAAGCATCAAGGAAGAAACCAGAAGTCTCCCTCCTGGTTTCTGTCCTTCCAGTTGTGTTCAAAACAGCTCTGCCTCTGCTCAGTTGCCTATTTTTATTTTGAATTTGTGGAAGGTACCCACCTAAGTCAGCTCCAACCTGTGGAGGTTCTGTGGCACAGACTGAACACAAGAATAGAAGAACACAAATGGCCCCCTCACCCAGCCAAACCCTCAAACTGTAGACCAGAAAGTGATAATACAGAGTATGCACTCAGAATGCATTACTACATACTGTACAGTGGTCCACTGTGTTGGCCTTTTGCTTGCTATATGTGCTTGCAAGACTGAGAACTCAACCACAGGATAATTTCTTGTCACTGGCCAGTAAAAGCTGCAGGAGCTGTTGGGGAATTGTTACACACCAACCTAGAATAAATTAAAACCAAATAAGACCAATTATGACTAAAATCTGCCTCCATGGAGGCAAAGTGAGTGGCTTAAACCAGGCACACAGCCTAGCAGTGCTCATGAACATACACCACACCTCTTGGTGGTTTGGCCATGTGACAGAGGTTTGGGTTGTGGGCAACTACCACCCCCTCAGGGCCCGATGCTCTCAGCTGCAGACAAGCCTTTTGCAATGGGCACGAGCAGTTGCTCAGGACCAGGCCAGGCACATAACTCTCATCGGGCCCCCTGCTCCAGGCCTGTTTCTTTGTCCTGCCCTTTCCACTTCCTTCCTTCTCTTCACCACTTCCCTTGGAGGAACAGTAGTTGAAGACCTACTGATTTTAGAGTTGTGGGCACTACTTCTACAAAGGTCTTGTTCATAACATGCTAGCTTTGCCAGACCAGACAGGGCTAGACTGCAGAGTTAACAGGCTTCACAATGCATTGTTGCTTTGTCCCTTCAGTAGGCTATAGGTGACAAGAAAGCATTAACAGACCTGCTGCTTTTTGTGCACTGAGACAGTCGGTGCCAGCACCTCTGAAGAAAAGCTGCTCACACTGCAGCATACGCTGGAGCATGCAGTGACGGAAACAGCATTCAGCAAACAGGCCCCAAGGAGATAGATAAATTTTCAAAGCTGAGCTAAGCTTTAGTTATTTATTGTAGCTTAAGCATGGGATGGCCCTGACTTCCTTTGTTCAGTCTGCTAAAGAGCTGCGTACCACTGCTGTGGGTTTTTTGGGCTGGTTTGGGCTTTTTCGGCTGCTGACATTCTTTCCTGCATCCTGAACACTGTAAGGAAGGCTACACAGGCCAAATGCCTAGGGTGACACACAGAGCCCATGGGGAAAAAAGGCTAAAAGCCAGACAGGGGTCTTGCATGTATAGACCTGTGTCTGGTTTTGACACCCTTCTCACAATATATCAGGTGGGAAGGGGAAAGAATGATCATATAGTTACGTTTGAGACCTCGAGCAGGGAAAGGTTCATGAACTTGCATTCTGACCTAGTTTCTGACTACCCCGTCTATTTACAGAGATTTCATTTTGCCCCAACCTTCGGCTCATGGGAGACAGTTAAGCTTTATACTGTAGAAAACTAAGAATTGCTAATACACAATGTTGTTACAGCAGCATCTGGTACTTTTACATTCACAATTTCAACGTACAGCTACATTCTTTTTTGCATTTGAAAACGTGGCCTGTGGAAGCTCAGACAAATGTGACACATTTTCTGCTGGTGAAGAAGTCATTGACATTACTGCTTTTAGCACACCAGAAGGCTGGTCTAATACAAGAAATTTATTCCCCAATATAAAAACAAGAGATAAAGGGTTAACGAACATACAAGAGGCAGACTGTAATGGCAGCTTATGTAGGTTGCCCCCACCCCAAAAATGCAGCATTTTCATTCTTTAAAACACAGCATGAGAAATTCAATTGTACCCTTTTTATTTCAAATGCAGGATAATTCCCTGAGTAAGCAGCATTTTACTTAAAACTTTCCAAGAACTTACTTAAAATAAATCTGAGGAACAAGTTCGCACAGCTGATGGTGAGCTGGAGACGGCATGTTCCTTGGCCCAGGGAGGCAGAGGTCTGGCAGGGCTCGTAACTGGGCATTGTCAAAGCTTCACACTGCACTGTCACCAGCCTCCTTCAGTACAGCAGTCTCCCCCACATCTACATCTCCTCTCCGACTGACCTCTGCGTTTTGAATTACTCTTTGACTACTCTGCCACAAAAGGGATTTTTCGTATTTGGTCTTAAAGAGTAAGCCATGACCTGAAGAAGCAAGAATGGGGAAAAACAAACAAACCAACCTAAAATGAGATGACTGCACTGGTAAACAGAACAGTTTCATTCCTTACAGTTGCAAAGAATGGGTTCTCATAGTCTGGAAACTACACATGCCAAGGCTGTAGATTCTAACACCGCCAGCTCCCCCCTCCTCTTCCTCACCCCCAAAAAAAGAAGTTTAAAGCAATAAACATACATGGGAGATGAGACATTTGCTCAGTGACTTGAAGGAAGCTGCACTTACCTGGGCAGTCTGCTGTTGCTTTGAATGCACTTTTCTTACAGCAGCCTCGGCACATGTTAAACACACATTTATTGCCCTGGGGTGGGGTGGGGGATAAAGAAGCTCGCATCAGTCAAAATAGAATTAGTGTTTACTCCAGTAAGCAACAACAATACAGCTCTGCCTATTCAGACCTTGGAAAAATATCATGAACTTGTGCATTAGGCAATCACAGCTCAGTCTAATGAAGGTGACGGAGCTGATGTCATATGGGGGAGCCCCAGCGATCAACTGTACATAGAGAACAAAAACCAAAACAGAAAAAAAATACCCCGAACCAAGGCAAACAGCAAAATCCCAGATTCAACTTCTGCAGCATCTGTAACGTGCTGGGCGGCCCGAGCTGCACAACACAAGCAGGTAAGTGCCATAAGCACTTTGAAACAGCACTGTGACATTTGTTGCATGTGAGCTGCTTGTAGTTCTCTCCAACAGCAGATGTGAAGCATGGTGCCTGGCATGCTTGCTACCATCTGTAGCTTTGCCTGAAGTAAATGTTACCACATGAATTATTTCCTACTTTCAGCTTAAAAATGGACCTGAGTATATATTAAAATATAATGCATGACCCTTAGGGGACAGCAGCAGTTGAGTCTTGGAAAGCCGACACTAGCATTTAGCAGTCTGGCTGGCTACAGTACTTCGGTTCACACTTTCTTTTGTTCCCCCCCAGTTCCATGACACAGCTTAGAAACACTTGATCTTGGGGAGGGAAATAAAATTGGCCCACTCACAAGATTTCAAGGGCTGTATGCACCATTACAGTGATGTAAGAAGCAAACCAAAAATAAGACAGCCCAGCTTCAGACAGGTCTGTTGACGCACCAAGCAGTGTCACCCGGATTAGCAATGAAACAGGGTGGCTTATAGAAGGCAGGCCAGCTGAGCGCTCAGTGCTCTCCCAGCAATGAACACAGCAAGAAATACACTTTTGTAGCAGCAGTTCCAAACTGAGCTCAGCGCTGTTTTAAAGGCGTTACAACTGCTACAAAAAGAAGCAACACCACATGCTGTAATGCTACTTTTTCAGCTAGAACACAAAATTATTCCTTGCATTTTACACCCTGCTTGCTAACATACCTTGCATGCACAGGTACATTAGCAGCAATAAATACACTGTTCATACAGCTCAGCAACATCTCCCTGTCAAGGAAATACCTATGGTCCCCAAGAGGAAACAAACAAAAATCCCCAACCAAACAAAACGCCAATGAACTCTTTTCACACATAAAATATTTCCAGTTTCAAAAATACATATGCTGTACACAACCTGGAAAACAATTTGTTTAACATCGCTACTGGTGAAAGCGGATGTGAATCTGCTAGCAAAAACAGAGCTGAGAAAAATGAGCTCCTCATTCTTGTTCTGATTGAGGGCATAGATGCAAACCCACGAGACTGCTGCCCAACACTTGCTACAGGTTATACTGCCATGACATTGACAGTATTTGCATTAGCACATCAGTAACTACATCAGTTATTCAAATTCTCAATCCTTGCAGAAAACCACCACCCACCACTAACCCTAGTAAAAGGCGGTTTGGTTTGAATTTCACAGTAGAATATACACATGTAATAACTGGAAGTTTGGTGATTTGTTTCCAGGAGATCTTGGGAAGTTCGTCTGACGCACTCAACTGTCATAGTGACAAATATCCTCAGCAGTAAGATTGCACTTTTTTGGAAAGGAAGACAAATGATCTCAAAGACCCTACGCATGGTAGTGGATTTGTGCAGCACCTTTACCTCTGCTTATGGTTCATAGTTAAGAGGCTTTAGCCCAAGTATGAACTGACTTGCTTTCCCTATGTATCAGCGGGACTTGGTATGTGTGCATTACTGAACACTGTCATGGACCTACCTCGGGATTCAGAATCACAGAATAGTTTGGGTTGGAAGGGACATCTATTCCAACCACCCTGCAGTGAGCAGGGACAACTTTCTCTGGATCAGGTTGCTCAGAGCCCCGTCCAACCTCACCCTTCCTGGAATGGGCCATATACCACCTCTCTGGGCAACCTGTGCCAGTGTTTCTCCACCCTCATGGTAAAAATTTACTTCCATATATCTAGTGTGAATCTGCTCTCTTTTAGTGTGAAACCATGACCTCTTGTCCTGTTGTAACAGGCCCTACTAAAAAGCCTGTCACCACCTTTCTTATAAGTAAGTCTCCTTTCAGTACTGAAAGGTTACAATAAGGTCTCCCTGAAGTCTCCTCCAGGCTGAACAACCCCAACTCTCTCAGGCTTTCTGCATAGAGAGGTGCTCCAATCCTCTGACCACTTTTGTAGCCCCCCTCTAGACTTGCTGCCGCAAGTCCATGTCTTTCCTGTGCTGAGAACTCCAGAGCTAGATGCAGTACTTCAGGTGAGGGCTTGCCAGAGCAGAGCAGAGGGGCAGAATCACCTCCCTTGACCTGCTGGCCGTATTCCTCTGGATGCAGCCCAAGATCCAATTGGCCTTCTGGGCTGCAAGTGCACACTGCCTGCTCATATCCAGCTTTTCACCCACCAGCACTCTCAAGTCCTTCTCCCCAGGGCTGCTCTCAATCCCTTCAGCCCCAGCCCAGGTGCAGGACCTTGCACTTGGCCTTGTTGAACTTCATGAGGTTCACACAGGCCCAGTTCCTGAGTTTGTCCAGGTCCCTCTGGATGGCATCCCTTCCCTCAGGAGTGTCAACCGTACCACTCAGCTTCATGTCATCTGCAAACTTGCTGAAGGTGCCCTCTATCCCACAGTCTTATGTCACTGTTGAAGACATTAAACAGTACTGCTCCCAGTGTGGACCCCTGTGGGATGCCACTCATCACTGTTCTCCATTTGGATATTGAGCCATTGACCACTTCATGCTCATTTAATTTCCATTTAACAGAAACGCTCTAATGGACCACTGGCATTGACTTACCTTAGGGTTTCCACATTGATCACATTTGGCATATTTGGCTAGAAAAAGAGAGAGGATTTCAGCAATGGTATTTTTATGGGGAAGAAAGTAAACCAACCCAAACGAAGCAGCATCAGCTTGGCACTTCTCTTGCGAGAGAGACTTTTTAAAATTAAAATACAGTACTTCAAGGAACAGTGCAAAGGTCAAGGACTTTGTAAGTGCCTAAATCCAAACATGGAAAATTTTAATTCTCAAGTCAAGTGTAAGAGAGGAGGACAACTGCTTGAAATGCACAGGCAGTTTCAAATACCAGTGACAGCTAAAATTCAGTTTGTAAAAGCATTCTGATCTTGAAAAGATGATTACCGTGGATCAGTGACCAACTTCTTTAATCCTTGTTTTCTTTACTAATGAACATTATCTGAATCACATTGCCTACGACCGAAATTTCCCAGTAATCCTCCCTGTTTTAAGACATTTCTACAACTACATGAACAAGGAAAATAAACAGTGGCTACTTATGTCAAATGTGGTATCAGCACCTTTCCATGCATTAATCCAGTAAATGGAACTTACGTTTTAAAGATGGATCAAAGCTTTTATTTGGATTTCTCAACTTCTTTTTTTGTTTATTCTTTGACAGAAGCTCAGCATTTCCATCTTCCTCCTCTTCCAAAGCACGTTTTCCTCGCGCACCTTTTTCACTGGCTCCATTCTCCTTGCATCTCTCCTTTGGCCTGAAACAGTGAATATCATTGTAAATCGGCTGTAGTGAACAAGCAGGTGATCCCCAGATGCTGTTCTGGTTTACTGAAATCTGGGTAAACTCTAAACTTTTCTATTATGGTGAAATTACAGGGAAGTGTCACCGCCCATAGAAGTGGAATAGAAAAAGTGAACTTTTTTGTTACCATTGGCTATTAGTAACAAACAGAGTCTTCAGCTCAATTTTCACAACAGAAAGGGAATAAGTTAGCTGAAAAGTCTGTCCGTACAACACAAGCATCCTTTATAGAATACAATTTAGTTCTCATCTTTGCTAGCCTGGTAGTTATCGGCAACATCCATGTTACATATAATGATAAAGTACTGTCAGTACTGTCAATTGTATTTGTTGCTCATCAGGTTCTCTTCCTGCTCTGCAGAGGAATTACTGGTTCTAAAGGAGAAGATGCATACAATGAGCAATATCCCCATGAACAAAGCAATAATCCAGAAAAAAAGAAATGAGAACAAAACCAATCCAAAGTCTTCATTTATTTTCAAATTAATAAAAGCTCCTAAAACAGAGCTGGGAGGCCCTGTACCGATACAATAGGTGGGAAAGGCCTATGGGTCTCTGTCCATGTTAAAATAACTAACTTACCCCGGCCTGATGTATGGCTGACAGATCCAGTGGAAGAAAGGCAACCCTTCTTTTGGCTTTTCTCCTTCTTTCTGATTAGCTATTTCTTCCTGCAGTACAGAGTTACAGTCAGTTTTCCTGAAGTTCTCAGGCAACACTCTTAGATAATACTTCAAACTCCAGAAACCACAAATGGGAATTTAAAGTGACAGTTACTGACAGTTAAATATAGGCAGAAAACTTCTTCTACTAAGAGAGATTAATTGAAGCAGATTTATAACTCTTAAATCCTGTGTAAAACTGTTCAGACTTCAGGGGCTGCTACTGTAGTAAACTACCAACATCAAGGTTGGCAAGCCACAAAGTTTCAATGAAGTGACTAACAGGCATCAACTGTATGACATACATGGTAAGTTCCCACCAAGTGCAGACAGTGTTGTTCTGGGAGGTTAGGACCCATCTTAGTACCTGGCATCGTAGTTTCAGCTCCCTGTTGACATCTACAATGCCCTCTAGAGTCTTCACTTTTGCTAATTCTTCACGCAGTTGCTGGTAAACTTGAAGCCTGAGGCAAATCCCAAACATCAAGTTATTTTATTCATTATTTCTACACTGAGATCAACTGAAAATATATTTATGAAAGCTTTTCATAGATTTCTCTTGCTGCACTTGCCTTTGGTAGAAGCTTATCTTCTTTCTTGTAAGTCCAGAGAAAACCACACCTACCCACTTACTCTTTTCCAAATAAATACTTGGCACACAACCAAGGTGAGATAAGCTAACATGAATACACAGTGCATCAGCTACTCCTCAGTAACTGCCCATGGCCATCCTCTTACTCCACAACAAATGCAAGACAACTTGCCTCACACCGAACAAGGAGTTAGTTAACTTGTGTTTGCCACAAAGTGCATATGTGCATCTGGGCAATTACCACATGGCAGCTGACATACTGTGAGCTCACACCTAGTTATCTTGTGGTAACTTGTTCATTCCCCATGCCCTGTTTTCCAGATATGCAGTGAAGGGTAAAGGCCTCAGCCCACATTCTGTCCAGCCAGGTCCAGGAAAGAAAACCTTGCAGCATACTCATTCTGGCCAAACAAATCCTTGTCTAGAAAACCCAGACACCTGCTAAGCAAGATGAGCCCTGAAAACATGAAGAGTTCTCTGGAGATACTCACGTGTGATGCCAAAGCTTGAAGAGATGAGCCCTAACATAAGACAATGGACAAGGGTACTTCTGCACTATCTCCAGATACTCCTCAGCCATCTCCCACACCAATGGGTTTCGGCCCTCAAACAAAGCTGGGTTATGGAGATTACCTTCTAGGGAATGAAAAGAAATACTTAAACTTCCATTTCAGGATTGAAACAAAACAAAAACTAGGCTCTGGAGCTTGATCAGCTCTGTTGCAATTCCACCAGCCAGACACAGACACATCACCCATGTACTCAGAGAGGAACACAGGGTACATAAAACTCTAGTCTGACCTCAGGATACTACATTTGACTATACAGTTCTTAACTGAGCCAAATAGCTCATATCCAATTGAAGTACATTTTCCAGAAAGGCATCCGATCTTAACACAAAGACAATAAAAAATATTAACAGAAAAATCACTGTTTTTGTTGCCCAGTTGTTAAATACTTGGACAGGGGATGTCTTATCTTATGTCTGTCTTAACATTCATCTGGCCTAAGCTTACAGATACTGCTTCTCGCTATGCTTTTCTCTATTAGCTTCAAAAGCTTTTGTATTTTCTAAGAATAAGATTCTACAACCTCCGGGAAAATGTTTCATTGATTTAACTGTGCTAGTGATTGGAAGCTTTTTCTGATGTCTGTCCTAGCTCTTCCTGTAGGAAGCTATGCCAGTTCTTTCTTGTCCCAACCCAACATGAAACATCTACAGGAATACTACTCAGCGGATGCATGTCCTGCACCAAGATCCATTCAAAAACTGTTGCATTGGTTAACAGATGTCATGAAAATATTCCAGGACAACAGGAGTCCCATATGCCTTTGTCAAGTAATTAGATTTGAGCTGTCCGCTCAATGGTACTAGAAGTCCAACATAACAATTCTTACATATCTTAAGTGATTCCTGGTCCTGGTAAGAGATGGCCAGTCTAAGAAGAGGGAGAATGGCCACAGAGCTTTCAATCAAAGCTGTTCACCAAGTCAGTCTGACATAAGCTTTTAATGAATGTATATGGGGCTACTAAGAGGGAAAGAAATAATTTGTATTCTCACCTGAGTAAAAATTCATTCTATTTACCTGCACTCATGACACCATGCACTCCTGTCTTACGGATACATTCTTCAACATCACTGAGACACTGGATGTTTCCATTTGCAAATACAGGAATGCTTACAGCTTTTCTATACCAGTGAATAAAACAGATGCACAAAATTGAGAATTAGAGTCAACCCAGAAATTCTACTGCTGTCACACATAAACTTGTTTTCTCTTTAATCCACCTAAAATCTACCTTCATCATCTGTTAGCAGAATTCCAGCGAGATGAGCACTGCTCACTGACCTGACAGCCTGAATGTGCTCCCAGGACGCCACGCCAGCAAGCGGTCCCTTCTGTTCTTTAGTACGGCCATGCACAGTCAGCAGCTAGAACACAAAGTTACATTTACTTTTCATTTGCATGAACTACTGGACAGACCAACTGACAACAATTTCCTTTCACCCCATACGCTTCATGGATGCCACTGAATTCCCACTGCTATTTCAACAGCGCAACAACTTTGGTAGCACAGAAAGGTGTCAGCAGCTCACCAACCATGGCATGGTCTTGGGCTTCTTTCAGCTTGCTATTCCACAGCATGACAAGATCGTATCTTGGGAGAACCTACGGATTTCTTCCTGTATTGGCTCCTATTTGTGATTCACTTTGGAATTTGTGGTATATTGATCTGGCTTGCTCCTCAGCAGAAGGTCTGAATACTGTTAGTACTGGCTCTAACCACAGCGTCTCTTCCTATTTAACTGGAGTTAACTCCTAGAAAGCTGCCTATATCCTCACTAGTGGCAGTCATCTTTGATACTAGATTTTTATTATAGCCCTGTAGATTTCATGCACTCACACTGCCTCCTGCAGCACTACGTTAGACTGAGATGCTCAGCCACAGTGAAGGATACCACCCTGTGCAGTGATTACAAGAGAGACTCTGAAATCACGCTGTCTTCTGTATCACACTATTGGCCTGCTGCCTACGACTGCAAATATATGGTCTCTCTGCATCCCATTTTTCCTGCTTGTAAAATGATGCAGCCTATTCATGTCCACTGTAATCCAAGATCTGCTCACCAGATGCTTTACAAAGAGACACGTGCCCAATGCAAGAGTACCGGGAGCAGCTGCCACCTTACCTGGCATCCAGCCTTCTCCAGCATCTGTGCATACTTCACTGTCTTGTCAATTTCTTGGAAAACGCGGATTTTACATGTGATGGGAACAGAGAGCTTCTCATTAGCCAGTAAAACTGGGAAAGATTGAAAAGACATGTAAGTGGGCTGCACAATGCTACGAAAAGTGCTTACCTTCCTCAACATCCTCAAGATACTAGGTGTGGTATGGAAAAAGCCTGAAAAGTTAATGCTAGGCAGTTCTCACAGCTTAAACAATCATCAGTGTCCTCTGCAATCCTTATTGCACAGGTTAATCAAGTAATAGTAAAACACGAAGCACAAAATCTGCATTCTAACAAAAAGGCATAAAATAGTCAACATTTAATAGTCCTAATGCTTCCACCACATCAAACCTTCACTTTCAAGGACCATCCCCTCAAATCTTCACCATTGCTACAGGTTTACCGTAATCACAGGCTATTGTACTCCTCCTACTTTGACAACAACATTAATACTCTCTTGTCCACCTTTCCTACAAGAGATGCTTTGCTTCTTTCCAAATCTTCACACAAACAGTCATGACAAGTAGAGTCCTCTCCATGGCCAACAGAGGCTTATCAACCGAGTTTGATAACTGTGGACCCAGTTTAATAGCAAATGTAGGTTACAGAATCAGGATGAAATCTAGAGCATATTAAACTCCCATAGTGTTTACACAGTGCATGGAATTGGAAAACTACTGAAAAGACTGCTAACAAAGCCAACAGGAAAACACTGAGCAATGGCATGCTTGAAATTCTCTTTACTTCCAGAGCTTGGCTGTATAATATAGCCACCTGCTGTGTTCTAACTCAAATCCTAGGAGCCCTATTGATAGGTATTTTCTATCACCCTTTCAAAGGAACAATTAAAGTGCATACAGGCGTAAGCAGAAAAGAGTACTCCATCATATTAGAAACGGATGAGGGAGAAGGAGAAAGAGGAAGCTCTGACCACCTTTTATACAACAGCCTAATAAGACAACTCTCTTACAAGACAGCCTGAATTCTCACAGAAATGGATGACCTGGGTTCTCTTCTCTCCTTGAGGTTCTTCTGATTTGCACCTTTCACTTCTAAGAAAGGTGCCCTAACAACCACATTACATGCGGGGCAGAAAAGCACTGTCTAGCCTTCCAGGGCCTCAGCTGTCTCTGTGCCAAATATCATTCAAGATTCCCTGGACCACAGGGAACACAAAGAGAAGTACTCTGACTTCATGGAATTCAGACACTTGCTCTGAAGTGGGGTGAAAGCATTCTCAGCTATACTCAATGACCAAAACCTTGCTTTTTAAATCAATTCTGAATGCATTAAAGAGAACAAAAAAACCCCAATACTGTTCACAGCTGCTACCAGTAGTCTGAAAACAACCTACACAAATTAGAGGAGAAGCATAACTGGCTATGGTGCTGACAGAAAGGTATGCTGAGTTGATCAGAAAAGGGCAGCTGTGGCTTCAAGCAGAAAAACTCCTGGCTCTTGAGAACTTCAAAGCCAAAAAGTAAGGCACTGGGAGTTCTGTTGCTTCATAGAATCCCAGACTGGTTTGGGTTGGAAGGGACCTTAAAGATCATCTATTTCCAACTCCCAGCCACAGGCAGGGACACCTGCCACTCAAGCAGGTTGCACCAAGCCCCATCCAACCTGGCCTTGAACACTGCCAGGGATGGGGCAGCCACAGCTTCTCTGGGCACCCTGTGCCAGCACCTCAGCACCCTCACAGGGAAGAATTTCTAGACTCTAGAAAAAGTCTATAAAGAATTTCCAACTCTAGTTTCTCGAGCTGGAGAGACAGTAAGCCATCATTAGACAGGGGCTTCATTGACTAACTTTCATCTAAAGTGTTTCAGGTACTAAAGTCTTTTAGCAGATCTAGAATAAGTTTGTAGTGGGATACTACCAAGTATTTTGAGGGTGCCACTAGAATACAGTAAGAAAGAAAGAAAGAAAGAAAGAAAAAAAACCAACACCAAACCAACAAAACACAAACACAACCCTCCCCAAAGAAACATGCTGCATCTCCTTTCCCTCAAATCCATAAACTGCCTCTCAGTAATGAATTCATCCTTTCCCTCTCAAAGTGAAGTCTTTGTAAAGTGAGGCCTCTTTAAAGACTTACTCATTCTCTGAAGAAGATCCCATTCCTCTTGCAGAAATGCTCCGTAGTGACCTATGATAAAATAACATGACAGACTTGTAGAGAAGACCAAGATTCATAAACATCCACATACAAAGATCCAGACACTCATATGCCTCTGGAAACAGAGTTGCTCTGTCCTGCCCAAACTGGAAGAGTTGAGTCATTCTGTCCCCCATGCCACCCTAGATTTACAGGACAAACAATGAATCCCCACACCCTACTTCCACTGCTACTCCCTAAGGCTGTTGTGTTGGCACTAGCAGCTCAGAGGCCAACTTTCAGGGGTTTATACCAGGTGTATGAAAATTCCCTTCAGGATAAAACCCAATCAGACTGAAAGATCTATTTGCTCTGTACACCACAGATCACTTCCTATTAGTCTTTGAAAGACATTTTAGAAGAGGAATGAGCAGTTACTGAACAAATCTCTTCTCAACATCCTAATTTATTCAAAATTTTCAAACACTGGTTCTGGTTTTCAAACATAGCTATCTTTGCAATATCTCTTAGGGACCCAGTGGGTGTTATCCTTTTATATGCTAATGTGAATAAACTCCGTGCAAGTACCAAGGAAATAGGAGACTACGTTCCTGCATAACATAATTTTAAATGCAGTGCTGCAAAATTGGTTTCATCTGGTCCTCTTGGTGTTTTACTAGCAACATTCACATTTGAAACTTACCATTTCTCTATTTATGCAGGGTTCAGATTTGCACGTACCTCTCTTTGCAATCATTTGGGGGCAACCCAAATTTAGGTCTATGGCATCGCAATAATCCTGAGCCAACAGTGCTGCTTGGACAAACACTTCAGGGTCATTGGCACAGAACTGAGAAAGACAAAAAAAAGTGGAATAATTAGGCAATAGCTTTCTTGAAGTACTGACACCACATTATGACATAGTTACGAAGCAATCTACTTGCTACAGAAAACAGGCATAAAATGCACACTTAATAATAGCAAACACCATCTCTCAAAAAAAAAACCCTACCACAGACAAAAACTGTGACACTCACCTGCTAAAGATCCTCAAACTTCAAATGAGAAAGATGAGCATTTGAGAGGCAAAGAAATATTTATAGAATATTCGACATGTAATATCCAAGAAAAAGATGGAACAACACTTAAGATCCCCTGTAGAACAAACAGCTACAGCATTTAATACATAAAGGTAGTGCAGGAGAAAAGAGTTACCTGTGGTGTCTCTGGGTCTTCAGACAATTCAAATTTTGTAGATACCAGTAAGTACCACTGCCTCTCAAATGAATTCACATTAGTGTGGAATGTTAAACAGACACGCTGGGCTGACAGTCAAATGCTCAGCCTTAAATATAATTAATATTACATATAAAACAGTGCAAAAATCAATTTATTAAGAAAAAAATAGGCTAATTTGAAGCTGCTTTGTTGAACAGGACAGAAACAGACTATTATTCTCATTTATGCTTTTAAACAAATTTTCTTAAATTCAAGATTAACAAAAAACAATGCCATCACACCTTTAAATAACATGGATTTAAACTCAAACACGTGAGCAGAAGATGTTGCTTAAGTGCTACAGCACTATGTAAGTTATGTAACTAAAACAAGAAAAAGGATTTCCTTCTCTGAGATGATTAAAACAGTGGAAAGCCTCCAACCATGCCGCATCAGTGAGGATTTTTACAGAGTAAACCCCACACCTCACAGGGCTGGCAGGGCTCAGCCATACCTCTGCTTAATCTGTTTCCAAGAGTTTGTGACCAAAACCCAAACCTGCCCAGAAATACTGCAGAACTTGGTAAGGATTGTTGTACTGGGTCAAGCAAAGATCTAGTTAGCTCTGTGCCTTATGGCCAATAGTGGCCAGTGTGAAGGATAATGTAGCAAGCTCACAGTAACTGCCTCTCTTCAGGTAGGCTTGCCCAGAACACAGAGCTTACTGAGCTGAAGATCTGTGCTCAAAAGACTTAAGAGCTTTCCAAGACTAGATCTCTGCCGCTCTTATTTTTCTGTGGCAAAAGAAAGTACCTCTCTTAGAAAAAGGAGAATATACAAAGCTTTACTGAGACAGAACAAAGGTCTACCTCATCCTGCTCTGATAATGGTCAACAACAGATGACTAGTGAACAGCAGAAACTGGTGCTCTGGAAGATAACATCTTCTTGGTAAGCAGAAGTGGTGTTTGCTGCACCTAATGACCCTCAGGAAAGTTTTCCTTCATTTGCTTTCGAAACTCATGTAATCTTTCAGCATCCATTACATCCTACAGTAATAATTTTCAAAGTTTATAACTACCTTTATTTAACATCTGTTTCCACGTTCATCTTCAAGCCAGTCTTACTTTCATAGACTTCTCTTATCTCTCCCCTCAGTCAGGGAGAAGAGTCCCCATCCATTTAACTGCTCCACGTGTGGAAAGCACACCATTCCTCTGGTCATGCTGGCTGCCTCTCCCTGCATTCAGCTCTGCAGCCCTCTCCTTTGGGATGGAGTGGAGGGACACACCTGAACCTCCCAAGGTACTCAAGAAGCAGAAGCAACACGAACTTTAAAGTGTGTTCTATGTTTCTTGCATCTTTTTTATATAGCTATGCACTGAGCTCATTGCTTCCGAGTACTACTCAAAAATCTGTGATGCTCCGTGAATGGTATCACATCTGGAACAACCCTTGACTCTAGAATACCAGCTACAACTTATGTCTAAAGATGAGGTGTAGAGGACTGAAACCCTGTGAGAAGTCTAGTGCTCCAGGCCTCTGTGGTTAAGACAGAATCATAGAATTCTTAGGGTCGAAAAGGACCTTAAGCTCATCCAGTTCCAACCCCCCTGCCATGGGCAGGGACATCTCCCACTAAACCATGCCACCCAAGGCTCTGTCCAACCTGGCCTTGAATACTGCCAGGGATGGAGCATTCATAACTTCCCTGGGCAACCCATTCCAGTGCCTCACCACCCTTACAGGAAAGAATTTCTTCTTCATATCCAATCTAAACTTCCCCTGTTTAAGTTTGAACCTGTTGCCCCTTGTCCTCTCACTACAGTTCCTAATGAAGAGTCCCTCCCCAGCATCCCTATAGGCCCCCTTCAGATACTGGAAGGCTGCTATGAGGTCTCCACGCAGCCTTCTCTTCTCCAGGCTGAACAGCCCCAACTTTCTCAGCCTATCTTCATACAGGAGGTGCTCCAGTCCCCTGATCATCCTCGTGGCCTCCTCTGGACTTATTCCAACAGTTCCATGTCCTTTTGATGCTGAGGACACCAGAACTGCACACAATACTCCAAGTGAGGTCCCACGAGGGCAGAATAGAGGGGCAGGATCACCTCCCTCGACCTGCTGGTCACGCTCCTGTTGATGCAGCCCAGGATACGGTTGGTTTTTGGGCTACGAGCGCACACTGCAGCTGGCTCATGTTCATTTTCTCATCGACCAACACCCCCAGGTCCTTCTCCGCAGAGCTGCTCTGAACCTCTTCTCTGCCCAACCTGGAGCTGTGCCTGGGATTGCTCCCAGCCAGGTGTAGGACCCTGCGCTTGGCATGGTTGAACTTCATCAGGTCGGCATCAGCCCACCTCACAAGCGTGTCAAGGTCCCTCTGGATGGCATTCCTTCCCTCCAGCATATCAACCGAACCACACAGCTTGGCATCATCGGCAAGCTTGCTGAGGGCGCACTCAATCCCACTGTCCATGTCACCGACAAAGATGTTGAACAAGACCGGTACCAACACTGATCCCTGAGGGACACCACTCGTTGCTGGTCTCCAGCTGGACACTGAGCCACTGACTGCAACTCTGTGTGCGGCCATCCAGCCAGTTCTTTATCCACCGAGTGGTCCACCTATCAAATTGATGTCTCTCCAACTTAGAGACAAGGATGTCGTGTGGGACAGTGTCGAACGCTTTGCACAAGTCCAGGTACATGACATCAACTGCTCTACCCCTGTCCATCAGTTCCGTAGCCCCATCCTAGAAGGCCACCAGATTGGTCAGGCAGGATTTTCCCTTAGTGAAGCCATGTTGGCTGTCACCAACCACCTTGTTGTTTTTCATGTGCCTTAGCATGCCTTCCAGGAGAATCTGCTCCAAGACTTTGCGAGGCACAGAGGTGATGCTGACTGCTCTGTAGTTCCCCGGCTCATCCATTTTCCCCTTCTTGAAAATGGGGGTTATGTTTCCCTTTTTCCAGTCGTTGGGAACTTCACCTGACTGCCATGATTTTTCAAATATGATGGACAGTGGCTTAGCAACTTCATTTGCAGCTCCTTCAGGACCCGCAGATGGATTTCATCAGGTCCCATGGACTTGTGTACGTTCAGGTTCCTAAGATGGTCTCAAACCAGATCCTCTCCTACAGTGGGCCCAGGGACTTCATTCTCAGAGTCCCCACGTCTGCCTTCCAAGACTTGGGTGGTGTGGTCAGAGCATATGCCGGTGAAGACCAAGGCAAAGAAGTCATTAAGAACCTCAGCCTTCTCCAAATCCAGGGTAGCCAGTTCTCCCGATAGCTTCCGGAGAGGGCCCACGTTGTCCCCAGTCTGTCTTTTACTCGCTATATACCTCTAGAATCCCCTCCTGTTATCCTTAACATCCCTAGCCGAGTTTAATTCTTAAGTGGGCCTTCGCTTTCCTAACCTGGTCCCTAGCTTCTCGGATAACATCCCTGTATTCTTCCCAGGCCGTCTGTCCTTGCTTCCACCTTTTATAAGCCTCTTTTTTCCTTCAAAGTTTCCTCAGCAGCTCCTTATCCATCCAAGGAGGTCTCCTGGCCCTCCTGCTGCACTTCCTTCTAGTTGGGATGTATGGCTCCTGAGCTTGCAGCAGGTGATCCTTGAATATCAACCACCAGTCTTGGGCCCCCCTGCCCTCTAGGGCTAAATCCCATGGAACCTTATTGAGCAGGTTCCTGAAGAGGCCAAAGTCTGCCCTCTTGAAGTCCAGGGCAGTGAGCTTGCTGCATGCTCTTCTCACTGTCATGAGGATCTCGAATTCGACCATCTCATGATCGCTGCAATCAAGGCTGCCCTGGAGCGATACCAAATCCCCTTTGTTACACAAGGGATAAACAGAAAACTGTGCTTACCTTCATGAGCTAAGTACTGTTAGCAGTATACCTTCATGAGCTAAGTACTGTTAGCAGTATTTAGGAGAAGAAAATGAGATTTCTGTCATCCCATATAACCCAGTATATGTGTATATATATACTCCTACACAGGTAACACTGACTGGCGTGAACTCATGAGCATTTGGAAAACGTCTGGATTTGTTAACGCAAACGGGTGGATGACAATGGTGCATTTGGCAATGCCGACCTGCTTCCGCAGCGCTACCCAAGAGCGCCCCGCAAGGAGAGCCCCGCGGAGCCCTTCCAGGCGGTGCCTGCCGTCTCTCCGGCGCTGGGGCTGACCGGGCAGGCAGCCGGGCTGGACGCCAGCGGCAGCACTCACCTGCACGATGAGCGGACGGTCCTCGGGACAGGCCTCGTCGTAGAGGTTCTCGCGGCGGTAGTTAGCGTCCCTGAGGAAGACCTGGGCGTGCAGCATCGGCGTGTAGCAGAGCTGGGCGCCGTGGCGGCGGCTCAGCAGCCTCCAGGCCAGCTCGCTCTGGTCAACCATGGGCGCCACCACGTAGTGGGCGCCCCGCAGCGTCTCCCTCCAGAAGGCCTCCCCACGCAGCTTCGGCATCTCTCGCCAGCCCGCCCGCGCGGCGCTGCGGCAGCTGCCGCCCTTCGCCGCCGCCCCGGGGCTCGCAGCCGCCGCCTGAGGCCCGCAGGCGGCCGCGATCTCCGAGCCCGGGCAGGGCACGTCGCCGGACGGACGGTGCCACCGCCATCTCGCTCCGGTCGGCTCCGCGGTGCAGCTGCGGCGGCGTCCCCTCCGGAAACCGCGGCGCTGCAAAGGAGGGGCCGCGTGCGAAAGAGTCCAGGCAACCGCAGGGCCGCCGTGCGCGGCGGGGAGGTGGGCTTCACTTCCAGAGGCGTAAACAACCCACTCTGGTATTTTAAACATGCAGCCTTCCTAATCCTCCTTCACCCACCCCCATCTCTTAAGCAGCTGCTCCAGAATTTGTTTGGGGCTTGGCTTTCTTATTTTTTTCCTTTCTTTTGAGCCCAGTTGCCGGCAATGGGCCTGATCTTCAGCGACCGTAACGTAACTACAGGAGGAAAACACCTGCTTCCTTTACCACTGGTCTACCTTAAATGTTTTGGGCTTTACTTGATCTCCTCCCTCAGCCCTGGAAAGCTCTACTTGAGCAGTCTGGTAGTGCTGTTTAGTCACCAGCTCTTGCATGTTTTAGCTATTGTCTTTGACAAGAGAGGCACATTTATTTCTCCTCAGGGAAATGGTAGAATATCAAATAATAGCTTTCTTATTCTTCCCATTAAGGCTATATTGCAGATTTAAGGTACACCGCCCACGATTTCAGAGTAGCAATGTGTTTGTGAACCTATTAAGTTTATAGGGCCAACAGGGCGCTGTTTTTCAGTCTCAAGATTAAGACCAGCCTGGTGTAGAGAAGCCTATGAGAAGCTAGCTGAAAAGGAGCATGCCATCTAGTGAGTAGCAGTTGACAAGAGAAACTCCCACTTCAATTTCATAGAGAAGGGTAGATGTGAAGGACTTCTGCCCTCATCTTCTCAAAACAAGCAACTGCAGGTTTTGATTTTGCAGAATGCATACTACCGTTCCACCTATGTCTATCTGATGGACCAGTGAGAAACAAGAAGCAGCGACCAGCACTGGGAAGGTTTTTATTTTTGGCACACTGTGTTCAGCAGCTCATAGTTACAGTTATAGGGGGGAGGATCAAACCCAAAACAACCTTCCGCTTTTCGAGTAACAACCAAAGCAACATTTGAGATCATATAGGCTGTTAAGAAGTCCTTGAGGAACTTCTATTACTAAACCAGTTATCTTCAAGCTTTGCTTAGATGAGACCATGAACATTTATCTTTATGCAGAGCACTCATCCACCTCCTACGCCAACAGCTGGAACAGTCCTTGCTCCCTCCCATTCAAGATTTGCTAAAACGTTTCAGCACGGAACTATTGTAGTTGTCTGCTTAAAGTTTAATAATCACTCCTTTCTTTTTCCTTCTAGGTTTTCAACTGAACCAAGGCAAAGTAGAATTCTTTCAATGTTGGTTTTTTTTTTCAGGCTCACTACAACTGCCAATAGTTAAATTTCAAACAAACCAACCAACCACGTTTTCAGTTACATATGCCAAGATGTCCATTGATAATATGCAGTAGATATAATGAAGTCCCAGAGCATGCACATATGCCCAGTTCACAGAGCCACTCTAGTATTAGATTCTTTGTGGCTATAAGGCACCTCACCCTCACACATTAGCCACATCCCATCCTTCTGTTACTGCCCAACACCTAGTCATACCTAATAACTTGACAACATTTATACCCATTACCTAACACTCTCAGTGAACCTTGAGGTAGATTGCATTAGTCCCATTTTACAAATGGGGAAACTGAGGCAGTAGCATTAATGGCTTGTTCAAAACCACAATAGTGGAGTCAGGATTAGAGTGTGGGAGTTTCCACTTCAATCTTGTGGGTGTGTGCAAAATCATGGCAACAAGCCATGCTCCAGAACAGGTAGTCTTCTTTATGATTGTTGTTATTTCTACAGACTCAGCCAGTAGCAGGTTTTGCTTTATACCAAGAAATGAGAGATTGTAGATGAAACACAGGATTAAAAAATGGTGGTGGAGAATAAGACAAAAAGCCAATCAGTGATCAATTCTGTTTAATATTAGGAAAGCCAAAAAGACACTGTTAAGACCAAAACATATTTAAAAAAAAAAAACCCAACATCAAAAAACCAACAACAAATGAAAAAACTCAACCAACCCACAAAACAAAAAACAAAAAAAGGAGAAAGAACAAGACTTATTTTGGAAATTAGAGGTGACATTATATTGGTTTTATTTCAGATTTCACAGAAGAAACACTTTATAAAACTAAAACCAGTTAACCCAGCCACTATCAACAGAGGGTGGCGTAAGCAAGACACTAGGTCAGAACATGAAGTGAAGAGCCATCTAGTCCTGTCACTGACATGCTCCTGTACTGCCAGGACACTTCAATGGGGAATTAAGATGGAAAGAACTGGGGATTTATAGCTGTTCTGAGAGGCATAATAGCTCCTCCTAGTTGTGGCTTTGTTGCTACCCACATCTCCTCTGTATCATAAGTGTAGTAAGGATTTACTGATTTTGGAAAGGACAGATCCAGTATAGCAAAGGCAAGAAGTTTATTGAATTTTATGCAAGTTTCCTTTAAAAAGGTACTAAGTCTTAAAATCATGCCATCAGACTGATCACCTAGCTAACTTTTGTGGGATCTCCAGTCTCATTACTGAGAGGAAAATGAATATACAAGGCTTAGGAAGACCCTGTGCTAAATAAAATATACAGGGGCTCTGGGTACATACTCATGTTTGCCTGAATTTTAGTTATGGAAGAGCAGGGGTAAGATGATTTGTTATCTTTGAAGAACTTTATCCCACCCCTACCCCCCACTTCAAATGTCTGGTTGGGTGGCAAAACTGCAGGTGAGAAGGAAAAAGGTAAAGCAATAGTCTTAATGCTTTACTAAGGTTCTGATACAGCAGAGCACAGAACCTTGCGCAAATATAAAGTACCTGCCTACAGATAGCTTTGCCTTTTTTTCATCACACCCAAGTGTTAAGACTGCTCCATACAGTGGCATCCATCCTACACTTCCCCCCCCCCCCCCCCAAAAAAAAAGCAGATGATGGCAAGAACCCTGCCTTCCTCACTACTACCTTTTCCTTTCTGAACTGGGAAGGGCAGTGGGAGAAAGAGAAGAAAAAAAACAGAAGAAAAAGAAACCACACTATTCCAAAGATGCACTTTGGTTTAACATATAAGCAACTTCCCCTTGTAGAATAAGCTTTCCCCTCCAAAAAGGGATGTTTCTTTTCTTCTATAACCCATGATAAATTAAAATCAAGTAAGAAGTCTCTGGTTTGACGTAATAAATACTTAGCATATATCAAATGAAAAAAAAAAAGTTACAAAAGCCTCCATGGAATTGTCTTTCTGACATAGCCACAGACAGATTCTTCACAGACAAAAAGGTATCTCAGAAATCAGCTGCAGCTGTTCTCCCTGCTCACTGGGTTTGGTCAACAAGTGCTATCACATACGCTTTGGAATACTGTTAAGACAAAAACAATATAGAGCACAAGAAATCTACTCCTAAATTTGTTTTTCATACTGCCAAGGGTGTAGGAGCAACCATAGATGGGCAACCCTCACAGCAGTGCACAGTAACAGAGTTGGAGCACTAGAGCAACACAGAGGGATACCAGGGGAAAACAAAGCATAGGGAGAGAACAAGGAGAGAGAACCCATAAAAACTGGGAAAGGAAAAGGTAAGCAAGAGAGAGAAATCAAGTTCAGCTGGACTTCCCAGTTCTGGAAGCAGAGCAAATGAGATGTTGAACAACAGGAAGAGTTCCTTGGGGTCTGTCATAACAAAGAATGTTGTCATTTTCTTCACCATTGGTGGTAAGCAAGCAGAAGTTAACCCTCTCTGACACTGACACGTGGCTCTGCCAGGGAGCTGTGGATGATCCCAATAATTGATTCAACGCCATCTCCCTCCAACAAGGTGCGGTGATCCCCTTCAATAATATGGACAGATACTTTCCCATCACATACCTGCATAGATATGGAAAAGAAAAGCTTTACAGTCACATACACCATCAGCTAGTTGGTTTGGGTTTAGCAGTCTTCTAAGTCACTCATAGTTTACATCACTATCTCGGTCAAACTCAATTGAAAACCACCAGTTTTACTGTGACACATTTCTATAGGTCAGCTGCAGGGCATTGCTTGGAACCAGTTTTAAAGCATGATAATCTGACAACCTGACAGGTGACCCACTCAAATATAAGCTGGGCAAGAAGCCAACCTGATGCTAACTGACTAATTTACCTACAGTATCAAAGAATTAATGATGAAATAGCTACTTCCAAGCCCTTAGGAAAATCAAATAACCCTCCTCTGGGCCTAATCTTTTTCCCACCACCATCAAATCTTCTTTTAAGGTCATTATGTAATTCTAATAACATACAAGTTAACCTAGTATCAATAACATGTATAACTTAGAAGTCTGAAGGGACAAGAGATACCAGAAGCAGGTGTTCCGAACCTCTCTTCCTTTTCCCTGGTACTGTACAACACTGTAAGACACTTAACCCTCTTACATGAACAGGGCTAGAGACCAGTGACCTTATCTGGACTATGGGCTGAAAACCTAAGGTTTTTAGGCTCACAAGAAACCCACATACTAACTTTAAAGTGGTCCCCAAAAGCTGACTAAGGAAGAGTGACCTCTGTTGTCAAAAGGCTGATAGTTGCTCTTCAGAAGTCTGCCCTCAAGCAGTAGACAAATTTTAGGAGTTTACAGCGACAGAAGGAGACTAAAAGTTACTTCTGCCAAGTTACTCTTAAATCTTTATTATCTGAGGTCTAGACAGAGAGCTGCAAGAACCAGCTATAGAAACACTTATCCAGTAGAGAGGGTAGACCTCCTCCTAGCCCTCACTACCCTGAGAAAATGCCTGAAATCAGTCAACTCATTTGCTTCTGGGGACTTCAAGTTCTTGTTAGAACACAATAGCTGCAGAATTATAATTCCAGGCTGGTTTCATCCTTTCCCCTGCAGTAAGGATGATTTTCCATGCTTTTCTTTTGCTCCCTCAAGTATCAAGAGAACTTCAACAGTCACCAGCGGGCCTCAGACTGACCTCTGAGAGTCTGTAGTCTCCACCCAGTCCTTCTTCATATTCATTGTGAGACTTGGCACGCATCAGTGTCACATTCCCATGATACTTGGACTCTGGTATATACTTGTCAGCAGCCTTCAGTTTATGGTAAAAGGAAGCAGCAGCAAAGCTGAGTGCTTCACGATTGATGTTTGCATGCGTCTGAGTTATCAGGTCTGCAGCAGCATTCACACGAGCCTCCAGATCTTTCAGGGGTAGAAGAACCTCCAGCAGCTAGAAATATTAATTTTTTTCCCATTAGTCTCAATATCTGATAATCCACCTGTTAAACAGAAAACCACAGTCCTCTTGTGCAACATAAAGATACAAAAAACCCCAAACAAATCAACATCACCTTATTATATTCAATGCCTGTAAATTGCTGGACAAAGGCACACAATGCTTCAGTCTCCAATGCAGCCTCGTTTCCTTGGGCCAGCTTGGCTCTGTAGCTCTGTAGAAGAATAAAATGTGAACATGATAAAAACCAACTACAGAACAAATGGCTTTGAACCAGGAAAAGGTGAGGGAGAAAAAAAGAAAGAAAAAAAAGCTTAGGGTGGGGAATAAAAATCCCATGAGGACAGATTCATGGGTGGCAATTGCCAAGAGCCTAGTATCCTATAGAAAGTACAATGGAAATTTAAGGGAATGCTTAAGCAAGGTTTCCTAGCACCCCTAACACAAGGATCTTGTCTTGCAGGCTCCAGGATCTTCCAGAAACATACTAATATTACGACTCATCATAGCAAGAGCAACATTTGTGTCCTAGCCCTCACCAGTTAATGAAGACCACCCCCATATGCTTCCATCCTTCAGCCATTCCCAAGCAGCCGCCATCTACAGCCGTCCCCCAACTCCCCTGTCAAGACATCTGTCAGCTTTTCAGATGATTCATATCTAGAGTAACAGGATCTTAGAATGTGAGCCCTGACACAGGATGATCCCCAGACAATTGATTTTCTTTGTGTCTCTTACCTGAGTGTATGCTGCCACAAAGGAATGAGACCCATCAAAGAGGAACAGACTGTTGAGTGCATGGGAAGCATTTTGTTGGTCTTGCAGTTGGGAACACATTTCAAAGGCTACACAGGCACCGAAGGAATATCCAGCAATGCGGTAAGGTCCTTCGGGTTGTATCTGCTTCATACAGTCAATGTAATAGGCTGCCAGGCTCTGTATGCTGTCCAAGGGAGCAGCTAGAACACAGAAGCAAGTTAGAAACAGACTCCAGTGAAAAGACACTGCCAAACAGGTGGAAACACCCAGATTATTTTGTTGAAGGTAAGTTTCTGAATTATGGCTAGCAACTTAACATTTTGGACAAAGAATAGTAATGTTGCTGCTTTCCAAAGACAGGTAGAACAGCATGCCTTGTTTTTCTCCTGCATGTTTATCTGCTGCAGGGACTCTGCAACATTCAATTGTTCCATTTGCCCATACATAATCTAACCTTGTACTTCTCTTGTTATTTGGGGAAGTCTGACATGACCCTGTGCCGGCTACAGGTACCGATACTTTACCCTTAAGAGTTTAAGGGTCTAGAAGCAAAGCTATCTCTGTAAGGCAACCAAAAATCAGAATGTTATTTTACAAAGTCAAGATGATGAACTGAGATACCTTTTGTGCACTGGAGCCCATAGCAGGGCATATGAAGTCTGGAGGTGAGAGTGTAGAAAACTGCAACAGATCCTTCAATGGGGTGAACAAGGAAAAGAGGGCGCTCTGTGCTCTGAACATCATTGAGGCGGGTGATTGTTGGCCCTTCTGGGTTCACCAACAAGTTGTTCAAATCTAGTTTTGGAGATTTGCCTGGGCCTGTCTTCATCAGTTGGGATGGCTTTAACTCTTTGAAGGGAAGCACACCAGACAAAATACAACTATATTCAGGATCAGTCTTGGTCACACACTCATAGTCCTGAAGGAGAATCTTAAGGCTGTTCTGGATTAGCCCACTGGCTCGCTAAATCAACAGGGCACAGACAGAGATCTTCTTCAGCAACTGCGTGTGCTTTTAGCTTACAGCAAGCATGACATTACATTGTTTACTCCTTAGACAGGTAAAAGGTCTCAAATTGCATCCTGCACACAGCTGCACAGGAGTACTCATACAGACAAGAAAGTGGCTTTCGCACTCTTTCTTATGCCCTGCCCCCAGAACTGATGGGCCTGACCCCAGTGCCCAATGCACTTCAGTGACATGTCTGTCACTTAAAAGCCTTTCAGCTACAACCTTATTTCATTATTTGAGGCTTATGTCACTAGAGATGAAAGGAACTGATTGGAAGCTTAATTTGTATGCAGGTGACTGTCAGCAACCCCACTGCAGGCACTATACCCTCTGCTGTCCTGGACTTGGAAGCAAGTTCATGCAGTTTGTTGACTGTAAGAAGTCGGATTTCTCTCATGGTCATAACGATGTCATAGTCTCTCTCCAGCGTCTGGCGCACCTCCACACCCATCAAGGAATCCAAGCCCAAGTCTGCCAAGGTACTCTCAGCATTCAGACTACTCACATCACGGACACCTGAGAAAAACAACAGCACACCAATTAAAGGCCAATTTCTTTTCAGCTGTAGGCCTCTTGCTGTTTTCTTCTCAACCTCCTTTTTTCTCCTGAAACCTGAATAAACTGCAGCTAGAGAATTACAGTTTAGGATCATCTAATGCTTTCAACAAGTCCCCTCTACAACCCACATCTAGTCTACTCATATAGGATCTTGATTTTAGAGCACATGTTAAATGTGTGCAGCTTTTATGACAGGGATGACAGGGGATACATCAGTCCCACTAAACAGGTGTGAACTTTGTCACTAGAGCTCTAGACCAAGTTCAGAGCAGTCAGCAACAGGAACTTCACCTACTGCAGGCTCTAACTGAAACTGCAGTTCTAAACCTAACACAACTAACCCTCAGCTACAGCATGAGACAAAACCATCAATGATGATTGATTGCAACACCTGATGTCTATAACACTGGAGAAGGCAATTCCTCTAGTCTTCATTGCCTTTTCCTCTTCAGTTTTCACACTGTTCAAGTCTCTTACCCATTCTTTACCTGCAAAAGTCTTCTCATAACAACACTTGGATCTAAAGCTCTTCCTCACCACCTCTACCTTCTGGTGCCCCATGTTGCCATGCTCCCACCACTAATCTTCCTAGCTTCCCCCTTTTTTGTCTTCACACAGTCTTTCCTTCCAAACTAACCCTACAGCTGGTACAGATGCTTTCCCATGACTTCTCAAAGCCACGTCTGTTCTGTAAGGTCAGACTTGTCTGACTGCCCACAGTTCCTTCAGTAATACTCAGGAGACTGCCTTTAATGTATCAGTATTTCTTTTGGTAGAAAACAAAGAAGCAGTACATGCTTCTGTCCACAAAAGAGACAACAGTAGATTTGACAGAGATTATTCACTTTCAGCACAAGACGAGGGGACAATGGTAAAATTCAGCAGGCTCAAAACAGACAGGAAGACATGGAACTTCTTGTAACACATAGTAAAGCTATGGTTACTGTATGTCCACATAGAATGACAGCTGATGAGAGAATACACTAAGTACATAAAAGCTACTTTTTGCAGCATAAGGACATCCCAAGATGAATGTTTGAAAGCTACAATAGTACTCAAAATTAGTAATGTATTTGCTCTATTATGTGCTGTCCCAGAATTTTTCTCTTTGGGGCTGTTTGTGTTGATTCTCCATTTGGAGAAAGGTGCCAGTCCACTCTAAAGAAAACCCAAGACAGTGAAGTATGTGCGTGTATATGTAAATACACTAAGGTGAAGAAATGAATTGATTATTGGAGAGAAGCAGCGGTGTAAAGGAAACAAACAGTCCCCCACCACCCCCACAGCACAGGAAATCAGGAGGAGATGCTGAACAGAGCATCTACAGCAGCATCACTGATTTCCAAAAGCACTGAGACGGTAGACACTGCCCAGCAGTGCTTGTCTAAGAGCACCTACCCAGGATGTGAGCAACAGCTGCTACAAGATCCCGCTGACTGCCTCCTTCAGTTTTCACAGAGACCTTTTCTGCTAGGACAAAACTAGACATGACAGGATGAGGCTGATTCAGGAAGATGTCAAGCACCTCCAGGCATGAACTGATTTGCTGTGGAATGGTTCCTCCAATCACAATCTCTTTGTTTCCCACTGTCTTAAGAAGGATGCCCACATCACCAATGGCTCCCCATTGGATTGCCAGGCCTGGAGAAGAAATCAGAAGGAAGAACACACTAGACAACTAACAAAAGCATGAGGCAGCAACAAAAGGGAGTTAAAAACCAGCCAAGTGAAGGCCTGCATTTAACTTGGTTCTGTTAAATGGTCAGTATTCATTCACACATGAATGACGCAGGGTAACAGCTAGGAGAGGAAACAGCCTTCAACATTCAATATCCAGATGAGGGCACAAATTTCTGGTGAGCTGGCTCTCCTCTGGATGTTTGGAGAGAAAGATGATTCTCTGCAATCAGTAAAGTCATCTTACCTGGGAGTCCATCGTGATGCCGCTGCTCACAGATACGCTCCATGGTAGAATTGGCAAAGCCATAATTACTTTGTCCAGCATTTCCTCTTCCACAGCTTACAGAGGAAAACACAACAAAATAGTCCAAGTCTGGACACTTCTTACGAGTCACCCTTGGAGTAGAGTAGGAGAGAGAAACTTCATCAGAAAAGCCTGCTAACTCTGTCACTGTGGAAGACTAGGGAAGACTTCGGTTTTTGAAACTGCTTTAAGTTTTATCAGCTCTGTGACCATGAAAGCAGTTCATATTTGTTCCTTCTACAGACACTTACCAATCCAAATGAAGGGTGCCTGAATACTTGGGCTTGTTGACCTCCCAGAATAATTCTGGGGTCTGGTTTTCGATCATACCATCTCTCAGGACCTGGGGGATGCAGAGAAAAAGAGAAAAAAAAAAAAAAGTGCATTTTTCCATTTAAATTGGCCACATAGCTTAAGATACGAGAGGATACCACTACACGATGCATTTGTGTAACTTTACACTACAGACATACCCTGAATGTCCTAAAATGACTAGGACAACATGGCTTTTGGTAAGTCTGCTTTTATCAGTACTGTCACTGCGGCCTTCAGCTGCCAAGTTCTGTGTGAGGCTTTTCTTGTCCCCAGGGGTCTCAGGCAACATTTGTCAACTGAAATCGCTGGCCACATACAAGTTGCCTCCCTGGTCAAGAGGCCAGACCCTTAAGCCTTTAGTCACCAGGTAAGGCCAAAGCAAAGTGTCCTTTGAAACACAGAGATGCAATCTAAAACTGTATGAAGCTTGATTGCCCTCAGTAAAAAGCCACTTGAATGGCTGCTCACTCTTACAAGTCCTGAACATTTTTGTTACTTACCACAGCTAAATTAAAGATGCCTCCAACTGGACCAAGCTGCAAAGCTTGTTCTATCAACAGCTGTGTTCCTTCCAGTGTTGCAATATCACTGGTAGATACCAACACCTGGATTCCCAGTGCCTTCCATTGTCTAACACGTTCAGCCTGATAGCCTACAAAAATAAAGGTGAACAGTGTCTGGAATGAAGCATTCAAACCATAAGGCTTTGGTTACCCTGCTCCTTAGTCTTTTCCGACTAGATAGTAACTGAAGAGATAAATAATACCCGATTCAGCTACAAGCAGAAAATTGGACAAAACAGCTAGAGTAAGGCAACAGATGATAGTAGCACAACCGGAATTTAAGAAGTAGAAAACAGCTGATCTGTGTTTGAACAAGTGGTGCAATTGTGAACTTATCAATGGAATCTGTAGAGACAGAGAATTATGTGGACTGAATTTGTATGAAGAAAGAGTGAAAAGGCTACCGCCACTAAGAAATCTCAATTCCGCAACTGTAATCAAACTAATGGCTTAAAACTGAATAAAAATGCTTACTGATGTTATCAGATAATAGGGCACATCTTTACAGATCAGCTATCTGAAGGAGCAAAAGTAAGTATCCACATAAAACTTGAGCGACAGAATTTATGTGGTCCTTCCGTGTGGCTTGTGATCTCCCACGCTACAGCTACAGAACAAGTTAATGAGGAAGCAAGATACAGATTTTGTAGAGGGGGTAAATGAAAGGCTGCAGAAAAAATCCTGGGTAAGTGAAAAAATGGGCTGATAGAATTGGGAAGCATAAACAACCAAAAAAAAAAAAAAGAGAGGGAAGAAGTAGTTGAAAAAGCAGTTAAAAAGATACTTCCTCCTTTGGAACTAAAGGGGCTTGTTTCAAGTGAGAGAATACATACTTGAGAGAAAAGAGGTCAAGACACCATTAGTTGCTGATAGGACACTTTAAAAATGGAAAGAAACTACAAACTGAGATCTACTGAAAGGCAGTCATGTTCCTTGTTTTCCTTACCAGTTCGTATGCCAGAACGAGATGTCAGTATAAGCTTTTGTGCTCCTCTCTCAACTAGCCATTGTGCCAACTCAAGCCCAAATCCTCCTAGGCCCCCTGTGATGATGTAAGACTTGGTAGGTGGACAGGAGGTTCGGGAGATGGCAGAGATTTTAACCGGGTCAGACCTTCTCAGCGGAGATTCCAGTTCCTCCTCCTGGACCTGCCCCCCGTGCAAAAAAAAAAAACACAGTTCAGATGAGCTGCCTCCAGATGTACCCCCTGAACCTCCCGCTCCAAGCCCGGCTCCTCCAGCCACCCTGGGAACACCTGTTACAATGTCTGCAGTAGAAATAACCACCCTGTGCTGTCCCAGTTATTCAACCTCAGCTGGAACTGGATCAAAAATATCCAATACAGTCACCTATGGAGGATGAGAATCAGAGTCATTATCTCATTACCTTGATCATAACTTTGCCAATATGTTTTCCTTGTGCCATGAACCTGAAGGCAGCTTCTACCTCTTCTTTGTTAAAGACTGTACTCCTCAGGGGTTTTACTACACCATCTTTTATGCCTTTCTTCAACAACTCTGACACTACTTCCCACTGTTGATTTTCCTCAAAGACTGCATCTAGTAGGATCCCATGAAATGCCACATTCTTGAGGAAGAGAGCCATTCCTAGAAAATGCAACTTGGTTATGACCTGATGCTGGCTGACATTTCAAAACAGTCTGTCATCTGCTTCAGAAACGTTTCTTTATAGGTCAGCAAAGTAAGACTCAGTAGTAAAGCAGTTAGTTGCTAGAATTCTACATTTCCCAAACTCATTCTTGTGTATACACTCTAAATGCTGTATTAATTGGGCTGTTCTCTTACAAGCAGACCAGCTTAACAGAAACTGTTACTCACAAAAATTGTGTATCAAGAGGATAAGCTATAACATGGTCAGTCTGAAACTGAAAAGGACATTTTGTGTCTAGCTGAGTTAGTCACAGAGGAGTGAGAACCCCATGCACATCCTTGTCCATCTGCACAGGAGATTCCTCCTCACAGGAAGTTTTCCAAAATGCTAGGAGCTCTCAAAATGTAAAGAGACTTGTCAACACTTGCTACATGCAACCATTCTACAATAAGAGAACAACCTTGTTAAGTTTCACTAACACATTTGAATTTGTTTTGCCATCCAGGAAATCAAGTTCAATCTTGCCCCTGATGCCATCAAAAACTAGGAGGTGCTATTGGCTCTCTTGAGAAACAAGAGGCCTTGCAGAGGGGCCTGGACAGACTGGAACATTGGGCATTCATCAACGACAGGAAACTTAGCAAGAACAAATGCCAGATTCTGCACCCGAGACCAAATAATGCCAGACACAAGTTAGGAGAGGACTGGACAGGATTACGAGTTAGAAGAGGATTAGCTGGAGAGCAGCTCTGAAGAAAGGGACTGCAGAGAACTGGTTAGCAGCAGGCTCAATAGAAGATAGCAGTGTGCCCTGGCAGTCGAGAGGGCAAACTGCATCCTGGGATTTGCCAGACACAGCAGAAACAGCCAGGCAAGAGGTGATGTCCTGCTGTATTTATTGTTGGTGCAGCCTCACATGGAGCTCTGTGTGCAGTTCTGAGCCCCACGATTAAAAACAATAGGAAGGTACTCAAATGTGCAGGTCCCTTCCAACTGGAACTATCACATTCTGTTCAAAATGGCACAGATACTTAGTGAAACAACAAATTAAGGTTCTCTCAAAATCAGGTTCTCTGTAGTTATCTCAAAAATTCTATTAACTTTCACTAATTAAGTTTACCCAGAACAAAAGGCAAAACTGCAGCTTGTGGAGCTAGGAACTTCATTTGCTAAGTTTTACAGTGCACTCATCTATTACAAACGGATATGTGACGTCCCAAAAAGTTTCTAAGTCAAACAGATCTAGCAAATCTATAATGTAGCAGACACAGTGGTAAACAGTGCCACGTGAAATAAATGCCGTTTCGTACTACTTTCCTATTCAAACACTGTGGGAAACATGTCCTATGCTGATTTTAAACAAAGACTTTGAAGAAGAGAATTATTTTACATGTTTTATGCTCCTCCAAAAGGTATTTGTTGAAAGACCACATAAATCATTAGTGAGAAAAGTATTCCAGCTAAAAGCTTCTCTAAATTTGAAGATCAGTCTGTGTTAAGATAGTATATAGGTTGTGCTGTCATGTTTACTTAAACCTAATGAGATCTATTTCCCAACACCCCACCTTACCAAGCTGACTGTTGTTAGACAGATCAAATTTGCCTATTTCCAAAAAGCGCCCATGTTGAGCAAGACAACGCAAACTGGCTTGGAGCTTCTCTTCTGCCAAGGAATTTAACACGAGGTTCACACCTGCAATGAAAGGAGAAGCAACTATTTCATAAACTCAACTCTGAACTCTGCTGAGAGCCAAACACTGCTTTCTAGCGACCCATTTTACCTTTAGAAACTGCAACTGCATAAGGAGGCATAGCTGACAAAAGAAGCAAAAATATTTCTTGCTCTTACCTTTTCCATTAGTAAGCCTCAGTATATGTTGCTCAAAGGTAGTATTTCGGGAGCTGGCAAAGCTATTGGCATCCAGCTGTGGGAATCTTGCTTGGAGATACTCACGTTTCTCAGCGGAGCCTGAAAGTAAAAGAAAGGCTGAATGATGCCAGTACTCTTTTTTTGTGTGTTTGTTTTTTTTAAATGATGAAACAGCCCATTTTCATCTGCACATCTTTTCCAAAGGACTAAGTCTGAGCAGCCATCAAGCACCTGTTTCAAAGCTCACATGCTCTCAAGGTGTCAAACTTAGGACAAAGGCTGTCTAGTTATTACTGTTCACTTATGAGCTGGAGCAAGGACTAGAAACAGATCAAGCCCTGCAATGGATAGATATTCTTTTACCATATTACTGAATTTAAAATGAAGTAGCCTTAATATTCTTCCACACTTTCATCATATAGTGTACAGAGGTATATAAATTTGTCTGTGCTGTTAAAGTTTCAAGCACAGTCAGTGGCTGTATTTACCATGTATTCCATTTTCAGTCTAGAAACAAGACCAAAGTTATAGAGATCATATTGGAGGAAAAAGTACATATGTGAATACAAATTGCTATATATAAACACACACAATTTCCTCTCTCATGTATTATTATTTTTTATATATATAAATTTTATTTTCCCCTGTGACACTGGACCCTCAGTACTCACCGACAGTAGTAAAGACACGGCAGCCCATGCTCAGAGCAATGGCGATGGCTGCTTGGCCAACACCTCCTGAGCCAGAGTGAATAAGGATACTCTCACCCTTCTTCATACCACCTCGAACCACCAAAGCATAATAAGCAGTGGCATAAACCACAGGCACTGAAGCTGCTTCTTCCAGAGTCCTAAGTAGCAAAGTGAAAGAGAGAAGGTATCTTTAGCCTTGGAGAAGACTACTAGATTCTCTGATGAAATCTGCTTTCCTTCAATGAAAAGGTTAAACTGCTAAGATAGCTCACACATACACTGGGATTTTGGTGTTGGTTATGTTACTGCTTAGTTACCAAAGTATTTTTGCAGAAGGATGAAACTCTTGGCAGCTGTGGCAGTCTGCTGCATGACTGACAAACATTTATACTTTTTGATCTAAGGGCCTAAGAAGGAGGTAAGAACCTGTGCAAGCCACTATACAAAAACTAATGCTCAACTCCTGCAGTGAATCTAAGCCAAATCCTACAGCTGCTCAGGAGACTAACTATGTTACCATTTCCCAGTGGGGAATCTACCCACTGTGCATTACTCTGGTCTGATTAGGGCTGTCATCAGCCTCAGGCAGGAAGGGCAAATCTAAACCACACACCAGAAGGCAGAAGTGGACCTACCAGTTTTTAGGCACCTCCCATAGAAACTTCTTGTCACAGTCTACCACTGTAGCCAGCCCCTTTGCTGGCAGCAATCCCATCACCCTTCTTCCAGCCAGGTCCCGTCCTGAGAACTCCATGCCCAGCATGCACTGCTGCAAAGCCCAGTTACCTGAAAGAACATTATCATGTTTTACAAAGGCAATTTTTCTTCTAAAAATTCCCTGGTCAAGAATTTTTAGGTCAAGAATGTACTACCACTGTGGGCCCCAAAAATTAGAACTCCCCGACAGAAAAAGTGCTGGGATTTGTCTACTATGCACACAGTTTGTAAACCACCATAGTTAATTTCTCGCTACAAAACTAGCAGAAAAGGACGTGGTCTCATTAAATCTTACTCTTTATCCTTGATGATACTGACTCAGTTTCCAGTTTTCATCTGAGAAATGTCATGGAAACTTCTTTCAGAGGCAATTTTGTTCCTCCAAATAAGAATGATACATAAACTAGACAGGATGATCACTGCAAAAATATATTGTGATACCCTATTCTTTTGCAAACACTACCTTTTTAGGCAGAGACTAATCTCAAGTCATGAAAAGATTTTAGGCCCTAGTAGTAGCCCATAAGAATCTCCAAATGCATCTTCTACACATTCAACCCCCTCTCCTTTAAACAGAGCTGTAAAACCATTCAATAGACATTGCATTAATTCTTAACTCGCAGTGAGGCAAGATATTATCACCTTCATTTTGTAGACCAGAGATTATTCCACTTTGCATTTTTCTCCCCTAAACCCAAACCATGTCCAGGAGCATGGCAGCACAAAACTTCAACATTTTCACTGTGGTATGTACCTTATCCTTCTCTGGAACATCCACCAAGTGTTTTCACGTCACACTTGGTATCTATGCAATGGGGCTACTAGTGTTTCCTCATAGTAAGGTTTGTTAGTATTGCTACATGAAAAAATGGGACTGTAACTGGAAGTAGAACTTAGAGGAGTTTTCAGATGTACTGCAGCAGGGTTATACTTCCTTTTCAAAAGTATGCTTTCCTGCTAAACAAAGCCTGACGTACACTTTACACAGTGCATAACTAACGTTCAGGAGATTATGTGAATAAATTTTAGAAGAGCAACAGGAAACCACATTTTCTTCTCCTGTATTTTTAACTCACCAGGAATAGCATCTGGAGAAAGCTTTCCTGTGGCCAGCATAATGTCCCGGAAGTTGAGAGATGCATAATAGACTTTGCAGAGTTGAACACTGGGATTCGTTGTGTGGAAGTGTCGAAGTGGGGAGACAATCCAGTGAAGAGATGAGAGGTCTCCACGAGTCAATACATTTACATAGGCATATTCTGTCAACTCCTGAGGCTGTGCTGCAGAAGAAGGAACAATTTCAGGTCCAGAAAAGGGCAACAAAGGTGGTGATGGGTCTGAAGAATCAGTCTTATTAAGACTTATTCTTGAGAATAAGTCTTATTCTTTTGAGGAATGGCTGAGGGAACTGGGGGGGAGTTTAGTCTAGAGAAGGCTTGAGGGGACCGTATCATTTTCTATAACTACCTTAAAGGAGGTTGTAGTGACGTGGGGTCAGTCTCTGCTCCCAAGTAACAAGTGACAGGACAAGAGGAAATGGCCTCAAGCTGTGCCGGGGAGGTTTAGATGGAGATTAGGGAAAATTTCTTCCCTGAGAGGGTGTTCAGGCACTGGAACAGGCTGCTCAGGGCAGTGCTGGAGTCACTGTCCCTGGAAGTGTTCACAAACCATGTAGATGAGATCCTGAGAAATATGGTTTAGTGGTGGCCTTGGCAGCCCTGGGGGAATGGTTGGACTTGATCTTTAAGGTCTTTTCCAACCTGGTTGATTCTGTGATTCTACAAGAACTTTACACACATTCATACAGGCACACACTTTCCAGAATGAGTAAATTCTTTGTGTAATTGCTACCTCCTCTTCCATTTGCTCTCCAGAAAGCCCTTTCTTAGCCTGCAATACTACCCATACTCTAAAGTGCTCATCCTTCTTGCTGGCACCAGAACATGCTACTGTTCACTCTGAGCTGGAGCAGAATAATTCCAAATTATCCATTTAAAAAATAATACTAAAAATAGTTGTAGCAACAGTAGCTACTAATTTTCAATTTTAAGTTCATTCAGACTCAAGGCCCTGCAAGTGATCCTCAGACCTCAAATGCATTACCTTGCTGCAATGGGAGATGCCGGAAGGAGCCCCACTTTCCATCACGGTACACATTCATCACAAGGTCCCTCTGAACAATCTTCTGCATCTCCAGGGAAGAGAGACTCGTGGGTGGGACAGCTGATGAAGGGTTCAAGTTGGAAACA
This sequence comes from Myiopsitta monachus, assembly GCA_017639245.1. Taxonomy (NCBI): domain Eukaryota; kingdom Metazoa; phylum Chordata; class Aves; order Psittaciformes; family Psittacidae; genus Myiopsitta; species Myiopsitta monachus. The sequence goes on along the minus strand of CM029931.1, from coordinate 132,220 downwards.
AACACACATCTAGAAGCCAAGAGTTGTCATTTTATATGTTTTGCTGTAGCCTAAAAATAAGCTAACACAAAGTAGCTCACCTCCAACAAAGACCCAAAGGCATGCTTACAGACCTGATTCTGTGGCCTTCTGCTTCGAGGCGGAGACAGTTCACCATTCCCAAGATTCCAGAGTTCCCACAACTGGTGGCAGTCAACCACACAGGCTGCTCTGATGGGTCAGCCAAGATCTCCTACAGGACAAGCCCCAAACTGTTTTACTAGGAACCACAGAAAGGAAATAGCCCTCATATCTTAAGGCAGAGATGAGTCACTTCATTTTAAGAAAAGTAACTGAACACACACAAACATTGCTAAATATCTCATTTAGAAAATGTAATGATTTAGAAATTCATATACCCAAGACACAAACTCTCACCTTTAAGGATTCAACCCACATAAAATGGGTCTCATCTATAGGCAGAAAAATGGGTGTTTTGGCAGGGGCTTGCCGGCGACACAGGAAAATAACTGAGCCAAAGAACGATTTCTTCATAGCAACCAGATTCAGTGAGGCTTTGCTGAATAAACCCTCCCATTGTGCCTGTCAAATCAGGTAAACCAACAATTAACAGGAAAGCCAACTAAAAATACAAGCTGCATCTATACTTCATGTCAAGTCTCCTCAAAGATGGCTTCATGAGGAACAACAGGCACCACCCATCTCTCTTGCTTTTGCATGAAATCTTGGCATCTGTTCTGTATTGTCTCAGTACAGATATATATTTGATTAACACAACAATATTTTACTCATGTCTAGACTACTCCTTCCCTAAAAGATCCTCAGAACTCAGTAGTACAAGTATCTTGAAGGCCTGGTTAGGGAACTAGTTTTATCACACTACCAGGGTGTGCAAAAAACCAAGCGATGACCATGCTGTCAAATCCCATAGGATATTGAATGTGTCTAGAATTTAGTTCCAGCAGTAAGGCACACCTCCACAGTCAAACACAATATACAGATTCCAATACAGAAAATAATACAAGTGGAAACACTGAGCTTAGATGTTACCAGTTTATGTCACATAATGCCCTGTCTGCAACAGAAAAACTGAAGTGTAACAGAGGAAACATGAAGCATCTAAACACTTAAGTTAAATGAAATGGTATTTCAGAAAAACAATTATAATGTATATATGGCATATCCAGGAATACTGAAGCTCCACTGCCTGAATGAAATGCAAACGACTGCAGGCTCCTAGAAAAGCATCCATTTGCTTTTCATATGTCAGGAACAAAACAGCAAGTTTTTACAGCATGAACCCTCATATTAAGGACTAGGGTCAGTGTCACTATCTAGAAAACTTCAAGAACTATATTAAGTCCTGCTCACTCTTGCCTGTGTCATACCATTTTCCTTAGAGAAGGTGCATTCAACTTGCATGTATCTTATCCAAGGGATTTGCTACTATGAGACTGGTGACACGACAGATCTAGGTTTTAAGTTACCAGGTTCAGCAGCATCTCAGGATTTTCTTTTTACCCTTTTACCCTTCACTGGGTAAGATACAAAGCTGAGAAACTTACCCTTTCTTTTCAAGTCTCCTTGAAAAACCTTTGCAAAAAGCAAACAGCTGAAATACAGGTCATTGCAAAATTCAAAAGCCAACTACCACTCTCTGGAATTAGAGACAAAAAAGGTTGAACTATTAGAAGCTCTACTCTCGTCTTACTCCAAAAGAAGGGATCAAACTTAAACTGGGGAAGTTTAGATTAGGTATAAGGAAGAAGTTTTTTACTGTGAGAGTGGTGAGGCACTAGAACGGGCTGCCCAAGGAAGTTGTGAATGCTCCATCCCTGGCGGTGTTCAAGGCCAGGTTAGACAGAGCGTTGGGCAACATGGTTTAGTGTCCTCTGCCTACGGCAGAGGGTTGGAACTAGATGATCATAAGGTCCTTTCCAACCCTAACTATTCTATGATTCTAAGAGATAAGAGGCCACAGCCCTTCAAACTGGGAAGAATGCATGTGTCCTGTAGAGGGGCCATTTCCCATTACTGCTTAGTCTAACAGCTGCCAAGAGAAGGTGATGTCCCAGTTCCTACCCTTACCCTAGCCATCCAATCTGCCTTTCTTGTGCCAGCATTGGCATTAGTTCATCTGCACGATGTACTGGTTCGCAGATGTGAAGTGGACACGCAGCTGCCCCCCCCACCCCAAGGGCTTATTGCTGTATCTCATTATGGGGCCAGATAAAGCGGGGAGGAAGGCAAGGAAAGAAGTAAAAAAAGGAAAAAAAAAAAAAAAAAAAAGCCAGCAAAAAGCCAACAACAAAAAAACAACCCACAAAAAAACCCCAAACACCAGAAAGCCCCCAAAGAAAACAAACATGAGAAAAACCTTCCTCTGTGGGAGAACTTCAGTGTTAGAACTTCACCACTTTGTAACATCTTATTCCCAGCAGTGATACCAAAATGAAGAGAGATTCTGACACTGAAGATTTTAGGATCCTACCGTGATAAAGCTGTACCCCACCCAAAAATGCAGCGCATTATCTTAGCTATAAAAGAATTGTTCTGGCCATTGTTTTCATACAGATTATACAGATAAACAAATGACAAGGAATCATTTTCAAGGCATTAAGAAAAGTTTTCCTGACTAAACTCAAGAGTTTACTCTCCCAACCTAATATGTAAAAATTCACAACTCTATTTTGAAGAAGGGTTTATTACATTTTCCTGCAGAGGACCTCAGTGGGAAGTCATGTATGTAATGTCGACTCAAGATTCATCATAAAAGCATCTGCAAGCAGAAGACTCCAGACTATCAACAGAAATTATCTGTCCTTCCAGGAGGCTTACCTCACTCAGGAAGCTGTGCTTCTGCTGCAGATCTGGACTGGTAAGGAAACTGACAATTTCTCCAAGAGTTTCTCCTTTAAGAAGAGTGTGCAGCAAAACAAACCCTCCTTCTTTCACTGCAGCTGCCAAGTTAGAGAGAATTTCAGTGATGTTCCTTACGACAGTTGTTAAGCAATTGTATACCACCAGGTCAGCACTGGCCAGATCTCCAGAGGGAAGACAAGATGGATCCCACTGCCTAACAGAAACTCCAGCATTTTGTAGCTCTGTTTCACAATCTGAAAGAGTTTTCAGGGTGCGGTCAGTGGCAATGTAGTCCACCTGCAACAGGGGCTGAGCATTCAGAATACTTTTGATGCGAGAGAAGAGACGTCCACTTCCTGCAAGGGCCTGTGAGAAAAGAAAAAGGGGAAACCAAGTTGAAACATGAATGATATCCAGAATTACAACTGGAACAATAGAAGTACACGATCACGATAGATGAAGGCCTGGAAACACTAGCTATAATTCCATTCCAGGCTTCCAGCTAACCTCTACTATCTTCATTCTGTGACTGGTCATGTTCTCCAATGCCACACCAAGGCAAGTCTTCAACTCTGAAGAATCTAGCAACCCATTGAGAAGAGGGTCATCCCAGAAATGCATTTTCTCTTGAGTCACAATCTGTTCCAGCTCAGAAGAGAGATTTCCATTCAGTTCCAGATGGCATATTTCAGCAAGGATATGCTGAAGGCCGTTCTGTATGGGTGAGGACTCTGCAGCAGCTACTGCAGTTTCTAGTCCAGGGATGACTAATTTGACCCCATGCACCGCCACTTTAGCCTGTACATTCTGGATAAGATCTATGGAATAGAAGGGAAAATAAAACAAAGAATCAGATTTTCTGGAGATTTTTCTTTCCCTCTTTGCCTCCATTTGCTACACCAGCTGATCAGCACCACAAATCATAGCATCTTCCACTGTTAACCCAACCACAAAGACAGTGCATCATCCAGAACATTCATATTATTATGCATCTTGCAGTAGCTGCAGCCCCAAACAGAAGGCTTTATGGCAAGACAGTATAAACCACCAGAATTACCTGCGGCGAGACTTGACGCAAAGAAGGCAACTAACAGAAAAATCCTGATTTAGGGAGTCGTGGAAAGAAACTGTTAAGTTTCCACAGAAGCAACAATACTAAAATGCTTTTTTGCTTTATAATTAGATGGAAAAGAACTTATCCTGACCAAGATCAGAAACAGCGATATGGAAAACAAAAATTCCACTACAGCATACACAAAGAACTTTGGGAGCAGAATTTGGACACTGAAGGAAAAGCGAAATCTTTAAAATTTATTGACAAATCAAAAGATGAGTGTGAAGACACTTTACCAATACAGATGACAACACTGCTGTCTCAAGATATAACAATATTCATCATTAGAGTAAAACTGCCAAAATACTAGTAACTTCCTTCCCCTCCTTCGATGAAAAGTCACTTAAAGTGATGAGCTGAGTGGATGCCTCCCTATCCTAAGAGCACTGGACTGGGCTACCAGTTTCACAATAGACTAAGTTCATCCTATCCTTGCAGCAAACGCAACTTTTTTTTTGGCATGCCTCACTAAACCATTTTATCCTTCCCTTGATATGCTCTTATGCCCACAGCCAAATAAGAACACACATGTAAGCTTATGCATCTCGGCAGGTCGCAGGGGAAAACAAAACAAGCAACCTAAAGCCTTGAGTAAGTAGGCTCTCCTTGTCAGTGTTTGAAGCAACTAGGTTGGGCTCCTTCTGAAAGATGATTTGCGTGCCTCTGCTTGCAGAGAGGGTTGTGCCATTGGAGACCACACTGACTGTTATAGGTGGGTAGATGTCCCCCCCACCCCCGCTCCAGTTTTACTCCTAACCCACATTCTGGAGATCATAGAATGATTTGGGTTGGGGTTGAAAGGGACCTTAAAGATCATCTAACCTCTAACCCCCTGCCACAGGCATGAATACCTTCCACTAGACCAGGTTGCTCAAAGCCCTGTCCTTCTACTTTAGCTAGAAATAGCTTTTAGCTTCTAGCAAGTGTACAGACATAGGACTCCTGTTGAAGTCTTCAACAGAGACCAACACTTTATTTCTTGGATATTGTGAATTAGTCTGACAGAAGCTATTCATACATTTGTCAGGCTGGAAGTCCCCCCTAGTGTGACAAGAAAACAATCCCACTCTACCTTTGCAGTGCTCCAGGTAGGCACAAAGATGGACGCTGGAAGACAAACAGTTACTCTCGGTATAGGGCACAAAGCAGTATTTTTCCAGGGTGGGAGGGATCCGTTCCTGCTGTCGCCGTGGTGCAACAGAAGCATGTAGACCATTGATCTGAACACCTCCTGCTTTAAGGCTACCAAGACAGGGGTCCACAACAACATCAAGAGCTGAAAGACAGGAAAGAAATGTAAGTTTTCATCAAATACTACAAGCATTTTATTCAACAGTGCTAAGTCAGACTTTACAGAAGCTGCAGAATGGCTTGGAAACCAAGAGGTGACCCCAAAGTACACCCTGTTTCTTAAGAAGTCATACACTGATCCACACAGCACTCAAACCAACTAATAACAGCCAGAGCATGAAAAATGTTACCTTCTACATTGTCCTGGTATTGGCACACCTTCTCTTTATGCAGCACTGGATCAATACACACTGAGCGAATCCTGGTGGGTAAGCGCAGACTGCGCCCACTCTCAGACAAGACCATCATGTGTAGCAGGGTGTCAAGGAAGGTCACCCAGTTCCCATTCCACAGAACTTTCCCTGTGCTTGCTGCAGAAGAAGAGTAAAGGGAAGCATCACTGTGATTCTGTCATTCAGCAGATGCCAGAAGTCACTGCTTATCAAACAGAAAGTCTGAAGTATGTACCCAGCTTCCCCTGTAACCTCCAGCAGTCAGTTGTACATTGGAGATAACAGCTTTCTCAGTGCTCTGCCAGAACTCATTGTTATTCTCCATTATCACACAAAGTGTAATTACCACACAAAGCACAGTCAGGTGGACTACTGACAGAATTAAAAGATCAAATATTCATCATTACTATAATCATGCTCATCATTCCTCTACAGAAAATAAATTTACCTTCACTGTTGCATTCCAGAACACCCTGGAAAGTTGGTCCATAATTATATCCACGCAGATGCAGCTCTTGATAAATGTCTTCTTTCAAGAGGCCAGACTTTGGGCTCATATCTGCCTGAGTCTGAAAGTCAACTAACTGGTTATGGAAGTTCTTCAGAGCAGTGTTTTCCAGGAGGAAAATCTTCCCTGATGGGTACAGTGGCAAGAGTAAGAATCGCTAGATGTTCATACATAATGGATTTTAGTAGGACAGAGCACTCACACGTCTGACTTACCACTCACAGTCAAATTCTCATTCCCTGACACCTCAAAATAATGGGAAGCAGGCATGAGTCTCACTTCCAGCTGTACTGATCCTGCAAGAAATATGGAAAAGATGACAGGATTATGAGATCATTCATTGCTACCACCCTCAAGCAGAGCCTTCTTTTTCACCATTTCCAGACTCAACTCACACAACATGTAATAAATATGACCCTAACATGTGCTACTTGAACAAAGAAGTGAATTCATTCACTCAGTTACATCACATTCTCTATAGTCTTCTTCCTGTGTTTCTCTTCACTTTCCCCTTGTATTTCTTTCCTCCCCCCGCCATCACCTTCATTACACAGTTTGGCAGTTGTACCAGCACTCTTCACTCACCCTTTTTGGGAAGGATAGTTGCCTGGTGAATTGTGACTTCTTCAAACATAACAGCCATTTGCTCCATAGCCATGCCAACTGACCGTGCCAGAGTCCTCCAAGCCAGTACTAGGTATCCTGTTGCTGGGTACAGGACTCTACCATCAATGCAGTGACCAACCAGGTAGTGGTCAGGAGAGTCAGGACTCACATCTGGCAAAGAATAAAGAGCAGAATGAAAATAATAAAGACACCTTAATAAAGAGGTATTTTCCTCTCAATGTCTGTAAGAGGTTCTAATTGTTCCCCCAACTATCCTGCCTGGCAACATGTAGCTCTTAAAACTACTGAGAGTCTGAATCATAACCGTTTCCTGCGCTATTCACATTCTTTCATACCATTTCAGAACCACATCCAGTCTTTTTCAATTCAAACAAAATATTAAGAAGACTGCTTCAAAAATGCTGCTTTGAGTATCTATTTTCCTAGTTTTACAGAAGAAATGTAGATGGAAAGTGGGAAAAACAGATCAACAAAACAGATAGCCAAACACACCAATACTGTAGACTGAAGCAGATGCAGAGCCTGTGGAACCTGCTGGAAAGTCTTCAGCTTTTGGAACATCCCAGTCCTGGCTGTGGTCCCATTTGATGTACGGAGAAATAAGGGGTGTCCCCACTGGAACAGGGTATTCCACACGTGGGAACAAGTTATTTCCAAGAACCTTTATCCTAGGAAGATAAAACAGATCAAGAAAATGTGTCTGGGGGAATAGGGGTGTGCGGAAACTGATCATAGTACTTTAGATGTCAGACAGTAACTGGTCTCAGGCTCCACATCTGAGATTTTGCCAGGAGCACTATGAGCACTTATTGCAGCCAAATTTGTAAATCTAACAGTCTACAAGATACCAAGCTTATTTCCAAGAGCTAGTTTCAGGTTCCTAGGCCCTTAAGATGGGATTCCTCTTTAAAAGGCATCTTCCCATCCCAAGCAGTCTCCACCCCAAGGCAATACTTCATAAGCGAGAACATTAAATACGTAAAGCACAGATGCAAACTCTATTTTCCAGGTCTGTGGAAGGAGTATTTAAATCTTCGTGAAAACATGCATGCTAGGAAAGAATTTATGTCTCTTCTGATACCCCTCTCACCCTCCTCCTTTAGTCTCCTTACCCAGTTAAATGAATCTTTCCAGTCTGTGTTAGGAAGAACTCCAAATTATTTTTGTGCTCTTTCCTCATCAAAGGCAGAATGGTGCAAGTTGGTTTCAAAGTTCTCCTCAAGATAGCCTGGTCAAGTAGAGTCCATAATCACTGGTGGAAGGCATCACTACTATTTTGTTTCTGATTTTTTTCTATAATTCTCAAACCACTTCTGTTTCTGTGCCAAGAGTTGTGTGCTAGGTGCTGGAATGTGCACCATTTTAATAGGGAAGAAGAAGGCAGCACAACACCCCTCCAGCACCCCAAGAAGAAGTGCATCTGGTAAAGCAGAATCTACGCAACATTAGTGAAATTCTTCCAAAACACAGGCCTCTCTTTCCCAAGCAGATACTCAAATGGAATCAAAAGCTGCACTTTGAGAACTGCAAGATCATCCCCTCAAGCCTCCCACTCACACCCCTTCCCCCCTCCCCAGCTTAAGCCTTTAACCCCAGGAGCCCCTTGCAGTCTGCGGCATTCTGGTGCATTGCCTAAGTGACCGCTATTAAAATAAAAAAAATGCAGCCCTGAACATCTGACCCAACTTGCAACTGCTCTTCAATTTGATACCATTGTCTTTAAGTGAGAAAAGAAGGGAGGGAAGAGAAAACCAGAACACTCTCAAACCCAGCTGATGTAGTATTTAGTCGCTCCAGTTAGAGTCCAGACTGTATAATGATTTTAACATGAAGTGTATAACCTTTTTATTGAGAAAAAGATTTGATTTAATTTAAAAGCTCTGCTCTGTTTCTCTGTTCAAGTCACTTTCAAAGCATAAATAAGACTAACATAACATAATAAATATACCTGACTGGAACTCAGAAGCACTGTATAGCTATTAAACTTGATTCACAATTAACTATGATTCTATTTAAGACTTTCATACTCTTGCATGCCACATACCAAATAAAAAAGACAGAAGTCTTAAGTGATAGGCACAAGATCACAGCACTGATCTTGTAGAGCAAGTGCATCCTAATGCACCTCGTTTTCTGCGCCCTGTACTACGAAGCTAATTCCACAAAGATCAGTTCCTACAGTGTGAGGAGAAAGGAATAATGATTTAATTATTAGGGCAAAGGGGTTTATGAAGAAAGCAAGCTCCTGTAATCTCAGGCTACTTGGTCTGGAGAATAGGAGAGAACACCACTCCCAGCCACCAACTTCTAAGACAAGAATCTCAAATCAATTCTGTGTACAGTTGGTGATTATAAATTTTGCATAGAGGTGGCCTGTTAGTCTTTAATCTCCCCCCCCCCCCCCCAGTTTTGCATACATTCTCCATTTCATCTAAACATGGAAGTGCTTTTCTTACTCACTGCACATTTCAGAGCTGACTATCAACTATCCAAAATGCATGGCAATGAATAAAGCAACAATTTATCTTTTTTTTATTAGTAGTAACATAAACCACTGTCCCACCCCCATACCCCTATCAAGAACATGTTAGAACTGGGAGACGCTCAAAAGTACTAGATGGAAAAAGTGTTCCCAGAACTGGGCAGGGGGGAGGGAAGAGGAAAAGCGACTTTATTCCCTAGTCCTCAGACTCTCAATCTCCTTCCTGCACCAGCACATCAACATAACATCATACCAACACAATCAAAGACAATACCTGTAAAAGAGCATGTGGAGCAATCTCTACTACAACAGCATTCTCTGGAATATGTTTCAGACCATCGTGGAACAGCACTGGATTCACTAGGTTGTTCACATGATACTCTGCAGAGCAACTCCTAGCCAGATCACTCTGCCACTGACATTCGGGGATAGACGTACTGATCCATCGTGCTGAACGAGGTTTAGGGTGTGGAATGACCTACAGGCAGACAAGGAAGGGGGACAGGAGGAACACTTACATGTCATAGATAACAATAAGGCAAAAATCAAGCAGCCCCTCCTTTTTGCAGGTCATTTTTCTCAGCTTGATTGCTCAGTATATCCTTCTGCTTGAGGCCACAGGACTTCAAACCTCAGGTCTCCCTGAGGTCTACAAGCTTTTCAAGAGATTTTGTTCTCCTAAAGAAAGGAGCCCCTTGAGCTCAGCATCATGTATACCCAAATCCAAATGCACGAGCGCAAGCTATAGGTGAACCATAGTTTGGCAACATTACCTTTTTCAGGGCATTGAGCAGCACTGGTGCAATAGATGCCATGTAATAGGAATGATATGCAACTCCAGCACTGCGCACCTCCTTTGCAAACACACCCTTCTTTTTCAGCTTAGCTACAAACTCATTCACAGACTCCTAAGAAGAAGAATACAAGTGAAGTAAAAAAAAAAAAGCTCACAGTGTTGAGTCACTATACTCCTCCCATGGCCTTCATCACTTGCCACTTAAGGGGAGCCATATCTGGGATGAGACTATTGCCCTTCTCAGTCTTACAATAATGTCGTCATGCCCATGGCTCTAAGACTATTCAGTGTAAAGAGATCTCCTATTACTAGCTTACTGAGGTACTATCATTACTTCCTCTCACAGAAGATTTGCATGTTTAAGTTTATACAAAGCACCATGGCCCCTCCCATCGTGGTTAATCCACCTCCACTTTGTAAGGAGCTGAGCTTTAACTCAGCTTCAACCTTTCTTTGAACCAGAACTTTATGAGTCCCAACCACAACTCCAACCTGCACCGTATCAGTTCCTTGCTCACCAGAGGCCCCGAAACAGTAACAGTATCTTCTGAGTTGTGACAGGCTGGTACCACATTTGGAGGACAGCATTGCTTACATTCCTCCCATGTCAGACCTGCAGAAGGAAGACCTCAGGACAACACAAGTGCTTCTAGCAGTGAGTCTCATAAGGGGAGGCAATCTTAAGTGCACAATCACTGCACTTAACTCAGCATTTTGCAAAACTGGGAAGGATTCTTAAGATGGACATCACTTTAATACGACATTTATCACTGTAATATTGAGCACAAGAACAGAGGACTGTATCTCTGTACCACCCCATCAAGGGATGGGGTGGGAACCCACACACTTTTGAAGAAGCTACAGAATTAGTTGGTTTACCTTGCCCTTGGCAATCTGAGCTAAAACAGGAGAGAGAATATGCAAGTTTGACTCATAGAAACAGAGACACAAAATATCCATAGAAATTGGAACTCTAGTGGCTTAAACTAGCATAACCAGGTGTGCAGTATTTGGTCCTGTAGTACACTGATACAAGTCACAGGAAGAAAACTTGAACTCAACAACTTATTATTAAAAATATGCTAGATGAAGCACTCCGAGATAAGTCCTGTGAGAATGGCGTTATGCATTTGATATCAAGGGAAAAAAAGCTAAATTAGGTAGGCAGCCCTTTGTAACACTAATTAAAGTAAGTAGTCTAGGATTATTATAAGTGATCTAGTCAAACATACTGCATTAGACCTGCAACAGCTTTTCTCTTAAGTGTTTCAGGTTTTTATTTACCACTGTGTCCAATAATAAGAAACAGCACAACATGCTACCAATGAAAATTTGGGTTTTAAACATGTAAGTCACCATGAACCCATGCCACAAAATAAAACTGCTGGGCCCAAAGCTCAAAATTTCACCCAATAGTGGGGCAAAACTACATGACTTATAGAAACACTGAGCAAAGCTTGCTCAGGAGAAAGCTTCTTCCCAAGTGCTAGTAGGGCCAAGTAAATTCCAACCAGTTGCCCATGACAGAATAGTGGCTTAATGATTTCATGTCTCATTGCTCTTGCAGACAGCATCTATCTTTCTTTAAAAAGAAAAATAAATGTGTGTATATACACACACGTATATAAAAGCCAAAACCCCCAGTGCCTCAGATTTTCACCTCTTTACAAGGTTATTTATCAGGCTTCTGTCATTGGTCACTTACGAATAAACTTCTCCATTTCCACTTAAATTTTGGATAAAATACCAAAATTTTGCTGTATTCCAGGTCAGAGATTACCACCATTATATCAACTTAAATAGTTAATAACCTGTTCTACATCAGAAGAGAAAGAGGAAGCAACAGCAGCAAAACTTTTACATACACTACTGTCTCCACCAACACATTTCAAAGCCCTATTTTATCCCAATGTCATACAACAGAGACCACATGTACTTTCTGTATCACTCTTTTGGTAAGGGTATACCTACCAACAGCAGCCATTGCTCCTGGGGGCAATTTGGCCTCTTTAACACATCGTCCCCGCCAATAAGCGGCAAGAATGGCTTCTTCCTGACTTAAGCAGTTATCTGCATAGCCACAAGCTAGTTCTCCCACTGAGTGGCCCAAAATCCCATCAGGTTGCAGACCTGCAGCCTTCAGCAAATCAATCTGGGCAATCTGCAGAGAACAGTAGGATTAGTGATTCCATGCCAGAGCAAGTAGGTGTCAGGACTCAAAGGCACACAGCAGTTGTGAGTGCATTACAAAATGGCTTTTTGGTACAGATACTCTTCTTGGTCTTGCACCATTCTCTTATTATTTATTTTTTCATAACTGCAGCTCCAGCATCATTTCAAATGAGCCCCAAGAATCACTGTGTGACTCCAGTGCTGTTTGGGTGTCTCCACTATGTAGCTTCCCACTAAGGAGCTACTTCCAACAACGGGAGTCTGCCAAAAGCATATCTGTACAAAGAAGCAAGATGAGCTTTCCAGATCACTTCAGAAGCACTGCCTCCAGGTTTTGAAAAAACAGTTAATCTCACACTGACGTTCAGAATTAAAACAGACTTCATGTAGTATCATTTACTTCACTAGCAGAACAAACTTCAGTAGACATTCAATGGAAGCCCATTCCTTGGCATAAACCGTTACATTAAGCTCAGGCATCCCATGGTCTCTTAAATGGAGAAACTGCCCCCCCCCCCCCCAATACACATGCAAATCAGATCAGTATTAGTTCACGCATCTTGCAAGTGACAGACTCCTGAACTGTCAAGGGTGCAAGACACTCCCTCCTATCAGACAGGGACTTCAAACAGCCGCCATTTACTGGTAGTACAAAACAAGCTTCCATTAACCACTATAAGGTGTTATTGGCCAAACACGCACTATGCGAGTGTGCTTATGTGGCTTGAGTCCATAAGCCCCTCCACCAGTCCTTTGAGTCTTACCTGAATAGCAGCTAGTCCAACAAATGCGTAGACAGTCTCATCAAAAGTGTTTTCATCTGCTTGCAGAAGCAGGTCAGAGACCTTTAGGCCTGTGCTCTTCAAAGCCTCATCTGAGCGCAATATAGACTCGCGAAACAAGTCCAATTTCATAAGGCTCAGGCCCATACCTTTCCACTGCGATCCCATGCCTGCAGGACAGGCAAGGAGAAAAGTGAGCTGTAGTAACACTCCATAAAAGGGGAAGTAGACATCACACATTTGCTTCAGCAGTGAAAGAATTCTAAGAGCAAAACATTGTACACCCTCTAAATTAGGCACTGCTTTTTATTTTCCTGGACTTTGTTATCATCAGAAGATAGCAAAGTTGGAAGGATTATTAAAAATACAGGAAACGTGAGTTTCCTAGACATATTGCAGGGATACAAGATACTTCCTCGTGCTAGAGTGGAGGACAACATTAGAGCACAGAATCACGTAGCTCAAGCCCCAGATCTATAGAGGGATGCAGTACATCAGTGAGCACACCTACCTGAGCAGATGTACCAGAGCGGTCTACCTGATGCCTGAACTTGCTGAATCTCTTGTATGTCACTCTCACTGCCAACCAGTGTGTAGCCCCTGTAGGGCATGGAGGATACAGGAACTGCAGAGATATCAGTGAGCAGGCTTAAAAATGGGCTGCATCCTCCATGTTTCCTGCTTTCCTGAATTAATGTTTCCACAGCTTCCTGGGTTCTGCCACAAATTTGAACCAGTCTTGGCATGTTGCAAGTCTCCAGAGGCTGGCGTTTGCTCTCATTTGGCCTCAGAATGACATGAGCATTAGCACCTCCGAAGCCAAAAGAATTGATACTGACGAGGCCACCTTTCACTGGCGTTGGTTTACAAACAACCTCCAAAGTGCCATCTTGTAAGGCAGGAATATCTGGGTTTGGGGTATTGAAATGAAGATTTGGAGCCCACAGCCCATGTTCCAGAGAAAGAATGACCTGCAAGAAAAAACAGTGTTCTATGCTCCACATTTTCTTATACAAACATCCTTTTGTTGTTACTGGCTTAGTACAAATGACCATGTAGCATATACTAAAGCAGTTCTCTGTGTTTCGATAAAGGCATGCTTCAGAGAACAGCATCATTGATGTTACTGTGGTAGTACCTATCACACCCACGCAAATTTTAAGTCCATGCAGGAAGTCAGCAGTGAAGGTGAGGGTGGTAGTTTTAAGTTCAGCTTCCAGACTGTTTCTAACTGGAAAGTCATGCAGTCTTGCTAGAAAAGCAGCCTGGCTACTAAAACTATCACATAAGCTTTCTCCTCTTTCAGATCCATCCTGCCCTCTCATCATACTCTGTTTCATCTCTCCCCAGTCACAGACTGCCACACATACTCTTATCACAACAAATGCTTCCATAGCTGCCTTTGTTGCAAGAGGCAAGCTAAAGCACCGGTAAAGGAAGACTGTTTGCTGCTTTGCACCCATTTTTGTCTTCCCGGTCCAAAAAAGCAGGAACAGCAGACTGGTCAGAAGTGGCAGAGCTGAAGGGAAGTATAGGAACAGCATGAGAGTTAGAACAGCTGTGCTGAAAAAAGCAAGAGTTCCCTTCTCTCAGCAGCATCTCTACAGACTGCTCATGACACCAAGCTAGTACTCATCTGTGGCACAAGTCCAGCAAATCACTGTCTATAAGGTCAGTAGCAAACATTCAGTGTTCTGTATGTTTGGCAGTTTGCTTCATCAGCTCAAAATGATCAGAGAAACAGATACTGGTTTGGGAACTGAACTTCCAAGTTTACTATCAGACATGGCAGCCTACCTGGGAGATCAACCAAAATAATAAATGCATGACTTCAACTCCAGTTAACTTTCAAACAATCAACAAGAGAGACAGAGTTTTCAATATCCCTCCAAAGCTTCAGGTCCTTTCAAGATCCCAGATCTGGCAACAAGACCTAACATAACTTCATAAAAAGCATAACTAAAAGATATTATATCAGGCTTGATGGGTGCCACATGGGCTCTTCTTGCCTGTAGCCGTAAGTTCTGATACAAAGTTAAATGAGAAAACTGATGAAAAAAGAGTGAGAAAACACAGCGTCAGAGAAGTCTTCAAAAAGAAATTGTGGGCCTTGTCTTTGCAGTCCTGCACCCCCTAAGAAACTCAGATGGGGAAACAGTACCTCAGAGTTATGGTCCTGTCCTGATAGATCACAGCAGAACTGCACTAAACAAACTGCTTATGACATGTAACAATATGGACAGAGAGGTTTATTTACAACTCAGTTGTTTCTACTACGAAGAAAGATGTCAGTCTGAGAGATAAGAGGTGTTAACGTAAACTTTCCTCTACAGAGACACAGACACTGCTGTCTCCATGATTTACATAGGAGTCTACTCACAGCAAGTTTTATGTATTCACATCACAGTAACCACTTTAAAGAGACTATAATTCCAGCAATAGCCATGTATGTGACTTCAATTTGTGTGGTTCTAAGGCTGTTGGTAATAGGCTTACAACCAAGTGTGAACACTAGCTAGCTCTCTGCTAAATAGTTTAACAGCCAGAGTAAATAGGTTATTGTCTGCCTACAGCAGTAGTTAAATAGGCTGGTAGCCACATCCCAGAGAACTCACCTGACTTTTTCCAATGTAAGAGAGAAGAGGAAGAGATGATACATGCCTGACAAATGGCCAGAAGAATCAGCTACTCTTTTGCCACTGAAAGGCCACACTGCCTGTCATCTTCAGTCATTGCCAACTACTCCGAATACCTAAACCCCTCTACTTGTACACTGCTCAAACCCAAACAACTTGCAGCAGAGTTCTGTTGGAAGGTCCAGTATAAGGATAATCAATAAAGTGACCCCAATGCCTTTATTCTGAGTATAATTATGCTTCTGTAGAATTCAGTAGGAAAGGGGAACTGAAGTGGGGAACGGGTGAATGCACAGCAGAGAGCCACACAGGCATTTCTGTCAAGCTTGCAGAACAGCCACCTAAGCTTTTAAAAGTATTTGCAGGTGAAGCAAGCAGATCATAAAGGAGAATCACCCAAGTTCCTCTCATTACCACTGAATATCCTATCCTGGATCAGTGCAAGTTTTCCTCAAAACAAACAAACATTAAAACCCCCACTTAACATTGTGTTCCCTCCCTCCCTGAATTTTTCTTCTCAAGCCACCCATTACCTTGGCTAATGCAGCAAGCCCAGAGGCAGGCTCTGGATGACCCATGTTTGACTTGGTTGATCCAATCAACAGTGGCTTTCTCTCACATTGATGGAAGATACTTACAATGCCATTTACTTCCTGTGGATCTCCAACCTAGTAGGAAAAGAACCAGGACAACTGTTAGCTAGCACTTCTGAGACACACCAAAAAAGAGAAATCTGGAAGATTAAGATCCAGAAGTGGTGAGGCAGTACATATTCTTGTAACTGACAGAAGGGAGACGTAAGCTCCTTTTGGAAAAACAAATAATAATTTGATGGAAAAGTGTGGTGATGCAAGGGAAGAAAATAAGGGAGAAGAAAGCACCCCAAACCCAAAGGCACCATGCTGACCTTGGTGCCTGTCCCATGTGCTTCAACATACTCCACTTCTTCAAGTTTGATACTGCTCTCTCTGTACAAAGAGCTGACCAGCTGCTGCTGCATCTCTCCAGATGGGAATGTCACACCTAGGACCAAAATTGCTGTCAATTCCTCTAGCATCAGATGCATCCTGTGCTATTTTAGCACCCTTTCAACTGCTACCAGGTGCTACCAGGTCCAAAAAAACCCAAAGAGAAACTTATTCAGGATTTACACCAACGTCCTTAGTACCAAACACAGTAAGGCTCTCAGGCTCTTTGGAAGAAGATCAGAGGTACCAGAATGGACCTAAACCAGTGAATTAAGACTAGTGTGGAAAGATACTGCCTAACAGAACACTAGGAAATGTCTACATCAAGTGGAACATGTGAATTTTGGTGTCTCCATAAGTGGGACAGCAGGAGAGAAAGAGCTTTATAGTCACACCTCACCTACACTACTTCTGTCAGTGCAGAGGTGTCTTGGGGAAGGCTAAACTAGCAACAGGACACTCCTATTAATCCTGCCACAGAAATCACCACTTATCTCCTTCACCGTCTTTACAAAAGAGGGTTCTGAACTTTGTATGACCAAAAAAAAAAAACCAAACCAAAACAAACCCCAATCCACAAAACGCCCCCGCAAACTAAAACACAAAAACCCTTCCAACATCTATGACAACAAACCCCACAGGAGCCCATTTTTCATGACAAAGACTCTAGCCTGAACAGTTGTGAAGGTATCTGACTTTTCAGAGGCTCAAGGCCTACCTTGCTCCTTAAAGCCATCAGTGTTGCTTCCAGCATTGACTATCGTGGCATAGATCCGTTTAGCCATAGATCTCTTGGTCAAGAGAATGACAACAACTGCTTCAGAGCGACAGTATCCATTTCCTTAGAACAGAGAACAATAAGTCACTAATTCTGCCCTGCTCTGAGAAGCACTGCAAAGCACCATGCAATAAGGTTCTCATTCCTGAGCTACTGCTTACAACAGATCACTTCGAGAGCATGACATGCATGTCTTTAAAAAAAAAAAAAAAAAAAAAAGTCCTAGAAAGGCTCATTACTCATCACAAACAATGATAAGTTTCTGTCAAGAGACAGCCATTTGCTCTCCCCAGTGCCTGAGGAATGAGCCATATGGTTTCTTCCTCACAGTTAAGCTTTCCAGGTTCAAAAACCACACAATCAGATCAGGTCCAGGATATGTCCTGAACAGTGCACCTAGGAAAAACTACAAGACCAGCTCTTTGCTGTACTATGAGAGTATCTGGTCAGAGACCCCACAGCAAGTTCCTCTCATACAACATGACAAGCTTTGGTACTAACGCCTTACCTGAAGCATCAAAAGCCTTGCAGGCACCATCAGGACTAAGCATACCCAGTTTCATAAACTGCACGGAAGTGTTGGGTTTCAGCAAAAGGTTTACCCCTCCTACTAGGGCTGCACTGCACGATCCATGACGAATTGCCTTATATGCATTTTCCAGAGCCATGAGACTAGAAGAGCAGGCTGTGTCAATAGTTATGCTTGGTCCTTAGGGAACAGAAAGGGAAAACAAAAAAGCTGGGTTTTACTGTTTCATAGGGTTGCTCTCTGAACACTACAGGATGAGATCACAAGAGGAATACATTCAAAATATGTTAAATAAGTAGTTGCTTCAGAATGCAACAGGTAATGCTGATAGAATGGGAGACAGGAATCATCACCCTCTGCCTGCTTACCAGGTAATGAGGGATGAGAAAGGTGGAAAAAAATTGTAAACAATTGGGCTTTAATGGCATTTTTTAAACTTCCATCTCTGTCTCCATCAAACAGAGATATTCTAGGTTCACAGGGAGGTCTCATCCATTTTCCCATTCGCACCAAGAAAAATCTCTCACCCTTCCTGGTGCTACCCTCGCCAGTACCTTTGTTCTCTGCTGCTCTTCAAAGCAATTTCAATCCCTCCAACTCTTCAATGCCACACGATTCCAAGCCATGCCTATGCCTTTACCCATTTAATTTTGGTGGCTCTCCCACTTCTTCCACTTTACTCAAGAAGAGTCAACTTTTCCACTCAGTTTGTCTCTGGGCCAGCTGACTTGTATATAGCTTCACACCAAATAGCAGTCTGAAGGCTGGAAAGAAACTAGGCCTTTTTATGAAGGCCTCCTGACATCGTCTTTCTGATGAATGCTAGCTATACCCTTCAGCAGCAAATGAGCTACAAAAGCCTTACAATGAGTCTTATTACATTACATTTTCTGCTTCTCATACGCCTCCTTACAATAGTTGGATGCTATTTTCTCATCTCAAAAAGGGATCGACATCATCATATCCATTCCCCTCTACAAAAACTGTGGTACAATCACAAGCAAATCACAATTGCTGAGCAGTATTGAAGGCTTGAGACACTTACCTGTAAAGTCATAAAAGTAGGAAATCCTGTTGGCTAACATAGCACGCTGGCAGCCAGTCATGCTGTACCCCAAAAGCTTTTCTGGATCTTGGCTAAGGGCTTCGCCAGCTTCTGACCCACTGGCACCAATCCATACACCTGTGTCTGTGCCACGTAGGGTGGCCGGATTAATGCCTACAGGGATAGAAGGTGCTAAATTACAGCAGACAAACTTATGAGGGGCAAACTGGGGAGATATCAGGTATGCTGTCACCGGTTCACGACCTTCTTCTTAATCCAACTTTCTGACAGTCCTCTGAAGCATTGTTCCCTTACCTATAGTTATCTTTTACCTGTTCCAACTGCAGACCTTACAAGTCTCATTGCAGAGTCCACCAGAACCTTGGTGTTGGCTTTTTGCCATACCAGAAGCAGCTTTTCAGCTTAGCTGGGCATTGCTAGAGCTTTGTATAAAAAAAGTGTACAGGCTATGAGAGACACAAATGCTGATCAGGTAGGCTAACATCTGACTTACAGTACAGAAAAAGAAGCAGATCGAAGGGGAGAAAAAGTACAGCACTTGGAATGTCATGTGAGCACGAGTATCTATCTCTGTGCACATATAAAGCCCAGATCTGGAGTACAAGACAGAAAGGAAAATGCTTAAGCTCAAAAGCCAACAACCAGAACAAGAAGCAATTCTGCTCTAAAAAACCGCGTAGCAAGCTCAACTTGCAACTATCTCTGCTGTTTCTTCTCTGTACTTCAGGAGTCCTGGAGACAAGCAAAATATTCAAGCCTCCAGACAGACTCAGCAGCAGAGGAGCAAGTATTAATTTTAACATGTCAGTATTAGTGAGGTGATTCCAACTTCTTCCTCATGTGCTTATGTTCAGACATGAAACCGATTAACATGAAGAATAATCTTTTCGGCTCTTTGGGCAAGTAACCCAGAAGCTCAAGAAACTAGCAGTGATGGAGATAAGAGGCTCCTATTTCTGAAGGTACACTTCCTCAACAAAATTTCTATAGAACAGACTCAAATACCACAAATTTTCTATGAACCTGGCCAACAGACAGGAATACACCAGGCCATCTGCCATTCACTTAGGCTATGGATGAGATTTCTAACCAAGTCATCTTCCCTTTGCGCTACAAATATATGTCTTTAACGAAGGGATCTATTATGCAATATTAGAGTAGACCAGAATATACAAAAGCTCAAGCACTGTTGACTGTTTAAGGGTTTCTGCCATACTGGTTGTACCATACATATGATGCAGGTACAGATTCACTGGCAGTCAGCACAGACTTCTTAGCTAGAGTTCCAGAGAAAACAGCTTTGTTCTAATCCCCATACCAGTTCTTTGGCTTCATCTCTAATGTGACGGTTTTCTCTTGTTAGAGATCCCACCACAGAGGTGCATGTCTGCACCTGCTGATTAGAGACAGTAGAGCACAACTCTCCCGGTTCAGTCACTCAGCTATTTACCTCCATCCAAAATAGCTTCAAAAGAAACTTCCAACAGCAAGCGAAGTTGAGGATCCATTGTATGAGCTTGTTTGGGGTGAACCCCAAAAAAGGATGCATCAAATTTGCTTATGTCCTTGAGCTTTCCATTTCTTTTGGGCAGTCCATACATTCCTGAGAAGAAAAATTCAGCAGTCACAGAATACATCAGTTTTGAAGCGAATACATGGGTTCTGAAGCAGCTACCAGGTGAGACAAAGTACAGAATAAGCACAGCTGATTCTTGACTACTCATGAAACTTCACTTCCCTGATGCAGTACCCAGAGTGCTGCATGAATATATACCCACCTACCTTTTAATCTCATTTGAAAATGAGAATGCTCCATTAACAAAAAACCTGTAATTTTTAAGACTCTCCTGGATATGGCAGCGAAAGACATTTATCTGGTTTAAGCATTTTTGCTTTGGAAAGTTGTACTGAGCACGTAAACAGAGTCAAATCAGTGATTCCAGTCAGTCACCAGTTAGAAGAAAAACAAAAGCTACCTTTACTTCTGCAAATTGCTAGCTTGAATTGGATAGACACGTGCCAAACACTTCAGAAAGACAATCAAGACAAAATAGAACATTGTAAAAAGCCAAAAACGACAGGATTGGAGTACCTGTGCTACTTCTGAACCCAGAAAAATATCAGAGCTGTCCTGCTGCCACGGCAAGCATGGCTGGTACAGGATTAAAGCTGCCTAGCTGCTCTGTTAGTGCTCTTTTCTTTGGAAGTAAGCTACATATTATTTATCAGCTGCTACTGCATGGGATGTAACACTACAAAACGGATCACATGAGACCTTCATGGAAGTGTTCTGGATTTTTTGACAAATCAGAATTGAATTCAGCTCTGCGAGGGCTTTGCATCCAATAAATCCTTTCACAGGATAATTCTTCTAAAACAGTCTGAACTCAGAGCTTCAGAAGAAAGAGACAGTAAGCATTCACCTGGTTTCCACCTCCGATCATCCTCTGTGACCATATCAACTCCATTAAGCAGGTTCTCCCAAAACTCTTGCAAGTTCTCAGATTCTGGCAGCTTTCCTGCTATGCCTGCAATTACCACGTCCTCCATCTTTTAACTTCTCCCTGTTGCTGAGATCCACAAAGCAGTAAGACTAGTAAGATTTCACACAGAGCAGAAGAGTATATGTGTCTCTCCTTTCTGACATGTTGTGACAAACAAGCACATTTGCAGGAGAAACACCCACACAGGAACAGCCCATGGGCTCTCTACTGAAAAGAGAAATGCACCACAACCCTCTCCCCGCCCCCCAAAATCCAAACCAAAAACAACAAGAAAGAAAAAATAAGACAATCAAACAGACCATAATATCTGTGGGGTCAATGAGGATGAGAAAACTGATCCTGAAGGAGTGTTGGGCTCCAAGAACCACCAGTTTCTACATGACAACTACAGAACTAACAGGTCTGGCTCTAGTATATGCAAAGCTGCTGTGAAGTCAGCAGAGAATGAAGATTAACATGCTGGAGCAAAGGTGGGTGGAGAAATGATGAAATACATACAGTAAAATCCATAATTACAAGGCAAACCTAAGAGGTAGCAAAACAAGTTCTACAGTCATTACAAAGTTAAGTGCTAACTTAAGAATCAATAATCAGAAAGTTGGGGGGGACAGACGGACAGGCAACAACATGACACTCAAACCACACAAACACAAACCTGAACAAGCACATACCCCACTCCCAAAGTCAAACAAACAAAAAACCACCAAAACCCCACACACACAGAGGAGAAAACCCACACAAACCCACAAAGATTGCAATACAACTTAGCATTATTTTAAATACCTGAAAGAAGAAGCAAGTTTTGCATACAAAAATTTTCCAACTGTACCCTGCACTGCTGTATATTTAGAGGACCAGGAAAAATAACAGTTGGCAGAACAGATATGGAGTCCAGATGGGATGAAATACCTTAGCTGCTGTCCCAAGAAAACTGCATTCTAAAACCCCAATGTCAAACACCACAAGAGAACATCATGCCACATAGCAGAGCAGGCCATCTATAGAGATCAAAACACCAAATGATAGCTCATATATTACAGTCAACACATTTATTTTCTATTACACTTAAAATACATTAACAACTAAGCAGAGAGAAGGCAAGCTAACCTGATGTTTCAGTTAAGTTCAAAGTATAGTTGGCACATCCTAAGTAGGCAAGTTAAGAGGAGGGGGTAAGCCCCATATATGTGGCTCTTTATATATATATATTATTGAGATTATACATATAGACATATAAATAAAAGTGCAGTTGCATGAACAAAAGCAGTAGAAAGCATTTACAGTACTTCCTTAAATAATCCTTCTGGTAAGTATACACAAATTATGCTTTAGAGCTTATGTGTGGGCTGGAACACCTCTCCTATGGAGACAGGCTGAGAGCTGGACTTTTTCGGTCAGGAGAAGAGAATGCTCCAGGGAGACCTTAGAGCAGCTCCCAGTGCCTAAAGGGGCTACAAGAAACCTGGAGAGGGGCTTTGGATAAGGGCCTGTAGGGACAGGAGAAGGGGAATGTCTTTAACCTGCCAGAGGGGAGACTGAGATGAGCTCTTAGGCAGAAGCTCTTCCCTGTGAGGGTGCTGAGGCGCTGGCACAGGGTGCCCAGAGAAGCTGTGGCTGCCCCATCCCTGGCAGTGCTCAAGGCCAGGTTGGACACAGGGGCTTGGAGCAAGCTGCTCCACTGGAAGGTGTCCCTGCCCATGGCAGGGGGCTGGAACTGGAGGAGCTTTAAGGTCCCTTCCAACACAAACCAGCCTGTGATTTTAACAAGTAAAAAACACAAAAAACCTGAGTATTCAAATAAGCTAAGAGTCTGCCTTAACAGCTTCAAATAAAAGACTTTGCTATGAAGACCTAAAATTTGTCCTTCCATCTCATATTGTGCTCCATAGTCCCATGCAGGCTCTCTGCTTAAGTGCTGCTGGTGCTTGATCGTCTTCTCAAAACAGCACTAATGTGTACTCTTAAAATAAGCATTGCTGTTTTTCCAACCCAAGACATTTCATTTAGGCATGGTTTTGCAGCCTCTTTCAGGAGTTCCCAATGCTTCTGAGCAAGAAACAGACCTCTCTTCCATGCACGCACTGCTCAGGCACAAAACCTTCTTGCAGCTGGAAGAGGTTGGGGTGTGCTGAGGGCAAGTAAAGTCCTCTGGTTAGCCAAGGTGTAGCTCAGCCAGGACATACACCACAGAAGTTGTTGCCTGATTTCTTTTACCCTTCCTCTTTCCTTCAGCAGTTATCTGGATTCACATCTGTGGAGTAACTTGAATTATGCAACATGCAACACTGAAGTAGAAGAGATGATTACCTCATCCAGTCCATCCCTTCTGGGAGCAGATAGGCAAGTGCTCCCGAAAGGGCATCTTGGACTTCTCAGTCTTATGCTAAAAATCCAGCCAACAGAAGTTCCATTCCACTCTG
Source organism: Myiopsitta monachus (assembly GCA_017639245.1). Taxonomy (NCBI): domain Eukaryota; kingdom Metazoa; phylum Chordata; class Aves; order Psittaciformes; family Psittacidae; genus Myiopsitta; species Myiopsitta monachus. The sequence goes on along the minus strand of CM029931.1, from coordinate 108,453 downwards.
GCTGTTCATTTAAAGAGAGAAACACTAGCCAAATGCACCAAGCTCTTGCTGAGAAACTAATCCCCAAAACTGAAGTTGGCAGTAATAGGCCCACTTCACTGTGCTCTGAAGAGAAGCCCCTCAGCTTCTCTACTCATGTAAGTCTAGTAAGTCAGTTTTATTATTGGCATTACCACTGCGCCCAGAAAACCCAATCAAGGGCCACAACTGTTATACTTGCAGCAGTTCTGCACTAGGGGCAGAGAAATTATGGATCTCAGGCACAAAACTTACAATTTAAGTGTGATAAGAGAGACATGCAAGATAATGTGATTATGATTCTATTTTATGCTTCTGCTCTTTCGGTGATGATCTCTAGGGAGAGAAACATAATTCGTATTTCAGGGGACTGAAACATTAGAATCATAGAATAGGGGTGGAAAGGACCTTAAGCTCATCCAGTTCCAACCCCCCTGCCATGGGCAGGGCCATCTCCCACTAAACCATGCCACCCAAGGCTCTGTCCAGCCTGGCTTTGTATACCCCTAGCGATGGAGCATTCACAGCTTCACTGGGCAACCTATTCCAGTGCCTCACCACCCTTACAGGAAAGAACTTCTCCCTCATATCCAATCTAAACTTCCCCTGTTGAAGTTTGAACCTGTTGCCCCTTGTCCTATCACTACAATCCCTAATGAAGAGTCCATCCCCAGCATCCCTATAGGCCCCCTTCAGGTACTGGAAGGCTGCTATGAGGTCTCCACGCAGCCTTCTCTTCTCCAGGCTGAACAGCCCCAACTTTCTCAGCCTATCTCCATACAGGAGGTGCTCCAGTCCCTGACCATCCTCGTGGCCTCCTCTGGACTTGTTCCAACAGTTCCATGTCCTTTTGATGCTGAGGACACCAGAACTGCACACAGTGCTCCAAGTGAGGTCCCACGAGGGCAGAGCAGAGGGGCAGGATCACCTCCCTCGACCTGCTGGTCACGCTCCTGTTGATGCAGCCCAGGATACAGTTGGCTTTCTGGGCTGCGAGCGCACACTGCAGCCGGCTCATGTTCATTTTCTCATCGACCAACACCCCCAGGTCCTTCTCCGCAGAGCTGCTCTGAACCTCTTCTCTGCCCAACCTGGAGCTGTGCCTGGGATTGCTCTGACCCAGGTGCAGGACCTTACACTTGGCATGGTTAAACTTCATCAGGTCGGCATCAGCCCACCTCACAAGTGTGTCAAGGTCCCTCTGGATGGCATTCCTTCCCTCCAGCGTATCAACCGAACTACACAGCTTGGTGCCATCGGCAAACTTGCTGAGGGCGCACTCAATCCCACTGTCCATGTCACCGACAAAGATGTTGAACAAGATCGGTACCAACACTGATCCCTGAGGGACACCACTTGTTACTGGTCTCCAGCTGGACACTGAGCCACTGACTGCAACTCTTTGCATGTGGCCATCCAGCCAGTTCTTTATCCACCGAGTGGTCCATCTATCAAATTGATGTCTCCAATTTAGAGACAAAGATTTAGACTACTTCTGGGATTGTTCCTTCCCATCCTGCATCTCTTTCCCTGGAGTATCAGTATCAGAAAAACTCCATCCATGTACAGCAAATCTTGAGAAAATGTTCTTCTGAGACAGTGAAGCGACCGAATTTATCAGCAAAGCAATTTTTGCCAACATCTTATGAATGTAGTTGAGTAAGACTGTGTCAAAGGTGGAGAAAAAGATGCTGCAGTAATCAAAGTACAGAAGAGCCAAGAAGTTAATTTTAGCTGGGTGAATGAGTAAGAGCAGCTAGAAGTTACAGTTTTTTATACACAAAGAACTGGAGAGATTTAGGCTTGACAAAGAGTTCCAAATGCCTACATCTAAAATAATGCATAAATTACAGATTTAGCAGCTGACAGAGATAATTTGCTATGAAAAACAGTAGGAAAAGGAAAAATCATTAAGTCCCCCCAATTAAACAATGAATCTAGTAGATTTATAATAGCAACTAGTGATGGAAAAGGGTGAATGGCTCTAAACTAGAAGAGGGGAGATTGAGATGAGCTCTTAGGCAGAAGCTCTTCCCTGTAAGGCTGCTGAGGAGCTGCCACAGGGTGTCCAGAGAAGCTCTGACTGCCCCATCCCTGGCAGTGTTCCAAGGCCAGGCTGGACAGGACTTGGACCTCCTGCACTAGTGGAAGGTGTCCCTGCCCATGGCAGTGGATTGGAACTGACGAGTTTTAAGGTCTCTTCCAACCCAAGCCAGTTTATGTTATGGCTACTAACAATGCTTTTGATCTTTCTTCACAGATAAGCCAGAAAACCATTTTAAAGCTGATTGACATTACCCATAAGTGGTGTATTGTATTATTTTACTGTATTAGAGACTGTTTTTCTGTAGTGCATTTTTAGACTATGCATGGCACACTGGCAGATTTAAAGTGGAGGATGAATAAAATTATTTCTAATCTGTTTTAAAGGAGATTGGACTATAGCAAATATACAGAAGAGACTGTTCCTACTGAATTTGATGAGCAAGGCTATTGAAAGCAGCAGGTCAAAAAAGGGAGACAAAGAGGGAAAAAATAGGACTCCCTGTTTTCTTAAGGCTATATTTTGCTGGATCCAACCAGACATCTAACATCCTTTTTCCTCCATTTACCCCACAGTTCTGCTTTAATGGAATTCTGTGAATTCTTCCCAGATAGTTTGCATTTTTAACTGAGGGAAGAGCAGGGAGAAGCAAATACCCACCCCAACATATCAGTCCAACAGACATCTCAGTTAAGCATAAACTACCACCTCAGTGGATTTACACAATATTTTTTGGCAATGATAATTGTGCTGCTGACTCATGCAGTTGATGGCCAGTAATAACTAACAATCCCTTTGTTATTGACTAGTAACAACTTTCATCACTTTATACCTGCGCTCACCTCCCACATCAGCCATTTGACAAGGTTGTTTTTTGATGCCAATTCCTTTCTCCAATCATGTTACACCTTCTTAACCTTGCTCTCTACGTATTGCATACCTATTGGTATCAGATTAGCTTAATCCTATTACCAACGTTACTCTGAAGTTGACATACTGTTCTCCACTGCATTTAAAGCATTTTTCAGTATCTCCCTAATCCACCACTAAAAATTAAGAAGAAAAGTATTAATCTTCATTCTCCACCATCCCTGGCAGCTGCACAACTTTTTTCTTTTTACATTAATTGTATCTACTGTTTTCCTACAAAAACATCTCTTTGTCCATTAAGCTTGTAAGCTTTTAGAGGGGGAAAGAGAAAGAAGGACATGAAAAATATAAAAGTCATAGCAAAATTCGGTTTCTTCTCCTACTTATAGCTGACTTGCCAACTGCTGAAGAAAATACGTTTCTTATTCCGTTGTACCGATGTCCACCTAAGGTTCAGTGAAGAAAGGAGAAGACAGAGGGAAGAAGAAACGGGAGACTAACAACGAACAAAATCCAAATCTAGTTTGGCCTGATGCACAGTTCTCTTTCCTAGACAGCAAAACAGTGCTTATTTCACTGGTATTTTGACGGCTGTTATCAAGGTGGGGCAGAACCCTCAAAGCCACTATTTCCAGGCACCCAAATCTTGATCTTTTTTGGAGCTCCCATTACTGTAAAATAAATCATCTGTGGCTCCTCCAAAGCTTCCTTCAGCACAGATACTGACAAACGTATTGCTTTCTTAGTTTTTCAGTATGACTACATCATAATCCAGGTTTCCTAATCTCTATCATTTCCAAATTTTGTAATTAAACCTGTCATTAAAGAGTAACTTCACCCGTAAAGCACTAGAATGCTTGCCTCCAAAAGAAAAAAACCACCAAAGCCTTTACAGACTAGAGGCAAACACAAGCTGCCTTTCCGGTTTTTAGTTTGTTGGGGTTTTTTAGCATTTGGCTACCATCAATGTGTGTGCCATAGGTTCGATTTAACTGAAACAGCCAAATGAAAAACAGGAGTTGCATACTGAGAATGTACTACTTGGCAGGAAATACAATCTGACTAACAGGCTAGTATTTGAGAAAAGCAGGTCGGATTTTGCCCATGGAATCAGCACAGCTCTGTTGATTCCCAAATTTATTTGTACAAAAAATTTAAGTCTCCAGTATCACTGTATCATGTTTGTAAAATATCTGTTCATAACTGCCCTCTGTGCAGGGCATCCTCTGAATTCATCCACTAAATGCAGCCTTTCACAAGGTACGAGTATTTTCTGTTTATTTCAAGAAGTTTAGAGGATGCAGGAAAAGGTAAACCCTTTGCTCATGAGACTTGAGGCTTTTCCTCCCTTTTTTTAAGGCAAGACACGTTCCAAAGCGCCCAACACCGCTCTCTGAAGGCACATGCAAGCTAACATACACAGCTTTTAACACTGCCTGTTTCAATTCAAGCATCCAAACACAGCTTTTAGCTACCAAAATATGCATCCAGTATCTGAAAGGGTCGTATACCAGGAAAGGAATATGGAATAAAAACCAAACAGGAGCAAAAAACAGCTGGAGAGAAATGATAATCACGTTCCTGAAAGCATCGTATGATCAAATCCAGGCCAGTGTACTACCAATGGGTTACCTCACGCGGCCAGCTGGTTTATATGGAACTGGAAAAAAGAGGTTCAGCAGCATATGCTGCACCTTTATAGAGATGGCTTCTTAGTACCTACTGACCAGCCACCTTTCGCAATAGCAAGCGCTGCTCTCCTCCCTTACAGGCTTCCTTAGCCTGCCACGCCAGGGCTTTACTCTAACCCGAGATCGCGGGAGAGCGCAGCGCCGTCGCTCTGCTGCCAGGACAGAGAGGCTCATTCAGCCGCGCGCTCGCTCCGCACCGGGCGCGGCCCTTCGCGGCTGCTCCGGGGCACGGCACGCTGGAGCTCGGGGGAACGGCGGGAAGGCGCTCCCCCGACCAGCGGTGAGGGGTCGCAGCGGCGGCATGGTCCCGCCCGCCACCAAGATGGCCGAGGGCCAGCCCCACAATGCAGCCGTTCAGCCGCCCTCCGCGGCGCCTTGCCGGCCGGAGCGGCAGGCTGAGGTTCGGTAAACCCCCGGCGAGCCGGCGGGGACTCTCTTCTGCACGGCCGCACTGGGCCACAGGAGAGCGGCCCGCGGCAACAGAGCGCGGAGTCCAAGGCGCTGGGGCGCAGAACCTTCTGGTTGTGCGCGCCGGGCCCTCGGGCCCACGGCCGAGCTTGCGGCCCACCACCACACGCCCGGTGAGGCGCAGGCACAGCCCCACACAGCGTAGAGGGCAAGATGGAGCCTCCCCAGCACGACGGCTGGGCGCGAAGGCCCGCGGAGGCTGCCGCCCTCCCGGCCACACCATATCCGCTGTCCCGCCAGTACCTGCACAGCGGCGGAAGGCTTCGTGCTGGGAAGACTGGTGTCAGCTCCGGACCGAGCCGCTTCGGGGCAGGCTCTGCGGACGTACACGGACGCTGCGCGGTACCCAGCTGCGAACAGCCGATGCTCCGCGCTCCTCACTGTCTCCCTCTAGCTCCTGCCGCTATTTAAGCAGTCGCCACCTCCGGCGGCCACGCCACATGGGCTGACAGTTTACTCCTCGCCGCAGTCCAATGAGAGCTGGGGCAGGGCCGCCCCGAGCCGGCCCCGGGGTGATGCCAACCCCAGCCCGCCAGAGCCGCTCCACGGGAGAAGCGCTTCACAGGCCGAGGCGGACCCAAGGCGGGTCCCCGTGCCGTGGCACCGGGCCAGGCCCTAGCTCCCCGCCCTGTACTGTGGAAGGCTGGGCGCTGCGGGGGGGGGGGGGGGGGGGGGGGGGGGGAATTGGCTTTGGGCCACCGTGGCTGGGGGCGAGGCAGCGCCGACCCACTGCGGGCGCGGTCCCGCTCGTGTCCCTCTCCCACCTCCCTGCGGGTGTCCACACTGGGGATTCAATGCCGCGCCGGCACCACGGCTCGGCGGGAGACGCAGCGGCTCGCGGGTGCCGGCCCAGGCGGGCCCGGACCGCGCAGCGCCCGCCCGCGCCAGCGGCGCACAAAGGGAAGGGGCGCTGGGCTGGGCGCGCCATCCCGGGACGGCGCCCAATCCGGAGGCGGAAGCGTGTGGGCGGGGGCGCTGCCCTGCCAATCGCGGGGCCCGTGGGGTGTTGCTAGGCGATAAGGCGATGTGATGACGGCTGAGGGGACGGCCCGGGCCGCGCGCGGCACCCGGCGCTCTGCGGCGGCCGCGGTCGTTCACCCCGGCGGAGCCCGGTCCCAGGGTTACCACAGGGCAGCCCGCACGCCGGCCGGGGATGCGCAGCCCCGTGCCCGGGCCCGTCGCGGCGCCGTGACTGGCGGCAGCGCAGCAGGTCCCGGAGGCGGGGCGCGGGCGCCGCTCGCTCCCGCCGTGCCTCTGGTGCGCCCCTTTCCAAAGGGCGGAAAAAGGAATGGTGGCTCCTTTTACCCACTTCATACCTTACACTGAGTGAATTAAAGCAAAACTAAACAAACTCGAATTTTGTTCTGTGTTACCTACGACTGCACCTCCAACCCAAAAAACACCCATCCCGCCTTTCGGTCGGCAAACGTGGACCAGGACGCCGGGATGCAGCCACCCTCGCCATCGCTAGTCTGGGGTTGAATACACTGGGCAAGGCCCCACTGCCATGGGTGCTTTACACCGCTGCCACAGAAGACAGCTTGACCCTGACCTTTTCTGGGCAGAACTTTTGCCTTTATCCATCTATTCCTCAATACTATCATAGTGTTTTAACTCTTTCATAACAACAATCACCAGTTTGTTCTGTCTTCTAAGTACTCTGTGATCAGCTGGAATTCCCTTTTTATAGGCTCTCCTTTCTTTGTACAGTTCCGTAGCATCTTCAGTACTCCCTTGTCACCACTCTTTTCTCATCTGGTTGCTAAGAATCAATGACAATTTTTCAGATATTTTGGTCATAAGACAAATACATGAAAATTTCCCCCTTGTATATAGTACACACTTAGCACAGCCTCCACAGAGAGGATTCATGCAATAGTTCATGTTATTTATTGTTATTAGGAATGCTTTGTTAATTTTCAGCATACTTATACACTATGTTCTTACAGTTACTTTGAAACAAATGTACAATGATTGAACTACTTTTTTTCTATCACAAGTGAAATAAAATGAAACAATCAAGAATTATCATCTTCCCTGACATACAATTCCCTTAAGGAAACCTGTTTCTCAGAGAAACTGAATAAATTAAAGTTGCATTTCTGGCAAGATGTCTGCATAACCAGGCATGCCAGATGCTATGCTGGGGGGGGGGGAGGGAGAGAGCATGTCACACCAACCAGCCACAAGAAGAAAACCAAAACCCCTCAAAGAAGCAAACCAAATCCTTGAAAACCTGCAAGGAAACCTGCACAAAGGCATTCTGAAGTCTGCAGCCCATGAGCTTGTATCCATGATGTAAGGAATGAAGAGTTTTCCAGGATCAGATGTGGTGTTGCAAAGATTATGGAACAAACTGCTTTTTTTTTTTCCCAAGGGCACACTGCTTTCAACACCTGTAAATGCACAGAATCTATTAGCACTGAAATATTGTGTATCTACAGAGTTCAATATTGAACATGGAATTGGAAATGAAAATTGGAAATTATAAAAAAAAAATAATCATCAGGATTATCTAACAGCTATTCAAAACTTTGGAATTGACACATTATGTTCCAGAATAACCAGAGAGAGCTGTAACTGGTGTGATCTGGGCCAAAATTCCTGCACTTGTTAGAAACCACTATGCTTTGAGCTACAGAAAGAGCTCATTCAGGGCCTGGTTCAAGGGAATGCATCATGCTGTTCCGGCTTGTGAACAATGTTAAATGTTGAATCCAGCGACAGGATTTTCAAGTAATTAAATGATTTAGAAAGAAGCTCACAAGGTCTCTCAGCCCTCATATTTCCTTGGTAACATCTCAATGAAATTCATTGTAGATTTAGCATCTGATTACAATATAGCACCTTTGCACCAAAACATTTTCAGCAGGGAGCAGAAAAATAATTATTAAAGTTCTCAAAATAATTACTACCACTTTGCCAGATGCCAAAAAGAGCAGCTGTTAATAAAAAGAACCAGGAAAGCATTTCTAAAAAGAAAAGTGCTACAGGGAATAAAACCCAACCCACTTATGGGTAAGTAGCTCTTCATTAATCTTGTTTAGATTTTATATGTTTTTAGCAGTAACTGAGAAATATTATTCACATTAGTGATACCACTCACAGAATCACAAAATCACTTAGGCTGGACCTCTTGAGGTCACCTAATCTAATCCCTCAGCAAAAGGAGGGTCAGCTGGAATAGGCTGTCCAGGACTGTGTCTAGTTGGTCCACAGATGGACGAAGAGATGGAGACTCCATAACCTCTCTAGGCAATCTGTTCCAGTGCTTGACCATCTTCACAGTAAATAAGTTTTACTTGCATTTTTAACATGTATTTCCTTTACTTTTAGTAAAGTTCATGTGTAATATCCCAAGTGTAATATCACAATGTAGTGTAGTATCACAGTTCAGTATAATATCCCAAGACAGCTCAGCATTACTGGAAATGTTACAAAAATACACCAATTACTTGTTCAATGTCCTGGCATGTTTACAACTATATAGATAACCCTCATTACCTAAGAACTCATCCAAGTTTTATTTTAGTTTCATCTGTTGTAAGACTTACGTCTTACAATGCTTCTGTATGATTCTACGTGTTGCTAATGAACATGTTTTTCTCTGCTTTAAACTCTAGACAATCTCTTGTTAAATGAAAATATAATTACTGGTATAACAACAAAGTTTAATTTTGTACTCCCATGCTGTCTAAATAAATGGAAAGAGCTGCAGAAGATGAGAGAAAATACAGATTCAGGTGCCATCTTTTCAAACCCCCTTCTTTCAGGTAGAGATAGCTGCACAGGATTAACGGTTTCATTGTTAATTATAAGAAAACTAGTAGGTTGAGGCATCCCACTTCTAGGCTTAAATCACATCAATAGTTTCTCAACAAAATATTTGCTAAAGACCTGCAAGCTCTGCTCAGGGGCACAAGGCTTACATATGTATTAACTGGGCATTTCTAAATCCATGATGCAAGCATTATTTAACACATATAATTAAAGTAAATCTGTATTAACCAGTAATATACACAGATTAACCCTTAGCTTTAGGGTTCACAGTATGAAACATGGTATTTGTTCTATCTTCTGGCTGCAAACATCGCAACTCAACATACAGAATTGAAGCTGATATTTAGATTTGATTTACAGATTTCAAAGTAAGTTAATAGCAAGTGTGGATCCAGAACTTGCTGACAACAGAGAAATCAGTCTTTAATATTATAGTTGCGGATTTTTGCCACTCTAGAAGAGATTTTTTGCTTTATGGGATAAGCAAAAGCTAAATTCCTGGATTTTAACTTCTGCTGAACTTCCAGCCTGGTTCCTCTGACTGTCAGATCTGCAGCTGGCATTTCAAGTTTATCCTTGGCTTTGATATGTTGCTGAGATTCTTCGGAATGTGCAAATTCAAGCTCCACTCCTCAAAAAGAGAAAGAAAAATACTTTGTAGTTATGTTCTTATTTACTTATGAGACTGGAAAATTGAAGAGTACTGGTTTACTCTTTTTTTCTAAATATACTGTTGCCATAGTGCCACACTGTCAAAGTCTTATACTGTCAGTAACAGACCCATTTCTACATCTAGGGGCATAGAACTGTCCATTAAGGCTTGCTATGCTGATGATATCCTGCTCAATCCTTGTTTCACCTGCATTGGTTCATTCTGCTTTAGCATCAGACTGCGCAAGAGAGGAGAAGGGAAGACAGCTGGAAGGCTGGTCTAACTACTCAGGTCAAGCACTATCTCTGTGTTGAGATGTTTTTAATCACACCATTTTCACAAGTTTACCCTTCTCTCCATTGTGAGAGAACATCTATAAAAGCAATAACAACACACCAGACAACATGATACAAAGTTAGACCTACCTGTTCCCACATTGTGAAATGGTGACAAAGTAGGTGGTTGCAATAGTTTGATCTGTTTCAAGAAATGAAGAGCAGCCATAAAAGCTGTGGCAAACATGTTTGGGTATGCATGATCCAAAGGGCTCAAAGGCAATTCTGTGCCTTGCCAGAGCTGCACTATCATTTTTCTCTTTGGTTTTTTTTTTTTTTCCCCCTCTCTTCATCTTCTCTCACAGAGGGAGGCATTTACTATGGAAATTTTCATTTTTGTTGCCTAGAATATCTGTGTATACTACAGAGGACTAAGTCAAAAAGTAACATTTTTGGTTGTGAAGCAGGGAGACTGGTCTTAATACCAATCCGGAATCCGTTCTGCAGTCTCTCACATAAGTCTCTGAAAACCACTATCTCCAACTCACTGAACTTTAGTCTTATCACAGGCTTCATTAGGTAAGATCAGTGGCATTGGTCAATCACAGTATTTACTGTAAGCTATATGTAATGTTCACAGCTGCTTGGCTCCAGCCACTTAATCCTTATTTTTCAATGCACTGAGATTTTAACTTCAGATTTCCTATGGAGAGACAAAGCAGACAGCAGAAGTTGATATAAGAGACTTGCTTAGGATACACTACAGCATACTGTACTAGTCGAATATCTTTGATCATGACAGGCTTCAGACCCTGGAGCTATTCAATCACAGAGCAAGAATAAAAAGTGCAAAAATTGAGAATTTTTGAGTAGGATAAGGCAAATTTTCATAGTCAGCAGAACAAGATAGAAAGTCAAGACACAATTCTACATGGAAGGAAATAAAAAGTATTCTTGAACTATGGAATTAATCTTATTGAGGGTTTACAGCTCTATGCAAAGCTAATATATTTAACGCTCTAAGCGAAGCACAGCACTGTGGCTAGTGTCAAAACACGACACTTTTCAAAGCAGTTTTTATGTTCAGGCTTCCCTGGAAACAGCTGTTCACTCACATGTGTGCAGCCCCTGCAGTGAGTCAGCTTGAGGACGCTTGTTATTGCAGGTAGCAAAAGCTTAGCAGACTCGCGCTATTGCCGTCGAATCATGTTGTTCAGCTTGCCACCTAGTGGCTACCTACGGATGGAGAAGGGATGAAAGGGGATGCTGGAGCCCACGAAGACCTTTGGGCGTGGTTTTCTGCCTGGGAGAAAGGACCTTAACCACTACAATGCATTACCCTAGACCACTACCACATCTGGCAGACAGCAAAGCAGAATTTCACAACATCGACAGTTTAGAACAGTTCGGGCAGCAGTATCTGAAAGCTACTGGATACAGCTTCAAAGATTATTTTGCCTCAACAGGAGCCACAGCAGAATGAGAATACTTCTTTTTTGTGGTCTAGCTAACAGCAGTGAGCACATCCATGAACAGCACACAGTCAACACTAGTTACAGACAGCCTGGTTTTTAAATTCTCCCTCAGTTTTGAAGGGTCTTTTGTATACAGTCAATGGAATGACTTTCAGAAATAACATGGAAAGCCCTCATCCTGCAGATCCAAAGGCAAAGTAACCAAGCACCAGTGAATCACATACATTACTTCCTCTGAAGTCTTCTCTATGCTTGTCTCTTGACATCAGTAGAGACACTACAGTTATAACTAGTAAAGGCTGTTTAGTTAGGTGTTTGGAACAACAACACAGAACACAAGTGTTCCATATGGCTGTTAAGAAGTTTTGGACTGTCAAAATTAATGTTAACAAAGAAATTTAAAACCATGAAACGGCAAACTTGTGAGATTTGGTCTATAAAACAGCAAAAGACAAAGATCCAATACCACAGGGCCAGAAATGCTATTTAAAGGGAAATATCCTAAGAGAACACTAAATAAGGACCTTTGTGTGTTACTGGTTTTGCTTGAGACTGCTTACATGTGTGAAGGGTCTTGAACAAAACCAGCACGACCATGCACACTTGTGTGGTTTTCACAAGCGATGAGAAAGCACCCAAATTTACAAGCCTATACCTTACTTTCAGAAGTGACCTTGGCAACAAGAGCTACTAAGATCATTGTTAAGAGCCTAAACTGCTTTTGAGAGTGGACCTAAATGTTTAGTGCAATGCTGCATGTATCTTCTATTTGATATGTGTTAACGACAATCAGAAATTAGTATTTACAGATTTTTACACACACACACCCCCCCCCGAAGGGATGCAGGTAGAGACCTTGCACAAGCAAACTAAAATTTCCCCAGATGGAAAATTTCATTTAAAAACCTTGTCACTAGATATTTGCTTATGGCTAACAGTGCTTCTAAAGGAACACCAGCTCAAACAAGTTCCTATTCAGGAGAAGACCATTTAAATGAAACAAATGTAACTAGGAGATTAGTTAATATTTGTGAAACACTTCAAAGATGAAGTTTTATGAAACGCAGAAAAGAAATCATAAGTCTGAATCTGATTGGAGCCAGAGTGCTCTTTCTGTTTGTTAATATTTTACCAGATGCTTTCTCTAGCCAGCTTTTTACCCACATGGATTGCTCTTAGAACTGTCAGTGATGTCAGAGCTGTTGAAATTCTGTCTAGTGTGGAAACACTTAAGATAACTTTTGATCCATACAGTGTAGAATTTCACATCACAGAGCCTTGCAAGTAATGAGAATTACAGTAAAAGACTCCCTATCTAAATTCAAGTAGTAAACCAGAAAAGTTACTTTGCTTCAAAGCAGCTCAATCTCAATTCTTTGTTAGTCTACAATGTTAACTCAGATTTATACACCCAGGACTCATCTACATCTGAGGGTTCTCAAAACGCACAGTGGGACCATTTACCACAACTGGAGCCCTCCTCTGGCATGGAAAATACAGAGTTTCATCTATCCCAAAGAATGTATAAAACAAGAGACAAGTGAGGACATTTTAAGCACAGATGCAGCTTGCCTTATACCCTTATTTGTTCTGCACTAACCCCACCCTCTGTTGACCCGAGGAGATACTGACCCGAAGCGATACAGCTGATCAGGAGCTTTTCACATGGTACCACAAAGCACACTTCACAATACCGGCTACACTCTTAACTGCAGTTTACAGTTGAACTTTAATAGGTGATGTTCGCCTTTCCTTCCAGAACAGCTAGCAAGTATCTCCAGTAGCAAGTAAAAACTTGATTAAGCTAAATTATTAGAAGAAAAATAAATTCCAGTTTTCTAAATGTTTTACAAAGCTTCCTCTCCTCTTGTCTAACATCTATTTCTAAAATCAAAACAGGTCCTGTAGCCTACATGTGAATAGAGAAACCTTGCAGCATTTACAGAAGCTATCACGTGGTTGTACACGTGTCATGATTTTCAGAGGAAAGCATGTAACTTCTCTGACAAGCACCTTTCTTTTGAGGATGGCCCGTCACCAGCATTCAAGACGCATGTGATATGGACCACCAACTAAAGTCTCCCACCTGCTCTCAACCTCTGGGATTAGGACATATAAAAAGGAAAGATACAGATGTGTATTTCTTACTAGTAAGGTCTATACATCTAACACTGACGCTTTTAGTATTAGCTTGGCTTGTACCTGTCTACCTCTGCAGCAGGGCCTTTTTTTTTCAACAGCACAGAGCAATAACAGCACCTGAACAAAGAACCTGTGATCCTTGTAAACCCTTTCTCTCTACTTACCTGCGGAATTATCATACAAATTATTAAATCCATCTCATTCCTAAAGTACAAACAAAAAATCAGCAGGTAGGGCAAGGAGAGAGAAAATTAATCTTTCATAGCCTTCTGACTGCTTAGAAGCTTCCAAAAGTTCCGAAATCTACGGTGAAATGAATGAAGTATAGAACAGTCCACTTCAGTAACTCAGTGCTAACATGCAGTCACAAACACTTCAAAAACCATTGAGTTGTGTCTTATGCTGGAAATACAGCAAACTGCAAGGCTTACTTGACAGGTCAACAGTTTCAAGTAGCAATAGGCTGTTTTGTACAGGAAAAAAATTAGAGAAGCTGTTTAACAGGTTCAGAAAAACCATTCTCACACTACAGTTGTTTCTGTTTCACCAGAAATGCCCATAAAGCACAACTACTGGTGTGACAGATCTGTGGAGCTGAACTTCGAAAAAATGTTTGAATAAGCAAACTAACTTGCTTGCTTTGCTGCCAAGCATTTTTTGTTACTGAGCTTTCAAGTCTATGTGCGCGTCACTTGTATCTGAAAGTCCAGTACCAAGTCACTCCATCTTAATGACAGTTCTACCCACAGTAACCATGCTTTGATAAATGTATTAAATTCAAGTGAGTGGTTTTAAAAAGGAAATATTTAACCAATTTTCCACAGCTCAGGCATAAAAAATAATGCAAGCCTTTGATAAAAATCAGAAGCAGAACTCCTTGAAAAAATCATATAATCTGAGGTGAGATTCTTCCGAAGAAGATTTTGCTTTCACAATCTTGTTTCTGAAATGCAGAATTCAGCCCAGTAGAATTACGGATACCATTTGAATGGTTTCCTAGAGGGGAAAGCTAAGCAACATAAAAGACTTTTTACAAGTGCTATTCTTGCAATGCAGTATTTCAGGGCCTTCATGTTTGACTGAGAAGCACCGCTTCAGTATTCTTAGGGTAAATCTGGATGCAGAGATCGAATTCAGGTTGTTCTCAGGAAAATCTCCCCCTTATTGATGTTGTACTTTTTTCAGGTTTGCAGTATAATCTTTCCACTTTGCTATTCTTTAGATCCCCAAATACCTACAGTAAGTTTTGCAACGGTGGCTGGAAATTTCTAGACATTAAGAAACTGATGTCCTTGTAAGGCTGCCAGTGGTGTTGCATCATGCATTAGCAGCACGAAACCGCATGACACTATCAGTAATGTTTCAAAGACACCCTTTTGCTTATCCTGTCAATATAGGCCTGACCTGAAATACTCTTCCTATTACAGTCCCACAGAAAAGCACATGAATCATGACTGCCAGCACTATGTCCATTCCAGTCCTACAGGTCTGTCAGTGCACGTTACTTTGCCCCTGCAATGAACTGCTGCTGTGAATAAATATACTTATAATCCATTCTTCATTTTGAAAGCCCTTTTAATTTTTTTTTCTTGTGTGCTATAAAGATGGTTCACTGCATCTATACACTGGTTTAAAACGAGATTCAATGTAGGTAGGAAAGAACCTCTGGGTGAAACGTCACAGTGCTTATGACTCCCAGCTCAGAATGCATCTTGGCACGCTTGTGTCCCTTGCCTCTTTTCACTGTGCATCTCAGAGTCTAGCTTTGTTGTCTTCAAAATGCCTCATTGGGTAGTTAAAAAGCAGCAATCAGGCCACCCACTGTCTCTTTCTTTTTCACACTGAATAACCCAGCTTTTCTCAAGTAACATGTTTTTCAGCACTGTAGCCATCTTAGTCACTCTCCACTAAACCCTAGTTCATCAATCCTTTGTGCCAGAGCCCAAAACGGGACACAGTACTCCAGATGTGGCCTCACAAGTACCAAATAGATGGGAACAAACCACTTCCCTTAACCCACTGGTTGTATTCTTGCTCCTGCAGTCTGGTTAATGGCACTTGAGTATCTATGTTATGGTTAACAGGTCATTATTAATATAAAGCTCATTTGAAAATTATTAAATGGCTGATATATAACCCCACAGCTGCCATCAGATCTCAGGAATAATGATGATGATAAAAACATCAAAACAAAAACCCCCAAACAACTCACACACGCCCCACAGCACTGTCAGAAATAACTTACTGAATGCTGTGTCTCTTATGAAAAAATGAAAGTCACCTTTACTTGGAACATTCTGGAGAAATGTTTAGCCATCTGTTTATAAAGACCTTTAATAAGAAAGAGTCCACAATACTTCTGGGGAACGCTCTCCATTATTAGTCATCCTTTAAATTTTTCCAGTATTATAATTTAAGGCCATTACTTTCTGTCCCATCCACAGGAGTTTTCCAAAGTTTTGCTCATGATGAATTTCTCCATAAACAGGCAAACAGTTTGGGAGATGTAAGAGTCACCTGCAATACACTGCTTAAGATAATGACTACCATTAAAAAGTTTCCTTTCCATTTGCCTGTGAAAAGGCTACAGTTTACTGCACATACCTTACAAGTGGCACTTCTGCTAGAATTCCCTATTGGACTATGCAATTCTAGTGAATAACAATGCCTAGCTCACTGTGTGTCCATAGCATATACCACATTATGCCCATGATCTCACCTTTGGGTCTTAGCATACTAAGCAGTGTTGTAGCTATTAACATGACACAAAAATAATGATTGAGCAAGGATTTGCCAAATTACAGTTTGATCCATCAGTCACTTGGCAACACACAAAGTGTGCAGTTCTCAGACAGACGCTTTCATATCTGCCCCAGATAAGTTTTAGACTATGTCAAAACAGAAGGATATTTGCATTTTCCAGGAGTATTTAATAAAAGGGGGAAAGTATTTGCAACAATGTCATTAAAACCACTAAAAGATACATATACGTTCCTTTTAATTCTTACTTCTGCTTGCAACACTGAAATTCGCTTCAAGTGAATTATTGTACATATATATATGTGTGTTCCTCTTAATTCTTACTTCTGTTTGCAACTGTGAAATTCAGTTCAAGTAAACTCATTAGGTATTCAGATTCTGATTACAAGACTGTAACAACAGTAGCAGTCATGTAAAAATTTTGTGGAAGGTTGCAGAATCCACTACCATACTTCCACTGCTCTAGAAGAGTCAAGTAATGTTAATTACTTTATAAAACATGCTTAGCTTGGTCAGTGTTCTGAGGACTGAGAAAGGAAGGGCTTGATCCCTTTCCTAAAGTTTGCCACATACCTTGACAGAAATTATGTGCTCTAGATGAAGAAAGCTGGACCTGCTGGGCTTGACTAGGACTCTGCCTGGGTGGTTGACTTTGAACCATCTTTAAGAATGTATCTGCCTTTTGTTGCTTTGGCCCATGATTTTCAATGGACAAACCTAGCTGAACCTGTTCAAATTCAAACACACTCTTACAGAGATGCATACTTTTCATGTCCAATACATGTGAAAATCAGCATCTTGGTCTTGGAAAGATAAAAGGTTTCAGCAAGAGGCAAGTCAAAAGAAAATTATTATTTTTAATTTTGAAAGGTTGTACAAGAAGATTAATTACAACATCATGAAAGTGATTGAGAAACCCAAGTTTAGTAAGTGTTAACAAATGCTATTTTCTACAGGAACAAAGCATAGTTAAAAAAAAAGCATATATTTTTAAGTGTTCTGGGAGATGACTGCTGAACAAAGGCAATTGAAAATTCCAACTGAAGGCAAATTACACTGATGATAAAAGTGCACTGTACCTCAGTGGATGGTAATTCTGTCTTTTCCCCACATCTTCTTGGAGCTGCTTCATCCTTTAAGCCAGAGCAGACAATTAGAGAAGATATCCTTGAGGGATGCTGTTGCTTTGCATACTGCAGCTCCTAATATGAAATATTACATTAAGACAAGTAATCCATGGTCTCTAAAAATAATACATCCATAGCTCAGTTTGCTGTTACACTGCTAGATTTAAAATAATCAGTTATAACATTAAACAGAATTAGTTTCCATTTAGATTAACAGGGCTAAACTACCTTCCTAATAAACCTCTTACTAGATCTGTTAAAATCTACATTTCTTGCTGCTGTCACCGTCATCCTGCTTGTTACTCAAGATTATATTGTCACTCTTACTTTTGTGACTCAGGGTCACTTTCCCTTTTTGTCTTTTCCAGTGATTAAAATACAGAAGAAAACTCCAAAGGAAGCCTTAAAAATACCCATAAATAGATAAATCAGCTATGGAAAAGCAACTTGTAAGCAAGCAAAAAACCCTAATTCACCAACTTTCAACATGAAGCAATTGAAGTAAGATTTGGAATTTTACAAGAGGTTTAAGATCTCCTTCAGCCCTGTCAAAGGAGATGAAAATAAACATCAGCTTTTTGATATATATTTCAAACTAAAGAAAAGCAAACAAACAGGAGCCCATCATACAAAGTAACTGACACTGAAATTCCTGAAGGTATGACAGTAATAAATTCTAGTTTTGGTAAGGATGATGATGATCTTGAACATAAGAGCAAACGTAGCTTGGCTAGTAAGAGTGATTACCTAGAAGAAAAACACTGAAAATGGTGTTCAGAAGCTCAACCTGGAGCTCAGCTTCAGTGCAGGAGCTGAAGCCTCAGCAGGTATCTTGTAGGTAAAGAGCAGCCTGGAATGAGACTACTAAAGATGATCAGCTTGGATATATAAAGGGCTATCCTTCTCTATAGTCTGGATAAGTTCCAGCAGAAACAGAGATAATCCCAAAGGTTCCAGAGTTGGAAAGATCCTCAATTATAGCCACTTCAACCATGACTTCCAAACAACCCATGAGCTGAAGAGGTTGGAATTCTACTCCTGGAGTTCAGCACACCATCTGGAAACTCACAGCCAAATGCTACCTCTCCAAGAGCCATGGACATGCTGTATTTTTAGAAACTATTTATTCTTACAAAAGCAAGAACAATCTTTAATGATTTTAAAATGACCATGAGAGACATACGATGTCAGAAAAACAGCAGACACAGTACTTAGCTCATTAAAAATCAGGCAAGGCAAGACTGGGATGGATGGGCAATGAATACTTTTTGGTCTCAATTTAAAAGTCAGCTAAATTCTAAGATGACTTGTGAAAGAAAGAAAAATTAAAGAGGTGGAAAATGAAACAAAAATTGTTAACACCTCCCCCCCCAAAAAAACCCAAACCAAAAAAAAGGGGTTTGAACTGTGGCAATTTTGCCCACATCTGGAAATCATTATTACATATGATTTGCATAAGCATTTAGTTAATAATTTTCAGACTCAATCCAAGCAGCGCACAGATGAAACAAGCAGGCTACAAAAGGTCTACTCAAATTCTCTGCTGGACCCTAATCTCCTTTGAAAAACTTATTCCCAGTGTTAGGAATTTAACAGCTTAAGAAAGATTTCAGTGAACAGAAAGTTCAAGTGAACAAGGATGCCAAGCTTGTGACTTTAAATTAGTAAAATGTTCACAAGCATCCTGAACAAATTACATATCCACAAGCACTGAGGCATTCCACAGTAAATTCACCTGTTGGCAGACCACCTTCCAGGTTTCCAGCACACTAACAGCTGCCCCACATATTTTCTTCAGAATCCTTGCAAAAGGGAGGTCAGAATCATATGCTCAGGACTGTCATCTAGGACCAGAGTTGACCTTTTCACTTTGGAATTTTGCAAGAGGCTTAAGATCTCCTGCTCCAAAAGTAGCCCATACTACTGTCCCATAATATGTACCACGGATCCGCCAGCAAAGGGTATTTATTTAATGCTCCCTGATCCTTTTCTCTAAGGACCTTCCTCATGCTACAAGATGCTAATATTTCTTGTAACAGTGCTGCTGTGACAGCTCTTGATCAGGTCCTCAGATGGTCAACAAAGAGCTGCAAAATAGTGCTGCATTCCCAGATCTGTTCTCACAGAGCTCATATGCTTTGAGCATTCCCAGTCTTGGAACTCAGATGGCTTTCACTATGATATTTCCTAACTAGTATTTTTGATGCCTTCCATAATACTTTTGATTTCAAAAGAACTTGATTAGGTAAATTGGATAAAATATACCAGATTATCCAGCTCGCACTGCACTTATCTAACTGACCCATCACAGTTTTTAGCTTCTATTATCTTAAACTATCTGCTATATCTAAGGATGAATAAGTCTCCATTAGCTCTGTAAGGGTACAGCAGATGGCATTCTCAGTTTATCACTGTCTGCAGGATGGTTTACAATGTTTGCTCACACTGCAACCTTTAAAACTTCTCCACTGACTAATGGGCAGTAAAGAAGAACAGGGGCTTATTTTCACTGAAGCAATATGTTCAAATTTGGTTCTAACTCTAACAGCATTGCATTTTGGACTTCAGGCAACCTTTCTCTATCAAACAGGAGTGCCCCTCCTGTTGGCTGTCTTCTGCCTGGAAGAAGCTAAGAGAAATACAAGCACCTGCGGTAGGACGTCAAACTCAAGAGTTCTTCCCTGCCAGGTTTCCTTAGAACATATTCCATAATGTTGCCATAGATTCAAGCTGATAGATTTGCCTTAGCTAAGAAACACATGTACCAATTTTCTTCCCCAGATAATATGCCTTTCCAGGCTGAAAGGCTGCTGCATACTTTGGATGCTTGGAGAGCCTTTTCCTTTCATATTCAAACAAGCATCACCTGTTTTTACTACTATTCATTATCCAAGAGGATAGCAATCCTATGCAGAAGCTGGATAACTGTCTGCCAAAAGACCTGAGTGCAGAACACTGAACTTACCTTGAGAACTCTTGTCCTCAAATTTAATTGCTGGATGATCTCTGCATTTCAACTTTTTACACTATTTTCTAAAATCTAGAATCTGACCCAGAAGTTTGTGTCATTAGTGCAGCTAAGAGCCCTCGTGGCTAATCTGCAGCACCGTTATTCCGCAGGAAAAAATACCAAACATTTATTTTCAGCAGAACTGAACTGCAAACTGAAAGTGTGTCATCCCACACATGCAGCTGGTTAAATTAGTACCATCTGAGTTCCTTAGTCCTTAATTTACCTAATTTTTAGCATTTATTCTAAGGAACTAGAGAGGTTAATATGCTTTTTTTCTTTAACACCATTTTTAACTGCAGGAAAAATCAAAAATTCATTAGAACTTACTTCCACTGGCTCTTTCATGAAACCCACTTTTGTCATTCAAACTGTCTGGCCAGATGGCTTATATTCTTTGTAATACACTTAAGGCAACCAGGTAACATCTATAGAAATTAGTGATAATTTCACACTCAAAAAAACCCCTAAAACAAACAACAGGATGGCATTCTCAAAACAAGTACGTGCTTATTCTTATTTTTTTAGAATGCGTCTAGATGTAAAAATGCTGAAGATGTTTTTCAAATGCGTTCAGATGGCAAAATCTTCAAGTGTGTGATAGTTGCGATTTCTTAGTGTAATCTGACAACATGATAGGATTATCTCCTGTGTAGTTTCATATTATCACAGAGATCTTAGTATGTAAAAAGAGAAATGTGAAACTTTAATCTCCTATACATTCCTGGATGAGTAGTTCACAAAAACACTCTCAATCTGTG
The DNA here is from genome assembly GCA_017639245.1 of Myiopsitta monachus. Taxonomy (NCBI): domain Eukaryota; kingdom Metazoa; phylum Chordata; class Aves; order Psittaciformes; family Psittacidae; genus Myiopsitta; species Myiopsitta monachus. The sequence continues at coordinate 87,380 of CM029931.1, read as the reverse complement.
CTTGATTTCAGTTAAGAGAAATAAGACTGCATAGAGAAAGAATTAAAACCAAACAGGATCCTCCAGAGGAAATAAGCTTTAATTCAGTTGAGTTTTCCCCAAAGGCAGAGGAGATTGCAGCTTCAATCTAATAGGCTGACTACTCAGAAAGTAGCTCAGCAGAAACACAGGAAATCTGGTGGACTACAAGTTGAACATGATGCAGCAAGGCGTTTGTGAGGCCTCTGGCCAACAGCATCCTGGGCTGCATCAGGAAAAGCACTGCCAGCAGGCCAAGGGAGATGGCTACTTCCTTCTACCAAGCACTGGTGCAACCACATTTACAGTATTGTGTCCACTTTTGGGCTCCCCCGTACCAGAAAGACACAGAGATACAGGAGCAAGCCCAGCAAAGAGCCACAAAGATGAGCAGTGAATTGGAGCATCTGACATACTGAGAGGATAGGGAAGCTGGCCTTGTTCAGCCTCCAGAAGAGAGAGGGCAGGAGTGATCTTTTCAACATGCATAAGCACCTGATGGGGATGGTGGGAGGAAGTAAAGATGACTAAGGCAGACTTTTCTCAGTGATATACAGTGGAAGAATAAGAGGCAATGGGCAGAAACTCAAGTACAGGACACTGTTTAAGGATAAGGGAAAAAAAACAACCCAACAACCAAACCCAAACCAAAAAACCAAACTCTGACCTTCTTTACTGGGAGGGTGATCAAACACTGGAACAAGTTGCCCAGAGAGGTTCCCAGAGGAAGTACTTCCCCAACTGAACTTGGTTAATAATTCTACTGGAGTTTTATACCTCGGAGCAACAACCTCACCTTTTCTGAAAGAACATTGTTTACCGCTCTCAAAACTACAACAATCAGCTGCTCTGACTCAATCCTCACAGGAACAAATCAGCTGATCAATTAAGTAAAGTACATAGTGAAACCCTGATTATTGAAGTCACTGGGAGATCTGCCACTAACTACCAGGGGAGGCAAGAATTTATCCATTTGTCCCCCTGATGAAAGCTACGATTTATCTTTTAAAAGTTGTATTTTAATGATGAAAGGTAAGAGATGGGTCAATTACATATCCTGCTTTCATTGATGGAAAATGTACTATTACAACAATGTGGACAAGGGTGCTTTAAAATCCCACCACTGTGGACATTTAAAAACGTGCTCACTGATTAATCAATTTCAAGTTTATCTTAGAACCCACTACAAATCCTTCAAATGGCTTATCTCACTTATTTAAAGCTAAGCTTTATGAAACTAATACTTGCAATTCAGGATTGCATTTATGCTGCATTAACCAAGTGTTTCTGAAATTCCTTGGATGAAAATCATGTTTAAAAAAGTTAATTTTGAAGTTCCAACTATAACCCTTTAAGTAAATGGGGTAACATCTGGCTGGCGACCAGTCACCAATGGTGTTTCCCAGGGCTCAATTTTACAGCCAGTTCTCTTCAATGTTTTTATCAATAACCTGAATACAGGAGTTGAGTGCACACTAAGTAAGTTTGCCAATGGCACTAAACTAGAAGGACATGATGATTCCCTTCAAGATAGAGAGACCTTACAGAGAGATCTTGATAGACTGGAGCACTTGGCAATCACCAGCTATATGAAATTTAAGAAGAGCAAACGCTGGATTCTGCATCCGGAATTACCAGCGTAATCCTGGATGTCTGTATACACTGGGAGACAAGAGGCTGGAAAGCAGCCCTGCAGAAAGGGATCTGGGGGTTCTGGTTGATGGTAAACTCAATATGAGTCAATGATGTACCCTGGTGGCCAAAAGGGCCAACCGTATCTTGGGGTGCATTAGGCACAGTACAGCTAACTGGTCGAAAGGAGAGATTGTCCTGCTATATCTAGCATCGGTGTGGCCTCCCTTTGAGTACTGTGTGCAGTTTTGAACTCCACAATATGAGGAGTATATAGAAATAATAGAATGTGTCCAAAGGAGGGGAACAAAAGAGGTGAAAGGACTAGAGGGTAAGATTTATAAGGAGCGGATGAGGATACTTGGCTTGCTCAGCTTGGAAAAAAGGAGACTGAGAAATACCTCACTGCTGTCTACAACCTCATCATGAGGGGGAGCAGAGAGGGAGGTGCTGATCTCTTCCTTCTGGTGCCTGTGATGGGATGGCAAGGGAATGGCTTAAAGCTTCATGCAGGCTGCATATTAGGACTAAGTTCTTCTTTGAGAAGCATGGTCAAGCACTAGGACAAGCTCCCCAAGGACTGGTCATGATCCCAAACCTGCCAGTGTTCAAGAAGCATTTGGACAATCCTCTTAGATACATGTTTTAACTTCTAGGTTGCCCCGTGTGGAGCCAGGATTAAAAGATCACCATGGGTCCCTTCCAGCTTAGGATATTCTATGATTCTATGAAATCTTCCAAGGTACCAAAGGAAAATTTGAGCTAAAGTCAGTAAAAGATCTTTAAATGCAGAATTTTAAGGAAAGGTCTATTCATGGAATTACAACTGGCTTAACTGCTCATTATCACTAGATTTCAAGAGCATATTATTACCTGTGTTGTAAGCCTGTGCTGTAGCTGCTTTAAAGCTGATAGCTGACACTGTATTCTTTTGACAAGCTCTCTTGGAAAAAGATTACCAGATACAACACAAACTGTGCAGCGCTTAGAGCTAACAGGATGCAAAAGTCCTATAAAGGAGAGAAAATACTAAGGAAGACATTCTTGGTTGTCATTTGTCATCAATATCACATTCCCAACCAATGTTTATAGTGGATATAAGTGAAACACAATACAGGCCTTCTCACTGCAGACGGATTCAATGCTATACAGAAATGGGCCTTATGTTTTTCTCCTTTGCTTCTTGGCCAGAACAATTGTTGAATGAAACTTAAACGTCCACAGTGAAATCTTCTTACATTATGTATGCTCTCGATTCAAGTTTACTCTCTAGTAAGCTTATTCTGCTTTCTTTTCCACTTTCATGAAGCATTAGTTTTTATTTCAAGAGATAAACTACTTCTTGTCTGCTCTTGAAAGAAGTCTTAGTTCAAGTTCTATTTTGCACACTGACACTGAGCATTAGGGAGTCCTTCATCTAAGACATTCATCAGCAAAAGTGATCAATCAGCCTACAGGCTCTTACTGTTCTGTGTTAGTACCTCCTATAATATAATGGTCCTTCTTGCAACAATTAGCACCACAGTCTCACATAAATTATACAGATCAAGAATCAGTCAGGTCCAGCACTTTGTCTTCATATTAAAGCTCAAAGGATGAACTGATTCCCACGTTTTATTCTAAACACATAAGCTTGCACTCTTCTGTAGAATAAATTTACCTTCCTTTAATACCATTCTGAGTTCTGCCCTCAGTCCATTTCCCATTTCAATCAGCTGCTGCTTCTCCTCACTCAGAATAGAAATTTGTCTTGCTGCTTCCTTCAGTTTATTTTGCATTCCTTGTAGGGTGCCACTGACACCATACTGAAGACTGAAACCAGAACCTATGTCAGGAAACTGTTGTCCAAGATCTACCACCTCTCCTTCAATAACTTTGGCTTTTGGCCCCTGGAAAAAAACAGATAGTGCTTATAATGAATATTTTGAAACTGAAGTCCATAGGTTTAGAGATTTCTACAAACACATATTAGAAGCCAGTTGAAGAAAAAGTGTAAAGTTGATATCTACAGCTATTTTTGAGGGTCCATTTTCAGAATTTTCTTTACAATCAAGGGCAAATGAAACCTATTCTTAGCAATATAGGGCAAAACACTGTAACAGCCTGGGATGTTTCTCACAAATATTGTTAACTGTAAGTGTAAAATAACATACATAGGATAAACACTGTATAACTGTAAACTGGAGAGCAGTTAATTTTACAATAAAATGTGGAAAAGACACTCTATTGCAGATAGCAAACTATCATAAACCCTTCTCTGTGCAAGCATTGCGTGCATAAACGAGGTAAATATGACTTAAAACATTTTTTTAAAGAGAAAGGCTGAAGAGTAAAAAGTAAAGATTCTAAAATCGGTTTTGTCTCTGCAAACTTAATTGAGTTCATCTGCAGATATACATTATGATAAAATATTTACCCAAAAGACCCAATCACCATTGCCTCAGTGGGTCATGCAACCCCCACTCTCTGATTTCTTTGGATAGTTTTACCAGAAAAGAGGAAGCCCTTGAGAACACACATGGAAAGCATACAGGTACACAAACACTATGGGGGAGAAAGGTGGAGAAATTACTTCAGGACTAGAATATAAAATCATGAAGGTACCAAGGTGAAAGAAAAAAGGAACACTACTTTGGTGTACATACAGCAATTTACACCAAAGCAGACACAAATTATTACATTCTACTCTCATCATATGAACTGTCAAATTAACACACTTAAATTTAACATAAAGAGAGGTCAAGGCAGTGACCAATTGCAGTACCACTGGTTGTCACACTATGTACCATCTTCACTGTACCAAGATGCAAAAGCACATCACAGAGCTGGGGGAGGAATACCATTTGCTTAAACTTCTATTTTTCCTGAATTTTTCATAAAAGCATTCAGCAGCATTACACAGAAGACATTTTTTTCAGGTGAGAGATTGTACACTGTAGAGTTAGTAGTCGAACTCAGAAATCTTTCTACCTTTAGCTCCATGCCCAGAGTAAAACTCTAGAATACAAAAGAGAGAAAACACAGAAAAGCTGGTACTGAAAAAAGCTGGGAGGAAAAACACTCCTCAGAGCTGATACAAAAGGAAGAGAAGAAAAATCACATACATGCAATAATCTACATGACTATTTTACTAGTTTCCACATAAACTTTCCTCTTCTTTAGCTACTTTTTAGCTCTGGAGTAGTTTTGAGATTATGGTCCCAGAACCTCTGTTATATTATAATGGGAAAAAAACTCTATCACTATAGCTCTTCGTATTGACTTCACATCTGCTACCCCTTTTTAGCTACCATTATTGCTCAACAGATTCTAAACTCCCCAAGCTAGGGATATTTTTACATGTAATTCATCATGGCCTTAAGAACATCCTAAGCATGTAATTAATAAATGGTAAATGGAAGCAGCACAGAGACAGTATAGAAGAATGTTAAGAGATAAGCACTTCTAATATGCAGTAAGGAATTCTGATGAAGTTTTGCCAATTGTAACAGGACTGTTTCCAGTTGCCAGTCTATGCCTAAGAAGGCTTGTTATGTACCAAGGAAGAAGAAATAAAGCAGTCAGCAGAAATACAGGAAATGATAGTTCCGCATTAGTGAAGGCAGCATTAACTACAATTCCAGCATTTTGTTCACTTCGAGTTTTGGTCTGCACATCTGCTATTTACTACATGCCTATACATATAAAGCACAAGTCGTTCGGCATTTCACACATAAGATGCGCACTGCTGCCTGAAAAATGTTCTCCTATCTGGCCCTGAGCACTCAATTACAGTTTAGCATCATGAAGCAAAGGATTAATCTCTTGCATAGAGAAAGTTTCATTCCTATCTTACTGTCTCTAACGCAAAGCCACTCCCTACTTTTCTTTTAAGGCTCTATCCCCACTTGAAGAAATGTGAAGAAAATGAGAATGCATCTTGGACAGTAGTTCATAAAATGTTTACTGAAACAGAAAAGAATAGATGGTATAAGATTAAATTTTCACCTAATTCTGGAAGTGGCCAAAAAGAAAATACAAATCTACATTGTCTACACTGACACACACTGATTTGCTAAATATAATCTGACAGCAGAAACAAACAGATCTCCTTCTATGTTCAGTAAAAAGATAAAACTAAGATTAAACAGGACCTGTGCCTGGTGGCTTGTGCATGCTTTCACACAAGGTTCCCAAGGCCCCAAAATTTTGTTTAATCATTAGTATTATTTCAGTTCTTAGAACTCTTAGTTTTAACAGTCCACAAAATCACCAGGCCTGGAAGGGACCTCCGGAGATTATCCAGTCCAACTTCCCCCTCAGGCAGGGCCACCTAGAGCAGGTCACACAGCAACCATCCCCATGGGTTTGGAATGCCTCCAGAGAGGGAGGCTCTACCTCTCATCCTTATTTACTACCTGCCTATTATTTCCATTTTCTTGGACTTAGATGGTTGCTGATGAGTCTTAACAGCAAGAGTAAAGCACGCAACTTCTATGGGTAGATCTTACAGATTACCTCAAAATTAGAAATCCCGTATTTTTTTCATTGTATTTTAACCTATCTTACATGAGACTCCATTTCCTACACCATGAAACCGTGGGAAACAGTTAGGGGAGAACAGACAGTGACTTAGGCCTTACGCAGTACTCGATATTTGTCCCAGTTTTCAATTCCTGTATTATTTGTTCCGAGAGGCGCCCGCCGCAAGTTAATGCCGATGTCGCTCCTGCCCTGTAAAGCAGCGCGATGGGAATGACATTGTGAGCCCTGGAGCCGAGAGAGGGCGCTCCAGCGCCAGCGAGCCCCGCGTCCGCACTCGAGGCAGGAGGTTGGCGCCCCCTAGCGGGTGGGCTGTCAGAGGGCGTGGCTCCACAGCCGCTGCTCTTCCGCGGGGACGCCGCTCCTGCGCTTTCTCCCTCCAGACCAGAACGGGCACTGAAAGACTTCAGAAAAAGGCTGAAATATGGATTTACAGCGGAAAACCCGAGGAGGGGACACACTGCAGCTGGAGAATTGCAGGTGGGAAAGAAACACCCAGAAGGGCTCGAAAGATCAGGGATGGTTTGTGACAGGGGACAACTAGTCAAAAGGTATTCCCCAGAAAGAATGAGCGCGAGTCTGGCTGAAATAAATCACTGCTGACTCTCACCTAATTCACACTCATTACTAGCTAAGCACATACTGCCCGAGTTTTTAATATTTATTCAAATAAAAATAATATGCATTTAATTACACACACATGCACATATAGGTATTTTTAGGAGTTTAAAACTCTTCGTACCTTTTCTGTGTCTAGGTTTACTATACAATCCAAGTTAACTGAGCTGACTTTGGTATTGTTCAAAGTGGTTCCAGTTGTAATTTTGTTTGTGCACAGTAAACCTAAAAGAGAAGATGAGTATAATATAAATATATATGTATTTATCCAGTTTAGGCTTTCATAGCAACAGCTGCTTTGGCCTTCTGTTCTATTATTATGCATGTATACCACTTCAGGAGATACACTGTGAACACAGCTGAAGAAACAGAAAAATAATAGTAGTCCTAAAATATGCAAAAATAAGTCAGCTACCAAATACAGAAGCGAACAGAAATGACACATGAGAAAGGTCAATTAATGGGTAAGGGAGCACAAAGAAGTTTTTATTTCTCCCAATACTGCCTCAGGTAATCATTCTTGGGAAACTGGCAATGCTGAATATAACGACAACATTTAAGGCACAGCAGCTTCTTTCGGTCACAGCTGGAAAAAAATCACCAATAAATGGAAGCTAATCCTGAACAATTCTTCTTTTAGACCCATTAAAAATGTGAGTCCCAACTTACTGATGTATACGGACAAGTCATGGGAAAGAACAGGTTACTTTCTGGAAATCAGAAGCACCCCTCCAAATTACATTGTCTTAAAAATATCAGATGTAATATTATAATCTCTTCTAGTGATTGAATATAATCTCCATAAATTTAAAAAATGGATAGAAGAAAGATCAGTTGAATGAAGTATTTCAGCCATCAAGAAAACAGATAACACATTTCTGAAAACTTATGTTTATCAACTGACAGAGATTATTGCATCTCTTGGATACTGCCCAACTTTAGCAGCCATAATTTTATTATATATTGGATAACATCATCTTCAAAAAACTGGACTAAATTCAGCTGCCTGTGACAAAACCTATGCTTGAATTTGTTTTTTATTTAAAATAAACAGAGCTTTTGCTTTAATTGATTGTTAATGTCTCATTATTAACGAAGCTAGAATAGCTTACTGTTTATTAAATAAAGACTACTCATTTGTTAGTGTGCATTTCCTTAGCACTCAGCCATAGTAGCAGGACAAAGAAAGCTTGGTGGATGCAGGTCAAAGAAACTGTGTTAACAGACCTTCCATGAAAACAGGAATTGCAACAACTATACCTGGAACTGATACCCCATGCCCATTTATATACCTACACAGAAAAAAAGTACTACCTACCCTCCTGAAATGAGCCTCTCTGCAAGACCTTCCCTGCATGCAGTCTCCCAGACAGACCTGACCCTCACTGGGGCACCTGGCTGACTCAAGATTCAGCGATGCAGAGCATCTTTGAAATTAGACTTTTTTTCCCCCTTTATCATTTAGCCTCACTTCTGGCAGTGGTGTGGTGTAAGCCACACAGTACAGCACCTCATGTAATATATTACAGGCACATGCACAGGAAAGGTTTGTAAGGAAGGCATAGAACTGTTAAAAGAGGACGTCCATTAATATGATCAGAGGGCCTGAATACTTCTCCTGTGAAGAAATTACAATGAGGATGGTGAGACACTGTGACAGATTGCCCAGGAAAGTTGTGCATGCCTTATCATTGGAAGTGCTCAAGGCCAGGTTGAAACAGGACTTTGAGCAATCTGCTCTAGTGAAAGATGTCCCTGCCCGTGGCAGGGAGGCTGGACTAGGTGACCCTTAAAGGTCCCTTCCAACTCAAACCATTCTGTGATTCTACATACTTGCTTCACTATCTGGAATTCTGTAATAACTTGTAATGTATGTATACTTGCTTTACTCTTGCAATATATACACACACATTTGCTTTCCTCACAGTAATTTTGTAGTGACTTATAGTGTGTGTATATTTGTTTTTACTAATAATAGTTTTGTAGTAATTTGTAATATAGAACTTCTGAGACTCTCAGACCTCTGTGCATTGATGTATTGTGGCATCCTGAGAACCCCACAGTCATGATCTACACACACATCTGGGCTGGACAGCCCTCCTAGGTCATAACCACCACAGCTACACTTCATTAACTGAGTTTAGAGTTCTGTGGCAAGAGCTGACACCTTGCTCTGCAAGCTGTCCATTTTCTGTCAAAGGAAGAGAGGACATCTGCTTATCAAGACTCTCAATTTCTTTCCTCATTTGTGCAACAGCAGCCCGAAGACTAGCATTCTGCTCCTGAAGCTTTTTTATTTCCAAGGTAGGAATATTTTTGCTTGGAGACATTTTATCATCATACTGAAATATCTGTAAAATAACAATACAACACATTTCATTAATGAGCAACACATTTTTCTCCACACCACCACACAGAGATCCTAATACTTTTAATCCAGGAGCAGACTTGGGAGAAAAGAACCATAGAAAGAGAAAAATGACATCTGGTTATTCTGGGGATTTGTCAGGGAAAAAAGTGCTATGAAAATGAGATGTGGGAGAAGGCATAGATGGAGACGAGAACAGCCACAGAGATAGCTCCATCTTATCACTGCTGTTCATTGAAGAGTGCCATCTCTAGCTCTTCCATGTGTGGGTAACTCATCTCCTTAAAGAACTTACTGGTTCAACAGCAGTCCCTTTTCTGACCTGCCAAATTCTTGAAAGTGTGGAGATAATCTGTTTACAAGAACATGAAGAAGCTGGACGTATTTTGCTAAACTGGAAAGATCCTTTCTGATCTCCATCATTCCCCACTTCCTTCAGTCTCCTTATTTCCTCAGCCGTAAGTCTGGTCTGTGAGTGCAGTATGAAAGCCTGATCTGGAACATAATAGCCTTCAAATTAAATTTCCGTGTCACAAAGACAACAGCTGCCCTACAGCCTCTTTTTCCTGTGGCTCTTCCTGCCCTAACAGTAGAAGGTATGCATAAGATGAGGATAATGTCTATTCTGGTTTTACAATTTCTCTGAGGCTGTTAAGGTGAAGAAAAGGGAAGGAAATTGAAAAGGCATGAAGGGAAAGGCACCAGTAGGTACCAAATCACTCAGGGCTTTTCTGAGGCCCAGAACTTCATCTCAACCTGCAACATGCAAATGAATCATCACAATCAGAAATACAGCAGTTCCAGACTTTTGCCAGTGGAAAAGGGTCTAGATAGAACACTATGTAATCATCCACAATTACTACAAGTAATCTTCCATCTGTGCACTTGTATGATATTATTAGCATGCTCCAGTGAAGCAGACATGACTTAAGTCATACTCAAGATCAGTTACAAGCAAGATTTTCCAGGCTGGTGTGTGTCACTTCTCTGTTAACTAAAGTCAAGAATGACTACTGCAATATTTGTAGCACCCTCATGGAGTCGCAAACCAATCTGAAGAAAGGGTACTGTAAAAAAAAAAGATACTGTACAAAGGTGTATTTAAACTATTCTTGCCTTAGTCATCTGAACCAGAGGGTAGCTAACACATGACTCCTCTAAGAAGACTCACTGACACAATTTTTATCAATTTTAAGCTTTGAATCACTTTCCCCCTTTGTTTACAATTGATTTTGTACAGAAAATTACGATGAAAGGATCTAGTTCCCAATAATAAATTTTTTTGGCATTTATTTGTCTTTTAAACACGGGCCCTTCACATAAAACAGAGACAAAAATAATTTTGCTGTGACGGCTACTGCTTATCCTACAAGCTAAAAGTACAAAACAGAGTATATTACCAACAGAAAGAGAAGTGTGAAAATGGAAATGAAGTCTTGCCAACAAGAAGAACAGTCAGTTACAGTGGAAGAAATCAGTGAATATGAACAGTAAAAGAACCCCTCCCCAATCCTGGCTTTCTTGGTACTTGAACAATCAACTTACAATCAGTCCAGTTTTAAATCAAAGTGGAAAACCAACTTGATTTATGGTAAGATTTTGCTAGCAGTCTGCTTTTTGTCTAATTTTTTTATAAGAATATTTACAAGAAGTATCCTGAATACATCACTTTCTGTGTTCAGAGACCACTAGGCTTGCTTAACACTGCTTTTCCTTATCAGCAAGCTCTGATAATATACTCTTAACTGCTTGCTGTTGAGCATATGCAGGTGCCCAGCAGAGCGCACTGCAGTACATTCTACTTTCATTCCTTTACAAAGGACAATGCCTTATCCTTCAGCATGGTTTCAAACCAGCATTACGATTGAAATTTTCAATGGTTCTCTTTTTAATATATGTATTTTAATAAGTAGCAATTAAAGAAAATCTATTTTGTAACACTGAAATAAAAGGCATTATTTTAAACAGCTGGCAAATTACTATTTTAAAGCATTGCCTTGAAAGTTTAACTTTACAACTTTAAAATCTACCCTGAATTGCAACTAACACAGACCCTTGGGAACTTTCCAGAAATTAATTCTTTCCATTCTGATGTGCCATGATGGCACAGTACATTTTTGTTTTGGAGCAACTGTACCTACAACTTGCTCCTTTTGCCATTGAGTAATGGATCAGAGCCATAATAAAGGCTGTGACACCTAATCTATGCATATTCTAGGCTAGGTACGTCTATATTTTGAATTAAACATATGAAACAGGTAAACTGCTTAAAAAAAGTCCAATGGAAAAATGCCCGTAAAGTTGTCAGAATAAATTCACCTAATTCAATACAGTGTTGACCCTGTTTCCTTCAGGTAAAAATAGTGATTAAATGATGATTGTATTATCTGCTCTCTCTCAACAGTCAAAGCAGAAAGAACAGTCTTCACGCAAGTTGCAGTCTTTTTTCTGTAGATCAGCTTCAAACTAGGAGGGAGGGACAGCAGAGGACATCAGTACAAAGGGTATGGAGAGGAGGGAGGGAAAAAAGGAGGGAGAGAAAGAAAAAAGTTTGAAGAAAAAATATTTTAAGTCACAGGACAGGGACTTAAAGCACATTCATTTGGTTCTGTCAAAAACTGTCTTCACAGAAAAGTAACTTGGCTTTGCTGTCTCATCTTCTTTATGTGATGTGGACAATGCTGATTCATCTCTCAGATGTGTTCCTATCCTACACCCATTGATGCCTTATCAATATTTTTGGGAAGATGATGGTAAAATAAAACGCCAGAGTAAATGCATTCTATACTTTGGAAACAAATGTTTTCCCTGTGCTCAGGAGTTTACTAGGCAACTGGTCATTAAGAATAATGGTTATCCCATTGTATAACAGTCTCTAAAAAATAAACATGTATTTCATTTTTCAGAAACAGAAGCTTGTACACTTCACAAAATAGGATTCCCCCCGCCCTTACAAAAATAACTCTTGAGTTTTCCAGTACTAATATTGTTCCCTTGACAGAATTCAAGCTGTGCTGTGATATGAAACTCTTTTGGGCCATGGCTGCTCTAAATCTTTCTTCTGCTACAATGTCAAGAGAAAAGCAGTGACATCTCTCAAGCCAACCTGACTGTTACAAGAGGCAAAAGGCTACTATTAGAGATTGTCCATTAAAATTAATCTGATCTCTCATCAAATGTATTTGCTGAACTGCTGTATACAATACATAATTACCATTTTACAGATTTTTGAAAGAAAATTGAGGTAATGCCTCCCCTGAAGAACACCATGGTGGGAAAAACTCCATAGCGCTCTATGCAACAGGTGGTTCCTAAAAAATGTTAATGTCAAATTCTCACCTGATCTCTTGCTGAAGACAGGCCTTGTGTTAGATCTTCTGATTTCTGATACCAATGACTTTCTGCATTCTCACAGAGGTGCTGCCAGTCCAGTTCTGCCTGCACTTTATTCTGCTCCAGTATCCATTCTTGCTCAGCTGCCAGAGACATTTGTTTATACCTATGATATACAGAGCAAAGCTGTTGATTTCAGCAGAATAAATACTGAGGATATTTTGAATTTGATTTTTTGGTTTTGTTTTAAATTTCAGTTTTGTTTACTGCCATCTTCTTTCCTTGTTCTATTTTCCAATCTATTACATTCTACTCTAAGTGTTTTACTGGACAAAAGTATCTTAATTGCTTAGAGATCAGCAGTCTCCTAGGGTCTGTTTCTATTGGTATTTAGAATCATCTTTGGAGGTCACCTCAGCAAAGCTGGCATAAACTGCTCAACACTAATACTACTCTTAGCAAGACTATCCACAGCATGTTTCCCATTTGCTAATAATGGAAATGGGATACAAAAGAGCTAGGAATTTAAGTTGCTGGATTGTCAGGGTAAAATTCTTAAGCTCAAAGGCTGCTGCACACACATATATTGAAAACACAGCTAGGAAAGAGAATCAGAGGTGTACAAAATGAGAGAAACCTCATATGCAAAATTTAAGAGCTTTCAAGACCAGTTTCAGCACAAGCTGAGCTTTTAAAACATGCAGCTGTCAAGACTTCAGGGGGCTCATAAGCTTATTGTAAATGTCACTTTAGATAAAGCTTTAAACAAAGTTTCAGTCATCTTCACTATTCTTCATCCTTCTGGAATTTGGCCAGCTGTGCCCTCAACTTCTCTTCCTGTCAATGCATTGATTGATTTTGGAATTCTTTAGAGGCAGACTCCTTAGAAATCTCAATCAGATGAGAATCTTGGCCTGGTTTTAGCACCACAATTTCTTCTTGAAGCCTACATACAAGAACAACCACCCTCCCATGTTAATATATATTTGCTTAAGACAATTAACAAAATATGTGATGCAATCTTGAACATAAAACTATCCAATGACTTTTTTTAATTAAGAGCTCAGAGGGACCTTTTCTTGAGCCAAATGCATATTGTAAACCAACATTTCCAGTCATACAAAATGCAGAAATTCTTTAGTTTCTGGTCGTCTTCTTCAACTGGCAGCTGTCACTTTCCAGGCTGGTGATGAAGAAGTTCTTCTGGTGTGTTGTTCCCAGATACCTTTCCACATGATCTCATTTTCTTGTTAAGCCCTGAGGAGAGGCTTCTTGATTACGTCAATCATAAAACTAATGTTTATATGCACACACTGAAATTTTGCTACAAATTTTGCTGCAGTAATATACATAGAACATACAACAGCCTGAGTTGGAAAGATTATCTGGTCCAGCCTTTCCTGGTAAAGGAGCCTAGATGAGATTATCTAGTACCCTGTCCAATCATACCTTGAAAACCTCTAGTGGTGAGGACTCTTCCCTGTCCCTAGGAGAGTGGTTCCAGCACTAATTGTTCTCAATGTAAAAATCTTTTTTACACTGAGATGAAACCTCTCCCAGCGCAACTTGTACTCATGGCCCCTTGTCTTCTCCATGGGGCTCCTTGTGAAGAGAGAGCCTCCATCCCCTTCGTAGCATATTAGAAAACTGCAACAAGGTCCCCTCAAGCCTTCTCTAGGAAAAGACCCAGTTCCTTCAGTCTTTCTTCATAGGGAGGGTTCTCTAGCCCTTCAGTCACCTCTGTGGCCCTCTCCAGTCTGTCCATGACTTTTTTCTATTATGGGGACCAGAACTGACACAGTACTTCAGGTGTGGTATCTGTTTAACCTTGAATTACTGTGAGCTTTTCATATAAATAAGCTGGGCACAAAAATGGTATTATGTTCTCAACTTCTTTCATCCCAGTTTATGAAACAAGATAAATAAGGTCACTTACACCCTAATGAGAGCATCTTTCTTTCTTAAGCAAGCACTGTGACTCCATTCTCCTCTGCAGAGCAAGATTTCCAGACTTTCATGTCTCACCTGCAGTTCTCTTATCTGCTGCTTCTATTGCCACTATTTAGTTGGACTTATGACCAATGCTGAATCCTCTGTATGCCACTGCAGAGTTTAACTCCAATTTATCACATAACTAAGTTTGTGATTAGCACAAAGAACATCATCATCTCACCTAATCATAGGATCAGGTAATCCTAAAACTAAAGTTGGCTTGTTTTGGGTTAAGATGGCTCATAAAGAAGCCATTTTAACAGGTAATGTAATTCATTTAACATATTCTTTTACCATACTGAAAATATTCTTCACAGTAACTGAAGAATTGAAAGAGAGCTATGTTAGGTGTCCCACATAAGAGACTGTAGGAATCCATGTAGCACAAAATGCTGCCTTGAATATTCAGTTTTCACTTACAGCTTAATTTCCTAAGCATGCACTCACACACATAAAAAAGACCAGGTTTAAAATAAGACAGAAGTGTCTGTTAAAAGAAGTTAGCAAATTAGACTGAACAGTCTTGAGCTACAGAAAATGAAACCAAATTAAGTTGTTTCAGCCTTTTTTGACACAACTTGAAAGTAAAATTTTACGTATAAAGCAACAAACATTAACAGAAGCAATCACTGGAACAAGCTTCCCAGGGCAGTGGTTGAGTCACCATCCCCGGAGGTATTTAAAAGATATTTAGATGTGGCACTTGCGGACAACAGTTTAATGACGGGTTTGGCTCTGTTAGGTTTATGGTTGGACTCAATGATATTGCAGGTCTTTTCCAACCTAAATGATTTTAAGCTTCTGTGTTCCACTGGAGATAAACTGACAAGAGGGCTACTAGGAAATAGGAAGCTATGGAAAAGACTTCCTCACACACACACACTCACATGTAAACAATTTAAAGTAATTTTAATATCAAATACATTTTTACACAAAACCAAAGGAAAGCAGGCTTTGTTATTCTTTGAAGTTTAGAATACAGAGAGGTATAATGTTCCTCCCTAAAGTATCACAGTCAGAAGGTTGAATGTCATTCTTAGTAAGATTATCCTTTTTGATGAAAGGACAGCAATGTATGAGGCAGAAGTGTGTGTGGGGAAGCCTTGTAACGAGAAGAAACAAGAAACATTCATCCAGCTCACTGAAACTGCCTCCACTCCCTAATGCTGACCTATCCTGCAGTTCCATGGCTAACAAATATAGCAATGTGCTGTCTACAGAAAATGATCTTATACAATATCAGATTACGAAACACATTCTTAAGCGTTCCTTACAAGGGGCAGCTGCCAGGCAAACAAACCAAGAGCTACTATACAAGTAGTGCACAATTTTCTGAATTGTCATAACAAATCTTATCAATTTATGAAAGAAAAAATAAAAAGACAAAACCTAAAAGCTTATATAACTACAACAATGTTAAACCAGAATTGCTAGATGGCTCTGCAGCAACACAACTCCATGTGTCCATATTTTTTTACCCCTTTCTAACAAGCAAGCTCTCCTTCCAGTTCTTAGATTTTTCTCTCCATCTGATGTTTCAAGTTCACATACTCCTGATGCTGATGATCTATGTGACTATTCCTAGAATAAAACCAAAACACATTAAAGAGCATCTCTGGTGACCTAATGAGGCATCCATATGTCATTTTTTTTTCACAGTAAGACATAACTGTGAATACAAGATGCTGTAATTCCCTAAAGAAAGTCACATCAAAATTTTTCTCATAAGTCACTTGAAACCAATTATAACTATTGTGACTTCTCAATACTACATTTCATATGCAACTTTTGAAGTATCGAGGATCTGTTGAAAAGCATTGCAAGACTTCTACTTAACAAAGCTCCTCCTCCCCCCGAAGTTTCTGTTATATAAGAAATGGCGAAACAAGGGCTGGCCATCAGAAATCTGATCTTTTAGATACATTTAAAAATAGAAGCAGCTCATATCTTTTCCTCTCCTCCTCCTAGTATTTGCGACTAATAAAAAATGTTTCTCTGAGATACAGTGGAAGAATACTAGTAAGGCCAATATTTCAAACAAATACAAAAAGCCGATACTGCTGCTGTGACCAGTAAGTTCTCTAATGATCCCCTGAATCATTTCAAGCTCTGGATTCATCCCTGCAAGACTTGACAGGCTTGGTACAGACTGGTAGATGGCCAAACAGACATGGATTGATATTGTGCAGTTCTGCAACCTTCTAATTACTTACCACTCTATATTGCAGTTATTTTCAGTAGCTGAATGACCACTGCACTTGGTTGATCATCTAACAAATACATAGACAGAATTGCAAACTTGAACTGGATAGTCACAAACAGCTAAACGCATATTTACTTTCATATTCTGCTATGATTTTGCTTTTAAGTTCACACTTCACCTGACTAAATCCAAATTCTGTAGCCAACACTTAGATATATAAATAAAGTCTAACAGAAGCAGCATCTCCGTATAGTCCAGACAGGCACTTCTACACCTCCTTTGTTCATCCCACAACTTCTTTGGGCAAGTCAGATCAGAAAAGTAGTCGCTGTACTGCTCGGCGATTAGCACCCAGCTCAGCCTAGCAAAAAGGCAATGCTGGGCATAGAAGACTCAAAATCCTCCTTCCATTCCCAAAACACATGCTCCACATAAAATTCCTGAAGTGGCTTTAGAATTTGAATATGTTCTTCCAGAACTACAGTAACATAAATCAGTCGGTGATCTTTGTGGAATTCCAGGTCCACATCCAGATCACTTCTAATAACTAAAAAAAGTTATTTAAAACTTATCGTCATCTCCACATTATAAATGCAGTTTGACCCAAATACTTTACAGCAGCTAACACTTTAAACAGAATAATCCCAAAGACACTGTTATAGCTGAAGACAATAGTTCTATCAAACAAGAATGATGTGTGGACAGAAATAATCTTTTATTCTCTGCTCCCCCACAAGATTTAGAAGTCTATACAGAATAATAAAACTTAGTGAGAGTGGCCAAACTAAACAACTAAACAACTGCTAGAGACACAATGATATGGTGGCCTTTCAATTCTGCTGGCCTAGATTTCACATTTATCCCTAAGGCAATTAAAAAAAAAATCATTTCCATATTCTGCTTTCTGTTGGCAATCCAGATTGTGCTACCATGTAGAATATGGTGCAAGTAGAATATTCTTCATTTGGGTAAGCAGAAATGGATTTTTTTTTTGTAAGTGTCATGAGCATTACAGCCTCCCTACCTAGGAAATGCAGCACTAAAAGACTGCTCCCTCTGTATCTTCCTTTCAGCTACTGTTGCTCCAGATGTATCTGATGGCTACCAGTTCAAAAGATTAGATAAATCTTAACTTCCCTCCTCCACCCCAATCACAAATACATTAAAAATAAAAAATGCCTACAAGATGCTTTCTGGACCCAAGGCACTGAAAGAAACTACACTCAGTCTATACCCACTATGGCATCAAAATACTTTTATAAGTGCCTTTTACAAGCCTAACATATGTTTTATTAGCTAAAGTTAGCAGTACACTATTAAGCAACACCTTTGCATGAGGAATAAAAAACAAGAATACAGCTCCATCCTATTACTTCCCTGAAATCATCAAATTGAAATCACAATTTTTCTTGGAAAGAAGTGGTTAAGAAAAATGACAGTTCTTTCACAATCTCTCTCTACAATTATCTTAAAATTAAAAGGCACCACACAGTTTCCTGTCCTCCTCTCTATCTCTGTATCTCTCACTTAAATTAACAGCACTTGTAAATTGAATGTGGCATCTTGAGGTGAGTTTGGGTTACATGTAACACAATTAATTTAATATAAAAATATGAACAAATAAGCCTTTCTGTAATTTTAAAATACCGCTTTCCAGAGAGCTGTATTTCCTAGAAATGCAATTTAATAGGGGAGAAAGGAACATTTTGCCTTTGATAGCAGCAATATTCATAATTTTACATTAGTTTTAATAAGAACCATAATGGAAATAGCAGTGTAATTTTAAATATAAATTGCGCCAATTGCCTGCATGTCTTACAGTCAAAAGAACAGTAAACCTATATACAATGACATTAACATGTAATTTAAGAAAGAGTATACATACAAGCAAGAAACAACATCTACAACAAGCACAGTTTACTCATACAACCTAAACAGCAAAGATATGCATCACTATCTAACCACTTACTTAAAAAGCCTATCCAGAGAGAGGCAATTCAATGGAGATTTTGCAGCTGTTACTGCTAAAATGCTACTTCAACAAGAAGTTAGATGTCATGTTTGAGACAGTTACTTTTCAACCGAATCACAGAATCATAGAATAGTTAGGGTTGGAAAGGACCTTAAGCTCATCCAGTTCCAACCCCCCCTGCCATGGGCAGGGACACCTCACACTAAACCATGCCACCCAAGGCTCTGTCCAACCTGGCCTTGAACACTGCCCGCGATGGAGCATTCACAGCTTCCCTGGGCAACCCATTCCAGTGCCTCACCACCCTTACAGGAAAGAACTTCTTCCTCATATCCAATCTAAACTTCCCCTGTTGAAGTTTGAACCCATTACCCTTTGTCTTATCACTACAGCTCCTAACGAAGACTCCATCCCCAACATCCCTATAGCCCCCCTTCAGATACAGGAAGGCTGCTATGAGGTCTCCATGGAGCCTTCTCTTCTCCAGGCTGAACAGCCCCAACTTTATCAGCCTACAATGTGACGCTGAAGCACATTTCAAAGTAATAATTCAGAGCTTTCAGACTTCCATACAATCCCTCTTTGTCAGAGGTCTAAAGCTTTAAAACATTGTTCAAAGCATAAAGAAGCTGTACTTGCTTCTCTCTTCCTTGCTATCCTTATAACATACCCTTATTGTACGAACAGTAAGGCGAGTAATATATGCATAACAGACTAGCAGAGCTAATAAACCAAGACTGCTTCTCTTCCTCTCAAAACTACAGAAAAGATAAGAAAATGCCACACAGCCAGTATCAGTTAAGTATCTCTAGGTACAACTGTCTTCCTTGATGATTCCTACCACATGAGTACTGGCATAGCTGTTTTACTATGTGCTGCATGTCAAGCAATCAGCATAGACACACTAATTGTGCAAATCTTGTCAATGCAGTTCCAACAAGCAACATCAAGTTCCAAGTTTGCATCCCTTATGTGATATCTCCTTCTTTACTGCTAGCAGCTGGTTTGCTATTTACAAATAAGGTTAGCTGTATAAACCAGCAAATATACACTATTACACAACCTGATTGGAATACATAACATATAGAAGCTGGGGGATAGGATAATGAGTAAAAACATACAAGAGAAACCTGGGATGTCAGATACTGAGCAGTGACACACCTCTGGCAAAGTACGGGGCAGGCTATGCTGTGGGGTACATGACGGCTTATCATTATGCAGGACAGTCAGAAGAGTAGGAGACATAAGGTACTGCATAAGTAAAATACAGGGTATGGTGGGAAGAAATGATTGCTCCCGGGACTGAGAAATGGGTACATATTCTACAGAGTGGTCAGGAATGTAAAATGAGGGCAATGCACCATCAGGAGCACTGACACTGAGTCCCTAGAGCAAATATCCTCAGGGACGACTGGAAGAGGCAGCCAAATGGATGAAGGCAATGCGACCAGAAAGCTAGGGATCAAGCACCCTGCAGGACTAGAGGTTTGTACACTTGGAGGCAGAGAAAAACATAAAGATGTAATCAAGTGGGAGCGAAAGAAAACACTGCCAGTGGCAGCCAGCAGATCCCAGGGGGAAGGTGGGAAGTCACATTGAGGGCCCGGAGAGTCAGAAGAGCAGACGGCAGGCAGGCTGTCAAGGTCAAGCCTCTTAGTCCTCAGTAGAGAGGAGCACGCAGTAGCACAAGGTAATGCTTGGGACTTAAGAAGCAGCACACAGAGGGCACTCTGTAGGAGGAAGGGTGCAGCAAAAAGGCTGGTCCCCAGAGAGAGAAAAGGGCGGAAGATGCACAGCTGCCGCGTCGGGAGCTCGGAAGGACAAGCTGCGGCACAACGGCCCGCGGCGCCTTCCGATGGCGCCCGCGCAGCAGCCAAGTCGCGGCTCGGCTGCTCTGGCACCAACCTACACGTTCTCCCGCTCACCTCCGTAGGCCGCGTCCCACGGGAGCCGCGGCGGGAGCACCCGGTCGAGAGGCGGGCCCGTCTCCATGGGAACCGCGGCCCCTTAGCCCGGCCCCGTTCGCTCCAGGCGGGGCCCGTGACGAGCACCGCTTACGCCCCATCGGCGCTGTGCCGGCCCCGCCGCTAGGCGCCGGTTCAGCCGCCGCGGCCCGCGAGCAAGTCGGTTCAACCCCGGCTCCCTCAGCCCCCGTGCTCCAGTCGCAGCCCTACGGGGGATCGCCGGCTCCCTCCACTGCCCCTCTTCTTGCCCAACAAACCAGCGCCTCTCGGCTTCTCTCGCTCCTTGGATCTTCCCCACCCTCTCCATTATAACACAGCAGCCCCCCCATTGTGTGAGCATGCGCACGCTCCTTTGTGGCCCTGGTCTCCCAATACTAGCTCCTTCTCCCAAAACACAGCTATAAATTATTTTATACTCTCAAATGGCATTTTCTTGTTCACTTGTCTTCCTACACGTTTTATCAGACTCTTCAGTATAAAACAATTTCTTCCTCATGCAGACCAGGGAGGGGAGTCCTGGCCCGTTTCAGGTACAGCTGCTAAGAACCGATTCAAATGGAACGAACGACCCATTCCCTGCAAATCCCACTGCATCACGGCAAAAACTCTTAAAGGCTTGTAAAACAAGCTCAGGCCAACTACAACATGAAGTCATGCAGCACAGATAAGCAAGTTCTGCTACCAAGGTATTTAATTATTAAGAATCCATCTGTCAGCTAAACCAGACTACGCTATCTGTGTGAGACAGGAAGGAGTAACACAGGAACTAGATGCAAAGCATGATTTTCCCCTTAGTCACTCAATGACTTGCTTTGCGGGAAGAAGTCATGAGGCAAACTTCCTGTAACGCTCTCTCACTTTTTCATGTTTCTGGATGACATAAACAGCTTTGCCAGATGGAAGACCTTTCAGAAACCTGAATGTTGCCTGAATTATGCCTGAAGTACACTAATTAAAGAAAACAGAATATTATCAGTAGTTCTGTTAGGTGCATATATATAAAAATATATACGTGTATTTCCTTATGTCATCAGAAGATTATTTCCTAACCCTATGTCATCTAAGAGAGCAGGTGTTTACTTCCATCCGTAACTATTATTGAAAATCAGAATCAGAACTGGTAATTTGACTTTAGAAATAAATCAAGTTTCATTTAGCTACATGAAGTGTATTAATATATAATTTCAGAACAATACAAATATTAAAGAGATTCAGTTAATTTGTTTGTATGAATCACTTCTGGTTTAAAATACAGCAGTGAAATCTGACTTCAAGTGATTTTCCAAATTGGAGCACACAAACATTATAGTGCAAGTCCCAGCATAATTTATACTCTGCAGTGGGCCTCTCAAAGCACTCATCAAAATCAATACATAATAGGCAAACATCTAAATCCATATACCATGCTGACTGGTGGCGTACTCCTTTTTCTTCTGGCTTACCCCAGAGTTTCCCAATCTCTCAACCACATTATCTTCTGCAACCCTTCCTCACACCCCCCCCTTTCCAAATTAGCTGTAATTTCCTCCAAGGTACCTTCAGCCAGTCCCTAGTCACATAGTTAAACACATGTCGGTTGCCCAAATGAGTAATTTCTAGTAATTCAATACTGTCCAAAATGAGTAAATTTTTATCTTAATAGTGAGTCAAAAAGATTACAGTCTATACAACATGGATTTTGGTATCAATGTAGAAACCTGTATACACCCAAAATAAATGCAGAAAATGTCCTGGTTTCATAGATGGAAATTAGAAAATTTTTGCTAAAAGGGAAAAAGGTAACAAGAATTTAGAAGAGAGATACTTTCTGTTCTTATAAAACACTAGTGCAGTCATTGAGATTTAGGCTAAAGGTAAATTTCAGCCACCTTTAGAACCACCTTCAGAGTCACTTCTGAACACAAGTCTTTGGACCCATCAGTGTACTGTGAAATATCAATACTTAGAAGTAGCTTCACAAAAGAAAGAAAATGGATTCACCCTCTAAAAAGGCTGTGTTTCAGAGGAAAAACAGGGTATATCCCAGCTACAAATATACTATTAAGCTCAAAAGAACTCTTAAATTTCCCTTCCAAGGGCCATGTACAACTTACCATGGCCCAACTCCCTAACAAGACAAGACCCAGGATTATGCAAACTATGTATCCTGCCATACTCATCCTTGCTTCTATGGAAAAGCAGTCCCAAGACATAGGCCACATGAGACCCATGGCACATTCTAAAGATGCTTACCTGGCCAATCAGAGGAACAGGTTTGAGAAACATCAAGAAGGGACTCAGTAAGTGAATGCGAATGTAGTCTACCTTGATGAAACACAAAAACGAAAATGTGATACAGAAAGTCTTTCTTTCAAGTGCAGCCCTCCTTCAAATGAACACATATTACCCCAGAACCCCAGGAATGCATTTGCTATACAGTACACAAACAACAAATATAAAAAATTCAGAACTAGCATTTAAAAGATCATCTTCTAAATAAAAGTGCCCTACTTTTTAGCTTGCAAAGGACTCCAGAGGAATTTTTGGTCCCCTCTGAAATTGGAGTGATTATTTAGGAACTAAATGACACCTTTAAGTTCAAGTTTTATCCAGACTAGAAGAATTTTATTTTCATCTCTCTCTCAATGCCTACCTGTACAACAACTGTTGGTTATTTTTGAAGACTATATAAACTTTTGTAGGTACAGTTCACATCCTTCAACTGAGTCTTGAAAGCCATATAAAAAGACCTTATTTTCATACTTTAGAAACAAACTAAAGATTACCAAAACTTCAACTCTGAATATTACAGACCTTTCTACAATACAGATCTTACAAGGGCTCTTTGTGCAACATGATCTGCTATATTTACATTCTGAATCAAAGGCAGAGGTGCATGAACTGCACAGTTAGCCATGTATGAAACCATATGAAATACTCAATGTTTCTGTGAACATTCTTAAAAATGCTGCAGTGAAAATCCACAATTAATACAACAGACTCCGTTCAAATGCAAACATAGAAAAACAGCCTCAACAAAACCAAAAAAATTAAATCGATGAAAGCTTAATAAGAATAAATGTTTACAGGCACATTTGAGGTAGTATTTGGGATTCACCTACAAACTGCAGGAACAGCAAAGAGTACGGCTAGAATTTGGAACAGGAAGCAGCAACCACCCAAACCTGCTATGATATTCAGAAGCAGTTCTACAGATCAGGAAGTGCTAGGGAAGACATTTACCATCAGAAGCCTGATGTTCCAAAGCAACTAAGCTTTGTCCTCATGTTAGCTACCCTCTTCCTACTTATACTCTGTAACAACGATGTTCCAGTCACTTCTGCCATCCTGGAAACCTGATCAGGTAAACATGTCCAGAGTTTTCTGATGATCTCTCTTGATGTGAATGGCAAACAGTTATTGGATTCACTACCTTGCTCTGTTTCTCAAGAAAACAATCTAGGAACCTCATGAAGCTTAACAGGAAAATGGAAAGTCCTGCACCTGGATAGTAATAATCCCATACATGTGTACAGCCTGGAGCCAGCCAGTTGGAAAGCTGTGGGTCCTAATGGATATTGAATTGACTGTGAGCCAGCAATGTGCCCTTCTGTTCAGTACCCAGCATATCATTAGCTTTCCTTGCTGTAAAGGTGCAAAAGAAAAAATCATAGAATAGTTAGGGTTGGAAAGGACCTTAAGATCATCCAGTTCCAACCCCCTGCCATGGGCAGGGACACCTCACACTAAACCATGCCATGCAGGGCTCTGTCTAACCCAGCCTTGAACACCGCCAGCAACGGAGCATTCACAGCTTCCCTGGGCAACCCATTCCCGTGCCTCACCACCCTTACAGTAAAGAATTTCTCCCTTATGTCCAATCTAAACTTCCCCTGTTTAAGTTTGAACCCATTACTCCTTGTCCTATCACTACAGTCTCTAACAAAGAGTCCCTCCCCAGCATCCCTATAGGCCCCCTTCAGATACTGGAAGGCTGCTATGTCCTTTTATGTTGAGGACACCAGAACTGCACACAATACTCCAAGTGAGGGCCCACAAGGGCAGAGCAGAGGGGCAGGATCACCTCCCTCGACCTGCTGGTCACGCTCCTGTTGATGCAGCCCAGGATACGGTTGGTTTCTGGGCTGCAAGCGCACACTGCAGCTGGCTCATGTTCATTTTCTCATCGACCAACACCCCCAAGTCCTTCTCCGCAGCGCTGCTCTGAATCTCTTCCCTGCCCAACCTGGAGCTGTGCCTGGGATTGCTCCCACCCAGGTGTAGGACCTTGCGCTTGGCATGGTTAAACTTCATCAGGTCGGCATCAGCCCACCTCACAAGCGTGTCAAGGTCCCTCTGGATGGCATTCCCTCCCTCCAGCATATCAACCGAACCACACAGCTTGGTGTCATCGGCAAACTTGCTGAGGGCGCACTCAATCCCACTGTCCATGTCACCGACAAAGATGTTGAACAAGACCTGGTACCAACACCGATCCCTGAGGGACACCACTTGTTACTGGTCTCCAGCTGGACACTGAGCACAACTCTTTGCATGCAGCCAGCCAGCCAGTTCTTTATCCACCGAGTGGTACACCTATCAAATTGATGTCTCTCCAACTTAGAGACAAGGATGTCGTGTGGGACAGTGTCGAACGCTTTGCACAAGTCCAGGTAGATGACATCAACTGCTCTACCCCTGTCCATCAGTTCCGTAGCCCCATCCTAGAAGGCCACCGGATTGGTCAGGCAGGATTTCCCCTTAGTGAAGCCGTGCTGGCTGTCACCAACCACCTTGTTGTTTTTCATGTGCCTTTAGCATGCCTTCCAGGAGAATCTGCTCCAAGATTTTTCCAGGCACAGAGGTGAGACTGACTGCTCTGTAATTCCCTGAGTCATCCATTTCCCCCTTCTTGAAAACAAATAAATAACAAAGCCAAATTAAATATGTGAAAAAAAACCCCAACCATACTAGGATCCTTATTTATTCGGAAACTAGTGAGAAATTATGGAGTGAAGGACTTTAGTGGAGATTTGGTGGAATCTAGCATCTGTTGAGTATAGCCCAACGACATTTTACTTTCCTATTAAGAATCCGCTTTAGCAAGAAACTAAACTGAGACTTTCAGATTCTACTCTAGACAAAGAATTTGCCTATTTAATGATTCCTCATGAGTTCAACAACACTTTGAGAGTACTTGTAATAAGTGGCATACTTACAGATGAACAATACTAAGATGCAATGGTTTTTTTTTTATTTACTTAGAACTGTAAGGAAGAATTTTTCAAAGTTCTTTTTGTAGTTAGATGCCTTAAGTCAGTCTCTCTGCTGCACTTTTAATATTCCCTCTATTCATAAGTGTACTGCATCATATTTAATGCTTAAACATGTACAACATAACCCTAGCTAACATATAGGGGGTTTGTGCCTTCATCTCAGTTCCAAATGTTTCTGAGGTTATCCCGACTCTGTGCAGGCTTCTGCAAGCACAGCAACCCTGTGTTCTGCTCACTTACACTACTGCCTTATTGAGTAGTGAATCAAATCCAGCGATCTGGATGCGATGTTGGGATTATTATTTACCCTGGCACGCCATCCTCTTATGAACACATCTCCTTCAGAAAAATGCATTCTTCAAAAACAACAGAAGCTGTCAGCTACAAAAGTGAGACCTCAGACCACCAGTCAGTTTTTTCAGCAGCTGGTCTATGTGTATGGACATCCACTTCTGAAAAACAAACTGAAGTGACACTCCTCTGCCTCTAGGCAAAAAACCACTGACCTCTTAAACGGTGTGAATGTTCTACAACTGAACACTAACTAGAAAGCACATGTTGCACTCTGCTAACTAGGCTGCAGAGAGTTGGAGGCTTTAGTAGGGGCAATGCTGATATGTGAAGGACACAACCATCCTCTTTTTTGCTTTTTAACATGTGTGGCTAACAAACAACCTCTTTCCTTATCTAGCCTTTTATATAATTTGAGTAGCTATAAGAGATACTGATGGTTTAAGTATTTTGCCAACTTCACTTCCACCATTACACCTCTCCATTCCTAGGCACCTCTGTCCCTCCTGATAACATCTTCACAAAGTACATACCTCTAAGGTCTGCATTAAAAATTCCACTGGTTCTACATTTTCATGATGCCGTGATTCAAGTAAAGTGCAATAACAAAGCAGAAGATTCTGAAGGATGGAACTGTTCTTAAGAAATTAGTCAAGAAGGTGGGGTCATGACAAAACTGTCTCTCTCAAAAACTGTAGGAGTTTTTCCAATCCTTTGGGACTGGCAATATAGATCATACTTCCTTTTCCTGGAGAAACAAGATTACTGTAAAGACACATAAAAATGTCTTCAGCTGCTAGACGCCAGCAATTTTGCTGGGCCTCAGCCACTGCAATGCTTGCTTCAGAAGCTCCACAACAATCAGTGGTTTTTACTCTTCTGCACTTATCTTCATCTAGCCCGTAACTGAATGGCCTAAATCCAGAAAATGATAAACAGTCAAAGCCTCATTTTACTCTTCAAGATTAGCAATGTATGTCTCAGTGGCTGTATGCTACCTACCCAAAACAAAGGACCCAGCCTTGCTCATCTTTGCGTATTACTGCAATGAATCCCTAAGCAGGTACGAATGGGTACTACAGCAAAACTGAATCAGAAGCCAAGGCAAACACACCGCTGTGTGTCTCCACACAAGTGACAGGAATCACAGAATCATTTAGGTTGGAAAAGACCTTGTCCAACCGAAAATCTAACACAGCCAAATCCACCACTAAACCATGTCCCTAAGTGCCACATGTACACATCTTTTAAATGCCTCCAAGGATGGTGACTCAACCACTTCCCTGGGCAGCCTGTTCCAGCGCTTGACCACCCTTTCAGGGAAGAAATTTTTCTTAATATCCAATGTAACCTCCTCCCTCCCCCCCAGTGTACTTGGGGCCATTTCCTTTTGCCCTGTTGCTTGTTACCTGGGAGAAGAGATCAACCCCACCTCACAGTGCCCTCTTTTAGCAGTTGCCAGGGAGAGAGGTGCTCCCTGAATCTTCTTTTCTCCAGGCTGAACAACCCCAGCTCTCTCAGCTGCTCCTCGCAAGACTTGTACTCCAGGCTCTTCAGCAGCCTTGCTGCTCTTTGGACGTGCTCCAGCAGAATGTCTTTCTTATAGCAAGGGACACAAAACTAAACACAGTATTCAAGGTGTGGTCTTAACAGTACTGAGTAGAAGGGGATGACCCTATACACTGACTTGTGTGCTGTAAGCACACAAAGGAGTGGAGCACCTACTTCTAACGTTCTTAAGTAGCCTAAGGAGTGTTGCTTTCTGCACTGGACTTTAGAAGCTCATCACAACCTGTGTGGATGCTAAATAGCAGCAATATCAGCACACAGTCAGTTTTATAGTTCAACATTTGCATGACTAGCAGCAGAGCTGCTGCAGAATGATTACTCTGTCTGGATGCAAAATGAGGTAACTCAAGCAGGCATATCCGCAGGTGGTGCTTCCTTGGTGAGCAAGGGAGGCCTGCAAGATGAGGAGGGATGGCCTGTATGTTATCTGCAGAACGTACAATATCACGACCAAAATGACCTAGAGCGAGAAAACCTCCAAACCAACCAACCAATCCCGCCCTAACAAAACCAAACCAAACCGACCGCACAGAAAACCTCACAGGGAAGATCGGAAAAGCCTTTCTCATCTGAGGAGACAACGCAGGACCTGCGGTCACTCCCTGGGATGCAAAGGTGTCGGGACAGCACCACCCGCACCGCAGCCGCCTCGGGCCTGCAGGCGCCCTGCCCGGGCCGCGACCCACGGCGCCCGCGGGGCTCCGCTTCGGGCAGGCGCGGCCGCACGCGGCCGAGGCGCCCCTGCGCGCGCCAACCTGTGACACTGGAAATGAGTCACATGACCAGACCGAGACACAGCCGCTCAGTCCGAGGCTGCGGGGCGGGGCGGGCGCACGGCAAAGGCGGGCGGAGCGGCGGCGCGAGCAGCGGCACCTTCGCGCTGAGGCGCGGGACGTGACTCAGGTACTGAGCGGGAGCCGCTGCGATGATGCTGTGGGTGCTTGCCTGACGCACGGGAGTGAGCGCCGTGGGGAGCGTGGGGAGGTCCGGGCCCGGGTGACCCGATTCGCGAGCTCCGGGCAGGTCGAGTACGCATCTCTGCGTGGGGCTGCCCAGGCCAGCGGATGCTCTCGATCGCGGCTGAAGCTTTAGGAGAGCGCGGCGCGGCTTCGTCTCTCGGCCAGAGGCTGCGCAGGGCGCCGGAGAGTCGGTGGAGACGGCGCGGATTGTCGCTGCCCCGTTCGCGCCACCTCACTGGGGCCGGGGACGCCCTCCTGGCCGGGGTTGTCCCCGCGCATAGGGGCACGAGGTATTTTTCGGGAAACCCGCGCTGCGGTGCGGGCTGCCTCGCGTCCTCGCCGCCATCGGCCGGACGGCGCTGCCCGGGTGCTGAGCGACCGAGCCCCGCTCCGGCTGCTGCGGGAGAGCGCGGCCCCCGGCTTCCTCCTTAGGCGTCCGGGTCACGCCCAGGCGCGCGGTGCCGCGGCATCTGCGCACGTACGGTGCTACACCGATGGCTCGTGAGGCACCCGCGAGCTCGGGCTTTGTTCCCGCCGTCGCCAGCTTCAGACCGGTATCGGGCGATGGGGGTCTCTGCGTTCAGCGCCGTCGCCACGATCCCTTCGCTGCTGCTCAGCTTTCCTTTCAGCCACAGGGGAGTAAATCCTGGACTTCCCTTTGTCACAGCGGTGACAATTCAGACCCGCTAACGGGAGTGACGCGCAGTCTGAGGGATCGTCCCCTCATAAGGACATCGTGGAGTCCAGGGCGTGAACTCCGTTACTCGGTGCTGCGAGCGCCCTGAGAACGGTGAGGCGCTCATACGCGGAATCGCGCGGCTGCCTCCAGGCTCCGTGGGCATCGGCGGCAGCGACCCGAGCGCTACGTGCCCGAACCGGAGCGCCGCGCGGGCCGCCGCGGCCGCTCGCGGCGCCGCGACCGCCACCATTGCTCTCCCGACCCCACTCCTCCCCCGCGCGGCGGCCGCCGCAGCCCCTCTCCATCCACCGGCAGAGAGCCCTTGTGTGCTGCTGCTCGTTCTCACATCCTTATTCTAAGCAGCTCTGTAGAGAGAGAAAAAGCTCACAAAGTGAGGTTGAACTGTGGCAATACAACCTCCTCACCGGCTCAGAGCATTAGCATCGGTTGTGGAAATGCACACACGCTTGGCCAGCGAGTGTGTGCGCTTTCTGGGTAAAGCAGTTGAAAATCCGTTTAAAGATGTCATAGAGTGAAGTCGTACACAGTTTTGCACTATTTATTTCAGAGGGAGTGGTAATTTGTTAAGACGTGGCAGTTGGCAGTCTAAAAATGTAAGGCAGACTCTGTTAACACAGTAGACCTGCTGTGACTCAGTCGGAAGACAAACTCAAGGTAAATTATAAAAATATTAGGGTGACTTTCTAAATTGTCACTGGAGTGGGAATTCACATATCTCACTGTATGGCACCGTGTTATGCAGCTGTACTATCTAAAGTCGCTGTCTAAAATGACACCTCTTGGCCAGATGATCTTTTCACACTATATTCAGCTACATATACAAACCAGGCTTGAAATACAGTGCATATGCACACCAGCACTTTATGTGTTAGGGTAATTCCATGGTATTCTGCAAAAATAAGCACATTCATCCAGATGGTGACAGGACTGTACCCTTAATTACTGTATGGCTGTCACTTTTTGGCTTTATACTAGACAAAATAAGGACACTTCTGCTATACAAAATTCACAAGATTTTCTATTTTTCTAAAGCTCTGACACATTGCAAGGCCACCATAACTGCAAGGCTGGAGTTAGTTTTCATGATATATGAAAACTAAATTGCAAGTATTCAACTGAAGCTGAGATTCTACAACTCCTATTTTTGAAAGTACATGGAAAGCAGCCAGATAATTCAAGTGCAACTTGAAGGCATGTTTTTCACTTCTACTGTGCATAGAGAAAGGACAGAGACCGTCTGGTGTTAAGGTGGCACTGTGATGCTGACATTAATGCACTTACGGTAATGGATGTAGTGTAAAAAAACTCATAGGCTTTAGAAAAATAAGTCCACTTCTCCAGAAAGTGGGCATTTGATAGAGAGACAGTAACCAGGGAACTGGACAATGCTGTTGTTATAGGACTAGTATATTTGTTTCAGAGCTGGTACCTGAGAAGATTGAACTGTTAGTTAGTGTTGTATTTGTAACTAAATAAAATATTTATGTAGGTATTTATCTCAAAAGATCTGTTTCTTTTTATTAAGAAAGCCAAATTAATACTTCATTTTTAAACATGAAGCTAGTGTGCAGATCTGTGGCTAATTCTTTTGCTTTTGGCCCAGTGTAAGTTAGGGGTACTGCTCACTAAGGAAAATAAAATTATATAATCTGATTTTGCCAGATAATGTAAAGAACAGGGTTCTAACATTTTGATTACAAAACCAAATGAATAAACAAGCTCAACTTCCCCTGTAGAGCACTTTACCCAGATAATAGAATCTACAGTGCTATTATTTGCTACACATAAGTTGCAATGTGAATTTACTGTGTCATTGCAATCTGATAGTAACGTGGTGTACGTTACTTACTGTGCTGTAGCAGTGCACACTAAAATGGTATGAGGCTAAGTGGGGATTGAGGATTAATAGTAAAGTGTTGGTATGGAACACCACCTTCTGCTACAGACAGCACAGAATTATTATATAGTTTATCCTAGGGTTTTTGAGGGAGAGATGAGGGAAGGAGGAAAGCTGGCAAACCCTTAAAAAAGGCAGCGGAACAGGAAAACAAAGGAGGCCAAAATGGGAAAGTCACTGCAGAGCTTTTACATATAAGTATCTCAAAGATGGATACCAGGAGGATGGTGCCCAGCGATGGGATGAGGAGCAATGTTACTTTTCTTTAATAAGCTAAACCACAATAAGTTCCACCTCAGCATAAGGAAGAACCTGATGTTGTGTGTCAGCACTGGAGCACTGGAACAGGCAGCCCGGGGGGTGTGTGTGTGTGAAGTCTCCTTCTCTGGAGACATTCCAAACTCACCTGTAGGCGGGTGATCTCCAAAGTCCCTTTTAAACCCTAATGGTTCTGTGAGGACAGGAGGTCAGGGCAGGCATCAGTAAATACGGTAATGATTTTGTAGGGAACAGGAGCTTGCAGCAGCTGCTGGAAATGAGCGTATATTTAATTTAGCTAGTATTTAATCAGCTAAGCCACAAGAAATGCACTACTGTGTCATGCCAGCGGCCCACCAACATTTTTGCAGGGGTTCCTTCCTGCAAAATTTCAGTAGAGCTGGTTAGTGTCATGTTTATTCACTCAAGACCAAGTATGCCACCTATACAAGTATGCAGCTTTTATTTAGTCTGCTTAGATTTTAATACACTTGAGCAAATATAGGCTTACGACTCTATTAACACAATATTGAACAGTCTAACTTTTCAGCGTACCCACACTCCCAACATGCTGTAAAGAGAGAATCATTATTCTCTTCATACATCAGATAAAAAACTGAAGCAGGAACTCTGTATTGCTCAGCTTAGACCATCTTCCTCATTTTGTAATTGTACAGTTCTCAACCTAGTGGGGTTCCATACCGAATTCCAGTCTAAACTAGGTTTCCTGCATGGAATTTCATGTTTTACTTTTGATAACAGTTGTTTATTTCTAGTCCAGGAATCCAAAGCTGGGTAGATTGCTGACATATTTAAATTAATTCAGGGGAAGTTCTTAAACTACACAGGTCAGCCTACAGACTCACAAATGGCCTTCCTACCCATGCTGCTGGCCACAAAGTACTGCTACATAGGCAATAAGGGTACTGGCTAAACACTGATAATAGATTCTTGCCATTTCTAGCTGGCCCTTTTCGTAACACTAATGCTCTCATTTTATATATGCTGTACCATCACATCAAATGTAGCACCTGCAGCGCTACGTACAATCACCTAATATTTCCTCTTAACTGACCCTGTATTAAGTTTCCATGGCAACAGGAAGATACTCTCAGGAGCATAAAGCCCCACAGATCTAACTACATTTAATCCCTTTGTTTTACACATTACCAAAGCAAGAACGCACTTACAATAGGAGGAATCTGCAATAAATACTGACAATTCTATCATGTCTGTTGTGGAGATACTGCAGCTCAGCTGCAGCCAGTTGTATGTAATCCTTTGCCTCTAAACGGGGCTGAGCTAACAAAAGCAGGAAACTAAACAGTTGCAACCGTTCTGTAGCAGCCTCCTGTCACAGTGTCATATACTTCGGCTGTATCCCACCGCTGAAGCGAAATTACAAGTGAAAATGTCAGTGTAAATCAAGCATGAGCCCACCTCTCCTAGCACTAACCCTGGTCTGCAGGTTTCACGTGTGAACCTCCACACTATTTCCTTTAGTTCTAACGGAAGCAGATACAGTGTAGCCTGGTGAAGCACACTATGACGGGATGAAGGCAACGGCGTGAAGTGCATCTCAAGATGTTCAGGGAGGCAGGGTTCCTTCAGTTGAGGTTAACGGTGTTTTAATTTGCTGTGTTAACATGAACCACTGACGGACTAAACCGGATGAACAGGATGTGTGTGTGTGCGGGCATATGTAGAGAACCTTGAAAAGGATGGGGTCTGAAAGTGATGGCCTGAGAAAGGATGAGGAAATGGATCTTTCACCACAGCAGAACTGCAGCCCGTTTCCGAGCCCGTTTTCCTCTCGGGGCGCGCGAGGCTGGTGGGTGCCATGCACCCGCGCAGGTTGGCCCCGCCCGCCCGCCCAGTCACGTCCTGCACGTCTCAGCGCGGCGGCCGCCGGAGCGCCTCGCGCCGCCGCTCGTCCCAGCGGCGGGGTCACGCGGGGCCGCGGGCCCTGCCTGGCGGCGCGAGGGGAGCCGGTGCGGGGCCCGGGCCGCGCTTTGTTCCCTTCCCTCCCCGGAGCAGTCCGGGCAGTTCCCTTCTGTAAGGAGAGCTGCCAAGCAGCTTCCAAGGATGATTCGTCTCAAAAGCCACCTGCCACTTAGGATGGCTTGGATGCACTTGGAATATCTGAGTGTAGATCCGGTAAAGGAGACCGCCCCTGCCTGTGTACGGGAAGAAGCACAGCGGTGGATGCCATGAGCCGTTTCTTCTAGGGTTGCTTCCCATTGCTTCCCAGCACTGTGTGAGCAGTCTGCAGAAATGGCTGGTTTTCAACAAAACGCTCATGTACCGTTACTGACTTTGTGTTGCCAACAAGATGGTTAATAGAAAAGACTGAAAATTACACAACTCTTCCCCCCGCATTTTAAACATTCACTCCAAATGAAATGTTCTGTCTTAAAATTTGGAAGTAGTGGGATGATTGCTCCTGTCTCCCAGACTCCTTCAGTTTTACATCTTATTCCTGATCTTATACACTCCTGCTGAGATGTTCAAATCCCCATTTTCCCTGTTATTGTTACTATTACAGAGCTACCAGTATCATGAAGGATTACACTTTGTGCATGTACTCCGTGCTGTCTGGATATTCCTTTAAAAACATATTTTTTGGAAGCATGCTTTATATCTTGTATCATACAGAAGTTACTGTGAGAAACAGTTCTGAAGGGTGGACAGATCCTAGGGTTAGAATGATTGGCAGAGACTCACCTTAAGACTTCCGTTTAGCAACCCAAAGCCTGGTGCAGAAATTGCCTAACAAGCTGTCCATTTTTACAAACTCTCACAGCAGTCAGCAAATCAGCCATCTGTAGCTGCAGGCACCGAGACGTCTAGTTGTACTGAGGTGTTCTGGTCTGCTCCTTGTTTAACCATTTTAGGTTTCAGTTGTATAGGCTTAAGCCAATTTTTTTCCAGTTTATACCCGATTTCCAGAAAACAAGAGGTGAAGCCAGCAGTAGGATGCTTACTGTCCTTCTACAGCCCAGGGCAACAGAACAGCTATAGTCGTGGCCAGGTTTCTTTCTGCATCATGCATATAAAGTTGTTTCTTCCAAGAAGTGGGAATGCTGGTGTAAATGCCTTAGTCAGTACACCCATACAGGCCTACTGACAATCACGCATTTGGTACTCAGTTGTCTAGACAAGGCTGCATAAACTAGATTGTTGCGTTATATGTCGTCTGGTTCTGAAATGGAGCTTTATGAACTACGTAATTCCCAATGCACAACAATCATTATGCAGACTTTTTAAAGTTGAAGTATTTGAAGTGACAAACATCTCTGATGTGCAACTGTACTTGCACTCCTCTTTTAGGCACTACTGTAAGAAACATTGACCCAATAAAAGTAATGAATTGCATTTTAAAGAAACAGTCACGTTTTGTACATGTAAGATTTAACATACAACTTGTCTGAAGCTCACTTAAACATTTTATAGACTTCTGTAATACGCAGACCCTATAAAAACCTAATTGCTGTGATGCAATACGTCCCTCCGCTCCTCACGTACAGGTACACTTTATCTGCCTTTTCGGTGTCTTCCCCCATCTGTTTCAAAACTTTGAAGCATCACTGCCTACGCACCATTCTCACGAGAAAAGATGGGGTTTTGTTCTTTAGATGCAAAGGCACTTGTGGCTGCACGTGAAAGATGTGAAAGATTCATCAAATAAAATGTAAAAAAAAAAAGTTCCTGATAATGTAGTAACAACCACAATGGAAAGTACTTGCTTCAGGCAGACAGCGATACTGAGCACTGCTGCAGTTACTCGCTCCCATCATCCACAAAAAACTGCCTGTGCAGATTTTCACTGCAGTTCGGCTTAAGTGCTTATGTGATGCATGAAAACTAAAAGCTTATCTGAAGTTCAAAGACATCTGTCTATCTTTTCAAGATAGGTGCATCAGGACTGCATTTCTGTCTTCAGTAGGGAACAAAACACCTGGGTGATTTGTCCGCTGTTGCACAGAATACCTGTGATGCACCAGGATTTTGCTTCCCGGTCTCCCAAGTGAATATTCCAAGAGCTTCATATAGAAGGATTTTATAGCAAAAATCCTGCAGGCTTTCATGCAGAAGTTATTACATTTTTGTGAAAGTAAAATACAGCCCTGAACTGCTATAATGGCTTTTTTTCTATGAAGTACTGATTTGGTTGAAATCCAGTTTTGACACAGGGACCTCTGAGGCAGCAGACATTTAAAACTCATTTGCATGTACCTCATTGTTATGTATTTTATGCAAGCTTTTTAAGGACTAAACCCAAACAAGGAGAAGTTTAAACTGCACTGCATCTTTAAGATTTACATTTTAAATAGCCCCATATCTTATTTCTAACTTTAACTGTAGTGCAATTTATGCCTATTTTGTTTAGATGATTTTGGTTAGATAATTATCACAATGTCTATATAATGTAATTGCTTTTTGTTTTCCAGGGAACACTCTTGAGCTTCGTCATGGGAGCTGTAGTAGCTGACGATGGTCCATCTGGTGTTAAAGCCCCTGATGGAGGCTGGGGCTGGGCTGTCCTTTTTGGCTGTTTTATCATCACAGGATTCTCCTATGCCTTTCCTAAGGCAGTTAGTGTCTTCTTCAAAGAACTTATCCGGGAATTTGGCATCGGATATAGTGACACCGCATGGATTTCCTCTATTCTGTTGGCCATGCTTTATGGAACAGGTAGGTAGTTCTCTCTTCTTGAAACAGTATTGCATCATACAGTTATGTTTGTAAATCATACAGCCATTTACAGCATGAATGATGATTGTGTATCACTATTTGTGCGCAAGTAAGGCATTCCAAAGAATGACTATTTATCACAGAAACTCAAAAGTATTTAAGCACATCCAGCTTGCACAAAAAATTAGATCTTTGTAACTTAGTAGCCACTGGAGACCATTAAAAGGAAAAACTGCATGACACTCTGAAGACAAAAAAGACTAAGTATTTGACTATAGAGGAAAGAACACAGTAGGGACAAAGTTTCCGAAGAACCACAGAATCATTAAGGTTGGAAAAGACCTTTAAGATCATCACCTCCAACCGTAAAACTAACACTGTTAAGTTCACCAAGGAAGAAATGCAAACTGACATAAAATTAATTGCAAAAATTTATCTTTGCAACTGTAACTTGCTTTTCTTGCCTAGGTCCACTCTGTAGTGTATGTGTCAACCGCTTTGGCTGTCGCCCTGTCATGCTGGTGGGTGGCCTTTTTGCCTCGATGGGCATGGTGATAGCCTCCTTCTGCACAAGCATTGTTCAGATCTATCTAACCGCAGGTGTGATTACTGGTAAGTAGTGTGCATGGTTGAAAACGAGTTAACTGATGTCCTGGCTTTAGGCTGAGGTTTTGTGTGACAACTATAAATCATCAGTGTCATCCAAATGACCTTTTATAAAGATGGCAGATAAATGTGGTATAAATCTGTCATTTTTTTAATCAATATTAATTTTTATGGTATGTTTAATATCCAGTGCTGTAATCAGTGAAGTGTAGAAGATATAGAAGTGTTCATCGAGTACAAGAATACCATGGAAGTGGAATGCTTTTGAAAATATTCTCTTAGAATTGTTTTGTCCATTTGAAATAAAACATTTAAGTCAGGAACCAGAAAAACTGCAATTACAATTTGCTAAATACTGATGTTGTAGGCCAGTATTATTTTTTACGTACCCTCTGTTACAGGTTTGGGACTGGCACTAAACTTTCAGCCTTCACTCATCATGTTAAACCGTTACTTTGACAAACGTCGTCCCTTAGCCAACGGGCTATCTGCTGCAGGGAGTCCAGTGTTTCTTTGCGCTCTCTCACCATTGGGGCAGATACTACAACACGAATATGGTTGGAGAGGAGGATTCCTTATACTGGGTGGGATGCTGCTCAACTGCTGTGTATGTGGCGCATTAATGAGACCTCTGGAGCCACCAAAAAAGCCTGAAGCTACCAAAGACCCAGCTGAGAAGAAAGCGAAGAAAAAACTTCTGGATTTCAGTGTTTTTAAAGATGGTGGTTTTGTAATCTACACGCTAGCAGCATCTATAATGGTGCTTGGCCTCTTTGTTCCTCCAGTTTTCGTTGTGAGCTATGCCAAGGATTTAGGATATCAAGACACCAAAGCAGCTTTTCTCCTGACTATTCTGGGATTCATTGATATCTTTGCTCGGCCTATTTGTGGAATGGTAGCTGGTCTTAAATGGGTTAGACCACGCTGTGTCTACCTCTTCAGTTTCGCTATGATTTTCAATGGCTTTACAGATCTCATGGGTTCTATGTCTGTTGATTATGGTGGCCTGGTGGTGTTCTGTATTTTCTTTGGCATTTCTTATGGAATGGTAGGTGCTCTTCAGTTCGAAGTTCTCATGGCTATTGTGGGTACCCAGAAGTTTTCCAGTGCTATTGGCTTAGTGCTCCTGGCAGAAGCTATGGCTGTTCTAATTGGTCCACCATCAGCAGGTAAGTATTCCATTTAGTTCAGAATTCAAAATAATCTGCATTGTATCCATTTACATAAATTGTATTACAGGGGAGCAGAGAAAAAGACATGAGTCACTCTACAAGTGCATATTGTGATAGCGTTGCGTATGTTTCAATGATTTTCTGCAGTTACAACCTGAAATAGTCCAAGACAGGCTGGGATGAAATCTTTTCCTTGTTTCAGCATTGGCTGAATTGCCGTCTGGAGATGCTGCTCATTTTCCACTGAAAGCCTACACTGGACCTCTTACTAGTAGATGGATGATACTGTATGCGTTCTATACACACACTGATTAACTTTAGTGAAGTTCAGATCTCTGGAGTTGGGATTCAGAATAAGAAACCTGTCAATTGTCTTTGGAAAGCACTAGGATAAATTTTCTATATCCATGATTGATTTGGAGAAGGAAAGGAAGTGTAAGGGGGACCCCCCCCCCCAGAAAAAAAAGCAACCCAAAAAAACCCACAACAACCCCTACATTGAAAACTAAAAAATGGGACTGTTTTAAGGAAGGTAGACTGCTTCTGTTTCATGTCCCACACCCCAAGAATAAGGGGACATTTCAAGAGACTGAAATTCATTAATTTAAGCTCAAAATTGCAAATTACTTACTAATCACAGAACGTAATTTTTACAGGTCCTGAACTTAAAAAAAAACCAAACCAAACCCACCCAAACCCCACCAGCTCACTGTCAAAATGTGTACTGTTTATGCCAGACACTAAAAAGTACTGGGTATCTTTATTGTGACAAAACCCCTAATGGAAGAGAACGCTACTACACATTACGTTCTCTGATCTTCCGGTTTGGAGATGCACATCCTTTGTATCTTCCCTCCTGTTCTTTCATATCCACCAAGTCCTATGAAAGTTAAAACTTGCCTAAAGCATCAGAACCTGTAATTTACTCCAGACTGACTATTAAATAAGATTTATATTTTAAGCAGACAGTACACTGCCTGTGTATGAAGGGAAATGAGACTGGAAGCAAGAGGAAGCTGCTGATATGGACGGCAGCCATGGAAGCACATGTTTTGATCTGGAATACATGGCACTTCTCATTTCTTGCATATGAAGGCTAGACTTGTTTTATTCCAGTTAAATTGCATGACTGTGTGTGTGCAGGGGATTGTATTTTGGGAGGTGACAATATCAGTAAATGTTAAACTGATAATTGAGAAACATTTTGTTATAAACTTGTTAAAATGCTACTTCAAAAAACTTGCTTACACAGCAAGTTTAGATGACTACTACTGCTGAACCAAAGACATCGTGGTACTTCTAGACAGCCATTTAAATGTTTACGAAAGCAGAAAAATATTTGTTGCAGGATAACCGCTTTTGTTAATCACCTGGAATGTTGCTTTTATTTTTTTTTCAGGAAAACTCCTGGATGCAACAGGGAGGTACATGTTTGTTTTTATTATTGCTGGAATTGAAGTTACCACCTCAGCACTTGTATTGGCCTTGGGAAATTTCTTCTGCATTAAGAAAAAATCAGAAGAACCACACACAAAAGAAGAAGCAGCAGAAAGAGAGGAATTAAACAAATCTGAAGACAAAACTCCTGAAGATGCCAAGGTGGACTCTATTGAAGTGGAACAGTTTCTGAAAGATGAGCCTGAAAAAAATGGCGAAGTTGTAACTAACCCAGAAACATGCGTGTGAACATGACAGGAAACCAACAAAGCTTCTAGAAACAAAAGATTTTTGACACTATTTATTTTAGAAATAGAACTAGTTTAGGGCTGGGCCATCTGCTTTATTAACTGAAAACTGGTCAGCTCCTCTGGGCTCTGGAAGCTGATTAGCTAGATAACCTTTTATTGGAAAATTGGCTTGATCAGTAAAAGGTGGAACATTGTGGTTATACTTTTTATGCAAGCTAAAAAGTTTTTATAAACACAGGTATAGTCTTGCTATGCATCACCAGAAACTGCTCACTTGGAAGAGATATAGAAACAGTATCTTTTAAGAAAAGTGGAACTACATGTACATTTTCAGACAATATTAGTGAATTTGCTGTGTTGTGCAGCTAAATGTAATTTCCCTTCCTGTGTTCTTTGTGAAGGGGAAAGAGTTTGAGACAAAGAAAAATCTCAGGAACTTAAAGGTCTTCATTAGGTTTTTGAATTTTGTTACATTTTCAGATTTTTAGATTAACTGGCTCAGCCCTAATTTAATTTTGGTAATATCTATGTATTTCTAAGTTTTGTCTACACCTATGATCCTTGTAATTATCATTTGGAAATACTGTACGTGGAGAGGTACGTTATAGATACTGCCCTCAGCAGATCACAAAAGTGGTATTCTGAAGTACTACTAAAAGAAAATAAAATAAGCAAATTGATCCTGACAGTAAGTAAACAAAGTTAGCCGACGTTTACATACACTGTTTTCAGTACAGTTTCCCTGCAGCACTGAAAGTATTACATGCAACATGGAGAAGACAGATTCTGGGTTTAGTAGAATCTTCCCAAAGAGCGTCCATTTTGCATATAAAAGGAACAGCTTAAGTTTCCAGATGACCTATAAATTAAGAGTGGGTAGACTTGAGGAAGGGACTACTGTTTTGAAATGTTAGCCATCTTTAAAGTGCAATGCTAGCAACATAGAAAGGCTTTAACATGTTGGCAGTGGTTTTTTGGTAGTCGACCCCAGCCCACTTAACCCCACTTCCCTGTCCTTTTGCTTAATCTATGGAAGTTGAAGGGGCTATTCTTGCTGGTTAAGGAAACTTTATAGAACTGTTGATCATATGACATGGCATAAAGACCAATCAAGAACAGGGTCAGCTCTGCTACTCACTGCACAAACAGAACGGGAGTTTCTGGCCAGCCTTTAAATCTTCTCTGACGTTGGTATGTGGAAAAAAGAAACAGCTCAGACAAGGTAGTGACAGCATATTTGAAGGAAAGCAGAAAGGGAAGATTCATTGTGGTGACACTGAATTCTAAAAGAAGGTAAAAGGAAGGCATTCTATATGCTCTCCCCCCTTTCAAAAAATTTAATCTTTTATATCAAACCATGCTATTGCAACCCACCTTTCAGGTATGCTTATGAACAGCTCTCTAGGCTTTGTGACTGCAGTAATAATCTTCAAAAGAGAGTAACTGTAACAGTCAGTTTTCTCATTGGTAGCAAAGGAATATTGGCTTTCAGGTGCCAAAATTGTTCAACTGAGTAACTGAAAACTAGAAGCCCCTAATCCCTTAAAACCCTGCATCCTTTTTAAAATGAACATTATTAGTTGTTTCATAGTTTGCCATTTTAACAGAAACATACAGTAAATTCAACAAAGTGCCAAAACCATGAAGCATTCACTAACGGAACTATCTCAGAAACCAGCTTCTATTCTGGCAGTTGCTTTAAAATGGTTTTGCATTGTTAGGACAACATTGCACAGAAATTGAAAAGTTAGGATTATTATGTGGTTTTTTTTGAGTTTAAAAAGAAACGGATGCTGCACTTAATAAACTTTGGTTTTGTATCACATATAATACACTACTTTAAAACCCTTTATTAATTCAGCGGCAGGAACTACTCTGCCATGTCCTAGCTACAGGAACTTAGTTACTGAACTTAGCTCCAGTTTGCTAAAGATTAAATCAGTACTTGGAACACAACACTGCTAGCTCCAGAAGGCCACCACATGAAAGGGCAAGAGGAAAATGGAATCCACAGATCAGTTTATGATATCCCTGGAGGCTGCTTCCAATGATAACGTGAAGGTCCTGTTCTGTTTCAAAAAGCAGAAAGTAGAAACCTCCCCAAAAGTGAATTTAGATTTTCAAATAGCCGTTTTTGTCTTACTGTCTTTTTTAGTCTACTGGATTTCTTTGCTCGATAATGCTATACTGTTATCACAGAACTAAATGGTAATCCTTTTGCTGTTGGCTTTTAGTACAATTTTAAGTTTCTGTACAGTCTGCAAATTGGCTAGATTGTAACATCTCAAAAATCTGTGCTTAACACTCTAACTTTTCAGACTATGTTTCATTTTCCATACATAATACCTTTATGGTGAAGCTGGAAACAAGAAGTGTTACATCACAATTTTATGTGGTTGGGGCAGAAGAGGAGGTTACTGAGACAAGGGAAACACATTTCAGCAAGATGCCAGAAATAATCTCTGAAGTAAATCTAGTGTTCACAGAAAGTGCCTCATTGGCCTCTGCAACTTCTTTTACCAACTCAAACATGAACTATTCTGAGTCGTACTGCCAATGCTCTTGTGCTGTTCACAGCAGACCTACCTGTGGATTGCAGTATTTGTGGGAGCAGGAGATGCTTACTGCATGAAAGACAGTGAAATCACAGGACTCTTTCATTGACTGTGAGAAAGAAGGGTGAGTTTAATTTGCTAGGCAGTTTCACAGAGGCTACAAAATCTTCTACTGCTTTCAGTATTTACAAGAAGCATCAACAGAAAAAAGAAACTCCTAATGCAGATCTCTTAGTACTTCCTAGCTCTGAAGCCAGTTAAGCTCCCTGTTTCCATTCTGTCCCATTCATGTGTGACATCCAGGTGTGTGCTAGCCTTCTAGTCCTCTTTCTGTTCAGCTGCCTTTATTTTCTTGGGAGGATTTTGATTATACTAACGGAAAGGTAAACTCTATGCCAGAATGCCAGCGTGGATAACTGCGGGCCAGCATGCCCGGCTGTGCTGAGGCATGTACCCTTATTGCTCCTATGGACATGGCCACACTGAGCTCCTGTATCACAGAACTCACTCCTTCATACCAAAAAAGGCAAGCAGCGAGTCTTCAGGTTCCCAGGGCTGTCTTGGAACACCAGCTAGAACCTGTTACATAGAGAAGAGGATTGTGCTACAATCCTTTCTCTTGGCAAGACTAGCCTGGCTCCTTAAGAATTAATTCTGCTTATTATAAATTCACAGGTAATTGCTTTTAAACCCCTCCAGGCATTTTGGTACAGTGTTTCTTTAATCTCAACACCACTCAGATCCCCTTGAAAGCAGTTTGAGAGATATGCTCTTCCATGTATTTCGAGAACATGCATGGTCCAAATCATAAGGCATTGCTAAGGAGACACTTAATTGCCTGGGGACACAAGCAGAATGGTTCCATGCAACATCTGCCTGGATGAAGCTTTGCTCAACCTTCACCCGGTTAAAATTTTGTGATTTGTTAAAAAAAAAAAAAGAAAGAGAGGGAAGGCAGGTAATTACACAACCACTACTGGAACAAACCTAAGTCTCGAGGGAAGCAACTGAAAAATACAAATGCAAAAAATTCCAAGTATAATACAATAAAACAGCTGAAAGATAATTTTCAGATTATTTCTCAAACTAATGAGCAGCCTTTTAGTCTAAAGGCTAAGCATAATTTTAAAAGCTTTATAGATTTTCACGCATTCTATAAATTGTGTGCTATAGGATTTATGGTTAAAAAATTTGACGTTAGATTTCGATAGGCCCTTAGTTTCCTTTGCGCAAGGAGAAGGTATGTATACAACTGCCTGTAACACACAGAGAATATATAAAGAGGTGTATATGTGCGTGCACATACATATATGTATCTATATATATCAAACATGCAAACTACCCAGTAGAGTAGAATAGAGACAGTTTGCCTGTTTACTAGACAATGAGCAATGCAAAGTTAAAATTTCTTCTTCCTATACAAAAATAAGCTTTTTAAAATTTCTAAATAAAACATCCTGTAGCTATTTGGAACCTGGAAGATCTCAGCAGAACTAAAAGTGATTGAGTTCTCATTAAATCACAACCAGATTTTGTTTTTCTCTAGTCCTTTAATATATTACAGCAAGTCTTCAGCAGTTACCTGCTGCGAAAGCAGCCAGTTCCCTCAAGCTGAGACTTGAGATCCTACGAAGGTGTGGTATGAAGGACTGGACAATCTTGTGCTTGCTAATATCAAATCCCATCCAAATGTGTGTTAGACAATGTAAAATCATTCTCTGAAAATAAATGAAAACATCCCCCTAATAAAACAATCAAACTCCAAAATATATACATGTATGCACCTCTATTATGTCCCAAAGAAAAGCTTTGGTTCTGTTGGCAATCATACACATAAGGCTTTCAGGAGAATGCAAACTCTTACAACAGTAAGTAGTGACTTGTGCATGTGTGTCTGTCTCTCTACTACAGTTGTCTTTAGGATTAAGAGTACAATTCATTTTGACAAGTGAAATGACTTTTTGTTTCTTGTTAATGTGCTTCAGTGTAATGTGTACATTTGTACTTAATTTTTTTAATGCTTTTCTAGTAAACTGTTGCAAATACAGTGAATATATATTTTTTTTGATTGCAAAAAACTGTGGGTGTGAGAAAATAAGCTTAGAAAAAGTAACACCCAGACTTGGAAATCTGGCTTCCTCTGCACATGCTCAACTAGCTATACAGAGCTCATAGAGAAGAAATAAAGTGGTGACACTGAGCTGACAGGCAGCCAGAATTTAATGTGAGCAAGGGGACTGCTTTTGCCATGACTCATAGTTTGGCCCATTCCAAAATGGAAATGGGCTCCTCCTCTGAATGATCCTGAAGACTGTTTTAAAGGATCATCAAATTTTAAAATAACTATTAATGCTGCGGTGCTCCATGTAGAAATTATTGTTCTTGTCCTCTAAAAAGTGCTCCAGGTTTTGTTTTGCGGTAAAGTTTATGAGCTGCAATGACTTATAAATCCCTGAATATTTTGAGTATTGATCTGCCAGCAAGCTGTCTTTATCATCAACTGATGCTCTTTAGAACTTGAAAGCTCCTAAAGAAACATACTTTAATAATACATTAATGGTAGTGTATTTTGGGTCCTATGGTACCCCAGCTAAGACTGAGCGACATCCAAGTGAATCAAAATTACAATATTTTTAATAGAACAGGAGCTACATTTTGCTGTCTAGAAGCTATTTAGAAGGCTCACACCTACTTGTGC
Source organism: Myiopsitta monachus (assembly GCA_017639245.1). Classification (NCBI taxonomy): domain Eukaryota; kingdom Metazoa; phylum Chordata; class Aves; order Psittaciformes; family Psittacidae; genus Myiopsitta; species Myiopsitta monachus. The sequence goes on along the minus strand of CM029931.1, from coordinate 42,416 downwards.
CTAATTCTAAGTAGCTCTGCTGAGAAATTCTGAAGATATCTCTCTAAGGTTGTTTCAGAAGTTTCTCTGTGCATTTACATGGGAAAGATCGTAGGTCTATTTACATGAAGTCCAACATTTGAATAAACATGATTACTTTTGTTATGTAAACTGGCAAACCTCAGGGCACAACCAGATGCTTTGCTATCCCACTGGCCAGATCAAGCCATACGCTGCCACAGGAATGACTGTTAAGGGTGGATGAAATGACAGAATTTATTAGCATGCAGTTAGCATCATTGTGACAAAAACCCCAAAGAGTTTATCTTTGCCTCTGGTACTGTTTGAGTCTGAAAGAAAGGAGTCAGGCCATTTGGCTTTGGAGGAAAATGAGCACGACCCAAGTTGCACAGCTCTTGTTTTCTGCTGCTGGATTTGTTAAAGGAAGGTGATGCACCAATATCTGAGAAGCAAACAATTCTAACAATAGCAGAGGCACTGCATATGAGCAACAGCTTTGGAATACATTATTTCACCAGCCTTCTCAACGCTGCTGCAATAGAGCTCATCTTTTACAGCAGGAAAAAGGGAGTATTTACTGTAAAAGTCAGGGCTCTTAGAAGTATCTTGCAAGTGACAGTCTGAGATCAGCTGTCCTGCATTTGTTCAAGAAAGTATGGAAAGTTTAAGGCAGAGTAAAAAGCTACTTACCTCTAGCTGTATGCTGTTTGTTCCTTGACTGATCTCAGTACCTGCCCCATCATCTGCAACATTGCAGCTGCCAATTTTTCTCACTATCCCTACATGAATGCTTTGGAGCAGTAACAAATGAGGGTAGCTCTTGCTTTCTCTTAATCTACTACTGCTTCAGCAACTTAAGGCCTTTCAGTGGGAAACTGAATCCAATGAAGAAGCAGATCTAGGTTTTAGCATTTAGAATTCTTAAATAGCAAAAGACTTTTCAGTCTTGCTGAAAAATGTGGTATGAGAGTCAGCGGCTGACAACATTAGATAAAATACAAATTGTTAGCAGTGAGTGCAAAGAAGAACTTGCTGTTTGGGGTCTTTCTTTTCAGAAAAAATCTGTACATGGCCTTGAAATACTGTGAATCACTGGTTTATCCTTTCCTTAAGGATAATGGGAAATGCCAGCAGCTCTGCATTGCCTTTGTGCCTGCAAGGCTTGCAGCTCTGAACCAACCAAACAACCATTAAACCAAATGTATCGTCCAGTTGTGATCAGGACTAGACATTTTCTTCCTAGTGCATAATGAAATAGTCCAAATGAATTGCTGTTTTGTTCCATATCATCCCATCTCAATTATCCTGGATTGGTCACAGCAAAGACACAGTAAACTAGGGCATAACCCTTTAGGATGATAAACAGTTTTTTCTTTTCCCACTCTCCTTCGTCCATTACACCTATAATTTTCAGACATAGATCTTACATATACACCATAAGCCAAGAATTTCCCCAAAATGAGATAAGTAATGCTCTTAAATTATTATTTTTATAGACTGCATATTTTTGTAGATTCTGTAAATACAGATCTCACCTAATTTTCTGTTGTCTTTCTGCTTGCAGTATGCAATGGTTTCATCAAAAGAACCAATTTTAAGATACAGCAGGGAAACCCACCAATGTCTGAGAAAAAGTCATAAAGTGTTACTCCTGTGCAAATATGCCCAGATAAAAGTTAGGATTTGGCTGTGAAACAGATTCTTACTGAAGATCAGGCTTCTGAGCACTCTGCTGGTACAAAACTACTGAACAATGCAAATAGTCCACACAATTCAGGTTCATACAATCACTTAAATGTAGACATACACATGCAATGCTAGTAACTGTCACCTGAATGAACCAGAGGGAAGTGTACTGTTAACAGCAAAACCTTTCTTTATTATTAACTTTTCTCACCGAGTGAATTTTAGTAGCTACTTTAAGTACATAGTGTATTACATTTCCTCCCAATTGGATTAAATCTAGATTTCTGACCAGATGGCTCAGCACTATTAGAAAACCCTCGAACAGCAGTGTTGTTTTCACTTAAGTGTTTCACACACATGAACTACTGCATTTGTAAAGCAAAAGGTAAAGCACAAAATAATTACCTTCTATTTCATTCTTTTACAAAGAAAAAGATATTCTTGAGATGAACATGTATGCTCTAGCTGATGATCTACTTAAATCTGTAAATCCATCGTAAAGATTCTTCTTGGGAAATTCAGTTTCTTAAAGTGTTGCCTTTGACAGATTTTATGGAGGAGCTGCCACACAAGAGGTCTGGAACATGGGGAAAAGAAGACAACAAATAGTTGTGCCTATGCTATTTTTCCCCACTGGAGAATGAAGAATGAGATGCCTCGTGAGTTATACATGCCTTCCTCCAAGGGAGATTCCGAGTCTTTTCATTAAGTTAACATGGCATATACGGACTCCTTAAATGCTTTCACTTAGCATCTCTCTCATCATAGGATTTATTTTCAATTGTTTTCAAGGTACTAGTACCACAAAGAGTTCAGGGATTCTGTAACCATCAAGATTATGTAAAACAGCAGCATGGGAAGAATTTTCCACATAAAAGCACACAGCCAATTCTAAATGAAAACTGTGAGAATAAATTAAATATCCTTCCAACTTCTAAAGGCATGCTAATCAAACACAGAATTCCTGAAGGTACATGTGCCCTCAGATTATGAACAGACTTTTGAGAATTACATAGCAAAAGCTAGGACTTTTATTATAGAGGGCACTGTGGGTAGAGCTCCCTATTTTTGGTTTTATCCTAGCTCCCGTAATTGATCAAGTCTCCATAGCAATTCTCTTCACACCTGTCCTGGGCTTAAACCACGACACCATACTTCCTAACAATACAGTGTATTACTTCCTAAGAGAAGTGTTTGTGAAAAAGACTTCTGGAAAGGAAGCAATATCCAAACAAAAACATTTACCTTTAAAGAGACAAAAGACATTCTTTCTGTGAGCAAAGCAACGAATGCCTTCTCTTTCTTCCTGTATACCCTAACTGCTGTTTTCTGACCATGACTACCGAAATCCTTCTGTGAAAGGTTTAGTACCACAACTATGTCTTCAAATGTTTGCAACCGACAGTGCTCTCTGTAGCTACAGAAACCCCTTTAAAAAAAAAGAAAAAAAGAAAGAAGTTACACCAAGCAACGAGTATGGATTCACTGTAAGTAAGTTACACGCAGGAAGAACAGAAGTTGTTATGAATGTATTTACACAATTGTTAAAGTACACAAATACAGTGGTAGTACAAATGAAGTATTCCCAGATACTGGTTTCCAATACACAGGTTTATATAGACAGTTTAACTATTTTCTGCATGATGAAACTTAACTACTACGAAGGACAAAAACTGTCCACAAGTGAGTACAGTTCTAGAAGTCTGCAGTCAACTTTTAAGTATAGTACATCAATCTAATGTTCTAGATAAAGCGACAATAAAGAGGCTGCCTTTGTAAGTCCCTCTAACAGTACATTATAGACCACAGATATTTTACAAAGAAAGCACAGTGAAGTGTGAAACTGTCCAAGTGGTAGTGCACATGCCTAGAATATTGAAGTTTATAATAACTGAGGAAATACCTGACGCAAACTTATCCACGGATCAAACTCTTAAGCTTTTCCATTATACTCTCCCCAAATACAGGTTTCCTGAGTCACACCCAGAATACACACAAGTGAGTAGCTGATGTTACTAATACTTAACGTGGACTTTTGAGAGGGGCAGAAAAGAATTTGTCAACACCAAAACAATAAAACTACTCATCATAAAATTTGAAGACCAACAGGCCTCACAAAAATATTTTCATTTGCTTTGGTTTTATTTGGTTTTGGGGTTTGTTCCCCACTCCCCCTCCCCTTCAAAATACCCTAGCTGTTCAAACAAAAGCTCCATGTGGACTTTCATTTCCAACCTGGAACTTCTCATTACCTCAGTCGCAGTCATATAAACAGGACTTCCGATACTCTTTCAAGTTCTCTGAGGACAGAATACCTACTTTTACAAGACTGTTTCAGGTGTATTTTATGAGACCATTTACAGTAATGAACAGTATGAATAATCTCCCACATTCCATAAGCAACAGGTGCTAACAACACCTGCAATAGTTTTTTGGATCACCTAAGCATCTTGAATCATTCATTCCTAGCTAATGATTTGGGGTATACTCAGGTTGAATACAGTTGAGAATCAAATATGGCATGCATCTGAATTGTAAAAATTGTCAGGATTTCACAGCAAGAATGGTTTGCTTTGTTTGTTTGCTTTTTAAAAATAATTTTATTTTTGAGTCTTGGCATGAAACAGAAGGTCTGAAACTGTTTGTTTATTTTTAAAGATGTAGATGAAGAATGAAATGTGCAAATTCACTGAAGACTCAGTATCAACATTTATTTTCGACTTGCAATACCCTCCAAGCTAACCAGCCTGAGTGCAGGAAGCAAAAGTTACCAGTGAAAATGAAGTCTGAAACTATCCATTTTCCCAAAATAAGCAGAGACACCGGACAAGCTTTCAAATTCTAAATCCCTCAAATGCCAGTTTTTCACTTTGCCCTTCTTGTACTTTAAAAAAACCCAAACAAACAAACAAACAAACCAACCAACAAAAAACCCCCACAAAACCTCCATTATTACCATCTCTACTAAGACTACTCGGCAGGGTATTTAGTTCTCTTTTATGAAAAGGAACGAATACTTAAAAATTCCTTTGTGCAATGTGAAAGTTAAATGTTAAGTGTGAATGAAGACAGCAAACAGCAAAGTAAAATTCTAACAGTTTTCAAATTTCCATGAGACAACCTTCTTAGTCAGAGTGGGACCACAGAAACAAGCAAACAGTTTAAATAAAGTCACACAGTTTTGATTCATTTACAAGTTCCCTGCCAGACTAATTTTTTTTAAACAAGAAATTTCAAGTCATCATCTTTAATTTAGGTTTGTTTATATTCTACATTTTTAAATCAGACAAAAGCAAGGAGTTCTTTACAGAGAATTAAGCCAATAATTTTAGCAAAATTATACAAAAAACCTTTTTAAACCAAGCAAAAGATTTATAGTTACAGTAGAATAATACAAAGGGGGTAAAGTCTGCCACCTGTGGAGGGAAAACTGAAATGGCCATCCGATAACAGGCGGTCAACTTTGTAAACCATCTTTCTTTTCCAGCCCTGTTACCACAGGGTTCTCTTAAGGTCACTGGGTTTCTGGCAAAAGCGTCCTGCAATGGCAGCTGCTGGAGCCTGTCTATGTTCATCCAAGTGCCTTTTTAGTCACATGGAGAACTCCAATTGTAATGTTTCCACTCTAGTTTAGGGTATTTTTGCTAGTAAAGCCATTTGGTAACATAGGAGATCAGCCATGCATTGTCTGCCCTCCATGGCAAAATTAATTCTCATCGGTGCACAGCAGACTGGAGAACACTGGTAGTTACCCGAGCAGGAATCTACCAAAGCCAAAAAACAAGACAACATCAGCACATATCCTCCCACTTAACATACAAGTGGCTCTCAGTGCACTTTTAAGTAATTAATTGCCAAAAGCAAGCATATAAATTTAAAATCCAATGAGCTACACAATGTTTTACACCCACCACAGCTACATGAAGTTCCCTGCATTTCCATCCTTTATTAGAAGTTAACATAGAAAATTCATCTTTCCAGACAGAAGGTACGTTTTGAAGAGAAGTAAACAAAGCATAAACATGCACAGAAGAAAGAACAAACCATATGAAAACACTACCAATGTGCAAAACAGACTCTGTGAATAACTCAGTTTTAGGAGGAAAAAATTTCCGTAAACCAAACCAAACCAAAAAGCCCAACAAAAACCCCAAAAACAAAACAAACCCACCATAAAAACCAAAACACACAAACCCCCCAACTTCAAAGCTTTTCAATAGCTTTTCTTTTTTCATGGGACATTGTGTTAAAAGACACTTCATTAATTTCCGCAGCTTGACCTATTTCAGCAACAGTGTAACATTATTTCAAAGATACTTTCACTGTGAAAGTGAAAACCAACCACACATTGCTGCAATTTAAGAAGCCAGAAACATCACAGTAGCCAAACCAGTATTCAGCATTAATTTCAGTTACAAACAGCTGCAAATAGCAAGACATACAGTAAAGGCCAACCAGTGCAGATGCAATCCTGAGCAGACCGGAATCCTCATGCCTCCCACACACAAGCTTTCCAATGCGAAGCTTTAGGTTTGCCTTTTTTTTATCTTTTAATTTTTGACTAAGGTCTGATAATTTGACTTTCAGTTGTGAAGCTGCCATTTACAGTTGGATCTTTTTAATGCTGCAGTTTGTTTATGAAGCAGCTTGTCCACAGTCAGCCAAGCACACAAAGCAGGAGAAAAAACTGAAGAACAGCAGGATTCTTCACCAGCTAGAGATACAGGATTAGTGCAAGCTTAGCCTTCACAGAGAAAGTGAGGCAGCAGACAGTTATAAAACAGAATTTATTAAGAAACAGAAAAATCTCATAGCCTTTTAATGAGAAGCAAAGCAACGTAGCTCCTGACATGCTTAAGAAAACATCTTTTAACCATTAAGGTTCAGATTCCAACTGAAACCTGTTATTTCCCTGATGAAACCTGTTATTGCCAAAAGCAGAACAGACTGGAAAGCCAAAGGCTGCACACAGAAAGGCAGAAACTTCTACTGCACTGACAAGTGGAAAGGAGTTTTAAATATCCAAATACAAGCCTGTCTACCTTTGAGATGTTCATGTTCAAACATGAACATCTCATGATGTTCAAACGATTCTTACTAGTATGAAAACATTTTAAAAATACAAATCTGAGTATTTTTTAAATGACAGCTCGTAAGGAATAGAGAAGAATATAAAACAGTGAAAAGCAGATACATCTGCAGTAGAGCATTCCATTCATGACAAGACAGAGCCTCGTTTGAGTAATAGAGTTAATTAAGTCTTCATGTAAGTATTTTGGTTTTACTGTTTTGAAGCAGATCTGGTTTTGAATGGATGACACATTGGTGCATGAACATACCTGGAAAGACACGCAATTTTCAAACATCAAAACTTTAGACCTGGTTATTTCATTTATTGTTGCTGCTTGAACAATTTTAGGGACTTTTTAAGTCACTATTTTTGTCAATTCTACCAGAAAGTCCAAGTGGAACAGCAGCAATAATTCAACTTTTGAGAAGATGTTTACTTTAAAGTTAAAGAAAAACCAATGCTCCATCAAGCATCTGACCAGAATGCACAGAAGGCACAGGTTCAACTATGAGAAAATGTGAGGAGAAGAAGAAGCGAAGTTGGATGTTTCCAGCATTTTTTATTTTTCCCCCACCCCATCCAAAATTTTGGTGTCTAATGAGAAGCACTCACCCAGTGCTGCCTTCCAACGAAAGGAGACGAGCAGCTACTTGCCATGGTGTTCGAAAGGAATGCTATTCTGAGGTAGGGGAAAAGACAGCAATTTGTAACAGTTCCACTGCCCCAATATATAAAGATGTCTAACAAATAACCAACCTAAACTTGCAGTAGCAAATGTAATATTTTTAGAAGCTCTGATTTCAGACTTCTATAAGTAATTTCTCTCATATTTAAAGATATGCAAAAGGAACAAATTATTCCTCAAAGAAAGCTGACAGAAGAACAATGCAGAATATGATGCCTATTAAGATGGATATATGGAGAAAGATTTCCTCGGGAGGAGATGGAAAATGCAGAGGCCTTGGAAGCGTGCTGCTTCTTCTCCAGGGAAGCAGCACAACACTTACGTTGTTCAATGCCAGTGTTGGCTACAGTCTTCTAAAAACTTCTCCTGTCAAGGAGACTTAATCTAATACTTGTGCAGCATTCCCATCTTTTCTTCTAACTATGGAGAGAATAACGCTATTACCAGTAGGAACTATGCACAGCTTTGATCACTGCTTTTGAGATGCAGTCTATGCAATATGGACCAACAGAACTGATACAAAGTAGTGTCTACTGGAATACTCACGACCTCCTTTACTACATTTCTTAATGCTTAAAGACTAAGTAAAGGAGAATTAGTGAACAATCCACTCAAAGAGCTTAAGAGCAGAAGGATCTTTTAGCAGCAGGCATGATTTTCTGATCAGCATTAGATGACAACTCTTCACTATGCAGAAACTTGTAATACGGGCTTTCTTTAGACCTGAATATGACACCTAGAAATGAATCCAGTTTTAATAAAAAAGCAAAGATGATCTCCGTTTAGAAACTGTTTCTGTGGCAACTGTCTTCAATTGGACCTCTGATTTGCCTTTCTTTAAAGAGGAGTGGTTTTAATTTTAAGTAGGTTCTTCACGTTTTCTGCATAAATGTCAGCTCATGTTAAAACCATTCTCTAAAATACTACACCAACTAACTCAAGATTATCTCTTACTCTTCAGACAAACTGAAGATGCTGAATTCAAACTCTGTTCTTGTACGATCTGTTTTCCTAAGCTCAATGTTTATGGCTCTTCTCCGTGTTACTTATGGTTTTCCAACAATTTAAGATACTGAGGACTGAACCAAGTATAATATTCCAGAACCTGTCTCATTAATGACAAAATAACCTCTCAATTTCTGCTTATTATTGTATCATACATAGATTTAAGGATGAAATTATGCCCTGCCATTATGACATCACACTAACAAGGATGTTTTAAACTAGATGTGTTGGGGGAGGAGGGCGTCATTCCATCCCAACACACCCAGTCACCACCTGTAATAAACCTGTATTTGCCAGCACCTATAATAAACGTTCAGATTAATGCAGAGATATTCCAGCTGCTCCAGCCAATGAGCCAGCTTCAACTGGAGCTTGGCTAGGATGTCTCCATACAAACGTCCATAGCATGGGGAACAACCAAGAGGAATTAGAGATGTGTGCACGTCTACAGAGGTATGATATCACAGAAACATGGTGGGATGGCTTCTGTGACTGGTGTGCTAGACTAGAAGGTTAGAGGCTCTTCAGGAAAGACAGGCCCAGCAGGTGGGGAGCGGGAGTTGCTATTTATGTTAGGGATAGGCTGGAGAGTATGGAACTCTGGGGACAGGTGAGCAGTCGACAGAGAGTTTGTGGGTCAGGGTTAAAGGAAGAGCAGCGATGGGAGACATTATTGTGGGGATCTGTTACAGACCGCCTGATCAAGAGGACTCTATGGATGAAGCACTAAATAGACAGATAGGAATAGCCTCACGCTCTCAGGGCCTTGTTCTCATGGGGGACTTCAACCATCCTGATATCTGTCGGAGCGACGGTACGGCCCGGCACAAGCAATCCAGGAGGTTCCTTGATTGTGTGGAAGACAACTTCCTACTGCAAGTAATAGAGGAGCTGACAAGAAGAGGCGCCACGCATGACCTCATGCTCACCAACAGAAAAGGGCTGGCTGGAAATGTGATGCTCCAGGGCAGCCTTGATTGCAGCGATCATGAGATGGTCGAATTCGAGATCCTCATGACAGTGAGAAGAGCGTGCAGCAAGCTCACTGCCCTGGACTTCAAGAGGGCAGACTTTGGCCTCTTCAGGAACCTGCTCAATAAGGTTCCATGGGATTTAGCCCTAGAGGGCAGGGGGGCCCAAGACTGGTGGTTGATATTCAAGGATCACCTGCTGCAAGCTCAGGAGCCATACATCCCAACTAGAAGGAAGTGCAGCAGGAGGGCCAGGAGACCTCCTTGGATGGATAAGGAGCTGCTGAGGAAACTTTGAAGGAAAAAAGAGGCTTATAAAAGGTGGAAGCAAGGACAGGCGGCCTGGGAAGAATACAGGGATGTTATCCGAGAAGCTAGGGACCAGGTTAGGAAAGCGAAGGCCCACTTAAGAATTAAACTCGGCTAGGGATGTTAAGGATAACAGGAGGGGATTCTAGAGGTATATAGCGAGTAAAAGACAGACTGGGGACAACGTGGGCCCTCTCCGGAAGCTATCAGGAGAACTGGCTACCCTGGATTTGGAGAAGGCTGAGGTTCTTAATGACTTCTTTGCCTCAGTCTTCACCGGCATATGCTCTGACCACACCACCCAAGTCTTGGAAGGCAGACGTGGGGACTCTGAGAATGAAGTCCCTGGGCCCACTGTAGGAGAGGATCTGGTTTGAGACCATCTTAGGAACCTGAACGTACACAAGTCCATGGGACCTGATGAAATCCATCTGCGGGTCCTGAAGGAGCTGCAAATGAAGTTGCTAAGCCACTGTCCATCATATTTGAAAAATCATGGCAGTCAGGTGAAGTTCCCAACGACTGGAAAAAGGGAAACATAACCCCCATTTTCAAGAAGGGGAAAATGGATGAGCCGGGGAACTACAGAGCAGTCAGCATCACCTCTGTGCCTCGCAAAGTCTTGGAGCAGATTCTCCTGGAAGGCATGCTAAGGCACATGAAAAACAACAAGGTGGTTGGTGACAGCCAACATGGCTTCACTAAGGGGAAATCCTGCCTGACCAATCTGGTGGCCTTCTAGGATGGGGCTACGGAACTGATGGACAGGGGTAGAGCAGTTGATGTCATGTACCTGGACTTGTGCAAAGCGTTCGACACTGTCCCACACAACATCCTTGTCTCTAAGTTGGAGAGACATCAGTTTGATAGGTGGACCACTCGGTGGATAAAGAACTGGCTGGATGGCCACATGCAAAGAGTTGCAGTCAGTGGCTCAGTGTCCAGCTGGAGACCAGCAACGAGTGGTGTCCCTCAGGGATCAGTGTTGGTACCGGTCTTGTTCAACATCTTTGTCGGTGACATGGACAGTGGGATTGAGTGCGCCCTCAGCAAGTTTGCCGATGACACCAAGCTGTGTGGTTCGGTTGATAGGCTGGAGGGAAGGAATGCCATCCAGAGGGACCTTGACACGCTTGTGAGGTGGGCTGATGGCAACCTGATGAAGTTTAACCATGCCAAGCGCAAGGTCCTACACCTGGGTGGGAGCAATCCCAGGCACAGCTCCAGGTTGGGCAGGGAAGAGATTCAGAGCAGCGCTGCGGAGAAGGACCTGGGGGTGTTGGTCGATGAGAAAATGAACATGAGCCAGCTGCAGTGTGCGCTCGTAGCCCAAAAACCAACCATATCCTGGGCTGCATCAACAGGAGCGTGACCAGCAGGTCGAGGGAGGTGATCCTGCCCCTCTGCTCTGCCCTTGTGGGCCCTCACTTGGAGTATTGTGTGCAGTTCTGGTGTCCTCAACATAAAAAGGACATGGAACTGTTGGAACAAGTCCAGAGGAGGCCACGAGGATGATCAGGGGACTGGAGCACCTCCTGTATGAAGATAGTATGAGAAAGTAGGGGCTCTTGAGCCTGGAGAAGAGAAGGCTGCGTGGAGACCTTATAGCAGCCTTCCAGTATCTGAAGAGGGGCTACAGGGATGCTGGGGATGGACTCTTCATTAGGGACTGTAGTGATAGGACAAGGGGTAACGGGTTCAAACTTAAACAGGGGAAGTTTAGATTGGATATGAAGAAGAAATTCTTTCCTGTAAGGGTGGTGAGTCACTGGAATGGGTTGCCCAGGGAAGCTGTGAATGCTCCGTCGCTGGCGGTGTTCAAGGAAAGGTTGGACAGAGCCTTGGGTGGCATGGTTTAGTGTGAGGTGTCCCTGCCCGTGGCAGCGGGGTTAGAACTGGATGATCTTAAAGGTCCTTTCCAACCCTAACTGTTCAATGACTGTATGATTCTAACCTCTCCAACATTACACTTAAAGCCTCCTCAGTCACCAGTTTCCACAGACACAGTTTTCATGTATAAGACAGGGGGCTCCACTCCATTCTAATTAGGTTTTGGAGTAATGTGAACTAATGAACATTTTATTTAAAGAGGCTTTACCTGACTGCTCAACTCTCACTAATGTTTTTCACTGTCAAACATCTTACAACTTACAGGCTTTTAGCTATTGCATGTGCTTCCACATCATCGAGAACAGTACTGAATGAAGTGATGGAATTTCTGTAATGTCATTAAAAGCATGTAACACATTGACAAATCATTTTGTAGACATGCTAGCTGTTAATCCCTAAACACTTGTTACTGTGTTACAATGTGCCAGTCTTTCTAATGAGAATGACTTAGCTATGTGGACAATGCCTTGGAGGTAGGGGAATATACATGACACCTACTTTGTTATCCTTACCAATCACCATTTTTCTGTGAGTGTTAAATTTCCCTGAGAAGACCCATTTTGCAGAAGAGAAATTTTTTGTATTAACTACATCCCCCGCCGTAGTCTCAGTTTCCGTACAAACTAATGAGAACTCATTTTGTTAAAAATAAAGATAAAAATTTGGAATAATCTTTAAGAACTCTACTTAGAGGTAAGTAGCTTCCATTACTTTGAGTAACCTCTGCACGTTCCATTGCCCAGAGTTTAACAAGCAGTAGCCCTTCCTCTATATAATGAGAGGTGGACATTACAGATGCAGTGTTGCCTTCCCAAACCAAGGCATTCAAATAAAACTGAATACATAAAAAAAGAAACAGTGGTAGCAAATTTATTTAAGACTTACAATGGAAACTAACGCACCTGGAATGGGCATGGACAGTTGGTGCTCTTTACAGTTCCCCTCATAAGAAGTGGCATGGATGATTTTCTATATTCTTACACCTCACCAATCAAAATTTTCCTTAATATACCTTGCCATGCAAGTTGGATACTTTAGGTTTTCCTGACTAAGAATAAGGTATAAAGATAATCAGAAACCCACAGCTTTAACTGGAAACTTGGTTAATATCCAAGATATACTTAGATCATGGAAGAAATACTTTAATATTAAAGGTAGTATGGGTGTAAACTACAAAAACTTGCAATTTGAGCCATCTAACTTACTACAGAGTAAGCAAGAACTGAGAAAATGAACAGTGAATTATCTCCAATGAGCTCAAGGATAAGAGTTAGAAGGTAAAGTCTAAGTAAATCTCCCTTGCTTTCCAAATCCAAGAAGCCCATGGAAAGTTGCTTAAATTACACTACAGTTGTCCATTGTTACTCAGTCACCATGAGTGGAAACCAGCAGTGGATCACCACCTTGGTAAGAACTAAATGAAGACAACAGATGATGAATAATTAATTTCAACAAACACAGAAAAGATCCCAACTAGGCTGCTATTGCCAATGTAAAGGAGTCAACCGAGTGATCCCATACTTGGAGCAGTGTTAAAAAGGGCAGGTACAGAAGTGTGCCATTAAGCCAGTCTGTACTGGCTACCATTACCACTACTTTGTAGAAAGTACAATAGTATAATACATAGTATTATAGAAATTATACTACTCAAAAAAAGTAATCTAAAAGTAGTCTTTGAATACCTTGATAACCAAGATATACATCTTGGATATGAGTATATCCATATATGATACCCACGGTATATATCCACAGTAATCCATATATGATATGGATTGTGAGTAGCCTTTGAACATCTTTGACATCTAGATATATTGATATATATTTTCATATATTTGTCAAGATACGTATCTTGACATCCAAGATATTCAAAGACTACTCACAATCCTACAGTTTCAGAATATTCCCATTTTACAAGTCAGGCAGAACCAAAACATATCTGCAAACTCACCTGGATTACTCATACCTTAAAATGTTTAGAAAAGTGTCACATGCACAATGGGCTACACGTGAGTAATAAAGCAAAAAAATGAAAGGTATACTCTCTCTTAACATAGTCAAGTAACATAACTACACTTACTGTTGTTACTCCCATTAATTATCTCATTGGCAAGAGACAAAGCATACAAGATTTGCTCAGAGAGCAAGTCAAACTCTGAGTGTACACACTATACCAGGAAGCCACCTTTGTATTTGAGTATATGTTCAGGGGGAACCCAGGGCCAGAACAGAACAGATGAGGTCAGAAGGGACCCCTGGAGATCATCTAGCCCAATTCCACCACTCAAAGTACAGTCAACTAGAGCAGGCCACTCAGGACAACATTCAGCTGGGTTCTAAGTATTTCAGAAGACGGAGGCTCCACAACCTCTTAGGGCAACCTGTTCCAGTCTCACAGTAAAGAAGTTTTCTTATGCCTAAATGGAACTTGTTCTATTTCATTTTGCGTCCATTGTCCATTCACCGGATATGGGTGAGTCCGGCTGTAACTTCTTTACATTTGTCTATCAAGTATATACGCATATTGACAAGATCCATAACTATGTGCAGTTCTACCATTTTTGTTTTCATACTATTTACAAAATTCAGCCATAAAATATTTCTACATGAGAATTCGTGGCAAGAATCCTAGTTCAGTGAACAATTTAAGCTGACAAAAATCGCCAACAAAGCCAACACAGAAAACCTGACCTGTCTCCTATTCTCACCCAGTTATTTGTGTTCCTGCACTGCTAATCCCTTGTGCAAGCACAAACATTTGTGCAGCTACATGGTGAAACAACTCATTCAGCTGAAAAAAAATCCACTTTTGTTACAGCACAATTGTTTCTCCAATCCACTCCACCATTGGTCTTTATGAGGGATACCCACCTGGCCTTCCTCTGAAAAAGCATTCCCTTTAGCAGTAAGATTTTATAAGTATACGTACTATCCAAAATAATTAATTTTGCCAATTACATGATGAAGCCAAAAGGAACTGAGTCGATTTTTAGAAGTATGCTCCATTAATGAGGAATAAATAAGTCCACAGCAAAAATTATGCAGTTAGAATTCCAGCAGAGCATTGAGGCATGATAGAAAAGCTCTTAGACAACTGCCCCAGTCCTCGTAACAGAATGCTTTCCAAGTAATGTCACAGTACAAGCAATTTCCCATTCTGTAGGCAAGACTGAGGGCAATCTGTACAAATCCAGACCACACACTACACAGGACAAGTCTGAGTGAATATCCTCAAAAATGAATGTTTTCTAAAGCTATCAAATGTTTATATAACTATAGCATAAAAAAGTTAAAATACACGTAAACATTTTTTTGTCAATGCCAACTTGAAAAGAAGTATTCCTAAAATCTTTTTGCTAAGTCACCATGACCAATGAGGATGATTTTAGTGCTGCATATGGCTATGAATCACTAACATTCATCCTCCTGCATCTTCAAATGAGCCTTCTGCAACCTATTCATCATCCACGTATGTGGCTTCTTACCTGCTCTGAATTACAGTACTGCACTACAACATTTCTTCACTTTTGCACTTTCCTGCTCTTCACCAACAACTTTTTGTCTATTCTGCATCAATATTCTCTGCTCTGTTGATTTAGAAACATGACTCACAACTGCCTTCAACTTATCTCTCTTATCAATGAGGAAGTAGAGTAAGAAGTTCAGTGAACAAAGGAGCCGAACACCATAATTGAAGGTAAAAATGCTGTATCTCTGTGATTTTACATCACCTCATACACCAATGACTCTGCATTAGAGTATCCTTATTGCTGCAAAGGTCAAAAAAAAAAAAAATCTTTTTTATAGTAGTGTACAGCCAAACATTCAGTTAAAATGTCAAGTATTTATAAGAGTCAAATCCTACCTGCAAAATCAGTATGAAAACACATTGATTAGCTGGTAAGTTCTTCTGGCATGTTAACTTTATAAATTACCCTAATTCTTCCATTACACAGAAATCTTTTTTACCTGTGAAGTTGACATGCGAGAGGTATCTTGTCTGCCTGTTAAGTCAGACGACGAGATATTGACTGGGGCACCGCGATGCAATCTCATACTCACTTTCCTTTCTCGTTCCATACCAGATACTGGCCGAGGAGAGGTGTTGGCTGTGAGAAGAGCTGCATTAGATTTTCGCACACAAACAGGGATGATAACATGAGCACTGGAAAAGTTACACTTTCCCTGTTTGCATATAAAGCTTCCATAGAGTCAAACAAGAGAAATCAAGGCTTTTGTTTTACATTCACAGAAATACAAGTAGCAATTGGCAGGTAATGAGTGCATACAATTATCTTCAATCTACTGAAAAGCAAGCTGAAGGAAAAACAAACAAACCCCCCCAACCTTGACCAGACACAACTATCACTCAGGTATCGTAACTCTAATTTTGAATTTCCAATGACCAGGAACAAACTGCAAATTACAATAGTCTACAAGATGCATCTATCCAGGTACTTGCTTACTTACCAGCATGTGAAGTTGGGGTAAGAGGAGTAGGAGGAGCTACATCTTGTGCTCCTCTCAGCCTGCCAGAAGCAGTGGAGGGTATTCCACGCACAGCTGGATTTCGTGTATGTCTCAATCTTTCCTCTCGCTCTCGCCTTTCACGTTCAGGATCTTCAGCCGCTCTGCTTGCCCCCTATGGGTTGACACTAGTGAACAACTTCGGGAATTACTAAACTTACAACTATATATTCAGACAGAAACACTGAAAATGAAGAACTGCACAACTCAGTAAAGAAAATGGATCAGCAAGGACATTTCCTCCTCAAAAGGGCTGATGAGAAAAGCTGTATATTTGTAATACATTTTTCTTTCCTTAAGGTAATCGCCACACTTTATGCCTAATATCTCTTAGGCTTATAATATTATTTACTAAAGGACAGCTGCTACCAGTCCATCTCAGAGCTACATAGTATAAGAGGCTTGGGAGATTTATCTGTAAAGAAAACAGCAGACAACTTAATAAACTTAACAAATTGAAGTTTATTAAGTTAGCTCATTAATTATTTTGGTAAAATTTCTTGAGACCTGCCATAAATTCTACATTTTGTTCATACATCTGCTGACATAGTCTTCAAAATGCTAATGTACATACACACTTACAGTATCTTATCACAGCTGGACACCTTCTCAGCAGTTGCAAGTGACCCATGCTCAAGATCAAGGCGAGAGAAAATAGTAATTCTGCAACCTAGCCTGGTGACTGCCCAGAAGGAAGTATCTCAGAAGCCTTACACATTTAAATCCCCATAACTCCAACTTAGTTGCCATTCAGCCCCCATCTCACGGCTCTTGTATCTCCTGCCTTTCCTCATTTCCTGATCTTTTTTCCTAGACAATAGAGCTTCTGGGAGGAGAAAGGCAAGACAATCTTACAGTATCAGGTAAGACACATAAAATTGACAGTGCAGTAGAAAAAAAAAATATTACAAAAAAAAAAAAAGAATAAATCTAGAAAGTTATGTTAGCTACTCACAAATTTCAGCATGTTCCAGTCAAACACATAGTCATAGGAGAACCCCTGTCGGTGGAAGAGGTTTCTGAATAATTGCCTTAGATAGGAATAGTCCGGTTTGTCATCAAAACGCAAAGAACGGCAGAAATTCAAGTATGTGGCAAATTCAGCTGTAATAAAAGAAAGTCTGGGTTTTTCCTTCAGCTCCGCATTTGCTTTTTTTAATTCTGAACCACAAAACAAAAAAAAAAACCACCACAAACCCGGCAAATAGGGCATCTCCTAAACATAATAATAATGATATAAGACTAGAAATCTCTTGAAGGCAACACTATAGACCATCTATTAAATCAACCCTGTAAAGGAAATTATGTCAATCACAGAGCAAAGATGTCAGAGGACAGCAGAGAGGAGCCAATATCAGTTCTTTAACTGACAGTTGGCAGGAAGGGAAGGGGACACATTGACAGGTTTAAAAGTACAGCTGAGCAAAGAGGTTTTTCTTGCCTTTGAATATATTTAAATGCCATCTATTGTGTGACAAGGAAGAGCATCTCTGTCATTAAATCATATACACATTCATATCTTCTTCCTCACAAAACACACAGAAACTGGGGGACTCATACAAATTTCCTGTATGTGTCAAGCTACAATTTCAGATTTGCAACACCTGTTTTTATATGGCACACAAAATATTAGTTACACAGCAAAAACATTAATATTGTCAATTGAATGCCCCAAATATAATAGCAGTATCAAAATACCGGTTTTTGATTTCAAGTCTTTCCAGCTGAAATAATATATTAATAATTTACGTTAAGAAAGAAATTCTAATAAACCAACCAAGAAAAGTTGATGAGTCTTGTCTTGCCTGATAACCCCAGAGAAAAAACATAGTTAATGAATGTATGAAGCAACATTTGCAGATGGTAAGTTTTCATACAACCCTAATAAAACTCATAGTTCTTGGCTTTGGCAACTAGGTACAATAACAAGAGCGTGGAAAGAAGAGAGACGGAACTCTCATGAGAGATCATAGAATCATAGAACAGTTAGGGTTGAAAAGGACCTTAAGCTCATCTAGTTCCAACCCCCCTGCCATGGGCAGGGACACCTCCCACTAAACCATGCCACCCAAGGCTCTGTCCAACCTTTCCTTGAACACCGCCAGCGATGGAGCATTCACAGCTTCCTTGGGAAACCCGTTCCAGTGCCTCACCACCCTTACAGTAAAGAACTTCTCCCTCATATCCAATCTAAACTTCCCCTGTTTAAGTTTGAACCCGTTACCCCTTGTCCTATCACTACAGTCCCTAATGAAGAGTCCATCCCCAGCATCCCTATAGGCCCCCTTCAGATACTGGAAGGCTGCTAGTAGGTCTCCACGCAGCCTTCTCTTCTCCAGGCTCAAGAGCCCCTACTTTCTCATACTATCTTCATACAGGAGGTGCTCCAGTCCCCTGATCATCCTCGTGGCCTCCTCTGGACTTGTTCCAACAGTTCCATGTCCTTTTTATGTTGAGGACACCAGAACTGCACACAATACTCCAGGTGAGGTCTCACGAGGGCAGAGTAGAGGGGCAGGATCACCTCCCTCGACCTGCTGGTCATGCTCCTTTTGATGCAGATGAACAATATTTTCTGATGGCAGCTAATGTTAAGAAATTTTAAAACAGATTCAAGTACCACTGTGCAGGGCTCAAAAATACATACTCAATATTACCAAATCTGAGAAACAGAACAACTTTTAGTCATGATATAGGAGGGTTTCTTATGTCTCTGTCAGATGCTAAACAGGGAAGTCTAGATTGGGTATAAGGAAGAAATTCTTTACTGTAAGGGTGGTGATGCACTGGAATTGGCTGCCCAGGGAAGTTGTGAATGCTCCATCGCTGGCGGTGTTCAAGGCCAGAACCTTGGGTGGCATGGTTTAGTGGGAGGTGTCCCTGCCCATGGCAGGGGGGTTGGAACTGGATGATCTTAAGGTCCTTTCCAACCCTAACTATTCTATGATTCCGTGCTGACCATCAACAGGCCAACCTGGATGAACCTTCCCAAGTGCAACAACTGAAATAGGTCAGAGGCGCATCTGACTATACAATCCGATTCATCCAAGAAACAGTACCCTTGCATATGAAGAAATAAAGTTATTTATCAGTTACGCAGTCAGCCCAGACACATGCACACAGTACAGCACAACTCAGATGCATCAAGCACCCTTCCACTCAAGAGCACTACAATGATTGTTTACTAATCATTCAGACAATGGATAATTAGAAATGGTACAGGAACACAAAGATCAAGGTCTCAAAGACAGAGTCTTTATCACAGATGTGCCCAATTGTGAAGGGAGTGGAACAAAAAGAAATGGGGGGGGGGGAGAAGAGAGAAGGAAAAAAAAGATAGGTAGAATTCAATATAAAGAAGAAAAACTGCTAAAAGATGAATATGTAGGCCTAGTGCCACGAAAGAGTAACTTACAAGGATATCCTTTACACAAAACCTCAATGGGTGTAGACATTTTCTTTTCACTGATACGTTCGTATTTCTGCCTCTTTGTTGCTGCTTTCAGTCCCTGCCAGGGGAGGGAGCCCAGGTTAAAATACATCAGTACATAGCCCAAGGACTCCAAGTCATCTCTGCGAGATTGCTCTACAACAGCATAAAAAAGTGGACTCATTAGGTTTCGTTTTCTACTGGAAATGCAAGACTGTTCAACAAGACTGTCATAAAAACTCTTAGAAAAAACTATGCCCACGATAAACTCATCCAGTACAAGAAAACGCCTATCACCCTCACAGTTATTAAAAAAATGTGTGAACTCCTGTGGATTACAAACTGACCAAATCTCACCCAACCAAGAGATACAAGGCCAAGCATGCTACAATGCTAGTAACAGAAATAGGGACTTTATTCTATGCCTCCATTAAGCAACTTCTACTTGCAGTAAAATTATGTGCATTGACACTTATAAAGTTTCTATTTATTGCTTTCCACAGCTCACCAATTCCAAGATGAGTGTTGATGGATGCATAACGAGCAGTTCCTGTTAAGTTTTTATTTTCACGATATGGAATATGTTGGTGAGTTCGAGCATCTCGATACTTCTTTGCTAGTCCAAAGTCTATTATGTAGACAAGATTGCCTTTCTTCCCCAGGCCCATTAAGAAGTTATCTGGCTTCACATCTCGGTGGATGAAGTTCTTTGAGTGAATATATTCAATTCGACTAATCTAAATAAAGAGAAGGGAAAAAAAGGTAATTAAAAAAAAAAAAATCATTGTCGAGAGAGAGGGCATATACTTTATTTCTCATAAAAAGACTAGAAACACTTGTCTTAATGATAAGAGGTAAATAAACTTTTTAGTGTAAAATGTAAGAGCATTAAAGTGAAGGTTATTTAGAAGACAACAGATAAACCTTCTCTACAGCTTTCTCACTGTGTCTGTTCCGCATTTGTTTCCAAAAAAATTTGGGGGAATTTGTGGTTGAGCAATGAAAACACCTGGTTTGCAAACAGTGGAGGTAATTTTTTAAAAATCAATGAAGACTTTGTAATTACATTTGATGAGGCATTTCGTATTTACAGAAACAAAACTGGTTTTGAGTCTTTAATGATACAGCCTATTCACCTCTAAATTAGAGAAATAAAACATGGTTGTGATCTCAAGAAATTCTATCCCAACACACTGTACTACCACGATCAACAAAGCAGTTTCCTACCATTTGGTCAGCAAGTAATAGAACTGTCTTGAGACTAAATTTTCTTGAACAAAAATTGAAGAGATCTTCAAGACTCGGTCCCAACAGCTCCATCACCATTACGTTGTAGTCCCCTTCAGCTCCACACCACTTAATTGTGGGAATGCCCACTAGAAAAAAGGAAACTGCATAACAATTTGATTCATACAATCCATGCACACAAATCTTCAAGGCTTTTAAGATGAATTCTAGCAGGGTCACTGCTGTGAATGTTTGTATTTACGGTGAGACTTAACATTTTATGCTACCTTCAGCCATTACAAAATGAACGGTTTAATAATTTCACAGCAAAACCAATAAAAAATTATAGCAACAGAGGTCTAAAATTAGCCCTTCCCTGGAAAGCCCTCAGTCTTTGTGCTTAGCTTGTAAATTGAAAGTACTTAGCATTTTCTCTGGATTTGAACCATAAGCATTTTACAAGTATTACTACTCATGTAGTCTCAAAGATGGCAACAAAGAGCAAATCAGAAATCTGAAAACAAACACACTGACAAAACACTAAATATCATCACTGAAGAAGGCCTTAGAAATTAACTGCTTAGTTTCAAAGCCCACAAGAGCACTCTAAAATACCTTTCTCTTCCATTCCAATTTGCAATGAATTTTCACCTTTACTCCATACTCTTTGACTTTCCTCCAGTTCCAATGTATCTGCTGTTTGGTGATTCTCCACCAAAGCAGCATTGCTTGAGATGTGCTATGCATTCAGCTTGAAAGCAGTAAAATTAGCCCTGCTTTATGGGCCAATGCTACTGCTAATTGCAAAACTGCAGAATTGGTCAAACGTTCTGAATTAAACCTGCATGTAGGTAGCCTTATTCAGAATTCCAAATCCACTCACTTTTGAGTTAATTTTATGTATTTTAGAAGTGAAATGGTACAATTCACTCATGTGAAACTCTCTTTACTTGATACGAATTATTTTTTCCCAAATTCCCTTCATAAAGAAATCCTTATTCAGATGGAAACTTAACCTTCTGCTACCTGTCTCCACAGCATTCATCCTCAGAAAGAACTCATCATCATGGCCTTAGTAAGCCCCTAAAAGAAGCATTTTACTCTGTGAAGGCTATCTGGATTACAAGCAGGTGGCAACTGCATGAAGCAGGAATTAAAAAGTAACTAAATGCAAATACACATTATCATTCATTTCTACATGTATGATTACTGTACTTTGCATTTGCGATACAGTGTGGAATGCAGTCTTTATGCAAAATATGGCCTCATTGAGAAAGAACTCAAGTGACTATGAAACAAAAGCAAAACTTAAATACACCAAGTTTATATCCCAGAACTACATGGGATATACATTTGCAGAACTTCAAAATATACCATTGAGTTATCCTAGTGGAGTATCATGCAGTAGTTATGTAGTTGCTTCACTCCTGTTCTCTACTACTGCTATTTTGTCTTACAATTCCCAAAGCAAGGAAACATTTTTAACTCAGAAGAAAGAATTCTAACATATATAACAAAAATGAAGTTGAACTTACCAAGCTTACAATTGAGCTGTTATAATAAGCAAGTCAGGTTAAACACTCCAGAACAGTGGTTACTATCTTTTACTGACCCATGAGAAACAAAAGTCAACTAGTGCTCTGCCAAACAGGACCCAACTTCACTCCACATTGCTTGAGGTTTTCACATTTTAAAATATTCGGGAACCATAGCAACACTGAAGGATTTTAATAGTTCTCACAAAATCCAACGGCCATGGATTTGGAACTGCTACCCTACACTGCTTGCAAAATAGCTGAGGTACTGCTTCACCCACCCTGCAACCTTCTCTTTAGGTGTTAAAAGAGATCTTAATTATTAAATACTTCCAGGTGGCAGATAAATCAAAGCTATAAAATCACTTAAATCTCTGAAGGAAAATAACTTGCTTGCCTCCACCCTGCATCATTTTGTAGATTTTACTCTCGATGTGAAGCTGAGGATGTTTAGTTTTCACACATTCCAGCTTAATGGCAACCTCCTCTCCAGCAGCAATATCAGTTCCTAAAATCAGAAGAATTTAAAACATTAGTCAAAATACTTTTAGACTCATTTCCTTTGTCAAGACTTAAACAAAACAAATATTAGCAAACTACTCCTCAATGGCAAACATCCAGAGATTAAGTACTTTCAACCATGATTATCTAAAAAATGCTTCTGAAGTCTTACAGATTCTCTCCAACAGATCAGCATCTGAAAAGACAACGAGATACTAGCACAGGATGCCAAAACTGCTTTTATTCAATCAAAAAGAAAAAACAAACCCCCACAAAAAACCACCCCCCACTCAAAACAAAACAAAAAAACACCCCAAACAAGCAAAGTCAAACAAAACCCCACTACAAAAAAAAAAAAAAAAAAATTTTTAGAGATTAAAAAACCCCAAAACACAAACCAAAACAAAACCAACAATCGAGTGCATCTCTTGAGGGGTGTCTTTCCACTTCTAGTTTGTGGGGTAAGTGCTCAGAATTAATGGCCACAGGTGTGGCATGTAACAATGCCAACCTAAGGAATCCTAGGAATTCACATCACCTCCTCTTACATCTTGGAAGCAGAGACTACAACTTCCCTGAATCTCAACATACTCCAGATGCATTCTGCCACCTTATGATTTTATCCTTGGAGGCAGGTTATCAATAATGTGCCCTCTCAACAAAAAACTTTTTTACATCTCATTAAACTCGTATTTAAGTAATCAAGTTACTGAAAAATTGGCTTACCTGCTCACTTTCAAAGTTTAAGTGTATGGAGGGAAAAACTGTCATTCTTAAGGAGAAACACTGAGTCAAGAAAATACATACTCTTATAGCCAAGCAACTTAGGAACTACAGGAAAACAGGAATTGGTAAAAGGAGATGTGAGACACTTTTTAGACATATTGCCGAGTCTCTCTACTTTCAGAATTTTACTTTTCTTCATTATAATTCAGGATGACGTGAAGTACAACAAACCTGCTCTTTGTTCTGATCCTCACTCTTACAAGCTTAACTTTAAGCCTGCTAGTTTTTGTTTGGAAAGAAACAGCAAATAATCATTTTGTACTCTCTCCATTATGTTCAGGGTTTCAGAGACTTCTACCCTACTTCACTTTCCCCCAACTCTTTTCAGAGTTCAAAACCTCTGGTAGTTCTTCGTATAGAAATAATTTTTAATTACCTCTAACTGTTCCCCATTACACTTATCCATACCTTTTCCAGTTCCATAATGCCCTTTGAGCCACAAAATGCAATTAAGACAGCGATACACAATTTTTTCTGCCTGCCTACCTGTTTTTTTTTTCCATATGCTTTGACCATTACAGAGTACTGAGCTAACATATTCACCAGCTGAAACAAGGACACCTAAGCAGTATAACTGCAAAATACTGTTCCCAAGATTAAGGAGCTACTTCAGTGCTCTATAGCCTTTGTCAGGCTAAGAAAGGCTAACAAAGACTGGCTAACAGCCCACACCTCAAAATCTGCATAACTTCACTTTGCAAGGAACTGATGGTGCATAGATTATCTACTGAGTTCACAGTAGAACTTTTTTTAGGTAAATAAAATATGTTTTTGTGTGTGCACACACCCAAGTATGAAGGTGGTGTTGCTGGTACAGTTGAGCTGTTCTGAGAACACCAAGGTCAATGTTTGTTAGACATCTCCCGAGGCACCTTAAAAAAACAAACCAAATGAAACTCACTCTAGGTACAATAAACACAACTCAAGGTGAACACATATGGAAGACAAAAAGGAAAATAAGGTTGTACATACATATATCTGTCTTATATGACTCTTCTGTAATTGGCATAATAATTGGCAGGATCCCTGACTGCTAGTTTGGTTATAGCACAGTAGCAGCAACTGGAAACTCTTTAATCTGTAGTTTAAGGTTTTCATATTTTATAAATATATTATTTTGGTGAACTTTAAATGAGCTGTGGTGCACATCAATCCAGAAATGTGAAAGGGCAGATCAACAATACAAGCAGAAAGGCATTTATCTTCTGATCTAATACTGACTTTGCCACCTCAAGCAAACAAAAATCTTCATTTTGAACCCCAGAACTTTGGACCTCTCTTGCTTACCCCTACATTCACTACCTGTTCTCCCAAATCCCACAGTAGGCAAGATCAGGGAAAGCATGGACCAAAGACAATATTATCTGATGGGTGAGCAGCAGAAAACATGGTCTTTTGGGGGTTTTAGTTTGTTCTTTTGTTTTTCAAAAACTTTGCTGATTCAAAACCAACACAAACTGATGCCCAAGTACACTAAAAGACATATTTCTTTATAGACAGCTGCAGATTTCTGCATTCGATTAGGGCAAAAACTGCATGGGAGGATCAAGACCTATATCAAGCCTGTATTGGTACACCTGTATTGGTATCCATTCTGCTCAACACAGTATTAAACCATTAAATGACAAACCATGCTCTTGACCTAGTAAGTAATTTCTTAGGACAGTTCCCCTTCCCAAGTCTTTATCACCCAAGGTAGCCAAGAACCCTTAGTCTGAACTCTGCTTCTGTACAAATCCTCTCCTTCAAGACAAGAAATTCCATATTAAAATAATGAAATTAAAATATTTGAGTCCAGCAAAACTGATGAGAGTGAGACAAAAATACAAATATTTTTTTCCAAGCAATCCATTGCTTGCCACCAAGTAAGGACTTCTGTCCCCACTTAAACCCTGGAACAAAATTTCTAAAGTAACTCTGTAACCACCAAAAGCTTAGCTTCCTTTAAGGAAAACAGCAGTATCTGAGAAGCAGCAGGAAGCATTATTGCAAGAATGATCAATAACTAAAAAGTAGTAGGAGTGTAATGAGAGCTCACCATCTGTAAATGTAAAAAGAAGTACAGAGTTGTGAAAGCATCTTCTTTTAAACTGCAAAATTCCAATTTACTTGGAATTGTGAAATCCCCTACCATAAGGAAAGCCTTAGAAATTATTTTAATGAGCTTACAACCCAAAACTAATCCTTAAGAAAAATGTATACACAATGCAAAATGCATGAAAACACAGCAACTGCAATGTCCTTTGTGACCCATACCTATTTGACCTCACAGACCTATCAACAAATGCTTACTCTGATCTCACTGCCCCCTTTTCATCATACTAGTTAAGAGTATCTGGGAATCCATTTCTTTCATATCTTCCTCTGCAGGGTAACTTCAGAAGATGCAGGTACACTAAATTCCTAAATTTTATTTCAAGTCGTCCATGCTCCTTTATTTACAATAGTGCCTTACATTTCAAACTCCTGTCCCACAGACACTGCCATTCTAAGCGAGCAAAGCTGGGGCCATTCAGAATTCCAGAAGACATATTTTGAGGTTTGAGGGAGAATATAAAAGAATATGAAAAAAAACCATGATAACAACAACAGAGTCGTCAGCTCCATAGGGATAAAGAGGGGAAAAAAGGGAAAAGTCTGTCCCCTCTGGAATGTCTTCTACACCCTTCTAGCTGCGTTAAAAAAACCCAAACATACAGGACCAAAACCAGGCAAAAATAATCAATTCTTTCTTTTCAAAGCATAAAGCCAAGCTAGAGATCTACACTGAGGTAATCTGTAAAACCAGTAAGGCCTATCAGAAGACGTGTACTTAAAAAACCCTCAAGACATCTAAAAGAATTTTCGTAAGTTATTTTAAAGCACTTATATCCTACCATAATCTGAACAGCCACACAGAAAATTTTAATAAATCCCAACGTTTCATTATCACAAAAAGCACAGATTTCGAACACCTCTGTTTACAAGATAATTGTAGGCAAACCAAATGGCCTCTTCAAAAGACTTCAGTTCTTGAGGCACAGTCATTTCCCCTGGAAAAGGAAACCCACGCCAATTGCTGGATCTTCAAAGCATGCAACTCTGCTAACTTCTGACTCGGGAATGACATCTGCAGCAAGACCTAAACATAAATCCACACCAGCTACTTCGAGATAAAAAGATGTCAAAAACTGAGGATGAGGAATTCTAGTGCAAAATGCAGCATGGCAATAGTACTAATGCACAGAGAACTATTATTTGCTGTGCAACTTTACTGGTGTGGGCTGTATGCATGAAGTGACAAAAAAAAATATTTTTTTTTTACTTGCACTTAAAATTTATCCCATAATGTAACCTGACTTACCTGAGCAGTAGTCAAATACTAAAGGAAGGTTCTCAAATCATTTTAAGAGTTTTCAAATTCTAACTGCTGTCTTAATCTCCACTCAAAATCCCAATGACAGCTAATGAGGATTTTTGCACAAGTATTATCACATATTTCTCACAAAACTCTTCAATCTTTTATGAAAGCATTGCACAGAGAAAGATTCATATTCTCTGCCTCTATACAACAACTTTTTTTTTTTTTTTTTTTTTTTTTAATCAGGTATATGATCTGTATTACAGATAAGCATTATTTCATGATCAGCAAACAAGCACCTTTACCTAACAAATTAGTTTGGAATGTGAGCTGTGCACTGCAAAGTGAAACACTGCTGTCTAGGAAACAGAAACAACTATCATACTGCCAAACATACCACATGTTAGCTAAAGACATGTTTTTACCCTCCAGATGTGTGCAGTCAACATACCTTAGCCCCTGCAAGTTCCTTCCCTGCCTTTTTGACTTGCTTTTTAAAGTTGACACAGTTTTCCAAAGCATAATACTCGTTTCTACGTACAGGAATTAAAATGCGTATTTCTCTAGATTTAACCCATCTCTTGTGGTTTAAGAGTTTGCAGGGTATATTATTTTATAAATACTTGCTTTCAAAACTTGTACCCACCACTGCTTGCCATAATCACGAGCAGTGAGCCATTACGATAGCCACACAAATGGTCAGGCAAAGACAATGCCAATCCTGCAAATTTTACAGTTGCATACAAATCACAGTACCAGAACAAGGTACTTGCAATAAGGCATTAGGGCAACACTAAAGCAACAGGACAGCCAACCTGATGATTCTTGGAAGGATCTGAAGATTTGACTGAATGTTTCTTTCACTGCAACCTCGTCATCAGCAGCTGTGTAATTATTTATTTTTTTGTTTTTGTCTTTTTTTTTGTTAGGCCTCACAGGAGAAACCAACATTCCTGTGGCAGCAATTCTTCCTAGACCACTGCAGTGACGGTTAACACCAATGCATGTTTCTTTCCCAAACTACTTTTCTGAACATGGTGGGTTTGGGGTTTTGAGGGGTTTGCTTTGTGCTGGGTTGTCTGGTTTGCTTGCTTGTTTTCCAAATGAAGAGATTTATACCCTTATCAAGATTTTACAGATGAGATTAACAATACCCAAGGTCAAAGACAACGAGAAGCGGTAGCTAAATAAGCTAGAATTCCTGATTTCCACACTACCCAAACTAGGACACGATGTCCACGAAATATTAAACTGTTACTGTTGTACAAACAGAAAAGTACTTCATACCAAAGGGCATTTTTTGGTAAGCAGTGCGGCCCGAGCTCCAGCCGGAGTGAAACGAGGGCTCAGGGGTTGCCCCCAGACCAGCCTCGCCGGGGGTGGGAGCGAGTACAGCAGCGATCAGCACCCATCCCGGCCCGCCCCCTGACGTTCCCCACAAACCTGCCAGGTACATCCCCAGCAAGCCACCCTCCTTACCCAAGTAGATGTCCCCAAAGGAGCCGCTCCCGATCTTCCGGCCCAGCCGGTACCGGTTCCCAACCCTCAGCTCCATGGCGGCAACCCGGTTCGTCCGCGACCTGGTTCTGTTGCCCTGCCCGGCCTGCCGGCTCGCGCTCTGCTGCCTCACAGCCCTGCGGCTCCTGATGCCATCGTGGCTTTGGGTCTTCCGCTTGATGCTAGCGAGAAACGCAGCGCCACCGCCGCAGCTCCGGGGATGGATGGCCGCGGATTCCACACAGCACAAACCCCTCACCCGCCTCTCCTCCACACCGCCATATTGAGTGACCTCACTTCCTTAGCAACGGGGGCGGGCGGGATGCCTCGCTTGGCTCAGCGACGTGCCGGGGATCGGTCCCGCCTCTCGGGTCCCCCTTTGCCGCGCTCAGGGGTCGCTGTGGGGCGCTCGGCTCCAGTACGGAGGAGCCGTTCCCGGCGGACCCGGCTCCGGCTCTGGCTCTGATTGCTGCCCCCCATCAGGCAGCGCTGCCCTACTGGGCCGTATTTACGGTGCCGCGCCCTGGAGGAGCCTGCTGGGAGGGAAACGCAGTCTGCAGACTTCCGGGTGCTTGTGTCGTCATCGTCCCGCCGAGGGTCGCCGGGGAAAAATGGGAAATTCGGGTTAGAAATGGCCAAAAAATGGCTTAAAAAGGGATACAAATGGGAAAAATGAGCTAGAAATGGCTTAAAACTGGTTAGAAATGTGCAAAAAAATGTGTTAGAAAAAGGCAAAACCGGCTTAAAACTGCTTGGTAATAGGCAAAAATGGTTTAAAAAAGGTTAGAAATGGTAAAAAATGGCTTAAAAAGGGTTAGAAGTGGCCAAACTTGGGTGAGAAATGGTAAAAAATTTGTTAGAAATAGACAAAAATGGCTTAAACCGGGTTAGAAATTGGAAATATTTGTTAGAAATGGCCAAAAGTGGGTTGCAAATGACCAGAAATGGCTTAAATCGTGTTAGAAATGGGCAAAACTGTGTTACAAATGGGAAAAAAGGCTTAAATTGGGTTAAAAAATGGGCGAAAAATATCTTAAAACGGGATCGAAATGGGGAAAAAAAGGCTTGGAAATAGGAAAAAAAAGCTTAAAAAGGATTAGCATGGACACGCCCCCTTCCCATAGGCCACGCCCCAACCCCCTGACCACGCCCACTTTTTTATTAGGCCACGCCCCTTCCCCTTTTCCCGGCCGTATAGACCCATAGGGATACATAGGGACCCATAGAGACGCAGGGTGTCCCATAGGGACTCATAGAGACACATAACGTCCCATAAGGATTCATAGGGACCCATAGAGACCCCTACAGACCTTATATGGACTCATAGAGATATATAGACACCTCATACTGATCTCCTGGACCCATAGATTTCCCCCCCCCACCGATTCTAGCCCAGCCCGCTTCCCTTTAGGCCACACCCTCTTCTCATTAGGCCACGCCCATTTCTCTCTATGGAAGCTCTATCGAGTTTCGCGGGGGTATCCCCTCCCAGCAAGGCCCCCCCCCCTCCCCCCGGCCCCAACCCTGGCAGACCCAGGCGCAGGGTTTTGGAGTATTTTGCGGGCACCAGGGCTGATCCGGCGACGCTGGGGTGCCCCAAACGACACCATCCGTCACCAGATTCCACATCCCCGTTTTTATTGCGCCCCCCCGAAGGAAAAAGAGACAGCCAGAAACTAATAAAAAAACCTCAGCAAAATCGAAGGAACCCCGCTGCAAGGAGCACTCCCCGGCGATGTAAAACGGGCGCGGAGCAGCCGTTTCGCAGACCCTGGCCTCTGCGGCAGCAAACAAGTGAGCGTTTGCTGCCACCATGTGACCAAGCATCGGTACTGCAGGTGGTGGAGATGGGAGGGGCCGAATGGCTCCTTTGCGGAGCTCGCTGCTGCCATCATGTGTCGAAATCTCGGTACTGATGGGAGGGGGGGGGCCGCGCTATGGCCCCGGGCACCGCCCGCTGCTGCCATTCTCTGTCGAAAATTCAGCATTGAAATGGGTGGTGATGGGGGCAGTGCAGTGGTAATGGGGGGAAAGCGGCTGAGGACCGCACTGCAGTGCTACCCTGTGCGGGTGACACCCTCACTCCACAACACAAGCAAGCTCCTGCTGCAAAGTAACCCCCTGCTTTTCCCTCATCCCCATGCTGCATTTCAAACCTCTTCTTGCCATCCTGATCTTGTCTTCCACCCTCCAGCCCCCCCAGAAAGGCCCTCTACTTAAGCTTCCACAGTGCCATGTGTCTTGAAATGGCCTTAATGCTCAGAACACCCACATGAGAGTCCTGGGATCTTGCCACAGTTGCCAACTTCATCATCTCTCAGAAAGAAAGAAAGAAAGAAAGAAAGAAACAGGAGCTCACTGTGCTGGCCATCATCACCACCACCCCAGCCACCAATGCTGGCCTCTTCTGTAACAGCCCTCTTTCCCCTTCAAAGCTCCTCAGCATTATGCTCCCTTGTTCCAGTCCCATAAGAGACTTTGGCACCAGGCTTCACCTTCCCTTCAGGTCCTAAGAGGACAAGAGAGACAAATGACCATGGTGCTTGCACAAAGTGATGGACCCCCCAATCTTTACCACCCTGACTCACCTCACACACCCATCTGACTCCAGAGGCAGAGGGCAGGACCTGCGATACCAACCACAAGTCATGAACCCCTTTGCCATGCTGTTCTCAACAATTAACCACCATCCCCACACACAACCCCCTTACCTTTTCACAACCCTCCTCAGTTTGCAGCTTCACCTCTCTCCAGTTATCTGCAGCACCTAAAAAAGGAATGGAAACAGGCACACACCGAGAGACTGTTCAAAGCTGCAGCCATGCCCAAAGCAAGCCCCATCTCACGTAGCTTTACTGCTCATCCACTGGCCTTTGGAGGTCTTCCATCCTTTTATTCTGACCTGTGCACCACCTGGCAAACACTAACAAGAAAGAATGCTTGTAGTTTTATGAAAATGACAAACCTGAAATAAGTTGCTCCTTGGGTTTTCTAAGCATGGCTCAACCTTCTCTGAGTCACCTGAAAGTCATTTTGCAGTTAGAATGTGAGGGAAAGTTTGTGCCAGGGAGTCAGAGCCAGGGAATCTGTGCTTGTTTCAGTGTGAGATTTGTGTGGATGCATGAGCCAGTCAATGTCAGATTGAGCCTAAGTGAGTGTAAGTCAAAGTTTGAGCTACAGTGTCTGTGCAGTTGAAATGTGAGTATGGATCTGAGCCAGTCCGTGTGAGAGGAGCCTTTGTGGGTCTGTGGATTAAGAATGTGAGTCTGAACCTCAGAATTTCAGCCCCAGAACCCCAGCAGGAGAGTGCCTATGTGGTCTAAAAAGGAATATGATTATGGGCCAGTCTGTGTGAGAGCAAGCCTACATGCCCTGGGAGTTTTGAATGTAAAATTAGGCCTGAAAAAGAAAGCCAGAAAATGAAAGCCAGGGAGCAGCCAAGGAACCAGAGCCAGATAGAAGAAAGACCCACCTGTGCCTTGTCAAGATGCTCTTACCCCACCTGATGGTCTGACCCACCCCTGTTCCCCAGCATTGTGGGAAGGGTTGTGGGTAGGCTCTGGGGTATATAAAGCACAGCCTTGGGCTGGTGGGTTTCTTTTGGGTTTGGCTCTCCTGTGGGTAAGTTTTTTGATGGTATTGTTTCTGTTTGTGGTTTTGGTGTTTTTTTTTCACTAATAAGTGAGATTGGTTATGTTTGTGTGTGGTTTGTGAGGGTTTTTTTTTGCTGTAGTTTTTTTGCTCTGCTGTTTTTTTGAGGGAGTTTAAGCAGTGTTCAGTGGTTTTTCTCAGTTGCTTGAGTTGTGCCAGAAGTTTTTTTGGTCTGTTTGTATTACCGGTGTATTGTTTCTCTTTTGTTTTGTATGCTATGGTGAAGATTGTGGCTCCTGAAGGAACATACATGTTACGTGTCTGGAAGGTTTTGCGTCGATGGTTTAGAGTCTTTGCTCTTTTGGAAGTTACGTTGAAGGACTGTGTCTAAGGAGGAGCAAAAAAAAATTGTGAGGTTGGTGTGGGACATAGTGGCTGCTAAAACCCTTTTTTTTGGGGGAGGGGAAGGTAAAAGGGTTGTTTTCAACTTACTGTTTTTTTGCTGGGAGGCTTTCAAGTGTCCATAAGGTTTGTTCTTTAGAGTTTCTATGTGTGTTATGTTTTGGGGTATAGCTGTAATTTGTCCCTGTAGGTGTGTTTTCTCAGAGTTCATTTTCAGAGAGCTGACTTTTTCCTGTTCTCTTACTGGTTAATGTGGACACTGACCTGGTGACTGTAGAGCTAGTATATCTTCATTGGTTTTAAGTACTTTAAGTTAACTTCTGTTGCTTTTTTTTTAAGTGGTATAGTAGGTTCGGTGTAGCAGACATACCTGTTGGGTGCTTGGTGTATGAGCATCGTATATAATCAAGCTGGGGTTAAGAATTTCACAGGAAAGACATTTTTCACTAGCTGTGGTCAGTTTGCATTTGTTTATATTTCTTTTTATGGAGTCGCATCCAAATCGTGAGAAATAAACTTCTACAATGAGGAGGATTGTTAAAGATCTGGAGGATTTCAGGTGAGGTGGGTGACTAACAGCTGAATGTTACTTGATGGTGGGTCTTACTTTTAGTCTTTTTTGTAGGTTCTGTGCAGTTGCCTGTGAAGTCAGTTAACCATTTCCAGTGAGGCAGGAATATAATGACAAGGATGGTGGGGTCAAGTACTTATCACCAGTGCAATGCTCACTTGTGTCTACTTTTTTAAGTTTGGAAGAGGAGGAGAACCCTGGTGTAGCATGCAGAAAAAATGTAGGACCAGCTGAGCAAATGTTGGTAGAGTTAAGGATGAGGCAGTAAGTTGTTAAAGGAATAAGTAAGCATTGACTGGTATGGTGGTGGTGGTGAGAATGATAGCCCAAACTGTGTTTTTCCTCTGTTTGCTTGATTACAAACTGTTGTGTGGCTGAATTTTTTGTTTTGCTTTTTTTCTTTTTTAGTTTTTGCCTTTCTTACTGCAGATGGTGAAGACTAAATTGGCAAGTGCAGCCATCAGACAGGCATCTAATATGAGAGTTCGGAGCAATAAGCCTGGCTAGAGATTTATGGCAATAGGAAAACTACGCAGGGGGGCTACTTTTTGGGAGCAGGGGGATGGGGGACAATATCAGTCTAGCAGGGGCGTGTTTTAAACGTACCGTGGGGTTGAGAGAAAGAAGTGAGATGCTTAATAACATCATCTTACAGTGGTCAGGGTAGTACAGGTTGACTGTGTTAAGGACTGCGTTTGCTTGTATTCTGCGTTGGCGCTTCCACATGGCTCATTGAGTTAAAGGCGCTCGGCCTGCTCCTAGGACCTTGTCTTTCAGATACTCACTGCTCAAGCCGGTTGCCTAACAGTGGATCGGGCTTTTTTTTTCCCCCCAGGTTTGTGTGTGTAAAGCAGAGTAGGGCTTTTGCTTTGAGTCATTTGCTCAGTAGTCTTTTGGGGTCTTGCTCCAAGCTACTTTTGCAGCTGTGAGTAGGTAAGGGGTTTGTGAGTGTGTGCGGTGGCTCAGAGTTGAGGAAAACATGGCAAAGGGATTCGGTATTTGTGTTTTCTATTCCAGGTCTTGCCCTCTCCGTTCGAAGACAAATGAGTGCTTCATGTGAGTCAGGGATGTAAAGAGAAGGATAGTGGAGCTGATCAGTTTTTGCAAGAACCATGGTCATTTGCCTTTGTTGGACTTCTAGGCCCCAGAGGGCAGGAGAGGCCTGGCGTGAGACTGCTATCTCTTTGGAACAGGCAAGTGCAGCGTTGAGGAGCTTTAGAGGAGGCAGTGGCTTGGTATAGAACACATGGAGCTAGATGGCTGGGGTGGTGGTGATAACTGTTAGCACAGGGGGTTCGCCTTGCTTTGTTTCTGGCAGGTGACAAAGAGGAACTTGGCAATGGCCGCAACACTGCTGGTGTCCGATGGAGGAGTTCTGAACACTGAGGCTGTCTCGAGACTCCTGGCGCTATGGAAGCTGAGGAGAGGGACTCTTTTTGGGGGCTGGGGTGTGGGAGATGAGTTCAGGATAGCAGGAAAGGGTTGAAAATGTAATATAGGGCTGAGGGAAAGGCAGTGTGTTATATTGTAGAGTGAGCTCACTGTGAGCAGGGCAGTTCCAGCTTGGATGCTTTATGGACTGCATGCGATCCATGTTCTATATTGGTGCTTCCTCAGGTCCTGATGTCTTCATATCTCCTTGAGCTGAAGGGGTTTAAGCCTGCTTCGCAGGTCCTGTCTTCTGAGTGCCGACCACTCGTGTGGGTCACCCAAGTGCCTGTTTGGCATTCCTTTTCCAGCTTTACAAGTGTAAAGCACGCTATGGCTTTTGTCACAGGCTCATCAGCTCATTAGAATTTTGGAGCATGGTTCCAGGCTGCCCTGGGAGCTCCTTTCTCTCGGCATCCATGTATATCCTGGGTAGGATTTCGCCCCTGCATCTTCATGCTTGTAGGTCTTGAAGAGTACTCAAGCTTCTGCCCTTGGGGCCTGGCCCTTCATAAACCTAATGCTAACACCTAACCCCCTAACCCTAACCCCCTAACCCTAACTGTATCCTTAACGCTAACCCACCTAGATATAACCCTAACGATAACCCGTAGAGACTCCATAGAAACTCTTTAGGGACA
Source organism: Myiopsitta monachus (assembly GCA_017639245.1). Lineage (NCBI taxonomy): Eukaryota > Metazoa > Chordata > Aves > Psittaciformes > Psittacidae > Myiopsitta > Myiopsitta monachus. The sequence goes on along the minus strand of CM029931.1, from coordinate 7,326 downwards.
CGCTTGGGAGGTGGGGTGGTTTGGACATAGATATATTTAGGGACCCATAGAGAGACCCTGGGGGGGGCTGGGACCCCTTCGAGCCGCCATAGAATCCTTATAGGAAAAAAATGGGGGTGGGGGGTATGGACATAGAGACACATAGGGACCTGTAGAGAAACAATGGGGGGGGTCTGCGATCCATAGAGACCCCATAGAAACTCCATATGGAGACGCTGGGTGGGGGTATTGACAAAGAGACACATAGGGACCCGTAGAGAGACACTGGGGGGGGGCTGCGACCCAGAGATACCCCATAGTAACTCTATAGAGACACACTTGGGGGGATGGATATAGAGACACATAGGGAGCCATAGAGAGACATTGGGGGGGGGGGGTCTGGGACCCATAGAGACCCTGTAAAAACTACATAGGGACACATGGGGGGGGATTTGGACATAGCGACGCACAGGGACCCATTGAGAGACATGGGGGGGGAGGGGGCTGGGACCCATAGAGACCCTGTAAAAACTACATAGGGACACATGGCGGGGGGGGGGTAGTGTCATAGAGTCACTCAGGGACCCGTGGGGAGACAGTATGGGCTTTAAGGTTGACATCAAGTCTGCGCCAGCTCTCCTTCTCTGTTTCTGATATGAGCTATTTTTGAGACAACTATTTAAAACAAGGTCTGTTGCGGAGCACGGGATGCTACGTGAAGCTTACTCCTCTCTGTTTGTGGTTTCCTCCTGTCAGCACAATCTTCTGGTTTTGTGCAGTTACAATTAAATGATACCGTGAAAAATATTGCAGTGCTGAAAGAGCAAAGAAAGCGTTTGTAAGAGTTCAGGTGTTGACAGTCAAAGCTTTCTGCTTTTTCAGTCCGTAAGCTTTGAAAAGAGCTCGCGGTAGTACTTGAGAAGCTCGCTCGGAGGCCCTGGCAGCTGTGCTGGAAGCAACCAAGGTAGAAGAGGAGACATGGACCCAAGGGGATAAACCGGCATCGCTTCGGTGTGTGTTTTTTCCAGGCTTTCCTGAGAAGCGTTGGCAGCCTTATAAGCAGGGATGGTGACTGCGGCTGTGGTTTTGGTGAGTTGTTGCTTCAGTGGTGTCCTTTTTCCTTACCCGATGATGTGTAAATTTTTACTTCAGTTGGAAAGAGAGTTCTGGAAGAGAAATCTTTCTCAAAGAAATTGCATTTGTGGAACTCTCCATCAGAGGGGATCTTCAGATCGCTTCTGCTGTACCTGGCATGGCTTCTGCTGTACCTGGCATGGCTTCTGCTGTACCTGGCATGGCTTCTGCTGTTCCAGGCAGTCAACTCGTCAGCCAGAGGACATTTCACCTTCTACAAAGAAAGGCCACTTCTTTCCAAAGACCCAAGCCCAGCACATCTCCCGGAAGTTGATGGCGTCACCGATTTTCGGGGTTTCAGTTTTTTCACTTGAGACAGCACAGAAATGTGTTCCCCTCTGCATGCTTTGGGACAGCCCAAAGCCCTGGCAGATCTGCCAGTCCTTTTTGGCAGGTTGGTGGATTCCGGCCCTGGGGATTTGATCTCCCTCCCTTCCACTCCTCCTGCCAAGTAAAACCCTTAGAGCATCTCTAACCTCACCAATTGTTGTATCCTCTCCCTGTCTCTGACTGCATTCTTCTGTGCTCTTCTTTAACAGGCTGAAACCTAATTTGGCATTTGTGTTTTCCAGGTGACTTGTTGCAGACATCTCGTGATGTGATGCTCAACAGGTAGCACCCGGACGATGGGGCCATCAGAGACCAGGGCCGTGGTGCCCTGCGGCACCCATCCCAGCACGGGAATGGAGGGGGAACATTGCGGAGCAGAGCCTGAGCAGGAGCCGTGGCACCATCCTCTGCAGCCTGCAGGACAGGGACTGGGGGTGCTGTCCCCACCTTGTCTCCTTCTAGCAGAGCGCCCCCGTTTTTCTCTGGGGTGCGTGTACCTGTGTAAATGGCACTTATTAAAGCAATGAAGTAATGAGCTGCTCCTTGGGGCAGTTTTTATCTTTTTTTTTTTGATTGTTGTTGGTCTTTTTCGTCTGCTTTAGCTTTGGGAGTGGAATATAAAGGGGGGGGGGGAATCTGGGGACAGATGGTGTCATTTGGGGCACCCCAGTGTCACTGCGGTGGACGGTGGTTTGGCAGAGGAGCAGCGGTGAGCTGCGAAGGCCGGGACTGGTTTTTCGGCAGGGAGGCGCCAGGGGGCAGAGAAGAGTCAGCCCTGTTCACAGTGAGTAGCTCGTGACCCCCGGGGGACATAAACTGGGCGGAGGAGCTGGCGTTGCTCAGACCGGTTCCCATGAGGCGCTGAGTAATGGAGTGGGTGCTGCCGTCATGTGGCCGAAAACGTGGTATTGCAGGTGGTGGAGATTGGGGGGGGAATGGCTCCTGGCGCCGCTCGCTGCTGCCGCCTTGTGTCCGATATTCGGTACTGCGGTCTCCACACCCCCACAGAACCCCATGGGTGAGACTCCAGACCCTCCAATCCCGCTATATCCTCCCATATTCCCCCATAGAACCCCAAGAAGGGTCTCCGGAGCACCATAGACCCCCATGTCCTTCTTAATCCCCCCATAGGCACCCCATGTCTCCCCATAGACTCCCGTAAAGGGTCTGCAGACCACCATTAGAAACCCCGTGTAGGGACTCCAGTCCGCCATATACCTCCTAATCTGGCGCTTCCAGCCTCACGCCGCTCGCCGCCATAGGGCGGCCGTGGGGGAGGCTAAGAGGGAGCTGCGGGTGGAGGAGACGTGAGGGGAGGCGGAGAGAAGCGTCCCGGGGGAAGTTCCGGATGGTGGGCGCCATATTGAGTGCGGCTGTGCGCCGCCATGTTGGGAGTGGGAGGTAGAGGGCGGCCATATTGGTGAGGCGCCATTCCATTGTCGCGACGGAAGCGTCGCCATCTTGAGTACGGCACTTGGGGGCGGCCATATTGATGAGGAACATTTGTCGCGACGGAAGCGTCGCCATCTTGAGTACGGCACTTGGGGGCGGCCATATTGGTGAGGCGCCATTGTCGCCGATGGAGAGGCGCCATCTTGAGTACGGCACTTGGGGGCGGCCATATTGATGAGGTACATTTGTCGCGACGGAAGCGTCGCCATCTTGAGTACGGCACCTGGGGGCGGCCATATTGGTGAGGCGCCATTGTCGCCAATGGAGAGTCGCCATCTTGAGTACGGCACTTGGGGGCGGCCATATTGATGAGGTACAATTGCCGCGACGGAAGCGTCGCCATCTTGAGTGCGGCACCTGGGGGCGGCCATATTGGTGAGGTGCCACTGGCGCCATTGTTTACCCGCCATTTTTCCATATTCAGGCCAGCCCCTCCCTCCTGCCGAGTCATGCCCTCCCCCATCATGGCGGCCGCGTTGCCGTGGTTACGACAGCCCCTCACCTGTGCCGCCGCCATTTTGCTTTCCAAGATGGCGCTGACGAAGGCTCTGCTCCCGTCCCGTTCCCTCCTGCCGGGGTTTGCCGCCCTCGGGACTCGGGCGTGCCCCCGCTCGGCATCGCCGCCCCCCCCTCCTCCGGGAGCCGACGCCGCTGCTGCCCGGGGCCGGCACCCATCTCCAGCGTGGCACCACCGTCCTGGCGTTCAAGGTACGGACACTGGGGGGGGGGGGGGGGGGGGGGTAGGGAGACAGAGAGGGAGGCATCGAGAGACACTGGGGGGTGCTGCGATCCACAGAGACCCCATAGAAACTGCATAGGGACACACACGGGGGTGGTGGGGTGGTGGACGTAGAGACATATAGGGACCAGTAGAGAGACACTGGGGGGGCTGCGACCCATGGAGACTCCGTAGAAGCTCCTTAGGGACACATTTGGGCGATGAGGTGGTTTGGACAAAGGTACAGTTAGGGACTCATAGAGAGATATTGGCTGGGAGAGAGAGAGGGGGCTGGGACCTCTTCGAGCCTCCATAGAATCCTTATAGGGAAACGCTGGGGGTGGGGGGTATTGTCATAGAGACAGATAGGGACCCTTAGAGAAACACTGGGGGGGTTTGCGATCCATAGGCGCTGGAGGATGGGGTCTGGGACACCTTAGAGACCTCAACGGGACTCCGTAGGGACATACAGGGGGGATAATGGACATGGAGACACGTAGGGACCCATAGTGAGACACTGGGGGGGCTGCAACCCAGAGATACCCCACAGAAACTCTATAGGGACACATTGAGGGGGATGGATATAGAGACACATATGGACCCATAGGGAGACATTGGGGGATGCTGGTACCCCTTACCCCATAGAAACTTCATAGGGACACACTGGGTGAGGGGGTTGGACGTAGAGATACTTAGGGACCCATAGAGAGGCACTGTGGGGGGCTGGAACTCGTTAGAGACCCCATAGAAACTCCATAGGGACACACTGTGGAGGGGTGTGGACATAGAGACACATAGGGGCCCATAGAAGGACACTGGGAGGGGCTGGGACCCTTAGAGACCCTATAGAAACTCCATAGGTACACACTGGGGGAGGGGGTATGGATATAGAGACAGATAGGGACCCGCAGAAAGACATTGGGGGGGTTGTGACCCGCAGAGCCCCCATAGAAACTCCATAGGTGCACACTGTGTGGGGGTGTATGGACATAGAGACACATAGGGACCCATGGAGAGACATTGTGAGGGGGCTAGGACCTATAGAGCCCCCGTAGAAACTCCATAGGGACACACTGGGTAGGGGTATTGACATAGAGACGCATAGGGACCTGTAAAGAGACACTGGGGGGTGTTGGGACACCTTAGAGACCCCATGGAAACTCCATAGGGACACACTGGGGTGGTATATGAACATAGAGAAACATAGGGAGCAATAGAAGGGCATGGGGGGGCTGGGACCCACAGAGACCTCATAGACACTCCTTAGGGACACTCGGGGGGGGGGGGTGTGTGAACATAGAGACACATAGGGACCCATAGAGTAACACTGGGGGGGTCTGCGATCCATAGAGACCCCATAGAAACTCCATATGGAGACGCTGGGTGGGGGTATTGACAAAGAGACACATAGGGACCCGTAGAGAGCCCCTGGGGGGGGCTGCGACCCAGAGATACCCCATAGTACCTCCATAGGGACGCACTTGGGAGAAGGGATATAGAGACACATAGGGAGCCATAGAGAGACATTGGGGGGGGGGGTCTGGGACCCATAGAGACCCTGTAAAAACTACATAGGGACGCGTGGGGGGGGGGGTAGTGTCATAGAGTCACTCAGGGACCCATGGGGAGGCACTGGGGGGTCTGCGATCCATAGTGTTCCCATAGAAACTGCATAGGGACGCAGTTGGGAGGGGGGTGTTGTCATAGAGACACATAGGGGACCCATAGGGAGACACTGGGGGGGGGCTGGGACCCGTAGTGACTGCCATAGAAAGTCGATAGGGATACACTGAGGGGGGGGTGTTGTCATAGAGACACATAGGGGACCCATAGAGAGACATTGGGAGGGCTGGGACCCCTTAGAGACCCCATAGAAACTCCATAGGGACACCCTGGGGGAGGGGGTATGGATATAGAGACACATAGGGACCCGCAGAAAGACATTGGGGGGGTTGTGACCCGCAGAGCCCCCATAGAAACTCCATAGGTGCACACTGTGTGGGGGTGTATGGACATAGAGACACATAGGGACCCATGGAGAGACATTGTGAGGGGGCTGGGACCTATAGAGCCCCCGTAGAAACTCCATAGGGACACACTGGGTAGGGGTATTGACATAGAGACGCATAGGGACCTGTAAAGAGACACTGGGGGGTGTTGGGACACCTTAGAGACCCCATGGAAACTCCATAGGGACACACTGGGGTGGTATATGAACATAGAGAAACATAGGGAGCAATAGAAGGGCATGGGGGGGCTGGGACCCACAGAGACCTCATAGACACTCCTTAGGGACACTCGGGGGGGGGGGGTGTGGACATAGAGACACATAGGGACCCATAGAGTAACATTGGGGGGGTCTGCGATCCATAGAGACCCCATAGAAACTCCATATGGAGACGCTGGGTGGGGGTATTGACAAAGAGACACATAGGGACCCGTAGAGAGACCCTGGGGGGGGCTGCGACCCAGAGATACCCCATAGTACCTCCATAGGGACACACTTGGGAGAAGGGATATAGAGACACATAGGGAGCCATAGAGAGACATTGGGGGGGGGGGTCTGGGACCCATAGAGACCCTGTAAAAACTACATAGGGACGCGTGGGGGGGGGGGGGTAGTGTCATAGAGTCACTCAGGGACCCATGGGGAGGCACTGGGGGGTCTGCGATCCATAGTGTTCCCATAGAAACTGCATAGGGACGCAGTTGGGAGGGGGGTGTTGTCATAGAGACACATAGGGGACCCATAGGGAGACACGGGGGGGGGGCTGGGACCCGTAGTGACGCCATAGAAAGTCGATAGGGATACACTGAGGGGGGGGTGTTGTCGTAGAGACACATAGGGGACCCATAGAGAGACATTGGGAGGGCTGGGACCCCTTAGAGACCCTATAGAAACTCCATAGGTACACACTGGGGGAGGGGGTATGGATATAGAGACACATAGGGACCCGCAGAAAGACATTGGGGGGGTTGTGACCCGCAGAGCCCCCATAGAAACTCCATAGGTGCACACTGTGTGGGGGTGTATGGACATAGAGACACATAGGGACCCATGGAGAGACATTGTGAGGGGGCTGGGACCTATAGAGCCCCCGTAGAAACTCCATAGGGACACACTGGGTAGGGGTATTGACATAGAGACGCATAGGGACCTGTAAAGAGACACTGGGGGGTGTTGGGACACCTTAGAGACCCCATGGAAACTCCATAGGGACACACTGGGGTGGTATATGAACATAGAGAAACATAGGGAGCAATAGAAGGGCATGGGGGGGCTGGGACCCACAGAGACCTCATAGACACTCCTTAGGGACACTCGGGGGGGGGGGGTGTGTGGACATAGAGACACATAGGGACCCATAGAGTAACATTGGGGGGGTCTGCGATCCATAGAGACCCCATAGAAACTCCATATGGAGACGCTGGGTGGGGGTATTGACAAAGAGACACATAGGGACCCGTAGAGAGACCCTGGGGGGGGCTGCGACCCAGAGATACCCCATAGTACCTCCATAGGGACACACTTGGGAGAAGGGATATAGAGACACATAGGGAGCCATAGAGAGACATTGGGGGGGGGGTCTGGGACCCATAGAGACCCTGTAAAAACTACATAGGGACGCGTGGGGGGGGGGGGTAGTGTCATAGAGTCACTCAGGGACCCATGGGGAGGCACTGGGGGGTCTGCGATCCATAGTGTTCCCATA